>CM077305.1:96415000-98915000 GCA_039655065.1 Glossophaga mutica
ATTATGTAAACAGGTATAAAAATCAGTCGAAATCCCATCTACTAAGGAACAAAACAGAAATAAAAACATCAAGTTGAATTTATTGAAAGATAAAGAATTGTGAGGGGGTTGGAATCTATATTTAGTAATATACAAGATTTATTAGAAAATATTAGTGCTGTCAATCCACATTATTTCATATCCTGGTTCATAAATGACATATCCTCTAAATATGAGAATTTAAGGTCATTAATTAAAAGTAAGGTCTTTTGATGGATCAGTGAAATGCCAACTAAAAATCAATGTACAGTTTATCTGATGTGATTATATAACCTGTCATCTAAAGATAGATACTTTTAATAGTAAAAAGAGGAGTTAATAGTTATACTGAGGCCACATGAATAAAATAGGGTTTTGATGGACAAAATAACCTTTTCACTCTCTCTATACCTAATTTAAGGCAGACCATGCAAGAACTAACAAATATAATGCAAACAGGATATTGGGCAGTGTAAATCAACTAAACATAGAACTGTGTAAAAGCTACACATGTATTTTACTATTAGAAAAACTGTGAGCCATAGTTCCAGTTTGTAAAAAAAAAAAAAAAGATACCATTAAGTATGTTGTCTTTAGCTAAAATGATGAGGCCCAGGAAAAACAGCAGGGGGAGGGGGCAGAACCGTGACATGGGAAAAACATTGGAAAGGCCTGAGGATGTTTAGCCAGGAAAGTGAAGATTTAGCAGCAGGTCATGAAAACTCTTGGTGAGTCCTTTGAGAACTGCCATGAACAAGAAGGTTATACTCATTTTCTGTGCAATCAGGAGTCAGAACTAGGATTAAAAAGCAAAAGGAAGAAGGGAATGGATCTTCAGCTCATCAAAGGAGATCATCTTTGAACAATGAATAATGCCCAAGAGAAGAATAGGCTATTTTTACATTAGTTAGTGAGTTCCCAACATTCTAGGTAAACAAGTAGAATTTGGACAATCGAGCACAGATCCCTTGTAGTATCTCCTACTTAAGTGCAAGAAATATTTTCCCAGAAGTTCTCTAGCAGATCTGACCTCACGTCTCACTGGATGAAAAGCTATCATATGATTGCCTCTAACCAATCGCTGGCAATAAGAATGCATCCATCACTATCAAATTCCACCAATGAGGACTTAGACCTGATTCAAAATAGGGGAGACACCAGCACAAAGCAAATGTTTCTCTCAATAAAAGAGGTCAATGGATAATTGTAGGATATGTAATAGACCTACAGTCTTACTACTCACAGGATAGCCTGGGAGTTTGGTCAGAGAGCCAGAATTCCAGATCCCACCCCAAACTCACTGAATAAAAAATCCTTGCTTAGCTTTTTATTTTGATGAAATCCCATTCATTTAGTCTTTCCTTTATGTCCCTTTCTCTAGGGACACGTTGATGAAAATATTGCTGTGTGGAATATCTCAGATTTTCCTGCCTATGTTCTCCTCCAGGACTTTTATGGTGTTGTGACTTACATTTAAGTCTTTTATCAATCAATCAATTTATTTTTGTGTATGGTGTAAAGTGGTGGTCAAGTTTCATTTTTTTGCATGTAGCTGTCCAGATCTCCCAACACCATTTGTTGAAAAGTCTATTTTTACTCCATTTTATGCTTCTGCCCCCTTTGTCAAATAATAATTGACCAAAATAAAAATCTTCTGCACAACTAAAAAGAAATCAGCAAACTGAAAAGGGAACCAAATGCTATGGGAAAATATATTTGCCAATGATACCTCAGACAAGGGTTTAATATCCAAAATATATAAAGAACTTACATGACTCCACATCAGGAAGACAAACAATCCCATTAAAAAATGGGCAAAGGTCCTGAACAGACACTCCCTTCTCCAGGGAGGACCTACAGAGGGCCTAAAGACATATGAAAGGATGCTCAGCAACACTAGCCATCAGAGAGATGCAAATTAAAACCACAATGAGATACCACTTCACACCAGTAAGAATGGCCTTCATAAACAAATTAACAAACAACAAGTGCAGGAGAGGTTGCAGAGAAAAGAGAACCATAGTACATTGTTGGTAGGAATGCAGACTGGTACAGCCGCTGTGGAAAACAGTATGGAATTTCCTCAGCAAACTAAAAATGGAACTGCCTTTTGACCCAGCAATTCCACAGCTGGGATTATACCCTAAGAATCCTGAAAGACTAATTCAAAAGAACCTATGCACCTCGATGTTCATAGCAACACAATTTACAATAGCCAAATGCTAGGACTCCCTGGTGGTCTAGTCACTAGGATACAATAGCCAAGTGCCGGAAACAATCCAAGTTCCCATCAGTAAATGAAGGATCAAAAAACTATTTGCACAATGGAATACTACATGGCAGAAAGAAAGAAGGAGCTCCTACCCTTCACCACAGCATGGATGGATCTAGAGAGCCTTATGCTCAGCGAAGTAAGCAAGGCAGTGAAAGACAAATACCATGTGCTCTCACCTTTAATTGGAACCTAATCAGCAAAACAAACAAGTGAGCAAAATATAGCCAGAGACATTGAAATTAAGAACAAACTGACAGTAACCGGAGGGGAGGGAGGAAGGGGATAATGGGGGGAAAGAAGGTGAAGGGTTGTCAAGGAACATGTATAAAGGACCCATGGACAAAGCCAAAGGGAGAAAAGACTGAGGATGGAAGGTGGGAGTAGGTAGGGGGGGAGTGGTGGCTGGAAAATGGAGACAACTGTACATGAACAACAGTAAAAAAAGTTAATTTAAAAAAATCTTTGCTTAGTACTATGATTTTTGTTTACACTGAAGTTTGAAAAGGTCTTCTCTATATTGTCTGCTACAGGCTGCCTTAGGCTGCATAATCTTATTAAAACATTATATAAAGGAATAAAATCACAATGACAGAACAAAGTCTGAATTTGAGTTCTGGATATGAATTATAGAGCAAAAAATTTTCCAGCCCAGAACTCACGCCAGTCATGTAGATTCTGAATGTTTCGTCTTTTCATGTTAATACCTCACAGCTGTCATCATGTCAGTTACCAAGGGTCTTCACAAAGATCATGTACATGTGTGTACGTGTGTACACACAATATGAATACATGTACCTGGAATACCTTTTCACCAGTTTCCATCCTTCGGTTACTGTAAACCACCAAGATTCTCTTTCTAAAGAGTCATGCAAACATAAATATGTTTGGCAATTCCACGGCCTCTTTAATCTGGAGATTGATCAAATACTTTATAAATAATTGGGCTTTGGGGGGAAAGGGGTGATTTGTAAATCTGTATTTGAGGTTGGCTCATTGGAATACTACCATGATTTTGAGACAGCTAATATACAAAAGACAATGTAGCTCTGTGAAATCTTTTATGGAGTGGCACAGTAATTAATTGGTTGCGTCGTAGCCAAAGGTTATTATCTGAGCAGCTGCTTTTTTGCAAAGCCTGCATCATCTATAGCCAAAGGGTTATCAAAAGGAAAGACAGGTTTGTTTACCTGAGATAATGTTGGCCCTTTTCAACTAGGAATTCATTTTATGCCCTGCATGCCTTTCCTTTGCTGGCCTTCTGCAACCTTTGTCTTAAATGGAAGAAAGCAGCTCAGCCAGGTGGTTGAGACGTGAATGCAGGATTTATATTCCATTTAGAGTTCCCCTCTCACCCTAAGTACTGAATCTATGTATCCTTCCTTTTGGGGATAGATACAATAAATACATTGCATCCTCAAAGATGTCACCGTATCATTGCAAAGCCTTTCCTTTGAGCTGGCACTTCAGCTGTGCCCTTAGGAGGCCATTCCAGCATTCTATGAGGCTGATTACTACTGGGTGATACTTCCAGTGAATTCCACTCCCAACCTCCTTCACTGTTATGTAGGTCCTCTAGTTGCATGCTATACTGTGTATTCCGTGTCTGTGTGAATTCAGCATTATAATCTCTCAGGTAGTGATGCTGGCTTAGCTTATTCAGGCAGGAAGGGCAAATCCATTCCTGAAATAGGTATCTTTCTCCATAAGAATAAATTGCTGGCCCTTCTACAGTAGAAGGCTCCCAAATGTGGTCAATTCTATAAGATGGCCAGTAGCTGGTCTCCTCAAGGAATATTGGCATATTGGAGGTCAGTGTTTTTCTGTTATTGACACTCCAAGGAAGCAATAGTTAGATCAGCCTTTGTAAGTGGGCAAAATTGCTGTGAGGCCTTTACATAGTCTTTGCTATGCCACTATAGCTATGTTATTCATGTGTCCATCATGCCCATGGCAAAAGCTGGCTAACCTCAACAGGTTGAGTTGGTCAATGCATGTACCATAGTGGATGCCTTCTTGTGGCCACATTTTGTGCCCACTTCTATATGTCCATCCATGTCCTAGACCTGCTTATCATCAATTTTCCAGTTCTGTATCTTCTAGGCCACCTGAGAACAAGGCAATTGGCCACTGTAATAATGATAAATATTCTCACCTTGGGTTATTTCTCCTTTCACAGAAAATGCATAACCTGGTGCACTGACCACTACCTATGCGGAATATTTTTTCTCTCTCCCTTGTCTTTTGGGATCACCCCCGAACACAGCTGAAATTCCACCAAAATGTTTTTTGGCCTGCATCCAGGAATTCAGCTGACCCATCTATAAACCAGTTTCAGACTTTTCTCTCCCCTGGTAGTTGATCACACAGGAGCTCTCATATGGCTACAGGTGAAAGCAAGGTGACAAAATCAAGGTTAGGAACACTGTTAGTAGGTGACACGCAGGTTAGCTCATGACCTCTGATCCTACTTGGACTTAATCCTAGATGCCCCATTTCCACCTTACAGTGGCCTAATTGATCTCAGGCCCATTCAACTTTATGGCTTAGTGGGTGCAGGACAACCTAGATCATGACAGAAAGTTACAGGTGCATGGTTTTTATTCCCATGTTTAAGCATTCCATGTCCACCAGGGACAAGTAAAACCGAGAATTGTTTTTCAAAGGGCATATACTTACTTGCTTTGAATGGCAAGGTCTTAATCCCGAATTCCAGTGCCCTTCACACCCCCACATTACTAGTGACCTTGGTGAATCATTTGTTCTTTGGGCCCCCTTGTGGGATGTCGTTCTCTGATGGACCTTCCAATCTTACATAATAGACCCATTCCAGCTTACCCACTTTTCTCTTCCTCTTTATTTCTTCTTCTACTACCTCCTGGGGCCACACAGACATTTCAGCATCCCTGAGAATGAGCCACTGGTTTAGTCCAGGTCTCTGAAAGCTAACCTGGCAGTAAGTTTGCCCCATCACCTGGAATTCTTACTACAATGTTAAATACTGATTCCCAAGAGAGTAGCCCCACATCAGTAGTTCTTGTTCATCTGGACTTATATTTTTGTCTCTTGATCAAGCTTACCCACAGTCTAATCCCAGAAGAACTCCCCCAGCTCCTGCTGGTATGTGAAAACTATTTCTTGCAACTTTTAGGTGTAAAGACTCTTTCCTTCCTTGTAAAGCTCAGCAGATCCCCAGCCTAGTTCATTAGGATTAAACTCTAATTATCAGCCTCAGATCCAAGATAGAATGTGGAGGCAGCTCCTAATGGGGACACTTATTATCTTATGGGAAAGAAACTTCCGTAGCTTCATTTTTTCAATTTTGCAAAACATCATCATACCTGCTACAGCATTCCCTGTCACTGTGACATTTTCCCAGGTCATTACTGAAAATTTTTTTATAAATTTAGCTATGACATCTACCCATGTCCTATTCACTAACCAGGATGGCATCCTCTTAACCAGGCAATCCCACATCCCTATCTTACTACCTGCTTTCTCAGACCACTTCATTAATCTATATGAAAGAAAGTGGCCAGGAAGGTAGGGAGAACAATTAGAACATGATGTGTGACTCTAAGTAAAGGAGAGGGGAAGGAAGTTTGGGTGAAAGACACCTAGACAGCTGAGTAGTCTACAGAAAGTTTGGCATGTCACTAAGGAGGCCTTAAGCTAAAGTCAGTTGTCGGTTGACACCCAGGTATCTCATGAATGGCATGTATTTGCAGCTCTGCCACACTCAGTCCCTGTGGGAACATCCCATGGAAAACATGTCCTTGACCATAACATGAGGATAGATTTTCAAATATTGCCCCTGGTTGTGTGGCCAGTTTCACTGGAATGCAGCTTGTGTATTCACACAAATTCCTGTTCTTGGCAGGCGCCTTCCCCTGTTTAAGTGACCTGCTATGTCTTGAAATGCTTAATGATATTTTCTTTGACCTTATGTTTTGTAAGGGACAATAAATCATGCAGGCAAACAGAGAAAACACATGTAGTGTGCATGTCTGTTGTTCCTTGCTACCTCATTCACACATAGGGCTTATTGTGCCCCACAAGAACAGAATTCTAGTATTCACGATGTGTAAACACTCAGGCAAGACTCAAAACCAGTCCCAGACAACTTCGTTAAACCTATGACTGAGAAGCAGGCTTACTGACACAAACTAAGAGGTCAAGAAGAACTTATTTAAATTCCGAAAGAAGATAGTACATTCTAAGAACCATGAATGACTAAGGAACCACATCAAAACTGTATTAAAGAAGCATTTATTATAGCCCAGTACTGGCATAATAATAGGCATACAGATCAAGGAACAGAGAGCTCAGAAATCGACCCATGCCTACATAGTCAATATTTGACAAAAGAGGCAAGAGCATGCAATGGAGTAAAGACAGTCTCTTCAATTGATGGTGTTGGCAAAATTGGACCGGTACATGCAAAACAATAAAACTAGACTACAAACTTACATGCACACAAGAATAAACTCAAAATGGATAAAAGACTTAAGTGTAAGTTGCAAAACCATAAAAATCCTAAAAGAAAATATAGGCAGTAAATTCTCAGACATCTCTCATGGCAATATTGTTGCCAATATGTACCCTAGGACAAGGGGAACTAAGAAAAATATATGTAAATGAGATTACATCAAACTAAAAAACTTCTGCACACCTGAAGAAGCCATCATCAAAATGAAAAGGGAACCCACTGTATGGGAGAACATATTTGCCGATGATACATCCAATAATGGTTAATTTCCAAAATACATAAAGAACTTATACAACTCAACATCAGGAAGACAAACAATCCAACTAAAAATTGGAGAAAGGACCTGAATAGAGACTTCTCCAAATAGGACATACAGGTGACCAATAAGATGTATGAAAAAATGCTCAAAGTCACTAATCATCAGAGAGATGCAAATTAAAGCCACATGAGATACCACCTCACACATGTCAGAATGACTGTTGTTAATAAATCAACAAACAACAAAACTTATTTGCCCTTTCTTGTTTACTAAAGGTTGAATCAGAAGACCACTCAGTTATCAATCTGAACAAAACAAAGCAAAAGGCATGTTTCTTCTCTCCTGGCCTTCACTGTGAGCCTGACAATATGTAGATTGTCAAGTGGTCTTTCGGAAATGCTCCTTCCACTCTCTTTAGGCACTTAATAAGCATCTAGGTTTCACTGCATTCTAAGGTCATAGAGTGTGTAAAAAATTTCATAGGCTAGTACCTTCAATGCCTCTTCCTCAGTTCAGTGTTATTCTTAACTAAAACTGAAGCTGACATGAAATTCTGTCAGAAAATAAATACAAAATCATGGCTTGGGTCACTTAGTCAAGGCCCAAGGACATTGCTGAGAGTTCTAACTTCACACTTAGTAAATATAAATATATATTGTAATGAATGAGTAGATAAAAGAATGGAAGGAAGGAAGGGATGGAGGGAGGAAGGAAAGTTGGTTAGGGAAAAAGGAAGGAAGTTATTTTTCTTAATGAATGAGGTAGAAATGACTCTATTCCTTGAAAATTTAAACTCTTTAATAACTATCTGACTTACTCTTTTACAACTTACTTTTCCCACATCTTACACCAAATAATAGGTAGACACACATGGAATGATCAGTGTTGTTACTTGTAATAGTTTACCTAGCTGTATTTTTCATTTAAACACTATTCAAGAACACACGGGGAAAAGACAGTTTTAGAGTCTAAAACCGATTCATGTAATCATTCTTAATTGCGACTCATTAATGAAATAAAGCGAGAGTCACAGAAATTACTGAAATTTTCAAAAGCAAAACACTGCAAAGCTTCCTCAATATCCAATTTTCTCACTTCAACCAGTTATACTAAGAGAAAAAGATATATGTACACACACATCAGAGGCAATGGCACAGAAACTATATTTATAGAGATTTTAGGTCAAACATAGCAAGGTAAGAAGAGCCACTTAGCAGAAACCTGAAATGCTACCTCAGTAGTTTGCGATATCAGTGAAATAACTGGCCATAAAGAGTAGTCAGTAAGTAATTTAGAACAAATAAATCAATCTCTGTTTTATATAAAAATTAGTAATCCTGTTTTACATTACCATTTTTTCTTGAGTGTTGAAAGGCTTTAAAAATTGGAGGAAACAATACCAACCAATTAATTGAATTTTTCCCACATTCTGTGACATTTAAAGATTTGTAACTGTCTTAAAAGTAGTGGGAGACAAATCATAAAAGAAAAAATATAGAGATTTGAGCTGGTCAGACCAATGTAATGGCTGAGAGAATACATTCAAATATTAGAATTGTTTTTAATTGTGACTAATCAAAAGTGTTTCAATGGTAGTAAAAGACAGAAAACTGTACAAGAACAACAATAAAATAAATTTAAATTTAAAAAAAATGTTTCAATGAAGCTATGTCTAAGCGCTTGCTCAGGAAGGAATGGTGTGTGCCAGATACAGAAGGGGTGCTGGAAAAACATTACCAAGTCCAAGAGATTTTTTTTTAACTACCCCTGAAGAATCGTAGATGGTGAGTTTATAAATGTTGTCAGTATAGTTCTGTGATGGTCAAAATGGGCAAAAAGAGAACTGAACATTTTTTAAAGCCTTTGCTTAACTAACAGAGAAGCTGAAACCATTTGTCTTACATCCACAAGACAATGTGGTCAGTAGGACAGAGGCAATACCTGTCACTGGGGAACTAAGAGCAGCAAATGAGAAGCCTGAAAGTGACAGGCTGTAACTCACAAGTGTCCAAATCCTGCCCTCAGATACTCCTGGGCAGCTCCCACTGGGGCTTTTGCTGGGAAGTCAATTGAATTTCAGTGCCTGAAAGAAACTCTTGATAGTGGGAGCAACTATTCTCTGCTGAAACACGGACAAGGAGTTTTAGGTAATAATCAGACACTAACAGTAACCATCAGGATAAAGATATGATTGTACTCTCTCTCTGTCATAACCAGCCTTTGACCCAGGAACACATATACAGAGGTAACTAAACTAAAATTACATCTTTAGCTTTCATTTCATATTAACTTGATATCACAAGTCCTACAGATCAGTTTCACTTATTATTCCAGTCAGCGATGGGAATCTCACAAAACAGCACTCTCACTCTGTGACAATCTGGGCCCTCTGACCCTGCCACCCAGGAGAAAGGGAAGAACATATGTAACAGACCATAATTATAAAGATAATTATTAAGAAGAGAAATCAATCCTCGGTAACCATGACATTCCAAACAGCTTCTATGGCTCCGTAGCCACTGGTGGTCCAGCAAAATGCCACACAAACAGGAAGTTTTAAAACAAGGAAATGACAGTAAATTTCACTGTATCAGTTTCACCAGGCAACTTTTATGATAATTCACCGTCTCCACATTTCTGTGTCATATGCACTCTGAGAAAATATAATAAAAGTAAAGAGATGATCTTGGAATTTAAGCCTGAATAAAGAACACAAATGAAATCATAAACAGATTCTGGACCTAAGAGGAATAGGTGTGAGATTGTTAACTTGGACAGGTTTGGGTCAAGGTAAATTGGAATCAAACATCTCATAGAATCTGGAACATAACTCAGAGGAAAAAAAAACAAACTGGCATCCTGGAAGAAAAAATCGCATGTAAAAGCAATATCTTAAATTCAATATGTATCTTAACTAGTGGCTTTTAACTAGTTACTTTTCTCAAACAAAACTGTCTCTCCAGTCCATGAAAAGAAACTAAAATGGGGTCGATCATGGCAAGTGAAGCTGCTTTTCAGTATAGAATGGAGTGTTTAAAACTAACGAGGAAGACAACTGAAGCCCACTGCAAACTTCTTTTTTTTTTTAATCCTCACCTGCGGACACCTCTATTGACTTTTAGACACAGAGGAAGGGAAGGAGAGAGGGAGGGAGGAAGAAGAGAGAGAGAGAGAAACACTGATGCCTGAGAGAGCATCAGTTAGCTGTCCCACCCTGCACATGCCCCAAAGGAGGATATAACCCACACCCCCAGGTATGTGTCCTGACCGGAATCAAACCTGCCACCCTTTGGTGTACAGGACAATGCTCCAACCAAATGACTCTACCAGCCAGGGCACATACTGTACATTTCTTAATATTTATGCACTAGTGAAAATGAAACTTATGGAAGTTATTTTTTTTTTTCAGAATGAAACTATGCACATAGTAGCATAATATCCTAATTTACATCTTCCAGGTTGTTCTTTGTGATGATCTGTGTGATATACCATGTATAGATCATGTAAATCATTATCATTTTTTAATCTTCTTCTGTTGGCATAGTTGAGCTCAAATAGAATCTGGAATCAGAGTATGGCCACATATTCCCTGAGTAGTTTGCTTAAGACATGCATGCTGTATGTACTTTGTTTGGCCTGGTCTCAAATGTTTGTCCCATAATGAACATCCTGAATAATTAGTTGTCACAATAAAATTCTGTCTGTAGAAATACCCTGGTGGTGAATATCTGCTCTGGTGAATTATCTGTGGACAAAGAAATTATCCACTTACTAAAAAACACTATATCTGATTATACCCTCCCCAAAAATGAATTAGACAGTCACACTTACAAGTGCTTTGCACTGAGCTAGAGATTGCATTTGGCAGTATCTCTGAATTCAAAATGAAGCAATATTTGACAACCTGGATGAAATTTGATTCTGTAACTTCTGGTATTTAAACAGTAGGAAATTTATCATTTGATTTTGAAAGAGAAAATGGAAAGGAAACCGAGGGAAGAAGGAAAGTGGGAAAAGTAAGGAAGTATTTTAAATTCATGTGAGTTCATAGCAAATCTCCAGAACAGGTAAAGTGAATCTGTTGCTGTCTCAGGGAACATAAAAACTACTATTTATCAATGGTAGTTATAATTATGTTGGGTTCCTTCAGTTAAGTCTAATTAGGTACATTGGTGAAGCAAAATAAACAAAATACACTAAGCAAAATTATCTGGATGAAAAGATGGTTTTTCACCAAAATGTAAAATAGCCAATATTTGCATTTTAATGAAGTCTGCATAATGTATGAAATTGTAAGGAAATGTAAAACTCTCAGGGTGGTCTTGATTTCATGATGAATACTTGTAGAAAGAAAAATAAATGAGCCTTCCAGTTAACGATATACACTAAAAAATCTAGGAAACTGACTTTTGAAATTGTTTTACTAAAATTACAAATATTATTTTCTACTTCCATACTCTTTATCCAAGCCCCTGTTTCCAAAATTTAAATAGTCTCTTCCCACTTTTTTGCATAACCAGTGATTTTTTTAAATTAACATAAACTAAAACATTTTTTTCTCTATTGTAGAGGGCTAAAAGCATTTTGTGAAGAAGGACCCTTACTGAATTGACTCATTTCATTTTGTCCAGTATTCTTTATAAAAATTGACAATAAAAAATGATTTTATGATGCTCACCAGAATTAAATCATTTTAATATTGAAATATATTTTCACTTAACATGGTAATACTAAAAAGTGTTTTAAGAAAATATCAGCCTATATTCAAAAGTAATACCTTCAGAAATTTATAGGATGTTTAAATTTATGTATTTTGTATTTAGTACTTGTTCAACCCTAAATTCAAACTCCTACTTTATAGTCCTGTCTTAGAAATAGATAAGTAACTTTAATAATTTCTAACAAATAAAATTTCAAAGATTAAAAACACTACCACCAGTCTTAAAAATGCCAACTAATATATGAAGGAAAATATTGATCCTCTGAAATAGATGTTTGTTTCTGTTTAGTTACACAAACGTGAACTATTTCACCAGAAACATCTGTTCTGAAAATGTTTTAGTATAAGGAATAAAATAGTAGATTTTCAGAATATTGTTAGCTCCTAAAACTGCCATTTATTATGCAGAGATATCTCAGATGTGGCTTGGTGGGTATTAACTGCTCGATGCTATTTGGTACAAAGGCAGCGAGAGATAAGGCATCTAACTGACGCATCTGTAGCCCTTGCCACCTCAAAAAGTTGCAGGAGGCACTTTTATTAACAGCCACTTTTTATTTTCTTTGCAGGGGATCTGCTCTGTACAAAATGGAATATTCCTGTTTGTTGTGCCTTTTGTTTACCTAGCACAAATTATCATCTATCCCAAACACACACCTTTACAGAACCAGAGATGTACAAAGCAATAGTGTTTTGAACACACAGCTCATGTTTTATTAAGCACTTGCGGTTTGGCCTCAGGTCTCTGTCAACTTGAGTAGGTTCTTTCCCAGAGGTACACAAATGGCCTTTCTAATTCATTATTTTATGTTGTTAATCTATAATGATGGAGAAATCAATGGATTCTTTCTTTTCTCCTTTTCTGAGTAATCTTCCTTTGGGGTTTTATCCTAATAATTAGTTTTGAGGAAAATGAATGACTAGAATTACAGGACTATTTTCTGCGATTCTATGGAGTGAAAGTGTGTCAGATTTTCCATTATAAGTATTATAAATATCTATCTCTAGAATTTTAAGCAATCATTATAAAAATAATCACTGCACTGAAATTTAATTCATTATGGATGTTTTTCTTCTGTCTCTCTTTTTAAGTCCTGGGGAAAAATGGGAATGTATTCTAAAGAACAATTTATTTCTATTGCTAAGAATGGCAAGTGGGAAAAAATAGTACAGATGGTCCCAACTTACAATGGTTCAAATTATGATTTTTTGACTTTATGATGGTGCAAAAATGACACACATTCAGTAGAAACCATACTTTAAATTTTGAATGTTGATTTTTTCCTAGGCTAGCAATACGTGGTACGGTACTCTCTCATAACACTGGGCAGAGGCAACCAGTTGCAGGTCCCAGTCAGCATGTGATTGTGAGGGTACAAACCAATACTCTAGCTCTGGTGCACAGTGTTGCCCGCAGTCTTCTGGATGCTGTGTTCTGAGCACATTATGGTAGGCGAGGCGAGGCTATGGTGTTCAGTAGGTTAGGTGTATTAAATGCATTTTCAACTTAATATTTTCAACTTACAATGAGTTTATTGGGAAGTAACTTCATGCTAAGTCTAGGGGCATCTAAATTGTTAAATTAAAAAGTATATCAAAGTTGATTGTATTTTTAAATAATGTGCAAAAAGCTGTTTGCCCAGTATAAGAGTTTTTCTCTAACAGTAATAACAAACAAAAAGCTATGTGCATAAACCTTGCCTTTGAAAATACTACTGCACCCTAGCGAAAATGCTCTCTGATGCCCCAGGGTCTATATGTCCTCAGGTAGAACTTGAGAGTGGAGTATTAGATTGGAGCTCCTTCTCCCATTTCATTTTCCTCCCTTAACATTGTCATCTACAGCTTGCCAAAATTAGGATTTCTGAAAAAGGCAAAGTCTCTGGGGTACAATTCAAACTCTGGTTTAGCCAAATATTAAGAAATTGAATAACCTCTCTGGCTCTCAGGCTCCTCTTATAGAGAAGCAATTGCCTAGAAATCATTTACAAAGACTCCATTATTATAGTAGAAAATCATTAAATACTTAATAAAATAAATACATTGTACTGCCTAACTATATCAAAGCATGCCCAGTCGTAAATATCCCTATGGATTATCAAAATATTATGGGCCAACCTCATTCAGTCATCCATCCTTAGATTGATGAATTTATTCATTTGTTCAAGAAACATTTATTAAGTAGACAGTATGTGCCAAATTATAAAATATAGCCACAAAAATAAATTTCTGTTCTTTTAAAATTACAGTTTAATAGAGAAAGCAGATATTAAGTAATTAATTATCACAAAATTGGACTAATATCATAATAGTGGAAAAAATTCCCCAGGGGATATACATGAACCAAAAAAATGTTCAGTGAGTCTACTATCATTTTCTAGTAACAGTGAATAATAAAATGCTCACGTATTTTGATGAACCTTGGTGGAAAATTAGAATTCTAAGAAAAAAATAAGAACTCAGTGATTTCTCCTCTCCACCTACATATTTAATTCATCTAAAATTACCCTGTAAAATACCCAGATGAAATCTCATTTTACTAATGTTTTAGTCACCTCTCAACTATACAGGAAAGACAGGGTCAAAGTGATGCTTAATTTAAAAACAAATCCAACTACAACACACTGCAGTTGTTCAAGTATATTTTTATCCAAACTTTCAATATTTTATCCAAATATGTTACATTTACATTCAATTTAAATTTCTCTTTATGTCTAAGTCATCTGTGTCTATGTTGTCTGTAAAAGATGTATGGCCTCCAACATTCAAGTCAATGAGCCCTCAAAAAATGTATGGCAAGGACACAGGTGTCACAAAGGAGCAAAAATTGTACAACAACCAACTAAGCTTTCACCCGCGCAGCCTACTTAGTGTGACATCTGAAAAGACGAGCAAGTTCAGAGGTATCCAGGCCCATGAGTTGTTATTACTGCCAATATTTGCTTGTTTTCTCTTTTCTCACTCCATTATCTGTTAAATGTTGCACAAGACAGTACTGTGATAAGAAGTCAGTAGAAAGACTTGGTAACAGCAGAAATACTACGCACCCAAAGCAGTACACAAGCATTTTTAATTAGTTACAAAATAAATTCATAGGAAAGAATGAAAAAGTAAATGCACCAGGGTTATATTTTGATTAAATCCGTGACTTGCTATTGGCACCTATTTTGGTTAAAATAGAAAGGTTCACCTTTAAAAGGCTATGGCAGCCCTGGCTGATGTGGCTTGGTGTGGCTCAGTGGATTGAGCGCTAGCCTCGAACCAGAGGGTCACAGGTTCATTTCCGGTCTAAGGCACATACCTGGGTTGTGGGTCAGGTCCCCAGTAGGGAGTGTGCAAGAGGCAACCATAGATTGATATATATCTCCCTCTCTTTCTCCCCCTCTTCCCTCTCTAAAAATAAATAACATCTTTAAAAACAAAAAGCAATTGCAGCAATATATACAATGCTTCAGCATTGTGTTTTACTCTTCCTTCATCATCCACGTTTTCTTGTACATAATAGGAGAAAAACAGCAAGGTAGACTGTTATTTCCCTCAAAGCTTCAGAAAAGAAAAAGAAGTACCTTCCAAACAAAACCTAAGAGAAAACCTGTTTTTGTTTAATCATGTTCCATTCTTGCTTTTGGGTTTATAATATGTTAGTGAATAAACGATTTCAATTTTCAGCCAGAATTTAAATCTCAAGTATTCCACTCACTGAGAAAAAGAGCATACATACAAAAAGGCACAGAAGAATGATGTATTCAACTTTTGCTGTGACAAAAATGTTCCTTTGGAAACTGAATTAAATTATTGGTGCATTCTCAACAGGTTCACATAAAATTTGGTGAGGACCCAATTCTTGCCAATATAAAGATAGCCTTTGAAATTTATTTTTTTCCTGTTCACAAAGTAGAATTTGGATATGTTATTAGAGTTAAAAAGGAATGTTTTATATGCAAATTATAAATCTGTTTTTCCAGTCTTTTTTTTATTTTTATAGAGTAGTATTGAACAATACCAGTAATTTCAACTCAGCCACACCACTGTCTATCTTCATGGTACCCACCACTGACCTAGGTACTTAGATAACCAAGAGAGTATGGACAACTTCAAAGAGTTTCTGGTTTAATAGGAGAGATAAATACATAAACTATTAAATTCACAGAGAATATACAAATAAAAATGCATATTCCATGATGGGCAATTTTGAATAAGATTTTTTGTTCATTTGGAAGATAGATATGTAACTAACAGTGACTGTGATCATATTGCATGCTAAATACTCAGTGTGTCCTGGGACAACACTGGTTAGAAGTTGGCCTCCCAGAATAGAGCAGGGGATTGACTTTGGTTGTTAGATTACGCTTACTGAAGAGCCTAAAGAGGAGAGGCAGCCCAGAAGTCTCAGACAAAGTGGAGAGACATTAAGTAACTACCAGAACATTTCTGAGAAAGATGAATTAGGTCTGCGAAGGATTCTTGTGGGGATCCTTCAGGCATAAGTGACAATAATACAACTTGAACTGACTTAACCAAGACATGTAATTCATTGATGTGTATAACTGAAAAAAGTTCAGGCTCATGAGGCTATCCTGAATTTATTTCACAGGTTCCTCTGGTCTCTACACTTCTTTGTGTTGGTTTCTCTTTTTACTTTAAAAAAATTTTCAGTTATATTTTACATTTAAGGTTATTTTTATTAGTTTCAGATGTATAGCATAATGGTTAGACAATCATGTACTTTAGAGAATGGTCCCCTGATATTTGAAATTCATACCTGGCCCCATACATAGTTATTACAATATTACTGACTGTATTCCCTGTGCTGTAATTTACATCTTTGTGACTATTCTGTAAAAACTGATTTGTACTTCTTAATCCCTTCATGTTTTTCACCATTCCCTCAATCCTCCTTCCCTCTGACAACCATCAGCTTGTTTTCTGTATCTGTGAGTCTGTTTCTATTGTATGTGTTTGTTTATTTTGTTCACTAGCTTCCATAAATAGGTTAAATCACATGGTAATTACTTTTTTATATTTCACTTAGCATAATACCCTTTAGGTCCATCCATGCTGTTGCCTTTCATTCTTTTTTACAGCCTTGTAATATTCCATTGTGCATACCACAGATTGTCTTGGCTTCTTTTACAGGCAAACTTAGGCCTTTGGCAACAATGGCCTGACACCTCTCTAAATTTATATCCGGTTAGCTTAGCCATATGTGCAAAATGAGAACATGTTCTTTCTCCAAACAGTCTGCCAATTAAACACCAATAAATCAAAGCACTGCCTATGGCATGTGTATTTCAGAACAGTCTTTGTGTATCTGTTAGGAATTGTACTCAGCTTCCGTCGTGACAATGACTGAAAGAAGTCTGAGGTTTATTTCTCCCTCACACAAATGACAAAAGGCATGCAGTCTAGGATACGTGTCAGTTCTACAGTGTGAGATGTAACAATTGGAGAGAAAGACACAAAGCTACCACTATTCGTACTTCATAAAATCATCTAAATAGAAAGCCTAACATACTCTACAGAGAAATCACTGTAAGTAATATAATTGGCAAGATTTCTGCATATAAAAACAACCTACAGTGATCAGTTTTACTCCTGTACGGTGGCCACATAGAATGGTAAAATCTTTTTTTTTTTTAAGATTTTATTCATTTACTTGTAGAGAGGGGAAGGGAGGGAGAGAGGAAGAGAGAGAAATATCAATGTGTGGTTGCCTCTTGTGCACTCCCTACTGGGAACCTGCCCTGGAACCCAGGCATGTGCCCTACACTGGGAATTGAACCAGCAACCCTGCGGTTCGAAGGCCAGTGCTCAATCCACTGAGACACACCAGCCAGGGGAGTGGTAAAATCTTATTAAATAAAATATATCATTTGTTATAGCAATAGAAGTATAAGACACTAGACTAAAAACAAGTGATTTTATAGCATTAATCGAAAAATTACAGAATTTTACTTAAAGTTTAACACTGGAAAAATACAAGTTTATGGATAAAAAGACTGAATAACACGAACCTATCGATATGACCCAAGTTAACCTAAAATTAAATGCCATTCCAATCAAAATCCCCAAGAGAGATTTTTAAGTAAAACCTACCAAAAAATTTATTTAAAAAATTAAAAATCTAGGAATTTTTTAAAGGAAACTGTCAATAAAATTTATAGGGAAAAGCCAACAACCAAGAATAAGCAAGATATAAACAATATGTTTTACTGACATTTGGCTACTGTGAAACTAAATATTTAGAAAACATATTATTAGTATAAAGATAGGGGATTGACTCATGGAACAGAAAATTCATACAGATAGGTATGTTATATAAATAAATTTACATTAAAAATTATAGACAGAGGAGACTGACTAGTCAATTAATTATATCAGGAAAATTGGGTATCCATACAGAAAAAATTGAATTGTATTCTTTTCCTACACAATAATAAACAAAAGTTAATTCCAAATAATATAGATCTGAATATATGGGTAGAGGAAAAAATTTTAAAACTTTTAAAAGGAAATGTGTTTATAAAATTAATATTGGAAACATTTCTAAAAATAACAAATATCATAGGCAAAGAGAAAAACATTAATAAATTAACTAATATATTACATTTTAAATCTTCTATGCATCAAAAGGTATTAAAGCAAAGTTAAACATTAGTCAGTCACTAGAAGGAAATTATTTTCAAATTGAATAAATGCCAAAGGGTTATGATCTATAACGTATATAAAGGATTTTTTAAATTTTCAAATAAAGGACAAAAATCTGAACAGAAAAACTGACAAAAGATATTTATGGTCATCCACAAAATAAGAATCTAACATGAATATGAATCAATAACTATATGAAAAAAATTAGCAGTAGTCATCAAAGAAATGGATATTCAAACCATGATAAAATACCATTTTGTGCCTAATAGTTTGTGGACTACATTTAAAAACTAACAGTAAAAAAATGCATGTAAATGAGTTAAAATTTTCATATATACTGGTAGAGTGCAAATTGCTAGAGTGAATTTGGAGTGTAATTTGACAAAATAATAAAAAGTAGATGATGATTTAGCAATCTAATCTTGTACATATTCTAGATAAGTCCTTACACATGCAAAAGATATGAATAAGAATACACACAGCAAAAGTGTTTTTAATAGGAAAAAGAAATAACAGAAATGTCCATGGACAAGGAAGAAGTGAGAGATGAAGAAAGAAAGAGAAAGAGACATATAATAGTATATTCATTCATTGGAATATTACATCACAGTTTAAATTAGTAAACTCAGTCTATATATCCACATAGATATAGCTGACACTCAATATTTCATGATACAGCAAAAACAAAAGAATGCATGCAGTATGTATGATATCACATAGACAGATAATTTTCAAGTAGTCAAACAGAACTCTATATTCATTAAGAATATACATTTACATCTTGAACAACATGGACGTGAGGGGCATGGAGCCTCTGCTCAGTCAGAAATTTACGTGTAACTTGTGATTCCCCAAAACCTTAACTACTGCTGACCTGAAGCCTCATGGAGACCTAAACAGCTGACTGACACATATTTTGTATATCATACATATCATACACTGTATGTTTACAATAAAGTAAGCTAGAGGCAAAAACATTATTAAGAAAATCATTGGAAAGAAAAATATATTTACAGTATTTATTGAAAAAATCTGCACATAGCTAGACCTATGCAGTTCAAACCTGTGTTCTTTAAGGGTCAGTTGTATACACATTTGGCAAAAGCTACAAGACTATCTAGGAGAACAGTGAACTAAATGATGTTAGCATTTATCTCTAAGTGTAGGGAATGGGAGGGAATTAGGAAAGGATACTTACGACACTGCTGCCTGTATTTATAGTATATTGTATTACATCGTTTGGGTGGTTATTAATAGGTATCTGATTCATTCTTATAAATACCTTTTTATTTGATACATTGAATACATTTACAAAGATACTATAAACCAGTTTACTGAATTTACTTAGGAAGAGTAAGTGGAAATGGAGTACATAAGTCAGCAATAGCAAAATGTGGATGCCATGTTCTAAATCACAGCCCTTCAAAAAGTGGTCCACAGACTACTTCCAGCCTGCCATATGTTTTTTTCCAAATAAAGTTTTATTATAACAGTCACATTTATTCATTTACATATTGTTTATGGCTGCTTTTATGCTACAACAGCAGAGTTGAGTAACTGTAACAGAAACCATATGGCCAGCAAAGCCTGAAATGTTTACTCTATGGCCCTTTACAGAGAAAGTTCACCCACTTCTTTAAACCATTAACATATGCAAATTAACATAACGTAAAATAACAAATTTTAGTTTATGGTATAACTACTATAAATTAGGCAGTTTAAATGTATCACCTCACTTACCAGTACTTGAAAAATGTTATTGTTATCCCCATATCACAGATGAAGAAACTGAGATTTAGAAAATGTAAGTAAATTACTCAACCTCTTTCTAAATAGTAAGATACAAAAATAGATTTCTCTAGCTCAAAACTGTACATTGATTTAAATATTGCCATAAAAAGCCAGAAATTGATCTCATAGCTCTTTCTTTTCAAATGACACTTTTCTTTTTACTCTAAGAATGTTGGGTCATTAATTAAAAGAGCATAAGAACCAAGATGTAATATATAAAGAAATTACAGCTGTAAAGAAATACACATTTTACCCCAAATAATTAGGGGTAAAAATTTCCCCCAAGGGAATCACACAAACATATCCACATACAATTTATCTTTTTGTCACTCCAAGATACTGAGACACTGTGTTAACCTAAAGAGCCAATTATGTGATACTATATGACTTAATTCAGCAATTCCATTGAATATCTGTTTCACACAGATCGCTGACAAAATATATAAAAATCACTGACATAAACTGAGTTTTTATAATATGGTAGAAGAGATTTTTATAAATCTCCACTCGATAGACAATAAATGCCTTGAGGATGCACTTAATATGAATGCCCAGGAAATGAATTAATAATATTTAATCAAATCCATTCAAGCAGTACTAGAGAGAGAGAGAGAGGCATTTAGCAGAATCAAGGAGGGCTTGAAAAACCATACCATCCACACAGAGACTCTCCACAGAGCCAGAAAAGAGAGTATAAAGAAAAAGATACAGTCTAGAGATAAGCTTAATATAAACTGGAGCCTTGAAACTTGAAAGGGTTGGGGTAGGGGTAAGATGGAGGGTGAACAAAGTGAGAAGGAAGGAATAGATGGAATCTTAAAGATCGAGGAAATCAAAGTTGATAATACTGGTCAGGTTGAGGTAAATTTTTTTTGCCCTTTCATATTTGCATTATATTTTGAATCCTGAATATTTCCAAACAAAGACCTATCCTCATCACATGATAAGAAGATGAAAGAGAAATGATGAAAGTCTCAAAATAAGTCAGATGCTTGAGACCACCCAACAACCTCTTGCTGCTGTATCATAAGAGAGATGGGAGTTTGGAGAATCCAGATGGCACTGCAGGAGAACATCCCTGAGGGTCTCTGTATGTGTCCTCCAATAAGGGCCTTGCTCACGTGAACCTCTCTGCTGCTGCTGCTGAAGAAGATGCAAGGAGGGTCACTTACCTCTGACACTACTGTCTTTGACACACAGACTTAGGAGAAACATCAAATGAGCAGACAATAAACTTCTTGCTATATTGGTAGTAACTTATTCTTTATTGTATATGTACAAGATGAGACACACTTAAGTTTGGTCTCCCAAACCACATATTTAGGTGGGCCTTTGGTGAAGAATGTGTAAGGAAACAGTCTATTTGGGGAGAGCAATTCCTGAAGATGCAGGCTTTGGAAACTCTAGGGAGCTGTGTGGCAACACCCAGGCCTTAGTCATTGAGTACCATGTGATTTATGCTTCTGAGATGTTAGGACACTGAACTGTTGCATTTATTGCACACTTTCTGTGATTTTCAAAAACTCTGAAAGAGGAAAAGGTCACACAGCAATCACCTCTCTGACCTTTAAACAGTCACCTTACTTGATTGGGTGTTGGTTTCTTAATCTGGAAAGTGAAAGAAAGGGTTACAGATGATCTAGATTCATAATCGTCTGTTTCCATGACTTCAAGTAGTTTGTTAATAATGCAACTATAGCTCAACATAATTGCAGAAAAGTGTAAAACTCCTATAACGTAAAATGACCTTAGTCTAGCCCCATAAGGGGAACTACTGACTTGTCATTTAATTGCAATGGCACGCATAATGTAAATATTTCATAGCTGGATTCTGAAGGGCCACAGGGCAATGTTGTGCTAATGTCTGCTCCAGGCATCAAAACCCTTTAAGGAATTATTTTAGAAAAACTAGAGATTTAACTAAAAGGGGGAAATAAGATTACTGACAGGGGGAGAGGATTGAAGGTGTGGGGAGAAATATTTTAGGTGGAACATTTAACTGTGGACAAAATCTGTGCAGAAACGAGAGGAGAGGGTGTACATAACATAGCCCATGGCAAAGGTGAGTGTTGGCCAAGCAGTCCTTACCGCACCCTTTCCAAGAGAAAACGGGGAAAGTAAAATTCCAGCAAACACAAACATTAAAAACATATCATGTAAAACTACATTTATTTATAAAATCACCATGTTTTATGGTATTAATTTTAAAGAATACTTTATCTGGACAATAATCACAAATTTAATAATTAAATTTCCTTTTAAATGTTTTCATTTTATTCTAATAACCTCTAGGACTTGCTGACTACAAGTTTTAGAAGAAGAAACAAAATGTTGTGAGTGGAGGAAGAATTCAGTTATTAGGAGCTTCTGCCCTCGAGACCCAAGAGCACAAGGGCAATGGCGCTCCACTCGAGGACGTGTGGTCTGTCTGCAGGTGAAGGCTTGCTGGGCTAACCAGAGAACTGGCTGCTGACATGCATGCTTTGCCGTTGAAAGAGTCCATCGAGCCAAATAATACGGATTGTTTCCCAGGTATAAATGAGACCTTTTCCAACAGCACTTACACAAGGCAATATTTTAACAACAACAACAAAATTATATTAGCTGTGTAATCTCAGGCAAATCCAACATTCGTCCTGAATTTCCATTACTTCATTCCATCAGATAAATGCTGTTTTATGCTACAGATTCCCTTTCCCCCCTTGCTGCCCATCCAGGAGGCTGACTCCCATGGGTCACATTAATAGAGCCTTTGCCTCCGGACCCTGGTTGGGTGTGGCAGAAGAAAACTGGGGTAGAGAAACAGAGGGCAAGAGAAGATTGATGTTAGGATTTATTTCCCTGTGTCCATTCATCAAGGGTGACTGCACGGCCCCAGGTGACTGCTTAAGTCTCCTCACACCTTCGGGTCCAGGGACAGCAGCAGTTCCTCTGCTGTCACCAGATCCCAATCCCTGCCCTAAATGTGGATTCCCTACCACACCCCCACACCTGTAAATAATTCTTTTGTAAATAGATCCTCAGAAGTATCCCAATGTGACAGGTGCCACTATTTCCTGCAGGAACCTTGACTGCTCTGCCTTATTTGAAATGTAGATAAGATTAATAACCATCTTGTAAGGTTGTTATAAAGATTCCATGGAAAAGTACAAAGTCTGGTGGTGCAAACTCTTCCATTAATGTTCTATGTTCTTTAGAGAATAGAGCATGTGATAAGACTGAAGAATTGATGTTTTACTTAGGGAGAAGGACTCTCAATCAGCAAAAGTGAGGAAAAGAAACTGCATCCAGGTGGATGGGAAGCAATTAAGAAATGATGCGTTACCTCACTGGCCACTTCTTCGTGACAAGCTGCAAAGAGACATAAGCTCATTTTTGACAGGTGATCCCAGGCACAAAAAAAATATCCTGACAGACTATGAAACACTGCACCTTGGAACAGTCCTACAGAGAGAAGACGGAAAGTGTGTGTTTTCTGAATTACCCTCTCCTGTCTTCTATTTGTCAAATTCGATCCCAAAGAACACTAACTCTCCAGCTTTCTGTTCATGTCATCAGCCATGCCAGGGGCTGCTTGGGAGCCCAGATTTCAGGCCCAGTGGTGTGGGTGTTATCCATGCCCAGAAACAGCAAATAAGGAGTTACCAACTCATTTGAGGCCATAGCTGAGCAGAAAAGCCCTTGCTGGGAGTGGAAGAAAGAGAAGGAGTCCAATTCAGAATTTGAATGTATGTATAAGATCCCTTTAGTTCTTGAATAAGGCCATTATTCTCGTCTCTATTATCATTATCCATATCTTAGATGCTAATCTTTACCTTCCTATCATGGTGCTTTCTTTAGGTTGCGCACACAGCTCTAACTCTAGGGGTGAACTCAGCATACCACACAAGCAAGGACTGGAGGAAGAAGGCATGACCTGGGGGAATCTAAGCAGATTCTATTTTCTGGGGAATTTGAACTGGAACACTGGAAGAGTGATTTAAAAAGATCATAGTGAATACCTGAAAACTTACTTTTAGAAAAACACTGCTACTTGAACTGAAAATCAGATACAGAGCTGAGACAATAAGTTAGACAGCATTTTGAGGAATGGTGATAATCCAGGTCCTCCCTCAATGTTACAAGCAGGGTATAAGCCCCTGTCATGCAGAAGCAGAGAAGTCACGAGTATACTTACAAAGGTTTGCAGAGAGGAGGATGAAGAAAACTGAAGCAAATTTTCAGTAAGAAGCAGAAGCAAGAGGCCACCTGCTCTATAAAGAGTGGAGACGGTTCTCTTGGCTCCAGCTATTCCATGTCTCTCAACTATATTTTGCTTTCTTTGCTTGCGTTTGAGTAAAACTCCATATAATAGTCAAGATTTTTTAGGTTGTAAGTGACAGACTCCACTCCAACTTAAAAAAAAAAAAAACAAATCAAAGAAAACAAACAAACAAAAAAGTAACATTGACTCACAGCCTGGAATATCTATTGATTTACCTTTATCTTCAGGTATGGCTTGATCCAGGAATTTAATAATGCCATTAGGAAATCTATACAGTTTTCTGTTCCCTGATGGCTCTCCCTTTCTCTCATAGACCTTATTCTCTACTGTGTTCCCTGCAAAGTGGTAGGAATGAAAACCCTTAATGGTCTTTAGTAGTCTTTATCTCTAGAGAAAGAACTTTAAGATCCAATGTCCATATCAATTCCTCAAAAAGAATTCAATTGGCATGTGTGAGTCATCTTACCACTTGTGGCTAATTCAATAATTCCAGGGGGATAGTGTATGCTGGATAGTTTAGCAAAATTGCCAAACACTTTATTTTTATTTTTTTAATTGTTGATCTTGTACAGTTTTGTCTTTTACTCCCCCCCGCAGCCCACCGCACCAGCCCTCCCCACCTCCCCCTCCCATTTCCACGCCCCCATAGTTTTTGTCCATGTGTCCTTTATACTTGTTGCTCTAAACCCTCCCCCTTTTCCCCTGAAATTCCCTCCCCTCTCCCCTCTGGTCACTGTCAGACTGTTCTCAAATTCAGTGTCTTTGGTTATATTATGCTTGTTTGTTTGTTTTGTTGATTAGGTTCCTGTTAAAGGTGAGATCATATGGTATTTGTCTTTCACTGCCTGGCTTATTTCACTTAGCATGATGCTCTCCAGTTCTATCCATGCTGTCACAAAGGGTAGGAGCTCCTTCTTTCTTTCTGCTGCATAGAATTCCATTGTGTAAATGAAACTCGAGCACCAACTTACACCATACACAAAAATAAATTCAAGGTGGATAAAAGATTTAAATATAAGCCGTGACACCATTAAAATCCTAGAGGATAACGTAGGTAGGAAAATCTCAGATATTTCACGCAGCAACATTTTTACTGATATGTCCCCTAAAGCAAGGGACATAAAGGAAAGAATAAACAAATGGGATCTCATCAAAATAAAAAGCTTCTGCATGGCTAAAGAAAACAGTATTAAAAATAGAATCAATATTATGAGAAAACATATTTGCCAATGATACCTCAGACAAGGGTTTAATCTTCAAAATATATAAAGAATTTACATGACTCCACTCTAAGAAGACAAGCAACCCAATTAAAAAAATGGGCAAAGGACTTGAACAGACACTTCTCCAAGGAGGACATACGGAGGATCCCGGCACACATGAAAAGATGCTCGATATCTCTAGCTATCAGAGAGATGCAAATTAAAACCACAATGAGATACCACCCCACACCGGTCAGAATGGCCATCATAAACAAAGCAACAAACAACAAGTGTTGGAGAGGTTGTGGAGAAAAGGGGACCCTAGGGCACTGTTGGTGGGATTGCAGACTGGTGCAACCACTATGAAAAACAGTATGGAATTTTCTAAGAAAACTAAAAATGGACATACCTTTTGACCCAGCAATTCCACTGCTTGGATTATATCCTAAGAACCCTGAAACACCAATCCAAAAGAACCTATGCACCCCTATGTTCATAGCAGCACAATTTACAATAGCCAAGTGCCGGAAGCAACCTAGGTGCCCATCAGTTAATGAATGGATCAAAAAACTGTGGTACATTTACACAATGGAATACTATGCAGCTGAAAAAATGCCAAATACTTTAGAACTAAACATGAAGATACATCATTGTCAACCCCTTCAGGTAGAGAAAGGGAACTCTCCAAATGAAAAAGATTTTGAACAGACCAATAAGATAACGTATATCTATGACATTCATTCTATTCTGTTTTGGGGAATCAAACACGCCCTCACTGAGGAGTTAACCCTTTCGTTAATTCTTACAAACAAACAAAAAAGTAAAACACAAAACATATCTGAGCACCTAGCAATTTCCAAGTCCAAATGCATTGCTGGATTTAGGGGATGTATTAATAAGGGAGAGGTATAAAATTAAAATACAGTGTAATGAGTATGATATTAAGGTGTGTAAAACTTACAAAAAAATGAACAAAACATTTAAGTTTCTCTAATGCCTTTAGTTAAACCAGTTTTCAGATATATCCCATAAATACCAACCTAAATTAAAGGGTTTTTTTCTAGATTAATTACATTTTGAGAGGAATCAAAGCCAAAATGGATGTGACTGTGATCAGATACGTAATGGACACTAATTACCTGGAAGGACTATCAATGTTAACAAGAGAGAACTGTGTAAAAGCATAGAAAGGGAAGGGATAGAAACTGTTATTGAAGACCTCTTGGATTCTTGCTAACAAGCCATCTACCTCTCAGACCAATTCTGATTTATGTTACTAAAATTCTCTTAACAACTACAGGGATTGAGTAAACATGAGAGTTCATGAGGTAAGATTTCCATGAACTCGACTGTAGTCTCTTATGGCAGTAGATGTTTTTATTGGCTGTCTTTCCCTAGCCCAATGGATGTTGTCTTCTATGTAGTCTCAAAAACTTTCCTCTCTGCTGCCTTTGTATCTTTGGGTCTTTAGCTCACCAACTCAACTTTTTCAATTGATATTGAAAATCTTTTAAAATTTCTGTGACACATTTTAGAATTATAACTACCCTATAAATTATAAATACATACTAAAATTGCTTAATAAGCCTAATGTTGGGAGGTAATAACAACTCTTGCTGCATATATAAGCTAAACATAATGTGGTTAATTTTATAATATATGAATTTATTGGCATTTAGCAGGCACATAGTATCCATCAATAAAGCTAATTTTCTCATGCTTTTTAGAATTATTTAACTTAGAGGGTGTGTGTATGCATGAGTGCGTTTGAGTGTGCATATAATATGCAAGTTTTATTCTTTTTAAATAGCCTCATTTTATTTTTTAGAGAACAAAGTATTTTTGGTGCACTTCTTGTTATACATTTGTTTTTGGTTGTTTTATTTATTTATTATTTTTTTTTTTGAGGTAAAAAGGGCCCAAAGAAGAAAACCATCTCATCATCTGTTAATGTTTTGGAGAATATAGCATAGACATCTCTTCATGCATACACATCACATCATGCCACAATTAATTTAATGATGAATCATTTTACAATAGGGTTATTTTATATTTTAGCAGACAAGGGTGAAATTCTATACTAGAATTTAATTTAAGCCAGTGTTTCATTTCATATCCAAATAACCCTTGAAAGAATGACTAACTATACATCCAATTTCATCTTTATCTTAATTTGAAAAAATGATGTTTAATTTATCCACAGAATCACCAATGGTATGTTGAAATGACTAGTCCTAGTAAGAAAGCCGTTTGGTAGGAATACAAAAATTGTCAGATAAATGTCAATTTATGACTCTATAAACATTTGATCTGTCCAGAAAGTGTTCACTGATTGAATTGGTTTTGACAGATAAGGAAGACTCCCTGAACATCCTTTCCTGAGAAACATAGTTCATTAATATTTAGATTTCTCCTGACAACACAGTTGCTGCAAGCATAGGTTGGGTAAATATAGCCTGCACTTGGCAAATATGCATAGACACAGGCCGGCAGTTGTGTAAGCATCCTAATACCTTGGGTAAGAATATGGGCCTGATTGTTCCTGTGGACTTCCTGGACCTTGGACCTCAGGGGGACCAATGCAAGGAGCAGGGGTGGGGGTGAATTAATGACTCTTATTTTACAACCAGTAACTTGTGATGGAAAAGGAATAAAGGATAGCTTGCTTCTCATTCTTTCCCCTATTTGTTACCTCCTTTTCATTTTTTATTCTGCTGTAAGCAGTTGCTAAAAATATATCTGGTCAATAAAGGGCAGGTAAAATTAGAGGGGTTGCTATAGGAACACACAGAGTGATGCAGAGAAATAACCAATCTAATTTATACTGTGTTTTCATGTTTTATTTCCATTGTAGTTAAACTCAACTTTAAAAGACATTTCTTAAGATAAAGGCTACTTGAAATTCATGAGATCCATTCTAAGAGAATGTTATATACTAACTTTAAAAATAATAAATCCTAAATCCAAGTAGAGCTCCAAGCAGAAAACTGCTACTTTTTCTATTTATTCCATTATATTTTTAATGCATTTTGACTAAAATCATTTTGTGCAGTGAAAGACCTGGGAATGCATTTTAATCGTGATGAAAGCATGAGTAATGAGGAGCCCTGCCTGAAGCAGCCAGCACTCACTTCTCCCAACTGCTCTCTTCCATTTTGTTAGGCAGCCTCTAGACTCCAACTGTAAGATGTTCCTCATTCTAAATTCTGCGGAATTATCCCACTCAGAAACTATGCTCTCCTCAAATCTTGGCTGTTCTTGTTGTTTTTGAAAGGTGGCAGACCCCACTGCCTTGTTTCTGACCTCTATCTGATGACTGTAGCGTAATCACTTGAGGCGTTTCCAATCAACATACCAAAATAATTTCACACTCACTGGACCCATGTCTGAAAGAAAGGACAGGGTCACTGCCATTACGGCCACATGAAAATTTTCCAGAGGGGAGGGAGGTTTTCTCAAAACTCGAAGCCTCATATTTGAGAGAGGGCTTAGCTCACCCAAAGCCTGCTGTTCATTTTCACGTGTCCAATTCAGAGGCTGGGTTCTACCCCCCGATCTCCAAAACCGTGGGTATAGCACATGAGCAACTTATTCTGAAAATGAGAGTACAGAATGATCAATTTCAACCCATTGATCAAAAAGTCTCATACATCAGGAAACAAGATCTTCTACAAAAATCACATGAGTGACGTGGCTAGATGCGAGAGTGTGTTCCTTCCTTTTCGGCTAAGTCTGAGACAAAGGTCAAATGTTCATTCATTCCTCTTTTACAAAAATAAAAAAGGAATGTTTCATGGTTGAGAGGGGAGAAACAGTAGTTAATCCAACAATTGCTGCATTTGGTTCAGCACAGGAAAGTGGTTTTCACCTGCAGCATCTAGCTGAAGAATGAATTTTGCAAGAAGCAAGACAACTCCCAAAAGATAAAAGTCGCACTAAAATTTTTTAAAATGTAAAATGACTTAACGTGGGGGGGGTCAGTAACTAATGTATATACAAAATTATGCTTTTTATTATGAAACAATCAAGAACAGATTACTCATTCGGGGTCAAAGACTCAAAAGTTCAGCACTAGTTTATCCTGCCAGGAGACTATTTAAATGATGTCTTTTCAAGAGCTTTTAATCATGATTGTATTTGTATGTGTCTGGGAATAGGTGGAAATGGAGTATAAAAGCAATTTCTGTGCCCTGTGTTCCTAACCAAACAACAAGGCAGTAAGACCCAAGGTCATGTTTGTCAAATATCCAGAACTTGCTCTACTGAAGCACCCAGTAAAAATTACAGCTTTGCCTACTTTTTGATACAACTGTATATATAGTACTGGAATATATTTTAAAGACTTTTCCAAGGACTGAAGCAGAGTGTTTATCAAAAACCTTGGACCGATAAATAATGTTGTTTTCCAAAAATACAAATGTCTAGAGTAGAAACACTTCTGAAAACCCCACAGGGAAACTCAAAACCATAAAATATAAATAAATGTGTCATTCCAGAAAATAGTTCTAATGTATATAAGACCCTGTTTTAAGCTGAGTAATCTTTTCTTTGCAAATTGATGTTGAGGAGAGTTGGGGAAAGGAATGGATGAGGGAATTTGAATCTTTAAAGGCGAATGGGACCAGTTTATAAATGATACCTTTCATCTCCAGAGCTGTTAGCTGGAGGGCAATGCTGAATGTCTAAAACAAACAAACAAAAAAAAAAAAAAGAATTCAAATAGCTCTACAGAATAAAGTTTGGAGAGTTAACTAACAGCATTAAATACTGTGCTTTCGAATAGAACCTATCATGTCATTTTAACTGTGCCGAATCTGTCTAATCACAAAAGGAACGCATTTTTGTTTGTCTTGAGATGAGCATTAGCATTAACTTTTATCACTGCTGACTGCACAGAAAAAGAACTCAGTTTAGAATTAATGAATGGGCTTATGTGCATGTACAATTATTTACTATTCACAACTTCTTGTTGCAAGCAATCCACTCAATCGTCTGTGCAAAGCTGCAGTGCAGTTGCCATTTAGGCCAGTGAACATTTCCAGTTCCTTGAGCACTGAAGCCGGCTTACTGCTACCACAGAGAAAGGAAAGGCAGCTCTGCTGGGGCTTCACACTGTCTGGAAACAACTACCCATTCTCTTGTCTGCCCACCTTCAGAACCAATATAGAGAGTCAGGAGGGTCAGAGCGATGGACATGATAAATCCACCTTTATTTGTCACTAAACTGATGCTAGTTCCTGTGATTTAGGCAAACAAGGCCAGAGGGGTTCCCCGTTTTGAGTTACGCAGAGACTCATTCATTCCAGCACCCAGCCCATCAGCAGGAGCAAGGCCTTCACTTTGAGCATCTGCAGCATGGAGGCTCAGAAAAGCGTGTGAGTATCCTGACACCAGCTGGCTTCCAAAGAAAAAAAGAGAAAGGCTGAACAGAAGAGGCTCAACTTCTCCCAAAGTCTCCAACCAGATAAACCATTTCTTCTGAGAGGGAAGTCAGTGGCTCAAAAGGCCAGCTATGTTATTCTCCCTGTGCCTCTTCCAGAGGGGAAGGTGAAGCTGAGGGAAAAGTGACCCCTCTACCCAGTGCAAGCTCTGCACCCCACCTAATTTGCTACTGAGACAGAAAGTGTTCCAATGGAAACTCAACAGTCTGAAATAATTAATTTGCCTTGGTAGGTTCTTCACTTAATACTAAGAAGTGATTTAAATATTGGAGAAATTTAGCTCATTAATTTCTAATATTAAGCCATATTTCTGCTACCATGAATCCTTTGATATTAGCCTTATCTATATGGTAATAGAAAAACAGGTGCAGAATTTTAATATTTTCCTACTCTTGATACCAGTTTACTCTGAGCTAAAAAGCAACAGACACAGACACACACACACGAAGACACTGACAGGTTGCTCAGTCTAGTTTATATGTATTTATGTTTTTTAAAACAAAATCCAATTTCCCAAATTCCCCACCCCTGATATGGTATAGCAACACTTTGGTTTACACAGAGTTCATCCTGTCCCTAGAATGTCCACTATGCCACCTCCTTATGTGCAAGGGCTATGGGGTCCTTTTCAGGCTATGCAAATGTTATGTGCCTAAATTTTCATTTGATGAAAATAAAAGTTTATATGAATCATAGTTAATGTGAGATGCAGAATAAAAATATTTAGAACTTTTGAGAATGCTCCTCATCTTTGATTTACAAATGCTCTGGTCTAGCCAAGCCTGTGCATAAAAAAAAAAAGAACAAAATAAAAAAATGACATAAAGAAGGACAAAGTTGCTGAGTCTCAACTATCCTCTCATCAACACAGAACAAATAACCAGACTACGGAACTGCACTGCCACACTCCTGCACATTCGCCACATTCAAAGTGATCTTGTGTCAGTCAGATGGATGATTAACTTGATCACAATGAGCAATCCATTCTTTCCTTGTATTAAGTGCAATTGGGAAATAATCACTGAACATTTAACGTCAGGTTCAGGGTGTACAAAGATAAATAACCTGAGGAATTAAAGGTGTGTATGAATTAGCTAACATTAGTTTTTACCAAGTTATGTCTAAATATGTGTCATAAAAGAGACAAGCATCTTGGTTTCTTCGTTCAGTGTAAAGGTGGAGGTCTCTAAGAGAAAAAAGTTGCATGGGACCAGGGACATCCTGCAACGAATAGCATGTTAACTTTACTTTGCAGGAAGAGTAAGATTTACATCAATCCAGAGAAGTGGTGAGGTAATCCAGGTGGGAGTGTAAAGAAGAACTCTGTGAGCCATAGAATGAGACGGACATGAACCTGATGTCTTAGCCTGGCTTCCCCAGGAATCAGAGCCTGAGCCTGCAGGCTGGCGTCATAATATTTATTAGGGCATAGAGCCCTAGGAAACAGGAATAAGGGTGAAGAGGAGTGAAGCAGAGAAGAGGGAAGAGCCCATATGAGGACACACTTATAACTGGTTCTGCTAAATACAGACAATTGCTCCATCCCTGGGAACATTTCCCCATAGGCCCAACTTTATTTCAGAATTAACTGCCAAGGGGTGGAGAAAGGGAAAGAGTGGGGAATTTTTCATAATGGCTTATTTCCTGTGGTCAAAAATCTTCTCCAAATGATATTAACTTCTCCGTACTTTCCAGTCTGACATGTGTGAGTGTGGACACCCAACAGAATCCCAATATACCATCAAAAATAAAGTACGAGGGCAACTATCCTCAGTATTAAATTCAATTTTAGGAAGCTTACTCTATGGAAATGAGCAAGTCAATTGGAGATGGGGTGGGATGAGGGGATAAGAAACAGGAACACATGTTGGCCTGCCTTTGTACTTCACTCAGCTGAGAGGTTTCATGGACAAGGACCATGGCTTGACAATGGGATTGATAAAGGAACGGGGCCAATAGTTAGAGGAAGCGAGTTCTAGCCCATGTTCTACTCCTGACTCACTTTCGGATGCAGATGCATGCAGTTACTTCTCTGAGTCTCAGCTTTCTTTCCTGTAAAATGAGATCATTGAATATGCCCTGTTTTCCTCACGAAATTATGAGACTCAAAAGACAATGTGTTGGAAAGCCTTTTGTAAAATGTGAGAAGTCACTATTATTACAAGAAGGTATGAAAAGGGGAGCAATACTGTTTTTTTACTGTTACTTCATCTAGATTTATACAGATTCAAAGTCAAACACCAGAAATAATCCTTAGGTCTATATTCTAAGCTTCATGTAAATACAGTCTGCTTGCTGAAATAAAATGCAGTTAAGGCAATTACCATGATGATTAGAAACTCCAGCAACTAAAACAACCCATGATGAAACAAAAATTCTTGTGTTGAAGAAAGAATATTGTTTTCACTTGAGCTCTCCAGATTGCTTACAATAAACAAATTCCCTAAATTTTAAGCTCTCAATCACAATTTGCTTTGTAAGCACAAAATGTCTTAATCTATAACCGCAGAAATTTAATGACTATTGCTTTGTCTACCCTAGCAAAACTAAATTTTTAAAAATGAGATAATTATTTAGATGATGAAATCCTTAAAACCCCATTACCTCCATTCATCTTAATTTTAAGCAAAAATTAGGTTCTTTACCTAAATTACCAAGATAATGACTTCAATGTGCACTTAACAAGCAAGGATAGATCTCCCTATATTTACCCCTGTTAGCTGCCTGGAATCACTAGGGCCACTCTGTCACAGCTTTGTCTGAAATTCACTCCACTGCCTTCTCAAATCCCACCTTCCACCCACCTCACCTTCAGGCACTAGAAAGAGTTTAGATCATGAATGAAATTTCCAAGTAATCAGTAATACCAGCTACTTCTTTCTCTGGTTTTAAAATCTAGTAGACATAAGTTTTACTTTCTGAGGAAAAAAGTACAAACCCCATAACAGGGGATCTATAATAACAGACATTCTGAGTTATTGTTGATTCATGAATCAACTGATTTCTGCTCTACTTATAGTTCTGGTTCTTCATGTAATTGGTTGTCTTCCTAGGCAAGAAACATAACTTGTCTGAACCCCAGTTTCAGCAACTGTTAATAAACAGATTAGTGCGGACAGTCTCTAAGATATTTTCTAGACTGATATTTGACAGTGATTCAAACAGCAATATAAAATGGCTTTCCCATAAATATGATCTGTTTTGATTAGGATTTAACTAGTCAAATCTGATATTATCAAGTACTTTGGGAATAGCAACCACTGCAACTGAAGCACTCTAGACAAAACTCGCTGGAGTTGATTGCTTAATTCATGTATTCTTGAGTCTGGTACTACACGCATATATTTTAGAAATCAGGTTTGTGATGAAAACAGAACAGCTGACACTAAAAAAGCCAAGTGTGGAAAATATGCCCTGTCCTCATTTCTCAGATACATGCAGGAATATGGACCTTGGCCTATCCCCTGTAACCAATTCCATTTCCTACAGATCTTTCTTACCTTCTGGTACTGGCTAGTCAAAGCCAACCATAGGATTCTCTTTTAAGCTGAGTCTTTATTTGTAGTGCTTACCAAAGTCCATTCTTTTATTAAAGTTTTCCAGTTCTCCTTACCTCATTTTCTACTTCACCCCACTTTTTTTAATCTCACTAACCTTCTTTGGATTCTTTCAATTTAATCTTCAGTGATCACTCCTAATCATTAAACAACAAACAAACAAAATACAACTATATATTTTGCCTTGTCCCAGAAATAATTTAGGACATCTCATGAAGAGACACATAGACTAAACAAAATATAGTTCAGTTGGGAAGAAAGTTGAGGCAATGAAAAACTAAATGTAATAAACATCAGGAAGACAGGAGATAAGTTAATAGCATTTATGTCATAAAACTCTATACACATAGTAAAGGGAGATCTCAAATTTGTCACTCCCTTTCTACCAGTCAGCAGGAAAAGGAAAACATGACTAATTGTGCAATTTAATGTGTTCATAAAATAAAGCTACACCAAATGCTCTAGAGAAGCACAGAGAAATATCTCTCCCAGACCCCTATGAGAAGAATACTCTGTCATGAGGTGAATCAGCAACTTTATCCTTATAGTATATGCCACAGAGCCCCATAACATTGTTTCTGATGATATCTTTCAATATAAACTGATGGCAAGCCAAGGGACAACATAATAAAATCGACACACAGGGATGTTGATAAAATGGGAAGATCTGGTTACTCCAATGACAGATTTTACATTATTGAGAAAACTATCTCTCAGTCAAGTTTTTAGTAGCTATTGTGTGGCAGTGCAGTCAAAACAATCTGCTCAAATGTGCACCTGAAGTGCAGGGTGACAGTTAAAGTGACCAGCCAAATGTTTTATCAACTTTCCAAGCCAAGAGTAGAACTGCCATTCTTTTATGAAAACAGAGTTAATTAACAGGGCTAAGTACTTACATGGTAGGCCAAGCCACACATGCTCTGAGGGGACTTAGAGAAACTTCCACCGGCAAGGTGAAAAGTTCCCCTCCAGAAGAGCGGTTACCACAACATACACAGGGCAAGAAAGAGAGCCCCAAGTTCTACACCACAAAACAGAACTGCAATGTAAGTCTGTGAAGATTTTAAAACAACTAAAACCAAACAATTTACCTTACCTATTAAATAATATATCGAATCTTTAGAAAGTATTTACTTTAAGGCTAAAGCTTTGAGCAATATAACTGCTTTTTAAAATATATTTTATTGATTATCCTATTACAGTTGTCCCATTTTTTCTCCTCTTTATTCCCCTCTGCCTTGTACCCCTGTCCCACCATCATTCCCCAACCTTAGTTCATGTCCATGGGTTGTACATATAAGTTCTTTGGCTTCTCTATTTCCTATACTATTCTTAACTTCCCCCTGTCTATTTTGTACCCACCATTTATCCTTCTTCTTCCCTGTACCTTTTCCCACCTCCTCCCCACTGAGAACCCTCAATGTGATCTCCATTTCTGTGAGTTTGTTCCTGTTGTTTGTCTAGTTGTTTGTTTAGTTCATTTTTGTTTTTGTTTTTAGGTACAGTTGTTGATAGTTGTGAGTTTGTTGTTATTTTACTGTCCATATTTTTATATTCTTCTTTTTCTTAGATAAGTCCCTTTAACATTTCATATAATAATGGCTTGGTGATGATGAACTCCTTTAACTTGACCTTATCTGAGAAGCGCTTTATCTGCCCTTCCATTCTAAATGATAGCTTTGCTGGATACAGTAATCTTGGACGTAGGTCCTTGCCTTTCATGACTTCAAATACTTATTTCCAGCCCCTTCTTGATATGCCTCAATGATAAAATTGTTGAAAACTAGATTCCTATCATCACCTATTTGAGATGGCCTGTCATGCAGCAGCATTATTATTTCTACAGCAGGATGAAACTGGAGGTCTGTTGAAACAAACATGACACCTTAGCTTTGAAAAGAGTTGATATGCCCTTCTACCATAAAGACCATTTCTAGGCTGGTATGAGAACCTTGCCAACTGCACATAAGGAAATTCTTAGCTTCCAATATTTTAGAGCATGTGCATTGGCAAAATCTTTTTATATATTCAGTTGTTTATTTATTTCTTGTCTGACAACCAACCAAACCCTAAGCTTCTTCTCAATTCCCATTTTCCCTTCTATGTACTCCCTACAAAAACAGTTTGGCATGTAATAAATTGCCAACAAATACTTACTGCTTGGTAACTATATCTCCAGATAAGACATTTATAATTTACTTCACTTAAAATCATAATCATTATATGGTAGAACCTGCCTTTTTAGATTAGTGGTACAGTTTAAAAATCCCTGGATAAAAATGTATATTCCTTGGCTCACACTAAGAAATTGTGACTGATTCAGTTGGCAATGGTGTTCCAAAATCTGCCATTTGACAATCATCCAGGGAATAGATGCAAGAGATCAAAGAATTAAGGTTTGAAAAATACTGAAGTAGATGTTAATAAAGGTTTTGTATGAACATCACCAGCCCAAGGTCTCAGCATGTATTCATTTCCTATTCATGATTAAAGGACAGGGGTATCTAACGGGAGTCCAGCAGGCCACATGCAGCCCAACACAAAATCATATTAAAACCTTTTTTTTTTTTGGTCATCAGTTTTCATTAGTGTTTGTATCTTTAATGTGTGGCCCAAGACAACTCCTCTTCTTCCAGTGTGGCCCAGAGATACCTAAAGTTTGGACACCCCTGATTGTTTAGATTGTTTAGAGTCTAAACAATGACGTAAATGCTGTCATCACCCCTCAGGTTGGTAACCTACAAAACAGAGGTCAATCATGGAATACCCATGCCAAAAATCTAAGCTTCCTTTATAAAACCTGCCTGAAAAAACTAAGGCTTATAATTTATAAAGCAAAGCATGTAAGAAGAAATAAATGTTAAACTAGTAAGCCTATAATTTGGAATAAACAAAGGGTATACCCATCTAAAATGAAAGCTTAGCTACATTCTGGATTTATAAGGAAGTATTATGATTACCCAGCAAAAAGGCTGCCTGGCATCCACAAATTCAGGGCATTAGCAGATCTTTCAGCCAATTTCAAATGTCTTGCATAGATTTATTGCTTCCAAGATTTTATTTTGTTTTGTTTGGTGTCTTAATGTAATTTTCAAATAGCCTCTAGGGTTATTGAATGGTTTTAAAGTAAACATTGTTAAGGCGGAAATTGGGACTCCTTTAATTTTAGGGGGCAGATACAAGGATCTCACAATGCCATTTGTTATAGGTAGCCATTTACAAGAAGGGAATGGGTATCTTTGGAAAGGCAGTTCTGACACAATGAGTTTTCCTATGTTGCAATTACGTGAAGTTAAACTCTTTGTCTGGTGATATCACTTACTCATTCAAATACTTGTTGAGTTTCTATTAAACGTCACAAATTCAGGTGCTTAGATTACAAAGATGAGTTAAGTTTCTTCTTTCAAGAGCTCACCTTCTGTGACTCAGTTAGTTGTGATAATGATATAGCGATACAGGAACACATAAGGCATTGTGAGAATACCTATCTAAGAGGAGTTGTATCTCCAGCTCAAAGAAAGGAAAGAAATGCCATAAAATATCTCTAGAAGAGCTGATGCCCACGTTCAGTCTTAAAAAGAGAATAAAATTTAGGTGGGGATGGAGGAAGGTAATGTAAGGCATTCCAGATAGGGAACAGATGAATAGAGGGAGGAACAGCATGGTAGATCCATAGAGCTACATTAGTGCTTTGTTATTGGAATGCAGCCTGAGAGTATCTGAGCGGTGAGACACGTGACCTGAAAGACATGAAGGGTACATATAATGTACGTGAGCTTATAAGCCTTTGAATTGTTCGATTCAGACAATAGAATTCTAAATGGAACAGAAAAGCATTGCAAGGATGATGTATTAGGAAACAAGGCTATTTTAATTAGGAATCTATGACTTACCATGAATATTCTTTTCATTTAGCAATGTTGGCTCCCAAGAGAGGCAGATAATTAAGCCAACAGGTTTTATTGCCAAAATGTGCAATTATATCAAAACCACTGGTGTTTAGTAGAAAATGGAAGAATCTTAAAGTGTGATGATCATTATTGGTTATTTCTCATTCTTACTTTTTCCTATTAAAATAAATGAGTATGTAACTAAATAAATATTTATTAGACATCTTTTTTCCTAGGACTTCACAGTTCCAGGGGAAACTTAGCAATCATTAGATAACATTTATTTTTGGCAGGATGATTGGTTCAAACCTAAGAAAAGGGGAAAAAGTTTTTACAGTCATTGGTAGCATTTTAGTACTTTGAAATGCTCTAGCAACAATATTTCAGGGTTACATGACCTTCCAGCCACTTTCATCCCTTTGTCTCTGCGGCTGTCTGCTTTAGCAACACCATGTGTTATTACCCCACTCACTTCTTCACTTTTTTCATCATTTCTATTCAAATTAGAACTAGGAACATCTTAAATTGAGGAATATCTTTTTGTAGAACCATTAATTTTTCAAGGAAATTAGGCAGAGACAGTCCATAATTGGAGAAGCAGTAGGTATGGATTAAAGGGCATTTGTCGTCCAGATTTATCTTTCACTCATGAATGACCTCATCATGGAAAGAAATTAGCATAATTTATAACAATAATTTGTTTCTATGATGTGTGAAGAAAATAATACTCCACAATAAATTAAAGATGTCTTTATGACTGCATTCTGTTAGCTTATTTACCCTTAGTTATATTTAGAACTGCAAAGTCATATTAATAGAGTTATGAAAACAGCTAACGGGCTGAAGCCCTGGTAGTCTGTAGTCCAACGGGAATGGTACTGTCTTATCTGAGTGAGCAGAAAGGCTTTGCTGAACTGAACTTGTTCACTGTAATGCTTTCCTGATTGCTGAGAGGTTGCTTTTGTTCCTCTAGATTCCCAAGCTTGAGATCCCCTAAGTGGAATTGCCATCCTTTGTGTAAACTGGGGGATCACTTTGCCAAACAGATTCATTTGTCTATTAAAGTGACCTGTTGACTTGTAATTATCCACATTCTCTTCCTGCTTTATTTTATTTTATTTTATTTTATTTTATTTTATTTTATTTTATTTTATTTTATTATTTTACTAGAGAGCATTTTAGAGTGCTTGTCATGAAAAGAGCTACATAAATATTAATGTATTGATAGTGTTACAGCTTTTCGAACCTATATTTCATTTCATGGATTTTAAGAGCTACAAAATTTACTGACTACACAGAAAATATAGGTATAATGGGCTCACTGAAATGTCCCAAATGCAATAAAATATCTGAATTATTAACCCCATGGAAGTCAGTATGATCCTGTTTCAATGCAATATTTTCTGAACCAATCTTGAATTTTTATTTTTTACTAACAAAGATAAAATTTGGGATGTCACATATATAAAATGAACTCTCTGATTTTTAAAGTTTACAGTTAATTTGGAGATAAATATTATAAAGTGAACAAAGCATAAATTAGGACCTATCTAGAGTGATTACAATACTCTAACTTAAAGCTCCTTTGTCATGTCTCAACTCCTCTGGCTTCCCTTTCTTATTCTGACCCCTACCTGGAACCAGGTGGTCAAAAGTCAACAGATTAATGATTACCTTATACCTATAAGGCATCCCCAAATAAATGTTTTGGATAAAAAAACTAAAGTCACATTTAAGGAGTATTTAATATATCCTAAAAGGGATGAAAACTGTTCACTGGGTAATACTCTTTACTTGTGGTAGCATCAAAGAAAAGATAAGGAAGGAGAGCTTCTGTGCAGTACAAGTGCTATATTTAAATTCTCTATACTTAACTGCATAAACATGTATAAAATTGATGATTTCATTAACAACATCACCATGTAGCCAATGAGAGGGCAAAATGCACAGGAAGAAGAAAATAGATAATTGGCTATTTCTTCTTCTAGAAGGGTTTGCCAAGGACTGCTGACGGGGGTTGCACTGTGCTGGGCACCATCAGGGAATGCAGAGCTGCTGCTTTTAGTGAACTTAAAATAGTGGTCAGTGAGACAAAGCAAATGTGAACATATACATCTGGAAATTACAAACAAGTTAACACTCTGGCAGGTAGGATTATAAAACTGCATTGACAAAAGTGAGTCATAAGGTTGCTTGATGTAGGGACTTGTTGACTTTGGTTTTGATAGAAATGGTATCAGTATATCAATGAAGAAGAAACTGGACAATAAACTCAGCAGGAAAATGCAGCATGAGGCAAGCCAGAAGATTAAGAAGTAATGAGATATTTGAGATTGATGAAGTCACTAGTCCCACTTAGATGAAGGATTGAGTAAAGTCTTTTGTTTTTGCTTCAAGTAGATGGAATAAATACACATTAGTCTTGGAATGGCAATATGCCAATATTTCAGTAGTAGTTCTCACCCCACAATCTCCATATTACAATAGTTTGTATAGCGCACTAATCGTAGGCAATGTCTTGTGTAATAAATTAATATATATTATACCACATAAGGATCACATCCATTCTATGAATTCTATTCTCCCGTAACAGATAAAGGGTCTGAGCTTTATGAAAAGTATAAAATTTAAATTGTATAGCTAACAACATAGGTGGAAAATAAGGAAACTTCATCTAAATTTTCCAAAAGCTCTCCTCAAAGTATGTAGCATTGGGAAACTCACTTAAATCCTTAACTTCAAACTTCTGCTTGAAAAAAATCGTTTAACTTTCAACATCTCCCTCCTCACTTTCTTCTTTCATATCATCTCCACACAAATAGAGCAGAGAGGGTACGGACTTCTCTTGGGCAAAATACTTAGATATGGGGACAAAGTCAATTGAACATCAATAGAACATGAATACAATCAGTGTTTCTACAGAAGACAATGCAATAAATGACAAAGGAACAGTTAGAATAGACCAGAGGGAAGTGGGAAGGGGAATAACAGGGGAAAGAAGGGGAAGGGTCAGGTCAAGAAACCTGTATAAAGGACCCATGGACAAAAACATCAGGTTGGAAGGCAAATTGAATGTGGGAGAGGTGATGAAGGGGCAGGGCAGGAGAGAGCAACTAGGGGAAAATGAGGACAACTAAAACTGAACAACAATAAAAATGTTTTAAAAAAGAATAGAGTATGCAGAAATAGACTAAAACGAAATTTCCATGTAATACCTTGTCTAAATTCCTTTTCTGGTTAGAGATCCAGAGTCGGTTGTTACTGCATTACTTAAGGACCCTGACTGATGGAACTATCTAGTGCAAACAGAAAGTAGTAAAGTGGTAAGTTTTGAATTGGAGAACAAAAACTTAGAAGCTGATGCAACTGTCTACCTAGCAATCTCAAGTCAACTGAAAATATTAGAAAGAATAATAGAAGTCTTTAAAATGTAATCATATTCACATGTAAAAATGAATCATGTAAGTGCTGTAATAGAAAAGAACATTCCATTTACAATAGCACTCTCAAAGAAAAAATACATTGACATAAAGATAACGTGCAAGACATACAGAGAAACTATAAAGTACACTAAATAACATAAAATTATACTTAAGTAAATAAAAAGACATAATGTGCTTTTGGTTAGAAAGACTGTAAAAGTATTAATTCACTCCACATATATGACATGTGATTATAATTAAATAATAAAAGGTAAAATTTTATCAGGTTTCTACTTGAAAAAAGGGGGAAATATTTGAAACATTCTAAGAAGACAGATCAAAAGAGAATATCCTCTTAGATATTAAAATATCTACAAACCATATAACCTTTGATATATTAATATATTAAATCTCCATTATGTCAATATATTAAAGTACCTTGGAGCTGTGGAAATAAAAAGTGGCTGAATGGATCAGAAGAGGCACTAAAGTGAATTCTTATGGGATTCTGATTAACTATAAGGATGGCATTGCAAACCCATGGGGAAGAGTGTACTTAAAGGAATAATTCCAGGTACTCATTGGTACCTGGATAAAAGTTACCATAAGGAACTGTGTAAATGGAATGTTTTTCTCATTTCTGCATTAGGTTTCTGGGTCTGTCATAACAAATACTCACAGACAGGCTTTCAATAACAATGATTTATTTTCTCACAATTCTGACACTGGGATGTTGTTTTAATGTCCTGGCCATTGTGAATAATGCTGCAGTGAATATGGGGGTGCAGATAGCTCGTGGAGATACTGATTTCATTTCCTCCAAATATATACCCAGGAGTAGGATTACTGGATCATAAGGTAAACTTCTATTTTTAGTTTTTTTGAGGAATTACCCTCCTGTTTCCCATAATGGCTACACCAATTTACATTCCCATGACCACTGTATAAGGGTTCCTTTTTCTCTACATGTTTGCCAATATTTGTTATCCCTTGTCTTGGCAACAATGGATTGTCTGGCAACAACCAGCAGTTTGAAAAAGGTAAAAAAAAAAAAAAAAAAAAAAAAAAAAATCCTTCTGGAAGGACAAAGCCTTGCAGACACCTTGATTTCACATGTTTAGACTTCAGAACTGCAACACAATAAATTGCTATTGTTTTAGGCCTCCACATTTACAGGTTTGTTGTTTTTTTTCTTTTTTTGCTATACCTAGGATAGTTTCTATATTAATATATACACCTCTATTAAAAATTGAATTTATTTACTATTTTCAAATAGAGATTTTTTTCTCAACAGAATATGGGTATGTTCATCACCTTGATTGTGGTAATGGTTTCATGGGTGTATGCATATCTTCAGACTCATTAAATTGTATACATTAATTACATCCAGGTTTTTGGTTTTCAATTATACCTCAATAAAACTATTCTTTTAACAACCTGGAAAGTAAAAATTTTCTAAATGGCAAGAAAAATATAGTCAAAAGAATAATTACAAAGTAAAATATATTAGCAACACATAGGTAAAAGGGTAATTACAAATGACAATTACAAGACACCTATAAAAATAATGAAGAAAAAGTTTAATAATACAATAGGAAAAATGGTGAAAATGTGACTTTTCACTTTATGAGGGAGGCTTTGGAACAAAGATATGCATAATGCCAAAAAAATGTGTTAAAACATGGTGAGTGTCATTAAAATAATGCAAACTAAAACAGAAGAATATTCTTTTCATCTATCAGAATGACATACTTTTAAATTGTTGTATGCTAGCAAACTGTAGAGAAATAGATAATCCCTTACATTCTTGGTGGGGAATAAATTGTACTTTAACTTTCTATTCATTGCTTTTCCAACTATAAAAAAATAAACAGTAAGGGCAATATTTTCGTGCTATGCTTCTTTGTACTCATGAACATAGAGCAAGTGTTTTAACTCATAAGCTTTTAGGTTTACCTCATTATTGGGTTGACTTCCCTTAAATTTTGCCATCACTGACTCATCAGTGGTTCTCTATTGCATCTTTCCACATCACCACTCACTGAGATGAGAGGAATTAAGTTGAAGAAATAGGACTTCTTCGTAAGAAATAATATTTGTGGCCTATGAAGTCACATTATAGCCCTGGCTTGTGTGATTGAGTGGATCGAGTGCTGGCCTGAGAACCAAAGGGTTGTTGGTTCAATTACCAGTCAGGGCACATGCCTGAGTTACGGGCCATATTCCCCAGTAGAAGGCCCATGAGAGGCAACCACGCATTGATGTTTCTCTCCTTCTCTTTCTCTTCCCTTCCCCCTCACTAAAAAAAATTAAATAAAATTTCATTTTTTTAAAAAAGAAGTCACATTATAAATCAGGGAGCAAGAATTCTGTACAATATAAAGAAATAGGGGAAAAAAAGAAAAAAAAATAGGATAGTCACTTGCCCTGACAGTTGCCTTAGAATTTGAAGAGACCCATTTTATAATGCTGTAGTTGGTGCCTATGTCAGCAAACAACTTTGGGGAATTTGGATCCTTGACCTTTCAGAGACTATCTTTATGGTCATTTATTCTAATACACCTGCCAAACCAGATGGGAAAAGATGTGAGGGAGGAAGGATGTTTAGATAATTTAAGATAAATAATATACTCCATATCACACATGACAGATGGTGGGTAAGAGCTCAGATCAAGGGTCAGGGGTTCTGGCTTTACACCCCACCTCTGATATGACTCTATATCATCTGCAGTAACTCAGCCTCTCTGCGTGTCTGTTTCCCCACCTAAATTAGAGACAATATTAGCTTCTTTGTGAGGTTGTTCTCAGTGTTACATGAACTGAGGCAGATGTTCAGCAAAGGATCTGAGAGAGAACCATCATTTTTATATGCTTTTCATAGAAAATTCTATTAGAAATCTACATAGAGTTCAGATTTTTACTATATCAGCTATAACACATGAAACAGATACCCTGAACAAGTCCAAGGCATCATGCATTAAAATTTCATTGTAGCTGGCTACATATTTGGAACAAAAATGATTATTTTAAAAGGAACAGACATGCACTTTCACATGAGGTTAGAGATAAATTTCGTGTTGTGTTTTCTATATGTTGGACCCACTTCCACTCCAAAAAGCACATTTTAACTCTTTTAAAAAAATATTTTATTTATTCATTTAGAGAGAGTAGAAGGGAGGGAGAAAGAGAGGGTGAGAAACATCAATGTGTGGTTGCTTCTCACACAGCCCCCCACTGGGGACCTGGCCCACAACCCAGGCATGTGCCCTGACTGGGAATCAAACTGGCGACCCTTTGGTTCGCAGCTCGAGCTCAATCCACTGAGCTACACCAGTCAGGGCACATTTTAACTTTTGACTCACAATATTTGAGACCAAACCAGCAAGACAGTTAGCAATACAGAAAAAAAATTATCTTATATTTCAACACGGGGTTGTCCTTTTCACTTATAGCTAATTAATGGTTACATATTAGGTGCTCCGGGAATCCCCTAGATTTCAGAGACAAGATAGAGGCTCTTGGGTTTTCACAGTACCAGCTCCCTTACTTGTTTGTATGCTGCTTTGTGTCTCCTGGTGATTGTGCACTCCTGAGGGAGATGATATCCTGATAAGCTACTGTATTTATAAAAGTCATTTTGTTTGTGCAGAACCAGCAACATTCAGAACAACAATGACAACAGAAGTCCTTCCCAAAATGAGTTTTATTTTATACTGATAGATGTTTAAAAAGTGAAACAATAATTATGTGTTTCTACTTATTTCTAAGATACATTCATTATTCATTTAGGATTTAAAAAAACACATTAGTTTATGGGCATGAGGGTGGGGCTGTCACTAAGTAGAATTGCAGTGTGAGATGCTGTGTGCCCCCAGAGAGTAGCCAAACACACATAATATGTTCTCCAGGGCAGAGGATTTTAGGGGACTATGAACTTCTCTGAATTTGCATCTACCATTTTATATGTAGGCACATCTCCTTCATCAGTTATTTAGATGGTCCTTAACTAAAAATGACTGAAAACCACAGATCTATAGAACACACAAACTCCATATAAAATGTGTTTTAGAACTTTCAACCAAATGAAGTCTGGCAGTGCTTATCACTCAGTCACAGGACAGACTGAGAGAAGGAAATGTATAAAGTGAGCTGGGAAAAAATACTGTTGTGTTGGGAAGGAACAGTTTGATCATTCCTTTGGGAGGGTAATGAAACTTCCATTTAAACCTAGTTGACTGTGGGGTTGTTGAGTGAAGACATCTTCATTTTGCCCTATTCATGGAGTGTACAGAAGAACATGGTCACCAAAGAAAAAGGTCTACTCTTTAATCAAGGTTGAGTGTTACTTGTTTTTAAAATTTGCTTTACTTCTTAGTCTTAATAGATAGAAAACCATTTTTTTCAAACCTGAGCTGTGAAACCTTGCTTATTTCTATGTACAAGAATCTAAGTGGAGTTTTCCATGCCCTGGTAGTTGGATTTCAGTGTCTTTAACCCAAGGGGAAAATTGGGTTCAAAATGTTTAGGATTGTTAAGAGAAAATATCAAATCCTAAAGAGGCATGAGGTATACAGGTTGTGTAGGTATTTTTTTGACCCAAATTATACTCATATTAAATTTACTGCAAAAGATACTGGAAAATAAAACCTTTGTCCCATTGTGACAGCATATCATGAAGAAAATATTTGTGGGTTGGCTTTAAAAGGTTCTTGGAGTTATTAATGAATTTTCTCTACAATAAGAATTTAGGATTATCATTCATATTGTTATGAAATTTGAGATCCTCTCTGAGGTTCTGTTATAGAAAACAGTTGAGAACTCCATCTATTCAGGTTTAAATGACGAATGTTTAGACTCTTTGGAGCTTCTGAGACAAATTATACATTCTGGTCAGCACACCCCTAATGGGATAGGGCTGCCTGTTTCTATGATTATCAGTATATTCATAAACAAAGGAGGACATCTTTTCCAGCAAAATATTTTAAGTTTATAGCCCTGACTGTAAAATGCCCCAAAATAGTGTGGGTAGACAAAGCAGCTTAAATTCCCTTCTGATTAGAGGTCATAAAAATGTGAACGTGCTATTTAAATGGTGCAAGTGCTCAGCTTTACACATTTATAGAGAAACAATTAAAAGCATGTAAACCAAATGTATGCTAGGACCACAGTCCCATTGACTAGACCCTCTCCTTAGACACACATGCACAGTCTTCTATGAGGTGTGTCTGGAAAAAGTCCAGCCATTGTTAATATAATGAGAATGGTTTGCCCAGTGTCAATGTAACCTGCAGCCAAGGAGAGTGGACTGGAATGCACATGCATGAACAATGATGACTTCACTGAACTAGTCAGTGGGGGTGACAGATGCAGTTGAGTGACCATGTGTACTGTGTGGCTGTGGCATTCAAAATGATTGAGTACAGCAATAAATCTGCATCAGATTTTATGTTAAGGTTGAACATTCCTCTGTGGAAACTATTCAGATGACTCAAAAGGCTCTCAAGAATAATGCAGTGAGTGCAGCACAAATAAAAGTGTGGCACAAATGCTTCAAAGATGGTCAAGAATCTGTTGAGAGTGATCCACATTCTGGAAGTCCTGTGATAAGCAGAACACCTGAGAATGTTGAATGTGTACAGGCTTCAATCAACAAAGATCAGCAACTGACAGTGTGAGAACCGGAAGCTGAGCGGAACATTCCAAAAACTACCATGCCCAAGATTTTGATGCAGGATCTTGACATGAAGTGTTGTGGCAATACTTGTTCTGTGGCTTTGGTTACTGATGGTGATTCCAACAAAGGATTTTGCAGTGTTTTGAATAGTGGAAGAGATTCTTGGAGAACTGTGTGAGGTCCCAAGGTGCCTACTTTGAAGGGGACAGAGGCATCATTGTCCTATGTATAGTATTTCTTGTATCTTGTAGCTTTTCAATGAATGTCTCTATTTTTCAATGGCACGTGGCTGGATACTTTCTGGACAGACCCCCTATATCTTGTGTGCATATGAATTAGAAAGAGCACAATTCTGATTTGTCTTCCAAAGATATCTTTATTTCTTTTGCATAGCTTTATCTCAGCTCTTTTTCTTCTTGGTCTTCATTGGACAAATATTTTTTTTGTCATCACTCATATATATATATATATATATATATATGTATGTATGTATATATACATACACACACACGTATATATTCATATTTTCTCTACATAAGTAAGCCAGGTGGTAAAAGACAAATACCATATGATCTCACCTATAAGTGGAACCTCATCAACAGAACAAATAAGCAAGCAAAATATAACCAGAGACATTGAAATTAAAAACAAACTGACAGTAACCAAGGGGTGGGGGAAGGGAAATAATGGGGGAAAGAAGGGAAAGTGTCATAAAAAAAAATGTATAAAGGACCCATGGACAAAGCCAAAAAGGGGAAGGACTAAGGATGGGAGGTGATGGTGAGTGGGGCAGGGGAAAGTGTGGTGGGAAAATGGAGACAACTGTATTCCAACATTAATTTAAAAAGTGATAATAAAGGAAAGCTTGGAAATGACTTAAAACTACTGTCTGTATATCAATCACCTAGCTAGCAATTTGTGAGTTAAAATTTCAGTTCACTAACATCAAAGCCCATAATTTCCATATATGTCTCTTTTAACTTAAATCTGGAACTTTTCTATGCCTAGCTAATAAATTCTTGTGAAACAGCCACCTCTGCAGAATGTAAGATTTTATACTTACCTCCTTCCCAAGTCAACTTGAGTGGACTCAGTAAAGGGTTTGAATCATGTTTACAAATTTTATAAACACTTCTGGCTGCTGTGACTCAGTTGGTTAGAGCATTGTCCCACAAATCCAAAGGCCGTGAGTTTGATTCCTAGACAGGGCACATACCTAGGTAGAGGTTCAGTCCCCAGGCAGGGCACATGCAAGAGGCAACAATAGATGTTTCTCACTTATACTGATGTTTCTCTTCCTCTCTCTCTCTTTCCTTCTCTCTAAAATCAATAAGCATGTTCTTGGGTAAGAAAGAAATTAAGTAAAATAAAATAATTTTAAAAATTTACAAACAATAACAAACTAACCAAAAGTCAATCTCCTCTTCATTATGCCATGCACTACACATTTCAAATAATATCAGTAATAAATACTCTTCCTGAAAAAAATTATTGATGTAAGTTCTAAACAATTGATTTGTTTATTGTTGAATTTTAATAATACATACTTAACCTTCAAACTAGCACATTTTTATAACTTGCCCTATAGGAAAAAAAGTGTGTTCTACATGGGCATCAATTTGGACAGCTCCTCTTACCCTGTCAGCCCTGAAAGATGTGGACTCAGGTACATACGTGCTTTGGAGAGTAAGTTTGTAATGATTCAAAACTGTTCAACCTTGTGTTGACTTCAATTAATATCTCCACCCTTGTGATACTGCATACTCCTGTATTTAAACTGTTTATTCTAAGCAACAACAATAAAAATTACCAGATCACTGATGATTAAGATGAAGAAATATCGCTTTAGTATTGAAAGACAATTCTGTCTTTCTATGTAACCACTCAAAGTTTTGACTTGTGCTTAAAATTTAAGCAGTTAAGTAGCATACAACCACATCAACAGCTTCAGAAAAAGCATTTGACAGAATTCAGCACCTGTTTATGATAAAAACTCTCAGCAAAGTGGGAATAGAGGGAACACAACTCAATACAATAAAAGCCATCTATAACAAACCCACAGCCAATATCATACTCAATGGGGAAAAACTAAGGGATTCCCTTAAGATCAGGAACAAGACAGAGATGCTGATTTTCACCTCTCTTATTCAGTATAGTACTGGAAGTCCCATCCACAGTCATCAGGCATGAAGAAGAAATAAAAGGCATACGAACTGGAAAGGAAAAAGTAAAACTGACATTATCTGCAAATGACATGATACTGTACGTAAAGAACCCTAAAGATTCAAGTAAAAACTATGATAACTAATAAATGAATTCAGTAAAGTAGTAGGACACAAAGTAAATATACAGAAATATACAAAAAATACAATTTCTCTAAATGTACAGAAATATACATTCCTGGTGTATAAAAGTGCAACCACTTTTATACACCAATAATGAACTATCAGCAAAGGAAACTAAGAAAACAATTTCATTTACAATTGCATAAAAAAATTAAATACCTAGAAATTAACCAAGGAGGTAAAAGACCTGTATTCAAAAAATTATAAGATACTGAAGAAAGAAATGGAAGATACAAATAAATAGAAGCAAAACTGTGCTCATGATGAGGAAGAATTGATAGCATGAAAATGCCTATACTACTCAAAACAGCCTATAGATCTAACACAAGTCTTATCAAGATACCAATGGCATTTTTCACAGAATTAGAATAATCAAAAATATATATGGAACCACAAAAGATGCTGTATAGCCACAACAGTCTTGAGAAAAAAGAACAAAGTTGGAGATATCATGCTACCTAATATCAAACTTTATGTTACAGGGGTATGGTAATCAAAACAGTCTGGTACTGGCATAAAAAGAGATATATAGATCAATGAAACAGAATAGAGAGCCCAGAAATAAATCCACTCCTATAGCAATATTTTTTTATATCTTCTTTGGCAAAGGAAACAAACAAAAAATAAACAAATGGGACAACATCAAACTAAAAAGTTTTTGCATAGCAAAGGAAACCATCAATAAAACAAAAAGACAACCTACTGAATGGCAGAAGATATTTGTCAATGACATCTAACATGAAATTAATATCCAAAATTTATAAATAACTCATACAACTCAATACCAAAACCCTAACAAATTCTCTTCAGAAATGGGCAGAGGACTAAATAGACACTTCTCCGAAAACTACATACAGATGGTCAATAAACATGTATTGTAAAAATATGCTCAACATCACTAATCATCAGAGAAATGTATCTTATTATGGTGACCCCTAAATAAATGTAATGTATTTATAAAAATTGTATTTATTCTTACACATTTAAACTTCAGTCACCTTCAAAGCACTCTCCATTTGATGCAATACACCTATTGAAGGTTTTTTTCCACTGCTTACGACAGTTTTTGAACTTGCTAGTTTTAATACCTTTTAGTGCTTCTGCCCTTTTGTGTTTCACCTCTTCCACATGAGCAAAACATTTCCCTTTGAGGGCTTTTTCTCATCCTGAGAAACAAAAAAAGTTGCTCTGAGCAAGATCAGGAGATCCGGTGAATAGGGAGGATGGGGCACAGGGGTCATGCCCTTTGTGGTCAAAAACTACCCAACACTCAGCACAGAGTAGGCACATGTAAATGACCCATCATGAAATGGGCAAAGGCTTTGAAAGAGTCTTCAAAAAAACTTCACTGAAGCCAAACTCAGCCTCTCACATCAATGCCAGCTGGTACACTGATACAGACAGGTTCCTAGAACACTCAAGTTGCAGGGAAAGCCTTTACTGCAAGGGGCCTGCCCTCACAAGATAATTCCAGGTTTTTGGGGTTCCTCCCTTGTAAAACCACAATAAGATATCACTTCACACCTATCAGAATGGCTAACATTAATAAATCAATAAGTAACAAGTGTTGGCAGGAATGTAGAGAAAAGGGAACCCTTGTGCACTGTTGCTGGGAATGAACATTGGTGCAGCCACTGCTGAAAACAGTATAAAGTTTCCCCCTCCAAAATTAAATATGGATCTGCCTTTTGACCCAGCTATCCCATTTCTGGGAATAAATCCCAAGGAACCCAAAACACCAATTTGAAAGAACATAAGCACCCCTCTGTTCATTCCAGTGTTATTTATAATCACCAAGATTTGGAAGCAGCTCAAGTGTCCATCCAGTAGGTGAGTGGATAAAACAACTATGGGACATTTACTCAGTGGACTACCACTTGGCAATAAAAAAGAAAATTTTACCTTTTTCGACAGTATGGATGGACATGGAGAACATTATGCAAAGTGAAATAAGCCAGTTAGAGAAAGACAAATACCAAATGATATAAATCAAATGTGGAATCTAATGAACAAACTGAACTAACAAACAAAATAGAGGCAAACTCATAGCTGGGGAGCAGATGACAACTGGGTGGGAGGTGAGGTTATGGGGAGGGAGGATGGAGCAAAAAGGACTCGTGGACATGGACCACGTGTGGTGACTCCAGGGTCAGGGGTGAGGAGGCCGGGGGAGGAGATATAAAGGGGTTAATGTAAATGGTAACAGAAGAAATTAAACTTTCAGAAATAAAAAATATATATTTTTTTGATTCAAAACAAGTATTGCCATATACATTAACTATTTAAATTGTAAACTTAATCCCATACTAATTACAAAAGTAGGAATTAGGAAATATTTTGTGACTTTCAGATTAACCTAATATTATACTACTAAAGTACTAAAAGAGTTACATTATATAAAATAGCAGTTTTCAAAGCCAAAACTCTGTCCTGTAGGCATTTTTGTGATATTGGGTTGTTCAAAAAATGTGTTTAGCTTTTTTCTGAACCATGGCTGTAATAGTGTTTAGTTGTCTTTAACTTCATCTGAAACAATTCTGTTACATTATATTGTGACAGGTGTCATATCAGCATGCACTTAAAAAATACTTATCAAAATGGGTGAATTTTTGTGTAGCCATTTTAACATTGAAAATGGAAGACGATACATAAGATTTTCAGTGTATTATGCTTTATTATTTCAAGAAAGGTAAAAACACAACTGAAATGCAAAAAAAAAAAAAAGATTTGTGTGGTGTATGGAGAAAGTGCTATAACTTATCAAATGTGTCAAAATTGGTTTGTGAAGTTTCTTGGTATTATTGACATTTTGGCCAAATAATTCTTTGCTATGGGGCTGTCTTATGCATTGAAAGACATTTAGCAGTACCCCTGGCCTCCACCCACTAGAAGCTAATAGCAGGAGATAGCCAACATACTCAAAATATCCAAATCAATAAAGTTGTTGGTGAAAATGCAAAATGTGTTTTTCATATGGAAAAAACTAAATGGACTTTTTGGCCAATGCAATAAATCGCCTTTTCAGACTGCTCAGTTAAGAGATGGCAACTTAATAGGAATTAAACTTAGTGGGGGAATCTAGAGAATTTAACTTCCCTAGGCCACACACACACACACACACACACACACACACACACACACACGTGCACGCATGTGAGCGTGCTTGGGCACACAGGTACAAGGATGGAGAAACTCTTAAACACAGGCTCATGCTTCCCACACTCACACATTTTGGACCTGTCACCCTGTTGCTCCTCTAACATGTTCAGTAAAGGATTCAGTTTTATACCTCTGCCCCAACTCCCCTTAATCAGGACTTTTATCTCTCATCTTCAGGTTATCTCTGTTTTTCTCCTGTTCCTCAGCATTTACATCCCTAATGTCCTAAATTATCCCAATAGCAATTAATACTATTCTGAAACTGAAAGCAGCTCAACTAGCTATTTCATAAAAGCATGTATATGCAGGCAGTCTACCTCCCAAAAATTACATTTGCAGAAATCTTTTATTTTGAACTGAAGAAGCTCTGGCCATCTCTCTTCACTGCCAGCGACCCACGGGTCACTTTGCCTTTACAGACTGTTTCATCAAAGACTGCCTGCTCTTCTGCTGTCCCATCTTTATGCTGCAAGTGACTAGATTTCTAGTCTACTTGCATCAACCTGGGAAACGAGAAAAACTAAGTGTGCCCTGAGTGTGCTATGTATCAAGGTTAGACCATTTCTGATGTGACAAGTCTCTCTACAACATCCCAGGGAACTGTCCTGCTGCCACCTATACTGTGTCTTATGTAATGTACAATCTGCTGTGAATAACAGCAGACCAGACGGGAAGATGTGCTTGCTTCGTTGATATAGCTTATCACTTCCAGAAAAAGGCCATCTCTGGTTCTTTTCCAAAGTAAGTATGCAGATATTTTGCTAAAATTTGGGCTATTGGGCCAAGGCCATTTAAAACTGAGCACATTCACGCCCAAGTAAAAAATGTACAAGAGAATGCATGGCTTTTGGAACATGTTAAAATGTCATTACTGCCAAGAATGTGATGTATGGGGATAATTAGCGATTGTATTCACCATGGACGTTACAGACTGTATTCTGGAATGCTACTAGAGCAAGTCTTCCCAGCATATTTCACATAATTTGGCAACCCATTTATGAGCAATTCTAAAAAGCACAGGCCACAAATTAACAAAAAAATATATATTAAAATAATTTCTTGTTCTCTTATTGTTCATTTTCTTCCAGTTTTAAACCAGGAAATCTTTTTTTTTTCTTAAATCCTGAATAGGATATAACCTCTCTCTTCAAAAAAAAAAAAATGGATTAATGTACACACTCAATGCTTGTAAATCTGCTTGATTTCTAGTTATCATTATTCAGACAGCCTGCCTCTGAGTAAACAAAATATACCTTTATTGAATTTTGAAACTATTATCCGAGAGAACTCGGACATTTTCATATGCCCACCTTCTATCTTTATATTTACCATAATTAAACCTCAAGTATCTGTAAATGATTCTTTAATTAAGACTAATATGACCTCTTTTTCTTTCTTAAAGTTAAGAAGCTGTTTTTTGGTTATTAACAATTTATTCATTTATACATCCATTAAGCAAGCAGTTCATAAACTACAGCTCATGGACCAACCCCACCTACTTCCCATATATGTTAATAAAGTTTTATTAGAACACGGCCACTCCCATTCATTTATGTATTGTCTTGGGCTGCTTGCTCACTACAAAGGTAGAGATGAGCACTAGTGACAGAGATAAATATTTACAAGCTGGCCTTTACAGAAAAAGTTTGCTGATCCTTACGTTAACAGATATTTATTGAACACCTGTTTAATAAAAGCACTATGCTAGACACTGAAAATATAAATATAAGTTCTCAAAAATTCATAATTATAGTCTGATTTATTTCATAGCAGGAAAGATGAGTAGGAAGAGTAAGGACAGATTAGATATATTATTTGGAGAGACAATGTAAGATCAGAGGATCATTCTCCATTGATGGAAAAAACATTGACAAAACCTAGTATGTATTCTTGAGTGGAAGAAAAAAGCTGCAAAAACTTTAACCTAATCTTTAATTCGTAAGACTGCTAATATTTTCTTCAATGACCACGTGACTGCAAAAGCTATCTATCAATATTTCACCAGGGGATCTTATTTCAAAGTGATACCTGAAGAAGGAGAGGAAAAAAATCAATTTTTTATGTTATTCTCTAAGGCTTTTGTTCTACCTGATGATTATTTTATATATTTCTTATAGAGTGGTAAATCAGAATATCCAATTTTTCTTTGCACTGCCAAGGTTAAGCATAGAGATGAGCATGACACTGTCAATATTTGTATACAATTTATTTTTATTTAGTTTCTTTGAAACAATGACATTTAATGTTTATGTGGCTATTTCCAGTTAACTTTTCTGACACAGCAAGCCAGTCATCTTGTAACTGACCTTACCTGACATTTATGGACTTGACTGTATGGGTGATGTTCACCCATACAGAAATACAAAATATAAAACAAATATATAGTTCAATTACACTATGTATAAGTCTGCCTTTAGAAATGTAAATCTTTTTTGGCATCAAATTTTTTAATTCTAAAGAAAGTGTTTAACCACTTGAAGAACATTACTAATTGCTTTAAACTGCTTTAACAATTTCAATCATTTATTTTCTCCATGCTTACTAAAAATTATTTCATAGATTTGATTTTGGTATATATCTAGGTCATTTAATTTTATTTTCAAATAATTTCTCTGATTCAGTCCTTTCAAAATCTGTTACTTTTCCATACTATTTTTGAGCTGAATTTTTCTCTAATATTAATTCTTATTTATCAACTGATATAGTATTAAACCTCTAATTACATTGCTTTCAATTTTTTTTAATTTTTTTTATTTTAATTGTTGTTCTTGTACAGTTTTCTGTCATTTCAAATACGCATAAATGTCCTCAGCGTGTCTAAGGCGACAACATACATTCTAACTACTGTCCTTACAGTTTCCTTTCTGACCTGCCATGTATTAGAAGGACAGGCTTGCTTCTGAACCGGGGGTCACTCTCTGCATGGCATCAAGTGAGATGGGCACTCTTCAACACACAGATGAACTGACTTCGTTGGTCTTAAAAAGTTGAATTTTTTGTTTTTTGTTTTTATTTCTACACTCGTCTCATTTAGCTATTCAGTTGGGTTCAGAAAAGCCTTCTAAAAGGTTAAGAAGTCTACTACCTAAATGAGGATAAGTAATTTGTTGCTAATAACAATCATTACTAAAATTTAATTTATAACTTTGTTATATCCTCCCTTCCCCCCAAACTGCTGTGAAGTGACATAATAAAACCAGGCATACAGGATGTCCGTCAAGAATTAATGGAAAATTGAAGTCAGGAATTCATAAATAATGTGGAAGGGATGGAGACAGTCAATCATTACAAAATTAGCAAACAAATGAGCTACACATCAGTGAATAAATGCATCAGAGGAAAACCATGGAAATATAATTTCAGATTTAATGAAGAGATACAGTTTCTATAATGAAAATGTTAATTTTAATTTTTTGAAGTAATATTAGGTTTGTGATTGAGTTAATAAACAATACCTAGCATGTTGCAGGTATTTAAGTCTCTGTCAAACGGAAGGATGGATTGCTGTACTGCTTGTTTTGATGGAGCTGATCATACAAGTTAAGCACTAGTTGACTTGTCTGTGGGTGACTAATGAGGACATAATATTGACAAGGCAGTGTTGTATGAAGTTTAGCCCATGCAAGATTATGTTGTCCTTTTTTTATTATTATAACACTATATTCTTCTTATATTTTCTCAGTTATCTCGTACTGATGATCTTATATGAAATTATTGAGAGGGTCAGTTAGCTCAACATCGAGACAGAGTTATTACAGCTAAAACAATTACCTCACATTCATGGTATCTCTTGACACATCTCCATTCCAATTTTTTAAATCTCATTCTTTCTTAAATCATTCTAAGTTTAAAATAAGAGATATTCCAAGGATATGAATTCAATTTTCAGTAATTCAGCCACCTGAAGAATCAGACTCAGTATTTAAATTTTTTTTGAAATCTCAGATGTTTCGGGGAACTTATAAAAGCTTCTTATATGATTTTTTTATCTATTTTATCTGCTTTTACACTTGATATTAATGAGATTATTCAATGTGTGCTCTCTTATAACTTGTGTTTCTAGCTCAGTATTATATTTTAAGGTTCATTTTTATTGATGTGTACAATGGTATTCATATCATCTTATTTATAATATTCCATTTATACAGATATCGAGCATTTATTTCTACATATAATCATTGATTGACAACTGGAATTTTTTGCGTATTTTTGTTATTTTCATAAATGGTATTAATGGTGTTACATACATGTACTGTTCCCTCATACAAGTTTCTCTAGTGCAGTTATTCAAAATTATATTTGAGAACCATTAATGAAATGTGAAATCAATTTAGTAATACATAGTCAAAAGTTTATGAACATATTATAGGGCTAAAATATTAAAGCATTAAACATAATAAGAGTAATGATTGTTTTATGACATTTTATCTCCAGGCGGGTGTGTGTACATAGTTACAATGTAAAGTTCATAAAGTGTGAGGAAGCTCCCCTTAGAATATGTAACTAGGAATGTAACTGTACTTGTTCAGCTGCTGCAAGTGAATGTATTGATGTACACTTCCAGCAGCAATGTATCATAGTTTCCATTTCTCCACTTAATCACCAACACTTTTTGTCATAATCCAAATTTTGGTTTCAAGATTATAAAATAAACCTGAGGTATTTCCTGTTTATACTTTTGGGAGAACTGTTATAAGATTGAAAAGATTTCTTGAGAATATTAATAACATCTTTTAAATTTTTAGGTTCTTGGTTTCTGTATGAGAAGTCTTAAGTAAGGCATGCAGAATTTCTATTTTGGAATCAGCTTTGATAAGATATATATTGTCCTGGAAATATACTAATTTCATCTAGATCTTCAACTTTATTGGCATAAAAATGTTCATAATTTCCACTTTTTCTTTATAACTACTGCATCATCTGTACCTACTTTTTTCATTCTTAATATTTTTTACATATGAATCCTTTTTCTTTAACCTTTCTGCTGCTATGTATTTTATTAGCTTTTAAAATAGTAGGTGGATCCTCTGTATATCATTACTAGTTTCTATTTCATTAAGTTCCTCTTTTATTTTCATTGGCTGATGATGAAGTACCCATGCTAATGTTACGGTTTTGTGGCCCTGACAACATTCTTCTCCATAGCAGTTCAAGTTATTTATTAACCTGAAGGTGGATGTAAGGAAAACTAGGGAGTAAAAACTGTAATTTTAATGAGAAGAAACCAGAAATCAGAAGAAAAAATAAAAAGAAAGGGATGTGAAAGATATAAATTAACATTGAAAAATTCTAAGGAAATCGAGTAAGTTGAGACACTATTTAGAAAAACAGCTAAGCAATAGCATTGATTGAATATATGCATGGCATTCAGTTCATAAAATGGGGAATGGTCATGGAGAGCAAAGGGTCTGATCTTGAATTAGGGTTGGTTTAGCTTGGAACTACAACTTCTGTTATTAGCAGAGCAGGACATTGGGATGGCCCTCTCACTAAGGACAACTATAAAAGTTAGGTACCCTTTTCTCCACAACCTCTCCAACACTTGCTGTTTGTTGCTTTGTTTATGAGGGCCATTCTGACTGGTGTCAAGTGGTATCTCATTGTGGTTTTAATTTGCATCTCTCTGATAGCTAGCGATATCGAGCATCTTTTCATGTGTCTCTGGATCCTCTGTATGTCTTCCTTGGAGAAGTGTCTGTTCAAATCTTTTGCCCATTTTTTAATTGCTTTAGTTGCTTGTCTTCTTAGAGTGGAGTCATGTAAGTTCTTTGCATATTTTGGAGATTAATCCCTTGTCTGAGGTATCACATATGATCTCACCTTTAACTGGAACCTAATCAACAAAACAAACAAACAAGCATAATATAAACAAAGACACTGAAGTTGAGAACAGTCTGACAGTGACCAGAGGGGAGAGGAGAGGGAATTTCAGGGGAAAAGGGGAACGGTTTAGAGCAACAAGTATAAAGGACACATGGACAAAAACTATGGGGGGTGGAAATGGGAGGGAAGTGGGGAGGGCTGGGACGGTGGGCTGGGGGGGAGTAAAAGACATTAAACTATACAATATCAACAATTAAAAAAACTGATTAAAAAATAATAAACAATAAAGTAATTAAAAAATAAAAAAATAAAAGTTAGGTACCACTAAAAGTAAATCAAGAATCATAAAGCTACAAAGTTTATGAAGAATTATTGGCCTGGATCTGAAGAAGGATTCCAGCTGATCATGAGACACAGTTTCGAGGTAACTTTTGCCCCTGCTTCTGAGATACTAAGAAGCTGGCTGTCATTTGTGAGTCACAGCTCTACTGGACTAGGAGGAAAGGCATTTGAGCCTAGGGCCTATGATCAATAAGGGGCTATTTATTATACATTGTTAGTTTAAAGTAGGGAGCCAAAATACTGTTTCTAAAGGTAAGAATTAAACCAAATTCAGACAGGTACTTGCAAGCATTGCAGCTCAACTCAATTTCAATTTCTAAATTTTATTCAGATAATCCCAGCATGTTAGGACACCCAGCTTAATATCAAACACAAATGAAAAGTATTTCTGGTGGAAGATACCATTCCCCTGAAATTCAGATTATTTCTACAAACAATTTTGAAAATAAAACATTGGGCACAAAATGATATGAGAAACCATGTAAAAAAAAACCTCAGGAAAAAAAAAAACCAAAGGAAGGAAGGAAAGAAGGAAGGAAGGAAGCAGACAATATAAACAGTCCTGAGGGGAATACAGGTATAGGAAATGTCTAATAGAATTAACAATTTATTTGCTCTATGCACAAAGACAATATTAAAACTTCTTTATAAAGAAACTCTTAAAACAATATACTAGAAATAAAAAATGTAGTAACCTAAATTAAGAATTCCATAGGTGAGTTTATTAGTTCATTAAACACAGCTGAACAGAAAATTAGTACACTGTAAATCTGGTCAGAAGAAACTATCCAAATAAAGAACAAAGAGCTAAGATGATGAAATGGCATGAAAAAGTAATAGAGCTATAGAATACAGTGAGAAAATTTTAAATATCTGTAACTTAATTCCTGGAAAAATAGGAGAAAAAGAATAGAGCAGAAGCTATCCTGAAGGAGATAATGATTGTGGAGTTTATAAAACTCTCCAGCACTGGTCATTGGACATCACTCCACACATTCGAGTAGTTCAATGAACCCCAAACATCTAAGCACCTTCTGGAACAACTGTTGAAAGCACAACACATAGAAAATATTTAAAATGCTCAGAATGGATAAACAAACAACATCATAAAAGACCTTTAACGAGGCAACAAATGGCCTATTTCTCAACAGAAACAATGAATGTCAGAAAACAATGGAAGGATACCTTTAAACTGTTGCCAGAAAATAACTATTTATCTAAATTTTATTTTACTTAGGAAAATGTTCTTCAACAATGCAGGTGCACTAACAATATTTTCAGACCAAGACTCTCTGAAAGAATTCAAGACTAGCAGTCATGCATTTAAGGGAACTTTAGGGACAGTTTTCAAGTAGAATGAAAATAATCTACATGAAATGTTGAAGATGAAATGGGAAATAAATAAAAATGATAAATATGTATTTTAAAAGTTATTATTGAGATATTTGGTGAATTTTTTAAAAATATCACGCTTTGGATGAGAATTTATTTCTAGGGCAAGTGTATCATTTTTTTCAGGTTATTAGGAAGGATGCTAGTTCTTACCTAATTACTGTCATGCTTTTTACCTCCCATTATTGTCCATGCAATTTTGGTGTGGGAACTGTTCAATTTCATGTTGTGGGTGCAAAAACCAAACCTCACATAACTCAGCTCTCCACAACCATTGGAGGTGTCTGACCCACTTAGAATCAGGATTTCCAAATAGCCCGTACAAACCATAGGCTAAAAATTAATTGCAAACTAAGAGGATCTGAAACGTAAGAATGGAAAGAATTAACATCCATTCCTACTCTGCTGATTCAGAGACTATGAAATGGTAACAATTTTATTTAAAGGCTGGATTATAATTTGTTTAGAAGTGGTCTTTGGTTATAGGCCAAAACTGTGCTCTCTTAGATTCAGAGCCACCAACTGATCTCTTAAACCTGTTTTTTTTGGGGGGTCAATATCCACATTTTGGATACAGAACCTATGAGCAGGCTGTATTTTTTCATATCACATCAGGCAGTCAATGCTTCCTGCATTAGCAATGATACATCTGGCTTAGCTCAATCTCTGCAGGGCTAATGATGGGAGATAAGTCCCGGCTCCTGGACCACCTGAAGGCGTGCCATGTCTCCATATTAAAGATAAAAAGGGCAGAAGAAGGGAATTGTAGGAAAAAAATACAAGTCACATGGAATAAAAAGGGAGAAGCATGAAAAAGTAACCATGATATTTCAGCACAGAGGAATTTAACTTATTTACATGAATAAGAAAACCAAGATGATTTAGTGAAATGTTTACATTACAAAAAGTTTCATTGAAATGGCATTCCTGTTCAGTAAACATATAATAAAATTGCTTACGTACAAAGATATGGCAGGTCCCTTGAAGAAAACGAGTAAATCATTTATCATTAACATGTTAGATATAGAAGGTTGACTGATCCTGAGTCCTAAAAGCACTGTACGTTATTTATTTTCCTGGAAAAAAAATTTATACTAGTAATTTACTGAGCTACCTTTTTTTATGTTGTAAGTTAAATTTGGCTCATTTTTTTCCAATAAAAATAACATTTATTATTGGTAAGGTATAAATAAAAATACTACAATTTAAAAATTGCTTTTAATGTATCCCTATATCTGACAAATTCTATGATTAAGCTACTGTTAAATAATTTTCTTAAATGTAATAGTCAAATAACTTATTTGAATAACCTTACAGCAAAATTCAACAAGTCAGATATTTTTCTATGTCTCATTTTTATCTTCATAAATGTGGTTTTATTCTCTAGTAGCTTATTTATATCATAGAATAATTCTATCCCCTGGAATAATCCATATTTTCCCAATGACCCTCTAGGCAAGTAACAAAACTACCTTGAAACAATGTTTTTTAATCCTGGCCAACTCCTTCCTATGTTAGCAGTGTTTACAGCTAACATTCCCAAAGGAGAAACATGCCAAATATTTCAAACTTTGAAGGATATCTGAAACTCATTGTTCAGTGCTTCTTGGGACACCTTTATGAATAGCTGATTACATTGTTAGACACACTCCTTGGAGCGTTTGAACTGGAAGCAAGGAATGATTCCCCACTGCCCAAAGCTGAAAAAAGTTTTAGTCTCATTTATTCAGAAAAATTGTCATAGAGGTACTAAGAAAGGAATCTGGGAGTATTTTTTGCACCAGAGTCAGCAAACATCAAAATACACCCCATTTATTATTCTTCCAAAATTATTATCATAATGTAATTATGTAAATGAGGACTTGCAATCACACAAAGTATTTGTTCCAGTTTTGGGACAAATACTTATTAGATCAAAGCAGTTTAAAGAAAACAAGAACTCATCACCAATAGAATTCAGGGAACGTGCAAGAAAGAGCATGAGAAATTCCCATTGGAACTGTTCCCAACATGTTGCATTAATAAAGGTGGGGTCTGTTGAAGTGTCTCTCCCACCCTCGCATTTTCTGAGAAAGAAGCATGCTTAGTTTGAGGAATGAAGCACGGCTCAGGCACCCCACCTCTCGCATCCTGAGTTTTGGTGTATGTATGTGTATGTGTGTGTTTTTCCTTTATACACCCACCAGCTTTCTATAGCTTTCTCCCATTCCTCATACCCTTCCACAAAGGATTTCCAGCAGAGAGCAGCTGGTGCCCCATATTGGCTGCTTTCCCCAGACTCAGCGGGCTTTCACAGGAAATCAATGGCTGCTTATTTCCCCCTGTACTGTGGTTTTATGTGTGGACTGACATGGCCTCAACTATACTGATCTGTTCTGCAGAGCTATTTCCATTCAGATGTGCCTCTTTACAAATAGCGGAAATTAGCGGAGGGCCAGTGTCAAACTGCTTGTCACATCTTGTTTTCAATCTGTTGAAATCAGGTTTATAGTGTCCTATTCAGAAACGTAGGCTCCTTTTGAATTGAACAATGCATTTCAGCAGTTCCATCAGGCGATAAATGTAGAACTTCACGTTGCTATTTAAAAATAATCAAAACGATCAGGCTTTGGGAATTCTTGAAGGGACTTATTTGCATGGAATTTAGTGTTTTAATTGCACAATGTCATTTATTCCTGGGTATTCATCTCTCTAGTGTGTAATAGTATCCCTAGTTCATTTGTCAGTATTAGAGCTGCAATAGTCTGAGTACGTTCTGGTGATTTAGTTACAATGAATGAACGACTAACCAAATACCGTGAGCATGAATACAGTCAATACAATACCATACCATGCTAGTATCCCCAAGCCTTCAAACAAATGATAATTAACGTTTATTGAATGCACACCGTGCTCCAAAGACCACCAGTAGATGCTTAGCAACTCATTTAATTCTCACAACAATCTTTGAGGTAGTTAGTATTATCATCCCTATTTTATACATGAGGTAATTGAGGTTTAAAGTGATTAAGAAACTTGCCCAAAGTGTCACAATTTGTCAGAGGTTCAGCCAAGCCATCTAACTCCAGAGCCCACAAAGTAATCCTATGCAACACCGACTCCTTGTGAAACATTGTTTAGCTTCAGGGTCATTTTTAGTGTTTAGCATGCAAATGTACCCAGAAAACTACACCATGCCTAGATTTGATCCTGGTAGTACAACTGCACATAGTTTATGGATAGAAATGTAAAACTTGGTACGTTTGATTAGCTGCTTAGGATCTACATTTCAGGTTCTGCCAAGAGAAAATTGTAGGTTTCAAATGGCACTAAACTATGACAGAAGGGTAGCTCAGGCTGAAAATAAGAAGGTAAAGAAATCAAAAAGACATTCTCAGCAACAGGGCAGAAGACCATTCAGGAACAACCCACATGTGGTGGAGGGTGCAGATTCAGAAATACATCCTCTTCAAGCAATGTAATAATTGGCAGGCAGTGCTCCAGAGTTAACACTCCAGAGGGAATGTTAACCCAATGGGACGCTCAAATTATTAGACTGGAGGGTGCCGACGCTCTGTAATCTGAGGCTTCCCCTCCCATGCAATGTAAAACAATTTTTCCTTTACTTTGTTGATTAAAATATTTAAGGCATCCCCAGTCAAAAAAAGTAATATTAAGACAAAACATTGGCAGTTTCAAGGGTGCTAGGGGGAAGAGAGGAGTGAACAATAACGTATCACAAACCTGAAGTCCCCTATGATTGCTTTCCTTTCTCCTCAGAGACAACTATCGCAAGTAATCTGAGTAACCAGTACATGTTTTCATACTTTAATTACCTGGGTATGTATCCAGAAGCATTGCACAAATTCATGTCATGCATTTTCTAAAATTTACTAATTATATTATACTATACAAAAAATATATCTTGTTTCATTCTACTTTCTATTTTAGAAATCTAAGCTGAATATTTTAGATCTCATCTAGAAAATTTATTTTAACTGTTGTATATAGGGTCCCACTTAATGAACATACCATCGTTTATTACTCTCTTTGCTGATGGAAATTTGTGTGGTTTCCAAGTTTTTTCTATTACAAATAGTGCTGCAATACAGCTGCCTGGAATTGTCTACTCATGCAAATGTATAGAAGTTTCTTTGTAGAATATTCTTAAAATGGCAATGGTAGGCCAAGGTATATGCATTTTCAATTTCATTATAATTTGCCATATTGCTATTCTATATAGTGGTAGCAATTTATACAACTTCAAACAGTTATTGAGATTTTTCCCAATGGCTTTCTCAACATGCTGCATTGTAATTTTTTTGCCAATATGACATATGAAAAAATGATATCATTTTCATTTTAATTTCCAGAACTACTAATGAAGTTAAAGGTATTTTTCCATGATTATACCCATTCATGTTTAAATGTTTTGCCCAATTTTCCTATGTTAGGTTATGATGTTTTATTTTTATACATTTGTAGAAATTTGATACTATTTTATATTCATAAATATATATGAAATATTTAAATATCATTTATACCTATGAAAATATATTCTCTGAATCAGTTGTCTTTCTTCCTTTAAATGTTATTTTGATTGTAGAATAGTTTCATGCAAAAATGTACTCTATTTTATGAATTATTTTTTGATATATGCTTTTTCAGTCTTATTTTAAAAGCTCATACAAAGACAAACATAACAAAGATCTATTCCTGTGTATTAAGTGGCTTTGTGACAATTTTGCATTATCACTACATCCATACTTTATTATGCTGATTGATTGGAGGAACATAATTCTGAAAATTTCATATTGCAAAAAAACAAAATTTAAGCCAGACCAATAAAAGCCTCTGAGTCAATCTATGAAAAAGGCTCACGGATGAAGTATGCTTTGTTCCATCACCAGAATTCATAAAGGTGAGTAAGTGGACTCGGGGATGACCTGTACATTCCAGTGCAAGTGTTTTCATTGAGCTTGCTTGACCGTAGAATTCAATGCCGGCATTCCCTTTGTCTACTGTCTCTTGTGAGTATGAATTCATTATTTTTTTCTCTTTTTACTAGGGTGGGGTTGGATTAGGAACAATAACAATTATAGTAAAACTATAAATTTGGAGTTAATAATATGGGTTCCAGCACTGTATTTCCACTGACAACCTGTTTAACCTTAGGCAAGTCAATTAACCTCTTTTGAAAGTCAAAATTGTACCTTGCCCTGACTAATAAGCTTGCTATGGTAACAAAATAAATGTCTTTAAAAATCAGGCCAAAAGTAAGGTCCTAACATAATTTATTTCATTAATCAATATCTTTTTTACTCATCTCTATAATATGGTAGATCATAATTTATAACCACTGTATACATACACATATATAAAAGTTGTAGGGTTTCTCATTTTTCCATAAATGAAGATTAGAGAACACATAAGAGTCTAATTTTATTGTTCTAGCCATTGCCATTTATTTCTACATAGTCTGTTTTAGGTTTCTGACTTTCTACTTCATTTTTTTCTCCCTGAATGTTATCAATATTTCTTCCATTTTTCCCCTTATTGGCCCCACACATACCAACCAAAAATGAATCTGACTTCCTTATTTTAATTATGCCCAGCAACAAACTATTAAATTCTCACTTTCTCTGGCCAACTGTAAAATTTTTCAGTGAATATAATTGGCAAAAGTTCCATTTGCCTAAATTTTTATTACTCATTCCCTTATATATAAAATGCTAATGTATATAAAAGAATGTTCAGTCTAAAAAAAATAACCCATCAAAAGAAATTTGGTTTCTTTTATTTAGAATCCTTAGGTATATCCAAAAGACAGCTTTCTAAAATGTTATGGGATGGTCTTAACTTAAATAACAGAATGATCCAGATGAGTTTCTTCTGTAATAAATCTCATAACTCTGATTTCTATGATGAGTTTATTGTTAAAAGTCTATTCCCAGAAGGCTCATTCATCAAAACCCGTCTTCCCCTGAATGGGCTTTCCCTGTAAAGAGTTTTGGAAGGAAGCATTTCCTTTCCTCTTACACAATCAAAAATATTTTATGCACCATATGCTTTCATGCAGCGTTGTGTGCAGAGGCCAGGGAGATACATAACAAGGACTAAAGGTCTCAGATCACATCTAAGGAGTCGATTTTCCTGCTCGGTTAAGTAACTGACATCCTGCATTGCTTTGAGGACTTATTACTTACTTTACAAGATAATTTACCAAATGACATGAAAAGGACATGCATCATCTTTGGTCTGTCCCTACCACATACATCAAGAACTATGCTAATTGACAAATGATGGGGTTTGCCAAATGAGAAGGTATGGAAAGGCTGAACATCACCTGAGCTATAGGAAAAGAGATGCATTGGGGGTTCTAGAATTGAAAGGCCAGGCATAAGCAATATTGAATATCAAAACAAAATAAACCTCAATATTAATTTCTTTTTTTATTGTTCAAGTACAGTTATCTCCTTTTTCCCTCCAGCACCCCCAACATTAACTTCTAAAAAAAAAATGACTATATCCTCAACTCTCTTTTTATCTTAATAATTAATCATGTATGTGGAGGAAAAAATAATTATTAGATATACTAGGATTCTGAAAACTTACTACCAAAAAACCTGTTCGGAAAGATTTTCACGAGAATATTTTTCAGCAAAATGAAAAATAATCCGAAGAAGAGGAAAACACGAAATTAAAAAAGTAAAATAAACACCTCAGGAACCAAAAGAAAAGTAATCTTATGATGTGACCTGTGCACCACACAAGTAAATAACATCTCAATTTACAACAGACATACTGCATTTTGCCATGTACAATGTACACCCATGTTTCTGTGCGCATTATACATGCAATTATTATACCCATGGTATGTAATCATTATACCCAGTATAATGTGCATCCTTATGTTTCCATCAAAAATTTGGACCAAAGAGTGTACATTATACATGGCAAAATGTGGATAGATTACCTAGAATAACATACAGTAAGATTAAGAAACCAGATCTCTATAAATGCATGTTAATCATATTTTCCATTAATAGAAACAGATTATGGCAAAAGAATATGTATCCATCACTTCAAATCATTCAAACTACTTGATTCTATAATCAATAACATTTACTTAATAATAATTTTATAAGTATTGATTTTTGGCTTTAATTTTTACTCTATATACAAAGTTTGAAATTCTAAATTGGGTGTGTAAATCAAATGCATACTATCTAAAAATAATAAAATAATATGGTACATCAAGATTACAAGAAAAGAGAGGTGGATGAAAATGGAGGGGGCACACATTTTCTCATCAAAATAGTGTAAGGTTAAAGATATATAATTTGAGTAAACAAAATTGTTATTATAATAAAATATTTATAATGGTAGCCATAATGTTCATATTGTATATGTTCCTAATAATTTTGATTAAGTATATGTGTAAATGGATCTGACAGGTGTAATTTGGGAGGGGTGCTAAAAGTGAACAAAATGTATAATGTATGTTGGAAAGTCAGTAACTACTACTTGTATCTGATAAATCAATAAATATATATATATAAGTGGACTATATAGAATTGTGAAGGTACCTCACCAGAGGCATTACATGAGAAAGATGATGGAGGAGAGTTGGTGGAAGAGGCAATGTGAGATTATTCATAATTACAAATATAGAGGAAAAAAATGGATGACTATTTTTTTTTACATTTGAAGAAACTCTGGTTATATATATATATAAGTGCTGTCCAATAAAAATTTTTAACATTTTATGCCTGTGCTGTCCGATAACATGACAGCTAGTCAGATGTAGCTACTGAGCCCAGAAACGTGGCTAGTGTGACTGAGGAACTGAATTTTTAATTCATTAATTTAAATTTAAATATTGCATGTGGCTGTGGCTATCATATAGGTCAGTGCAGTTCAAGGGAAACAATTATTACTCTTTTACCATTGAACAACTTTTATTTTTATTGTCTTTTGGAGTTGCCCATACTTTTTTGCCAGCTACCTTTCAGTAATAACTTGTTTACTGCTCTGAAGCTCTTATTCACTTTACCAAGCCTAACTATAACAAAAGCAAATTCATGCTTTGAAAGGGAGTTTATTCCTAACTTGGATATAATTTTTACTAGCCTTTTTAACATTGTAAAGTGGTTCACAGAAGCACTGCTAGTGTTATGAGAACCCCAAAGGGTCTAGCAATTTCTGCTGGATCTTAATGTTCTAAAATGCTGTCAATCTGTTCTCTTTCATGTTCCTAATGGAACTATGAAGGGTATTTAATCAGTAATAGATTCCCACATCGTCTCTCCAGCTGTAAAATCCTGTTTCTCCTTGGAGAGCTCAATTGTTCTCTAACTGGTGTCCTAGAAATCAATGAATTTACTAGAGCACTGGGACTTGATCCTGCTCGAGGCACATTGGTCGTTAGCATGTCCTAGAAGCTGCAAACAGTACCAGTTACCGGCTAAGATGCTGGAGACAGGGTAGTTACCTTTTGTTCTAACCCCAGATCCATCCCAAAGAAACTTTTCCTATGTTCATTTCCATTATGAAGGAAAAATTGCCATACTTTCTTTTCTTGTAGCTGTCATTCGGGGTTAGGGGGAAGCATTCTTTGGAGAAAAGTTCTGACACTGTTTTATTTTCATTTCATCCAGGTATCAAGGGGTCACTCAAGAAAACTAATAACTAGAATACAGAGCAAATAAGAGTAACACACTCACATGGCTCTTCAGTCATCCGGGATAGCTAGCTTCAACAGGCCAAAAATTCAAGGGCTAGATTTTGTCAAGCTGACTATGTCACTTTACGGTCAATATTATTAACTTTCACTGTAAAATGCCAAAGTGAAGGACAATGTCTACTCACTGTTTCAGTATTCACACACAGCTGAAGTTGAAAGGTGGACAAGTGCTCTCTTTACAGGAAAGGTCTGTGGAGAGAGCCTGTTCTAAGAGCAGGTTTACATTAGAGGAGGGCAGGACCCTTGACAATTATCACACCCAGTTAGAGCTCGTGGTTGTAGAAAGAGCATGTATATGCTCACCTGTAAAAGAATTATTTAAAATAATTGATTTTTACTTGAAAAAATAGTCATTTGCTGTGATTTGGGATTTTAAACAATGCTTTTGTTCTTGAATCAGAGGAGGAGAAAACAATAAGCATGAAACACTAATAAACAACACACCTGCTTGTCATCACTTTGGGAGAAGGCCACTCTTGAGGGCCAGACCTAGCAAAAGTCCTCATTGTTCTAAATGGAGAAAAGAGCAAACAATAATTTACATATTTATTTTGCCCCTAAATGCTACCATATGAGAAATGGGGGGGGATATGACACTCTTATTTCTTTATTATGACATTTGTGATGTTTTATTATAATTTTATAGCAATTATTTCCTCTATTCTTTTCACTATCAGTCTAGGAGATGTTTAAAAATAGGAATTGTGCCTTATATTTTACGATATTAACATCTAGTTCAGTGTATAGCATTGAGGAAATTCTCATCAATTTGTTTACATATTTGTTGAAAGAACCTATGCACCCCAATGCTCATAGCAGCATTATTTACAATAGCCAAGTGCTGGAAACAGCTTAAGTGTTCATCAGTAAATGAGCGGATCAAAAAATGCCCCCCCCCCAAAAAAAAAACCTATGGTACATTATGGTACATTTACACAATGGAATACTAAGCAGCAGAAAGAAAGAACTCCTACCCTTTGCAACAGCATGGATGGAACTGGAGAGCATCATGCTAAGTGAAATAAGCCAGGCAGTGAAAGACAAATACCATATGATCTTACCTATAAGTGGAACCTAATCAACAAAACAAACAAATGAGCAAAATAGAACCAGAGACTTAGAAATAAAAGAACAAACTGAGAGTGACCACAAGAGAAGGGGGACAGGGATAACAGGGGAAAGAAGGGGAAGGGGCAAGCAAAGGAACACAAATAAAAGACTCATGGGCATGACAGGGGATTGACAATGGGAGTCGCAGGGAGGGGAGGGAAGAGTAATGGCAAAAAAGGCTTGACAACTGTAACTGAAAAACAATTTTTAAAAAAGAACAAATGAATGAATGACCCATGGTCCTCTTGTCTTCCAAACTTAAAAACAAGCTGGAGACATAATTTTATTTCTCCATCTCTTATTCCCTACTAATCCTAAAATACCACCTTTTCTTTCATCACTGATTTCCCCATCCTCTGCCCCAATCCAGCCCCCACTTCCTACAGATTCTGTTCCTGAAATAGCAATCTCAACTCTCCTTTCATTTCTATTCTTATTGCCATGAATTCCATATAGGTTCATCCTCTCTATCTGGTTTCTATCACTGAACTTTCCTGTTTTCCAACCCAACCTATCAAATTATTATCTCTGGTCACTAATCAAGATAGAGCTGACAATAAATCTTAGTACTGAAAATACTAATGAAGTTCATTCCTCGAGCAATAGGAGGAAACTCCATCACCATTTCAACACTCCCAATTATTTTAGAAATAGCAAGTACAAAAAAACAGATAGGGTAAAACTAAATCATTAAACATGAAAATATTTTGTATAAAAATAAAAGAATTTCTTAGAATAATAATATGATAGCATTTCTGAGTTGTTATGTATTTGTATAATCACTTGAGGTAGTTAAATTTTATGACCCTAAATTCACTGCACAGTTCTTAAAAGCAAGGATTATATCTTGTGTTCATTGGGTTCATTAATTGTGCCTGGACCATAATAGATGTTCACACTATATAATATTTTTTATTCTTTAATGAAAAGATGTCAATCCAACAGGCAAAGATAGCAGGCAAAACACTTCATTATGGCTATTATTTAATTAGAAATACTAGATGTTTCATAGTCCCAGTATCAATGAAACCATTTTTCTCCTATTAAAGACTATGTACAATATTGAAAAAGCATCTGTTGGTAGTCATGGGACTTTGTTTTATGATAGCTACACTTAATCCATTCTGCTTATTGTTAACATGACTAGAGCCGTATCAACAATGAATGCTTGTCGGAAATGTTGAGGGAGTCTGCAAAAGTCAGAGGGGACCTGATTCTTACTTAGTATTTCCTCACAGAACATAAATAATTCCCATTTGACTCTCAAGACCATGATATTTAACAAAAAAAAAAAGAAAAAGAAAAGAAAAGAAAAAGAAGAAGTACATTTGAGGGGAGAGTGGGGGAGTGGAGAATATTGAGCTGAGTTTCCTATGTGCTACATAACCATTAAAAATAGATGGTATTCCTACTGAACTGTTGTCATAAGTAAACCTGCATATGAACCACCATACAAACTGCTCTAATACATTGAGAACCAAGGCCAGTTCCAATCCCTTTCTAATGAATATGCTATGCTAGTATTTTAAAACTTACTATTGGTTTTAATATATTGTTTTTATATGATTCAAATATTAAATTAAAAAATAGTATACAATAAAATGTCTAATTCTCACCCCTGCAACCATAGGCCCCTCTACTTGACTTCATCACATGCAATGGCTTTCCTTAATTTGTTTTGACATTTCTGTATTCACATACATACAAATAAAAACACTTTTTATTTTTTCCTTTCTTACAAGTATGAAGCATAGACTGTGTACCAATTTTTCTTTTTATTTTGTATTGGTGTCCCTTTTCAGAAATCTCTTCACATCAATATATGAATAGCTTCTTCAATCTTTTCCTCTGGCCACATGGTATTTTATTGCCTAAAGATGTATACGAATTATTTAACCAGCTCCTACCAAGGAACATTTGGGACATTTTTAACAGTTTTCCACCATAAGCAAGATGATTAATAATCTAAAACATATCTCATTTTGTACATATGCAAGTGTAAATGTGGGATAAATTCCTAGGCAACATATTAGGAAATATAAAGCATTTTCATTTTTTTTTTTTTTTTTAAATTAGCCCTGGCTGGTGTGGCTCAGTGGACTGAATGCCAGCCTGCAAACTGAAAGGTCACTGGTTTGATTCAAACTCAGGGCACATGCCTGGGTTGTGGGCCAGGTCCTTGTGTGGGGGTGTGTGATGGGCAACCAATTGTATTTCTTGCACATTAATGTTTCTTTCACTCTCTTTCTCCTTCCCTACCTCTCTCTCTGTAAATAAATTAATAAAATCTTTAACAATTTATATTTTATTGAGTATGCTAGTACAGTTGTTCTGATATTTCCCTCATTGCCCCACTTCCACCCAGCAAACCACACTCCCCCAGGCAATACTTCCACCATTGTTCATGTCCATGAGTCATGCATATAAGTTCTTTGGCTACTCCATTCCCTATATTATATTTTTCATCCCCATGGCTATTCTGTAACTACCTGTTTGTATTTCTTAAGCCCCTCACCTCTTCTCCCATTCCTCGCACCCCACTCCCATCTGGCAACCATCCAAACACTCTCTGTATCCATGATTCTATCTCCATTCTTCTTGTTTGTTTAGTTTATTTGTTTTTTCTAACGATTTTATTTACTTATTTTGAGAGAGAGAGAAAGGGAGGGAGAAAGAGAGGGAGAGAGGGAGAGAAACATCAATGTGTGGTTGCCTCTATGTACTCCCAACTGGGGACCTGGCCCACAACCCAGGCATGTGCCCTGACTGAGAATCGAACTAGCAACCCTTTGGTTTATAGGCTAGCATTCAATCCACTGAGCCACACAATCAGGGTGCTTACTTTGTTTTTTAGATTCAAATGTTGATAGAATTGGATTTTTTGCCATTTTATTATTCATAGTTTTGATCTTCCTCATTTTCTTAAGTAAGTCCCTTTAACATTTCATATAATAATGGTTTGGTGATGATGAACTCCTTTAGTTTTTTCTTGTCTGGGACACTCTTTTATCTACCCTTTGATTCGAAATGATATCTTTGCTGGGTACAGCAATCTTGGCTGCAGGACCCGGCTTTTCATGACATTGAATATTTCTTGCCAATCTCTTCTAGCCTGCAAAGTTCCTTTTGAGAAATCAGGTGACAGTCTTATCAGTCTCCTATGTAGGTAACTAACTATTCTCTTGCGCCTTTTAAGATTCTCTGTTCATCTTTAACCTTTAGCATTTTAATTTTGATGTGTCTTGGAGTAGGCCTCTTTGCATCCATCTTGTTTGGATTCTCTCTGCTTCCTTGATTTGCAGGTCTATTTCCTTCACCAAATTAGGGAAGTTTTCTTTTATTATTTTTTCAGAAAAAATTCCAACTTCTTGCCCTTCCTCTTCTCCTTCTGGCACCCCTATGATGTGTATGTTGGACCTCTTGAAGTTGTCCCAACTTCAGAGTTCGCTTATACTATTCTCATCTTTTTTTATTTTCTTCTTATTGTTCTGATTGGTTGTGTTTTGCTTCCTTCTCTTCCATATCATTGATTTGATTCTAAGCTTCATCTACTCTACTGTTAAGTCCCTGTAAAGTAAATTGTTCTTTATTTCAATTAGTATATCCTTTATTTCTGATGGGATCTTTTTTATGTTGCTGAGGTCTTCACTAAGTTCTTTGAGCATCCTTATAACCAGTGTTTTGAACTCTGTACCTGATAGATTGCTTATCTCCATTTTGTTTAGTTATTTTTCTGGAGTTTTGATCTGTTTTTTTTTTTTTTTTTTTTTTTTTTTTTTTTTAATTTGGGCCATGTTCCTTTGTCTCCTCATTTTGGCAGCGTCCCTGTGTTTGTTTCTTTGTATTAGATAGAGCTGCATTTCTGGTCAAAATGGCAGCATAGGCAGATATGGCTCACTTCTTTGCACAACCACATCAAAATGACAACTAAAATATAGAACAACCATCACTCAGAACTATGAGAAACCAAGTTGAACTGAAGTCTGACAACCACAGAATTAAAGAAACCACATCCATACAGACTAGTAGGAGGGGTGCAGAGATGGAATGAGCTGGTCCCTTACCCATATGTAGTGGGATAAAAATTCTTGAGGGATATATTAGGAGCAAGGAGACCCAGCCCCACACCAGGACCCCAGCTCAGGGTTCCAGTGCCAGGAAGATAAGTCCCCACAATGTCTGCCTGCAAAAACCAGCAGTTATTGAGTCAGTGGAAGAAACTTCTGTAGTGCCATGCAGTTCCTCTTAAAGAATCCACACATAGACTAACCTACTGAAACTCATTCACTCTAAACTCTGGCACTGGGGAAGCAGCTTGAAAGGCACTAGTGGTAAACAGGGAGAAACCGAAGCATCAGGCATCAAAGTGAACAGAAGCCATTGTTTCTTTTTTAAACCTTCCCCTGACAGAGCCAGCAAGCTGGTGTCATATCTGTGACTCCATCAACCTGGCTAACATTATTTGACCAGCCTTGGAGATCCCCAGAGACTCTGCCCCACCTAACTTACAGACCCACCCAAGCTGCTTTTCCATATGAATGGCTGGTCTTGACTCATGCTTCACAACTTCCTAAATCAGGGGTATCAAACTCATTTTCACCGGGGGCCACATCAGCCTCACAGTTGTGTTCGAAGGGTCTAAATAATTTTAGAAGTATATAAATGTAACCACTCCTTAACTGTTAAGGAGCTGAAATTACATTCAGTGGTTTTAATATTTTAGTAGAACTTAAAACCACCTTTCTACTTTCTTCTTTAATCTTATTTTTTTAATTTTTAAATTGTTTTTACATAGTATTTATATTTTGCTATACTAACTATAATTCATATACTATTTAGTATATCTATTAGTTTTATGTTTAAAATACTCAAATCTAATCACTAAGATTTTTCATAGTTTCCTTTATTCCTGAGTCATTAATTGGACTTACTTTTCAAATCATCATTCCAGGAAGGATTCAAGGGTATGTAGATTTGATGTTTTCCACTTGTTGCTACGCTTGAACAACATGTTGTCTGGGTTTCATTATATTGGGTTAAAAGACAGTTTCCACTGTATTCTGCCATTGATGGTTGCTGTGTAGAAATTTGAGGTTTGTCCCAATTTTTACCCTTCTAAAAATGCTTTCTATGTATTAGGTAGAGCTGTGTATTAGGTGGTTTGTATTAGGTGGTTTTAATATTTACATTAGCATAGCAAGAAATCAATCAAAATGGTTTAAAGTGTAGAACTGAAAAAGAGGATTTTAATTTTAATGTTGCTTTCATCATCCCCTTTTATTAGAATGATCTTTCATAAAATAGTATTTGTGATACTTATTTAAAATATAGTAATTCCTTGAGATTCCTGTCTTTTAATATTTAAGAAAAACTAAATGTAATGATTATCTTATAAATTAGATGTAATATTAGATTATGATAATCAAATTATAATTCAGTCTTACAAAAATAAAAATACCTCTATATATCTATGTTTGTATTATATTATGCACATATACAAAGAAGATAATATCTGACATTAAGGTCTCATAAATAATGATTAGTTATAAGTGGTGGCATGTAGGTGCTTTATTCTTCTGCTTTGTTGCTTCTTTCCTTTAATTTTTATATATTTTTGAGTTGTTTGTATTCTTTATAAAAGGCAAATCTTATTTTTAAATGTAATTTTTAAATAAAAGTATTAAATGTAGATCTTAAATGACTTATGGGCAATATATTCACTGTGGCCTTTTCAATAATTATCATACTAGAAATAAATGAATTCCCAATAAATAGGAGATTATTAAATAAATCAACCATTTTTAAGCAAATTGATTGTTATCCAAAACTTATATGGTATTTTTGAAGCCTGTGGACTATCCTGAAACAATGTTCATTATATGAAGTTTAAAAAAAAAGTCAGAGAAAATACAGATGCATTATCAATACAATATTTAAAATAATTAACAGATAGATAATGCAAGTGAATTAAAATTATTTTAAATTAGGTTAGTGGTGGTGTGGGTGACTCTTTCTAATGTTTCTGTAACTTTCCTGATAGTTTTTTGTTTTGTTTGTTGTTTGTTTTATATTAGGATTCATATACCTGAACTCACCCACTATCGTGCATGTTTTCCATAGAATTAATGGTATGGATTAACATAGCTACTTCTAGTACCACAGTTCTGTTGTTAAATAAAAATCAAAAGCTTTTCTGAAATAATTTAGGTCAAATGTTGGCACAAAAGAATCTACTAAGCCAATTTTTCTTATTTTTTATTTAACTTATAAACATATTATCCTAGAGATCATATTTCTCTCTACATTTAAGATAATGTGAATAACATTGGAAATGTGAAAAAATATGCCTTTGATTTGAAATAGTTTCTAATTTTGACATTTTACTTATAATACCCTGAGAGTTGAGCCTTTACTTAATTCAAAAAGATCCTTCATTCAAGATATTAAAAGAGCATAGCTAGTTTCAAATGACTTTTTTGCATATTACAATGAATAGGAAGAAAAGGTAGAAGTCTAAGAATTTCTAGCACCTGCACAACGCTTGTACAATGCATAGGCTGCCTAGCAGGTCAGCATCTACTCAGCCTTCAATTTTGAATTCTGTTTGTGAAAGTTGAATACAACCTATTATTTCCCATAAAATAGTGCTGCTATTAGCTACATGCTATGTTTTGTTTTTGTTGGTTTGTTTAATCTCTTGTGTATGGGTTCTCTTTCATAAGGAAAAACAATTCTTCCAATGGTGGCATGTGAACAATGGAAGTTACTGGCTTTGCTCTCCCATTTCTGGTTGCTATACAATGAAGGGTGTCTATAATTTTTACTTTGCCCCCACTGTGAATCTCACAAGAAAATGTGTCCATATCTGTCATAATTTTTCAGGCCTGCCGGTGGGCAGCTTGAAATCCATACAGTATATAAGCTTAAAACTTGTAGGGTATTAAAATAAAAATGGAGCTGAAAGAGACTGCAATGTGTCCATTATATTTACCTTTAGAAGAACAAAAAGAAGGAAACTAAGACACTGGCTAAAAGTATAATCAACACTAGCACCTCTGTGTTGCTGTCCTTAATGGGCCCTCTTACTTCAGAACCCGAGCAGAAGTGAGAAATGGAACAGCACCAAACATTTTTCTTTAGTGGATTGCCTTCAGGCTTTATTTCTACAGAATTTAGCAAATCAAAAATAGCATTTTTCTACAATTCCTTTGTGCACCATTCTCCTGCTTTGCAAAGATAGCATTAATAAGTCACACCAGCATAGGAAAAGGGGGAAAATATGGAACAGGAATAAAATATTATACTCCATATTTAAAATAAAACTTCTAAATGTTTGCTTATTCAAGCCATTGTTTTATTTTTTTTTTTAATCTAGATGGTATAGGGGTAGTAGCTGTTTTATTAAAAATAAAAAACTAGATAGCACAGGGAGGGTAGATACTTTTTATATCATGTAATCTGACTGCTACCTTTTCAGATTAGAAGAACAGAAGTTCCAAAAGCAAGGTCCATAGACAAAGCACAGACCTGCATCAGAGAAGACTCTAGAGAGCCCTCTACTTTCTGTTGTGTTGCACCCACCTGAGTAACATAAATTTACCTGAATGGCCCAAGTGGACATATTACCTATTGATGACCTACATCTTTTCATGTGTAAAGGTTAAAAGGAGGTTCTGAAATCAATCAGGCTTGGGGTAGGGACCTAGTTCTGACACAAAGCACTCTGTCATTCGCATTTTCCATAGCCTTAATGATCTTTGTATTTCTATCTAAAAAAAATGGGGATAATAAAAACCACCTGGTATGGCTAGTATGAGAATTAAACAAAATTATTCAGGGAGAGCACGGAATATAGAATCTGGCACATAGTATGTGCTCATTAAGTGATAGATGATCATCATCTCCATTGCTGTTGCCGTCATCATCACCGTCGTCATTATTGCCATATAGCCATAGCCAGACTCGACATCATCAACTATGTAACAAGTTTCCCATCATCGAATAAATTACGCTCATTATATTCATCCAAAATATTGCTGTCACCGTCTAGAGAACCAAGTTGTAAAACCACTTGGGTTCATGCTGAGAAATTATTTGACCAGCATAAGCCTTCTCTTCCCTTCAGAGACACCACAAAATATGTGTAGTGAGGTGAGTATGTGGCAGCATCTAGTGAAACCCAATTGTTGGAGGATATATTTAGGACCTGATCAAATGGCTCTTTGTTAGGAACAGGGCAGCAAGTTTGGAAAAAGTGACATCTCATCTAGATTCATATGGAAAATAGCTTTTGGTCATAAAGACAAAATTCCAAATTGAGAGAAACCCCAGTCAATTAGTCACTGAGGAAAAATTCCTCTATAAGGAATAATTTCAGCCAGTAAATCCTGGAAAAGAAAATGACAATGAGGTTCTTGATATACAATGTGATATCATTAGCTACAGTTAGCTCTGTTGATTACTTCAGTGAAATCATATGCAATAATTTTGCCTCCTAAAGACTATAAATGAAAAACAGATATGTGTGTTCAAATAATTCTGTCAACTCTATGTATTGATTCTGACTTACAGAAATTAGTTTGCTCATGAGAATTCAAAGGTAAATGAGCTATATAAAGCAGGTATCTTTGTCTCAGGTTTCAGAATGTTATGGAGATCATAATAGTCATAGGCACCAATGTCCATGAATATCCATATTAATGTCATTTTAAAATCAATCATGACCAATGTCCTAATGTATTTTTCTCATGTGATACATCACCGACTCGTTTAGCAGAGGACCTTGTATTACATCTGCCATTGTCATTTGCAATCCCAGCCCAACAGTGAACTGGCTCATACAAACTCACAATACTGACAAATGCAGAAGTCTTAGGGCTGGATGGGAATAGTCTTAAAGATCAACTAATCAATCGTTTGAAAGCACTTAACTTGGATAAACCATTTCTATCCAGCCTCAGACACACAGTAAGTCAGGAAGGATAAAACAGCTAAAATATTTGCCCCTGCCACACTCCAGGTCTGAAACCCCTAACTAAAACTAGTACCAGTGTGTTCTCTTTGACATCAGCTGTTTTTAGTTCTTACCATGCTGTATCTAGGGGTGTCCAACCTGCAGCCCACAGGCCACATGTGGCCCAGGATAGTTATGAATATGGCTGAACACAAAATCAGAAATTTACTTACAACATTACAAGATTTTTTGTGATTATGTGTCACAATGTATTTAATGTGTGGCCCAAGACAACTCTTCTTCTTCCAGGGTGGCCCAGAGACACCAAAAGCTTGGACACACCTGCTTCTGAATGCCTGCTGTTACAAACTAGAGGAAAATTTCCCTAGCAAATACAAAATGTGTAAAGGCCAAAACGGAGAAGAATACCATTATTCATTTTCTGTCATCTTTTGAGTGTGAACCCCTAGGATATTTCCCCTCTAAATTCCTCATATTATATTAGAGTCCAAGCCCATTGAACATAAAATACTTTTTCCACATCTATTGTACTATATACAAACTAACTATTAGCAAAAAAGTTATTATTCCAATCCTTCTTTCTTTAAGTAAGAGCCTCACACCATTATAATGGTCCTTTATTTCAGATGGGGCACACAGACGTCAGAGATATAATTTACTAGAAACCATTTCAGTTCAAGGGTACATTGTTGCAGTTTTGAAAGAAGACCACCCTTACAGAGGTCCCCAATGCCTTCATTATTAAAATTATAGAATAGAATAAATGTTTGATTGAAAGGAAGGTTCATGGGGGAGAAATGAGAGGGAATAAGGCAAGTGGCTACACCCAGGACTTTGCAGTTCATAACAATCAAAATACTACCAAACAGAAAATTATATCATTTCCTCAGAGTCTATAATTAGCGTTTCTAAAGAAAACTCTCCATGGTCTGCAGATTCTAGTCCTTTGTAGGTGGTAAGGTTTAGAAAAAACTGCACACAGAAAATGGACTGCATCTGCTAAGACGCTGTTGTCATAGCAGTTTCACAGCTGCTCACTCCCTTCCTTCCTTTCTCCCACGTGCCTTCTCAGTCCCTTCTCTCTGTGCATTGGCTCCCTCCCTACAAAGTGTAGACACAGCACAGCTCCCTGTGTGTCTGCCCCTATGCAACCACATTAAGTCCCCTTGCCTTCCCCTCTGGTTTTTATTTCTCAAGCCAATTTGTTGGGAGGGTCAGCATGTTTTAGAGACTGAAATAGAAGTCCTTGAACTAAAACACTTAGAGGTAAGGAAAAGCTGGAGTGGTAACTTAAAAAACATTTAAGACAGTTTCCTCTCCTTCAATGCAATTGTGATAATTATATTGTTTTCCATATCTTTCATTGCTCTAAAATCGAATGAAACACAAGCTTTAAACAGCACAGCATTGTAGTCTCTGCCAATTGAACGATACAGTTTTCATTTTCATCAGTTGGCAATCTTCAGCATTCCCCATTAATTTATTAGACTCACCATTTTCTTAGCTATATTTTTCCCTCCTTCTCCTTCTCCTTGTTTTCTCCTGTTCTGTTTTGCTAATTCCCATATAGTTTTTCATCTTTGGCAGGTTGCACATAGCTCTGTGCACCACTTATTTTTTGAATTATGTCATGACTTTATATTTAGCTGGCAAAAGAAATGTGTCTCCATTCCTCAACTCCCTTGCTCCAAATTAATTTGTTTATTAATTAAAGGAGTAGAGAATACTAATTATGTCTTTCTGTGTTTATGGTGTATTTTACATATGCCCTAGTTAGGAAGAGTGTACAGTCGATTCTTCCTATTTGCAGTAGTTATGCTCTGTAAAGCCATTGTGAATGAATGATAAAGCAGCGAATACTGAAACATATTACTAAGCAAAACACACAGTTAAGTTCTTGCAAGACTCTGGTCACAATTTTCATCAACCGATCACCTTGCCTTGAAGTGTGTTTAGTTTAAAGATGCTTCATTTTATAGATTTATATATATATATATTATATTTTATATTCATATAAATATACACTATATTAAATATAATATATGTAATATATTAAAATATATGCATAAATATTTCATATATAAATATATAGAGAGAATATATATGCATGTGTGTATACACATACATACACATATATGTTTGACTCATTAACATTGAACTCCTGACCAACAGCACTATAACATGACTGAATGAAGATTATCTAACACATTTTCTCCCTAAGTCACACCACAGCTTCCTGAGCTTAGGAACACTAGACAGCAATTCGGCACTCTGCGTGCACTATTTAAACAGCAAAATCGCCCACAAAAAGCCAAGAGAGAGAGAGAGAGCAAGCACACAAGCATTACACAGATCATAACAAGGACACTTGTTTACAGTGTGAGAGCTGAAGCAGCAGGCAGAGTGTCACTTCGTCCAATATCGGCTAGGAATCTGTGAGTCACATAACTCAAATGTATTGCCATTCTGCACATGTCAACAAATGACCACCAAAGCAGTGCAAACATGGATTTTGGGTTTACAAGTAAATGGCATCATGTGAATGAATTCCGAAATACAGAATCCATGAATAATGAAGATTGAGTATAGTTACTGCTAGACAGAGTATATGCTTTACACAGACATATTGCTATGTCTGCCTCACTTGAAATTTTAGTACATCATATTATGAATCAGCATTGAGTTAGGGGTAAGCAATTCATAATTACTTGTGTTTCATTTCCTCGGTGGAAAGGCTCTTCACAATAAATTAAGCAATATTTAACCTGTTTTTGAAGGAGGGCAGCTGCTGTTTTGTGTTGTCAGGATCCAATCGCTGTTGTGCCGCTGCGGATACTACTGCTGAAGTTTTCCCCTAAAGAGGGGTCAGGAAAGGTTAAAGAAGAAAGAAGAAAAGAAAACCATGTATTTCAAAATGCGAGAAGCAGAAGTAGGAGTCTTGGGACTAGAAGCACCTACGTGTTGGGTCCATTGAGTCACAGAAGCTTGTGGAATGAACCCCAGCAGTGTTTGTTGTAGGAAAGATGAGCAAACGAATTAATTTAAGTACAGACAGAAAGAAGTATAGCAATAAAATGTAGTAGAATCATTACCAAAATAGTAAATTCAGCAGAGTGCAGCCAGGTAATGGGGAGTTCTGAGTTAGGTAGAATCAGCAAAGCAGAGGTTTTGGCAGAGCTTTTAGTTAGTCTCCTATGCTGAGCATAATGTTAAGGGGCATTTGCCTTGTAGGTCCGCTGTTTCAATGTGGAGAAGACTAAGGGCCACAGTAGACCTCCAGAAGCCTACTGTGCCCACCTACAGGAATTAAGTTGAGAAATTAAGCTGTGAAAGTCACAGCTTAATTAGTAAGGAAATTAGTGAGTTTTTCCCTTCGTATATTACTTTAAGTAGTAGATAAAACTAAATTAAATGAAAATTATTTTTAAGTTTGAATTAAGTTGAATTAAGAAGAATGGCCATACTTTTGAAATAACCAGAGGAAATTGAAGAGAAGCTTTGAGTGGCAAATGATTATGAAAGTAATCTAGTGTAAGGTATATTCAATGTAATATCCATGAGAAATTATTTTCTCCTCTCTAATTTTAGTAACACGAAAGATTTTTTTCACAAGTAATGTTTGCTGCTTGGGTTGGAGAGGCTTAATTATTATTCGGTATTTCTTTGTTCAAATATTTCATTTCAAAAGTTCTATCCACTTGCACCACCACTGTCACTGGAAACACCACAAAATATGTCTTTCTCTTGCACGTACCGACCATGTATATAAATATTTGAAGTCAGTTACCAAGCGCATGCTTGGTCCTCTATTCTCAAGGTAAACATTCCTACCTTATTTAATATTTTTCTCGTCAAATAGATTCCAGTCCCTTCCTTATTATAGGTCTTCTTCTCTGGGTTTACCCAGGTTTAGCAGTATTGCCATTAAAAATGTTGCTCAAAAATTGACATAAGTTAGAAGATGTCCTATGACCAGTATGGGGGTTACAGTGGGGTTGCTTCAATTTTGAAATACAATGATTTTGTATACCTAAAACTCTTGGACATGTATTGAAAGAACAACTGTGTTGAATCCCACCTACAACCTTCCCGCACTTGTGCAATTAGTATTTAAGACCAAAATCTGAAAGTTTACATTTTGGAGGACCAACAAAATGTCCGTTATTCAGCAACAAGGTAAGTAGGACATGGGAGAAGTGGAACAAGTAAAGCAAAGGAGAGAGGAAGGGAAAAGATGGAGAGTTGGAATAATAAAGGATCAAAAAATCAAGTGAAATGAGTTTTAAAATGAAATAGGGTATTATAAGAACATCAGAAGTTAAAAAAAGGTTTTTGTTTGTTTGTTTGTTTTTTGTTTTGTTTTGTTTTTTAGTGTGAATGCTGAAAAAGCCTTTTATATCTGGCAATGAAGTGGCCTGGTCTTGAAAAAGGCAATTTAAGAATGATGCTAAGAACTGACTTAGAGTCTAGGGGTTAGAAAGAAGTTAGCAAGGAAGTTAAGCAAAGTCCAGAAACCACATGATAAGGAAATAAAAGAAAGGAGGAAAATCTAGCAGAAGCTAGAAACATCACATTTTCACTTAAGTGATGTCCCCTAATTTGATGTCATTCGTAATTCTCTCAGTGTCTTTCAGATTCCAAATCCCCAACAAATAAAAAATAAAAATTTTACTCAGGTTGGAAAATAATTACATCTGCATACAAAAGCAAAATATAATATCTCATGTATTAAAGAAATAAGCAAGACATGAATTTTTCTCCTCAAGTTACTTAGTGAATTCACAACAGTGTGGTTTCAATAATAAAAGACCACCATTCCTGTAACTGCCTAAGAAGTTGCAGAGACATCATCATTCATTAGGGTCAGTTATTTTAAAACTTCTGCTTAAAATGTATTACTATAATATAATGATACAATATCAGGGCCCACATTTTTTCAAAGACAAATTAAGAAAAAGTACTTATTTGCATACTTTGCTCCAGACACTGTCATTTCAGTGCTTTTATATTTTGAACACATGCTAATATCAAATGCATACATTGCCAGAAACAAAAAGCTGATGTTAATATTGTCAGAGCTGTGTTAATTCTCCTTAAAACACAGCTCCAAAATTAAATTGGCTAAGTCTTCCTTTTTCCCATCAATTACTCAAGATTAAAAATAAAAATAATTTTCAGTGGAACCTTTAATGTATGCAAATGTAATTATATTCCAACCTGAGTAAAATTTTTATTTTTTATTTGTTGGGGATTTGGAATCTGAAAGACCCCGAGAGAATTACGAATGACATCAACGTACTTCCATTGAGAATATGAACTGGGAACAATTTGGTAGAACACAGGGCAGTTGTGTTTATATATATCCTCTGTTCCACCATTCCCCTCCTGGGCATGTACCTGAGAGAAATGCTCACGGTTCCATAAGGGGTTGTGGATGAATGTTTTTGCTTCCGGATTGCTGTGATAGAAAGGTTTCAGGTGTAACCTAGGTGTTCAACCCCAGGAGACTAAATAAATACAGTGAGGCAGATATACAATATGGAATACCATGGAGCAGTAAGAAATAAAGACATAGCTATGTTATACCAATAGAATTGCCCTTCAAAAGACACTTAATAAAAGGATGAAATCTACACTTCAGTATTATTTTTAAAAATAAAGTATACAGCCCTGGCTGGTGTAGCTCAGTGTATTGAGCGCGGGCCTGCGAACCAGAGGATCGCGGTTCGATTCCCAGTCAGGGCACATGCCTGGGTTGCAGGCCAGTTCCCGGCAGGGGACATACGAGAGGCAACCGTACATTGATATTTCTCTCCCTCTCCTTCTCTCCTACCCTTCCCCTCTAAAAAGATAAATAAATAATAAATTAAAAAAAAAAAAATAAAGTATACAAACATAAATCATTATGGTATATCTCTCAAGGCTATACAGAGTGAAGGAAATAGAAGTGAGAATAGGAAATGAAAGACTCAAACTAATAAATTTTAATTAAAACACATGCAATGAATGGAGAGTTATGATTAAATCAACTTTGCACCTGGTTTATCTTCTAGAAATTTAAAAGTCATCGTAGGAGACAAAATGTTTAGTGATATGTTAAAATATGAATGAGCACAAAATGATAAGAAATTAAAAATCTATTAGTTGTATTACCCTACAAAATATTTAAAGTCATTTTAGGAACACAGAAACACTACATATTATGCATATGTTATAAATAAGCAGATATTTATTCAAACAATATTTACTTTGGCAAATAGTAAAAATGCTATGTTCTTCTTCATGAACGGATTACGTCATTTTTGTGAACTGTCTAGGAAAATATGAAGTGGCTTGGCAGAACCCCACATCGCAGGCCTACGAAACAGACATGCAGATGTCAAGGTGCCCACATGCAGGGCGGCGCTGCTGTGGCTTCTCACATCACAGAATCTTAGAGTCAAGGATTTTGGTGCCTCAGATCACATTCTTTTAATTTCTTAAAAAATCTTTGCCATATTTTCCTCTGGAATTGTAAAGGAAACCATCAGATTTGTGTTTCAAGTAGCTGGCTATGCTTGGTTATAGTTGATATCACCAGTTTTAAAGACTAAATTGTAGTGACCAAACACATAACACGATTCATATTTACAATACATGCAGAGCACCATACTTGGCACCATGCTTGACATTTACTAGCATCTGCTTAGCACCATCTATGAGGGACCCTTGTGTTTATAATCTTCCTTAATTCTCCTAATTCTATAAAATAAATACTGTTAGAAATCATTTATCAAAAAAAAAAAAAAAAAAGGAAGCTTAGGGAGGTGGAGTAGTTTCCAATAGCAGCGCAATTAAGAATTGGCAGACTAGCCCTGGCTAGTGTAGCTCAGTGGGCATGCAGGCCTGCAGGCCTGCAGGCCTGGGGTCCGAAAGGTTGCGGGTTCGATTCCTAGTTAGGGCACATGCCTTGGTTGTAGGCCATGTCCCCAGTAGGGGGCTCATGAGAAGCAACCACACATTGATGTTTCTCTCCCTCTCTCTCTCCTTCCCTTCCCCTCTCTCTAAAAATAAATGAAATCTAAAAAAAAAAAAAAAAAAGATTGGCAGACTAGCCCTCAAACCCTGGTAGATAAGAGCCTATAGCACATTATATTGCCTGTGTGACTGATCCCTTCAATACTGATATAATTCCTTTTGAATCCTTATCATTTTTTTCCCTTAACTTAGTAGACAGTTGAGGCAGTGCTCTTGTCCTCCCAGCATGCTTCACTCTATTAAGAGCTTTCTTCAAATGAAAGAGCCAACCATGTCAATTATTTTCAACAAAGGCAATACACTGGGTAGCAAAATTTAACTTTCTGAAAATTATTTGACATTCTTAATGAACACAGACTTCTTAAACATAGCTTTGCATTTTGGCCAAAGTCAGGATAGCAGCAGTTAGATCACTAAAACACATTTCAATATGAGGGCTATAAAATGTGTCACCAAGAGTTACACAGTGTCTTTCTCGACAATCAGGAAATTGTATTTCCTTGCTTAGAACAGCTAAAAATGATAAGATTTTTTTTTTTTTTTTGATCATTGTCTCATTCCCTCTTTGTTGTTCATATTCAGTTTGCTGGAATCAGGCAAATCCATTTGTGATCAGGACCAGGGTGAATATAGCCCAGGTTGCTAGCACTCTTTCTATCAACAACTAAGGGTGCTACTGAATTACTTTCAATAGCTTTGGGAATGAATGCATTTTTCTAATGCAATATGATGTATCTTTCTGACATTGGTTTAGTCCTTTAACATGCATTACAGAGGATTGTGCCATTACAATATCTACAATTGATCATCTGACCTGAGTAGAGCAACACACTCTTTTATAGGATCAAAACTGCCATGCTACCAAAATCCTGGGCAGCAAATGTTAATCCAAAGAAAATAATCATCCAAATGAGTCCTCTGTGTTAGCTGAAGTAAAAGAGAACCAGTCATCTGGGTGCACCATCAAGCCTTCCAATAAGAGGCACAGGACAAAGAGCCAATATCTATACAGCTGTCCTGGAATAGTTTTCTCCAAATCTAGAAGCTGTCTGGAGAACCTTTTGAGGGTCTTTTTGTATATGTCTCCTAGTTACTTCATTAGTCCTGTCTTTGACACTTCCTTCTTAACTTCTTGCAACATAAGAAGGCTCTTTTCTCCAGGATATGACCAGCACTTTTGCAAATCAAGATAAGTATCCTCTGAACAAGTTTACACCTAGTGCTGGATCAGAGGCTGTAAAAATGCAGGAGACACATGAAATGCTGAGCTCAAAGAACATTCTTTGCCAAAATCCAGATGGAAAAAAAAACATAGGCACAAAAATAATCCACTCCAGAACCTCCTCAACAATTCCTCATAAAGAAATTTTATCTTTGCAAATGAAATTTAATGCCATAAACTTATTTACGAGCCAAGAGACAAATAGAACACCTTTTCATCAACATCTTCGTTTTCTAGTTAGGGTGCTATAATCATATTGACAAAAAACGAAACACTAATACAAAATATCAGGAAATCCCACTCATTTAACATGTATATGTATAGCAATTAGAAAAATCAAGTAAAACAAAAAAAAAAACCTCACATTTGTAGGAGACAACATATCTAAATCTATTTTTTAATATACAAAGAATGAATATTACCTAGGAATTAAATCAAATCTTAATTTTGCAGTGATTAGTATTTTGTAACCAAGATTCTATTTTGGAAAAGAGAGCTAAATAATAGAATATATGTTGCAAAGCTGGTCCCTTTTTGTGATAAGAATTTAGAGTTTATAAAACCTGAAGATCAAGCACAGGGATTATCTAACCATAAACTCCAAAGCCTGCATTAATGTTATAAAACTTTTTAAAATATTTTAATAAACAAGCTTAGTAACAATATGTTTGATTGTGATCAATAAATTCTCTTCATTGTTTTCTCTAAAAACTACCCTTTATTTTGGCTTAAAATCATGTTTACCATGCTGATAACCTTAGAGGAATGATTTTAAAAGAACATTAACCAAGAATCATGTTTAATTGATTAGATAGATGTACTCAATGGTTTTAATACAATTTAAAGATTCCCGACCCTTGCTGAATCTGTGCTTCGACTCTATGGCAGAGGTTACCAGATGCTCCCACTATCTTTCTTCTTTTGTTCCTTTAATAATAGAATTCCCAAACATTAGCAAGTAAGTGTATGACCACTTCAATGAAGACATTCTGTCTGACCTCCTTTAGAGCCAGTGGCTGTCACGTGACTAAGTTCTGGCCAAAGGGGTGGAAGTAGCAATAGTGCAAAAGCAGTGATTATAATTTCTGGGTGGTGTCATGAAAGGAAGAAGGTATACATTTCTCACTCTTTGTTTTCATTTTACTAACTGGTCCATGGACAGAATGGTTGCAGTTAGAGCGGCCATCTATACACAGCAGAGAAAAATGTTAGAATATTCGTTTACATCCTAACTTTTGGTCTCTTGGTGTGAGAGAAACAGAGTTCAGTGCTAGTATGTTGACAATGTGCTACAATGTACTCCATAACCTAGGCTCCTTCCATCCTAAAGTAATGTTATTTTGAATTATTTTTCTACTCAGAGCCAAAACACAAAAAATAAAAAGAAATCTCTAAAACAGAATTATGCTGGTTTGAGTCTTTTGGGAAAAAATCTGAATTGTAGCATATTTATATCTTACATCAGGAGAAAGAACTGTAAGCTGCACTGTGAGGTATTTCCCACCAAGGACGAAGTTGGCAATTGCACCTGGAAGGATTTAATCTTTTCAAAGTCTCTGAGCCTTACTGCCTCTGCCTATATCATATGTAGACAAGATAATATAACGACGATTGTTACCCAGCATTGTCCTCACTTCCCCCACCAGCCCCCTCACCCTGTTCTGAGTCTCCTGGTCCCCCAATTCTCTTTATGTAACCCATTTATTTGGTAGAATTATCATTAAATGCTCATGGGATATATATATATACATATATTTACATTTTAAATTACTGGAAACACAGAGCATAACACTAGCTCTGGAGTTCTTCACCTGTTCCCTGGTTCCATGAGCCTTTCTCATCTATTCCACGCTGCCCTCCCATAATGAGAAAAGAATAGAGCTACAAGGATCCATAGAGATCAACTGGGCCAACACCGAGAGATAAAACAGATACAGAAAAGTCAAATTAGCCAAAGCCATAAAGTAAATATTCAGCAACACAGAGAGCCAACTACTGCTATCCTCCCTTTACTAGATTCCCTCCATGTCCTGTTCTGTCCTCCTTTCTATCTGTTTTTCCTCTCTGACCTTCTAGATTTCAGTCTCAAGATAAAGACAGAAAGGAGTAATGGTAGAAAGGAGATTGTGCATGTGAATTAGTGGCCTGTCTGTAACTGTTTTCTCAGATGCTATTTTGTATCTTTATTATACTTTTAAATGAATCTCTTCAAATAATTATACTTCTATTTTTGACAGACTCGCTTTTGTTAGTATCTTTTCCCAGAATCTTAAAAACTGCTACAAGAGTTAGAGGTCTGCCTCCTCCCCTCCCTGCCCCAGGATGGCTGTACCTCCAGTCTCAGTCACTGGTAGCATGTCCAAGTGAGGCATCTGAGCATTCTGTTACTTTCCTCTGTGGCTTACTGTTCACATCCAATTAATTAATAACTACTCTCAGTTCTACCACATTCATATTTCCTAAACTCACTCAGTTATCTTCATCACCATCCACTGCTGCTCACTTAGCCCCTGCTTAGCTCTAACTGGCCTTGTCTCCAGTCCTATCCCTGTCTAATCCCTTCCCCATCATGCAGCTAGAGGAATTGTTCTAAAATGCAAAGTTGGCCATAGCTAAATTTATTTCTTCAGTGAATGCCCTAAACTTCAGGATATCAGTTTTCAGTGGGACCTAAAGGTCATTGTGTCATCCAGCCCTGGAGGAAATTCCTCAAATTCTATCTCTAAATACATCTCTCTAACATTCTGCTTCTGTGGCCTTCTGGATTACTTCTAGGTCCTGAAAAGTGGCATGCATTCTCCTGGCATATGTTGTGACCTCTGGGTTTAAGATCAACGATAATCAACTTCTTTAGCATGATCTCTGTGAGTGCCAGTTTAAGCCTGGTGCCCATTCATGCGTTTCAAAAGCATCTTCTACATGCTGCTATGACAGCGTCATCATCATAGTGTACTGCATGAGATACAAATGTTCAGACTCTTGTCTTCTCAATTAGAAGAGTCTTAAAGAATAGATTATGTAGTTGCCTTTTGGTTACAAATGTCTAGCACACAGATGATACATAATAATAGTCAATGGATATTGACTAAATTAATGAAAAGTGAATACATTAGCAAAGGCCATGATTTGTACCCATGTGACAACACTGCTAAAAATCTTTTTATCAACCTTGACCTTGCTTTTAACTACCAACTTCAGGATGTCTAAAGACTACTCATTCCACACCATAACTTCACCACTACCAAACACATACACATGCACACGCAAACACACAAACACAATAAGACATAAAACAAATGAATAAATCCACACTCTGACATCTTCCCTGGAGCCTTCCTTCCTGTAGTTAATATCATAGACTTTCTTATGACAATAATGGCTACAAGTGGACCTGTCCTATTTCTATCCTTATAGAGTTAATCTATTAAAATAGCAGCATGATGAATTAACTGATGTCAACAAAATTGACTGCCCAAAACAGATTTCGAACACAAACAGTATTTTAGAGATTCTCCCTCTTCACTTCAAATCTAATTTAAAAAGAAAACACATATGGAAATAGAGGGGTAGGACACATATAGGCATTTTCTCTACATGGCCATTTGGGCACAGAATTGCTATAACTACAGCAGATATAAAGGCCAATTATATTAAAGTATATCCAGCCGCAAGACAAAAATTAGAGTAACAAGTTTGCCAATGAGAGTTAAAAATTTTAGGCTGTTAAATGGATTGCACAGAAGTTCTAAGTTTCATTACAGCGATAGAATGCTATATGGAAATGTTCATTTTTCCTATATCTCAGCTGCAGAAAAGCATGCATACCAGTGATCCCTTTGAAACTGTTTTATATAGACTCCTAAACTACCTATTAATCACAAACAAAAAATATTTAAAATGACAAAAAGTCTTTAAGAATTTCAGTTATCTCCTTTCTGCCTACAGTACTTACTGTTACAATGTGCTAATGTGACCCTACTAAATATATGTAATAACTGAAACTAGAAATAAACAGCCTCCTCTGAAAACTATTATTTTGAAGAAGTTTATGTTGCCAGTTTAAGTTGTTGCTATGACATCTCAATACAGTTTTAAAGAGAAATCACACACACATGCATGCACATACACATTAATTGCTGAAAAGTCTTTCTCATAATAAGTGGTATTGATAACTGCATAAACCCTAGTTTAAGTGATTCTTGCTTCAACTTTTATGGATCAGAACTATCGTTACTATTAGAAGCAATAGTGTCAGTCTATCTACCAGTTTCCTTTGCCTGTGTGTAAATACTCACAGTACCTCTGTAGGCTAACAAATCCACCTTTTCTACATTGCAGACTATTCTGTAATACATTTCTAGGCACTAGAACTATAGCAAATATCATGGAGGGCTCTAAATGCTGGGAAAAGAATTTCAAGTCATAGAGATAAAGGTTAGCTGATCTCATATGGATATTAAGAAGGATAATTATAATCTTAATTATGACTAGCAAGATACGATTTTTTTTCATTAAACAATTAGAATTTTGTAGAAGAGGCTGGGAAGACATAGAATCAGGGAATCTGCCACCAGTGGAAACTCATTAATTAGACTCACTATCTGGGAACTCTTACTGCAGTATCCACACCATTTTGTGAAGGTTATTAAATTTAAATATTTCACTATTAATGACAACTAATGCATCACCCCTATGCTACTCACTTAACAATTTTTTCTATAGACTGGTTTTTGAAGTCAATTGAATTTTCATGAGCAAGTAATTCAGCTAGTCAAAAACCAAAAGAACATAGTAATGTATTTTTACATGATTAAAAGTTGTATTTAAAAAAAAAAAAAAAACAAATGAAAATCTAACTTAGTTAAAGCATTACCTGTTCCATAACATTTTTATGGGCATAGCTGAAGCTGACCTTTAAAATCATGTTACTATTAAAATCAAATATGGCACTCTACTGAAATTGATGGTAGTGGTTTTAACACAATGTGGAGTCCACCTAAACTTTGCCCTTTATCAAGAGCAACACAGCATTTGGACATTGGCCAGATCTGGGGCAAGATATTCAGACACACACTATTATTAAACACAATTTATGGATTGAAATATTGCACACTTGTAACCGTTTCAAATAATGGGCACAGGTATTATTTTTTTTCTTACATTCGCTGAGTTGATCAATGTTATTAGTCTTGATAAATATATAGCATGTGTTTTATGAAATGTAGAAAGAATAATTTATGATTTGATTAGTTATTAACCTTTTCCTGCTTTAATTGTTTGAATGATTTGTTTCTCTTTTTGATTAATGGGAGGCCACATATTCAGCACCTGTATTTTAACACCAAAACATGTCTTTGAATTATTAAATGTAGTTAGTTACTCTAGTTTATCAGAGGGTCTCAAAAGACCACTGACAATTAGATGGAAATTAGCCAAAGAGGTTAACAAAGAGTTTTCACAAATCTAATATTCTTTCTTAATTATAATACATCACAATTTTTAACAAGTCTTAGTAGTTGGGAATTATTTCTGGAAATCATTACTAAACGCTATTTGCAGCCTTAATGATTCCTTTTAAACACAGAATTCATGAAGTACATATAAATTTCTATGAACAAATAAATTAGCAATTATTATTAGAGGTAGTGCTCAAAATAAAATTTACAATTAGCTAATGACTGAATGTAGATAATATGACCTAATAAAAACAATAAATAATAATCATTCTGTGAGTCATTCTTTGTTTTGATATTGACCTTGAGCAACTCAATTTTGAATCTTTGAGCATTATCTATAAATACAGGGTAGGGCAAAAGTAGGTTTACAGTTGTGAGTACACAAAACACAGTTTATTCCTGTATTATTGTTTATTAATTATTGTATTATTTTCCACATGAAAAACTGTAAACCTACGTTTGCTCCACCGTGTATGTATGTGTGGATGTGTGTGCTCTCTGGTTATTTGTCTTGCAAAGTAGACATCAAAATACGAATATATCTATTCAGTAGCACCACATTTAGAATAGATATTGGGGAATATATCAGAATTGTTAATTAATTACCTAGTTAGTAAATCATCACCACAAATGGGATGTAAATAACTGAAGTATAATACCAAAAAATTTCTGAATTTATCTGAACTTAAAAGGGAATAGTACTTTGTACTGAAACTAAATTTATGATACATCTTATTAATCGGAAAGATAATTCTATAGATTTTTTAAAAATGTATGAGGGAGGTCACAAAGAATGTAGTTTGCCTTGAAAACTTCAAAAACACCTTGAATTCCCCTCCCAAAGTTTATATATAATTTCAAAGGGTTTATAGATATACTAAAACTTATCTAAGACTCCCAGGGGATCCAGATTTTAAAAGACTATTTTATACTTAGAAAAACTCTTGTGTAAGTTTTAACTTTTTGTTTTGTTTTGGGTAATACTTGTACACTTAACTGTATATAAATTATAAAGGAATCATTTGGTAAGCTTTGACAAATACTTGTACCCAAGGAACTCAAACTCTTACCAAGATATAGAAAGAACATTATCATCACCCCCAGAAAGTTCCATCACAACCTTTTCAAGTAAATCTCTCTGCTTCATCCCCGGAAGCCCAGCAGAAGCAATCACAAGTCTGACACTTTTTTCACCCAGATTAGTTTCGCCTATAACAGAATTTCATATAAATGTCCTCTTTATGTTAGGCTTTTTCTCAGCAGAATGATTTTGAGATCCAGCAATATCTTTTCTCTGTATCAGTAGTTTACTATTCTTTATTGATGACTATATCATCCATTGATGAACCTGAGGTGTTTACAGTTTGGGCCCATTATAAATAAAGCTGTTATGAGCATTCATGTAGAAATTGTTTGGTAGTTATATGGTCCCATCTTTCTTAGAAAAGTGCTTAAGGGAAGAATTAATGATGAGGAAGATGCATAGATAGTTCTGTAAAATACTGCCAGATCACTTTTGGAAGTGATTGTATCATTATACTCTCCCACCAACATGAAAGATTCCACTTGCTTCACATCTTCAATATCTGGAGACCATTTTACATATTCTAGTTTCATGATGTTTTCAAATAAATTCTAGATTCAGCTCATGAATTTCTAAAAAAAAAATTTAAAAGCCTGGTTAGAATATGTCTGGAACTGTGTCCAATCTATAGATTAATTTCAAAAGTATCATAACCATTTCACCAATTTGCATACCTACCTCTTGAAAGAATTAGTTGTTTGAAATGCCATTACCACTGAGTCCCAGCTAGTGTCACCTGCAAGGCCTCTTTTATTCAATCTGGATTCCACCTTGATCTCTACCATTGTCACTTCAAATAGCTTCTCTCACTCATTGCTTTTTACTAAGTGGTATCAGAAGATGGCTCAAACCTAAAACAAATACCATCCCAACTCTGGGACTGCTTTTTATTAAGGTTTCCAGATTATACTTTATTAATCCTCACTTGAGGATATATTTTTGATTTTAGAGAGAGGAAGAGGAGGAGAGAAAAAGAGAAACATGGATGTGAGAGAGAAGCATTAATGTGTCGCCTCCCCTACTTGCCCCAACCAAGGATTGAACCTGAGTGTGTGCCCTGACAGCGGATGGAACCCACAACCTTTTGGTGTATGGGAAGATGCTCCAACCAAGTAAGCCACCTGAACAGGGCTCCAGATTGTATTTGAAATAATCAATGACCAAAGCCTGTGCTCTTCCCAAAAAATGTTCACTGCCTCTTGATTATATACTCTAAAAGACCAAACTGACTTCCAAAAAAAGTTTATTGTTTTATTTTTATAGTTCAGTTGAAAAACTTATGTTTTTCCCATCTGAAATCTTAATAGCATTGCTTTTTCCAGTGTGACCTTTTTAAAAAACATTTTTAATATATATTTTATTTTTGGACAGAGGGACAAGGAGGTAGAAAAAGAGGGAGAGAAACATCAATGTGTGGTTGCATCTCCCATGCCTCCTACTGGGGACCTGGCCCACAACCCAGGCATGTGCCCTGATTAGGAATCAAAGCAGTGACCCTGTGGTTTATAAACCAGAGCTCAATCCACTGAGCCACACCAGCCAGGGATCCTGTATGATCTTTAAGGAAGATTGCATTTAGTAACACTGAAGATGAAATAGACTAAATGTTTAATTTCTCTTAAACAAACAAGTGGATCATTCACATTTAATTTAAAGAAAAACCTTACTGTATGATCTGCTCTATACCTTTGAACAAAAAACTCAGCTTTTAAAAAAATTAGGAAAGCTAAAAGAAACAACATGCTTTAAAACATTGCCTTAGAACTAATGAAACATCGTCTTATTCATGTATGTGGGAGGTACCCTAAGCATAATTTTTTTTTTTTGCCTCTTGATGAGCAGTTGCTACTCAGGAATTAACAAACACCAAAAAACTAAACGTATTAATTAAAGATACAAAGATGCACGTGAGGCTGACTCCCACTTCAATATCACTTAGTGGGATGGGAGAAGATGTACTACTGTTGCTGTTTTATGTGATAAGGGTAACACGAGGGTTTTCAAAACACATTTTCTATCCCCCTTCAGCCATATTTTTAAACATTTTTATACTGTCTAACGATATCAAGTAACCAAGAGAGCAACCTCACTCATACAGAATTTATTTATCAAATTTTCAAATGTATTAGAGCAGTTAATCTAGGCCCTGAGGTTTAAAAAAGAAAAAGACATGCTCACTGTCTTCATGGAGTTCATATTATTCAAAGACACGAAATAAGCAAATAAACAAACAAAAATCATTTTAATAAACACTTGGAAGGAAATAGCAGCAGATGCAGAGGGGAACAAAGGTTAGTGGGAGGGCAACTTTAGATTGCCTACTCGGGAAAGGAGTATTTGGGGAGAAAAAGTGACATGTAAGTTCAACCTAAAGGATGCAAAATTCCGACCATAAGGACACTTTGAGGAATAAATATTCAGGGGTCTGCTTTAGAAATCTTTACGGTTCTCGATAGTGGTGGAGGCTGTGGAAACCAGAATGAGTGTCAGGGACAAGAGAGTTTTCCACCTGAAGCAAGCTGTGGAGCCCTGTGGCCCTTCTTTCAGCCACAATCATCAATATTACCTGCATCAAGCACACTGCACTAGGTCAGTGTGAGAGAAAGTTCCACCCACCTGAAGTCAGAGAGACTTGATGTGGCATTTCCAGTTAAAAAATTAGATAGTTTCGGGGTTATACAATCTGACTTCTGCTCCCAGTTCAAATTAATCTCAAGGATCCTATCCTGATGGCGCTCCTAAGCTTCTTATGCAACGCAGAAACAGAAAGATTGAACAGAAGAAAACAAGCAGATGATAAATCCCATTTTATCTCTTCCAAAGAATGATGTGAATCAAAATGCAGAGTCACTGATCTGACTTCAGAGTACAAAGAGACGGACTCATTTTAAAATGATAAATTTAATAACAACCCATAGTAATGGGTTTTTGTGCTTAATACTTTACCAGACTATCTTATGTTACAGAAAAATAAACTAGAGAATAATTCTCTTTCCACTTTTATTTATTTAGCTCAGAATAATGAATTCTTATGTGGCTGAATGCCTGCCTGGACACTTATAAATTTTAGACATATTATCATCTTCTTAACAAAATTGAAGGTGGCACCGTATTGAAGACAAGGCACAAACGCAGAGATTCAAAGCATCGTAAATATACATGTACCTTCTAGTGTATATTTAATATAGTCATAATACACAAAGCCTGTTTTCTCTCTAATCACTTTGAATTTTAGATAGATTTCTCTTAATCTTGAATTAGTCCTAACCCATTTTTTTTTCTAATCTTGACATGCACACAAGAATGATGTCATATATTTCAGTAGCTTATGAACTCAAATTGATATTAGAAATCCATTCTGGGTTTTTAAGATACTTAAAATTAAGTAATTATTTGGTAATATTTTGGAACTAGGAAAGAAAAAGAAACATATGAATTTATTAATATAATCAATTGGTATGTTACATATAAAATCTTTTTGTCTTTTGATTTAGTCGTGTTTAAAACATTAAATCTAGGTTTCCAATTCAGAAGATCATTCTTGCTTTGGGGGGATATGAGATGTACATTTGTGAGGCCTCCGAGAGCTAGAGAGCCTGTGTTCTGACAAGCATCCCTCAGCGCCTGGAAAGCTGGGAAGGTCAGTGGCGAGGACTGGAAGAGCTAAACAAGGAAGGGAGGGGAGAGCTCAGCCCCGGCCCAGCTTCCCTTAAATGCTAGATGATTTTTCCTGCTATGGGAATGCTCTCCTATAGCAGCGCTTCAAAAGCACTGGCCCCGGAATTACTTTTTACAGGTCCTGATATCCCTAAGTAGCTTGTACCAGAGTGTAAGTCAACTATATTTCTAAGCATTTTGTTTGGTTGACTTTTTCTCACAACAAAACTTGTTTGACAAGGGGAGAGATGTGCTGTTTTGCATTCTGATGTAATCTCCTTGTCTCATTATTAAACAGTAATACTCAGTTCACCAACCAGAAGCTGTACATGAACCACACTTTTGGTAGCACTATCCAGAGGAAAACCCAAAACTGCATGTGATTCAGATCAGTGGCTACAATCCACAATCAGGAAGAACTTCATATGTGGATTGTACTTGTTCTATGTAGGAATTAACAAGCTAGTGACTGTCTTTGGAGCCCATAAGACATCAAATGTAAATCCCAGGTGAAGAGAAACAGGAATTGTTATAACCCTCAGCCATGGCACATATGATAAGAGGTGACTATAAAAGAGGAAGTCTGGCCCTGGCTGGCGTAGCTCAGTGGGTTGAGCGCGGGCTGCGAACCAAAGGGTCGCAGGTTCGATTCCCAGTCAGGGCACGTGCCTGGGTTGTGGGCCAGGTCCCCAGTGGGGGCCATGCAAGAGGCAACCACACATGGATGTTTCTCTCTCTTTCTCCCTCCCTTCCCCTCTCTAAAAATAAATAAATAAAATCTTTAAAAAGTCTTTTGTGTATGCATGTACACATACATACAGAAACTCTTCTATGCACATAGCCACAAACAGATACACACTTAGCCACAGACAGGTACAAATAAAGCCACACACAGAGGATCCAAAGCCCCAAGGACCCAAGAAACAAATTCTACCAATTCTACTAAGAGTCATGTGTGGCAGAAAAAAAGTTCACCTAAAACAAAGCATTGCTGGTAGGGTTGGTGCATCAGGTGAGCCAGACAAAGCCTGGCTCTGATAACAGGGGCCCTGCTATATTCTCCCTGGAGAAGACAGCTGTGGCATTCTGAGAAACCACGTCTAACCATGGTCCAGGGCAAAGGATGTGATTCCAAGGAAAAGAAGACACAGAAGGATGACATGAATCTGACCCCCAAGGCAAAGATGCAGCCAAATGTGATGGTTCGTTTGAGGAAACCAGAAATTCATTAGGAAGGAAAGCAGTTTTTCCTCACAAGGGAACAGACAGAGGAAGTTCATTGGAAACTACGAATACCAGGCATTTGGTACGCTGACGCTGCTGTACAGATGGGAAATGCTAGAGCAGGACAAAGGCTCCTCTGAAGCACTAAACCCTTCAACTTACAATAATATAATGCAGAAAATGTAGATTTTTTTTCAGGTCTCCAAAATATATTGTCTTGTTAAAAAATTAAAGGTGCTGGGCTGACATTGGTTAATAAGATAACATAGGTTTCAAGTGTACATTTCTATGATACATCATCTGTATATTGCATTGTGTGTCCACCACCTAAAGTCAAATTTTCTTTCACCATATATGTCAATAGGATTTCCAAATAACCTAACATAAGGGATAGATATGTGTTTAGTTTAGGACCAACCACAGGAGGAAGCAATTTTGACTCTCCATTTTGTATCTCAAACTTAATTGACTGAGGCCTGATGACTTCCCTAGTTTACACTGCACATATTCCTAGATAATTTTCTCTCTTCCTAAGGCTACCCTTTGAAGCTCTGATTATATATACTATCAAAGGGGAATCACAAAAGAGACCCAAGGAAGAGGTTGAGCTTAAGTAATCAACTTCATAAGATTGTTTCGACTTTATTATAAACAGTGGCCTCTAGGAATGAAATGAGACTGCTTTGGAAAAAAGAGAGCAAGCAGAGTCATCCAAAATAGGATTTTGCTTTAAAAAGTGAGACTAGTAAAGCCCTAATTCAGCTTGACTATATAAAATTTCTAATTATTATATTACTGGTATTCTTATTACAAAATTTTACAAGAACACCAGTGTGGGAATTAACTGTGGGGGCAGGGGTAGGATGGGCAGAGGAGGGAAAATGGGGAAAAATTGGGACAACTATAATAGAATAACAATGAAAAAATGATTAAAAAAGAAAAAAGAAATTAGATAAAAATTTATGTTTTTCTGCTCTTCCTCACTTGTCTCCCTTCTATCTGCCTTTTCCCAATGACAAAAACAAGAGGAAAGTATTCAAATACCCTACCTGATTAGGCTTTATTTTGTTCCTTTGTATTGACCTTAATATCTTCCCTTTTATGAAAGACCCAATAAAATTACCCTGATGAGAGGACAGATTCTGACAGAGAACCAAGGGAAAAAATATTTCTTATAAATAATTTCAGTCTGGCCTCAAACTCATTCCATTAGCTGGGAAGGATGAGGCAATTAATTATACAAGAGGCTGTTGCCAGAATTTCTGGAATACTATAAACCCTTTAAATATAGGGACAGACAAACTGAATAATAAATTCTTTCTGTACTTCACATATGGCCTATGATCATGTTGCTAAATATTTCAGGAACAATAGTGCAGTGAAAACTGAAATAGAGCAGCAGCATATGGGTTCTTCGTGGTCCATGGAGCTGAGGATTCCGCAGATACGATCAAACTAGGTAATGTTCCACTTCCTGGCTGTTTCAGTTCAGCGGTGAGAGGCAGTGTTAACCTGGTGTTATAATGGGGGGAGGCCTTAGAATGCAAGCCTGTCAGCGAGGATAGTCGGGTATGTGGTTTTTCTATACTCCTTACCACACTGGTTTTCATTGTTGATCACTTTGATACTAAGACTGAAAAAAAAAAAAAAAATGAGGACTAAAGTCTGCCGTTTTCCCGCAAATCAACCAATTAGTATTTAAGAAATTGTCATTCACCACAATTTGTCTTATTTTTTTATAAGTTGGAACAAAAGTCACATTATTCATGGTAATGGCGGATATGAACTCCTGGCTTTTCTAAACATGTAAACAAACAAACCAACGAATTAAAAAGATCCTGTGTCACACAAACCCAAATGAAAGGTCTTGTTGAAAAAGCAAATGAACAAATCACAAAAAGCATCTGCTGTATTTAGGGCAACTGTTTCTTTGAATAAAGAATTTTCTATTATTAAGCAGGATTATTACTATTAACCTTAAATGGGAATTTGCAATTTAAAGATAAGATATTGGTTGTTTCTCAAAAGGACCAATGTGTTTGGATGAAAAGATAAAAACATATTGGAGGAAACTAGAATATTATTTTACGTATACTCCAAAATATTAACATAAGCCAAAATAACTGTAACTTAAAAGAAATAAATATTTTTATAAGCATAATGTTTCTTACCAATATTTGTAGTGATCACTTTGAGTATTTCCACTCATGCCCTATGCCCACATCGCTGCCTAGAACTGCAGAGAGCTGGGGCCCTGTTATGGTTGGGTAGAGACAGTGTAGCCATAGGGGAAACTGTAACAGTAAGGAAGAGTACTGGTATGCTGGTTCAGGTTTGCTCTGGCTTTGAGATTTATCCTCTACCAGATGAGATTTAGCCTCATCAAATCCTGGGGCTGAAAAAAAAAAGCCTGGGGGCATCCAATTCTCCATACGATGCTACATTCCCTTTACAACATCACGGCCTCCTATGCTGTGAAACTCTTTTGAATGTATTCAGTAACAGAGAATTTGATAGTTTACAGGGCTACCTTGCTTTAGCTAGTCATCACAGAAGTTTTTTTCTGAATTAAATAGACACAGGGAGTAGAGTCACACTCTCCTCACTCTCTTTTCCCTGAGGTCAGTAACTTTCCAGACTCCCTGCAATTGTTTATTTAACCTATGTGGGTGTAGAAGTATGATTCTTCCCCTTGAATTATGCATTTCATTATGGACAAACATACCTTGTTCTTATTTATTAAAATTCAGATTAGTAAAACAAAAGAACTGTAGAAGGTCATTTTGTTTCCAGTCAGATGTTGAGCATTTGCTTATAAAATTAATTAGGCTCATTGCAGCCACCTAGAAGAGTTCAAAAAGACACTTCTCTGCAGGTAGCAGCTCTGGGAACTAAGACCCTCTTAATCACTACGAGACAGATATCCTGGGTCTTAATTTTGCCCATTATAAAAGCCTATCGGTTTGATTTTTTTTGTTCAGTAACTGCTACTTAAAATACCATCAAGAAATAAAATCCCCAGAATCCTGCTCTGATTTGTTTGAAACTCAAGGGAAACAGTAATATGGTATTTCAGCCTGTGTGTGAAGCAAAAGGTAGGTCATTTTCTTGGGGATGAAGGTCACTTTCTCATTATCGTAAGTCCCTGTCTTTAAATGGAGAAGAAAGGCATGGAAAGACAGCTGAAGCTTTGACCCACAGAGACAACCTCTGCAGTTAACCAGTGGACCCAGCTTTGGCTTAAATTGAAATGCCAGATATCACATTTTGCTTCTTTTCTAAAAGATTTTTAAGCACAAAGAGAAAGCTAGAAAGAAAAAGTAATAATAGATGCAGCAATGAAGATAGCCACAGATACGGGAAACTTGGTGGGGCAGGGGCTCCTGGAGCCAAATTTGCCTTCGATCCCAGGGAAAGCAAGCATGCGTGCGCATGCACACACACACACACACACACACACACACACAGGTGTGGAAGAAATGAGAGAAATCTTGACAGTAACATTCCAAATAAAGAAAAGAATACATGTAGTAAATGGAGAAGAGGCTGGTCTATGAGAGGAAAAGAACAGCTAAATAATATATTTTTCAAAAGACAAATATTCAAAATAGAAAATGTTGAAAATATTGTACTAATAGGTGCATCATGGCAAGTCACTGCTTAGTGTAAAAAACTATAATTGACAGGATGTGTATGAGAATAAGAGAATCCAGAAGCATATTGTGGCTAATACTCTTTCTGACTTTCCTTGGCCAAGCGACAGCAGGTCTTTTACATTTCCAGGAGGACTGAGGGGTTTAGAACAGGATTGGGAAAAAAACAAAGTCACCTTTCCAATGACACAGACAATAACAGCTCTGGTTACGAGTATGTTTCTAGAATTAAAAAGCCTATGTTCATATCCATTCATTAGTTGTATGGTCTTGGGTAAGGCACCTAATCTCTTAGTGTCAATTTCCCCATCTTTTAAACAGAAATAATAAAAGTCACTACCACATATGGTTTTGGTGAGGATTAAGTGAGATGTATGTATAAACATAAAAACAGCAAAGCATTTGACAAATAGTAAGCTCAATAAATATTAATTATTATTGTTTGAATCCATTATTTTTATATATTGTGACTAATATGTCTATTTCAGGTTGTGCTTGAGTTAACACCCATGAATGTTTGCATTTCAGTTTTATGCTTCACTAAGAACATTCAGTCCTTCACCACTGCATTACTCCTAAGCCAGGGAGCTCCTGAAACAAGGAAAATCCAGAGAGCCCAGCTTTCTCAAAGTGCTTTGGTGAGACCCCTTTCCCCTTCCCAACTTAAGCCCGCCTAAGCTTGCTCAGGGGAGCAAACAGAATTATAGCACCAGGCTGGAGTGAGAGACCATGGCTAATTATTATTGGGTTGGCCAAAAAGTCTGCTTAGTTTTTTCCATAAAACAAAAGACACATTTTACATTTTCATCAATAACTTTATTGATTTGGATATTTTGAGTATGTTGACTATCTCCTGCTATTGGCTTTTACCCTAGAAGCCAGGGGTGCTGCTAAACATCTTCCAATGCATAAGATGGTCCCACAGCAAAGAATTAGTTGACCAAAATGTCAATGGTACCAAGAAACTTCGCAAAACACTTTTGACACATTCGATCAGTCATAGCACCTTCTCCATACACTAAACAAATCTTTTTTGGCATTTCAGTTGCATTTTTACCTTTCTTGAAATAATAAAGGATAATATGCCAAAAATTATATGTATCTTCTTCCATCTTCAATATTAAAATGGCTGCACAAAAACCCACCAATTTGACAAGTTTTTTTAAATGCACCCTGATATGTGTCACAATCTAACACAGTCTAATAAAATTGTTTTGAATGAAGTTAAAGACAACTAAGCACTACTAGAGCCATTGTATGGAAAAAACTAAATGAATTTTTTTGCCAATTCAGTATTTCCCAGGAATGTCTTAAAATCTGCTGCTGTATTATTCTGACTTTAAATTATTTTGTATTTTTATTCTAACACAAAAATCAATAAAGAAGTGAACTAAATATCAAAACAGAAAACTATTTATTAATAGATTCATAATGCCCTATTGAATTGAGGATATTTACCTTAGATAACATTAATTTGGAGAATGATATAATGAGTTCAGCTCAGTTAAACAACATCAGTACACCTACCATGTACTGGTCACTATTTTTGGTGCTGGTGAAATAAAGAATAAATGCATGGTCACTGTTCATGAGGAAAAGGCATTCTCAGGACTATCAGACCATACATATTGGGTTGGCCAAAAAGTTTGTTTGCTTTTTTCCTGTACAATGGCTCCAATAGCACTCAGTTGTTTTTAACTTCCTTTGAAACAATTTGGTTAGATTGTATTGTGACAACAGTCATATCAGCTTACATTTTAAAACATTTTCAAAATTGGTGAATTTTTGTGCAGCCATTTTAATGTTGCAGATAGAAGATACACAATATTTCAGCATATTATGCTTTATTATTTCAAGAAAGATAAAAACATAACTGAAACACAAAAATAGATTTGTGCAGTGTACAGAGAAGGTGCTATGATTGATCAAACATGTCAAAAGTGGTTTGTGAAGTTCTGTGCTGAAGATTTCTCACTGGATGATGATGCTCCCCAGTCAGGTAGACCAGTGGAAATTGACAGCGATCAAATGGAGACACTAACCGAGAACAATCAACATTATACCACAGGGGGGAGAGCCTACATACTCAAAATATCCAAATCAATAAAGCTATTGGTGAAAATGAAAAATGTATCTTTTATTTTAGGGTAAAAACTAAACAGACATTTTGGCCAACCCAATACATACATAGAGTTAATTTCAATTTAACGAGGTAAGTGCAGAAACAGCACCAGGGTAGATTCAGGACAGACTAAGGGATCAGGAATGATTTCCTAAAAGAAATAATCCTTGAACTATCTTTCATTTAGATCAAAGATAAACACGATTTAACTCTGTGCCATAGGACAATTCACATAATCCCTTCGAGCGTGCTTCCCCATTAACTAAAAATGGATTCAATAGCACCAATTTCAAAGGTTTGTTGTGAGGATTAAAAGATTAAACATATGAAGTTCCTTGCATGTTGTAAATGTTCAATAAATGTTTTCCTTTCTGCACCCTGTAAAATGTTAACACTGTAAGAAGTGTAAAGTATAAACAACCTATATTGTGATTTTATTAAAAGGGCAAAAATCTTGGGTAACTTTTCCAGAGCCGCACCAGTCAGCCACAGAGCCCGTCTCCTCACTCTTAGATCAGTACCATCTCCACAATACCCACCACACCACTGACAAACGCCTGGTATTGGAAGTGCCCCAAGGGGATCATATGCATAGTAAATGTGAAGACACTGGGAAAAAAGGAGAGAGTCTGTAAAAAGAAATAGACATATAAAACTCTGAAACCGTTTTGAGCAATAGATTTTAAAATTAATCTAAGTGGGAACTTAAATCAGAAAAAAACAAGTGAACCTAGAATCATGCATTAAAATAACACATGCAAATGATGTCCCACATTTAACTGAGTCATTTTATTTTTCTAATTTTTTAAATTTATATATTTTATTTTAATTTTTCCATCACCATTTACCCTCCTACACCTCCTTCCACTTCCACCCACCCCCTTCCCCCTGCAATCATCACACTGTTGTCTGCATTCATGAATTCTTTCTCTTTTATTTTTTCTTTGCTCAATCCCTCCATCCCTCCCAGCCCCTCCCCAGAGCTGTCAGCCTGCTCTCTATCTACGAATCTACCTCTGTTCTGCTTGTTAGTCCAGTCTGTTTATTGAATTCCACATATGGTTCTTGTCTTTCTCTGACTGACTTATTTCACTTAACATAATGTTCTTCACGTCCATCCATGCTATTGCAAAGGGTCAAACGGCCAAGCAATATTCTGTTTTGTAAACTCATCTACTGATAGACAAGGGCTGTTTCCAAAGCTTAGCTATTGTAAATAACACTGCAATGAACATAGGGGTGAATATATTCTTTCAAAGTAGTGTTTTGGGTTTTATAGGATAAATTACCAGAAGCAGAATCGCTGGATTATAAGGCATTTTCTTGAGGTAACCACACTGCTTTCCACAGTGGCTGCACCAATCTGCATCCCCACCAACAGTGCAAAAGGGTTCCCCTTTCTCCACATCCTCACCAGCACTTGTTTGTTGATTTGGTTATGATGGCCATTCTGACTGGTGTGAGGTGATATCTCATTGTGGTTTTAATTTGCATTTCTCTGATGATTAGCAACATTAAGCGTATTTTCATATGACTATTACCATCTGTATCTCCTCTTTGGAGAACTGTCTATTCAGGTCCTTTGCCTATATTTTAATTGGATAATTTGGGGGATTTTTGTGTTGAGTTCTATAAGTTCTTCATAAATTTTGGATATTAACCCCTTATCAGATGTATTGGCAAATATGTGTTCCCATTCAATGGGTGTCTTTTCAGTTTGTTGATGGAGTCTTTTCCAGTGCAAAAACTTTTTAGTTTGATGGAGTCCCATTTGTTTATTTTTTCTTTAGTTTTCCTTGCCCAAGAAGACATATCAGAAGAAAATATTGCTACAAGAATTGTCAGGGATTTTACTGCTCATGTTTTCTTCTAGTCTTTAATCCATTTGAGCTTATTTTTATGTGTGGTATAAAAGGGTGGTCTATTTTCATTATTCTGCATGTAACTGTCCAATTTTCCCAACACCATTTATTAAATAAACTATCTTTAGCCCATTTTGTCTCCTTTACTAATTATTATTTGTTATTAATTATTAATTGACTATAGACACATAGGTTTATTTCGGGGCTCTCTATTCTGTTCCATTGACCTATAGGTCTGTTTTTATGCCAGTACCATGCTGTTTTCATTACTATGGCCTTGTATGTAGTATAGTTTGATATTAAGTAGAGTGATTCCTCTAACTTTGTTCTTCTTTCTCAAGATTACTATTGCTATTCAGGGTCTTTTGTGGCTCCATATAAATTTTTGGAATACTTGTTCTAGTTCTGTGAAATATGCCATTGGTATCTTGATAGGAATTGTACTAAATCTGTAGATTGCTTTGGGCAGTATGGGCATTTAATGATGTTAATTCTTCCTACCCATGAACACAGTACACACTTCCACTTGAGTCATTTTAAACAAACTTGCATATGGATAGAACTAGTATTATTGCACAAAGAACATATAAATTTTTTAATCTAAGTTTTTGAAACTCCTTTAAATCATTTAGATGTAAAGAATGATACTAACATTTTTATCTTTGAAAGTCTTGTATACAATGTAAAAGCATTGAATCTAATTTTTGGAAACAGCTTCAGAGTTCACCTAGTACAGGATTTCTTGACCTTGGTACTATTTCTATTTGGGGCTAAATAATTCTTTGAATTTTTTTGGTTGTGGAGATTTTGTATAGGAGATTTAACAGCAGCAACCAAGGACTCCACCCATACATGTCAGTAGCAATCTACTTCCATTCTAAGTTGTGACAATGAAAATTATTTCCAGGCATTGCCAAATGTGCCCTGTGAAACAAAACTACCCCCAGCTGAGAACCACTGATCTAGTTGAATGTTTTATCCATTGCAACACTTCATCTTTTCAGATTCAGACCATATCTAGGATTAGAAAAGTCTGAATTTCGAGGCATTTAATCTCACACCTGCACAGCCCTAATCATTATTTGGGAAGTTATTTTATCAAGCTGAAATCTGGTCTTGTATAGTTTCAGTCAACCATATATAGTCTTCCTTCTCAAGAAACATGCAGAACTTTTAATCCCTCTTCTGCTTTCAAATATTTGAAGGCACTCATACTTCCTTTCATATTCTCTTTACCAACCTAAAATTTCCTAATTCTTTTAACCCATATTCTTGCTACATGATTTCTAGGTCTTTCATCATCTTTGTCTTTAGCTTCTGGATGCTTTGTGTTTTGTCACACTGGTGTTAGTTCTCTTATCCCTTCCTTGCAGATGAGAAAATTGTGAGCCAGAGTGGTTATTTGATTTGCTCAAGTTCTCATCAACAATGAGCAGAAGGGCTAAGACTAAGAATCAAAATCTAATTCCAGCTGAGGATCCTTTCACTCCACACATCGTCATATTCAAACAGGTAAGATGAGGGAGAGAGTTGCTGGAAGAGGGAACAGTTCTTCCTCATCCTTAGCATTGTTCTTCCTAAATCAGAAGTTACTCTAAAAACCAATGTGAAATTTGCGAGTTAGATACAGCATACACCTTCCATTAAGATTTTCTCAGAATGCTGACCGTGTACCATCTGGGTCAAGTTGCTTCAAGAAATGACATAGACCAAGTCACCTAAATCTCTACTCATCAAGTTCTGCATCATTAAATTAGATGTAATAGTGGAAGCTGGCTCTTTGTGTGGTGGTGAACAGTACAATAAATGTTAAATAAATATTACTTGGATATAGCTACAAACAAAAAATATTCTCTTTCTAGTTTCTTCTCAGTCAATACACTGTATACCAAGTATATAATGTGGAAGATCTGGCCAAAGGAAAAGGCAAAAAGTATAAGAATGAAATAAGAAAGTATATTCAAATAGTCCATGCTTAATAGATGATAGGGTTACCCTAGATAGAATATTTTGGTTATCACAAAAGTATTCACTTAAATAGTTGTCAAAAAGAAGCAAGAAATTTAGGAAATTTTTTAAAATACAATTGGAGTTGCATGTCAACAGAGAGTCATTTCTATTGCTGCTTTCTTTCTTTCTTTCTTTCTTTTTTTTTTTTATTGCAAGTGTTTGGGCAGAGAATAAGTCACAATCTCCCTAACATGAAAAAACAAGGATAAACAGCCCATGTTCAAAACCAGTTTCTTCTATCTCTGAGTTAAGAACCTTCGTTATGAGGCTGTCTGAAATTGCAAAGTGTGTTACTAATGCTTCACTTCACATTTTGACTCACTTAACATGGGAGTTTCCTCAGGGCCACAGTGTCCTCTAGATCTCTTGTCATAGGAAAATATTTTTGATCTTCACTGAAATTAAACTGGCTTGTGCATGAATCTTTTATGACAATCTGGGCCCAACTGCCTCTAGAATTTTCTCAGGATTTCTCTGCCTTATTTTCTGGCCATAATGGCAGCCCTTGATTACTCCAGTTCAATAGGATATTTCCCTGCTGTGACCTTCCACACAGGAGGCCTTCATGAAGACCAGGTGTAGCTTCAGGAAGGAATGTGCAAGAATCATCTGACTCCAAATCATTATTTTTCACAGTGTGCCAAGCTGCTAAGAAGCAGACCTTTGACACTTAACCCCAGGCCTTGGTGGTTCTTAATATGGTTGCCCAGTTCTCTTCTACTGCTGGGGGCCTTTGAAGTTACCAGCACTATGCTCTCTGAAGCCCATTGGAAAGCAGCATTGTGAGGTGTGGCTTCTTTGGCAGACTCAGTGGCTGCATATTAGCACTGCAGTAATGCAGGTTTTGCATGCATTTGTCACAGGAGACAGAGAGACATGTCAAAGTTTTGGATATGTGTGAAATTTTAGCTGCCTATTTAGCACACCCTTCAAAGGCGGAAAAATTCCCCATTTATGGAGTCCTGGTTGGATGCGGGTGCTTAGCTCCTACACATCCCTGACAGTGATGGCACAGACATAAGACCTAGAAACAGCAAACGAGATGTTCCTGGTCAGCATTTAGGACCTTGGGAATATGCTATGAATACAGAAATCATTTACAGCAATGACGATGAACTGCAGAAATCATCCATGGGGTTGGACAATATCTTAGGAGAGTAAAACCAAGTATGACATATTATCTATCCTATGGCCTGGCCTTAGCTGTAATTTTCTGCTACATAGATTGATACAACTATGCTCTCAGGTTCCCTCTCCAGACTTCTGAACAATTTTGTAAATGTTCCAATATCCTTCCAATAAATACCCACACAGCCCAATCTCTGACTGGCTGTGTAACCTTGAGCAAGTCATCAAATCCCCCTCATTAATAAAACAGGAAAATGATAGCGCCTGCCTCTAAGCTTTGTTATAAGAATTAGATGAGATACTTCTAATGTCTGATATACAATATATATGAAATAAATGTTACCTGTAGTCATTTTATTATTAAAGCCCTGAATTTTTATTTACATATGTGAGTTTGTTTTGTCAACACACCCAATCTGAAAGCTCCTTAGAAATTGGGTTATGCATCCCTTAAATTAATTTATACATTCAGTTATGCAACATACATCTTTTTGAGAAACTATCAGGCTTTGCAAAGAAATATAAAAGTAAGCATAAAACATGCATAGTTCTTTTTCACAAGACACAAGAGGTATCAATTTTTTAAAAATCTTACATGCAGGTGCAGGGCTATGAATCAAAGAAAATGGTATCGGGAGAGTAAAAACCAGAGGAAGAGGACTTAACCAAGTCAGAGAGGACATCCCGGGGGCAGAGGGGGAACCTCGATCTGGGAGGCAATGTATGAATGAGAGTTAACTAGCAAAGATGGGCAAGAAGGGCATTCCAGGCCGAAAGAACCACATGACTAAAGGCCCTGTGGTGGAGGGAAACATGGCATGTAAAAGGGACAAGAGACTGCCAAGGGTCTAGGGGTGAGTGTTGCAACGCAGGGCTGGGAAGGCTGGCAGGGGTGAGGTCCAACAGGACTACCCGGAATGTTGGTGTATTTGAAATGTCCTAAGAGCGACTGGGAAGCACTGAAAGATCCAAGCAAGGTGATCCAGGCAGTTTTGTCATGTGAAATGTGCACTCTGGCTCAAGTTGGAAGAATGGATTGATAGGAGCAACAGATGGTTGCTGGGAGAACATTTAGGGAGCCATTTTATTCCAGGGGTACAAGTGTAAGATGCTGGAAGATGGCATTAGGGATAGGGGGTAGAGATGCAGAAAACTGGGTGAATTGAAGTATGTAGGATTTAAGCTAACTGAACTTTGGCTAGCTGTAGGAGATTAAGAAGAAAACGTGATGAGGACAACCCTCGCTGCCCATTTCCAGAATGAAGGCCTGCTGTGCTTGAAGAGAAACCCAGTACATTTATGATCAGATACTTCTGAGACAACAATATTTTGAAGACACTGATCTGCGCATGTTTAAACATTTACAAAGCATATTCATATTTATTTTCTAATTTCATCCTCACTGAGACACAAGAGAGCAAGACAAATGATTTGTTCCTAGATGGCAAAGCTAATATGTTAGGGAACTGGCATGAGAGTCGACGTTCCCTCCCTCCTGGTCCAGTGTGTGTTCTGTTACACACAGCTGACACTTATCCCATCTCAATGCTTCAAAGAATGCCAACAGACTTCTCAGCCAGGTTCTATTCCACAAACACGTGGCCTTTCACTCAATGGATTATATTTAGTGAACATATATGTTATCTGAGATTCACCACACTCCTGAAACCAAGGAGAGACTAACCAGATTGTAATCCTTGCATTCCTTCTGCAAAACTGAGAGAAAGAAAGAACCTTCAAGGTAAATACCCTGAATTGCAGTTTTTGCAATGAGTCCTAACCCACTGTTTTCCTTTACATGTGAGACAGTAAGATAAACATTGTTCACTGGGGCAGGAAGTAACAAAACAAATTTCAAATCAGAATAATTGAAACGAATTCCATTTTTGCCCCTTAATAGTAGCCTCATAATGGAGAGTAATTCTCTGAACCCTTTTTTTTTTTAATTTTTGAAAAATGAGAACTATAACAGCAGTCTTTAATGGTAGTTTAAAGATTAAGTTTGATTGTATAGGTATAGCTTGTTACAGTGGCTGGCAAAGGCCAAGCTCTCAATAAATGGGAGCTGAAATGAGGACTGACACATTTCCTCGGAACCACTGTTTAATCAAAAACTGAATGTTACATAGATGAAGAATAAGAAAAAAAAGAGAGACTGATCACATGATTCAGACATTGGCAAGGAATTTAGGATGGTTACAGGGTCACTTATGAGTCTGAGAAAGAGGCCTGAATGTTTCCAAGGGAACCGAGTTACTGATTTAGCCTTTCTTTTCTTCACGTATGAATTATTAACCAGTGCTATATTTGAGACCCAGAACCAGAATCTCCAGTTCATCTAAGAAAATGTTATGACCACAAATTAACCTGTAAACTGAACAGACCGCACAGAGATCAAGAGATCATTCAGGGTGGGTATGACTTTCTTATAATTACATAAGGTCAGCACAGGATTCCATATCTGTGTGGAAGAGAATGGCCTTAAGAATTTCAAAGAACAAGGCACCGAGTTGGTCTCAAGACATTTTTATCATTTTTAAAACTTGTGGTGATTACTAATCTCAAAGGCTCTAGCACAACAATCTATCCTTGCACTGATAAAATTAATTAATCAAAGTGTAGGTAAAAATCTTAGAATCACTACCTCTCTTTTGTATTCATTATTTAGGAAGTATGTAATACAACCGGTATGTGTTGCATCCCTATTCTTAGCATGTAACTAAACAACTCTCTGTTAGAATTTAATAATTCCTCTATATAAAGAAATAATGTACATTTTGTCCAGGTCTAATTTTGCATCTCGAAGAAAAAGAAAATGGTCATGTTTGCATTCTGAGAGAGGGAAGTAGGAGATGGGAGGCCCAACTTTGTACACTGAACAGTAGGTCCTTTCTATTACTTATATTATTGGTGATATATAGAAGATTCATTTTTATATATACATTCAATAAATAAACAAACAGAATAAGCACACAAATGCTGGCACTTGGTGACAAGAAAGTTTCACATAGAAACTCAGTTCTTAATTCCTGATGTGATCAGATGAACTAAAATTACAGCGAATTCTTTCTGTGGGTGTTAGTTTAGTATGTTAAAGAAATTAGGCATAAAAGCACATACAGAGATAAATTTCTGTTCAGAGGAGTCTGGTTGCTTAATTTCCTGATAATACAATCACTGTGTGAGGAAGAGGTATGCCTGGAGCCAACTTCGAATTTTTCAAGCCCAGTGGCAAACTTAAGTAAACTTTCTGTGTGGTCCTGTACATTTTGGCTTCAGATAAAAACAAATTGTACCTACTCCATTTACATCAGATATAGATGTCCATTGTCCTTATTCCAGGCTACATATAAAATAATTACCTAACAAGATTTTAAACAATACTATTATTATCTGGACCCCATCCCAGACAAATAAATCAGAATCTCATGTAATGGGGCCGGGTCACATGTATTCTCACAGAATAGGGCCTAATCATATGTATTTTTTATATGCTTCCCAAATGTTTCTAATCTGTGGCTTCGATTAAGGATTACTAAAACCCATCCACACCTCCTGGTCATCCAGGATGCAGTTGCTGACCAATGCTCCTCAGACTTCAATGTGTGGACAGAACACCCAGAGATTGATAAACATGCAGATTCTGGTTCACTAGGTCAGGTCTAAGGCCTGAGGATCTGTTTTACTAAAAAGCTCCAGGTGGTGCTGGTGATGCTGCTGGTCCACTTACCATACTTGGAATGACAAAGGTACAAAACCACTCAGGAACTGTGGCCTCCTACAGGTACTTGAGGAAGGAATAGGTCTCTGCAGAGACATCCTCAGGGATGACATATAGCTAGCACACACCTGCATGGCCCTTTCAGTTGTTAAAGTAATGAAACACTTTGTCCAGAATGTCATATAGCATGGCTCTGAGCTCCCCGACCTGGTAGCCTGTACGTGCTCCAAGGAAGCTCCATGTGCCACAGTTAATTTAGCAACTCAAGTGCCTGGCACATCAGGGGACCTGCAAGATTCCACTTCAGCACTGATGGCTTACTTTCCATTCTGATTGGTCAGAGCCTTTGCTGAATTGGCTATTAAATCTTTTAAGTACTGCTCTTGAGCACCCTACCAAATATGACCCTCAGATGGGTCAGATCTAGAAAACTGTCCAATTGCTGTCTTGAGGATGTGTTGTGTTAAAGATGATCTATTCCATCAGTAACACGGTGATTTTTTTATAAAAGAAGACATGAGATTGGCAAGCTTCAGAACCATAAACAAATTAGGTGAAAAAAACATGAGCTGTGGTAAGAAAAAAGAAGAGGGGATTGAACAAAAGTGGGAAAATATCAATGATTAATTATACAAGTTCCTCATGAACAGGGAGACTGAGTAAGAGGAAATCCTTGGTTTAATTAGAGAGTCTATGAAACTGAAAAACAAATAGGAAAGATTTGTTTTACTGTCCTCAACATAAATCAGAGACCTAGATTCACAATTATGACAGCTTATCCGTAACATATTATAATAGCCTTTGCCTTGTTCTGCAAACAGGTAATTGCAGTGCACCATACGTCTTGCAATAATCACTTCCCATAAATTAAAATAGAATATTTGGCTTTAAACATTTTAGGTTGGTATATATTCATGTTAAATTATTTACTTTAAAAAACAATTTTCCAAATAAGGAGTTGTAATTCAGTCTCTCTAATATGTAAAGAACTTAAAGAAAAATTAGAAAAGATCTGATATCTTTATTTTCTGTATATTTATTTGCAGTCTAACTAATGAAGAAACAAAACAGTAACAACAAGAAAACCCAAAGCTGAGTGAATATGTATGCCTAGGTTCGTAGAATACATGTCTGAGAAAAACAACTCTAAAATTCCTTTAATAACTCTACAATGATAGTAACCTACAGTGTCGGATACTCTGTTTAACAAGCATCAAGAAGTATAGGTTTCCTGTTCTGAGGCTGCAGTATTTTTATTAGTTTTAACTCTCTAATGTACCTAATTGCAATGACTGAGTTAATACTACATGTTATGTGAAGACTGTGTGCTTTTAAAGCACCTTAAAATCCACCCATGAGGGTTGATGATTCACACTGTAGTCAGTTCCCTCATCGTCGGGAGGAACGTGGCTTTAACAAGCCATCGCTGTCTGCCATGTGCATTACTGACTGATCTTTGTTACCTTAACGTGCACTTTACCTTGAATTTCTTCAAAGCACAACAGAATTATTCATTTGATTTTTGACTTTTAATGTGATTTTTTTATTTTTTTCTTCCCCTGTTGATCTAAATCAAATGTGGTGTTATTTTTAATGTACTTAACCAAGGAGGTTTCTGAAGCTCCAAAATATGTATGGCAAATTATCTGTAACTAAAAAAACTATTTCCCACATCTTTCTCTCCTTTCTTCTAAGGGGCACCGCCCCCTCCTTGCTTGCTCTTCTAATATCAGGGCCTGAAAATCCTCTCACCATATGGCAGAGATATTTGATCTTTTTCTGTCTAAGCCTGTGGTAGGGCTTATAGTTCACACTGTCTGCTATGTCTGATTCCTCCTCGAGGGAGTCTGATTTCACATTCTAACTGCCCTAAATAGACTTTAGAAACAGTTCTTCCTTGCTAGAGGCAGGGGAAAAAAAAAAAAAAAACACCACGAAGAATAAAGAGAAATACAAGGCAGTGTCCCTATAACTAAGAGACAGAGCTCTGTGTGGTCAGCTCTGCTATCTGGCCATCTGCACCCTTGCGGCCCCCCTGTTCCATTGTGTGATATCCAGTCCTGACCACAGGCAGAAATACACTGTCAGACTTGCCGAGCATGGCCAGATGGGGCACCGAAGCAGGTATTTCCAGCCCTCTGTTTATCATAGACAGAAATGTATCTTATAATGGAAAGCTATTCTAGAAAAACCTAATAGGAAAATGTTTTTAAATGTATACTATAGATTCCTTGAGTTCTGTAAAGAGTCTGTCCAGATTCAAGAGAAATGGAACCTCCGTGCAACATGTCACTCTCACACACGATGGCAGTTTCCATTTTCCTCTCCACCTGTTTCTGATTGCTGTCTCCTCCCAGAGGGACTGGCGGGTGGTGCCCCTCCTACCGCTTCCCACGAAGGACACTGTGATGGCACATAAGATCTTTGTGGATTCTGGTGTGAAGTTTTCTTGTTATGTTTTTAACTCTAGCAAACTCTAATTTCACCATATACTGCAGGCAACTGGAACTTCTATGAATAAAATTCATTTCGTGACCATCTGGAGGCCCAACTACCTCCCAGTACAAATTTTGAAGGGTCTATTTCAATCCCCAGGCAACAGAAACACACTGACCAAGGGGGTATTCGGACAGAGCACAGATGTGAAAGAAAAGAGACCTCCACTCAGGCCAGGGCAGCTTTCTTCAGAATGGGGATGAGATCATGTCAAAGATATTAAAGAAACTAGCTGAGTCTTAAGGACACTAGCTGAGTATAATTTTGCTGAAGGTTGGACCAGAGGGTCTGGCTAAACTTGCAGTCAATGGACCTTTCGGAGGCACCCTACTTCCTCTTCTCCCTGTCAGCATTTTCTATTTCAATTGGTGTTTAACCTTCTGAATGTGCCCAAGTTATTTCTTTCGAAGAAGTGATGGACTTCAGAGTGCTTGTTTAGGCTTTCAGAAAAGAAGGAAATGCTAAGCAACTGCTATTCTATAACTAAAGAGCTGGTGGCTCTGGAAAGTCTTAGATGCTCTTTAAATCATATTCCTTAGGAATTTTCAAACTTACTCTCCTAAATTGGGGTTAATTGGGTAAAACATTCTTGAAATATAAGAAATGATTTAGAAAAGCATAGGAAGGAAAAAGAAAAACCATAAAAGTAATAAATATGCTTATACTTTGCCACACATAGATAGATATAGACAGAACAAACCTTTAAGCAGACTTCCCCAGATGGATAGACTAGCACAACTTTTTTTAAGTCCTTACTCGAAGATATTTTATTATTGATTTTAGATAGAGAAATGGGAAGAGAGAGGAAGAGAGAGAGAAATATCAGTGTGAGAGAGAAACATCTATTGGTTGCCTCCCATATGGACCCCATATGCACCCTGACCAGGGATCAAACCTGCAACCCAGGTATGTGCCCTGACTGGAACCTGCAACCTTTAGGGGTACGAGACAATGCTCCAACCCACTAAGGCACCCAGCCTGGGCAGACAGACAAGCACACTTTAAGCCAAAATGCATTTGCATTGTGGTATGACTTTTCTGTTTAACACACTTCCACCTTATGCCTGCTTAGGTGGGTAGGGGAGAAGTGGTGGTAATGAAGGGAATTTCAGTAGGGAAATAAATCACTTTATAATACAAACTTAAAGTTCTCCAGTTTCCATGTCAGTTACTGAATAAACTTGGCATTTATAATGTGATATGGCTTCCCAAAGATCTATAAAGAAACAGACTGGGCTGTCCCATAACTGGAGTCTTGATAGTTTTATCTCTCATTGTATATTAACCTGTTGAACCTATTATTTGCTATATTCTTAAACTCTTGATACTGTAATAAAAATACTGAGAGATCTATCTACTCTCACTTTGCTGGAAAATATAGCAGGACTCTGAGACTGCAAAGGTAGAACCAAGTTATTTCAGCCAAGTGGTTACTCCGTGCAGCCTCTTGGAAAACTTCCCTCTGATCTTCCCCATGGTGATCATTCCCTGTGAATGACTGCAGCAGAATACAAACATTCCTACATTTATATTTTGGTCCTTTTTTGTCATGTGCTTTCTTAAGCATAGTCTTAATATGAAAAATCCAAACAATGCAGAGACATATAGAGCAAGAGCCAAACTAAAAGGCCTTCAGAGGCCAGGCAGGCAGCATAAACAAGGGAAGCAAGCCAGCCGGGAGGGGTCAGATGAGTGCCCTTCCACCCCCCTGGAGAACTAAACAAAACATGCCCAGCCTCAAGGCTTAGAATTTCAATTCTGAGAGCTAAACAATAACAATAACAAAATCACTTCTGGCCAAAGTTCATCTAAGAACCCATAAGTAGGCAATAGCAGGAAAGTAATAAGGGCCTCCTTCACATTGCTGCCCAGAACTGCACATTAAGTAGTTTCAGAACATTATTTAATCCACACTCCTGTATATGGGCATGTGTTGTGTGTGTTTATCCTTATGTCTGTGTTTGCTTAGGTGGTATCATAGCATTAAAAAGGTATTAAAAACAAATAGTGAGACAGCACACAGGAAAGTTGTCCCCATGTGGCCGACGTGTGTTGCCTTGGATGCCTTGACAAGAGTGAACAGAAAAAGATGTGTGTAGGCTCACAAACACCACAGTGATTCAGCACATTAAAAATGGAAGAACGGAGGAACCAGGACCTAAAGCAGGAGGGGAGATAGGGATAGGTGCCCCAAAGGCAGCCAGAAACTGTTGGGGAGGACGGCTCAAATTCTGTACCAGTGGGAAAGAGAGAGAGAAATTTGGGTAGAGTTAGGTCAGTGAAAACGGATCGACTCCATTTATAAAAGAGAGAATGACAATGACACAGAGGTCCACAGGATGAGAGAACATCACCCATTTTTTTTTTTTTTCAGGACAGTGCATCAAAGTAAGAAAAGGAGAAAGCAAAGCAACTTCTGATATTCAGGAAAGACAGAATTGAATTTATGAGCAAAAAAGATTGGAATTCTAAAGAGAAGTGGAGGCTTTCAGAAAAGAAGTAAATTCTAAGGAGCCACCAACTATCTACAGCTGAAGGGTTGGTGACTTCAGAAAATCTTAGGTGCTCTTTAAATCATGTTCCCTATGAATATTCAGATATATATGTACTCCAACCCTGTATACCAATGTTGAACCTTTCATTTCTACGGTGAACTCCTTCTCCTCCGCTTCCCCAAATAAAGGTATGCTAATATCAACTAATAAGACTTTACTGTTTGCTAGGTATGTCAGCTATGAAGTCACAAGGCTAAATACAAATCTCCATAGTTGTCCCTTATTAGAGGGAAAGAAACAGATCTGAATCTGTTGCCTGCACTGAGGATCTCCATTTCACTCTCTTAAATGATAACCCTAACATCTGAGCTTTAGTCTTCCGTTCAATAGGGGGGTAGGAAGATACCGTATTCTTATTTCACTTTTGCCCAAACACTCACAAGGTTATTCTCTCTTAACCTCCCTGGGAGCAAAGTACTGAGAAGCTTTTGTCTCCAGTCCGGCACAGGCAAGGCCGTTTCTAGCACATTTAATAGCTCAGATTAATCCATAATTTAGTCTATAGCTAGTCTGCAACTTTACAGGTTGGGCTGCCTTTAAAGTGATCCATGAATCCCATGTTTAAACTATAAACTTTAAATGTTGTACATCTGCATTCTAATTTAAAGCAGCCTTAACTACAGCAGCTGGCGGCAGGCTATAGCTCACATTGCCTGCCAGTGAATCCAGTCATTGGTGTGTTCACAGCCCTGGAATTATTGCTGTGGTAACAACTGAACTCACTTTACTTTTTTTTAACTTCAAGCTGATTGGTTTACTTGGCTGCACTTATTTCTTTCATAGCTTTTATTATATTTATTTGACAACCTCTTATTTGGCATTTTCTCCAAGGTACCGACAAGTCAACATACATAATTTCATGGGCTCATTTTGACTTTCTGTATATCATCAATACACAAGGAAAACTGTGTCTGGGTAGTATTTAGAGCTGTAATATGTCTTCTAAGGACAGGAAATTAAGTTAGGGTAATCACTCAGCTCTAACATGCTTTGTTGTACTTAGGTATTGAAGCATAAAATACCAGAATTTTTGGTCCTCACAATTGTTTCTCTCTGTATCTTTCCTTCTCGTTACCTTATAAGTCAGTTAGCCATGGTTAACCAGACTCTGTTTTCTTATTAGTAGAATATCTTATAGATCTTCTCTCCTCCTTTCTGCCTCCGTTTCTTCTTGCTGCACAAGTAGCTCCCTCTCCACATCGTTGCTTCTCCAACCTACCCCTCACATTTCTATCCAAACACTTTTCCTATGCTTGGTTTTTAAACTCTGAGCCTAAAAGGTTCTGTCTTGCCTCAAAAAATGCTCTCTCCACAAATGTTCTGATTCAAACAGGTCTAATTACTTTTCCCAAACACTCCAGTCCCACCCTGACTCTGAATCTTTGCTTACTTTCTCCTCAATTCTTCTTCTTCTTCTTTTTTTTTTTTTTTTTTGCTAAGTAAATTTGGCCTTGCTTTCAAGGATAACCTTAACTCATTCTGCAAAGTTTCTCCTGTCATCCCAAATCCTCAGAGATAAGTATATGAGCCAAGACTCTAGCTCCCATCCATGCTCAATATTATTTAAGCACATTGTCTTATATAATTCTCACAAAATACCTACGCCGAAAGCATTATCAGTCATCCTACTATATGAATGAGGGAACAGAGTCATCTGTGCAGTGAAGTCACTTGCCATTGCCATGGGCTATAAAGTGGGGAAGCCAATATTCAAACCCTAATCCCACTGTAGCACCTTCTTAGGACTTCACGGAGATGTCTCTAGTTCATTAGTTTGGCCAACTAAATTTGCATGTGATTTGCATATAAATTCCATCACCTCACACAACCCATAGCCTTTTAAATGCAGAAACCTTTTCCCAGGGCCTTATATGTAATATGTGAGATACTTAATTGTAGTGTACTCTCTGCATCAAATATTTCTAGTTTTCTTCAGCACATAGGACAACTGTACCTTTCCACTCTTTTTCATTTCTCATGACCCTGTAGCTAGTTATGGCCGGAAAAAACACAAGCAGAAGTGACTTTTTTCCCAGTAGATGTTTTAAAAAGCAGAGAGTAATTCACTGTTTTTTCTCTCTCTGTCCCTTTGTCATGGCTTTCCAAGAAGGTCCAGATAGATGCCATTCTAAGAGCTTGATTCCTACAGTGAAGACATGAAGCCAAGAACCCAACAGACCTATGCTAGGCCTGGGAGAAAACAAACTTTTGTGATTTTATTCACTTAGATTTTGGGGGAGTTCTTTGTTACTGCAGCACAACTAGCCTTGCTAACTAATAACAATGTATAACAGATATCTGCGGAGGATCATAATAGTGACTCATACGTATAAATAAAAAAATCAGAAGAACTCAATAATAACCTTGAAAAGGGCCAGAAAATATTTACAAGAAAGGTGGCAAAACAAAGAACCTTTTCACCCAGGAGACTTTCATCCTCAAGAATTTTCAGCTTAACTGTGGTCACACAGGAGGTGGATCATAAAAAAAAAAAAAAAAAAAAAAACAAGAGAGTTTGATTCAAACTCTTTTTATGCATTTTGTATATATCACAGTTCTCCTGTTTAGAGTACATATTACATTTCTATTTTCCTTTCATCCAAAAGACTATTCTCCAGTCCACTCTTATGCTCATTCTTTTTCCATTTGATGTGTTCCTACTCTTCAGTTTTTAAGAGCCTCCAAGTATGTACAATAAACTTTCTCATCACAGAGAATATAACCAGAGCAGCCTTCACTATATATCATAGTTCAATTTCCAGTCTCTCCAGCTGTATAAAAGAAAAAGTACAGGGTACTCAGCCCCAGTTTAACTAAGGAGAGTAGATACTTTGGGTGACTAAATTTTCTCTCTTAAACAGGTGGAGATGAGAGTAAAAAAAGAAAACATTGAAAACATATTGTTTTACTTCCACAGTTTAGCTTATAGTTTATAGCTAATGTAATGCACCTATTGTTTTCCTACGAGATCAAAGGTCTCCAGATCACTACTATAAATCCTTAGTACTATATGGAACTATAAGTAACTGACAGTAGTATAGGAAATTATCTGAAATTTTATTTCTTTCATGCCTCATCATTCCTCAAAAAGTAAAGATAAAAACTCAGACATTAAATATTTATTTTAATAAATTACAGATAAGTGAGTATATAGAATCCATAATAAAAATGACAGCAGATGAGTCATTTAATTTTAACAGTTCTAGTTAAGTGAGGCTAATTTTAACAGTTCTAGTTAAGTGAGGCTATCTTGTATTAATGTTGAGACAGATATTCCCTACATATAGGCTAATCAGAATATTTATGGAATTCTTTCTAATAATGACTTACAAAGTCCTTTCTAAAGACTATGTATACTGATTAGACTTTTAAGAAGACCAGAAAAAATTATTCTGTAATTAAACTTCTATATATTTCCAACATATGGGTCATTGGTAAAGGAAAGAAAAGGAAGCCAGGAGAGATTCCTGGAGGCAAACAATAAATGACATTGAAAATACACTCCAGGACCAAGAACATGAGTGTCTTTGTCTTTCCATTGCTAAGACTCACAGCTGATTTGAAACCTTCAGAGCCAAGGGTCACTACAAACTAGAAACAGCTGCACTTGCTACTAACCAATCTAATTTAAACTATCCATCCAGCCTTACTGAATTCTCTCCAAGCCAGCAGAGAGAAAAAGGAACTGCTGTACTTAGCTATTCAATAGGTTTACTTTCAGGCCTCACTGGTGCAGCTTGGTTGTACATTCAGCATCATCTAGTTTAAGCATATTAAGCAATCAATTTAAATTTGTTATTGTCATTGGGTTTGAAAGTTTAATAAGCAATTACCTGAACACATTCCTTTATGTTTTTAATTTCTACTGAGATGTTGTTCCACTTTCAGGCATAAAGCAATCATACCCTCCAGAATGTTTAATTGAATGAGCCCATAATGCAAACCTTTTCCTTAAGTGTATTTTTCTAGTGTAATTTATGAATCAGAATAAAGCAGTACCTTTATAAGGAGGAAGCCAAGAATAAGTGAAAATTTCAATGATCTGACATGAATGAATAATACAATTCATCCTTTTGATGTGGAAACAACCAGTGGGTCCCCATTAGCACGGGAATGCCTTTCCTACATACTAAATCTAAAATGCATTACCTTCCCCCTTCAGAGGCAATGTTACAGAATTTCATATATATACACATATATATAATACATATGTATCATGCAATATTATAGGTATCATACACACATGTATTTGCTGTTCTTGATCCTACCATACATGAAGTAGTAGTGTTTGATTCGTAGAAGTCTTTGCTTATAGAAATATTATAGAAAATAGTTCTGGAAATTTAAATAAAAGGTTCATTTTTATCTAATATTTGTTTTTCCTTTTGTTTATCTCTAGAACAGGGGCTGGCAAACTTTCTCTGCAAGGGGCCAGATGGTAAATATTTTAGGATATGCAGCCAGATGATCCCTGTCTTAACTACTCGGCTCTGCTGTTTGAGTGCAAAAGCAGCCCTAGCTGATACGTAATGAACGAGTATGGCTTTGTTCCAATAAAACTGTATTTACAGAAACAAATGGCAGGCCAGATATAGCTCACTAGCCATAGTGTGCTAACCTCTGGCCTAGAATATTTAATAGAACAATACTTTTCTATGTGTCTTGGGTTGTGGATTCAGGTTCCTCTATGGCACAGGGCAAGAACAGTTACTGAAACTGTAACTGTTCTGATATGTAAAATGGAGATGGACCACATTACTCACAGCATACAGGAGAGGATTAAAACAGACACTGCCAATCTCAGCTGTCTGTCCAAGTCCCCCTGATGTCCAGCCCTAGTCCCCCTAGAGGCCAGTCCCCCTCTCCAACAAGAAGAAACTGTGCTGAACCAGGAGAAAATTCCCAAAGTGCAAGCACAAGTGGCAGTTGGTGGGAGAAGAACTGCTCCCAGAAAGAAGGTGGTTCACAGAACAGCAACAGCAGGGGATATAAAACTTCAGTTCTCCCATAGGAAGTTAGGGGTAAATAATACCTCTAGTGTTGATGTAGAAGTATGTCCCAAAACCAAGGAACAGTGATGTACTTTCTCAACTGTGAAGTCCAAGCATCTGTGGCAGTGAACACTTTCACCATCACTGCTGCGCTGAGACAAAGCAGCTGACAGACATGCTACCCAGCACTTTAAACCAGTTTGGTGCAGCCACTCTGACCAGAGACTGGTGAAGCTCTGCCCAAACAACCTGTAGATGGAAAAGCACCATTTGCTACTGGAGAGGAGAGTGAGGATGAATGAAGAAAACGGCATTGAGTCAGCTTCTGGAGAAGGTAAAACTTGACCAAGTTACTCACAGCTGCTATTTTACATCATGAATGCTTTTTCAAATTCTGTTCATGGATCTGATAAAATCTAGATCTCCAATATTTTTAAGCCCAAGACCCTTGGACACAGGAGACCTTTTCAGTTTTCCCTTATACACAGATCAGTCTTTGTAGCTAATTCAGATGAAGAAGCAAAGCTCAGGAATAAAGCTTGAAACAAAGGTTATTAAAGTTCCTTGCCTAGAAATAAACAAACAAAAAGACCCTACCTGTAAAACAACTATAAACACTAAAGAATTATACACACTGATGGGACTGTTACTTGTCTACAGATCCCACCTATCCTTTTAAGACCTACCTCAAGCTCCAGAACTTCCACAAAACTTTTCCTGCCCATTTAATTTCAGTGATTGCCTGTTATAGATCATTTACTGCCTGTGCCACTGAGGCAATTCTTAATTATAAGCCTTTTACTTTTATTATATTGCTTCTTTATTATTTAATAGTTTATATGTATACAACTGTTTACCCAAGTGGACGCAAAATACCTAGATGATATATATTCTGTGTGTAGGGGGTATCTCACTATTCAAAAGACTGTGCCAAACACATAGTAAAGGTAGTAAATATGTTTTAATAGCAAATAAAAGGATGAATTGAGGGCAGAGAAAATAGAACCAAATATAATCTTAAAATAAATAATGGAACACATGTATCATGCCTACTTAATCCCTTCATTGTTGCAAAATACATAACAAGCTAAATTATTTTCTTGTTTATAGAAACCATCAGTCATCAAGTTAATTCTGAAATTAAACTGGATGAGCTCCTACTGGTGCTAGTTTTTAAGCTTACAGGAGAGAACAAGGTGACTGGCTATAGAATTCAGGAAGAAAATGCCTGAGATCACTCTAGCCCAGGGGTGCCAAACTCATTTCGCCGGGGGCCACAGGAGCCTTGCGATTGCCTTCAAAGGGCCGGATGTAATTTCAGCTGCTTAACAGTTAAGGAGTAGTTACATTTACACAATTCTAAAATTATTTCAGCCTTTTGGAGGCAACCCCGAGGCTGATGTGGCCCCCGGTGAAAATCAGTTTGACACCCCTGCTCTAGCCCCACTCCAAGGCTTATCTTTTTTATTAAATCTGCTCTCTATAGGAACGACTGAGGATCTGGAAGCCTTAAAAAATGCCTAAACCATAATAGGTACTTAGTTAACAAAGTTGTTTCACATAATACAACATGCAGAAAAAGAGAAATTAGGAACTAGTGAACTCAAAGACATATGCATCCCTATGTTCATTGCAGCATTATTCATGGTGGACAAGACATGGAAACAACCAAGGTGTCCTTCGATAGATGATTGGATGAGGAAGATGTGGTACACATATACAATGGGATACTACTCAGCCATAAGAAAAGATGAAATATTGCCATTTTTTTATCTTCTTTTTCTTAGATAAGTCATGAAATGTTAAAGGGACTTATCTAAGAAAAAGAAGATCAAAAATATGACAGTGAAAAGGCAGCAAACTCACAGCTATTAAGAACCACACCTGAAACAAAAGCAAACTAAGCAAACAGCTAGAACAGGAACAGAACCACAGAAATGGAGATCACATGGAGGGTTAGCAACAGGGGCATGGGAGGAGGAGAGAGGGGGAAAAGGTACAGAGAATGAGTAGCATAGATAATGGGTAGAAAATAGACAGGGGCAGGGTAAGAATAGTATGGGAAATGTAGAAGCTAAAGAACTTATGACACAAGGACATGAACTAAAGGGGGGAATGTGGGTGGGAGAGGGTGTGCAGGGTGGGGGGAATGATGGGGGAGAAACGGGACAACTGTAATAGCATAATCAATAAAATATATTTAAAAAAATCAAAAAAAATATTAAGAAAAAAGAAATACTGCCATTTGCAACAAAATGGGTGGAACTTGAGAATATTATGCTAAGCAAAATAAGTCAGAAAAAGCTAAGAACCAAAGCTATATACCACAATGAATGCGTGGTATGTGGTATATAAAACTAAAATTTATAGACACAGACTGACAACCCTGCGTTGGTTACCAGAGGGAAGTGGGTGGCGGGGAGAGTCAAGGGTAAAGGGGACCAAATATATGGCGACAAAAAGTGATTTGCCTCTGTGTGGTGGGCACACAGTGCAATATACAGGTCATGAATCATAGAAATGGACACTTTTAACCCACTCATATATGACCCTGTATAATGTCACTCCAATAATTCTTCTTTTTAAAAGTTAGCAGACAATATAATAATGGGTTATAGAGATTGAAGCTGAGTCTTGTAGGAAGTTAAATTTGAGCAATATATTATTTTCTTAAGCAATATAATCTTAAAGACCATGACTCAGAAAAAAAAAAGATATTGACACTGAAAATAAAGAAAAAAAAATAAAAAATGCAGAGTGAGGCAAGATTTTTCTAGTGAAAGTTTTCAACAAATATCCTCCATGTATTTCTGAGGCATTTGTCAAGTTGTACTTAAATACTATAATTATACACTCAAGTTTTAGCTAAGCATACCCTCTTTCCCTCAACACTTTCTTATAAAACTGTCTTATTTTCACATTAGTACTTTGATAAAGTAAGAATTTCCATTTTCCTTCTCTTGATGCACTCTAATTTTAAAGAGAATAGAAATCATGCACTTTGACTAAAAACATAAATATGTCACATCATTAGAAAAAAGGAAGGAAAATGAAGATTTATTTGGTATAATTATGGACCTAGTATGTATACACTCTAGTTGGGTAGAGAGCTAATAGCTGGGCTTTTAACTCACTCTATTGATGGCTAAATGGCTCACAAATGGAAAGGTAACTAGGGCTTCAGGGATCTTAAAACACTGTTATTCTATTGGTCTTAAGAATGTCAATAGTACTTACATACACAGAGAGCTTTAAAACCCCAGGATTCTTTGGATATTAAAAATCAAACAATCCCTGTATACTTTATTTATTTTTGAAATAGTCACTAAAGATATTCAAAATATAAAATAAAGTTAACTGAACTTGTTTGCTCTTTACTCATTTGAGGCAGCAAATCGATCCTGATTAAGCTGAACAGCTTTCATTTTCAGTATTCATCTTTTGTGGCAAAAGTAGTAAATGCTTCACAGTCTAGAGAAGTTCAATTTTATTGCTTGATTTTGGGGTGTAAGTAGGAAAGGGAGATGGGAAGTTAGAATCCTAACCAAAACTGGTATGAGACATTTCTTATGGAAATAGACATCTTTACTTGCTTTCTTATAATTATAAAGAAACTACAATAAACTGTGTACAAACTGTCTAAGCAAAGGCAGAAAGAATCCCAAAGGAGAAAGTTCCACACCGTTGTATGCCAGATACTGCCCTTCTTTACTTCTGCACTCTCTGCTCCCTCTCCAAGTCTCTCTCCCTCCCCAAATCCTCAGTTAAAGACGGCTGTGCTGAGAAGCCCTAAGAGGACCAAAATATGGTGGCCTTAAACTTCAAAAGTGAAAAAAAAAAATGAGTGATCTTGAAGGAAACTTTGAATATCAACTCTTCTATCAAGGTTTTTTTTTTTAATCTAAAAGTATATTCTTCTCTAAAAGCAAAAATTTTACTCACTGATTTCAACAAATGCACCTTGCTCTGCTAATCTTTCTTAGCTGTTTGTTCCTTCCATTACTTTACTGCTTTAGAAATTTGTAGTATGGAGAGGTGATCAATTAGATGAATAGCTCCCATTACATCACAGTTAATAAAAGATTTTATATTCTGAGATACACACAAAAATAAGTCAGAGTCAGCAGAGGATTTATGGGATGGGGATCAGAAGGAAAATTGTTTATCTAACACAGCACAGTCTTGAAAAAGCTTTTATTGTCTTGGCAGGCTAGATTCCATTGCCTTCTCCTGAGCTAGAGCGACAACCTGTCCAGACTACAAATGTGAAGGCTGAAAAAAACTTACTACCTTGGTCCACCTCCTCCCTGCAATGCTATTTTTGGTAAGTTGGCATTCCGGAAATGCCTCTTTCAATAACAAGAAAGATATTATACAGAGATTTGAACTGCCACTTAAAGCCCTCTTTGTCCTCCACATGTTCTGAGTGATGTTGGACAAGCTAATGTAGACCCACACACTGTTTGCTTCATAGCCCATCTCCCCACATGATTACCCCATCATAAACCCTTTTCCTCCAATAAAGCCCCAAAATGACACAAAACCCAACTGTTTTACTACCCCTTAAGTGGTATTTATTTTTTCCTCTACTTTCCCAGTTGAAATGGCTTTAGTATGCCCCAGAGAACACTGTTCCCATCAAGCTCAGTGGTGCATCAGTTCCAATGCAGGTGGGTGAGCTCAAGAGCCCTGCACAATCAGGGAGACATGCGATGCAAAGGAGACAGCCAAGCACATGTGGGAGGCAATTCTATACAAAGGGACCTAGAAACCTTAAACTGAAAAAAAGCTTGAAGTGATAGAGGACTGATGGAAGCAAACCAAATGCAATGGTGGCAGTACAAACAAGAGATTCCTCGCAGCCTGACACAGACAATGAATGTGATGGCGACACTCCCTGACTTACTCTTCCCACAACATGGATATGGATGAATATGACTTTTTGTTCAAGAGCATTAGAGAAAAACTAAAGAGAAAATTCCTGCCCTGACTTTTGAAACATTTGTTCTAATTGCTTTCCAGGTAATCTAAATTACACACCTGTGCATTATAAACTATCTGTGTGCTAGCTTCCTCTGCAGGAATGCCTTATAATTGGGCTAATTATGCACATATATTGGCATCCATTTAAAAGAACTAAAAGTCCTTTCACTTCTGAATAGAAACACCTCCTCTTACAAGAAAGCTAGAGGTTTCTCTGACTGTGAGGACAAGCTGTATAGGGTGAGGCTAAGCATCTTTGCACAGAGAGGACTTCCTGTAATTAGACTAAGGACCTTCTAAATGGGAAATCTCAAAACTAACTTAAAAAGAAAGAGAAAGGAAAGGAAAAGAAAAAATGTGGTTATGGGGGCGGGCAAAGAGAAAAATACTTCCAAGAGGAGCCTCCTGACGAGGACACTTTAAGAACCTTTGAAGTTGTTCATTAGCCCTAAACTGCATGGATCTGTCAAGAGACAGATTAGGGGATAGCTCTTTAGATGAACAAAATGTCATATGCATTCACATACATGTCACTTACATGGGTCAAATCAGCAGATGGATCCAACTGTCCCTATAGTTACAGCACTTTATTCTTGTCCAAGCAGGTCTTACCAGTTCAGCCCATGATTAGCAGGTTCAAATTTGTGACATGATAATCAACTTCATGTCAAATGTGTGCCACAAAACTAATGTCATGCTTTCCACTTACATTTAATGCCTTCAGATCCCAGCATGTCTGTGGTAGTTTGCAGGACTCACATAAACGTTCTCTCTGACCTGTTAAAACAAACACAAGTTATGAAATGACAGAATTTCACTAATCTGTACTTCCTGCCAGTAATGTAATAGACCGGTACTTTATTGCTGTATGAATCCTTTCTGAACATAAAGTATTTCCTAACCGTGTATTCCTCTAAATGAACAACCATGAAGCAGTCTTTCATTCTGAAATGCAACCAAAAAAAATACCTTAGTTAATGTGCACATATTAACATTCCAGACTATCAATCTCAAGCATCTCTCATAGTTGAATGCTACAGTTTTCCATTAAAATGTACCTAGCCCCCGGATTTTGTTTTGCAAGACCCTGAGCTGAGCCATGAAAAACTTTCGAGGAACATCCATATTCACTTTTCCCTGTGCAGCTTCTAACACTATGGGGAACTAACTGCACATACCAAAAGAGGAAGCTTGTAGCCCCTACCCCCTTGTCTTTAGGGCCTGAGATCCATATCTGCAAAAAAGATTAAAATAAAAAGTTGGGGGGGGGCAGTAAGGTCAAAAGTTAATGACAAAAGGCATGTAGATCTTCATGAACAGTCTTTATCGGCATAAAATCTGCTCTGGATACACTAGCCCTGAGTCTATGCAGTACAGCATAAGATTGCAAAAACAAGCAAAACACTTGCCGCAGCTCAACAGGAACAAACCAAACTAGACTCCCTGCATTTTTCATTTTTCATATATGTTAACAAGGACTGTGTGGACGTTATTAACTAGTTGAAGGACTGAGGAAAATCAGTTGATCCTTCGCTGCTCCAGCCCAGAACGAAACAGAGATGAGAAGTAAGAGACAGAGAGAAATAAAAGGGACAGTAAAGGGGCTGATTCTGGCTCACCACAGAGAGACATTTTCTGACAACCATGGCCAACCACCCAACAGTGAAATTAGCAACTTGGGAGAACTCACTGGAAAATTTAAAGTGGAGGCAGATGTCTGTCATACCCTTGGAAGATTAACTTCTGTTTGCTTTAACAGACCACTGGTAATGTGGGACAGCCGTAAGGTCTTGTGAGTTTTAATCCAGAGCAGCAGGAGCCTCTCTGACTTCCTTTATACCTTCAGACTGACTTCTATCCCACCAGCCCAGTACCCACTACCATCAGTCTTACCATCAGAATTATCCTTTCCTCTGGTTTCCATGAAACCTATATATGCACCAGGAATGCAACATCAGTGGAATCAATTTGACATGATGTCAATAATTACACTTACATGAATGGAGAAAAAACAGCCAGCTCATGATATAACCTTGGATGTAGTGCTTTCCATTAAGTAATATAAAAATATTTTTCTAAAGAAAAAAAAAAACTTGAAAAAATAGAGCAACCCTCCAGTGTGGAAATCAGTGGTAATGATGTTACTGACTCGGAGAATGAGATGTATCACCATGGTCTAGTTAATTGAAAGCTATAGACCCCACATCTACAATCAGCCTCATACATGGTCTGTCAATTTGATTGTCTCATGGGTTTGCCCATGAGCCCATGTTCCTGGAGCTTTGTTTTGAATATTCTCTTTTTCATTACCCCAACTCTTTCTCTCCTCCAACAATAAAACCAAATCTTTTTTCAGTCTCAAAGAGCATGCAAATCTGTAGAACCCATAGTAAGCATGGGTCTTCGAATAGGACAGGTGAGAAAAGTTTCAGAACTTTCCATGTTTACTTTCCTTTAATATAATTTGCTGAGAAGAGAATCACCCCACTTAGAGAAGGTCATATTTCTAACAACTTCAAAATTATCATTTATTAAAAAGTACCTAGAAGAAATGAAAACATACACTCATGTGCATGTTAATGGCTTATTAGCCATTAACATGATGCTATGGAAGAAGACTTCACCTCTTATCTAAATTGCTGAAACTCTTAAATATACAATGTGAACATGCTTGTGTATCTGGTTTCTAAGCCCTATGTAAATTAGGGGGAAACTAAATTGGGGTGACATGTCTTAGGAAGAATACTGAAGGCAACAGGAAAAGAAAGAGTACAGAAGACAACCAGGGTTGCCTGACTGAGCAGGGAAAAAAGTTTCTAAACAGCATGAGCAGAATTAAAAGAATGTCACAGTGCAGAAGAGTTGTAAATGTTCAGTAATATTACAATAATTTGTTTGACAGGGAGGACATTACTGAGCTAGTAAGCAAATGAATACTTTGTTCATTGAAGTTGCCCCCTTGGCAATACTGACTTTTGAGTCAATGATGTCCATTGCTGTGAAGGTCAGGAGTACCCAGCTAAGTTCAGGAAAGTCATGGCTCATCTTGAAGTTGAAAAAGAGAAATTTTAGGTCAATATAAGGTATCCGGTTGAAGCAAGTATTTTTTTTATTTTGCTGAATCTAGACTTTATTGAAACAGAACATCAATTCCTTAAAATACAAGTATAGGTTTTTTGAAAATATGATGTCATGCTATGGGGATTTAAGATCACATATTTTCTTCTGTAACTCGTAGAAAAATTAAGGAAAAGATATGATACAGGAACATTTCCCTAAAAGAAAGGAAAGAGACCTTCTGGTGCTGGGATAAACTGGACAAGAGTAACAAATGGGCAAAGTGATGATGTTTATCTCTCTCCAAACTCAGGTTGAACTTCAGGGGGTTGGGAAATCCTAGAAATATCCAGATTGATTTAGGGAGTCTAAACACATTGTGTGCTGGAATCCTGTTGCCCTGGCCTACTGCAAGTCTCTCAGAATATCTGCAGTGGATATCTTGGTGCTACACTCACACACTCTCAGATTCCTTTTACCACTGAACTTATCCCCTAGGCTGTGTGTGCTATGCTTCAATCAGTGCCCATCCTTCAGATGGCTGCCCCAGTGGAGAGCCGGAAGTTCCTACAAGTTTACACTCCATTCAGGATACCTAGAAGCAAATAATGATAGCCAGTGGAGAAGTACAAAGGACCGCTTCTCTTGCCTTAAGTTGAAATACACTCCGAGGTAACATGCATATGCCTCATGAGATCAGGCTGAATGCTGAACTTCACCCAAAATTTCATCTTGCCTTATCTGCTTCTCCTTCCATATTCTGATTCTCCCACTTACTTATTTCTCTCTCTACAGGGAATATTTTTTTTTAATAAATCACTTGCATCCTGATCCTTAGTTCAGGATCTGCTTCAGAGCAACCTAACATAAAGCAGTTGGTCCCTGAAGTGATTTTAAAAAGTAGATTCAGCTGAGATCCAAGATGGCAGAGGAGTAAGTGGAAGCTACACTAACCTCCCCCACCCCCAGGACTAATCTGGAATTACAACTAAATTGTAGAGAAAGCATCCTGAATAACCAACTGAACACTAGCTGGAGAGAAGCCTTATAATCAAGGACAGACAAAAGAAATGACTTCACCACAACAAGACTGGTAGGGAGTGCAGAAGTGGTGTGAGAAGGCTGACTGGGCTCCCACGGGTGGTAGCTGAAATTCCAGAGGGATATTTCAGTGGCCAGGGGATTCCACCTGAGAAGTGTGGGGTCTAAACCCTAAGACAGGTTCCTTATCCTACAGCACCAGAGCCAGAAAAGAACCCAGATAACATCCAGCTGTGAAAAGGACCAGAGAGAGATGGCTGGAGACACATGGAGCCTCTTGAAGGAACAAAGACAAGGTTTCATTTACAGCCACTTACCCTGGGCTCTGGCAGAGGGAGGGCAGAGTACACTAGAGATGCTTGAGTAGAGTCTGAGGTTGATGGCTCTAGTGAGAGAACTGAAGGAACAGCTGCCAGGATCCCTGGGCTGAGTCATTCCCCATACTGCAGAAGCCATCTTTCTCAGGCAAAGCACAAGTAGTATCAGCCAGAGGGTAAGCACTAGCCGCACCCTGTGGTGCTTAAGCCAAGCTGCTGATTACAGGTGAAGGCTATATTGTTGATTAGTTTAAAAACCAAGGCAGAGCTCTGAGATTTCAATTGCCTTACCCCAGGTCTGTGCCAGTAAAAGTCAGAGTTACCATGCAGTCTGGTTCTTTCTGCACACAAACAGGTCCAACAGAAGGAGCCACACACAGTGGATTGCTGATAGCTCCAAACAGGTTGACCAGAGCCAGTCACAAGAGATATCTGACAAAGGCCTATACTAGAGTCATTGCAGATCTACCTAGTACATGAAAAAAGTACAAATAAGCAGTGAAAATGGGAAACAAAGAAACAGACCCCAAATGAAAGAACAAGAGAATTCTCCAGAAGAACTACATGAAATGGAGGCAAGCAATTTATCAGATAGTTTAGAGTAATAATTATAAGAGTATTCAACAATATAAAAAAGGACATAGAAACCATAAAAATGATCAGTCGGAACTAAAGAATGTCATATCTGAAATAAATAATACACTGGAAGGAATAAGCAATAGGTTAGAAAAAGCAGAAGACTGAATCAATGATTTGAAAGACAAAGTAGGGGAGGGCGGGGGAAGAAAGAAACCCAGGCAAAGGAGTAAACAGAAAAAAAAGAATTTTAAAAAATGAGGAGAGTTTAAGAAACATTTTGGACAACATGAAGAGTCAGAAAATCACCATCATGGGAATTCCAGAAGGAGAAGAGAGCAAACAAGGGACTGAGAACCTATTTGAGAATACAATGACCAAAAACTTCCCTAATCTGGTGAAGGAAAAAGACACACAAGTCCAGGAAGCTCAGAGAGTCCCAAACAAGTTGGACCAGTGCCCAAGTCAGTGGATTCAGCGCCAGCCTGCAAACCAAAAAGTCGCCAGTTCAATTCCCAGTGAGACACATACCTGGGTTGCAAGCCAGGGCCCCAGTAGCGGCCATGTAAGACACAACTACACATTGATGTTTCTCTCCCTTTATTTATCCTTCCTTCCTCTGTGTCTAAAAATAAATAAACAAAAAATCTTTTTTTTAAGATTTTTATTTATTTATCTTTAGAGGGGAAGGGTAGGAGAGAGGGAGAGGGAGAGAAATATCAATGTATGGTTGCCTCTCGGGTGTCCCCTGCTGGGAACTGGCCCGCAACCCAGGCATGTGCCCTGACTGGGAATCAAACCGCGATCCCCTGGTCCACAGGCCCATGCTCAATCCACTGAGCCACACCAGCCAGGGCCAAAAAAATCTTAAAAAAATAGAATAAAATACCTAGGAATAAAAAGATTTATACTTGGAATATTACAAGGCACTGAAGAAGATACAAGTAATGGGAAGCACATACCATGTTCATGGATAGGAAGAAATAACATCATTAAAATGTCCATACAACCCAAAACAACCTACAGATTCAGTGCAATTCCTATCAAGATTCCAAAGACATATTTCACAGAACTGGAATAAATATTTTAAAAATTTATATGGAACCACAAAAGGCCCTGCAGAGTAACCACAATCCTAAGACAGAAAAACAAAGTTAGAGGAATCACGCTACCTAATACAACACTTTACTGCAAGTCTATTTAATCAAAACAGCCCGGAACTAGCATAAAAAGAGGCACATAAATCAATGCAATAGAATAGAGAGCCCAAAAATAAACTCATAACTTTATAGTCAATTAATATTCAAGAGAGGAAGCAAGCACATACAATGGGCTAAAGATTGTTTATTCAATAAACAGTGTTGGGAATATTGGACGGATACATATAGAATAATGAAACTAGGCCACCCTCTTACACCACACACAGAATAAATTCAAAATGGATCAAAGACTTAAATGTTTGACCTCAAGCCATAAAAATCATAGAAGAAAACACAGGCAGCAAAATCTTGGGCATTGCTCATAGCAATAATTTATTGGATATATCTTCCTAGGCAAGGAAAACAAAAGAAAAATAAACAAATGGGACTACATCAAACTAAAAATATTTTGCATAGCCAAGGAAATCATCAACGAAATAAAAAGACAATCCACAGAATGGGATAACACATTCACCTGATAAAGGGTTAATATCCAAAATTTATAAAGAACTTATAAAACTCAATAACAAAAAAAACAAACAATCCAGTTACAAAATGGGCAAAAGATCTGAATAGACACTTTCCCAAAAAGGACACACAGATGGCCAACAGAAATATACAAAGATGCTCAAAGTCACTAATCATTAGAGAAATACAAATTAAAACCACAATGAAATATCATCTCACACTTTTCAGAATGGCTATCATTAATAAATCAACAAATAACAAGTACTGCTGAGATGTGGAGAAAGGGGAACCCTTTTGCACTGTTGGTGGGAATGCCGATTGGTACAGCCACTGTGGAAAGTAATACACAAATATCTCAAAAACTTAAAAATGGATCTGCCTTTTGACACAGGTATCCCAATTCTGGGCATATATCACAAGAAACCAAAAATACTAATTCAAAAGAACATAAGCACCCCTAAGTTCATTTCAGTATTATTTACAATATCCAAGATATGGAAGCAGCCCAAGTATTCACCAGTAGCTTAGTGGATAAAACAACTATAGGATATTTACATAATGAAATATTACTTGACCATAAAAAAAATTTATCCTTTGTGACAGTATGGATGGACCTGGAGAATATTATGCTAAGTGAAATAAGTCAGTTAGAGAAAGACAAATATCATATGATTTTCACTTATATATGGAATCTAATGAACAAACCGAACCAACCCTGTATGGGATATGGGACTGTCCCATAGATAGAGAGCAGGGTGACAGCTAGGATCAGGACTGGGGAAATCAGTTTGTTGCTGTTAAGTGGCACTGATGAATTAAAGAGAGAAAATGACAAGCTAAGTTTAACCAATTACCAACTTACAGCAAAATCTAAAAGTCAAAGAGCCTACAAGGCAGCCTAAAAGCCAAAACAAAACAAAAAACAAAATGAAAAACTTACAGAAACTGAACTGATAGAGAGGTATAGGATTTAACTATAAAGTAACAGAACCTCAGAGAAGAATGAATTTGCAAACTGGCAAGACTTCTACTCCAAAGTGAAGGTAGAATAAACTCCTCCTACTCCCAAGATCAGAGAATATGCAAACACTTCAACCAAGACAGAAGCCTTGCCAAAAAATGCTGTGTCCTCCTCAAATTCTGTTTACATCTCCCACCACAAACACCAAATCCAGAACTAAGGGCAAGGATGGCCCAACCAGAGAAAGTTATCCTATTAAAGAAGAAAAAAGATACATTGAATGACCTTCAGGACATAATATATATTAGCATAAATTGGAAAAGTAGGCCTGGTGAGGGAAGAGGGACAGTTATAATATAGAGCCAGATAAGGAAAAGTGGGCTGATATGGGGACAACTTCCTTTGATTCAAGATATAGCTTCCTAAAAAAAACCCTGGAGCTGGATCCAATATGAAGGTTGAGTGGCTCTTGCAGGCATGTAAAAACTAAGGGGACATTAGCTAATGCAATGAGACAATAAAAGATTGGGAAGGAAGAAATAAAACTGTCTTTGTTTGCAGAGGACATGACCATTTATGTAGAAAACCTGAAAGAACTGAGACAAACAATTATGGAAATAATGAGAAATTACAGCAAGACTGCAAGATACAAGATTAATATATAAAGTCTCTTATATATACCAGCAATGACCAAGTGGCTTTTGCTGGTGAAGATGTAGAGAAAGGGGGATGCTTTTGCACTGTTGGTGAGAATACAGACTGGTGCAACTACTGTGGAAAGCAGTATGGCATTACCTCAAAAATTTAAAAATGAAACTACCTTATAACCCAGCAATTCCACTTCTGGTAACTTATCCAAAGAAACCTGAAACACTAACTCAAAAGAATATATGCATCCCTATGTTCATTGTAATGTTATTTATAATAGCCAACATTTGGAACAGCCCAATTGTCCATCAGTAGATGAGCGGATAAAACAACTATGGTACATTTACACTATGGAATTCTACTCAGCTGTTAGAAAGAAAAAAATTTACCCTTTGCAGCAGTATGAACAGACCTGGAGAACACTAAATGAAATAAGCCAGTCAGAGAAAGACAAATACATAATGATTTCACTCGTATTTGGAATCTAATGAACAAATGGAACTAATAAGCAATATAGAGACAGACTCACAGATGGAGAGCAGGCTGACAGCTCTCAGGGTAGGGGGTGTTAGGGGATGGTGGGATTGAGCAAAAAAGTAAAGGATTCATAGACATGAACAACAGTATGGTGGTGAGGGTGGGAGGCAATGGGTAGAGGTTGAAGAGGGTATGAGGTGGATAAATAGTAGTGGGGGAAAAAAACACAAATAAAAAAATAGCATTTATATTAGCATGCCAAAAGTGAAATATGTATATACAAGTCTAACAAAATATGTACAAGACCTATATGAGGAAAAATGCAAAATCTGATGACCAAAATCGAAGAACTAAATAAACAGATATCTTATGTTAATGAATAGGATGACTCCATATTGTCAAGATATCAATTCTTTCCAACTTAATCTACAGATTTAATTCAATCCTGATCAAAATCCCAGCAAATTATTTTGTGCATATCAACAAACTTATTCTAAAGTTTATATGGTGAGAGAAAAAATCCCAGAATAACCAACTAAGTATAGAGAGAGAAGAACAAAGTTGGAGGACTGATGCTTGACTTCTGGCCAAGATGGAGGCATAGATAGATATACTTTGCTTCCTTGGACAACCAAAAGAAGTACAACAACAAATTTAAAAACAAAAACAACCAGAACTTCCAGAACAATAAACTGTACAAAAGTCCAACAACCAAGGAATTAAAGAAGAAACATTCATTCACACTAGTAGGAGGGGCACAGACAGGCAGCTGGGGCTAAGGGGATGAGCAGTGCAGAGGACGTGCAGCAAGGCAGTGATAGGCAGAGAGGACATTCCCACATTTGCATGTAGATAAACTGGGAGGAACAACTGGGGAGCAAGAGAAATTCAACCCAGGGTTCCAGCGTGGGGAAATAAAGCCTCAACACCTCTGGCTATAAAAACCTGTGGGGGTTGTGGTAGCAGGAGAAGCTCCCAGTCTCACAGGAGAGTCCACTGAAGGGACACATGGGGTCTAGAATGTATACAAACCAACCACCTGGAAATCAGCACCAGAAGGACTCAATTCACTTATAGGTAGTTGGGGAAGAGTCTGAAAGAGGAGCGAGAGCCAGCAAGTGGCACTGTTCCTTCTCTGACCCCTCCCCCACATACAGTGCCACAATGCAGCAAAGTAGGTTGCTCCACCCTGGTGAATACCTAAGGCTCCACCCCTTACAACATAATAGCTGTTCTGAGACCAAAAAAAAAAAAAAAAATGGCCCAAATGAAAGAACAGAGCAAAATTCCAGAAAAAATAATTAAGTGACAAGGAGATAGCCAACCTATCAGATGCAGAGTTCAAAACACTGATAATCAGGATGCTCATATAAATGACTGAGTATGGATGCAAAATAAGGGAAGAAATGAAGGCTATCCAAAGTGAAATAAAGAAAAATATTCAGCGAAGCAACAGTGAAGGGAAGTAAACCAGAACTCACATAAACAATTTGGAACAGAAGGAAGAAATAAACATTCAACCAGAACAGAGTGAAGAAACAAGAGTTCAAAAAAATGAGGAGTAGCTTAGGAACTCCTGGGACATCTTTAATCAATCCAATAACCAAACCATAGGGGTGCCAGAAGGAGGAGAAGAAGAGCAGTAAATTGAAAACTTATTTGAACAAATAATGAAGGAAAACATCCCCAATCTGGTGAAGGAAATAGACATGCAAGTCCAGAAAGCTCAGGGTGTTCCAAAGAAGTTGGACTCAAAGAGAAACACACCAAGGAGCATCATAATTACATTAGCCAAGATTAAAGATAAGGAGAGCATCTTAAAAGCAGCAAGAGGAAAGGAGAAAGTTACCTACAAAAAAGTGCCCATAAGGCTATCAGCCGATTTCTCAAATCTTGCAGGCAAGAAGGTACTGGAAAGAAGTATTTGAGGTCACGAAAGGCAACGACCAACATCCAAGATTACTCTCTCCATCAAAGCTAGCATTTAGAATGGAGGGGCAGATAAAGTGCTTCCCAGATAAGGTCAAGTTAAAGGAGTTCATCATCAGCAAGCCGCCCTTATTATATGAAGTGTTAAAGGGACTTATCTAAGAAAAAGAAGATGATCAAAACTGTGAACAGTAAAATGACAACAAATGCACAGCTATCAACAACTGAACTTAAAACAAAAACAAAGACAAAACACATAAGCAAACAACTAGAACAGGAACAGAATCACATAAATGGAGATCATATGGAGGGTTATCAGCGGGGAAGGGGAGGAAGAATGAGGGAAAAGGTACAGTGAATGAGAAGCATAACTTGTAGGTACAAAATAGACAAGGAGAGGTTAAGAATAGTATAGGAAATGGAGCAGGCAAAGAACTTACATGAATGACCCATGTACATGAACGAAGGGGTGGAATGGTGGAAGGAGGGATGTTGCAGGGCAGATGGGGTTAAGGGGGAGAAATAAATGGAACACCTGTAGTAACATAATCAATAAAATATACTTAGAAAAAAGTTGGAGGACTGAAACTACCCTACTTCAAGAGGTAATGTAAAGCTATAATAATCAAGATAGTGTGGTATTGGCAAAAGAACAGACAAATAGATCAATGTTACAGAATGGAGAGCCCAGAAATAGACCCATATAAATAGTTAACTGATCATTGGGAAAGGAGCAACAAAAGGCAATACAGCCCTGGCTGGTGTAGCTCAGTGGATTGAGCGCGGGCCTGCGAACCGAAGGATCGCGGTTCGATTCCCAGTCAGGGCACATGCCTGGGTTGCCAGGCCAGTTCCCGGCAGGGGACATACAAGAGGCAACCGCACATTGATGTTTCTCTCCCTCTCTCCTTCCCTTCCCCTCTGAAGATAAATAAATAAAATCTAAAAGAAAAAAAAATTTATTAAAAAAAAAAAGGCAATACAATGGAGCAAAGAGATTCTTTTCAACAAATGGCATAGGATCAATGGGACAAATATATGCAATAAAATGAATCTAAACACAAATCTTACACCCTTCACAAAAATAGCTCAAAATGATCTTAAAGATGATCCCCCACAAAAGTAGGGTATTAGACTCAGGATAAAAATATAAACCTCAAAGTAACAGCCATTTTATGGTGCTGGGTCCCCAAACAGCATAACACATGGGGTTCTAGAAGCAAGGGGTAGAAATAGAGTTTCCCTGTTCACTGTTCATCTCACTGACATTTGGAAAATTTATGCTTTCCATTTCTGCACATTTAAGATTTGTGGTTCTGAAGGTCTTTGCATTCAGAAGCATAACTGGTTCCAGCAAGACACAAACGACAAGTAAGAGCCCTATTAAACATCAAGTTTGGACTCCTCATACCAGTAAACAAGTGGACAAAAGAAGGTGTTATCATCCTGACAGGGATAATTGGTGCTCATCATAATGAAGATTCAGTGTTACTATTATATAACAGAGTTAGGGTTTGATTCTCAGCATCTTTTGGTGTTCTACTGACCAGCTCTGTGTCAGATATTAAATATTTTAATTCTAGAATTTCCATTCTAAAATCATAGAGTCTTGCCACACACAACAAATGCCACATACCAACATAATGCCCCCACTGTCAAGGTGAGACCAGCCACACTTCAGCAGATACAAAAATCTTTCCAAACCACCAGATGTAAGGAATCTGCCAAACTGTGACAGAGACTAACAATGGTACAAAGCATAACTCGGACAGAAAAAGCCACAGATCAACCGCCCACACTGCTCCAGAAGCTTTTCTTGTTCAACATGCTCTTGGAAAAGAAGAGTAGAAAAGAGAAGAGGAAGAAACCCTGACAGTTGAAAATTTTCCCAAAAGTGGCTACATTTTTACACAGCATGACTCCTAATATAATAACATATAAATGTCAGTAGAAAATTCGTATCAGACTGAATACACTAGAATGCAAAAAATATATATAGTTATTTATTCTTGGATGTTTAAATCTTCAATACAAAAGCAAGTTCAGTTGTATAAAGTTCACTAATATTCTAGGGTTTCACACAACTACGTCTTAGAATTTAAATACTGACCCACTTAAACTTCTGTGAGAATAAAATTTATAATTTTCAAAGTTATTTCTCCTACCTAATAAGGAAGAAATTTTTACTTCATTAATAGAAAAGAAAAAAAAAAAGAGGCTTAATTGATTGCAAACTAGCCAGTGCAGAACACATATTCAAAAGTAATTTTCTCACCTTTAAGTCCAATTTATTTTATTATCAAGGCTTACAGTACTTAGAAATTAAATGCTAGACAAGACAGTCTTCCTCATTGAATCTTACTTTTTAAATATGGACAAGCTCCTATAAATTCATGAAAATAGTCACTTGAAAATGATACCAATCTTAATTTCATGGCCATATTTTGACATATCGCTTATGATAAAGATTTCCTTATTTCTCAGAAAAGTAAATAAGAATATTTCATTAACCATCTTCTGTTCCCAACATATAAAAACATGGTTGGATTTTTTAAATTCCAAAGTAAAGAGAGCACTGTTTGATAATAATGTCAGAATAGTCACTATACCTAGCTCAAATACATTGTGTTTTAATTTGGTAGTCCAGGCAGGGTGATGAGACTAGCACTTTCTCAGTGACTTTAAGGATTTCATGTCTTTACTAAAACTGAGGCAGAACAAAGTCTGGATCCACCTTTCTGAACAGGTAACAGCCATGTCAGGTAGGAGACAGGTACTCCTGAGCACAGGGCAAAGACATAAGCTCAGTGCTCCAAACATCCATCAGTTCTGGACAACTTAATCTATAAAAACTTCACACAATATATGTTTCTCATACTCCTCCTATCTGCAATCAGCATACCACTCTATATGAATGTAAGGAAAGCCTGTCATATGCACTTAAGTGAATCATAGTAAATCCAAAGTAAATCGGAAGTCTTTGCATATCCATGCTAAGGAGACTGTGTGTGTGAGGAAGCGCTGACTGCTGTAGCCCCTGGAAAAAGCACATCTATAAACCTACAATCACAATGTCAACCGTAGTGTCAACTTTAATATAGCGAGATCTAGAGATTACCTCCAAAGTACATTCGAAAAATTCTTCATGAACAGTCCCTAAATGATAAGCATATGACATGAAGAAGAGTACACAGAATAATACTTACTAAACACCCAGGTTTTAGATGTATTGATCTAAAGTCACAGATCTAAATAAAACTTTTGGGTCTACTAATTAAACACAATAAAAGAATAAAAAAATAAAAAATTAAGTGTATATCACAGGTAAAAAGAGAATATGCTGAACACATCCACATATGCCCTTACTAAACACCCAGGTTTTAGATGTATTGATCTAAAGTCACAGATCTAAATAAAACTTTTGGGTCTACTAATTAAACACAATAAAAGAATAAAAAAATAAAAAATTAAGTGTATATCACAGGTAAAAAGAGAATATGCTGAACACATCCACATATGCCCTTTAACCTAGGTTCAAAAATTAAAAATGCAATGAACTTTATAGATCAGAGATCACTATTATAATCTTATCCTAAAAAGCAGAAAATTGGCTAGAAACCAACACTACTAAACTGAAACACAATGTCAGAAATATTTTCAGACGTAAAAAAATTTCATTAAAAATGACTCTTCCAAAGAATTAAGTTTAATAATTTGAGTTTCTAAAGTTCTCATTTCCAAAGGTGTTGGTTATGTAGGTAGGCCGACTAAACCACAGTAAATATGGTCAAAGGTACAAGTCCAGACAGTCAGAAAAAGAATCATTGGCTTTTGCAAGGATGTCAGGCCATTATCCAATTCTTCCAAGCACACAATCTGTCTGCCAAACCACCATTTTCAAATGAAATGCTTACGGTACAAGGCAGCCCTGGGACCTAGAGCTTTATGTGAATGATTTCTGAACACACCATTTATCTATCTCCTCTTCACTAAAAATGGAAAAATCTTTCATCTCAAATCATGTTAAAAGCCTAATATTATAAGAAATTGCCCGAAATACAGTTCAATAATGTTCCTATGTAATTGCACTACTTCAAAAATAAGTTGGGTTCAAGTCAGATTCTTCAGAATTTTTTCCAAAAAAAAATCCATTCCTCACCTTCCACTTCGTGGTGTGAAGAGAACGAGTTACGGAAACACATCTCCAGCTCTTCAGCTATAAAAGAACTCAATGGGTTCTAAAAGGATGGTCATCAATAAATCAAAATTAGGCCACTTGATTGAAAGGTGTTTAACTTCTTACTTTGCACTTAACATTTTGAACTTGAAATGACTCAAACGATAAAGTATATCTTTCTTGTCTAATTTGTTCACTCATATTGCCTTGTGTCAAAATTCTTGGTAGTACATTTTAAAAGAGGAACATTTTATCCAATAGAGTCTGTGACACATTAGAGACAGGTACAAAGGAATGCATACTTTATTTCTACAGTTTCAATGTTCTACTTCTTATCTAAATAATTTGATAATATTAATAAAAAAAAATTCTTAGTGAGACAGTATGTGAAACTATGCCTGCCCAGGACAATAGTGTTGACAATTCATTCACTTTGGAGCCTCTGGTTCATATCTGTTATGGCATAGTTTAGTGCCTGGATGTACAACTAGGAGGCAGACCTGAGAAGATATAAAGTGTTATATAAGGAGAGTGATTCCTGTATTAGAATATTAAAGGGATCACTTATCCATCTGAAAATTAAAATAATGAATAAAAGAAGTACAGGGGATTTTTAAAAATTGTTTTTCAAGTACAGTTGTTTCCATTTTCCCCACTTTTTGCCCTCCATCCTACCCCCACTAGCTTTGTCCATGTGTCCTTGCTACATGTTCCCTGATGACCCTTCTCCTATTTTCCTCATTATGCCCCTACCACCTCCCCTCTGATTACAATGAGGCTATTCTTTTTTTTTTTTTTTTTTTTTTTTAATTGTTGTTCTTGTACAGTTTTCTGTCTTTTACTCCTATCCTGGCCCACTGCCCCGGCCCTCCCCACCTCCCTCCCATTTCCCCCCCACCCCTTAGTTTTTATCCATGTATCCTTTATACTTGTTCCTCTAAACTCTTCCCCCTTTCCCCTGAAATTCCCTCCCCTCTCCCCTCTGGTGACTATCAGCCTGTTCTCAACTTCAGTGTCTTTGGTTATATTTTGCTTGTTTGTTTGTTTTGTTGATTAGCTTCCTGTTAAAGGTGAGATCATATGGTATTTGTCTTTCACCACCTGGCTTATTTCACTTAGCATGATGCTCTCCAGTTCCATCCATGCTGTCACAAAGGGTAGGAGCTCCTTCTTTCTTTCTGCTGCATAGAATTCCATTATGTAAATGTACCACAGTTTTTTGATTCATTCATTTAATGATGGGCACCTAGATTGCTTCCAACACTTGGCTATTGTAAATTGTGCTGCTATGAACATTGGGGTGCATAGGTTCTTTTGGACCGGTGTTTCAGGGTTCTTAGGATATAATCCTAGCAGTGGAATTGCTGGGTCAAAAGGCAGATCCATTTTTAGTTTTCTTAGAAAATTCCATACTGCTTTCCATAGTGGCTGTACCAGTCTGCACTCCCACCAACAGTGCACTAGGGTCCCCTTTTCTCCACAACCTCTCCAACACTTGTTGTTTGTTGCTTTGTTTATGATGGCCATTCTGACCGGTGTGAAGTGGTATCTCATTGTGGTTTTAATTTGCATCTCTCTGATAGCTAGTGATATTGAGCATCTTTTCATGTGTATCGGGATCCTCTGTATGTCCTCCTTGGAGAAATGTCTGTTCAAGTCCTTTGCCCATTTTTTAATTGGGTTGCTTGTCTTCTTAGAGTGGAGTCGTGTAAGTTCTTTATATATACTGGACATTAAACCCTTCTCTGAGGTATCATTGGCAAATATGTTTTCCCATACGGTTGGTTCTCTTTTTATTTTAATACTGTTTTCTTTAGCCATGCAGAAGCTTTTTATTTTGATGAGATCCCATTTGCTTATTCTTTCCTTTATGTTCCTTGCTTTAGGGGACATATCAGTAAAAATGTTGCTGCATGAAATATCTGAGATTTTCCTGCCTATGTTCTCCTCTAGGGCTTTAATGGTGTCATGGCTTATATATAAATCTTTTATCCACCTTGAATTTATTTTTGTGTATGGTGTAAGTTGGTGCTCGAGTTTCATTTTTTTGCATGTAGCTGTCCAGTTCTCCCAGCACCACTTGTTGAAGAGGCTATTTTTACACCATTTTATGTTGCTGCCCCCTTTGTCAAATATTAATTATCTGTAGAGACTTGGGTTTATTTCTGGGCTCTCTGTTCTATTCCACTGGTCCATGTGCCTGTTTTTATGACAGTACCAGGTTGTTTTGATTACAGTGGCCTTGTAATACAGTTTGGAATCAGGTATTGTGATCCCTCCTACTTTGCTCTTCTTTCTCAAAATTGCAGCAGCTATTCGGGGTCATTTATAGTTCCATATAAATTTTTGAAGTGTTTGTTCTATGTCTGTAAAATATGCCATTGGTATTTTAATAGGTATTGCATTGAGTTTGTAAATTGCTTTGGGTACTATGGACATTTTGATGATGTTAATTCTTCTGATCCATGAGCACGGTATATGTTTCCATTTATTTGTGTTTTCCTTTATTTCTTTCTTCAGTGTTGTGTAGTTTTCTGCATACAGATCTTTTACCTCCTTGGTTAGGTTTATTCCTAGGTATTTTATTTTTCTTTTTGCTATATCAAATGGGATTTTTTTATTGATTTCTGCTTCTGCTGTTTCATTGTTGGTATACAAAAATGCCTTTGATTTCTGGATATTGACTTTGTATCCAGCTGTTTGGCCAAATTCATTTATTAGGTCGAGCAGCTTTTTGGCCAAGTCTATAGGATTTTCTATGTACACTATCATGTCATCTGCAATCATAGTTTTGTTTCCTCCTTTCCAATTTGGATGCCTTTTATATCCTTTTCTTGTCTAATCACTGTGGCTAAGACTTCCAATACTATATTGAATAGAAGGGGTGAAAGTGGACATCTGTCTTGTTCCTGATCTTAGTGGAAAAGATTTTAGTTTTTGCCCGTTGAGTATAATATTGGCTGTAGGTCTCTCATATATGGCCTTTATTATGTTGAGGAATGGTCCCTTTATTCCCACTTTGCTGAGTGTTTTTATCATAAATGGGTGTTGTACCTCATCAAATGCTTTTTCCTCATCTATTGATATGATCATGTGATTTTTGTCTTTGCTTTTGTTTATGTGATGTATTACATTTACTGGTTTGTGAATGTTGAACCATCCTTGCATCCCTGGGATGAATCCCACTTGGTCATGGTGTATGATCTTTTTAATGTATTGTTGGATGCGGTTTGCCGATATTTTGTTGAGGATTTTAGCATCTATGTTCATCAGCGATATTGGCCTGAAGTTTTCTTTCTTTGTTGTGTCTTTATCTGGTTTTGGTATTAGGCTGATGCTGGCTTCATAAAAAGAGTTTGGGAGTCTTCCACCATTTTAGATTTTTTGGAGTAGTCTGTGAAGGATAGGGGTTAGCTCCTCCTTAAATGTTTTGTAGAATTCTCCTGTGAAACCATCTGGTCCAGGGCTTTTGTGTGTTGGGAGTTTTTTGATTACTGCTTCAATTTCATCTGCTGTTATTGGTCTGTTCAGGCTTTCTGATTCTTCTTCATTCAATTTTGGGAGATTATATTTTTCTAGAAACTTGTCCATTTCACCTAGGTTTTCAAATTTCCTGGCATATAGTTCTTCATAGTATTTTTTGTTGTTGTTACAATTCTTTGTATTTCTGTGGTGTCAGTCGTAATCTCTCCTCTTTCATTTCTGATTTCATTTATTTGGGTCCTCTCTCTTTTTTTCTTGATGAGCCTGCTTAAAGGCTTGTCGGTTTTATTTGTCTTTTCAAAGAACCAGCTCCTAGATTAATTTATCCTTAGAATTGTGCTTTTAGTCCTATGTCATTTAATTCTGCTCTGATCTTGGTTATTTCCTTCCTTCTACTTGCTCTGGGCTTTGCTGTTGTTCCTCGAGTTCTTGGAGGCGTAGGGTTAAGTTGTTTGTTTGAAATGTTTCTATCTTTTTTAGGTAGGCCTGTATCGCTATGAACTTCCCTCTCAGGACTGCCTTCACTGTGTCCCATAAGTTTTGGGTTGTTGTGAGGTCATTTTCATTTGTTTCCAGAAACTTTTTGATTTCTTCCCTAATTTCATTCTTGACCCATTCGTTGTTTAATAGCATGCTATTCAATCTCCATGATTTTGAGTGTTTTGGGTTTTTCCCCTTGGGGTTGGTTTCTAGTTTCAGTCCCTTGTGTTCGGAGAAAATGCTTGGCATGATTTCAATTTTCTTGAATTTGTTGAGGCTTGTTTTGTGTCCTATCATGTGGTCTATCTTTGAAAATGTTCCATGTACATTTGAAAAGAATGTGTATTTAGTTTCTTTGGGATGAAGGGCTCTATATATATATATCAGTTAAGTCCATTTCATCTAGAGTATTGTTCAATGCCACAATATCTTTGTTGATATTTTGTTTGAAAGATCTGTCCATTTTTTATGGGGGGGGGGGGTGTTAAAATCCCCTACTATAATTGTGTTTCTGTCAATATCTTTCTTGAAATCCTCTAAGATTTTCTTGATGTATTTAGGTGCTTCTATGTTGGGTGCATATATATCTACGATGTTTATGTCTTCTTGAGTATATTAATATTGCTATCCTGGTTTTTTTCCCCCTGTCCATTTGCTTGGAAAATTTGTTTCCAGCCCTTCACTTTGAGTCTGTGTAGGTCTTTTGTCCTGAGGTGGGTCTCTTGTAGGCAGCACATGTGTGGGTCATGCTTTTCTATCCATTCAGCTATTCCATGTCTTTTGACTGGAGCATTTAATCCATTTACATTTAAGGTTATTATTGATAGGTACTTATTCATTGCCATTTTCATACCTGTGTTCCTCCCTCCCTCTTCCCCCCCCCCCTCCTTCCTTTCCTTAAAGCAGTCCCTTTAGCATCTCTTGCAGAACTGGTTTGGTAGGGGTGTATTCTTTTAGACTTCTTTTATCTGGGAAGCTCCTTGTTTGGCCTTCTATCTTGATTGAAAGCCTTGCTGGGTATAGTAGTCTTGGCTGCAGGCCTTTGGTTTGCATTACTTGGAATATTTCTTGCCATTCTCTTCTGGCTTGGAGCATTTCTACTGAGAAGTCAAGTGCTAACCTTATGGGGCTCCCTTGTATGTTACTTCCTTTTTCTCCCTTGCTGCCCTTAAGATTCTCTCTTTGTCTTGGAATTTTGCCATTTTAATGATGATGTATCTTGAAGTGGGCCTGTTTGGGTTCCTCTTGATTGGGACTCTCTGTGTTTCCTGGATTTGTGTGACCTTTTCTCTCATCAAATTAGGCAAGTTTTCCATCATTACTTTTTCAAATAGGTTTTCTATCCCTTGCTCTTCTTCTTCTCCTTCTGGTATCCCTATGATATGGGTATTATTACATTTCATATTGTCTTGCATTTCTCTTAATCCCTTTTCATTCTTTCTGAGCCTCTTTTCCTTTTCTTGCTCTTTCTGGGTGTTTTTTTCTACTTTGTCCTCCAACTCGCTGATCCAATCTTCTGCTTCATTGACTCTGATTTTGATTCCTTCTACTGTGTTCTTCAGTTCAGAAATTGTATTCTTCATTTCCTCTTGGCCCTTGTTGATAATTTCTGTTTTCTTTTTCATGTTGATAGAGTTTGCAGTGAGTTCATCGTAGCTTCCCTGTAGTTTCTGGTAGCTCATTGTGAGCTCATGGAGCTTCCTGACAACCATTGTTTTGAACTCAGTATCTGATAGTTGAATTGCCTCTGTTTCATTTAGCATTCTTTTTGGGGCTTCCTCCTTTCTTTTCATTTGGGGATTGTTTGTCTTCCCATTGTTTGTGAGACTCTTCTTGTTAGCCTCAGCTTCTTAAATTGATCTGTTCTGGCTACCTGGGTTTATGGTGTGATGTGAACTTCTGTGGTAGAATACCTTTGAGATTCAGTGGTGCAGTCTCCTTTGGGTATCCTAGTGTTCACAGCTTCCACTGTCTCAGATCTCAGGATGCCTCCTCTTTGCGTCCAACTCTGTTTTTCTCACAGTTCCAGGTTTTTTTGTTTTGTTTTTTTTTTGTTTTGTTTTTTTGTCTCACTCGTGAGTATTTAAAAAGAGAAAAGAAAAAAATGAAAAAAGAGGAAAAAGAGACAAAATAGGAAAGAAAGGAAGAAAGAATAAAACAAGAAAGAAGGAAAGGGAAGCAAAAGGAATTGAGGGATAAAAAATAATATATAAAAATATGTATTAAGAAAAAAAAAAAAAAAAGATCCTCTTGCTGGTTTCAAAATGGCCAAACCAGTTTTTCTGGTCTTTCTGGTTGCAATGGGCTGAGGGGCTAAGGGGTGAAGGCATCACTTTTCTCCCTGTTCAGCTGTCAGTCAGCTTTGGGCTACTCTCCCCAGAACTAGCCTGGCACCTCTTCACAGAGCCTCGGGCATGGGTTCTGAGCCTCCTGGGGAGCACACGCTTTCCTGAGTTTATGGGTGTGAGCTCAGGTCTCCTACGGGGTGTGCGCTGACCCCAAGTTTACGGGTGTGGGTTCCTGGTTTCCTGCTCTGGGCGTACTCACCCTAAGTTCACGGGTGTGAGCTCCAGGATCATGCACACTTTCCCATGGATTGTGTGTGCTACATGGGTTCACATGTGTGGGCTCTGGTTCTCCCAAGGATCACTCACACTCCCCGGGTTCCTGGCGTGGGCTCCGGCTCTTCCACAAAGCCCCCTCCTCCGGTTGTCGGCACCTCTGGTCCCATGTGCTCCAGCGAGCACTCCACCCAGGGCTATGCATGGGTGCTCACAGCCCCAGCGTGTTTGCCACTCAGACCTTAACACCCTTCTTTGCGACTTCAAGCAATCGGGTCTCTCCCGTTGCTGCTCAAACTTTGTTTGGCCAGGGAGGAAGCGGTTGACCCAGCTCCCTCCCTAGAGCCCTGTGGCAGATCTGGCAAGTGCCGGGCCTGGGGTTTCAGCTGCCCTGGTCTCCACACTGATCCCTGGGCTCTTATTGTCCTGAAGTACTCTCCTTACCGTCTGGTTTTTCAATGTTCGCTACAATTTTTGATCTCCTATTTTCATATATGCTGTGGTACTGTTGGCTGTTTGCTCTGTTCCTCCATGCCATCAGTCTATTCTTTATTTCAATGTCTCTTTTTATATTTTCTCACTTGTTTGTTTTGTTTATCAGGTTCTGCTTATAGGTGAGATCATATGGTATTTGTCTTTCACTACCTGGTTTATTACACTTAGCATAATGCTCTCCAGATCCATCCATGCTGTTGCAAAGGGTAGGAGCTCCTTCTTTCTTTCTGCTGCATAGAATTCCATTGTGTAAATGTACCATAGTTTTTGATCCATTCATTTATAGATGGGCATTTAGGTTGTTTCCCACACTTGGTTATTATAAATTGTGCTGCTATGAACACTGGGGTGCATAGGTTCTTTTGAATTGGTGTTTACCAAAGCAATTTACAGATTCAATGCAATCCCTATTAAAATAGCAATGACATATTTCACAGATCTAGAACAAATACTTTAAAAATTTATATGAAACCATAAATGACCCCAAATAGCCACAGCAATTTTGAGAAAGAAGAACAAAGTAGGAGGGATCACAATATCTAATATGAAACTATATCACAAGGCCACAGTAATCAAAACAGTCTGGTACTGGCATAAGAACAGACACATAGATCAATGGAACCAAATAGAGAGCCCCTAAATAAACCCAAGTCCTATAGTCAATTAATATTTGACAAAGGGAGCATAAAATGGAGTAAAAATAACCTCTTCAACAAATGGTATTGGGAGATCTGGACAGAAGTACAGGGGATGCTAATACTACCATCAGCACCACCAGGTAGAATTAATTGGAGCATAGGAAAGTGAATATGAAGAAAGCATGAGCATACAGTTTAGCGGACCTTGCTACCCAATTCAGTCTCCACATCCAAATAGAAATTTAGGAAGTGAATATCAGCCCACAAAGTCAAGAAATAAAGAAATACTTAGAAATTTTTCTATCAATACTTAGTTTTATTTTTATGCCCCCATAACACTAATTATCAAAGATCAGTCTATTAGGCATCTCCTCCCCAACTTTCTCTGGTTTTATCAAATCATTTGGAGGACTTTGAGGTACCAGCTATGATGTGGGGTGAGGACGCTGGACCTCTTTTTGTTTTGTCTATAACTACTACTCAAGACATTTCTTATCTCTGTCCTCGGAACACCTTCTGGCCTCGTGGCTCTTTCTGCTACTTCTCAATGCAGGGGATATACTCTTTCCTCCCATACCAACCTAAAAATCAGGAATTTTGGTGATGTTCTCTCTGTAGAGTCTCATTAACTTATACAAAAGCATATGAGGTCTGTCCAAAAAAAATCCAGCCATTGTTAATATAACTAAAACAGTTTGTGAGACAGCAGTGTAACCTGGCAGCCAAGGAGAGTGGAGTGGAATGTGCATGTATGAACAATGACAACTTCACTGTACTAGTCAGAGGGGGCAGTAGACACTGTTGAGTGAACATCACTCATCACTGTTGACTGTACTATGTGGCCATCACATTCAAATATTAATATTTTTATTATCTTTATTTTATATTTAAGAAACTAAGTCTTTCAGATACAAGGTCTGGAATACTTGAACCCTTTTGCAACCCTCCCCCAATCCTAGAAGCAGTGCTTCCTCAAATTCATGTTTATCATTCTATTTCATATTTTTTAGCAAATATGTTTATCTAATAACCATACATAGAGGCTTTTTATTTACATATGTAGCATCATATTATAGCTTGCCTTTTCACCTAGAAATTATGTTTTTAAATAACCCAGATTAATAAATGTAATCAGTTATACAATATTTAAATCACTCACTATTTATCCACTCTTCTACTGATAGATTTTTTCTAATATTTTTACTGCTACACAAAATGCTGAAAAAAGCATTCATGCACATGTGTTTTTCCCCCAGTGCCTATGTAAGAGTTTCTCCTAGGCCCCAAAAGAGAAATTGCTGTCATTCCTGGAGTGTAGGCAGTTTAAAAAAAAATTACTCAATGGCTCTCCAAAATCTTTGCACAATTCATACTCTGTTTGATAGAAAATATGAGACTTTCTGTTTCCTCACGGTCTTATCATTCTTGAATTGTCATTCTTACTTTCTTGGGAGTCTATTGGGTCAGAATATATCTCACTGTGGTTTTAATTTACATTTCTCTGAGTGTTTGTGAGGCTGAGTCTTCCTGTGTGTTAATTGGTCATTCTGTTTCTCCTGTAAATCACCTGTTTTGATCCTTTACCCATATTTTAATGAGTTGTTTCTACTTTCTTGTTTGAGTAAATTTTTTATCAAATCTTTATTCTATCTCTTTATTTTATGTTTTACGTATATACAGGGTGCAGCAAAACTAGGTCTATGAGTATGTGAAACATAGCTTACTCCTGTAGTATTACTTAATAATTGTTGTATTTTTCCATATGAAAAACTATAAAGTTATTGCACTTTTGCCCCACCCTGTACTCTCCCAGTTTATGGCATGAATTTTTTTATGAAAAGACTTTGATCTAGTTATAGTATCATATTTTCCTTTATCATTTATATTTTTGTGAATTCAGAATCCCTTATTACCTCTATACCATAACTAAAATCTCCTATTTTTCTTAAAAACTTTTTAGCTATGTTGTTCTAATGTATGTCTTTATTTCTTTAGAATTGATTTTTGTACTAGTGTCAGGTAGGAGTCAAATTATATATATATATATATATATATATATATGTATATATTTTCCATATGGATCAATAATTGGCCTGGTGCCATTTACTGAACAGTAATTTTGCCATTACTTTGTGAAGGCATCTCTGCTATATGCCAAGCTCTGTCATCATATGCTTGCTTCTCAGCTCTACTTCTCATTTTTTGTCCTCTTTGATTTTTCTAAATGATAGCCTGAAGGTTTTAGTCTTTCTAAAACACTTAAAAGTGTTTTAGCCCAAATCAAAATTCAGTTGCCACTATAATATTCACTGAAATTTCTTTAACAACAGCATTCAGTACAGGGACATTCCTAAGTTTCAGACAGTCCTGGGCTAATTCCAAACTGGCCAGGGGCCATCAACATGTGGTTAACTATTCTCTGCTCCATATCCTTATCTGTAAAATGGAAAAAAAGAAAATAATCTCCACCTGCTTATCATCATTACCCTGCTTATCTCCTTCCTTTCACAGACCTTGTCATATGCTATCATTTTCATTTATTTATTTATTTACCTATTCATATAAACAAGACTAAAGAACAAGTCTATCCATTTACTATTATGTTCCCATTGCCTATATGATAGTGCCTAATATGTTAAGTTATAAATTTCATAAATTATGTCAAATGGGGAACAATTAAATGAATTACTACATTTAAAGGAAGAAGTTCAAAGAAAAAAAACTTTGTAAATTTGCTATGAATATACATGTTGTAATTCCAGTATTTTTTCAACCTATACCTAGAGCCATTTATTTTAAGGAAACATGAAATATGATCCATAAAACATTTTAATAATACTATAAAACCTCATGATTATTCAGTCCTTAAAGGACTAACATATACTCTACCTCTTAAGATATCGAGAGGTGAAAAATTGCAATATGGGTTGGAACTGTTCTGAAAGGTCACGTGGGGATTCTCAGCAAATGGATGAAAAATAGACAGGATATAGATAAGTAGAGAGAAATAGCAAAGATGCTACCTATAAGGGCCAACAGGACAAAAGGTTCACCTGGGAATGACTATGGAGTAGTTGAAACGAGAATTTAATTAAAGGGTCAGTAGATATGGCAAGATGTGGTATGAAATTTTAAAATTTCCCCCACTAACACACCTCCCCTTTTTACTGTTATTTAAAAAAGGAAAGGACTAATATTGTATTTAAAATATTTCCTTGTGGTAAGGAAATTAGGTAAGAGGTTGAAATTCTGCATTCCTCCAATATCAGGACACATACACAACATTAAAATCTCATTGACCTGCAATCTTAGAGAAACCAGCCCTTCTGCTAGTTTTCCGGTGCTTCCTGCTTCCTGGTAGGATGTGCTCTGAGCAGTCTAACAGTACCACTGACGCAAAGAGATAATAGACTTTTTTATGTTATTTTAACACTGACTTTGAGTATCAGAATAAATAGGCTTAAATGGGCTGAATTTTGTAATTTAATTCCAAGCATAAGGCATCCTAAATTGAATTTAATTTTCACAAAGTCTATATTTTATTTCAAAACTTGGCTCTCTATCCTGTGCAATATGAAAGTAAACTTTACTTGTATTTAGTTTGAAAAGCACTATGGTATTAAATCAAAGAAAGTAAATGAAAATTATATAACACAGGCTGTCAGAGTAATAATTAGAGATTTGTCAATATGATTAGTATTTGCATTTTTACTGACTACAGACAGTCCAGTCACTTGTAGTTGACCATTCTGGATTCTCTCTCTCTCTGTCATTAGTCTAGTGGCCCATTAACAAATGTCTCCTGCTTGGACCAAAATTTCAGTCTTTCTAATTAAAATTCTTAAAACTAGCTGTGGCAGCCCTGGACAGGTTGTTCAGTTAGTTGGAGTGTCTCCCCATACAAAAAAAAGCTACAGGTTTGATTCCTGGTCAGGTCACATATCTAGGTTGTGGGTTTGATCCTAGGTTGTAGGTGGTAGGTTGGCTCATATATGGGAGGCAACCAGCCAACATTGCTCTCTCACATTGAACAAACTTTTGTTCTTTCTCTCTCTCTCTCTCCCCCTCTCCCTCCCTCTTCCTCTCCCTTTCTTTCCCTCTCTTCCCCCTCCCACCTCCCTTCCACCCCCACCCTGCTCTTCTATTCTCTCTAAAACCAATAAACATATCATTGGGTGAGGGTCAAAAAAAACATGGCAAAGACTTATCAAGAAGAAAAAGAACATTGACATCTATTCTGTATGGTTAAGGATTTTGATTTCAGCAATAATTTGGAAAAACTTATGATGTTAATAATAAAAGATCAATTTTTAAAAAGTTCATCTAGCCTATCAAAATATATTTAACTTATCAAATATGATTATAGGGCAATGAAATAGACTTCTTTGTTTGCTTGTTTGTTAGTTTTATTCACTAGATTGCACGTATAAGTGAAATTGTACGGTGTTTTTCTTTCTTCAGTTGGCTTATTTAACTTAGCACAATACTGACCAGGTCTGTCCATGCTGTCACAAAGGGTAATAGTTCCTTATTTTTTACAGCCATGTAGTATTCCACTATGTAAATGTACCACAGCTTTTTTATCCATTCATCTACTGATGGGCATTTGGGCTGTTTCCATATTTTGTCTATTGTAAATCACACTGCTAATAATGTACAACATAGGGGTGCATATATTCTTTCTGATTGGTGATTTGGGATTCTTAGGATACATACCCAGAAGTGGGATCACTGGGTCAAAAAGCAGTTCCATTTTCAATTCTTTGAGGAAACCCACACTGTTTTCCACAGTGGCTGTGCATAGTGTAAGAAGGTGGTATAGTTTCATTTTTGCACATATCTGTCCAATTTTCCCAACACCATTTATTGAACAGACTATCTTTAACCAATTTTATGTTTTTGCTTCTTTTGTCAAATGTTAATTGACTATAAAGACATAGATTTATTTCTGTGCTCTATACTGTTCCATCGATCTACATGTGTTTCTGTGCCAGTACCAGACTGTTTTGATTACTATGGCCTTGAGGTATAGTTTGATATCAGGCAACATGATTCCTCCAACTTTGTTTTCATTTCTCTGTGACTTGCTGTGACTATTCAAGGAATTTTGTGATTCTATAAAAAAATTTTTAAATATTTGTTCTAGTTCTATGAAATATGTCATTGGTATTTTGATAGCACTTGGACTGAATCTATGGATTGCTTTGGGTAGTTGGACATTTTAATGATGTTAATTCTTCCAGTCCATGAATATGGTATATGCTTCCACTTACTTGTATCTTCTTCAATTTCATTCTTCACTGTCTTATAATTATCCAAGTACAGGTCTTTCACATCCTTGCTTAAATTTATTTCTAGGTATTTTATTTTCATTTTGATGCAATTACAAATGGGATTTTTTTCTATTTCCTTTTCCGATAATTCATTTGGTGTATAAAAATGCAACTGATTTTTGGATATTTTGTATCCTGCTACTTTACTAAATTCATTTATCAGTTCTGGTAGTTTTTGGTAAAATATCTAGGGTTCTCTATCTACAGTATCATGTCATTAATGACAATTTTACATCTTCCTTTTTAATGTGGATGACTTAATTCTTCTTCTTATCTGAGTGCTGTGGCTAGAACTTTCATTTTGAATAACAATGGTGAAACAGAAATCCCTACTGTGCTCCTGATTTTGAGGGAAATACTTGTAGTTTTCGCCCATTGTGTATGATGTTGGCTATGGGTTTGTCATATGTGGCTTTTCATAAATTAGGATATCTTCCCTCTATTTCCACCTTGCTGAGTTTTAAATCATAAATTGGTACTGGATTTTGTCAAAGCTTTTTCTGGATGTATTGATATGATTGTGATTTTAATCCTTTATTTTGTTTATGTGGTGAATCACATTTATTGATATGAGGATATTGTACCAATCCTGCATCTCCCAAAATAGATCACACTTCACCATGGTGTATGCTCTTTTTGATGTATTTCTGGATTCACTTTGCTATATTTTGTTGAGGATTTTAGCATATATGTTCATCAGGAATATTGGCCTGTAATTTTGTCCTTGTAGTGTCTTTATCTGGTTTTGGAATTAGGATAATGCTGTCCTTGTAAGATGAGCTTGAGAATTTTCCCTCCTCTTGAATTTTTTGGAATAGTTTAAGAAGGATAGGTGTTTGTTTTTCTTTGGATGTTGGGTAAAATTCACCTGTGAAGCCATCTGGTCCCATATTTTGTTTGTTGGAGTTTTGTTTTTATTACTACTTCAATTTTATAAGTTATAATTGGGCTGTTCAGATTTTCTCATTCTTCCTAATTCAGTTTGGAAGACTATATGCTTCTAGGAGTGTATCCATTTTGTCCAGATTGTCTAATTTGTTGGCATATAATTGTTTGTAATTATTTTTTACAATCCTTTGCATATCTGTGTTGTCAGTTGTTACTTCTCCTCTTTCATTTTTGTTTTTATTTATTTGGATCTTCTCTCTTTTTTTCTTGATGAGTCTGGTTATAGGTTTGTCAAAAGGATTTTTATCTTTTCAAAGAACCAACTCTTAATTTAATTGGTCTTTTGTACTTTTTTTTATTCCAATTTGTTTATTTCTGCTCTGATCTTTATTATTTCCTTTCTTCTACTCACTTTGGGCTTTCCTTGTTGTCCTTTTTCTAGTTTCTTTATGTGTAAAATTAGATTATTTGAAATTTTTCTTGCTTCTTGATTGGGGGTGCAATGTTATAAATTTCCCTCTTAGAGCCACTTTCACTCACTATATCCCATGGTTTTGGATTGCTGTGCTCTCATTTTCTTTTTTAATACCATATTACTATTTATTTATTTATTTATTTATTTATTTATTTATTTATTTATTGTTATTCAAGTAAAGTTGTCTCTATTTTCCCACCATCACTCCCCCCCATCACAGAGAGAGGGCAAAATTTACATCATGAATAAAAAAGGGAATGAAGGAGGAATGGCGTATGAGAAGGGAAGCATAGAGTATTAGATTTAAATGGAAATAAAATAAAATAACATAAAGACAAAGAAAAAGGAAGAAAAAGTAAATAAATAATAAAAATAGAGGAGCCAAATTGGAGAGACAGATCCATCACAGGACTATCAACAACAAATGAGCTAAAATTAATATAGGTGGGATGGGAACAAGAGAGGGGAAAAAGAAATAAAGAAAAGCTTAGGTGATGTCTAGAGGAATGGGAACTGATTTCAAAATGGTAGAGGGAGAGGGAATACTAAGAGTGAGAAACAAAAACCAGGCTAAGACAGGGAAAAATTAAAATTTGAGATGAAAAAGAAAAGAAAAAAAGGAAAATGAATGAAAATAAAAGGGCAAGATGAAAAAGGAAAAGAAGGAAAAAACAAAATTAAAAAAACAGGCTAATACAGGGCAAAATTAAAAATCTGAGATGAAAAAAAGAGAAAGAGAGGGAACTGGTAAAATTTGAAATACAAAATTAGTGAAGATCTGTGGCAGACTCTGGCCATCAGAGTCGCCTGTGGTGACTGAAGATGAACACAATGCACAGGCCACAGCAATCCTGTGGGGGAAAAGGGACGGTTTCTCAAGGGGAGAGCACCTCTGAGTGCCTCGGCCACTCTCTCAACAGGAGAGCACACCAACCCTTGTCTAGACAAGCTTTTATTGTTTTTCTCAGGTTTTACGTCAAGGGGATTTATTATCTATTACATAGAATATTGTTGTCTACATTTTAGGTACAATCAAAGAAATGAAAATAACACATGCAGAAGGGAAAGGTGGTGAGCTGATTAACTCTGTCCTTGAGAAAATTCACACAGGCTTTGGAAACTACCTTTGAGATAGGCAATAGACATCTACTGTTTCAGACCAGGGTGAGGGAGTTTCACCAAGAGTGAGCCATAGCAGTCTGTATGCATTTTCTAGGCCTGATTCCCATGGGAAAACCCAGTTTGAGGGTTTTTCCTGCCCACCATATCGCTTCTGTACATTTTCCATAGAGAACTGAGTCACATTTGCCAGATTTAAAACAAACCAGTTCCCTACAAAGATCTAGAGATAAAATTGAAAAAATGCAACAGCAACTACCCTATCCACATCTAACTAGCAAAGATTGCTAAAGGTAGAGAGAGGACGTGGGTATTTTAAGAGTGGGGAGGAAAAAATGATTTTATTGACCACTGACAAGAAAATTGGTTTTGTGAGGCTGGATGGAGGAGAAATAGTAAGAGTGCGGAATGGAAACAAGTTATAGCAAGAGAGAAAACAAAATTTAAAGTGAAAATAATGAGAGAAAGAAGAAGATAAAATGGGGTAAGAGAAGGAATGGGAAAATATGTAAACTGAGATAAACTATAGTATAAAATCTAGTGACTTCTCCATCACGATGGGGAAGACCACAGTGGATTTCATCTAGGTAGCCTCTAGTATTTACCACTGCTTTTTCTTTCTGGATCTGCCTCTGGTGATGTCAGACATTGACCCTGTCTGACCTTAGGCAGCTTGATCGAGACTTCCAAGAATCTGCATCTGTGACTGTCTCCTTCTTTGTTAATCTAGTCTGTCTGCACTCAGCAGTCAGGCTTAAGGATCATAGGGCAGGGCAGTTTCCCTCCTATGGAGGGAGTGGAGCCATTGCTTCCCCTCAGGCTGCTGCTGCTCAGAGGGGAGTGATCTGCCTGAGCAGGATGGTTGCTGCCATAGGGAGGATGATTCAGCACCAGGATCCCACATCTACTCTCTCAGCTCTCTCCCCAAAGTCTCTGCCTCCCCAGTCTCTCCTCAGGCATCTCCAGACCACTCTGCCTGAGCCCAGAGTAAGTGGCTGCAAATGAAAATGTGTGTTGGCCCTTTAAATGGCTCTTTGTGTCTGCAGCTATCTGTCTCTAGGAGAGAGCAACCCTGCTGCTTTTCACACTGCTTGTTACCTGTGTATTTTGGGGGCTCTGGTGCTCTAGGCTGGGGATCCCAGCTTAGTGTTTAGACCCCACTCTTCTCAGGAGACCCAACCAGCTGCTTAATTATTCCCCACGCTGCCACCTGTGGGCACCCAGCCAGCCCACTCGAGTCTCCACCGCACTCCTTACCAGTCAGGTTATACTGAAGCTGATTCTTCTGTCTGTCCAAGGTTATAAGGCTTATCTCTCACTAGTGTACAGTTGTTTGTTCCAGGTGATTTCTCCATAATTGAGTTGTAATTCCAGATTGGTCCTAGGAGTAGGTTAGTGTGACTTCCATGCACTTGTCCTCCATCTTGCCTCATTTTCCCCATCTTCTCATTGTCATTTGTTTCAAGGTGGTTTTTTTCCCCTTTCTTGGTTTCATTGTTAACCCATTTTTTGTAGTAACATGTTGTTTGTGTGTTTTTCAGTGTTTTCTTTTGTTTGTTTTGTGATTGATTTCTAGTTTCATATTATTATGGTCAGAGAAGATGCTTGATACGATTTCAGTCTTCTTAAATGTACTGAGATTTGTTCTGTGGGCTCAAATGTGGTCTATCCTAGAAAATGTTCCAAATGCACTTGAAAAGAATGTACATTCTGCTGCTTTGGGTAAAATGATTTTGAAGATATCAGTTAAATCCATCTGATCTAGTAAGTCATTTTTTAAATTATTTTATTGTTGTTCAATTACAGTTGAGATCTAGTAAGTCATTTAATATCATTGTTTCCTTGCTGATTTTCTGTCTGTAATATCTATCCATTGATGTCAATGATGTGTTAAATCTGATTGGGTACATTCCACTACTTTGTCTTTCAAATCTCTGATTGACCCTCTGCATTACCTAACTGAATGTTTATTCCTTTAGTGTATTCTTCGTTTCAGATACTGTATTCTTCATTCATGATTTCTATGTCCTTTATTATGCTGTTAAAGTTCTTACTAAGTTCTTTGAGCATCCCTATAACCATTTTTTCACCTCTATACCTGGTAAATTACTTCCCTATTTTCATTTAGCTCTTTTTCTAGAGATTTCCCCTCTTCTCTCATTTGGTGCATGTTTCTTTGTCTCCCCATTTTGGCCACCTCTTTCTACATTAGGTAGATCTGCTATGCCTCCCAGTCTTGGTATTGTGGCCTTATGCAGTAGATATGCTGTGGGACCCAGTGGCACAGTCTCCTTGATCACCTGAGCTGGGTGCCCCAGGAATGTCCCTTGTGTGGGTTATGTGTGCCTTCCTGTTGTAAGTGAGTCTTGATTGCTACTGGCCCATTAATAAATGAGGTCAACCATCAGGTTGGCTGACATACCACAGTGTATGAGCTGCTGTGCAGGTGCTGACCACAGAAAGTGGCATTTCCCTCAGCAAGGATTGGTGCCTACCAATACCTTCCATCAGATATTTGGCTTATAAAGCTTATTGAATCCTGCTCTGAGGTTTTCTGAAGGTGTCCACTTCATGTATTTGTTTTAGGGCTTTTTTGGAGAGACTCTGGTGCAGGTCAGTGTCAAATGCTGCCTTGGCTGGCCCTGGGCAACCTGTTTGGAGTTACAAAATGATCCACAGTTTGTAGCTGCCTCTGCTATGCCTTGGTGTGCGTGGGAAGGACCAAACTGTGCACCAAGGTCTGCTTTTATCAGAACTGAGCCTGAAGACAGGTTAGCAAACAGCCCAAGGCACCCTGAGATCCACCTATGCCTGCCAGCTGACTGTTAGACTCAGTCACTGAAAGAGCCTTTGGCAGTACTGGAATTGCAGGAGGTTGGTTCTCAATGAGTCACCAGGAAGGAGCAAAATAGATTTTTTTCTTGAGCAGATTATCTAATCAGGATAAATTTCTCATTTCTACATATTCAAAATATTTCTATTATCTAGGGTGTTTAATTAAAATTATTATGCATCAGATATCAACTTCCCTGTTTTAGGAAATGAGGTTGAATAAAAATAATAGGCTAATTTTAAATGCTAATATAAGTAAACTTTGAGCAAATCTCAAACCAACAACTCAAGAAAGAACTCTCTAGAAGCAACTTTATTATTCTTAATTAGATCAATACAATCACTATGGTGACTTGGCTGCCAAACTGGGTGATTTCCTAATGGCCTCTAGCTTTTTCCTGCAAAGTTGTGTCACACACTTATCTTCTGATTTTCTTACATGTTTGTGAATAATAATATTATCTGTATATATAAGTAAAGTACTTTCAACACTCCACATAAAGAGTATTCTAGAATCTTGAGAAGTTGCATGCCAACACACTTGTTTGGAAGGGGGATGGGAAGAGAAAGGAGGAAAATATTTAGTATAATATTGCTAAAGACAAGACTCTGAAATGAAGATAAAATTTCTCTCATGGCTACTTTTCCTCCCCACCCTCTTATAAGGTGATATAAGGTTGGAACACAGCTCTCCTGACTGTATTTAATGATCTTTTCACTGTATCAGAAAACTTTTAGCATTTCTGACTGGCGCTGTGCCTTGGCTTTCCATTAACCTATCTAGAGTGACCAAAGTCAGAAAGTAGTTGGGAATATGACTCAAAAATTTTCGGATGATAGCAGCATGACATTACATATTTGATAATCACTTAGGGTGAAAAATCTAAAGCGCATTGGCACCAAATCTTGGAAGGTACTATGTGATATTTCCCAGCAACGGATTTACTGTTCTAATTAACGTTCTATGCCTGAACACAACAGTCAGGTGAAATTTCAAGAAATATCCCTCCACTGCAAAAACACAACCATTCTTCTCATTTCAATATTAAAACACACACGTATAAAATACTCTATGAAAACGCTTAAAATATTTCCAAAGTTAGCCAAAGATGAATGATTGACACTTTTTTCTCTCCAGAAATTTATAGCTTTTTCGTTTCAGTATTCAAAGAGATATTCAGAGATAGAGTTATTGAATACAAGTAATGCTTTCAGTTGGGCAAGGTTATTAATTAACAAAACAATTTCATATTTATTAAATCATTATTTTTTTCCAGTGGTTCTTCAAAATTTGTATGGATTACAGATACCGGTGTGTTCATACAGCCCCTCTGAAAACATCAAGAACAACAATAACAAAAGTACCCTGATCTGTAGCATGTGTTGCTTTCCATGGTCTACAAACTCCCATCACGACCAACTCAAGGTACTGTAACTGTAGGTCACCAAATGCAGACTTGGAGGGAAATGCTCACAATGAGCCTCCAGCACACCATGGCCTTAGACACAGGAAGTTCAGAGAGCCCAGGGGAGGATCAGAGAGTCTAAGTGACTCAGATAAAGTCATACAATTAGTGAGAGTTCAAGACTCAAACCAAAGTTTTCTTGATTCAAGCTCAAGTTGCTGTATTATAGCAAATTGACCCCAGGTGTCTTAAAGTCCCCACTATGATACAGTGCATAAAATAATATTTTTAAACAGCAGGTGTATTTTTTTCTTAAACTATTAGATAGTTGGGCTCTGCCCAGCTAAGTCTATCCAGTCTCAACATCAACTTTCTACTTCGCCTAAACCAAGATTATTTTCTTTAAAAAGTTAAACTTTAGTATGGTAAAATATAATTTTAGAACAAACTTGAAAATGACAAATGACTAACATATACTTTGTGACGTATGCTTCACTAACTAGTAAAAATTTTTTAATAACCAGTTCTAAATTCTTTGAGATTATTCTCAGTATTCAAGATTGTGATTATCAATGTTTCTAGTCTGGTCATCTCTTATTGATTAGCAACTCTCAGTCTCAGGGGTGTTTTCTTTCTTTTTAACAAGAATTATCTGAATTAATCTCAGATTAGTCATAGTTAGCCTTTATAAAACCTTATTGGTCTCCAAGATCTTGCTTTCCCTAAACTTAGAAGAAAATAAATAGAAAACATCAGACAAGTTCTTTACTATAGGAGCACAAAAACTTCCATGACATATTTTCCCCTCATAATTAAAAAAAAGTAAAATATCCATTCTATCACAGGTGTGCAAATTGTTTAAGAAATCTCTTATATTAAAAAAAAAGACACTTAACAAGAACATGTCCTATGAAATGATGAAATATAGTATAAAGGTACATTAATTGAAAGATTGCAGCACAGGCCTATGTACAGATTGACTAATAAAAAAGAATAGGTCAGGTTTTCTCAAATATATGCAACTAAAATGCTTCCCCAAAAAGTTTCTGTGCATAAACACTCACCAAAAATACCACCTTCTTTATCCATCTCATAGAGATTTACAATCCATTTTACCATATTAAGAATATGAGAATTTCAGTTCTATAGAAACCTATTTAAATATATATAACACTAAATTTCCCAAACTTTCATCACCATGAGTCTTTTGGAAGAGAATTTATAATATTATCTTCCAAAGAATACTTTGGAATATGCTAGAATGGATAACTTACTAACAGACCTAACTATATACAATGTTGAAAAATGAGAAATATGAATTAGTAAGGATGGAGGAAAAATAATACTAGAACTGATTTCATTGAAACTTCTAAAGAAAGAAACCAAGTCTCTACCTCACTTTTTATACCAAAATAAATTACAAGCAAGCAAATAATTTTTTAAAAGATTTTATTTATTTCTTTTTAGAGAGAGGGAAGGGATGGAGAAAGGGAAAGAGAGACATATCGATGTGAAAGAGAAACATCATTCAATTGCCCCTCTCATACGCACCCCAACTGGGGAACAAACCTGTAACCCAAGCATGTGCCCTACTGGAAATCAAAAGGGTGACCTACTTTCAAATGCAGAACTATCCCCAACCAATTAAGCCACACTGGTCAGGGTGAAGCAAATAAAAATTTAAAATATAAAAACTAAAGCTTTAAAATATAAGATAAAATGTTAGTTAATATGTTTAAAATTTTGGGAATGGAAATACTTTCTAGACATAATACTGAAGAAATAAACTAAAGCAAACTTTATAAAGATCACTACATTAAAATTTAATATTTCTACAGAGCACAAAAACAACATTAATAATGGTAAAATAAAGCTTAATAGTAACTGATTAAAACTATTTGTAGTGCATACAAGGACTCACATATCAAGGGTAAAAAGAAACACAGAAAAACAGGTGCCATAATATAACAGGGAATTCACAAAATAAGAAATGTTCATGGCATTTAAATTCCAAAATGATGTTCGATTTAAATACCAATAAAATAAATAAAAATCTAAACAATACTAAAGTGCTATTTTCCACCTTTTGGATTGGCAAAAATTGGGTAAAATAGCAATACCCAATGTGAATGAGAGAAGACAGGAATGATAAGTCTCATTCACTCTTGGTAAGCACTGATGCAAGTTTCTGAAAAACAATTCTATATCTATCGAAGTTTAAAATATGATTACCTTTTGACTCCATTCATCATCTAGAAGTATATTTCAAAAATGCAAAGATGTATGCAGTTGAAAATAGGGCATACTTTCAAAACAATTGGATTTTAGAGTGTGATGGCATGAAATTTGTTGTTTCATGGGTTTGTTTGTTACAAATATTCCTTGATATAACCAAGATAGGCAAAGTGCTTGATTCATGACAACTCTATTACAGTAAACACAAAAATAAGCAGATGCATAAGAAAATTAACAGGAGATACAGTGATCTAAAAGTAACAGGGTGACTACTTTATCAGCACAGGATGGTCTGAAACAGTGTCCCTGAGGAAGTTTCATTTAAGCTAAGATCTGAATGATAGCAAGGGTAATTCAGACAAGAAAATATTTTATCCTATGTGTAAAGAGAATCCACCGTAAAGATGTTTTATATGTAATTTTCATTCTAGAACTGTCACTGTAACTTTCGCATTGAGAACAGGCTATATGGGGGCAGTGGTAGAATCAGGGAGGCCTACGTGAAGACTTCTGCTCTAGACCAGGGAAATACAATGACACCTTGGACTCAGGTGGCAATACTAAATATGAAAAAAAAGTGAGGGGGTTTGGAATAATGTATTATAGGGATAAAAATGATAGTGCTTACTGATTGATTAAGTATGGGATGAAAAAGGACATGAATTCAAAAAAGACCAATAATTTTAACTTGACCAACAGGAGAAATACTCTGATATTGACGTAGATGGGAAAGACAGAAAGAGAAATTTATTACGAGGTATAGGGCATTAGTAAACAACGCTTCTGCTTTGACTAGTTATGTTTGAGATGCCTACTTTGTATCCATTGTAAGGAGAGATATCAACCAGTCAAGTGCATAGCTGATGTTGAAATTCCACAAGAGGTTAAGTCTGGAAAAATATATTTTGGAATCACATAATTAATATTTAGAGCAAGAAACCAGAACGTAATTACCAAGGAAGCAGGGAGAAAGGACAGAACTGAATCTTGAATGTGCCCATATTAAAGACTGACCAGGAAAGGAAAGAGAGCCTGAATTCTAGTTCTACAATTTTCTAGCTCTACATATTTACTCATGTTAGCATCTCTGCTCATTAGTTTTATCATCTATAAAATAGGAATAATCACAATCCAATCTCCCAAGGTCTGCTGAAGATTAATGAAGATAACAGTAAGGTACAGAGAATTATCTCCAACACACAGTAGGTACTCAACAATTGTTTTTTATTGCAAAGATGTCCACTTAACAGCACAGGAAGTAGAAGCAACCTAAATTATAAATAATAAAATTATGTTTAACACTCATCAAAAACAAAGTTACATGCAAAATGAGGGAAAAACAGAAATAACTCCAGGTCGGTATAAAATTAGTAGCTAAAAACAGAAATCAGATTGGTTTGATTTCAGCTAAAAAATAAAGAAAATTATAAAAGTGTGACATAAAAAAGACCTCAGAATTTTACTAGATGGTGTCTTAGAGACTTCTAATGTTTGGACAGTCAAGATGTTAGAATCTCTGCCACTGGCCAGCCATCTATGTTAATTATTGTATGACTTCACATAACACATAGCCCATGATAAGTGCTTGCTATGTAGTTCTAAAATTCAGACATGAAGTGTATTTTAATGTTTCCATTAAATTTATTTTGAATTAAATCATCTCTCCACTGCATCTTAATTTTTAATACTGCTCAGACTATAAGAGGTAAAGCACTGATTACCTGACATAAAAGGGAGAAAACCTTACTGCATTTTAATTTTTTCATAAAATTAGGTCACTGAAAGGAAAAAAAAAGGATTCAGCTGAATATTTTCTTTGAAATATGCTTAATGCAATTTTAAAAATCAAGACTTGGAATATTCAAAAGAGTGTTAATGAGACTGGTATAATTAATAATACTTTGATACAATAGTTCAACAAAGTGATGTCAAAATAGAGTTGAATCCTTTTGCTTCTTTAATTCATCTAAATCTCTTAGAAAAACATTGCTTTTCTTCCTAGCATTCAGGGGTTAAATAATATCCTCCACTATCCAGAGTCAGATAAGAATTGAAGAAAAGACAAAATCTCTATCTAAGTGTAGTCACTTGTGTGCAGCTGCTAAACTCTCCAAACAACAGCTGGCAAATTATGACTATCACCCTTGTATTTCAGAACAATCTGAAAATCATTTGTATTTAAGTTACAGCTTTAGTGCTTCTGCTATGTGTTAATTCTTTCTTTTTTTATCATCCCTTCCCCCCTTGTGTTCTCCCCACCCACTTCCCTGCTTCCCTATTTCTCAATACAAAATTCTACCAAACCCACTCAGCATAATTTTCCTTTAAGGGAAAACAGTGTTAATGTTTATTGCCTGTATAGTTATTCTAGCAACTTAGAAAAACTTTCAGCTCAGATTTTTCTTTAATACAAGTCTTAGTGTATTTCTAGGAATACTGAGGATTCAGTTCTCACTCTTTATATTCAAAATTCTTCCATACATATTTCTTATAAATATTAAAGTGAAAAACATAGGATTCTGAATTGTGAATAACCAAGGAAATTGTATACTTTAAAAAAATTATTTGAAAACTACATATGACTTTATGAATTTATTCATATGGATTTTATATTTCTCATTTGACACAAATCTTTAGTCTGTCCTTTGATTTTAAAACTACATCCTTATAGACTACATAGGAGAAACCTCCTCTTTCTGTACACCCTCCAATATTAGGCTCCACCATAAGAAGAAAGCTACAAAGCTATGAAGCTCCTGGCTCCAGCTGAATTTTTGTGTCGGGGACCCATTAAGTATAGATGATTATGTAACTATTGTAGGAGAAGAAGGGAGGAGAGGAGAGAGAAGAAAAGGAAAAACAGAGGCTGCATGCCTTTTTGTGAAATAACCAAGGAGATAGAAGAAGTAAGTTCTAGATATTTACTGGAATGTCATATATCATTTAATCCTTATATCAACCCTTTGGCCTTTCTTATTCACATGTTACAGATAAGCACTTCAGGAAATTGATTGCCAGAGAGTTTGTTCAATATACTAAAGGTCACATACCTAGAAAATATGAAGTAAAGGGACCAGGACTGAAGGTCAGATCTGATCGATTCCAAGACCCAAACGTTTGCAGTGTGTGTCTTCCTTGGGATGTTTTTACTCGCAAATGGAACAGAGAAGAATTCTCTCATTTGCACAACAGTGAAAGCCATACCTTTGCAAGTGTGTTTGGCATTGCTGCCAGGGCTATTTTTTAGGGTAACGTTGATCAAGGAACACCAGAGAAGTTATCTGGCTAGTGTCTCCTCAACACCCTCCTTCTACCCCCACTAAGAGTCTTATGTATCAGGCAAGGGAATTGCAGGAGCCAGAAACCATCAAGAGTCAGCCATGGGTGGAAGAAAAGAGGTTAAAGAAGTTGAACTGGAGTCAGAGAAACCGTGCAGCCAGAAAATCCCATAGACACAGTGAGACAGTGCCTGCATACTCATTGAGAAAGCAAGTGTTTTAATTACTGTCACAATGAGGACATTGATTGTGGTCAACTGGTCTTAGCCAGAGAAAGAACATGGAAAGACTGTTCCCAGGTCAAGATCAGTAAAATGACTTGTGTTCTTTGCCCTAACCCTGCTCCCAAACTGGATGAGTTGAAATGCAGAATTTTTCAACTGTAGATCCTGGACTTGCATGGGGAAAGTCAAGAGTGAAGTTTTAAACTGAACTACACTGCTATTTTAACAGTGGAGAATAACCAAAGAGTAGTGAAAGCTGCTTCAAATGTTAAGGAAGCAGAAAGAAGGATTCAGCCTAACACAGCTGGGAGTCAAGAATGGAGAAAAATTAAACCATATATTTGCACCCATGAAACTTCTGTTTCTACAGGACACATGCATTATAATTGAATCTCAGGAAAAGAAAAATAAAATGGTAAAGTGGATAGAATGTTGCTGCATCTTTATAGGCAGGAGAGTTGACATTCAGAGATGTAGAAGAATTTGGCAAATTAACAATTAGCAAGTAATAGAACCCAGATACAAACCTGGGACCTTCTAACAACAGACTGCTGCAATATTGCTTTAAAGCAACTTAACAATACACATCCCAAACAGTTTTCCATTGTAAACTGTGTTTACATCAATTGAGCTCAATTATGCATTTTTATAAAAGCACTAGAGAAGATATTTACAAAAATTTCTTTTTATGTTATTGGAAAGTATGTATGACATAAAAAGGAAAAATGTGTGTGTGTGTGTGTGTGTGTGTGTAATATCAACCAAAAATGCACAAACAAAATGAGTTGAAGGAATTATAGCATTATGTCAAAATGTTGGACAATAAGAGGTTGAGTAGAAAACAGGAATTATGGTTGAATTTTTCTGCTTCTTTACATTACATGTTTTACACTTTCCCTAAAATCATCTTTAATGGCTTTACAATTACAAAAAGCTAAGATTTGGGGCAGGGGGGAACAGTTGTACTACTTTGCTATACACTTTGTACATATTATATAAGTATTTTATTTATTTAGCTTATTTTGAATTTATTAAAAGTAGCCAAAAAGTTTTAAAATTTAGATGTTTATAAAACAAGTAACACAATCCAATAAGGGAGATTTAAAAGGGCAGCTGAGTGACTTGCAATTGTTTGAGAGTTTATTACTTCTATTCCACTTCTTAAAACATAATGCCAGTTTTAAACATTGCTGTGATGCCAAATTCTGGTTTCGTATGTTTATCTCAGTTAGTAATAAAGAATGTTCAGTGAATAATCTTACTGTCTAGAGTCTATCTGAGAGTCCAAAAGGTATAAACTCTCTGCAGCTTTTTCTCAAGTTACAAAACATGAAAGCCCAGCTTACAAAACAGCCACTATCCCACAACAGAAGTACAGCCTTTAGTGGGCAGAGCCGAGTACCCATTTCATGCACAGAATTACACGGACTCCATTCACGCAGGGTACGGTCACACCGTGAAGCTCCGGCAGCCTCCTGCAGCTGTCTGGAAGCCACTGAGAAGCCGTTACAAGGGCAAAAGCTGTGAGAGGCACTGAAAGTCCTTTTGTTTTAATGCCACATTCCTTTCCAGTGCCTCTCAGATTCATTTTCCCTCACATGGTATTTTTGGTAAGGACTCCTTCATGTATAACACGCCTCTGAGGTCAGAAATGCAATAGAGTGATAAGCATTAAGGCAACTGTCTTACTACGAATTCCCCCAAAGATTCTGCCAACAGACAGATCAGAATGTCTGGCTAAATCATTCTAATTAGAATGAATCTGACCTGCAAAGCATACCTCAGGAAGGAACAGGCCTTGAGATCCATTTGTATTGAAACAGTGCCAGCAAGGGGGCTGCTCATTTCACCAGCTTCTCCTTTCAGCTCCATTTTACTCAAGTGTGCCTCCTTTTCCCTACTTGTAAAATGAGAAAACAAAGAGAAGCATCCCCTTCTGAGGAAAGTGGAAAGATCTGTGCAGTGTTTTCCTGAGCCTTTATGAAAGACGTGACATCACACAATTAATGGATAGAGAAGGTCCTGAAAATTGAGTTCCACTTAATAGAGATGACAATGATGACGATGGTGATGATGGTGATGATGACGATGACGATGACGACAACAAAGCCATGGCCTTCCCAATATAAAACAGTAGCTAGAGGTTAACTTTAAACATGTGCCCAGAAGTGCTTTTATTCAAATAGCCATTGTCTGAAATATGATTCCTTGGGGAACTTTCTCTCCATGATCTATACTCTGTTTCCTTTCACCTCTGCATAGTCTTTGCTCCGTGCAGTTTTACAGTTCCATTGATGACAGTATTTACTTTGTCCTTCCTCTAAATAATGTCTAATTTAATTATTCTACTTTTTACATAACCTCTGTGTTTGAAGATAGGAAATATAAAATGCTAGGTATAGAAATTTTTTGTGCTATATTTAAAGTGATCCAGTATAATTTAGATTTGGGAGATAAAACATTATATACTTTATCTATCTATCTATCTGTCTACACACACACACACACACACACACACACACACTTATCTTTTGCTGAATTTCGGATTTAAAATATTCATGAAAACAAAATTCAGAGAATAGTGCTTAATTAGAGAAAACTAAAGGGAAGATTTGGGGAAGAGAAAGTGGTAAATAAAAGAAAAGAGAGGTAGTACATATTTGCGAATAGAGGAAATAAGACCATTGTGGTAGCACTGCAAAGTGGGATAGCAAACGCTGCTTCATCCTGCCTGTGATTAAGGGTGAGAAGGGACTAAATTAAAATTTTGTGTATTGGAATTAAGAGGAAAAATATGAAGCGGCTTACAAGATGAAAAGTTGGTAATAAAATTGTTACAATAAGATATGTCAAGTGTATATGACCATATTTTTTAGACACTAACATCTAGTACAGCTCATCAAATAATAAAAATAAATACTCATACATCTTATAGCCTTCAACAGTTCAATAGTCTGTCAGAAGAAAGACAAAGAAATGCTGGTTGGCCTGGTATGATGACAACCTTTTCTACTTGATTAAAGAAACAAATACCCTAAACATGAAACATTTCTCCGAACAGCTGGGTAACTTTATAGCCCTCTGTAACTCACATCCTTTAATACCAAGACTTAGTGTCTGAAGACTTATAAAAAGGGGTAAGTAGGCAAAATATACAATAATGAACATGACTTAATCTTGTACCGTATCAGACCATTCAACCATAAAGCACTTTATGATCCATATAAACATTTCAGGCTCATCCAGGCTCTTAGATTGTAACTAAAAGGAACTAAATGAAACCTCTATCACTCTCCAATAGTTGCCTCTGAAACTTTAAAGGTTCAGTAAAGGTCCATGTATCTTAAGCTCAAAATGCAATCTTAAATTGTTACTACCTATTGAATATTTTCATTTTCTCAGTACTACCTAGTCCCTTGCAATTCCTCGTTTTCTAGCCATCTTTCACCTATAAAGTAAACACCTTTAAAGATTTTCCTTTTTATTCTTCCCCTGTGAAAGTAATTTCGACTAGGGTCACATTAGATTTGCTGATGGATGATTTCTGAAAAGTTTGTGTGCTGGTTCCTACTCTATTTTAGAAGCATCATCTGCTTTCCTCACACCGATTTTCTTTTCTCTGTAGGACACACCTACATGGATTTGGCATGGATTCAGCACAATAAGGGGAACACTCCACAGCCTACAATGAAGGAATTAAGTCAAGTCAGATAACAGTCCATCACTTATTAAGTACTTAGAACTTCAACATTCAAAAGCCCACAGAAAATAAAAAAGACTGTACATCTCACATGAAACTCCAAGGTAGAAGTGTCGATATGAATGGCAGAAGATGGCTTTGCATTTAATTTATACAGGATTAGCTGATTCTTCCATAAAAGGGTATCGTTAATATATACTTGAAAAATAAGATGCTGAGGGAAGAAGGAGGTAAGTGATGACAGAGTTACTGCCGGGACACTGGAAGTATGGGAATGAGAAGTGAAGTGCCAAATACCTCCGGACCACCCACCACCCACTCCTTCCACCAAGAATAAAGCAGCCTCTGAGGAGTACACAAAGCCCACGGATGACTAGGAGCTAAGAAGAAAAGTCTGTCAAGATGACCCAGACTTGAACTTAGAGGAGATAAAAGGAAAGCTGTGATAGCTACATTCAATTCATTCAATAAACTACAACTCTCAAGAATGTAGTTAACAAAAAGCATCCTCAAGGTCAGGTTTCCTGAAGAGTTTTTATAACTATATCCCTATGAACATAGAATGATCTTCAGAATGAATTGGTGGTTTCTGGCGGGTTAGTTGGTCAGTTCCACATGCTCACATGAACTGAAGGAGACAAAAGTGGGTGAGGAATCAGGTGGAAAGAGAGCCAAAATGAGAAAGGAAACTGAAGCATGGAGAAAGAGTAGGCATATAAGAAATAGGAAAGAAAAAAAGAGAGAACTAGGAGAAAAATAACAATAAAGATGGAGTATAATACAAATAGAAGAAAAACTAAATATGAGAAAATTTAAAAAATTTTAATCAGATAAAGCAAGTTAAGAAATGTCATCCTTAGTCAATTGTAATATTATTATAATTTAATCTCAAATATTTAATGAAAAAGAATATCTAAAACCATTTCTCCTATTTTTACCTATTCCCATTACTATTACATATAGTCTCAACCTGCAGTTCCGCTGGTGGGGAATTTCACAGTTTTCTTCTATATTGCTTTAGTTTCTAAAGGAGAAGTGCAACATGAATCTAAGCTTGTTTTACACATAGATGTATTTAAAAAGAAAAAGCATGCATTTCCTAATGCAGCAAAAACTCCATATATCTTTAAAAGGAATTGCCTCAAAGCTTGTTGGTTTTCTTACTCAGAAAAAAAAAATATGGCACTAATGCATTGTCGTCACTTCCCTTGAACTTTGTAGTTGCATAATGGTTTAACCCTGTCATCGTCACCAATTGAGCACACCGGAGCTCAGAGGCTCAGTGGTGTGTCTCATAATCTAAAAAAGCAACTTTCATCAACTGTGCACTTCCCAGACTTCAGCGCCTGTCAATGGAAGACATGGATCGAACTTGTCCCATTAAAGGAATCCCTGAGCTGCTTGTTAACTTCCAGATTCTTGGTCCCATTCAGGAATTAATGACTCTGAATCTAGCATGAAGGGAAGTTGACTTTTTAGCAAAGGTCCCAAATGATTCCAAATTTGGGCACCTTTAAGATCCACGTCAATAAAGAGCAGTCCTTAGGGTACACATGACATGTGCTTTTGTTTTTCCACCGTGAGTGATATGACAAAAAAGAACTACTGTACCATGGGAACCACTGCAACAGACTTATAAAACTTTCACTAAGAGATTTTTTTAAATTGTATATCAAACTGTCATTTGATCGCCTTCAAGAAATCCATATAGAAGCCAAATACCACCCCATGGGAACAAGCAGGCTTGAGAGAGAAAAAAAACTGCAACTTGATTGCTTATTAATGGAACCAAGAGCCAAACGTTCACTCCAGCCACCTGCGAGCGATCTGTGTTTGACATGTGGCATGGAAAGTGGTCATTTGTTTCAGACTCTGTGGCCGGCAGACTTATAGTGACTTATGGTGATAGAGATAGAAATTCATTTCCTTACATTTTAGTCCAGTAGAAGTTAAATTCTCGTTTTATTACTTTATGACCTTTGCCACAGAAACTAGTTGAATGCTATAAACAGAAAATTCTTTCTTTCTTTGTGTAATACCACAGAAGATGAAGGACTTTAAGAAACAAGAAGTGTTTTCATTGTGGCATCTCATGTGGCACAGGAAAATAAAAAAATAAAATCCTGGTTAAGCTAAGTATTGATTGAAGTGTTTTGTAAATTCTTCCAGAGTTATCAGCCATTCTAAAGCTTTTTAGATTGGCACTGTAAGAACTACTTGGCTTAATTCTTTCCAAAGTTCATCACCTATAATTAATGGACTGGGAGTATAAATGTTTTTAGGTCTGAAGTTTATAATCCCTTGGATTTTAAATGTACTTGACCTCTATCCTCTCCTTCCCTGTAAACATCATATTCATGCAGAAATAGAAGATAATTTGCTACTCATTGTATTGATTAGCTCTGAATTCCAGTAAATAGATAAAATGTTGTAATCTTAGATACTTGGAGCCTTTTTCTTCCAGGTTTTGCTAATTCCTATGTAATACTAGCATCACCCTCTTCAGCAAAACATTAGTTCTCATCTTCATTTTGCTGTAGTCCCTTGGGACTATTGAAATTGACTAAGGCCCCCCACGTTAAAAGCCTCATAAAAATCATCTGCCACATTTAACACTGACCTAGACACTGAAAAATATGCTTAGGTTAAAAAAGTTTTCTTTAATTTTTACAATAAAAGTAATCCTAAAATGCACTCAAGTTTTAGTAAAAAATAAAATCTACGGCTATGGAGTAATTTTTAGAACACCATGACAGTCTTTAAAAATATGTGAGATGTAATACATTAGTATTAATATTTGTTTATAGTGATGTCTATGTGAACTAGTTCTCAACTACTCTTTTAATAATGAATAAAATGTAAAATGATGAATTTAATATAAAAATAAGAACAATCATTATTGAGCACATGCTATGCGCCAAACACTATTCTATAAGTTTATATGCATAATCTTATTTTATGCTGAATTTTACCAATGGAACACTTGCTTTGAGAGGTTAAGTAACTTCCCTAAAGTTATCATCCTACTGAAATTCAAATTTAGGTCTGCATGATCAGAAAGCTCACCTTTTAAAATGTGCATATTCTTCCCTTCCTTAATTTTGAATTTTTTTTTAGTGAAAGGAGAAAGATTTATACAATCTAAAGAGAAACTAGAGTTTGAATGTTTTTTTAAACATGTCTTATTGGATCAGAATGATCTTTCTCAAGAATTAATGCTGGTTTGTTTCCATCTATGGTAGAGGAAAAAATACTGTATTTATAGTCAGAAAGCCTATGCTACCATATGCTCATTTTTATGACTGGAAAAGTCAACAGAGGTCTCTTAGCGTTAGTTTCCCCTTTTAGAAGGTGATCAGGTAGACAGGCAGTGGCATTTTCTCATCTGGGCTGCTTGATATGTCCAAAGGAATGAATCTAAAGCCACCCCTAAGTGTTATAACCACTACTATCCTACATAAAGCACATGGCAAAACGACTTTAACTGCTGACATCATATTTTACAGGAAAGGACATAGAGCTGGGTATACCATCCCCAGGAATGGGAGCTGTTGTCATGGTATAGAATGATGTCTGAAACCAGGGAAACAAGTACACAAGAATTTTTAAACTGATATGAAACCAGCCTAAACATTTCTGAGACTTAAGAAATTTTGGATTACTGCCCTGGCTGGTGTGACTCAGTGAATTGAGCACCAGCCTGTGAACCAAAAGGTTTCCAGTTTGGTTCCCAGTCAAGGCACATGCCTGGGTTGCTGGCCAGGTCAGGTCCCCAATAGGGGGGCACATGAGAGGCAACCACACATTAATGTTTCTCTCCCTCTCTTTCTCCCTCCCTTCCCCTCTGTCTAAAATAAATAAATAAAATCTTTTTAAAATTAATTAATTAATTTTGGATTACTGCCCTGACCAATATGGCTCAGTTGATTGGGCATTGTCTTACAAATCGAAAGGTTGCTGGTTAAATTCTGATCAGGGCACATGCCTAAGTTGCAGGTTCGGTCCCTTAATGTGGTACAAACAACAGGCAACCAATTGATGTTTCTCTCTCATGTTAATGTTTCTCTCCCTCTCTTTCACCCTTCCTTCCCCTCTCTATAAATAAATAAGAAATTTTGGATTACTCAGTCTCAGAATATAAAATATAAAGCCTAATACACCTTTCCTTTATCAGTGGGAATAAAAATTAAGCAATTTTTGTTGTGTTGGACAAAATTTTGCCTGTATCCTCAGATCCACTCAGTCAAATTTGTCTGTAGGTATCATGCAATTGAGGTAGGACATGTCTATTTTGAAATCGTGGTATGATTATAACTATATAAAATTTAGCTCGGTCTACCACTTTGACCTTAAAAATTTCCTCAGTATGCAACCTACATGCATACCCTAATCTGACATTAAATAAACTTTAAAATATGCCTGACTATACTTCTGGCCAAGACAGAGTTGTAGGTAGACAGGCTTCATTTTTTCACACAACCATAAGAATGATCACAACTAACCTCAAAACAAAAAGCAGCCAGAACTGCCAGAAAACTGAACTGTATGGAGGTCTGACACCCAAGGATTTAAAGAAGAAATATTTATCTAGATGTGTAGAAGGGGCAGAGACAGGGAGCCAAGGAAGAAGGGACACTGTGCAGGTGGCAGCGAGGCAGTGGTAGTGGTGGCCAGCAGAACAGAAGGCCCTGCATTCACAGATAAAAACTGAGAAGGACACCTGGGGAGTGAGTGATCCCCAGGCCCAGGCCAGACCATGCAGCCCGGAGTTCCAGCACCCAGAAATAAAGCCTCATAACTTCTGGTTGTAAAAACCACTGGGGGGTTGGGGTGATGGAAGAAACTGCCAGTCTCTCAGCAGAGTCTGTTTAAAGGACCCACATGGTCCTAGAATGTACATATTCACCCACTCTGGGATTCAGCAACAAGGTAGAGGCTAGAAGGGTTCCAGTCACATATGGGAAGTGACTAGGTACAGAGTGAAAGCCGAGCAAGTGACATTACTCCCTCTCTGACTCCTCCCCCCTACATACAGCACCATAAAGTGGTAAAGCGGGTTGCTTCACCCACCCTGGTAAATACCTAAGGCTCTACCCCATAAAACATAATAGGAACACCAAAAGAGGGAATCAAAACAGCTCTACCTAATACATAGCAACAAACATAGGCAGTCTGCTAAATTGAGGAGACAAAGAACTATAGTCCAAATGGAAAAACAGATCAAAACTACAGAAAAAGAACTAAACAAAATGGAGATAGCCAGCCTATCAGATGCAGAGTTCAAAACACTGGTGATCAGGATGCTCAGAGAACTCACTGAGAATGGCAAACACATAAGGGAAGAAGTGAAGTCTACACAAAGGGAAAAAAGAAAAATCCATAGGGAACCAACAGTGAAGGGAAGGAAGATGGGGTTCAAACCAATGATTGGAAACATAAGGAAGAAATAAAGTCAACCAGTACAGAATGAAGAAATAAGAATTTTAAAAAACGAGAAGATAAGAAGACTCTGGGACATCTCCAAACATGCCAACATCTGAATCATAGGGCTACCAGAAGGAGAAGAGGAAGAGCAAGAAATTGAAAACCCTTGAGAAAAAATAATGAAAGAAAACTTCTCTAATTTGGTGAAGGAAATAGATATACACATCCAGGAAGCACTGAGAGTCCCAAACAAATTGACCCAAAGAAGGCCACACCAAGACACATCATAATTAAAATGCCAAAGGTTGAAGATAAAGGGAGAATCTTAAAAGTAGCAAGAGAAAAGGAGACAGTTACCTACACAGGAGTTCCCATGAGGTTGTCAGCTGATTTCTCTAAAGAAACTTTTCAGGTAAAAAGCAACTGACAAGACGTATTCAAAGTGATGAAAAGCAAGGACCTACAACCTAGATTACTGTATCCAGCAAAGCTATCATTTAGAATTGAAGGGCAGATAAAATGCTTCCCAGATAAAGTAAAGCTAAAGGAGTTCATCATCACCAAGCCATTATTATATGAAATGTTAAAAGGAGTTACCTGAGAAAAAGAAGATCAAAACTATCAACATTAAAAGGGCAACAAATTCACAACTATCGACAACTGAATCTAAAATAACAAACTAAACAAGCAGAACACAAATAAAATCATAGGAGGTATGGCGATCATTTGGAGGCTTATTAGCTTGGAGAGGGAAGGAGGAAAATGGGGGAAATATACAGGGAATAAGAAGTACAGTTGGTAGGTACAAAGTAGACAGGCAGATATTAAGGAGAGTATAGGAGATGGAGAAGCCAAGGAAATTATACACACAACCCATGGACATGAACTAAGAGAGGGATTGCTGGAGGGAAGGCAGAGACTGGGCAGAGGGGGGCACAGTGGGAAAAGACTGAGACATCTGTAATAGCATAATTGATAAAATATACTAAAAAATCAAAATAAGAAAAAAATGATTTAAAAGTATGGCTGGTTAAATTTGCTATTAAAGGTGCCTCCAAAAGAAGAGGCTGTCGTTATTTATCAGAACTGTTAGATTAAGTCCTCTACCAGTAAATGACCCCCAGAAGATCAACTTTTCAGATGCTATATATAAAGGAAAATGTCCACTACAGCTTGTCTGTGAAAAAGTACCAGTCAATACGATTGCAAACTCAGAACATTAAAAAAAAATCTCTAATATCAAAAATTTTAAAGTTTCAGATCACTTGTGTATGCTGTTAGTGAGAGTGTAGATTTTTAAACTCCTTTTAGGGAAAACAATTAATGGAGTGTGTTCACAGTAAAACATGTTAATTCCCTTTGACCCAATAATTCCACTTCTCAGAAAGTTACCTATGAAAATAGTATAAGAAAGAAAGGGAGGGAGGGGAGGAAGGAGATGGGGGAAGAGGCAGAGAGGGAGGGAGGGAGGAAAGAAAAAAGGAAAAAAAAGAATATAGAAAGAAATAAAGATAGGGAGAGAGGGAAAGGAGGAATGGAGGGACAGAAGGAGAGAATGGCAGAGAAAAAGTGCAAGATACAAAGAATAACTGTTTGTTTTGTATTATTTGTAACATAAAAAGAACCTAAATATTCATAAAAGGACAATAGCTATATAACCTATTGCATACACACACAAAAGATTTACTAAGCAGTCAGTGAAAGTATCCATAAAAAGTTTATAACATGAAAAATATTTGCTACAATGTTAAAATTTGAAAACCAGATGTCAACTCAAATGAAATATAAAAAATACAGCATAAAAATGGATTGAAAAACTGTATGTTAGAACTTATTATCCTTGTAGATAGCTGGAATAAACTGTTTTCTATTTCTCCCATATTTTCAAATAGTCCAAAATAATGATTTATTACTATGTAATATTTAGTTTTTTAATGTATCAATTTTCTAAATTCTTAAATGTAGTCTATCTAATTATATCACCTTTTCAGAATTAAGAAAACAAACAAGATTTTTTCCTCCCTAATTTTAATTCTGAAGTTTAGATGACCTTTAAAATAATAAAGTTTATTTCTTCATCTAATGTGTGTTCAGTAAAGAATAGAGACATATACAAAAAAGTAGAAGAAATAAGATAAAATTTCAATAGTAATATTAGTAAGAGATAATTAGTATTAACATTAGTATACAAAACACATTCTTCTGGGGTTCTTTCTTGCATTTTCCCTCTTGTTTTATATAGTTATAATCATACTATAGATGCAAATTTATTTTTTTCCATTTTTTACTATAAAACCATTTTTAAAGACATCTAAATTCAATACTACAATGGCATATAATTTAATATTAACATAGTTCCTGAAACTGAAATATAAGAAGTAATAAAAAAATTTTTAAAAACAAAACAAATACACTTGAATCATGGGGAATCCAATGTAAGTTGCTCTCTGTAAACATGATGTTCAACTAATTAAAAAGAATATATCTTTATAGACTATGTTTTGACACATGATGGGTTATTTTATGTCATAAAGTATCAGTTAATTCATAAGAAACAAACAGCTATACCAAAACAAACAAAAAAAAAAGCCTGGAAAATATTTCTACTTTCTGTGAAATCCAGGTTGGAAAGAGCTGGGCTGGCATTTTCCTTATCTTCACTTTGGCTCAAATTTGTGAATGGGAACATAAAAACATGTTATAAAATTAAACAGTGAAAAAGAGGGATAGAAAGAAGGAGGAGGAGGAGAATGCCTGATGCTTATCCAGATACAATAGTTAAAGCATCACAGACTTGCATTCACAATTATTAGAAACTGTGGGTAAAGCTCAGGGAATGTTAAATTTCACATTCCAAAAAATTGCATCCCACACATATGACTCAGACCAGTTTTAAGTGGCATGGGAACATCATTAAATATGACTCTAGTACTTTGCACTGTGTACAAATAACAAATACCTGATAGAAAAAGTGGATCATTAGTACTGTGCATCCTATGTCTATATATCTGTCTATGTCTGTCTGTCTGTCTCTCTGTCTCTATCAATGAGAAAGAGAGAAATGGATGAATGGAAAAAGAGACAAAGAAGCAGACAGAGGCAGAGGGGGAAAGAGAAAGAGGGAGCCAGAGAGAGACAGAAAGACATTCAGAAAGAGAAAGAGCGTGTACACAGAAATAAACAATATCAAAAGTGATGTACTCAGAAAAGTATAATGACCAAATTTGACATGAGAGATGGTAGAAAACTTATATATAGCAAGAAAAATGGGCAAAACTGGAAATTTCATTTAAAATTCTACCTCTTGAAATGTTGGCATTGATTGGACTAAGACTAAGGGGTAATTATAATGAAGACATGGTCATAATTTAATACACATAATTTTGATTATGTGATTTATAATGAAAATGTATTTACTTTATTACTTCTATAATAATTTAAAAAACTAAATAATATTATGTCACTGTAATACAGATAAGAGCATATAAATCACTGTAATCCCTAACCCCCATGTAATCACATTTTGGTTTATATAGTAATGCTCGGTGCTTTCCCCTCTTTCAATTACATCATTTCTTTTTGTTTCTTTCAATTATTGTAATATTTTATTATATTATTTAACCATTTTCATAAATATTTTAATGTTTGCAAACATATGTACATACACTCAATATTTAACATTTCTTCATCTTGAGATTTTTTTTATAAATCATTAAATTTCTTTTCTAAAAATTTTCTCTTTTACAAGGTAGGGGCAATCACTAGGGCAAATTGTATAGTGGTACAAAATAAAAGAAAAAAGATAATGTGAAAAAATACTATAATATCTTACAAATTAAAAGAGTCCTGTGATAATTCTAGGTGTAATCTGAATTTCATTAAAATTTATAAATGTTAATGTTAAAATAAATAAATGATTAATATAATGCCATTTCTGTAGATCCTGAAAGGCAGCGTGACTTAGTAAAGACAGAAAGGTGAATAAAATAAAAATAAAATAATGTTAATTACAGTTATCTATCAAAAGAGAATTTGGCAAAACAGCAAATGCTCTAAAAAACTGTGTTTTCATTTGGTTTGTCCTGGTTTGGTTTGGAGTGGCAGATGGCGATGATGATGGCCACTTAGCACAAATATATACAATAGCAACACAGATATTGTCATGAATGCAAAAAAAAAAAAAAAAAAAGAAATAAAAGAAAAGGAAAAAAATTACTTTTTTCTTAAATTGAAGTTAGGGATAACGACTAGAGATATTTCCCATCTATGTGTTAAGAGGCTGAAGATAACTGGAAAGAAAGGTGTGGCTCACTGCTTGGGGTAAATGATTAACTGCTAAGAGGAAGCACAATCAACTTTTTCCAGGTGGACTATCAAAGGGAATAATCTTCGCACTGGAGCACAGAACAGGCAAGGTTAAAGGAAACTGAAGACAGAGATAAGGAAAATGGTAATAGGTAAACTCCCCACCTTTTAATGAAGCTAAGTCTTCAGGCCCGTACAAGTTAATTCTTAGCATATGGGGAAAACTTTGAAGGTGCGATTGGCTGCTCTACTCGGCATTATCTTTTAGGAATCAAGTCAGAGTTTCCATGGACAAGTGTTTCATAGTTCAAAGCGTAGCTTTTAGACCTTTAAGTTGGCTTAATACAAAGTTTCAGAATTACTCTTGAGAATTTAGAAAAGGATGTAGTAAGCACTGGAGGACTGCACAAATGCACTATGAATAAGGAAAGAGATTTTTTAAATAAGATTCCTATACACAGTGTACTATATTTAAAAAAACAGTGATAATATAATTAATAATATTCTCATCTACAGGGTGAGGAAATATTGCTGAGATAAAAACAGTGTTAGTTATAGCTTCAATCTTACTCAAGAAGTCAATGTAAAGCAAAACTCTAGTGATGTGCCACGTGATTCTGCTATTGACCATACCTTGACCCACATTTATATTAAATGGCATAAAAGGAAACTAAGGTAATTGAATTGATAGGAAAAGAAAAACCCACTATGTGTGATATCTAACTGATCCAATTGTAGGAGACTAATTCAAAGTGATGATCAGGTTTGAATAATGAAACTATATTTTTAAAAGAAAACTGGATATATGAAACATTGTACTAGACTTATAAAATTATTTTCCTAATTAATAGAGGGAGGGAAAGTTAGGAAAACTTGATATAAGAGCAATTAGAGTAAAAAGTAGCTAGGAGAATTGGTTGACATTAGTTCACCATCTAGACAAATGGTGGAAGTAAAATGGGAAGCCCATTTTAGGGTCAGCACCATCTGTTCTCACTAGTTCAGTTTTACCAGCAATAAAGTAAGGTGTTTATACCTGTATCAACTTCTCAACGGGATCAAAAATCATGAGAAAGAGAGGTATGATCAAGTGGTTTACATATCTGATTACCTTTGTCCCTCTTGTTCTCATTTTACAGATGAGAAAACTGAGGCTTAGAGAACTTGCCTACTTACCCAAGTCAACCCATGAGTAAAATAGATACCAAGCCAAGATCTGATTGACTCTCGAGCCTTTACCATTAACCACACTTCTCCAGACCTCCTTGAGGAGAGAGGTTAAGATCCTTCCCACACTCAGTAGACCTCTTTTTAAGAGGAATATTCACTACCTGAAATCTGGCCAAAGAAGGCAGTGGGGAGAAGTTGGGCAAGGATGACGGGGTTTTAAAACTGCACAGTGTGAACTATGGCAAAAGGACCTGGAAAAGGTTTACTCTGAAAGGAGACACAGAAAGGACAAGGACACTGTCATCCCTCATTTCAAGGGAGAGAAAGTCGGAGAGAGATTAGATGTATTCAACATGTAAGCAGAAAGCTGACTTCTGCTGGGTGAATGAATGACAGCTGTAGGACACTGATTTTTATTAATATTTAAACAAATATTACAATTATACTATTTGAAAATGTTCCTGACTTGCTTGAATTCCATCTCAAACAGTGACTGGATTTTAGAACTGTAGAAGTAACCTCTGTTCTGGATTTTATTGATTTATTTAATATAGATGCATTGAGCACCTACTATAAACCAGGCACTTTGCTAAATCCTGAGAATACAGTGTTGAACAAAAGACAAAGATCATATTTAGAAAATAATTTGTAATTATAACGATAAAATGAAAACACAGTGCTGAACATGAGATAAGGACTCTTCTATACAGCTCCATTTCGGAAAGAGGGTGAAAAATAAGAAAGCAAATAATGAATAATTTAGTTTGTGATACTGATAAATATTGTAAACAAACGAACAAGTGATGACTGACAGTATGAGTTAGGGTGAAGGTATACTTTAGAGGGCTGCTCAAGAGAGTCAAATGACACTTGACAGCCGTGCTGAGTACTTAATGACAAAACAGAGCTCACAAAATCTAGAGGAAAAGCATGTCAATGGGGGTAACAGCAAGGACGAAGGTCCCCGTTGGAGTGGGCTTGTTGTTTAAATGGAAATTAACTATAAATAAGGAATCACAAGCTTATCTGACAGGGTAAGCTCATGTCTTACACTAACATTCTCAACTTGAGAATGTCACTTTCGAGTCTAAATCTTTTGAAAATAGATGAGGCAGAATTCACTGGAATTGATGTGAAAAATTCATGGCATTAGCTGTCAATGAGAGAGCAGTGTATTTTGTGGCATGCTTTTAAGCTGCACTGATAAACTTTATTACTTGTAAACCTGTAGAAGGTATTAACTTCATTTTTCCTTTCATTTTTTTCTAAGTAACAGATTGATTCATTATAATGATGAGCAACCTACCCAAATTGTATTTTCAAAACAGACGAGAACAGTATCTCTATCGCCACTCCCAGCCTAGGTCCTTGGGCTGAGTGCAGTACAGGTGTTGGGAGATGCCAGCTCTTGTCTTTATGTCACTGACAAAGTGTGTGATTTTTCCCAGGTCGTAACGTCTCAGGGAGCCAAGTTTCTCCACTTGGAAAGAGAAAGGATTACAGCCTCTGCCTAGCCATCTTGATGCAACTGAGCTGGATAATTTAGACAATGATGTAAAGATGATCTGAAAATTTTAAATTATTAGATAAGACAAAGAGCTTCATAGAAACATTAGTGTTATTCTTCATTGGAAAAGTAAGAAATCTTTGTAATTTTTCTCTAATCTGCAGAGGCTGTGAAGCCCAGCACAAGCTTCTAATAAAGAAGAAATAAGAACCAAAGCAAATTGAAACATGAGGGCAATATTGAAAGAAAAAAAAGGACAGTAATTAACATTTATATGGAGGAGTAAGGAACAGGGAGATATTTAGTTTAGAGACAATGTGGTTTCAAAGACAATGTGATACAAAACTTCATATAATAAAGAAGAGAACAATTCAGACAAAACAGCAGTCAAACGTGAAAGAAATATACCACAGCGCTGAATCCCTTAACACTTTCTCTATTTTTATTAAAAGACCAAAACTATCTTGACACGTATACAGTACTTTGGGTACAAATCCGCCACAGTTTACTTTGTATCTGTAGAAACAGAAAATTTATTAATTCTTATAGCTTTCCTCATATTTATTCCATGCTATAATATTATTATTAAACTTCTCTTCCCAAAAGAATTCAGTATTGCGATGTTGCAGAAATAGAGTGGAAACCTCATTGTCTCACTGAAAAAAAAAACAAAAAACATACCTTTATTTTATAGAAAGCAGGATGTCTATGTAGTTTAGGAAGGTATTTTGTTATTTCCCTGGCTCTGTGTACAAATAAGTGAAAATGATAAATTGAAGGTGCCAAGAGACAGACAAACGCATAAACCAATGAAAGATCAATACTTTAGAGGGTAACAGAGACTTAAGAAGGTTGAATGCAAATAAGACTTTGAAATGCAACAAGTTTCCAGAGGCTGGTCAGTGAAGATTTATGACCTACTTTGTAGATCACGTTTATCTGATATTACTAAAGCCTTCACACACAATCATGTCACTTAAACATGTATCCCAAAGTCTATGTGGAAAATTAGATCAGACAGTATTTCTCTACACCAAAGTTTTTACGCTTCCCTCACTCTCTTCACCCCCATTCCCTGAAACTGCCTGCAATTCTATTAAGAATCTTTGGCTCAAATTTCGTAGACTTTTAAGAACATATTATGACATCAGAGGACATAAAGGGAGGAGCAAAACTTAGGTCTATCATTAAAACAAGAGGTTACATTAATTATTATATGCAGGGGACAAATTGTTTTACACGTATGCCTTTTTAACCCTTAAAACAATCTTTTGATGTAGGTACTATTTTCATTTTGGAGATAAAATACCTGAGACTGAGAGAGGTTAACAGGCTTGCCTGGGGCACACAGCTCAGTGAACTGTGCAATCAGGATATGGCACACTATCTGTAAAGGAACTGACTAGCAAAAGCAAAGAACTGAAGTGTGACAGGAAGGGCCATGTTCAGTTTGACTTCTATGATTTACAGAAATACAAACTTAAAAAGCCTGCCATTTTTTCCAGCAAGGCTTAACAACTCCAGAGAATGAATGAAGAAAGCTAACTGCTGACATCATCAAGGACTGAGGACTGATCCATTTGTCGTGGTTAAAGCACAGTTATGGGGAGGGAATTATATATATGCTCTCATAGGCCAAATACCATGCTTTTAAAAGTCTAAAATTAAATTTTTCATCACCACAGTTTCTTGTAAAATGAATGAAAATGAGATTCAGGGCAGGTTGGGTTTTTTGGGGTGGGGGTCACAGAAGACAACCATCCTCGTGGCAGAGTGAAGTCTCCGGAAAAGCGAGTCTGAGCAAAGCTGCATTTGGGCTTCCTGATCTTTATGCGGGTCCTGGGTGACAGAGGGTCAGCGAAAGGCAGGACACTGAGAAGACATATAGGTATGTTGAAGCATAACTTGTTCAATGTCATAAGGTTATTCTCCTGGCAAAGTCACCATTTCTCATACATAAAGAAAGAACAATTTAAAAGTCTCACCAGACAGTATTTAAAGTAAATATAAAATATTTTAATTTAAACAAAAAGTCAGGACTAAGAAAAATTTGTGACAAATCATGTGTCTTTAAAGGTCAGAAATAATTATCCTCTAATTATTAACTCTAATTATGCTACTGTATTAACTTATAAGTCATGCTTTGGGGATTAGAGGGGAAGAGAGTATTAGGACAGTTAAATCTTGAGTCAATTTTTAAAATTATCACTTTTGAGATAAAAGAGGGGACAAAAAGAAAGAATATATATAATGTCAAGTGGTGGGGGAGGCCTCAGGAAAGGGGAAGCTAAGTGTAAGGTAAGAAGCCCAAGAGCCTCAGTGGGGGAAGGGGGTGCGTGTACCCAGTAACCAGTTCAGGGCTGTTTAACAGATTGAACGTGGGAGCTGAGGGTGAGTAAATGACTGTGGCGACTTCCATTGCAGCATTCCCAACTTTTCGGTGAATATCTGTGCTTTTCCTCTACCCCCACCTTTGTTAACCTGCTTTCAGTCCTTTTCCCCTAAGCAATAGAATATGGTTTCATATTAAGGAAGGGATAAGTTAGAACAACCACAAACCAAACTTTTAAAATTTCGATTGCAAAATAATGAACCTTGAAAATCTGCATGGGGTGAGGGTGAGTTTTGGGCATGGAGCCTGGGATTCCCAGTAGGGCTGTTGACATTCAGAATGCAGAAAGCCTGCAAGCATTATTACCTTTGTAAAGATGATTCAGAAATGAGTGCGGAGATCCAATTCCCAACTCTACAATTCTATTAAAAGTTCAAAAGAATATTTTAAGCAATTTTCCAGCTTTCTCAGACTAATTTCTTAAAGCTAATGACCACATTCTTAATTTACATATACAAGTTCATTTTCTTCAAACCTTAGAAAGGAATATGTATGTATAAAACTGTCTTTCACCCCAGGTATTAAAGCGCTCCTGCCAGGGTTTCACATCAGCAAACTAAAACTTACATAACTTTAGTGTCTCTGTGCACACCCTGCTTAACCAGAAATGCAGTGCATCTGCCAGCCATCCCCCAAATGCTACACCAACTTGGGGTCTCCTCACCCCAAACAGGTTGACTATGGGTCCCAGCCAATCAGATATTTCCTTTCATCTCTTCTTGGTCTTTGCTCTTTATCCTATAAAAGCAGCCTGCCTCCTGCACCATTGTGCAGTTCTCTGAAAGGAGACAATTTGAAGTGTTAAGTTTGTTTGTATCATCCCATTCTAAATGGTCTCCTTCATCACTATTTTTATCAAAAGCATTGGGAAACAAGTTGCTTAATTTTTTGTATAATCCTGTCACATCACCGTATTGTAAAAACTGAAAGTAGTATGTTTTTTCTTTATTTTTTATCGTTGACACTATTACAGGAGTGCCAATCCCCGCCTTTTCGCGCTTCCACCACCCTCCTCACTTCCTTCCCTCAGGCCATCACCACACTGTGGTCTCTGTCAATGCGTTAAGTGCACGTGTTCTCTGGCATTCTGTGTTCCTAGTCTTCTTCCCGGACCACTGTAACAAACAACACTTTAAAGAGATAAATCATGGGATCTTTCTACTTTGATTTATTTTTTTTTTAAACTCTCTTTACTCAATCAGGGAAATAATTTCTCTAACGGCATCCATTTATACTGTTTGTAATGACAACTACCAAACTTTTCAGGACAGACAGGATTACTAGATATCTAAACAAACTTAATATGCTCCAGGGATTCTAAAATATTCCTGTTTGGAGATCTTTGTTCTCCACACCACATATTTATGGTTTCTCTCTATTTTTCTTTCCCTCAACTTGTTTTCCCATAGCATTTTTACATCAGAACATCTCTGTTAGCTATAAATTTTTGGAAGTTTATTTTTAACCCTTGCATTTGTACCGCACTGCATTTATAGAACAGAAATCTTTCTTATGTAACAAGCCCCTCTTTTAGGTTCTACAGTGGCATTTCAGACTGGCCAGTTGGACAGACACTTCATTCAGCCACTGACAGTTCATTCTGGCCATAGGAGCACAGCTGGAGAATTACGACTTTTTTAGACATTGAACTATTTTTATTAGAGAAAGTTTCATCATCTTAAAAAATGGGCTAATTTCTTCCATATATCCTAAAGTGTCATAAACAACCTAAGAATTTCCCAATCACTTCTTTGTTCTTGCTCAATAGGGAAAAAATAGTGGGAAGAACCAAGAAGAGTAACAAAAAAATACAACTTGAGAAGAAATATCTATAGTGATTTATATATGCCATATTTCTTAAGACACTTGCACAACTTTTATTCTGGGATAACTGCCTTAACACAAGTCAAATGTGCTTTATCTGGCTTGAATTCACATAACTTCAACAGTTATTTATATTGGAACTAATCGATAGGAATACACAAAGAAAAAAATCAGTTCCCATTCTCAATATTCTTGTGAGCAATCAGGAGACAACAGATTATTCTAATAACAGTTTCCACTGAGTGCTATGGAAGCACAGAATGGGATTTAATAGAATTTGGGATATGTGTGGTTGGAACACAGATCAGGGAACTATCTTCTGAAATAACTCCTCAACAGGGTATGAAAGAATGGATAGATTTAATCAAGGTAAAGTAAAGGAGGAAGGAGAATTCCAGAGAAACAATAGCTGGCACAAAACACCAAGTTTTGAAACAGCATAATATTTACAGAAAACTTGGTCAGCGTCTCTGGGATTTGGAGTTGAGGAATATAAATTTTAGACAGACAATGAAACTGAAGACATGAGTAAGACCTGCTAGTAAAAGCCAAGGACAGAATACAGAGGAATTTGAACCTTAATTAGCAAATTAATGGAAATCCTTGTATAAAAAGGTATTCATTTTGGATAGACCACATCAGCAACAAAGACAAATTCTAGAGGAGCAAGATTAAAGGCAAAAGTATGTAGAGGAGAAAATATTTTTCTTCTACCCACTTTTATTGACTGGGGCCTTGTAAATTAGACCAATAAGAGGTTAACAAAAGAAAGACAAACAGAGGTACACTAACACATGCATTGCTCACACACAGGAGTATTCAGTGACTCAAAGGGATGGCTAGAACTTGGGCTTATACTGCATCTTAGCAGAGAATAAAACATTTGTAGAGAATTGAAAAAATGTTGAGCTCTAGGGGTGTAAATTGTGGGAAGAAAAATATATGGGGAAACTAACGGTAGATGGGGCTAGTTAGAAAGATTGTTTGTGGAGACTTCCTCAGTGTCACCCCTGTGCTGATAAGGGGCTAGAGTTGTCTCATGATTAAATTCTGTCCTTCCCGGCAGAAAGAGGAGGAAAGACAAATTTATGTCCTGCCTTTAGGCATATAGAGAGAGGACAGAGAACTCTACTTATATCTGCTTCTTCTCTATTGCCTTCAACTCAAAATAATTCTTATGACAAAGGGGCATATTTTTGAGGATATATTCTACCACCCTTTAGATGCTATTGTAAAGGTTATTGTAAATAACAGGAAGAGATGATGGGCAATCTAAATAAAGTAGAGGTGGTAGGGATGAACGACAGGAGGACGTAGACAATGTAAGTTTAGAGGACAAAAAATGATATAATTGCACTAACTGATTCTACAGCAAAGAGAAGGAGTGTTTTGGTGTGTATGACTAGATACATGGCAGTCCTATCAACTAAGGAAAATATTTTTTAAATAACAAAATGAATAAAAGATGCAGACTTGGAGAAGGTGACTCCATCTTTAGATCAGAGATGCCCAAGAAGACACTGGATTTCTTAATATAAATCTTACGGACTAAAGCAAGTCTAAATTAGGAATCAGTCATGTAAATTGGCTAAAATGAGGCATGTGACTGAGATTGGAGTGTTCAATTAGAACTAAAACTCAAAATGATCACAGACAAGAGTCTAAGAGACTAGAAGGTTAAAGACATCAAGGAGAACTGTCTCAAAGCTGAGGAAGGGCACCAGAATGGAGAGAGTTATAGAAGCCAAAGGAAAGTTAGAGTTTCAAAGACCCAGTGGGCAAAATTGTTACTGGAATGGCTACCTCCTGTCAAGTAAAAACTGGAACCTTGTCCTTTACTAATTGAGAGGTCACAGAGGATCTTTGGCATGGAGTATGGGAGGGGGAATGCTTTCATTGTAGTGTAATACAGTGATTTTCAACATTTTGCATTTCGTGGCACACACAAACCAATTACTAATGTTCTGAAGCTCACCAAAAAAACATATAGGTATAATTTTAATTCACTCACACCCCATGGCTATTGTTGTGTTGGATGTTGTTATTTTTTTATTTGACAATCTAAGGGAAAAGAGTTCGGTGCCCCTGACTAAATAGTCAGTTATTGTGTTTTTAAAATTCTTACAGCACATTGATTGAAAATCGCTGGTGTAATGGATAAATAGAAATAGAGAAAAACAATGATAGAGGCTCATTTAAAATATATATTATATGTATAGTATATTAACTATATATTCTCTAGTCAGAAAATATAATCAAAGACTACCTCTCATACTCAAACTCTCCCCATGAAGAGACACACCCTTTTTTGTTTCATTTTTGAATGGGAAGAAAGGACTTTGTTCTCAAGCTTAGGGGAAGCAGTCTATACAGAAAAATACATTGATGATACAGTGTAACAAGGATAATTGTGAACCAGTGGGAACTGAGGCAATCAAGTCAAGAGCAAATGTGGCAGAATTTTGCTTACACATGAGGAAGGCCACCACTGCCTTTCTAAAACTGCAGAGAAGGAAAGACTGATGTGTGTCTAGTGTATGCAGTTATTGGATTAACCTATTCAAATTTAGTTTGCAACTGTTGCTATATACCTTCTAATGAATCAAAGCTACAAATCTTTATTTTACCATTCTCAGGCTGTTCTTAAGGGCTTAAGCATAGATATTGGAAATGCCAAGGTAAAAACGATTCAGCAGAGTAGAAGACAAGCAAGCTGAAAATACAGACTTCAACTCAGCATTAAGATAAAGCTATCTAGAGTGGAGATGAGGACAGCAGAGTAGATGGAAACAGTGCGTACCTCCTCCCAGTCCCAAACTGGAGTTCCAAAGGAACTGTGGAAAAATCAGCCATAACCAAGAGAGAATGAGCTGAACAGAAGTCTTACAGCCGAGGATTTACAGAGGCCACATGGAGACTGGTAGGAAGGGTGGAGAGATGCGAGGAAGGCTGGCCCCATGCCCGCATGTTGTGGCTGAGTATCTAGAGGGATATTTCAGCTGAAAAGTTTCTCCCTGAAGAAAGTGGTGTCTCAAACTCAGGCTGGGATCCCCAGCTGGGAGGAATAGAGCCCATATTCCTCATAACATCTGGCAGCAGAGATCAGTAGGAATTCTATCCACCAAAAAGAGAAGAGAAACTGTTAGAGGCCCCGGCGCCCTCTCAAAGGGCCAGAGCACAGGATCTGCTTCTCAACCACGTGCCTTGGGATCTGGTGAGGGAGTCCAAGTTGGAGGGACTAGAGTTTTGCAAGAACAGAATGGTCTGTGTGGCTCTGGGTAGGGGGCATTCTCCCAGTGCCCTGTCGCCCCTCCTGAGATTATCTCTTGTGGAGGAGTCCATCGTCTGAGCCTGTGGTATGGACTGTCTTGAAGGGGTCTTGAGAATGAACCCAAGGAGAATGAGAGGCAGAGCTGTGTGGCACTGGGGCAGAGACCAGTTCCCCACCCCACCCACAGCAACAGTGCCCTCATTGGCCTAAGAGCCCTGTCCCACATGGCTAGCAGGAGAACCACTTGCCAGCCAGAAGCAACCCCCTCAACCCAGCAGTAGTAGCAACAGATCCATGCCTGTTCCAACACTCCATGGGAAACCAACTAGTCCCATCAGAAGACAACCATTAGTTCTACCCTCCTGATTCATCATGGCACTGCCTGGCTGGATGAGCCTGTGACACTCAGTAGTGCCAGCTGGACACCCAGTGCACAAGGCACTCCAGGAAGTCTAGGCAGACTCTGGGAAAAACTAAGCTGTGTGGCTCTTGGTGAGGGGCCTTTTTTTCTTCCAGACTAGCACCAAGGTTCCTTTGCAGAGCCTTCCTTTCACATGGCCAAGCGCTGGTCTGTGTGGGCCTGATCAATACTGCTCACCTCACCCTGATGAGTCCCTGAGACACAGCCCTACCACAAAGGTCCCCAGGCACACAGCAGGTGGTAACTAACCTTGTGTAACCTGAGACTGTTGATGAATGGTTTCAAACCCAGAACTGGCACCAAGTTTGAATGTATATCAGTCTAACGAACACCATTCATCCCTACCTGGTGACTCACTGAGAACCTCCCTGAAGCAACTCACATACTGTCAGAGGCACTTCCAGTAACTGAGCCTAAAGACAGCTAACAAATGAAGGCAGATCATAGGGAGTCTTGGGCCTTTTGCTGACCTGCCCCTAGTCTCAGTGCTAGTGGAAACTGGACTGGAAGCACAGCTGGGCTCCTCCCATGCATGTCCGGGCCCAGCAAATACAGCCACAAATTATAGGTGGCTTTGTAGCTCCAAATAGGTAGCCTAGGACCCATCACTAGCAGCACACATCAAAGGGCATGGATTCCCTCCAAAGGGGCCCCAGAACAAACACAACCAGGGGTTTAGACCACACAAGAACATGGCCTAATAATATCCAGAAGCAGCACAGACAAAGGGAAATCTCAACACCCAAAACTGTTGTACCAAATTCAGCTTTGTGGAGCCAGCATGTTCACAGCAGTTTATACATCTGGCCTGTGGTTAATCCTTATAGCCAGTGAAGAGGAAACCCTACACACATTTGGGCCAATAGCAATCAAATCTCAACAGTAGGGTTCATATAACTGACACAGGTAACATTGCTGGAGGACCTAGCTCAGGAGATTAGAGGGAAGCACCTCAGAGCCCCAAAAGACACCTACTACGTAAGACCATCATATGAAGGCATAGCAGAGCCAGATAATACACAAAAACAAATACAGAAAGGCATCCAAAATGGGAAGAAAAAGAAACATGCCCCAAATGAAAAACAGGAGAAATCCCCAGGAAAAAAAATACTAAATGAAATGGAGGTAAGCAAGCTACCAGATACAGAGTTTAAAAAAGTGGTTATAAGGATTGTCAAGGAACTTAGCAAGAACTTCAACATCATGAAGAAAAACATAGAAACCATAAACAAGAGCTAATCAGAAATGAAGAATATAAAAAGACACTAGACACTAGAAGATCAACAGCAGGCTAGATAAAGCAGAGATTTGAAAGACAAGGTAGCAGAAAACATGTAGTCAGAACAACAAGAAGAAAAAACAATTTTTAAAAAAGAGGCTAGTCTAACACAGAGGTATTCAACCTTTTGGTATTTCTGGGCCACACTGGAAGAAGAGCTGTCCTGGGCCACACATTAAATACACAAACACTAACTAAAACTGATGAACAAAAACAAGGTTTTAAGTAAATTTATGATTTTGTGTTGGGCCACATTCATAACCATCCTGAGCTGCATGCAGATAGTGAGCTGCAGGTTGGACACCACTCGAAGTGCCCTGCTGGACAATGTGAAGTGTAACAACCTCTGCCTCATAGGCATACCAGAACAAGAGAAAGACCAAGGAATCATGAACTTATTTGAAGAAATAATGGCTGAAAATTTCCCTAATCTGGTGAATGAAAAAAAAAAACAAACCACAAGTCCAAAAAATGCCAAGCATCCCAAAAAAGATGAACCCAAAGAGGAGCACACTAAGACACATCATATTTAAAATGGCAAAGGTTAAAGACAAAGAGAGAATTTTAAAAGCAGCAAGAGAAAGACAGCCACCTACAAGGGAGCCCCCTTAAGACTGTCAGCTGGTTTCTCAAAAGAATATTTCAGGCCAGAAGGGACTGGCATGAAATACTCAAAGTGATGACGAGCAAGGACCTACAATCAAGACTACAGTCTGTAGCAAGGCTATCATTTAAATATTGAAGGTGAAATAAAGAGTTTTCCACACAAGAGAAAGCTAAGGGAGTTCATTACCAGCAAACCAGCATTACAAGAAATGTTAAAGGGTCTTCAGAAGAGAAAGAAAAGGGGGGAGGGAGAAAGAGGAATAAAATTATAAAGAATAAAGGGGCAACAAATACACACCTATCAATAATCACCTTCAATGTAAATGGATTAAATTTGTAATCAAAAGACATAGGTAGCTGAATGGATAAGAAAACAAGACCCATATACTCATATATGCTGTCTACAAGACATACACCTAAGAACAAAAAAACAAAAGAACAAAAGATACACACAGACTGAAAGTAAAGGGATGGAAAAGGATATCATGCAGATGGAAATTAAAAAAAAAAAAAAGGGTATCAGTACTTATTTCAGACAAAATAGACTTTAAAACCAAAACTGTTGTATTATAACAAATAAAGAAGGACAATATATAAGGATAAAGGAATCATTTTAACGAGAGAATACATGTAGGATTAAAATCAAATGATCATATCAATAGAGTAATAAAAAGCATTTAATAAAATCCAGCACCCATTTATGATAAAAAAACTATCAGCAAAATTGGATTAGAGGTAACATACCTCAACATAATAATGGCTACATATGACAAACCCACAGCTAACATTTTACTCTTGGGGAAAACCTCAAAATTGGGAACAAGAAAAGGATATCTACTTTCACCACACTTATTCAACATAGTACTACAAGTCCTAGCCATAGAAATCAGACAAGAAGAAGAATTAAAAGGTATCCAAATTATAATGGAAAAAGTAAATCTCTCATTATTTGCAGATGGCATGATACTATATTCAGTGATTCGTAAAGATTCCACAAAAAAATACCAGAACTGATAAATGAATTCAGTACAGTAGCAGGATACAAAATTAATATTCAGAAATAAGTTGCATTTTATTTTTTTTAATTTTTATTTTAATTGTTGATCTTGTACAGTTTTCTGTCTTTTATTCTCACCCGAACCCGCCACCCCAGCCCTCCCCACCTCCCTCCCATTTCCACCCCCCCCCCATAGTTTTTGTCCATGTGTCCTTTATACTTGTTCCTGTAAATCCTTCCCCTTTTCCCCTGAAATTCCCTCCCCTCTCCCCTCTGGTGACTTTCAGCCTGTTCCCAATTTCCATGTCTTTGGTTATATTATGCTTGTTTGTTTGTTTTGTTGATTAGGTTCCTGTTAAAGGTGAGATCATATGGTATTTGTCTTTCACTGCCTGGCTTACTTCGCTTAGCATGATGCTCTCAAGTTCCATCCATGCTGTTGCATAGGGTATGAGCTCCTTCTTTCTTTCTGCTGCATAGAATTCCATTGTGTAAATGTACCACAGTTTTTTGATCCATTCATTTACTGATGGGCATCTAGATTGCTTCCAACACTTGGCTATTGTAAATTGTGCTGCTATAAACATAGGGATGCATAGTTTCTTTTGGATTGGTGTTTCAGGGTTCTTAGGATATAGTCCTAGCAATGGAATTGCTGGGTCAAAAGGGAGATCCATTTTTAGTTTTCTTAAAAAATTCCATACTGTTTTCCATAGTGGTTGTACCAGTCTGCACTCCCACCAGCAGTGCACTAGTGTCCCCTTTTCTCCACAACCTCTCCAACACTTGCTGTTTGTTGCTTTGTTTATGAGGGCCATTCTGACTGGTGTCAAGTGGTATCTCATTGTGGTTTTAATTTGCATCTCTCTGATAGCTAGCGATATCGAGCATCTTTTCATGTGTCTCTGGATCTTCTGTATGTCCTCCTTGGAGAGGTGTCTGCCCAAGTCCTTTGCCCATTTTTTAATTGGGTTGCTTGTCTTCTTAGAGTGGAGTCGTGTAAGTTCTTTGTATATTTTGGAGATTAAACCCTTATCTGAGATATCATTGGCAAATATGTTTTCCCACACAGTCGGTTCTCTTTTTATTTTAATACTGTTTTCCTTGGCCATGCAGAAGCTTTTTATTTTGATGAGATCCCATTTGTTTATTCTTTCCTTTATGTCCCTTGCTTTAGGAGACATATCAGTAAAAATGTTGCTGCATGTAATATCTGAGATTTTCCTGCCTATGTTCTCTTCTAGGACTTTAATGGTGTTACAGCTTATGTTTAAGTCTTTTATCCACCTTGAATTTATTTTTGTGTATGGTGTAAGTTGGTGCTCGAGTTTCATTTTCTTGCACGAAGCTGTCCAGTTCTCCCAACACCACTTGTTGAAGAGGCTATTTTTACTCCATTTTATGTTGCTGCCCCCTTTGTCGAATATTAATTGACTGTAGAGACTAGGGTTTATTTCTGGGCTCTCTGTTCTGTTCCATTGGTCCACATGCCTGTTTTTATCCCAGTACCAGGCTGTTTTGATTACAGTGGCCTTGTAATACATTTTGGTATCAGGTATTGTGATCCCTCCTGTTTTGCTCTTCTTTCTCAAGATTGCTGCCGCTATTCTGGGTCGTTTATAGTTCCATATAAATTTTTGAAGAGTTTGTTCTATATCTGTGAAATATGCCATTGGTACTTTAATAGGTATTGCATTGAATCTGTAGATTGCTTTGGGAAATATGGACATTTTGATGATGTTAATTCTTCCCATCCATGAACACGGTATGTGTTTCCATTTATTTGTGTCTTCCTTGATTTCCTTCTTCAGTGTCGTGTAGTTTTCTGCATACAGGTCTTTTACCTCCTTGGTTAGGTTTATTCCTAGGTACTTTATTTTTCTTTTTGCTATATCAAATGGTATTTTTTTCTTGATTTCTGCTTCTGTTGTTTCATTGTTGGTATACAAAAATGCCTTTGATTTCTGGATATTGACTTTGTATCCGGCTGTTTGGCTAAATTCATTAATTAGGTTGAGCAGTTTTTTGGCCGAGACTATAGGATTTTCTATGTATACTAACATGTCATCTGCAAACAATGATAGTTTTGTTTCCTCCTTTCCAAGTTGGATGCCTTTTATTTCCTTTTCTTGTCTAATCGCTGTGGCTAATACTTCCAATACTATGCTGAATAGAAGTGGAGAGAGTGGACAGCCTTGTCTTGTTCCTGATTTTAGTGGAAAAGAATTTAGTCTTTGCCCGTTGAGTATGATGCTGGCTGTAGGTTTCTCATATATAGCCTTTATTATGTTGAGGAATGCTCCCTCTATTCCCACTTTGCTGAGTGTTTTAATCATAAATGGGTGCTGTACCTTATCAAATGCTTTTTCCGCATCTATTGATATGATCATGTGATTTTTGTCTTTGCTTTTGCTTATGTGATGATTACATTTACTGATTTGCGAATGTTGAACCATCCTTGCATCCCTGGGATGAATCCCACTTGGTCGTGGTGTATGATCTTTTTAATGTGTTGTTGGATGCGGTTTGCCAATATTTTGTTGAGGATTTTAGCATCTATGTTCATCAGCGATATTGGCCTGAAGTTCTCCTTCTTTGTTGTGTCTTTATCTGGTTTTGGGATTAGGATGATGCTGGCTTCATAAAAAGAGTTTGGGAGTCTTCCATCTTTTTGGATTTTTTGGAATAGTCTGTGGAGAATAGGGGTTAGCTCTTCCTTAAATGTTTTGTAGAATTCTCCTGTGAAGCCATCTGGTCCAGGGCTTTTGTGCGTCGGGAGTGTTTTGATTACTGATTCAATTTCACCAGCTGTTATTGGTCTGTTCAGGCTTTCTGTTTCTTTTTCATTGAGTTTTGGAAGGTTATATTTTCCAGAAACCTGTCCATTTCACCTAGGTTTTCAAATTTCTTGGCGTACAGTTCTTCATAGTAATTTCTTACAATCCTTTGTATTTCTGCGGTGTCGGTTGTAATATCTCCTCTTTCATTTCTGATTGTGTTTATTTGAGTCCTCTCTCTTTTTTTCTTGATGAGCCTGCTTAAAGGCTTGTCGATTTTGTTGATCTTTTCAAAGAACCAACTCCTGGATTCATTGATCTTTAGGATTGTGCTTTTAGTCTCTATGTCATTTAATTCTACTCTGATCTTGGTTATTTCTTTCCTTCTACTTGCTCTGGGCTGTCTTTGTTGTTGTTCCTCGAGTTCTTGTAGGCGAAAGGTTAGGTTGTTTGTTTGAGATGTTTCTGTCTTTTTTAGATAGGCCTGTATCGCTATAAGCTTCCCTCTGAGGACTGCCTTTGCTGTGTCCCATAAGTTTTGGGTCGATGTGAGTTCATTATCATTTGTTTCCAGAAACTTTTTGATTTCCTCCCTAATTTCATTCTTGACCCATTCATTGTTTAATAGCATGCTATTCAATCTCCATGATTTTGAGGGTTTTGGGTTTTTCTCCTTGGGGTTGGTTTCTAGTTTCAGTCCCTTGTGGTCAGAGAAAATGCTTGGTATGATTTCAATTTTCTTGAATTTGTTGAGGCTTGATTTGTGTCCTATCATGTGGTCTATCTTTGAAAATGTTCCATGTGCATTTGAAAAGAAAGTGTATTTAGCTTCTTTGGGATGAAGGGCTCTATATATATCAGTTAAGTCCATTTCCTCTAGAGTGTTGTTCAATGCCACAATATCTTTGTTGATATTTTGTTTGGAAGATCTGTCCATTTTTGACAGTGGGGTGTTAAAATCACCTACTATAATTGTGTTGCTGTCTATATCTTTCTTGAAGTCCTCTAAAATTTTCTTGATGTATTTAGGTGCTCCTCCGTTGGGTGCATATATATTTACAATATTTATGTCTTCTTGGTGGATTCTTCCCTTGAGTATTATGAAGTGATCTTCTGGGTCTCTCTTTATGGCCCTTCTTTTGAAGTCTATTTTGTCTGATATGAGTATTGCTACCCCAGCTTTTTTTTCCTGACCATTTACTTGGAAAATTTGTTTCCAGCCCTTCACTTTGAGCCTGTGTATGTCTTTTGTCCTGAGGTGGGTTTCTTGTAGGCAGCATATGTGTGGGTCATGCTTTCTTATCCATTCAGCTATTCTATGTCTTTTGATTGGAGCATTTAATCCATTTACATTTAAGGTTATTATTGATAGGTATTTATTCATTGCCATTTTCGTACCTGTGTTCCTCTCTCTCTTTCTCTCTCTGTCTTTTCCTTTCTTCCCTTAAAGCAGTCCCTTTAGTATCTCTTGCAGCATTGGTTTGGTAGAGGTGTATTCTTTTAGACTTCTTTTGTTTGGGAAGCTCCTTATTTGGCCTTCTACCTTGATTGAAAGCCTTGCTGGGTAAAGTAGTCTGGGTTGCAGGCCTTTGGTTCTCATTGCTTGGAATATTTCTTGCCATTCTCTTCTGGCTTGGAGCGTTTCCATTGAGAAGTCAGATGCTAACCTAATTGGGGCCCCTTTGTATGTTACTTCCTTTTTCTCCCTTGCTGCCTTTAAGATTCTCTCTTTGTCTTGGAATTTTGCCATTTTAATTATGATGTGTCTTGAAGTGGGCCTGTTTGGGTTCCTTTTGATTGGGACTCTCTGTGTTTCCTGGATTTGTGTGGCTTTTTCTCTCACCAAATGAGGGAAGTTTTCCATCATTACTTTTTCAAACAGGTTTTCTATCCCTTGTTCTTGTTCTTCTGCTTCTGGTATCCCTATTATACGAATATTATTCCGTTTCATGTTGTCTTGCATTTCTCTTAAACCCTCTTCATTCTTTCTAAGCCTCTTTTCCTTATCTTGCTCATTCTGAGTGTTTTTTTCTATTTTGTCCTCCAACTCGCTGATCCGATCTTCTGCTTCATCGATTCTGCTTTTCATTCCTTCTACTGTGTTCTTCAGTTCAGAGATTGTGTTCTTCATTTCCTCTTGGCCCTTGTTGATAGTTTCTATTTCCTTTTTCATGTTGATATAGTTTGCCGTGAGTTCATCATAACTTCCCTGTAGTTTATGGTAGCTCCTTGAGAGTTCATTGAGCTTCCTGACAACCATTGCTTTGAACTCGATATCTGATAGTTGAGTTGCCTCTGTTTCATTTAGCATTCTTTCTTGAGCTTCCTCCTTTCCTTTTGTTTGGGGATTGTTCTTTTGTCTTCCCATTGTTTGTAAGACTCTTGTTGTTAGCCTCAACTTCTGAAATTGATCTGTTCTGGCTCCCTGGGTTTGTGGTATGACCTTCTGTGGTAGAATATCTGTGAGATTCAGTGGTGGATTCTCCTTCGGGTATCCTGTTGTTCACCGCTTTCACTGTCTCATCAGCTGGTATACCCTCTTTTGGGGGCCAAGTCTGGTTTTTGTTTTTGTTTTTGTTTTTCCCCACAGTTTCAGGCTTGCTTGTTTGTTTGTTTTGTCTCACTCGTGGGTATTTACAAAAAGAAGAGGGGGAAAAATGAAAAAAAGAAGAAAGAGGAAACAAGAGGAAGGTAGAAGAGATAAAATTGAAAAGAAAGGAAGAGGGGATAAGAGAAGAAGGAATTCAAGGGAGGCAAAAGGAGTTGGGGAGTAAAGAAGAAGATATAAACAATGAAGAAGGAGTAGTTAAAAACTCATATAGATAGACAGGCTTACAAACAAAAAGACACTAACAAACTGGCAAAACAAAAAAGAGACACGCACACAGACACCCCCACACAAATATAAGCAGCCAAAGGAAAAAAAAAAAAAAGAACAAGCAAAGCACAACAAAATATTTTAAAAAAATAAAAATATATTAAAAAAATAAAATAAAATAAATGAAAAAAACAAACAAACAAACAAAAAAAACACCCTCTTGTTGTTTTCAAACTTGCCAGCCGGTTTTTCAGGTCTTGCTGGCTGCAGTGGCCGAGGGGTGATCTTATTGCTTTTCTCTGTGTTCAGAACTCAGTCCTCATTGTGCTATGTATCCCAGCGTTAGTGGGCACCTCTCCCCACAGGGTTTCCAGCGTGTGATCTGAGCCTCCTGGTGTGTGCACACTTCTCCGAGTTTATGGGTGTGTGCTAGGTTCTCCAGACGTGCACAGCCGCCTGCCTTTGTCCCTGGGAGGCTTTCAGTGTTCGGGCACAGCTGTCTGCATTTGCTTCTGAGAGGGGCCTGCGTTCCAGCTGCTATCCGGCGCCTGCACCTTGGGCCTGAGCTGTCCGCGTTTGAGCACCCGCCCGTGAACTGGCACCTCTGGCTCCACAGCTGTCTCCAGCGGCCTGCGCCTATGTTTTCACGAGTGTCCACTAGCCCGCGACCGTGTGCGGTCCCCTGAGGGTGTCTATTTTCATGCAGCTGTCTCACTTCGCCCGCGCCTCTGTCTCTGTTGGGGCACCTGTGCTTTCGTAGTCGCCCGGCGACCACGAAAACTCGGTTCAAAGTCGCACAGTGACCTGGTGCGGGGCACCCACTTTTGCTCGGGCCGCAGTCGCGCGGTGGCCCCTGAGATCTCCCAACCGGTTCAGCGGCTGACCCAGCTCCCTCCCCAGGGCCCTGGGGCAGGCTTGGCGGAGCGCCAGGCCGGGGCCTCAGCCGCCCCGCTCTCCGCGCGCTGGAACCCTGGGCTCTTATTGTTCTGAAGAGCTCTCCTTACCGCTTGTTTTTCAGCGTCCGCTACAATTTCCGACCTCTTATTCTCCAATATGCTGTGTTACTGTTCCTTGTCTGTTCTGATCTTTCATTGATTGGCCCGGTTTTTCTCCCGTGTGTAGAGGGGAAATAGGGTCTGCTCCCTCCTACCACGCCGCCATCTTCTCCCATAAGTTGCATTTTATACACCAATAATGAATCACCAAAAACTTAAGAAAACAATACCATTTACAATTGCATGCACAAAAAATAAAATACCTATAAATTTAACCAAGGAGGTAAAAGACCTATACTCAGAAAAGTATAAGGCATTGAAGAAATAAATCAAAGAAGATACCAATAACTGGAAAGATATACCATGTTCATGGATAGGAAGAATTAACATCATTAAAGTATTCATACTACCCAAAGCTATCTGTAGATTCAACGCAATCCCTGTCAAAATACCAATGGTGTATTTCACAGAACTAGAATAAATAACCCCAAAACTTACATGGAATCACAAAAAAACTCTGAATAGCTTCAGCAATATGGAGGAAGAAGAACAAAATTGGGGGAATCACATAGCCCGATATCAAACTATACTACAAGCTCACAGTAATCGAAACGGCATAGTACTGTCATAAAAATGGGCATACAAACCAGAGGAACAGAACAGAGAGCCAGTAATACACTGACATCTATATGGTCAGTTAATAGTTGACAAAGGAGGTAAGAACATACAATGGGGTAAAGACAGTCTATTCAATAAATGGAGCTTGAAAAATTTGATGGATTAAAAAAAATGAATCTAGCCCACCTCCTTATACCTTATACCAGAGTACACTCAAAATGGATTAAAAGCTTAAAAGTAAGACTTGAAACCATACAAATCCTAGAAGAAATTATAGATGGTAAAATCTCTGAAATTTCTCTTAGCGATATGTTTTCTTACATACTTCCCAGGGCAAGGGAAACAAAAGAAAAAACAGACAAATGGAATTACATCAAACTGAATTTTTTTGCAAAGTAAATGAAACCATAAAAAAACAAAGAGAAAAATCTACTAAATTGGATAAAATATTCACCAATAATACATCTGGTAAGAGGTTAATATTCAAAATTTATAAAGAATACATACTACTCAACACCAGAAAAACAAACAATCTAATTAAAAAATGGGCTAAGGTCCTGAATGGCCACTTCTCTAGAGAGAACATACAGATGGCTGATAGACATGAGAAGGAGCTCAATGTCACTAATTTTCAGAGAAATGCAAATTAAAACCACAATGAGATATCACCTCACACCTCTCAGAATGGCTATCATCAATAAACCCGTAAATGACAAGTGTTGGCAAGAGTATGAAGAGAAGGGAACCATAGCGCACTGTTGGTGGAAATGCAGATTCGTGCAGCCACTACGGAAAACAGTATGGAGTTTCCTCACAAGATTAAAAATTGACCTGCCTTATGACCCAGTGATTCCACTTCTGGGGATTTATCCGAAGAAACCCAAAGCACAAATTTGAAAGATTATATGCACCCCTATATTCACTGCAGCATTATTTACAATAACAAAGATATGGAAGCAACCCATGGGCCCCTAAATATTGTATATGATTGAGTTAAAAAGTTGTGGTACATGTATACAATGGAATATTATTCGGCCATACGAAAGAATAAAATTTTACCATTTGCATCAGCATGGATCCACCCAGAGGTAATTATACTCAGTGAAGTAAGTCAGTCAGAGAAAAACAAATACGATATGATTTCACCTCCATGTGGAATCGAAAGAACAAGAGAAATGAACAAACAACACTCTAACATGTGTAGATACAGAGAACTAGTATTGCCAGAGGTGAGCAGGGTTGCAGCACCGGGTGAAAGAGGTGCAAAGGCTAAGAAGCACATATTGGTAATTGCAAAGTAGTCACAGGGAAGGAAGTAGAGCATAAGAAACATAGTCAATAATATTGTTATTACGATATATGGCACCAGTTGGGGTACTGGAAATATGAAAGGGAACACTGTAAAGTATATGGTTGGTCTAACCATTAAGCTGTATATCCAAAACCAATGCATAATAAATAAGATAAAGCAGTCTAGTAATAAATATTAAGTAACTGCTGTGTTCAAGATACTATGATAAGTGTTTTACAGGTATAAAATTATTATTTTCATTTACTGTTTACAAAATTCAAATTAATTTAATCTCATTATTATTTCCATATCATAGATGAAGCAACTGAGTCTTAGAGAAATTAAATGCATTTCCCAGTGTCTCACAGCAAGTGAGTGCATAAAATGAAGATTATTGCTCAGGTCTGTCTGTCTCCAAACATGTTCTTAACCACTCTGTCATATAACCATGTAAACCCCCACACAACTTCCAATTTCCTTCCTCTCTACATGCAACCTCCCCACAATAGGCCTAATGTTTGTGCCCCCTCAAAATTCATGTTAAATTCTTACCTTCCGATGTGATGGTGGTAGGAGGTGGGGCCTTTGGGAACTAATTAGATCATAAGGGTCAAGTCTTTGTGAACAGGATTAGTGAGTGCCCTTATTAAAGGCATCCTGAGAGCTCTCTTACTCCCTCTGCCTCCTGAGTTTACAGCAAGAAGACAGCAGTCTGCAACCAGGAAGAGGGTTCTTACAAGAATCAGATCCTGCTGACACCCTGCTCTTGTTCCCAGAACTGTGAGAGGTAAATATTTGTTGGTTATAAAGAGCACGGTCTATTTTGTTATGGCAGTCCAAACTAAGACACTTTTCTTGTAGCTATCAGAGGCAATCCTCTTAAAAGTACCAACTTTTCTTCCTTTAGATGTATTTATATAAGCACATCATTCTCTCCTTGAATCCGAAATTGGCATCTCATCTACTCGCTGCCCCAAAAACTTGAGGAACAATGGAAGTCAAGTTGTCTAGCACTCATTATATATGTCAATGACTTATTAGTTACTCATAATGGAAAAGACTCAAAGCTAACTCAATTGAATCAGGAGCTATTGCAAATTAAAATTTGAGGGGCTCAAATAAAAAGAGAAAAATATGTTTTAGGAGGATACATGTGTTAGGAAATAGAAAATAGTATCTTCTGTCCAGTGGATCTGTGAATTGCCTATGTATACAGAAAAAAAAATCAATCAATTTAGTACTTAAAACCAAAATTATCTTTTACATTCCTTCACTGATTAAAAGAACAGTAAATAAAGAATAATTTAGTTTTTAAATCCTAATATTATTCAGTTACTACTGAATGAAATATCATTTAAAGAATGTGAGGATTTCATTCCATAAAACTGCAAGAGGATTTATTTCTTGTTTTAATTCTACAAAACAGAGCAGTTAATCTCACTGATTTTGTAAATTCCTGAGTGTATTTTTTCACTCTATTTACTGGTTCTCCCTATGAGTTGCTAATAGTTTGGTCTAATTACACAGGACAATTTAAACATTTGGATACACACGCACAATTTCTTCAGCTGTAAAATAATATATTATAATGTGTATAGATTCACACCATGGAAAAAAATGAAGTATTGAAATCTAAAAAGTAGCTGAGGATGATAACGAAGGGGATAGTTTTATATCTAGAATGCTACATAGAAAGAGCTTCACAGATAAGATACTCAATAGAGAAGGGAGGGATGGAGGGAGGGAGGGAAGAAAGGTGGGAGGGAGGGAAGGAAGGAAGGAAGGAAGGAAGGAAGGAAGGAAGGAAGGAAGGAAGGAAGGAAAAGAAAGGGGACTTGTGCATAAAGATATACTGTTTCAGAATCTGTGAACCTGAGTTTAAAAAGAAAAATTTTCACCAGCAGTATATTGCATTTTATCCACTGTTGTTGCTGGAACTTTTATTTTTAATTTTCTTCACTAGCTGGTTACCTTGACACTGTTGAATTTCTAGTAAATCTAATTTGAGAGGCCTCTTTAAAAACCTCTCTCCTCTCATATCCAAAGTAAAAGGAGTTTTATATCTTCAATAATAACAGGTGTTAGCTGCTTCAGTTGTGGCTGAAGGGCTCTGTGACATCTCCTTCTCAGCTTTAATTTGAAAGGAGAGATTCTTTTCCTGGTGTAACTTGCGTTTTCCCTGATGAGAAAGAGTTAGAAAGAAATGAGCTCTCCAGATCTCTTGATTTTTATAAATGTAAGTAGTCACTCAAATTGAAGAGTTTGTTATTCTAAACATCTTGGAAATAATTTTCCAGTGAGCATCATGCCTCCTCAACCTTCAGCTAGTTAATGCACTATGTCTTTACATACAGCCTTTTCATTAACTCTCTAAGTAATGGGAAGGGAAAGAGCTATGTCTTTTCATGCTGTTGAAACTTGTTTCCTCTTTCACTTTCACAACTATTTATAAAATCACAATTCCATGGAATCACTTTGGAGTAAGCTTTAGTAGTTTTGTAGGTACCTTTTGGAAGGTACATTTATGTAATCCAAATGCCTAATCCTTTTGTTTTTCATTGGTTGGGGTGGTTACAACAAACTAAATTATTGCAATCTCTTATCACATAAACCCAATCTGAAACTTGCCCAGTGATAAAATTTTGTAAGTTAAGCTATGCAGTTCCAATGAAAACCTTGGCTGTGAATTTCAAGAGATGGCAAATATTTATTAAAGTATAATTTAGTGTATCAACTACATACAATTCTCAATCTCATTTATATAACACATAAGGGTCATTGTACTTACGATGTATGCATGGGTAATAAGCCTCCTTGGAATGAGATGCTAAATGAGCCTTATTTTATTGGTTTCCAGACACAATTACATCTAGTTTCAAGTCATGTGTACACTTTTTGCAGTGTATGGACATTAAAACCTAATGAGAGTAAATTGATTGGTTCCTCTTAAATTTATGTGAGGCAATACTGCGGTTTATGAAGGGATTTCTAGGATAGCTGCTCATTTGGCTGTATTTATTTTCTTGATAATTGTCCTACAGAGATTGATGTTTGCTATCTATTCACTTACTTTCTTCCTTTTATGCTTTTAATAAAACACCTTTCAAAAACTTGTCTCAATCCTGAAAGATAACATCACATGAAAATAAACAAAAGAAATTATCAAAAGGCAGAAATTGTTGACTTAAGATATCAGATAAAAAGAATTAAAGTTCTACCAGCTGACTGCACAATAAGTAAGCTACTCTCTGCATTCACAGTGAAATAAAGAATTCAGACAAATTTATTTGCATAATAAAAGCCTAAAATATCACTTTTACCTAAAATATTCAGATTATTAATGGTAAGATTTTTTTTATATTACATTATGCAAATAATTACACAAAGTCTGTCATTTATAATGAATCTCTAAATTGTCTTCCAGCTCACACGTCCATGGTGCTATTTGCAAACAGACATGAAACCTGTTTTTGAGAAGGGAAACACAGTAGCCCCTCGTTGTCAAAATACAAAAATGGAAGTTAGCTGTAAGATAAGATGTTGCAAAATTAGAAGACTGTGGGCTAATGAAAAATGTAACTTAGTAAATTGGTTTCTAAGAGACTAGGTTAAGAGACAAGGAAGATTATGCAGCCATCTTTACTGTGAATGAAATAGGAACTACCAAGATTGCTAGACTTACAACACATCATCTTTTTGTAGTCTCGGGAGCAAATGGATTTGGGGGTATCTCCTGTCCTAACGAGAGAACTTAAAGATCCTTTGCCTGGGTTGGTATGAATTATGGTCATTTTTTATGGCATTTTGATTCTGTATACCTAGTTCTTCAATTCCTGCTGGTCTCCTGGTTCCAGAATTGTTGCTTCTCCTTGGACTATCAAAATCATTCATTTCTTATGGGCAAGAGCTCTCTCCTCAACATGGATTAACTCACTACATACTACCCTTGTGTGTTATTTGTCAACATGTACAATATCTTTGAGCAACAGCTCCAAAGGACTACTAACACCCCTTTACATTCTAACTATCACCTCAATATGCTCTTCTTACTATTTACAACAGGTCTTGCCAATAGCTACATTTTGCATATTTTCTCTTCCTAGATGTCAATGAAAAAGTGTATTGTTTTAAATATGTATGCCTGACTTTAATCAGCTATTCTTGAGAGGTATTTGCACTGATCGAAAAACATGGTGTCCTGTACCTGAAACTCTTCACAGATATTTATCAGAATTCATAAACCAGTATTTGCATGACTTTGAGATGTGAGATGCTCAGGCCAGATAATGCTTATCTAATGATGCTTAACAACTAAAATTGTAACTAATGGGAGTTTAAATAGGTAGTGTAGTGACTGTACACCTCATTGATCTAGTAATACTTATTGATCTCACCCTGTAAAAAAGCTTGGGTTTGAATCCTTGAGCTTCTAGAAAGGTCAGGATAAAAAGAAAACTACTCAAGATTCCAGAATGTCTCCCAACTGGACCAAATGAGCAGAATATGATAACATGATGATTATCTCCCCTCACATAGAATATGGAAACCAAAACAAAGTAAAACAGAGGTAGACAGAGGTTATGGCAAGTTTTATAGATTTCAACACATTCCATCAGCAGTCCCTCAGATCACACACTGAACAAACTGACCTGATTCCTGCAGCAAGAGAGGAGCCCTGCCCCGATGCTGGAATAGGCACCAAGAGACATTACCTTAACTAGACCCCCACTTACAGCAAGCAGATAATGAACTCTGAAGCACTATTTTTTAAAAAATAATTTGAAGGAGCACAGTTTCCTAATGAAGAAATATCGCCTAACATTATAAATGTTTTTCTTAAAGAGATTTTAGGTTACAAAAATATAACAAAATCAAAGTAAGCATGTTAACACTTATCAGCCATTTTAGTCTTGAAACATAATCAATGTTTTGATAAGGACACTGTTCCTTTAAAAATGTATCTTTTATTTTAATGTGTTTCATAGATAATGAGGAAATACATTATATATAAAACTGACTTAATATAATTCAGTATACTAATATAATATATACTATATCACAGATATGTAAGTTTAATTACATACATGTATATATTACATATTAAAACTTTTAATTATCTCTTATGTTTTACTGTCTTGTCATCTTTTCTTAAATTTTATTATTCAATTATAGTTTACATTCAACAGTATTTTGTATTAGTTTCAGGTGTACAGCATAGTGATTAGACAATCACATACTTTACAAAGTGGTCCCCCTGATATTTCCAGTACCCATCTGACCCATACATAGTTATTACAATATTATTGACTAGATTCCCTATGCTGTACTTCACATCCTGGGAACTACTTTGTAACTGCCAATCTGTACCCCTCAATCCCGTCACCTTTTTCACCCAGCCCCCCAACCCTGCTCCCCTCTAGGAACCGTCAGTCTGTTTTCTGCGTCTATGTGTCTCATCATCTTTAGTCGCAAAATCAACATCAGCATCTGCAGCATTATTCATAATCAGTCTCAAAGCCCTTCTACAAAATGTGCAGAGGGACTTCTGGGACAAGCTTGCTGTAGCCTGAGGTGCCACTCTTTTTGGATGTTCGCACTGCTCCAGTTACTCCCGTCATTAAGTCCCTCTAATTCTATGCATGCAATGCCCTATCTGGATGGCAACTTACGGACAAGATAGAAAGGCATGGGGGCAGTTAATCTGTGTGTCCTTCTTGCTATTTCTGTGTGCTCCGTACCCTTGCTTCCCTCCCACCAACACTCAGAATCATTCCCACACAGCATGGAATGGGGATGAGGCAAACTATTTGAAGGACAACACTCCAAAATGGAAAGAAACAGATGTACCAACATTTTTCAAGTGACAGCATTCCACAAGGAACACTTGCTAATCCAACCAGAATCTGTGTAGGCAGTTTCACATATGTATTTGTAAGTTATATGAATGAGTGATATATTCTACACTGCTTGTTCTTTTGGTATTTCTCGTTCTCCTGAGTCAGGGAAAGAGCTAGGCTGGGAGTTGACCAGATGGACCGCACAATGGTGTGCTGATGCCATTTGTGCAGTGAGTGGAAGAGATGATTTCAGAGCTCTCCTCATTCTCAAAGGATCCAGGCTTCCATCTGTTGGGAATAACCAAATTCAATCCTAATAGTCCAGGTTAGACACGAAAATCACTCAGTTATTTAGAGAACTCCCTCATCAGCGCCAGTCTCACAGTAGTTTCCAGTTTCACGTCACAGTTTAGAGCCCTATATTTGCAAGGGAGTTAAGGTCACAATAGGAAATATATGACAGAAGTGGCCATGGAGGGACAGTATTTTGCTCTCTTAAGAAAGGAAGGAAAAGAGGTGCACTGTGGTGAATTGTTTTGCTTTTGTAATAAATCCAGGGCCAAGCCAGGAGGAGCACACAAGCTTTCTAGTTCTCACCTATGACAATGCCAAGCAGTTACACAAAAGAAAAGTTTTATTGCTTATGACAGCAGCCAAGTAAAATAAGACAAAGCAAGAACCAGTAACTTATGTTTTTACCATTGCCAACACCCTTCCCACCATTGTTCTAAGCAATATCTTTTGGTATTAATCAACTCCTCAAAAGCTACCCAAATTTTTCTATAGAGCTGATTGTCTATTATCCTCTAGAAACAAGTCCTTGCACAGGCCTGTCTAGGCTGGAATTAAGATCTCCTCGCCAAAATCCCTACCATGAAAGTTGTCATTGAAAAGAGCCAGCAGTGAACTCAAGCCCCTGCCAGCTCGTTCGAAAGAGAATCTTTGTGTTGGCTGCTGCACTCATAAGGAAATGAGGCTGAGGATGGAAAAAAGACCAGTTGGGATACACATCCAGGGGAAGATTAGAATCCACAGTGAAAGAGGTTAATTCCCTGGCAGCTGGGATTTATCCACCTCAATAACTAGGGTGAGATACTTAGCAGTTTTTCTCTCACTTCTCAAATTTAGAGGAGTATGCTGGAAAGACAAAAAATTAGACTTTGAGGGGAGCTGTTCTCTGGTTCTGCTAAGTACAGATCCTTTTGTGAAATGTAGCCAAGTAGAAACTAATTCTCCTAGCTTAAGTCAAAACCTCCACGATTCATAATCTTCATGAGAACGACATCAGTATGGCTGAGAAGAGGTGAACTATACACAGGGAGGAACAGAAGGAAGACTTCCCCTGAGTCTAGATGAGCAGCAGGTAACTTATATTTACTCCCCTCCAAGTGGACACGAATAGACCTTCTTCTATTTTTTTTTTTTAAATCCTCACTTAAGGATATGTTTTTTATTGATTTAGAGAAAGGGGAAGGGAGAGAGAAAAAATTTTTAAAAAATCAATGCAAGAGAGAAACATCAATCAATTGGTTGCCTGGATACAGGCTCTGACCAAGGATCAACCCTGTGACCTAGGTATGTGCCCTGACTGGGGACCGAACCCGCAACCCTTTTGGTGCACAGGATGACATTCCAACCAACTGATCCACTTGGCCAGTGTGACTTTCTTCTATTAACAGCTCCATTTCACTACTAATTCAGGCATATATTGGGTTATTATAGCAACTCCTAATCTAACGCCCCTCAGTCTAACAGAACTAGGTGTCTCAAGGACAGAATGTAGTTAGGAGCACAGATTTTTAGAGCCAGGTGGTCTGCTTGCAGATCCCTCCCTGCCTTACCACTTAAAATCCTATAAGCTTGGGCACATTACTCCATCCCTGTGTATCAGCCACCACATAGGACTCTTCGGAGGCATAAAAGAGTTAACATGCGCAAAAAGCCGGTAACTGTTCACTCTGCCTACTTCCACCTACACATGCAAACAGAACATTTACAAGAGTAAAATATTCTTTTTAAAAGAGGCCTCCAACATGTTTCTTACACACCTCTATTCATACTTACTGAAAATTTATTGTGTTCTAAATCCTAAAATTAGGTTGTTAGAGTGGCCTTGGAATCAGACAGCCTGGGTTCAAATCCTGGCTTGGCCACTTAATGCACATAATTTTACTAAGTTTCAGTTCTTTTATATGTCAAATAGGGACAACAATGCCTAACTCTTAATGGTTTCGTGTTAAATGAGATACCAGCTAATCCATATTCTCTTTATCTCTCAAGAACTAAGTAAGACTAGCTCAATAGACCATTTCCACACCGTTAGAGTTTAAAACCATTTCCAAGATGACTGGGAAGTGAAAAAACAAAAATTTTCTTACTCATGGTCTTTTCTACCTCTTGAACAATTACTCCTAAATATGAGTTGTCACAGTTGCATTAAACAAATAAACAAAACTCTGTCAGAACAGTGTTTGTATTTCAGAATTTACTAAGAGCTGCTGGTTATCAGATGGGGGCTACATGGCATATCCCAAGGTGAGCAAATTCAACGGCCACACGGTACATTCCTGTTCTCAGGATTTGCTCACTTGGGTTTTGGCTTGTTGGGTAGTTGGTAGGTTTTCACGTGCATTTGTCCTCTCCTGACATTCTCCTACCCTGCCCCCACGCAGATTTGAGTCTCACATCCCATAGTTGGTGGCTTTCTCTTCCCTCCCAAATTGCCCTTGAAACACCTAATTCAGTGGAACAATTTAGCTCTCCCCACTGTGACCCCTAGACTTGCATAGACTAATACACTGAGCACTGAACATAAAAGTGCCTTTCCTGTAACACCATCCTTCATCCTCAGAAAACAATCATTATTATAAGTAGAATTTTCAGAGAATTTTAGTAGAATGTTTATCACATATTAAACACTTTTTTGGTAGCTATAGAAAAAGATAAGTTTAGATATAAGAAAGCTGAGTAAATAAAGTTTCCTGCCCACAAACAGGTCCCGTCTGGTCAGTCACAGTATGTTAGCTCCACATCCCAGAGTTTATGAAAGTATGCGTCTGTGTAGACAAACAGGAAGCCATGTGTGACAAGGGATCCTCTTTAATTCTATTGATGCCATATGCAATTATTTCTTTGCAGATGACAAGGACTTAAAAGGAACAAAGTGTTCTACATTTTTGCATTGTGCACGTTTCATCCTCAATTGAGGTTTGCTCCACTTCTAAAAATGCAACAAAAAGCACACCCAGGATTTAACTAGACTTTTTCTAATATGCAATATTGATTGAATCTATTCATTTAAGCAGCTTCATGGAAGGGATGCAATAGGTTTGCAAACAATCATCTGTTCTTAAGTTATTGGTGGTATGTATGAATTCATGAATTGAATCTGAAATGAAGTTGGCAAAAGATGTTCACAAATGAATTTACTCAAAACATTTAGATGAGAATTGGCTCTCTTTGGTTTAATCCTCCAGCAAACATTTATCCAGATGCACTTGCTCCACCCTGTCACAGGAAGGAACTAGTAATTGTTTCTGTGTACTGATATGCTCTTATAATTAAGGCTTTCGGGATGCGGGTAAAAAGCTGCTTGGTGTATTTAATTCAAGTTAGTAGGAAACTTAAAACCATGGGAGCATTGTTGGTAGTACTTAGTATTTAATACAAAGAAACCCAGGTGCTCAGAAATTTATGCCAAAAGTAGAGATTTGCTATATTCAGAAAGGAACATCACACATGCAGTTTTTAAATTCCTCAAAAACAACTGCAGAATCTTGGATTCTGAGTGAAGAGAACTATGAGTTCATAACTCAATAGACTACTCAACCAAGCTAGATTAGATCAAGTACCTACTATGTGCTTAATTCTGAAATTCTTAATCTTGAAAGAAAAAAGAAAGTTGGAGAAACCCATTTCTAGCCTGGGAGATGAGATTAGAGAATAAAAATAGTTAAGTGAAAGTAAAAGTATACAAAACTAAGTGTCAGAATGAGACAGTAACTTCAAAGTACAACGAGAATTCAGAAAAGAACAGCAAAATGCAGAGTGCAGTCATCAAGGAACACTCGCCTCATCAGTCAGGATACCGCAAGGCTGGGAGAATGGGAGGCAACTCGAAGGAGCTCCTAGTGACCAAACCTGAACTACACTGAGCATAATAAGAATAGTAGTAGTAGTAGGTTATAGCCAATGGAAAAATTAGGAATCATTGAGATCATACTAATTCAAACAAATAACATAAAAAATAAATGCACTGAAGAGAAGAAACAGCTTTTTTAAAATGGTAGAATTCTAACTGATAAATGTAGAAGAAATGGTGGAAATTGAAATTCACCATTTTGCAAGCATCCCAGTAGTAACTGTTGCAGGGAAGAATCATTTTTGGATTCTGAAGCTAGTGTAAAAAAGCATAAGAAGAAACAGATATTTGCAAAATCTCAAAGTAACTCCCATACTGTCCTTACAGTACAAAAAGAGAAACAGTAACTCTACTGAATCAAGTAATATCCCCTCAAAATTCATGTTCTTCCTGATTCAGAATGTGACCTCATTTGGAAATGGGGTCACTGCAGATGCAATAAGTAAAATTAACACTGGAGAAGGGTGGGCCCTTAACCCAATATGCGGTGCCCTTATAAGAAGAGAAAGACAAGGAGAGACACACAGGGTAAATGCCATGTGTCCCTGGAGGCAGAGACTGGAGCTTTGTCACCAAAACCAAAACATTCCTGAGGGTTCCAGTATCCAGAAGAGTCAAGGGTAGGACTTTTCCTAGGTGCTTCAGGGGAACACAGCCCTAGAAAAAAACCTTGACTTTGGATTTCTAGCCTCTGGAACTATGACAGAATAAACATCTAGTTTTAAGTCACCAGCCTGCAGTACTTTGTTCTGGCAGTCCTAGGAAACTACCATAGCAACGTGATAGTAAAAAAAAAAAAAAAAAAGTGACAGACACCATTCTAAGTGATCAAAGTGAACCTTTAGTGAAAAGACCTGACAACATGTACCTCTGGGTATGATGTAGTAAGAAGGGCACAATGTCACTTTTTCAGTACTCCTGACAAGAATATGTAACATCAAACTAATAAGAAAATATCAGATAATTTCAAATTAAGAAACATTCAGTGACATAATTGGCTATTACTCTTTAAAAGTGTCAAAGTTGTGAAAGACAAAAAAAAAGACAGAGATGAGAAATTGTCTCAAATTGGAGGAGACTAAGGACACATAACAACTAAATGAAATGGATTCTAAGCCAGGAGAAAAAAAAGAAAAAGATATTAATATGGATTGCTGGCAAACTTTAAATAATGTCTTTAGATTAGTTTATTTCCTGGTCTGGATCGTTGTACTGTGATTATATAACATGTTATCATTAGGGGAAACTAGGGGAAGGGTATTCAGAAACCCAGTGTACTGAAGGCTAAGAGTGTTGCAAAATAAAATAATTTTAAGTAGAATTGTAAATAAAATCCAGGGGGAATATGATAGGGTCAGGCAAGCTAGAGAAGGGAAGGGATCCTTTGCCACATAAGGGACAGGTTTGAACAAAGGCAAGAGATGGAGGGCCTGCGTCTGCGTTGCAAGGAGCAGGAGAGCACCCTGGAGCCTGCATGGGACGCCGCTGGGTAGGAAATTCAGACAGGAATAGCAGAGTGGTACACAGTGGAATCTGGGCAGGGCTCTGAGCAAAAGAGTGATGTGAGGAAAGCATGGTAAAATGACGATTTGTCTGGAAAAAAATTCCGGATGAACTCTGCTTATATAGACTCTTCCTGTCAAATGACTCTAATCCTCATTAGGACTGTAGCGGACTGAGGAGTTCAAAGGAACTGCTTGTCAACATTTGTTTCTCTATTCTGGGTGTTTTCTCTCTGGTGTTCTCATTCCTTCTTCCTTAGAGGCAGAGTTGAGGTTTAGGATGAAGCAATAGAAGTATTTTTTAAAAAAGCTGGGGTAAAGAGCAGAAAACTGTACTTGAACAACAATTAAAATAAAATAAAGAAAGAAAAACACAACAGTAAAAATGAAAAAAAAAAAGCTCTAATACAGGTGACTAGTATTGAGGGAACAAACATAAATAATCCAAATGCAAAATAAAGAAGTTGGGTGGATTAAACCAAAGGAAGAATTTAGGTCAGAGCAATCACACTGCAGGTAGTAATAATGATTCAAATTCTCAGAGAATTAGCAGAGTAAGAAGAACTTCTAAAATTATTCTCTTTCTCTGCACAAGGTTGGTCTGATTCCTTCTGGATTACATTCCAAAATCTAGGCCACAGAGTAAAGATGAATATAAAGAATCAAAGAAGGATTAAAAGAGGCACGTGACCAAGAATTTAGAGGGTTCAGAAATAACTGTAAATAACAAAAGGTCCTAATATAATGCAGTTTGAAAACATTAGCAGAAAAGGGAATTAAAAATGGACTCCATCATTATAAAAATTCATTAATTTCAGCTCAGCTACTGAAATTGACAATCACCACAGATTAGGCTGAATTTTCCTTTATACAACCTCAAAGAAATATTTTGTTAAGCAGATTAATAATATAAACGAAAGCTGTTTAAAAAGGGTTTGTGGATCTAGTATACCCAAAAGAATAATAATGTTATAGCAACTAAGACTCAAACTTTACTGCTGACTTATTAAAGGCTAAGTTTTCATTTATTTTTAAAGATGTTTTTATGTTGAAGTTTAAATCATATTGTTTAAAATCTCAACTTTTTCTTTGTTCCTATTATCAGTCCCTAAAGAACTCAAAAATCATGAAGCAATAAAACCTTTATGAACCAATTTAAACTTTTCTTTTTTTTTTTCTCTTACTCATCTGTCTCTAAGGAGTCTGCTTGCCACAAGTTAAGCATAGATATCTCAATGTGTAAATATACATAGGAACTTGTGAGGGCGTGGGAGGGTGGCCAAGGCTTTGGGGACCTGTATGAGAAACAAGTGGCCTGCACTTTCTAAAGAAATAGGAGAAAATATTTCTCACACATAAGCAATGACTGAGGTCCCAGGGAGGTCTTCCAGAAATGAGAGCAGGAAAGAAGAAAAAATAAAACCTAGAACAGTAAAGACAAGTGGCTTCTATCCAAGATTATACACCAAACTAGAAACAAAAATTTTGCCACTGGAAAAAAAAAGTCAAAATTACAAAAGGGTTCTGTCCTTTCCTTTATCTTATTTCCTCATTTAGCAAAATCCTTTGCCTTCTCCCCAAAATGAGCTATTGTCCAAAACCAGCTCTCTCAGCCTCCCAGACTCCCCTGAGCCTTCCCACTTTGCACACTTCCTTGGGAAAGAAAGTCAGTCATCCCAGTGGGCCGGCCTTCCTCTCCTGTAGCCCAGCTCCCCGGCAGTCCCCTCACAAGGGCTTGCAACTGTGCTGCTTGCACTGAAGTGTACATGTTCCTGTGAACCCACACAGACCACCCCCTGCACTCACCTCTCAAATATTCAAAAACACAACCAAGCACAATATACAAAATCAAGACACCTTAAAATAATTCCATTGTAGACTTAAACCCAGCAGTCTCTCTTATTTTTCCAATGATGATCCCTAGAGGAGAAAACTCCAGTTTGTTCAAAATTGCACTAGCTGCTCTGTGGGAGCTTGAACTCAGTCCTTTTCTCTCTGTACCCTTGGGTGTATACATTTGGAGGTATTGGTGGTAACGAATGCTCAAGAGAAGTCATAGGTTATTCTTGGCCTTTGCTGTCAGAGAGCAACAGATTTGCTGACAAGAGGTCTTTGTAACTGGGTGTGCTTAGGAATTACCTAAGTACCTCGTTTTATGAAGTACAGGCTCTACTTACACGAGTATGAGTCTGAAGAGGTAGAAATAGATACCAGCAATAACAATAACAACAACAAGAACAAAACTGGTCTCTAAATAGTGGTGAGGCTACCATCACATCCTCCCTGTCTCAAATTCCTAATGAAACAACCTCTCACACTCTCAGGAAAACTAGTAACTGGAATATTTTAAGAGGTCAAAGGAAGCTGGCTCTATTTGTAACCAGTGAGTAGTTTCATTGCCTAATGCCTAAAGTAGATGACATGATTCATACATTTTGGAAAATTAATATTAAGTCATGTGTTGCACAGAAACTTTTTAGTTGCAAGTGATAGACATTCAACCTAAACTGGCCCAGTTCCAAGAAATAAAGGTGTACATGGAGGAAAGCATGTTAGAAACGGGGAGAAATGCACTGCCTCGTGTAAATGATAAACCAATTCCTTTACTGCTATTAGGTATTGCCATATCATATCAAATGATCTTCTCCATCTCCACATCCAACTTGTCTGTGACTTTATTCTCACACAGACCAACTCAAATAGTAACAAAAATAGTCTTTTCAATGTCCAGATTTATATCACCTTACCTTAACGGTCATGGAAGATAAAGAGCATCTCTTTCCAAACAATTCCAACAAAAATGTCCAAGTTTAAATGTCAATGGAAAACACACATGCATGTGCACAGGCATGAGCGAACCACACTGCCACGACCACCATCGACAACACTCATGTTCACATTTATGTCACATGCCAATCACTATGCCAAGGGCGGCATGCTCCAACCAGCATTTCTAGTTCATATAGCAACATCTAGAACTTGGAGTAGAACAGAGAGAGGACCAGTTGCACCACGTGAACAGAGAATGGGAGTGGAGTCACTTCGCAAAGGAAAATTAAGGTGCAATTACCTAACGTAAGGTGAATGAATGTTGGAGACGTAAAAACTAAGATCTCTTCCAAACCAAATATTTCAAACTTCTGATCATTATATACTTCAAGGTGCTTTTCCTTCAATAACATTATAAAATTCAATCTAGTAAGTCCATTTAAAATTTTTCTTTTGTGACATATTTGTATCATAAAATATCCATTTTTACAACATACCTATGGATGGATAAATGAACATCCAAATATCCATTGGGATCTAATTGTCGTTAACTAAGGACTCTTCTATATCAATTTGGGTTTATGTGACTCTGAAGCTTTAAAAATTGTAGAGTTCCTTCCAGCTCCCCAAATGTGACAGACAACATAAACTGAAAAGTTATGTGATAAAAACACCTTGACATGCTAGATACAGACACAGACAACAGTATAGTAATTACCACAGGAAAAGGGGGATAGGGGAAGTAGACGAGGGTAAAGGGGAAGATAAACGGTGATGGAAGGAGACAACTAGGGTGGTGAACACACCATACAATACACAGATGACGTATTATAGAATGGCACATCTGAAACCTGTATAATTTTTTGACCAATGTCAATGCAATAAATTCAAAAAGTAAAATTAAATCAAAAAATAAAATGAATGCAAACTTTAAAAAAGATGCATTGATCGCTTCTGTAACAGCAACGTGAAGCGATGAGCAAAATTATTCCTCATAAACAATCATGACCAGTGAAAATTACTAAAAACATTAAAACATTTAAAGTCCCTGGAAATTGTCCTAAGGGCGTACAGTATGTGGTAGGCTCGATAACAGAATAATGCCACCCAAAAATGGGAATCAGGTTCTAACTACCAAAATCTGTAACTGTTAAATTATAAAGGAAAATGGTCTCTGCAGATGGTATTGTGTTCAAATGGAGAGATTAACCTGGATTCTCCTTGTAGGGCCTAAATTTAACAAAAATGTCCTTATAAGAGTGAACCAGAAAGAGATTTGATAAAGACAAAAGCAGAAAAGATAACATGACCATGGCCATGGAGAACAAAGTGATGTGACCACAAACCAAAGAAAGCCAACAGAAGCTGAAAGCAGCAAAGCACAGATTCTCCCCTAAAGCTCCCAGAGAGAGCACAACCCCGCTGGCACCTTACTTTCAGTTCAATAACACTGATTTAGGGTTTTTGTTGCGATAAAAGCTACCAGGTTTGTAGCAGTTTGTTACATCTGAAATGGGAAACAAACAAGCAAACAAACAAAAATAGCCAAAGGAACACAAGAAAGTGTACTTAATCGAACAAGAGGCAGAGTCTATGGTACTTCAGTCCTGACCCAGTGTTACTTTGATACCCAAACCAGGCAAAGACACTACAAAGAAAGAAAACTCAAGACCAATTTTACTTCTATGAATACAGAGACAAAAATCCTAACCAAAATATCATGAAATGAGGTCCAGCAAAACATAAAAGTGATAATATACCACAACGAAGTGGTATATTATCCCAGAAATGCAAGATAAATCTAACATTCAGATCAAAAACAAGTTAAGGATGTGAGATCTCATCGACTCTATTTAACATTGTATTGGAGGTTCTAACCAGGGCAATTAAGCAAAAATAAAAAATATTGCCCTGGCTGGTGTGGTTCAGTGGATTGAGCACCCACCTGCAAACCAAAGGGTCACTGGTTTGATTCACAGTCAGGACACATGCCTGGATTGCAGGCCAGGTCACCAGTAGGGGGTGTGCAAGAGGCAACCACACATTGATTTTTCTTTTCCTCTCTTTCTCCTTCCCCTCCTCTCTGTCTAAAAATAAATAAATAAAATCTTTTTTAAAATATCTAAAATTGGAAAGAAAGATATAAGCCTATCTCCATTTATAGATGCCATAATTTTGTATATAGAAAATCCTAAGGAATCCACTAAAAGCATTATTATTTTTAACTACTAAAATATTAGTTCAGCAAGTTGGTAGAATACAACATTTTTGAAATTTACATTAATGAACAAAAACAAAAATAATTGTATTAAATTAACATATAAAAATTAATTGTACAGTGTCTGGCACAAATAATGCCCCTTTTTATGACAAAAACTGTTATTACAAAACTCATAAGCATGTAATTCTATAACACAACAATATTACACTCAAGCACACCATATGACATTTTAGGTGAGATGTTCAAATTAAAACTACAAATTATTACACTGATAGTTTTACCCTACAAACCACACCCAGGCAGGTGTTACTTCTGCTGGATCCTGTATTTCCGTACTCATAGTAAATAATCAAAAATGATATGAATAAAGCAATTCCTTTTAAAATAGTATCAAAAAGGTATGAATTAAAAGAAGTACAAAACTTTTACTCCAAAATCTATAAAACACTGTTGAAGTAAATGCAAAGACATTCCATGACCATTAATTGGAAGACTTAATATTGTTAAGATGGCTGTCCTGACTGGTGTGGCCACGTTAGGCATTGTCCCACAAAGCAAAGGGTCACTGGTTTGATTCCCAATCAGGACACGTGCCTAGGTTCAGTCCCTGGTTTGGGCATGTATGAGAGGCCAATGACTGATGTTTCTCTCTCATGCCAATATTTTTCTCCCTCTCTTTCTCCCTTCCTCCCTCTCTAAAAAATAAATAAATAATTTTAAAAATAAATATTATTAAGATGGCAAAATTCTCCAAATTGATCTACAGATTCAATACAGTGCATATAAAAACTCATCTGTCCTTTCCTACCACCAGCAATTGACAAGCTGATCCTAAAAATAATAGAGAAATAAAAGGGATTCAAATCAAAACAACCTTGAAAATGAACAAAGTTGAAAGATTCACACTTCTCCATTTGAAAACTTCCTACAAAGCCCAGTAAGTGCACAGCAAATATGGCACTGGCATAAAGATAGGCATTCGGATCAATGGAATAGGATTAAGAGTCCAATATATACCCTCACTTTTAGGATAAACTTCTTTTTATCAAGGGTACCAAGATCAATCCAAGGAGAAAGAATGGTCTTTTCAAAAACTGGTGCTGGAAAAAGTAGATGTCCAAATGCAAAAGAATGAATTTGCACTCCTAATATATTATATAATTATAATATATTATATATATATACTATATATATATAATATATTATATACAGAACTTAACTAAAAGTGCATCTAATATGAATTTAAAAGCTGAAGCTATAAAACTCTTAGAGGCAAACATAATCATAAATCTTTGCGTCCTTGGATTACTCAGTGTTTTTGAAGTGATGACAGTATTCTAAAATTAATTATGGTGAAAGTTGCAAAACTGAATATACTAAAACCCACTGAAATGTTTGCTTTAAATGGATGAGTATAAGGTAAGTGAAGTATATCTAAAATGCTGTTAAAATTTGTTTAATATTCAACTGAGTTCCCAAAGAAGGGAAAGGAAATCCATACAGTCGAGAGAGAGAGAGAGAGAGAGAGAGAGAGAGAGAGCGAGAGAGAGAGCGAGCGCGCGCACGAGCGGGCGCGAGCGGGCGCTAATGAATTAGAAACTCAATGAACATTTAGGGTACAGTTTCCCTAGGCAGAATTTTTTATCTCATCTAAACAGTGGTGATTAAATACCAAGAGGAAAAGACCTTGGACATAGGAAGAGCAGAATATGAACATGAGGGCTTGTAGTGGGATTCTCAATGAAGTTATAGACTAGAACAAACTACCTACCAGCACAGAACGTCATTAGAAAATCTTATCTAGAATTGAGGTACTCATAGCAATGGCCTATACTTCTTGTCAGTTTGGAATTCCAATGTATACTGTTCACACAGCTCATTAATCTCCAAACTAAAAATTACATAAAAACTGGTCCCAGGCTGATGAGAATTCTGGGCTCCTGGAAAAAGCAAACACGAAATCACCCTAGAGACCTCACATCAAAATCCCCACTGAGGATAAGGCCACATCCTAAAATTACAGAATACAATATAACATAATCTCCAAGAGCAAGAATAGACAGCTAGACAAATATTAGCATAGAAGACACCCTTCAAAAATAAAGCAATGTGACAGCAACTGTTAAGAAAGTATGTTTAAAATGTTAACATGAGCCAAGTTAGAAAGATTTTAAAAGAAACCAACAGAAATTCTAATCAGGAAAAAACAATCATTAAAATTCTAGAATTCAGTGGGCAGATTATACAGCAAATTAAACAAACCTAAAGTGAAAGTCAGTGAACTGGAGAGAGATACAAGAAAATTATCTAGAGTGAAGCAGAGGAAATCAGGCCAAAATATGGAAAAGCTTTTAAGAGACACAAAGAAGAACAGGAGAAGTTTCAAAGTATCCTAAAATGATTAACAATAGGAGACACTTAAGAGAATAGGGAAGTACAATATTAAAAGAAAAAGTATATTTTTAGAACTAATAAGATTTGAGTACTGAATTAGGAGGGAGAATGATTCCTAAACAAAGTAAATGAAAAAGAAAACACTACCTACACAGCAGAGTGAAACTGCAGAACAATAAGGACAATGAAAGTTACCTACAGGGGAATTCCCATATGACTGTCAGCTGATTTCTCAAAAGAAACTGCAGGCTAGAAGGGACTGGCAAGAAATGTTCAAAGTCCTGAAGACTCTGTAATGTAAAGAGCGGACCTAAGCCAAGATTGCTCTACCCAGCAAAGCTATTATTTAGAATCGAAGGGCAGAAAGTTTCCCTGACAAGAAAAAACTAAGAGAGTTCAACATCACCTAACCATTACTATATGAAATGTTAAAGGGACTTACTTAAGAAAAAGATCAAAACAATAAACAATAAAATGGCAATAAATGTTTCCTCCCTGGAAAACCCCCACAAGCCAGGCAGTGGCATTGTCCCATCTCTGAGCCCTCCCCTCACCACAGAGCCACAAAGCAGTGAAGCGGGTTGCTCTGCCCTGGCGTTTACCCTGAGGCTCTGCCCCACACAACTCACAGGTGCCTTTTCTACAATAGGCTACGCAACTAAGGGAGGGAGCCAAAGCAGCTCTACCTAATACGCAGAAACAAACACAAGGAGACTGCCAAAGTGAGAAGACAAAGAAATATGGCCCAAACGAAAGAACAGAACAAAACCCCACAAAAAGAACTAGACAAAATGGAGATAAGCAACCTATCAGATACAGAGTTCAAAACACTGGATATCAGAATGCTCAAGGAAACCATTGGTACTTCAACAGCGTAAAAAAGACCCTGGCAGAAATGAAGGCTACATTAAATGAAATAAAGAAAAATCTACAGGGAACCAACAGTGGAAGGGATGAAGCCAAGAATCAAATCAACAATTTGAAACAGAAGGAAAAATGGAATTCAATCAAAACAGCAAGAAGAAAAAAGAATTTTAAAAAATGAGGATAGGCTGAGGAGCTTCTGGGACATCTTGAAATGTACCAACATCCAAATCATAGCGGTGCCAGAAGAGATAGAACATGAAATTAAAAACTTATTTGAAAAAATAATGAAAAAAACTTCCTTAATTTGGTGAAGGAAATAGACATGCATGTCCATGAAGTACAGAACATCCCAAACAAGATGGACCCAAAGAGGATCAGACCGGGACACATTATAATTAAAATGCCAAAGGTTAAAGATAAACAGAGAATCTTAAAAACAGGAAGAGAAAAGCAGACAGTTACCTACAAAGGAGTTCCCATAAGGCTGTCAGTTGAATTCTCAAAAGAACCTTTGCAGGTGAGAAGGAACTGACTGGCAAGAAGTATTCAAAGTGATGAAAAGCAAGGGCCTAAAACCTAGATTACTCTATCCATCAAAGATACCATTTAGAATGGAAGGACAGATAGAGTGCTTCCCATACAAGGCAAAACTAAAGGAGTACATCATCAGTGAGCCGTTATTATAAGAAATGTTAATGAGAATTATTTAAGAAAAATAAGAATATCAAAACAATGAACATTAAAATGGCAATAAACTTACAATTATCAACAATTGAATCTAAAGAACAAACTAAGCAAACAAGAAGAACAGGAACAGAATCATAAGTATGGAGATCATTTGCAGGGTTTTCGGTTGGGAGGGGGAAGGAGGAGAATGAGGGAAAAGCTGCAGAGATTAAGAAGTACAAATTGGTAGGTACAAAATAGACAGGGGGATGTTAAGAACAGTATAGGAAATGGAGAAGCCAAAGAACTTATATGCATGATCCATGGACATGAACTAGAAGAGTAGAGGGGAATTGCTGGAGGGAATGGCAGTACCAGGTGGAGGAAGGCAAAGGGGTAAACTAGGACTACTGCAACAGCATAATCAATAAAATATACCTTAAAAATAAGTAAGTAAATAAATAAATAAATAAATATCTTCAATGAAACAAGAGTAAGAATTTACCTTTTCCTAAAAAAAAAAAAAAAAAAAAAAAAACTTACACTAATAACACACTTTTCACCTGCAAAAGTTGAACTGAGTTTATACCCTATAATACAAAATTTAAAATACCTCAAAAAGTTAAGCTCCTTTCAATAATAACATTTAATGAGTAAATATTTAATTTCACTCTTCTTTTTCACTCCTACCCCCTGGTAGCCTTCCTCATGGGCCAAACCTACCTAGAAACCACAAAACAAAAGAACCTATGACCACTGTACACATAGATTGGGCTCCTAGGTCAGTGGAAAAGAATAGAAACAGATCTGGAGGAACAAATGAAAGATATAGAACTTGCTACTTTTTTCAAGTTATGTAATATTTTAGTGAAGTATAAAGTAAGTTTTGAGTAACCATGATCTCTAAATATTTCATAATGTCTGTACACTTTAAACATCAAAATATATAACGACAGTATGGACTATATCCCCTTAAATAAAATAAAACAAATTAGTATATATTGATATAAATAAATAAGAAAAAATGAAAAAAGCCAGTAGAAGGATAACTAATAAATATGGAATGACAGAGCTACAAAAAAATCACTATTTTGCAACCATTACTGTAATAATCGATAGAAGAAAGAATCATCAATGAACACTAAGACTAGTGAGTAGAAGTTTAATTGGGTACAGGATAGTTACTTAGTCAAAAAAATCTCTTCTCAAATTATCTTTAAAGTTTAAAAGGAAAACATTAATTTTAGAGTAATGTGGTATTAACTACTTTGACCAAGTGATCAAAGTTAACACGAAAACTGACCACATGGGTCTTTCAATATAACACACTGACAAGGACACATCATTTGCACAGTAAATGAAGAACTTGAACCTAATTATAAGGAAAATTCAAGCAAATCCAAATTGAGGGATAATCTATAAAATAATTTACTTGTACTCTTCAAAAATATTAATTTCATGAAGATCAAAATAAGGCTAGGGAATTGCTTTAGATTAAAGGAGACTAAAGTCCCAAGACAATGAAATGCAATGCATAATCTTGAATTATACCCCAGACTGGAAAAAAAAATTCTCTAAGGGAATTTAATTGTATAATTGGCAAAATCTGAATGTATACTATAGATTGAATAGCAGTACTGCATTAACATTTTTAATTTTTTTTCTGATTTTGATAATTGTATTGAGGTTATATAAGTGATAAGTCTTGTTTTTAGTAAATAAAGAATACAGTATTTAGGAAAGGAGAGATGTCATATCTGCAACGTACTTTCAAATGGATTAGAAAAGAAATATATTTATATGCACACACATACACACATAAATAGAGAGGGAGAGAGAGAATATAAGAAATTAAAGGGGGTAAAATGTTAACAACTGATGAATATAAATAAAGGATATGAGAGTTCCGTACTATTTTAGCAAATTTAATTAGAAATTATTTCAAAATAAGAAGTACCAAAAGCAAACAAATTAACAAAGATATAAACTCTACAAACTTAACTATACATATGGTAGAAAAATTTTACAATTATTTAAAATAAACTTAATGACATGAAGCAAATTTTTCCATTTGTAGTATATGTTACATGTGGAATAAACTGTGAATGATCAAAGAGCTAGCTGGAAAACCATATATAAAGTTGGCAAGTTTAGCCAGCAGGCCATTTCTTTTTATGGAATATGTACCTTTGTTTCTGCAAATACATAATGGAGCTTTGAATTAAGTTTTCTTCTTTAAGTATATTTTATTGATTATGTTATTATTGTTGTCCCAATTTTTCCCACTTTGCCCCCCTCTACCTGGTACCCTTCTTCCCTCCAGCAATTCTTCCCGCCTTAGTTCATGTCCATGGGTTGTGAATACAAGTTCTTTGGCAGATAACTTTCATTTCCTATACTATTCTTAAAAACTCTCTATTTTGTATCAATTGTGTTTTTAACCCCTGCATCTTTTCTCCCATTCTCCCCCTCCCTTTCCCAGCTGATAACGCTCCAAATGATCTCCATACCTATGATTCTGTTCCTGCTCTGTTTGTTTGCTTTGCTTAGTTTGCTTTTACTTTTAGATTCAGTTGTTGATAGCTGTGAATTTGTTGCTCTTTTAATGTTCATAGTTTTGATCATCTCCTTTTTCTTATATAATTCCCATTAATATCTCATGTAATAATGGCTTGGTGATGATGAACTCCTTTAGCTCTATCTTGTCTGGGAAGCACTTTATCTATCCTTCCATTCTAAATGACAGTTTTTCTTGATAGAGAAATCCAGGTTGTATGTCCTTGCTTTACATCACTTTGAATACTTCTTGGCAGTCCCTTCTTGCCTGCAAAGTTTCTTTTGAGAAATCAGCTGACAGCTTTATGGGTGCTCCTTTGTACATAACTGCCTGCTTTTCTCTTGTTGCTTTTAAGATTCGCTGTTTATTTTTAACTTTTAGCATTTTAATTATCATGTGTCTTGGAGTTGTCCTCTTTGGGTCCAACTTGTTTGGGACTCTCTATGTCTATTTCTTTCACCAAATTAGGAAAGTTTTTTTCATTTTATTTTCAAATAAGTTTTTAATTTCTTGCTCTTTCTCTTCTCCTTCTGACGTCCCTATGATTCGGATGTTGGTACATTTAGAGATGTCCCAGAGACTTCTTACACTATCCTCACTTTCACCACACGTGAGCGTGGCACCACGCATGCTTGCTCTGCCACTGCCACCTCTCTGCACCACACTGTGCCTCCTCCCTCTCCTCCCCTCCAACCTGTCTTAATGAATGTGGCTTCTTTAAATCCTTGGTTGTCAGACTTCCATACAGTTTGATTTTCTGATAGTTCTGGGTGTTATTTGTTGAGATTTAGCTGTAATTCTTTCTGTGGTTGCACAAGGAGGCGAAGCATGTCTACCTCTACCTCTGTCTTGACCATAAGTCTGAATTAAATTTTCCTAAGCCTAGTGTCTGTTTAAACCTTAAAACCTGGAAAGGCTTTCAAAATATTATTTTAGTGTTAGTGTCTTACATTAATATAGTTTTGATAAACAACCTGATTTTTAAAAATTTTTCCCACAATATTATGCTTTCTCTTATTAAAACATTTTATGCAGTGACTTAAAAATATTTGATGCTATTTCTCTCATAACTTTATTTCTTAGAAATCAAACAAAAAATTGTGGCCCTCTCTCTGTGAATGAAATAGTCCAACTTGCTAGCATAAGAGACTCCCAAGACTAGTAATGTCATAGCAGAGGGGGAGCCAGTAGGCCAGATGGAGACCATAGCATGCTTTCAGGATATCTTGGCTTTCTGGGCCCTTGTCACTGGCTGGAGTGGCATAATACTCACTTATAGTTATTAACTTTTCTCTTCATTGTCCTTGTTATTTGTTCATAGTTTTACAACCAAATTTAAATCTCAATGAAGGGCTATATAAGTTTACCAGAACCTCCTCTTTACCCCATGAAGAACAGAGACTAAATATTGTCCTTTGAATTAATCTTGGAGAGCATGTTGAAAAAGCCTTTTTTTCTTTTCCTTAGTTTGTACACACACTAGCCATCTATTATTTTTACCCCTCACCCAAGGACATTTTCTCATTGCTTTTAGAGAGAAAAGATGTGAGAGAAATATTGATGTGAGACAGAAACATCGATTGGTTGCATCCCATAGGGCAGCGCCCCAATTGGGAATCGAATCTGCAGCCCTTCAATGTATTGGATGACGCTCCAACCAACCAAGCCACTAGCCATGTTTGAATAACATAGCTGGCATCAGGCATGCAAAATATATTAAAACTTTAATTCTTGCTATCATAATATTAATTACCTTCTCAGGTCCTACAACAGCTTAAAATGTAGAGATTATTTATAGTAGCTCTATTACCAAGAAAAATGCCTTGCTTAAGGTTGTTGCCTAAACATGTATAAGAAAGAAATTAGATGAAATGGGGTGGCTGGCATAGGGTAGCATGAGATGGAATGGGATGGGATGAAAATAAATGTAACTGAATGAGAATGACTGAAATAGAATGGAATTTATGTCTCAGGGAAGGACAAAAGGGAGCTGTACTCAGTCAATTATGCATGATGGCATGTATGACCTCAAGCTCTGTAGCATTTCTGTTAAATAAAAAACCTCATCATTGTGAAGAAATCCCCCTTTCACCAGCTTGTATCATATAAAAACAATCCAACTTCCCTAAAGCTTATATTTAGCAAATACAAAGGTTTGTTTTAGAAAGGTTAATTTTGGGTATGACTGACAGGCAAATTGAATTTTGTGGGAAGATGTGGGTCAGAGAGGGCAGTTATAGTAAAAAAAGAAGATGCTATGTAATAAAAGTATATCGAAATGGACAAGGATTTTATCCAAGCAAGAAGTAACTGTGTCTAGGAAGGAGAAGAAAAGCATCAGTAGCAGCTGCACCTTGGAGTAGGAACTCTTCTTAAAGCAATGCTAAAAGCAGCTCACAAAATAATAAACATTTGCTTAGAATCTAGTGTCTGCAAAGAGGGAAATGTTCATCTGATATCACAAGGTTACACCTGGAACACAGAGAGAAAAGGGTAAGATTCCTCAGAGATGGAAGATAACACAGGTGATAAATGCAGGGAACCAGACTGATACACTAAGGTTTATCAAATCAGAATCGGTAGATACTCTCTGAATTTATATGTCATCTACCTTGGCATAGTTGACCAGTTAGTTCTCTCACATTTAAATACAGTGCTTTTGCTCTCTAAATGGATTCCTGAGAATATGATGTATTTAAGACCTGTGGCCAAGAAAGGACTCTTAGGACAGAATTTAATGTCAAATGAGAGTGAAGGAAAAGGCTGCTCCACTACTGCTTAGTATTATAAAAATGGTTATATTCATACATAACTTTATAGTATAAAATTTCTTTAATAGGAATGAGCTTCACAAAATCACATGGGTAAATAGGGAAAATATCCACAGATTTTGATACTATTTGTTTGTGTGATTCATGATTGGGTTAGTGAGAACCACACTGTAGGTTTTCTGACACTAAATCAGAGAAGTTCTTCATGCCATGTTTCACAGCTACTGAAAGGTACTAGAGATAAACCTCTAACCCTTCCTGCTCATTGCTATTATCATCTTAATAATTATAACAGCTACACTACTGAGCACTGATGACCTCAAAGTTGCTGTACCAAGACCTTCATAATAGCCCCATGTAATCCAATGAGTCAACTATTAGTATTCTCAGGTAGTGTCTTGCTCCCAATGCTAATAAGCAATGAGTCTAAATTTCGAATCCAGGTCAGTTTAGTTTCAAAGCCAATATCCTCAGCCACTACATTATCCTGTGCTTAACCAGTTTATATTGTTTTACTCTCCAACCAATATGGCTTATAGTCTGAATTGCCATTTGCAATAATACCACAAGGTCTGTTCAGATAAAGTCCAGCCATTGTTAATATGATGAGAATGATCTGTGTGACACTGATGTAACCTGGCAGCCAAGGAGAGTGGACTGGAATGGATGTATGTGAACAATGGTGACTTCACTGTACTAGTCAGTGGAGGTGCTAGACACCATTGAGTGAGCATGTGTACTGTGTGGCTGTCGTGTTCAAAATGACAGAGTGAGTAGAACAATGAATCTGCATCAAATTTTGCATTACACTTGAACATTCTTGCATGGAAACTATTCAGATGATTCAGAAGGCCACAGCTATGGGCAGCTGGTGACTGGCAACTTTATCACAACAATGCAACCACTCATGCATCACACCTCATGCAGAGTTTTTTGGTGAAACATCAAATCGCCAAGGTGACTCAATCCCCCTACAACCCAAATTTGGTGCCCAGTGACTTCTGGCTTTTTCCAAAATTAAAATCATCTTTGAAAGGGAAGAGATTTCAGATTGTTGATGAGATTCAGGAAACTATGACAGGGCAGATGATGGTGGCTGGGAGAACTGTGTGAGGTCCCAAGGTACCTACTTTGAAGGCGACTGAGGCATCATTATCCTATGTTTCTTGTATCTTGTATCTTCTTCAATAAATGTCTCTATTTTTCATATTACATGGCTGGATACCTTCTGGACAGGTAGTTGTACTCTGCACGAAGGGGTTCCATTATTGCACTATAACTGTTAAAACTGTGTTATTTTGATCAGCCACCAAGAATGGGCATATATCTGTTGTACTGAACTAAGACCCCCTCCAAAAAAAAGAGAAAGAAGTACAGTCGAAAAGCCAAGGATTAACAGAGTCAATATCAAAAAATATTGTGATAACACCCCACCCATGTCACCATTTTTACTGCAATCACCTGGGGTTCCTTGTAACTTCCCCCCAGAATCACTTAGGTGTAGTTGCCCCAACATGCAGTCATTTATTTTCAGAATCAGACATGGTTTTATACATAAAAAGCAGTACTTACTTTCTCATAATTCACACAAATATATTATTTATCCTTCCTTCCTCATAGTGAATATGTCCCCAAAAGATAATGAAGTAAACCAGATTGTTACACATTATTGAAAGTTAGTATGATGGGCTGAATTGTATTGCTCTCACCTCGGCAAAAAAAAAAAAAAAAAAAAAAAAAGAAGAAGAAGAAAGAAAAAGAAAAAGAAAGAAGAAAGAAAGAAATTATACACTGAAGTCCTAAGCATGTAACTGTATTTGAAAACAGAATCTTTAAAGAAGTCATTAAATTTAACTGGACTCATTAAGGTGGGCTCTCATACAATATGACTGATGTCCTTATGAGAAATATTTGGACACAAACATGTGCAGACAGGTTTGGGCCACATAAAGATACAGGGATAAAATGGCCATCTATAAGCCAAGTAGAAAAGGCTGGAGATAAGACCTCAGAAAGAACCAACACTACGAACACCTCGATCTCAGACTTCTAGCCTCCAGAATTATGAGACAATAAAATCAGTTGTTTAAAGCCCGGTCTTTGTTGTGGCAGCCCTAGCAAACTAAACCAGTCAGAAACTCATATTCCCACTGTATTAGAATCACCAGTTAAATATATACAAATAACAATATTAACAACAACAGAGAAACTATCATGCATAAAATGTCTATTGTGTGCAGCAACCAGGCTTGGCAGTTTGCGTGTGTTATTTATAGTCATGGTAACAAATTTATATTTTAGAGAGGTGTTATTGTCCCCATTTCACTGAGGAAAACCTAGAACTTAAGGCAGACAGGTAACTTGCTATGCTCCGACTGCCTCTGTGAGAGGGCAGTGAGATTGCAACTGAGATTTGTGATATGAGCCTATTAAAAGGAATCAGAATATCTGAGTCCAACACTTATGCCATTACTGATGTACAATCAAGGGTTAGTAATTTAATTTATCCATGATGTAATGTCTCCATTTGTAAAAATAAAATAAAAAAATCTTACCTAGGGGGATAGAAATATACCACAGAAATAGAAAAGGATAAATTTCAGAATGGATTTAAAAGCTATTTTGATAAATCTGAAAAAAATTAGGTGAACCTCATTATTCAAACCACTGTTATAATTACACAGCAGTGACAGAGCAGCCTTCACATTTTATGTTTCATCAGTGTTCTCAGCATTATATTTTCCTCGTTCACTATAAGCAATGGCCATCCGTGTTCACTCTCTCTCCATACAAAGTCAACCTAATCAGCCAACAACAGGGAGTTCACAAATGGACAGGGGCTCGTTATTCATCACTTCTGAAGAACGGCTACTGTAGTCCTGCCTGGTTAGTGGTTAAATATTAAGTGTCACTAACATAAGCAACAGAGAAAAGGAAATACCAAACTTTTGAAATGCCATGGAAAGAATATTGAAGGCAACCAGTCAATCATATGAATAACAGGCTCTCATTACCTCATTAAAGATGCTGAAATATAAAATGTGCTCCAACTCCTTCCCACCTGCTCTCTCCCTATGAGACCCTATTTGGGACATTCTTATTTGAATTTTAGAACAAGGTTGAAGCAAAACTCACCACCAAGGACAAAAAAAGTAGAGATATTATAAATGGCTTGCCTTACCACCAGCTCTAGGTGAACTTGATACGTTGCCTGAGGCATTACAATGCAGGGAAACTGGGAGCCGTCCCCCTTTTAAAGCATAGGATAGCGGACTACTCCCACGATAACAATGCGGAGTAACCTGTCTCCATTCCACTGCCCTCCCCATAAAAAACTTAACACATTAATGTACTGGCCTCTAGATGTTTCTACACCAGACACCTGCATAAATGTAACAAGACACAACTAGTGCAGGCCATTTCAGACTGAAGTTAGAAATGGTGGGTTCAGATATCCAAATCAGACCGCTTCGCATTCCAGCAAGGGTGACCTGACCCAGACACCAAAAAACTAGGAATATGTTGAATTTGTAGCTTTTAAGTTGGGTGCATATGCTCAAGCTGGCTTAATAGATATTGGTCAGATCCTTCCCATTTGGGGTTTAGGCCACAATTAGATGGATTCACTCTGTAGTTATGAGGGTACATTCATTGTGCCACTCGATAGAACTCACTATGTGTACTCAGGCTGTACAAAGATTTCAGTTTTCACTGCTTTGTCCACCTGCTACTCTTTGTCACACCTTGGGCTTTAAACTAGCTCCATCTTTTCACAGGGAAGTATTAATCCAAGCATTTGTAGCTACACGGAACTCCACTCCATACCTCAGTAGAACTGTATTGCACTCACCAGCTCTGGGCTGTTTCCCTCTGCTTCACTTGGGAAGCAGTATCTGTGCTCCTCTCTTGCCTATCAAAGTCATTTCGGCCTTTTACTGAATATTCCTACAAGTCTCGGGCATCCTTGCCCAACAAGGGGACGGTGCAGAAGTGCATAGTCACATGAGCATAGGACTAAGGGTTAAGGGCCCACCATTCACTGACTCCTTGGACACATTCCCCCTCAACAGCCACACTGAACTGTTACCAGCACTGCCTTAATTTCAGTCATCCCACTCTCCATACCTTTCTGATATCAGCGCTTGATTCTTACAGATTTCATTTCACTAGTCCTGCCAAAGGGATTGTTTATTTTTTCCTGACTCCAACAATTCCCATTTTTAGAGACAAAGGAACAGCTAAGAGTCAGCAAAGAAAATTGTACTTTAAAAAATTAATGAGTGTCTCTTCTACAACTTCTCCCAAGACTGAATCATTGGAAAATAGTCCTGAGTTCATACACATGTCATCTGGGCCTGAAAGTCTTTGTCACGACTACACAAAGTTCCAATGGAGCAGGAAGTGATTTGAAATATGGTTCCACTGATGAGGCAGCCATATTTTTTTTTATCACATATACAGTTCATTCTGAAATAAAAACTCCAGCCTTGCACATTGACCAAGATAGATAATTATCAAGCAAACAATTGTATATTTTTTGTGTATATAAAGGAACAGTTGAATGAATTAGTTTATGGCAGCACCGTTAAATGTGCATTTGTTAAATATTGCCTAGAAATCCACCTTTTTAAAAATAAGTGAGGACAGCAGAGAAAGAAACTGTTTCATTGAAGGATCATTATTACACTTAAAATTACATCCCTAAGCAAGCCTGGATAAATTATTTTTTTAATTTGAAGTGTCATTTGGTCATCTCTTTATTGCTATACCTTTGTAGGTCAGGACACTATGAACAACCTGTGATGAAATCCAACTGATCACAGAGATTTAAAAGTCAAAAAGTTACAGGAGACAGATATCTAACTTGTGCGTTGGCTTAAAAGGGAAATAGGATGGTAAATGGTCCCTTGCCTAGAGAATTAAATAAATCACAAGCTGGCCTCACATTTTCTTTTCTGGGCTGTGAAGTGAAGGTGTTTGAGAGTACAAATAATGTGCTTCAGTCACAATGAATATCTCATACCCCTTCAGGGAAGAAGTTTCTCTAATGGTTTTTTAAATTGTTTTGAGTTGCTTTTGCAAATGGAGATAGCTTTGTCCCACTGACACAGAAGCCCTGTTTCAGAAACAGACAGTAAAAGAAGTATTGAATATGACCATTGCTTGGGTTGACTTGCTTTAGCCCTGGGGTCCAACTTCGGACTTGAATAGAGTCTGTGTGGCTGGTTTCTATAGTCTGCTGCATCATCGAACAGCAACACTGAATTGTTTTGACGAGAGAGTTTGTGAATAGGCCATGTTTGGACAGGCTGAGTCTGTTTTTAGCCATTAAAAGGGGCTATTAAAACTGCTGAGCTGTCATTAGAGCACATTGCGAGGTGCCCAAGACAAAGCAGCAAGAAGTAAATTGGTTTCTGCGACCAGAGGCCCTGCGTCTGGGAGGACATTACATTATCAGGCAACTTCCACTCAATGGTGCAGAGTGGGAACCAGCCCTTACACCAGGTATGAGAGAAAGGAGCTCAGCTTGACTTAGACTCTGGAAAAGTGCTTTGGGTTAAAAGAAGGAAAGAAGGGAAACACAGCTTAAAGTTTCAAGTACTTGTCAGCAAATTGGACAATGTTCTCTGAGCTCACTCTGCATTACAGCAAAAACCTTATTATTTTGGAATAATTGGGAAAAGGAAAGTGTTCATCTTTCCAAGGTTAAATAATGAATTATACAAAATTTTTGGAATGCTGCCATTGCATCACTTTTTGGCCCCAGGCTAACAATTGTTATTAACCAAAGAGCCTATTTAATGTCTGTAGTCCAAAAGAGCAATTTGTAATTAGCACACCATTGCTGGTTTGCAAATAGAATGCTTTCCATTTTTTAAAGATTTCTTCAGTGGGATAAACATCCCTCTGAAATTCTCTTTACACTACTGATTTCAGTGATAAATCCAATTAAAATATTATAATAAAATATGTCACAAAGATAAGCTTTAACTCTGCCCCCATTCGAATAATCCCAAATTCTGAAGTAGTCTGAATTACAAATTAGTCAGTCAAATAAGTGAAATCGTATTGTGTATTGAAATAGAAGAGACGTTTATGATTCTGCAAAAGATCAGAAAAAACAATGCATCCTTCCCTTGGGCCGCTTTCTTTTCCTTTTTCTCAGGGACCTGAGCATATATCATGGCTGTATCTTTTGTCTTTACCTCTCTGCCTCTACTCTTTCTTCTCCATATTTGAACATACATATTTTAGTCTTTCCTACACTGATGTTTAAATCTCCTTAAATTTCGTGCCCATCTCAAGTCATCGCCTTATCTCTTTCATCTTCCTCAAAGCCAGAGTCCTCCTGGCTTTCTACTCTCACACTCCACACCCATTCACCCCTTGGCCCACTGAAATTTCACTTCCTTTCCCTGCAATCTACTGCAACCACTCTGCCTCACAGGGATTCCTGACATCCAGTCCTTCTTTCATTCGACTTTTCGTTTTTTATGCTGGAAAGGACCTTCAAGACAATGCTGAGTGGGAGCTAGAATAGCAGGCATTCCCAGTGCTCCCAGCTGAAAAGGGAGTGCTTCCGTTTGTTCCCCATTCAAGTGGTGTGAGCCACACATTGTTGGTAGACGCCCTATATCACGTTAAAGAAGTTACATTCTGTTTGTAGTTAGTTGAGACTTTTTAAAAAACAAATAAGAATTAAATTTTATCAAATTATTTTTCCTGATCTAAAATGGCAGGTTTAACAAACATACAAATTCTGACAAGACAGGGCCTCAATTCCTCAGATAATTGTGACCTAATTAGTTAGTACCTTAGATAAGACATTTTTAAGCCATTTTGTCAATCTGGCTGCTCACTGGAGACAGAGTACATATAAGCCCAGTGCATTCCACAGTTATTATCATACTTCCTTTGCTATAAAATGAGTCTATCAATCCAAGACAGTATTGTATGGGGCTCCTGCCGATAAATTAGGCTTTCTATAAACACTCTGAGCAAGAAACTCCAACTAGCATCTACCAGTTCTAGAAAAGGCAATTTCTGCCCCGCCCACCCCCCTTCACAAGTTCAGGGATCTGACACAATGGATTAGCCTCTTGGTTTGGGTTGACTGGTAAAATATGACCCCAACTTAAATCTGAATTTGAGATAAACAATGAATAAGTTTTTGGTATAATTATGTCCCAAATATTGCATGGGGCATATTTATACTATAAAACAACTCATTGTTTATCTAAAATTCAAATTTAACTGAGCATTTGATATGTTTATTTGCTATATCTGACAACCCTACTTCAAGTAGCGTCTGATTTATGGAAAGAAAGGTTCCAGATCAAGGACTCAGTATCCCCCTCTGCTGTTAGCCAGTGGCGCACTCAGCAGTAGCAGTAACTGCCCCCCTGAGTGAAAGGAAGCCCATTGGGTTGAATACATGAATAGTCTTCATTTTTGCCACCATGTCTCTGTGCTCATTATCATACAGGAGTGACTGAAGACAGAAGCTGGATGGCAGCCATAGGATGAGTCATCCTGCCTCTTGGTCTCTGAGAGCATCCTCTAAGATTCAGACACTTTGTGCTAATCCAGTTAGCCCATCCTCATGCTGCTTTTCCAGAATTCTGACCAGCTGGACAAACTTTTTGCCTCTACCCAGAACAGCAGTATATGTTCATAGCTCCAGCCAGTTCTCTCTCCAAACAAAGTTGAACAACCAAGTGTATTATTCACATCTACCTAATATAAGATTTTCCTTTACAATGTCCTTACTGTATAGAACTGTAATACAATAGTGGGTCGTTTCAGGATGGCACCAGTCTACTACACAGCTCCATCTGTGAGTCAGTCTAAATTTTTCCCCTTTATGAGTTAGTTATAGCAAAATCCTTATAAAGCCATATTGTGAGCTAATAAAAGGGGTTGGTGTAGTAGAAGTAGGAGACACAGGCCTGGCTCACCAATTTATGTCATCTCTGAGTGTCTTCTGATTCTACCTAGACCTGATTGCAAGCATGCTATTTTCATCACCCAGTGGATTGCTATTGCCTTACCTGACCTCATAACTTCATGCATGTGATAATACACAGTTCTTGATGGACAGCTCTGGTTGCATAGACAATGAATATCCTTTAGTCTGGTCCTCAGGGATCAAACACACCAGAAACAGTGTTTTAAAGACAGAGTACTCATTTCCTGCAGAAGGCATGATGGTGCCAGAATTTCCCCACAGGTATTCGCCAGAGATGCCTCATGGAATCCTCATCCATAATGGATGCCTTTAACACCTGTTAGATTTGCTGAGTGATACTGACTGAGCAGCGGAGCACCAACCTGCACCTGCTGCAGAGACCTCTTGATGCTAACCCTATTGTAAACTGTTGCCCTGTGAGTCACTCAAGAACGAGTGAGAGCAGTAATCTCAAATACAGTGTATGCTGACTCCAACACCAAAAGAGGTTCAAGACATAGAGGATAAAACAACCTTCCCTTTCCTTTAGAGGGGATGCCACAGCATGGCTGTGCCATTGGCATAAACACTATAAATGTCAATGTATTAGTTCATCATTGCTGTATAACCTCTTGCCACAAGTTTAGTGGCTTAAAACATGTTTTTATTTTATTGTTTCTATGGTGCAGGAGCCCAGGCATGCCTTTACCACATTCTCTACTTCAGGGTCTTAACAGCCTATAATCCAGGTATGACCAGGACTGAAGTCTCATCAAAGCCTTGACAGGAAAAATCTACTCCTAAGCGTCCTCATTTGGCTGGTGGAATTCTTCTCCATGCCGTTACTTGGCTGAGTCCTCATTTGCTTGCTAACTATCAGTGAGAGTCCTCCCTGAGGTCCCAAGTCTGCCCACAGTTCTCTTAGAAATAGGAGCTGCTCACAATACAGCCATTTGATTCTGCAAGGCAAGCAGAAAGATATCTCTCTTTTCATGAGAGCAAGTGTGGGATAGGGGTCAGAAGAGGAACAGTTTCTCTTTTATGGGCTTTCATCTAATTATCTAAAGTCTCATCCAATCAGGATAAACTTTTTTTTTATTAACTCAAAGCAACTGTTTTGGGATCTTAGTTACATCTTCAAGAGCCCTTCTCCACCTTTGCCATATAAAATATTCACGGAGTGAAGTCCCATCGTATTCACTATGTCACATACTCATTAGTCAAGGCTACATGTATGTATTGTTTACAAAATGTCCGAAGAATTGAAGAAAATATAACATATTTGATTCATGAATTTTTTTTAAAGGTTTGGAAAATTTGACTGACACCAATGTTGGCATGTCTAAGAATTTTTCAAATGTCTATATTTTAATCACTAGCATAATTTAAATATTTAGAGGTTGTTTCTCTGCTTGATGAAAATTAAAACTTAGTATTTCAAACATTAAACAACAAACTAGTAATGAATACCCACTCCACACAAGAAAACCACTAGAACATTAAAAATCTTACCAACAGTTTTTTAATATCCACTAATGTTTTAAAAGTTCAACTTTTTTTTTGTTTCTGGAAGTTCTTTTTGGATCTTTTACAACTTTGTTTTTTCCCCTCCAATAGTCTCGAGTTCTTTCATTGTGGTTTATATTACTATTTTTATGTCTTCAATCACTTTAAATTTATTTCTTTTATGGTGTCAGATGGCTTAGTTCAACCTCTTGGGCTGTTTTATCTTGTGAATCTCCTCACAGGGTCTGTGTGTACCTTTTGCTCCCAGTGCGAGTTCAGCTTCCCTGCAGCATGCTCCTGGACCCACACTCCCCCAGGACTCGCCCCCAGGACATCCCCAGCAGCCCTATGTTGGACAAATGTCCTTTCACACTGGTCCTGTGTTTGCTTCCACTGTGTCCCACATTTCATCAAAGTGGGACCAGATTGTAGACCATATTTCAGTTTAAGTTTCTCATGCTATGTAAGTAATATATTGTACATCTGAATTCTGTGTCTATAGGTAACAAAAGGTTTCCGTTGTGATTCCTCATGGGAGATTTGTTTTTTTCTTCACCTTATTTTTCTGTAAGTTTTTATTCTTTCCCTTAACCAGTTGGAAACCTCATTCTTGCACTGAATGGACATCTGTTCTAGGATTCCATCTTTAGAACTAGGCCCCAGTCTAGCCCCCTGCCTCCTGCAGACCCACAGCACGGCTGCTGTCCCTGAAGCTTGGTGACACATTCTCAGTCCCTGGTTCTCAGAACTCATACTTAGAACTAATATACTCTGAACTTCCCCAGGATCAAGTTATGTGCTTGATGCTGTGGCCATGCACCTCTTTTCTCTTTCAAACGTGGCTATTTTTCATACAGAATTTTGTGCTTTTTAGTAGGAGAGTATTCAAAATCCCCTCAATCTGCCATGTGGCCCAAACTGGAAAGATGGATAATATATTTGGAAGTAAATAATAACGGTATGTAGACTTTGAAAAATTATGGAAGTTGTATGAAAATGACTGAAGTCCAAGAGAATCCTTCTACTTTATGTTCCCCATGTTGCTGTGACCTACGCTGAGAAGAAAGGAGCCCCACCACTATGAACGGGTTAAGATTCTCGGTGTCAAGTAGTTTCACCATAAATGTCTTTGCCACAGCATGTCTGCCATGAACATTTTTGCTGTGTAACAAATTGGCTGTAAGGCAATTTTACTATAAAAACAAAGTAACCGGATGACAGTTTGATTTACAATTGGCAGACAATGTATTTTGTTCATTTGATTTCACTTTTCCATTGACAAAGTTCTCACCATACTCCCATTTTTATATTAAATAAATTTCAGCCCTCAGAATGTTTTATACAGTGATGAGTAGGCAAGGCAGTCTTAAAACAGTGGATGATAACAGCTACCCATAAAGCCAGATTGCACACTATACTAGAAAATGATAACATATCAGTTTGCAAATCTGTCAGTAAGCACAGTCATCCCTCCTTCCCATCAAAACCTAAAGTTTAACAAGCTGTGGCAAATATAAAATATGAGGCTACTAATTCACAACAGTCTTCAAGAGCATTGTCAATTCTTTAGTTGGAAAGTGATAGCTGTCTTAGGAAATTTTAGCAAAATAAGAAAGCGTGATTCTGAACGAGGAGACAAAGCAATAGGCAAAAAAAAAAAAAAATTGTATTACAAAGAACAAAAGACCTCAAAGATGATATATTTTCACTTTTCCCTTTTTGCAATAAGGTCTTATTAATTTTCCCCTGTTTCATTGTGTCCTTTTTAATATTTCAGGTTTTTGTTTTTGTTTTGTTTTTATCTTTTACAGTGATACTGCCTTACAGCCAATTAGTTGTGCAGAAAAAATGCTTGTGGCAATGATACTTGCTACAAAAGTGTTTACAATGAAACTACCTACAACCAAGATTCTTATTAGAAATGAAGAATCTCAGGCCATCCAAGACCTGCTCATTAGACTCTGTATTTCAACAAGATCCTCTGGTAGCAAACATGCACATTAAGGTTTGAAAGCCACTAGAAGAAAATAGCAATGCTTGTAGGCCTTTGTGACCCTTAAGAAGAGTCACAAGAAGAAACTTAAAAGATACAAAATATTTCCTTAGTGAAAGATCTTATAATTCCATTGCTTTTTTTCCACAATGATATGTGAAACAACCCCCTAATCACTGGTGATATTGACATCAAAGTTAATGTTAGTATAATTTGTGTCACATATTCTGTGAAATATTGGAAAAGTTGGGGTCTGTCATTGGTAGACCTTGCTTTTTAGTAATAATCTATTTTTGAACTTACACTTTGCCAGTGGACACACACGGTAACAGTTGTCAAAAATCATATTTTGGCCAGGAGAAATGCTGTTCTTTAATAACTTTAATAGTTGTTGGTTTCATTGCAGAGTCCTTTGGTGCCCAGTTTCTCAGAGATTAAAAAGACTTTGTATTAAATTCTAGTTTAGGAACCTAACATAGCTTTATCGCTTAGGAAGCCTGGCTCCTTGCCAGAACTCCAAGGCAAAAGGAGTAGGATGTGAATTTTCAGCACAAGTTCCCATTTGTAAAAGGATAAGGAGTCTTCTGTCCTTCAGATAGCCCTTGAGGTCCAGGTTCTTGGTTCCATCAAGTACATGTTCCCAAGAGATGGAGAGCCAAGAACACTATTGTTATAAATACATCTGAATTCTTAAATCAAGTTTGCAACCTGGCATTTTGTACTACAACAATGTCATTTGTACTTTTTTTGTGCTACAACAGTGCCATTAAAAAAAATATGGCCAATATCTAGTAACTTAGGGATGCACATAAAAGAACTAAATGTCTCACATCCTAAAAAATCAAATCTAGGAAGCCTAAATCCAGTTGCCAAAAAACAACATTCCACTATAACTGAACATGAATGTCTGTACCTCCAAACTCATCCTCAGACTCCACGCATATATGTGCCCTATAACCATTTGACATAACAAGCCTTGAACCCTGTTTTCCCCAGTTTGCCTGAAGTTGTTCCTAAGTGGAGGAGTATTATAACCTGAGGCTGGCAGCCCTGTCTGGCTCTAGGAAATCCAGGCGTTCCATGATGGGAGGCCAGGAGACTGAGCCTCTGAGCAGCAGGGAATGACTGTTGAAGGATGCAGAGCCCCCGGCTGTGCCTGAACCTTAACTCTTCTCACAGGGGCGGAAGTAAGATTCTCCTATGGCCTGGATGTGAGTGGATATTCTTATGAATAGCTGAAGCACCAGAAATATTCTTCTTTCTGCCATATGTATTCTTTTTCCAAGGCCCATCTTTGCCCACACAAACTAACTATTCTCTGATGCTGTTTATCCCACCACCACCCCCGCCCCCCGCTTCAAAACTAAAGCCACTTAGGAAGAAATGTGAAGAAGGTATATGTGAAGAAATGGAGGTGACTGATCTAAGGAATAGGACCTATAAGTCGGTGCTGCCTGCCAAAGAGGGGGCTCCCTCCATGGTGTCACATCTGTGAGAGTACAAATGTAGCCTGTCCACCAGTACTTACTTAGCAGGAGTCATCCTCAGAAGGACTTAAACCTGGCATCAAATGCAACATGACTTCTGATTTGATTACTCACTTTTATTTCTTTAGTTCTCCCCACAAAATTAAATCAGCTGGCCTTCTTTTAGATGGCACACAAGTTTCATAACAAAAATAAAATTTACCACAAAGAGAGAACTGACTAGTATGAAGTTAACCACAAAGATCTGATGAGGGGATAAAAAAGTGCTTAAAATGGGGTACATGCATGCTTTCCCCCAAATGTAATGAATGTCATTGGAGTGAAGATAATTGTATGGGGATTTATTCTTCATTTAATTAATTAAAGTCTGAGCTATTATCAGAGTTGACAATAACAGCCCAGATTTGTTCCAGTTGCTAAAATGCTGATGAGAGCACATGGCTTTATTTGCCTCTTCAGGCCCACACAGAAGGGCTTATGAGGACTGAATGCTGGATTAGCCACCGGCTGGGTGAATGTATGCAGCAGTTGATGGAATGTGACGGCGGAAGTGTGATCTGTGCCAGCTACTATAACATTGATTGTCTTATGACCGCTAGCAAGAATCTAAATAAATAGACTTTACATGCTCTAAATGAGAGGGAAAATACCTATAGTTTGCAGTGTTCCAAGTGCACCCAGTTAACACACAGTTTTGATGTGCCCAGCCCTGTGCTAGGCACCAAGGACACACACGAACTCTGGTTTTCTAAGTCTTGGTCCCATAGCCCTTATCATAATATCTATAATCCATGAAGGCAGAAACTGTTGCCTCCCCCAAAGCATACATAGTACCTGACACATAGCAAACACTCAGTAACTACAATTTGGTTGGATAGATGGATGGATGGATGGATGGATGGTTGGATGGATGGATGGATGAATAACTATGAAACTACAGCATAACAAAATGTGGATGAAGGAGCTTTTTACGTATTAGTAAAGGTTGAAACCTAATGGGATTAATCATGCAATTGGCAGTCCCTGAGTCATCCTTTACTCCAAGGCTCAAACCTGATTGTCCCCAACTAAGAGCCAAGTATAAAATCACCCACTCTTTCCTTTTATCCACCGAGTTGGATTGTCAGCATCATTGATCTCATTCCTTTGGTGATCTTATGAACTCAAAGGAAGGTATAAAAAAAATTGTTTTTCTTTAAGTCCTAGAAAGGACGAGATTCTTAGAATACAATCACAGTGAATCTAATATTCAAAATTTCTAAAAATCTACAAAGGGGACAATATTAATTAGGTTATATCCCAGTATACTACACCAGAAGTTTCCTCCATGTTGTTTTAAATTTCAGAAAAGGTAGGTGCAGTCCTGAAGAGAAAGTCTCTAAAAGTAATTCTGATATATGTAAATAGGTTACTCATCCTGGATCCACCCATCTCGTTATGAAGAAGGTATTCTGCCTTCCTTTATTGGTATCTGGAAAATGCTCAGAGTCTGAGTGGATATTTGCACCAGATCATTTCTCTAACACGGCTTTCCATAAAATCAGAGTCCAGGAAAGCAGCCCACAAGAGGAACCACCGACACACAGGCACTCCAGGGCCCTCGCTGCGGCCACCAGGACTGGATGCTCACCCACGTGACCACATTCGCCTGCTCCCAGTGACTGACCCAACGGTTCCAACAACACGCAATGAACCCCGAAAGTTCAGAATATTTATGTTCCTGATAGTCCGTGGTTTACCCAAACCTATTAATTGCCTTTTTCTAATATGGCTTAAAAATCTGCTGTTTGGAATATACTTTCTGCCTTATCATATTTTCTTCTTAATGCTCTATAATGAATTCAAAAAATATTTTCAACTTTTATATGTAACATTGACACAGAAATAGACTTTGTGCCTTTTTAAAGTAAACATCTGTTAATTATTCTGGTGCTGCAACTGGAAAAATTCAGATTGTGTGAGGACTGTACCATTTAATAAAATGGGACAGAAAAACAGTCAACGTAGTAGCACCATTAGCCTGATTGTTTTTTGAAGATATAAAGAACATATGAATAATAATATTTTCCTTCATAACTCTTTCTGACTTGAAGGCACAATCAAATGGTACATTTCTGATTAATCCAGGGCCCAGTCCACACAGGCACATGTGCAGAGTTCTGATAAGGTGAAGAAAGATGTGTTTCCATGTCAACAATTTAAAGGTTGGAACTATTTTGAGTTGTTAATATAAACTTTGATATTAACTCACTGACTTTGATGGTTTTGCAAAGGATAAATTCGAACACAATTACAACGACTGCTGAAATGTATGAAATCTCTAGAGAGCCAGAAAAATGAGAATGCGTGACAGGTTTGTCAATCATCTCTTGCTCTGATTACGTGACATTAGCATGTGATTTTTGTTAACTAGAAAAATGACAGTATAGTATTTCATAATGGCCCCAAACTAAAACATGAGATCATCCTCTATAGGTTCCTCTTGTGTTTTTATGTAATCATACGTACACACACACACACACACACACACACCCAGCAGCTATATCTTGAGGTATCATAGCATCGTACTAGCTTATTAATACTCAGAAAACTACAACATCATTAGCATAATTACAGGCAGTAATATTCTTGGCAATAATTGGAAAGTCATGATAATTCTAGTCCCTGGGTATTACACCAATCATCTATCCCGTTTTCTTTCCCTGGGACTCCTTTATTCAGGGACAAAAGGACTAACTACTATTTTATGTCAGGACTCTTATAATCTCAACAAGAAGAACAAAGACAAAAACAAATGAACAAAAAAGATAGTTTTTCAGTGATTATCACAAACCTAATGTCATTCCCAGGGATGTACAGAATTCACAGCATGTAAGTAGAAAGAGAAGCTGAAAGAGAATAATAGATTAAAAGCATGACTAAGAGTAGTCAGTAAAGATTTAACTGGGCCCTGGCTGGTGTGGCTCCATGGATTGAGTGCTGGCCTGCAGACCAAAGGGTCACTGGTTCGATTCCCAGTCAGAGCACATGCCTGGGTTATGGTCCAGGTCCCCAGTGGGGGTGCATGAGAGTCAACCACACATTGATGTTTGTCTCCCTCTCTTTCTCCTTCCCTTCCCCGCTCCCTAAAAATAAATAAATAAAATATTTAAAAGAAAAGATTTAACTGGGAGGGAAATGTCAGAGCAGATCTGGGGGAAATGACATAAATAGTGCTAGGAAAAGTCAATTTATAGATTTTCTAAATCCTAATAATTCCCCAAATTCTATTTTCAATCTTTCCAAAAATAACGAGAAACACATTACATTGGTTAATGTTTGATATTTACAAGTGGTGGCTATAAGAATGTGCCTCTAGGATCTATGACTGGGAGTCCGCAGGAAATGCCCTCTGAAAACCCCACCTGCCTCTGTGCTAAAGCTGCACTTCCCACGGATCCTCACAGCCAACGATCAAGAGTGGCAGAGAGGCTGGGCAGGCCGGGCTCCTCTGATGGGCAGTCTTGGCTCCAGCACCCCTGCAGCCCTAGCATACTTTCCTCCAAACTGCGCAGTGGTCTGACACTCCCGTCCAACCTCCCTTCCTTCTCTCTCTCCTTCACTCAAGACCAATCCTCCATCGTAATTTGAAAGGTCCACAAGTCTCTCCCAATTTATCCCCATTTGAGAGCCATGTCCCTAAAAATTTTCTTGTGCGTTTCACCTATCTTGGCATTTGCTTCTTACAAGACCCACACACAATCATGCTCCGAGACATTCTGTATTCCCAGTGAAGATTTTAAGGTCAGGAATTCACATTTGTGGAACACCTACTATATGTAGGTACTTCATAAATATTATTTAATTCCCTATCAATTGTTAGATAGTATTATCCTACACTTAACCATTGAGAAAGCTATACTCAGAGTTTATTAATCAGATTGAGACATATAAATATGCCATTTTTGTGAGTTAAAAAGGGTCACCTGTTGGCCATTTCATGGGGCTTAACCTATAAAATTTGCCATGTAATTAGCTACTAAGGGAACAAACTAAAATTTAAACAATTTCTGTCTGCTTCCAAAACGTATGTCCTTTTCATTCTACCACAACGTTGGATAGTACTCAGTGACAAGAGAATAAATCTCACCATGTGTTTATTCAATGTCATATTTGACATAACATATTCTGAAAATATCTTAGAACATCATATACACTACAGACCCTGTGAAAATTGGTCAGACTGTCCTAGTTCTAAATCTTTCTTCAATTTTCATAATAATATGGGGGTTACCAAACAGCATGGCTAATATATGTGTACATATGCACAGAAAGGCCTAGAAGCCACTGGTGACAAGAGCTGGGTAATTTTTGCTCTTATTTTTGTTTATCTATAGTTTGTTTTCCACAATGAGCATATATTACTTGTATAATTAAAAAGTTATTAAAGTAAAACATCAAATTCTATTGTCAGCTAATCACCATTCAAACAGCTTCATGATCCCTGACCCATCCATCAGTGATACACTCTAGGTAGCACGTACACTAGTCAACCGGGGGAAACACATTCTTGAAAAGTCCTTCCTGCTCTGTCGGCAACTTGTTCTAGTCACAGACCTTTCCCTTTTCAGCTGCACCCCTCTGGGTTCACTCTGAGGACCCCGCTGCCTGGCAGTGACAGTGTGCCTCAATGAGGACAGGTCAGGAGGAGGCAGGCTGCCCAGCCACAATTCCTCTGAGGGAATCCAGACAGCTCCCTTTGGATCAAAGGAAACTTGAGCTCACAGAGATTTCTGCATGAACTCCCAACTTTGTGCTGCAGTTGAGTCTACTTATCACCCACAGACATATTCGAAAGAGAGAATTCAAACTTCTCTCATAGCTACTTGTGAACACAAGGTTAAAAACAGACATTTTCATGGTGACAGCCAAGCAACAGGGCCACACAGAATAAATATTGACCAAAGTGAAGCCTAAACCAATATTTTATCTTAGGTAATATTGCAAAAGATCTTGAAAACCCAGATTTTGTTTTCTGCTGTAAGCATTATTAATAATTTTAGAAGGAAGACAATAGTATATCCTAATCCTGACCTTGAAATTTAATGGAAGGTAAGTTTAGATTTAGGATCAATTATTCTAAAAAGGAAGAAAAGGTATTTCAGCAATAATAAAATCATTTGTCACTATGTCCATACCACTTTGCACACTTTTGTAGTGTAGTGTATTTGATATAAAACTTTGTGTCCTTGTGTGTCATCTGTCACCAGACTTCATGTTGCAACACTAGACCATTGAATAACTACTCCAGTTCTTAACCAAATATGTGATACCTCTCCAACAGTTAATAAATATATATTAAGTGGGGAAACAAATGGGTGAATTTGTAACTGAGAGATTCAACTTATGAAGAATTTTCCCATAGCTTACTTCATTTAGTTACTATGGGAAATAATAGAGATAAGTAGAACTAGCAAAAAAAATCTACTAGATTCAATTACACCTTCCAACATACACTAATGACAATTTATTATTCTCTTAACTTTCACTACAGCTTAAGAAAAGCATTTGATTTCTCTCACGTAATAAGAACAAAAATAATAACATATAGATAAGCTTCTGGAAACCACGAGGTTGCTGTAATAATTCTTGGTATTTTTCCATTAGTTGACTTCACAAACCTCATTAATTAAATAATGCATCCTCTCTTAATTTGTACCTGAAGAGTGCATATTTTGAGTATGTTTCTACTTCAGGTCATTTACACGTATAATTTCATGTCAGTCTCCTAACAATGCTATAAAGTACAGACCATTGCAGACTAATTTTACAGATAAGAAAACCGATACCAAAGGACATAAATGTGATATTCCCAAGGTCACAGAGCTGGTAGTGCTATCATAAGGATTTAGCCCCACGCAACCTGGCTCTAGAGCCCATTATTTTACATGCTTAGCTGTTAGGCTGCACTAAAACTTTCCTTTGGCTTTGCCTTGCTTCTCATACTGCCCAGGGTAAATATATAAATAATGGCAATAACTACCACACTAAAGAAATGCAAATGGATATCATAATACTTGTAAAAATTTCCCCCAAACTTTGGTTCTCACTGATGAAAAAGCATACAGCGAGGTTCATTTATTAACGAAATAATTCAGGCGCTGATATGCAATTGTAGTTTAACCAGATGCACTCTCTTCCATTTAATTTATTTCTTGAAGTGTTTATCTTAAAGTGCTCATCTGTAAAAGCGTGTCTAGAAGTAAAGTGTGGCTCATACGGCTCAATGGTATGTTTTCTAGGTGGGCACAGAAGGGGAAAACACAGCAGCCCATTGTGCAGATAAATGGAGACCTAGATCTACATCAGTAAAGCAAAACGAATTGCTAGCACAAACCCTGGCTTAACACAAAAGAAATACATGCCTTGCTCAGGAAGATCTAATATTAGAAAAGCAGGCTAGCTTTACACAGTCATCTGGGGACTGAAAGATGGCTCTGCCATCTTTAATGTTCGGCTTCCATATCCATCTATGGCACTGACACCCAGTCAACAGACAAAGGAAGAAATACAGACACACCTGCTTCTTAACCTCTTTGTCTCTCAACTGACATCTCTCACACTCGCATTCGCAACAGCGGTGAGACTTGGCTGAAGAGCACCACCTTGTTAAGAGCAGAGGAAACCTGTTGCTGTGCAGTCAGTTTCTCTGGTAATTCCTCCAACCTGCGGAAGGAGTGCAGGTATCTTTGACTTAGAACCAACCTTCTCTGCCACACCATGCAACTAAATTCTCTAAGCTTGTCTGGCCTTTATTTTTTCCTCTAAACTGTGGACATTGAACTAGATGAACTCTAATCTCTTCTAGGTCTTATAATTTGTGTTTTAGAATTCCATTTTAACATCTCTGAGCATATTTTAGGAACTAAACATGTGCTATTATTATTTTACTATGTATTCTTTGAATCATTCATGTCTCTTTTCATTGTAACTGAAATTGACATCTTCTAATAAACCAAAATTTTTCTTACTGCACTGGGCCTCCAAGTTTCATAAGCTCCTTTCCCATTTCATCTCCTACGACCCGACCCGGTGAGCTTTTCCCTGATTCCTGTTTACTGCAGGTTTTGCAGCTGCCTCCCCAATACATGGTTAATTTCCTGTCATTTTCTGTGAGCAGATGTTCTGGAGGAGCAGAGCTGCTTTCCCATCCCTGGCACTCTCTCCTGCAGATTACTGGATTGAACACAGTAGCCTCTGGCCATCCTTTTGATCTGAAAAGAAAAAATTCCCCACTGGGATATTCCTCATGATGATGTAATTAGTTTCCTAGACATACCTAATGAATTTATTTCTAATCACAAGAGATGAGGGGAGAGGAGAAAGAACCCTTCGTTTGGGATTGTGTACAATTGTTGCAGTTCACATGCACCATTTCCACCCCTCTTATACAATGTCTTCTGTGAGTAGTGTACAAAGATTCAGGGGGCAACAGGCTGCTCTTCCAAAGCAGTGGGGAGCTTCACATTCATAAAGGGGTCTCAGACACTATTAAATTGCTTTTTCAAATCTGGCAAAGACATTAGAGCTGAAAATGCTTTCAGCTCCAAACTGTCCCTGGCATTAAGAACAGGTGAAGCTCTTAGTAATTTTTTGGAGATTGTGTTTTATTCAAAGACACAACATGTAACATTCTGTACAAACAAATCCAGCTGTTCAAAATTTCCAGCTCTTTGAGTATAACAGTAGTATAATATTTTTTGCCCAGAATCATGGCTTGAGGTATCATTAGGACATTGTCTTCTTACATTCATGTACCACATATAAAAAAAAATCTTTAACTAACATGACACATCATTTTCATAGTGAATTGCAGGTATAACCCGAGTCCTACCATTTACCATTAATGTAAAGGTTATAAAGTGATTTAAGCAGACAATGAATGAAGACCAAGGATGGGCTGTGATGTTTTGCCTTGTGTACTGCCAAAGAAGAGAACTGAGAAGTAGGAGAGGAAGAAAGTTAGTTAAAGGCAGTCTGTCTGTTAATAGTCAACATATTGGAGACCAAAGTAGCACACATCCCCCCTCCTTTTGAAGGTATGCCGAAAACAAACATAGGAGTGGAAACAAAACACTATAGGTCATTCTTTTTACAAGCGAAGGCAGTAAGAAAGAACATGTCCTGCAGCCAATTTCCACATCTGTGTGCATAAAACATTTAGCCTTTTATCAGAAATAAGAACTCACTGGGTAGGAAGGCCAGGTCCAGAGGGATAAAGAAGTTGGAGAGAGAATTAAAAATAATCAACTGAGGAAGAAACACTTGAAGACATTTTAAATTGCTGTTTTAACAGGTAATATTTATAGTCTGGGTTTTGTTTTTGAAGCTTTGAATTGGTCTTCTTGTTGGGGTAAATTTTTTTAAAAAAGAATAATGAACATTATAATCAGTTTCATAAACAGTCGAGCACCTGTGAGACAGGAGGATCAGGAAAAAAATAATTCATAAAACAAGATGCTAAGTTTCCAGACTACAGAAAGTCTTTCATTTTTCTCTCCCATTCCAGAGACACTTAATGTAGGAGGCAGTAACTAATTTATATGTCTGTCTTTCTCTTCCTACATGACCACCACTTGGCTACTGTTTTAAGAAAAAGAAAATCACATTGCAATCATTCTTACAATAATTTTTAGTCTCCAAATACATATTTTAGTTCATTTGATAATAGAGCTATAGATAAAGTTAAATGAGATAACATACATAAAATCAGTGATTTATCTGACACATAACAGATGCTCAATATAGAAAATCTATAGGTATGTATAGAGAAAGAGAGATGATTGAAGTTTTCTCAATTTTTTCTCTTGGTCACTATGTGCATTCATAGACACTCCTAAGCGGTTCAGGTCAGTGGTCAGACTAACATGGCAAGATGCCCATAGACATCAAAACTGGAGACTGCCTGAAAGGCAGTGCTGAAGATGTTGAGGAAGGGACACCAGTCATAACCTCTTTAGCTGATAGTCCCCAAATATCCTCCTCCTATTGCTTCTCATATCTAACTTAAGGAATCCCTTATATTACATGTGAGGGGTGTGTGTGTTCATTTGTTTGTTTGTTTTGGCTCTATCCAAGGGTCTCTCTGCCTTCTATGGGATATTTGTTTATATTACTTAATTTTCTATATTACAGTGTTTAGTACTATGGTATTATCGTATTTAAGATGCCCGCTTTTAGCATGGCTCAATGATGACTTATGAATGAAAAATATTTCCATTGAGTTGACAGACCATACATTAATTTGATTAATAAAAATTAGCAGTGTGTGAGGAGGCCCTGGGAACTAGTTATCTGATCAGGAGAAACCACTCTCCTGCCAGTCAGGGGACACAGAGGGCACCCTGACCACGTCCACGAGAAGATCATTATGCTAGAACCCGGGAGCAGGGATTTAGAGGTCAGTGTGTTCAGTTGTGTTTAAATCATAATCCTGCTTCCAAAATAACAAGTTTAGCCACTGAAATATCACTGTCATGATTGCTCAGTCCATTTTCTTTCTGACATTCAAAGAATAAATTGAATAAAAATGTACAAGATTGTTGCTACAGAGTTTTCTCAGGAAAACAGACATTTTAGATTTGGACTTTCATAAAATTGTTTAGAAAAACTGGCATGTGTCCAGCTTTGTGGATATATGTGGATAAAAGAAAGAAAGAAATGGTAATAAAGGAATGGAAAAAAATTAAAATTGAGTTAATGTGTGCCTTCCAGACATTTCTCTGGATGGTATTTGTAAGCAAATGCAAGCTTTTTCCTCTTCCTAAAGAATTAGTGATTTAAAAATAAATTATTTGTGCAAATATACTATGCTCTACACACACAAAGTAAAATGGATTATCAAGCAATATCTGAATAATCTGATTGGTGATAGAGCTCCAACTGTCTTCTATTTCCCTTCAAAATTTAGATTGGGGGAAGGGGATCTGAATTACACATCTTTCTGATGGATCATCATGCTGTTACCATGGACAGAACTCTCGATGTGAAGTTAATGAATGGGTTATGAGATATCAAAACACTAGGTCAATTATAAAAGCATTTCAACTTTGTGTAGACAAGCAGAGGTTATCCTTTCAAATGCTAATTATTTCAACACAAAGGTAAGCCATGTCTTATCACTATCTGCATTTGTAGCAGATGGCTCTTGTGTCAGGTTGGAGCATGCTGAAAGTCCCCCGAGTCTTCTGTAACTTAGAGAAAATTCCTAGTAGCTCTACATCAAATTCTACAATGCACTTCTCTATAATAAATTATCTCTACAATGAATTTTCTATTAAGTAAATCCTGTTTGAACTGATGCCTAGAAGCTGAGACACAGACTATCAATCTCATATTCATATTCATTAGAGAAGATAAATATAGTTTTCATTTTAAATACTGTGCACAGGTGCCTGCAGTGACCATGTATTTGTGACTTCCCACTACAGAGAAACAGAAAATCAGGTCTTCTTTAAAAAAACAAAATAAAAATTGAAAATATCCTCCGAAGCCTGTGTGTCGTTGGTATAATTGTGATAAGTGTATGAGTGGTACTAGCCATGACATACCATCTCCTCCCAAGTAAAGACACATTGAGGACAATTTGGATGCAACTGTCCATTTATTTGTATGTGTATCTAGATTTCCCCAAAAATTATTGCTAATGTCATGAGCAATTTCATTATATTCAGTTTCTACTCTTAATTAAATGCAAAGTAATCACAAGTATAATAAAAAAATACCAGCTTTTAGTAATGTTTGTCACAATACAACTATTCCTAATAATGAAATATTTAATGCAAAAACAAAAAAGAATAAATCCTGTACTGTCCTAGTTCAGAACTTTCTTACTCAGTACTTAATCCCTGAACTAGCTGCGACATGTTCCCCTAGCTTCTACTGTTTCACTTTCATCTAACCCATTTTAGACCAGTACCAATGGATCTGGCCACTTTATCTTCCTGTGACTAATATTTTGGGTTGATAGAAAGGTATTAAGGTCCAGAAGCTACAGTAGCTGGTAGATAGTCACACAAAGCAAATGACCCATGAAGGAACTGGGCCACTCAACATTGCAGGATGTAATTAAGGAGAGACAAAGCTGAGAGTGGAACACAAAGATAACAATTCAAAGGGTTCCTAGATCTGAGAATCTATAAGCAGAATTGAAAAGAAAGTAGGTTGAGGATGAAGGAGACAATTTCTCAGAGCAGTGATAGGAGAGTTGGAGGTAAGTGAAATGAATACTCAAGCCAGCTACTTTAATATTTACTGTACATGTACTCATCATGTGAAATTTGGAAAAGTCAACTGCATGCAAAGGACTAGCAGCAAGGCAACATATGCTTCCTTAAATAGACCTGTGAACACATAGCTCCTCAGCTTAAACACATTTAATATCTACTCATTATTGATTGAATAAACCTACCTCCTTAGCCTAGCATCTAAGACTATCTTATCACTGAACTACCACTTCAACATTATTTTTCATTAGGATTTTTCTTCACGAAGCTCCCTACACTTGCTCATGGTGTTTCCCCTGCCAAGAGTAAAGGAAAGAAATGGGTCTTCAGGTTAATATGGCCCACCAAATGCCTAACAGAATGAATGGAGGGAAAAAGCCAACACTGAAACACACATTGCTAAAATTTCTAAACATTCCAAAAAAAATAAAACACTCCCAGGGTCCATGAACGCTCTCATGTTCCTAGGTGACTGTTTCATAACGTCTCATTCCTCTAAACATTACGTCCCCTTCCCGGATTCTTATTCCCAGATGATGATCTTGCTTCACTTCCCAAGAAAACTGAAACAATCAGAAGACAATTTTCATATACTCCATCAACTACATCTGCTTACTATCAGAAACTATGCCCAGAATCTCCACTTTCTAACCTTTACCCCAAAAGATCTATCTATGCCCTTAACTTAAACCAGTCACTGTGTTCTTCAGCCCATCTTGAAACTCAAGGACTTTATTCAAGCAGGTGTGCCTCTTTTACTTCCATGATCAGAATTTTTTTCCTATTTGATCACTCCTATGGCCATACAAATATGTTCTTTTTTCTTCTATCTTAAAAAATATTCTCTTCATCCCACTTTACCCATGAAATATGGCTTTATGCCCTATTTTTAGCAAACATACTTGAGGGGATTGTCTATATGCTCTCCTCCAATTCCCCTCCTTCTTTCCTTCTTCTTTTTTTCTCTTCCATGGTAAGTTACATAAAGAAATAGAATGAAATTATGCATAGTAAGCAATTGAAATAAGTTACTTATAGAGAAAAATATGTAAGGTAAAATAAGAAAATAAATACTTAATATCTGAGCATTAGTGGGGTTCCTAATACATGAGATCTGCCTGGAAAAAGTCCAGCCATTGTTAATATAACAGGAACTATTTCTGTGACATCAATGTAACCTGGCAGCCAAGGACAGTGGACTGGAAGACACATGCATGAACAATCATCATTGTTGTGTACTAGTCAGTGACGGTGGTAGATGCTGTTGAGTGAACATACGTGTGGCCGTTGCATTCAAAATGCATGAGAGAATACAGCAACAAATCTGTATCAGATTTTGCATTGAGATTGAACAATCCTCCATGGAAGCTATTCAGATGATACAGAAGGCCACAGCTAGGGGTAACTGGTGATTGGCAGCTTCATCACAGCAACACATCTGCTCATGCGTCACATCTCATGCAGTTTTTTGGCAAACATCAAATCACCCAGGTGACTCAGTACCCCTACAGCCCAGATTTGGTGCTCTGCAACTTCTGCTTTTTTCCCAAAACTAAAATTGCTTTTGAAAGGGAAGAGAATTCAGACCATTGATGTGATTCAAGAAAATATGATGGGGCAGCTGATGGCAATTGTGTGAAGTCCCAAGGTGCCTACTTTGAAGGGGACTGAGGCGTCATTGTCCTATGTACAATGTTTCTTATATCTTGTATCTTCTTCACTAAATTTCTCTTTTTTCATACTGCATGGCTGGATATCTTCTGGACAGACCTTGTACATAGATGTAATATATACGACAACATAAAGGGTGATAGAAAAAGTACTTGTATTATGGCAATGTTTTTATATTTTATATGAAATGATACAAAACTGACCCTAAGTAGACTGTAGTAAGTAGATATATGTGTGTATATATACCTATATATATAGGTATATGTATATATAGGTATATATGTGTATAATAATCACTAGAACTCTGAAAACAAAACAATATAGCCAAAAACCAACATATATTAAGTGCAATAAAAATTGAAAAAACTCCAAATAAAGCTAGAAAGGAGGAACAGAAGAACATAAAACAGTAGAGACAAACAGAAAATGGATAAGGAAGCAATAAATCAAAATCCTATCATACCAATGATCATAGTAAATGTTAGTCTATAGGCAGAAATTATCACCATGGTTTTAAAAAAATAAGACTTGAATCTTCCAATATGTGGAAAGTAAACAATGCACTTTTGAACAACCAGTGATGGAAAAAATTCAGCCTTGGCTAGTGTAGCTCAGTGGATTGAGCTTGGGCTGTGAACCAAAGGGTCACTGGTTCAATTCCCAGTCAGGGCACGTGCCTGGGATGCAGGTCAGGTCCCCAGGGGGAGCCACGTGAAAGGCAACCACATACTGGTGTTTCTCTCCTTCTCTTTCTCTCTCCCCTCCCCTCTCTCTAAAAATAAATAAATAAAATCTTTCAAAAAAGGAAGAATTCAAAAGGGATACTTTTTTAAATCTTGAAACAAATAAAAATTGAGCACACCACACCAAAAACTAGGACATGCTGCAAAAGCAGTCTGAGAAACAAGTTTGCAGTGATGAATTCATATATTAAGAAATTAGAATCACCTCAAATAAACAATCTAACTTTACAACTCAAAATTCCAGAAAAATACAGAAATTAAGCCCAAAGTTAGGAAAAGGAAGAAAATAATAAAGATCGGAAGGAAATAAAATAGAGACCAGGAAATCAATAGAAAGGATCAACAAAACTAACAGCTGTTTTTTTGAAAAACTCAAAAATATTAACAAACCTGTAGCCAGACTATAAAAAAGAAGACAATTGTATTTAGATATGAAAAACACAATTAAATATGAAAACAGAGACATTATAGCTGGTATTACAGAAATATATTAAATCATAAGAAACCAATATGAAAAATAATAAGCCAACAATTTAGACAGCTTAGAAAAAAATAATGCATTCCTAGAAAAACACAACCTACTGAGATTGAATCAGGAAAAATAAAAAATCTCAACAGAACAATACAGAGTAAAGAGATTGAATCAAGAATCAAAAACCTCTCAGTGCAGAAAACCAGATGATTTCACTGGTGAACTCAACCCAAACAGTTAAAGAATTAACACCAATCTTTCTTAAACTCTTCCAAAATTTTGAACAAAATAAAAATAAAAGACTTGTTTGCATGCTGCCTACATGAGACACTCTTTAAATATGAAGACACAGATAGTTTCAAAATGAATTGATAGAAAAATATATGACATAAATAAACATGAGAACTATAGAGTTATTACTATAATGCAAACTTTTTAAAAATGTTATTAACAGAGATAAAAAGGAATATTTCATAATGTTCAAAGGGAAACTTCATTAAGACAAAATAAAAATTGTAAAAGTGTATGCACCTAATAATAAAACCTTAAAATATGTAAAGCAGCAAAGGACAAATTTAGAGAGAAAGCAATTGTGCAATCATTTAAAATTAGCAATTGCTAGAGCACATAGACAAAAAATATAAATATAAGCCGTGACACCATTAAAATCCTAGAGGAGAATATAGGCAGGAAAATCTCGGGTATTTCATGCAGCAACCTTTTTACTGATATGTCCCCTAAAGCAAGAAACATAAAGGAAAGAATAAACAAATGGGATCAAAATAAAAAGCTTCTGCACGGCTAAAGAAAACAGTATTAAAATAAAAAGAGAACCAACTGTATAAGAAAACATATTTGCCAATGATACCTCAGACAAGGGTTTAATCTCCAAAATATATAAAGAACTTACACGACTCTAAGAAGACAAGCAACCCAATTAAAAAACAGGCAAAGGACTTGAACAGACACTTCTCCAAGGAGGACATACAGAGGATCCCGACACACATGAAAAGATGCTCAATATTGCTAGCTATCAGAGAGATGCAAATTAAAACTACAATGAGATACCACTTGACACCAGTCAGAATGGCTTTCATAAACAAAGCAACAAACAGCAAGTGTTGGAGAGGTTGTGGAGAAAAGGGGACCCTAGTGCACTGTTGGTGGGACTGCACACTGGTACAACCACTATGGAAAACAGTATGGAATTTTCTAAGAAAACTAAAAATGGACATACCTTTTGACCCAGCAATTCCACTGCTGGGATTATATCCTAAGAACCCTGAAACACCAATCCAAAAGAACCTATGCACCCCTATGTTCATAGAAGCACAATTTACAATAGCCAAGTGTTGGAAGCAACCTAGGTGCCCATCAGTAAATGAATGGATCAAAAATCTATGGTACATTGACACAATGGAATTCTATGCAGCAGAAAGAAAGAAGGAGCTCCTACCCTTTGGGACAGCATGGATGGAACTGGAGAGCATCATGCTAAGTGAAATAAGCCAGGCAGTGAAAGACAAATACTATATGATCGCTCCTTTAACAGGAACCTAATCAACAAAACAAACAAACAAGCATAATATAACTAAAGACACTGAAATTGAGAACAGGCTGACAGCCACCAGAGGGGAGAGGGGAGGGAATTTCAGGGGAAAAGGGGAAGGGTTTAGAGCAACAAGTATAAAGGACACATGGACAAAAACTATGGGGGGTAGAAATAGGAGGGAGGTGGGGAGGGCTGGGGTGGTGGGCTGGGGTGGGCGTAAAAGAAAACTTTACAAGATCAACAATTTAAAAAAACTGATAAAAAAAAGAATGTACATGAAAGGCTGTTTTATAGTAATGAAATTGAAAACAATCTAAATGTTTAATAATTGGAAAATTATTACATAAATTATGATACACCCAACTGATGTAATGTTTGAACACATTGAAATGTATTCGACAATATTTAAATGTATAGGAAGTCATTCATAATAAAATATCAACCTCCTAAATATTCAAAACTTAAAATAAAATAAAATTCATTTTGTATAAATAAATTTATTAAGTAATAATACTCAGCAAGGAAAAAACTGTCTTGTTCTCCCTTTGACTTCCTAAGTTATTCTAATAGTATTTCAATGTGTTCTCAATGTCATAAATCTGTTAGACTTACCTCATGGTTAGAGAGCCTCCAGAAATGGCAGCTTAATCTAATAAATTAAAAATCTTGTGGAATACATCAGATGTACAATTATTAGTCAATCATAGAGTAAGCAGGGTGGGTTTCTTCATTCTCAGAGGCTTGTTACTATCTGTTTTTTACCCAGTTGGCTTAAACAGAGAACCTCAGAAAGGCTACTATTATGTAAAGTCAAGTTCTGTAGCAGAATCGTAGAAAAAAGAAGCAGGAAAGCAACTTGCAAAGCCATAACCAGAGACTTGTTTTGTTTTTTTTCTTTCTTTTTTTTTTTTTTTTTTTTTTTTTTTTTTTTTTTCCGGACGAGCAAATTGAGATTCAGAGAGGTGGAATAACTTACATGAAGTCACACAGCTAACAATATCAGAAGCAGATTCCCTGGGACTTTAAGGAAGCAGTTCCAGGAGTTCATTTTTAGAAACCATCAGTTGGTGCTTTTAGCTTTTTTGTTTTTGTTTTTGTTTTCCTTTTTGTTATTAGTCCACCTTGCTATGTTTAGGCAGCTCTCTTGTACATTTTTATTAGCAATTTTCTTTAAACAAACAAAAATCCTCCCTATTCTTTTGGGTAGTTTGCTTGACAATAATTGACTCACAGGGAAATTTAATTGGTCATAGGAGAATGTGCTAGTGAATACAAGTTTTAGTTAAAATTAAAAATAAACATTCTGACTCTGGATTTGCCCTAAATCCTGGGAGCTGCCAGGAAAATGGGAAAGAGGAACACCAGAGCCTGCGAAGCTGTGTGTGTGTGTGTTCAGATAAGGGCAGTTGGCTCTTATTTTCCTCACTTCTTCTTTCCCTGTTTTCTGGGACTTCCTCAGATTCTAGCTATCACATCAGAAATGAGGTTAGCTGATCTTAAATTGCCTGAAGAGCAGAGAAACAGTGGCGAGTCTTTGCAGGCAGAAGCTCTAATTCAGCTGGCATGTGGCACCTGCAGCTACTGCCTGTCGGGAAAGACCTCTGACCCCTCCAGCAAAGGCTTTCTGGCCAGTGTAATACTCATCAGGTTGCCTTTGCCTGGAATCTATGTCTGATCTTTTTTCAAGCAAACCTCCACTTTTTCCCTGCAGAGTGAGTGGTCCAGGAAAGGCAACACTTGAATTGATACCAGTCATTTGCATTTGATTATAAGTTTATTCCTGCATGTTGTCAGAGCTGAATTTAATGGGGAGATCACAGGGAGATCACAGGGCCCTGCGACTCCATAAGATATCACTCCAGAAGAGAAAAAAGAAAAAAATATGTTGAAGCTGGAGAACACAACAGGTAGAGAATGGAATTGAATTAAAAATATACACAGACATGAATTGTATGAAATTAATGTCTTAGTTATACACATTGAATCCTAGTGATCAATTTTATATGCACATATATAATATGTATTTCCTCTTGTGGGGCACAGTTTTAAATATTAAAATATCTAATAGAAATATATAAAATATGTATGTTTTTTATTTTTTGTAAGAGTCACCCTGTTACCTGACAATTGTAACCATGTGCACAAAACTATTAGAAGCCTTTTCAGTTCTGCTTTGTGTGATTATTTTCTCCAAACAGAGTAAGTGTCCTTAAATCCATGGTGCACTAGAAAAATCAGGATCAAGGTTTGGATTGATATGATTCAGGCACTTGGGATCATTGATTTTCTTAAAGATAGATGTACCTGTATTCTGTATTTGATTTTATTTATATTTCCTAATAAGTTTAACCTTAGAAAATAATCCTGTTCAAAAGTTATCATTTCAACTTCTTTTGACAGTGAGTTGAGAAATCATATTTTATTCAATTGACTGCAATGGCTCCCCATTTAACTCTAAGTCAAAGTCCTTCCTGTGGCTTAGAATGCCCAGGGTAAACTGGTCCCCTGTTACCTTTCTCACCTCTTCTCTACTACAGCCCTGGCTCACTCTCTGTAGGCACACTGGCCTCATCTTTATCCCTTGAAAATATCAAGTATGTTCCCAGCCTAGATCCTTTATTCTAACTGTCCTTCCTGAAGGGATTCTATTCCCACTAACACCCCCTGGAACCAAAACCAAACAAGAACAAGACAAGAAAAGAAATTTTAGCCAATAACCTTGATGAAGATAGATGCAAAAACCCACAAAAAATTAGCAAATCAAATTCAACAGTACATTAAAAGGACCATGACCAAGTGAAATTTATTCCAGAGGTACAAGGATAGTTCAACATCCACAAATCAATCAATGTCATACATTAAGAAAATGTCATTACATTAAGAAAATAAAGCATAAATCATATGATTTTTCTCAATAGGCCCTGAAAAAGCATTTGACAAAACTCAACATTCACTCATTGTTGCGATCACCCCATGGCTAAGGCTCAATAAAAAGACCTTAGGGCCATAAGCTACCATAAACCTGGTGGCCAAGGACAGTGGACTGGAATGCACATGCTTGAACAATGACAACTTCATTACACTAGTCACTGGGGGTGGTAGACACTGTCGAGTGTGTATATGTACTGTTTGGCTGTCACATTCAAAATGACTAGGTAGAGCAACAAATCTGCATCAAATTTTGTATTAAGCTTGAATATTCCTCTGCAGAAACTATTCGGAGTGCAGCACAAATAAAAGTGTGACATAAATGCTTCAAAGATGTGTTGAAAGTGATCCACATTCTGCAAGGCCTGCAACAAGCAGAACACCTGAGAATGTTGAACATGTACAGGCTTCAATCAACAAAGATCAGTAACTGACAGTGTGATCTGAGGATTCCAAAAAATTCTGTCTGAGATTTTGATGCAGGATCTTGTCATGAAACGTGTTGTGGAAAATTTGTTCCACAGCTTCTACTACCAGAACAGAAGGATCATGATGTTGCAGTTGCCAATTACTTAGTTCAAACCACTACCAATGGACCATATTTGGTACCCTGGAACTGACAGGGGACTCAAGACTTGGAAAATTTTAGCTTAAGGTAAAAAGTTATTAAGTCTAGCAAGTAATGTGTATGTTAAAGCTTTTGTTTCAGAAACTACAGATAAGGCCCATCCTGGCTCCTGGGAAGACAGCCCACCTCCTGGGGCACTGCTAGAGATTACCACCTGGGAACAAGTTGGAGGCATCCGGGTCTTTGTGTTCCAAGGAAAGCAGATGACCACCCTCCCCTGGGAACAGCTAACTGCCCAGAACAGGAATGCTGCAGCTTTGCTCACCTAATCCTCCCTGAATTTCAAAGCCCTCACTGCGCCTTGTTTATTCACCCACCCCCACCTTATAAAAGGTCTGGCCTGGAAAGAAAAGACAAGATGGTCTGTTATGGTATGAACCCACCATCTTCTTGGATTGCTGCCATCTGAATAAAGTACCCATAAAAGATTCAATCACTGTCGTTGCTTATTGGATTTGATAGTGACAGGCAACCCAAATGCTGGTGTCTTTTCTGCTTACAGAACTTCTGTTCCCAGGAACTTTAGTTTTGGCTTTTCCCAAAACTAAAATCATCTTTGAAAGGTAAGAGATTTCAGACTATTGATGAGATTCAGGAAAATATGATGGGACAGCTGATGGCAATTCCAACGAAGGATTTTGCAAGTGTTTTTGAACAGTGAAAGAGATGCTGGGAGAACTGTGTGAGGTCCTAGGATGCCTACTTTGAAGGGAATTGTCCTGTATACAATATAAATGTCTCTATTTTTCATATTACATAGCAGGATACTTTCTAGATCCAGATACTAAAAGACAAAACTTCATATATACATCAAAAGGATATTATTCAGACATTAAAAAAAAAAAAGAAATCCTGACATTTGGAACAATATGGACGGCCCCTGAGGGCATTATGCTAAGCATAAAAAGTCAGAGAAAGACAAATATTGTAAAGCCTGGTGATATGTGTAAACTAAAAATATTATGAAATATTGGGTGGGAACAGAGGCAGAGGATGGAGGGTGGGCAAAATGTGTAAAGGTGGTCAAAATGTACAAATACAAAATCATTGTTTTACATCTAAAACTAACACAATATTATATGTTAAGTATATCTCAATTTTAATCTCTTTCATCCCCTTCAGCTCTTGTTTGAACACAGCCCTCCATTGCCACCTTATTTTACACTGTTCATACACCCCACACCCATTAACCCGCTCTGGTTTTTCATTTTCTACACAGCTTTTTATTTTCACATACCTTACGATTCTTTATCCCAAGTATTGTCTATATTTCTAGAATGTAAATTCTATGAGGCATGGTCTTTGTCTGTTTTGGTACCTTGAAATATTCCATTGACCTAGAAGAGTGACCAGCACATTGTAGTTGTTCAGGAAAACTCGCTGAATGAATGCTATTGAACAAAAACTTTTCTGTGTTCTCCCTCTTAGGACTGCTACTACAACTATGTGTCCGTATTATACACATATATCCTTTAATGTGCTCACTATACTTCTAAATTCATTCCACAAATATTATTTGTGGGAATATAAAAGTGAACAAAGCATTACATTATAGAGAAGGATGCAGTCAAGCAAACAACTACAATGTAATAAGAAGAAAAGTTATGAAGAACACTAAATCAGGATAAGTCAATAAATAGAGCAGTAGAGGAGGTAACATTTGAGTAAAGACCTAAAAGAAATGAAGGAATATTCCATGCAGATACTTTGGGATGAGAAAAGGATTATTCCAACAAATACAAAGCCCCAGCCAGAAACATTTGTATAGCCAAAAGAGACCCAGGAGGTCATTATGGCTCAAACATCACGAGGCGTGACAAGAGCAGAAGAAGATAAAGTCAGAGGGTAGGTAATAAGGGACCATAATACTCAAGATTTTTAAGGCTCCCATAACCTGGATTGTGTTCCGTGGCATAGAATACCATTTGAGGCTTATGAGCAAGGGAATAACAGAATGAATTTTATGTATTATTTATGAATTGCCTGATGTTTTATAATACATTTTTTTTTTTTGTAATTTTTTCCAAGGTCAGTACAAAGTATACAGAAAAAAAAGAGGCTCAGACAAGGTAAGTATGTTGCTGGGCAGAGTAGGGGGAAGTTGTTGAACCACTTAAATCTTTAAATAATTAATAACCTTGAACACTTTAGTTTGGTTCTTTAACATTTGTGTGAATATGTAAGAGACTAATGGACACTGGATGATTTCTAAGTTTTCATTGAATAAATACTTTGAATAAAAGCCCTACTTTCAAGTAATTTTCATACTGATAAATGAAAGCAAACAAACAGGCTACCAAGTAAATAATGTATCAAGAAATGATGCATATTATGAAGAAACATAAAACAGGTTAAGGGTGCAGGGCATGAGGTGTAGGAGTACAGGGAGTGTTGGGAAGGTGCAATTTTCCATAGGGTGGTCAGGATACAGATAGTTATGGAAGGCCTCATTTAAAAAAAATAGCATCAAATTATTAGTGTAGGTAGCTAGTTAGTATTAATAAAGTAAGGAAGCAAAGGGAATCAGACATTAAACAAAGTAGGGACCTTAATCAGACATTAAGCCAGCTTCACTAAGAAGTTGCAGCTTTTACAAGCTCCCCAGGGGACCACCATATCTCCCACCTCCAGGACCTAATCATTGGGCATGCAGGAAGAATCTCCCTGGGAAAGCAACTGACATCTTACTGGGATTATTGTGGGGCAGATGGGTGGGAATGTCTCCGCTTCATGCCCAGTAGAAACCAAGATGGTATAGGGGTTGGTAAGCACATGCACAGTAGGAACCAGATGATACATCAGAACTTTTTGGACACACACAGTAGAAGCCAAGATAACACAGTCGGGGTAGGAGGGTTCTTCTACTTTGAAGCATGAGCTATGGGAGCCAAGATGGCAACCATAAGGGGGAGGTCTCTAGCCTGGGAAAAAGATAAGATTAGATAGGGACAGGACCCAACATAAGCCCAAGAAGAGCCAGTAAAGAGACTGGTTACTTTGAAAGCCAGTTCCCTCCCAAACCCGAGATACTACAATCAAAGCTTAACAAAGACCTCTCCTGGTAGCAGGCATTTGCCCATTCATTTGTGCATTCTCTCTCCATAGCAGTGGCAGGGGCCCTGCAGTTGTGTGGGCACAAGCATGGGCTCCAAGCATGGCTCCAACTGAAGGCCTGGATATGGCAGCACAGCGCCAGCCAGATCACAGCTGGGAACAGAGACTAAGCTAGCCAGCCAGGGACAGAGACTGCAGTGGACTAAGCTTTGGCATAGACAGAACCACACTGTGCCCTGCCAATGCTGGCCCAATGGCTCAGAATTTTTGGACCCTGGCCGTTTTTCTGGGCTTGATGAGGACAAGGCTGGACTTCTTCCACAGTGGGACAAAGTTTAGTCACCCGGCTGTGAATGAGACACCAGGAACCTGGGGGCAGTATTTTACAATATTTCTACTCCAATTATTCTTACCACTACACTTCATCCTCCCATGCGTGATCACCAAAATGCTTTTCTTTCTTTTTTAAATTTTATTTTACTTTATTAATATTATTTTTAATCCTTATTATATACTTTGCCATTCTCTACATGGAAGAGACCTATTTCCACTGGCAACAAAAGAAGAGGCCTGAAGAGAGTGATGAAGCAAGACAAGCAGACGTTGTGAAAAGGGCATTCCTAGCCACTGGAACAAAAAATTCCAATGCATCAAGTTTACACTGGCTTCCCGTTTCTTCACATCTCTGCCAACACTGAGTTTTTTCACTGTGGCCAGTTTATTAGCTATATCAAAGTTTCAATATGACCTTATTTTGCCATGGATTTTTATTTGCAAGTAAAATGTTGAGCCAAGATTTAGAAAATATTCTAGGAGAGTATTTCTTTAGTGAAAAAGGTAATAAATTCACTAAACAAATACACATGCATGCAACAAAATAGAAAAAAATATGAATAACTTTTCTAGATATGTTCTGTTCAACTCTTTAAAAATAATAGAAGCCATATGTATTTGCAGCACTAAGATACATTTGTGTGTGTGTGTGTGTGGCACACATGTCCTAAGAAGAGACTGAAAATAGTATCACTGATTGATCATTTAACATATGCTAAGGATTGTTCTAAACCTGCATAGTCCAGTAAGGAAGCCACTAGCTAAATGTGGCTATTTAAATGTAATTTAAATTAAGAAAAATTATAAATTGAGTCCCTCAGTTAACTTAGCCACATTTTAAGTGCTCAGTGGCTACATGTAGCTAGTGACTATATTATGGTGCAATTCTACCATCACAAAGTCCTACAGTGAAGGGGATCAAAGTTTTGCCACCCTAAAATGTGCCTTTTGGGGTATTGCTCTTAAGATAGTTATTAAGAAGTGAGAGACTTGGAAAGAAACTTTGACCCTCCTCCTAAAGGAATTTAAACAGGAAAATCTGCTTAAAGGAAGGGAGCATTATTTTAGCATTATAATATAATATAAAGGTGGCAGATAGGAAGAAACCTCACAAAGCCCATTTGTTAGACTTCCTCCAAGCCCCCTTGCTTCTGGGTGGCCCAGCAAGAATTCATTTATCACATGTTTGCTCTTTCTTGTCTACCTGTGAATTGCCTACTTTCCCTTTGAAATCCCAGACACCTGCTCCCTTTTCACCTTAGTCCACACTCACATATAAGCCTCAAATGCCCAATGGGTCCTGGGTTTCATATCCTTATGGCACCCCCACCCCCACATGTACATTTTTAATGATTTTAAGCATTTTCTCCTGTCAATCTGTGTTGTGTTAATTTGATTATTAGCCCAGCCAGAAGAACTGAGAAAAGTGGAAGGAAAGTCATATTTTTGACTCCTACAACCATCCTCTCGACAACTGTAATGCACAGTTACTCGTATTGTCCTTAATTTACAGATGAGGGAAATGAGGCAGAGAGGTTAAGTAACTTGACTAATAAATATATACACCCAGTGGAATGAAGACAATTAACCTACATATCTTTTTTTTCTAAATACTTTAACTTACTAAATTGTACCTGAATATAAAGATTTTACCACCATGAAACACAGCGGTATCTCATACGTGATGTGAGATTACCTTCTAATAATTGCTTTATGCAGTTTCAACTTCAGAATAAATGTCTGCCTTGGAGAGCAAATTTGCAGTGGAATGTTGTCCTACTAAATGAAAGAGGTGAGTATGCTTTATTAGTCTATTACACTGTAGCATTAACTGGAGGTGGCATTGTGAATACTTTATAGGATATGTATTCTTTTACCTATGCACTTGTGAATTTCTGAGTTATACACTGATAATGTGTTCTTTGGATTTTCTGGTGGCATGACAGACTTATAGTCAGAAACAGATGTTGCGTGCTCAGGATGGCTATGAGTGAGCTAGGGGCACAGTGTTACTGCTATATCGTCTCTTGGCAAGAGATAGCAGACCCTTTGTCACTAGATACAGGGCTGAGTTTATGGTCTTTGGTTTGATGTTTAACTGATTGTTTAATTCTTTCTAACTAATCTCTCACAATCGTAAATGTACTCTTTAAAGATACAGTCAACATGTCTTTGTTCTCCAAATGCTAAATACTTTCATCCTATTAAAAAAGTAGTTTAAGCAAAAGCAAACAACTAGAACAGGAACAGAACCACAGAAATGGAGATAATATGAAGGGTTAGTACCAGGGGAGTGGGAGGAGGAGAGAGGGGGAAAAGGTGCAGAGAATAAGTAGCATAGATGGTAGGTAGAAAATAGACAGGGGGAGGGCAAGAATAGTATGGGAAATGTAGAAGCTAAAGAACTGATGACGCATGGACATGAACTAAAGGGGGGGAATGTGGGTGGAAGGGGGTGTGCAGGGTGGAGGGGAATGATGGGGGGGAATGGGACAACTGTAATAGCATAATCAATAAAATATATTTTTTGAAAAGTAGTTTAAATATATAAAATATAAATCCTAAAAAAGATTTGATAATTCAAGGCATTTCCAACATATCCCGAGATTATTAATTGGGCAGGGGGGTTAGAAATTACATTTACTAAGAGAACATGACCTCTTTTTTTGGTTATAAAAAACCCAAAACCTGTCTCTTCCAGGCTATTCTGCTGAGGAAGTTAAACCCTATTGCATGGTAGAATTATAGAACAAGGAAGCTGGAAAAAACAGAACTTTCCCACTACCAAGAAACTACCCAAATTGAAAACCCTATGGCAGGGGTGTCAAAGTCATTTTCACTGGGGACCACATCAGCCTCATAGTTGCCTTCAAAGCATCAAATGTAATTTCAACTCCTTAACAGTTAAGGAGGAGTTACATTTACACAGTCCTAAAATTATTTCAGCCCTTTGAAGGCAACTGCAAGGCTGATGTGGCCCCCAGTGAAAATGAGTTTGACACCCTTGTCCCAAGGTTTATCTAATTTTTAGATATTTAATTTACCTTCTTGGGAAATAAATATTAACCACTAAGTATAAGACTCAATACTTAAAAAAAGGAACACATTGTAGGCTCTGCTTCAAGGAGCCTACAATCTGACAAAATAAATAAATAAGTTCAAAAATGTGTTGTCAGATAAGGGAAAGATCACTTTTCATTCAATGATGAGGGACAGACTCATTAAGAAGGTTACATTGAAGAGACGTGCCTAGAAGGATGGATCTGATTTTAACAGGCGGCAATAAGAAAAGTATATCTTACACAATAAAAAAGCAGTAAAGACAGGACTATAGCAAGTAGTTGAATGTGCTATCATGTGGGTAAAAGGAAACAGTGGGGAATCAGCTGAAAGATGATTAGAGATAGACCATGATGGGTGTTGAATACACAGGCCATTACTGTTGGTTGCCTGTCCTTTCCTGTGTGACTCCACGACATTCGTCCTATCCTTGGAGCCTAGGCTAAATTCTTAGCATCTTATGCTACTAACGGGGGCCCTAATTCCCCATACTTAGGAGTTGGTTTAGGATGTGGGCCTTATGGCAAATGCTACTTTGCTCTTCAACATAAGAAAGAAATGGCCCCTCTTCTTCTAATGTTGGGTATGCATACAATAGTTGACACTTCTATGGCTGTTTTTATCATCCTAAAGTAGAAGCCAACAACAAAAAGAATAGGCACCTAAGTAATTGCTAAGGAGAAAAGGCTGGACATACGAATTTCTTCATACTTGAGGTATAAGCAATTATATGCTTGTAATGCTTAATATATTTAGAATTGGACTTAGTATATTTTTGCACATTAAAATCTTTTAACTGATACATCCAGTCTAAAGAATTTGGACTTACCCATAATAAAGCAGCCATTGGCACACCACAGGTATTTAAGTAGATGAATATAAGATTGATCTGACCATGGTATGTGGAATGGACTCAGTTAAGAAGAAAGTAGATAGGAGACTGTCCAGGTTAAGAGGTTATTCAGTTCTGAACCAGAACAGGGGCCATGAGAAAGAAAGCTTTGAATAGATAAGAGAGAGTGTTGAAATAAAAGAGGACCAGCAAAAAATGTTGGCAGGCAGAAACAAATGCCAAATAGAGAGAAAATGAGCTTTAAACTGGAAAATAAATATGTTCTTGCCCATTTATCACTCAACCTGACTGTCAGCAGCCACAATTTATAGGGATTTTTGGAGGAGAGTCTTACAGACTGGAGTGCTCAGTTGTACTTAGCTGCAGTCAGTGTGACAATATATTTTCACATCTCCTTCCTGCTCTCCCTCTCTGTCCCTTACTCTGCTTCCGAGGACTGCACCCTCTAATATGATGGAAGTAGAAGCCTGTGCCTCAGGCTCTACTTCCAGGGAACCCAAAGCCAAGACACTGTTCTTAAAGGAAGGGAGACTGGACCAAATAATAGTAAATAACATTTCACATTTAAAATGCTATGATTCTAATAAACAAAATAATGTGTTTTCTAAAGGCAACTCCCCCAGAGGAGGTAAGGTAATTTCACCTCTCAAGAACAATGAAGAAGCTAAATCCTACTATTACAGACCAACACAGGGCCTTCCAAGTTCTTTTTCTTTCACTGATATTTTGTTGGTTTTAATGCTTTTTAAATTTCCCTGTGTTATTGGCGTTGGGCTTGAAAGTGGTTTTTCCATCCTGGGACATTTGGTGTGATAGTTTCATTGTGTTGGAACATAACATTTAGTAAGAATTCTGGTACATTCTCAAGAGATTCCTCAAAAAAATATATGAGTATTCTAACCCCCAGCCAGACTGGCTAATAAGAGTAATAGAAATGAAGCTAAAGGAAAGCAACAGAAGTCAATGCTGAGATTTCCAATTTACCAGGCCTGGACATAGTCAGGCTTCACTGTGCAGGTAAGCAGTCCACAATCTAATCTGCATGACTTATCAGCACAATCGGTCCCATCCATTTCAGTGAGCTGGTGAATGACTTCTCGCACTCACACGGTGGTAACTGCAGTGAACCAACAACTCAGCAATTACTCAGGAAAAGCATGAGGGCCTTGGGCATGGCAGGCAACTGTGAACTGCACATGTTGATTCCTTGTAGATTAGACTAGCTATGATGAAAACAACTCTAGGATGAGACATGCTCAAAAATAAAATACCCTAAACATTGAAAGAATCTGAGGAAAAAGTAAAAAATAAGCATGGATTTCACTCCTAAAATGTAGCAGATATGCAGCATTTTTTTTTTTTGTCCTTTCACTTTAGAGATGCCCCTTCAAATCTGAAAATGAAAGCACTTGACTTAAATAAATTGATTTAGAACAGTTTTCAGCTGTTTCGGGACCATGGGCATTTTCCAGAGTGCCTAGGAAATGTAAGGTATGTACTAGATTCACTCACCAAGAATTTAATAGCAATGTTCTTGCCTCCAGCACCTAGAGAACAGAGTGGAAGCAAACCCCAGTATACTGAAGATGACTTACACACCTAACCCCCATAGCTCCAGTTGCTTTGCCATTGGAGCACACTTGGCTGAGCTGGCAAGGGACATTATTTAGTGCAGGCATTCCTTTGGATACACAGCAATGATTATTAAGCAGGTTTGCCTTTTTCTTTGTAAGAATTTGTCTCCTCTTGTTGAAGACAGTCCTTTCTTATCTCTCCTTGATCAAAGATCTGGTAAATTCATTCACAGTGACATAAATTTAGGGTCAGATATTCTAATGCTATAGTCCTCTAAGACTAATGTATTGCACAATGGACAATTATTTACTGCTCCTGAAATGGGATACAGAGTGAGGGGTCCCCAGAGATGTCCCCCACAGTCCATGCTTTGGGGGGGTGAGGGAAGATACCTTGCATATCCACATCAAGCTAAAAGCTGCACTACCGCCCCAGAGAAAAAGGTACGTATGTGCCTTTCAGAATGTATGGTGACTTGTGATATAGTTGGAAGTCTGTACAGCACCTGTACAAGAGGCAGAGAGGCAGTTTCCCCTGTGTCACTGGGTCACTCCTGCCCTGACTAGAGATGGCAGCTGAGAGAATGTAAATGATATAGAAAACTGGCAAATGTAGCTCCTTGTAGGAGGAGCCACATAGGAGGTCACATCGGAAGCTCTAGGTCAGAATTTAAACTAAAGGCAGGCAGAGAAAGAGGCTGGTCCGCCATGAAGGCTGAGAGAGTAGGTAGTAACCATGCTGGTCTCTAGTAAAAAGGGCAACCACGTGAGGGGGATGCAGCCATGCTGCCGGTAGTGAGATTGGAACCATGTGGGCAGAGTAAGTGTAGAGGAGAAAGACGCATGATGTAGCAGGTAGGCAGTCTGTAGTCAGGATTTGGCCATGAGGCCTGGCATAGTAGGGAGAGAACATCATGCTGCTGCTCTGATTGTGCCTGCTCTAGCAGACTCAGAAACCATCAAGGACTCTGCCTGCAAGATGCTGACTCTTGGGACTCAGGACATATAGAAAAGGCCACTCTCTTGAGACTGGTGCCCTTCCTGGACTTCACCATGAGCCAAGGCAACACTGTACATGCTTTCCTGGACTATTACACAAAGGCTGAAGACAATGTACCCCAGATCCTGAAGGAGAGCTGCTGCAACAGGATGGTGACTTTGAAACTCATGAATGTACTTTCCAGAGGGGGTGGGAAACTGTGCAGCCAGCTTAAAATGAGGATATGGGGGTGTACTGGGCTTGGCTTTTGCTTATAGCCTGGTGGGGAGCAAGGGAAGTTCTGGGTCTCAGGGAAGAACAGGGCTCAGAGCAAAAGCGCTCTCAGTGCCCTCAAGGTTGGACTCTTATAAATAAAAACCTATTTCCCTCAACACTGATTGTTGGGTCATGCACCAATGTGCCATGTGAACGGGCCCATTTGCTCAGTTACACTCCCAGTAATACTTGCATGTTTTCTTAGTTAATGGGGAAAAAATACCAACTGTGTATTTGTAGGCATGATAAACAGTGGGGGGGAAAGGCATCCGGATGAGAATGGGTCCAACCGCCATATTCCCCTACAATAGCAAGACCTCGTTCTTCTATGCAACCTTCACATGCAACACAACTCACTTTATTGCCTTCTCTGATAGACAAAGACCTACATGACTGTTTCTGCAAAAGAACTACTACAGAAGATTTGTATAAGAAGGATGGATATTTTCACTCTGCCCTAAGGATTCTTCATATGAGGAAGACAAAAGGCTTTTAAATAAAATAATTAATCTGCTGCCATGCAATTTTCCTTCTTGTGAATAGAACCTTACCACAGGAGCTTCTTCGTTCCCCACTCTACATCTCTCATGGGCTACAAAGGATCAGAAAAAAAACAAGTTACAGGGAGCCAGGATAATGGGAGGTCAGAATCTGGGCAAGGGGCCTAACATAAGCAGGGGGCACCAACAGACCATAAAGAAAGAATTGGGTTTGGGAACAAGCCAGTGGTCTGTTGAACCAGAGGCTGACTATGGGTTTATTCAGTCGTGGAACATTCAACACTTATTAAGCCCTTATAGACTGGGGTATGGGGACACAAAGGCGAAAAGGTAAAATGTTTTCCAGTTGCTCAAAGCCTACTGGAATAGCTTATTAGCCAAGGCCAGAGGTAGAGGAGAGAATTATTGGGCCCCTGTAATAGGTGGAGAGTAGCTCTGATTGGTAGTGAAAAGGCAAATAGAAAAATAGCCACTGAAAACGTTTGTTTTTTGCTGTATCTTAATTTTCAGTGAAACGGTCTTTGGTAGTCCTTACAATTAGGTTATCCTATTTTACTTACAACTTCCATGGTGTGTTAAGGAAATTCTTGTGGGGGTCTTTGAAGCTGAGAATAATACTGTCTTTAGTATTCTGTGGAATTGCCATCTCTCCCACTGCTTTTTTTTTTTTTTAAGTCAAATGTGTTTTACTTTTTCAAGGAAAATGTATTTTCCTCTTTTTGTCCTGCTGCTTCCAACTCATTTCACAAAATGTGAACAATCCTTTATTTTGTTATACACTGGCTCCAAGAAATGTCATCCGAATTGCGGTTATTCAGTGTCTTGTGACTGTTTTGCAGTATTTACCCAAGTCTCCTTGCGGATTTATTCATGAATAAATTTTGCATGATCTATAAAGCTAACTGCATTCTCAGATATTGCCACTCAGATTTTTATAAGAGACTAATTGTAAGAGTTTGACCTTTTCCCTGTCACACATATGTTCTTGTTGCTTCTAGAGTATTTTGCCTTCAAAAAAAAAAAAAAAAAAGCTAAATAGGAATAAAAGTAGCACGAAAGTAGCACGTAAACCAAGTAGCTGCCATCAGGGAATGACATGCTTAATTACTGCTGGCTGTGGTCCTTTAAACAGAAGAGATAACCTTTGAATAATTAAAATCACACAAACATGTATTAATTCTTTCCAGCATAAATTACTTCTAAAATGCAAGGAAGTTAACAATCTAGTACCATCCAATCTATGATGCTCTGGTAGACAGTTTAGGTTTTATATTTAAGCTCAACACTAAATGCCTCTCTCATTCACACTCTCGACTCATGGAAATGACCAGGATCGGTTGCTGTATACATACAGGGCCCATCAGTGTGCCTAGCTGGCTTGCTTCCCAGATGCTCCTGCCATCTGTTGGAAATGTAGTTCAGCAGAAACAGAAGGTAGACTAAAAAATGCATTTTTCCTCATGTCTTTGAAAAAGTATGTTTATCATTCTTTAATAATTAGCCATGCAAACAGGCTTTAAATCATGGCCTTAGATACTAAGATAAACATTGCTTGTTTTGTTTTGTTTCATTTTCCTGCTGTAGGAAAGCTTCACATCCTGATATGCAGGGTGGAGCAAAAGTAGGTTTACAGTTGTTAGTACACAAAGCAGAGTTAATTCTTGTAGTATCTACTAATTATTATATTATTTTCCATATGAACAACTGTAAACCTGCTTTTGCCCCACCCTGTATTTAAAGAAAGCTTCAATCACTTCATCTCCAACTTCCTAAGAGCTGACATTGCCCATTAAAAGAATAAGTCATAGAAAGCAAAATGCAAGATGAGGGAAAAATTTTTGCAGAAGAAAGAGGTCAATTAAGAGAGAAGCAATGAGAGAAAAAGCAGTTTGTGAGCAACACAGGCACTATTTTATTTGTCTCACCACAAGATACGTAGCTCTTGCTAAGATTCACTGTCAGAATTTAGATGTGTTTCATAGGATCCTAGTCTGTTCAGGGTCATGCATATATATACTTAAAAGTTAATTTAAAAAATGTCATCACTCATTATGTCATCTGAACCATAGGAGATAAAAATTGTATTAGACCTCACTACTGCCCAGAATACATTTTTAAAAAACATGCAAATATCCCTGGCTGGTGTGGCTCAGTGGTTTGAGCTCCAGCCTGCAAACCAAAGGGTCACTGGCTCAGTTCCCAGTAGGAGCACGTGCCTGGGTTGCGGGCTAGGTTCCCCAGTGCCGGCACGAAAGAGGCAACCACACATTGATGTTTCTCTCCCTCTCTTTCTCCCTCCCTTTCCCTCTGTCTAAAAATAAATAAATAAAATCTTTTTAAAAAGTGCAAATGAAAGAAAAAACATGCAAGTAATCAGAGTCTGAGATCAGTAATTCTCAGAGTCAGCAGAGATGGCTGGGCCTAACCCAGAGTTTCTGAGTCAGTATGTCTAGGATGGGGCCCGAGAATTTAGATTTCTGACAAGTTCCCAGGTTAGGCTGATGTTGCTTTTCTGGACTATAAAGCATTAAAAGTAAGAAAGTAAAAATTCAGAGAAAGAAGAGAATGATACAGGCTAGGAAGAGAAAGCCTCTGAGAATCATGGAGTTTTAGAGCTGAATGGGACATTAGTGTTAGTAGTCTTTAAATATAACTCCCTTCTAACAAGTTACAAAACTGCACTTCTTGGGATCACCTGACTTGCTCACTGTCACTCAATGGACTAGTCCAAAACAGGGGCAGATGAAAAGCTTGCCTGCTTTTACTGTGCCCCTCAGAACCAAAAACATACTTGTAAAACTTGTATGCTAATTGTACTACTTGTGGATATTTGTTTGTTTTTGCTTTCGTTTTCTTCTTTTCCTTTAGAAAAATTTAGGACCATGCACAAAGGGTAAAAAAAAAAAAAAAAAAGAGCCTGTCTCCAGACAGGGGGAGAACAGAGGCCCTACATGCTCCCTTTCACCTGGGGAGAGAAATGCTTACGAGAGAGATTTGGAGGAGAGAGATGCTGATGGATTAGTTTCATCCCCTAGAGCTTCCAGTACCTCTCTTAATATGGTCAGCCTCTCACAGGCAAGCTCCGCAAGGCAAAAGCCCTGTTCTCGTTGTCTGTTGCGTAGATCCTGGTGCTCTGACTGCCCAAAGAGCTCAACCAATTCTCCCAACAGCCAATCAATTCCCATGTGGGTGGTGGACACCAATGCTGAGTGAGATGTAACCAGGGAATACTGCTGTCATCTTGCAAAAGCACTCACTGCATCTTTATAGAAGTCATTTTCCGACAGCATATAACAGCAATATTAGCTGCTTTTAAAAGTAAAATGCTTGCTGCCTAGAAAGCCTAAAGGTATGGTATGTGGATTAGTAAAACTTTGTCAAATGCCTCTAGCACTGCACAATAAGAAATTCCTCTTATTACAAACACAGAGATTCATTTGCATGGGGGGAATTCCTTAACAGTCAAGGCTCATTTTTCCACTAATCAACCATTACTTAAATTTTGGTTCTGCACGAACCACATGCCCCTCATGTAAAACAGCAAAAGTAGATGCAGTCATAAAATTCTGACTTGCTCCGCAGCTCTCGAGCAGGCTAACTAAACAAACTCAGTGATGGGCAAAAGACTACAGCAGAGGCCACCACAGTTCAGCCATCTTCTAAGCTGTTTGAATTTGAAAACACTTAAATGTTTGAGACATAATCAGGCCTCATCGCTGGTTGCTATTTCTGTGGTTCTGAGAGGGCCAGGCTCTCTGAGGGCACTTCTGGTCACACTAATGGCTGCTCTCACAGGCAGGGTATTACCCTATCTGCTAGGGCCTGTGGAGACAGGAGCAAGGCACTTCTTGGCCCCAGCGGCTCCCAGCTCATCACACAACCTTCTGCGGTCCTGGCTGTTTGCCTGAGCCGAGAAGGGCACTGGAGCAGAGGAATAGTGCTGTAGGTCAGCTCAAGGCATGGATTTAATGAAAGGTCTGCTGGAAGCCACATCAAACAGCAGCATGAGTTGAGTCTGCTCAGCAAGGTAACTCGGAGGGCATCTGTCACAATACCTTCCCCTGATGGTTAGCCCTCACTCTGCCCGGAGAATGCTCTTTGCAGAATTTTAAAATATTTGCTGTATACGTCTCATGTTGCCCACAGACAACTCTGAAACCATAATGCAAAGCCTGCCTCCTCTCTTGGGTGTCTATGTGGCAGGGGTCCAGGCCCACCTGACACAGTGAGGAAGGGAGAGAATGCCTTCTAAAGTCATAGTTGGGCAGAGACAAAGGAGTTCGTGTGTCACACCTGTGCCTGATGTCAAGCTCCTGAGCCAACTGGTAAACTTGCCTCCAGCTGCTCTTCAGAATCACTATGGCCTGAACAGCTCCGGAGATGGAGAATTTAAACATGAAACTTCATACACAGACTTAGAAATTACCAAATACATTTTATATCACATTTCATGGGTAAATTTAAAGCCATTAGGTACTTTTAAAAATACATTAAATTAATATTCCTGCTATCTACCCAACATCATAATTATTTCTTTAAGTCTGTTTTAAAGGGAAACATGTCTTCGGGCCATCGAGTAAAACACTTTATGCTTGGGCATATGTCCACTTTGCCACCAAGGAAAGGAAACAGCAAAACATACTCAAAAACAATTTATAAGGAACTCTCAAATCTAAAAGGTAATAAGTCTGATATAGCCAGTGTCTGTAGTATCACAGATGGGTTAAGTGTTAAACCCATATCAAGATGAGTTATGGGGAGGAAAGCTACAGAGAATAAGAAGCCTAAATGGTCAGTACAAAATAGAAAGGGAGAGGTTAAGAATGGTATAGGAAATGGAGAAGCCACAGAACTTATATGTATAACCCATGGACATGAACTAAGGGGGTGGGGGGATGCAGGTGGGAGGGACAGTGAAGGGCAGAGGGGAATAAAGGGGAGAAAAAAATGGGACAACTGTAATATCATAATCCATATATATTTTTAAAGAAGATGAGTTAGAGGATGCAGGCAATCTGATTTTCAGGCTTAAACAGCTCTCCTTTCTGTATAGTATTATTTCTAAGGAGAAGAGAAGGCTCAACTTCATGCCAAGGACTCACCAGCCTCATTATCAGAGCTACCCAAGCCCTGAAGACAACCCAGAAACTCCTTCTTATGTACTAGCCAGAATGTTTTTTCAGTGTATATGATTGATTTACATCCTCGTGTATTTTCAATGTGCATTTACACGATTCATTTGTTCCTGAAGTGAATGTTAATCAAGTGCCCATAATGTGCAGGTTCTTAGACCAGAAACAGTGAGAGAAGAAAAATGTAAATGATTCATTGTTACTTCCAAGAGTCGGAATGTCTGATCATTTAAATAGATAAGGAAAATGTGCCCACACCTCCTGGCCAACTCCTGCTTGCTCTGGTCATCCTGCTGCCCCCACCCTGCCACCTCCAGTGTCCCCTGTTGTCCTCCTCCCTCCCTCTTCTCCTCACAGTGGTCCCTGGTGTTTTCTCCTCTCCCCACAAGTTTCTTAACTCTAATTATTTTTCAAAACCAGATGTTATAAAATAGATAGAGGATATACTAAGGCCTGGAATTCTATGTCAGCTCAATAAGTATTTGATGGATGGACAAATGAATAAATGCATGAGCGAAATAGGGGACCTATTCCGAGTGATCTTATGTATAAATGAGATAAATAATATGACTGCATACATTGAAAAGGTTTGAAAAACAATGCATCAGAAGGAATCATTAAGTGCACGATCATTAAAGACAAACCTGTAGCATCAAACCGGATCTGACAGTGCACTCTGTAGTTGTTGCTGGCAACACTAATTTTGAGATCTGACACCCAAGCTCCCATCTAGCACTTCGAATCACAGAGACGAGGAGTCTGACTTGATCTAGATCAACCACAGGGGAGAAGTCATGCACTCAAGCTCTGGACTCACATACTGCCTTCGCCACTTGTTAGCCATAGGAACTTGGGCAAAGTATTAACCACAGCTTTCTGTTCCTCGGGTTCCACAACTGTAAATAATGGCACCTACTGCATGAAGACATGGTGAGAAGGAAGTACGATGATTTGTGCAAAGAACTCAGATGGATAACTTCCGAATAAATTTCAGCCATTATTATTACTGCAAAGTACTCCACATGGGTGATACATCTAATGCAGGGAAGCCAAGAGGCTCACTCTTCTGGCGCCAGTGTTAAAGACGTGCATTAATCTTGATTCCCTGCAGTCCTGCTTCCCTCCGCTAGTCCTTCCTGGGTGGAGGCTGTCTGGTGGACGAACATTTGATTTCACAGAGCTACATTATGCACCTGACAGGTGGACTGAACCAGCCAACACACCGGTCTTGAGGGACGTGTTCCTGGTACAGAGGGAGAGAATTTGGGGAACACACTACATAATGGTATATGCAAGAAAACCCCCAGAGATTCTGTATGGGTATGAAACAATTAGATTTAGCCCTTACTGAAATTGCTTTCAATCAGCGAGATAAGAAACCATCACCAAGCTTAAACTACAAATGTTAAAATGTAAAATATTTGTTTTAACTCCTGAGCTAAGGTCTCATACTCTAGAGGGAAATCTCACCTCTCTTTCCAAAAAGGGAAATTAATACATATTTGCTGTCTGCTTTAATAACATAAGTTACAATCATGCTCCTCAACCCAAAGGATATTGATTCCAAGGCTGATGGTGGTAAATTGCTGCAGAGGACTGTCATTTTCGATTCTACGGCTCTCACTGAAGCTAAAAGCTTTACATTAAACTAAGCCAAAGGCAAATTCGGAAAATGATTTTAAAGAATTTATTTCAAAATGGATAAAATGACAATAGGTAAAGCAATAATAATTTCAGAAATCTGTCTTGAAAGAAAACTATCGCTTTTCAAATAAGATTGGAAACTCTCCAGGGCACATGTAGGAGTTTCTGCTGTTAAAAATTAAAAATGTATGAAGCAACTTTTTATAAAAATAGAAGGAAAAAATAAATTTCAGACTGAGATCAAACTGTTTAAACTTGAATCTAGAAGAAATTATAATCCCAAAACAATCGAGAATGGTTTTAAAATATTTTAATCATGCCCAATTTTAACAATAGGAACCTATTCCAATGCCAAAAGAAAAAAAAAGTTATCTAGTATGATCTTGTTCCTGTCTCCAAAGTGGTGATTTTGCAAACACTCTAGAAGAGTTAAATGAGGGCTGTTAAAGAATTTCACACAGGATGATCAACAATATAAATGCAGAAAAGAATCTCATAATTACCGAAGGAAACTTCCAGCTGTGGGCAATTAAAGGTTTAACATATTAACAATGAGGCACTTCCGAAGGAAGGGGGAGGGGAGGCAACTCACAGAACTTACATTCTCTGGGAAAATGCTAGCGTAAATAAACTTCTGACCCAGAGAGGTCATGAAATAGTTGGGCTGAATTATCAGATGCCCTTGACTCTGAATAAAATACCACATAAATTCAAACACCATCCTGAGCACCAGAATTATTCTCTTTAAGTTTTTATAACTATGGAACATTTAGAAATGTTGACTGCTTGTATGGAGTCCAAAAGTAGTGGTGGGAGAATGTCCCACTCCCCTCCCCCCAGTTCATATGTATGTGAAAAATGTGGAATTTCCTAGGCAAATCACCTCACCTATTCTTGCCTCAAGTGCCTCACCCTAAAATTTTTATTCCCCTTCTTTTCTTTATGGTAACACTCCCCATTTAAGCGACTATTAAAGCAGGTACTTTTTCTGAGCTCCTTAATTTTTTTTTTTACCCAGTTACTATGAATACTGGTAAATTAAAAGCCATAGTAATTGTAAGCACCTCCAGACTTGAGCTGTTGGTCCAAATAAAAGTCTAAAATTCATGATCTGGGAACAGCTATTTTACATGAATGTTCGTGTTTATTATGAATAGCTGTCAATAGGCAATCTTTATTTTTATACACACACGGATGTGTATATATACACACACATACATATGTGTTAGTGTAATGGATTCCAAAATTCACTCACACCACAGTTTATATAGATCTCTTCATTTGTCAATAAGTAATCCATTTTTCTTACTGAGCCCCTACTAGCTAGCTATAAGGGGAAAATTTAGTTCACAGGTCTATTTAAATTAAAATACAGTTCGGTTTATTCTTTTACAAAGCCTTGAGAATATTATCGTTCAATCTATTTTTCAAGCTGGACTTGGCCTCCTCATCTACACTGCTGGCCATGTCTGAGACACTAGGGATGGATGAGGGCCATGATGCAGAAAACCTTCTTGGGATGAGAAAACTAGGCTTCCTCAGGTAGTATCTTTGATTCTCTCATCTCTAAAGCAATGCTAGTTGGTGGTATTGCCTCCTTCTCTTGGTTTGGTTAGGGCCTGGTAGCTAGCTGGCTTTGGTAAATCGGATCTCCCCTTGGTTCTCATATGCACACAAAATCACAGTCTTTGTCCCATCTCTATTTAGTCATCTAATTGAAATATTGTACTCTTGACCTTGACTATAGAATCACTTTGTCCAAAACCAAAGCAGTCTCCACGACAGCGCTTTTGCTTTTAATTCAGCTGTATTCTTAGACATTTTCAGGGGAGTAAGAACTCCTAGGTTGCATCACACTACAAGGAAACTGAGAAAGGCTTGGGGGATTGCCTCTCCAGATTCATGAGGTACACTAACCTCTCCCTCCCGCAATCCCATGAGAGTGGAAGGAGACTTCTGCCTGATACGCTGCTTCTGCTGCTCAGTGGACTCCAGCTCCATGGTTAAGCCTTAAAGACAACCACGTTTTCAAGCACATTGCCTTGCTCAAGAAGTTAAATAATCAATTTTTCTCTCATTTCAAAATAGCTGGCTTTTTGGCTTGAGGGCAATTTAAGCAATGATGCTCATATAATCAGGGAGGGGTACTTAAGGAGACTTTAAATCAAAAGACTTAAGTTCCCGATTTTGAGGTTCTAATTTAGGGCCTAATTTTATTTTCTCCTTTTGAATACTTTCTCATGGCATGACCTCGGTTAAGTCACCTTTTATAATCCTTAGCTTCTCTTTGTAAAAAAAGAGGGAGTAACACATGTTTTTCTACATCTTAGTGTCCTTGTGAGAACAGTATGATTTCCTGGGGTTGAAAGCAATTTATAAATGACAAACGCAGGAAATGTAAGCTTATTCCTTTTCAAAATGTAAAGCTGAAACATTCCACACTGAATCCGCGTAAAGCCAGTTGTGGGACACAGGAATTTAATACTTCATTCTAGTTGCAATTTTGTTTCCAGAATCTATGTCTTTGCTTTAAAGAACTTAAATAGAGTCATGTGATCATAGATTATCTCACCAGGGTGTTCTATCAACCACACTTCACCAGGAAGTTTGCTTACTAGAATATATTGAAACAATTCTCCTGTGCCTTCAAATCATCATAAAAACAGAATTAGATACACAGTTATCATCCATTTGTTTAGTTGGTTCACTGCTAAGAAACTGGCTTCAAATCAGGTCTTTGTCATTGATGACTCTGTCAAGGTAGCAGTGGTCACGTGGGACACAAAGAAAGTGAGAGCAAATCATTCAAAAAAGGAATCATGTTTTATGGCTTACAAAGTGGAGCAAGAAGGAGTCCCAGTTCTCATCTGGAGGACTCCTCATCTACAAAGATGACGAAGGCTTGATTGTTATGAAAATAACGCTAATCATTCAACTCTGTATTTTTCCTTCTAGTCAATCTTCATATCGCTGACTAGTACCAAATGTAACACAGACTTGGGGGAAATTTTTCCATTTCTTTTTTGTTTAATCCTTATTGTATTTTTTCAATTACCATTTAGTCCCCTTGCACACCCTCTCCCCCAGCAGTCACCACACTGTTTTCCACGTCCATGAGTCAAAGAAACCATTGGTTGTTTATAAGTTTTCCCATGTAAAAATAATTACATGACAACCAACCGTAATATGTAATTCACTAGGGAAATTACTGCCTACTAGAAAGGCTTATCAAGATGAACACATATACCGCATGTTACAAATCTGCTTGTTAGAGACACAAAAGAGAAAAGAAAATCATTGCTTATTTAATGATTTAAGCAACATCTTGTTTTCTAACTAAAAAAATGAATTTTAGGGAGAGATAGTTACTTGTTTAAGGTAATACAGCCACCTTGTTTTATCAAAAGCAATACTTTTAGTCATACATGCCTCCATTTTAAAATTTATTCAGTGATTATCTAAAAGCCATGATTACATTTATTCAAGGCCCACAATGAGATTTTTAGTTCCATCTATGACGTACCTCGGATAATAATACACCGCAGTTAATAGATCGAAAAATACTTGTAACTTAACATTTTAAATGCACATACTCAAGAATGAGAATAATATCTGTGATGATCCTATCCCAAACCAAAACTTAATACGAATCTGGCTTCTAAGATTAAAAAAAAAAAAAAAAAAAAAGAATGAGTATAAAAGTCCACTCATTCCTTATCATTACTTGTTGGTCTCCATTTTCTTGGTAGATTTAATGATTGGCCTAAAGTTTTTCCACAGATTAATAAATATTAGTAGAAACAAAATGTTTTGCTGTTTCTGAATGATGAGAAGAAAATGAAACAAAATAATTATTTCAGGTGGTTCTTATAATCAGGCAAATTTAAGAACCCTTCATCTTATCTGCTTATTCCTGGTTGTATCCAACTCTGTTTTGATAGCCTACATCTCCTTCCCACAGCCTATGCTCCTTGGAAGTTTACATTTCATGAAGTGTCAAATAACCAAACCCCCATTCTTCCCCTTTGCTTGTGCTTAAATTTTAACTGTCCGCAAGTATTTACGTTTTAACAGAAGACTTCCAAAAGAATGAAAAACCTCTTATAACCGAAGTAATGAATCCCTGGTGTATCTTTGGATACCTTGATCAGTTAATTCTGGTCTTTTCCTTATGGCCGTATTTCATTCTGCTTACAAGACTATATTTTTTATTCTTATGTTTAAGGGACATAAAACACCACCAACAACAATGTCAGGAATGTAAAGATTGACATTTCAGAAATTAATATTCTTTCCTGGAAAATAATCCTCAGTCAGGAGACAAACATCTGGAATAACAGAATTTTTTGTTTAATTTACAGTGGAATTCAAAATATTTTTTAGCCCATACTTATTGAGAGAGCCAGATGCAATGCATTACAAATTGTTTGCCTAATTCAAACCATAAAGAAAATTATCTTTTTTCCATATGACTTCAAATTTAGAAGAGGGAGGTTGGGTGTGGAGCAGTAATAACAATTCCTACATTTAAAAGATTATGGGATGGCAGTCTGCAATTCCTTCAGTGTTACGTGAACATTCTGGAGTGTTTCTCTTTAAGATAAGCTTCTGCTTTTTAACTTCCCTAAATAAGTTAGTACATACATCTCAGATTTAACTTGTAAGAAGGCTACAGTATATACGTAGCATAAAATATGTTTTCTAAAATAAGAAGCTACTTCCATAAATTTGTCAGTAGAGCTTTTTTTGGAGAAATGAGGGTTTTATAATTGCAACATGAAGATTTCATTTGTACCTAAAGTAGATTTTTTTAAGGTGATGTTGTATTATACATTCCAAAAAGATAGTTTTAAAAATATTCTTTACATCTTGAGTTAAAATTACTTAAATACATGAAAAAGAAAAGATAAAATCCTCCCAGGAAGTTTTAGTTTATAAGCTTATCCTCTCTACCAAATTCTTCACTGGCTTGAAAATCCTTCCTCTGGTGGAGCTGACCATCTATGAAAAACTAAGCCCACATCAATCGTACATAAAGTTTCAGTGGAACGAGGCATCATTTGATAAAACTCACACATTGGGTAAATAGTTTTCTCCAAATGTAACCAAGTGAGAGAATCCAATGCTGAATTCTCCTTCACCAGATCTATTGCTTAGTCTCTTCTTGCTTGACTAGCAAAAGAAGCCATGGTTTCATTAAAAAAAATTTAATATCATTCATATTAATATTTTACATGTTTTGCTGTATCTGGCATTGTGTTAATTGTTGCAAGAGTATAAGGAAGTACATAAAACCCAAGCTTCATCACCCTCTTAATAGGACAACTTAAAACAAAACACTGAAATAAAAACAGAGGGTGAATGTGATATGATACTGGACAATATGGCACGTGTTACTAAAATTTAGAGAAAAGAGTAATGGTTGTAGACTAGAGATAACACTATTTTATGAAATATGTGAGACATGAGTGTGATTGAATTACTAATTACTAGATCAATTTCAGGAGCCTAATTTGGCACAGCCTAACTATTCTAGGACTGCGATCTACTGTCTCATCATAAGCTGAGCACTCTATTGTCTTAATTAGAAGATGAACAAAAGCTGATGTGAAAACTGGTGGTTCAAATGTTCAAGAAAAATTGGCACTCAAAAAAATAGCCCCAGCCCTGGCTGGAGTGGCTTAGTGGATTGAGCACCGGCCTGCAAACCAAAGGGTTACCGGTTTGATTCCCAGTCAGGACACATGCCCGGGTTGTGGGCCAGGACCCCAGTAGGGGGCACACAAGTGGTAACTACATGTTGATGTTTCTCACCTTCTGTTTCTCCCTCCCTTCCCCCCTCTCTAAAAATAAATAAGATCTTTGAAAAAATGCTCCTAGTAAAAGTAGTAATTGTGATTAAGGAGTATCAATAGTTTATGATCTAAGTTAAAATGAATTTTTGTAAGCTTACCCAGGGTTTATGATTATTTTGCATAGTAAGGCCATGTAAAAATGGCTTTAGCATAGCCCAAGTGGCATTTAACTCTCTGAAAACAAGCAGACAGGTATCTTCACCTGGATGGAACTTGAAGTCAGAGTCTAAAGCTGTAACAACAGCCTGGCCTTCGGTGTGCACACTCTGGGAGACCCTGCCTCAGGCCTCTGCCTGAGCTGCCCTTGCAAGCTCTCTTTAGCTTGAGGCTTATATTGGTCCATCCACGATCCCAGAAACTACTCCCAGCTTCAGGGCATTCAGAATGCCTCCTCCACCAATGTGACAGATGCAGCTTGGAAAGCAAAGAGCTTCCTGTGCTAGGAACTAAGTACTGTTACATCCCTTTCTGAGTCCTTGTGTGACTGACCAACAGTGCAAATGTGTTGCCTCTAATACCCCATTTCAATCACTTGAAAAGGGTGATGCCATCAGAACTGGCCACGGAACTCTTTCCAACCTAACCCAGACACAGACTGGCTTACAGCCCTCAACCCAGGGCTCCAGGCAGCCACTCAGTTCCCAATTGGCATATGACATGGAGACTGTTTGGAATTTCTATCCTAAGTATCCCTCAGGGATGATGGGACCAGGGGAGAGCCCAGCACAAACAGAGTTGGGGACAGTCAGATTGAAAGTCAGCATTTTTGAGGGGCTACATTTACCAAATGTGGATCAAACTGTATAAGCTGTTAGAAAAAACAGTCACTGTTGAGATAAATTCTAGATTTAAAAAAATAATATAAGAGAAAAAGTAAGTGTTAGGCTTGGGGCTATCATTTGTGAACTACAGAATTAATTGTTTTTTAAAAAGTCATTAGAAACCTACAGATTGATTTTACCGTCAACATTGTAGATACATACGTAGCTGTCATGGTGAGGAATGATTTGTCAGTCACCTAGATAGTCAAGAGTCAGGCCTAGAATTTCCTATCCGGAACCATAAAACACATGAGCTTGTTGCAGTGAGTGTCACCCCAAAGTCTGTTCCTAGCTCAATTTCTTCTCCTTTTAGAGAATCAGCCCTTCAAAGACCTCTTTCCAGAATCCCACAGTTAACAGGAAAACCTTCTACATGGTAAGAAACACTCCTTAAGCAAAGAAATTGAGTTGGCTGTGAAAATTCAACTGTTTTTCCTTAACTCATTTAATTACAAGTTGCTAAGTCTCCAGATGCATCCGACCACCACGAAGTGTGGTTTCCGTTCTCTTCGATCCTCAGCCGTCTTGCCACTGCCAATGCTCTGCAAACTCAGTGCTCCAAGGGGGAGAGGGGCAGAGAGCCCATGGCTGCAGGTGTAAATGAAATCAATCAGCTCTCGGCTCTCATTTGGGCAAATGTTTTATTGATTAGACCTGTTAAATATATGCTTCTACCTCCCTTCCCCTGAACACAGATACCTTTAAGTACATTAAGTATTAAGCAGTCTGTCTGCATTCCTGTCGGAATGGCTCCAAAGACCAGTAACACCATGGCAGCAAATAATTTAAAATTAGATGTGTTAAAGTGAGGAATCAGTGGGAAATGTGGGGACAAAAATGAGGATAACATGAGGCATGATCACTCAACAGGTAGAAATTCAGGCATTATCAATCGCAGCACCATCCCCACACAGGGCCTCCTGTCACCTTTCACAGTATTGAAGCTGAATAGGAGAGTCAATCTTATGAATCCTTTACTGTCCCTGAACCATGACTTCTACTTCCTTAAAACTAGGCAGCATAATCCTGACCTTGAGGATTGCCTTGAAATTAAATGAGGTGATATATGGAAAGTTCCTCAGAGCAGCAGGCACTTAATAAACATTTGTTTCCCTTCTGTTCTTAAGTGGCTTCATCTGCCAGGAAGCAAGGGCATTCCCTCGAGCAGGGGTGTCCAACCTGCACTCCGCAGGCTGCATGCGGCCCAGGATGGCTGTGAATGCAGCCAACGCAAAATCGTAAATTTACTTAAAACTTTATGAGATCTATCTTGCGACCACTTGTTGCAATGTATTTAATGTGTGGCCCAAGACAACTCTTCTTCCAGACTGGCACAGAGACACCAAAAGGTTGGACTCCTCTGCTAGTGGAAATGGCACTGTGATCTAAGATCTTCTGTCAGAACTTTTTCCATCTCAAAAGAGAGAAAACCCCATGCAAACTGGACTAAATAATACATAAATTTACAGCTCTTGCAAACAAACACTGGAAGTAATGTTGGTTTCAGGCAAGTTTTGAACAAATGATGCATGTCACCAGGAATCTTCCCTTTGTCTCTGCCGTCTGCCTTCCAGTCTATAGCTTCAACTTCAGACCCTCATGCAGTCTCCAGCAGCTCTGGGCTCACCCTTCATTCAGCAGCCAGTGGACCTATCTTCCAGCCCATACACCATATTACCCCACATTGTCTGGAGAAGGAGAGGATACCACTTCTGCTAAGTCACACACCAGGCTTAAGGTTCACTATACAGCATGACTGGCTATCCCTGAACAAATTCCCATAACCAAAGGGACCAGAAATGTTGTCAAACCAAGCAAAGCACAGGTTTGAGAAGTCGAGGGGTGTAAAAATCCAGAAAATCAGAGTACCACAGGCAAAAATGAAACAAATGAATGGTGTGACTATCAATTGTCTACTAGAAATAATAGGTTCTAACAGCTGACTTAACAACCTGTAGGCCTAAGAATAAATCTTTGCTATTGTAAAACACTGTTTGGACATTGTTACGTTGCATAGCATTACTGTGGTCACAGCTAACCAACACAGTAAAAAACAGATGACTAGTACAGGGGAGACACAACAGTGGATTACGTGTGAGTGACAGCCATGAAAAAGAGGAGGGACTATCAGGTTTGGGATATATCTTAAGGGTTAGAACGCTCAGAATTTGCTAATTGATTGACTGAACATGCTGCATGAGATAAAGAGAAGAGACCAAGAAAACTACCATGTTTTTTGGCCTGAACAATTCAGTGAATAGTGGTGCCATTTATTAAGACAGAGAACTCTGAAAAGGAACAGGTTTTTAGAGAAAGAAATAGTAATTACAAATCCAGTGTTAGGCATGTTAATTTTAATTTTGAAATGCCTATTTCCAAAGGGGTGTTGGATATATGTGCTACCTATAAAATGGTAGGTTAGACATTCCCTGAACTCCTTTATTGTTTTGACATTTTGAGAATCCTTACCATTTCCACAATCTTTCGATTTTGGCAAGTTTCAGCATAGATAATTACTATTTACAATCTTTAGGCTGAAGCTGCTGCTTTTACCTGAACTAGACAGAAAGCCAGGAATAAGAATCTTCATAGAATATCATGTCTTCTAGAAACCACATCACACAGCCTACCATAGGCTGTGAATTAGCCCATTCCAATTGGCATCCAGAGGTAAAGTTCACTTTTACCCAGGAGTTGCTTACTTCCACAATAGAGATTAAACTACATCTGGACCTGTTAACTGGCCCTAAAAGTAGATGAACAATTCTGAAGATTGACCTTTCAGAAGTGACTATCCCTTCTTGCTTCAAAATCCAAACTTGTACAATGTTCAGAACTTCGGCTGCCATTCAAGCTCAGCTAGCATTCAAGCAGTGGACTGGATGCCGGTGAGTTCTCCATAGGTTTCACACCTAAGAGTCTTGAAAACTCTTGATGGTCAGCATCGGGAAGCCACTTTGTCCTACAACTAAGTGCCACAAGCCCACATAGCCCTAACAAGAGGAAACTCCACCCAGCAAGTGTTGTTGAATTTGTGCACAAAATATAATTTTTTTTTTTTTTGCTTCTTTGCATCTACACTGTCATCACTGTCATCTCACTATACCTTTGAAACACCATCTCAGTTGGTGCCCCTATTTCCATTCTCCATCAACAGCTGCAGAAACCACTCAAATTCATATTAGATCTTATCATTTTCTGCTTGAAATGATCAAGTGCCTTCATATTTGTTTTAATGATAGAGTCCAAACTTGAATGTGGCCTAAAATCTACAGCTGACATGGGCCCTGAATGTCTCCTCAGTAATCTTAATTCCACCAGCTCCCCGCCTCCCTCATTTTCTAGCCTTGTTGGCCTTCTTTATATTCCTGGAACAAGCCAAGTGTGCTCCCCACTCTAGGTCTTTCAGGACCCAGCTTAAAAATAACCTCCTCAGTGACACCTACTTGTCTACACTCATTGAATAGTGATATCCAGTGGTCCACCAAGTGCTAACACAGCACCCTAATCATGTTCTTCATATCATTTATCACTCCTCAAAACCATTTTGTTTCTTTACTTGCTTTTTTCTCTCTCTCTACCAGAATATAAGCTCCAAGAAAGCAGTGATTGTTTTCACTTTATTTTCTCCCTACTGAGTCCCTAGAAAGTGGCACATAATAGATCCTCAATTAATATTTCTTAAATAAATTATCTATTTCACTGATTTTCAAAATACCTTCTGAGAACAAATATACACAGGATTTTTACTGTACCTCGCATGTTCCAAATATTCTAAGTCCAAAATATAGCTCTCACTGTCATTAAATCACAATAAAGTCATACTTTCCTTGCTATAGTGAAAAGCCACACAATGTCCAGTCTGTTGGATTTTCTCCTAATCCTACTACAGAACTTTATTTTAATGACAGAGATGCCAGTCTAAATCAAATCTTAATTAGCTCTTTACCCATGGTTTTCTAAGCAAATATCAATAGTTAAGACTAAAGCAAGAAATCAAGTGAGATTTTACATGTTAAATGTCTTCCTCTGCAAATCAAGCTGTCAAGTGATATAATACACCTTATAACTACCATGTAGAATAAATGTCAGATTTTAAATTATGATAATCATTTTATAAACCAATATAAAAGGATTAATTTGAAAATATTAGCTTTAGCTTAATTCATAAAGGCATTTATGAATATGAGATACTAAAATATATGTTCCCAAATCTGTAATACTCAGGAGTCTTGAAAGGGTTTATTACAGGAAGAAGAGTTAAGCAATCACTTTCTCTTAGCCTATTATGGATTAAAATTTATTACATTTCCTAAAATACAACAATTTGAGTGAATGCCACAAAGCACATTCTGCACAAGGCAGGCTTGAAATAATATTTATATATAGAAAACTCAATTTATGGTCAACAAAACTCAGCTCTAGGAAAATTCATATGATTTTCTAATATGAGACATTGCGTACAATAGAAATGTTAATAAAACCTGTGTTAAAGAAACTGTAAGAAGAGACAACACTGAAGAATATAAGGAGAAACTGTGGTAAGGTAGAAGAAGCCTCTCCTTGGAAGTTCAAGTCCTGCATTCTGGTACTGTCTGTAATAAATGCACAGGCCATCCGATGTCTGTGTGTCTCAATTTCCCTATCTGTAATTTAACTACATGTTGCATACTTGCTGGCTGCCTCCTTGTTATCCATCTCCCTCTTTTTTTTCACTGAGAAAACATCAAACCCTACTTTCTTTCTCGAAATCTCACTGTGACAGACACCACCTGAACTTTAGGGGTGAGTGAGGCCAATCAACACTTCCATTGTCTGCTCACAGCTATTGCTCTAAGAATAGGTATAATCACCAATTAAAGCTGTGAGCCATATATAAGGAGACATTTGCTAGAATTTCTGGGATCTAAACTTCTCTCTCTTCCACAGTGACCAAATGAAAGCCCTCTCTTCTTCTAGGTGGCATGATATAAGAATATAAAATTGAAACTTCAGCAGTCAATATTGCAACCAAGAAGCCTGCTTAAAGACAAAGATGAAGTTGACCTACAGAACAGAACGGAGTCCATTTCTATTTTGGAAATGAGGCTGAAGCAACAACAATATCCCGAGCCTGCTGTATAACTATGCCTGCTACCAGCAGGAATCTAGACTTTTCAGGTATTGAGCCAATAAAATTCCTTTGTTGATTAAGCCAATTTAGGTTAGGTTTTTTGGTTTGCTTTAAATGTAAAGTGTCCTAAGATACACAGGACTTATCATATCTGAGAACATTTTCAGCATTTGTTGAATATTTTCAGTATTTGTTGCTTGTTATACAAGAGTCAGTACCCCTCGCCTTCCTTGCCTCAACCTGGGTCTCAGCACTGCTATGCATGGTCATATGACTCAGAAATAGCTGACCATCTTCAACTAGAGGGAAAAGAGGGGACCAATTAGTCTAAATCAACTGCTTCAATGTTTCTTGGCAACAGTTGGTCTAAGGAATGAAACACACAAAAAGAATTCTGTTAGGGATGAGATTCACATTTCAGGAAATGGCTTCATAGATCTTAAAAAGAGACACAAGGACACTACTGAATAAGGCGTGTGCTATGGACAGAGTACCCCCATCCCCACTACCACCAACACACGCACAAGTTCATATGCGGAATCCTAACACCCAATGTGATGGTGCTTGAACGTGGAGCCTTTGGAAAGTGATCAGTTCATGAATGTGAAGCCCTCATGAATAAGATTAGTGTTTTTGTAAAACCAGCCTGAGAGTAATCCCTTGCCACTCCCACCATGCGAGGATACACTAATACAAATTTAGCAGTTTGCAACCCAGAAGAGGGGCCTCAGCAGACTTCCAATCCGCTAACACCTTACTCTTGAACTTCCCAGCTTTCAGAGCCATAATAAATTACTCTTGTTAATAAGCCACCTAGTTTACAATATTTTGTTATAGCAGCTAGACCAGACCGAGACAGCTCGCTAGATGCAGCCATATGTGACCCTGAGGTAAGCTAGCTAGCAACCTAAAGGTAGGAAGATTTATTAAAGGAAAATACCAAGATCCATGATCATGCCATTGAACTGCTGAGTTAGCTAATCCTGTAGCTACCCTACTTCTGGACCTGTTAGTTGATTAAATCCCCTTATCTTTAAACCAGTTGGAATTGGAGCCTCTATTACCTGCAGCTGAAAAGTATCCAAAATGATATATCATGCAAGTTCTCAAATATTTCAATTAATAAAACCTCACAAAAGTATGACACGTTGCACTTTTTAAAATTGCTTTTAAAACCATTCCCTCATTACTTTTAAATTGGTTCTATCAGGACAGGGACCTTTAATCCTTTTCTATAGGTAAGAAAAACATAGATTTGATAGTTTTCTTGATATTCCAATGATTTATGAACCTTAAATTCATATTGTTTCCACCTTAAATAATGAAATTACAAACACATATTACCATAAGACTTAACATTTAAATGTACTTATTTCTCACCAATAACAAACAAATGATGGGATAGATGTCACAACTTTTTGTAGATCAGTAATAAATACCAAATAAAACTTTAATTGAGTAACTCCAAGAAGCCCTAAGTATTAGGTTGGTCAAAAAGTTCATTTGTTTTTTTCCATAAGCTGGTTCTAGTAGCTCTTAGTTGTTTTTTACTTCACTTGAAACAATTTTGTTAGCCTGTATTATTGACAGCTGCCCAACCAAAGTACGTTTAAAAAAAAAATCAAAATTGGTGAATTTTGTGTAGCCATTTTAATATTGAAGATGGAAGAAAATAAGCAACTTTTTTGCATATTATACTTTACTACTTCAGGAAAGGTAAAAACACAACTGAAATGCAAAAGAGGAATTGTGCAGTGTGTAGAGAAGGTGCTGTGACTGATCGAATGTCTCAAAAGTGGTTTGCGGAGTTTCACGCTAGAGATTTCTTGCTGGATGATGCTCCCCAGTCTGGTAAATTAGTTGAAGTTGACAGCAATCAAATTGAGACATTAATTGAGAAAAATCAATGTTATACCACACCGGAGATAGCTGACATATTCAAAATATCCAAAATCAATAAAGTTATTGGTGAAAATGAAAATGGTATCTTTTATTTTATGGAAGAAAACCATATGGACTTATTGGCCAACCCAGCACTTCTAATCATGACTGGAGGTAAATCTTCATACTTGGGCTTGCTAAGAAATTAAAATTTACAGTTGCACAGAGGAAATTTAGTTTAATACAGCTACTTTAGAAGAAAGCAAGATAGCCATGCTTATCATTAATTTTATGGAATTCAAACTTATAGTAATTATTTAACTTTCTTCTATAACATTAAACTGGACTTTCTTTTATTCTTAAAATAACAACTAGTAATCTGATAAAGTAATGGTTTGCCATAGTATAACAACAAATAATCTGAACTCTTTCGTGAGCAGGTGATTAGTCCTCTCCTCCAGCTACATTTTCACGTAATTGTCTGCCTTACAGGCAAATGCTACTTGAAATTTTGGTTCTGCCACCCACTCGTGTGCATATGCCAAAATGAAAAAATAGTACATTGTACAATACAGGGTGGAGTGAGGAGCCTGATAAAGCTATTAAAGTCTCTGTGCTTTCTATATAAAAGAATAAAAATCATCCCTTTCAGTTCATCAGTTGTCATAAAAATCAAAATGCATCCCATGGCTTAGTAGCATGTCCACTTCTGTTGTATGCTTTGCTGTATCATCCTCCTGCATCTTGCAGCAAATTCATTTGCTTCGTGGATGTTATGCTCTACTCTTCTTTCTAGCTCTTCATTCAGGACTTTCTAAGTGGCTGCAGGGTTTTACTTCCTACAATCTCCAAGATTGAATGTGAATCTGCCTTACTATAGCCATTATCAAACATCAGAACTCCAAGACTTGGGGTATCAGAGCTCCATAAACATTAAATTTCTGTCAAATATTGAAGAGCTTTTTGGCCTGAGTAGTTAGTTTATAGCCTTTTGATTTAGTTTAAAATAAAAAAATCAGGCACACACACACACAAAAAGGTGTATTGTTTGTCATTTACAAAACCTGGGCCCTAAACTATCAAAGAAGGTCTTCTGAATAAATTTACATGAAATCACTGCCTCAAACCCCATGGGAAAACTGAAAGTCTTTTTTGTTTTCCTCTGTAGGAATCCTCTGCTCCTTGTTCGGACGCTCCTTTGGGATGATCAGGAAGTGTTGTTCACGGGAGGGTGGGGCGACCAAGGCCAACTCACACGAGCACATAACTCAGACAAGGAGATGGAAGCCCAGTAAAAATCACTAAAAACTTCACTGACTAGTGAACATACTGTATTTCTTCCCTTTTATTTTTGGTCTGTGACTTCTACTTGCAAATTACTTAAGACTTAATCTCAAAATTTATAATTTTTACTCTGTCTCTTTTAACCCAGATTATTGCCTTCTGAAAACCAATCAAATTATCAGGATGTCTGACTGAGATTCTCTATTTTGAGAATGCATTATTTATTATCAGAATGATGGTGGGTGTTTTATAAGACAAACAATGAAAATATAGTTTCAAAATTCTAAAAAGCTAAAAATGTAAAATATTGGTTTACATATATATTGGTCTACAAAATATAAAAACATGCTCTACAAATGCAAAAATGAATGTGTAAGCATACCTGTCATATTTATAGTTGTAAGTAACAAACTACATATGTATATTTCTACATTATATACACATGTATACATAAATATCTGCATATGAAGGGGGACCTCAAAAATGGAATTTATTTATAAGAAATTATGTATTTATGCTTAGGAGTTTAAACTTCAGTCACCTTCAAAGTACTCTCCATTTGATACAATACACCTATCAAGACTTTTTTCCCACTGCTCAAAAACAATTTTTTAACTCATTGATTTTGATGCCTTTTAAATCTTCTGCTGTTTTTATTTTACCCTTTGAGGACTTTTTTCATCTGGGGAAACAGAAAAAACCGTTGCTTAGGGCAAGATCCAGTGAATAGGGAAGGTGGGGCCAGGGATCATAACATTTTTTTGGTCAAAAACTGCTGACTCAGCTGGTGTGGGCAGGTGCACAAGTAAATCATCCATCATGAAAAGGGCAAATGTATTGAAACACTCTTCAAAAAAAAAACTCACTGAAGCTGAATGCAGCCTCTCACAACAACGCCAGCTGGTATACTGATACAGCTGGGTTCCTAGAACACTCACCCAGTGGGGGAAGCCTGTATTACAAGGGGCCCACACTCCAGAAGATAATTTTGTTTTTTTGGTCCTCCCTCATATGTATATGTAATATATAAAGGCATGCATATATGCATTTAAGATAAATTCCAGATCTCAGCTAATGGTACAATAGCCCTGACTATGATAATTCAGTGACTCAGTGGTGTTATAAAAAGCCAGGTTGCCTTCTTCTCTCTGATCTGCCTTTAATATCATCATCTGGGTCCATTTCTGAATGGGCGACAAAGACCAGCAGTAATGATAGCAGCATCCGGAGGGAAAGGAGAGACTTCCACAATTGTGCAATTAAAGTGCTTCCCTTCTGTTGGGAACCACCCTGCCTGGTTTCAAAAGCTGTAACCAACCCCCCCACTCCCCCCCAACCCCTGCTCCCCCCCACCCCCCCCCCGCCCATGGCTAAGGCTGAGTGAATGACCTTCGGACCATAAGCAACTAAGGAGACAAAGCTTATCTCCCTGGCAGGGGCGCCGCTTCTGCTCCTTTTACTTCATCCATAACTGGCCCCCAATGCTTGATCGGTTAACCAATGACGGGTAAGATTTTTCAAGGGCAGAATGACCTAAAACAGACACAATCATGGGGAGACCCCAGGGAAGGATTTGGGGGGGCTATAGTAAAAGTGGGTGATGGACCCTCTCCCTTCAGCTTTGACATAGCCTAAATCCTCATTCTGTCTCTGCAAGAAGTCTCCTAATCTCTTGGCTATCTTACTTCTCCTGCCTGACTTAAGCCTGAAACAATGACAGAGGGCGGTGTAGCTCTGTGATAGAAAGGGCCGGTTCCCCGGGGTGATCAGGCCTAAGAAAGAATATATAAAATCCTGTGAAACTTGCTATGTTTAGAATGCTCTCAATTAAATGATAAGGGTGCAAGCAGGAAATGAGTTTGTTTCACAAAGTTTTGTAGCCCTTTAGCTAACAGACCCTGACTCAGAATAAGCCCTCCGAGTTCTTTGAATGTTATCTATTGTTTGATCCTTACTGCCTGACAATGATTAATGAGCTTTACCTGTATTCCCGTGCAAAATGAACCCCATAAAAGCCCACTGAGGAAAAGGCTCTTGGCCCTTCTCCTTTGAGAGATCGACCACCTTTCCTCCCCAAGCAGATCATGTCTTGGTAGACTTATTCTCATCCATGGTGGCCAGGGGTGCCCTGCAGGCAGAGCCCCCCAACACCCTTCAAACCAACTGGGCCAATTTATACCAGTATCTATACCTGAACTAAGAATAGTTCTAATTTGCTGATTAGCTTATGGCAGGGTCCCTGAATCAATTACTGGTAGTGGAAAGGGGGATTACTACAATTAAACCAGTCGGAAACCATGCCTGGAATCAAATTTGGATTTAACATCCCTCCAGTCAAATAGTTTAAATGGAAAAGGATTGATGAAATAAATTAAGGTTTTATGAAGGGAAAAAGTATTGGACTGCATACTGTGTAGGGAACAAAGAGGGGTCTCTATAATCCCATTACTAAAAAGATAAAACATTTAAAATGTCATCTGTTAGAGTATCATAATAAGTAGTCACAGTGACTAACCTGTTCATAATCAGTGTTTAAACCATAGTTTTCTGAACCATGACCTAAGAACGAAAAGAGACTTAGTTCCTCTCCCCATTTCTACATGTATAAACCTGCTCTGACCAAGTGCAATGGAAGTCAATTCTCTGAGTTACCAAGACGAAAATCCCACCATAGCATGGAGAGAATTGCCTTTGGAGACACATCGAGCCGAGTTTAAATCATAGATCTCAGGATCTTTGTCCAATGCCTACGAGATTCTAGTATCGCTTTCCAGGTTGGAGCCAACAAAATCCACCTTCTTCCCAACACACACACGCACGCACGCACGCACGCACGCATATCTAAGGCTAGGTGGTAATGCTGTCCGAGGCAGAACTGCTGCTCTAGCAGTAAAATTGCTAGCACTTGGATGAAGCAAGAGAGGTGTCTCCGGTGCACAATTTAATGAGGCACTGCACAATCATGAATCATGAATGAGCGTTGTCCTAGGTACCTTTCTTGCCTCCCCTTCATCGTAGCCTGGTGCATGCCTTTCCCCCAAATTCACATTCAACCTCTTGCTCGTTACTGAGTTCAATAAGGTTTCAATCTATTTGAGTCATCCTTGGTATATCCACCCCTTCCTTATCTAAGAATATTTTACTTTCGTAAATTTTAATTTCTTTTTCTAAACATAGAACACATCATTGCTATACTTTACCCCCCACCCCCAACTCTATCCCCAGCAAGAAGGTGTTGGGTGACTGTGTGAATATGTGAGTTATTCTTTTTGAAGTGTTTTGCACTTTGTAGATGAAAGGTGTTTCATGAGTTCAAAGCATTCCCATTATTATTTGTCCACTATTCAGGACAATCAGGGTAATTTGGCGACAGCTTTTCTCGTTGGCAGAAGAAAAGGCTGATTGCAGGGGTGGAGTGAGGGGAGTCGCGTTCAGTTTATGTGAAGTTAAGGTTACAGGCAATGCAAAATAAAAAAGCTCTTTGTTTTATGAATAAATGATTGCTGATTTATCCCCTTATTTCAGAACACCAGCATATGCCCAATTTTTAAATGTTTGAAATGCCTTTTCCCACAGCATTATAAGAAAATTTCCTCAAGTTATAAATTTATTATCCGCAGTTTACATTTTGCAGTCATGAATCTTTACTGTCTGAGCACACTTTGATACAGATATTGATATTCACCATAAATTATGTCATCCTTAGTGATTCATTGTACTGAGATGTATTTTTTAGCATAATATAAGGACTGATATCCATAAGTTAATGCAGGGACATAGGACATCACTAAAAAGAGAGTGATCAGAATCTCAGGACTATTGCTTCTAGGAGAAAATTAAGTAGAAATCAGTCATCGGGGGAATGTGATTTATTTTACTCGCCTTCTAGAGGTACGTCCAGTAATTCTTCAGCTTGTTCTGATAATTGAAATTCTCTGCCACTGCTGAAAATTAAGCTCTCATTTCCCCCAGAAAAAGTTTTCAAGAAGATAAAATTTACTCTAGGAAATGTATCATGCATGAGGAGCTTTTCTTTTATTTTAAGATATTTTATTATACATCTCTGTTTTAATTAATTTTAGTCCAGAAATCTTTCTCTTGAACAACCTTCTACTTTTTAGAAGATAGTCCTTTTTGTTAGAAATGGTGGTAACTTCACACTTGAAAAAATGGTTTGGTTTTACTAAGGTCTAAACACCAGGAGTTGTGATAATAGATATTCATACATGAGTTTGCAGGTTGTCAGTGCGCTATCCACTGCCCTATGCACCAGTGGTATAATTAGAAGACGAAGGGGTTTCTAACAAAGCTAAAACGAACTGAATTTCTATTTTCTCTAAAGGAATTCAGCAAGTTTTCAAATGAGATTACATGAGTTTAAATGCTATTCATGTATTTAAATACACAATGTTTTACCCTTACATAATTAAACCTTGAGTGAAATATAACAATGTATCACTTCATAACATTTCTATAGAAAATAATATATTAATAAATTGGCATAATTATAGTGAATATTACTCCATCACTCCATATTTCCCTTTGTCTGTCTCACTCACTCACACATACTCTCCATCACACACTACACCCTGACTCATCACACTGATTTGCGTCTCCCAAGTACTGTCACACCTTGCTCTTAATATCACTTCAATTTACTTCATGCTTAAACATAGGTTGTTCACAGTCTATCCTGGTCCCGTGAGTAAATAAAAAGCATCCCTACCTACATTCAGGAAATGATCTTCAGATTCTTTCCAAAGAGCAAACCATACTTCATTTCAGTTAAAGTAGGGCCCCATGTCCAAATCTTTTAATTCTGGCCCCTTGCATGCTCAAAGACTCAGTCTTCAGCCCGCCTCTTCTCTTCGATTCATTGTTTCTCAGTGTCAAACACAGTCCTCAACTTCACAGGAAATTAGGAATGGCAATAGGATTTGTAAGAGATCTGGAGTTTCAAGATGAGGGTTAACTCGCTGCACTCATTATACCGTACTTCCTCTAACGTCATCGCAGAGGTGAATTAAAGAGTCCAGGGCTGTAAAGGAGGTGTGTGCATAATAGATCATATTAAATAAAGACTGTTTCCAAGTGTGTTGTCATACAATTTCTTAAGTCTTTAGTAAAAGACCTGAGAAAAAACTACACCAAAACAACAGCTATCCCAAGTTGTCCTCCATCTCAACAAGCCCGCAGCAGGGACGGATGAAATCCTGAGTTGAGACTGAAAAGGAACTCACCTGAAATCTAAATTCAGCGGTGTCCATTCCTTTGAAGTTGTACTTTATTTGATACCAACTTTTGATGTAATCCGCCTTCTACAGAAAATATACACTTTTTTCTTTTTAAATTCACAAATATTTGTTTCATGATTACAAGCAAGAGCAGCCTTGCCTGACCACCGCTTTTGCCCTTGTTTAGCAGCCAGGAAGGAGACCCGGAGCAATTCTATTGGAACCAGTGCCACCAGTTTTGAAAGTCGTAGCACAACCGTTAACTGTAATGGCTAATAGCTGCAAATTTAGAACTTACTCTGTAGTCTAACTAACTAAATATTAGACCTTTAGATTGGGCTTTATTAATAATTTTTTTTTCATTTTCATTGTTTAAAAGTGGAGGTGCCTATTTTGTTACAGCTAAATTAACATTCTTTTCCCCAAGCAAAAATAGTTGCACGCTTCCTTTGTGTCATATAATTTGAGGACATGATTAGCATATATCTTTGTATCACAGTAAACCCAACCTCTTTTACGGAGGATTTGACTATGTCTGCTAGGATGGATTGTCTCTCTTCTGAGTGTGGCCTTCTGTTTCGGTATGTACCCTTGTAAGAGTCTTAGTTTTCACAAAACAACGTCTACCTGCCCCAGATTTGATGCTGTTAAAGCCTATGATTCTGCATTTACCTGGCAAACTTAGGTATACTTTGGATGAATGAGTTTTTAACTAACAAAAAATACTAATTGAAAGTTTAGTTTTGATTTTAATGATTATCGTTAAATTTATTAAAATCAAAATTTAAAAATCCTCATTCTTCCTTAGGCTGCTAGTTTTATGTTACCAATCAAACCACCTATTTACAATCTGGCAGATTTTAGCAATTGTTCCTAAAGGGCCACTTAATATTTAGTGGTACTAAAAATTTAGCAAAACACCTTTAAAATGTTAAATAGCATCTATCAAATTTGTGGCCTTTACTTCTCTCTTAGCATTCTTTTCTCTGACTTAATACATACAAACGTCCAATAAATACCTCATGAACATAATTAAGTTTGCAAATATGGTGAATTTAATATTATTAATATCTAAACACTGTTTATCCACTTGATAAAATTTCTTATATTTTTAATACTGAATCAATAACTCAGTTACAAATTTTGCATTGAAGTTGCAGGGGCTGCCATGCTTATTCTGTTATATATTTACAACTACTTAAAAGAGCCAATATATGAGCTTCTTTTCTTAAATACAAAAAGGTCAATATTATCCTTTTAATTTCTTAAGCTTATAAGAGCGTCTTTATTGTAATTTAAAATCTAATATTGTTTCACCTGAAATAGATTTACCAAATATACTAGTTGTACAGCAGAGTTAGAAAAATAAATACCTTTCAAGTTGGGAGGGCTGCAGGGTGGAGGCCCACGCACAGAGACTGGACGTTGCTGAGCTGGCTCCTCCCCTTCTTTGCACCCTCCTCCCCTTCCCACACCCAGGAACCCACGGGTGCAGCAAGCCATCTGAGCCGGAAGCAAGCACTGTCAGACACCCAGGACAGTGATGGGAGTTCACGCATCATCCACAAGAAGCCCGAACGGAGGATCTGCTCGAAGACCCAGAAGGCATTAAAAGATTTCGGGATTTTTTTTAAAAAGGAATTCAGTGAAGAAAATATTTTATTCTGGCTAGCATGTGAAGATTTTAAGAAAACATAAGGTAAGAAGCAGATGTAGGAAAAGACAAAGGAGATTCGCATGACCTTTCTGTCCAGCAAGACGTCATCACAGGTCAAATCCAAGAGGCAGTCCCAGCTCAAACAGAAGATCCTGGAAGAGCCACACCCCTGTGATGTTCCAGAAACTCAAGCACCAGATCTTCAGCCTCACGAAGTATGACAGCTACAGCTGCTCCTTGAAGTCTGACTTGTTTTTAAAGCACAAGCGAACTGAGGAAGAGGAAGAAAGAAGATCCTCCCCATGCCCAAACTGCAGCTACAAGAGCTTCCAGACTTTGTAACACAGGAGCCCCCAAAGAGCTGTCAGGACTGGCAACTTCCAGATGCAAAAGAACTCACTCTCAGGATTATGCAGGTTTTATAATTGTTTTGTTATCTGCAAGGACCCAAAATAGACAAAACCTGTCAATAGAATATGGGTATTTTATTAACTGCTTGACCAGTCCATTTTGCATGATGGCTTATCTTACATAAAAAACCAAATAGCTTTGAAGTTTAAGTACACACACACACAACGCAGAGTGAGTCCTTAAACACTGGACACCGAGCATTTTATAGCTTGCTTAAACCTCATGTGAGGCCACCAGGTTAAACTTTGAAACTTACAGCTACCTCTCTTACCTTTTAAGTCTGTGCTCTGCCTCTGTGGAAGGGTTCTGGGTATCCACAGATTCACTTGGCAAATCAGGTCAAGGAGGAGTGGATCTCACAAACTCAAGCCACTTCTCGCAGGCAAGTTTAGTTCTGGGAAAAGAAAACCCATCCCTGACAGCCTCTACAGCTTTGAGGAGCTGAGTGTGAGCCTCATCAGAGGGCTCTTACTTCTTGCGCATGGGTTTATTCTGGTTTTGCCGCCAGTCTGCAACATTTCATGCAACTGTATTTATTACAGATAAACAGGTCATCCCGACAGAAATAAGACCTCCTCGAGGAAGGAAGGAGGACAAATGAGAGGTTACTCAGGGTCCCCAGGGCAATGCAAGGGCGTGTTGAATGTGGTGGAGGCACACAGCCTATGCTGATGACAAAACACATGCACGATCCCTGTGTCCTGCAGCCCACCTGGGGACAAATCCTCATCCATTCCTCTCTGCCCCTACCCTTTGCTGGACTCCGGGCTTGAGACCTCAACAAGGAGAAAGAAATACTGTCTCTGAAAATCCCTTCCTGGGCAGAAAGGCTGTGAGTGAAGTTCTGCTTGGCCCAGACTGACCCAGCTGGCTGAGTCACTTTATTCCCCCATCTCTGAGCTAAGCCACCAGAGCCCAAGGTCAGGCACAGTTAGTTCCCTTGTACTAATTCTTCCTGCTGACTGCTTTGGCCAGACCTCCAGCATGTTGGCTAAACCTTAAACCCCTGTTTGTGAAAACTAAACAAAAAATATAAATAAATAACTTTAAACCTACCACCTGAGTCAAAATAAGATGTGAATGTCTACCAGGGGTGCCCAACCTGTGACCTGTGGGCTGCAGGTAACTCAGGATGGCTATGAATGCAGCCCAATACAAAATTGTAAATTTACTTAAAACATTATGAGATTTTTTTGTGATTACATGCCACACTGGATTTCACATGTGGCCCAAGACCGCTTTTCTTCTTCCAGTGTGGCCCAGAGGCACCAAAAGGTTGGACACCCCTGAACTGAATCCACCTCTAAGTTCTACCTCTTTCCCATCACCCTCCTTCAGCTCAGACATAACTGCCATCAATATTCAAATATTTCTTAGTTTGTCATCCCCTGTCTATTTTTATGTATATAATATTTTATCACATACATATATACCCCTAAATAAGGTACTGATTTTTCTCTATTGGGGCTTTGTACAACTTTTAAAATTATTTATATACAGTATAACCCTCAATCATCCCATAGTTATAAGACATATTCTCATGAAAGCAGACCCCTGTAAACTATAACCACTCAATTCTTATTCTTCTCACATACAGAGACATTCTTATTTCCATCAACTGCTACACTGAAATGCTTTTAGTATTCTCTATATCCTGGGTTTTAAAACTTTAGAAGAGATTTATATCTTATAGCACATCATGGAATTCTCTGCTCAGAGAAGTTTATGACCCTTACCAATATTAATTATTTAATTAGATTTTGTCTCTTCAGACAGATGAATACATACATGTCTAATGCTAAAATATACAAAACTTTAAGTTTAAAGACTCTTGAAATTTAGAGATCATGCCTTATTTCATGGTTAGGGGGTCAGTCATATATTACTGATTTGTGTAATTAGATTGACATTGGGATCTCTCAAATTGCTTTGTTTACTTGGGATAGTTCTCCCATCCCAACCCCCCAGAAAACTTATAGGAGCTTTAAATTACTCTAATTTTAGATGATAAGCTGCTTCCACTATCCACCAATCCTCATAGGGCTAGACTCCATACTTTACATGATCCTCATAAGAACAAAATCTATTTAGATATATTTAGATTAAAATTAAACATTTTAAGATGTTTACTCCTAAAATGAGATGAACCAAACCCTGTCTCCAGGCCTACTTTAAACATTTCTACTTCTACTCTATTTAACCTAGGAATTGGGAAGCTTAGGGAGGGCTATTTTGGAAACCCGAACAGCTATACACAGACATTTCATTTGTTTCGTTTTTCAACTCAAGGGTTCTCACATTTCAGCATGTTTAAGAATTTCAGAATAGGATTGTATACAAATCATGGGTATTTCACTTTAAAGAGGATTTAAGAAATTTTCAAAAGCAAATCTAGCCAGAAGCACTTACTATAGAACCCAGTCTTTCCTTAAAGATGTTTTCTACTATGAATTTTTAATTCCCTCCTAAATACCTTTCAAATGCTCTGCTGAGAGAAACCATTTTTTTGAAGGATGGTCTGCAGGCTTCCCATTTACTAAAACAGAAAGCCTTAACTGAGGGAGTCCATGAATAATTTTTAAGAGGTCAAAAAATACCCCCAAAATTATATGTAAAATTCAATTTCTGTGGACACTTTTCAGAAGCGCAGCTCACTGCATTAATCAGATTTTGTAAGTCAGCTCTTCCGAACATTGTTCATATCATGGTACAAATAGAGAGTATCTGTATAGCACAATGGGGAAAACTGAAGGTTTGAGGGAGTCTAAGCAGGACATGATTTCAAAATTCCTTATAGTTCCTTGTTTTTGTAATTATAAGCATGAGATTCAAAGCATTAGAAAAGATAATAATAAATGGACATAAATGCCCAAATAAAATACTTTTAAATATTCAATAAAAATCTTTAGATTGCTTTGGTGAACTGAACTTTTTATTATCAACTTTAATTCTTAAAATAGCTGGATGCAATTCTCAATAGGGACTTAAGAATGTCTTCAAAATCTTGGGAGTCACTCTCAATGAGAACATATGTCTCTACAAATAAGCAGCAAAAAGTGTAGAGTCAGCTCAAGATGAAGTAACCAGATTTACCTTCGGACTTGAAACAAACTAATTCTACACAGAATATATGAAAGAGTGATATTCAAGACATTGGACATTAAGCAACAAAATATAGTGCTCTCTGAGATGGGAAAAAAGAGAGATGAGCCATTGATTACCCAAGCCTATGGCATTGAAAGAATTTCAGAGAGAGGTGCAGAGAGGGGAAACCCAAGGAGAACCTAGAGGACTCCCTGACTTGAGAAGATGGAGGTGAGAGCTCAGGGAGATCAAGGCAGCTGCCGTTTGTAGACAGAATACCAGAGAAAAGAAACTGCACAGAGAGAACCCTAGAGAGTTGCAAATGGTCCCACAAAACTATTTGGCAAAGTGCTGATCGGTGTGTGCATGGGAGGAAAGCTACCCAAAGCCAAGGAGAATGTGAAAGAATAAAAGAAAACTAATAATTCACAGGGCATTGAGGAGAATAATGAGGAAGATCTTGATGCAGTAACAGGGAACAATTAGCCCTAGACTGAGTATACTATTCTGTATCCACCCAACAGATCATAAAATTATGACTCAAAAGTATGAAATGGCTTCCCAGAAAAAAAAACAAACAGGAAAATAAAAATATTCACTCCCCAAATTAAAATTCACAAGATTTGGCAATCCAATCAAAGTTTACCAGGCATGCAAAGAGGAAAGGGGAAAAAAACAACTAAAATGAGGGCAATAATTAATCAATCAATAAAGTACTAAATATTGACATGTGTTAAAATTCAATGGCAAGGACATTAAAATGGTTATTACAATTGCCTTCCACATAATTTTAAAAGTTAAATAGAGACATGGAAGATATAAAAAGCACTCGAATCAAACCACTAAAGATAAAAATTATAATGTCTAGGAAGAAAAATACACTGGATGCGATTAGTAGCATATTAAACATTACCAAAAATAAGATTAGTGAACTGTACAATATAGTAATTGAAAAAAAATAAAACAAAATTCAAAGAGAAAAAACTAATTTAAAAAGTGAAAAGAGCATCAGTTAAATATGGAGACATTTCAACTAGCCCAATATACATGAAATTGGAGTCCCTAAAAGAGAGCAGAGAAGTGGTAGACAAAAAATATTTGAAAAAGAATATTTTCAAAATTGGTAAAAACTGTAAATCCATAGATGGAAGAACTTCAACTAATTCCAAGCACATAAAAAAAATTTAAAAAAGAAATACAGTAAGAACAACATCACCAAATTGTTCAAAACCAGTTTTAAAGAGAGAATTTTAAAAGCAGCCAGAAAAGGCAGATTTATTTACAGGCGGATCTCATTTCACGGCACTTCACTTCATTGTGCTTCACAGATGTTGCACTTTTTATAAATTGAAGGTAAGATCCTACACCAACAACAAGATTACTACTCATTTTATTCTAATGTTTTATCGTGATAGCCTGGAACTAAACCCACAGTATCTCTGCAGTATGCCTGTACTACAAAGGAACAAAACTTGGTATGATATGTATCTTGTAAGAAATAATACAAGAGGAAAAAGAAGAATGAAATCTTTCTGTATTGAAAGAAAAAGAAAAATTGTCAATGTAGACTTCCATATCTATCAAAAATGTCTTTCATAAACAAAGCCAAATTAAAGACATTTTCAGAAAGAGAGTTGAAATAAATCATCACTCTCACTTCACATAATATGAATAGAAGTCCTTCGGGCAGAATGAAAATAATATTGGATTGGCCAAAAATTTCACTTAAATTTTTTTCTGTATGATGGCTCTACCAGTGCTTAGTTGTCTTTAATTTTATTCAAAACAATTTTTGCTAGATTGTATTGTGACAGCTGTCATATCAATGTGTATTTAAAAAAAAACTTATCAAAATTGGTGAATTTTCGTGCAGACATCTTAATATTAGAGATGCTGAAGAGGAAAGAGGATAATGCAACATTTTGGGTGTATTATCCTTTCTCACTTCAAGAAAGGTAAAAATGCAACTGAAATGCAAAAAAAGATTTGTGCAGTGTATGGAGAAGGTGCTGTTACTGATCAACCATGTCAAAAGTGATTTATGAAGTTTCTTGGTACTGTTGACATTTTTGCCAAGTAATTCTTTGCTGTGGGGCTGTCTTATGCATTGGAAGATATTTAGCAGCACCTCTGGCCTCTACACTAGAAGGCAATAGCAGGAAATAGCCAACATACTCAAAATATCCAAATCAATAAAGTTATTGGTGAAAATGAAAAGTGTGTCTTTTATTTTATGGAAAAAAAAATATGGACTTTTTGGCCAACCCAGTAACAGCCAGGCTGTGAACTGACACAAGGAAATGAATAGCACTAGAAATGGTAACTAAAATTGTTCCTTATTATTTTAATCTATTTAAAAGATAACTGTTTAATTGTAAAGGCCATAACGGAAAATGGAACTATGCAATTGTAAGATTCTTATACATAAATGAAGGGGTATAATATTGCTTGTAAGTAAACCTAGAAAATATAAAGATGTATATTATAAACCCCAAAGGGAAAACTGAATTGGCCAATTATTTATAGCTAATAACACTCAAAAGAAGATAAATGAAATTACAAAATATATTTAATTGATCCAAAATAAGACAGAAAAGACAAAAGTGAAATAAGAACAGATGGGGCAAATAGAAAACCAATTCCAAGATGACAGTGTTATATCTTAACATATCAATAATCATATTAAACATAAATGATCTAAACATCCCAATTAAAAGTCAGAGATTCCCAGATGAAGTAAAAAAATGTGCTACAAGAAATGAACTTTATTGATTGATTGACTGATTGATATGACAGAGAGGGGAAGGGGGAGAGAGAAGAGAGACAATGGTTTGCTGTTCCACCTATTTATGCATCCTTTGGTTGATTCTTGTATGTGTTCTGTTCCGACCGCAAACTCGGTGTTTTGTAACAATGCTCTAATGAACTGAGCTACCTGTCCAGGCCCAAGAAACTTTGAATATAAAAATGCATATAAGGTTAAAAGTAAAAGGATAGAAAATATATATCATATTAATACTAATAAAAACTGGGGTGGCTATATTAATATTAAGGTAGATTTCAGAGAAAAGAATATTATCAGAGACAGTCATTTTTGTTCAAACTATGAAGTGGATTTTTTAACTTCTCATGTTGCCATTTTTAATATATTTAGAAGAAAGGTGTATGTATTGTTTTCCATTAAGGTCTAATAAGCCTACTTTATTTTAGGATGGATGTGTCAGGAACAGAGTATCTATAGTTGTTTGCTTGTCATGGTCTGGTTTGTGTCTTGTGCCCCAATGTAATCATGAATAATTTCTGCTTTTATTCTTGAAGTCTTCCTGACTTGGATGATGAAATTATCTGCTTACCAGAAAGGAGCACTGAAAGTTGTTTTGATAACAACTCACCATTTCTTATGGATTTAGAAACTGGGCTGAAACACTTCTTACATATATGTCTTAATACTTACCAACCCTGAAAGCTAAGTATCACTATGACCACTTTCATATGAGGAAACATTTCAAGAATTGGCAGTAATTGGAAAGCTAGGGCTCTCTGAAACCAAAATACTTCAGCATATCTTTCTGATTAGAGTTGAAATGTGATAAATGAATATTTCTACCTAGGAACTGACTTTACTTTAGGGTGCTGTCAAAGTTCACCATCGACAATGGAAAAAAAAAGAGGTCTGTGAATAAGTAGAATTGTAAAAATTGAAAATGAAAGACTTTGGTATTTTCTAGTATAGACATTCAACTTTAGATGCCATTAATTTTAGATGCTCCTCTATTCAGTTTTAAATTCCAAACATTCAAGCAGATACTGAAGAATTACTCACAAGGATCTGATTTCCTAGGGTTGACTATATTGTCTTAACATTAATTTCCTCAATATATTTCATCCTTTAAGAAGAACTAAAGATTAAATAACTTATAACTACCAGGAGATGGAAATACAGGGCCATTAGATAGAAAACATTCTTGTATAACCATTCTTGTAGAAGCATTCTTATATAACTTTATAAACAGGATCTAGTCTAGTTTCCTACTGCTCTTTTTTTTTTTTTTTTTTTTTAAAGGATTTTATTTATTTACTTTTTAGACAGAGGGGAAGGGAGGGAGAAGGAGAGGGAGAGAAACATCAATGTGCGGTTGCCTCTTGTATGTCCCCTGCCGGGAACTAGCCTGGCAACCCAGGCATGTGCCCTGACTGGGAATCGAACCGCGATCCGCTGGTTCGCAGGCCCGCGCTCAATCCACTGAGCTACACCAGCCAGGGCCCTACTGCTCTTAATTGTGCATTTTTCCTTCTGTGCCTTCACTCAATACAAACCATTACTGTCTACATATGCCATTTAGCTTGGTAAAGCACATAAGTGTATAAAACCTTTTCATTAACATTGTTCCTACTACTGAAATCTACCTAGTTCTAGATCAGAGAACCCTCTCCTTTACAACAGAGAAATCTGAAGTAATTTTGAATGTGGAAAAGCCTGTTTCCAACTCTTTTCATAAACACCAGTATAACGCTTAATAAAATGAAGGCTAAGACAATAGATTGCCCAACATTACCCAATTTTTAACATTTTGTATCAGCAGAAGTATTCTGGGAAAAGACCATATTCCTCACTGCATAACAAAGATGCAAATGACACTAAAAGTGAAAATGACATTGGCCAGCATGAATTTAGATTCTAGGTAAAAAGGTATTTATGTGAGAATCCTTCTGCTAACATTGATTCCTTTAAAACATCTAGCTATTTCTTTTTAATTGAAAGTTGTAACAGAAAAATGATATCTGATTTACATTTCAAATTTCCATGTATCCATAAACCGTTATAGTAGTGAACAGATGTTGATGTGAATTTTACAAAGCTGAAAAATACTTTTCAAATTCATGTCAGACGAATATCAAATTGAAACCAGGAAAAGGAATACTGGAAGGCTAGCATAATTGTGATGGCTACTAAGATTTGCTTAGTGTGACAATGTCTTTCTTTATTTAACTAAAATCCTAAGTGACTAATAGTTCACAGAAGTCTTCATTGATATAAACCAAGTTTACAGATGCCAGCTTAAAACCAAATTTATAGTTACACAATTAGTAAACACACACACACAAATACACCATGACTACAGGTCTTTTTGCACACATGTTATTTTTTCATTTTGGAAAATGTGGAAATGTTAACTACAAAATTGCCATGAGTTCAGCTTTTATAAATCTTGACATCCATGACAGTAGTCATTTCAAAAAGAAAGGAGGAGCGGCTAGCTGATCCCAGAACAAACAAAGGCTGAAACTTGCCTTTGATAAATCTGATCAAGTAAAAAAAAAAAAGTAGACAAGTTAGAGCTTGTGTGAATTCGGAGTTGACCCCTTTTACTACTGCCCGGCCCCAGTCATGCATTAATTTGAATTAATACTAAATTCATAAGAAACAATTCCTAAGAAGATATCAGTCAGGTAAAGAAATGAACAAGGAGTTTATCTGAACAGCATCCTTGGAATAGGAGCATAGTCTCTGCTAAACATACAAAATATTTAAAATCATTTTAGAAACATGTATAAAACACCAAAAAAAATTTTGGACAAAAGCAGCATCCAGTTTTCTGAACTTCCTGTAAGATTATGAACATATTAGCCCGTGGCCTCTTAATTCTGAGAACTTTTGTTTAGGTAGCAGATCAAATTCAGGATTTTCTTACTTCACTGTTTCTTCCAAGGCTCAGATTTATTTTGGTGTATTATGAAAGCGTATGTTTCTCATATTTAAAGAAACAGACAAGGGCACCAGATACCACACGCAGACTATCATCTGTTAATTCATAGATCAGTAAAATGTAGTTACAGGCTAGAGCCTGTGCATTGTGTTTGTCCTGGTCTGATAAAACATGTTTTGCACCAAACTATGCTCTATAGCTAGGCATAAATATTCACAGGGGTCCAGTTGAGGGTTTGATCCTGCACCTAAAATTTCCACATAAAATTCCTAATAACAAAACAATTAAGTCAGTCTTGAACAAACTTCACACTTTAATGCCATTTTATCGGGTGTTCTATTTTACTTCCACTTGCGGTTTAATAATTTCCTGTTCTCTCTGCTCACATCCAAGGACTCATCTCATGGTATTTACCAGGCATTCACTGGTCTGAAGGGTTGCCATAGTCCTGACACACAAGTCATAAAGCATCTATGTGGAAGCAAATGGTACTCCAACTGCTGCTATTTTACATACAGCAAGAATCACCCAAGGGACTTAGAACAAACATAGCATTGTGCAACACAGGGCAGCTGGTTGGCTAAATGTGGCCCCCAGCTGTCAATGAGACAACTGATGATAATTAATTACTAGAGATTCAGAAAGATTTTGCCTGTGTTTAAGTCCCTGTAAGTCCCTGGTCATACAACAGGCTCTCTAGGAAGGTCAGCTTTCACTTTTTCAGAGAAAGTTCCAGGCATGAAGGCAGAACAACAAATGCAATAGCCACCATGCAGATTTACCTCAAATCTGGTATGGTAGAATAAATGTATGGAGTCTGAACTATAGATTTCTTTACATTTAAAAGTTTTTAAATGTAGACCTGAATGAACTGGTTTTGTTGGATTTAGTTTATCTATATTCATTTTCCATGCATACACTTAACATGTTTCATAAGTTTTTAAATATACAAAGGCACCAAAGGAATGTGGGGAAAATCTTTGGTTAGTTTTTAAAGCAGTTGTGGGATAATTCTTTTAATGTGCTGAAAAATTCCTGGAAAGAAGTACAGAGAGCCTCTAAACTGAAGGAAAAATTTATCCCACGTTCAGCGGAAATCTATACCAGTGTCCCTTAAGAATGGCTTATCTATTGTCAGAGCGAGTTCTGCCCTGTACTGACTTTGAGAGTCCCCATGCACTTTTCCGTCCTGTAACCCAGGGTGTCAGTCTCCCGTCTCTGTGGTCCAAAAATCTATGACACCTCTGGCATTTTTAGATATATGACTCCATGACCACTGAGACTGTCACTAGAATTTTGAGTCACTGTTTGTAAATGCCTGATGCAAAAAAAGTAATCTGTTTAATGATTTCTTTATCTGATTTATCTATGTATGTGGATGGGTGACATTTCTATGTGAATTACTCTCAGCACAAATAATGCACATCACCTTTTCAGTGCAGAGGAAATAAGTTTATTCTTACTGTTTTGACATATATAGTTATTTATCATCTGGTCTATCGCATTACCTGGATTGCATAAATCTTTTCATCACCATGCTTAACTGCGAAAAATAAGATGTTTGCAAATAACCAAGTATTAATTAAAATAGAAAAATATTAAGAGAAAAAGAAGTTATATAAAATATTCATTTTTTTTTCCAGCTGGGTAACCAAAATACAATACAGTTTTGTTCCATTTCTTTTCAGCTTTTCTAGCTAGGATGTCATCAAGTCAGAGCAAATATTAAATAAATAAAGTCTATAGTTACTCTCACAAGATAATAAGTTTTGTTGAGCAAGTATTAGACCTCTTCATTCTCATTCCTCTACTATGCCCTACATAGACTTGACTCTCAAGTATGTTAGGCTATCAGAGACTAAATACAGGAAGATCTTTATGAAGCATTCCATAATATCAGGAAAGGTTAAATATCCTGTATACAAAATGAATTGTTCTCAACTCAGCACCAAACACATTACCGCATGTATCACTACATCACAGCAATGTCATCTGGTTCAATTCCTACTTACCCTTCTTAACGTAGAAAGAATAGGAAAATTATTTACACTTGCAATTTATTCTAAAACTTGCCTTGTCTTATTTTGTTTTTTCCTTTAGCATACCTTTACCAAACCTTTACCATACCTTTGCAGAGAGGTACATTAATAGGGAACAATTTAGGAATAAAAAAAAAAATTGCTTTTTGTTGGGAACTAAGATGTTATTTACAGATGAAACAGTTTTCTCATTTCTCTTCATACAACAATAAGTTGTTAAATGGACATTAAATACAAAAAAAAAAAAATTAGGCCCAGTGTTGATTAAGAAAGAATATTGGGATGTATTATTTACCATATTAACAAACATTTGAATGGAGAAGAAAGAAAGCCAAGCCATTTGATTTTATTTAGATTTGCTATTATACTATAAAATTTAATTTTTCAGTCAAATTTTATTTTGGTATTAATGAATAAAGAATTCATACTCCTTAATTCTCCAACAAATTAGACTGAAATCCATGACACTTTTGGAATTATTTGGGGAAAATTTTGCCTGGAGTGGATATTTCATAAGAAAGGTTTGTTGTTTGTTTGTTTTTCAGGATATAAAAAATACTACTCCTGGAAGTATCTTCTTGGAAAATTTGTTTTCAAATTGACTGTGAGATAAAGAACCATCTAGTAGGTGCTCAGGAAAATTTCTACACTAATTTGCTTGTTTTGTTTGAATTCTGTTTCTAGAAGGAGGCTTAGCAATACCTGTTTTCCACTCACTCAGAAGGATCACAACAATTCTAGCCAATGAAAGTACAGAGATTTCAATAATTTTCATTCCCATCAATCTCATATAGGCTTTTTAAAAACTGTGTGGTCCATTCCTATGAAGATTCCCATGGCATTTTTTAATGAAATAGAAAAAAGTTCTGATTAAAAAATAAAACAGAATTATTAGAAACAGTAAAAAAAAAGAAAAGAAAAAAATCTTAAAATTTAGATGGAATACAAAAGACCTGAATAGCCAAGCAATCCTGAGAAAGAAGAATGGAGAGGGGGCATCCTACTTCCTGATTGGAAGCTACACAATACTACAAAGCTATATGATCAAAACAGCATGTTACTGGCACAGAAACAGACAAATAGATCAATGGGACAGAATCAAGAACCAAGAAATAAACTCACATATATAAGGTCAACTAATATCTGACAAGGGAGTCAAAAATACTCACTGAAAAAAAGTCTCTTCAATAAATGGTACTGGGAAAATTGTACATTCATGTGTAAATGAATGAAATTAAACCCCTACCTTACACCATTCATAAGTCAAAATGGAATAGATTTAGATGTAAGATCTGAAACCATGAAACTCCTAGAAGAAAAAATCTCCTTGACATGGATCTTGGCAGTGATTTTTTGGATTTGACACCTAAAGCACAAGCAACAAAATAAACAAACATGTTGGACCACATCAAACATAAAAGTCCCTGCTCAGCAAAAGAAACAGCAAAGTGAAAAGACAACCTACAGAATGGAAAAAAAAAATTTGCAAACCATATATCTGATTTGGGGGATAGGCTGTTAGGGAAGGGGGAACTGGAGAAAGGTGGTCAAAAGGTACAAATTTCCAGTTACATGATAAAGAAGTACTAAGGATGTGATATACAGCATGCTGACTATATATAACTCTGTTGGATGATACATAGGTCTGTCCAGAAGGTATTCAGCCATGTAATACAAAAAATGGAGACATTTATTGAAGAAGATACAAGATACAAGGAATATTGCACATAGGACAATGACATCTCAGTCCCCTTCAAAGGAGGCACCTTGGGACCTCACACAGTTCTCCCAATTGCCATCAGCTAGCCCATCCTATTTTCCTGAATCTCATCAATGGTCTGAAACCTCTTTCCTTTCAAAGGCAATTTTAGTTTTGGGAAAAGCCAGAAGTTGTAGGGCACCAAACCTGGGCTGTAGGGGGTCTGTGTCACCTGGGTGATTTGATGTTTCACAAAAAAAACTCTGCATGGGACATGATGCATGAGCTGGCCTGTTGTTGTGATGAAGCTGCCAATCACCAGTTGCCCATAGCTGCAGCCTTCTGAATCATCCAAATAGTTTCCGTGGAAGAATGTTCAAGCTCAATGCAAAATTTGATGCAGGTTCATTGCTCTACTCGCTCAGTCATTTTGAAAGAGATGGCCACATGGTACACATGCTCACTCAGCAGCATCTACCACCCCCTCTGACTAGTACAGTGAAGTCGTCATTGTTCACACATGGGTCATTGCAGTCCACTCTCCTTGGCTGCCGAGCTACATCCATGTCACGCAAACTGTTCTCATTATACTAGCAATGGCTGGACTTTTTCCACACAAACTCACACACACACACAATTGTTAAGCAAGTAAATCCTAAAAGTTCTCATCACAAGGGAATTTTTTTCTTTTGTATCTACATGAGAGGATAGAAGCTAACTAAACTTATCTTGGTAATCATTTCACTTAAAAGTGAAGTCACTATTCTGCACACCTTAAACTTCTACAATAAGGTATATCAATAACACATCAATAAAATCAGAAAAATAAAATAAAAGCAAATGTGTTAATGATGTTTATGAAAGTGTTACATTATCCTTTATGAAAGGATACATTGAGTGGAATGTTTGTTTGAGGCATAGGAGTGATATTTCTTCTACACTGACTGTAGAGAAGTATATAAAAGTACATGTAATAAAGATGTTTCTGAATGTAGAAAAATACTGTGGCCTAGTAGAATTTCATTATAATACTAATTAAATCAAGAAATGGGGAAGAAATGCTAGAAAGGGAGACAAGTGACAATGCAAAAACAAAAAGAATGAGACAGAAGACAAAAGGGAAGATGAATGATAATGCATGGAAGAAAGAGAAGGAAAGGAGACTGAAGTCACGAGAAGTTGGAGCCAAGTTCAAACTTGTGGAGTTTTACTTCACCCATCAATTAAGAAGATGAAACATTCCACAGAATAGCACAAAATAGCTTTAGCAAAACATAGCATGCATGCGTGCATATATACATAGCTTCATGGACTCAGGATGGGAACATGGCGGGGCGGGGTGGGGTGCTGTACTATGTCTTCCCAGAGAAAAACCAATACGCATGTCTTTCTAATAGGCTTGCAATATTTTTTCCCAATAAAATCACAAAGAATTTGACTAAAGGACTTCCCTAAATTCAGCCTTTCACTTTCATTGCATGTCTTGGTGGGAGGGGAAAGATCATTGTTTTGCAGTTAAATTTTAATTCATTTTGCCTAGATTCCTGTCCCCTGGGTTTTGAATATAAATACATAAATAAACTAAAATATGCCATGCACCAGGATATATGGTAAAACAGTTACACACACATACACCACATATATACACCCATATAAAACAACCTAAGAGATTTACCAACACATACTTAGGAAAATAAGCAGATCTCTCAATACTTCCAGAATGCAGAGTAAACAGAGGGAAAGCTTCTGAGAGAAAGTCTCTGAAAACATTGATAGAAGGGAGTAGCAAGTGCAAAGGAAAGAGCAGTTAGGAATGTAGAAATGAAAAAAATCTCTCACCATAAGTCTCTGCAATGCTGACGAGCAGAAGGCCCGAGTAGGATAATAATGTGAAAATGACAGTGGACATCTGTTGTTTGTGACTGTCCAGGATCCTACTTACCTTCTTTTCTAATAGCATCCTGACTGTACTGTGAACAAACACCTTCTTCTACCTGTAATTGGCATGGCTTAGGTAAGTAGAAGGGTCAAAAAGTAAGCATGCAACTCAGGCATGGCCAATAAAAGCAACACAACTCTGCAACCCCAGAGATTAGTCCAGGGAACAGTATATGACTGAGACCAACTAATCAGAATACCAGAAAGTAGTAGGAAAGTTTGGGGAAAGACACACTCTTTCATCTGGTTCTAAGCTAGTACCACCTGCACCTATAGCTACCAGTGGTGGCCTTTGCCATTATAAGGGGACAGCCTAACTGAGAAAGAGGCTGATACACAGAGACAGATTCCTGATATCCTTCCTTACATACTCTGGATCAAACTATGCTTGAATTCAAATACCCTCCAGATCTCTCAATTATATAGCCAATAAACTGGTTTTTCTGCTTAAGCCAATTTATTCATTACTAGCAACCAAAAGAATCTTTTTTAAAGATTTATTGATTTAGCCCTGGCTGGTGTAGCTCAGTGGAATGAGCTCGGGCCTGCAAACCAAAGGATCACGGTTCGATTCCTAGTCAGGGCACATGCCTGGGTTGCAGGCCAGTTCCCAGTAGGGAATGCTGGAGAGGCAACCATACGTTGATATTTCTCTCCCATTCTCCTTCCCTTCCCTTCTAAAGATAAATAAATAAAATCTTTAAAAAAAGATTTATTGATTTACTTGTTTATTTTTAGAGGGAGGGAAAAGGAAGGAGAGAGAGAGAGAGAAAAAAACATCAATATTTGGTTGCCTTTCACACTCCCCCTGCTGGGAACCCGGCCTGCAACCCAGGCATGTGTCCGGACAGGGTATCGAACTGTCATCCCTTTGGTTCACAGGCCAGCACTCAATCCACTGAGCCACACCAGCCAAGGCAGAATCTTGACTAATACAATGAAAAACATAAAATGGGGGGTACTGGATTATAGACTTTGGGCTCTGATCTGAGGCATTGAACTATAAAACCCAGGAATGTATGTAAGGCTCACATGTTAGTAGGAATAAAATAAGCTCAGAAATTTTAAAGTGCAGGAGTTTTGGAAAAATTTTCATTCAAATTCTTGCACTTTAAATAGCGATATAACCTTAAGCAAATAATCCAAGTTTTGGGGACTCAGTGTTCACATCTATAAGTAGGGTTAATAGTACCTACCCTAAAGAATATTTGTAACTATAAAGTGAGATGATATTTAGATAATATAGCAGGTGCTCAGTAAAAACCATTTCCCTTTCTCATTCCCTACAGAATGCCATCACCAACATCCACACACAGCTTCTGGAAACTCGGGTTATTTTCTGAATGTTCCAGTAGAAGCCCATCTTCCTACACTCATGTTCAGAAGTTATGTTCTTTCCCATTACAATCTTTCCTACCCCTTCTTAATACTAAGTTTTATTCTTAACAACATGTTACGTCAACCAAGGAAGTTTGTATTTTAAGGAAAGTCACTTAAAATGGAAATACTTAAGCCATAAGAACAATTCCCAAACAGAAAACTGTACTTGAACAATTAAAATAAAATAAAATAAAAATAAAGATAAAAAAAGGAACGATTCTGAAGGTGGACATTCCAAGCATGGGGGCAAGTTTGTTGAGACAGGGAGTTAAGTCCACCTAGATGTTAAGACAGCATGTAGAAAAGTAAAACAAGGTCACAAATCGAGCCACATACACATTATAATTTTAGGTTTAGAGAAAAATGATTACCAGAAAACAATTCAAGTGCATGAAAAATTTAAAGCTGCTTGTCCTGCAATAAAGTATGTTGTACACTCAGACATGAAAACAAGACCAATACAGGGGATGCACAGTAGAACATCGAGGTAATTACTGAAAACAGCTAATTCATTAAAAAATTATTTCTCCTGTCTCGCTTTTCTCTTACCCTTTCAACCCAATACTGACCGCCTTTAACTGACATAACTATACTAAACAGGTTCTGGAAAGGTACCGGTGATCTCTTAGTGCCGAAATGGAACGGACTCGTTGCTGATCCAACTTGCCTGACTCTGGAGTTTTTACACTGCTCATGACCCCCATCCTGCAAATTTGTCCAGTCCTGGTTTCCCTGTTTTACTCTTTTTTGGATCTCTTTCTTTCTCTCATCTTTATTGCTCAGTCTTCTTCCATGTGTCCTCCCTCATATTAGCGAAATGAGCACATGCATTCAGTTGCTACTTAATTGCTGATAGGTCAAAACTCAGTGTGTCCAGTTTAAGACCCTTGAATGATATCAAGGACGTCTCCAACTGAATTTCCCACGGGTGACTCCAACACAGATTCCTCTACTCCTGCCCTCTCTGCTGTACTCCCTTCTCTGTGACTAGCATTTTCATCCACCCCATGCCCTAGCCAGGCACATGAGTCATTCTGACCTCCCTTCTATTTCTCAGGCTAACACCCAAGCAGTCAGTGAACAAATTTTATAAATTCTACCTTCTAACCTTTTTTATGTCGGACCTCACATTTCCATTCCTGTACATGCCTTTCATTTTCAATATAGGCCATTATCACTGACCAAGAAACAGAGTCTCATATGATCTGCTCTCTCTAATCTCATACTCCTCCAATTCATTCTCCCTCCCAATGCCATGGTATATTTTCTCTAAAATGAATGCTGTTCATGTCTCCAGTGTCTGTCTGTTTCATGTCACCATGACTTTCCTCCCTCTCGCTGAAATACCCTGCCATATTTTAACCGTGGGGTGAGTCTCATTGACTCCCAAGCCTCATCTTCTATCATCTCCACTATTAACTTCTTTTTTGATCCTCGCCCAAGGATATTTTACTGATTTTAGAGAGAGAGGAAGGAAGAGAGAAACATCGATCAGTTGCCTCCCATTGGCATCCAAACCCAGAACTGAACCCACAACCTAGGTATGTGCCCAAACAGGGGAATGAATTCGCAACCTTCTAGTATATGTGACAATGCTTTAACCAACTGAGTCTCCTGGCCAGGGCTGCACTATTAACTTTTGGTCATCAGTCCCCTCCTGTCTTCTGTACCAACCCTCCCTGAAATGATGTCTTCCTTCGTGTTTTGAACACTCCACTGCTTATTCAGATAACTGTTTTTCCTACTTCATTTATTAGATTGTAAACATTCTGAGGACATGACATGTGTAACATTTCTCTCTTTATATGCAAGGACTAGAGCATACTAATGCTTCATAAATATTTAATGAAAATGTACTTCATTTATACAACTTGTATACATGAGAAATTCGAGCACAAACAATAAAATGACAGAATAAACAATTGGTGACTGGTTCATTTTGTAGCCATAATACAATTGGGTAACACAGGTGGCCTTTTATCCTAAGAGATAACACATGTAACATACTATGGCAGATAGGACTTTCCAAAAAGTCACTATACTATCTCCCTCCCACCCTAAAGGGTTCCCTGCAATGTGACCCTGCCACTTCTCCATTAAGAATTAGAGTCTTCACTTCTTTAACCTTGGGTGGGCTATTACTATTACTACTTTGACTGAAATAATATGGCAGATGTAAAGCTGTGCCAATTTGGAGTGTAACCCTTAACTGGCCTGGCAATTTCTGCTTCCCGCTTCTTAGAAGCTAGCTACCTTGTATGAAGCACAACCACTGGGCTACCATTCTTTAAGAAGCTCAATCCACATGAAGAGGAAATGAATGGTGTGAAGGCAAGGGACACTGAGGCCCCTGATATGCGGATGGACAAGTCATTTGAGACACCAGCTCAGGTGAGCCTTCAGATGATGACAGCCCCAGGCACCATGTACCTGCACAGTATGAACAACCCCAAGGGAAAACAACCCATCAGTGTCCACTCAATCCATATAACCAGAGGAAAAATAACAAGTGTTTTCAAGGTCCTACATTTTAGGGAGGTGTGCTATACCACAATAAATACCTAATTAGATTTTTAGTTTTCTCTAACATTATTAGACTTTCTCAATTGATAAATAACTATAGAGGTTACCTTTTAAGTACTGGCATCTACCGACTTCATGAAAACAAAACAAAACAAGAATTCAAAGGCAATAGCAACAAAAGTCAAGCAATGTCTGAAGATCTTTTTTAATTGAAAATATTCATTGTCTTTAAGAAACAGAAAAATATCAATATTCATTTATACTGAGCTGGTTAAATAATTATGATATAATCCCCAATGGAACATTATACATTACGAAAGGAATGTTTTAGCCCTATATAAATTGATATGGAATAATGACAATGCAATAAATTAAATCACAAAACAGTATACACAATATGGATCTCATTTTTATTTTCTTACATAACCACACAAGGAGATGGGATTTTTTTTTTTTTATTATTCCAGAGAGAGAGGAAGGAAGAGAGACAAGAAACATCCATTGGTTGCCTCCTGTATGGCTCCAACCTGGGACCAAACCCACAACCTAGGCATGTGCCCTGACTGAGAATCAAACCCACGACCTTTCGGTTTACAGTACAATGCTCCATCTTACTGGGCCACACTGGCCAGGGCTAGATCTCATTTTTAAAAGGGATGTTTAAGTTCAGAGGAAAATATCTGAATATGTACCTACAAGGACATGGTTACATCTGAGAAAATGATTGAAAATGAGAACCTAATTTTACTCTATGTCGTATTTATCGGATACTTTTAGAGTGAATATGTATACTAACTTTTGTATGAAAAATACAAATCTGGGAAAAAAAGATGTTTATTAATACATGATTTTATCTCTTTCTCATACCCTCCCCTCCATATAGCCTTATCTTGACCTATCTTTAAAGTAATTTATGTACATTTTTGTACATTTTTAGCTTAACAATACCAGAGAATTCCAGGTTGTACATGTTGTTATTATTAGGAATTAAGTTATTTAACCAATTCAAGACAAAGTCCTTAATCTGGAGATTGAAGTATTCATAATTTTGTTCCAAATTATCAACACATTTTTTTCCAGTTTTCTATATGCTTGATTTCAAAACTACATCTGTTCCCAGAACTGTGGTCTGCTTCTCAGCATCTGGAGAGCGCGTGCTGTGCTCTTCAGGAAATGCATTTCCTCCGGCATCACGCTCACATCCACACATAGCACCCAGCCTCCTGGGAGTCACACAGCACTCCACTCACTTTTTCTCTGCAATTGTCACTTTCTACCTACTTGCTTTTGAAATTACTATTTGAAGTTTTAAATACAACTAATATTTCAAAGAGATAATTCATGTGGTTCAGTTGAAATGTATTTAAAACCATAGCAAACAATCTCTCTGTCCAGCCACCCTGTTCCTCCTCCCTTCAACAATCAGTGATTTGTTTTCTTGCAATCCTTTTCAGAGATGTTTTATGTACATACAAGCACATACATGCACCTTATTTGCCCCACCTTTCACACAAATAATGGTGCACTTTACACAGTGCTTTGCATTTTACATATAATTTATTACCCACTCAACCATACATCCTTATAGAGCATCTCCTATATCCTAGGAAGTATTTTAGGTAGCAGAGAAGGAGAAATAAGCTAAAAAGTTCCACCCTCATGGAGCCAACAATCCTACAGAGAGAGACAGACAAGGAACAAGATAAAGATAACATACTCTGTTAAATGATAAGTGCTAAGTATGACATAATAGTAACAACAAAGCAAAAGGAGAAAATAAATACTACAAGGTAACATTTTAGATGAGATTTTTAAAATAATATCCCAAAGGCAGTTAAAATACTAACCACATGGTTCTCTGGGGAAATAGAATTTAAGATAGAGGAACAGTGCAAAGGTCTGAAGTAGGATTGTGTTCTAGGGACAGCAAAGAGCCTGCTGTGGCTGGAGCAGAGTAAGCAAGAGACCTACAAGTATTTTAAATAGTTTTATTCATGTTTTTTATATTTTTAAGACTAAAAGTTCATGTATAATAATTTAGTAAAATAGGTACGCATGTTGACCTTAGTTTCTTCTAGTACTTAACTCGAAGCTTTATAAAGAAGTGCTCAAGAGTTGTTAAATGATAAGTGGACGACTGAATGAATGAATGAAAAAATGAACAAAAATGAATCGATGAACAAATGTTGAAGAGTCTAAAGTCAATGACATTTACTACATTCAAGACCTCTGCACTTTCCATTTTCTTGGTGTGGAATGCTGTTCTACATACCCACGTGATCGATGCCCTCAGTTCTACAAGATCTTACTCATACAACACTTCTTGGGGGGCTTCATTGACTATCTCACCTATAATTACCCAGTCAAGGCAGTTTAGCAAAGACAGACCCAAAGGCTAATTAATAGCCCTACTTATGCTTCTCAGCCAGGGAACCTTGGCCCTTCTGCACAATTTCCTAAGAAATGATCTGCAGGAATACATTACAGGTGGAAATTAACATATTTCCCATCTTTCCACCAAGAAGGTCGTGTGGACATGTTTTGTCAGCTATCAGGCACTACAGAATATTCACTAGGAAGTGGGTTTATGTCTGTAACATACTTACAGGTATGATTCCACTTTCTTAAATACAGACCTGTCATCTCACGATAAGTAAATGAGATTGGACATATTTCTCAGTGTGACTGGGGGCATGTAAATACAAAATTCTCCATATGTCTCTTGTATGCCACATGCACGCATTTCAGCCTCTCTAATGAGACTTGTATCTATTAAACTGAGATAAACTAGTTCTTGTTCTACATGAAATCTCAGAAAAAGAAGCAACTACGGTATTTAAAAAACAAAAAGATGATAGGCAAAGAATGTAAAATTCTTAATAAAACCTCCATTCCAGTGTTCTCTGTGCTAGGTCCCTATTGAAAGCAAAGTTGCTCTAATTTGCTGAATCACTGCCAAATCTGACTCTGTTTATATCTTATTAAAATGGATGTTTCATGAAATAAAGATCTACATTCTGAAAACTGTTTTCCATGCAACTTGCATTAAGGAAACTTGTTCCACAAGCACATCTGGTCCTGTCTCAGCACACTGTGACGAGAATCTATACACTATCTCAATGCCTTCACATTAAAACTTTTAAGATTTTGCTTCACTAAACACATCAAGGACAGCTCCTATCAATATTTTCAAACCCCTTAAAACCATCATGTTACCCTGGCATGCATATTATATTGTGGCTCTTGTTGTGTCTCATCAAGGCACAGAACAGTGCTGAAAACACTGCTCCAATTTCTTCAGTATGTCTCAAGTATAGTGTACCCGTTTGCAACAGATGCTACAAAACACTCATTGATCTCCAAGGCATTTAATACATAGCACAAAGGCAAAATTGTGCCTATAGCCTTTCATTTTCATATCACTAGATTACATAGCTGTTTACTGGCTCTTTCATTTTATTGCCTTGAAAAGTGTATTTCTCAAATGAGAAATCTACTACAAGAAAAATTATGGGTTAGAATCTTCAGTGGAACAGTTCTCTATATATTCTAATATTGTTGCATATTCCTACCATTTTGAGATCTATTATGTGACAAAGTTTTTTCCAGTATCTTCTTTATTTACATTTAAGACAAATATATAACATGTGCTAAAACTACTTATCATTATTTGATTTTTATTCATTGTGAGTATTTAGTTCTGAAAGACTGAAATAAGTATTGTAAATGTGAAAGGAATATTTGTGACTTTACAGGTGTACAAATTATTTAAAATGGGAAAATAATCTCATTTGGGAAGAATATTGAAATGATCAGACACATAGAGAAATGAAATCTCTATAAATTGCTAAAAGAGTAATGTATTTATAGGTTCAATGGATAAAAAAACTTAAAATGGCCCTGGCTGGTGTGGCTCAATGGATTGAGTGCAGGCCTGCTAACCAAAGGATTCCCAGTTCGATTCCCAGTAGACATACATGCCTGGGGTGTGGGCCAGGTCCCCAGTAGGGGGCGTGAAAGAGGCAACCACACATTGAAGTTTTCCTCTCCCTCCTTCCCCTGTCGCTAAAAATAAATAAATTAAAAAAATAAAAATAACTTAAAATGTATAATGGCAAGGAGCATACACTTTCAGGTGTCTTTTAAAATATTTCTACATCTTTTCTCCTTATTCTTCAAACTTTAAAAAGTTTTAGGAGCAAAATTAATTTTTTTCAAAAATTAATTAATTGCCAAATTATTCACTCAGAGTGCAGAAATAATCATTGACTCATGTGGAAGTTTTCACAAAATTTCTCCTAATATGTCAGTTATACAATGTGGTTTTCTAATATATTTCATGTTTACATCAAAACATTATTAAAATGTGAATTACTAAATAAAATAGAACTACATTAACTGGGGATAAGTATTTTATGTTCAATTTTTTCAAAAGAAGATAAGCAGATTTTCCCCATGCCAGATACAAGGGTTCCCCCTCAGGAAGACTCAGGTTGAAAGAACCTATTCAGATATTTGAAACCTAAACCTACTTCAGATGAGCTGTTCCACAGCACACCAGCTGGTATAATTTCCTAGACACCTGGCGAGTCCAGGGTTTAAGCACCTTAGTGACGCTCCTCTCTTCATTGAACCTGCATTCTTTAAGCGCCCTTCTGTGCCAGTCAGTGTGCTTGCTGCGGACGTGCAGTGGTCAACAGGACTGAAGACGTCACAGCTCTCAGGGAGTTTACATTGTGGTGAGGAAGGGGAGACAAGGAACAAGCACACACATAAATAGACAAGATAACTGCAGGTTATGATGAAGGTGTGAAGAAAATAAAACATTGCACTGAAAAGGAGACTTACGAGAGGGGCTCATGGTACTTTAGATCCAGAGATCACAGGTGATGCTGGAACTGAGATGTGAATACCAATAAGGCCAGCCAAAGAAAGACACAGAGGCATGAACATTCTAGGAATAGAAAACACTTAGTGAAAGGGACTTGATACAAATGTAGGTATTTGAAAAATACCTCCATAAGCATCTTCCAATTTTGGTTATAATGGTCTAATGGGTATTATACTTAAAAGTTTCATTGTAAATAATGATAAAACTGGATAAGAAAATCTATGTAAAACAGCTGTTTTCTGTCAGTGGATAGCACCTGGCTATGATACTGCAGAGCAAGAAAATATGTGAGCTGATTTCCACATTCATCCTGGCTTTCTGCCTAGGGGCACTCACTCTCCAAAGCTTAACACAGAGACAGAAAGGACCACCACACAAGAATAGCCTGGCTAGACAGAGGACAGAGTTAGAGTTCCAGGCTACTGAGAAGACTGGAATTTGTGAAACAGGAAATTGAAGAGAAAGAAACTACACAGAAATCCTCAAGAGTCCCCTTGGGTCTTAAGCTAAATATTAGGCTATGCATGCACACGCAGGCAATACTCCATACAGCACGGTACAAATCAACTACTGGGGTTGAGGATCTAAAAAGAAATCCTGAAGGTTTCATAGTGCTGTAAGATGTGGGAGTTCTGAAAAGCCACAGTGGAAAAACCATGAGCATTTAATTGAGGTCCCAATAAGGATGTATCTTATGAATAAAGCTACTCTCATCCTAAAGCAAATGCTACTCCAAAACTGCCCTAACAAAAGCCAAAATCAATCTTTGACAAGTTCAAGTTAAACCTCCATTAAATTTACTTCCATGCAGAGTAAGACCCAGCCACTATTAAATGAAGATTCTCAGTGTAGCATCCACAGCAAACAGTGTATAGTAATAATAAATGAAATGATAAAACCAACAGGCAGAAACTGTGACCTAAAACTAGAGAAAAAATACAGTCAACAAAAACAATTCTAGAGACGACACAAGTGTGAAAATTAGCAGACAAAGGCATTTTTAAAAACTATTATAAGTATATTCAATGATTTAAGGGAAAAGATAGGTATGCTAAGGGAACAGTTGAGGGATCTCAAAAGAGAACTAGAAATATTAAAAAATAAACAAATGCAAACTCAAAAACTGAAAATAAATGAATTACTTCTTGCAGATATTTTAAGTGCAAGTAGAAGACCAGAGGGAAAGATCATTAAACTTGAAGGCAGATCGATAAAAACTATCCAAATTTAACTGAAGAAAGAAAAAAATTGTGAAAAAAATGAATAGAACTTTAGTGACATAGAAAATAATGTCAAGTAGTCTCACAAATATGCAATTAGAATCCCAAGAGAGAGAGAAAAAATAAAGCAGAAAAATTAAATAGTAAAAATTATCTCAAATATAATTTTTAAAACTATAAGTGTGAAGACACAAGCAGCTTAGTGAACCCAAAGCGATACTCACGAAGAACACCAAATGCCTAATTTGATATTGTGTAATTTCAGTTTTATATTTTGGGGTGCTTGATTTTATTAAATAGTGTTGAAATCTTTCTGTTTGCAGTTAAGTTATCTGAAGTAAGTTAAATCTTTTCTAGGCTTCCTTTTATTATTTTTGTTGTTGTTTTGAGAGGGTCTAAAGCAGTCTTTAGTCTAGGGCTAATAGACTCCACTTCTTAGACTTAGTCTCTGGCAAATATTTAAATAATAAATGTTAACTGTTGAAAGATTACTTATTCTTTTAAGCTAAAATAGTCTGTACCCCAGATATCCCTAATACAAATTCAAATAAAGTTCATCATTAACCCCTGACACACCAATAAATTGTCTATACAGTTACCTGTATTTTCAAGATTGGCAGGAAGATGGTTGAATTCTTAAAGAGGATGTGAGAAGACTTTAAAAGCACCTTTTGACTGTTACAAAAAAAAATTTAATTTTTATTTATATTTAGAGAGAGAGGAAGGGAAGGAGAGAAACATCTTGTGTGCCCCCAAGTGGGGACTTGGCCTGCGACCCAGGCATGTGCCCTGACTGGGAATCGAACCAGTGACCCTTTGGTTCACAGCCCATGTTCAGTCCACTGAGCTATGCCAGCCAGGACTTAAAGGTTCTTATTACCATTTAATCAACTCCACCCCACTGCTGCAATCACCACACATGATTGCGTGCTCCTGGGTAAGACAGCGCATGAACAGGGTGAGTGCAATTAAGGGAGAGAGAGAGAGGGAGAGAGAGATCGCGCAGTTCTTTGTTCCCCTGAGATTATAACTCGGAGCTTTTTCTGAATCCTCACCCAAGGACATGTTTATTGATTTTAGAGACAAGAAGGGAGAGGCAGAGGAACACTGATGTGAGAGACGAACATAGATTGGTTCCCTCTTGCATGCGCCCTGACTGGGACCGAACCTGCAACACAGACATGTGCCCTGACTGGGAATTGAACCTGCAACCTTTCGGTTTATGAGCTGCTGCCTCAGTCACCTGAGACACACCAACCAGGGCTAACCAGGAACTTTTTTGAAATAACCAATCAATTTCCCAAGCTTCTGTGGGCTTTTGATAGGTCCATCCCCTAGACTGACATGTCTCTATGGTGAGGCACCTCCCTGGCACCATTTTGACTCCTATTGCACATGTGCTTACTTCCCCCTGCTTCCTGCCAACAGTCTGGGACTGGAGAGCAAACTCTGCTCCTGGGGAGATTTCCTGTGCTCCTAGGGTTTAGCCTGCTCAGCAGCAGTCCCCTGGAGTGTGTGAATGAGACTATAAATACAATAGCTTCCTGGCCAAGGAAGCAGGCTTATGCTCCCCAGTTTATTAAGCTCAATGTCTAATTTCCTTTGCTCTTTTTCTTAATAAAAATTAGCTAAATACCTACAGTCACGAAATGACTTAGTTCTCTCCTAAGGAACCCAGGTGCAAATGGTATACACCACTCCCGAGCAGGACCTTTAATGGAAAATGCACTTTGCAGCTAGTTGCAAGTTTTAACCAGCATATAGCATCACAGGAGTTGAAAGGAAAATCACTGCATGGAGAAAGCCCCCTACTAACCACTAGCACCAGCCTTGGCCATGAGCAAGGTTAAACCTCCTGTGGGAGCCATTATACATTTGGGGATTTATTTGTTATGGCAGTTTAACCAATAAGATTTTTTTAAAGAGCAAAGAAATAGTAACAGCAGGGATGAAAGAATTATAGCTATTGGGAAAGACCTAAAACCTCGGGCCAAAATGCAAGCCATTATAAAAAGCCATCCTATAATAAAAATTAAAGCTCTATGGTTTATTCAAACACTAACAATAAACTATCAATTCAGAAAAGTGGAGTCATCCTATTAACAGCCAGGCTGAGGACCTGATTTCTTCAGGCTTAGCTTACTTGTCATGCTAAAGCAAAAGTAATTAGTGTTCATTGCAGACAGCTGAAGTGTTTTCTACTTTGACTAAGTAAACATTGTAAAATATAGCATGTTGTTCTTGTTAACTTAAATGCAGTGATTTTCTTTCCAAACTGCATTCCAAAACACCTAAGCATTATTTTATGTTAACCTAAAAGGAATAGATATGCAAAACTAACCCGTTTTCAGCAAGTACCCATTCAGAGGCAAAGTTGTTCATTCTGATGAAATCTACATTTATCTGAAGTGATCTTCATGAGAAAATTCTAGGAAGACCTTTCCGAGGAGGCGAAGCTTCCTCTCGAATACTGCCACTTCAGCTAAGTGATACGCCATGACAATTTACTAGTCAGAACTCCCGTTTTTGCCCTTTTCTTCTCATGTCTCTCCTTGTAGCTATCGGGTTTTCCTTTTCCATGAGTCTGCTGCTGAGCGCTTAATTGGGTGCAAAAGTTAAGTACTAAGAGACAGAAAAATACTCCGACCTCCCATATCTTTCCAAGAAAAGGAATAAAGACACTAAAACTATAGTCTACCAAAACATGGGAAAGGCAGAGAGAAAGTGCTGCTTCTGTAATAGTCTAGGCCATTGTGAAAGCTGATGTAAATGGAGCTAGTGAACGGGGGGTGGGGGGTTGTTGGGCAGGAAGCCCATTGAGACACTCCTGATTCTAAACTCCCGGCTCTGCAATAAACTGGGGAAAAAGAAAAAAAAAAAAAAACCACCGAACAGAACTGCCCTGTCAATTAAATAAAAATGGTTTTCAATTATAAAAACAATAAATGTTTCTCAATTTGAAGAAACGAAATAAAGTTAGACACCTTGAAATTAAAAAGAAAATACATATTTTTAAAAGCTGTCCTGGGGTAAGTACTGATTTGCAGAGACACCAAAAGTAAAATGTGCAAAAATAAGAGAATTAATTGGAAATAAATGCTAGTAGGTGTGAAAGATCAGGCTAATTAGAACAAGAGCCACTATCATCAGAAGGGATCCTGATTTATGATCAAATACATATCTGTGTAGCAGAAAAGTCAGAGGTTGATGCTGAAGGGGAATGGAAAGTCTCAAAGAAAAGAGTAGGGTTGAAGGAAGTCATACAGAGGTTCAGTATTCTTCAGAGAAAAGTAAAAATAGCAACCCAGGTATTTAAAAACGACCATTATTTCTGTTTTACATCCTGTAAGAATATGTAAGTAATCAATTTCAGAGTAATCTGAAATACAAAATTTATATAAAGATGCCCACATATGCCATCAGGGAAGAGAAGAGAAAGCCATGAAAACTGCATCAGAAAACCAGCTGGGTGGCTCAGTTGGTTGGAGAATCATCCTGTACACCAAAAGGTTGCAGATTTGATCCCTGGTACATGCTTAGGTTGTGGGTTCAATCCCCCAATTTATGCATGTACAGGAGGCGATCTATGTTTCTCTCTTCATTCAATATTTCTCTCTCTCTCTCTAAAATTAATAAACATATCCTTAGGTGAGGATTTCTTTTAAATCTCAGAAAAGAAACTAAAAGAAAGCCAGAATAGAAACACTTGTTAGCCACCCTTATTTACTTGTAGATTGTTTCAAAGATTGGAACATTGGCCTCACGGGGCATTTTTAGCTTCCATATACCATAATCTGACCTAAAATTACATGTGATATGTTTATGTTAATTGTTTCCATTTAATTCACTGGTAAGAGATCTAAAAAGAAAATTCCGTAGCACTTATCCATATGTCAGATTGTCTGCATGAATTGTCCCAGGACTTTGTGGGTGTAGCAGACTTAGGGCGAGGGCCTAGAGATTCTGAAAAGATACCTCACCAAAAACAATGCCTGGTGCATATCACTATCACTAAAGGTATTACACTGTTGTAACCAGGTTTGGTTTTTTTTTTTTTTTTTTTTAAGTATCTCTTGTTCTCTTACTAAACTGTGGACTCCATGAGGTCTGCACTGCATCTGATTTTCCTGGGCATTCTCTCACTTAGCCTAGTACCAGGTACAGCTTTGGAACTCAATAAACGCTTGTTAATTGGGTGAATGAAGGAATCCAGCTAATGGCCCAAGGGTCTTACAGAAAGTTGAACTTAAATTTGTGTTAAAGATGTATGATGACTTTCACTTACAGGCAAAAGGAGGAGACATATTTTTCCCTATGCCTCCCACAAAGCACAACTAAAAGACCTATAACTTATGAAAAGAACTAAAAAGGAAACTGTTAAAAGTAAAGAGAAGACAGACTGCCTAGAGACCTCAGAGACCCAGGGAAAGTCATAGTGGAGATTTCCTGGGATTTTGCTTTGTTTTTTTCTCATATATCCCAGACAAGGGAGCTGAAGAAGCCAAATTCCAACAGACACCAACTAAAAACAAAACAAAACAAAACAAAACAAAACAAAACAAAAAAGTCCCAATAAAATCTTGTTCTTTGGAGCCAAAAGACTAGGAAGAGACAGCCTAGCAATATAGAAAGTCTTTTAGACAATAACTATTCTACTCTAGTCAAACACCACAGAAAACCTGTCCCAGTCCATACTAATGCCAGAAAAGGCCAAGCAAGATGCTGAGATTCTTTTGCCAGACTATAATGAAGCACCCCAGTGCCCCAGCCAGGGTGCCATTTAAGAATGTTGGACTTCCACCCCTGTCCAGCAGTAAAAAGGTGTCTATCTATCTCCCTGCTTATGCAGTATCAGAGGAGGCTTAACGAGGAGTAAAGGACTTCCATCGTTGCCTAGTGGTGATGAGGGTACTCCATCCTGTGCTTCCTGCCATCTGTGGAGGCCATGCGGAGAACAGTGACAAGGCGTTCCTGGTACCATCAGCAAGGGAGGTATTAGTGGACTAGTGGGGAGCCTGCACACCTAACCCCACCCGGAAGTAAAGAGAAAGTGGGTCACTCACATATCGCTGGTGAGAATATAAAATGATACAGACACTATGAAAAACAGTTTAACAGTTTTTTAAAACCTAAGCACACAACTACTATATGATGAAGCAATTGTATTCCTGATCATTTAGCCCACAGGTGGCAAACCCAAGACCCGAGGGCCGAATGCGGCCCTCCACCTTGTTTTATCCACCTGGCACCTTGTTTCTACCCTGAGGCAGCACCGAGCTCTCACTTAACTGTCAAGGAGTAGTTACATTTATATAGTCCTCAAATTACACTCGGCTCTTTGAAGACATCCACAAAGCTGATGTGGCCCCCAGTGAAAATGAGTTTAGCCCATAGAAATGAAAAGTTACGTTCATTCAAAAACCAGTATATGAATGTTTTAACAGCTTCTTTATAAAAGCTAAAAACCTTGAAACAATCCAGATGCCCACCATGGGTGAATCAAACATTGTGATTTACATTCATACGATGGAAGACTACTCAGTAATAAAAGAGAATGGACTATTGATATGCAAAACCACTTGGGTGAATTTCCCAAAAAAAATATGCTTAGCAAAAAATCCTATTCAAATTGTTACTACATACTGCATGATTCCATTTATATAACATTCTTGAAATGTCAAAATTCTAGAAGTGAAGAAGAAATTAGTGACTTCCAGTGGTTAGAAAGGAAGGGAAGAGCAAGAGGGAAATGCATGTGTCTATAAAAGGGCGACACGGGGGATCCCAGCGGTGATGGAAATGTTTTCAGTATCTGGCCATGATAGTGCACCACAGTGTTACAAGGTTACACTGTGGGAAGTGGGAAAAGGGTGCCTGGGATCTGTGTTATTTCTCGGACCTGCTTGTGAATCTATGGTTACCTCAAAATAAAAAATGAACAAAAAGTTGTACTTTCTTATATAGTAAAAAAATACGCAAGGTCATGTTCACTGGATACATTATGGCCAATCTTGTCTGGAGCCATAAATTCTTTCATATTTAGTGAGCCTTTCCACGAATCTGTGCAGTTTTTTTAAATAGTGTTTTGTCCTTCACCACACAAGATATGTCATTATGATTCCTTTTGATATTTTTGCTTCACAAAAACTTTAAGATTAGTTTTAACATGTTCTCATTTTTCAGAAGAAAAGAGATGATAATTACATGTATAAAGTCTATATTAACTGGAAATAGAGCTATAATTGAGATTTACAGCTGTGTCAGCACAGAAGAGTAACAAACAGTAGGATATAAAATGCCAAAAACCTTTTGCTAGGAGCATTAAAATCTACTGTAAATCAATTTTTCAATCCAAGAGAACAACAGCTCTCAACTATTCAAATCTCTCATCTATACCTCTGTTGAATGGTCTTCTGAATGAGAACTACAGTTTCTACTGAATTTGTTCATTGCATTCATCGGGTCATGTGAATTTTTTGACAGTTAAAGCCAAGGTCTGGGAAGCAAAAGTTCGTGAAGTTTTTACTGTGAGATCTGATACAGACTCAGGTAAGTCCGGACAAGATACAGCATATCTTTAGGATTAGCTTTTCCTGTCAAGTCTACAAGAATCATATGTGCTCCTTGGTGTCTTTTTTTAAACTTTTTATCTTCCTCTTGGCCAGGCTTATGAACAGACTGGAAGATGCAAGCCGGAGTCATGGCCTTGGCTGATGCAGAAACAACACCATACATCATCATCTGATGGGAAAACCAAGCCACAGCCACTGTTTCAGTGGAAGATATACATCTCCCTTCCCTAAAATCAATTTCAATCTCTGCCCTCTCCTCTCCCTTCAGCTTCTGTCCTTGAACACTAGGTCCTGAGGACCACACGGTCCTTTATAACCTGCTTACACAAGTAGGTACGCTCAGCACCCTGTTTCCTCTGGGGCTTTTGAACAAAATATGAGACATCCCTGGACTAACTTTCCATCTGTTCACTGTTTTTCTGTGGGAGAAAAGGAGAGAGGCAGGAGAAAGATGGGTCTGTTTGCTCTCTGATGAAACATCTCTAAGATCATCAAAACAGGAATTGCCTCTTGAAGAAATGTTTTGCCTTACAAATACTCTATGGGAAATCTCAGACAATCGTCTACTGGGCTCATTAAGAAAGTTTAGCAGCTCCCTGGAATCTACATGTGAGTATTTAGACTTGGCATGTTCACGCCACACTTGGCTGAAGGAGGCATCAGGATATGCTGACCGTGAATTACTCAAAACCACGGTCATCATAGACTGCTTTGCTTTCCATCCGCAGTGAAAATAAGCGGAACTTTTAACAGTTTGGATCTCAAGGTGCTATTAGATGACTACAAAGAGAATCATTTTTAAAACCAGGGGACTTGAATTACAATCACTATTTCACAGAATCAAACTAGACTCTGGTGAGAAATAAAGCTTATGAAGAAATCTAGTATATCCACCATTTACCAGGGTTTACCTATTCCAGAAGATAACTATGCACCCACATCTCACAGATGGAAGGAGGTAACTTTACCTCATGTGCTCTATTCTGGGGATGAAGAACAGGGGTACATTATAAATTCTATAAAAGGAGCTAAACTTCTGTATTTAATTCCTACATTGATGTGTGTGTTTGTGTATCACATATAAGAGAGAGGGCAAGAAAGAACCTTGATATGTGTTTCTACCATAATTGGTCAGGAAAATGTTAGTAAAATTTATCAGTATCTTAATATGATATTTCCAACTAGTAGTCTAGGAGTCATCTCCTCAGAAATACCTAAAGCACGAGTTGGACATTCCAGGTTCCTGGGTCCTGGTCCAGATCATTGAATAAGAGCCTCTGGATCGGAACCCAGGAGAAGCCTTTTAGAGGAGCTTCCGCAGACATTGCTATGTCACCAAAGCCTGACAAACACTCTCTCAGAGGTTTTACCTTTTTGATTGATTACACTCAAGTCTCATATTTCAATCTTTGAAGGTAAATAGTCTTTGCCTTCTAGAGAGACAGAACTCATGATTAGAATTCCTCTAATACCAGCCTAAAAATATTTAAAACAAGCAGAACTACACTGAAATATATTAAATTACAGTATTTATGATTAAATTTTCCATAATCCTTTGTGTGATTAGTTAATAAACTTTAATGAAAATCTAGCAGAAAATTAGACTTCCTAGTGAGATATTTATCTATAAATATTCTTTAAAGAAATCTCAGCTTTTTTGTAACCTTTGCTTTGTGACCTATATTAATTGACTGACTGAAGTTGAAAAGTGATGTACAAATGTATTTCCTTCAATCACATGATTTTTCAGACAACCTGACCATGTATAGCTAGCAAAAGTCTTCACAAGAGGGATAAGAAAACTCATTGGGATCAGCACATATATCTTTCAAGTGCCCAGGTTTAAAAAAAAAAATCAATATTTTTGAGAACATCATGCTATTCCTTCAACAGCTTACAGTAAGACAGGTGTGAATGTCTTAGAAATATGATTTGCAAGTTAGAGCTCTCTTTAAATAAATGGGACTTCAAATTAGAGAAAAGGCAATGTGGCTGTTACAGAATATTGTGTGCCCTATAGTAGTTTAAGCTGCAGTAGTTTAAACTGCTTTGATTTTACATTTTAAATTGCACTGGCACACAAAAATGGAATTTTTAAGAATTAACTCTGAATCAGTCAACTTCGAGGTTTGTCTGGGGAGGAAAGCGAAACTCTTGAAAATTTCTCACCAGTGGAAAAGTTTGAGGAAGGACACCCTTACTAACATTTTAGATGAGAACATTTTCAAAGATAGAAATCATCTGTGAACCCATTAGGATTTGATTCAAAAGAATTTGAATCAAAAGAATTGTATCTTTGAAATTTTCTCATCCAAAGTGTTTGTAGGGATTTGGTAGCTTCCCATGAAATAAGAAATGCATAAAATTCAAAAATAAATATACACCATAAGTAAGTGTAGACGAGAAAACAGAGGTAAGTGACTAGGTAGCACTTACATGAAGATTCTCTGCTCTTGGATTATAAGGCACCTAGGTATTTGTCACATCTCTGGTAAACAATATAGAAATTCAATCTTCCCCTGAACAACTTTAGTCTCTTTGTCATAAAAATAAAAAACTATAAGCTTGAGTTTATAGCCCAGCTGGGTTGTCTTTATGAGTTTGAGAAAGTTTTCAAGTTTGAGAAATTAACAATAGACTGAAATGTAGCTTCTGTAAGCACTAAAAATTGTCCTTTTGATGGGTGATATTGAAATGCAGTTGGCTACATTTATATAAAGTGGTTTGATTTATTATTATCTAGTATTCTACAAAGGAGTTTTCTAGATTTTTTGCTTTTTGGCTTAGTCAGTTAGGAACAGAGCAATTGAACCTCAGTTACTGGATCTTGAGTAAGTGAGAAATTCTCCCATTAACACTAAAACTTATTTCAATAATTCTATTCAGAGAAGAAAACACATGAACTTAAATGCCACAAATATATAGTAACTACCTGTTAACCACACCCAATGGAATAAAGCTGCCAATCTTTGTATATAATTTCTTTTATTTCACACTTAAGAGGGCGAACATAGAATTTTGTTTTTATAAACAAATAGTAACCTCCTGGAAAGGATCCGTGTCACCCCAGGGCCCTGGATAGTAACAAAGCCGTCCATGGATGCGTGTTTTAAAGCTGGCCAGGGGCTGCATGCAGTCCAACCCACTTGCGAGGGTAGTTTCAATGTTCTTGTCCACCATTCAGTGAGAAAGTGATTGTGGTAACACCACTGTCCACATGCATTGCACATTCAGGTTTTCACTTTGAGAATTTGTCATGTTTTCCAATATGCCCTGACTTACTCTCATTGCTTTCTGATTTCACTTTTCCCTGGGAAGCTTATAAGAAGAGCAATATTTATGCAGAAGAATTCAGCAGTGAAGCTCTCAGGGAGTGAAATACATGTGTTGGCCAGTGAAAAGGAAACTGTTTGTCTTCCCAAGCCTCATGAATAATCCTTGTTTACCCCATAATGGCTATGGATTTATCAAATGTGCAATCTCTCCCTCTCTCACACACACACATATTTGCAGGGATCATGATTGAGGAAGCTGCCATCTTGCTGGAAAAAATAAACAATATGATTTGTGTTTCAAAACACTGTATGATAGCCTAAAATTATCAAAATTAAGGATGGTAATAATCTGGTAATTAATAGCAATTTCTTTTATCACCACAAAAATGGAATGATACAAACAGCAGTGACCTATAATTTCTCTCACATGAGATTTGCATATATTATCACTATATGTGTAATTAACCCAGCAGTCACCCAAAACATAGCTTATCATGTGCTCATAAGACGTCAGGGTTGCTAAAGTAGACTGGATCACCTTATTCTCCAGAGCTCCTGAACAAAAGGTCACAGCAAAAGGGAAAGCTAAACATGATGTGACAAGTATAGCAAAAAGGTAATTAGGGCCATTATCTCTTTCTCTCTAACTCTTTGGTAATACAAAAGTGTATATGTATATATAATTTTCAAAAGTTAATTTGTTTTATGTTTTGTTGTTTCTACTGTAATTAAAACCAGAATGCAACAGCCGAGGGTTAAGAAGCTAAATGAGGGAACCAGTAACTGAATCATAACAGCTTCCTCTCTCGCTGGACCTGTGCCTGGATCTCCCATTGGTGTGGAGGTGATTTATGAAACACCTTGCTGCTGGGGCACCTTTCATCTGAGCCTCTACCCGTCAGATTTCCAGCTTCTCCAAGGACAGTATCCTCCCTGATTCCTTATTAAGTAGCCATTTGGTATTCCTTCCTGTGGAATAACTAACAGAGTGCAAGCCAGCCTATCTTGAGACACAGGTTAGAGCCTGATCACACATCCACATTCCATGCACATCGCCAGAGCATCCATCCTACTGCCATTAAAAAGAATATCAGTCCCACCTCCTTACACTGAAATTGATATCACAGTTTGTAAAGCTCCTTCATATATTTTCTATCATATTTGACAAATAGCATGCACAAACACCACAGGGCAGCATGGGTGCTACAGGCCCACGCTAGAGGCCAGGAAGCCTGAAATTCAACCCACTGATTTGCATAAGACAACAGAGCCAGCGAGAGGTAAGCCTTGGATGCCAGTGGACTCCCTGCTCCTGTAGGAACAGCCACTTCCGCCATCTTAGGGTTTTATTTCTCCACGTATTTCTTTCATCAGACAATTGAACTCAAACAAAAAGAAATGTGACGGGATAAGATTCTTTGTCATGATGAACATAACATGCCTTCCCACACAATAAACACACAGATATCACTATTCACAGAAAACCAATGAAAGGCGAGGTTTCAAAACTTGAGGTGCATTTACCTTAACTGTGTTCGCTCAGATGTCTAAGTGAACAAATGCAGAGCATGATGTATTTATTTCTTTGACTTACCTATTGCTTGGTTTACTTATTTAAAAAGCGATATTTTACATGACAAAACAAATGAAATATAAGAAAGCAAAACAAAGAAAAATAAATCTCTCCTCTATCGTAGGACCATCGGTTGCTTATGCATCCCCGCAGAGTGCGATGGGGAGGGGCCTGCGTGCTGCGTGCACGGGGGCTCGGCTTTATTTTAAACAAAAGGTGGCATACTACGCATTACTTCTGTTTTCCTCCCAAAAGTAATATAACTTAGATATTCTCATATAAGTACATATACCTACTTCATTCTCTTAAGTTCTATAAGATTTCCATTTTACAGCTATACCATGCTTTATTTAACCTGTGCCCAACAAAGGGACATTTGCGATATTTCTGGAATTATGCTATTAGAAACACACCACTAAATATCCTTACATAGACATCGTTGTTGAGACTTCTTGAAATGGATAGGGAATGTAGTATAAAGGAAAAAAATCAAACTCATCCATCAGAGATGAAGGGCGGTTGCCAGGGCCTGGGGGCAATAGAGAGATGCTGGCCAAAGAGTACACACTTTCAGGTATAAGGTGATTAAGTTCTGCGGATCTAATGCACAGCATGGTAACCACAGTTAATAATTCCGTGCTGTACACTTGAAATTTGCTAAGAGCAAATGTTAAGCCATCTCACCACGGACACCAGAAAGCTGGTGACCACACGAGGAGAGAAATGTTTTCATTAACCTGATTGTGGTGGACATCTCACAATGTACATACATATCAAAGCATCACATTGTACACTTCAAATATCAAAATTTTGTCTATTTTACCTCAAAGCTGAGGAAAAAGAAAGAGTGCTCAATGAGAAATGAGATTCAAGTGTGAAAAATTACATGTAGTTTGAAGATGTTTACATACCAGCACCTATGGATCTATTTAATTTTTTCAAGATTTATTTATTTAATTTTAGAGAGAGGAGAAGGGAGGGAGAAAGAGGAGAGAAACATCAATCGGTTGCCTCTCTCTGGGCCCCAGCATGTGCCCTGCCAGGCATTGAACTGATGACCTCTCACTTTGCAGGCTGAGGTCCAGCCCAATGAGCCACACCAGTCAGGGCTCTACATTTTCTTAAAAAGTACCTGGTACATTTTTACATAAAGAGTAAAGCACAATTCATTTATCCAGTTCTAAGGAATTATTTAGAGCATCAACAAGACACAGTGTATCAGTCTTTTTGATACTCTAATTCTTCAATGAGCCTTGTTCTCTGGGGTATTTTTTGCAGTTGTATCAATATGTACATTTTTATTTTTAACAAAAATGTTTATACCTCTTTATACTCCCGACAATGAAATATGAACATGCACATTTCTCTAAATACTCACTACTATCCAGCATTATATATGCATTTTTGGAAAGGAAAATAAATGGCATTTCACTCTTGTGTTCATTTGCAATTAATCATGAATGAGTTTGGGATTAACCTTTTTTTTTTTTTTCAAACCTCTAATCACCATTTTCTATGAGGTCATTCACATTTTTTATTTATGAATTTGGTGTCCTGCTTATAAAGTTTTTTGGTCATCCCAAGACCAAGATTAGTTGCCTCTTCTTTCCAGAAATTCATTCTTTTCAAGCTTTTTTCCGTTTGGAACTTATTTTGGTACAGGAGTAGGGAAGGAATGTTACTCTCCTCCTCCCCTACCAGCACCTAATGCTTTCCAACCAAATTATTGAGCAATATCCTGTTGTTCCTGTAAATCTGAAGTGGAATCTATATTGCAAACGACATTCCCACATGTATTTGGAAATATTTCTGATTTCACCATCTTAGGCATTCCTAGCATCACCCGGGGGCACCAAGGCCAGTGATGCTCAGCCTCCTTGAAGGTAGGCAAGGTCAATGTCTGGCACAAATATGTAATTTCCAGGCTGAGAAGGGTAAATAACTATGTGTCATTCTTCAGGCTCTCTTGCCCTGCTGTGAAGACCGCAGGGACCTATTGGAGCCAACATGAGATTGAATCCCTGAGGGACTACCTACCACTAAGCCAGGTACCACTCTATCGACCCACAGTCAATCTGAAGTGTGAGCAAGAGAGAAACTCATTGTTTCCCTAAAATTTCAGGGTTAACTTATTATCCAGCCTATTCCAATTAATATACTCTGTGGTTTATTTCTTGGATTTATTTATTCTAAATATCAAATAGAGTTGTCATCATTTCTTAAAATATCTTTTAGGGTTATCCTCTTGCTATTTTTTTCACTGCATTTTTCTAGCTGGTCTTGCATATTATACTTTATAAGATAAACTTTTGCATTGTTTCAGTGCTGGAAAAAATAAACAATCTTTTCATAGGGATTGGATGAATAGATACATTAATTTAAACAGAGTTGACAATAGAATTTAAAGCTGTTTTCTACATAGGCTCTTCATAATTTAAATTTACATCTATTTTAACTTCTTGGTTATTTTTAGAAATTAGATCTTTTGCTTATATATTCTAAGTAATTATTATTTGTATATGAAAAAATTGCTGGTTTTCACAAATTATTTTTTGGAATCTGCTACTTTACCGAATTCTCTTAATCTTTTAAATAGTTTCCCACTCAATTATTTGGAATGTTCTACATAGATAATATTATCTCTGCAAATAATCCATTCTTTTTCTCCTCATTTCAAATATTCTTATACCCTGTTTCTTTCTATATCTAACAATATTGGCTACTATTTTCCGTAACAATCATGAAAAATAGTAGCACTGGAAATCAACTGAAAGGAAAGGCATACGAAAATTGGAAAACAGAGGGAAAGGGCAGGCAGAGGAAACCCACCGCAATATGAAAGACAAGGACTTGATTTAAAACTAAAGGAAACAGCTTTCAGGATCATGAATTTTTCAGGTAATACACAGTTCATTTATAATGGATGCACACTGAAAAAGAAAAGGTAAAAAGGTGCCAAAAACTAGAGTCAATATAAACCAAAGGATAAAATCAGTGCAGTTGCTATCTATAAACATATCTCTAATAAAACTATTTTTTTATTTTGTTTAACTCATGTGATCCAAACTACCTAATAATGTCTGTGACTTCTCTCCTCAGCTCCTGAATCTGCTACTCTGCCTCCCCTTGTATCTCTGTCCATCTCCCTCTCCTTTTGCTTTGTCTATGAATTTCTACTCGCCTACACTTAGCTGTCGTTTCTTTAACATGATGCCTTTTGGGGACAAGAAGAGTCTCTGCTTTATTTTTTTTCTAATGCTTCCATTTTGAAACTTTGAATAATGTGGTTTTAGGCAGACTATACTCCCAGATTTGCCCTTGTATCCTGATAGAGAGCATTTTAGCCCTAGCCAGTAGTGTGCCCATGGAAACTGAGAGTCATTGTATCCTAGGAAACTATGGCAACCAACAGAGACAAACTGAAAACAGGCCCATTGTTATCATTTTTAACGAGTAAGAGATGTGAGTATCCTCTACAATGAATCCAACTGCCATTTGCCAAGGAGAAGATGCAGTTGAAGTCATCCTCAATAATTAGAACAAATAAGCACTTGAAAGCATACATATATGATCTATTTTATCCCTAATGCTTTATCCCAAATACTTACTAAATTGGTTCCTAAAATAACCAAGAAAATGAACAGATATAATCAGCTGTTATAAGCAATTTCTGACATGTATTATTAAATATATAGCATCCTCCAATGGTCTAGCAATTTATCCAAGTACACAGATAAGTGTTTGTTATCATAATACAAAGATATCCAGAGATAATTCTGATTTCTTCTGTGGCTCTATACATCTGCAATTACTTGAATGAATTTACATTCTTACCCACTCGGCCTTGGTCTCTCCACATGAACCCAACACTTAGCTCCAATTTCATTTACAGTCTTCCTCAGACTGTACTAAACAGTTTAGCTGTCTAATCAACCCAAGTTAATGAGAGGCCGTACAGGGCACCCATGTCAACATGGCAACTGTTATTTTGACAAATGAGTTTATAGCATGAAAGCCGAACTCCCACTGCACTGTAGTTTGTTTTTCATTTATTTTGTGTATCACATAAAGTTGGCCCCCAAAACTTCTCTCCCCAAGAAAAGCTGGGTCATACCTTTCTAGTTTCCTGACAAAAGCAGAACTGATAAAAATAGTGCTTACACGAAGTCTCCCTCCATATATGTTTGTGCATGTCACATACGTACATCATCTTACCTAACCTTTTTTAAATGTCGCATGACTTTTATTAAGATCTAGTAATTCCCAGAAAACAAAGGGTGGAGAATAGAGTGGCATATAAGTGGCAGTGCTTTGCAATCTTAAGGTACACCCCCACGAATAAAGTGCTCCACAAATGGAAGGGATGAAAAGGTCCTTCATAGAAGCCAGACAGGAAACAACCATTATGTGCGGAATCTCATGCACTTTATAAAATCGGGTTTATTCCTTAAAGCAGAAAACTAGAAAAGTGAAATGTGTAAGCATATTAACTTAAAAAAAAAAAAGTAACTCACTACCGTTGATTTGGGACCAAGGCCTTTCCTTCGATAATGAACTCATGAATTAAGAGTTCTGTATCTACTTTCTTGGAATAGTTACATTACCTATAATCTCAAGTCTTAGTTCTTTAAGGAGCATTTAAAAACTTATTATCTTTGCAAAACAATGTAAGTATAAAATTAAAGATGTTTACATGTTCCAATCTTTTATCGTTTTCTTGCTGATTATCTATTTTGACAGCATTATTTATTAGCAATTTACCTTCCCAAACATAAATCTCACAGAAAATGTTTTATTTTCAAGCATATTTGTTAGTTCAACATTATTGTTCAACTGGATTATATAATTTTAGTCACAAACGACTGAAATAAACAGGTTCGAGAATAAACAGCAAATTATTAGTAACTATAATCACCAGGTGGGAGCAGAATTACAGAGACAAATTAGGGAGTGGCCTATTATCCATGAATACTCAGAGCGATATAAGCAATAGCGTGTACCTTTTAGAGTGAAAATCAAAGGCCTGCGTTGTGATGACACTGGTGGAAAGAACTTCCACGGTGCGCACTTGATTTGGGGGTGGGGAGGGAGCAGGCCGCGCAGGCCGCACTTCAGTGCTGCGCACGTTTCCCACCGAGCCAGAAACTCCGCGCCTCAGCAGACGCTCAGCTGCGTGCTTAACAAAAGGGCTGGGGTGGTGGGTTGGGGTGAGAATAAAAGACAGAAAACTGTACAAGATCAACAATTAAAATAAAAATTAAAAAAAAAAAAAAAAAAAAAAAAAAAAAAAAAAAAGATTACGAATTAACCTCTACACTGAAACCAATGGCTGCCTGCCACTTTGGTCGCCATTTTAAAAAAGAAAAAGAAACAGTCACTCTATGACCAAACACAACTAAGTAAAACAACTTTCAGTAAGCTCTGCATCTACTTGATTACTTAATTGTATCATTTTCTGGTATTGTTTATACTAAATCCAAAACCATTGCTGGTGGGGTTCATGAAACTTATAGCCTCTCCATCTGTTATTTGAATCATTTCTATTTACTACAAAAAAAAGTAAAGTGTTTGTGAGAGACCTGGGAAAAAAAGTCATATTATATAATTATATGATAGCATTTTCTTTGTTGTTAATTTTGAATCTTTCGATCATAAACTCAAAAAAAAAAAAAAAAAAAAAAAAAAAAAAAAAAAAAAAAACAAAACTAAACGAAGTTCCCTCACGAAACTAAGTGAAAACAACAGTAAAAAGAAGTCTCCAACGCACCAGTGACTTTCTTTTAAACTGGTGTTAACCAAATGAAGTTATTGCAGGAATGCAACATTTTTTTCAATATTAGAAAACATAATAAAAATAACTCAAAAGTAAGATTATCTAATAGATACAAGATCGGCATTTAATTAAATTTGATATCCATTCTTGCTTCATTAAAAATAATAAATTAATGAAAATAATATAATATTGTAAAATCTATGTAAAGTCAGTAATTAATATCGTCTTTAATGGTAAAATAAAGGCACTCAATAAAGAATAAAGCAAGAATGCCTGTATCTCACACAATGCTAAAAGTACTAATCAATGAAATTAGAGACTGAGGTAAAAAAGAATTGTAACATTTATAATGATATAAAATTAATTTTGTTTTCGGATATAATGCATCCTTGAAAAACTCAGAAAATTAGCCATCATCATAATAGAAAAATATTAGAACAAAGGAGCGATTAAAAGTACAGCAGCTCCCCTTACGTGTGAGCAACACGTTCCAAGATCCCCGAGGATGCCTGAAGTCGTGCATGGTGCCAACCCTGCGTGTACTGTTTTATCGTGTACACACATATTTACGATAAAGTTTAATTTGCACATTGGGCACAGTAAGAGCTTAACAACAAGAACTAAATAACAGAACAATTATAACATTATACTGTGATAAAAGTTGTGTGAGTGGCTTTGGCACTGCAGTTAAATAAAGAAGGGTGGCTGGAACACAGGCACTGTGACACGGGACAGCGGATCCGGCTGCCCAGGCGACGAGTGACTGGGTGGCAGGGTGTGCAGTGTGGGAGCAGAACGCTGAGAAAGGGGTGACCCACGTCCCAGGTGGGAGGGAGCAGGAAGGCACCGTAACGTTATTCAGAGGGGTGCACCATTTAAAACTTTTTAATTGTTTATTTCTGGAACTTTTCGTTTGATATTTTCACACCATGTTTGCACACACACCACTGAAACCCTGGCAAGTAAGACTGGGGACAAGTGGGGACTGTTGTGGGGCAATGATGTCGAACTGCCTTTTCAGATCTAAAATCTGTCATATACTTGTCTCTCACATGAGACAACTTCATCTTTTAAACTTTACTTTCTTTATATTGAAAAAAAGACCTAAATCTGTACCTAAATCAAGAGCATTGGTACAATTAAAAGGTATAATCATGCAAATTCTTTGCCATAGGACATAGCTTCTAAATTAAATGTGTTAGCTCTTTTTAATATTAATATTATTTCTTATATGCGAACAATAATCAGTGGAAAATGTGGGGGGAGATCATTTATAAACAATGAAAATAACATAGCAAGAAATGTTAACAAAATTTTGCTGAAAGGTATAAAAGAAAATTGAATAAATACACATTCCTGAATAGAAAGACGTTGTTTTAAATATGTTTCTTCACTAAAGCACTCTAATGTTTAACAGAATCACAATCAAAATTCCAATGGGAACTTCTGAAAAACCTGAAAGATGATGGTGATAGTTAGCTAAAAAAAAAAAAAAAAAAAAACAGGTAAGCCCTGACTGGAGTGGCCAGTTGGTTGGGTGTCATCCTGCAAGCAAAAGGTCACTGGTTCGATTCCTGGTCAGGGAACATGCCTGGATTGCAAGTTTGGTCCCCAGTTGGAGCACATATGAGAGACAACCAACTGATGTTTCTTTTTCACATGGGTGTTTCTCTCCCTCTTTTCTCCCTCCCTTTCCTGATCTCAAGAAAAGAAAGAATAGAACAAAGAAAGAAACAAAGGAAGAAAGAAAGGGAGAAAGGAAAAGAGAGATTTTAAAAAATAGATAAGAATAAACCAGATCTTTTTTTTCTCCTTGAAGATGAATGAGGGGGTACTTATCCCATTGATTGAAACATATTATAAAGCTACAGTAATTAAACCTTAGTGACACTATGAAAAAGCTGATCAATAGATCAAAATAAAAAATCCAAAAATGGATCAAATCTAAGTATATGATAAAGGTACTACTTCAGATACAAAAAGAAAAAAATGGATTGTTTAATAAATTATGTTATAAAACTTTTTAATCATTTGCAAAAAAAAATAGGTAAGATTATCTACTTTAAATTTTTCTCTAGAGTAAATCTCAGGTAGATTAAAGATATAAATATGAAAAAACAAACTATGAAGTATGTTATAAAACATAGATTAATATTTATATAATATTTAGCAAGGAAGTTCTTTTCTTCCCTAAAAATGTGACCATATGCAGAAAACATAAAGGAAAAAAAGGATTGATTTGAGTATACACAAACTAAAATATGTATATACAGTTCCATTTCCACTTAGAATATAGAAAGCTGTAAGCAATCATCACTCCCAACCTAACAATAAGAAAAAGACAGATAATCTATAAAATCAATTTTTCTGGAGCTGGACATGCTGGACAACCAAGTGAACAAAATTCCAAAGACTGGCAAGACCTTCCTGGAGGGACAGAATGTATCAACTGTCCTCCCATTTGACAGAGTGTGGGAGGAAAAAATTGGCACCAGACAAGCAAGTAATACGAAATCAGCTGAAGAAAAAATTTTTTTTAATTCTTAAGGCCAAGTATGGGCTAGGGTGTCAGTACGGAATAGCTGGGAACTCTAGACTCCTGGGAAGTACGAACTCCCTGGCTAGACCCTTTCCCGCAGAGGGCCTAGAGGCAGGACAGGGGTGGCAGAAGAATTTCTCCCTGGCTAGACCCTTTCCCATAATCACCATCATCATCGCCGCCGCCACCACTGCCAGAGTAAGGATGGTCCACAGAAGGTGGTCCACTGGCGAGGGAGAGAGCAAAACACTGTTTTACTTCCCCAAACTCTTACCTCCTACAAAGCAAGGCGGACAGAAGGCCCAAACCCTCTGTTCCCCCAGGGCCCAGGCATTCAGCCACTGCTTCTAGGAGGGGCAGAAGTGAATCTAGAGAAGGGGCAGGAAGCCCACCTTCCCACAGGATGTTGGCAAAAATCTATTGCTACCTACAGAAGGGATACAAGCAAAAATCCATCGCCCTGGGGGAAGCACAGAAAACTCAACTATCTCCCTCCCACTCTCACAGGTACCCACCTTGGCCTTTCTCTTAACCACAGCAAGTTGGTATTCACCTTAGCACATTTTTAAAATTGAGATAATATTTGCATAACACATGGATAAAAGTTATCCATTTTAATGTATACAATTCAGTACATTTACCATGTTCTGCAATCACCCTTACCTAGTTCTGAAACATTTTCATCACCCTGTAGCCCCTAGCAACCATTAATCTGCTTTCTGTCTCTATGGATTTATCTATTCTAGATATTTTATATAAATGCGATCCTACAAAATGTACCCTTTTGTGACTGGCTTCTTTCACCTAATGTTGTCAAGGTAGCATATATCAGTACTTCATTCATTTTTATGACTGAGTAATATTGTATAGACAGAAAATACTTTGCTTTTCCATGCACCAGCTGATGAACCATTTGGTTGTTTCTACCTTTTGGCTATTGTGAATAGTGCTGCTGTGAACTCTGACTGTAGCCCTGGCTGGTGTGGCTCAGTGGACTGAGCACTGGCCTGTGCACTGAATGGTTTCCATTTCGATTCCCAGTCACGGCACACCCCTGGGTTGCAGCCCAGGTCCCCAGTGGGGGTGTGGGAAAGGCAACTGATTGATGTTTCTCTCACACATCAATGTCTCTCTCCTCTTTCTCCCTCCTTTCCCCTCTCTCAAAAAATAAGGAAGTAAAGTCTTAAAAACAACAACAAACAAACACTAACCGTAGCCCTTTTGTTCAAGCTGTTCTCACTACCTGGACGCTCTGGCATAAATGCTATGTCTTCAAATTGGTCGTTCATGACCACATTTCCCATGCGTCTTCCCAGTAACTTGCTGTCCCAGTCTCAGCAAAGCACTTCTCCCTATCTAAAATGTGTTGTTATTATAATTGTAAAACCAAATGTAAATTAAAAGAAATTATTTCAGGTGCATAATATAGCTCTTCCCTTGAAACCATGAAGCAGAAATAATGCACTGATATACACATACATACAATTTAAGCAAACAACAAATTGTATGGTGAATTTTCTGAGTTTCAGAATAGTCTCTGTATTAACTCTCTCACAATTATTAGCATCCTTAGTATAACCAATAATTGTGTTTCCTCTTAAATTTCCATTGCTAATAATCATACACGTTAAGAGATTTTTCCAGATTATACACAATTGTCTTATTGACCAAGACTTTTGATTGTTATAAACATGCCGATGACTTCACACCTCAGGGGCCCTTTTGGATTCCATCACTAAGTTATAGGTGCAAAAGGCATTTCCCAGACATTCTGTCTATCCTATCTCTAGGCCACACTGAATTCACAACTTTCTTAGGAAGACAGCAGTCTTGCCTTCTGCCAAACACTACACACTTGAGAAGTATATGAATTTTGTTGGAAAACAAAATTCTAGAAGCCTGAAAAAATTAGGGAGCTGGCAAAGATGCTTATCTTTGCATCAGGAGGCAGCTTCAAAGGAAGCAGAGTAGCTCAACACATGGTGTCCAGTTTGGCTGGGTTTAGACAGGTCTTAATGTTTACAATGTCAAAACAAGTTTACAGGGTTAAGCATGCGTAGGAGTACAGCACCTGGTTAAGGTAGGTAAGGAGCATGGTGATTCTGGGTCGACAGGTGATTTAATAGGATACTAGGAAAAAAACAAAACAACAGAAGCCCAGGTGCAAAGCACAAATCAACACTCTGGGAAAGGGGAGGTCTGTGGCCTGCATGTGATGGCTTAGCTGAGACTCACCTCAGGCACACACCATCTGCCTGAGGCAGAACAGCTTAATTTGCACTCCTGACTCAGGTAGGCCTGTGGCTGCTGCCCTGCTAAAGGTGAGCACAGAAAGAGGAGGGGTTAATCTTTGGTGAGCAGATGGAGGCGTAAGTGATTTTTCTTGGAAGGGGCAAAGAAAGGCAAAAATTGATACTGTAAATGATACAAAGGTAGAGAAAAAGAGATCTCTGACAACAAGGTATTTACAATCTAATTGGGAAAGTAAGACACAGCAGAAATAAAGAACCTTACAAGTAGGGAAAATGGGGCACCATGTATTTTGATATGAGAGGAAAATTAGCTGGGGCAAATCTTGGAGGCCTGAATGCAGTGTTCACACCTTATCCTCCCAATATGGAAGAGCCCTTGTAATTTTGGAGCAAGAGAGGTACTTCGTAAAGGTAATATTTTAAAGCAATCATCTTTGTATCGTGGGCATAGAGAGACAGGCAGGTTTTCGTAGAGATATGTTTTATAAGAATAACTTCTCTTCTTCTTGACGGGGGGTTTCTATCTTTCCCTCGCTGCCCTCTCAGAGATGCTGGGCTCTGCCTTGTCCTCTGCACAGGCATTCCAGTGCTCCAGGACTGGGATGTTCCAGAAAGAAATATGGTCCCAATGACAGTGGCTTGGTCTGACCACAGCAGCAAGAATAAATATTTTGTAGCCAAGTATGGATATGTTTGAAAACAAACTTCAAATGTATTGAGGGATTTTGCTAGAGGTAGGCAGTATCTTTAATTCTTCACATCTCATTTTCAAAGTTCAAGGACCCTACCTGCTAATGAACAAATGCCCAGAAGATATTTTAAAATATTTTATCCTTATTCTAGGAATAAGGGAATACAGAGAATCACAAGGAAAATTATCTGCAGTAAAGCTAACCCAAGTATGAGTTAACTCCATTATCATTAGAATAATTCCAATTATAGAATCATTAGAATTATAGAAAAGAAGAAATAGTCACTTTGGAGCAAAAAGAGTAGGTTATTACCATTATTGTATTTTGTAAATCAATCAAAATTATACCTAATTTCTGTCAAATTGGCAAAAAATACATTTTTGGTGTGCCACAAAATTTTAGCAATTAGTTTATGTGTGCCAGGAGATTAAAAAAGGTTGAAAATCACCGTTCTGAGTAGTAGTGACAATATTATCAGGATGACACTTTAAACAGTCATCAGTAATGACAACATTCTGTCTACATCCTATCCCTGCATTGCTAATTGCAACATGACCACAAAGCTCTGGGGCCTGGAAGAGGAAAGGCACAATGAGGTCATCCAGAACATTAGTCAGTTTCTAATTGCTAGCGCGTAGTTCCAGGGTTTCCAGTAGAAACATTTATTTTCAGGATTTTATAACCTGGGGCTTGTGGTCCACTGTCAACTGAAACCAGACATGAAAGGCCCCAGGCATAGGAACATAATCACTCTATTCTGAGTTACATTAAAAAGGCGGGGAGCCGGGGGAACAAACACACTCCAATCATTCACAAACAGCTCTGTTTAAAACTGACGTTCTACAAGTGGCCATTCCTCAGGTGACCGTTCTGCGCCATGGCCATCACCATCCATCAGCCACAGCGGACCCTGGAAGGCAGGAGCCACACACGCAGCCCAATAGCTCCTGGGGAGAATGTGTTATTTTAGGCCAAATGTCTACGTCTGTTGTTTCAAGCACATGAAAGTGGTCTGCATATTAAGGATTTTATTACTGTTTGATAGTTTAAAATGTGTACTTGTACCAAAATGTGATTTGAAATGCGTTTCGCTGAAAAAAACCACTGGGTTTCAGCCCTTTCCTGTCCTCGATGGCACTGGCCTCCGGGTAATGACTGGAGGCCACAATTAACCAACCAGCTGCCCCCGGCCATCCTCAGCTCAGGGTGTTCGAAACCCATTAGATAATTCTCCACATGTCATTATTATTGCTAAGCAACAACTGGCTGCAACTGACCCTGCCTGAACAAAGCAAATGGAAGCAAATGGTGTTTCTGAAATTCTACAGAAAAGAATCCTTGTGCAAAGAACTAGCCGACAACCTAGGGAAACAATATAATAATGTTTTTTATTCTTTTGTTATTTTTATAACACTTTGTTATTATTTCACCAGCATTGCTGATGAAATAGTAGCAAAGTGGTGTTTACTTTAGACTATACATAGGAATAAGGAAGTCCTCAATTCCCCATGACCATGTGCCCACCGAGCCGGCGTGGGCAGATTCTCTTAACCTACACATATTTATTAGTCATTTTATACACATTCAGAATTGTGAAACATCAGGATATAATTCCCATTTAAAGAGGTTTATGACCTAGTTATAAAGATACTAATATATATAAAAATCTGTGGAAACATCTACACAATAATTAAAGGTAGATTTATGAGAACTGAGAGAGGCCTTGGTGAATAGTGGGATTCTGAGCTATGGAGAAAAGAGGAAACACATTCCAAATGAAAGCCTCTGTGTTAGCAAAGTTTACAGACTGGATACAAATGAGGTGGAGGTGACATTTCAAGTCTACACAGACCCTAAGCGAAGCACCTGGAGGTCATTGTCACACAAAGGGCTATTGTATTCTCATCTGAGAGCGAGTTAGATGCTCTAAAACTTGAGCATCTTCAAAATATTTTAAGTTTTTTTTTTATTTACTGATTTCAGAGCGAGAGAGGAAGGTGGAGAGAGAAGAGAAACATTAGTTTGTTGTGCGACTTATTTATACACTCATTGGTTGCTTTGGTATGTGCCCTGATTACAGAGCAAACCTGCAACATTGGCATATGGGGATGACACTCTAAGCAACTGAGTTACCTAGCCAGGGCTAAATTTTTTTAATTGTTAATTCCAAGTGATGCTCCAATTAGAAAGAAAATCTCAGACTGGGATTGTGGGCAACCTTACAAACATATATGAGGTTTGTCCCGAAAAGTCCCAGCCATTGTTAATATAATGAGAACTGTTTGCACAACATTGGTGTAAGCTGGCAGCCAAGGAGAGTGGATTGGAATGTGCATGTGTGAACAATGACTTTACTGTAGTAGTCAGTGGGGGTGGTAGGCACCGTTTCAGTGAGCATGTGCACTGTGTGGCCATCGCATTCAAAATGACTTAGTGAGTAGAGCAATGAATTGGCATCAAATTTTGTGCTAAGCTTAAACATCCCTCCACAGAAACTATTTGGAGGATTTGGACAAGGCCATAACTATGGGCAACTGGTGATTGGCAGCTTTATCATGACAATACATCCATTCATGGATCACATCTCATGCAAAGTTTTTTGCTGAAACATCAAATTACCCAGGTGACTCGGCCCCACTACAACACAGATTTGGTGCCCTGGAACTTCTGGTTTTTCCCAAAACTAAAATCACCTTCAAAAGGGAAGAGATTTCATATCATCAATGAGATTCAGGAAAATATGGTGGGACAGCTGTGGGAGAACTGTGTGAGGTCCCAAGGTGCCTACTCTGAAGGGGACTGAGGCATCATTGTCCTATACACAATGTTTTCTGTATCTTGTATCGTCTTCAATAAACGACTCTATTTTTCATAGCACATGGCTGGATACCTTCTGGACAGAGTATGTATGTATGTGTGTGTGTGTGTGTGTGTGTGTACACACACATTATGTCCAGCAATCTATCTAGATCTATCTACTTATATAGAGATAGATCTAGATAGATTAGACAGAGAGAGAGAGAGAGAGAGAGAGAGAGAGAGAGAGAGAGAGAGAGTCTGTCCAGATGCTATATTCAAAGCACTTAGAATGGTGCTGAGCACATAATTAATGCTATTTGTGTGTTGGTTTTCATGCTATTATTTCATAAATACATGAGTCAGTATGTTTTGAAGATAATCACTGCTGTGGTATTGGGTTAGGGTGATGTTGATAGTCCTTAGCAAGATACAACCAACCGTAGTCCCCTCTTGGGTTGATGGTCAAAATCATGTTTTCCTCTCAACTCCTAAAGCATTTGGAAGGTGTATTTTTCCATGTATCATTTATTGCTCTGTATGTTTTTACTTCTTCAACATTAAATATCAAAGACACCCCGAGTTTCTGAAGGAAAGGAAGCATGACTTTTTGGTTTTCTAATTCCTTTAACATTCATCACCTAGTAAGTGCTAAGTAAATCTGCATAACTGAAAGAATGAGCCTTATTTATTGCCAATTAATGTATTTGCAGACAATTCAGATGAGCCAATGGGTTCACTGTTGTTCAGTTAATTGATGACTTAAGACTCTTAGCTTCTTGAGGACAATTTAGACCACTTAGAAGACACAGGTCCTCGACAGGTATGTTGAAACATCCATGATCAGTCAGTTTTCTACTCTCTAGCCTTCTTTATCGTCATTTTACTCTTAGCAAAACTAAATCGCTTATATTTTCCTAAATATACCATGCTATTTACACTTCTTTATTTTTTATTTTATGGTTCCTTTTGACTTTTATGAATAACTTAAACTCATCCTCTACCTCAAAATTAACAACCTTCTATATAAGAAAAAGATCTTAAAAATTACCTTCTTATAACTCTAAAAAGCCTTCCCTAAAATACACATGGGTGGCCCGGTTACCTATTTCAGCATAACAAATTCCCTTAAAAATGTAGTGATTCAAAACAAGAGTGTTCTCATTATTTCTCATGGTTCCATGGGTTGGTTGACCGGGCTCAACTGCATGGTTCCTATGCAAGGTGTCCCATAAGCTGGTAGTCCGATGTCAGCTGAGGAAGCAGTCATGCAAAGGCTCAGATGGGCGGGACACCCAAAATGGCTCATCGTCATGGCTGAAAGCTGATTCTCACCCTCTGATGGGAATTCAGCTGTGGCTGTTTACAGGGCACCTACATAGGGTGTCGATCAGGTGACCTGAGACTCTCCCAACACCTCATGGCAGATGGGTCACACAGAGGGAATGTTGCGTTCCCAGAGATGGAAAGTGGAAGCTGCCAGTTCCTTAAGGACAGGACCTGAAAATTAGCACATCACTTCTGCCATATTCAATTAATCAAAACAGTCACAGAGCCCAACCTGAACCAAGGGCAGGGAACATAGACCCTACTTCTCAATGGGAGGAGTGTCAAAGAATCTGTGGCTGTCTTTTCTCTGCCACAATAGTCATGTTCTCCTTTAACAATCTACATATACCTATTTTAAAAATGCATTATGTTATAATTGAAATAGACTCTTGTACTATAAGCTCCTTTATATTATACTGTAAGTGGCTAGCACTGTGCTAAATATAAATATAATTAAACAGGAAAAAAGTATTTTAGGAGATTCAGGATTTTTAAATCTTTAGAAATTAGTATGGACTAAACCCCATTTCAATTTACAATGCTAGTATATTGTGTGCTGTTCTAATTATGGTTTAAGAAAAGTATTGGTTTAAGAGAAGTATTGACTAAAAACTTGTAGTTGACAAACTTATTATAACTAAAATATTTATAAAATTTATTTAATTTGACCTCTCATGGCCAATATAATAAGTTCTATTTTCCTTCTCAGATACCACATTTAAGTTCTCCAATGTGTTTCCCCCAAATTTCCTTTGACATACATATATATATGTATGTATATATACATATGTGTCCTTTGACATACATACATATATGCATGTATGTATGTATATTCCAGACACATGTGTATATGTATATATGTATATCATTCCAAGCTTACCCTACCAGACTTCCAACAGCCACCATCTGCATCTCTAAAGGAGAGAGGTACCTGAGGACCGCCAGAAGAAGTCCTTACCAGTGACTGACAGATATGGGGATATAAATACCTCAGCTTCTTTGTTCCATGGCAGGATAATTTTAAGGCTTGGGTTTGCACTACTTTTCAGAGTTTCTCTATATAATTAAGCTACCCACTATGGGAGGCAGCTTAATAACTGACCTGTATTTTCTGTCTTCCCTTCCCCATATCAATTCCCCTTTCCCATGACAGCATTCCTTGACCTCCTGATAACTTCTTACACTCAAATCACTGACTCGGGTCTGTCTGCTTCTAGGGCAACCCAAACTAAGACAACCAATGAACAAACTCTTGGGAAAGTAACAGCTGTTGTCTGTGACTAACATTTCAATAAGATGTAAGCCAACTGGACCCAAGCCTGCCTGTGTAACACATTTAGAAACAAAAAAGTATTCCATAGACAGGTCACTAATTATTTGTTACCTGTTAATGTTGATATTCATAAGTAATGGGCAGGATTTTTACCCGGTCACTGAATGCTTACAGATACGCAGACTGGAAAAATAAAACATAAATGAACCTAAAAACCAAAGTTTTGTTTTTTTAAATAGTATTACAAATGGAAGTCATAGAAAATGGCCCCTTATGGGCTGCAAGCTTTCTCATTACTGTCTCCACGAGGACCCACATAGGACAATGTACCTGAGAAAACAGTTTGCATGACACAGCCACAATGTCTCCAAGGGTGGTCAGACTGTGATAAAGTGTTTAACGTGCCTGGTTTATGTGTACCAAGTAGTCAGTTCTTCAAGTCTGAAAGGATATCGGGAATTAACATTAAGAATGGGGCAGTCAGCGTGTCAAAAGTAATCAGTTTTTTAGTCAGCTCAAAGTGATAGTCCTATTTTTTTCCTCCCATACTTCCTGGAGAAAGACCTGATGCTCTGGGTTGAAATTCGGGAGGAAAATCAACATGAGGGTCAGGAAAGAGATTTCTATGCGTACAGGCTTCCACTACACTGAACATCCCTGCAGCCAGGCACCTTCCCTCTTTAAAGAACTGCCCTCCATCACCAGCTTTACCTCCTGCATTCAGACTATTCTGTGGGCAAGGAGGAGGAACAAGGGCAGCAGTGGGAGAGAGCCCTCCTACCTGGGTCTGTGCTGCTCCAGGCAACAAGCAACCTGAACAGCAAAGGGCCTCACCCCAGCTTTCACTCACACTAAGCTTATCAGTAGCCTATAAACTAACTCTTATAATACAATACCCACCAAATCTATTTCCTGACCCATATTTTATGCAGACCAAGCATGCTAGAATAGACAGCTGATCAAGAGCAAAGTTAGCTCAAGGATCAACAAGCATGGTGTGGAATCTCCTTGCCTCTTTGTTCCTGGCAACAGCAACTTGTTCATGTCAACAGTTACTCTGAGCCTCAGCTTCTTTATAAGCTTTATAATTAAATGAGTTCATACTTAGCCTGATGTTAGGCACTGAGTAAGCATTTGATAAATGGCAAATATTACCTTCTCCTGAAATGCTTAGATAGGCTTTGTCCAGACTCAGTTAGGTCTATTCACACCTTTATTAGTCAGCTATGTCCTCGGTCCTAAATTCCTGCCCCGGGCCCAAGTGATTTGGGTGGAAGGATCCTACCACTTCTTCACTAAGCGACTTCTTAGAAAATATTGATGATACCCAGGCCTTATCCATATCAACTAAAAGTGACTGTCCCCAAATGGAGTACAATTCTTTAAAGTTCCCCAGGTGCTCCGGATATATCAGTAGGAGCAAGAACCACTTGGTTTAAAGTGATTCTATTTGTCTGAAACTAAGCTGAGTATACAGAGACCGTAATTTTGTCTTGAGAAGGTTTGTTTGGTGAAACACTGAAAACATTCTATGACAAGTGGTTGGAAAAGTAAATGTGTTTAACCTTGGGGGCAGGGATGGTGGGTGGTGGAAGGCTGACAGGGAGACATATACAGGAACAAACATTCTTCAAATACTTAAAAAGACCTAAAATAACTGCTATTTTATATGAAATAATTATGGGGTTCATAATTATATGAACCTTGAGATTCACCCATCATCATCTTTGCACTGCTATGTGATATAGAAATTATAGGTATTTAGATTTAATCTCAAGGTAAGAAAGAACATCTAGCCATTTCCCCAAAGAGAAAGACTCTAAAGACATAATGAGTTTCTACATTTGGATGGCTGCCGGATGAGAGGAGGGTGAGGGAAAATGGGTGAAAAGGTGAGGGGATTAAGAAGTACAAATGGGTAGTTACAGAATAGCCATGGGGATGTAAAGTACAGCGTAGGAAAGGGAGTAGCCAAAGAACTTACATACATCACCCATAGACATGAACAATGATGGGGGGATTGCTTGAAGGAGTGGGGAGTGCTAGGTAGAGGGGAGCAAAGGAGGAAAAATTGGGATAACTGTAATAGCATAATCAATAAAACAATTTTATTTTTTTAAGATTTTATTTATTTTCAGACAGAGAGGGAGGGAGTGAGAAAGAAGAGAGAAACATCAATGTGTGCTTGCCTCCTACACGCCCCTGACTGGGGACCGGGCCCACAACCCAGGCATGTACCCTGACCGGGAACCAAACCAATGACCCTTTGGTTTGCAGGCTAACACCCAATCCACTGAGCCACAACAGCCAGAGCCAATAGAATATAATTTAAAAAAAAAAAAACAAAAACATAATGAGTTTCTAATCATTAGAAATGCTCAAGTGACACCAGACAATTATCTTCAGGGAGAGATTAGACTGATGATCTCAAAGGTTGCTTCTAGTCTTAAGATTTTTCTGAATTAGGATTAAGTAATTTTAATTTATTCCCTTTTAGTATAGGACTTTCCTCTCACATGCACCATGGTCAAAAGAATACTTTCAAATGAAGCAGAGGGTTTCAAAAGCCACTTGAAATAACTGAATAAAAAGTAGAATTTTAAAAAACTATTTCTTTCACTTAATTTTAGTACTCACAGATTTCCAAGACTTTTGGCAAGATAATAAATGAGACATTTTTCTTAAAAAGTAAAATAAAAGTCAGCCTTATCACTACACCTGGGTATTATAGTTGTAGATGTTATGACTTTTATGGAAGCACATGGCTACACAAATCCTGTGCAACCTTACCTTTGTGAGCTAATTCCTTTATCACACACTCAGCAAATCGCATCTTTCTGTTGAGACACTAACACAAAGCAGACAAATTCAGGGTCAAAAGCCTGAAATCACAAGCAGTTATTTAGAGAGAAGGGATTAGGGAGCTCCTGGCAGATGTCATTCAGCTCTCAGAAAAACCTTGAGTTCTAGCTCTACTACCAATGGAAATACATCAGATGATTTTTATTTTTTATTATTGTGCAGGAAAAAAAAAAAACAAACAAACCAACACTAGATATCCAATAGGTTTCCTACCAAACTAAGGCCTCCAACATGGTATGCTGGAGGCTACAGAGGAATGTCTTTATAAGTTCCCTTCGGAGGTCACTTTTTCACTCGGCTGCATTTTGGTACATTTCTCTGCAGGAAGGAACAATTGTCCTTGTTACCTGATAATCAGGATTAAGTTCTCTTTAACTAGAGAAAATAAAAAATAAAAACCACCAAAATAAACAACAATCACTTCCAGAGCTCGATGTTAAGATGCAAAGCTATCATTTGTAGTTTCAAGAGAAGACTTCGAAAGCTCAAAAATGAAATGCACTGAATGTCTTTCTGTGCATTTGACTTCAAACTTGGAGAAAAAGATAAACATGAAATGTATTTTCTCTCATACTTATGCCTATCTTTACTTATTCATGTGGCTTAATTTTGATGAATGGATTAAATTTTTCTTTCAGGTGTGTATACTTTGTCTCTTTTTCTCAGCCCTGGAACAAATGATATTAGATACTTATGAATAGTCGGGGAAACACAAAAGCCTGCCTCCTCACTTTGCTCGTTTGCTGCTCTCTCATCCACCCTGGCCTATGTGTGCCAGTCTGACTCTTCCCCTTTTTGCGGACATTTCATAAGAAGCCCTACATATGTATCGTGATAAACATCTGTGGGAACATGTCTTTATAAGAAAAAAAACACATCGGCCTTCTATTATTAAATAGAACAGATTTAAATATGATTACAAGGAAGACAATGGTACAAATATCCCATTTGATTGAATTGTGTGAATGTACTCAAAATAAATCCTTATTCTTGAAGAAATAGCTCTCTCCCAATTTGAAGTCTACACTCTTGTTATAGATGGTTGGCATTCATGCCTCCCAGAGAGCTGACGACAGGTCTGCATGTGTCTCATGAGTGAACCGTTGAATGTACACTCTGGGAAAGAAGTAGTTAGACTCCAGAAGATTCCCATATAGAATACTTTTCATTTCCAACCTTTCCTTGCAGTCCTGAGAGTACCTCTAATTAGTACAGAAAATAAACAAGAGATTCTTCAAAAACCTAATGTTTAGTTATGTTCCCTACTTTAATACACAGAATCTGTCAATAATGCATATTCAGTTAAAAATGGTTATCAGTTACTGATATCCCTTCCAATTTCCTGATATAACAGCTATAAAATCATTGAAAGAGGTAAACTTCATAACACTGAGGGAAAACATAAAAATTAGAAAAGCTACCAAACCTATCGAGTGAATTTGGATTAATTTTGGTGACTGACATTTGCTTTGCCAGCAGAAAGCATCGTGTCCCCATTTATCTGTGTAGGTTAAATTCCTGCATATTAGTCAAAAATTTCAAAAGGAAGGACATTTTTAAAAAAATTTAAAAACTGATTCTTGCTCTCTGATTTAAAAAAAACCTCAAAGCACTACATTATTGAAATTATATTTCACAATGTCTGCTGGATCGGAATGTCAAAGTGCTGAGATTAACACATAGTTTTTTACTATGTCTATTGGCAAACGCTGTGTCTGCAGAGATTGCTTACTCATCCTGGAATGAGGGACAAGGAAAGAGCAAAAAACAAAAAGCAAGATACTTATAGAAATATACATCAGGAAAAGTCAGAAGATTATAGGGGATATTTGTTGGATTTGACACTCAAAGATCTATCCCCCTTCCAAACACTTTCCCTCTATATTTGAAGAATTAATACCTTCCTAGTAGAGATGAATTTGGGGACCCGAAAGACCCCTCTCCCAGAGACAGTTATTTGGCTCAGTAAAGATAAATTAGATATTCTTGCCTGGTATTTCAGTCTTCAAGGGTGGCTGGGTGTTGCATCCCAGCCATCAGCGGATGGCTCCTGCCATCAGCCCGTTGTGCTTCCTTCCAGTCCCGCTGTTTGTGTGAGCTGCTCACAGCGTTGAATGTGTCCCCTCTTTCTTAATTCAGCAAGAATCTGTTTCTGTTGAGTTAGAAAGCACCAAAAGAACCTCATCTGACAGGAAGAACACTATAAAAATTATTTCTGAAGACAACCAGAATCAAGTGTTACTAGTATTTTATCTCCAAGCATGTACAGTAACCTACTTATATTAATGGTAGGAATTTTAAATCACTGCAACAACCTTAAAACATCTTCAACAGTTTCTTATAAAGTTAACATTGTTCTGTGACTCATAATTCTCTCCTACGTATTGACTCAAGAAAAATGAAAACTCATGTCCACAAAAAAAAAAAAACTTGTATAAGAATGTTTACAGCAGCTTTTTTCTTGTAATAGCAAAAAAACTGGAAATAACCCAAATATCTATCAGTATGAGATTGTATAAGCACTTTGTGATAGTCATATAAAGGAATACCACTCAGCAACAAAAAGAAGCAAACTACTCATACACACCACAATATGGATGAATCATTAAAACATTATGTTCAGTAAAAGAAGCCATAACAAAATGAATACTTACTGCGTGATTCTACTTATGTAGAAGTTAGAAAAAAACTAATTAGTAAAGATAGAAATAAGAGGAATAGTTGACCATGAAGAGAGGATCAACTGGAAGGAAGAATAAAAAAATTTTTGGAGAATGATTTAAATAAGCCTACATTGTCTTTGGGGTGGCAGTAACACAGGTATATACATTGATGAAAACTTGTAAAAAAAAAAAAAAACTATAACAGCCATGAAAATTCATATTCTGAGTAGTTTAGGCCTGCCAGGAGGCCCCCAATGCCAGCGTACCTGGTGGACAGCTTCAGGCCACCCTGGAGTACCACCCCAACACCTCCACAAGCACACACTCAAGGGGTGGACTGGGCAGGCATAGCAGTTCCTCTGCTGTAGTCCAGGCTGTAGTCCAGGCTGGTTCCTGTAGCCGATTGGCCTAGGTGTCAATCCCTACCATTGATACTATTGTGCCAATAGTAATCAAAGCTCAACTACAACAGGAAAGTGGACACAACCCACACAGGTGGGGCGTACCTGAAGCACCTAGCTCAGGGCGCCAGTTGACCCCACAGAATATCTACTACATTTGGCCACTCCACCAAGACCAAAGATATAGCAGCCCTACCTGACACATAGAAATAAGCAGAGAGACAGCCAGTGTTTGTTTCTGTGCGTTAGGTAGAGAGACAAAGAAACATGCCCCAAATGAAAGAACAGGCAAAAACTCCAGAAAAAAAGAACTCAACGAAATAGGGGCAAGAAATATACCACATGCAGAGCTCATAACACTGGTTATAAGGATGCTCTATGATCTCAGTGACAACTTCAACAAAGAGACAAGAAACATAAAACTGAAAATATAAAACATAAAGAAAGATCAGTCAGAAATGAAAAATATAGTAACTTAAATGAAGAATACATTAGAAGGAATCAACAGTAGATTAGATGAAGCAGGGAACTGAATCAGCAACTTGGAAGATAAGGGAGCAGAAAACACCCAATTGGCAGAGCATTATTTATAATAGTCAAGATATGGAAGCAGCCCAAGTGCCCATCAATAGACCAATGGATAAGGAAGATGTGGTGTGTATACACCAAGGGTGTCAAACTCATCTTCACCGGGGGCCACACCAGCCTCGTGGTGGCCTTCAAAGGGCCAAAATAATTTGAAGACTGCATAAATGTCACTACTCCTTAACTGCTAAGGAGATGAAATTACATTCAGCCCTTTAAAGGCAACCATGAGGCCGATGTGGCCCCTGGTGAAAATGAGTTTAACACCCTTGGTATATACAATGGGATATTACTCAGACATAAATTAGAATGAAATCTTACCAATGGGTGGGTCTAGAGGATATTTTGCTGAGTGAAATAAGTTAGACAGAGAAAGACCAAAAACACATGGTTTTACTTATATGTAGAATCTAAAGAACAAAAAAATGAATGAACTAAACAGAAAGAGACTCATAGATATATATATATATATCATTCTTTATGGTTGCCAGAGGGGAGGGGGTTGGGGGAACTAGGTGAAAAGGAGTAAAGATTAAGAAGCACAAATTGGTGGTTACAAAATAGTTATATGATTGTAATATATAGCATAGGGAATGTAGTCTGTAATATTGTAATAATTATATTTGGTGCCAGATGGGTACTAGATTTATTGGGATGATCCCTTCAGAAGTTATATGAATGTCTAATCACTGGGTTGTACACCTGAAACTAACATCTTATTATACATCATCTGTAATCTAAACATTAAATTTTTTTTACAAAAAAGAAAACATACAACCTCTTAGGAACCCTGCACATTAAGGATGACAAGATGGGAATCAATCAGTCATGTCAGGAATACAAAGCAATGTGGTTCTGTTAGAATTAAAGAAAAAGGACTTCTCAATATTGACTAATGCCAATTAAAATGTAAAAAAATATTGCTTTGTCATACATTGATTTAAAAAATTAGTGTATGTGAATAAACAATGTCTCTTGTATTTTGTAGACTTCATCATCTGCTAGAGAAATATATCATCAGTTTAAATGACTAAATCAGTGATCAGCAAACTTCTGTAAAGAGCTAGATAGTAAACATTCTAGGCTTTGCAGGTTGTAAGGAGTCTGCAGGAACCACTCAACTCTGTCTTGGCAGTGAAAAGTTACCAGACACTCAAGCAAACAAAAGGATGTGTGGTTATGTTCTAGTAAAACCTTATTTAAAAAAAAAAAAAAAGATGTAAGCCAGACTAGACCCAAGGGTCATCATTTGCAAGCCTCTAAAATATTATATTTTCAGCAGCTGGAGCACATGTGTACGCGTGTCCATACACATACATGCACATGGTGACCTATACGCATGCAGCAGCATGTCTGTACTATTCCTAGAACCAGTTTTACTAATGTGACTTTAATTTCCCTCGAGGATTCTGCTTAGATGGTACCAAAAATATTTATCTCAGTGGTCATATACTACATCGTGTAATAGTGGCATATCCCTAAGTATAAATGGGTAATGACGATGAAGATGACATGGCAGTGGTGAATCAGAAAATACAGCTTAAATAGATGAAAACCATTTCAGTTTTCCAAGATGGAAAGTATTTCCCTCACTTCCCTTTTTCCCAAGGACTAGACATTATAATTTCGTTTATTCTATCTCTATTTTCCTATTTCATTATGCTTCCTGATACATGAATATCATATGCACACCTGGGAAGCTTATTTAAGCAGATTATAATTTAGCTATGATTATATTTAATAGAAAATTGTTGAACTAGTACTCCAAAGATTGTTTCTAAGATTAATTCTTTTTAAAAGATTTTTTCTTTTAATTACATATTTAAATTACACAAGAAAACTTGTGTTTTCCACAAACCCTTTGTTAGCTCTTTCTCTCAGTTTAATTACAAAGTTCCTCTCATAAAATTAAATCAGAAAAATGCCACCATTTGCTTTTATTGTACTGGATTTTTCTTGTTAGTGTAAAACTAAGAGTACACCTGATTCAAACGCAGAAGTCGGAGAAACAGGGCCAGCTTCAGGGCCTGCCTGGCAAGGTCTTGTATTTGGTTTAACAGTCAGCTGTTGCTATCTTGAAGTTCTTAATAACTTTGAACATGGGCTCCAAAATTCATTTTGCATTGGGCCCTGAGCATTACGTAGTGGTTCTCAAGGGCAAGATGAGAACTCCAAGTCAGAAAGCCTTTCCCATCATGCAGTCTAAGAAAGTTCAGATCCTGACATCTCAGAAGAAGATTCACCTATTTGACATCAAAGGATTCCCTGCTGGTATCAACTCTTCCAAAGTCAGAGAAGGCACGAAAGGTGACTTAGAAAATAAATGGAAATTTCTCTCTTCAGCTTTGAAAATTAGATAATTAAGTTTTGTTTCTGCTAAAAACATCAGAAAACAGCCAGCTTGATTATGTAAGATGTACTTGTCTTGCTCCACTCTGAATGATTTTCCTAATAAAGTGAATGGAGGACAAGCAAGGAACAGGATTAGTGCCAATCCTGCTGTGACGACGGGGAAAGAAGGCTGCCCTTTCATTGGGCAAGGCTTTGGTGTAGGTACAGTGATGCAGCCAGTTACACATGGATACAATATTATATCATCCTCATAACTGAGGATTTATGTGCTAAATACCCAAAATCCTGAGCCCTTAACTAGTATTACCTCAATTTTAATAGACTAAGGTAGGAATCCTAGAATCAGGATCACAGAGCAGTCCTTAAATATTTTAGTTAGAATTGTAGAGGAGCAGATCAAAGGAGATCTTATGGAAGATCAGCAGAGTGGCAACAGGTCAAAACATAGTAGCAGTAATAACCACATTGAAAACTGCATTTTCCCTCTTCCTTATCCTGCTCTATAGCACTTGCCCTTTTTAACTTACTTTGTAACGTAGCTCCAAAAAGGTAGGGATCTTTATTCACTGAGATGTCCTGAGCTTCTAGAACAATGCTTGGCACATAGTTGATGCTCAATAACGTATTAGTTTGAGTGACCAAACCACAAGTAGGATTTTCCATTGTACTTGGCCTCACAAACCATGAAAAATGTTCCTGCTGGGAGAAGCAGCTGCAAACTGAAAGCTTAGAGAGGAAAACCAGACTGTAACAGAAAGAGAGCAGTGATGGATAATTATATCGTAAACACCCCAAAGAGTTTGAAGTAGGTCTGAAGATGAGGAGGGTGACGGGAATTGCAGGAAACTTCTCTGATAGTCATCATCTGTGCTCCCAAACTCTTTTTAAAATGTTGAAACCTAAAACATGTAACCGCAAAGCCTGCTTTCCACTTACAATTAACTGGCATGGGTGAATGCATTAAAGTAAAACTATCTTCTAAAAGCCAAATACTTCTAAGCTAACAGGTTAGCTAATGGTGCTTAATCCTTGCTGGATGCCTCAAGCTTATGTATGGCTTTGTTGGCTTACTTGTGACTACCCCTCACATCAGGGTCCCAATTACCTCTTAAGTGCTCCCTGTCATCCTTTCCAGGGCTGAGGGCTCCTAATAGCTCTCAGCCTGAGCCCTTCTCTGTCCTCCTCCAACCCTCTGTTTCTCCCTGTCTGGCCTGAACTGAGTCACAGAATACACTTGTCCTATTATTCCTTCTGCTCAGAACCTTCTATGTTAAAAAAAGCTCTCATAACTAAGACCCTGCTGAGGTTGGTTAGTTTTGCTTTGAGTATTTGTTTTATACAACAGAATAGTACTGAGCAGAGTGCACTGGGAATCCAGAGCCCTTATCATTCTCTCTAAAGTTCGGTGTCTTTGTTAAGTCAAGTACGGTCAGAGCTCTTGCCTGGAGGGCCTAGAAGTTCATTCTCCGATGCAAGGCTGGGATGGATAAGATGGTGAAAATGCTTTGCAGGTTACAAAGTGATAAACAGCAGGGAGCCCGTGTGAGCCTCTCACTTCTAGGTAACTGGGGAGCCTTTGGTTAGGATCTGCTATCACATAGGACTCTTTCATGATATTGTCAACCGACTCAATCTTACATAAGCAAGAAGTGGGAAATTGTTACATTCATGATTAGGAACACAGAGCCAAAATGCATGCCTCAGGGTGAACCAGAAAGTAGACAGCCTTGGGTCACGCTTTCTTTCTCCCATATGCAGATCTACTTTATTCTTTTCTCTCTGTGTACTTTTTTTGCTCCTAGCATCCTCTGTGAGATGTATGTGGCCCTACTCACTTCTGAATTTATATGTGACCACTCCATCCGCCCATTGCTCTGGGTTCCAAATGCCACCATCTCACACTGATGATGGCTAAGTATGAGTCAGATGTCTATCTCTAAACGTACCTACTAAGGCATGGTAAATGAACGTAGGTGCTAGGGACCCACCTCCTACACAGACACCTAGAGTCCATCACAAGTTCTAGAGAAGTCCCTGAGGGGAAAACAAACACCACAAAAAAATTTGAACCTAAAGGAAGAAAATACCAAGGCACATTGTGTGGTTCAAGGTCAAGGAGTCAGCATCTGACTGAGAACTGATTCTGTCTCTGCCACATAGAAGGTCCTGAACCCAATTCCTAAGAGTAGCTAGAGGAATCTTAGAGCTAAGAAATAGAAATGAAGTCTGAAAAGTACATTTGCATAACCAATTACCATAAATTTGGTAATCAACAACAGAAATTGATTCTTTCAGTTCTGAAGGCCAAAAGTCTGAAATGATGGGATCAGCAGAGTGGAACTCCAAAGGCTCGAAAGAGGAACCTTCCCAGCTCTTAAACTCCAATGACTTCATATATTCCTTAGTTTGTGGCTGAAAAATTCTAATCCCTTCCTGTATCTTCGCATGGCCTTCCTTTCTTTTATCTCTGTCTTTTTCTCTTCTGTTATTTGTCATTGGAAGTGAAGGGCCCACTTGGAAAATTCAGAAAGGTCTCATTTCAAGATCATTAACTTAATCAACAAGACTCTTGTCCAGAATAAGGTCACATGCCCAGGTCCCGGGAGTCGGGATGTAGACATATCTTTTAGAGGAGCCACCACTCCACTCCCCACAGTATCTGTTTCACTGAAGAACCTGATTCCAAGGCCCAGGATCTACACCCAAGTGAGGAGTGTGGGGATGATGTTGCTTAGAGCCTTTGAGTGGAGCATGTGTGAAGACGTGGACTGAATAACTCCAACGACAGAAGAAGATAAGGCTGCTCGCTGGTTCCAGGAACAGCATACACAGGAAAGGCAGCAGCAGGCCTGGTGACCATGAGGATATATGGACAGAAAAGACAGGCCCGGGGAACCCCAAACTCACTGAGAACAAAGTTGTCGGGCCAAGGTACTCAACAAAAACCACAGTTTTATTATGTTTGTTGCTCGTCTATTATTAACCTCCACAGGCCGGTGTGTTGTGAGGCATCTCAGTTTCAAATACATGTCTATGAAATTCATGTAGATGAAATTAAAGTTCATTTGCATTTTCTTCTAAATATTTTGACATCACAAACAAAATCTCTGTAGCTTTAAAAAGGACATAAATTTTCTTCCACAGGAAACAAAGTATTAGTCCCCTAATACTTCAATATATAGGGAGCAAAAGTAGGTTTACAGTTGTGAGTATGTGAAACACAGTTTCATCTTGTATTATTGTTGTTATTATATTATTTTCCACACAAACAACCGTAAACCTACTTTTCCCTCACCCTGTGCATTAGTTTCATTGCATGAATGTTTTCACTGAAGAGCAGTAAAAGCAAAGTGAATAGACAAGAGATAGGCAGGCTCCAATGTGGCTGTCATTCACTGCTAGTGGCCTGCTCTGTAAGGTCCCTGCGGAAACGAGTGAAGAAGCACAAAGAACCAAATCCATTAACTTTGACCTAGCGTTCCCATCCTACAAAAACAGCTAAAAAATATTTGCATCTGTGGGAAAGATGAATCTAAAAGTGTAGTTAAAAGCAAAAGAATAGGGTGGCTAGAAAATAGATTTTGCCTCTTTCACAATTTTGCTCAGCATCAAGTTTTGCTTGGTTAAACTAATCAAGATATAAAATATAACCAACATTACTACTTGGTACAGCCAGTACAAGAGATCTAGAATAATTATATTGCCCTCTTCACAGAGGAAAAAAAATCTTAACAGAAAGGAAAAATTTAAGTTTTCAGTCTAATATTTTCTTTTGCATTATCTGTATACACAATTATGGATATTTTTCATGTTTTTACATAAATCCACTAAGTATATGCAAACACCTGGCTACAAACCTCAGACTGAAAACAATCTAACTGTTCTTACTTTTTTGTCTTTGTCAGGGGAAGCAGATCGTGAGACTGGCTTTGGGTTTTGCTAATGGGGAAAGGCTCCTTACTTTAGACACAATTCCATCTCCAATAGGCATACTATTAAAAATAAAACCTCACATTTCTCTCACACCTTATCATTTTTAAAGTGTATTCTCTTAAAAAATCTCATCTAACATGAGAAGGCAATTTCCAACATTCCTTCTCATTGGAATGTCTGGGTTTATAACTTTGGAAGTCACAGTTCATTATCTGGGAATGCAGTCTATAGTCCCAGCAGAGCAGTTTGAATCCATTCAGCTGCCATATCTTGTCACACAGAGAACCAGAAAGGGGACTGTGTAGTGAGTGATGGATATCAGGATCGGCTAGGTCTGGAGTTGAAGTGGGGCATGTATCAGGAAACCACTGTAGGGCATTGCAGGGAGTCCATTCCCACAGGCAGGCAGGTAGGCACCCGGAAAGATGGTCCAGATAGCCAAAGAGATCCCCAGCAGGCAATGGTCCTCTAGGATGCAGAGCAGTCTAGGATGCAGAGCAGTCCAGGATGCAGGTAGTCACCAAGCACTATTTTGACTAATGTTATCCACTCATAAGCCTTTCTCCCAATTTTGTTCATAATCACATACTTACTCTCTCTAAGTACTTAATATTTACTTGAAAAAGATTTATGTGAATAAAGTTTTCTTTAAAAATAAATTGACCATTCATTGTGTTTATAAATGGAAAAATTAGGATCACCTGCCATCAACGGAAAGATACCAGAATAATAACAATTAAAACAATTCTAACCCTGACCAGTGTGGCTCAGTGGGCTGGAGCACTGTCCCATACCCAGAATGTTGCAGGTTTGATTCCTGGTCAGGGTATATACCTAGGTTTTGGATTCAATTCCTGGTCCAGACATGTATGGGAGGCAACCCAATTGATGCTTCTCTCTCTCAACAAAGTTTCTTTCTCTCCCTTCCTCTCTATGGCTAAAAGCAATGAAAAAAAGAAATGTCCTCAGGTGAATATAAAATATTTATATAAAATGCTGGACACTACTGTTTTTCCACAGAAGCCCTTTAACCCGAGGTCTACTCTCTCTGTTAAAAGGAGGTTAGCAAGTGTTAGAGAGTGTGAAAGACATAAGTGTTAAGCAGAAGGCTTCCCCTGGATTTATATGGAAATATTAAAAGGGAATTGAAAATGATTACACTTTTCATGGACCATCAGTAGTACTGTCCAGCCCAACTTAGGAAAAAATCCAGACTTAGCATTAAGAAGTAAGTTAGAAGGTAACAAGATTCATTCACTTAAAGTCAATAATGGGACTCCAGGCCTCAGGATAAGGAGGGCTCAGGGATAGAGAGGGGCGTAATATGCAAGAAAATGGAAAGAAGGCAGCAAAATAGGAAATGGAGATTTCCAGTGATAATTGAAAATACATACCAGATCTCTAGTACAGCTCACTATATATTATCATATGTTATATAGTATACATTACTATGCTTCAGCACACAGATAGTATAAAGTCATAATTGGAGTCTGGACACTGGAGCCTGATGCCTAGGATTGCATCCCATCACCACCACCTCCCAGCTCTATGAACTTCAATGACTTAACCTCCATAAACCATAGTTTTATCATCTAAACATTTATCCAAAAATGGATATAATATTAGGGTCTATTTCATAAGATTATTAGGCTTAAATTAGGAAATATATGTTAAAGGCATTGAAGAGAAACTGCTATGTAGTAAGCACTATATCAGTATTTGCTACACGTGGTAGGCAGAATAAAGCGTTCAACGATATCCACATCCTAATCCCTGGAACCAGTGAATATGTTATATTATATGGAAAAGTGAACATTGATGTTATTAAAGTTAAGAACCTTTAGATGAGAAGATTATCCTAGATGATCTAATTATATCGGTCCTTAAGAGAACTTTTCCTAGCTGAGATGAGGGTTGGAGGGAGATATAACAATGGAAGAAGGATCAGAGATGCAACATTGCCGAATTTGAAGATGGAAGGGGCCACAAGCCAAGGAAAGTGAGTGGTCTCTAGAACCTGGAAAAGGCAAGAAAACTAGTTTTGCTCTAGAACCCCCACAAAAGAATGAAGCCTTGATGACACCTTGCTTTAGCGTGCCAGTGAGACTCGTGTTAGACTTCTAACCTGTAGAACTGTATGTAAGTAATAGGTTTGTGTTAAGGCCACTGTATTTTTGGTAGTTTGTTACAGCAGCGATCAAAAATACATCATGGTTATTACAAGGTGAGGCCTTGGACTCACCTATATGGCAGGAGCCTAATAACTAGATCTGAGACCCAGGTGAAAGATAAACTTCAGGTTGAATACCGTAAGTATAGACTACAACTTCTCCATTCTCCCTCAGCTTTTAGGGAATCAGTTCCAAATCCAAAGACAAGCCCAGGTCTTCACACAGAGGTCAAGTGGCTTTGGTGGTGGAGTAGAAGCAATAGTATGTGTTCAAAAACATTTTCTTTTTACCCCTGAGTGCGGAAGAAACTATGCTTTGTATCTGCATTGTATCTAGGTAGACTGTTTTAAACAAATGGATAGGGGGAGAAGTGAAGTTTGCCACTGCCAGGCCTAGTCCCTAAAATACCCCAAATTGCCCTTCCATGATTTCCTGGTCCAAGATGTTATAACCATGCAGAAGCACAGAGATTCTGAAGCAAGCACTTAGAGAACAGATGCCTCAGAAGACCTTCCAACCTACCTCCAACTGGAACGTGAGCAAAAGATTATTTTTAATTGTATGGGTGAGTATGTTCTTCTCTTACAATAGTTAGAATTACTTATATTTATCCAAGTATAGACTCAGAAAAGAAAAGGGGAAATGGCATTAAGCTCTTTAATAAACCTTATCAAAGACACAGCTGGAGAAGACAGGAACAAGGTAAGGACTGTGGTGGCATTTGCTTATTTGCAAGCTGTCTACCCCTCCCATGACTTATCAGGCAATCAGCAGCACCCCATCTCAGCCACCCATTCTGTAATGATGAATCTTCAAGTGAGGGACAGGGCAGCTCCTCTTTAGCCCCTCAAAGAACATCACGGTCCCGTGATTTAGATACTGCATAGCAACCAAGAAAAGGATAAATCTCAGGAAACTTATTTAGTTTCCTTCTAAGATAGCAAGACAGCCTCCATTAAAAAAATACATGTACCTGGCTGGCGTAGCTCAGTGGATTGAGTGCGGGCTGCGAACCAAAGGGTCGCAGGTTCGATTCCCAGTCAGGGCACATGCCTGGGTTGCAGGCCAGGCCCCTAGTGGGGGTGACGTGAGAGGCAACCACACATTGATGTTTCTCTCCCTCTCTTTCTCCCTCCCTTCCCCTCTCTAAAAATAAATAAATAAAATCTTTAAAAAAAAAAAATACATGTAGTCTGTCTAACATCTCATATGATCCTCTCTATCACAAAGTAGGTAAGGATGATCCAACTATAATCTTGTTGGTATAATTAACTGATCTGAGGTTTGCACTAAAAAAGTAAATGCTAAGGCAAGGAGATCTACCTGGGTTTCTCCCAGCTACATGAACTGTATCAGTAATTCCACCCCCCAGGGGACACTTGACTTTAAATACATTAAGTAAATAATAGTACAGGAGGTATGTGTATCTAACAGACTTTTGAAAATGTTGCATATGAGTGACTGAAATAGAGACAACAATGTGTTCCACACCATCAAAAAATAGAGCGAGAATTTTCTCGTATAATTTTCAAATGATATTTGATTAGTTGGTATAATTAGAGATCTGGAATGACAGAAAATATTTTAAATGGGAATAACAAATGCTGAATTTCAAAATGAATGACTATAAAGTAATACCTAACATCCACAGTGCAAATAGAAGACTAGGGAACGAAGACCAAGCTTAAGTACAGGTGGACAAGATCTAGAACAATAATCCCCAACCTTTTTGGCAACACAACTGGTTTCATGGAAGATGGGGAGGCAAAGAAGGGACAAGAGGCAGAGCTCAGATGAGCTGGACTTGTCCCACTGTGGAATGGGGGTGGGGCGGGTGGAGATAGGAGGCGGAGCTCTGGTGAGCTTTGGTTGTGGCCCGATTCCAAACAGGCCATGGCCTTGTACTAGTCCCTGGCACGGGGGCTGGGGACCCCTCATCTAGGGAGTCCTAGTGGACTTAAATAACAGCAAGAGTGGGCAGAAGAATGGGTACTCAACTATCCTTTACAGGGATGGTCACAAAGCTCATTTTAGACCCCTTTGCTCAAGCCTTGTAATAGGACATGTTGATGACCATGGCAAAGATTCAAAGTTGGGGACAGAGATTTTAGGTCACCGAGAGCTAGAAATCCATGAGTGGCACTGGGAACAATTTTTCTTACCTTTTTCAAGACAGGTTGGAGGCAGGCTGTAGAAAGAAGGCAGCCAGTGACATGTGGTTGAGGACACCACCAGGACATTGATAGAAGCAGTGTAAAGGTGGTAAAAAATCAATCCCAGAGAAGTCCCAGCAGTTGCCACCATGTCCCTGTATATGTTGAAACCAGCAACTGACTAATGTTCAGAAGGTGGGAACTGAGTATCTACCAGAATTGCTAAGACTGTCCTCCTAAGAGTAATAATGCTAGCAAGTGAGTAAGAACAGGAGTCAGACATTTACTGCAGGAAGGGAGCTGATTGACCTGGCAATGGTGGTGGCAGAGAGAACACTGAATGGGGGAAGAGTGTTTTCCCTACGGGTATACAGATCAGGGATGGGGTTGACCCAATGGGGTAAAGCCATAAAATGACTTCATCCCCTGTGCATGAGGAGTCTAATGGTTCCATCTGGAGGAAACAGAGTTACCATTGAGAGATAGTCATCCTCATGAGATATAGATGTTTATGAAAGGAAAAAGTGGGCCTTCCTTTATAACATTCTAACAATGTTTTCCCCATGTAATTTGTGTACTCCATTATGAAGTATTAATGGGATTTTTCAGTCAATTAAATACTATATGCAAACGCCATCAAAATGTAATTAGCAGTAAATTAAAAGTGGCCATGAAATGGAAATTGGTGAGAGAATAACCTATCCCCTGCTGATTAGTAATAGCTACCATTTGTTGAGTACTTACTATGTACCAGGCAGTGTGCCAAGGACTTGGAATCATGATTTTATGGCATTTAGTCCTCACAACAACCACAGAGGTAAATAATAGTTTCCCCCAATTTATAAAGCAAGTAGTTGAGACACAAAAAAATCTAAGTAACCTGTTCTAAATCAGCCAGCCAGTAAGCAGCAGAGCAGTTCTGGTCCAGCCTCCTCTGGCTCCAAAGCCAGGCATTTAACCACTGAACTGGCGGCTTTCCCCCTGTGCCATCACCATGGCATTAGGCAGGTAGAGAGGCTTCTTCCTTTCTCCCCAGTGCTCCAATATTCTTGGATGGGCTCTAGAGTATTCCTAGAAAAGGCATATGCTAATGGGGAAAAAAATCACATCTTCAATAAATGAACCCTCCAGTAACTTCCACAGCAGTAGAACACAGAAGTTAAAGGTCTATACACTCTATAACCTGAGGAAAAGTAACTCTTTGGTTTTTCCACTTGATATCTGTGATATAGGGATGATGAGAAAAGTGCTTATATCTTAGGTTGTTGAGATGACTAAAGGGTTCGATGCATATAGAAGTTAGGACAACACCTGTCACATGGAAAGCACTCAGTAAGTTATTTTTGCAAGCCAATGCTTATTGCTCCTTAAGGATATAGGTTCCATTCAGCTGACTTGGAATCCCTGGGGCTCCAACCTGAGGACTATGCAAATGTGTCCCTCACTCAATTCTAACACCTTCCCCCTTAGTTAGGAAAAGACTAAGCACATAATCCTTCATCTCTGTGTCTCTGAACAGCTCTGCTCAAATATAACCTTACTCTTTTCTAACATTTCCTAGGGCTTCTCCCTGCATCCAAACTTACATCAGGCAAAATAACCTCTCCATTGAATTGGAATTTAAAAGAAGCATATATCACAACCCTCATATTTCCATCTTAAATCTCAAGTTAGTTTCTGAGACACCAGCCCTCATTCAACACCCCACCAGCTCTCATCTGCCCCACCAGCTCATCACTCCCCACCGCCTTTGTTCCCAATCTCACCCACTAAATTAGGCATGTCTTTGTATCACTCATCTTTTTTCTTCCCCATTACTCTGTCTCCTCATACAAAAAATATTCCACAGGCAGTATTTGTTCATGAAATGATTTTTTAAAAATAAGTAAGTGGCACTACTTCAGGGGTCCCCAGGAGCAACTCCACGTTCAGTGCTTTGCCGCAGGGACTCACAAGACTCAGCACGTAGACATCAGTGAAATGGTACAAGGCAAATCAGCAGAGGGAAAAGGCACATGTCTTAAAGTCCAGCAGAAACCAGGTGCAGGCCTCCAAGAGTTCTCTCCCAGTAGAGGCACACAAGATTTGCTTAATTCCTCCAACAGTAAATTATGACACCATCTGTCAAGAGTTGTCTACCCAGTAAGCTCAATAGAGTCTCGGCATCCAAGGTTTTGTTGGGGAGCTGGCCACATAGGCACCCTCTACCTAGAGCATGTCAAAATTTCAGACTCCCAGAAAGAAAGCAGATGTTCAGAATAAACCATAACATTTGCACAGTTTAGACACACTGTGCCACTCTTATCAATTTGCAAAAACTTCATATCAATGTATGGAACTATTTACCGAATTCCCAGATGCCAGCTAATGGCCAACCTTACTAACAGACCTTTCTAAGAGAAGCAGTGTCAGGCCTGGCTATGTTAACCTCATTCAGCAGAGGCAGAATAAAATGTGAAATCTCGAATGCTTCTTTCAGTTTCTTGGAGTCCTTTTCAGCAGTTGTCTATAACAATGTAAGGAGATCACAAGTAACTTAGAACTAATGATCATTAAAATACCAATATTCACACATAAATTAATGAGAATTCAAGGCCATCCTAGAACAATAGCACTTTAATTGCTTTCTTCTAAAACTTCTTTTATGGGAGAGAAAGAGGTTTAGGGACAATGAATGGGGTTGGCACTGGGAAGGTCATCACATTTCTCAATTGCTACAGAAAAGGAAAGATTTAAAGGTCTGATCTAGTCAACTTTCCCAGTTAAGAGACTTAGGAACTGAGGTCCAAGAAATGCTCTTCTCATCTCAGGAGGCAGCCAGCTAATAAAGGGTAAACAGGTGGCAGCTGGGATGCTGTCTATGGACCTCAAGGTCATCTCTGATCTCGAAATCTTTCCTTAGTTTTAAGTACAGAGCATGGCTGCTTTGCTTGTTTTCTTCATTCACAGTCTCTTGATGGCTCTCCAGAACTTTTTTGAGGTCACTTAATATTTGACAGGGGTGCTAAGAATATTCAATAGAGAAAAGGAGAGCTTCAAAAATGGTGTTTAGAAAACTGGATAACCACACGCAGAAAAATAAAATTGGATCCCTGTCTTAAACCACTCCCCCTCAACCCCTCAAAAAAAAAAAAAAAAACAAAACAGTTCAAAATGAATTAAAAGACTTAAATTTAAGACATGAAATCATAAACCTCCAAAAGAAAACACAGGGGGAATTATTCTTGATGTTGCCCTCGGCAGTGATTTTCCTGAACGTGGCACCAGAAGCAAAAAAGCTTCTGCACAGTAAAAGAATTTAAAAAAAATGAAGGCAACATACAAAATGGAAGAAAATGTTTGCAAACCACTTCTCATAAGAGGCTAATATCCGAAATATTTACTGTTAAAAACAAGACAACTGGCCCAAAATGGAGGCACTTGTATGAAGCTACGCATCACCAAACCAACATGATTTCTCCCAGAAATGCAATTTGAAATCAGTCACTCAGGAACCGTCTCATCATCACTAGTGAGGTATTCGACCTGACAGACCTTTGCCATCCCCTAAGCAGGGGTGTCCAGCCTTGTGGGCTGCATGCAATCCAGGATGGCTATGAATGCGGCCCAACACAAAATTGTAAATTTACTTAAAACTTTTTTTGCTCATGTTTTCATCAGTGTTGTGTATTTAATGTGTGGCCCAAGACAATTCTTCTTCCTCCAGTGTGGCCCAGAAATGCCAAAAGTTTGGGCACCCTGCTGGAATCTTGTAAGAGCCAACCCTCTTTTTTCACCTACCATAACTTTTTTGTTCCCACTCCCTTCTGCCTAGAAAGCTCTTTCATTTTATACAGTTCCTTCTTGGGGCTCCTTTCTCTCTGCTACATTGGATATTGTCCAATTTGAATCAATGTTTGCTCAGATAAACTCAAGATTTTTACTATGCCTCAGTTTATGCCTCACTCTTTTAACAGTTCCAGAGTCAGAAAAGGGAACCGAAGGAGACTCCAGATGGACCCAGGGGCAATGAGCAACCTGGCAAAGGTACCTGGTAAGACCTCCTGCCTCTGGAGGAGGTGGGGAAGTCCCTCTGGGATCCTAGCTCCACAGCTCTATGTTATGAGCATTCAGACTTCAAGCATTTATTTTTCTGGACCAGTGCTGGAAAATGGCCAGGGCCAGACCAGGGCCAGGCCCAGCCCAGTTTAAGCTTGATTCACTCCATTGTGTTGTTTTAAGGCTAAACAACAGGTTAAATTTACCAAAGATAATCTTGGATTACAGTGGCCAAAGTGAAGAAATTTTAACTGAGATAAGGTTATTCATTTACAAAGTGCCCTAGAGAAAAAGGGGTCTCAGCCAAGCACTCACCATAAAGAGCAGAGGGAAAATTATTTTGCCTTCTCTACATAGTTTCCAGAGACCAGAGTGAGACCAACTGGGACATCTTACTCACTCAGGAGCCTGCAGAGGGTTCCTGGGAACACAGGCAGAAGCCAGCCAAGGGTGAGCTCTTATCAAAGTTAGCTCTCCCAGACCTCTATCTGAGGGGCCCGATGGAGAGAGGAAGGACAATTTTTACACTGCCCCTTCCTTTCCAAATTCACACTGTCAGGCAAAAAACACTTGTAAGAATTACATCTTTCCACTGTGATTTGTAGATTTGCTTTTGGGTATTCCTCGGTGGTCTATCCATTCTTTTCCAGAGAGAACTATTGTTTTCTTGTTTCTCTTTTACTGAGTCTAGACTTGGCACTAGACTTCTCCTGAGAGCTAGACTTGGCACTTCAGGCTGGGGGCCTCAAAAATATGGCCAGACAGAAATGTAGGCTACACTTCATTTGTGTCTTGGGTCCTACTGACTGTTGCCAACTCCTAGGGAAGTTGTCTAAGACTTTCTTTCTTTGGATTAGCTTTGCAAGTGGCTCTGGATCTTGGGAGGGTCATATCTTTTGCCTTTTTCATCTTCTTTGGGGATGCCTCTTGCATTCATGGGGTTGTTCAGTACTGCCAGGAATATTTACTGTTTGTCCTGCTTGAAACCTGAGAAGATATTTGAAAGGTTTTTTTGTTTGTTTGTTTTGTTTTGTTTTCTTGTTGTTTTTAATGGAACTAGCGTCAGAAGTTAGCCACATTGGAAGCTAATATTCAGGGCCTCCCTAAACTTAACTAAAAGGTAGGGGTGGTTAATTCTTAAATCTTAAGTGAATGAGAACATAAGAGACAGAAACCCTAGAGAAAGTAGGTAGAGAAGGGATATGAGTGGGCATAGGAAAGTAGAAAAGAGACTTCCCTGGTATTCAGGATCTTCTGGAAAAGAGGATTGTGTGAGAAGATTAATTCTCAAGGACCAATAACCATACTAACCATTTTTTTAGTAAGCTTCTGGTCGCTCCTTCTGTGGTCCCAGAGCACTTTGTCTATTCTATTTGCAAGTGGTCACTAAACAAATAATTTATTATAAGTCTATTTCTTGTAGACTCACGCAAAGCAGATACTTGGTGCTAGTAATTTTGCACCGGACATGACCACAGAGCCGGCAAAGAGAAAGAAACAACCAAGTCTCTCATTAAAAAACTGTTAAAACAGCAAAATGAACAAATTAATATATGAACAAATGAAAATTGTGGATGAATGAAGAAACCAAATGCTGCTCTTAAAAAATGGCCTGTTTGGACTTTACAGTCTGTCCCCAGCTCTCTACTCTGAAGGACAAAGTCATTGTGAAAACTGCTGCCGGGCCACTGTGAACGGGGGTCTCTGGAGCTTCCTCCCACCTTTCCTAGTATCCTTTCTTTCCGCATCGACTGGTCCTTTTATTTCTCTCTATTAAAAATAGTTCCACTTGGTTCTTTTTAACTCCACTTCCGAATCCATACAGTACTGTCTGTGTGTGTGTGTGTGTAAAAGCATGAATGAATGTGTGTAGGCGTGAATGTCTGCACATGTGTTTTAAAGTCTCATTTTATTTCTGGATTACTAGTGCTGGTTATGCTAATCAGAAAAACACAGTTGTTTTTAAGCTCAAGTCCCAAGAGAAAGCACCTCCTAAAGCTAAAAATGCATTCCAGCCAATATCCAGAGGTCTACTCTAAATAACCGTGCATCTGTCTGCAAATGGCTTTAAATCATGAGACAAACTTGTACCTTCTGCCCCATGTCTGATGGAAAGTCATATTTAATATTATTTCTCTCTGAGCTTCAATTACAAATGAATCTGTTTTAATTTCAAGTACTGAAAAAATAAGCAAAGCAGCTGGGCTTGCAATAAATCACCAGATAAATGTGCAGAAATTGTACAGACCAAACAAGGAGACAAGCACAGCTGCCATCACTGGGACATTCCATTCTCTGCCAGCAAGGCCGATCTGAGACACCACCTCACAATGAACAGCCCTTCTTAGGTCACTGGATCCTGAAAGATCTATTTACATAGACAGACATGATCCCAAATCAGAGGGAAATTGATATTCTGAAAATAAAATGTCAACAAATGTTTGAAGTTTCTCTGGCTTACTTAGACCACACTTCAATCTTTAGTTGAAATAAAACACAAGAGAACACAATCTTCCTTGGCTTTTAACAGTCATTAGCATGGTGGAAGCAACAGATCTGAAAAAAAATAAAAAACTTAGCATGATGCTCTCCAGTTCCATCCGTGCTGTCGCAAAGGGTAGGAGCTCCTTCTTTCTTTCTGCTGCATATAATTCCATTGGTGTAAATGTACCACAGTTTTTTGATCCATTCATTAACTGAAAGGGGAACGGTTTAGAGCAACAAGTATAAAGGACACATGGACAAAAACTATGGGGGGTGGAAATGGGAGGGAGGTAGGGAGGGCTGGGGTGGTGGGCTGGGGACGGGGTAAAAGACAGAAAACTGTACAATATCAACAATTAAAAAAATACTGATTAAAAAAATAAAAAATAAAAGATTAAAAAAAAACAAAAAAAAAACTTAGGAATGACCTGAAACAGGTTCACTGGGGATTATTTCTGTAACTGGCACTCACAACGATGCTCTCAGGAACAGACCGAGACTGCAGACCTGAGCTCTTTCTACAGTCCACCACTCCCGTAAGCTGGCTTCACCACAGTGTGTTGTTGCCATTAGCTTTATGGTAGACAGCTCCTAGGCATACAAGGACTGCTACTGGACACTAAGGGGAGATAAAGGACACTAGCAAAGGGAGAGGGTGGAGAGGCGAGACTGCTGGTTCATGTCCCCTCTGCTATTTCAATCACCTTCAATGTGACACTAACCTCTGGAGAGGGAGAAGGACTAGAGGTTGAGATAATTACCAGAGGTCAATGATTTCATGAATCATGCCTACATAATAAAGTCTCCATAAAAACTCTAACTGAAGAAGTGTGGGGTGGAGTGGGGGAGGGGAGATGGCCGCTGAGTAGGTGGAAGCTGAACCCACTTGCTCATGCCCCAGCACAAATTTTCAGCTGATCTTTTGATAAACGACCTGAACAATCAATGGGAACTTAGCTAATATGAATTTCTGAGGCCAAGGAGCACAGAGGAAGCTCTGCACCATCCAGTAAGAGATTTAATAAGTTGAAGGGGAGATACCTACAGCAGAAGAGAGAACACAGGAAAGAAAACACAGCTTAGTAGCTCCCGCCCCACCCAGAGTGGGAGCCCCAGTCCCTCACAGGGAACCCCCAACCAATTGGGAGAGACCTGGAAGGATATACAGAGTCTGGGAGACTCAAGCTGCACACACACAGCAAGCAGCACGTCCATAGCTGCAGCTCCAACCTGGAGAGTCTAAGAGAGAAAGTCTACCTCCTAAAATTCTCGGAGGCACCAGCATGCTGGGGCCAGCCCTGACCAAGAAAGACTTCTTGCCTTTTGGGGAGATGGAGTACACAGAAGCCAGGCAGTGGCTTGGAGCTGCAGTGCGGGTGCCACGTAGGGACTTTTCTTGAAGAGGGGAGCAAAGGCATGGCTGTGCACGGAGCCTATGTGTACACACAGCTGCCCTGCCAACAAAGAGGCCAGATTGAAAGAGTGGTCTGTGCCCACTGAACCCAGCTGGCTGGGAAGAGTAGAAGGCTGTATGATGAAGGGATTGTGGGGTCCCACCCAGTGCGACTGGCGAGTGGAGGTCTGTGTGCAGAATGGAGGGTTTGGGTCTGAGCCTCCTGCACCAGCAGTGAGCTGGAAGCTACATCAGCAAGAGCCTAGTGCCTGAGAATCTTTGCAGACACATAGGGCCCTTCAAACCATGGAGTATGGACCTCTGAGAAGGAGACAGCGTGTCCGCCCCCCACCTGCAGGATTGCAAACTCAGCAGAACAGTAAGGCCAGGTTTGAGAATCCCCTGCCAGGCGCATATCTGCAGAGGAAAGAAAGAGAATCTCCAAAGGCTCCCTTTATACACTTTTATCAGACACTCTGCTGGCTCCTCTGTGGACCTTATTCCACTGAAAACAGCACAGCACAGAGATTAGGAATTGGCACAGCAAGAGCTATTCAGGGGCCTGCCCAGCCTAGGCTCTCACACAGAACTGCTATCAGGGCCAAGCAAGAAAAAGCTGACCCTTTTACACAGATGGGCCTCTCACATGGAACAGACAGCTAATTCATCAGAAATTATACATTATTGGAAATAATCTGGAACAGACCAAGACGTGTGGCACAGGGGTGGGGGAACACACCCCTTCAGGGAACACCATCTTCCCTGAAGACTGAATAGCTCCTCCCAGGGGGGTGGTCCAGGGATCCCACCCTCATCGCACCATAGGTCCCTTCTGGAGGCAGATGGAGGTGGTGCACGAGATGCTGTCAGACATTAGATGAACCATCCCTGGGCCTTGTGCTGATAAAAAGCCAGCAGGACCTAACAGCGAGGACCAGACAAGCCTGAAGGAGACAGCCACAGACTGTGGATCATTTCTAACGTCAAACAAGCTGCCTAAAGCTAGACTGGGACACCAGGTGACATCAGGGATGGATCCTGAAGGACAAGACACTAGGCCAACAAACACGAGACTGTGCTGCAGTGAAGTCCACCTCATTCTTTTTCATTATTTGCATTCTTTTTTTTCCTCCTGCATAGCTTTTTAGCATTGTTTCTTTGTCTTCAGTTATGTTCCAATTATTTCACTATTTTTTATCTTATACATATTTTATTTTATTTTTATTTTACTTTTATTTCAAATTTTACATTATAGTCTTCCCTTCTCTTACACCATTTTGCCCTCTTCCTTCCCTTTCTTATTTTTGTTTTAAATTTTATTTTGCCCTTTCTATGCCTTGTTTCCACTCCTTACTCTTACTAGTTCTCCTCCCTCCATCTTCTCAAAACCATCTTTCTTTCCATTGGTCATCTCACATTCTTTTTTCCTTTCTTATAATATCTTTTTTGTCATCTCACCTTTACTAATATTTGCTCAGTCATCATTGATATTGGAGTGGTTGTTGCATTTCTTCAATTTTATCCCTAGATTTTTACTATTTTTAAAATTTTAAATCTTATATTTTACTGTTCCTCTATTCTTACTCCATTTCACCTTCTCCCTGCCATGTCATATTTTCATTTTAAATTTTATTTTCTCCCTTTCTTAGCCTGGTTTCTAACCCTTACACTTATTATTTCTCCTCCCTCTACCCTCTCAAAACCATTTTTCATTCCTTTACAAACATTTTTTCATTTCTTTTTTCTTTCTTATAATATTATTCTCTTTCTACCTTTATTAATTTTTGCCCATTTGTCATGGATATCACTGTGATGATTGTTTTTCTTCAATTTGCTTCCTATTTGTTCACTATTTTTTCTCCAAACCTTATATTGTAATTTTTCCTTTACTTCCTAAATTTTGCCGTTTCCTTGCTATTTTATTTATGTTGTTAATTTTCTTTTCTCCTTTTCTTCACCTTGTTTCTACTCTCTTCTTCTATTATTTCTCCTCTTCCTGCCCTCCCAAAATCATTTTTCTTTCTGTTAGTCACCTCACATTCTTTTTCCCTTTCATATAATATTCTCTTTGTACATTTATTAATCTTAGCTCATTTGTTGCTGATATTATGGTAGTGGTTAGGGGGTATTTTTGCTGGTGTGGTTTTCGTTTGCTGGGTTGTTTTTGTTTTCTTCTAGCAGCTCCAGCATACAGGATGTGATGGGGGTTGTGATTCTCAGTCAGCCAGCCAGAGGGAAGAACCCAACAATGAATGAGTTAACAACAACCAAAACACAATTACAACAAAAGAGCCCACACAAACTGCATAATGGACATCTCTAGAGTCTCCACCTCAGGAGTTCAAGGAGAGTGCACCAATGAGTCTCACAAGACTCCTACCACAGAAGGCCATCCTATAAAGACAAGGAGTCGAAACAGATCAATCTAATGTGCAGAAACCAACAAAAAGAGTCACCTAAAATGGGGAGACAAACAAACAACCCCCCAAGAGAAAAGTAAGGAGAAATTCCGAGAAAGAGTGCTAAATAAAATTAAGGTAAGCAATTCATCAGACACAGAGTTCAAAGTAATGGTTATAAGGATGTTCCAAGAACTCAATGAGAACTACAGGGAACTTAGTGGGAACTACATCAGCATGAAAAAGGACATAGAAACTATGAATAAGAACCAGGAGGGAATGAAGAATACAATTTATGAAATGAGGAATACACTAGAAGAAATTAAAAGCAGGTTTGTGAAGCAGAGGATTGAATCAGCAAGTTAGAAGACAAGGTAGAAAAATAAAAACACCTAGTCAGAGCAACAAAATGAAAAAAGACTAAAAAAGAATGAAAACAGTTTAAGAAAACTGCAGGACAACATAAACTGTGACAATATTTACATAATGGGGATACCCAAAGGAGAAGAAAAGGACCAAGGGATAGAAAACCTGTTTGAAAAAATAATGACATAAAACTTTCCTAATTTGGTGAAAGGGAAAGTCATGCAAGTTCAGGAAGCACAGAGAGTCCCAATCAATATCAACCCAAATACCCCAGCACCAAGACACATCATAATTAAATGGTAAAACTTAAAGACAAAGAGAATCTTAAAAGCTGAAAAGGAGAAACAGCTAGTAACATACAAGGGAGCTCCAATAAGGTTATCAGTTGACTTCTCAACAGAAATACTACAATCCAGAAGGGAATGGCATGGAACATTCCAAGTAATGAAAAACAAAGACCTGCAACCAAGACTACTCTATCTACCCACGAAGGCTCTCATTTAAAATAGAAGGCAAAATAAGGAGATTCCCAAACAAACAAAAAAAAAAAGTACATTTCCACCAAACCAGCATTGCAAGAGATGCCAAAGGGTCTGCTTTAAGAAGGTGAAGAAAAAGAGAGAGAGGAAGACAGGTACAAATGTAAAAACATAGCAATAAATAAATACCTATCAATAATAACCTTACATGTAAATGCATGAAATGCTCCAATCAAAAGATACAGAGTAGTTGAATGGATAAAAAATCATGACCCACACATTTGCTGCGTACAAGAGACCCACATTAGAACAAAAGATCTATACAGGCTGAAAGTGAAGGGATGGAAAAAAAATATTCCAAGCAAATGGACATGAAAAAAGAACTGGGGTAGCAATACTTATATCAGACAAAATAGACTTCAAAACAAAGGTTACAATGAGAAACAAAGAAGGTCACTACAAAATATTTAAGGGAGTTGTCCAACAAGAAGACGTAACCTTTGTAAACTCATGCACCCAACATAAGACCACCTAAATACATAAGGAAAATGTAGGAGGACTTTAGGAAGGAGATTTCCTTCCTTCAGTCATTGTAGGGGATTTTAACACACCATTGTCAACAATAGACAGATCATCCAAATAAAAAATCAACAAGGATATTGTGACAATGAACAACACCCTAGATCAAATGGACTTAATTGATATCTATAGAGGATCTCACCACAAGGAAGCAAAATATATATTCTTTTCAAAGATAGATCATTTTCAAAGGTAGACCACATTGTACAACACAAAACAAGCCTCAAAAAAATTCAAGAAAATTGAAATCATATCAAGCATCTTCACAGGTCACAATGGCTAGAAACTAGAAATCAACCTCAAGGAAAAAACTCAAAAACATTCAACTACATGGAGACTGATTAACATATTATTAAAATAATAAATGTGTTAACAATGAAATCAAAGAAGAAATTAAAAATTATCTGAAAACAAATGAAAATGAACACACAACAACCCAAAACCTATGGGACACAGCAAAGGCAGTCCTGAGAGGGAAATTTATAGCAATACAGGCCTATATAAAGAAGATAGAAAAATCTCAAACAACCTAACCCTACCCTACATCCATAAGAACTAGAGGAGACTTCTGGTCAAGATGGTAATATTAACAGACATGTCTCTCCGCTTTGCAAAGCCACTTCAAAATTACAACAAAAATATAGAACTATCACTCAGAACTATCAGAAACTGAGTTGAATGGAAGTCTGAAAACTCCAGAATTAAAGAAACCACATCCATCCAGACTGGTATGAAGGGTACAGAGATGAAACAGGCTGGTCCCTCATCCACATGTGCTGAATAAAAATTCAGGAGGGATAGCTCAGGAGCAAGAAGTCCAAAACCCACACCAGGACCCCCAGTCCAGGGTTTCAGTGACAGGAAGAGAAATTTCCACAGCTTTTGGCTGCAAAATCCAGCAGGAATTGAGTTGATGAAAGATACTGCTGGAGCCCCCAGCAGTTCTCTTAAAGAACCCACAAACAAACTCACTCCCTCTGAGCTCTAGCACCAGGGTAGCAGCTTGAAAGGCACCAGTGGTACATAGGGAGAAACTAAAATGTCTGGCATCAAGACAAGCAGAGGCCATTGCTCTTTTTGTAAACTTTCTCCCCACAGAGCCAGCAAGCTGGTGCCATGTCTCAGACTCCATCAACCTTGATGAACGGACCCAACTTAGAGATTTCCACAGACTCTGTGCCATCCAACTTACAGGTCTACCTAAGCCGGTTTTCCATATGAATGGCTGGTCTTGGCTCATACTTCACAATATCCTAAATCCCATCAAACAAGCTACAACTGGCTTCAGTGGGCTCCAGGCCTGGCACTAGCAGCATTTAGCCTAGATTCACAGCTGGGTTTCACCAGGTAATCTCCAAGCACAGCATAAGCAGCAGCCATCTCAGATTGTTTTATAGCTCAGGCAGGGTGGCCCCAGGCAAAACACAGGTGGAGACTGACCTTGGCCTACACTACCTGGGAAACCCCAGCTCCAGGGCACCCAGAAAGAAGACAGCTAAAGACCATGTGGAGCACCACCCCATGCTCTGGCCCAGCTGGTCCTCCACAGAGGGCTGAGGTTGGTGGTCAGTGGACATACCCAATCCTTTCAGCTGACTGGCCTGGATAAATCTCTCCTATTGATCTGCCAATAGTAACCAAGTCTCAACTACATAAGGAGGGTGTACTCAGCCACATGAAGAGTAGCTGAGCACCCAGCTCGGTTAAAAAGGGGAGGCTATGCAACTGGACTCTACAGAACACCGACTACATTAAGCCACACTACCAAGACACAGAATTACACCAACTCTACCTAATACGCAGAAACAAACACAGGGAGGCTGCCAAAACAAGGTGCCAAAGAAGCATGGCCCAAATGAAAAAACATATCAAAACTCCAGAAAAAGAGCTGAATGAAATGGAGATAAGTAATCTATCAGATGCAGAGTTCAAAACACTGGATATAAGGATGCTCAGGGAACTGAGAGAGGACTAGGCAGCATAAAAAAGATCTAGTCAGAAAGGAAGGATACAGTAATTGACATAAAGAACAATTTGCAGGGAAACAACAGTAGACAGGATGAAACTGAGAATCAAATCAATGATTTGGAACATAAGGAAGCAAAAAACAACCAATCAGAATAAGAAGAAGAAAGAAGCAAAAAAAAAAAAAAAATGAGAGTAATATAAAGCAGCCTTGAGACAACTTCAAGAGTTTCAACATTTGGTTTGTAGGGGTGCCAGAAGGAGAAGAGAAAGAATAAGAAATCAGAAATCTATTTGAAAAAATAGTGAAAGAAAATTTCCCTCATTTTGAAGGAAATAGACATGCAAGTCTGGGATGCACAGAGAGTCCCAAACGTGATGGATGCAAAGAGGCTCACTCCAAGACATATCATAATTAAAATGCCAAAGGTTAAAAAGAGTGAGAAAATCTTAAAAGAAGAGAAAGGAAGTTAGTTACCTAGAGAGGAGTTCCCATAAGACTGTAAGCTGATTTCTCAAAAGAAACTTTGTAAGCTAGAAGGGATTGTCAAGAAGTGCTCAAAGGTATGAAAAGCAGGTACTTGCAGCCAAGATTGCTCTGCCTCGCAAAGATATTATTTAGATTCAAAGGGCAGATAAAGAGCTTCCCAGACAAGAAAAAACGAAAGTTCATCATCACCAAACCATTATTGTATGAAATGTTAAACGGATTTATTTAATAAAATGAAGAACAAAACTATGAATAAAATGTCAAAAATACATATCAACAACTGAATCTAAAAAACAAACTAAGCAAATGAAGAACAGAGACAGAATCATGGATACGGAGAACAGTTTGATAGTTACCAGATATGAGGGGCATGGGGAAAAATGGGTGAAGAATGAGTAAGATGTACAAATAGTGTTGGGAACTGCCCTGCCTGGTTGCGGAAGCTGTAATCCCCTGTGGCTAAAGCTGATTAAAAAGACCTTGGGACCATAGACCACTAAGGAGACAAAGCTTATCTTCCTGGCAGGGGTGCCACCTCTGCCCCCTTTCACTTCACTCTGCTTGGCTCTGGGCAGATAACTGGTTAGCCAATGACAGGTAAGATTCCTCAAGGGAGGGATGACCTAAGATAGTCATGGTCATGAAGGGGCCCTCAGGGAAGAACTTGGGAGCCTATGAAAAAAGGAAGTGATGGACCCTCGCCCCTCATCTTTGACATAGCCGGAGTCCTCATTCTGTGTGCGTCTGCACGGAGTCTCCTAATCTCTTGGCTGCTTTACTTCCCCTACCTGACTCAAGGCTGAAACAATGCCTTCAGCCTGAAACAATGCCAGAGGTGGGCACAGCCCTGTGCTGGAAAGGGCAGGTTCCCTGGAGCAATCAGGCCTAAGAAAGAATTCATAAAATCCTATTAAACCTACTTTGCTAATACCGTCAATTTAAATGATAAGGGTCCAAGCCTGAAATGAGTTTGTTTCCCCAAAGTTTTATGGCCATTTAGCTATTTGACCCTGACTCAAAATAAGCCCTCATAGTTCTTTGAATATTATCTATTATTTAATCATTACTTCCTGACAATGATTGATGAGCTTTATGTGTATGCCTTGTATTCCTATGCAAATTAAACCCAATAAAAGCCCATTGAGGAACAGGCTCCTGGCCCTTCTCCTTTGAGAGATCTGCCACCTCTCCTCCCCAAGCAGATCATGTCTTGGTAGACTTATTCTCGTCTGTGGCAGACAGGGGTCCCTGTGGGCAGAGCTCCTCACCCCTACACACACACACAATAGGTAGGCACAGAATAGCCAAGGGGATGTAAAGTATGGTCTACGAATGGAGTAGCCAAAGAATTTATATGCATGATCCACGGACATGAACAATGGTGCGGGGGGTGGGGGGGGAACTGCCTGAGGGAGTGGAGGGTACTGGTGTAAGGGGCGCAAAGAGGGAATGTTCTGGACAACTGTAATAGCATAATCAATAAAATATAATTAAAAAAATAGAACTACAGGAACACCAACCAAGCCCAGAGTGAGTAGAAGGAAGGAATTAAGATCAGAGCAGAATTAAATTACATAGAGACTAATAAAACAATTCAAAGGATCAATGAATCCAGGAGCTGGTACTTTGAAAAGATAAACAAAACTGACAAACTTTTAACCTAACTCTTCAAGAAAAAAAGACAGAGGACCCAAATAAATAAAATCAGAAACAAAAGAGAAGTAATAACTGATACCACAGAAATACAAAGGATTGTAAGAAATTACTATGAATAATTGTATGCCAGGAAATTGGACAACCTGGGTAAAATAGATGAATTTCTAGAAATATACAATCTTCCAAAACTGAATCAGGAAGAAGCAGAAGCCTGAATAGATCGATAACAACTAGCAAAATCAAAGCTGTAATCAAAAAATTCCCAGCACACAAAAGCCCTGGACTGGATGGCTTCATGGGAAAATTTTACCAAACAGTCAAAGAAGAACTAACTCCTACCCTTCTCAAACTATTCAAAAAAAAAAAAAAATCAGCAAGAGAGAAGACTCCCAAACTCTTTTTACAAGGCCAGTATTATCCTAATTTCAAAACCAGGTAAAGACACAAGAAAAAAAGAGTACTGAAGGCCAAGAGCTCTGATGAACATAGATGCTAAAATCCTCAACAAAATTTTGGTAATACATATCGAGCAATATATTAAAAAGATCTTGTGTCATGATCAAGTGGAGTATATCTCAGGGATGCAAGGATGGTACAAAATTAACATATCAATAAATGTAATACACTGAATAAACAAAATGAAGGGCAAAAACCACATTAGTATATCAATAGATGCTGAAAGAGCATTTGATAAAATCCAGCACCCATTTATGATTAAAAAAACACTCAGGAAAGTGGGAATAGAAGGAGCATACCTCAACATAATAAAGGCCATATACAAGACACCTACTGTCAACTTACACTCAATGAGCAAAACCTAAAAGTGTTTCTCTTAGGATCAGGAACAAGATTGGGGTGTCTGCTTTCACCACTCTTATTCAACATAGTACGGGATGTTCTAGCCACAGTGATTGGCAAGAAAAAGAAATAAAAGGCATCCAAATTGGGAAGGAAAAGGTAAAGCTGTCAATATCAGCAGAAAACATGATAGTGTGCATAGAAAATCCTACAGGCTCCAAAAATCTTCTCACCCAAATAAGTTAATGCGGCAAAGTAGTAGGATACTTGGTCAATATTCAGAAATCAATGGCATTTTTGTACACCACCAATGAACAATCAGAAGGAGAAACTAGGGGGAAAAGCCCATTTACAATATCAACAAGAAAAATAAAGTACCTAGGAAAAAAATTTAACCAAGGAAGTAAAAGACCTGTACTGAGAAAACTATAGAACACTGAAGAAAAAAATGAGGAAGATACAAATAAATGGAAGCATATACCCTGTTCATGGGTTGGAAGAAATAATATTGTTAAACTGTCCGTAGTACCCAAAGCAATCTATAGATTCAATGCAATCCCTATTAAAATACCAATGGCATGTTTCACAGATCTAGAACAAATACCCCAAAAATGTATATGGAACCAAAAGGACTATGAATAGCCTCAGCAATTTTAAAAAAGAAGAATAAAGTTGGAGGGATCACAATACCAGATATCAAACTATATCACAAGTCCACTGTAATCCAAACAGCCTGGTACCAGCATAAGAACAGACATGTAGATCAATGGAACAGAATAGAGAGCCCAGAAATAAACCCATGTCTCTATTGATCAATTAATATTAATAAAGGAGACACAAGCTTACAATGGAGTAAAAATAGCCTCTTCAATAAATGGTGTTGAGAAAACTGGATTGGTACATACAAAAAAAAAAAAAATGAAACTAGACCATCAATTTCACCATACACCATACACATTTGAATAAACTCAAAATGTATAAAAGACTTAAATATGTTGTGATACCATAAAAATCCTAGCAGAAAACATAGAAGGTAAAATGTCAGATATCCCACATAGCAATACTTTTGCTGCTATATCTCCTAGGTCAAGGGAAATAAAGGAAAAAAAATAAACAAATGGAACTACATCAAATTAAAAATTATCTACATGGCTAAAGAAACCATTATCAAAATGAAAAGGGAACCGACCACATAAGAAAACGTACAAAAAGTGTTTGCCTATGATACAACAGAAAAAGGCTTAATCTCCAAAATATATAAAGAACTCATATTTCAACACCAGGAAGACAAACAATCCAATTAAATAGACAAAGGACCTGAATAGACACCTCTCTAAGGAGGACATACAGAGGGCCTAGAGACTTATGTAAATATGCTCAGTATTACTAGCCATCAAAGAGAAACCTATTAAAACCACAATGAGATATCACCTCACACCTGTCAGAATGGCCATCATCAACAAATTAACAAACAACAAGTGCTAGTGAGGATGTGGAGAAAAGAGAACCCTAGCGCACTGCTAGTGGGAATGCAGACTGGTGCAGCCACTGTGAAAAACAGTATGGAATTTCCTCAAAAAATTAAAAATGGAACTGCCTTTTGACCCAGTGATTCCACTGCTGGGAATATACCCTAAGAATCCTGAAACACCAATTCAAAAGAACTTAGCACCCCTATGTTCATAGCAACGCTGTTTACAATAGCCAAGATTTGGAAGTAGCCCAAGTGCCCATCAACAGATGAGTGGATCAAAAAACTGTGATACACTTATGCAATGGAATACTATGCAGCAGAAAGAAAGAAAGAACTCATACCTTTTGCAACAGCATCGATGGACCTGGAGAATATTATGCTAAGTGAAATAAGCCAGATGGTAAAAGACAAATGCCATTATGATCTCACTTATAAAAGGAATATAATGACCAAAATAAACTAACGAGTAACATAGAACCAGAGACATGGAAACATGGAACAGACTGACAGGGCCCAGTGGGAGAGAAAAGGGGAATAAAGGTGGAAAGAAGGAGAAGGGACTATTCAAAGAGCATGTATGAATGATCCATGAACATGAACAACAGTGCAGGGACTGACCGTGGAGTGGGGACTGGGCTGGGTGAAGGGGAAAAAACTGAGATAATTGTAATAGAACAATATTTTTTTTTTAAAGCAAAAAGTTCAGGGAGCTTCCAGGTCTGTGGACACACTGAGGTGCTGGGAGGGTGATGTACCCAGTGAGGGCTTGGAAGCTTAGTGTCCCTTCCCCATACCTGGCCCTATGCAGCACTTCCATCTAACTATTGCTGCATGATGTACTTTACAATAAACCTGTGAACCTCAACAAAAAAAAAAAAAAAAAAATCACCTTCAATGTTATTGTGAATTGACATTTTCTAACTTGTATTTCCATCAATCTGCTTAAGGTTACATTGTTTTTCTATAGCAGAAAGGGGTAATGAACAATTAGAATAAATATGTAAGATAGAAGAGAGAGGCATTTCATTCCAAAGTTATTAAAAAGCCACATATTCCACATGTTAATGCCTTTCATGCCATATTCTAACTCATCTGACCTGAGTCTGATTATAAACATAAGGCAGTTTGCAGATAAAATTAGGAAGATTGTCAAAATCCACATATGCTTAGCACCCAGAGAATATACTAAAAGTCAAAATATCAGTTCAATGAAATATTTGGTTTGAAATATGATGTTTAAATTCTCCTGATACTTGATAGGGTGAGAACCTTTAAAAAATATGATATGGTTAAAGCAGGCTAGGTCTGTGTTATTAAGAGGAAATAAGACATTATTTATTACATTTGATCAACAGTCAATTGGAGTAATTAAAACCAGAAGCACCCAAACACCCTCTTTTCTTCAATAGCTTTAACTCTTTCAGGCTAAGAAACCACAGATGCAGAACTGGAGCTACGTGCCAAACTGTGGCTCTGAGCACTGAGAGATTAATGCTGCTTCTTCACTCATTCAACGGGGTGTTTCAGGCACTGAGGAAAACTGGCTCTATGTGGCTTTTATAAATTATTGGTATGCTGATGTTAATATAAAGCTTTTTATCCACTCCCACATTAATGTATTTTCTGGTTTAGCCTTCCTGCATGCAGTTAGTGGCTCAAAGCCCTAACTGACACACCAGAGCATCCTTAAGACCTCAGCTGTCAGCCACAGTTGGGAATACCTTTTTCCTGGAGTGAGGGCTGCTATGCAAAGGAGAAAAGAAGGGTGGATGAGTAATTTCAATTAAGTGTTCCTTTAGGGGTGGCTTTAGTTAGGAATAAGTCAAGCTCCAAACAGCGTTAAAAAAATAACAATCTTTGAAAAACAGCATCTCAGCCAGAGGGGAGCTGTCACTTATTTCTTAACAGTGCTAAATCAGTTCTTTGAAAATAAATTTTGTAAGTGTAATTTACAAGTGTAAAGTGTAAGTGTAATTTACAAGTGTAAAGTGTAAGTATTAATACTTACACAGACCAAAAGCCAAGCTCTTCAGCACTGTTAACTGTATTTCCAACCCAGTGAACCCTGTTTGTTGTGATGTAGTCTAGAACAATTGCCCATGTGACTCCCCATTTCTTGAGTTGATCTGATTTATTTTCACATATTGTACAGTCAGGCCTCAAGAACTTTCATTCAACCCCGCTACCCACCGTAGCCACAGGAAATCTTTCATGTGACTTCTATTTTTATGTGAGCTTGAATGAGTTCCTTTTAATACACAAACTTCTCAAGAGCTGTGTTTAGCTTCCCACATGTTCAGTAACGAGAGCTCCGACACAGAGTCGACACACATGATCTCAACACCCTAAGGAGATTAAGACAGAAAACAACACATTCACAATTTGAACTGCATTGAGTAGGTACGAGGAAAATACTTAACAAGTATTTGTGTTCTTCTTTAAGTCCTTTTATAAAGATATGACTCCATCTAAATTCTAGCAGAGAGATGATGGAGATTGAGCGATACGGGCTCTATTTCTATTCAGGAAAATGTCCAGTTCAGAACTCCAGTTTCCCCACTATACATAACGTGAGGGTAAGAAGTTTGGGTAGCAAACATTCAGCCTTTGCCCCATGTGTTGCTTATACATTAGCAATAATTAATACGGCTCTTACCCTGATTTCTGTATTGCAATCTCAAAATCTGATGATTATTGGAAAGGTACAACAAGGCCAAAAACAGTCACTTGCCACCCTTTATAAAGGGGTTTTTGACTTGTACGAGCTTTAAATTAATAACCAAGAGTTCAGATCCCCTGTGTTATATTCCACGTAATTACAGCATTTGCTAGGATCATACAGGAAATGGAACATACCATTGAATAAATGCTTTATTTTGAAATACTTAGAAGGAAAAGTTTCCAGTACATCTCAGCAATATATATTCAGAGTTATGATGACACTCTAGTTTGTGGAACCTGGCACTTAGAACTGGCATTGAAAGGCTTATCCAGGCTTCGAAATAAACATGGAAGAGAAAGAAAATATATGTATATGGGCATACATGTTTATATTTTATATACACACATATATACACATATACTTACATACAAATTGTTCTATATGGAATGGACTTCGATATCAACTTTCAAGTAACTATCAGCAATGAACTAAATCTTCCCCTTTGAAAAAGCAAATTAAGAATCAGAAGAGAACAAAGAAGATACTCAGATTGTTTTTAAGTGAAATGTTCTTAAAACACTAATAGATCTGACTTCCTAAGAGAAAAAGGCCAATAATGTTATGGGTTAACTTTAAAAATTAAAATATTCTAAGTTTATAGTTAGGGACTGAAATAGACAATGGTGAGCTTCCATAAAAACTATTTCAAAGAGAAATTACACGGAGCTTACATGTGTGCTTTATACTATTTTTTTTTTTCATTTTACTGAAGTCATTTAAATTTGGTGGGAAATTTAATCTATATGACCTGATTCATTTCCACACAAATCATGAAAAATCACTGTTCAGGCTTTGACATATGTTCAGAACGGTTTTTATATTTCTCCCTTCAACCCCAGGAGGCAGCACCTCACAAGAGGATAAAAACTTACATGTGGTTTCTTTACTACTCAACCTGCTCAGCAGGGGTGGAGGGGGAGTTTGGGGGCTACTAGAGAAGGGTAGTTTGAGGAATAATAATGTAGCTATGAATACACTTTGAAGTTTGCAGCACTTTGAGCTCATAGGACTAATGGTGTTGAAAATCTAAGAGTGTAAATGAAATTATGCTCGTTGGTTCCTGTATATTAATGTATACCAAGGTGACCAAAGTATATAAAAGGAAATACTTTGCCCATGAGAAGTGACTGACCTCAGCTTTGTGAACTATTTTTTTTTTTTTTTTTACTTGAAATAAATAATGCCCTTGGTTTTGGTTGGTTTTCATTTCAATTTTTTTTTGCATTTTTTATTTTTTTATTTTTTTTGATTTTTTTAATCAGTATTTTTTTAATTGTTGATATTGTACAGTTTTCTGTCTTTTACCCCGCCCCAGCCCACCACCCCAGGCCTCCCCACCTTCCTCCCATTTCCACCCCCCATAGTTTTTGTCCATGTGTCCTTTATACTTGTTGCTCTAAACCGTTCCCCTTTTCCCCTGAAATTCCCTCCCTTCCCCCTCTGGTCACTGTCAAACTGTTCTCAAATTCAGTGTCTTTGGTTATATTATGCTTGTTTGTTTGTTTTGTTGATTAGGTTCCTGTTAAAGGTGAGATCATATGGTATTTGTCTTTCACTGCCTGGCTTATTTCACTTACTGTGGTACATTTACACAATGGAATTCTATGCAGCAGAAAGAAAGAAGGAGATCCTATCCTTTGCAACAGCATGGATGGAATTGGAGAGCATCATTTTAATTTTTTAAGTGAGACTTTTATTCCTGGAGAAAATGTGCTTACTCACCCTCAAAAGAGGTCTACCAAAGTTAATTGGAAGAAAAAAGGCTTTATGATCAATGACAAAATAAGGTTAGGTTGGAATAGATGCACCAAATAAAGCATACAAATTGTAACAATTGCAATTTGGTGTTTGAATTAAGCTTCAAGACTAAACCCATCTATTTTGAAAGAATCCAAAATTTAACAGCAAGTAAAACATGGTCCCCTGTTCAAATGCCCTCTTAAATACTTATAAAGACCAAGAAAGGACCTCCCTGACTTAATGAGAAGGTGGCAGGAAGGAATGCAGCCTGAAGGGAATTCATAGGAGCGTCTTGCCAGGCAGCAAAAGCTTGCCTGGGAGACTGGGGACCTTATTTCAGAGAGAGTTACTGAGTCAGACATGGGAGAGGTAGAGTTGGAAGGGAGAACTTCAAATTGAGAGATTAGCATATGCCAGTAGTCCTCAAACTCCTGAGACTCAGGTTGCCTTTATACTTTTTTTTTTTTTTAAGATTTTTTTTTAAGTACTTTTTTTTCCCCTTTTTTTAGATTTTATTTATTTATCTTTAGAGAGGAAGGGAAGGAGAGAGGGAGAGAAACATCAATGTGCGGTTGCCTCTTGTATGTCCCCTGCAGGGAACTGGCCTGGCAACCCAGGCATGTGCCCTGACTGGGAATCGAACCGCGATCCTTCGGTTCGCAGGCCCGCGCTCAATCCACTGAGCTACACCAGCCAGGGCGCCTTTATACTTTTAAAAATTATTGAGGCTTCCTCAAAGAGTATTTTCACATGGATTATATCTCTCAGTATTTGAAATTACAACTAATTTTTAATATTTTTATTTATATATTTTAAATAACAATAATAAACCTAGAATATGTCATCACAAAGATTTTTATGAAAAATAATTATGTATTTCAAAATGAAAATACTTAGTGAGGTGTGGCATTGCTTTATTCTTCACATTTTTGTTAATTTCCTCAATGTTTACCTTAATAGAAGATAGCCATCTTCTACTGTATTCTCATATTTTCTGAATTCAGTCTGTTCCAATATGTTGTTTCATTTGAAGTATATGAAGAAAATGCAGCCTTATAAAAAATGTATAGTTGGAGAAAGAAGGAATATTTTCAAGCCTTTCCCAATAAGTGTGTATATTATTTTTGATACCCCACTAAAACTTGGAAACTGGTAGTTTTTTAAAGATAAGTTGCAATTTGGAAATTTGAAAACATAGAAATGAATTTCTCATGCTATGTTATATGAAAATACATCGGTCTATCTTCTACTTTGAATAGCTCCTTTACATATGCTTGATAGGTTCTGAAAATAATGTATTAATCATTGGGAAACTACTGAATGTCTGAGTTAAGATGCAGATCTTCCAAATATTGGCACACTGTATTATACATTATTAATAAAATCACATTTGTTGGTATTATCACCAATCTCATAGTAAAGGCTTTAAGTATTTGGAAACTGTCAAGCACATAGTGATAGATTCAAGTTTTCAAAAATTCTAATTTTTACTTGAAAGCTTAAATTATATCATTGGTGGCAAATACTGTCAGTTGTTTTCCTTGGAGTGACAGGTTCATTCCATTTTCTTATAAAATTCCTGCCAAACACTCAGGTCTAACTAAGCATCGTTTGTCAGTCATGCCTTCAAATAAAAATGGCATTTTCAGCATCTAAAGAATTGATCTGACGTTTGTTCTCATCTAAACTGTAAATATAGTAAAATCGTAACAAACATCTTATAGTATTGAACCAGACTTGTGTTTCTAGAAGGAACCCTAGGTAATGAACATATTGTATTGACTTGCCAGCATCCCTTCCTTTGAGGGGCTGCCCCTCCCCATTTCATGTTGTTTTAATGGCACACTCAATCATTGGCAATGTAGAAGGGCACAGAGACACAGCCTAGGAAACAATCCAGTGGGTTGAACCAGACACAGGTAAGCATATAACACATGAACTTGCCAGAGTTCTTTCCTGTGGTAGCTGTCAAATGGAAGAAAAAAAATGATCTCTTACAACTGGCACTGCTGAGCTTAGAGACTATGAAGCTCAAGTTGCTTTCAGCCATCTTTCCTTCCCTGTAGAGGTGGGTGCAATCAGCAGTTGAAAGATAAGCTCTTGAAAATTTTAATGTGCTTTAGTTTATTTAAGCACACACGATTTCAAATCAGGCAGCACAAAACCAAAAGAGGTTAGGAAACGCTCTTCACCTAGAGGAGCTGGGGCGAATTTTCATAGAGAAGACGTAGAAGCAAATCAATGAAATTATTTTATTGGCTATAGATTGAGCAGTGCTTTATTTGGGAAAGCTGAGTTGGCTCTTTATGATTGTTTTTTTTTCTTGAGTTTTATTTTCTCAGATTCAAGTGCAGTGATTGTGGCTTAGGTTTTAGTTTGCTTACATAGGTTACCAAGGCATTAGAGCCACCCAGACAAATAGCCTCCTTGTTTGGTTACTTTACCACAGAGAGAAGCAGAATTCATAGATAAAAGATAATGACATTGTTTGAGCCTGTGGATACGTTATATCTAAAGCCACATTTAAACCTGAGTCTGCTGAGTCCATAAATCAATATGGCCTCTTAAAGGCGATTTCAGTTGAGTTTTGCATATGCAAGTCATAACAGTCATAATACACTTTACCGGATTAGGGTCACCTTTCATTCTCAAATTTTATATGAAATTGTCCTCTTTAGAGTTTGTTTAGAGTTTATGTGTAAGAGTAATCTATTTTGTATGACTAGGCTCTAGATTCATGGGATAGAGGAGGGAAGGGAGGGGAGGGGTGGGGAGGAGATGCAATGTGAAGGAATCAAAGAAAACAAAACCAGAATGGTAGAAATAATGTAGGAATTATTTGTTCCTTAAACTTTTAAAATAATTCCTCTATGAGCCCTGGCTGGTGTGGCTCAGTGGATTGAGTCCCAGCCTGAGAACCAAAAGGTTGCTGGTTTGATTCCCTGTCAGGGCACATGCCTGGGTTGCAGGCCAGGTCCCTGTTTGGGTGTAAGCAAGAAGCAACTGAAAGGTGTTTCTCTAGCACATCCGTGTTTCTCTTCCTCTCTTTCTCCACCCCTTCCCCTCTCTCTAAAAGTAAACAAATAAAACCTCTTAAAAATAATTTTTCTGTGAAATCATACAAGTTCAACTTTTCATAGATTTTTAATATTCTCATTTATTTATGATTACTGGTTTACTGGGTTTAACTTTTCTTGAAATAATATTGGTAATTCATGTTTTGCTAGAAAATGAGTTTTGCATCCAAGTTTTCTTTTTCTTTTCTTTTTTAAGTATATTTTATTGATTACACAATTATAGTTGTCCCAATTCTTTCCCCTTCACCTCCTCCACTGGTTCTCCGCTTCGCTCCAGCAATCCCCATTTAGTTCATGTCCATAGGTCATGAATATAAGTTCTTTGGCTTCTCCATTTTTTATGCTATTCTTAACATCCCCCTGTCTATTTTTTACCTACCAACTATGCTTCTTATTCCCTGTACCTTTTCCCCCATTATCCCCCTCCTCCTCCCCACTGGTAACCCTCCATATAATGTCCATATCTGTGATTCTGTTCCTGTTCTAGTTGTTTAGTTTGTTTTTGTCTTTGCTTCTGTTTTTTAGATTCAGTTGTTGATCATTTTAATTTTGTCATTTTACTGTTCATAGTTTTTATCTTTTTTCTTAAATATGTCCCTTTAACATTTCATATTATAAGGGCTTGGTGATGATGAATTCCTTTAGATTTACCATATCTGGGAAGCACCTTATCTGCCATTCCATTCTAAATGATAGCTTTGCTGGTTAGAGTCATCTTGTTTGCAGGTCTTTGCTCTTCACCACTTTGAATACCTCTTGCCAATCCCTTCTTGCCTGAAAAGTTTCTTTTGAGAAATCAGCTGAAAGTCTTATGGGAAGTCCTTTGTAGGTAACTCCGTGCTTTTCTCTTGCTGCTTTTAAGATTCTCTCTTTATCTTTAACCTTTGGCATTTTAATTGTGTTTTGTCTTGTTGTTGCCCTCTTTGGGTCCAATTTGTTTGGGACTCTCTGTGCTTCCTGGACTTGTATGTCCATTTCTTTTGTCAAATTAGGGAAATTTTCTTTCATTATTTCTTCAAATAAGTTTTCAATTTCTTGTTCTTCCTCTTCTTTTGGGCATCCCTGTGATTCAGATATTAGCACATTTGGAGATGTCCCAGAGTCTTCTTATCCTCTTCTCATTTTTTTGAATTCTTGTTTCTTCATTCTGTACTGGCTGATTGTTTATATTTTTTCCTTATGTTCCAAATTGTTGATTTGAACCCCAGCTCCCTTCTCTTCACTGTTGGTTCCCTGTGGATTTTTCTTTATTTTACTTAGTATAGTCTTCATCTGGAATACGAGCCATACACGTATTCCATTTGCCATACTCAATGAGTTCTCTGAGCATCCTGATAACCAGTGTTTTGAACTGTGTATCTGATAGGTTGGTTACCTCCATTTCGCTTAGTTCTTTTCCTAGAGTTTTAACTGTTCTTTCATTTGGGCCATATTTTTTTGTCTCAATTTGTCAGCCTCCCAGTGTTTGTTTCTGTGTGTTAGGTAGAGCTGCTTTGACTCTCTGTCTTGGTGCACCTGTTACGTTGTAAAGGGCAGAGCCTTAGATATTCACCAGGATGGGACAACCCACTTCACCACTTTGTGTCACTGTATATGGGAGCAGGGTCAGAGAGGGAACAATGCCACTTGCTTGGCACTCACCCCACTTCCAGTCATTTTACCCACTTCCTGGGTGGTGCCCCTCTAGCTGTTGCCCTGGTGATGGTTCCCAGAGTGAATGAGTTTTTGTACATTCTAGGACTGTGGGGTCCCTTTAAACAAACTCTTCTGAGAAACCAGCAGTTTCTTCTACTGCCCCAACCCCCACTGGTTTTTACAGCCAAAGGTTATGAGGCTTTATTTTCCTACCACTGGAATCCTAGGCTGCATGCTCTGGCCTGAGGCTAGGATCACTCTCTCTCCAGGTGTCCCTCCCAGTTTTTATCTGCCACACATGGAAGTGGGACGACCCATTCCACAAGCATCCACCACTGCTGCCTCACCACCACTGCTGCCTCGCCACCTCATGGACACTGAACACCACATCCCCTCCACCCTGGCTACCCTGTACCGCCCCTCCTACCAGTCTGGATGGATATTTCTTCTTTAAATCCTTAGTTGTCAGACTTCCACACAGTTTCATTTTCTAGGAGTTCTGTTTATTTTTTGTTTTCAGGTTAACTGTGATCCTTCTTATGGTTGTATGAGGAAGTGTAGCATGTCTACCTACACCTCCATCTTAGCTGGAAGTCCCCCAGGTTTCCTTAAGAATTAGTCTACTCAAACATTTTTTATATCCTCTCTGTAGTGTGGGTATTTCACATCTCTCATTCTTAATTATACATTTGGGTATTTTCTTTCTTGATTAGATGAGCTAGTGACTTAACTGGATAGTCTTATTTGTTATCATTAATTGTTTTATTTTAAAAATAGTATTGTGTGTACTTAATAATTCTGCTATTCTAATTCATTAATTTTTACATTTATACTTGATTCTTTCCTCCTGTTTTGCTAAGCTTAATTTATTGTTCTTGTTCATTTTAGTTTACCTACCTTTAACTTCCTTACCTAGAGTCAACTCTCCTTGACTTGTTAGCGCCCCTATGTGACTTAGTTCCACCCATTTTCCCCTCATTGTTTTCTAACTTCTCCTTTAAATACAAAAAACAAACCCGTTCTTTCAGCTGGAACAGGTAATGCTTTCCTCACGATTTTTTCCAGTGGTTGGTCAGAAAGAACACTTCTTAATGCCTTTCAGAAAGCTGTTCAGCCAGGCATGAACCTCAACAGAAACACAGATGGAGCAAACAGGCCACCTTGGATACAAACCCTGCATGATCAGGAAAATAGGTCTGAGAAATATACAAATAATTTTGTCAAAGTGGAAGCCAATTCGAGGCATGGGAGAAAAGGGGGAAAGCTAAGGCCCTGGCTAAAATGTCTCGCATCACTGCACTTTGGGTATTGAGTTTAATCCTATGCAATTTATTGAATTAAACTTCCATTAATCTCCATTTAACACTGAAATTGCAAAAATACCTGATTCTTTTAATGGAAAAATTACACAGACACATCACAAAGAAAACCTAGGACCTATCCAAGGGCAAATTGTTTTTATAAGAATTTAATGTAAAGCAGTTTGACCACTTCTGAGAGGCACTCGAGAGTCCAAAAAAATGGCTTATGATTTTAGCTACTAAAAGAATAGTTATAATAACTATGATTTTTTCCAAAAAAAATCTGCAGGAGACAGGTCCTCGATGTAAACTTACAGCACTCTACAAGTTCCAGGGGAATAAAGAAAGTATTTTAAAGTGTAATACCATTGTCTGAACCTTGAAATAATTTTTATCAAAATCAGAAGATGACTTTTTAATCAGCTGAGTTGGGATTGCTTATACATGGGGTTTAAATGATTCCCAAAAACGCTTTTCAGGTTATTGTGTCATTAATACAAGGATTAAAGTGTCTTCAAAAGGCCTCTGGCTAGACAGACTACAACTGTTCCAAAGAGGCATTACATTCTAGTCTTTTGGTGATTCAGAGACTGAGGGCATGGGACCTGAGGATGAGCAGCCACTACAGAAGGGCCTGACCAAATGGGTTTCTTTTGTCATGGCATGGGTAGGAGTTGTTAAGCTGCTCTTGCTGTTTTGAATAAGAGAGAGGAAATTATTCTCCTCTGGAAAAATGTCTACCCACTCCTAAACTCCCCTGTGATTACAGTTGTACAAAACATTTGTCCTCCTATTCACAAACCAAGACTGCTGTCTCCTGTTCTGGAGCATTGAACAGCTGCTATCTGCTGCACCAGGGGAAAGGGCTGCAATTCAGGGATTAATTGAAGTAATTTCCCTAGAAACAGCAGAACTTGTGTTGGTTAAGTCATTCTGCAAGGACTGGATGAGGTTAGCAAATGAGAGCTGGGTATGATTTTTACAAATGGCAGAATCTTAAAAAGCTTCCACCTAAGGGTCACTCTTGCTAATATTTTCATGGTGCATTTCCATAGTGCATTTGATTCTTACTAAGGTGTTATTCACATTTTAGATATAAAAAAATCAGGACTCTAAATGTTAAATGAATTGCTCAAAGTCACCATTTCTGTTAGTTGTAAGGCCAATAGTAGACTTGCTGATATTAAATCATGTTTTCTTATTAATTTATTGGGGTGGCATTGCTTAATAAAACTTGTACATTTCAAGCGTACAATTCTATGGTATATCATCTGTATGCGTGTCCACCATCCAAAGTCAAATCTCCTTCCGTTGATATATATTTGACCCTCTTTACCCTTCACTATCCCCCATCCCCCTGGAAAGCACCATACTGTTTTTTGCATCTATGAGGTTTTGTTTGTTTTTCCTGTTTGTTCACTTGTTGCTTTCAATTTTGCATCCCATGTATGAATGGAATCATGTGGTTCCTGACTTTTGCAATGGCATCTAAATGGCAGATCTGCAGAGAAGAGAAGTAATAGAGCAACGCTGCCAAACTCATTTTCACCGGGGGTCACATCAGCCTCATGCTTGCCTTCAAAGGCCAAATGTAATTTCAACTCCTTAAGAGTTAAAAGTAGTTACATTTTAAAGTCCTAAAATTATTTCAGCCCTTTGAAGGCAACTGCGAGGCTCATGTGAGCCCCGGTGAAAATGAGTTTGACACCCCTGCAACAGAGAAAGCAAACCAACTGCTGCAGTCTTTTCTGAGCCAGCTCAGAGAAGATAGGCCTTCACTGATCTTCTTTTTTGCCCATCCTTCAAATTTAATTACTCTTTCTCCCAGATCCAGCTTACTCTCGTATACAAAAGGAAATCACTGCAAAACACACTTTTCCCAAGTTTGTTTCTTGTTTAAATGTGAGTCTATTTGAAGACTAACACAAGGTTGCACTAATTGAGTGGATATTTATTCTAGGCATTGTTCTAAGCACTTCACATGTATTATCTATTTTACTTTCCCAGCAGCTCTTCGTGATAGCGTACTATTATTATCCCCATTTTAAAGGTTAGAAAACAAAGGCAGAAAGGTTAAACAACTCGTGACATTCACAAGGATGGAAAGTGCCAAAGCTATGATTTAAACTTAGATGAGATCTGAACTTTCAACTTTTTCTCTTCGACAGTAATTCAGTACATCTAATTATTTTAGCATTAGAGTTCAGCAGATAAATTTAGGAATAAAAGAAGGGCGAGAGAGATGGGAGTGGTTTGGAGAAGGACAAGATTAGGTGGAGACCAGAGGACTAGCACTGTCTAATCCAATAATTTATGGAGAATTCTCGAGGAGTTTGAAAATTTATAAATCTAGTTTTTCCCTATTACTTGAACACAATTAGTCTTTTATTTCTGTGGTTTTTGTCTAGTCCTCAATTATTGAAACCAGGATTCAGATTCTATCAAAAAAACAATAAACTAACCACTGTCTAAAAGGCAGAAAAAGTTTGTGAAAAACTAAACTTCCTTTTAGAGAGAACAAAAATATTTTCTAAAATATGGAGTTAATTTTTACAAGTGATGACACAAGAAATTAATTACCACCATCTATAAAAACAAGAACAACTTAAAAGTGAGGAAAAACATAGGATGTGTTTTGAAAGTTTGGCAGCTGAAAACATATTAAGATACAGTCTTCCTTGTTTCTGAGAAGACTGCATCCTTATTCTATTTAATTATTTGTATTTAGTTTGAAGCACAAAATACATATTAATCTCACTTGGCCTGTTTCAGAAGGAAAGGGCAAGGTCAGAGCAAGGTTGACAGCACAATGGTGTTGTCCAGCAGCAGCCAGAACTGAGAACCTGAGCAATTAAGGAGCATGAATACTGAAACTTAAGTAGCAAGAGATCCGGGCCCAAGGCAGTTAATATGATGGAAGAATCAGGCAGCCACTCGGTCACAAAGGTGGCACCTAGATGTCAGCTCAGTCCGCTGGCCTCCAGGTTTCTCTACTCCCCTAGTGACTTCCCTTCCCATGTCCCTCTGGTTTCAAGTTTGTTTCTACACAAAACTTTACCACACTCCTCCCTCAAGGCTTCTGGCTTCTTCTGCCCTGCCTCTCTGCTTTGAAACAGAGGTAGACAATTGTTTTAATTCTCATACACATGAACACACACACACCAGACACTGAGAGCATGATTGTGTAGCATACATTACTGAAGCCTTGGGGAAACAGATACATTACTTCCAGGCTATTAACATAACTTAAAATCTAAAAGTTTGCCAGACACCTTGCATGTTTTTCAGTTATCCACTCTCACCTTATTCCCAGTCCCCCTCATTAAAACTCTCTTCACCCTTCCAAATTCCTGCTTAATTTCCACAAATAGCAGAGTAGCGGTTACATTGTTTCTAATTTATACACTAAAGGACTCAACCTTACCGATTACAAAATAATCAGATTATTTTCTAAACAACTTCCCAACCTCAGGTTGCAGCCATCCTTACTATTATCGTCATCATTTTCATTTACCTACGTCTAAGGTCAAATTGTCTCCTGGCTTCTCTTTCATTTGCTGAATCCTCTTCTTTGTGACTTCCAAACTTCAGAAGGATGCTAGGGTTCAGTATCTTGATGTCATTGACTATTATATTCTGTTCCAATGTAGTTTTATGAAGTCTCAGGATCTTATGCGATGAATATACTATTGATTTTGAATAGTCAATAGTTTGTATCACCTGTTCTAATCTCTCTCAAACCACAGACTAATATATATTCAGTTATGTCCTTCTTATCTCCCCTGGATGTCAAATGGCCATCTAAAATGCAACAAATCCAAAACAGTACCTTTATTACAGTCCCCAAACCTGTTGCTCATCTAGTGATGCCCATCCCATAAATGGAACCACCATTCAGGTGTTCATGTCAAAGCATGTTTAGCCACCATTTTTCTCCCAAACATTATCCAACCCACCAGAAAATCCAAAGGATTCTACCACCAAAACTCATTGTAATAACTTAACCCTGCTTCTACTACTAAATCAACCAACATCATCTCTGTCCTGGGTATTGAAATAGCCTTGTCTTGTTCTCTTCCCTCCCTAACATCTAATTTCCACAGAGAAAGAGTAACTTTTTCCACAACATAAATGAACATGTCCCACTTCTCATAATCTTACCATGACATCCCTTTACGCAAAGCAAAAGTCCAAGCCCATGCCACCTAAGACCATGATTTTTGTATATTCTTCTTCTGATGTTTAGGGAGACAGTTTTCCATGGGATTTTCATATTTTGGCATGTCTTGCATATGAGGCAGTAACTGTACTTTGCTGTAGACTACCGTTGTAGAGAGGCTTAAGTAGCAAAAAACCTTAAAAGATGAAGAGAGTCTCTGTCTCTGGAGCAAAGCACAGGCATGCTTACTTCACATTATAGGTGATTCAGGAGGCCAGGCTTCCTTTCCTATAACACATCCCATTGCGTGAGCAAGTGTCGCATTTTTCATGTTACCCTGTAGGAATGAGAGTTTGGGCCAATGCTACTATTATGAGTAATAAATTGTGTTTTGTCTCTCACTCAGAAGTGTCTTTAACTAGCATCCATAAAACTGTGGCAGACAAACTTGTCTGCTTACAAGTAAAGGAAAACCTGACCCTATCTAAATCTTAAACACTTTCAAATTAATTCCAAATCCGTAATTTAACCATCCACCTTAAGAAACTGGAAAACTAAATTCAAAGCAAGGAAGGAAACAATAAAAATTAAAGCAAAGATAAGTGATCAAGAGACTAGGAAACAGAGAAAATTAACAAAAATCAAAAGTTGGTTGTATATGCTATACACCTGAAACTAATACAAAATAATATTGAATGAACTATAACTGAAAAATAAAATTAAAAACTGGTTATATGACAAGATTTTTTTAATTGACAAAATTTTAGTTAGACTGGCCAAGAAAAGGGAGAAGGCTCAAATTATTATGATTAAGAATGAAAATGGGACATTATCAACCCTCTAGAAATAAAGAAAATACCATGAATAGTTATGTGCCAACAAATTAGATAACCTAGATAAAACAGAAAAATACATACAAATACACATACTGCTACATTGTCTCAAAATGATATAGGAAATATTAATATACCTACAGCAAGTAAGGAGATTAGGAAATCAAAAACTTCCCATAAAGAAAAGACAGAACCAGATGGTTTTACTCTAAATTCTACCCAATGTTCAAAGAGGAAGTAACACTAATCCTTCTCAAACAATTCTCAAAAATAGAGGAGGAACACTATAACTCATTCTAAAATACCCATATTACCCTGATAACAAAGTTAGATAAAGGAATCACAGAAAAGAAAAGCAGAGGCCAATATTCCTTGTATATATTAATGCAAAGTCTTTAATAAAATACCAGAAACCAAATCTAGCAGAATAAAAGGATTGTAAACCATAACCAAGTGGAATTTATCCCAGTAATTCAAGGTTGGTTCAACATACCCCCCCCAAAAAAAAAAATTAATCGATGTAATAAACCAGATTAATAAGGGTAAAATGCATATGCTCTTCTCAAGGGATGCAGAAAAATAATTTAGTACCATTTCACTATAAAAGCACTCAACAAACTAGGAATAGAAAGAAATTTCCTCAGCTTAATAAAGCATATCTATAAAAAAATCACATTATATTAATGATAGAAAGTTGATAGTTTGTGCCCTAAGATCAGGAACAAGACAAGGAAGTTTGCTCTCTCTACTTCTGTTCAGCATTGAACTGAAATTAGGGCAATTAGGCAAGAAAAGAAATAAAAGGCATGCAGACTAGAAAGGAAGAAGTAAAACTATTTCTATTTGTAATTATCATTATGGGTTTTTTTGGTTATATTTGGATAAACTTCAAGAATACATGCACAAACACACCTAAAACACTCCTCTTTGGCAATGTGTCAGGTACACGATCAATATACAAAAATTAGTTGTATTTACACATGAACAATCTAAAATTAAAATTAAGGCAATAATTCCATTTAGACTTATATGAAAAAGCATAAAATGTTTAGAAGTGTATTTAATCAAGGAAGTGCAAGACTTGGTGCACTGAAAACTGTGAACACTGCTGAAAGAAATTTAAGACCTAAACAAGTGTAAAGACATCCTGTGTTCATAGATTAAAGAAGTTAATATTGGGTTGGCTAAAATGTCCATTTAGTGTTTTCTGTAAAATAAAAGACACATTTTTTTATTTTTACCAAAAACTTTATTGATTTGGATATTTTGAGTATGTTGGCTAACTCCCGCTATTGGCTTCTAGGCAGTAGAGGCCAGGGGTGCTGCTAAACACCTTCCAGTGCATCAGACAGCCCCACAGCAAAGAATCCTTTGGCCCAAATGTCAATAGTACCAAGAAACTCCGCAAACCACATTTGACATGTTCGATCGGTCAAAGCACCTTCTCCACACACCACATAAATCTCTTTTTGCTTTCCAGTTGCATTTTTATCTTTCTTGAAATAATAAAGCATAATATGCCAAAAAATATTGCATATCTTCTCCCATCTTCAATATTAAAATGTCTACACAAAAATTCACCAATTGTGATTTTTTAATGCACACTGATATGACAGCTATCATGATACAACCTAACAAAATTGTTTTAAATTAGGTTAAAGACAACCAAGCACTACTAGAGCGACCATATGGAAAAAACATAACAGACTTTTTAGCCAACCCAACGTTTTTAAGACCTCAAGACTCCCCAAACTGATCTAGCTCCAACACAGTCTCCATCAAAATTCCAATTGCCTTCTCTGCAAAAATGGAACAGTTGATTCTAAAATTTGTATGGAAGTTCAAGGGATGCTCAACAGGAATAACAGTCTTAAAAAATAAATTTGAAGGATGCGCACTTCCCCATTTCAAAAATTAGCACAAAATTGCAATAATCAAGGTGATAAGATACTGGCATAAAGACAGACATGAAGATCTATGGAACAGAATTGGGAGTCCAAAGTACACCTTCACATTTATGGTCAATTAATTTTCAATAAGAGTGCCAAGATCATTCCATGAGGAAAGAATCTTTTTCAACAAATGATGCTGGAACAACTGAATAACCACATGAAAAAGAACAAAATTGGACCTTTTAACTCATGCCATAAACAAGGGGACATCCCAAAAAACAGGAATTTATTTATAAAAGCTTATGTATTTATTCTTACATGTTTAAACTTTGGTCACCTTCAAAGTACTCTCCATTTGATGCAATGCACCTATTGAAATTTCTTTCTACTGCTCAAAACAGTTTTTGAACTCGATTTTGATGTCTTCCTTAGTGCTTCTGCTGTTTTTTGTTTCACCCATTCCATATCCATAAAACATTTCCTTTTGAGCACTTTTTTTATTTGGGGACAAAAACAGTTGCTCACAGTAAAATCAGGTGAATAGGGAGAGTGGGATATAGGGGTCATGCTGTCTTGGATCAAAAGCTGATGAACATTCAGCACAATGTGGGCCAGTGTGCTCATAAATCACCCATTATGAATGGTCAAAGGCATTGGAAGAGTGTTCCAAAAAATTCACTGAAGCCAAAAACAGCCTCTCACAACAATGCCAGCGGGCACACTGATCCAGATGGGTTCCAAGAACACTCACCTACTTGGGGAAGCCTATACTACAAGGACCCTGCCCCCTAGAAGATAATTCCATTTTTGAGGGGGTCCCCACTTGTATAAAAATAACTCAAATGGGTGAAAGACCTAAATATACCCTTGTAGGAGCTCAAACTATAAGATTCTTAAAAAGAAATGTCAGTGTAAATCTTCGCAAACTTGGATTAGGTAACACCTTCTTAAATATGACACCAGAAGCAAAAGCAACAAGTGGAAAAAAAAACAGGTAAATTTCTACATCAAAGTACATTATTAAGAAAGTAAAAAAACAACCTTCAGAATTGGAAAAAACATTTACAAAACAAATATTGGTACGAGTCTAGGATTCAGAATATACAAAAAGATAGAAAATCCAGCTTAAAAAAATGGATAAAGGATTTGAAGAAACATTTCTCCAAGGATGTTCTACAAATGGCCCATAGACACATACAAATGTTAAATATCATTAGGCATCAAAGAAATAAAAATCAAAACCCCAGTAAAATAACTACTTCATATCCACTGGGATGACTATATATTTTTTAATTGAAAAGTAAAATTGTGTTGGCAAGGATGTATTATGGACAAACCTTAATACATTGCCAGTGGAAATGTATACTGGTACAGACATGGTGGAAAACAGTTTGGCAATTCTTAAAAAAATTCAACATAATGTTACCATAATACCCAGCAATTCTACTCCTATGCATACATCCAAAACAACGGAAAATATGTTCATACAAAAAGTGTTCGAGAATGTTCACGGCAATATTAAAGCAGCCAAATATTGGAAATAACACATGTGTTCATCGTTAACGAATGGATAAGTAACGTGTAGTATATCCATTCAGTGGAATGTTATGCCGCTATAAAAATAAAATACTAACAAGTGCTACAACATGGATGAATCTTAGAACATTATGCCATGCGAAAGATAGACACAAGAGACCATATATTGTATAATCCCATTGATATGAAGTGTCCAGTAGAATATACAAGCCCATAAAGATAGATTAGTTGCTGACAGGGGGTTGGGGGAGTAAAAGAGCTGGGATTTCTTGGGGGATCATATAAATGTTCTGGTAATGTTCATACACATTGTGAATATAATTTAAAAACCACTGAACTGTATACTTATAAAGGTTAAAGTGGAAAACTGTATTAATTTTAATTCAATAATTTTTTTTAAAGGATAAGATACTATATTTTATTTTTGGAACCTAATACAGTACGTGCTCAAATATGAATAAACTCCTGAATGAACTGAAGATACCAGGTCCAGAGAAATAGAATAATTTAGATTCAGTTGTACAGACACTGAGTGAAGTTCTATACGTCAAAGGTAAGTCTTAGGAAACTAGATAAGGGAGGAAGGATCTAGTGGTGTGCTAGTAAATGTTTAACACCCAGTCCTCTGTGGGGGAGAAGCCCTGATTTGTATTAATATACACGCCACCTTGGTTGTTTTCAAGCACCCTGACAACTCTGAAAATGAAGTTGAGAAGAAACGTACACAACATTGGTTATTTTGAGCCAGTACAAGCCAGCTCCGACACACCACTGGAAAAATTCAAAGTTGGAGAGTTGAGAGAGAAATAGTACCAGTGAGCAAGCAGTGTTTGGTGAGCTTATGACCTAGGGCAGGAGGCGGGGGGGGGCGGGGGGGGGGCGCTCCCTGGTCTGCACAGTTGTGGCTAATGAGCAAAACATCAGACTCCTACAGGCACATGCCATTCCTGATTAAAGTGCTGGGATTTCCTCACGAAGAGGACATGGGAAAGAAAGAACTGCCACTGCCTTTGGTCACTGCCGTTCTGACCCACATAAGCACCTGTGGGCCAGCACCTACCGATACAGCACAGGAAACCAATACGAGTTAGAGTTCTGCTTCCAGAAGCACGTGCTCACTTGTGGGGACACCATAGAGGCCCTTCAGCTCTCGGGACACACCTGAACTTCTCTGCTGTGATTTGCAAATTAATTTTACACAGTCTGTCCTGAGACAGTGAGTCAGGCTGCCCATTCCATACCTGCCTGTTTACAGCTCCCGGTGTTTAGGCCTCCAGAGTGCCACCTGAAGTAGCTTGGAGAAAGCAGTTTCAATGCTCGCATAACACTTTCTCGATATATTAACTTATCAGAAAAAGTATTAATTTTAAATCTCATAAATGTCCCTGGAATTTATCCCACCTCATGGGGAACTGTTGACTCAGAATAGACAGGTAACAGTCAACCCCAGAGCCACCGATTCAATCAGTGGTTTAAGATGATCAATCTGGGCAGTTGCAACTGCAGTTCTGAGTGTAATAAGTGATTTGTAAGTAGGGAAAAGGTAAGATATCAATAATAAAAGTCCCCACAGCCATCCAAAAAAAAAAAAAAAATAGGAAAACAAGAAAAAAAAAAAAGACTGGAAGAATCTTGCCCAAACACATTTATCATGAACTGAGCCCACTGGTGAACTGAAAGGTAAAGCTCCTGGTAATGCAAAATGCTGCACGGGCTCTGAGTATACTGCTGCACGCATGCGTCTCACCACAACCTCCACCCCACACACCAGCAAAGGCGGAAACAAAACTAAGCTTTCTTTGTATAATGAGATCATGAGCATCTCTCTCTTTCTTCCATATATATATATATATATATATATATATATATATATATATATATAAAATCACTGCATATCACAATCACTGCAGCTTCTTAAATGAAGCAAAACTCTCCCTTAGTTATTAACAAACTAGACAAACTTGACAACAGGATAAAATGTGAAGAAGAACAATGATTAGCCAGAAGACATTAATTAATGGTATGTCTTCCTCGGGATGTATTGCTTTTCTGCATCAACATCTTAAATAATTGAACAACCTCTGGAGGCAGTCTTCAGGGCGGTTTTTAACAGCAAGTTTTTAAAAACAATTAGAATGAGCAGTTCCAGTCATTGGAATGGTGTGAAATAGACTCTAAAGCCACAAATTAATAGTGTTTCAACTAGGTGAGCAGAGCTACAACAAATTGGGTAGGATTTTCTGACCCAAATGTGCATGAACACAAGTCATGCTTACTTAGTACCATGTTGTAACAAAAGAATGAAGGGCTCACCTTAGGCCAACATTTCCCAACCCATTCTCCCCACCAAAAAATAAATAAATAAATAAAAATAAATTAAAAACCAGAAAATCAATCAATCAATCAATCAATCAATCAGTGGTCCTCAAAAACTACTCATTGGTTAAATAAGTTTGGAAAATACTCCATGCTATCTTTACTTGTTAGAGATGGGGCATGTTAAGCTCTAAGAGATTCTACAGAACCATTTTTTTAAAAGGATAACTTTCATCCCATTATTTACCAAATATTTTTGTAATTAAAAAAACAGTCATATCTAAAGGTTACTAGCATTTCGAAGATTACCACTCAGAAAGTCCTGTTGTAAGATATCTTTCAAGGCATTCACAATGGTACGTTTTTTTTAAGGTACTGCAAATATACTTTTTTTTTAATTTTATTTTTTTTTATAGTGCACACTCCTCATATATTTCTTTTTTTTTTTTTTTTAGATTTTATTTATTTATTTTTAGAGAGGGGAAGGGAGGGAGAAAGAGAGGGAGAGAAACATCAATGTGTGGTTGCCTCTCACGTCACCCCCACTAGGGGCCTGGCCTGCAACCCAGGCATGTGCCCTGACTGGGAATCGAACCTGCGACCCTTTGGTTCGCAGCCCGCGCTCAATCCACTGAGCTACGCCAGCCAGGGCAGGTACTGCAAATATACTTTAAATGCAAAACTTTAGAAAAGCTCATGGAACATAACGTGCCCCGCAGGGTCAAATTTTATTTATGATCATGCTGTTTGTTTCCACGTGCACAGCAACCACAGAAATGCTCTACATCACAGTGTCTCCGCACACTCATCTCTTAAGCACCAGATGATATGCATTTCAAGTTTTGTGAGCCATACAATTTTTGTAGCATAAAAGCAACCATAGATAACATGTAAGTAAATGAGGGTGGCTATGTTTTGATAAAACTTTATAAAAACTGGTGGTGGGCCTTACTTGGCCTGCAGGTCATAGTTTATAGTCTCTAAAGTAAGGCACAGGATTAGCTGCTGCCATGGACTGGATTGAGACCTAATACCCAAAGTGATGGCATTAAGAGAAGGGCCCCTGCACACCCTCACATCCCCCACCCCCTGTGGGAGATAATTAAATTATGTGGGTGGTCATGATGGCATTGCTACCATTATAAGAAGAGACAATAGCTCTCTCCTCTTTCTGCCTGGTGAGAATACAGCCAGAAATCTGCTGGTGACTTTAGCTTGGATTTCCGAGCCTCCAGAACTGTGAGAAATAAACTTCCGTTTTTAAGCCATGCTGTCTATGGTGTTTGTTATGGCGGCCCCGAGCTCTCATAGCTCCCATGCTGAGAAATCATCAGTGTCAATCTTCTTGTTTACTGTTTTTCACTGACATAAACTGGCAGTGAACGACCTACTAAAGACTTAGAATTAAATCGCTGGCAGGTGTGGTCACTGCACAGGGCTAGTGGTAATAAAAGGGAATGAGAATGGGATGATTCAGAATAACATCAGGAATTCAACTTGTAAAACTTAGAATGCCCTTTAATTTTCTATCATATATGATATAATAATGTACATATTATATATGTATAGAGAGGAGACATCATTTTGATTGATAGATAATGAAGTTTCCTAAGAAAATAAATAATAAAATTAAAATTATTAATGATAATTGTATTACTTATTTTAAATAATAAAATGTTAGTTATTTATACTTGCCACCTAAGGGGTGCCTGATGGTGTTATACAGAACCATTTGTAATAGGGAGGTTTCTTTTTAATTAGGACTCCTATCTATAATGTATGCTTCCTAAATGTTACACATTCTATCCTTTACACTGATTACCTGAGGGGAAAGAGATCAAAGTCAGGAGAGATCAAGAGAGGAAGCCTTGAGACCAGTTAACCACCTAAAGCTATTCTTTGGTGTTCATCTAACAAAGTAGGCAACCAGCATTTTATAGAGTAAAGCTTTAGCAAAAACCCTACTCAAAATAAACTTGGAATGAGTTCAAATGAAAAAAAAAAAACAAAAACCAACCCTAAAGCAACTAATGCTTTTCAAAGTGTGGTCCATGGGTCCCACCCCAGACCTTTTAAATCTGTACCTCTGAGGGTAGGGCCAGGAAACTGGAAATTCATTCTAGATAATTCCAATGAACAGTATCATTTTATTTCCACCAAAATAACAGGAAAGCAGTAATAAAAATCCCACATCATCTTACAGAATAGCATGGAACAGCAATGACCTGAGCCACAGAAGGAGAAACCCACATCTAAGGCAAAAGGAAAGAGGCATAGGTTGCAGGAAAGCAACAGCTGGGTTTACTGCCACCTCAGTAGAGGTTGCTGAAGACCTTCTGTAAGGAGAACCTAAGGCTGATCAATATCCACCATTGAATGTGGGTGTGTGCATAAAATGTTAACTGAATATATTATGCTTATGCTGCTGCCCTATAAAACGAACACTTCAGAGTTTAGACTCTCTTGATAATTCTTTTGTCATCTTCAAAAAGTTCTCAACAAAAGCAAACAATGTTCCCATTATCGATACAGTGTAGATGCCAGTAGTGTACTGAAGATGTCACTGAGAATGAAGCCTCTCCTGCCCACAGCGGGCATATTGTGCAAAGGGCTCAGGCAAACACTGGCAATGTTTCACAGAGCAAGCTATAACTCAAAGGAGAAGGGTCAACAAGTGCATGTGTCTCCCTGCAGAAGGGCCTGCCTGGCTGAGTACAGTTGAGACCACGTTGGGCCACACTGGAGGTATGTTCCAAGAGAGGAACTCCACCCACCCGTTGCTCTCCTTTTCTATAATACAAGTGTGAGAGCAGACTTGCAGGTGGCAGACAAGCAGACTGGGCCAGGCACCTGCTGTGCAGGGAGGTATTTGGGAATACCAGCTGTTAGCACTCGGTGAATACATGGTATGAAGTTGTATTTAGCTGTAGTCCCCCTTCCCTGCAGGGAGGAAAAGCTACTTGTCCTGTGGAAAGCTGAGTTGAGGTATAGCCCCTCCCTAAAGGCTGGGGTGAGCCCCTATTTCCAGCTAACTCATGACCTGACACATGGAAAGAGGTGACCCTTCATTCCTAGTCCATTGATTAATTGTTCAACTGATTACTCTCTCCACAGGGTACTTTGCCCTGTGGAGAGAGTAATCAGTTGGACAACTCTTATAAGATGCTGTCTAAGCAAGAAATAATCCCATCTCAAGACTGAATATATCTTCAGAAGCTTGCACATAAATGTGCTCACATACACACTCCTTTCAGGGTTTACCTGTACAAAATATAACAATCTTTCCTAAATTTCCATTTGTTGTTACTGCTGTGTTTTGAATAGATTAGATTAATACAAGCGCTAGACTTGTTTGTGAAAGTTTAAGATGTGGTGCTAGCTGTTCTATCAACAGGAAGAAGAATGACCCCAAGGTCAAGAGACCAAAATGAGCATTCAGCTCAAAACGTCACTGCACCCAGCCTCAAGGCTGTAGGTAAAAGACTTTGCTGGCTCCTGTTGCTCAGTTTCCTCATCTGGAAATAGGGATGCTAGGGTGTGTGGTAAGCATTAATTGATGTTTATGAAGAATTTTGAGATCCACTGATGAAAGGAACAAAGTACTATTTTTCTCAGCATGGGCAGACAAACACTTGGTACAAATCCACCTAAAGCATGCGGAGTTAATTACCTGTAAGACTTGAAACTGTTGTCTCAAATCTGTTTTGCACTTTCCTGCCCCAGGCTGATTTAGTAGCTGTTGTGTTTTACTGTAAACCACCAAAAAGGAGTTAGCAGACCAAGTGGGCCAAAGGATAAGACTGTGGTTCCCGTGGAATCCTATTTCCCTCAGATAGCTATGTGGGGAACAACAAAGGAACCACGTGTTTAACATATGATTAGTGCTGGGTTATATAGGCAAACTGCAGTAACGAATAATAAGCATACTCTTTCAAATAATGAATGAAAACCAAGATGTCGAACCATAAAAAAAATATCGTTGTAAGCATATCATTCTTTTACTTATCCCAAAGATTATTAGGTTGTTAACTTTAAAACATTGCTTAGAAGTCCCAGACCAGCCAGGCATAGGATACAACAATCACAACTTCCCAAGTAATGATGACTTGTATTTCGCCTTTCTAAGAGAGATGAAAGGAACGTATTGCAGCCTTTGAGTAAGACTATTTAAATATCGCATGTGAGCCAGAGTTCAAGCAACACCTGAATTTAGGCAGTGAGACAAGAAAACTGAAGCGCAAAAAAAAAAAAAAAAGTCTGGGGGAGTGGAGTGGAAAGGAACAAGTTACCCTCAGACCTGCAATAAATCACAGCGCAGTTACCCCTCCAATTAAACTTTGTCAGAGAACACAATCCCAGAGTAAAACATTTCACAAAAAACACTTACAGCTCAAAGAGGACTTCAATTTTGCCTTACAGAAGGTGGCCAGAAATCTTCAAGTCCGTTTGTGTTCAGACAAGACTGGTTTTGAGGTTACAAAAACATGGGAGAGAGCACAGAGGAAAGCTCAGGTGTCCCAGTAGCATCTAGGGAGGTTGCTGTAAACATGCGTGGACCCCGAGCACAGATTCAATATCACCTGAAATTTGTTACGAATGCAAATAATCAGGTCCCACTCCAGGCCCACAAAATCAGACGGTGAGGCTGGGAGGCCTAGCAATTTGTGTATTAACAAGCCCTCCAGGTGATTCTGACCCAAGGTTAAAAAACAACTCTAATTTTACCCTGATGAAGTTTGAGAATCACTGATTAACAAGTGTCAATTGGTATCACCCTGAACGTGAATGAAAAATAGTCAGTTGATGTAAATCATGGGAAAGCTAATAAAGTGAGAAATGTAAGTAAAGTGAGCTGATACTAAGGTGTGGGACTGGAGAGTTCATGAGTCCGATTATTTAGTACACAGAAGCTGTGGTAAATAAAGGGGGGTGCTTTTTTTTGCTAGTGGAATCATTTTGCAGTCAGCATATAAGAAAACAATAAAAAGGTGTCACTAGTTAAGGCAGAGTCCTCTAGCTATGCATCAGAGCATTCTCTCCTTGTTTGGGAATTCCGCTGCATTTCCTAGCCTCCCTTGCAGTTAGCTGTGGTGTATGACTGCTCTCTCTCCCTGGGCACAGTACCAGAATTTTGTGTGCCACATCCAGAACTGGCCCGTGAACAATATCCAAGTGTGCTCCTCCAAGTTCCTCCCCCATCCAGGCTGACCGTGACAGCAGCACTCGGGACGTGTTCATCAAAGATGCGAAGCCTTGGTGAGAGCTTCCCTGGACCTGAAATCCCAGCCTCAGCCTTTCGTGGGAAAGAAATCAACGTTTTATTCTTGAAGTGCCTGAATTTTAGAAATCTACTTTTTTTTTAAATTGTTGTTCTTGTACAGTTTTCTGTCTTTTACTCCCATCCCGGCCCACTGCCCCAGCCCTCCCCACCTCCCTCGCATTTCCACCCCCGCTAGTTTTTGTCCATGTGTCTTTTATACTTGTTGCTCTGAATGTACTTTTTAAACCTCTGTTTACTCCTGCTGCATTCCTCCTCCTCAACCTACTGGCATACTTGGGTCCATGACATTTTTTCTCCACAACTAATAACAAGCATGATTACGTTCTTAAGTTTAAAAAGTATATCTGAAAATTTGATACTTTCATTAATCTTTCCCTAGAATATACACATCACACCCACGCACACCAAAGCAAAGAAAAAGAAAAACAGTAGGGATGATGTAAATATTGTAAGACTTACTTTAAACTTATGTATATTCACACTTACATTAATAAATCAAGACCTCAAATTCAGGCTAATATATTACTTTTCTTTAACAATCATGATGTAAAAGCATCTCTGCAAAGAACAGTGTTATCTCCGTACCTTCTACATTGACCTTTTCAGAAAATGAAAACCAGCTACGATTACCTTGTATAGCTAATGCAATATTCCTTCATCTAATTTCTTTTTTAAATCTATTTTATTGATTATGCTATTACAGTTGTCCCAATTTTTCCCCTTTGTCCACCTCCTCCCAGTACCACCTTTCCCTCCAGCAATCCCCTCTTAGTTCATGTCCATGGATCGTGCATATAAGTTCTTTGACTTCTCCGTTTCCTATACTACACTTGACATCCTCCTGTCTATTTTGTACCTACCAATTAAGCTTCTTAATCTCTGTACCCTTTCCTCCATTCTCCCCATCCCCCTCCCAGCTGATAAGCCTCCAAATTATATTCATATTTTTAATTCTGTTCCTGTTCTAGCTATTTGCTTAGTTTGTTTTTTAGATTTAGTTGTTGATGGTTGTGAATTTGTTGCCCTTTTAATGTTCATAGTTTTGATCTTCTTTTTCTTAAATAAGTCCGTTTAACATTTCATGTAATAATAGCTTTCTAAAGTTGTCCCAGAGGTTCCTAAGCCTAGCCTAGCTGTTCCAAAGCAGAGGTTCCTACTGTTCTGATTGAATGCTTTTTCTTTCCTTGGGTTCCAAATCATTGATTTGATTCTCCGCTTCATCTTTTCCATTGAGGGGTCCCTGTAGTTTTTTCTTTATTTCATTTAATGTAACCTTCATTTCTTCCCTTAGGTTTTTGCTATATTCAATGAGTTCTTTGAGCTCCTTATCACCAATGTTTTGAATTCTGCATCTGATAGGTTGGTTATCTCCATTTCATTTAGTTCTTCTGTTGTTTTGTTCTGTTCTTTCATTTGGACCATATTTCTTTGTCTCCTTAATTCGGCAGACTCCCTGTTCTTGTCTCTGTATTAGGTAGAGCTGCTTTGACTCCCTGACTTAGAAAAGGCACCTACAAATTGTGTGGGGCAGATCCTTATGTAATCCCCAGGGTAGGGCAATCAGCTTTACCACTTTGCGACTCTGTGTTGGGGGGGAGCTCAGAGAGGGGACAGTGCTGCTGCCTGGCTTCTAGAGGTTTGCCTGGCACTTGCCTCTTTTCCAGTCACTTCACCCATGTCCTGTATGCAACTGGAACCCTTTCTGCTGTTGCCCCAGTGCTGAATCCCAGAGTGGCTGCATTTGTGTACAGTCTAAGTGTATGCAGGACCTTTAAACAGACTCTCCTGAAAATCCAACAGTTTCTTTTGCCACCCCAACCGCCACTGGTTTTTACAGCCAAAAGTTATAGAGACTTATCTTCCCAGCGCTGGAACCCCGGCCTGTGCAGTCTAGCCTGGGGCTAGGATCGCTCGCTCCCAATGTATCCCTCCCAATTTTTATCCACTATGTGTGAGTGTGGGACCACCTGTTCCACTGCCATCGCCACCTCTCTGCACCACATCGCATCTCTGTGCCTCTCCACCCATCTCTGTGACTCTACCCTTCCTACCCATCTGGATGAACGTGGCTTCTGTAAATCCTTGGTTGTCATACTTCCATAAAGCTCGATTTTCTGACAATTCTGGCTGTTGTTTGTTTTGAGATACAATTGTAATTCTTTCTGTGATTGCATGAAGAGGCAAAGTGTGTCTACCTACACCTCCATCTTGACTGAAAGTCCTTCCTTCATCTAATTTCAACGCACCTTCAAATTTAAATCACCAAGCTTAAGTTTGTTCAGCATGTAGTTGCAGTTACATGTAATTCTAACTCCTAAAAACAGGGCCTAACATATTCCTGCCAACTGGATGCATTCATGTATTTTTATCTGAGATCATTTAGCCAGGTTCTCATCCAAATCTGAGAGTGGGTGGCTGGGTAAACTCAATGAAGTCACTTAATATACTTATGACACCATAAGTATAGTCTCAGATCTTACAAGTGAAAAATATTAGTGGCTACTTATGTCTATGATGTAATCATTGGTAAAATAACTGGTGACATGTTTTTTGGGTTCCTTGAAAAAATAGAGTTCTAGGCAGAGTGGATTCTGCAACTCCCAAAGACAAGTCTCCCCTCCCACTGACCACGGACTACCAGTTTCCCCTGCCAAGAACATCCCCCACTACACAAAGTTAACTATTTTGCAGTAACTAACAACATCACACCCTTGCACAGGTAGGGGGAATTCTGGTGTCATCATAGATTCAAAGGTCAGGCAAGCTTGGGCTTAAATCTTGGCTGCACCACTCAGTAGCTCTGTGACCCTATAAGTTTCTTTTTTTGTTTTTAATGCTGACACTATTACAGATGTCCCCCATCCCTATAAGTTTCTTAACTTTCTAAGAGTTGCATTTGCTCAAATCCGTCAGGACTTCCATATCATCATCAAGAAGTTAAATGTCCTAGAAAGCAAGACTCTTTACATTCTTACCCTAATTCACCTTTCCAACCCATCAACCCCTAACCATTTTCAGGCACGGGGGAATGTCAGGCACGGGGGAATGTACTTCTGGCTTCCTGATTATGCTCCATTGAGCTTCTTCTTTGCTTCTTGTTAGTTTTCCCCAATCAATCAGACAACGTCCTATGTTTAACAAAAGAAATGAAAACTGCACCTCTTCTGTAAGGCATGACCAAATGCCTCTAGGCTGTCAGTTCCTCTGTTCTTTGCTCCCCTCACACCAGGCACACACCTTCTCCTTACTACTTATTAGCCTCAACTACAATTACTTGTAATTACTTTGTTTGTTTAGCTTTTCCACCACAAGTGTGTGAACTCCTGGAAAGCAGTGGCTTTATTTTATTTATATGTCTTTATGCCACATTAAGGCCTGTGAACCAACTGTTCCTTTTACCTGGAATATTCTCTCTCCACCCCAACCCCCAGAGATGAACAGAGCTCACTCCCTACTTCCGTCACATCTTTGCTCAAATGTCACTTTCTTGCTGAGGCTCATCTGAACTCCCTGCTTAAATGTGCAACCTGGCCTATCTCCTGCCTTCATCTCCTCAGCAAGGCTCCTTAACCTTTGGTTTTTCCTTTCCAGTTAATATCTTTTTTAAATTTATTTTTTATTATATTTTAAAAAATACAATGTAATTCACTTGTTAATTATTTCGTTTATTGATTGTGGTTTGTCTCCTTACCTAGAATGTAAGCTTCATGTGGGTGCAGGATCTTTGCTATTTTCTGGTAAATGTGCCTGGCACATTTCATGTCCAGCAACTATTTGTTGACTAGGTGAAGGAGTAAATTTTTGTATCTCAAAGAGCCTAGAAATTCTATAGTTATTGATTAAAAGAATGAATGAATGCCTGTCCCAAAATTGTTGCATGCACAATATAAAAAGGGAATAAATCAATCCATCAGAAAAAGAACTAGACCCTGGTTTTATTTTCTTTCTCTTTCCTTGAGAAAGGAGTACACTAAGATCATGCACTCTTATAGACAGAACTGGGTTCAAATCCCAACAGAAACACTTAGATACGATTTAGCCTCTCTTGATCTATAGTCCCCTCAGTGTAAAATGGGTTCGGTAATACCTACCTCTCAAGGCTATTGTTCAGAATCTAGAGATTATACTGCAGAAGCTGTTAACCATAACACATGGCATAATGAAAAGTGGGTTGTAGACAGTAGCTGCTATTATGATTCATTCTCAGTAATAAGGTGCTGCTATTATTACACAGGCAACTCCCCAAGAGCCACCTTTGAGAAGTCTGAGACCAGGATGGACACAGTGTCAGCCTCTGCTCCTTGAAGTATGGACTTCGGTCTCTACAGCTGACCCAGTGCCTAGATATTCTGGGCAGTGGAGAAGGAGGTGGTTCCTCACATTTTTCCACAACTACTTTGCTAATTGCCCTTTTCTCTGCCGTCTAGCACACTACATCTAAACAAGAACAAAACCTAAGTTACATGTGTTCCATGTAACACACGAAATCAAACTAAAATCTTCTCATTTTACACACTCAGTGATATTTATTCACTCATCCTTTCATTCATTCATTTAGTCATCCATTCAACAGTATTCATAGATGATGACCCCAATGCTGAGCACCAAGTATTTATCAGTAGATGAACCAGACAAGGCACTTGCCATCGGAGCTTGCAATCTAATTTGGACAGCAGGCAATAAACAAGCATACAGATACAGAATCACAGCTGTCAGAGGTGCTCTGAAGGACATAAACAAGGTACAATGAAAGATAATAACAGTGAGGGCAGACCTAATTAAAATAGGGTGGAGAAAGGGAGGTTACCTTTAGTACAGAAAAATGGAGCATATAATATACTACAAGATTTGCAGTTGACTACTTCATACCAGTCTCTCTGCATTTCAACCAGACTGCAAGCTCTTCAATGACAATGAAGGGTCTTAAACTAAATGTGCAAGTTCTACACTATTTTACCAGGACTTAACATACCTTAGGTTCATTTAACAGCATTTACCTAGTTGGCTTTTACTGACCTTTAGTATGTTTAGAAAAGAATGGGAAAATGAGATTCCTAAAACCTATAATTTTATGAATGGTAAATATTTTAAATGTAGTATCACATTTGATGTTTTTACAAACCTCTTAAATTTTAAATATTTAGCTTAATTATTATAGACTGATGTTTCTCATGCTGAAAATAAAATCATCATTTTGCTTTATTTTTATAACTGTGGTTGGTTATTAAGAGTATTTCATAGATTAAACAGGGGAGAATATGCTCCAAAAGAAATATAAAACTTGTAAGCATCAAGGAAACGGACCCTAAATGCAGTCGACGCAATAAAATAAAGTACTATGACTATTGTTATTGTACATAATAGAGAGACTCCCATTTGTAGTTGATGTTTTATAAGAAAGAAACATGGATCGTGGAATGGTTTGACAATGTTTTTAAGATGAGTTTATGTAAAATGAAAAAAAGAAAAGAAAAAAGCCCAAGAAATAGCACAATATGACCACTGGCATAGTCCTTTTTCTCTCTCCTAAGAATAAAGACAAAGAAATTGGGATCCACTGGAAAGAAAAATTGCCTCACACTGTTCATTCATGAGTTTTTAGCTGTAATTAAACATCTAATGCTCCAGATGGCTAAGTATTCAAAATTAGTACATTTCAGCTTCACTGAAACAGTTTTTTTTGAAAGGTTCAAAATACTATCCGGTAGTGCTTAACAACTGAGCAAGGGAATCTTTCAAAACTCTGTAAGGTCTATTAGTATACAAGGTCTGTCTAGAAGTAGCCAGCCATGTAACATGAACAATAATGAAGATACAAGAATATCGTACATAGGACAATGACACCTCAGTCCCCTTCAAAATACATACCTTAGGATCCCACACAGTTCTCTTAATCGCCATCAGCTACCCCGTTGTATTTTCCTGAATCTCACCTATGGTCTGAAATCTCTTCCTTTTCAAAGGTGATTTTAGTTTCGGGAAAAGCCAGAAGTTGCAGGGCATCAAATCTGGGCTGTAGCGGGGCTGAGTCACTGGGGTGATTTGATGTTTCACCAAAAAACTCTGCACGAGACGTAATGCATGAGCAGATACTTTCTCATAATGAAGCTGCCAATCACCGGTTGCCCATAGCTGCAGCCTTCTGAATCATCCTAACAGTTTCCATGGAGGAATGTTCAAGCTTAATGCAAAATTTGAGGCAGATTCGTCACTCTACTGACTCAGTCATTTTGAATGCGACAGCCACACAGTACACACACTCACTCAACGGCGTCTACTGCCCCTACTGACTAGTACAGCAAAGTCATCATTGTTCATGCATACATATTCCAGTCCACTCTCCTTGGCTGTCAGGTTACATCAATGTTGTGCAAATAGTTCTCGGACAGACCTCATATACACTTCATGGAGAAATTTGTGATTCCATAACACTTCCTACCACTTTTTTCTTTTTTTCCCCTTTAACCTATGTAGTGAAAAAGTATTAAAAACTGGATGTGAGTGTACCTGCCTTGCACATAACTCCTATCCTGCTTTTGGATAGAATCTTTACCAAGTGAGAATGCAGACTCTTGCTCTCTGAAAGTGGAGTTTATGTCCTTGCCTCTTGACTTGGGATCTAGTTGTGTGTTAGTTTTGGCCAATGGCTCATGGGCAGAAGTGACAGTGTGCTAAGGCCAGGTTTATGTTTTAAGGGCAGCATGTAATTCTGCTTTATTTTCAGGTCTCTGCAATTGTCGTGAAAAGGATCTTTCACTGAGCAGCTGATGCCCCTTCATATTGGGCCTAACGTTGAATATACAGGCAACAAAAGTGAGCGTAACCCATATCAAAAAGTCAAGTTCAGCTGGACCCTCAGCTTGAAGCAGAGCTGCCTAGCTGGGCTCAACCTACAGCAGCAGACCCCCAGGTGGGCAGTAGACACATGAGTGGGAAGAAATAATTTATGTTAAGTCACTGACTTTTGGCATAGTTTGTTAGGCAGTAATAGCTAACTAATGTACTATGTCACTCACCACCCCGTTCTCTGAGTTTGACAGTTTTTTCAATTATTTTCAGACCCAAGTAGTTCAAAATCACTTGGAGTGGTGTAAGAAATACACTCAAAATAATAATTTCTGATGTTTGTTAATGTGGCCTGCATTTTCTCTCCCTTCAGCCTCCTTCCCACAGGATACCACAGCCGATTGACCTTTGTGCTCCAGGGGAGACCATAAGCCATCAAGGTGGAGCCACTGAGCTCCAGGGAGAGAGAGTCCACCACCCAGGACACAGGTAAAGGAAATCACTGGTCAGTGGATGAAAGGATGTTAGGGAAATTGCCAGACTGCAGTTTTTATCTGATTAACCTCTTTCCTGAATTCTAAATCCCTTACCTACACCTTTTCCCCTTGAATTCCAAACCCTTTACCTGCACTTTTGCCCTCTTATTAAAAAGGCTGGCTTGAAAGGAAATGTAAGACAGTACACTAGGGCACAAACCCGCTGTCTTCTCAGATCGCCGGCCATCTGAGTAAAGCGCCCATAGAGACTCAATCCCTGTCTCTGCTTACTGGGTCTGGTGGGTGACAGGCCGCACAAACACCGGCTTTTCGGGTTTCAGTGTCTCTGAGCGCTGTCATTATTTCAGCAAAGATTCATTTATCACATTATATGCCACCATTCTACTGGACACTTTTCATAAATTATTTCTTTGACCATTTAGAACAATAAGGTGAAGTAGATTGTTGTCGACTTTCAATTTGGCAAGTGGATTCAGGAAGATTGAATAACGTGCTCAAGACAACACAGCTAAATTTGAGTTAGGATTGTACCAGGACCACCTGACTGCAATTCTCCCCCTGCCCCAAGTACTGCTGTACCTTCCAAGATACAAGATTGTTAACAAAATAACCATATATATATAATATATATAATATGTAGTATATGTTTTATATATATAATATATAAATTATTAACATGATTATATATATGTACATAAAATTTCATGTCTGTCTTCTATACCAAAGAGTAAGCTTCATAGGGCAGGACTGACGCAGATGAAAACTCAGTGAGTATTTGCTGAATAAAAACAAAATGAGTGGGTTCTTAAATAGTTCACCTAAATCTCTCCTTCTCTGCCTCAGCTTAATGGCTAGCACCCCACAGTGTACCCCATCCTAATTTAAGATTTCTTTTCTCTATTGGCTATGTCTCACCTCAACACTGTATGTTGATTCTTTCTCTATCCAATTAAGTTATTCTGATCAGATCCTTTCCAACCTCATAGCCAACACTAAGGAAATGTATTTCACTAAATTCTTGGGACTTGGTCAAACTTATCAATCTTTATGATGGCCTATAAATCTGATAATTCACTTGGGAACCCAAAGAATAAACCACTAAGGAGTTACAATTAGCAAAGGGGTATGTGCCATGGAAGAAAGTAAAAAATAAAGGGGAGTGAGAAATCGGAGTGTGTGAGTGAGATTAGGAGGCTACCTGCCTTTTTGGTTTAAGAATAAAAGTTAGAAATATAGAGCAAAGGCAGAACTTCTTGAATGCAAAGAAATCTTGGTTGAGTAGTTAGGAATTACCTGAGGGGTGAAGAGGAAAAGAGAGATGGGAAGGGGAAGAGAAGGATCTGAATGTTGGAAAGAATCCCATGGTGTGTGAGTGCTAAATACAGTAATTCCTGGACAGACATTGAGCACTCATTGCAACAACAGGAGAAAAGAGTGGCCAAGAATCCAGGCTTTTGTCACTTTGTCAGTATCAACTACGTGGAAACTTCAGCTCGTCTCCCTCTGTGGACTCAGCCGCTCTGTGACTGTGGCTTGTCTTGTCCCTCTCTGGCTCTGCAGTGTCTCACTATCTCTGCCCCACTCCGTGGAGATGTGTGTGTCTCTCTGGGTAATCATGAGAACAGGAGCAGTCCTTTATGGATCTGCTTGACATTGGGGTGGGGAACCAAAGCAGGGCGTAAAACAAGGTACACTCCTCCATGAAAGAGACATGGATAGAAGAAATATTGGAAATTACAGATTATGAAGAGCGTGGCATCGGACATCACCCAGTCCAACATCCACATCTTGTTGATTCTGGAAGGGTAAATAGGGAATATACTCTAAATGTAAAACACCACTTTGAAATGTTATTTCTAAAATAATACCTTGAGACCCTTAGAGTAAATCAATGAATTAAACACATCTTACATTACTCACATGGTAGCAGTAAACAATTTTAATTATATTAGGTTAGGTTTGATGTGGTTGTCTATGGAAGCAGATTTTTGCTTAGAGCGGCTGTGCATTAAACCCATTAAATATGTGAAAACGCTTTGCATTTGGGAAAAATTAATTTGAAGTTTGTCATGTTGCTTTCGTCTGTTTTGACTTTGGCTATTCATTTACATTTAGCAATAGAGCTTCAAGGATGGGTGAGTTCTTACAGTGTTCAGATAATTTAATCTGAAACTATGTTTTAAAAGTGTAATAATCTTGTGTCATTAACCTACTATTGATTAAAATTTAAACACCTTGGGCTCAAGTCACCAATCAATCTTATACAAAAGACAGAGGGAAAGTGGATTTTTCTCTCTTTGGAAACAGCTATTTTACCCAAGCACAATCCTTTATTTAGCCCTACTTTCTAAAGTGCCTGAGTATATTGTTTTTACAGTGGCAGCTTTAAATCTTCTCTGGGCGTGAGAAGAGTATAAATCCATGAACAGAGTCAAAGTGAGTCATGTATTTGTCAATAGAGAAATTGTCAAAGGATCGTGCTTATCTCTCTGGCCAGAACAGTTCTGCTTGTTAGGATTTGGGATGAAATACAAAAACACCACCCACTTCATAGACTGAAAAAAGAACACAAATACCTCGTAACACCCGGTAACCTCCTAAACTAAAAATAAAAGAAAGCCAATTATGCTTTTCCTACTTTGACCCACAGAATCTAAAAACTGGAGTCTCTCTGGGTCATCTGGCCTAGTCTCCCATCTTATACTGGAATGCCCTAAATTCTGCATTCAATTTCTAGTTGAACGAGTCCAGTGACAAAGACCCTGAGCCCAACTAAGGCAGCATGTCCTATCATTGTCTGTCTCTGATAGTTACGAGGTCCTTCTGAATAGTGGGTCAAAGCCTTCCTCCTCTCCATCCTCATCCATTCACAGGGCAAGTCAAATTTCTCTTTTACAACCTAAAACCCACTGATGTGTGTCTGGCATCATACACCTCCTGCCTTAGAATGAGGTCTGCTATTAAAAGAGAGGGAAATTTACTTCCAATGAGCTGAATCAGCTATTAACTGCCATTGATTTATAGATACATACTTCTGAGCCTTTTCTCTCTTACATTTCTGATGTAAGAAAACATATTGAGGCAGAAAGGACTTATAAATTATCTCTGGTCATTTTTTCAGCCCCTCGTTAAGAGATTAAAGGCTTTCTTCTCCATAGTCCTTGACCTTGGAATTAAAGTCAGACCATTCAGACTTTATCTTTCAGAGCTGCTGTGTTAATATGTTTGTCACTAACCACACCTGGCTATTGGCATTTACAATAGAGTCATTGTGATTAAAGAATACAACCCATGGACATGAACTAAAGGGAGAGAATGCAGGTAGGAGGGGGTGTGCAGGGCGGAAAGGAATAAAGCCAGGGAAAAGGGACAACTAATAGTATAATCAATGAAATACATTTAAAAATTTCAAGAGGAATAGATATTAAAAAATTGAATTTTTAATTAACTTTAATTAATTTAAATTTAAAAATTAAAGAAGTATAAACTTGTTTCCATTAAACACTACTATGTTGTTTTAGTGGATTATATTTTACTTTAACCGGTACGTTATGTAAGATGTAATTGTTATATTACAGTGTGTGTTTCTGGCCCATGTGTCATTTTTAGTGTACACATAAATGCATGACTGATCTAATAAATGTCAATGGCTTGATTCGTTTTGAATGATTTTTTTCCCCTATGGGCAGATACAACATTGTAGCATGTTTATTTGAATATTTTATATAGACAGCAGAAGTTATAGTGATACCTTAAGTTGATAATTAAATTGAAATATTTATTTTAATCACAATAAAATTAAGTTATATTTCTGGTACAAAAAATAGGCATGCACAAATTTTTTAATTTAAAATGATGGCATACGTATGCCACATCAAGTGGAAATTAGAATGTGGAGTTATGGCCATAACAGTAATGAAGAAAAAAGAAAGAAACTGGAAGAAGATGTCAGAGTTTTCACAAAGAGAGAGCATTGCAATTTCCTGCAGCAGGGTGTAACAAAAAAGCTGCTTCTTTGTGGTGTAAACACACACACACAGACAGACACACACACACACACACACACGCACACACACACACGCGCGCGCACACACGCACAATTAAGTACGCAAATTTAAGGTACATTTTTAGCAAACACATTCTATATGTGATAAGTTTAAACAGTCAAAATGTATTCAGTGAAATTAATTTATGGAAATTAACTTAATGTCCAATAAAACTTTAAATTGTTTTTCAATGGAATCTAAGTTTGTAAATCTGATTTCAATCCTTGTACAAAATAGAACACCAATTTTAGATGAAGACATGGTGAAATAAGTTATTGCTTCAGTTATTGAAATATTAGAATATTATGAGGGAAAATGTTTAAAGATGTTTTACAAAAAGTAAAAGATCTTCAGTTAAGCCATAAAATGATTGCTCATAGAATCCAAGATCTTATTAGTAATATTAAAGAGTAACTGATTCAAAATTTGAAAAATTGCAAGTATTTTTCATTAGTTTTAGTTAAGTTTATGATACAAATCACAGCCTGATTAATACTTTGGTTATCTTTTGTCTCAAAGGACTCTCAAAATACTAAAAAATGTTATCAATTCCCAGGCTAAAAATCAAATTCACAAAATAGATACTTTTGAATCTTTTAAACTATCAAATTATTTTAGCTTTATTAGCTACTATTATGACAAACATGGTTCTAGCTATAATAGGTAAAAAAAAACTTAGTTTTTTTTTATAATTACAAAACGAGAGACTGATGATGCCTCTATTGTTTTATACTGATGTATAGTAGATATTAAATGCATCTGTGATCAGTTTTCTGAGGCAGACTCCATAATATGAAGTCCTTAAAATCATTCTGTAAGTCACAAATGCTATGAAAAAATCATCCATTTGTAAACTGCTAAAAAAAATAAAAGACAATGTAATGATCTTGTATGCTTTACAAATGCTCACCACTTGAGTTGAGGAAGAGTTTTACAAAGATTTACTATGTTAATTCTAATTCAAGATTTTCTTGAAACAAAAGAAATGCTTCCCTAATATAAAATAGACAAAGACAAAAAATGACAGTATGATTTATGCCACAAAAATGGCAGTGTGATTTATGTTTTCTCACTGACATAACACTGAATATAAATGAGCTAAATTTGATGTTCTGAGGAAAGTAAAAACTCATTTGTGACCTAGCAATCTCATATGGGGATTCATGTTGAAATAGAAACTTTTCATAATGAAATTCAATAATTATTTTGCAATTGTTTCTAATATGATTCAATATTTCAAAGATTTAAATTATAATCAACTGGATTATATGAACTGCTGCCACAACTAAAAGGAAAAGTTGAATACTGATTAATTCATTGTGATAAATACAGGGTCCAGCAGAAGTAACGCCTGCTCGAGTGTGGTTGGTAGGGTAATAATATGGGTGTAATAATTTATAGTTTTAATTTGAACATTTCACCTAAAATGTCATGTGTGCCTGAGTGTGATATTGTTACATTACAGAATTACACGCTTATGATTTTGTAATAAAAAGTGGCGTTATTTGTGCCAGACCCTGTATAAAGGTGCTTTTCAATTTCTACAACACCACTTTGAATTTGATAGTAATAATACTGAGATGACAGAGTTAGTAAAATTTACTTAACTTGGATTTGAAATTATATCAAATCAATTCTTTAAAAGATGAACCTATTTTGCCAAATGGGTACAACTATTGAAGGAAAGTGACTTTTTGGTAATTGCTTTAAATATTGGAAAACTTTGGGATAGGTTTAGAATTACTTGAGTATGCAAACCTACTTTTACAATTGCAAACTTTATAAAATTTAAATGTGGATCAAGTGTTTCTGATGAAAATTTCACAGCCAAATTGACATGTGGCTTAAGTATAAATAACATGCCAGATTCTGAAGATGTTCTATGAAAACAAATTGAGATATATCTCATAAATAATGTTCTAGTTGATTATGAATTGAAATGATAATATTTTTATCTATGGGGTAAACAAAATATATGACTAACTTGATTTTATTAACTAGTAATGAATCTATACTAATATAAATAAATGAATGGTGCTTTTATTTCTTTTCAAGAGGTAAATACATGAAAGAGAATAGATAAGTCTCCCACCCAGAATTCCAAATGATTTATTTCCCACCGAAGGAAGTAAAACATAACCCCCACCCCATAAACCTTCCTTCCAAAGAGCAGAGTATGAAAAGGGCTGGGAAGCAACTTTACAGTGGAGAAATCTGACAAACACGTCCTCAGCCAGGTGATCAAGAGTAACATCTGTGGTAAGTCATGGATGGTATGTACCCTTCATAGGATATGATGAGAATGGCAATGAACTTCCTCCCAAACTCTCATACTCCCAGTGGTATGTGTATATTTTAACACTACCACTAAGCTATTAATTCAATTCTGATGCTAGCTACCTGGAGATAGCATCGGATCATACAGATTAAGGTTTGGTCCTACAAGACTGAGCCCTCCCCAACCCCTGCTTCAGAAATCAGTCGCAAGTCCTATTTATTTGTGCTTCTGACCCACCAGCTAGTCAGAGATTCCAATGGCCTGTTCCTTGGTTTAATTTGTTACAGCTGCCCACAGAACTCAGGGAAACATGTTACTTACTAAATTACCGGTTCATTACAAAGTATATAAAAGGATAGGAATGGACAGTATAGTCAGATGCTTCTGTCCCCATGGGGATTGGGGGCCCTGCACATGGAGTAGTTCCGGTTCTGAAAGGTCTCCAAACTGCCTCCTTTCAGGTTTTGTGGAGGCTGATTTCATAGGCAAAATTGAGTAAATCATTGGCCACTGGCAATGAGGTCAATCTCCAGCCCCTTTCCACTCCCCAGAGGTTGAGAGAGGGAGCAAAAGACCCAACCCACCACTAGCACGTTGAAAGCCCTCATCCTTAAGGGCTTTCCAAAAGTCACCTCATTAACATAAATTCAGGTGTGGCAAATTACACATTTGTTATGAATATCAGGAAGCTTTCATCATTTAGGAAATTACATGGGGTTTAGGAGTTTTGTAGCAGAAACAGGGAAGATCAAATATAACTTCTTACTATAAATCGCAATATCACAACCCCCATATAATCATGAGAAATACATCAGACAAACTCCAATTCAAGGACCTTCTACAAAATACCTGACCAGTATCCTCAAAACTGTCAAAATCATCAAAGCAAAGAAAGTCTGAGAAACTGTTACAGTCAAAAAGGAAGCCAGGGAGCCCTGGCCTATGTGGCTCTGTTGGATGGTTGGAGCTTTATCCTACAGCTGAAAGGTTGTGGGTTTGATTCCCGGTTGGGGCACCTGTGTAGGTTGTGGGCTTGATCCCTGGTCCAGGTGCATATGGGATGCTTCTCTATCACAAGGATGTTTCTCTCTCCCTTCCTCTCTCCCTATCTCTCTCTCTAAAAGCAATGAAAACATTCTTGGGTGAGGATAAATAAAAAAGGAAGCTAGAGAGATAGGATGGATACTCTCCTGGATGGAAGTCTAGAAAAAAAGAGTGGCTTTAGGCAAAAACAAAGGAAATCTGAATATTAGTTAACAAATTATCAATATGGATTTATTATTTGTGACAAATATATCACACTAAGTTAAGATGTCGGTGCTAGGGGAAATTCGGAATGGGATATACAGCAATCTCCACATTACATTCACAACTTTTCTATAAAACCTAAAACTATTCCAAAATCAAAATGTTATTACAAAATCTGAATTTCACCTATTTTTATTTTTTTAATGCAGCCACTAAAAATTTTTAAATTTCACATATGATTTGCTGCTCTAGAGAATGGAGTTGCTATGGAGCAAACAGCAAAGAACCTGTTGTCTGGAAACCTCTGGTTTGAAGAATGCCTTCACCTCCTACCACACACATCACCCGCCCTCTTAGCCCCAGGTCCTCAAGTGTGTGATGATAATAAAAGGGCTGTTGTAAGGATTACATAAGATGGCTCATACGAAGGCAACAAGCACACCTCCTGGCCTGCGATGAACAAACACTTTTTACCTGCAAACACCTGCTGGATTCTTGCTCTTGCAAAAGGAGGCAAATAATTGCAGTGCAGAATGAAACTCTGGGGAATTGCAGAGAAAAGAATAGCTACACAGTCAGGAAGGCTTCCCAGACAGAAGAACATGTAACCTACATCTTCAGAGATTGATTACGGACTCCCACGCAGGCCCAGGAAACCTTTCGCTCCTATACGGATATATCCAGTCTAAATGTTGAACACAGACTATAGATTTGGTTTTCCCTCCTATCTGTAGGGCTCATTTCCCATTGTCTTGGTTTCTACTCTCTCTGTTGCCAAGCTACCTTGTTCTTCTTGCATGTGCCCTAACTTAGACTACATAAAACTGGTGCTCTAAAATTTCCACATTTTATACTTTAATTTCTGTATCACATTCATAAAATTATTTCTGCCTGGAGCTTAAATAAGTATAACGTTAATGCATAGAGAGAAAGAAGCTCGGTCATCACCTGATCTATTCATAGAATACTTAAGTGCATTCAGATTTAGCCGTTCTAAGAAATAGGGACCACAGTTTTCTTCACAGCAAGAGATGGACAATTAGTTCTGCTTCTTGCAGATGGCTTCAATGAGACAACCTCTTCTCCTGAACGACTTTCTTTTTAGTCACCCGTCTACCTTTTATTCTGCCCTGAACTCATTCTTTCATTTCACAAATGCTGTGAGTGACACATTCTTCTGTGAGAATGTGTTTTCATGTCTTTTCATAGGTTTTTGTCATATTTTCCAAGTAAGGTGTAAACAACTTAAAGACCCAATTTATAGCTCCTTGTTCTTCTGTAATCTCTCCTTCCCACTCCATTCACTCTCTGCTCACACACCCACCATCATCACTAACAATAGCCTCGCCTAGGATGCTTCCTACCTAGAAGAGGGAGGACATGCTTTAAACTGAGTTGCAGATAAAGGAAAAAAGGAGTGAACTATAAGATCACCTCTGTGTTGTTGTTTTTTAAAGTAAACAGGAAGTATGAGTCCTACTACCGCCTTCCCCCCAATTCTAGACTCCAACTTTTGTTGTACTTTTACCATTCAGTTTTCAGTAATTGTGATTAAATTTGGGCTTATCTCTTGGCAAACCATCCTCCTTCATTTGATAAATCACAAAAAGCTTCTCCTAAATATTATCTGAGCTGAGTTTACCAGTCTTGGAAAAGAGAGGCACATTCTCAATCACAGCAAGTGAGGTGTGGCTGCAGGGGCGGGGGTGGTTTCAGGATCACCCCATCCAACAGTTACCAAGGTACAAGACCTTCTCTGGTTTTTTGCAAGTACCAGTGAGGGCCAGGGGTAAGTCGAAGACGCTGATCAACAAACCCGAACTAGTGGTTGATTTTGAGTTTGACACAAACCAGATCTCAGGCACTGAAAGCTGTTTAACTTAATTACTCTTCCAGTATGAAGCAAAATGGGAAACTGAGCGCGGTAATCAGTGCCAGTCCGGATTGTTAAAGCTGCAAAGGAAATCAGCTGTGGTGGGGGAGGGGTGTTACTTGCTTTCCTTCCTATTACTTAGTTGTTATTCTGAGGAATGCATTTAATTATAGAGAGAACTCCGTTATTTGCTTTCTAGTAGCTGGCATTTTTAGCTATTCCTACCGGCGCCTTCCCTTTGCTGAAAAACAAAAAGGCCTGTTTGCAGCTAGACCACATCTCTCGGCTTCCACTTCTCAGCTTTCTCCCACACCAAAGGAAAGCAAGGTAGTGTGATGCAAATTGCCCCACAGTAGGCTACCTTTGCCAACCAGGGACCTATTTTCAACTGCATGCAAACTAGAACTCTCCGAAGACCTGTGAACTGTAAATAACTCAGGCTGTGAAAGGGGTCAACTTGGTTTAATTTAGAGTTCCACAGAGCTTTTCTATAGAAATTCAAACACCGGTGAACAAACCCCTCCGGGGCCTTTAAAAAAAATTCCAAGGCCAGCACCTCTATTTACTCTTCAGACTCCTGCCTGTCTGGTGGAGGTCTGCTCTTAAAAGCTAATCAGTTCTTCTACAGTCTCAGCCGCGGCTCCCAGAGGCAGGCTGCCTCCTCGGCACAACCCCTGCATTGAGCTGCCGGAACACAGTGCCAGCTGGAACCTGGTAGATGAGGCATTTGCAGAAAAAGCAGCACTGAGGTTAATGCTGAGGCCAGGGCAAGCCTGGGACCCGCAGAGGGTGGCTGAGTTGGGGGAACCTCGTCTGTCAGTCACCCAACATAGCTCTCTTCTGTTGCTGTGGAGAGTAACTCCCAGCCCTGTCCCATCGCACAGCTGCCCCACTGAAGTCACCTGAGAAATATCTTCATTGCCTTCTTCGCTTATAATATATAGCCTCAATTCTGCACAACCAGAAAAGTCAAAAGGGATACTGAGCATCTTTCCTCTCTGTCCCTTCTTCAAAAGTCATTGATGGGGAGACCCAGAATCCCAAAGGATCAGTGGAAAAGTGGTCCAAACAGATAGATGTCAGGACCAGCAATGTTCCAAGGACACTTTGTATTCTACTAAAGTCTCTGTAGATGAATTGACCTCCCTCAAGCTGTAGACGGGATTTTAAGTTCTTAACTCTGACTTCACCCATGCTCAAATAAAACAGCTGAACTTGTGGCAAAAAGATCTGAGTTAGCTCTTAGAAGGGACTTTTTTACTGCAGGAATGTGAGGCATGGAATACAAAGTGAGATTTTAACGGATCTTGCTCTGAAGATATTTAAGAGAGAGCAGAGATCTTGAATTTTTTCCTGAGGTTATAAGAACAACTCTGCTTTGAACCAGATGACTCCTCAAAAGTGGCAAACTTTGCAAGATTTATCGGTAAAGACAGCTGCCTACTCTGGCAAGGAGAATGAAAAATATCCCAGCATACGCCATAAAGCAAGTTAATACCCCATTATGATCACAACCTAGAACAGCTCTCCCATAAAAGAAAGTTGAACTCTTTGGTGTACATGGCCTAATTTTGTGATCTCCCTTTCCTGATTTATAATGCAAGCAGACATCCTGACGGGTTTCTGAGCATCAATGCCGATTCACCCAGCCAGGGCAACAGGTCCTGTCTAGTTCAAAAGCCATGTAATCTTCTCCTTGATCAGGCATGTTTCTGCTGGGCTGACTTCAATCATGGACAACTGAGCCTTTGTGGTGGGGTATCAGAAGCCCTGGAAAGCTGTCTGTCTCAAACATCTGTTCTCTCCACCCCCAATGTGCTACAGCACCAGATTTTTTTTAAAGGCCCATCTTTGAACCACATTGTATCTGTAGTTATGTAAATATATCACCTGGAAAGGAAAATGTTTCATCTGTGAGTATCTATGAATCTGTTTTCATCTATCCATGCTTTGCAGGGACGGTGAGTACCTACCCTACAAAGTTACCCAAGACTGCTAACAGAAATCAAAGCCTGAGAGCACTGCACTGGGAAGGGGTTTTGTGTGTGTATGTGAGACAGACATTCAGAGACAAAGACAGTTGAGAGAGACAGAGAGAAGAAGAAGGAGGAGGAGAGAGAATAAGAATAATGGTGAGGAGCAGGAAGACGTGATAACTGAGAAGTATGCATGCAGGATATAAACACAGAAGACAAATTTATCCCATGATTCAGTGCTGTTTTGTTTAGGGCAGTCCTGCCCTAGTCGCACCCTGCTCTGCCTTGCACTCACTGTAACATTGACACCTAAAGAAGAGGACCTAGACACTGAACTACTAGAAGGCAAACCTGGACTAACAAGAAAGGCTGTATGAGTGTGGGCATCCTGGTGAGGAAGGCAGGCAAGGCCAAATGTTCCTCTAAGGAGGACCACAGAAATCTGTCACCAGTGCGACTGAACAAAAAAGGAAGCTCCGAAAAGCAGCTGTTCTGTTACTATGAAATGCACAGCCCTGCACATATGATGCCGGAGCCTGCCCACACAAAAATGAGCGCACTCACAAGAATGTACACATATGTATGTATATATTTATAGGAATGCGCTGAACAAAGATAGCTATGTGTGCAGTTGGCTCTTTTTCTTACAAAGAACAAAAGAATACACATAGTCAAAAAGACAAAAGAGAAGTTCTAATCATTTCTGGAAACATCTAATCTCAATATTTCCATTACGTCTTTCTCTTGGTAAGTTTGCTTCCTTCAGATGGTTTAACAGCCTCTGGATTTGATTTCTAGATGGTAAAGGTTGCCAGATGACAACGTATGAGCTCTGTTTACTTTGGTCTCACTATATTGGCATCCCACCACCCTGGTGAGAGTCTGAGCCAAGCTGAGGAAACCAGAGACTCTGAGAGCTGGCCCCATTTGCTTTACAGACCCCTAGTAAGAGCTAATAGACCCTGCCCGCTACAAGCACGGGAGTCATTCCCATTCAGCAATTAGCTTCATGCCTGAATAAAGTAACCTTCCTGAGGACCCTGAGTGACTGAAAGCCAGATCTCCATTCCCAAGTTTTATCCACGACACTACTGTATTTCTCAAGACTAACCTCACTGAGTGCTGGATATGAACCAGGTTCTTTCTTAAATGTCATTTATTTTCAAGGAGTATCCCACCCCCAATTTCTTGCTTTCAATGTCAACAGCTGGATGCTCTTTGATACCAGTCACTGGCCTGGCTTCTCTGCATTCTCACCCACAGAGGCCTTGAGCCAAAAGCACTGCCATCTCCAAGTAAGTTTCTTTGTTCTTAGATTCTCCTCCACCTACAGTGAGTTGACTGTGCAGAATTCTTGACTACTGCAAAATAGATAAAATTCTCTCCTGCCCATTTCTCTTCCTTGGCAAGTAAACAGGATGAACTGGAAGAAGAAGGCTACTCAAGATTACTCAGAAGTGTCGAGGACACAAGGAAGTGTGGCTGAGTGAGGTAACCCTACATAGACTAGAGTAAAAATATTAGAGCAAAGAAAGGGCTGAAGGAAAGCAAGAATGAAGTGTAGAAAAGCATGATCAGCTAAGTCAGTTAAAAGGTTAGACCAAGGTGTCAGGGACGTGAACAAAACCACACCTAAGCAATAGTACTGAATTTATTTAACCATGAGAAGCCATCATTTATCTCATGCCACACACACACACACACACACACACACACACACACAAAAGGTGTGGAATAAAAGATTTAGCAGAGAGAGACTTGAGAGAAATAAAATGTCCCAAATGCCAAGAAAAAGAGGAAATGAGGGGGTCTGAAGACCATCAGAGGGAAAATTCATGACAGGGAAAGACTGGGAAAATGTTTGGACACGTTTCTGATGCAATAGCCACCTACACTTTCACAGCGCACAGCCCCTTTGCAACAAACCCTTTGCAGTTCATCCATCACTCATTAAAAGTGTACCAAATGAGCCTTAAGAGAGATAGATGACCTTCCATATTTTTTCATGAATAATGTTGGTGGTGGTGTCTTTCATCTTCACAGAACTGCTGAGGGCCTCAAATAATTTCCAACCCTCTCTGCCCTTAACACAGAATGTAGTGCAAGGCGCTATGGCAGGAGTACTGAGAATGCTAAGCATCCATTCACTATTTAATTTTATCAGAGTGCATAGTCCTTACAAGTATGTGCCTACTGTAAAATCTCTGGTGAGTCAGCATGTTGCTAAATTCTTCATTTAAGTCTTCGCACAGCTGTGGCACAGACATAAAAATACAGCTCCTTAAACCATAGGAGTAGAGACCATGCTCCTCTTGAGAAATAGTTCAAGGGGCTTAGATTTTTTTCTCTGCAGTATCAGAGCACTGTCAGTAAAATGAACATCAGTTACTAAACAAGATTCTTGGAACTTGACAATGAATAGATGGAATTTTAAAAGTGATGAAAGGGCATAGCTCAGATGATTATGAAGCTCTGGGCAATAAAGTGCTACATAGATACTAAATATTAATACTGTAATGGAATTTTAAATTAATTTCCAAGTCAGATCTCCTAGAGTTGGTTCAGGCTGTAGTCAGTATCCCTCTTCTGATTCCTTTTTAGGAAAGTTACTCTCTCTTCTTAATCTAAGCAAAAGAAAAGACTTAGAAAAGATTTGGTTGTATTTAGTTTTTCTTTTAAAACCAAATGTGAAAAGCAAAAACTATGGACCTTGAAGCCTCAAATACTTATTATAATTGTTCTTTGTCTCCTTATAATAACACCTCCTTCCACATTGTCTCACTGCTTACCTTTAGTGTATCAACCTAAAAAGCATCTGTATTACTAAACTTTCTATGGCTGAAAAGATTTCATCCATAAATGAAGTATATTTTTTGTCACTGACACAGTATTAAACAGACTGCTTTTATTAAACATACATTCTAGTAAGAGAATATTTAAATACACACACACACACACACACACACACACACACACACAATTACTGCCAAGTACTAAGAAGAAAGATAATGCAGACTAGGAAGAAAAATGCAGAGATTGGAGACTGATTTTTTTAAGATTTAATTTATTTTTTATATTTTATTTATTTTTATTTTTTAAAGAATTTATTTAGTTATTTTTAGAGAGAGGGGAAGGGAGGGAGAAAGAGAGGGAGAGAAACATCAATATGTGGTTGACTGTCAAGCACCCTCCACTGGGAACCTGGCCTGCAACCCAGGCATGTGCCCTGACTGGGAATCTAACTGGTGGCCCTTTGGTTTGTAGGCCGGCACTCGATCCACTGAGCCACATCAACCAGAGTGATGTTTTTAAAGTGCAGTCAAAGAAATCCTCTTTGGTAAAATCACATGTGAGCAGAGAAGTGAATAAAATGAGAAAACTGGTCATAAACATATGTAGGTGAAACCCCTTTCAGAAAGAAGGACTGGGAAGTGAAAAAGCTCTGAGCTAGAGGCATAAGTGACATAGGTTAGGAAATAGGAAGAAAGCCAGTGGGACTCGGTGGACAAAAAAGAGTAAAGAGGAGAGTAGGAGTCTAAAAATGAGAAAGGTGGTGCAGGGCCATACTGTGTAGGACCTCATGGGCTGTTGTGGCGGAGGGGGGGTGCGGGTGGACTATAAGAATGCTATTTAGAAGGGAAACAAAGGAGGAAGCATTTAGCAGGTCTTTGTAATAACATAGGTAAATTAGGATGGAGACTTGCTCTGTGGCAGAGTTAGGAAGAGGTGATTGAGTTCTAGAAACATTTCAAAGAGAGACCAGTCTGGATTTCCTAGTGGATTGAATGTGGGATGCAAGAGAAAGAAAGCAGTTATGAAAACTCTCTGGGTTCTCCCTAAAGCAACTTGAAAAATTTAGTTGCCTTTTAGTGAGATGGGCAATTTCACTCTACAAACTCAGATGGGCAAAGGAAAATGTGGCATTCCCCTCAACCTGGACACAAATTCTCCTCTGATACAGCTCTCCATTTCAACTATTTTCTTTCTCACCTCTCACCTTGCTTAACAAGGTCTGCTCTCAAGAGAAACTATTTTATCAGAACCTAACTGATCTAAGAGAGGGGAAATATTCAATTCGGGCTCACTAAAAGCCTGAGAATCATGGGACCACTGGTGCTTTCCCTTAACTACTTCTTTATACCACATCAACAGGCCTTCTTTATCATAACATGGAATTACTCGTGAAAGAACTCCAAGACCCAAACTCTATTTAAGATATCTGTAGTGATACTGAAAGAAAACACAGAACACAAATCCAAGGACACTAGGGGAAATATTAGCTTCTGACATCATAGCTATAGCGAACAATAAACATAGCCTAATTTCTAGCCAGATCATATACGGCTTTCAACAAAAAATAAAGCAAAAACATAGTGTGAAGAGTCAGAGCAAGAATCAAAACCAGAACAGATATGGCACTGACTGAAAAATATACTACAAAGCTATAGTACTCAAAACAGCATGGCAGTGGGATTAAACCATACATATAGAAAAATAGAGCAAAATAGAGAGCCCAGAAATAATCCCACACACTTACAGTCAATTGATCCTCATCAAAGGTGCCAAAACATGCAATGGGGAAAGGACAGTCTCTTCAATAAATGGTACTGAGAAAATTATTTCTCCACATGCAAACGAATAAAATTGGACCATTGTCTCATTCCATATACAAGATTCAACTCAAAATGGGTTAAAGAGTTAAATGTAAGACCTAAAACCATAAAGCTATCCAAAAAAAAAAAAAAAAGAGAGAGAGAGAATTCTTCTTGACATTGGTCTGGGCAATGGTTTTTTAAACATGACCCCAAAAGCATAATCAACAAAAGCAAAAATAGACAAATGGGATTTTATCAAACCAAAAATCTTCTGCAAAGGAATAAAATCAACAAAGTGTATAGACAACCTATGGAATAAGAGAAAATACATCCATACCATACATCTGCTAACAGGTTAGTAATCTAAAATGTATAAGGAATTCAACCTGGCTGATATGGCTCAGTGGATTAAGTGCCAGCCTGTGAATCAAGAGGATGCTTGTTCAATTCCCAGTCAGAGCACATGTGGGTTGTGGGCCAGGTCCCCAGTTGGGGGCATGCAAGAGGCAACCAATGATGTTTCTCTCACATGCTGATGATTCTCTCCCTCTCTTTCTCTCTCCCCTCTTCTTTCTCTAAAAATAAATAAATAAAAAGTTTTTAAAAATGTATAAGGAACCCAAACAACTCAATAGCAAGAAAACTGCCTAATTAAAAATGGGCAAAGGATCTGAATAGTTATCTCTCAAAAGAAAACATATAAATGGTCCACAAATATATGAAAGGATGCTAGTCATCAGGGAAATGCAAATCAAAACCACGATGAGGTATCACTTCACACCTATCAGAATGGCTATTATCAAAAAGACAAAAGAGAAGTGGTGATGAGATCATGGAGAAAAGGGAACACTTGTTCACTGTGGGTGGTAATGTAAATTGATACAACCGATTTGAAAAACAGTACAGAGATTTCTCAGAAAATTAAAAATAGAATTACCTCATCATCTAGCAATATCACTTACAGCTATTTATCTGAAAGACATGAAACCAGTTTCTCAAAGAGCTATCTTTACTCCTGTGTTCATCGCAGCGTTATTCATAATAGCAAGGTATGGAAAAGAACAGAGTGTCCATCAGTGAATGACTGGATAGAGATGTTGCGTACTGCATACACAATAGAATACCGTTCAGCCATGAGAAAGAAGGAAATCCTGCCATTTGAAACAACATAAAAGAACCTGGAGGACATTATTGTAGTAAAATAAGCCAGACAGAGAAAGAGAAATATTGTGTGATCTTACTTAGATGTGGAATCTGAAAAAAAAAAAGTTGAACTCAGAAGTAGAGAACAGGACAGGTGCTATTGGGAGCTGTGGAGGTATGGGAAGTGGAGAGATGTTGGTCAGAAGGCACAAACTTACAGTTACACGGGATGAATACATCTAGGGATCTAATGTACACTCATCATGACAATAGTTAATAATGCTGTACTGAACACTGAAAATGTGCTAAGTAGAGTTCAGATGCACGTCTCACCAAGAAAATGGTAACTATACGAGCAGAAATGTTAGCCTGCTAAAGTAAACCTTCCACTTTGTGCACATATATCAAATCATGTCTTAAATGTATACTGTTTTATTTTCTAAAAATAGGATAATATGGAGGTCACAGCTGAAACTAGGTATACAAGTATGTAGCATTGGAGACAGAGGGTCTTTTAACAAAGTCAGTTCTCTTTCCCTTTGCAAAACTAGTAGGAACTCAGTGTATCCACTAAAGTAGTCAGGATCCCATAAGGCAAAGAAACGTGGATCACAGAAGAGTAATAAAAAGCGCAAATACAGAATCCAAAAGAAAGAGAATTGAAAAAGCACCATGTGATGAAGTTTGAGAATAAGGATTCTCCCCCAACACACATATCTTCCCCATAGGGATTCATAGCCATACACACTAATATACCCAGGTTCAGAAATTTGCCCTCATGGAAGTAACGCTTGGTTTTATGCACAAGTAGCTCAAGTAGTGTGTTTTAAAATAAACTGTTACTGTATATCTAAGGTAATAGATGCTGTCCCATGTATCTCATATTTGCAGATTGTTGGGTGAGAAATTATTATCTGCCACCTCAGTACAGTCTATGTGGTTAATTACATGAGTCAGTTGTAAAATCCTATCATGCTTGAGGTGTTAAGTAAAACTTCAGTGGTGTTCCTACTGTCTGAGGTTCAGTGCAGCTAAAGAAGATCAATACAGAAACAATCCTAACCACACTGCACTAACATAAACACTCAAAGTCATTTGTTCTTATTCCACAATGGGAGTTACATGTTTTCACTCCTCATAGATCACTTGCATTTAATATTTTCTCTACCAAATTCAGACAGGAAATTATATACAAGTCAATTCCATTACACAGCTGAGATCTAGCAATTTAGGAGAATAAAGGTGAAAGGAATAGCAATACTTAAGCAAAAGAATGACTCTTTAATATCTAGAAATCATTCCTAGGATTAGAAAGAACATTACCATATATAGGACAAAAGAGTCTTTTCCTTAATAAGGAATAAGGTAGCAAGCATTGAGTAGCAGAAAATCTCTGGATTGGGAATTAGAATATCTTTGTTTTAATCTTCAGTCCATGACTCACATACTGTGTCATTGGGGAAGTCGCTCAACCTACTTGAGCCTCATTTTCCTCCTTTGTAGGACAAAGATGATTATACTTGCCTTGTATGTTTCATGTTGTGCTATTGTAATCAACTGAGTTAATACATACAAACATGTTTGGGAAATTATAATTGATATTTTCACATTGTTGCAATATATTCTGCATCCATTGTTTCATTTAATTATAAAACCACCATGAATATACAAATTATTCAAGTTATTATTTTATATAGTCTTTCACATTGTGAACTTAAATCATGGCAAGATTCAATACACCACATGTGACAGGCAAATAAATTCCCCAACACATGGGGGACAGTTATTTAAACTGCATTTATAGAACACCATATTTTGGTTTTCTTCCAAAGAAGACATCCAAAATGGTCTTAAGAAACACAGTAACCGAGGAACAGATAGAGGTGGGACAGTAGAAAAATTGTTTCAGATTGCACTTCATAGAACTCTAATGGCATGTACCAAAATCATAAGTAGTGAATATATTTTCTCTAGCTATCTATGCTGCTATAAAGACACAGTGAAATATATCTTTATCCTCTTTGATAGCATTGGTAAATATTGTTCATATAAAAGATGTTATAAATTACTCACTGCCACATAGAAAAAAGAAAGTCAGCCTTTACAACTATGAAGTAATCAAAGACTATATTTAAAAACTTGGAGGCCATAGTCATAAAATGTGATTTAACTGAGGATTTTATGGTATGCTCGTGAACAAGTAAATCAGACTCTTCAGTGTTTATACCTGATAACTTCTAGTTTCACAGCCCATCACCCAGAAAAGAGCTTCTATAATTAACCCATAATACAGAAATTCCATAAGCAGCCTGCAGATAATAAAAATGATAATGGATGCCCATTCTTTGGGATCACGAAGGGGGTACTTTTTAAATTTCTTTTCTTGATCAAACATGAGCTCTGAACTTGAAGGGGGAAAAAGGGGACAATATCTGAAATATTGTTGATTTTTTTAAAGGTAGAAGCTGTTTATATAAGAAAAACTAGTTTTCGAAATTGTCAAAAGTTATTCATGAAACCAAAATTTAAATAAATCTTATTCTATTTAAGGTTCTACTGTTAAATAAAAATAAGCAAGGTATCTAAGGAACATTTTAAAACAATCGTTGTCAAACTTGTCCCATAAAAGGCCAGATAGTAAATATTTTAGACTTTCTGGGCTATACGATCTCTATCTCAACAAGTGGACCCTGCCTCCATAACAGCTCAAAAGTAATACTTAAAAGAATGAGCACGGCTGTGTTCCAATAGAAGAAGTAAAACCAATAGGTATTTGTCCCACCCTCCTGAAGTCCCTCCCTCAGAGTTCCACTGCTTCTCTCTCCCTTCAGCTGACATTGACCTTCCACTGGACTAAAACAGAACTGTGAATATAACAGATTTCAGTGAGTTCTGTGAGTCCTTCTAGTAAATTATCAAAATGAGGGTGATCTTGAGGACTCCCTAAATTTGAAATTGGCGTCAGAAGGGTGGTCTTGTAGACCGTTCCCTAACTTCGCATTCCACGTCTCCTAAAAATTGGGAGAAGCCAAAGAAAGAATTGTCTTTGAATGTAGTTTGTGAAACTATCCAGACTTCCTCAAGACTCTGGCACAGTCACAGAATCAGAAAAAGAGGGTATAATTGAAAAGCCTTCCCAGGGAATCCTGAGACTCTCCTGGATTTAAAGCCTCTTCCATGGGGAATTCTTGATAGTTTCTAAATAAATACCATAGTAGAAGATAGCCTGGAGCTGGACAGGGTTTATAGGTTGATTGCCTTATCACTATCTTGCTAAAGTTTTCCCTGACCTGCCATTACTTAAGTTATAAATCAAATAAATTTCACATTCTATATTATCTGCAATCCAACCCCAAACCAGTTTTATTTCCTGCTGCTTCCTTCCACACTATCCTGGTGGGTCCTATCCCAACACTCTGATTTAATGGTTTAGGGTGGGGCTCTGGCATCAATCTATTTTAAAAGCTTCCCAAATTATTCTACTATGGATTCAGGATAAATAAGCTCCTAATGTTTTATAGCCACATAAGATGACCATTCATCATACAATCCTAAGGTAGCATTGCATTTTTACCTCTAGAAATCCACTTCTTGAAGGTCCTGCTCACAAAACAAAAGGAAGCCTTCCGTGAGCACACTGGATCAGGATTACCATCTGTTTCTCTGGGTTCCCATAGAGTTTTATTGGCATCATTCCATAGTACTGGACTTCTCACATCCTGCACTGTAACGCACTTAAGAAGCTGAAATGTAAACAAACAAACAAACAAAAACTAGTATGGTTCAAATATCAGCTCCATGATCTTAGGAAAGTCAATGTTCAGTCTTCAAAATTTTAAATACTTCATCTATAAAATCTGAAAAACAAATGGTCATTTTAAAGTGCTATCATCGTTTTAAATAAGAGACTTCTGTGTTCCCCATCCTTCTTCATGTCATAGTATATACAAAAAAAACATTTTAACAGCTTACTGGTGGAGGATGCTTGTGACCAGAGGTGACGGGCTATGGGCTCCATCTGCTCCAGGCCGTGCCCCACTGCTCCTGGGGTGAACGAGATCAGTGTCTGAACACACCTGTAACCATTCAAAAAGGGCTGATTGGCTGCCCACTGAAGTCAAATGGAGAGCAGTACCAACTACTCAAGCTTGGATATGGCTCCCAGAGATGGTGATTTAATTTGGAACAGAACCTGGGGTATTGAGGCATTTGTAAAGCTCCCAGGTGATTCTCGTGTGCTATTCGAGTTTGAGGACCACCATTCACAAAACATTTGGATCACAAACATCATTAAGTAAATGTCTAGGTTATACATTTCTCAAGGGTGAAGAATATGTATTGTCCATTTCTTTAAAACATTACCCAAGCCCCAATCCTTACCAACACTGTTCCTTCAATAGAATACATGTTCAATAAATATTTTTAGAATTCAAATTTTTTAAATGATTTTAAGAATGATTCCTTGCTATTTTATTTGGATTTTGCTCTTTTCCTCATTTTTATTTTATTTTTTTATTTTGTGTATTGTTGTTCAGTTACAGTTGTTTTGCCTTTCTCCCCAATGCATTCAAATTAATACACCAAAGAAATAAAATTTAAAAGGGCAAAGCAGGTTGTGAAGGTCACTGGAGAAATCATTTCCCAAGTGGGTCAGACACTATTGGAGTGGCCTCAGGCCCTTCAGAACCCCATGCCCACGCACACCCCTTCCGTGCGCAGCACCAGCTCTCAGACTTCCCTAAGCAGGCCCGAGTGGCCATATCATCAGGATGTCACCAGCGTTTCCCAATCTTCTATGGCGAGTAAAGTAATCAAACAAATGTTGAAGAAAGAAAAAGTTCCATATAGAACTAGGAATGTTCTCAGGACTAGTTCTTCAAATGCAAGAAAGCTGAGCACCTTTAAGCTGAAGAATTCAGGCTTCTCAACTTGTTTATGTTTCAGCTTTCATTGTAAACAGGATTATTTCTTATGGAATTTGCCTCCAATGTTTGGAAACCTTGAAACAGAGAGAAAAGACTTCTTAGTGACTGATTCTGATTACTGAAATGACTTAATGTAAGGGGTCCATGTTTATTAATTCACCAGAAATTCTACAGCTTATAATTAATTCCATTTATATTCAACAGACCCTGAATGTATTTCCATAGAGTATTTTCATAGAAGATAATAGGCTCAACCAACCATTGGCTGACTTTACCAATAACAGAGAGGCAATTGATCCAAAATGAAGCATTCAATCTCTGTTCAAAACCTTAAAATGCATCCATGAAGGTCATGTAAAAAGATTTTTAGAAAGTTAAAAACACTTAAATATTGCTCCTCTCCCTACACTCACCTCTACACACACACACACCCCGCCCCCCTCAGTTATTTGTGTCATACGTTATGGTCGGTGGAGTACTTAAGTTTGACTCTTCTAGCTCTTGCATAATGTATTTTTAAATATTTTATTTTTATTTATTTTTAGACAGAGGGGAAGTTTGCCTCTCACACGACCGCTACCGGGGACCTAGCCAGCAACCCAGGCATGTGCCCTGACTGGGAATTGAACCAGTGACCCTTTGCTTCACAGGCCAGTGCTCAATTCACTGAGCCACACCAGCCAGGGCTCTTGCACAATATTAAAGGTGACATTCAAACAGGTTTGTGTGCCTCAGTTTCCATACCTGTGTAATGGGGGATGGGGTGCGGCTTATAGCCTCATTATAGCATTACTAATGCCTTTTAAGACCTGATTATGATTTCATGAAACTTTTAAAGTAAATGAAAGGAACACTAGTATTTGGGGAGTGCCTGCTTTCAGAAGTAATTATGTGGTTGTAACAAAGAAATACATACCTAAATTAGCTTAAGAAAAAAAGAACTTTTTGGAAAGTATCAGTAGTATCCAAAGGCAGGCATTAGAGTAGAGCCCATACGACTCTCCTAAAATCCTAGCTCACACAGGCTCTTGCTGCTCTTTCTTTCTGAGCATTGCTTCTGTCCTCTGTCTACCAAAACGTTTTCTTTGCGCTAGTGAAAAGTGGTCCCAGTGGTAAAAAGTGGCCAGCACGCAGTGGCTGACCTCTGGCCTCTCAACTCCAAAGCCTAGATCCCCCAACTAGAGTTTCTGTCCCAATTCCAACTGATCAGAAGAGAGTCTGATTGGTCTATCCTGAATCAGGTACCCACCCATGGCTATGTCACTTCCAGGGGAGAAGGGTCCCATGGTCCTAACTGGGAGGTTGAGGCCCATCTTTACCTTAAGATCTGTGGGTTATAGCTACTTTTGCAAAAGGTACATAGAAGTAACTATTCCAACTTCTGGGTGCTAGGCCTTTTAAGCTGTTGTCTAAACCTTTGTAACAACCTCATAACACAGGATTTTATCACCGCTTTGAAAAAATGAATGATGCTGAGTTGGAGTGATTTGTCTAAGACCACATGACAAGTTACTGCTTTGAGTCCATGTACTTTCCATTAAAAATACTCATCCTTGGTGGAAGTTGCACAGTGTAGTTGTATTTGCTATACACTGTGGTTACTAAAGCAGATTTAAAAATAATACAGTAATTTGACAGTTTTGTTTGGATATTCTAGGCATTGTAAATAATATCTTGGGTATTTTAAAAAATTGAGAATTAACTTTTAATAAGTATTATTGTACAAGCTGACAATTCACAATTTCCATAGTTTATTTTCCTTAGCATAGACATCCTGGGAACTAACAAACGTTCTGTGTTCAGGAAAAGTAATAACTCCACATATCTAATATGACCATATCTTGGGCCGAGTACTAAATGCTTTACTTGCACATCTCACTGAATCTTCAAAAAGAGCCAATAAGGTAGCTACTATCATTACCCCCACTACCCAAATGAAAAAAGCTGAGGGTGAAAGAGACACCCTAACTTTCTCGGGTCTCATATTACAGAGTACCAGACTAAATGTCTGGACTCAGGTCCAGTTGACTCCATAGCTCTGAATCACGAAGATTTGCAGTTTCCCAACCTTTAGCCAATAAGTGAATGAGGATGAAATTTGAGCACATGTAAATGATCACTAATATAGATATTCGAGTTCTGTCCAGAAAATAATCCATCCATTGTTAATATAACGAGAATGATTTGCACGACATTGATGTAACCTGGCTGCCAAGGAGAGTGGACTGGAATGTGCAATGATGACTTTACTGTACTAGTCAGTGGGGGCGGTCGGTAGACACTGTTGAGTGGGTACATGTACTGTGTGGCCATCACATTCAAAATGACTGAGCAAGTAAAGCAACAAATCTGCATCAAATTTTGCATTAAGCTTGAACATTCCTCTCTCTGCAGAAACTGTTTGGGTGAATCAGAAGGCCCCAGCCATGGGAAACTGGTGACTGGCAGTTTCATCATGACATCATGTCTACTCATGCATCGCATCTCATGCAGATTTTTTTGGCAAAATATCAGATCACTGAGGAGACTCAGTACCCCTATAGCCGAGATTTGGCACTCTGCGACTTCTGGTTTTTCCCAAAACTAAAATCACCTTTGAAAGGGAAGAGATTTCAGATTGTTGATGAGATTCAGGAAAATATGATGGGGCAGCTGATGGCAATTGGGAAAACTGTGTGAAGTTTCAAGGTGTCCACTTTGAAGGGGACTGAAGTACCATTGTCCTATGTACAATGTGTCATGTGTCTTGTACCTTTGTCAATAAATGTCTCTATTTTTCATAGTAAACACCTGGATACCTTCTGGACAGACCTTGTATTCCAAATATATCTGTATTATTTCACTTTCTTTTATATGTCACATATGCAAGGATGTCATATATGACAGCGTATATTTAAATCTATGCCTAATATTTGGCATATATTAAAAAACACTAGAAATAACATTTTGCCAGAAGTTTTTCATCTAATGTTTGTTGTAGTCTGTTATATACCCAATACTCAGCTAAGTAATTCATATTTTAATTTTTTCCAGACAGACTAGAGTCAACTGATTTTTTAAAACAAGATAGTGATCTGATTTCCTAGGGAAAAATTTACAAATCTTTCAAAGGAAACGAATCCACTTTCTTTTTCTTTGTCTCTGATAAGAGAAGGGAGTCAAGTCTCAACTGTCAGCAGATATTCCCAGCCTCCTCTAGAACAAATTATAAAGCACCATAACCCAGCCTTTGTTCTGCTGCAGAGGCATCTTAAACTCTTACTTACGTGGTTTCTTTTTTTGAAAAGATTTTACTCATTTACCTTTAGAGAGAGGGGAAGGGAGGGAGAAAGAGAGAGAAACATTGATGTATGAGAGAAACATCAATCAGCTGCCTCCCACACACCCCAACCAGGGACCTGGTTCTCAAACCAGGTATGTGCCTTCATTGGGAATTGAACCCACAACCTTTCAGTTTGTGGGAAAATTCCCAGTCCATGGAATCACAGCAGTCAGGGATGGTTTCTTTCTTTATTAATTCCTAAATTAGGGGTATATAAATTAGTTGAAGAGAATGAGAAGACAACAAATAAATGAACACATTAGTAAAAATATAACTGAACTTTTATCACAATTAAAGAGAAATGTAAAGTGTTATACCCATGTGTGTTTTAAATTAAGAAAAGATCATTAAACTGGCATATATTTAATACGAATTCTATAGAGCAATTCTGTTAAGGTAAAATCAGGGAAAAGAGAAAAAAGAGGGTGTCACACAAAATAATACAGTAAAAGAGGCCTTATAGTAACACAGAATAAAGTACAAGAAAAGAAAGAAAAATTACACTCTCACAAATAGAAAGAGACATAAACTAAAAAAGAAATGAAGATGGAGTACTACAGGCAAATTAAAAGATACAGAAGAGTATCAGAAAAAAAGTAGACCAACAGTTTCACGGGTTTTAGTGTTACTCAGAATATGGTCAGAGGAAGATGAAAATTGCCGGGAGCCCTTGTTGAAAGACAGATTGTAGAACCCGTCCAAAACCTAGAGTCAGATTCTCTGATGGCTTGGAAGCCAATATCTGTCATTGCAATAATCTCCTCAGCTGGTTCGCAGGCACACTAACACTTAAGAACCACCACACAAGGATGGACATTAAATGGACACAGTGGTGCCAAGAGTCACCTTCAGTCTTCTCCTAACCCAAAGTCCAAGCTCTAATTACTTAACAATACTTTTATCTTAAATAGGGATGAAGACTCTGATTTTTAAAATAGCAGGCGTATATGAACATAAACACAAATATTTTATTCCCACCTAATTTTGAGAGCTTTTTTTTTTTAAGAGAGAAAAATTCCCACTTCTGGAATGGACAATGTCAAACATTAAATTTCCACAATTAAGATTGTTAATTTTCTAACCATTTAAAAGAGGGAAATTTCTATGAACATCACAAAAATTGTTTGTGACATTTTCAGATAACATTTTTATTTTCATGAATAAAATGTTCATAGGACTTACAAATTGTCAGATTCTGTTTGACTTCCCCCCAAATTAAGAACCACTTTTGAAAAAATTATTTATACTATTACAGCTGTTCCCACTTTTTCGCCCTTTTCCCACCTCTCCCCAGCTCTGCCCTCTCCCCTCTTCAGCCATGAGTCAAGCAGAAATATTCTTTGGCTTATCCCATCACCATCTTTCACCCTGGCCCCGCCCTCCCACTCTGGCGGCTGTCTGTCTGTTCCATGTGTCTATGCTTCTGTTTTGTTCGTTAGTTTACTGTGTTCATTAGATTCCACAGGTAAGTGATACCATGTGGTATTTGTCTTACAGTTAATACTGAGAGTTTAAAATGTGATGTTGCATTTTTGCAACTATAGTCACAAAAATATCTTGGTTAATCCGATTGTTTAAACTGATCAGTCAATCAAAAATGTTCTCTTCCTTGCCTCAAATAGTAAGATCTGAAAATCAAACTTCGATATTTGGCAGATTTAGATATGGAAACCTGAACTTGAAATCAGGTGATTTTGCCAGGATGAATACTCTTCCAACACTCTGCTTCCTCCTACATTCCATGAGGCTCCAGGGTCAGTTCATGCCTACAATTTCTTTCTGGTGCAAAGTGTTCAAACTCCTTCCTTTCATGAACCCATGTTTACATCACTGTCTAGAATTTTCTTTTATTTGACACTTGAGGAAATGAATATTTTTAAACTCTTCAAGCCCAATGGCTCAAAGCCCATGCTATAAAGCCAGCCAATTTCCATGTATGTTTAAAGTTCACCGATTTTCCATTCTCAATACAGATTTACAAAAGGAAATTTCATCGATTGTAAATAGCATCATTTATCAAGTTTATTGCTCCAGCAAGTCTGACTTCAGAATTTACCTGGCTGAATGACTTTTACATGGTTTCATTCTTCTAGCAAAAATTCATTTTTAAAACTTAGGTGCAAGATGAGGTTGCAAGAAATTTTACACATTGAATATATGCAGTTCTTAGTATATCAATTGTACCTCAATAAAACTGTTTTAAAGGAAAACATAAACAAACAAACAAACAAATAAAAAGCGAAGGAGAAAAAGATGAGAGAGCAAGATTCCCAAAGCTCTCATTTACTCTGAAAATTTACTTAGGTGGTAAAACAGGATATGACAGAGACCTAGCCCTTGTTGTCTTAACCAAATCACACACACACACCCCTTTCAGTTACAAGAAAACACTGCACATTATATACTCCAGCCACATCACAAATTAACCAAAATCCTTACAAAATAACAACTACAAATCAGCTCATATTTCATGCTCCCAGAGAACATCCAATTAATCACACACACAAAGACTTTTAATGTGCCTGCCATATCACTGCAGCCCACACCTGCTCACTCGCGAGTTTCCTGAGCACGCTCTTCAGAGACAAGTTCTGTCTTAGAATTGAACTTAGCTTAATATATATTTTTATAATAAAAAGTGTCATCAGCCCAATATGTTTTGTGTGTCTTTTGTTTGCAGTGACAGCACTTAACACTTATTTACAGTCAGCCTTTCAACAACAGAGAAGATACACTCAAGACTAACACAAGCAGTCGCAGAGTACTTCATCTCCCTTTTCTTTTCCCTTAAAAACGAAACTTTGCCAACACCTAAGGTTTTACCAGCATTTCCCTTCTCTTGGTGTCTGCATATTGTCAGGGGCCATGCTCAGATCAATGATTTGGCCTCATGATTTGCAGCCATTGGAATCCCCAAAGATATAAGTATGTACCAGCATCTGTTCTTTTCCAGTCTCAGACCAGAATTTATAGCTGTAGCAGAGGATAGCTTCTCATCTTTCTACGGTAAATTTGCATGGCAGAAATGGGGGTCGGGGGCGGGGGGATGCCTCAATTAGTTCTTCAAACTTTCAAGTTCTTCTCTGTTATGGGAGATTGGAGCAACTTTTTAAAGAGGTTTGACTCAAACTAACTCTAGAAATCTGAAATCTCCAAACACTAAATTCTTCAAGGGTTGGGGAGAAAATTTATTTTGGCACTAGTGAACTTTAGAAATGTTAGATGATGACAAATGTAAATACATGGACTTTTCCCTTTCATTGGTCAGAGTTAATATATTTTATGTTTTCAAAAGCAACCCACAGTTTCAAAACCTGGGAGACAACCTAGAAAATAGTTTAGACCAGCACTGTCCAATAGAATTTTCTGTGATGATGGAAATGTTCTATATCAATCAGTGTTGCCCAGTATGGTAGGCCCTAATCACATGTGGCTGCTGAGCACTTAAAGTATGGCCAGTGCAACTGAGGGGAAAAAATGCTTAAATCTATGTAATTTTAATTAATGTAAATGTAAACTTAAATAGCCACATGTGGCTACTCTATCGACAAGCATAGATGTTTCAAATTTATTTGATGTAGGTCTTAAATGACATAAATGATATATTTCATTAAATACATTTATGAAAAGAATAAAATTGCATCAAAACATAAAGTTCTTTATGTAATGAGCCAATAATATGTTGATTGCTGTAGAAACTCAGTATTATAGCAATATGTATCTTTCCAATTTAAAAGTTCGATGTTAATTAAACCAGGAGTAGATGAGAACATTCTTGTAAACTCTTAAACAATGCAGATTAACATCAAGTGCCCCTCCCCCCACTCTAACCCCATCAGCCAGTTCCGTTCCCTGTGTCCTCTAGGGGTGTGCGTGCATACCTTATTCTTCCTTGTAGCTGTGTCGGAATCCTAAGTGTGAATTTCTGTAGCCTATTTGACCATTTTGACCACTCTATACTTCCTGTAATCTTAGTTTGTTTACAGTTTTTACCTATTTTAAAATCCAACTAAATGGATATTCATTCCATAATCCACTCAAGAGGTGTTTCTGATGGAACTGTCATTCTAATGCCAAGTGATTTTGTCTCTCGACCTCAGTCTCCCTCATGTCTCCATAGCAAAATAAGAAGGATGTTTTAATTGGTGCACTTTTGTACGTGGCAGTGTTGATGCCATAGTTAGTCAGGATAATGCAAGCTCACCTCCACCACAAATACCCCCAAAGTGTTTCCACTTCTGTTTCACCACCTTTGGTCTTCTGTTAGGAGTACCCTTTTTTTACTTGAAACTATTTGAATTAGGTTTTTGGTCACTTGCAATAGAAAGAATCCCACCAAATACAGTTGCATAACAGGTATTTTTTTGAAGGGTCTTGCTGAAGTATGCAACATGTAGATTATCTCAGCTTTACTCAGCTTCCCGGTTTATTACAGACATTGTCTGAATCTGCATTTCTGCGGTTGGCGACAGCATCATTGTTTATATGGGAAACATTTTTCTATTTTATATTCACTCATGGAAATAACTGCATAGAGTATATATATATATATACATATCAAATGCTATTGTCTTTGTTTTGTATTAATGAGAAAAATGGAGACTCAGATAAGCCAATGATGTTCAAAATCTGGCACAATATCCAAGACTTTCAGCTTGTAGCTCATGGCTTACTTGTTTGTTTGTTTGTTTGTTTAGAGCCCATGCATTTCCTACATTAAAGCGAAGGGTGAAGTGACTAAGTGGTGAGAACCAAGACACTGAGGATGGTATTTGTTGATGTCATCCTCGACATTTCCTGGCCTCATGCAGTGGAAATCTGCTTTCGCTTTGTACTTTATATGAAGTCACCCTGCAGTTAAAGGTGTTGAAAACTCCCTCTCCCATAGGAATGGCACAGAGCACAGATTAGTACCAATCACAGTCCTTGTTGACCCCACCAAATGACTCAGTGAGAAGACACTGGAAACTAATACACAACTCATGACACAAAGCAATCAGAAGTCACCATGGACCTCTGGCATCCAGTTTTTTCAAAGGAAACGGTACGACAGCATAGTGCAGACGCCAGAAACACGGCCTGGAGTTAGATGAATGAGTGTTTGAACACGGGCTTTGCCACTTATTAGTTTTGTGTCCATCAGCCTGTTATTTATGCCATTTTATTCTTACTACCTCTCTAAGTTGGCTCAGCCCTCCTAGGTTCTGGCAAGTAGAAGGGATATGAGACATCTAAGCCACGGTTCCAGTCTCGAGATAACTCCCAGAGCATCAGGAAAATAAACCTCTGTCATATCCCTCTCCTACCTAGCACCCTTATTCCTGTTTGGGCATATGCCTCATAACATAGAGCGATCATGACATCGAACAGAAATTTTACAACTGGCAACAATAGGGAATCTGTATGAAAAGTGGAAGTCATTATTTCTAAGTACAAAATAAGAGTGTATCTCCAAAAACAATGGGGAAAGGTTAATTCTCTGGCTTCTAGTAGATCCATATTAAATTGTCCCAAGGTACAACAACACAAGTAAGGTTCCAACAGTAACGATTTGTTCAAGGTTTAATTCAGAAGCTAACAGGTAAAAAAAGACATTCCCAGACATTTGTTTTTGCTTATTACCAACTGCTGGCCCTTGTCCCACCAAGGACAGAGGTTCCTTCAGATGATCAGAGGGACAGTGAATGATTTGCAAGATTTTATACCATACCTTTTTCTTTCAATAATAAAAACTATGTATTATGATTATTATTTTTCCTGCCACTGATGTAATTTAAAAGTTGTGTTTAATCTTATTTTCCTAAGTGTTAATATTTTCAATATTTGAATTCTGTCTCATTTCTCATTTGTCAAAGGGCCTGTTGTCAGAGCTCTAACTAGCAGAGCAACCTCAGCCAAAGAAAATTTTACCATAAGAATAACAGTCACCGAAAAATTTTATACGTGAGGTCCTAATATCACAAAAATTCCAAGGAGATTTGTATGTTTCTCACCTTCCTTTGCCCTCTAACAAACATATCCTGTCTCAAAAACAAAACAAAAAAAAAGTACATTGTGACTTTATTGATTTAAAGCTTTTCTATTAATATGATTTACTTCTCAAAAAAGAGGTCTAGTCTTTATGAACCAAATCTATTTTTACCTTGTGAGTGTAGGTATTTGAATGATAATATTAGCCACTAGATGGAATTGTTTAATTCAGTGTCACCGATATCCTGTCACATTATACAGTTATTCTCATCTCACCAGACCACTATGCACATTCCATTGATTGCCTCTGTAATTAGTCACTGTGGCCTAGAAATGTCATCAAAAAGAAAATTGTCAATTCAAGCATACCAGGCAGACCATCAGCAGAGTAGATAGGTGATATTCTGGAGCCAAGTTCAGTCCGGCGAAACTGAATGTAGTTGGAAATATCAAAGAGTGTGATCGCTCTGTCAAAGATTTATAAGAGAGTTTCCAATTTAATTTGAAATCGGTCTACACTAGACACCTTGGCCCCGCCTCCACCTTTTCAGACCCGACTCACACACCCCTCCCCCACAGCAACAGCACCACCGAGGCAGACCGTTTCAGTGACACTGTTCGGCACAGACAAGTAATTCTAACTTGCGAGGTTCCCTCATAAACCTAAATTTGATGGCAGTGCACTTCTCCTTTGTTTCGTACTCATTTCTTCGTCATTCGCATAGAACGTATTTGTAATAGCAGTATATGAGAAAAGAAAGATTAGTGTGAACTGTGTTAATTAGGGAGAAGTTTTTAAATTTATTGGGGTGACAGTGGTTAATAAAATTAGATAGGATTCGAGTGTACAATTCTACCATATATCATCTGTATATAGCATTGTGTTCACGACCCAAAGTCAAGCCTCCTTCCCTCACCCTATATTTGGCTCCCTTTACCCTTCACCACCCTCCACCCCACTTCCCTCTGGTAACCACCATACTGCTGCCTGAGTCTATGAGTTTTGTTTGTTTGTTTTTAAATTCATTTTAACAGACAAAAGTTAGTAGTTTTTTTCCCTTTTACTGCTCAGTATATCTTTAAAATATTTTTTTTTTACCTCAGGCATGTTCCTCATAACACATGGGAAACAGATCAAAACATGAAAATAGAATTTTATAAGTGGCAACAAGAAGGAATCTGCATGAAAAGTGAAAGTATTTCCAAGAACAAAGTAAAAGTGTGACTCCAAAAACAAATAGAAAAAGTTAATTCTTTGGCTTTCAACAGAGAATATATATGTGTGTGCATATACGTATATAATGTTTAAATATACACATATATACATATGTGTAATGTTTAATTGGCCTTTTGTATTATACCATAAAAGCATCTTATTTCCTTTCGTGTTCTTAACTCCTAGAACATGCTACACCTATAGTCTACGCACTTTTAAGTGAGGGACTTGTGCCAGAGCAAATGCTCCAAGCAGGTAGTGACCTCCTGGACTTCTGTGTATTTTTTCCCTGTTCGTGCCAGTGTACATTTTATCATAATTAATTTTAAAAAGTGGGACAAGAAAAATCATGGCAGTTTTCTTGTGAAAATCAAAGGCATACTTTGAAAAAACTTGATAAAACTCAGTCACTAAGATTTTTTAAAAGGCTGTTAATTAATTATGATTCAGACAAATATAAACAATCAGGAAAAATACAGATTCTGCCATCAAATTGCTTCTCGTGTCTATTTGAGTTCTTGTTCCATTTTAAACAAACCCTGATGATGGAAATCAATGACAACACATTATGGTATACAATTTAGATGAGAAAAGCTGCAAAGAATTCCAATGAGGAACCCATGGGCCATGTAAAGGGCTAGTAAATGAATGTATGTTTATATATGTCAGATAAAAACACAATATTTAAATTAAAATTTTTGTGCCATTTCTGCTTTGGCTTTTAGTTAACTGAGCACCTGCCAGTCTCTATAGCTTCAGATAAAGTGGCTCCACTGTAGCAGTATTCAAACCCTGTTTGTTACATGAGAGACTCTCTGATTAAATGAATCTAGACCGTGAAGGACAAACAGACACAAGACGGGAGAGGGGTTGAGATGACAGCTTCTTCAGGAGGAGGCTCAGGACAGTTTCCCAGGGACAGTGTTGCCTTTTCCATTCTCCTGGCTCCAGGGGTTTTGCAATGCTCAGCTGGCCTCATTTTACAGGACAGAATCAAAGATCATTTTCTTCACTCTCGTCTTCCTCCTGGGGCATGATTTATCCCAGACTCACTTTAAATTACTTGTTCATTAGCTTGATCCATTTATAAATGTTTCTAAATTTCTCCTAGTCACTTTGTTTTATATCGAAATATGCCTGAAGGTCGATGCGGGGCATGTCTGGACCCCGCATCTGGTGATGCACTGTGTTAACAGTTTGCATTACTTACTAAGAGGTGCAGACTGGGCTTTGCTTGTTAGTCATCCTTTTAAAGATTTTTCCATATACTTATGTGATGTTTCCATGAGAAATAATTCTTTCAACATTTCTTAACTGGAAATGTTTTAGGAAATTCCGGACCACAGCATCATATACTGAGTTGTTCATAAAACTGTACCTTTTCAAGGTTTGCTCTTAAAAAGAAAGAAAAGAAAAATGCAGTAACAAAGGCTTTGATAAAGACTAAATCACTGAATTAATTAATAATCTTTTACCCCATTTTGAAGTTCACCTTTCCAAAATACACTGGGATCTATTATAACTTAACAAGTGCTCAGAGCTGAGATTTAAACCCCACTAACTCCACAGTTCAAAGAAGCCCGCAATGATATTTGACATGTATCTCTTCCATCACTGCTCAAAAACTCCTTAATAATTACCATGGGCCAGGCCTGAAGGATGCAAGTAAATCCTCCCCAAAATATTTGGTGTTAACTCCCAACCATATAGGTAAGTCCAATCTCTGCTTTAATGTTTCAAAAAAAAGAAAAAGACAGCCCTGGCTGGTGTAGCTCAGTGGATTGAGCGCGGGCCTGCGAATCAAAGGATCGCGGTTCGATTCCCAGTCAGGGCACATGCCTGGGTTGCAGGCCAGTTCCCAGCATGGGACACACAAGAGGCAACCATACAGTGATATTTCTCTCCCTCTCTCCTACCATTCCCCTCTAAAGATAAATAAATAAAAAATCTTAAAAATTAAAAAAAAAAAAAAAGACAAACAGAAAAGAATGGCTGGAATGAGAGAACCTGGTTCAGCCACATTCATTTACACATTCATTCACAACCTTGATTTTGATGGACTTTTTATATAATGCCTTTTTTCCTTCAAAAATACTTGATTTTTACTTTGGATATAACAGACATAATATTTTCTATTGTCTTCCCATAGAAAGTGGATCACCTCTATTATTTTAGGAAACAGATAAATAGATAATAAATAATAGATGTTTAGAAATAAGGATAGAAATATTTCATTTATTGTTTTTTTATATAAGAAGCAACTACCTAAGGCACAAAGTTGAACCCTGGGTGTATTGTAAACATAAGTAACATAAAGATGCTATTAGTTACCAACAAACTGTTCTCGAATTATTCAAGTTTCCACATGACCCAACTCTTCCAACATTGGTGGGATAATCAAAGAACTGAAATAGAAATAACGGTATTTTGATAGAGGATTTCCATAAACCCTGGCAGCCAGTTCTGGGTAACAAACTGATGGGGAGGAGCCAGCATAGCATCTTTTGTCTATCTGTAGCTGCACTAAGCATCCCACAGAGGTTCCAGTGTTTCTGCCCTTGCCCCCAGGAGGTGAAGACGAGCGCTGGCTCTGGAGCCTGTGAGACCTCGGGTCCCACACAAACCTGCTATTCCAAAGGCGCCAGCTCTTCTCTGTTCTCTGATTCAGATTGTCTGCTCTTATCATATTCTGTTCTCCTCACAGATATTTTGGGAATGAATTTAGCCCTAACATTTTATTATTTGTTGTTAACCACAGGTCAATTACATTTAAAATTTGTGTACATTGTCTTTAACAAGCCACGTCTGCCACATTCTTGATGCGGAATTATAGACTAGAGCATAAACAATAATCCAGTATGCATAATCCTACCAGGATCAGAACTTCATTGGGTTATTATTGCTTGTGGACAAATTGGTCTGAATATAATGTGATGATGTATATTCACAAGAATGCAGATAGGTCTAACTGCATTTTCAGTAGAGTTTGATAAATGTTTAAAAACTTATAATAATGGCCCTGGCTGGTGTAGCTCAGTGGATTGAGCACGGACCTGCGAACTGAAGGATCGCGGTTCGATTCCCAGTCAGGGCACATGCCTGGGTTGCCAGGCCAGTTCCCATCAGGGGACATACAAGAGGCAACCGCACACTGATGTTTCTCTCCCTCTCTCCTTCCCTTCCCCTCTAAAGATAAATAAATAAAAAAAAAAAATCTAAAAAAGGGAAAAAAATTCTTAAAAAAAAAAAATAAAAAAATAAAAAAAATAAAAACTTATAATAATACATATTATTCTTTTTTTAGTGCAAGCAAATAGGTAATAAGTTTTAATTCTACAGGTTTTTCAGACAAAGATAGCCCAAAACATCATTCCTCTCTCACAATAAATAGATGAATGGGCCCTTACGTGTGTGTAGTGGGTTCACTGACTGCTTGTGTGAATGAAGCGTTAGGCCTAGAAAGTGCGTGTTGTGGTCTCTTCCAGGCTCTTGTACTTTGTTCTAGGTAGTCCCTGACCTTAAAACGGCATCTTCACTGAGGACGGTCCTACCTGTTGTGCCTTCAGCCAACCAGAGACCTTCCGTGGCAGTTTTTTAACTTCTAGCTTATATAAAATCAAGAGTACCTTACATTCAATCAAGTTACAATTTCCTTGGAATCTCCAGGATTTCCAAATAGGGTAGGACATGGAAATATATATGAACGATGCTTGAAAGACTCAGAAAGGGCTGTGAACCAAAGCAGGGATGGCAAATCCATGTCATACCAATTCACCACTATCCCTCTCCTTTTTTCAACCAGAGCAAGCATTCAAGGTCCTTCAAATAATTGCAGGTCATTTATACCAACTGATCAAGTGTAGAACTAAAAATAAAACCTATTCACCACTCTGCCAAATTGCATTTGATGACAACCATTCCATGAAATACCGATGGGCCAGAGGAGAAAAGGCTTAGTGGTCAGGAAAAGTAAGCAGTGTTGCATCCTCCATCCTACTTTTGGGGACTGACACTTTGAAGGACTGGCATATTAAAGGTCCAGAGAATTGTTGCCGGAAGGAAGCCTGGTGTTTTGTCTTGTTCTTTTTTTTTGTTTGTTTGTTTTTTGTTGTTGTTGTTTTTTAATCAAAATTTAGAGAGAGAGCAGAAAGGGGAGAGAGAGAGAGAAAGAGAGAGAGATTTTCCATTCCACTTATTTATGCATTCATCGGTTGATTCTTATGTGTGCCCCCACCAGAGATTGAACCTGCAACCATGGTTTAGTGGGATGATGCTCCAACCAACTGAGCTACCTGGCCCGGGAAGGAAGTGTGTTTTGTTTTGTTTTGTATCACCCCACTGTTTCCCACACTTTTGAAAATACCAGAAGGACCTTTAGAATGAACACTGCAAAACCTCACTTAGAACCTGTTTATCCTATACGTGTGAGGCCAGTCTGCACACAAGGCCTCTTCAGTGAGGTGGTTGTAGAGAGTGCCTTGCTATCCTCTCTCTCTCCCATACCACAGGCAGTTCCCCAAGGGAGTGTACAGAAGCCCCAGAGCAGCCAGCCAGCACTACACAGGAATCGCTGTACAGCCTCTTGGCCTCCTGGCTTCCTGCCCTGGTGAGTGCAGTGGCCTCACCATGCAAACTCCCTAAACATGGGCTGTGCTTCCCACTTACTGAAGATTTTTAAGTAACTGCGTTTGGTTTTGAATTGTTAATCAAATACCATAACATTATATTCAAATATACCATAGCCTTAATCATCTAAATTAAATGGGACAAATTGCAGTTTGAATTAGTGATAATTAAAGACTAATTAAACCAACTCTTCTGCCTAAAAAAGATCTCAGAGGTCTAATCCCCTCATTTTACAGGTGAGAGAATGGAGGCCCAAAGAAATGAAAGAAATGTCACAAGAAATTGATTTGCAAGAAATTGATTTGATTGTTTTTAAGGACCAAGAATAATACAAACTAAATATAGACAAATCATTAGCATAAAATGAGTTTTTAGTATATTGAATAATAGAGACTTGGTGTTAAAACTCTTAAAAACTGCTTATCCAAAAATCAACTCTCCTTCAGACATATTTGTTCTAATTACATTGATAACCTTTTTAATCTGTTTATATTTCATGTATGGTTAGGGGAATATGATCTTGGTGTACATATACCCACAAAGGTCAGCCTTTTGGTGTTTGGCATCCTAACTTCTTTTCACATAACCTACCCTAAGCCTCTCCCATAGAGTGCACATGTTGACCCAGGTTATGAGTTTGCTTTAGGATGACAGAAAATAGACAGATGATAGCTATAGATAGATAGATAGATAGATAGATCAATTAAACATGTTAATCATCAGAGATCATTTAAGCCTTTGTTAGATTTCTAATAATACAGCTAGCTTTATAATTTGCAAGTGGTTATAAAATCCCCAGTATCGCTGGTGAAAATATCAAGGCAAATATGCTGTGAACTCACTGCAACAATAATATAGAAGCTAAAACAGCAGGTTGCAGAGCAGAACCTCATCTTTAGTTTTTACACATTTCATTCAAACCTGTGGTTGTTCTGTGTTGGAGAGTGAAAAGGCATCAAAAGGTCGGGTTTCAAGGATCAAACTTTTCATTGTTCCTTGAATCAGAGCTTGCGTGTGAGTACAGAGCTTTGCATAAGAATTAGTCCTCTTCCTTGTATCAAGTCAGCTATTTTCAGCTCAGCCTAGCAATCTTCGATTTCTTGGTTTGTAACTATGGCAATAAGATTAAATGGCATTCAGGAACATTCATTTTACAAATTAGCTTGGGAGGGTGTCCATGACTGTGATGAAGGAGCAATGCAAAAGTACTAGGAAATGAGGGAAATTAAATCGGGTTTTGTAATATACTTCAAAATAATCCTCAAAATCATCAAGTGCCATATGGCAGTTTGCGAGTGATGTCTGGTGACTAGAAATTAAAACGATCAGATAACTGCTTGATAGAGTTCTTGGCTCAGTTTACGCCACCACACCTCTCCACTTGCCTCTCGAGCACGACACAGTGTCCTTTGTCTGTGGGTGCCTATGTGTCTGTGGACCTGCCAGAGCCTTTGATCTGAGACTTTTTATACTAAATAACAGTCAAATCCATTTCAAACACCTTCATTACAGTACACAGCTCATTATGTTCTAGAAAAATGTTTAGCTTCAAGCCCCAGGCCATGTTATAATGAGGACAGGAGTACACACTGCTACACACACTCCACAGAGTGTCTCCATATCTCTAGGTGACGGTACCATCGCCCCGGTGACTCTCAGTGAAAAGCAGGCGTTTGTTTGTAGCCCTTACAGAAGGCTTCCTAAAGTTTTAAACAGTTTGCCATAAAACATGGTTTTAATCTTGCTGTGCTGTTAATGTTCCTCCTTTCTGTTGGTAGCCTTTTAAAAAGGGTATATGTAGACATGAAAAGAAATAGCTGGATAAATATGTTTTTAAATTCTTAATGAGTGAAATATACTATATGTGTGTATGTACACACACGTATATACACACACACATATATAATATATATTAAGAGAGTCTCTTAAATCCATTTTTTGAAAAGTTGTATGTATAATAGACATGCATAGATTACATACATACGTACACACAACTTCTTTTTAAAGTAATGTAAGAGAATTACTTTATTTAAAAATAATATGTGGCTAGATTTCCATCTTATCCATTGTTGGTTTACAAAGAAACTCAAGCGCTTCATTAAACCAACAGTTTTATTTCTATTTACCCTTCTTACTTTGGGAAAACAAGCAAATGCACAGGACCACCCCCCAGACTCGTTTCTGCACTCTCATCTTGGTGCCTTTTCAATGTCTAATTGACCATCCATGAAATTTTTGACATGACACTTGAAATAAATGTGGCACAATGTTGGCTGCCAGCATTTGTCTCTCTGATTTAATTACAAATTCTTGCTAAAAGACAGTGATAGTGAAATTACTTCACTGGACACACAAGACATTATCGAAATTACTTGTGTTTCTCTGTTGTCAGAAATATAAGCTAGTGAGGTAGAAATTCTTTTTGCTGTCACCATTGATTAATATCAATTAATTGTTTATAACTCTAGATGGAAACAACTGCACACTGGCATACAAATAATTGTAACTTGTTTTCTTGCCAGCCAGCCATGGTCTGCTTGGTATCTGAGAAAACACTAGCATAACACAGGAATTGCAATGCTTTTTTAATAAAAGAGCTGTTACAAAGACAAAACAGATTTTTATGCAACATAAGCAAATGATAACAGTTTCCATGTTAATTTTAAAACTCTACTTGAGAACAGGATCCGGCAGTGTTTTTAGTTAGCTGTGAATATCTTAGAGGGCTCAGGTGACAGAAAAGAGTCCTCATGCAAGAGAAGCACTGGAATCGTTGTTATAATTTAGTGCGACAGCCAAGGTCTGGCTCAGGGGCCAGATCACTGCCAACCGTATATTATCTGCATAATCCAGGGTCAGCAAGTGGGGATGAAACAGACCCAGGGAAACCTGAAATCAAGCCTTGTCCTTCAACTCATGTCACTAGAAACCTTGGTTTTAAGTGACAGGGGTGAGAGTAGGCAGAGAATGAGAAATCTCACTAGTCATTAAGGATGCTGCTCCATATTGGTCTATGCAGATTAGCTGGACCCATAATTTATTTGCAAATATTGAAATTAAAGACAAAAATGCCAACCTACATTCACAACCGAAAAAAATTAGTTTATTCGGGTTTTTTTTTACATTAAGTAAACACAGTAAAATATCTAGATTTGTAGACAAATTTACTTGTCTTAAAAATAGGTACATCTTATAAACATTATACAGTATGCTTATCAGATAAGGATTTTGTGTCTAGAATAGCATTTGAGTCATCAAAATTAATTTGAAAATGAATTTTTTAGGTCAGGAATAAATGGAAATTACATACATACACTTCAATTCTAGAGACTAAATGTTAGTTTAAATTAGCTGTTTTATATCTTATCTTAAATGTTTCCATGAATGAAGATTCAAATTAATTTGAATCAGTATTAAATGAAGTATGTCTTGAAATGCAAATTTGAACTTGTTTTTTAAACAGCCATAATGACCTGTACTGAAGGTACAAATCGTTAAACAGTTCTCAATGAAGAATATGAATTTAAAAAAGATAAAAATGGACTGTTAATACTCTAAAACATAAATAACCAGAAACTCAGATCATCAAGATGCTTCTGTAATTATTGGCGAGTACTATAAATGAAATAGGAAATTAGTATCCCTTCTTTATTAGCTAGTGGCACCTGCGGTTTAGAGGACAGATATGTCTGTAGTCTGGGAAGAGGAAGGAGACCTCCTAAACTTGCGTCAGAATGAACTGCCTGCTGCGCTGCATCACGAATCCTTCAGAGCTTTAGAATACTGGGAAGAGGAGAAAACTTGTGAAAAGACACATCTCACACTCGGACATCGCTTGTGAAAATGTAAAACAAATTAGTTATTTTAGAAAAAGAGTTTAGGAGTGCCTCAAAATATTAAACATAAAGTTACCATTTCACCTAGCAATTCCACTCTTAGGTAAATACCAAAGAGAAATAAAAATTTGCATCCACACAAACTTGTAGTGGACGTTCGCAGTGGCACTATTCGTAACAACCTAAAAGGCGATCAGCCGAGGAACAGATAAATTAAATGTGTCACATCCACACAATGGAGTAGTACTGGGCAAAAAAGAGATGAAGTTCTGCCATGACATGGGCGAACCTTGAAAACACTATGCTAAGTAACAGAAACCAGTCACAAATGGCCTCTTGTACATTTCTGTATCAAAGATTCAACAGATGCATCTGTAGAGATGGAAAGCAAAAGGATGTTTGCTCAGGGGGCGGGGAATGGGTAGTTGGCAGCAAATGGGTGTGGGTTTCTTGCACAAATCCGTAAATAAAGACCACTGAATTATGTACTTTAAACAGGAAATTTTATGACATGTAAATTATATTTCAATAAGCTGTTTAAAAAAAAAAAAAAAAAGACATGCTTCACCCAGCTCAGGAATAGAATGCTTAAGTCAGCAAGGAAGCTACTACAGAAAAACAGCAAGTTTTAACTAAAGGCCTGATTTTAATCATTGTTTGTCTGTCCCCACCTCACTTTCCATGTGTTTCTTCTGTTGGCAATACAGCTAGGGAACTTATGTATTCATTCTCTCTCTTATTACATTAAAAAAAAATTAGACAACAATACACAGACAAAACACCAAGGCGAATGGGGGATAGGCTACAACAACAACAACAACAACGTGTGTGAATGTCGCCTGCTCCCCTTCTTTTACTCGGTGAATGCCCTGGCTGGGTCCCCCAGGGCCCACCTCTAATGGAAGCAGGAGTCTGCCTGTAACAGGAGCCTGTGGAAGAGGATTACTCTGCCTTCTGTTGGGCACAAGGAGAACAATGAACAAACTGAGCTGTTGCTTGGCTGACAATGGAGCAAATCAGAAAGAGCTGATGCTTATCTGTGACTGAGAAGGCTCCACCTTAGTTCTTTTTACCTAAGTAATTTTAACCCCCTTTTAATTTTTTTAATCAGTAAGAAAGGAAGCTCTGCTGTTTAATTGCAGGATCAACATTCTTCGTGTTACCGAATACCAGTGTATCAGGATCTCCACCAATTCTTGAAAACAGATAGGTGTTATCTGCTCCTGGAGGCAATGTTTCTGGGGAAGAAGATTTTTGTTGTAGTTTGTTGTGGTGTTTTGTTTTTTGTTTTGTTTTGTTTTTCCTCCCAGGGGACAAACCTCATACATTCCATTCATAGAAAAGGTTTCCCAGGAAACTTCCATTCAGAGCTAGAAAATGGATGGAGAGATGCAAACTGAGACCATGGGCGAATGCTAATGAAGAGCCCAATGTTTCTGCCCTGCTGTGGGATTTATGTAGGCGATGTCCAGGCACATCTCTTAACAGGAGCTTCCAAAGTGTTTCCTTGGTGCTGCACCGGATGGGCCACTTGACTAGCACGGTTTGAATACCCTGCTTTATCCTTTGAGCCATAAAATGTCTCCTCTTACCTGTTAACATGGAGAGTCAAATCTACCCCTTTCTCTCGCTCTCTCTTTTTTTGTCTTGGGGTCATGTAAACCTTGATTCTCTCTTCCCAACATTAACGTCCTGACCTATAAGGAAGGAAATTACAGAATCGGTCCTCTGTACTCATCCTACCGATAGTCTCCTTTCTAAGGATTCTGATGCCTGGTTTAAAAAATTAAAGTCAGATATCAAACAGATTTGTATCTTCAAAGTTTCTTCAGTGATTTTTTTTTTAAATTAGGGATTACATAACACAGATATTTTTATTTGCTGTGAAAATTTCTGTTTATAATTGGTATTTCAGGGTCTTCTTTTTCCCTAGTGAAAAAGAATCTTCCATGATACTTGAAAAATCTAGAAGGTATTTTAAGAACAACATTTCCTAAGAGAAAACAATGAACGATAATGATAAACCTACACTTGTATAGTCATTCACAAAGCATGCTCACCTTTCTTGTCTCATTGGAGATTATTTGAAGTTCAGAAGATAGTGCTGTTTTACAGAGGAGGAAATGACCCTAGGGCAAGTAGAATGCTCATTCATAGATATAAAAGTAGTAACAAGAAGAGCCAATACCATAACCCATGTCCCTGATCCTCATCCAAATCCAATCTGTGTCTCTCAGTGAATAACCAACACACAGAATCCTGCCCCAACGGAGCCTTGAGTCCTTTCAAGGAGGGACTCAAGATCAGCCTTAGACAAAAACAACGACAATTTAGTCAATAGGATTTCCTACTTGTAAAGTTGTCAAGCCTAAGTGTTGAAATTAAGAAAAAATAAAAAGGTTACATCCACAAGGGGCTAGAGAATTACCTGTTAAAAAAGCTCACTGGGCTGGTCCCTCTGTCCATGTTCAAATTTGTGTCTCCAGGTGTACAGCCAGCATGTCAAGTTCACCAGAGAGCCTCAGAATCCTGCAGGCAGAAGGAGCACCCTCTCGCATGACCATGTCCTTCCTCTGTTTTACATACTGCTGACCATTCCGAAGGAAGGCTGCGCAGTGTCTTGGAAAGAGCACTGGATTTGAAGCTGGAGGGTTTAAGTTCTAGCTCTGACCTTAGGCATGCGACTTAAAACTCAGAAATTTCTGTAAAAAGAGCTAGAATTCATAGGGTTTCATCAGAACTTGATTAGCAAATATTTCCAAAGCACTTGGCAAATAGTATACAATAAATGTTAGCTATTGTTATTATCATTATTATTCTGATGTATCCATTTTACAGAAAACAAACTGAGGCACAGATGAAAGAAAAAGTTTACACTAAGGTAAGGGCATGTAAATAATAATACCCACCACACGAAATTGATGTGAGGATTAAATATAAGTTACTTGTGTACATATGCTAATACACCATTTGAATTGTATACCCTTGAAGATAAGAGCCTTTACTCTGTCTCTCTTCGAGAGCCTGAAAGAGTTCCTCCACAGAGTGCTAAATAAGTGTTAACCACCTTAATTCCACATACAGCCACCATAAAGGATGCCAGACACTTTACCTGAAGGTTATAATTAATGTAATTTATTAGCCCTTACTGGTGTGGCTCACTGGGCTGGGTGTCGTCCAAAAGGTTGACAGTTTATTCCTGGTCAGGGCACACACATACATGTGTTGCAGGCCAGGTCCCCAGTTGGGGCCATGCAAGAGGCAAATAATCAATGTTTCTCTTGCATATCAATGTTTCTCTCCTCACCTCCTTCCTCCTCTCTCTAAAAATCTATTAATTAAATCTTTTTTAAAAATAAATAATCTAATTTATTAAATTTATTGAATCTATGCTTCCATAGATTCAACCAAGGCCAACTATTCATTACATTATCAACAAAACACCATCAATCACTGACTTGGTAAGTGACTGGCCTGCCCTCCAGTGCAGGGAGCCCTCGAAATGGTCTGGAGCAGTCTAATTGCTGAAGAGATAGCTTTTCTCCTATCAAGTGGGTCCAAATGTCTACCTCTGAAGCATTTATCTAGGTGTAGTATGAGCTTCTTTTTCCAGAAGTTCATCTCTGTACGACTAGGAGCCACAGATAGGGTGAAGTGAAACCTCCTTAGCAATAAATATAACTCTGAATTACAGTCCTCCTATACCTTCAACAAACTGATTTCCTCCAAGCCCACGGCCCCCTTCCTTTATTTGGTCCCTTGCCAACACATTCTACCCCTTCAGGACAGTTCACAAATGAAAGATTTCCAGTGGCCTTGCTAGGAAACAGAGCTGTGCAAGTTCTGGTGTATACATCAGATGTCCCCAGTGCATAGTAGCTCAGAAGACTCCATGTTGGTGCTGTCCATCAGGGAAGAGACAAAGATGAAAAGGCTTGGAAAACTTAATGGGTCTTTTTGTTTGACATGGGTCCTGACAGTAGAGTCAAAAAGACCTTATCAGAAGGTGTGGTGGAACTGAATTGCTCATCCCCTTAAGTTGGTGTTCCTTTTCCCCTTCTTCAAATCCGGTCCATGAAAATTCAACTTAACACTTCTTTGAAAACCATAGTTTTGTCCAGAAGTAAAGTCAACCCAGGACACCTACCCTGGGTACTCTAGGACTTTCAGATTCAGTGTTCTTTATGATTGAGAAAGAAATGTTAGATTTTTAAAGATTTTATGTATTTATTTTTAGACAGCGGAAGGGAGGGAGAAAAAGAGAGAAACATCAATGTGTGGTTGCCTCTCGCACGCCCCCTACTGGGGACTTAGCCCACAACCCAGGCATGTGCTCTGACCAGGAATGGAACCAGTAACCTTTTGGTTCACAGGACTGCACTCAATCCACTGAACCACACCAGCCAGGGCCTGAAATTTTAGATTTTTATCCCATCTTCCCCTCTCTATTTTCAGAGCTGCTCCAGTATCTTGAAACAATGGTCTTTCACAATTAAACACTAGTTTCAACACCTCAGAAAGAAATGTCAACCAGGATTTGATTATTTATGAGTACCCTGGAAATGAGACTGTGAGTCACTGAAAGAAAGTGGAAACTTATTCATTCAATTTTTTGACAAGCAAAAACATCACTCCTTGCGTCTCATAATCTAGTCCCTCTTAGAAATTATACCAGAAGCACAGTGCCAAAGTGTGGACATCCAAGGACACCCTGGCTAAACAAGAAAGAAAAGTAGGTGAGCAATGAACCCTATTAGCATGTGTCCTCTCAGGCTGATGACTGTCATTAGACTACCGGAGGATGACATAATTTTCTCTAAGAGGCAGTCAGCTCGAAAATGTCAACTATATTGGTGAATTAATTCTTGCAGCTGCTTTATGTTGCCTTCAGCTCCTTGCTAAAAGAAATGGACATGTTTCATTTCTGAGATCTTTCAGACATGTGGCTGTTTTAAATATTACATTTTAAGCCCAATTTCAATCTGAATATATTGTTTCTTAAGAACCTGGTAAAAAAAGAAAAAGAAAAACAAAACACATTGACTTCAATAATGTAAAAGGCCAAAGAGCAAAACTCTAATCTCATTTGAAAAGTAATCCTTTTTTTAATTCAAATTGCTTTCATTTTTAAAATGTCATATCTTTTTTCAAAGACTTCTCTAGTATGAAGTTACTAGGAGCACTTGTACTACACCGATGTAGTCGTAAAATAATCATGCCGGGAGGCAAGGATTGGCGTGAGGACAAATAATATAACTGCAAAATACAACCCATCCAAAAGTTTTTGCTTCTGAGCGTAACTCTTTTTCTCTTCACCAGCTCCATGAGAAAAAAGTAGAGTTATTTATTAATGTATTCTATGAATATTATTGAGGGTTTATATCATTTTCAGATCCTGTGCTGGGGAAATGAAATGATTTAGACTCTTGCCACCTTCAAGAGAGCTCCAAGTTCATTGGCAGAGAGAAACATGTCAAGTGAAATAACAAAATAGTTTAAAAGTTTCCTAAAAGAGATTCAGCAGAAATTTGTGGGAGTGAGTTTTAAAGGAACAGTATGTGGGTTAATCAGATACACCTACACAATTCTGTATGTAGTAACAGGAAATGGGAAAGAAAGACAGATGGAAAATTGTCTTTAAAAGTAACTACACAGGTATCAGAAATAACCCTCATAGATGAATAGAGCACCTGACCATGATTTCAGAAGAAAAAGGAGCCTTGAAATCCCACAAAATAGCTTGTCTTCTAACGTCTGAAATACTTTGAACTGAAAAAAATACATTAAATACACTATTATACTTGAGAACTGGGAGATATAAACCATTTATTTATATAAACATTAAAGTGTAATTGATTGATACTATACTATCATTCTAATCATGAGTTTAGAGAAAGGTGAATGGAAAAGCATAAAGCCTAAAATGATGGTGGTGAGCAAAACTAAGGGCTAGAAAAAATGATGTTCTCTTTCATTCTTTATTTTTAATTATCTTAATTTACATGCAGTAAAATGCATAGATCCTAGGTGTTACAGATGGATATTTTCATAATTGCAAACACTTGTATGTCCCACACCCCTATCAAGAGCCACAACCTTTCCATCATTCCTCAGTTTCCTCAGCCCTTTCTATTCCATATACACTGCCTCCCTGGCCAAAAGCAGTCACTGTTCTGATTTTTTCACCATAGATTAGTATTGCCTGTGTTTTTAAAATTATATAATGGAAATATTCTGTGTTCAGTCTTGTTTCTGGCATCTTTCATGTAGCACAGTGTGTCCATGAATTATAAAAACAGTAGTTGCTTCCTTTTATCATGGCATAGTATTCCATGAATACACTCTGTTTCTACAGGACTGGTTGATGGGCATTTGGGTGTTTGCAGCTTTCAGCTTCTATGAACAGAGCCATTATGCACATTCTTGTACAAGTCTTTTTGTGGCTATGTATGTTCATTTCTTTTGGGTAAATAACTAGGAGTGAATTGCTGAGCTATAAGGTAAATGTGGGTTTTAACATTTTTTCGGAGGACTTATCATGAAAGTAGGCACATTTAAACTCCTACTTTCTGGAAAGATGAGGTAGAAAAGGAAATAAGGACCACCCAGGCTGTGGGAAGAGAATGAGCAAAAGCAGAGGGTAGGGAAGTGGCTGTGAAATTTGGGAAGGTGAATAGTCAGATATGAATCATAAGGTGCACGGAGCATGTTCTTTCTGGCACACAGCTCCTGGGAGGTTTCCAAAGTCTGTTATTGTTTGCAGAGCCTACGGAGTCTGAAATAATTACTGGAACTTCTGAAAGTGTTACTAAGCTTTTCAGAAAATGTCATTGTTTCTGGGAAGCCTAAGAATATAAAAAATACAATCCTACCTTCTATTCAAGTGTCTGTTTCCAGTAGACCTGATTTGCTAGTCCATGTGGGTGTTGAGTATTGGTTCCGCCACTGTCATCCAGGCATCATTTCCATTGCATCTTAAGAACAAGATCTGGACTAGAACAGGACTTCCCCTGTGAGTTTCCCAGTCACAAACACTTTGATAGCACGAATCAGTTCTCAGCCCCCTTTTGCACACTCAGGTCTATACCTAAGACCTGTGAGATCTCCAGCATTCTAGGTAAGATAGGTCAGCTTGCTAGCTACAAATGTATACTGTTCAGTCTATGTTGTTAAAGTCCCCTTTCAGTTTATTACTAACTTCTTTCAATGGGTTGGGATTCCTACATTTACCTTTGATCATTAAAAAAAAAGAAATAAAAGGTTGTTAAATAATGTAATATACTTTCTCCTTTGGTTTTTCTACCCCAACACATGGTTCATAATTAAAAACCGATGCCTGAGATTTCTAGTTCTACATTATTTTCCTTAATTCTACCAATTATTCTCAAGAAAATAGATTCCCAAACTATAAATTCCCCCCAAAAGGGCCCCAAGTCTCAAAAATGATGTATACTATTCATAAGATTAAATACAACACAATAAAAATGATAACATACACACAGTTATCCTAGGAGTCTCTAAAATAGTGAACAGTCAACACCTGTCACGTAGATAAGAGTTACATGCTACTACTCCTGCCTCTTCCAACTGGGTCTTACATGTCCCTACAAGTCTATTACTGATAAAGCTAGTCATACACAGGATCAGAAGCACTGAGCTAGGTTACACTACAGTTACAGGGGGGCAAGTCTCTGTGCTGTGTAAACACAGAATCTCATTTCACACTCGCTCTGCTCCCTCGCACTAGAGTGTTGGTGAAAGGGATTAGGAGCCTTGAGACCAGTGTGTCTATCAGTAGCCACATATCTTCAGTCAAGACTTTTAACCTCTCTAAACTTGATTATTTTATCTGTTGTATAAAATAGAAATACTGTGCCAGATGATCTCTAAGACCCTTTCCAACACTAGAATTCTGTAACAAAGAAAGAAAAATCACCAAATTACAAGAACACTCATCAAACAGGCACATGTTTATTGAATTGAGCAACAATTTGGCTGCTCTAATTATTCTGGTCATCTTCATGATCAATAATGTTCCCAGTGGCCCAATCAATTATGCCACTAGCTGTGTGGATCATTAAGGTGACTTAGGTACCTAGACAGACTGTGCAGGATCCATTCCAGCCTCTGTGCTCAGCTCTAGCTAAAGCAGAAAATGTCCAAGGGTCTCTTTAACTCAGACTCTTTTTTCCCCTGTCGTGGTCTTGGTCCTCTTTTATTTTTCAAATAGAAATGAATGACAAAGCCACATGAATGAAAAAAAACTGACAATATGGAATCAATATTCAATATCATCTTGAAAACTCCTACCTGACAGACACTGTACTAGGAACAGTGTAAGACTCTGCTTCTGCCCCTCAGACACTGTCTACCATGTAGGTCAGCATGAAAAGAAAATTCACGCTGCCCTCAGACACGACACTGGTGCTCCTGGTTCTCAGCCTTCAGTCTTGAACCGTCTCGAACTGGCTTTCCCAGTTCTCCAGCGTGCAGACGGCAGATAGTGTGACTTGTTCACCTCCATAATTGTCAGAGCCAATTCCTGTAATTTGTATATGTGTACCTCCCACTGGTTCCGTTTCTCTAGAGAACTCTGACTAATACACCCTGTTAGCTTCTTCTAGACATGCCTCCAATAAGGGTCCTGTGGTTTAACAACTTTGGGGAAAGTTGGGTACCATTCCCCTCTCCCTTTTACAATGAACATCAACATAAAGGCTTTTAGGCAGCCAGCTGCTAAGAAACCTATTCAGCTATATTTAACCTGACTCTTCACAAACTTATTTTATACCAGAAACCTTTGAAATCCTCAGAGGACTAATGTTTTATGAAATGTATTTTGGAATACACTTTGCTAAAAGTAATATAATTTTACTATTTATATTGCTTATTCATTTTTCTTAAAATAATAAGTTGGTGTTTTAATTTGATATAACCTCTGGAACTAGTCCTACAGTTTCTCAGAAATTAGAACACAGGTAAGTGAATCAATGATTATTAAAGAACACAGAATTGTGAAAGAAAAGGTTTACAGAAGACATGTATGTAAAGGACTATTATCTAAAACATACAAAGAACTCTTAAAACTCAACAATAAGAAAAAGAACCCAATTAGAAAACAGACAAAATATCTGAACAGACATTTCACCAAAGGTGATTACAGATGACAAACATGTAAAGAGAGGTTCAACATCATACATCATTAGGGAAGTAAAACAACAGTGAGATACTGCTCCACACCTGTTACAATGGCTAAAATCCCAAACCCATAAATGCTGGTGAGGATGTGGATCGACAGGAGCTCTTATTCATTGCTGCCGGGAATGGAAATGATACAGGCACTTCAGAAGACAGTTTGGTGGTCTCTTACAGAGCTGACTATACTTCTACCATGTGACCCAGCAATTGTGCTCCTTGGTGTTTACCCAAATGAGTTGATAAATATATGTCCATACAAAAACTTGCACATGGATGTTTGCAGAAATTTTATTCACAACTGCCAAAACTTGGAGGCAACCAAGATGCCCTTCCATAAGCTAATGGATAAATAAATTGTGGTGTGTCCCAACAATAGACTATTATTCAGTGCTAAAATAAAATGAGCTTTCAAGCAATGTTCTGTGTATAATTCCAACTATATGACATTCTAGAAAATACAAAACTACAGTAAAATGCCTGACTGGTGTAGCTCAGTGGCTTGAGCACCAGTTGTGAACCAAAGGGTCGCCAGTTTGATTCCCAGTCAGGGCACATGCCTGGGTTTTGGGCCAGGTCCCCAGTGGGGGCCACGTGAGAGGCAACCACACATTGATGTTTCTCTCCCTCTCTTTCTCTCTCCCTTCCCCTCTCTCTAAAAATAAATAAATAAAATTTTAAAAAACCTACAGTAAAATGACAGTCATTGCCAGGGCCCTGGGAGAAAGAGACGAGGGGAAGCGGAGGGCACCGGGGATTTTTAGGGAAGTGAAAATATTCTTCACTTCAAGAATATTTTCACTTTCCTCAAGTGAAGTGTACTGGTGAATATGTGACATTATGCACTTATCAAAACCCATAGAGCTCATAACACAGAGTGAACCCAGATGTCAACTATGGACTTTAGTTTATCATAATGTATTAATATTGATTCATCAGTGTAAAAAGTATACAAGATGTTAATAATAAATGTGTGGGAAGGAGATAGGTAAATGGGAACTCTGTACTTTTGGCTCAATTTTTCTATAAACCTAAAACTGCTCTTAAAAAATCAAAACCTACAAACTATTAAAAAACACATACAAACTAATAAAACACATACAAACTATTTAAAAAAAAAAAAAAAAAAAAAACAGAGAGTACCCAAATGTTGAAGACCTGGTTATCTACAAAAAAGAGCAGTGGATTTGGATGTTAAAGACTAAGTTTCCAGACCTGCCTGGTTAACAGAGTGGGACGGAAATTTCCACCTCTGAACTGCACACACGGAGCCGTCAGGCCTGACTCGGCCACTTCCCAGGCCTGACTCTGACCCTTCCCGTGGAGAACCTCCCTGTAGGTTAGTCAGGCTATGCATGTAAAACAAATAGCCAAGTGTCTGGCACATCATAGGGTGTTGATAAATATTCAGCTATGATCATTAGTCATCTTGGCCAAATCACTTAAACATTTTAAACCTGTTCATTTGTGAGAATCAAGGAGAAAATACAGGAAGCACTATGCAAATGGTTTTGTTTTGATGCCAGGCCATTTTTTAGGTGATGCTTCTGATTGTTGTCCTGATGGTCTGCTTTCCAGAATCAGATGGGCCCCTTCCTGACCTTGGGCCTCCTTATCAGCAGCTCTTGCGATTCTCGCTTTTGTGGTGAGGACTATTCTTTTCCACAATCAGCTAAATCCTGCCAGTTTGTGAATGACTGTCTGGGAATAAGTTGGGCCCTTTAGCAAACTACATCAATGAACTCTTTCAGGCCACATGGGTATTCACTAATAAAATATTCCCACAGTGCATTAAAGAGTATCTTTGTAGCTTAAGTCAGTTACTATCATATTTCAAGCTTATTCCCACAGAATAAATGCTTTGTATATTTGGAGAATATAACATTATTTTATGTCACTGATTATTAGTACTGAGTTAGAAAATTCCCATTTTCTACAAATGCTTGCCCAAGTTCCTTCAAATACTGTATGTTACTTTATTAAAATAAATATAAAATAATCAAGTTTGTCTATAATCAAAGTTTCCAGTTGTCATTTTTGTTACCACTCGGCATGCTTTCCTCTTAACTTTATTAAAACCACAAAATTTCTCAGCCTTTTTAAAATTTTTCATTTACAAAATCATATGCATTTTCTCTGTTGGAATCAGCTCAGCCATTGTATTGAAAACAACTAATTAACTTCCTGTGCCCCTGATTATAAGTGGCAGCCAATACTAATCATTATCATCCACTTTCAAATTTGCAATCTTGTTTCCTCTTCAGTGACATGAAAGATTTTATTGGAAGTGCATGAGCCTTATCGGAGACTTGAGTCATTTATCACCAAGCAGTATGGCTTCTTTAATCAACCAGCCTTAACAAGTATGGGATTTGTCACAGGAAGTAGGTATGTACTTTCATCCCCTGACTCACCATTTTCTAATTAGGCAGGGAAGCTAAACATATGCTTTGAAGAATAAAAAAATTAGATGGAAATATTTTAAAGAACATTTCTCTATCTCATAGATCATAGTATCTCTTTAAATGATCCTGATTGACATTTAAATATTAAGTAAAATATGTAAAATTAAAGATAAAAGTCCATCAAAACTATTTAAAATTATCTACTCTATTGAGAGGACATTTTAATGATTATATATCTATTACCTTACAGATAAAACATACAGTCTTCAAGAACTAAAATTGAGGGACATATCCATGTCTTTAGCTAAAGCCACTCTTGGCACAGAGGGACAAATGTATTTGCCATTGTCTTATTATTTATTTTTTAAATGTTAGAGTGCACCATCTAGAATGATTGAATTGTTTTAACTGCCCTTTCCTGGACAATTTTGTTTTTCCCCACTTGGATGCATAAAGATGAGCAGGCCAGGATCAATTTGAATAGGGGAATCCAGTCAGTGCCCTGTTAGGTAGCCCACATAGGAAAAGAATGAGAACTAGTAGATAGGCTTTAAAAAGAAGAAGTAAATGAATGCAAGAAAGTGCAGCCAAAAGGTTTAAAGATCTACAGAGGTTCAGAAAAGCAGAAAGGTCCCATGAGCTCAAGTAAGTAAACAAAGTCATGGAAGACCACCAAAAACACAGGAAAGAAAAAAATCAGGCCACAAAGTGCTGACCTAGCAAGCAAGGTTATTTTATCTAAGCACAAATTTTTGCATCATAGCAGTTTCTTACCACACTGCCAAGAAAGTCAGGCAATTGGGTGTTGAACATACACCAAGTGCCAGCAACGGCAGTATCCAAGAAAAAGTCCTTGCTCTTCTGGAGTTTATATTTTAGTTACAAAAAAATAGATAATAAGCCAGGAAACAAACAATACAGTTTTAGAAAATAATACATGCTATGAAGAACATAAAACAAAGTAAGGAAGAGAGTGATGGCAGGTGATTAGAATCGGGGCATGGGATTGTCAAGCAGTGTTGGAACAAAGACCTCAGCGAACCTCCCAGGGCTTCTTCCCAAAGGAACAGAAGAACGGCAGGGCCGGAGCTTCCCAGTGGTGGTACTGAGACAATTGTCGGTGATCTGTGGATTAACTTTTAAAAATTTAAATAGTTGTCTATAGCTTTTGTGTTATCTTTTTATGGCAAGGTATACTGATTTTTTTTTAGAGATAGTGATGACAAAATTTTTAAAAAGTTACTTGAACAAAAACAGGGATTTAAACCTAGTAAGTAAATAATGGTACAGTAATACAGAGTTAAGGGAAAGTAATGCAAATTGTGCAAGGATAGCTGAATAAGTCAATTGAGCTCATTACATTAGTTGGATTAATATCACCAAATTAGAATCTACCGACAATCCTAATGCCCAATTTGAAACACCCTTCTGTTTCCTCAGAGCAAGACAAAAAGAAACAAAATCCTGGCACCCCAGTGAGTCAAAAGAAGGGAAAACAAACATTGACTCAAGAAAAATTCAAAACTCACTGCACCTTATTTAAAAATTGCACAATTCAACTCATATCTCACTTCCCCACTAGGCTGTCCATTCACGCCTTCACTTACACAGCTTAATCTCAGATAATCATGGCCTGTGTCTTATTCAACTAAACTGTAACTTCTTCAAGGGCAGTGGCCACATCTTACATTATTTCATATTTATTTTTATGTCCAGGTCTAGTGTTAATCCTGGATAAATAGATAGGAGCTAACTAAACAAACTGATAAATTAACATGATTTTGTTTGTGAACTCTGGCTCAGGATAAACAGAAGTGATTTTGCAGAGCTGGAGCAATATCCCTAATCACAAACCAAATCAGTGTCGCTTCTGGAAAAGCACTAACTTAAGTTATATGAGTTTGTCAGATGCTTTAAAAAAATGGCCATGAACATCCTGAACGAAATCTTTAGATGGGAGAAGGCTCCTAATCATGAGACAGAAGGTAAACAGTAGAATTAAACACAGAAGTGAGTCTTCGAAGAAAGTTTCAACCATTCTGTAACTGAGAGCAAGCACTAGGACAGTTGTAGAACACTCACTCCTCCAAAAGCCAACATGTTGTAATGGGATGTCCCACCGAAGCAAGCGTAATAGCAGGTAGCAGGTCCCCAACCACCAAGATGAGAATCAAATAGTGGACCAACCCTGAGAGGGTGTTGATAGAAGGAAGTCATGTGCAATTCAAAATGGTAGCAGTACTACTACATTTTCCACTAGCAATAATGACTACAAGCCTTTACTCAGTGCCATACTATGTGCCAAGCATCCTTCTAAGGTCTTTACCTGCAAATTTAATTTAAAGCTCAAAACAACCTTGTGAGACAAGTACTATTATCCTAATTTGACAATTGAGAAAGCACAAAAACATTAAATAACTTTATTAAGGTCAGCTAATAAGTAGAAAAACAGGATTTAAACCCAGGCCTCCTGGTCCAGAGCCAGCATACTAATCAGTAACTGTCCTAGGACATTTAGAGACAGAAACTCAGGCAAAGAGATTCACTTACTAAAACCCAATACAAGATGAAGGCAAAGTCTTACGTATAAGGCAGAAATCCGTAGGTCAGAGCCCGAGCCTTAGTCCTGTGACAGACTATCAGTAAAGACAAATTAATGCTGTATCCCAGAATGCTAGACTAGACTTCCAAAAGTTTCACCTGATCCAGGCTAAGAAATGTTCCTAGAGACGTAGACAAGCCTAATTAGGCATTGATGGAGGTAAGGCCGCAGTGACTGGGAAGCAAACGGGTCTTAAATAACCAAGGTAATAAAATGCTTGGCCCCAAAATTCTCTTCAAGGACTACCAATTAGTGCTGCAACTTTCAAAGAAGAGACAGAATATAAACTTAAAACATTTAGCCAGCATCGTGATTAAAAGCAAACGGGGAGTTTTTTCATCAAAGTCAATAAGACAAAAACAATTATAATCATCGTCCTTAATTAACATTGTTTTAGAAGTCTTAGTTGAAGCAATTAGGCAAGAAAACAAAATAAACAAAAGAAAAAAGATGTATGAATATAAGAAAGGGGGAAGGGAATTCACCATGTTAACAACCTATGTTATGTACTGGATCTGAGTGAAGGCTCCAGTCACCTGAGGCTCCCTCATCTCAACATCTCATCTGTGCCTCTGACCCCACATTTGCAGGGTCTGAGATGACTTCTAGTTGAAGTAATCACACATGTCCTGTGATAACTGGGAGTGACCCCTGTCTCCACCCAACCTAAATAAAAAGAATATGCTGGGTATCCAATCTCTAATCTAAATGAAATGTGACCAAATCTGAAAAGGCAACCTGTCCTTTGAGTAGCTCATTCCACCAAACGATGCTTGCTAAAAGCAAGTCATTATTTACCATATCACCCAAGAGAAATTTCCCTGTTTCACTATTTACCTTTAATCACAGTCTTCAATACCTAAAAATGGAAACATGGAGAGATTTATTAGTCATATTTCTAGTTAAATATTATCATATTCCTGAGTTTTATTCTAGTAATAGTTCTAAAATTAGATTGCTTAATAACAATAATGAATGTGTCTTTCTTCTAAATAACAATTTCGTAATCTTAGACTGATAGCAAGCTAAATTAAGAGCTGCAATGCATTGTAAATTTGGAAGCTATCCCCAAGAAATCATACCGAGCAAACCTAATCTTTTTTCCTCAGGATGGGATATTCCTTCCTCTTGACCCAGACCTTCCTTTTCCAGGATGCTGATTTGCACGGATAGCGGCCAATTTCACTGCCCTGAAAGGGCCTACAGAGGACTATGGGGGAAGTGAACTGCCCTCCTTCTGCAGAGCATCCTGTACGTCAAACTATTGTACTCCACAGTGTTTGTGTATAACGTGTGTGTGTCTGTGTTTGGGGTGGGGCTTGGGGCATTGCCTGAGTTGAGAGAAAGCTTCTTTCATCCAACTACCTGCAGGTTACCAGCTGGAATAGCAGACAAAAGCAAAACATTGAACTCATGTCAGATCAAGAGAAGGAAAGAAAATGTTGGCCACCAGCTGGTTAAAATAGAGGGAAAAACAAACACCTTTTCATGGACTCTGGAAAGAAAAATACATTCAAAACTTGCAAATGATTGAAATGGAAGGGTAACAGTGAATTATTTTCAAAGAAACCCCATTTCTGTTTTTTATGATGTATGAGGTATGTATGTTTGCAAATAGAAATATATTCTGATCCTCCCAGGTGTGAAAGGAATGCATAAAGCAGGCCTGATGCATCTTCACAAGACAAAATTGCTGTCAACATGAGAATCTTAATCCAATGCTCCCTGCTGAACTTGGCACAGAATCGCTCCGTGAGGTCTGGCAACTAGCCTGATGCTGAGAGAGGAAAGGGCTGAGCCTAGAAGAGGTCAGGTTCTGCATTATTTCCAATATACTATTAAACTTGGAAGGTGAGCCTCCACCTCTGTGGGAAACCTCATACAGACATTGGAAAACATAAGTTTTTATACTTAACGCAGTGACAGGAGGCTAAGGAAACACCACCAAACTTGGAGACTGAGAATTTGAACTTGAGGCTAAGCTCTGCCATTCAGTGGCCCTCCTAGGCTGTGGATAGGTTATGCAATCTCCCCTCCCATATAGCTTGTGGCAGCCGTGCTCAGTCCCCCTCCATGGCTTTGTGAGGACTGCATAGTAGAAAGTATGCAAAAGTAATTTGAAACATTAGGGCATTTTGTAATCCCCAAATGCTACCATTATTACTGTTGTTGTTGTTGTTGTTATTGTTGTTGTTAACTCACTAACTTTTAAATTCCTTTCCTATACTTCCCACACTAAATATATGGGAGTTTATAATGTACAGTGAACATTCAATTAGCACTTAGTAATGGGCTAACATAAAAGAATTTGGGACGCGTATAGAATCTAGTCCTGGAGCTTCCAGCAGACAAATGTGTGAACATGGCCACGTCATGGAAATCTATAAAATGAGAAGGCCCAATCAGAGGGTCCCTGGGGTCTCTTCCAGTCAAATATTCCGTGGTTCCCATCTCCTCTTTGTCCACACCACCACCAACTGTGTGCAACCTTGTCGTCACCGCTGTCACTTTGCTTGTGCCCTCGTGCCTTTCTCTATTTCTTCTTGGAACCATGCTGTCTTCTTTGAAGGCTTAGACAGTAATCAAAGGATAACTTTGCTTCAAGATGCATGGGTCAACACAATGTTATAACTATTAAATTCTCTTCTGCAATGAAAACCCTTCCCTTTGTGTTTTTAGGGAGGGTTGTCATTCTACAGAAGTAGACCAGAGATTTTGGAAGTGGTCAGGAATGTTGGAGGATACTATGAAACATTTTATATAAATGTGTTTAATACTTTATGCTTTCTTGATGTCATGATGGACCAGGAAGAATACTCGGTTTCATTTTGGCTCAGCCATTTCAGCTGGGTGAATCTAAACAAGTCACACAGCTCATTCATCCGACACACATTTCTTAACTAATAAGTGCTATGCAGGGCTCTAGGCAGTAAAGATACAATAACAGACACAAACAGGTATCATTCATACCCTCGGGAAGCTTACAGTCTAAAGGCATTACAGTCTTTGGTGAAAGAATCATACAAATAGGTATAAGTTTATAACTATGACAGTGCTACAAAGAAGAGAAGCATGGTGCTAAGACAGTGAACTATATAGGAAACCAGCTTGGTCATAGAGGATCGAGAAAGCCATATGTGAACATGCAGCAATGAGCCTGACATCTAAAGAGAAGGTAGATATTATCCAGGCAAAGGGTGGCAAGAAGAGCATTTCAGTGGGAAAGAAAAGCAAGGGCAAAAACCCTGTTGAAGTTTACTTAAATGAACTGGAAGAGCGTCTGTGTGATTGGGGACCTGATGTGAACTTGAGGCTGGGAGACAGATCATGCTGGCTTTGGGGGTCACGTTAAAGATCTGGTCTGTACCTGAAGAGCAGAGGAAAGTCATTCAATTGTTATACGTTGGTGGCAGCATAATCGCATTTGCATTTTGAAAAGATCCCTTGGCTGCTGCAGAGAATAAATTCAAGAAGGTCAAAAGTGTATTGCTGGAGACCAGCTGGGAGGGTAGCTGAGCCCACATCTGTGGTGACAGAGTGGCAGGCCTTTGTGCCTCACAGTGCAGAGCACCTCTGCCTGGTTTCAAATGGGTTGGATCCTAGGCACTTTTTTTTTTTAATCCTCGCCAGAGGATATGTTTACTTTTTTTTTTTTTTAGAGAGAGAGAGAAACATCAACATGACAGGGTAACGTTAATCAGTTGCCTCATGTACATGTGTGGACTAGGGAATTGAACCCACAACTTAGGCATGTGCCCTGACCACAAATCAAGCCTGCAGCCTTTCAATGTATGGGATGATGCTCCACCCAACTGACCACCTGGCCAGGGCCTAGGCACTTCTGAAATCCAAACTGAGATGTCAGTGGGCAACTGGATATAAAAGTCTAAAGCTGAGAGAAAAGATCAGGCTAATAATAAAATTTTAAGCTAGAGCTTTCAAATAAACTGTGAGATCTGACCAGGAGTGAGGTTATCCAATAAGACAATGGAGAAGAAGAATAAACAGTCTCAGAACCCTTGTTTCCTCACATGCAAAACCGGAACTGTAGCAGCTGTTTCACAGAATTTTTGTAGCTGAGATATAGTAAGCAGTCAATAAAAATTCAAATTATATTATTATTGGATTAAAAAATAAAAAATTAGCCAGTTACAAAGGAATTTACAATATGATCCAGTTTTTTATTTGTAAAAGTATTTTAAATCATGAAAAATAGAGCAGGGCTTTCCTTTCCATTTACTAATGAATATCGTCAGGTGATCAGATTAAATTGAGCAATGTAACTTTCTTCTTTGTATACTTCAATAATTTCTAACTCGTCTGCAATGAACATGCATCCTTTTCTATGGTGAGAAAGTAAAATGTTTTACTGTTTCAATTATCTGAAATTACTTTTCCAAGGCTAGAGCCAAAGATGATGAAATGAGCTGAAACAACAGGCTATGAAAACGGCCCAGGTCTAGCACACGTGGCTGAACAGGTTTGTGGGAGGCTAGCTTGTGTTTCCAGGTCTCTGAAATAGAGACAGAGGTGAACTCTCGGGAACTGGACCAAATGACTGTTTTGGTCTAAGCTGACCTGGCTGGGTTTCCATGGTACCTGTGGCCTGAGAACCACCAGTCTTGCCAAGCCCTTTGTCTGTAATTCTCCACAAAGAATCGCCACAGCACGGAGGTCCTCAGGGTCCTGGAAAATCCATGCCCAATTGCCACACACATGTGCAGTTTCTACAGCAATGGCTAACATCTGCTCGATTCCTTCTTTTCTTACCAATGATCTGGAAGCTTGTGACAGCCACATGCACACTAGCATGCTCAGGGTGAGCGTGCTGTCAGGGACTGGGACTCTGAGCTATCAAGAACCCTGTGTTTGCCTCCCTGCTGGGGTTTCCCTGGCCTTTGGAATAACTCAGGAAGGACTGGCCATGCTGCTGTGACAAGTGTGCAGGACTCTTACCGACCCACACTGTTTGGTGTGACAACAGGAGCCCAGTTGTGGGAGTCAGGGAAATCTAGACCCTGGCCCGAAATGCACGCATATCATCTGTGTGACCCTGACCAAGGACCTTAACTTCTGTCTTAATTTTTTTTGTACTCTATAAAATGAAAACCATTCCTTATGAAAAATCTCATGAAATACATAGGCTACATCCATATGTTGGCCAGCAAAGAACTTATAGAACATATGCAGGCTGACAATGAACACCCTACTAAAACTACTACCTCCAACACCACCTAAACCACCACATCCAACTCATCGCCCACTACCACTCCCTAACATATTCCCTTGCTCTACTCTTTCCATAACACTTATAACTATAGAAAAGTATATTCATTTTGCACACCTATTTTCTAATTTCCCCACCCAAGAAGAGGGACTGAACTTTTCTGTCCTGTTCACTGCTGTATCCTCACATCTAGAATAGAATTTAGTACACAGTGGTGATCAAACATGTTGAAGGAATAAATTTGAATGCCAAGGTGTCCTTTCTTGGTGATGTGGATCTTGCAAATTTCCCATAGTAAAGAGTATAGAGGATTTTGACTAGTGTTAGCAAAGGGGTTTAGGATGGGGTTTAACACTGCCCACCCTGCTCCTTCAAACACTAAGCCTGAGCGCATTAAAAGAAGAGATGCACAGTGTGCACAGGGGTATGGAATCAGAAGATCTCGATTTGACTTGCCTACTTACTAAACTTACTAAAGTATCTGTCGATCTTAAGCATCTACATCTCTAGGTTACAGATAGCAATAGTACTTACAGGACTGGAGTGAGACTTAAATGAATTCAGGTGAGGGGGGATACTTAATTAGAAAAGCATTATCCAAGTGTGAGTCACTGCTCTACACAGAACCCAGGACATTTCCCGTCATCAAAATGAGAGGATGACGCCAATATAAAAATACATGTGTGCTTTGACTTGCAGACCAATGAACAGTCACCAACAATAAATGGGCTACAGTATATTCTAGCCCTGAAGAAACTGAGACTTAGCAAGTCTTGTTGGTATTTCTGAGGAGATCTACCCCACAACATGCACACCTTTTTTAAAGTGTTGAGCACTTATTAGAATATATTTTCAAAAAGTTTTTTAATCCTCACCCAGGGTATGTTTTCATTGATTTTAGAGTAGGGAAGGAGGCACACATGCACGAGAGAGAGAGAGAGACAGAGGCAGAGACAGAAACAGAGACAGAGAGAGAGAGAGAAACATCGATGTGAGAAACATCTGTCACTTGCCTCTCGTACTCACTCCCAACCAGGGATTGAAACCACAACCCATGTATGTACCCTGACTGGGAATTGAACCAGCTCCAACCAACTAAGCCATGGAGCCAGGGCTTAAAATATGAGCTATGTCCAGAAAAAGTCCAACCGTTGTTACTATAACAAGAATCATTTGCGTGCCCTGGCTGGTGTAGCTCAGTGGATTGAGCGCGGGCCTGCGAACCGAAGGATCGCGGTTCAATTCCCAGTCAGGGCACATGCCTGGGTTGCCAGGCCAGTTCCCGGCAGGGGACATACAAGAGGCAACCGCACATTGATGTTTCTCTCCCTCTCTCCTTCCCTTCCCCTCTGAAGATAAATAAATAAAATCTAAAAAAAAAAAAGAAAAAGAAAAAAAAATTAAAAAAAAAAAAGAAAGAAAGAATCATTTGCGTGACATTGATGTAACCTGGTATCCAAGGAGAGTGGACTGGAACATACATGTGTGAACAATGATGACTTCACTGTATTAGTCAGTGGGGGTGGTAGATGCCATTGAGTGAGTGTGTGTACTGTGTGGCTGTCACATTCAAAATGAATGAGCAAGTAGAGCAATGACTCTGCATCAAACTTTGTGTTAAGCTTAAACATTCCTCCACAGAAACTATTTGGATGATTCAGAAGGCCACAGCCATGGGCAGCTGGTGATTGGCAGCTTCATCACAACAATGCACTCTCTCATGCACCAAGTCTCATGTAGAGACTTTTGGCAAAACATCAAATTACCCAGGTGACTCAGCCCCCATACAGCCCAGATTTAGTGCCCTGCAACTTCTGGCTTTACCCAAAACTAAAATCACCTCTGAAAGGGAAGAGATTTCAGACCACCGATGAGATTCGGGAAAACAGGACAGGGCAGCTGATGGCGATTGGGAGAACTGTGTGAGGTCCCAAGATGCCTACTCTGAAGGGGACTGAGGTGTCATTGCCCTGTGTACGATGTTTCTTATGCCTTGTATCTTCTTCAACAAATGTGTCTATTTTTCACATTACATGATTGGGTACTTTCTGAGAAGACCATCTCGTATTCTTTACAAAATGGGCTGGGATACTTTGTTTTCTTCCATAAATTTACAAACATTCTCCATATGTTTAAACTTGGCAAATGGTCACTTTAATGTCAAATTATTGGGGTTTTATTTCCATGGTTAAATATTATAATGCAAAGTGGTTATAGATAACGATGTGTTCCCTGAGCACTGACCGTGAACTCATGGATGATACTTCATGAAACTGTAGCTGAGTCACAGCTGGCTGTCCACAGGGTTTGGCAAAAGTCTCCTTCAACAGAACCAGCCACCAGCTGTTATGTGATGGCTATATTATAAAAGTATTTCAAAGAAAACAAGAGTTGATCTATACATATCTGAAATATTAAACTTCAATCTTCAGAAAGAATTAGGGAAGTATAGACATTTGTGACTAGACCAATTATTAAATAAGATTTCTTAAAACGATCTAAAGAACTTATGACACATGGACATGAACTAAAGGGGGGGAATGTGGGTGGGAGAGGGTGTGCAGGGTGGAGAGAAATGATGGGGGAGAAATGGGACAACTGTAATAGCATAATCAATAAAGTATATTAAATTAAAAAAAAAAACATCTAAATGGGATGTGTTAGTTTCTGTTTGTGTTTATCCAGATCAAAAAACTCAAAGCAACCTTTTGAGAAACTCGAAAAAAGGCCTTTGCAGATTTGGCCTAAAACATATGTAGTTGAAAGCCCTTGACTTTTGGCCTTTGTTTTTTTTCTCTCTCTTTTTCAAGGGAGCTTCAAAGTCAGAAGCTGGTGACTTTGGCAGAGCCCTACTTTGAAGAGTGGGGAGGAGGGAAGTCAATTAAAAACAGGTCACAGGATATAGCATTTCAACTAAAATGGCTGCTGATTTTTATGTATTGGAAGCTTTGGGAGATCAGCCCCAACTTCTTAATTGCAGTAACCTAATTAGCAGAAGGTCAAAACATCTTATCTTTCAGCAAAAGTTTTGACTTTCAGTGATTCCCATCCCCCCCATTTTCTGACAAGCATGCTTGTTGGTATAAGAGATCAAAGTAGCTCCTTACTGACAGGATGCAGTCTGATCCCACTCTGTGCACCGGTAAGCCTGGGTGTGCCCGAGCCAACCTCCTGCCGCATCCACCCTGCCGTACTACAGATGACCCTCCCAGGCTGCATGAAAGGCATGCCTGTCAGGGGAAGACCCGATCAGGGGGCACTCAGACGCCAAATGTTTCTTTGGAGACAATAGTTTAGCATCATTATAGGAAAAAATAGAATTTGTTTTATTAGCTGAAAACTACCAAACCAAGAAAAATCAAGAATGCTCTCCTCCTGCTTACCCAGCTAATGCCGTTCTGTTACTACTTGCTCTATCTAGATGTGATTCAGGGCCATTGAACCTGACCCTGCTGCCCTTCGCTCTCTGATGATGGTCTATTTATTAGTCATGTGGGGCTCTCAGTTCCATTAGGTGTGGTTAGTCTCACAAGGGTTTCCCTTTGCTCTGAACCTAAAATTGCAGGGACAGCTTTTTCCAGGTGATGTTCAGGACCATCTTTGGTAATCTATGCTCCCAACCTGTCCAAGGTTTCACACAGGCTACTTTCCGCTCAGGTTTCTCCCTCTTAGCAGCAGGTGGGCTTCAAGCAGGGACAGACAGCCCCGCTGTGGGTGGCTACTGCGCGCCACCACTAAGACAGACGGCGCTGCTATGCCCGCAGGGCACCGTGGAGGGTTCTTACTCTGACAGGCAGTGCCCCTGTGCTCAGGCAGGCTGGTGGGAACATCCCTGGAGGGAAGGAAGGAAGGCCTGGGCGGGCTGTGGGAGTTCTGCCCTCACCACACAGCTTCCCCCCAGATGTGCATCTCTCCCTCAGGGACCTGGGACCTCACACGGTTAAAGCCTGCAGACCACTGCAGAGAATTGGAGCTCTGCGCAAGGAAGGGGAGGTTCCCTGTGTCTGCTCCACAGTCAGCAACTCTTCCTTCCTCTGACCCACACAAAATGGAGTAAGAGCCAATATCGCTGAAATTTCCTACATTTAGGAACGACATTGTTAATCTGCCTGAACTCTGGGTACACTTTCTGACTTCGATATACTTATCAGAACCCTTTAAATTACAAATAAGTAGTCTCACTTTCTGTGATGGGAATTCTCAGAATGACTGTGGGAAGAGGTTGGGAGGTTGAAAAATGCCACCTGAGGCCCCTTGGTCACGTGTTGGTGAGACAGACAGTCGGGTATCACTTCCCACTACTGACAAGGAAAAGAGGCCAGCAGTTGCCCACTTCAAGCACCGCATCGCACAGAGACAAGCCAAAAATCCGTGGACATGCTTTGCAGGAAATGAGAATAAAGTCTGAGACTTTCTCATAAGCAGCAGCAAATCCCTAGAACTAAAATACAATCTGTAATCAAAATTAGAGGCATTTTGTATAATTCAGTCATTTTCATTACCATGTCATATGTCCTGAAGGCTAGTTCTTAGGGGGCCTAAAGACAACCATGTTTATTTTTCTTTAAATCATACTGTAACTAATTATGAAAGCTACAGAATAGCATGGAAAAATGTTCATGAAGTCATATTGCATGGAAAAAACATACAAATAGTCTGGCCATACGATAAATACAAGAAAGTAAAATCATGTCAGTGATTTGTTTGTATTATTATTTTTGCTATAAAACAACACTATCATTGTTTCTCTTCATAATGTTATCATTTTGCTTGCTGGCCCTGGCAATGATGTTTTAGGTGTTAATGCGTTTACTTCTCGGTGTTAATTTAAGAACACATTGGTCTCTTGGCCCCAGATTAGCTCCACTGCATGGATGGGGCAAAACTACATGAAAGAACCAGCCAGGCCCCAATCTGCGTGAAGTGATTCAAGGCTGCGGTCACACATGCTCTGTCTCTGATGAAGCCTCACAGCGGATGTGGGGGCTTGTCATTGGGTGTACTGGGAAGTGGCCATGGCAACAGCACACAGAATCCTCCAGGCCAACTACTTACTGCTGCACAGCTCCACTACGGGAGAAGCCGGGAGGGGAAGGGGGTCTTTCCCAGCTTCCTGCAGCCACACACGCAGCCTCACCCGGCTGTCAGAACAGTATCAAGATTGGAAGGAAGGATGCAATCCCTACACACATCAGGAATTTGATCAAAGCAGGCCAGTTGATTAACTGATTGCTCCGTTGTAAAGAAAAGGATGGGGGCTGTCCATTCTCTTGGATCAGGCAAGTAGGACACTGCTTTTGGTGGGGGCCCCATGGTGCTCTGAACCAAATGTTTATTTTATTTTAAATAGATAAGATACATACATACCCCTCATATGTAACAGGGTAGGCCTCAGTGTACAGACCTGCTGTGGGTAGGAGAATTGACTAGACTTATATATACCAACAAATGAGAAATGGAATAAATATGCATGCCTTTTAGATTTAAAACAAATCATAAGAAAAAAAACCTGCCAACAAAACCTAACCCAAGGAAGTATAACACTTTACTTAGCAGCATTTTATAATAGTGACAGAGCTCTGCGTCTGTGGATTCACTGGTAGAAATCGCGTAAAATTCCTGACTGAGAAGCAGAATCAGTGAGTTAGTGGTGGTGTGGGTTGTAACAGATTGGGTCTGTTTCAGGACCCAACAGAAGTCTGTTCCCTAAACTCAGACTTCTCTTCATGACATTTCCTTTCTGTCCTGTCTTTGAACTTCTGGACAATCTATCGCTTCGCACTCTTGCTTCTGAGCTAACCACATCATCAGCAAATGGAAATGTGAATTTCAAGTCTGGAGAGAACTGAGAGATCCCTCAGATTCCTCTCTAACAATGGAGGAAACTGGAGCTCAGACAGGCGCATGACCGCGTGCCACAAGCAGGGCACTGGTCGGCAGATCCGCAGACCGGTAGCTACCACCGCCCAGGGATCTTTCGCCGCTTCCGGGGCAGTTTCATCCCTGGGCCAGAAGTGACAGACAGTCAACACTCTCGAAACAATAGTATTAAAAATTATAAATAGAGTCTAATAGATAGTAATCATCTTTAAAATAATATCTATGTGTAAAAAACAAAAGGTTGATAAAAAGAAAATCCGGGTCCTTTCTGTTTTACTTGCATTAACACCAACCAAACGCCATCTATGATCCAGAAACTTGACACGTTACTAAATTTAATTCTCACACCAGTTTCAGAGGTTTTTATTTTTTTAATTCAGAAAAACAGGAAAAAGAAAAGAAATCCATAACGTTACTATGTAAATATACTCTGTTGTGGTTTAAAATAAGAGTAATACATGAACCTGGCTAGAAAACTTAAACAACAAAATAAAAATATAAATAAAAAGGGTAAACCTTCTTCCCAACATCTAACTTTCCAGTCCTCTCCCCAAAGCTAAATCGGTAACTATTCCTTATGATTCTTATCCCCCCAACTTGTTTTACGCATACTAGGATATTTGCCTCCTTATATAAAATTTGTTACCTTTTTATACAAAAGGAAATGTAACATACACGTTGTTCTGCATCTTGCTTGTATCTGTTCAATATTTTTAACACCTTCCTACATCACATACGTCTCTACTTTAAAATTTTGCAGAGTGCACGATACTACAGATTTATTGCATTTATCTAACTGCTTCCCTATTTGTAGTACTTAGGTTGTTTCCAGTTTTTTCTATTACTCACTCCATTTTACAAGTAGAAAACGTAGGACTCAAAAAACTTAGAACTCAATAACGAGTTAATTTTTTGCTCTTGCTCTATTCAAAAAGCACCAGAGCTAGCACCTAAGCCCCCATTTATATAACTTTGAACTCCTTACTTTTTTCTACATCCTGAATATTTACCCTAACCCAAGGAATGAGGTTGCCAACCAGACTAAATCCTTTTGATTGTTCCGGTGGCGCCTTCCCCTAGGAATTCCTTTTTTATTCTCTCTCTCTCTTTCGACCGATTCTATAGAAAGTGACTCAGAGGCTAAGAGACTTGCCCAAAGTTTTTATTAGAATGGCCCATGCAGTTATGAATAAGTTACGTAGGGAAGATTCCCCGCATTTCTTTGTACTAAATAAAAAACGGACTCTCCCAAACACAAGAGTAACTTTCTGGAGGAGGAGCAATTGGACTTCCATTTCTCCCTGCAGGGTGAAGAAGAGTGGGTGAGGATGGGGGGGCGGGGCAGGCGTTTCCTGTCACACCTTAACTCAGGCTGAGAGGATTTGTGAGAGCCCTCTTCCCAGCAGGCTGTAGAGACAGAGACAGAGCTCTCTCACAGCAGCTAACCATGCAGCTATGCTGGGAGAGGAAGCAGAGGCCCACCCAGTATTACAGAAAATGTAAGAAACTCAATTGTGTTGGTGCTTTGGGGCCGCAAACTCACTAATTATATGGAAAGAAGGAGGAGATTGGTTCTCCATTGGCCAGGGGTGGGGGATAGGGCCACACAAGTTAATTCAGGCCCCATACAGAATAATTTCACACTTTCCCTCAGGGGGTTAATGACTTTGTGTATGGCTGTCCCAGAGAATGGCTTCCTCTTCCTGAATCCTTTAACTCCAGTCAGCGAGTAAGCCTTCCGTTGCTATGCAAAGCTATTGAGCCTCTGGAACAATTCCAAGCAAGGTAAAGTGCCCTATCTCCTGACCCTTTTGTTAAGTATTGTGCTACCGCTTGTCCTTGCTGTGGCAGAATATGTCACCTTCTTCTTGTGAATAGTGACCACTTTAGAAGGCATGTTGGGCAATCACTCACAGCTGGGCCACCGGATGGCCAGCGGTACTGGGCGTTGCCCTAACATCCCCTGGCCTTTCTGTCCACAGCCTCCAGCTGGGCTTCCAGGACTTCCGTGCAAACCGAATGCACTTGTCACAGCATGGATCCTTGCACACCAAAGAAGCCAAAAGGAGCCAAAAGAACTGGGGAGCTCAAGGTGTGAGCCGTTTTCAAAGCAGTATCACCTTCCAGGACAGGATGGGGAACATAACCCCAGAGGTCATTGCATGGAATAACATTTTAGTATATGTTAACAAAAATAAATAAATTCGGGCGTTATGTGATCTGGGACTTGATCCCTAAGTGCAGAATAAAAGTTTGCTCAGTACTACGGAAACACACTTGTAAGAACTTACAAGTTTTCTACCTTGCCATAACCCTGTAGTGACTTCTCAGGTCAATGTATATAACTGCTCTCTCCTCTCTAACAATAATAACCTTGCACAGTTAGTTACAGTTTTACAATGCTTTCATATATGTCATACAGAGCAAAAGAGTTTGTAACATTCCTAGCATCTATTTGAGACTGTTTTACATTGGGAAACACAGCTCAGAATTGCTTAAATAGATGATGAGAGACGGCTCATCAGCTTTCTGATGTTTGATCACCTACTCCCCAAACCTCTGGGTAAATGACTTGTGTGTTTACCTCCTCTCCCTGCTCTGGGATTAGCTCCCCACATCTAAGTGCTGGAAAGAAGTGAGAAGATATTTTGCTTCAAAAAGAGCTGCATCCCTAAAGAGCTACAAAGTCTTGTTTTATACTATCTGAGGCCCATGAGGGGTCGGAATAACACTCAGCTGTTCTTGTTGAGAGCATCTACATCTGCCAAAAGCCCAAACGTGTAGACAGCAGACAGACTGAACAGTGCCAAGGAGGATGTCGAGTGGAATGAGTGAACTGCGAACCTGGAACCAATAACACATCACTTGAGTAGAAAAGCTGAGAGTTTTAAAGACATATGGTCCTTGTGTCCGATCTTTATGACTTATCCACTGGGGTTTTGTCTGTTTATATGTTCAGTTTACTCACTGTCTTTCCATTTATATTTGGTTTATGTAGAAGAAGCTTAACGCCTATGTATTTATATGGTTGGCAAATCTCCTTTTGGTGTGTCTGTTTTTATTCTTCAACTTAAAATACTTCTAAAGACCTTCCTATTTTAAGATTCCCACTAAAATCAGTGGCTAAATGAAAGCATCCTTTTAGCAATCGCCTGTCTCTGATTTATGCTGGGGTTAACCCATTTCCATGTCTCAACATTGGACTTGCAAAATAGGGTTCATAAAGCAGGAAAGGAGGAGAAATATTTAGATATATAGTCAGATACCTATCTCCAAAACAACACAGCAGGCTGTCCAAATGGCCCCAGATGCCTCAGTAATCTAAATTGCAAATAACAAAATCACTCTGTAGATTATCAAAGTTTTACCTTCAAGGTAAAGGGGTGATGATGTCTCAGGCTCCCAAATGCAACTAACGGGTCCCATCTGCAAATGCAGCCCCCTAAAGGGACCTCAGGAGCAGCCGTGTTCAACCCCACATTGGACTGAGTGCCATTTTAGCAGAAGGATGATCTGGAGAAAGAAAAACACAAACATGAATGAGACTGAGTGGATAACTTGAGTTCAGACTACCCAGCACCTGAAACATTCTAAAAGTGAAAGAAGAGACACTACAGTGAGTTGGTGACTTTGTCATTTAACGCAGAGCCCAGCTGGCCATTTTTATCCTGTTATACTAGTTATTCAGACTTGAAGCATTTTAAGCGATTTTGACATAGGAGTTGCTCAATCTAGTCTCTCTTTCATAATAGAACTGCATTGTGCATTTCTAGTGACAATTTCAGGGTTTCATAACCACAGAATCAGAACTTCACCCAATTTATTTCTGTTTTGTTTTTATATTTCCAACATATTTTCTAAGGTTGGGGTGTTGATGATTCAACATATTGAATATATACATATACACATACATGTATACATATACATATTCTATACACATATAGAATTTACCCCTCATGCTAACATTTTCCAACTAGACATTGTCCATGAGTGCATAATGCACATTCCCTTAAAACACCACTAGGGCATAATGAGTGTTTCTGCACAAAAGAGCAGAAACAGCAGAGGTGTCCCTGGAGTCTGGCCTTTTACTGCCTCGGTCTCTCCGAGTATTCAGGAAATCACTGTGTTGGGAATGCATTCCTGGACAACAGAACTTGCATTGTTCCATGGCTCCCAGGACCGGCGTTGGGTGTTGCTGCGGCATCTTCACCCTGGGTCCGCAGCTGCTCCCTCCTCCTGACAATCACTTCCACATGCCCGGTTTCAGAGCTGAGGGGAAGTCCTTGAGCGTGGCTGGGCCACACACATTGATGAGGACCCTCTCTCACGCTAAACTGGCATTAAAAAATGTTTTATGGTATTTACTTAAAAGCTAGCTTTCCACAGAGGCCTTTAGTCTAGGCAAACCCTAATGTTATTCTTGTTGGAATTATGGTGTCTTGTAGCAAAAGAACTTTACAGCTGGTTCCAGAGAACTCAGTAAGAGAATCCATCCCTTAAGAGATGCACCGACAGGCCCAAGGTGTGTTTTCAGCAAAGCCATTGTTCACAGCCCCTCTGCACCTGTAGAGGGGAGCTGGCTTGAAGCTAGATAGAGCAGACAGAGATTTACCTTAGGAGCTCTGGCCACTGACTTTCTCAGGGATAACTAATAATGTCCCCAGAGAGCTAAAAGTGTTGGTACACAGAAGGTTTCCCACCCCCCAAAAAAAACAAACAAACAAAAAAACACATTCAGAGGAACCAAGTACCTGAGACTTCAGCTACTTGTCAGGAACAGCTCTGACTCTCTGCTGCCACCACCAAGGGCTCCTACACATTTCTCCCTTCAGGGTCCAGACAGTCAGATCTGCTATGAAACAAAGGAAATGCAAATTAGAAAGGCTTGTAAGTAGATGGTCAATTTCCTGGCATGCAAGGCGGTGAACTTCTGAACCAGACATATCTTGTTTTTCCCCCCTCACTTTAATGAACATCTCTAGGTGAATTCTAAGTAAGTGGATATAAGTAAGATGTTGGTTCACATGGGTATACCCTGTTTTAAACAACTATAAGTTTATAAAAATACATGTGGACATGAAAAATTGTGTAAATTCGTTTGCAAATGGACCTTGACTGCTTTACCCTGCAATTATAATATAAATCCTGAAGATGCAAGTTTTCTCATATTTAAATTTAGATTAGATTAGACCAAACTGGCAAACTTTTTCCAACTCTATCTAGCGCCCTAAGCTAGATCTACCTACTTAGAGAAATATTTTTACTTTCATTAATGCTAAGAAATAAAGCTAAGCCAATGCCTGGACCACAGTATAGTACTTATTTTTAAGAATGAATGTAACAGTTATATGTTATTGGAATCCTTCCATAAGCAGGGCCTCGTGCTGGACACCACATGGGAGAAGAAGAAAGCACAATTCTTAGTTACTGTGCAGGAAGAGCCCACAGTTATATGAATAGACACAAAGACAGAAGATAATATTGAAGATATGCAGTTTTAATGATTTTCCCCAAGATCATGAAGCAAATCAATTACAGTCTGGCTTTAAATCAAAGTCATCGTACCACAACACTTCTCAAACACTTCTTGAATTTTATCATCATTCTTCTCTGTTTTGGTCTTTGGCTGGCCTTTATCCATAACAGAACTTGAGGCCTATGTCCTAAACATAAGAGGAAATGAAAAGTAGAGAGGCCCAAACGTCTGATAAGAGGTGAAATGAAGATGTTGTGTTGGTGAACAGGACGGACCACCTGAACTTCAATGGAAATATGAAACAACGTGTGAGGCCTCTTATGAATGAATGGGCAACTCTTATATAACGATATACCCTTAATGGAACCAGGTCACCTCCTCCTCATTGGCATGCTTATACAGGCCAATCTGTTTCTTTGTTTGTTTGCTTTAGCCTGTCAACTGAGACAGGACTGATTGTTAAGTCAAATGTTTTGTGCCATATTGCTTTGCTTGAGGTATTATTTTCTAAGACCACTAAATATTAAAATAGAAAAAAACATAATTTCTAAAATGTTTTGTTTTTTTTTAAGGTTTTATTTATTTATGTTTAGAAAGAAGGGTGGGGAGGGAGAACTAGAGGGAGAGAAACACCTATGTGAGGAAGGAACATTGATCGAACGCACCCCAAAGAGAGACTGACCCCATGACCCAGACATGTGCCGTGTCCAGGAATTGAACCAGTGACCTTTTGCTTTGTGGTACAACACTCAAGCAACTGAACCACACCAGCCATGGCTCTTTTTTGTTTTTTTCACCAGTAAGTCACAGCCTTAAACAAGAGAACTTGGTGAACTGTGGGCACTTGGGTCAGCTACTAAGGAGATAGCAATAAGCCCTAAAGTTTCTCATTTTTCACTTTCCTCATCAACCTACATTTCTGTTAGAAGGGGAAAAAAAATAAAACAAAGACAGTTCTGGCTTTATCATCTTCCTAAGTAATGTCCCATTTAAAAAGAACCTCTCATGCCATAATGTTAGTTGTCATTCGGTCTGACATATATAATTCTATTAAGCTACAATAATGATCTCTAATGAGATATTGAATTTTCTCCCAAAGAATCAGTCACCAAAGCACATTTTTTTTCTGATGAATTAATTAATAAAATACGAGGTTCCTTATGCAAACTATGTACCAGTGATTCCCAAGTGTGTTGATGCCCCAGCCACTCTGAATAAAAAAGCTGAGGCTCAAGGATGATACAGTAATGAGCGCTGGGATTCATGCTGATGCAGACAATTTCACAAGCCGTCTCTTCAGAACAAGAAATGTGTGCTACACTATAAGTAAGGCAGGCACAGCAGGGCCAGACCACTGCCAGGAGGGGCTTTCCAATCTCGCATTGAAGAGAAGTCGCTCAGCCTCCTCAGTTACGTCCTTTAGACTATAAAAGGCATCTGCCAGCACTGCTGTCTGCTTAATCTTGGCTGACTTCTTTGTAGAGAGCAATTACAAAAGGATATTTTTGGAGAGTCAAATATACATAGATGCATGTGTTCAACTGGAAAATACCTGCTCTGAATATACCTTTTTTTATATGATTCAAAGGGGCATTACACGTAAGTCCCCATGAAATGAAGATAAAACAATGGCCTTAAATATTCCTCAGTCACTGTTATCCTGGAACAGAACTAGACCCCATTTTTTCCAATGTGCTCTGCAGAGAAATGAGTTGGACTGGGCCTTGAGAGAACACTGACTATAGAAGTAAAAATTCAGCAGTCATTAGGTAGTCACAGTCAACATGCTCAGCCTTGGACCCTAGAGATGGTTTCTACTCAGAGACCATCACTGCCAGGATGCCAGGATGCTCCCCAGCTGAGCAGAATTCCCCAATGGACACCAAAGGCCATTGATGGAGGTGCCAGCCCAGGCTCTGAGTCCCTTCCTGCCCTTTGCACACAGAAGGAATCTTTGGAATACCAGTTCTGGTGTCTGGCTATCAGACATGGTAAAATTATGTAGCAAATGTAGACTATCCCCCCCAAATCTCCCAAAGTTTTGATTTTATCCAATCCTTTGGAGAGTCTTACCTCAGACAAACAGGACTCTCAGGCCATAGGAGTCCTGTAGCACCAAATGATGTCAACATTGGACACGAAATCAATGCCTGGAGCTCACAGTGCTTTGCATCAAAGATGAGTAATACTGGCTGAGTCACTGTTTCTCTCCAGCTTTTCAGAGCTCTCTCCAGAAAGCATCTCATAATGGACCATCTTAGACCTCATTGCTTACTGTAATACGTTTTATTTAATAACACTGGTGGTGAGCAATGTCTTGATAGTGTTCCATGAAAACAACACTTATTGTGCTACCTTAATCTTCATTAATATGATCATTTGTACAGCATGAAGATGTATTTTATTTTTCATTACTTCTTATATTTAGTCTGGGAGATATTGTTCTGCCACCTTTGTGTGTGTGTGTGTGTGTGTGTGTTTTTTAAGAAATTAAGCCATAAGGAGGTCAAGTAATTTTTCAAAATTCACATAGCCTGTGAACTTTGAGCCTGGGCTTCCTATTCATTGAAATAATATTTACCGCAACTTAAAATTTGCTGCAGTGTATCGAATTTAAATAAAGGAAAAGGAAAGACTTCCACAGAGACAGTGTATATTGCAGTCATGTGCACACAGGCTTTGGATTCCAAGTAATTCGATTAACAACTCGTCATTGGTCACATGCTGTGTGCCAAGCAGACAGGAAATGAGAGAGAAGATCCTTGCCGTCCTGTGGTCCTTATACTTGGGTGAGGCTTAGAGGTAAGGAGTAACAGACAGACTGACACACAGTATAAATACATACACAAGAGGGGAAGAGGATGACAAAAATGCCCGATAATCATAAATGCAATGCCAGGCACTACCATTGTGTCATATGATCAAGCATCGCTCCCTTAATGGTTGTCCTCTGAGCAAGGTCCTCATAAACTGAATCCTGTAGGAAAGGGGGAGACAGCCAGAAGCAGAATCTGGGGAAAGAGCATTCCAGGCAGGGGGAGCAGCAAGTGCAGCAGAAAGACAAGACAGAACTTCGGCCTCGGCTCCAACTCGGTTGTGGGGCCTTAAGCATGTTACTTAACACACCCAGGCCCTTTGTTAAGGGAATCCTTTCAAAGGGTCACAGTAAACTCACAGGGGCATATAGGAATTAAAAGAGAATGGCCCACAGTAATTACTACTCATTAAAAGGTAGTTGATTTTCCAACTTTTCTTGATAAACCCTTTGAGATTCAAAGGCCACTAAACTCTGATTTTAAAATTTGTTTATGCCTGGATTTTCTGTTGTCATTTTTGTTTTGTTGTTGTTTGTTTATTTGAGCAAGGGGCTGCAAAATGCAAAATAACAACAAAAACAACATGTGAACAAAAACAAAATGTGAAACCAGGGAAGGGTCAGATGATGAGTTCCTGGACAGCTTGTATATCAGGGTTACATTTATTTATAGAAGAAATCAGAGTGTCACTCATTTGGGGGCAGGCCTGACTTCTGCACTTGGCACAGTAGCATAGCACCTCGGGCCCACAGCAACCAGGGCCCACAATACTTTGGGGGAGGAGGATCAGTAAATGTGTTCTAAAAGTCAGAAGAGAGAAAGTACTTCGAGGTCCAAGAAACTGTTTTAATATGTAATATTACTTTTTTTTCCTTTTTACCAACACAACCATAAAATTTAATTTTTAAACATTGTCTCAGGAGGAAGGTCCCACCGAGGCAAAGTCTCCAGGACCCAGGGAAATCAGGCAACAGGTCTCCGGGGCGGGGGTGGGGGCGGGGGGGGCAGCTGCCCATGTCTACGTGGGCAGAAGTGGAGGGCCGCAAACTGGTTGAGAGCGACGCTGAGCGCTAGCCTCGCAGCTTAGCTCTCACAGAAAGTACCTAATGGCCACTTGCAGTTTCTGTTTAGAAAAGCAGCTCTGGGGTTATAGCGATCCACATGGTGAGGCAGAGGTCTAAGCCTAAACTGAAATAACCTGAGGAATGCAGCAAGGCGCCGTCTCAACAACCTAGGTCTAGGATACACCGGAGAGGAGGGTCTTACTTTTTCCCCTTCACCATATCCTTCCACTCCAGACCCCCGGCAGCTCCCAGCTCTCCTAGCCCTTCTTCTTTGCACCATCTCGGCTCACTTCCCTGCCTTATCCCAGCCTGGACTTTCCTTAAACCAACCAGCCCAGATTTTAACCCAGTTTTCCAATTCCTTCGTTTCCCCAAGCTTAGCAATTCAGTAGAAAATTCTCTGAAGGCAGTGTGACCACAGTGGGTCCTCCCCGATGCACCGAAGGACACAACACCGTGCATGGGGCTACTAAGTTACCGACAGGTCATTTCCAAGGGAAGTCCCAGAAGGCCTTGTCCCAGGGCACAATGGGTGCGAAATGCCAGCAGGTTTTGATTAAATTGCATTTAGACTAAGATGATTTGTGTTCTTGGTCATCAGAATTCACAAATTGTTGTGTCATCATTTGCAGTGGCATTGTTCCTTAGCTTGATATCTCGTTTTGTTTTGACTGCCCAAGAAGTGTCTGGACTCTAAAAATGTACTGAAATGGTGAACTGCTTGGACAGGGTATTCATCCCAGCAAAAAAAAAATAATAATAATAAAAATTTTCAAACTGGGAAAACTCACCTTAGAGACTGAACTCAGCCAGCACACGCCCGAGAGGAAATCATAAAGCTGGCTCAAAGTATCACACCCCAGAACCAACTGAGGCTGCCTCCGCTCTGAGCTGTGCAACCCTGCCATCTCCCGAACCAAACTCGACCTGCAGGAAACGCTCACCCACTTGCCCTCCACCAGGAGGGGAGCTCTCCTTCTGACCTATTGAGGGTAATTCACATTTTAATTCTAACTCTACTTGTGAATAAAATGCAGTGAGGGATTGTATGCACCAGGAAATAAGTATTGTAGAAATCTCCTATTACGCTGCTACCATGACATTTCCTAAAGCTGAAATTATTAATTTTACATTTTAAAATTGATTTTTTAATTATACAAGACCTCTATGAGTACACTTTTTCATATTAAAACAAAATAGATAAGGCTCAGATTCCCTTTAACACTGCTCATTCCTGGTACCCTCTGTTCTCTCCTTCCTGGGGCACTGGTGTGGTTTATATTCGCCTCTTTCAGGCCTGGTTACATTCAATTGCATCCATGTATGTGTACACACAGGGAAAAGGCAGAGTATTGCTTGGTGATTGCTTTGTACATAAACAAAATTTTATACTGTCTGTTTTTGCTCTTCCATATTAGAATTTACTTTCTCATTTTTAGCTATGCTATCACATTGTTGGCATAATGTGAAGGAAATATACTAAAGTGTTTTTTCCTTTTTTTTGTCATTCCCCTATTAATGGGCCTGATATCTGACCTATAAGGTGAGTGTCTTTCTTAGTATGCTTCTCTATCTAGGCACCTGACCACAATTAATTAATATACTAGAAACATAAGATTAGAGTGTCAGAATTCCAAAGATGTAGTTTGAAAAGCCAACAAAGAAAGTTCCAAGAAAGGATTCTCTATCCATTTGTTGTAAAAGCCATTGTGGAAACACCATGTGCATTTACAAAGGGAGATTGTGAAAAGAAAATCTTTTTTTAAAGATTTTATTTATTTATCTTTAGAGAGAGGGGAAGGGAGGGAGAAAGAGAGGGCGAGAAACATCAATGTGTGGTTGCCCCTCACACACCCCCTACTGGGGACCTGGCCCACAACCCAGGCATGTGCTCTGACTGGGAATCGAACCCGCAACCCTTGGTTCTCAGGCCCATGCTCAATCCACTGAACCATACCAGCCAGTGCTGTAAAAAGTAAATCTTTATAGGAAAAATAAATTGCCAAGGATCGGAGAATGGAAGATGGCAAGGCTGGGATAATAGCCATTCTATATCAGTGAGAATACTAATGGAAAAAGTTATACTTTGGGATTTTAAGGGACATGGGCTTTGTTTTAGCACCCACCCTCACTCCTCACTTTGTGAGAACTGTGTCCCTAAGTACACTACTTTCCCACTATTCACATAGGTTGACAGAATAGACCCTTCATTAACTTACTCCAGGCTTTGGCTTGTCTGGTTTGTGTTAAACTTAATTAACTTGGTTTAACTGGTGCTGTACTCCACTGAAACAAAAATCAGTAGAAAACACAGCAAGTGCAGAGTCAAGTTTGTGGTCCTAGTATGTGGTCACTCAGGTGTTACTGCTGCAAAAAGGGCATGTTCAAATGCAAGTTGCTAGACATTCTAAGTCTTCCCAAATAGGAAACCCCCAATTCCACATAGAAGTAGAGTTGGAGCCCAGAGAAAGGGTGTGGTATAGGCCAATAGAAACATGGAGGGGTCCACACTCTATTCAGTGGGCCTTGAGGCGCTGGGTGATCAGCACCAGAGCCTTTTGCCCAGACCCTGGGCTTGAGGCCCAGCCCTGGCATTCATTTGCTGCACCACCAGAAGCACATCACTCATCCTCTCCATGCTTCTGCTTACCCATCTGTAAAATAGGGATAACAATATTTTTTCATAGGATTGTAAACACTGATTCAACCATTTATGTCAAGTACTTACACAATGCAGTGCCTGGCACAAAGTAAATGTTCAATAAACATTCACTTTTATTAACTTAAATAAAGTACTTGGTATTCAGACACAAAAATTCTGGTGTTTGGATCTAAATGATTGCATAGTAAATAAGTCTTACTTCTGATTTTTTTTAACATGGAAGAAGACCCAAATGCCATTTACTAAATAAAGCTAGATATTAATTTCCTACATGATGACTCCATCCTGAAGATTATCCTAAATATGTAATTTCGAAACTCCAGAACTGGACTTCCAGAATTTGAGACTTTCTTAAAAGTGATATTTGATACTACAATCATTGCACCCCAGGTTCAGCCCCCATTACTCCAGCTTCCTTCACCATTCAGGCCCATGAGCTCTGAGCACCAGCTTGAGATGATTCTCCTTTAAGCAAGCCTGGAGCTAAGAGACAGCAGGACAAATGGACTCTTCCACTGAGGCTCCAGCCAGCTTCTGGGCTCTAAACCATGACCAATCTGCTTTCTCTGGAGGGGGAACATAATCCCCAGAAGGAGGAAAGGTATAGAGTTCAAAAAGAAAGTGAATAATCTGCTCATGTGCTTTAGCCATTAACATCCTTGGCTTTTCCGACTTGCTGTCACCTTCTGCAAACCCCAGCATTATTGAGGGCACATGTGGGTGCCTCATTCTAGGTCTTTGAACAAACAAAGTTGCAACTGCAGTTCCTCCCTCAAGAGCAAAATTTGAAATTTGTCAAGAAATACCGAGTATTGTTTGCCAGTGGATATAACTCAAATGTCAGGATCTGCTTTTGTGCTTTTAGTCCCCAACTGCACCAGACGGCCAGTGTTTATTCAGTTTCTTTTCTCTTGAAGCAGGGGAAATAGACAGTGCTCCTTACTGCTGGGTTTATAAGGAGCTATGAAATCCCTGAAATTGAGTTGTTCAAAGTAAAGTGTCCTCTGGAGGTCACAAAGGGCCACCATGGAGAGGGAGGGGTTGCGGCTGCATCTGGGCTCTAACACTCACCAAAAAGTTGGAGTTACAGCTATACCGCCCCCCCCCCCACACACACACACTCAGATGTCTCCCCAGAAGTTTCCGCCAGAGAGTCCTCTAAGATGTGAAAATCAGGACTCCCTCTCCCCTGGCTTCCTTCTGAAGAAGAGAGCAGGATTATACCACCAGCTGTTTTCTTCTTCTCCCTTTTTGTTTACGGTTTCTTTAGCTAAATGACACTGAGAGGATTGGAAGTGCAAGGTTCTGACATGGCATTTTTGCTGCATCACTTGATCCCATTAATCCTGAAATGGCAGGGCAGGTGGTTTCTAGGGGATCCCCTCCAGCCTGTCTGCTCATTAGGCCTTGGGATCGTGGGTATGAGAGCAAAGCACAATCAGCCAGCGGCCGAGCCTCTCAACATAGCTTTCTTTGTGGCAGGAGAAAACTTTACAAGCCTGACTATGCCTTGAGAGGGATGATGGCTGGGGGTCCCCAAATGCAAGTCTTGGGGGTTGCGGGACTGGCTCCCAGGCACTGGATCAGCAGGGGAGCACTGGGTTCTGTACCCCAAGGCTCTACTCAATAAATGTACCAAGTCAACTATTGTCTAAGTGCCCATCTAAGTTAGTAATGACAGTTTATTTTACTGCAACCTGGAGTCCCACAGCCCTCAGCTAGCCTGTGATGGCTGAGAATGCAAATCAAAATAATAATAATAATAATAATAATAATAATAATAATAATAATGCAGGAACCAGGGCAAGGCATCCCAGCATCTGCTGGCCAAGTCGTTGTTGGAGTCCTCTGGTTCCAGCTTTCCCAATGGTGGTCGGCCTTCCATCAGGTGAACAGGAGCAGCTGCCCCTGCAGTCTGGCCCAAGGACCCCCAAGGGCCCTAGGTCTAGGAAAAAGAGTCCAGAAACTGCCCAGTACCGGAAATTCTACTGCAAGCACCTCAGCTGTCAAACTGGTAGCCCCAAACATATTTGAATCTCAAACTATTTTAGGGGTTTCTTTTTGTAATATCTGAGTTTCTGTTCAAAAACAGAAGACCTGCCCCACTGAGCCCTCTTTTTTGCAGGGCAGCACTCGCAGGGCTGACTAGCGGTCAGCCAGCTTAAACGATGCCAGTGCTCTCGTCCCTACCGAGGCCGCCAGTCCCTTTGAGTCCCACAGTCTCCACTGCTCACGCTTGTCTTGTGCTGTCTTCACAGACGTAACTTGCCTACTTGCAACGCTTGCTGCATTCTGGTTTTATTGCACATCTAGTCTTCTTGTATCCATGTGTTCTGTTTGCCAGTGGACTTTGCTTCTTTAGAGGAGAGGGAGTTGAGGATTACTATATTTTCTCTGAATCCACTACCATGCCTTGCAAGGAGTTGATTTATCTTGCTATCGGACAGCTTTTAAATAAAAGAACCATGGACAGTGATTTCTCCTTTAACGTGAATGAGGAGAATGAGAGCAGATTGGAGGCAGAGGTGGAGAGAGCAGGAAGGCGAAGGCGGGCGCACAGAGGGGTCTGGGAAGGGTCTCTGCCAGCACAGCTGACATGGCTTTGAGGTGGCCTGCAGATAGGTTTTGTTTGTTTTGCCCATTATTTCTAGAAAAAACAAAGAAAAACAAAAAACAAAAAACAAAACAAAAAAGAAACTTGAGGCAAGATTTAAAACTCAATTGATCGATGTCTGATTCTAGGCCTAGAACAGGGAATATAGAATATAATCTTGGAGTATCTTGGAGTACCAGAAAATAAGTGCCAAAAAATGAATAACAGGGGTATAACAAGGGGACACAAGAGCCAACTGAAAGAGTTCCCAATGGCCAAAGTTAGCACAACTTGAGTAACGAAAGAAATATTAAATTATAACTCAAAATATAAAATAAATATCCACGGGTCCATACTGATATAAACAAATGATTAAATAAAGTAAAAAATGGGGGAGAAAAAGATCTCAAGCAGAAGAATTTCCAATAATTTATGGATATTCTCCGCCCTCACGCAGGTGAAGAAGCGTACCTCTCCTCTCCTTAAGTGTGGGCTGTGCACAGTGACTTCCTTCCAAAGAATGCAGTATGAAAAGGGTGGGGGGAGGATAACTCTACAGTGAAGAAACCTGACAAACACCGCCTCAGCCAGCCGATATCATCAGCGACAAGTCATGTTGATATTGTATTGAGGTGCAAAGCAGGGGTCTCTGAAAACAGCAGAAAATATTTTCCACAAACATAGACTGCGGGGAAGGGGTAGAGGATGATACATGATTAAGATATTTTGCATTACAATGGCAAGTTGAGAGCTGTGCTGCTACCCTGCGCAGAAAAGGTCTATGTGACTTTCAGAGCATTCAGTGACTCATGACACAGCCAGGGTAGCTGACCCGCCCGGATGACTGTGTGTCATGGGAGACTCCTGCCCTGACTAAAGATGGCAGCTGAAAGAAGGTACAAGAGATGGGGGAACTGGCAAAAGTAGCACATTGTAGGAAGGGTTGGGTATGAGGTCAGGTAGGAAGCTCTGGGTCAGCATTTAAAATAGGGCAGGCTGAGACGGAAGAGGGAGCAGCCACGTGGTTTGAAAGGGTATAGAAGGACCACCCCATCGTCCCTAAGGTCAGTAGTGAGTAGCAGTCATGGGAGCTGAGGGAGAAGAAGGCAGCCTTAAGGAAGGAACCATGATATTGGGGGATTCAGCCATGAGGTCTGGTGTGTAAGGAGATACCACATGGATTGGGATTAAGAGCTGAAGGAAGAAAGAGGAGACCCATTGAGAAACTGGCCTGGAGAACACAGTGGCAGAAGGAATGGAGCTGGGCGGGGACCTGTCTAACCAAGCACAACAGATCAGTGTGAGATGCCTGGAATGCCGGAACTGCAACTGGGAATGCTGAGCCACATGCTTCTGCTTGTCTGAAACACAGTACCTCTGACTGGCATATTCCGAGACTGGCCTGGGTTGGCAAAGGGGGGCAGGATTATGTGTTTTGGGGTATTTGAAAGGGAGTGGGAATTAACAGGAGAAATCCCCCATTAGTCTAAATCGGTATAACCTTTAAATAAACAACGCCTTTCCTTCTTCACCAAACTCTTGCGTTGGGAGTCACCCTTCTTGGCACTGGGCAATTGCACCCCACAGCTGGGTGAGAACAGCACAGATGGGGCTCTGTAACGATATGGTGTAACGAGGATAGCACTTTACCAGAGCCCCAGTCTAATTGCAAGAGAAATATCCGATAAATCCCAATTGGCAGGCCTTCTGTACACTATACTTGACCAGAATCCTCAAAACTATCAAGGTCATTGAAAACAAAGAAAGCACAAGAAAATGTCAAGCCAAGAGGAAACATGATGACTGGATGTAATGTGGAGCCCTGGGCGGGGTCCTGGTCAGAAGAAGGATATAAGGTGAAAACCAAGGAAATCTGAATAAAGTAGGAATGCTTGTTAATAATAACGTATCGATATGAGTTCAATAACTTTAACAAGTGTACCATGCCAATGTAGGAATTAATAATAGAGGAGATTGGGTGTGGCGTAAATGATAACTCTCTATACCATCTGTGTAACTTTTATGTAAATCTAAAGGTATTCTAAAATCAGGGGTATATTTTTAAAACCAATTTATTTCACATTAAAATCTTGATTTTTTAGCTCCTTCATAATGCCACGTTGTATCAGTGATCCAAATATTAGAAGGGGAGTGAGTGCCCCAGACTGCCTTCCGCATCTCACTCTAGTGCATGTAAATGGCAGAGCTCACTTCACCGACAGGACCCTAACTTCAACCCAGGAAAGTGCATAGAATCCCATGGAAAAGCACGCTGAGTACCGAGTGACCAGATTAAGCACAGAAAGATCCGTTACTCTTGCTTTTCCCAACAATGAGGCCAAATGTGACCTGTCCTTGGTCAGTGTGCTTCCACTGTTCCTACACATGCCCCTGCTTCCCTCATTTACGTGCAGTCCATTCCTACTCCAACATAAGGACCGTGGCACAGTTTAGAAGATTTTCTATACATCTGGTGGGACAGCTGGGGAGCAAGCAAAGTTTTAGTGGTCATCTAACCTATTCATTTCAACCAAATTTACCAGGCAGCTCGAGAAGCAAGGGGAGAAAAATGAAGATGCCTCTTTTGTATAAAAAGACTGCTGTCCTAGTCAGGGAGGCATCATGTGAACACAAATCATTCTATCACTGGCAGAACATTGTAATGTCATGTATGTTAATGAGCAAACATCACACAATTGTTATGTAAATTAAATCCAGTGTTGTGGTGGGGCTTTGAAAAGGACAATAAAAATTTAAACTATTATTCTTATTACAGACATATTATCCACACATTGTCATACATGTCCACATATCTAACTATAACTGCAGATGACTTCAAATTTTAAACTTAGTTACATAAATTGAAAAACATTACATCTCATGATTTCCAAACCATTATGATATCATTTATTCACTGAAGTTTTATAAACAAGAAAACCTATCAATTATCTCTACAATTAGTCTTTTTTAACTTTTTTATTTATTAATGTTTAGAAAGAGAGAGAGAGAAACATCAGTTTGTTGTTCCACTTATTTACGCACTCACTGGTTGATTCTATGTGCCCCGACCAGGGATTGCTGTGTCAGGACAATGCTCTAACCAACTGAGCCACTCCATCAGGGCCCCAGCAATTAGTCTTTCTTATTTGATGAGCCTCTTAGTAAGCATTCTCTTTAAACCCTTCAAAAATGCCAGTGTATCATTCATAAATGTCCACCAGCAAGAATTTATAATAGCTTACAGGAAAATAAACAGGCAGAAAACAATATCCAACTCCTTGAAGTCAAAGGAAATCCAGACTGAAGAAAATACCTTGCTACAGTCATCTGCTCTTTCTAGCTTATATTTTATTATTAAGATGATACCTGTGTGGTGGGGAACATGAAAACACAGCACTAATTTTCTTTTCCATTTCATAGGTATTATTTTCCTAAAAGAAAATAGCCCTGCAAGAAAATTTTCTTTTTCGAAAGGGATTCGAAACCTAAAGGCAGATATTAATGGCCTATTAAATGAGGGTCAGAATAATGGAATCATATAGGTCATCTACTTCAGGCTCTTAACCCTACACACAATCTTGGACAGATCCAAACTTCATTGATTGCTCCTGCAGATAAGAACCTCCCTGCCTCGTGAGGTTCTTGGTTTAAATACACAACTAAAATACTTGACTGAAAAAAAAGGGTGGGGGGGCTTCTGTGGAGGGAATTGGCCTCCCTTCTACTTACAGCTTTCTGCAACTGAACAGGGCACAATTGTTCCTTCTTTCACCCCTGAAGCCAGCTGAATATCTTAAAGGAATCAAGGACATAGGTGGGGGATTCCATAAGGCACTGCAAGGAACTGGCAAGCCTGTGCCTTTAAATTGAAGGAAGTTCTTTGCAGCTACAGGAGTTTAACAAGCAAGTCTAGTGTTGCTTGCAATTTTTTAAGAAAAGTAGGAAGTAAGGGTCATTATATAAAATCATTCGTAAAAAGAAAACAAACAACAATAGCAATAACTACTCAGACCAAACAAAACATGTCTTTGTAAGACATTTATCCAGATGCCAGAGACAATTATTGGGTTTTTCCCCAAAGTCTCATTTTCTTTGAGCTCATCCTGAACTTGCTTTACCATTGCTTGCTGGCCACAGTCTCCTGGGTCCTGGCTAGAGGCAGCGGGTTTGGGACAAGGCTGCTATGAAATCCCGGCTCACCAATTATCAGTTGTGTGACCCAGGGCAAGATTCTGGAGTACCCTAAGCCTCATCTCTCATCTGTGAAAGATAGTGTATACCTCCTAGGGCCCTTATGAGAATGAATTAGACAATGCATGTAAGGTGCTTAGCAGAGTCCCTGGCCTGGAATAAGTACAAACTAAGACTGGAATGAAAGTTCCTTGTCATGCTTTTCTTGACACACTCTTATTTGTACTGCTTATTTTTAAAAGGTATTGTCCAAAAGAAAAACTATCGCTGATGGGTTTTGAACAACAGAGTATGACAGCCTATTACTTATAAACATTATAACCTGGACTCGTATTAAGGCAGCATGAAACTGCTGTTTTTACAGCTGTGCCACACTGCTGACCCCAGTTAGGCTCCTAGTCAGCTAAAAACCCTCAGCCGCTGTTCAGAGGGGTTGCTTCCCATCTGGGCATACCTCCTCATACATGAATCAACAGATTTGGAAGGAACCCAATTATGTTACTTACATTCATCATTTGATTTCAGATGGTTGGTTTAAGCCCTGCCAAATCTGTGCTAACAAGAGTGTATTAAGTGTGTAGGTTGTGGAGTCAGGTATTATGTGTTTGAATCCCCACTCAGTTTCCCTATCTGTAAAATAAGGATAATAATAGAACCTACCTCATAGGGTTGTCATACAGATGAAATGAGATAATGGATACAAAGCTTTTAGAGGGTGCCTGGAACATAAGCACTCAGTGCGCATTAGTGATGATGGCAGTGATGATGATGATGATGATGATGACATTATGTTATCAAAATACCAAAAAGAGCAGATGACTCTTTGATATTCAAACAGAGCTGGGAAATGTTTGTTCAACAAGACATAAATCATCTAATAGAAGTATTATTTAGTATCTACTTGGCATGTTCCTTGGGTCACTCTGCCAAATCATGAGCAAGGACTATGAGAGGACATCCTGATAAGCTAGGTCTCATTTAAGGTGCAAATGGCTTAATGGACTCCCCCTTCCAAGAAGTCATCTGTAGCTTAAGATCCTATGCCCACCTGAAACTAACATAATATTATATGTCAATCATAATTGGAAAATCAAATTTAAAAACTCATGCCCAACTTATCAATGCCTCACATATAAAAATAATATTCTCTAGAGCTCTCAGACCATCTAGTGTGTGTGTGGGCAGAGGGGGTGGTGTTGAGATGGGAAGGGGACAGAAATGGGAGCTGACCTTTGCTCCCCAGATCAGAGCACAATATTTGATCCAGAAAATAAGATTGTTTTTCTGCTTACAGAAATATGTACTGTAGAGGTTTATTAAGTTTTGCCAGGTTATGTAGTTTGACTGTGTACCTGGCTTTAGGTTCTTTCTCCCCAGACCCTGTCTCCTGAAGGTTCCCAGAGCCCCATGCACAGCGGCCCACAGTAGCAGATCCCCCCAGGTACCTGTGCCAAGTCCAGAACCCTCAGTGCAGCCAGGGCCCTGTGTCATGGGTCCCTGTTACTGGGGACAGGGACAGGTATGCCTATTGTCACACTTACAGAAGACTAGATGATCAGTCCCCAGCCTCACTGTTGAAGAAACAGGATGTGTGTCTGGCATCCTGCACTGAAACTCACCTAATTTTCCACTGAAACAATGTTTAGACAGTAGTCAGATGGAGTTGACATAGTACCACAATAGTACTAGTAGAAAAAGAGAGGTCCTTGTGGCTAAAGAGTAGGATTGGTGGGCTAGTATGGGAACCCAACCAATGCTTGTACCATGCGTTTGATGGGAAAGTCCACTTCAAATGCCAATCAGCAAATGACCTCCAAGACCCTACTTGTTTCTGAATTGGGAACATATCTTGGCATTTTAAAGAGGGTGCTTAGAAACAGCAGAGCTCAACCTGTGCTGAGAAGTCTCTGGTCAATTCTAAGGTATAGGTGCAGACACGGTGAGCTGATCATTTGACCAGAAAGACCTCCCTTGGGGTCAGAAAGCCATGAGTCAGAGGGCTCCCTGGGGGGGCGGGGGCATGGAGAAGCACAGTGTCACTCCAGTCACTCGAGCAGGCCCAGGCAGGAACGAGGACTCTGGCTCCTCATTCCAGCACCCAGTTCCAGCATGGCTTGACTTAGTTGCCTTATTCAGAAACGGTGGATAATACCCATAGTCATCTCGGAGGTAAAATTTAAGAATTAAAGGAGATAATATACAGTGTTTAACATCAGATGTGGTATGTGGTAAGTCCTCAATAAACCTTAGATATGATGACTGACTACTGTTATTACACCTGGTGTCGTGGTTCCTCCCCCTCCCCCTCTAGTTCTATGGCACGAGCTTGCTCCCCGCCAAAAAAGTGTTGCAGTACATCTCAGCAGGCATATCACATAATTGTAATCTCTAAATGTCTGAGATCTGCTGGGCACTGGGGGGTGGCAGTGACTAGGAAGATTAACGGTGATGACGACAAATAGTAGACAAGCATGTCTTTGGGACCTAAATCCATGGATAATTATGCCTCTAGAGATGTATTGGGAAAATAAAAGAAGCATGACGAAAGCTATGGCTGGGGTGAGGGGGATGAGGCAGTGGGGAGCAGAGCCACGGTCAGATTGGTTCCTAAGCACGGTCTTGTTCAAAACAGACTGAACTTGGAGTCTGGAAACTAGCCTAGGGCGTCCTTTGACAATGTTTTCCACCCCCTGTGATGCTTTTAACTCACGCAAAAGGAAGAATTGGACCTGCGACTTGAAGGTCTCCTCTTCAGTTCTTTAATTTTCCTCCAACAAGGCCATTCAGAGTTTGACTTGCAGAGCTTGCTGGTCTGTGTGGGCTAAGACGTGATGAAAATGAAGCAAAGCACTGCCCTACTCTCCTTATACAAACTCACCACCACTTCCCAGCCAGTGCTGCAAGTTGGCAGAAAGTGAGGGGCAAGAGAGTCATCTCACCTCGACTCCAGGCTCATTTCCCCTTCTGATGACAACACATTTGGTTCAACCATTTCTGAAAAGAGAATGACTCCCGTGGCCACCATGTTAATAACTGCTTGGCTAGAAATGGGACAACATTTTCTTTTGTGTTCCTGCCAAGGTTCCATCTCCAGAGATGTAGCTTTTAGGATTTCCCATAAAAGCCCAAAGTGGCAACATAAATAAATTCACCACAATAATCTCCACTGCCCCAACTCCTCCAGCTTCCCAGTGGAAACCCTTATCTTTCTTCCCAGTAGTTATCCTTCAAGAACTCTCTCAGTTTTGTAACTTATAGTGGGTAATTCTTCATCTAGGATAAATACTACCTTCTTCCATTGGCAGGCCCATGCTTCAGGTGGCTGTCATTTCTATATGGTCTGCATAGTCAAATCTGGACTCGAGGAAGAAGGAGACTGTTAAGACAATGGGTTGCTTGCTTCAGAGTTCTATCTTTACAAAGCAAGCAATTTTCAGTGAACTTTATTTCTTTTCTACATTTCTATGCTCTTAGGCACCTTGAAGGATGCAGCTACGGTGTTTTGAGTCAGCCATGGAATATTGAAATGTACATGAATTTTGGAGGGGCAGACAGCCCAACTATTGGAAGTTGTGTGAAGTAAATTAAATACCTCTGAGCCTTACCTGCCTCATTTGTGACAGAGAATTAGAAATCCCTACTCACAGGATTGTTGTGAGAATTAGAATACTATTTACAAAGGGTCTGGTTTTGTACCTCACACATAGCAGGTACTTCATCAATGGCCATTACTGTGGCTAATTTCACCTGGTTAAAAAAAAAAAAAAAAAAAAAAACCTAGATCATGGTTCTCTGAAGGGGCAGATAATTTACAGTGTATTCATTTAGTTTTCAGTAATAGTACTTTCTGTAAGCATCACAAAGAATAATGTACCTTTTAAAATATGCAACAACGAAGTCTGAGGTGATACTGTAGAATCACCTGAAGATAGTCAGGATGGAGACTCTCAGCCTTGGTCCTGTCCTCAGCAACGAGCTTTCGGAGAGAAGTTTTTACACAGATCATTCAGGACCAGGGAGCGAGTCCCACAAAGGTAGCCCAGATGGTGGCAATTTGGAGAAACTTAGGAAATAAATATTGATCTAAGAGTATTAAATGTGATTGGTTGTCCTGCTCTCTCATTAATTAAGTGATGCTTTCAACAAATGTTAACTGAGCACCTTCCCTGTTGTAGGCTTTGTTGTAGGTCTTCAAATAGAACAGAGGAAGTTACTTCCATGCGTCCTCCTGACCTCCCATAATATCCCATCGCCAGATCAGGGCAGAGGCCCTGAAAGCAAATGTTCTACAATAGTGCTGTCCAACAGCATTGGTGGCCACTAGCTACCTGTGGCTGTCCACATTCAAATTTTATTTTAATTAACTAAAATTAGGTAAAATTTAAAATCCAGTTCCTCAGTGTCATTAGCCACATTTCACGTGCTCAGTAGCCACATGTGGCTACCCTAACGGACATTAGAGATACAGAACAGTTTCATCACCACAGAAAGTTCCGTTGGATAGCACTGCCTCTGCAGGCTTTGCAAGCTGAAACCATGTCCATGGCCACTGACCTACAGGATCTGAGGTGCAGTCACAGTGTACCCACCGCCGTCCAGCCTGCCAGAACTCCCCCACATGTGCTCTCCAGAGGACTGTGAGGCTGGACTAGCTCTTCTTGCACATTCCTTGGGCAGGAGGAGAAACCCTGGCTCCTCTATACCTACATTCCGGTTTTCTTCCCTGGAAAAGCATCCCTGGTTAGATCTCATCCACAAAAAACCTATTTACTGATCCCCATTCTACTCAAAGTACCCTTCAACGTACTGTTCGGTTCCCCATTTTGATGTTTCCAAGGAGCCCCAATCTCGTGGCTCTTGCATTTAATTTCAGATAACCACTGTGGATCTCTTCTGCCTTGCCACTGTGCTTGGACACAGGCCACCAGCTCTGACCCTTGGCATGCTCTCTCAGAAACCACTTTGTATCTATCCCCTGCCCCTCACCTGCCACTTGATGTCAAGTGTCTTATGTCACCTGTGAATGGGCAAAGCGGATCAACCACTTTAGAATACCAGGATATTCTTTAGTAAATTATCATGTGGCAGAACTGTATGGTATCCGGATCCATGCTTGAAGTGCTCTTGCATGAATGAGCTAACCACGCAACACTGAACTTGTGATGCATGCAAACTCATTATTGTTTATACTGCACTAATTGTACCTGTTTATAATTTGTAACTTGAAAACAATGCAGAAACTCAGTACAATCTCTCATAGTGGAAGAGTGCAATGACTTAGATAATTAAAAAAAAAACATTTAGTTTGATTTTAGAATGAGTAAAAGAATTGATTCTCTCATGTAACAGATTTATCTTCCTAATTACTTTATGGCTGGACTAAAATTAAAAACAGTGTCCCTTGTTATGCACTTATCACTGCACAGAAGGAGATGAGGGAAGAATGAAAACAATTCAGTCAGGGACATCTAGTATGGGGTTTAGACTTTCGTGGAAAAAAATTCATAAAATCGGGAGAGGGGAGGGAATTTCAGGGGGAAAGGGGAAGGATTTGCAGGAACAAGTATAAAGGACACATGGACAAAAACTATGGGGGGATGGAAATGGGAGGGAGGTGAGGAGGGCTGGGGTGGTGGGTTCGGGTGAGAATAAAAGACAGAAAACTGTACAAGATCAACAATTAAAATAAAAATTAAAAAAATTCATAAAATCGATGGTTTGTGCATGGGGAGCAAAGAGCTAATGGTATAGAAATAAACCTGTTTGTCCATTATATGTTTTACATTGCTCTTTTCCTGCTTCACTGCCTCTTCCTCCCTCCCAAATGCCACTTCTGCACTCCTGTGAATGGCTTACCCTGCTCTTGTTGCCTTCCTGCTCATTTCCTCCTTCGAGCTGGCCAAGTACAGGTGGTGCTACACACCCAATGTGTCCAGGCATATCCTTTCACTCTGAAAATATGGATTCATTGCTCCCTCTTCTTCAGTGATTACTGGCCCTGGCTGCCTCCCCCACTTCATCTCTCTCTCTCTCTCTCTCTCTCTTTCTCTCTCACTCTCACTCTCTCAATTCACAGCTGGCTTTCCACTCTTCCCTGAATGCACCAAACATGGTGCTGCCTCAGACCATTTGCACTTATTGTCCTTTCTCCGAAACAGTTTTTCACGGAGTGTGCACAGGTTTAGTCCCTCACTTCATTCAAGTATTTCTCTCAGAAAACTGTTCTCCAACTGGTCTGTACTCTCTTTCTTTTAAAAATTTTATAGCAGTTTCTGTAAATTGAGATTATTATATATATTTTATAGACTATTTCTTCCCACTAAAATGTAACTACCATAAGGGCAGAGACTATATCAGTTGACTCTTGCTGAGTAATAAACCTCTCCAAAACTTACCGGCTGAGAACAGCAGCCATTGATTGAGCTCATAATTCTACAGTTTAGCTATTTGGGCTGGGCTCAGCTCGGTGGTCTTCTGGTCTGGGGAAGGCTTGGCTGATCTTGACTGAAACTTACTCAAACATTTTCATTTATTAACCTGTGAACAGAAAGTTGGCTGACTCTTGGCCAGGCTGTCTTATTTCTTTTCCGTGTGACCTCTTACCCTCTAGCTCAGGGGTCCCCAACCTCCGGGCCAGTGCCGATCCATGGCCTGTAGGACAGGCTGCACAGCAGGAGGTGAGCTTGAATGTAATACACTTGAATCATCCTGAAACCATCCCCACCCAGGTCTGTGGAAAAATTGTCTTCCATGAAACTGGTCCCCGGTGCCAAACACGTTGGGGTCTGCTGCTCTAGCTGGCTAGTTTGGGCTTGCTTATATGGTGGTCAGGGTTCCAATGCACAAGTACTATTCATGCTTCTGAGTGAGTCGCACCTGTGACAATTCCATTGGCCAACACGGACTCAAGGGGTAGAAAAATGGATTCTGTGGGAAGGAGCTGTAATTAACATCACTTTCCAAGGTCCTTGATGCAAAGAGAGGAGTTCATGCTTTTTTTTTTTAAATATCCCAGGGACTATATCTGTTTTATTCACTTCTATATCTGTAGCATCTAATACAGTGGCTGGTTCAAAGCAGGCTCTTAATAAATACTTATTTAAATGAATAAATGGACTTTACTCAAGAAGGCCAAGAAACAAGAAACACTAAATCTGCCAGAACACCATCACTGCTTAGTGCTACTGTTGTGACTCCCAGCCCTGTACTCCCATCATTACCCTGGCCCCACGGCTCCCAAAGAAGATGTGCACCGAAGCTTTCTCTTTGCACTGGAGTCAGCTGGAGCTTCTGATTGGCCCAGCCTAGCTCATGTACTGTCCCGGCTCTTAGGAGGTGAGGTAGGAGAGACCAAGCTAGAAATCCACACACAAATCAGGAAAATTCCCACAAAATAAAAAGGAGATGGATTCAGGACAGATCAGTCTTCCCCAAACCCCCACAGGTGTCCAGTAAAGATATACTCTTTAGAAAATGTTAGAAACTGTTCCAGTGCCTATTTTTGTTAACTGATAACAATGGCTGATACCCATCTGGACACACACACACACACACACACACACACTCACACATTAATTTGCAGATGTGGGAACTTTTAAATTCAGCCAAATAACTATTTTTTCCAAAAACAGCTGTATGTATAGTGAATGAATTAGCTATTTTGTTTCTTTTTAAAGAATCATTTGGATTACATATAGAGGCTGCAGAGTTCTCTGTGCATAGAATGCTTGCTACCCATTTATCTCTCAAAGGAATCATTCGGATCACTGGGGAAAAATGGTGCTGTAACCGTCATGCAAAGTAGATGCACAGAATATCACACAGAGTCCCTGCACCAGTGCCACTTGCGTAAATATTGTGCATTCCAAAGTGAAAGATCTAGAATTGGTTAGTGTCATGCAGAGCAGTAGACAATTTCAAATGTATTACATGAAGACTCAAGCAATAATAGAATCTTGTGGCCTTTAAATCAAAGCTTCTTAAGAAAAAAAAAAGAAAGCTATAGAAAACAGTGGGTTGGCCAAAAGGCCCATTATGTTTTTTTCCATAAAATAAAAGACAGTTTTCATTTTCACCAATAACTTTATTGATTTGGGCATCTCGAGTATGTCAGCTATCTCCTGCTATTGGCTTCTAGTGGGTAGAGGGCAAAGGTGCTGCTAAATCTTCCAGTGCATAATTCTTTGCATTGAACAGCAAAGACTTGTTTGCCCAAAATGTCAATAGTACCAAGAAACTTCACAAACCATTTTTGACACGTTTGATCAATCATAGTACCTTCTCCATACACTGCACAAATCTCTTTTTGCATTTCAGTTGCATTTTTACCTTCTTGAAATAATAAAGCATAAAATGCCAAAAATGTTGTGTATCTTCTTCCATCTTCAATATTAAAATGTCTGCACAAAAATTCACCAATTTTGATGTTTTTTAATGCACACTGATATGACAGCTGTCACAATATAATCTAACAAAATTGTTTTGAATGAAGTTAAAGACAACTAAGCACTACTAGGACATTGTATGGAAAAAATGTAACGGACTTTTTGGCCAATCTAATAGCTAACCTATACGACTGGTATAATTTTTCATTACTTCCTCCAGGGTTTAGAAGGCAGTTGTAAAACCACACCACCACTATTCCCCCCCACACACACACACACGTACACACACGTACACAACAGTGCCCAACTTGGAGGCAAATCACTTTTTGTTCTTTGAACTGTTTGTGCCTAGAAAGGGAAAACATGCTGGCGGAACCTGAGCCTGAGCAGGATGTCATTTAGGATGAAACTCTTCACTTCCGAGCCCACGGTTTCAAGGAGCCCCAGCAGGCCAGCAGCAGGTCAGGCAGTACCCAAGGGCCTGCCCACAGCCCCAGCCCTTTCCATTCCACAATCTCTCAGCCCCACTTTCGAGTGCCCGCACCTGCACTTCTCTGCCTGAGGTTTCTCTCTAACCGAAAAGTCTGCTTTCCTTTATAAAATACAGAATTAACACTCCCCAGACCAGCGACCCTCAACCAATGACCAAGGGACTAGTATACTACATATCATTTCTTTGCCCCTCTAACAGGGTAATTCTGAGGCATATGTTCTTCCATAAGAACAACTGTCTGCCAGGCTTCCTCAGTGGGGATGACACTCCTGTAGTCCAAAGAAGTAGCTACTCGATAAAGCCAGATCATCCCTTCCCTGCTTCATCCCCCCACTCCATTGTCAGAGCCTCCTTTACCTGCTCTGTTGCGGACTCAGCGTTAGCTTATGGAGGAACACAAATCAATACAAAGCTCCAGCCTTCCAACCATCCCCCTGCCCCAAACACACAGCCCTTCCCTCATATTTTGGACTGGTCCTTAGAGCTTCTTGGTTTTAGTATATGGTCCAGGCAAAATCTCAGCACCCCTGAGAAAAGCCTCCAGTTGAGCACAGTGAGCTATCTATATCTTAAAGGGCAGGTGGAAGTGAGGGGAGGATGCCAAGAGTGTGGGTGGTGGAGGAAGGCACACACGGGAAGGAGGGAGGAAGGGGCTCATCTCTTCATCCTCTCCCTTGGCTCAGAAATACTGTGCTAGAGAACATGGTTGTAATGCAGTCAGAACTTTCCAAGTGCAGCCAATCACCTCAATTTTACTAGGAATTTCTCTGCTCTCACTAAACCTTGATTTCCTCACCTTTAAAATGGGAATAACAATACCTACCTCTGGAAGTTGTTAGAATTAAATGACAAAGTCCACAAAAAGTGCTAAATGCAGTGCCTGGCACACAATAAATTTAACTATTATTTTATTATTAATTAATACTTTCTCAGGATTACCTTTATAATGTTAACTAATGTAATTAAACCTTGAATTTTTATTAGCCCTCCTGACCTGCCAAGGATCCAAGACCAAAGCAAACAGGAACTTCAAAAAGTCAGTCTGGCTGCTCTGCCTTCACCCCACCTCCCTCCCCAGTCTGCACACACCAGCTGCCCATTGCGTCTCCTGCCCGTTTCCTTTCTGATCTGTGACGTAACAACCCCAGGAGGAGGGTGCGGAGGGACCGGAAGGGAACCTCACGTACATCAAACCTTGCAGAGCGGCTGCAACAAAAACAAAAAGGAGAAAGGACCAATAATACTCATGGACGCAAGGTTCAAGTCTCGTGTAAAAAGCTCATTATCCCGCATTCTGTGCTGCCTGGCCCCGCTTCACCGCATGAGCCATTCCGCAGCGCAGGCAGCCTTCCAGAACCATTTTTCAGACGCTTTGCAGCAGATGTGATAATTATAAAATGCACCATCAGAGTACTGTGGTATCTATCTGTTTTGCTTAATTTCAGTTTTTACTACTATTCCTTTAAAGACAGCAAGACAGAGAGAGATTGAGCCATAAACTGTCAGATTCCCTATGTTATGAGGCTACCAATTTCCTGAAAGGTGAGATGATTTAGATTCCCAATTGAAAGGACAGCTAAATACATTCATTGCAACTCCAGTAGGAGTTGTAAAGCTCTCAAACCCTGCTTTCCCCTTTTTAATCTCCATCAGCTCAGAGTATCGATATGGACATAGAGACAATAATTGCATATTCAAAATTAGATGCAGTTCATCAGAACACGGCCCTGGGTGATTGAAAGCAATTCTGGACTTCTCATCAGAACCCCCACCCCCAGCCTTTTCCTCCAGTCCCAGTGAATGTAGACCGACAATATGCTGGGTGTGCTGTCAGGAATCAGGAAGATGGTGCAAACTGCAAGTTAACAATCAGTAGGCAAGATGGCTGGAATCCTGCCTGCCAGACAGTTTTGGAAGCCAGCCATGTCAAAACTAATACGTTTTCAAAGACCAGTCCACACAATTAGGAAAAGTCCTCTGTGGCAGCATAACAGGTGTCGCTAGTTTTTTATTGTTGTCGTTGTTCTTGTTTGCCTGATTTTAGTTGGTGATTTGTTTTTCCTTTGGATGCACAAGATGGAGGAGAAGGCAGGACATACACTTTTGAACATGATTTCCCAGATGGACCCTTTTGCCTGGCAACTTTAACTCCTTAAAGCTTGCCTGGTTCTGGCAGATCAGGATTCAAATGCTAGGAGTTGAGTGATCCCAAGAAACAGCAGTAGGGGAGTAGGGGAGCTAAGTGGGGAAAGGAAGGAAAGAAGCCAGAATTTGTGTGTTAATGAGCAGGTTTTCACTGTGAGCACCTGGAACTCAGTCCTACCGGGGCCCCTTGGTGACCACATCCAGCAACCTATAGAGTTGCCCACTCCAGGGATAAGGAACCAGGGCCACGGACCCACAGTTCCTGAGGGAAGGCTGCTGCAGAGGAGATTACGGGCAGGGCACCAGCAGCATCTGTTACAAGCTCCACTCTGTGTTGCGTGCCCTATTCCAGGCACAGGAGCAGCTGGTGGCCAGGAGCCAAAGCAAGCACCAGGAAAACCCAATTCCAGTAAGAGCCAGCAGCTCTTAAAAAAGGAAATGGTACTACGAACATGTGGTGATGTTTTGCTAGGCGTGCTATTGTGGGCTCTGAAAAGGGTCCTCTGAGAGGATTTGCAATGCCTATCAAACCGTCCAGAAAGGAGCTTCCAGCTCAGTGGTGTGATGGTGTTCAGTGGGTAACAGGCGTGGAAAAGCGAAGGCCTCCTGGGCCCTCGGGCTAATTAAATGCAATCCTGTTTCTCCTTCCTTCACTGCTGAAGCGTAAGCCAAAATCTCCTAAAAGCCCTAAATTTGAAGCCATATTCATCTCTTTAATTACTGTGTCTGGTTTGCTTTATTTGCGGGCATGGGAGCTTTTTACAGCACTTTCACATCTCTGTGCAAGGTGTCAAAGAATCATAAAGACCCAGGGGGTCAAAGCGAGGGAAAAAACGTTCACTGGGGCCAGTCGCTATGCTGCTGGCCCTTCCTTTACATCACTAAAAAGGAATTTAAACAGCTGAAAACGGAAGGGAGAACAAGTTGGCAAAGCACTAAAAAGCCTGAGGGACTGTAGGACTAGATCTGACTTGAAGGCAGGGCAGCCAAAGCTGCATGGGGGAGGAGGGGACTGGGTGTGTCACAGGGTCCTGCCTTCGGACCAAGGGCCTCTTCTCCAGGTGCTGGGAGTGTTGCCTGCCAGCCCACAGCCTGGCTCCTCTTAGGGAAATATCTTCGGCTGAAGGGAGCTGCCACGTCCAAGGATCCCTCCCCTCCCTGGGAGTAGCCCCCCTTCAGTAACAGGTCTGTATGGAGTCCCAGCCCCTTCCTCCTTGCCTCTTTGGGACATCTCTGAGAAACCGCCCCAGCTCCGCGGCTCCCCGCGGCCAGGGCCTTGGTCGCAGCTGCACTGAAGCTCAACTCCTTCTCTGCCTGCTGCGCGCACCGTCGCCAATGATGAGCACGTCCCCAGGGAGCTTCCTTCACCTAAAGTGCCCACTCGGAGTCTGTTTCTTGGGGAGCCCAGTCTAAGGCAGCTGAATACCATGCGTGGTGTGTGAAAAGGCAGACGTGCTGAGGCCCTGTCCAGGTGTTTCTGAATAGGACTGTCCTGAGGAAAACAAGCTAAGGACAGAAAGGCCCACCAGGAGTGGTTAAGCAGGCACAGACACCTGGCATCTCCCCGTATGTTATCCCAATGTTCCCGAAGCATTCTGAGAAATTAGCACATTCGGTAAGATTGAAAATGTTGGTGCACAAATTTTTAAATTTCTGCAGTGCAAAATAAATAACTAGTACCATAAGAAAGGTAAAAAGACAAGTGAGAAACTGGGAAAAGTGTTTGCAACATCCATATATAATAGACAAAATTTTCTTAATACATAAACAACTCTTGAAGAGAGTTATTAAAAATTAATTTTAAAAAGAACAGCAACCAAAAAAATAAAAAGGGTAAAGAGGGTGAACTGAGTTTGCAGAAAAAACAAATTACAGAATGGCCTTTTCACATATAAAAATACTCAACATTACTCATAAGGAAAAAAATGCAAAATATGACTAACCTGAGATGTCATTTGCACCTAACAGATGAATCAAGATCAAAAAATTGAATAGCACGGTGTGTTGGCAGGTGTGTGAAGTAATAGGTATACTCATAAAATTCTGGCAGGTGCATAAATTGGTACAACCCTTTGGAAGGCAAATTGGCAGTTTTAAATGTACACACCCATGGACTCCTCAAGAATTTGACTCTAAGGATTTATAAATCCAGAAAGTGTACAAAGGTGCCCATACAAGGCTATTCATTTTAACATTGCTTATAGTAGCAAAGACCAGAAATCACCAAAATGTGCATCATTACAGGCTAGCGTAAATAAATTTATAGTAAACCCATCAATAAAATACTCTTCAGCCCAGCTCTGCCCCACTCACCCTGCAAAGGGTTAGTTCAGGGGCCATCCAACCTTGAGGTCAAACATGCTGGTGGTAGAAGCTGTCAGTCAGGCACAGCCCACCCCAGCGCCACCCACCCACCCAATTTCCTTCCTAGGTTTGGTCAACTTTACTATTGCTCTGAGCAGCAGTGCTGGATTAAGTACTCTTTGCAATTCACTGTGTTCCTTATGATAAACAGTTGGGGTAAAAATACATTTTATCACCATTTATATTGGTGTTGGTTGTTCTGACTTTCATTAGTCTTTCACTTTAAGAAAAAATATTTCTAGTGAAAGTTTAAATTATGATATTTAATTTTTGGATATTCAAACCTATCCAAAGGAATATTTTTCAGTACTCTTCCATTAGGGAGTTTATTAAATAGCTTTCAGTCACAGAATGATTTAAAAGCAAATCTTCCCTAGGTTCATCCTATTTGTTATGGTCCTGCACATCCTTATTCAGAAGAGTTCTAAGGGGTTTATATAATCTATGTTGGCCATAAATTTCTGTATTAAGGGAGTAAGAATCTTTGGAGTGAAACTCTCTTAAAATATTTTTCAAGATAATAAGTCTTGAAAAAAATTAACAGAGAAACAAACCAGAACTTGCAAACCCAAAAGCCTCAGAAATGTTACCTGCTTCTTCTGGGCTGGAGTGAAAACTTTTACAAGGCCACTGGATGTCCTTCAGAGACAAAATTACAATCCTGGAAGAAGAGGTAAGCACAGTCCCAGAAAGCTCTATCCACTGCCCGTCCACTAACGCCCACTGTCCTCTTCACAAAGAGGCCCAGAGTTCTATTTCAGGGCAGGTTTCACTGACACAGGCACATTTTCCCAATTCGGTGCCCACCCAGGCTGCACTGCACTCTGTAGAAAAACTTCCAAGGCACATAAACTCAGAATCACACACTCAGATTTCAGGTCCCTGAAAACGTGGGTCAGCACACACAGCTCCCTGACTCAGCTGCATAGCTGAATCCCTCGGATGTGTCAACAAAGGTTGAAGAAGAGATGAATTGTGCTGGGCCTTGTCGATTCATCTCAGCTGTCCAAATGACATAAGAAGGTGTGGGGATATTACTTCATTTATGCAGCACTTGAGATAAGATGGGGGAGGGGACCCTGTGTTTTGGAGAACTGTAAAACCATCCTTCGAGTTACACAGATGAACTAATGCATCATCCATCACTGGTACCTGAGAGAACTTGGGATCATGTGATGCATTATTTTCTACCGAAACCTGCAGATTCTTTTTAATTGCTCTACCTAACTGCATGACAGAACATTTGCTTGGAGTTCAGATAGCAACTCCTCCATCAGGTCTTTTGGCAGCTTAGGAGTGAGTGAGTGTTCTTAGCAAGGAGACTTTCTTAGCTGTGTGTTGATTAATACGTTGCTCTGCCCAGTCTCATTCTCTCATCCTCTCTTTCCAACATCCCTTCCCCTTTCTCCCAACACATTTTCCCACAAAGCCCTTTCTCCCCTCAGTCCCAGGCCAGGAATTTGATGCAAAGCCTGGAAGCTCTGGGGGGAGTCTGGGCTGGTGTGTAAGCCACAGCAGATGAAGTGAGCGCTCAGGGACTGGCAGGGAGCCTGCTCCTGGCTCCTCGGGCTGATGTATCGTGGGAAGTTGTGCCAGGGACTGGTGGGGACAGCCCGTTTTATTAGGAGTCAAGGCTACACCATGGAGCCCTTCCAAGGTGTCTTTCACATGTCCCTGCTACTCCTTTAATAAACCGAGATTAACCCTCAGTAAAGCACACTGGGCTGGAAAGAGCCTGTACATTTTATCTTGCACCGTGGCCCTAAAGTAATGGCCTTGCTTTTGGCAAACACAAAAGTAAACAAATGAGCAGCCACTTGCTTGCCTCCCCCCACACAGTGCAGGGCACACCTCTCATGAGGCAGGGTTACAGAGTGGCTGTCCCAGCACCAGTTACCAGTGTGGGTGTACAGGAACGTGGCCCTTGAGCTCTACAGCCAACACTCTTTTTTCCTAGGGCACAGTCCCCCTTCCTCAGCACAGCCCCTCACTGCTTGCCAGGGCCAACTTCAGGGTGTGCATCCCCGGCAGCTGAGGGTACAGTGCTCAGCAGGACCCTACACTCTGTTTCATGATCTGCCACTGCCATCTTGAAATTCTCAGTACTTTTTAAAGAAGAAACACTATATTTTCATTTTTCACTGAGACCTGCAAATTATGTGGCCAGTCCTGCTCCCAGCTTTATGGATCCTGACCCAGAGGAAGACTTGCTGGGGATCTGCACAAACCCCTCCTGGGTTTTGTTTTTTGACAAGAGGCTGTGGGAGACTGCAGCCTGGGGGTTGGCCAGGTTCTCACCACCTCACTGGGAAACATTTCTTTATCGCCAAGCTCCCCTTGGCAATATTTTCGAAACATTGTAGGAATTAATATTTACCAAATGATTAGTAAATTCCAGGCCCTGTTCTAAGCATTTTCGTGCATTTTATCACGTAATCCTCACAATAGCCTTGCAAAGCAGGCACCATCATTATCCCATTTCAAAGATGAGGAAATGGACTCTCATAGAGTTCAAGTAATTTGCCTCAAATCAAACTCAGATGCGTTTAACTTTAAAGCATGTAGTTTTAACTATTAGACCATACAGCTTGATTACAAAAGGAAAATATGTTCTGCATTTCATTGGCAGTAAGATTTGTGATTGATGTGTTAACTGATGTGAGTTTGGAGACGTAGACTGGAGGGAAGGTTTTTTTCCGATTTTTTTAATAGGAGAAAAACATTTTTTTCCCACTGAGTACACTGGAGAATATAAACAGCTAATGCCGGAGTGCCATAAAGAAACAAGAATCTCCTGTGACTTTTTCCTGCTCACTTCGGACTGGGCATTACGTTTAAGGCTGTCAGAGGGGGTAGCTGTGAGCACTCCGACTCTAGGGCTGTGGGATTCATTATCCCAAATGGATTCCAGGCCTTCCAGCCCTGTATCTTCTCAAACGCATTCAACAGCCCAAGGATATGCCCAGAATCCAGCATCAGGGAACGGTCTGTGATAAACCATCGTCATCTAATAATCAGAGCCAGTGTTTATTCATTGCTATGAGCCAGCCAGTTTACATACATGTTTATAAACTTATTTCCTTCTCACAACAACCATGTAAGGTCAGCATTTTCATTATCCTTCTACAGATGAGGAAACTCGGGCCCAGAGAGATGAAGCAGTTTGGTAAGGTCATCTAGCTGGTAGCTCTCAGAGCCAGGTTTTGAATTCAGGCATTCTACGGCCAAAATAATGCTCTTAACTCCTATACTCTATGGAAGTTGAGTGTGCTCTGTCAAAGGCACTGTGCTGGGCACAGAAATCTAGAGAGACTAATAACAAAGAGTGGAAAGACCAGTGGCTTTCCTGATCTGGGAACTGCAATGCTCTTCCTCTCTGACACCCCCTTTTTTACCTAACACAGACTGAACATTTGTTCACTGGGACTGAGACCCCTTGGGACATGGCACAGCCAGCACCAGGGCCTAAATGATTCTTTATTGATCCTGATTAGCTTTTAGAGATGTCCATAACTCAAGAATCTACTCTTCCTCAATTTCCTTACTATACCTACAAGGTATTTACAACTATGTAATCTGGCTGAACCTAGTTCTTGACAGTTATTTCTTGTAAAATCACTCACCAAAGGACAGAATTCTTATGCAAATGAAGAAGACATTTCACGAACCCTATATATCTCATTTAATTTTTCCCTGCACCCCTGAGAGGGAGGCATCATCATTTCCATTCCACGGACGGGAAAATGAGGGTTCAAGGAAGTCTAGTCACTTGGCCAAAGTCCCCCTGCAAGTAAATAAGCTAAGGATTCAAAGTCACACTGCTAAAATAAAACCCAGAGCCTGAGCCGTGAGCCGTGCAACCTCCCCAGATACTGTGTAACGAGGCCCAGCAGCAACGCTCCCTCTGATATGGGGCTGCGTCGCTTCTTATCTCTTAGCAGGAACTGTGCTCCCAAGGTCATGTGCAGCCTCCAACCCTCCCAGCTATGGTTTCTAATCAATACCAGCTACTCAGTAGGATTTTCTCACATCTGAAGAGGTTTCTTAGCAAAGTTTTTTTCCTTGGGACTATATCATACTAATTCAGAATTATCGGATGGGACAATTTCATCTTTACAGAATATAGTAAACCAAAACTATAAACCTTTTTTCTTCCTTTCTTCCCTTTAGTTTTGTAAGGGCAAGAAAGAAGATATACTTTATTTTTTTTTAAAGATTTTTATTTATTTATCTTTAGAGGGGACGGGTAGGAGAGAGGGAGAGGGAGAGAAATATCAATGTATGGTTGCCTCCCATGTGTCCCCCGCTGGGAACTGGCCTGCAACCCAGGCATGTGCCCTGACTGGGAATCGAACCACGATCCTTTGGTTCGCAGGCCCGCGCTCAATCCACTGAACTACACCAGCCAGGGCGAAAGAAGATATACTTTAGAAAAAACATCATACCCAATGTCATTAACCTGGCAGTTGTAGAGGTTACCCTGAGCTGAAGGAGACCATAAAAGGCGAGTTTTCCTCTCTCCCTCTGTCCACTCGCCACCATCATTGAGATGTAAGCACCTACACATGCACACACAGTCACACAGCCACACAGGCAAGCTCACAGAGTACACATGCCTGCATGCTCACATAGGCATGTGCACATAGGCCCTCATACACATACACACACACATGCACACACGCACACATGCACAGATCTGCTTATTCCCTAGGACTCACTGACTGGGTGCAGGGGGTCTTAGAAAGCAGCTCATTCAGGCAAACTGTTCTGTTCTAAAAAACCTCCTTTTCCCTACCCTCTTAGACACACTCCCTCTTTGTCAGAAGCTAGCTTTAGCAACACTTTTCTATCCACTGACCACTATTTTTAGCTTTATCTTAGATATATAATTTAGAAAGGAAAAAATAATTACTACTTGTCCCAAGGTCCAAGATGGAGGCAGCACAGGAAGACACTGAACTCACCCCCTGCCCATGAGCAAATCAAATATACCTGTATATATAGGTAGGAGCTGGCAAGACAGCTGAATGTTGCATGAACAGCTTCTGACCACAAACGGGAGAAAGAGACTGAATAGAGAAGGCTGGGGAGCCAAGGGAGGAGAGCCACTGTGTAACTGGGAGCACTATCCAAGGCAATATCCTTGCGGGGAGTTCACAGTCACACTGCCTGCAGCATTTTGCCTTGGGAGAGGCAGGGAGAGAGCAAACGGGACCACTAGCCCCTCACCACAACCACCTGGCCTCCCCATGGAGAGCTGCTGGCACGCAGGCTGGTGCTCCAGGTGCCTTAAGTGGCTGCGCAGCAACAAGAGGCTCCAAGCAGCTTCCCCAAACTATGGAGCACATGAAGCCTACATGGAGGTCTCTTCTACATGGAATCACTTTCAGTCCAGCAAACAAGGGAGAAATGCACAGAGAAGGTTGGAGAGCAGTGGGAGATCTCGGGGACTGCTGGAATTCTCAGTGGTCATGGGGACTAGCAGGTGCCACTGTTTATGGCACCCTCCATCCATCTCCAGAGGGTGAGCCAGGGATCGATTCAGGTGCTCTGGCCTACCTGCAAGAAAACTGCAGCAAGTTCCCAGACACATTCCTCGAGCCCATTTAGGCTTGGACAAAGGGAGCCAGCAGTATTACCAGGACATTATTATGCACACCTGGCCTCCCTACCCCAAGCTGTTCCAGCTGGGTAGGCCAGTGCCCCCAAAGCCTTAAGCACCTGCTCAGCTCCTGCTGGCCAGCCAAAACCACCTAGCACACGTGGTCTGTACAGAGCCTGCTTCTAATAATGGCACTTTTCCAAGACTGGCAGAGACAGCTATTTTTCTAATTTATATAAACAAATATACAAAGTAAAAGAAAAATAAAAAGACAAAAGAATATCTCTCAGATGAACAAGAAAAGTCCTCAGGGGGAAAAAATCTAAGTAAATAGAAATTACTATTTTGCCTGATAAAGAATTCAAAGAAATGGTCATAAGGATCATCTCCAAACTTGAGTGTGGAATAGAGGAACTTAGAAAGGACTTGAATGAAGAGTTAGAAAGTATAAGAAAGAACCAAGCCATCCTGAAAAATCCAGTAACTGTAATGAAAAACACATTAGAAGGAATCAAAAGTAGATTAGCTAATGCAGAAGAACAGATGAGTGGCCTGGAAGATAGACTAGTGAATATCAACCAATAAGAACAGCAGATAGAAAAAGTATGGTAATCTAATAAATGAAAATGGTTTAAGGGATCTCTGGGATAACATCAAGTGGTCAAACATTGGTACTATAGTTATCCCAGAAGGAAAAGGAAAAGAAGCAGAAATTTTATGTAAAGAAATTATGGCTATAACCTTTCCAAACCTGGGAAAGAAAAAAGACATCCACGTCTAGGAAACACAGAGAGTTCCGAACAAGACAAACTCAATGAGACCCACAACAAGACATATCGTAGTTAAATGGCAAGAGTTAAAGAGACAGTCTTGAAGGCAGTAAGAAAAAAAATGAATTCTACACAAAGGAAACACTACAAAGCTATCAGTTGATTTCTTATCAGCAAATTTACAGCCCTGAGCAGATTGGCAGGACATCTTTAAAGTTCTAAAAGAAAGGAACATACAATCTAGAACAATTTATCCATCAAGGTTATCAGTCAGAATTAAAAGAGAGACAAAGAGTTTTCCAGACAAGCAAAAATTAAAGGACTTCATCACCACTGAACTAGTTTTACAAGAAATGTTAAAGGGTCTTCTTTAAGTAGAAAAAGAAAGGTCGTAACCAAAAATAAGAAAATAGGAGAAAGAGGATAAACCTCACCAATAAAGACTATATTCAATAAACACAACAAATGCAGCATTTAAAAAGCTACTACCAAGGTCAGTAGGAAAAAAAGTATCAAACGCAACTCAAACTACAATAAATAGTTAGAAAACACAACACAAAAAGATCTAAGATATGACATTGATAACGTAAGGAAAACTCATCAAGAGAAAAGAGAGAGCCCAAATAAATAAATCATAAATGAAAGAGAAGTTATAATTGGTGCCACAGAAATACAAAGAATCTTTAAAGAATACTATGAACAATTATGTAACAAAAAATTCAAACACTTAAAATAAATGTTTAATTTTAGAACATTTATTTCTAGAAGTTCATAGCCTTCAAAGACCAAACCAGGAAGAAATACAAACGCCAAACAGACCAGTTACTAGCAATGAAATTGAAGCAGTAATTTTAAAGAAAAAGCTCCCAACACATAAAAGTCCAAGACAAGATGGTTTCATAGGTGAATTCTACCAAAAATATTCAAAAAAGAATTAACACCTATCCTTCTTAAACTGTTTCAAAAAAATTAAAAAGGAAGGAGGGCTTCCAAACTCATTTTATAAAAATATTACAAAAAGTAAAAAATTAAAGGCCAATATCCTTGATGAACATAGATGCAAAAATCCTCAACAAAATATTAGCAAAGCAGATTCAACAATGCAGTAAAAGGATTATACACCATGACCTAGTGGGATTTATCCCATAAGTAAATCAATGCAATGCATCACATTCACAAAATAAAAGTTAAAAACTATATAAGCCCTGGCTGATGTGGCTCAGTGGGTTGAGCATTGGCCTATGAACAGAAAAATTGTTGGTTCAATTCCCGGTCAGGGCACATGCCTGGATTGTGGGCCAAGTCCACAGTTGGGGGCATGTGAGGCAACTGATAGATCAATGTCTATCTCCCTCTCTTTCTCCCTCCTTTCTCCTCTCTCTAAAAAATTAATTTAAAAAAATTAGCATCTCAATTGATACAGAAAGAGCAGTTGACAAAATTCAACATCATTTTATGGTTAAAAATTCTCAGCAGTGAGTATAGAAGGAACATATGTCAACATAACAAAAGCCATAAATGACAAACCCACGGTTAATATTATACTCAGTAGTGAAACCTGAAAGCCTCTCCTCTGAGATCAGGAATAAGACTATTACTATTTCTGTCCAATGTGGAAGCCTGAGCTACAGTAACCAAACAAAAAGATATAAAAAGACATTCAAATTAAAAGAGAACAAGTGAAACTCTCATTATTTGCAGACGATATAATACTATATATACAGATGACATAATATATATGTGTGTGTATATATTGTATATGTGTGTATACACATATATAGTATGTGTGCATATATATATATATGTGACTCCACTAAGAACACTATTAAAACTGATGAATAAATTCAGTAAAGTGTAAGGTACAGAGTAATATACAGAAATCTGTTGTGTTTCTATACAACAGTAACAATTGGAAGAAGAAATTTTTTAAATAATCCCATTTACAATTGCAACAGGCTGGCAGTCACCAGAGGGGAGAGGGGAGGGAATTTCAGGGGAAAGGGGGAAGGGTTTAGAGCAACAAGTATAAAGGACACAGGGAGAAAAACTAGGGGTGGGGGGAATGGGAGGGAGGTAGGGAGGGCTGGGGCAGTGGGCTGAGATGGGAGTAAAAGACAGAAAACTGTACAAGAACAACAATTAAAATTTTTTAAAAATTAAAAAGTATAAAATACCTAGGAATAAATTTAATAAGTAAAAGACCTGCAGTCTGAAACTATGAGACACTGAAGAAAAAAATTGACCAAGATACAAATGAATGGAAGGATATAACTTGCTCATGGGTTGGAAGCATTACTATTGTTAAAATGTCCTTATTACCTAAAGTAATATACCGATTCAATGCAATCCCTATTAAAATACCAAAGACATCCTTCTCAGAATTATAACAACTAATCTTAAAATTTATATGGAATCACAAAAGGCCCCAAATGGCCAAAGAAATCTTGGAAAAGAAAAAGGGGGAGCTATCACACCTCCTGATATCAAACTATACTACAAAGCTACAATAATCAAAACAGTACGGTACTGGCATAAAAACAGATATATAGATCGATAGAATAGAGAACCCAGAAATAAATCTTCACTTGTATGGTCAATTAATCTGCAACAAAGGAGACAAAGATATACAATGGAGTAAAAATACTCTCTTCAATAACTGGTATTGTCAAAACAGGACAGATACATGCAAAAAAAATGGACCACTTTATTACACCATATACAAAAATAAACACAAAGTAGATTAAAGACTTAAATGTTAGACCAGAAACCATAAAACTCCTACAAGAAAACATAGTCAGTAAACTTTATGACATCGCTCTTAGTAATATCTTTTTTGATATATCTCCTTGAATGGGTCTACATCAAACTAAAACTCTTTTGTTTTGTTTTGTTTTGTTTTCAGAGAAAAGGAGATGATCAATAAAACAAAAAAGCAAACTACTGAATAGAGAAGGTATCACAAATTACACTTTCAATAAAGGGTTAATATCCGAATGATATGAAGAACTCATTCAACTTAATACACACACACACACACACACTCCAATTAAAAAGGGTAGAGAACCCAAATAAACATTTTCCCCAAGAGGATACACAGGTGGCCAACAGTTGTGTGAAAACATGCACAACTTCACTAATCGTTAGGGAAATGCACATTAAAACCATGATGAAATATCACCTCCCACCTGTCAGAATGGCCGTCATCAATAAATCAACAAATAACAAGTGCTGTCAAAGATGTAAAGGAAAGGAAACTCTCAAACACTGTTGGTGGGATTGTAAATTGGCGCAGCCACTATGGAAAACAGTATGGGGTTTCCTTGAAAAATTAAATATGAAGCTGCCATATGATCCAGCAATTCTACTTCTGGGTGTTTATCCAAAGAAAACAAAGATATCTTAATTCAAAAAGATACACAAGGTTTGGCAAACATAGGTTTACAGTTGTTTGAATGGAAATAATGCTATAGTTCATAAATAATAACACAAGAATAAACTCTGTGTTTTGCATACTCACAAGTGTACAGCTACTTCTGCCCCGCCCTGTATGCACCCCTTTGTTCATTGCAGCATTACTCATGATAGCCAGGATATAGAAGCAGCCTAGGTGTCCATCAATAGATGAATAGCTGAAGAAGCCATGGTGTGTTTATGAAATGGAATATCATTCATCAATAAAAAATAATGAAATCTTGCCATTTACAACCACATGAATGGACCTAGAAGATATTATGCTAAGTGAAGTAAGTTAGAGAAAGACAAATACTGCATGATTTCACTTATATGTGGAATCTAAAATAAACCAAAATAAATGAATAAACAAAACAAAAGAAAAACAGATTCCTAAAGAGATATAGAAAAAATCTGTTGATTATCAAAGGGGTAGAAATGGAAATTTAAATTTAAAAAAAATCAGCAGTGTCCCTTACTAATCACTTTAAAGGAAAATGTACTAAGCTTCTTTGACATTTTAAGAGCTATATAATTGTCTGTTGTAGAAAAAAGAATAATTATTACTTGGAAGTGCTGATTTCCTTTATAAAGAACTCACCATGCTTTGAAAGAGCACACAGAACACGACTCCGCTGGTACAATGCACCCAGGTGCTTGGCTTCTCAGGATCACCCTTGCTTGTCACGTGGAGTTCTGGGGGATAATCACTGCTCGACTCACAGATAATTAAAAGTTAAGGTTTTTCTGAGCAAACAAAAACTATGAGAAAAAAATTCTTGATTTGAAAGCAAAAGTTAAAATGTATTGGGTGGAATTAACTGGTTAAAAGAAAAAAGGAAAGCTACTTCAGAAGATATTCAGAAATTCTGAATGTAAAGTCAAGGAGGTAACATAGATGTAGTGTGCAGACCCCCAAAATACGGCCGCCCCTGGAGTCCTCTCCTAAAAGTTGCAGTCTCAAGGTTCCCTCTGCACCCCATATTCAAATCCCTTTTTCTTTCTTTGCTTTCAGCTAGTCCCAGGGTCATCGAGCAGTGCTAAGTAGAGACCAGCCTTTTCTTCTCTCCTCTTTGCTTCGGAAACAATCACATTTTCATCCAGATGAAAGCAAGGCAAATGACTGCTTTTCCTGGAAAGCATATGTTTATAATTCCTAATTTTGCAAGGACCAGGCAGTGTAAATTCAGTTTATTAAAACAAGAATTTAGCACATTTGCCTAAGTGGTGATGTTTATTCCTACTGAACTTGAAATTATCTTGGATAGTTAAAAGAGATCTTCAACCATGTATAGACAAGGAACAACAGAACATGATGCAGAGCTTTTTACATATATTTCCCAAGAGCAAGAAAATGATAGATTAAATGTTTAATGTTTTTGCAGTCTTCATTTTATTTCCATCAAGTTCTAGAGTAAGTAAAACTTTTATTTTGGCATTTAAAAAAACCCTCCACTGTATGAGAAATATAGGTTTACAAGTGGCACAATGTTTCTCCATTGGATTCAAGTGGATACTAGGAATTCATAAGAATGGGCTTCTCCAATTTTCCATGGTTTAACATCTGAAAATAGCCAGAGAAAAATAACTGTATGTAGGTGAAGTTCTATTGAGTTTGCCAAAGACATTTACACAGGGCATCTCATTTTGAGCTTCATGCAACCCTGTGATATGAGTTAAATTACTCTCTTTTCTGACCCTCCCACAATGATAGGGCTAGAAAAGTCATTCAACAGAAGAAAAACAAGGTCTAGAGAAGTTAGGCAGTTTGACCAAGGCTTCATAACTAATCAGTGGATGAACTGGAACTAGAATCCAGACTGCCTAATTCTCAGATCCATCCTGTATGACCACACTTCCGATCTTCAGATTTTCTGGTGGGGTCTGGTGGCCATTGGCAACATGGCTTCTTATGTAAGTAATTAGATTTCTTAACAAAGGATCTTTGTGGTGGTGCTGAGAGTTCCCAAGGCCTTGTGAAGAATTCTGAGTGTTACCTTCGCGCTCATCCCTCACACAGCTTCAAACAGCCCCTGCGCTGAGTACACAGAACCTGCCTCTACAGTTGATCTCCCCTACCGATCCCAAATAATCAGTGAGACTGCCGGGAGTGCCATGGAGAGAAGGCATCTTTGGCTGATTTTTCTAGAATCAATGAGCAAAAAAAGCCATGAATACTGGCAAGTGGACAAAGGCAGAGAATAGTAGTATGACTTGAGTGTCCATTGTGTGGCTTTGCTTTCCATGGCATATTTCTGTTCTGAAGATGAGCATCTTCTTACAAGCCTACCTTCCTGTCCTAAGTACTTAAGCCACCCATAACAGCTACTTCAAATGACTGGGACTCCCTCATAGCACAAATCCTTTTTATTTTCTTTTTGGAGGTAGGTGGAAAGGGAGAGGTAGCATACTCAGTAAAACCTTAACTCTACTGCCTTTATCAGATTCTTTATCAGACCTGCAAGGGTTTTAAACTGGGACTGTTCCCAATGATGGAAGCTTCCCGCAGAGTGTTTCATTGAGCAAGTACTGAGGTTGGCAGTGCCTTCAACCTGACTGCACTAGACAGAGCATTTTGTCCTCTGTGCACTACAGGCCCCCTGCTCCCTACGACCATACCCAGTGCTTAGCTGCCTATCCATGCAGGCGTCTGAGGCTGTCCCCTGGCTTTCAGTCTCATAGGTGCAGGGCATGGCATGGATATTTTCATATGAGGGGTCAGAGACAGAGAGGCAAGAGGCTCAGCTCCAGAGAGAATGGGGCATCTTTTGTTTGGAGTAACCAAGCAATCAGGCAATATTGTAAAGGGGAGGCTGTAAAGTGAGAGGGGTTACTGAGATAAAATATAAATACACCTGACAGTTTTGCTTCTAATTGAACCACCACAGTGAGCTTTTTGAGTTCCCACCATTGCCAATTCTCAGACAAGCTGAACCTTCAACATCAAACAACATCAGAAAAAAGAGGTCTCCTCCCCCACCCTCAGGCCTTGCACAGAGGTGGGCAGGACTGGCAGCAACACAGAGCAGTAGGGTAGATTTCTCTCCTAATCCCAAATGCAGAGAGTGCGTGACCTGGTGAACAGCTTCCTACTTTGTGGAAATGCTCTCTCGTCTGTTTGTTCTCTATCCTCACTGCCTCATGACAAACTTTCCCTTTATAGAGTCTCTGTTCCTATGCCACCCTGTGCCACGTGGAGAGTCTCTTATTCTTTTGATCTCTTTTTGATCAGCTAACACTTTTGCATGTTCAGATTTGTTGCTTGTACATACTCTTTAAACTGATAGAAAGGCAAAGGTAAAGCAATGCATTCTTTGACTTTTATCTCCTGCAAATCAAAAATGAATTCTAAGTGTGTTTTCAGGAGTGACTTGATTCTTAGATTTCATCTTCATGAGGCTAAGAAAGCAACTGAATAAACAGCGTGGACCCCAGGAACTACAAATGCAGCCATCTATCAGATGTGAGCGATTCTCCGATCGTTTCGATGGCATGCATCAAACAGTGTCTTTTTCTATGCACTTCTTTTCTTCACTTCCAAGTCTGAATAATGAAGCGCAAGATTGATGGTATTTTGTTATTAACTTATGTTTATTCATCTCTATCTGCATTATTCTAGAAAAGATGTAAAGCAGCATAACGTATAAATTTCTGATCTAGGTTCAGGAGCAGTTCTATTTTATTTTTTTAAATCGAATCCACTTGTTAATGAATGACATGTTAATGATCTAATTAATCCAGTGGGTTTGATTCATTTACATTATCATTTACATTCCATCAAGATGTAGAAACACCTGAGATCCTACTCAAAATGCCCCATCTCTCAGCATAGGGGTCTTTTATTTTCCATAAGCAAAAGAAAGCTGAACAGTGGAGGTCTGACTCACATCTAAGTGTGGAGAGGTTAAGTAATCTCACCAAAGTTTCACAAATCCTGGAGAAGCCCACTTCTTCTGGTTCTGTTTTTTTCTATAAATGTATTTCTCTATTAGGTACATAAGTCTATACAATTTCTAAAAGAAATATAGGAATGGAAAATAGCCACCTACCCCCAGCAGGCTGAGAAAATGCCCAGAAAGCTTCAGACCCTGGGCACAGGGCCTGCTTTGCACCCAGTGAAGACAGCTGCGCCCATGAGTGTCCTGCTGAACCTCGTCGTCAGGATGTGACTGGGCAGACCTTGTAGGTACACACAGAGTCACATTCATGCGGACGACAGCAGTTAGGCCAAACCAGTGGTACGTGGGATGATTTTAGTAGGACACAGGCAGAACATCAAAAACTTTTGAAGGCACAGTGAAAAAAAAAATTGTTCTCTGCTGTCATTTTCATTTTCAATTTTCTTTCAGTTCTTCCAGTGACATCAAGGAGAAAGTCTCATCTCAGGCTTTAGTAAGATGTTTAACAGCCCTCTCAATCCTGCTAAGTTCAACTGTCAACGAAGAGCTGGCATCAGGATAAAAAGCTTGGGTGAGAAACAGCAGCTAGCTTCAGTCTAGTATTTCATTTTTGTTGTAGCTGGACTCGAGTTTACTACCCTTTCTACCTAGTGATACTAGTCGTTCACCTGAGGCAGTAATATAAAGACATCTCTTGAAATAAATATATCCAAGTATTTAAAAAAATCAGTTTCAAGAAAAATTTTAATGAATTATATAGGTGACATGTAAATAATGACTTATGGAGTAATGAGAGGAAAAAGATAAAGGGCTTCCAGTGAAAGACAAGCTGATGATCTGAGATGAGATCCCCTCTTAACCCCAAAAGAGCTGAGTCTGAGGCCAGTGCTCCTGCTGAGAAGCCACAGGAAGTGGTGAGTTGTCTGGCTATTGGTTTCCCCACATATAAGCTGAATGTAATAAAAATATGAACTTTTCAGAGATTTGTGGTTTAGGATCAAATGAGATATTGTAAGAGAAAGCCTTGTTACATGTTGTGAAGTGTTATACCAATGGAGATGATCATCACCGTCCATGAGTGGTGGGGAAGGGGTAAGAAAGAATAAAAGGAAGTTAAGTTGAAGAAACCAGTTAATTAGCTAGAAAGAAAATTCTGCTGTCACTGTGGGTAAATGGGCCTAAGTCCTGGAAAAGCAGGAAGCGGGCCTAAATTGTACTTTGTTTTGTGGAAGGCTAGGTATCAGAGGAATAAACACATCAAAATCAAACAAAGAGTAAAACCTGCTTTAATTGGAGGACCCACCAGGAGGGAAGAGAAAGCTTAGTGGCCTCTGAGTCTGGGTGTGACTTTACGGAAGGTGAAGTCACCACAGAATGGGCTCCGTGCCTCACCTTGTGCCTGCTCCCATCCATTACATGTGGCTGCACCCCAACAGGTCCCCACACATGCAGCTAGGCAGTGTGGGCCCATTACATATCCAGCTGCTGAATGGGCTGCTCCAAGTGTCCTAGATGGGAAGGGCCAGAAAGAGGCCCAGTGAAGCCCACGTGGCAACAACATTATTGGTCTCCTTTGGTGCCCAACATGCACAGCCCGGAACAACGCCTGACACAGTGGGTGTCCAGGAAGAATTTGTTAAGAGAGTGAAAAGAAGAAGAAAGGGAGGGGGGTGGGGGAGAAGAGGGAGGGAAAGGAAGGGAGCAAAAAGTTCCATTTTCCAGACCACAGCTCAAACTGCTGAGGTTGAGGGGGCATTTTGTCCCATGCCCATGCTCCGCTCTCCAGAAGTGACAGCAAACACAGCACGGTGTTCCTGAGCACGGGTCTTAGAGTCCAAAGGAACTGAATTTCAATTTTGCCTTGAGCACTTACAAATACATGACCCTAGGCACCTGATTAACTTTCACAACTGTCAGTCTTTTCCCTGCAGCATGGCCGTGATCACTCCAGCTTCAGAGTTACTGCTAGTATTAAAAAAAAAATGAAATGTGTCCACATGGTAGATGGGCCAGAATTGTATCTTTAAGTATTACTATTATTATTACGTATCCTCTATAAAAATGCAGAGAAATTATTTTGATTCTGTTAAAAGTGTGACATGATATGGATTTTCATTCCATAAACAGATTCTTATACTTTGCTTCCTAATTAGACTGTTATCTGTCATGTCTGTAATTCCTGTGTAATTAAATTGAAATTAAATGTCAATTTACTTTGAATTACAGAGCAATTCTATGTATGCATGCCATGCAATCTGCATTTTGTTAGAAGATGACAACCAAAAATACCCTGACAGTCCCTCTGTAATTACACAGTGATCTGATTAAGATCAGTGTGACAAACTACCTGCCAAAGCCTGAAGAAGAAAAACCATGAGCAGGCAGCAGGGTCGGCAAAGGTTAGGTGCAGGGGGGAGGGAGCCTGTGAGCTGCCCAATGACCCCACCGCTCCCCAGGAACCCAGAGCATCCTGAGCCAAAGGCAGTCACTTTTGCAGGAAGTGCGGGTGATTCTCTAAAAGAAAAAAAAAAAGACACCTTAGCCAAAGAACATGCTAACTGGTGCTCCTACCCCTTCCTCTCTAACCCAGCTCTTTTAATTAGGTTGGTGTCCCAGGTCTCAAGTCCCTGTGCCTCAAAGACAGTGATAAATGTGCAGAGAATACTCAATCCTCATCCAGGAATTTTATCTTTCTCTAACACACAAAAGAGCTTCCATCCTACCATTTAAAAAAGACAGAAATACTTTACATTCTATTCTTTTATAAGCAACCACCACGTTAACATCACATTCTTGAGCACAACTGCAGTGGAAAAAGATGAGGTAAGTGGAACGGGCCTTAAGAGTCCCAAGGAACTGAATTTTAATTTCTCCTTGAGCACTTACTAGTGGGTGGCGCTGGGCACATCACTAACTTCTCTGACTGTCAGTCTTCTCTCTGCAGCATGGGCGGAGCGTGCCAACTTCAGAGGGTTATTGCTAGTACCAAATGAGAGAAGTGAGGGAGGGCCGGTGTGTGGAAGAACAGGAGCCCAGTGTTCTTCAGGGGCACCCTGCAGGGCCCCGCGTCCAGGATGCTGAGGAGCTCAGGGCAAATGTGGCCACACAAAAGTGTAAATGCTTTCTCCCCAGTCTCCTCCCCCCAAAACTATTCTGTGCCCATGGAGGGTCACTTCTCCTCAGCTGCCCTTTCCTTGGCTGAGCCACTTGGTGCCCTCCTGCCCCAGGTGTGGCTTACTTCTGACAGTTAACCAAACTGTCACCCCTTGCGCTCCTTGGGGATGAGGACTGGTTATTTTCCAGTAAATCAGCATAATCCCCCTTTCTGTGCTCACAGCCCCCGACACTCTCCTGGCTGCATCTTCAGAGGTGAGACAAGAGGTTCTCTGAGCTCACAGGCCAGCAGTGCACCAGAGAGCAGGCTGGTCAAAGTGCCTAGGGTCACAGGCTACCTGCCGCCTGGGGCCCTGCAAAGAGCATGAAACCCAGAGTCCTCAGCTCCGCAGCAGGCTTTGTGTCTTACCAGCTCTGACCCCAGGCATGTCATTACTAGTGTCATTAACCCTTGTGAGTGTCAGTTCTCCCAAATGTAAGTGAAAATTAATATCAATTGTCCTGACAATTGTGCAGGGTTGTTGGAAGAACAAACTAGCTGATGTCGATGACAATGTCTGGAAAGTGTGGAGACCTGCCCAGGTGTGTTGCTATTACCATCTTCAGAGGTGGTGTTTTAGTCAGAGTTCCCTCTTGTTCGGATGACTGAAAACCCAACTCAAACTAAGCAGATTGGGGTGGGGGGAGGGGAAGGAACTGGGTTCTGGGGACTCCTCTAGCTAAAATGTCCAGTGTATGTGCAGCTGCCAGCCTGGCCAGGTTCAGTGAGCACACCACCTCCACAGACTCAGTTCCTCTGCACCTCTGGGCTCTGCTGTTGGCTGCGTGCCCTTCACTCTCAGGCCCACGCTGCATGGCAACATTGCTCCAGCGCACATCCTCCCCAGTTCAAAGTTGGTGGGAAAGCGCATGTCCCAGAAGCTCCCACTCCAATCCCAGGACTCATTCTGCTTTGACCAATTGGATCACTTGTGCACCAACAAACCAGTCACTGTGGCCAAAGAGATGTGGGGTGCTCACTGGTGCTGATCCCAGCTTCTGACCCTGGATGGAGAGGTTCCACCATCCTCACCATCTGAACTTCTCAGACAGAGCCAAAAGGTGATGGTTCCCCAGGGGACTAAGAAGAAAGAATGGAAGCTGGTCCGGATGGCCACAGGCATCCACTAAGAAGTCAAGGAGTTTGTGATTAGAACGAAGCTTACAACCAGAAGCAAGCAGAGGGGCGAAGCTGAAGAATGCCTCCAGTTAAGGATGAGACAGACACAACTAGACAGAATCCTGACTTACAACGGCACATACCATGAGGAAATGGTGAGGAGTAAATGTGTCCCCACTTCATGCAGTTCTGGAACTCCAGAATTGAGAGTTCTCTCACAGAAAAGGCAGCAAGTGCAACCACTGATTGATAGAAACTTTACCCAAATGATAAAATGACTTTCGGTGTGTATCTAAGGGTTACTTGAACTTTGCTTTGACACTCAGAGGCAGGACTCCATCTCTGGTCAAGTTTCTCCCCACTGTGAGTGCGGCTGTACACATCATTAGAGTGTTTTTCAGGCCCTCCTCTATTTGCCATCTGACCCTGAATAAACGCCTCACTTTCCACCATCATGCTCCCTTGCTTCTCTTCAAATGGAAAGCTAATGCACATCCTTGACTGGCTGCTACAGAGGTGGCACTGAGCCAGCTGTGTGCTATGCTCGCTTGTTGGCCAAGGACATCACTATGGGAAATGAATTCTGATACATCCGCCTGAAAAATTTTTAAGGTCGCTGTGCTTGTTGCATGTGTCTCTTGTGTTCTAAGTATTCCAGAATTTTGCATGATGGGCAACATGAAAAAGTCAACATCTCCCCCTCTTCATGTCTGCCAAATTCCATGGATGATTTTTAAAATGCAACATTTTCTATGAAAAGGAAATTGCTATAGCTGAGTATCTTTTAAAAGTAAGCCTACTATCGCCCAAAATGTAAAGTCATCTATCTTGCGAGATTGCCTTCTCTGGTTGGTCGCTTTGGAATTAAAGAGAACCCAAATAGGTCTCCAGGACTTGCTGCACGTGGTGAGCGGGGCTCTTCCTTCGATGCTAATTTTAACTCATCATGGCTCTCTTCATCTAGAAGGTCAATTCAGCTGCTCACAAACTAATAAAGCTACATGTTTGTCCTTGTCTTTATGTTTTCCTTTTTGTTTAACTAATTATTATCTGGACATCAGAATTTAAAATTCATTGGGTATATAAAGAGATTCGTTGCAATGCAAGTGCCCCCAGGCCTCTGGCCCAGAGTCTGTTGCTGTTAAATACCTCGTATGTCTTTTCACATAGGCAGATGTCCCATGTCTATACAAAGAGTACACACACACACACACACACACACACACACACACACATGCACTTCCCCATAAAGGGCAATAATATATTTTTCTACAACTTGCTTTTGCTTTTCTTCTTTATTGAATACCACGTCTTAGACAGCATTCCATACCACCACTCATGGGATTCTTTTTTGCAGTTGTCATTGAGCGGCTGCATTTTGCTATTATAAACTGTGCTGTCAGATTAATTTCTAGTGGTGGAATTGCTTCATAAATTCGTGTGTGCATTTTATTGTATTTGAAAAAGTATATTAATTCTGAAGATTCAGCATATTCACCTAGAACAGTAAAAAACATAAAAGTGTATTAAGGAAAAAGTAGGATTCCTGAACACCAGTGTTCAAAAGCCATTCAGTTCCCATTACCGGGGCAAATACTGCTACCAGCTTCTTTTACATACGCCGAGAAATGCAATGTTCCACACCTGCCTTTTTCTCACTCAACCACATATTGGGGCTATATGGCTGTATATCAGCATGTAAAGAGGCTCTCATCCTCTTTCACAGTTGAGTGGTATAATATGGAGGGATGGGCCATAACTTCATTTAACCAGTCCCCTTTTGATGGATATGTAGGTTATTTTCAGTTTTTTTGCTTCTTCAAACAATGCTGCAATAAATAATCTTCTATGTACATCATTTGGCAAAAGGACAAATATTTCCAAAGGAGGATACATTTAGAGAAATAAAGCTGTTAGGTCAAAGGATAGCTGAATTTTAAAATATGGTAGATATTGCCGAATTGCCCTCTTTGGAGGTCGTAGCAATTTAGTTGGCCAACACAAATGTCTAGGGGTGACTCTTTCCGCACACTCTCACCTGACCAGAAAACACATAATGTATTCAGAAACTTTTTGACCTTCGACAAACTGAGAGAGTAAGTGGTATTTCATTATGTTGTTAATCTGAGGATCTCTTCTTATGAATGTGCATCTTTTAATATGTTTAAAAATCACTTATACTTCCTTTTCTATAATCTGAGTATTCATGTTTTTGTCTATTTTTTCCATCAGTTTAGTGTTCTCACTCTTATAGATTTGTAGAAGAATTTTATACACTAATGAAAGCTCTTTTGTGAATTATAAATTACAATTTGCTATTGTCTATTTTTTGTCATGCAGAAAAATTAATTTTTGTATAGTCTAATCATCAGTCTCTTAAGGAGTTTATGTCATACTTAGAAATGTCTTTTGTAGACTATTGTTTTAATTCTATCTTTTTCAAGTACTGTCTTAAATTTTTATAGATTCAGTATTTTAAATTTTAATAGGTATTTATAAATTGTTCTACAAAGACATTATGCCAACATATATACCAGACACACTATATGTTACCCTTCTTAATGTCTGTGGCTTATCTCTCACGATTTGTCCATTCCTCCATAAATTTTAACACCCTTACAAGCAAAGGTTGTGTCTTCTATGCATTTTAAGTCATGGTACCAAACACAAGTGCTCCACACACGAAGAACAATCAATAGGGTTTTCTTTCTTTATTGGGAATTATTTTGGACCCAGAAAGGATGCCCATGTCACATCTTGGCTTGCCACCTCCACTACAACAAGTGATACTGGGAAGGTGGGTTACTGGGCAACCAAGATCACATTTTTGAAGCACAAGTTAGAAATCATCCTCTAATTATTTTTGGATTTGTTAATGTATTTACACACATTTATTTTCAAAGTGTAACAGTAAAACAACCTTATAATTACATATTACAAATCTCCTTTACTGAAGTGATAGGAACGCATAAAATTGGGGTGACTACAGAAAGCCCAGAATGCAATAAATAGGAAACATAGGGAGTTGCCTTGATTCCTGAATGTTGGATTCCTGGGGAAAAAGTCAGGAAAGCCTAGAGAAAGCCAAGAGAGAGACCACTGCCTGCTGAAAGCATGCTTCCCACTTAAATAGGATGTCTATGTTTGCATAATATGAGCCTTAGAACATAGTGCATGGAATATTATTAAGTATTATTAAATATGAACCTACTGGCACAGAGAGGCTCTCAGACAACAAATCTCTCTCCTGTGATCTGTTCTCCTGAGGTTTATATGTAAGTTTAGTTTATTCCTCTCAAATAAAAAAACAATTAAAATATAATTAAACATGGTTCTTCGGCATAATGCAAAAGCTTTCTGATGGATTCAACTCTTTCCCATCACACTGGAAAGCGAATAGACAAGACTGTATAAATTGGTAGAGGAAGAAGCTGGGGGAAATCATATTTAACATTTTCTGAAATGACTAGGATTCCCCCAAAGAACAGGTCCCAGCTTAGTCTTCCCCCCCTAGTAATCAGTGGTAAAAACCTCCAAGGTGGGAGGTTTCCTAGTTAAGGGACTCAAGACCTTACAAGAGGTCGAGACATTTGTCGACCTTTAGCTGCTCAGCGTATTTCCTCTTCTTCTGATGACAGCCCTTCAACATTCCTTGAGGGACTCACCTGTCCCCAGTTTCTGTGAGTTTGGGGGACATGCTCTACCCCATCCCTAGAAAACTGGCATATTATTTAGGCCTAGTAAACCACTGACTTCCATTCCTTTGTCATGGTAGTTTGGTCAGGAATGGACGCGGGGACAAGTTTACACTCAATGAGAGAAAGGCCTGAGAGTTTTACTGGAACTATCCGGAAAGAGAAAAGCTCTCTCTGCTGGGATGGCTAAGCTGGGAGAAATGGAGTCCAGAACCTGCTTGAGAACGAAACCCACTGAGAGGAGAGTCAGGCCTTGTGATATATGGGAGTTCTTGAGTCCTAAGGACATGATATGAACCCCTAAATCTTGCTATGCCAGAGACAGTTCAACAGATTCATTCCCAGACTGCTATGAAAACTATCACTCCCTCCCACCCCATTTTAAATTTAACTTGAATTGGTTTCTGTCCGTGACAACCAATAGAGTCCTAAATAACATGGTAGAAGAATTGGGAAACTGCTCGTGGGTGATTCTATAACAGAATTCATAAATATTGTTCCCACATCAGTCAGTCAAGACAACATATTAAGCCCAAGAATACCTGTGATGCTTTATAGAATCTAATTTAACAATAATGAGTAAATCGCCATTAATTTTCATTTGCAATCTCCCACTAGAAACTTTTGGGGGATTTTCCTTTCCTGTAACTTTCAGTAAGACACTTGTACATTCACTTTACTTTGACACAGATACACATAACGGGGCATTTTCTGTGACTCAGACTGAAATTCATACAGTCCACCAAACAGTACATAGACATACACAAATATCCACATACAATAGAATTTCATGTCAAACAGCCTCATCTTCACACAGGTTATAATAAAGGGGTTTATGTTCCCCTGCAGCATAAATTATTTAAAAAGCCAATTTAAGAAAAAAAATGTAGTAAAAATGAGAAGTATTTGGAAAAAATTACTGGGAAATGTTCCAAACTCAACTTCTCTGAAACATTGTAAAAATAGAATGGGAATCCTTATGTGTCAAAATCAGCACTGTTTTAAGGCAAGAAAACATTCTAGACAAATGGTTCTCAAACATGTTTGCACATAAGAATCACCTGGCGAAGTGGCATACACATACACAGTTTTCTGCCAGGACAGCCAAGCCGAGAGAAATGGAGTCAGGTCCTATCCTATACTTTCTGACTTAAAATCTGCCTTCTAGCCCCAGAATGCAAAACTAATGCTAAAGCTCAGGTGTATGGAGATAGATGGGTACATGGATACGGATACGGATATGGATACATACACATATTCTTTACTTGTACCATTACCTCATTAAGTCCTCATAATGACCCCATGGAATAGGAACTACTAAGCAATGAAGTAGTTATAACTATTATGTCTCTTATTACAGATTAGCAATACAAAGAGTTTGAACATTTTTCTCACAGTCATACAACAGGGCAAATTCAGGGCTCCAATCCAAGACTCTTAACCTCTCCAAATACCAATTTGACAGCTAGTGCCGTGATTGATGCATGAAATCAATAACTAAACTTTACTAATAACACCATCAGAGAATTAAATAAACTAACACTGCTCACAAAAGGAAAATAAGCAAAGAAAATAGTATTCCTAAAAATAAAAATGTGTATCATAGGGAGCTGGAAACAGTTTTTAACCTCTCAGAAGCCAATTTCAGCAGAGAAAGGAAAAACTGCTACCCATTTATTTGAAAGGTTTACATACAAGAGACTCTATAGTCTGCATTATTAAAAAGTCCTATATCTCATCTCTTCCCTTAATAGCTAATATGAGTCTTAGCAGATACCCTGAACACTGATATATGGGCCCAGAGAGGGGCATCCCACCGCTGTGTCATCGATAGCCACAGCAATGAGGGTGCAGAAAGCATAGAAATTCCAGTATGTAAATGGCATAAGCCCTTTGTTTTTCCTCCTACTCCCACGAACTCTAGATCTGACTGAATATTAAAAAGATATCCTTTTTTGGACACAAGTAGGAACACAAAGACCTTTACAGACCATCTAGAAATAGTAACCAGCTGTATCATATGAAGAAGAGATCGTAATGAGGAAGTAAAATTGCAAGTACTTATAGCATAGACGGTGGGTAGAAAATAGACAGGGGAAGGACAAGAATAGTGTGGGAAATATAGGAGCTAAAGAACTTATGACACATGGACATGAACTAAAGGGAGGAATGTGGGTAGGAGAGGGTGTGCAGGGTGGAGGGGAGTGATGGGGGAGAAATGGGACAACTGTAATAGCATAATCAATAAAGTATATATTTTTAAAAAGGGCAGTTTAAAGAAGTTTCCCTTACAGTGACAACGAAAAAGATTATACAGTCTCTGGTTCCTTCCCAGTTCTGATTCACTTTATCTTCCCTAGGACATGCTCACTGGGAAGTTATATTTTTATATGTTAATGAAATCAGCAAAACCTCATGATGTCATACAGGTTATTCATATCACAATGCTACGCCAATGTCGTGTACTTTGTGTAAGCAGATCTTCCATCTCTGGCCACTGGAATCTCTAATGGCATTGGTAGGCTGCCTGTGCATCTTTAATGGCGTGCCTCTGATACATCGCTGGTTGCCAACAGCCATATGCTTTTGTAAAATGCCCTGTTGATGGGTACTGAAAAACTAATGGAAAAATCACTCCTCGATAATAAAACATCGATGCTTGACTTTCTGGCTTAATAAAGCTTTTTCATATTAGGAAAGGCAAATTCGGACCTGCCATGATGTCTCTCAAAGAGATATACAGACTTGCAATTGTCCTTCAATATTTTTTTTGTAATGGTAACCTAATTAGGATACCTTCATAGATACTTAGCTTGTTCATGCTTTTGGCAGGTCTCTCATGTTTTTATACTACATTCCTCCTAGTTTATGGCATGCCTTCCTCACTTCCTTCAGCTAATTTATTGATCCCCTGCTATATGCCCATTATTGTACACAGAGTAAGTACAGGAAGAAGACTCATGTCCACCCTTGAATCCTCACACTCTACTGAGGAGTGAGAAATGCCATATAAACAACTAGAAAGCAGTATCATCCTAAATTATCAAATAGTGTAACAGAAGTTCTTAAAAGAGTACAATGTGACCAACTGCTTAGAAGTCTGCAGGAATTCTTCCCAGAAGAGGTGATATTTAAGCTGAATATTGAAGTAAAGAATCAAGAGGAGAGGAATGGACAGTCCAACATACTGTGCTTCGTGTAAAAACATGACACATTAAAGAACACAGCCATATTGGGGTTCAGAAAATACTTTAGCTAAACACGATATGCATAGGGCATGTCAGGAATAGAAGCTATAAATATAGCCCATGGCAGATTTGATGGGCCTTATTGGGTATGGTGAGGAATTTGAATATTACCTTGTAGGCAAAAGGGAGTTCTTTATTAAAGGGTTTGAGGCAAGTCAGGGATAAGCTCCAGCAGAGGTTATGTTGTCCATGTTGTCTCATTTCACTGAGGTAGAAACAACAATGAAAACGTTGGTTATCCTGTGGCACAAGAAACGTCACTGAGGCAGGTACGAAGGAGCATTTACTGGCAAGAATATTGGGTAAATATTGGGATGAGCGGCTGAGGGAGGTTGGGAAATCACCTCAGGAGGTCTTTAAGAATAGACTAAATGATAATTTGTCTCAGATGCGATGACCCGTTAGGGTGAGGGGGTTGCCTCCCAGTCACTTTCAGATTGTGCAGTCCCATTGTTCACAGAATACTGTAGTGAATACAGCCCTGTGCTGGTGAGCAATTTGGACCTGATTGTGTGGTTGCAGATGGATTACAAGATTACAGAAAAAGAAATGGGTAGAATGAATACTATACGTATGAAGCAGTTGATTACTGAAGACAGAACAACCTGGTTTATGAGAGGTGAATTTTCCCCTTACTTTCTCAGAGGCTCATGATCTATCCTTGCTGCACTAATTTTCTTAAGGCTCTCCGAACATTAGAGCAGATGCCATCAGGCATGAGAAGACAGAATAATAATGAGCTATAACAGAAATAAAAGAACTCATCCTAGATTAACTCAGTATATGTGGGGGTGCCTTGTGTCATTGCTCAGGAAATTAGTTAAAACCAGCTATTGTTGAAGGTGTCCTCTAAGACTGTTAATAATCCCCGGAAATTTCAGTTTAGAGTTTAGAAAATAAATTCATGTTCATTACCTTAGTAGTTCATCCCAAGAAAGACTGAGGTGAGCAAGGCTTTTACAAATGAGGACACTGAGGCTCAGAAAATTGCAATCATCTGCCTGGACTATACAGTTAGGTATTTCGTGGCATAACCTGCATTTAACCACCCTCAGAAACTCTCCCTCGGAAATATTTTATCTTAGCTCCTATAAATCTTTCCAAAGTAAGGGAACAACAGTTGGAAGGATGGGAGAAAGGCAGATAATGAAACCACAATCTAAATAAAACACAGCTAAATAAATGATATCTAAAAACTGGAACTCAGTTTCACTTCAGGGTTATGAACAGTACCAAGCAGATAACCAACTTGCAAATACATACTCTTGGTAAACAACAGCCTTCAAATTAAAAAAAAAAAAAAAATCTCTGAAAACACTAATAGCAGATTAAGGAGAGGCTAATAATAATAAAATAACAATGGTAATAATTATTATTTAACTATAAAGTGACATCATGAAATTCCATGTAACTTATTTTGCTACCAAAATAAAATAACACTGGGTTGGTAGTTTCATTAAACTGTGTATAGCAATTAAGTTTTATTGAAACTAAAATATCAGTGCTTATAAGATGCACTATTACCTTATGTCTTACTGAGACAGAAAAGACACTGCCAATTAAACTGCAATATGCCATTGATTTGAAGATATATAAAGATTCCAGGGTTGCTAAATGGAGAAAAAAGCTCTGCATTTAAAAATATATGAAATATGGTGGTTAAATATATCACACTGGGGGGTTAATAATAACTGGAGGTGCAGAAGGAGCATATAATCCTCAAGTACCCCAGTAATCTGTTCCAAATGGACTGTAGATGAATAAAGGACCACCTTCACAGAACTGAAGACGTCACAGTCCAGGGACTTAATTTTATGTTAGAAAATCATCTTTAGAGGTAGAAGGCATAGGGTTCGTTCTGAGAAATTATGGAAGGGGATCAAAGCAGAGAAGAAGCAGGTGACTGAAGCATCCAGGTGGTCTTTGTACTAATCAAGCTTGTTGGCAGAGAAAGTTCAATATGATAAATCCTAGAAGTAGTATTTTTCTGTCAAAAAGCAGAAATATTTTAAAAAGAGATGAGCACTATCAAATTGCCTTAAAAATAATACTTAAAAGCAAAAATGTACATGAAAAATTTTATTTGCCCATAACTCCACCAGCTTGGGGAATTATCAGTGATTAAATGATTATAAGTAATAGATGAAACATGAAAAAAAAAATCATCTCATTTTAATTCAAATTTTAACATTATTAGCAAGGTTTAGAATATTCTCTTTTGTTTGTTGGCCAACTACATTTACTTTTCCAAATCACTGGTTCATAGATTTTGTGTGGTTTCCTACTGGTTATTATCTTCGTTAATTTGTAAAAACTCTTTACATAACATTGATATGATACTATGTATACATATATTTTTTATTATCTATGGGGATAGATATATAGATATCACAGAGGTTATTCCTTGATTTATCATTTGTTCTTTAATGTTATTTGCTGGTTTTTTCAACATGACAAAGTTTCAAATTTTTATGTAGTAATATATATTAATCTTTTTCTTGATTGTGTCAGAGTTCTGTATCATAAAGTCCTGAAGACAGTAAAGTACCGCCTTTAGTAATTTCTTATGTTTAGATCTTTCATTCAGTGAAATTTATATTTGATACAAAATAGATATTTAACTGTGTATTTCAAAGAGAAATCCAATTATCCTAATATATTATATTACAAAGTACATTCCTGCTCCATAGGTTTCAAATGTAATCTTTTTTTTAAACCCTCTTTGCCATTTTATTGATTTATTTGTCCAGTGTTTTAGTAAAATTTCTTAATATCTATTAAAGTAAGTCTCTCCTCAATAAAATTACTTTCAAAACCTTTTTTTAGTAATTTTGCACATATGAACTTTCAGATAATCTTTAAGGAAAAAAAAAAACTTGGCAAGTCTCCTTTCACTGACTTCCCACCAAAATCACATTAGGTTTAAAGTGGGAATTTAAGAGACTGATAAACAAATCTGAGGAAGATGTTATCTTTACTTCTACATTCATTCAGCCCTATATCTTTTTGGGGAAAATGCCATTGTTGACTTCATGAAGACTAACATTTCTTGTTTCATTTAGTCTGAGACTTTTTACAGTTCTTGTTGCTATCATTAATGAGCTTTAAAAAGTTATCAATGAAGCTAATCAACAAAACAAACAAACAAGTATAATATAAACAAAGACACTGAATTTGAGAACAGTCTGTCAGTGTCCAGAGTGGGAGGGGAGGGAATTTCAGGGGAAAAGGGGAACGGTTTAGAGCAACAAGTATAAAGGACTCATGGACAAAAACTATTGGGGGGTGGAAATGGGAGGAAGGTGGGGAGGGCTGGGGTGGTGGGCTGGGGCGGGGTAAAAGACAGAAAACTGTACAATATCAACAATTAAAAAATACTGATTAAAAAAAATAAAATATAGAAAAATCTAAAAACAAAACAAAAAAAAACAAAACAAAAAAAAAACAAAAAAATAAAAAAATAAAAAAATAAAAAGTTATCAATGATTATTGATTAACTAAACTATGTCTATACATTCATCTTGCTTCCAAACATACTTGTTAAATGCTATTATGATTAGTTATTAGTTAAGTGCTATTTCATTTAGATCTGTTTGACTTTCTAGGCACATGGTCATGTTTTCTGCAAATAATAATAATCCCTCTTTCCATCACAGATGCCATTTACTTATCTTATTTCATTGACTAGAATCTTCAAAAAAAAGTAAATAATAATAATAGCACCTATATTTGGCCCCCAAATTAAATGAGAATACATTTAGTATTTAATGTGATGGTTATTTTTTATGTCTAACACTGTTTTTTACATTTAGGAATTTCCTATCTCTTCCTATTTGTTTTTGAACTTCCACCAAGATTAGATGCTAAACTGATAGATTTGCTAATGCTGTGCTATCCTTGAATATTCTATTCGATTGCACTCTATTTGTTAAAAATAATTTAAAGCATCCTTGCACTTCTATAATAAATCTCACTTGAGCATGAAATAGCCCTTTATATAATTTTTAATGTACCATTTAAGATTTCTGTACCTATCGTCATAGGTGAGACCAGTTTTAGTCTGGTTGCTGCCCTCATTGTTGACTCCAAAGGTATACCGTCATCTCTGAGTGTGTGACTCCCCACACATTCTTGACCCCTCTTTGTTGAGTTTTCCTTCCCATGTGCTCAGCAAAGCCTTAAAGGAAGCCCACATCAGTTTTGGAACTTTTGTTTCTCTTCATGTCCTTCATTTATAGAACTCTACATTGCAACTTCTGGTTGCTTCTGCCTCTGCAAACTCCAGTCTCCATCTCTACAACTCAGCAGGCTTTGTGTGGGTTTCTTCTGCCTGTACCTACGTCTGAAAATTGCCTTCAAGCATTAGGCCAAGATCTTAGGGCTTACCTCATCCGTTCCCTTCTCTCAGGGATTGTGGTGTGCACTGCCTATTATCTAATATCTAAAAATAGCTCTTCCTTATATTTTGTCCAGTTTTACTGCAATAGCTTTAATCTAGTCATTGTTACTCCTCCAAGTATGAAAGCAGAATCCCAATGCCTTTTTGATGATAGATATGTAAAACTCTTTTCATTTCCCCAGTACTTAATTTCTTGTCCAGTTTTGTTTTTGTCCTCTTCTCTTGAAGCAATTTGTGTAATTTTAATTTCCTTACAGAATGATCTAATTCATCTGGACTCTCAAACTTAAATAATTATTCTCTTCCAGTGATAGTACTGCCAGATTTAGCCAATAACAATGTAGGACACACAGTTAAACTTAAATATCAGATAATGAATAATAATTTTGTATAAGTAATGGAATATACTTCTAGTATAAGTGTTACAGTGTAATGAGCAGCCAGAGAGGAAATAAAGGCAGGACCCTCACCATTACAGTCGAACAAAGAACTTAATACTAGAGGCTAAATGCAAAAGCTCGCCTGCCGACCCAGTAGTCCTGAGCCTGGTCTGATAAAGCTGCCAGGCATCCTGAACAACAAGTGAAACTATGATAGTGCAGGAGTGGGGAGACCTTGAAAATCCATGTGTATCATCTCCACTCACTGAGAAAAGGAAAACCTTGAGACTGTGTATTCATCCCAAGGCCTAGAAAGGGAAAGGGGAGGGGGTCCACAGTGCCCCAAGAAAAAGCCCATGAAACAACTGTGGTTAACTGCCTGCCTCCCATCACATATGCAAAATGAACAAATAGAATCTGGAGCAAGATAAGGATTTGGGCTAAGAGACCCCCACCCGTACCTATGTTTGGATAGTCCTATCTCCCTGGGGAAAGCTGGCACCACCTTTACCTGTTAATCAATATGTAACTTCTTCACTCCCACCCCACCAACTATATACGGTAAGTCCTCAGAACAAAGTACTCTTTCTTGGCCTCTTCTCTTGTCCTCATGGTTTTCTTGCCACATGGGGGACCCCTGGTGACCTCTCTGCTGGCCACCTGGCTTCTAGCCACCTGGCCTCTGGCCACCATTGCTCTAGTCACCCTTACTTTTGCTTTCCTGTTAGAATTTAGCATTAATAAACTTTGCTTGCACACTCGTAAGTTCACTGGCCTGTAATTCCTTACTGCATCGACAAGAAGAACTGAGTTTCTGGAAATTTCTCCTGTAACATAAGTATGTCCCATATATCAGAAGAGTGTTGTTTATCTGAAATTCAAATTTAACTGAGTGTAGGGTATTTTCTCTGGCAAGCCTATCCATTAAGCATCCTTGTTTAAAAAAAAAAAAAAGGTTTGGATTTTATTGATTAAGGCCAGTGCTTTTGTATGTTTTGAGGATAATTTTTATAAAATATAGCAAATTCTGCCTTATATTTATTAATTTCTTGCTCTCGTGCGTTCACTTGTGATTTATTTTGTTGTTCTCTTCTAGTTTCCTACAGGTTTGAGTCATTCGTATTACAATAATAGAACAGTTTGAAGTCATGAATCTGACTCTCGGAGCAGCTCTATCACATGACGGAGACTTCTCACTGAAGAGGGCTCATTTGCATTAATTTCTAAAGCATTTGTAATTTCTGTTACTTCCTCTTGATTCAAGAGTCATTTAGAAATTTTTTTGCCCAATTCTGAGTGGATTTTCATTATTTTGTTTTACCATTGAAATATAATATTTTGGCTTTGTAGTCACAATGTGTCCCAGAAGTTTTCTAGTTTGAGGGAAAAAAATATTAAAGCTTTCTGCAGGCCAAGTATATAATTAAATTTTGCACATACTTTATACACATATTGGAAAAATATTTATTTCCTCCTTACTAATTTTGAATAGTGAAATATAACAATGTTGGTTAGGCACATTATTTAAATCCTTTAAGTTTGTTCTTGTTTTGGTACAGTTTACCTTGAACAAGATCATAACAAATAGAAACATTCCTGAACTTTTGCTCAAGATCTGCAAATACAAGCTTTTCTCTCCATAATTTATGAAACATCTTTAAACCTGGCCGACTTTCGATGAAGAAGTGTCCTTTTACAGGGATTGATTAGACAACATATCATTGAAAACCAGTTAACCCCTGTTCAGAAGGTAGTAAAAGTCCAAAACATGAATGGGGTTACATAGACCAAGTGCCTTATACAATTCACCAAAGCCAAACTTGTTAATTCTTCCACATAAAAAGCATGATAGTCATTATTTTCATCAATGAGTTGCTTAAAGGGGTATAGAGAAGGCTGACAGAGATTTTTGTAACATTTTAATTTAGCCTCCAAAGTGAAAGCCTGTAATGGCAAAATCAGAATTTTACCCTCTCCAAACAATTTGGGGGAAGAGACAAAAAGCAAACAAACAGAGGTTGGGTTTGACTAATGCTAACCAGCCGATCACAAAATGAAAGGAAGAGATAGCACCACATCTATGTGTGACTATGAAAACTTCCGAGTGGTATTGTTTTTAGTTTTCAGGTGTATCGATCACAGATTTTTGTGAAATAAACTGCACTTTCAACATGTGGAGTTGTTTTCATTTTTCTGAGCTTTCCAGTGGATGGCACCCATCTTTTGGAATACTTCCTGAAATGCCTGCACTATAGAATGATATCACAATTGTGAAAACACGAGGAGGCAGGCCTTTTGCTATGAGGATTATAGCATAGTGGTTAGAGCAGAAGCTAAAAAATTAGAACTCCTAGCTTCAAATTCGAGTTCTGACACCTCTTAGATAAATTATGTAATCTCCCTCCCCAAGGCTCAGTTCTTCAACTTTAAAATAGAGATGATGATGACATGCCTCTCTCTACAGACCTGAAGCTCCATAATATTTTGTAAGCATCATAACCTGACTCAGCAAAATCTGTAAATAAAACACCGTTTTCATATGGTTTTATTTTAAGCACTTCAAAGTGCTGGTCCTCAAGCTTTGCAAGAGTCCTACCATTGTTGGCTTTTACCAGGGAACAACCCAAATCGATCACAAAGAAGATCAGTGGTGCCATGTTCCAATGACTGTGAGTGTTGCCATCTAGAAAACTGACCAGAGGGTTTCACCTTCACACCACTGACAAAGTCAGCTCAGCCACCTCAAGCACATAGCACAAATGACTTTCCCCAGTAAGGCTGCTCACTGGAAATCTCCTTCCGACTGACCTAACAAGGTGACATTTGGTAACTCACCCTACACCGAAAAAGCTCTGCAATCAGATTGCAGATCCCACGAAAGCCAAGACCGTGTCCTTTTTGCCATCTTGTATAGGGAAGCTAGAAAGACGCCTGGCTTATACCCAATATTAAATGCACGGTACATGTTTATGGAGATAGAACTGATAAATAACATTGTATTACTTTTGAGTGCACCACCTAATAATTGAGTATTTGTGTATGCTGTGAGACAACCACCATGATAAATCCAGTTAACTAACAGACACTTGGGTTTCAGAACCAGTTTAGCTTCCAAGCAAGTCACTCACTTTCCCTGAGCTTTACAGACAGGTCCCTAGCTGGTAAAGCAGCGGTCCCTGTGCTCATGTCACAGAAAAGTTCAAATAAGACCAAGGATTTTTAAAAAGGCTTTGAAACCTAGAAAGCACTACACAATACAAATGAGTGTTTAAAAATGTAAAGTATAAAAACTATATTCATTACACCAAGCATAAGGAACATGTTGAGTCATAAATGGAAAACTGCAAAAAAATATAAACCTTCAGCAGAGCTATTTTCTTGAAAGAAAAAAATCCAAAAAGTGTGTCTACATAACTGCTGCTCATTGTTTGATACTTGAAAAGAACATCTAATCATATATGCTGTGTTCACTGCTGGGAAAAGCCATTTTGTTTTGTATACTTTCTCCTCTTCATTTTTTGTACAAAATTAAACGAATTGTCTTTATTTAGAGAATAAGAAATAGCTCCGCTGCTTACATTGTTTCTTTCCTATCTTGTCAACAGAGCCCAGAAAGTGTATGAAATATGTGGGTGGAGAATGTAAGAGTCTCCGGAAACACATCCCTTGTTATTCTGTGCACAAACAGAGAGGACTGCAGAGGTCAAGAGGAGGATGCTCGCACAACACACATGTCCCTGACTAGCACGTCCCCGACAAAGCAAATGGGCAAGAATACGAGTGAACTTTCAGTTCTTTCAACGGCTGAGATGGTTAGCCAGCGACACAACTGCGTGCTGAAAAGAAGTCAAGGTGATACCGAAATGCTAGCTGAAACTGCTTTCTTTCACTGATTTGTCTGGGGAAATATTTGTTATAGTGATCCTGCTGCTTAGCAAATCTTTGGTTTTATGGATAAGTAGGGAGAAAAGAAGCCATGGGCAATGTGTGTAAATGTTTGAATCAGGATATAGAATCTCTTGATCATAAATGTCTAAAGGTTTTGTTCTTTTATGTACGTGTACAAACATGGCCCTTAGGACAACACAAGATCCATGATGGGAAATAATGTTTCTGAGAGGGAAAAGTCTATTTTCTTAATTTGCAATAGTAAAAGTTTTATGTATCATTTCCTTTTGGCTAGTGTCCATTGTAGCAAACTTACTTAATTCTGTTTCTCTTAAAAATCTGTATTTTGTTTTCTTTCATTGTGTTTCCTGGAATTATCATCTTCTTCTCTACTGTAACATTCCCATCAGGACACAAACATTTTGTTATTTCTTCCATTTAACCAAGTGCACAGACCCCATGAAACCTTCCAGCTATTACCTCATTTTTATGCTGCTCTCTTTTTTGAAATTTTTAAAAATTTCATTAATTTTTAGAGATAGGGGATGAGAGGAAGAAAGAGAGGGAGAGATAAACATCAATCGGCTGCCTCCTGCACACCCTGAACCAGGGACCTGGCCCGAAACCCACCATGTGCCCTGACCAGGAGCAGAACCACGACCCTGCTGTTTGCAGGCGGACGCTCAATGCCCTGAGCCACGCTAGCCAGGGCTCTGTCTCTCTGACTATCGACCAATTCCAATACGAATTTGATCCTCACCACTCACTGAAACTGCTCTTGTGGATGCCATGGAGGATATCCATCTCCCCAAACACAGTGCTCGATTTTCATTCCCATTTTACTCAACCTTTCATCATTTGACACAACCACTTGCTGTCTTCTTTTACCAACATTTTCTCCACTTCATTTCCAGTTTGATGGGCCGCTAAATTTAGTTTTTCTGATGTCTCCTCCTCCTCCCAACATCTAAATATTGGTGTATCCCAGGGTTCAATCTTTAGTTTCCTGTCTTCTTTTCAATATTTATTCATATATAAGCCTTTTTATCAAATTTTATGATTTCAGTTATATTTTAAATGATTCCCACATTTATATTTTGGCCCTAACCTCCTGCCTACACTCTAGACTCATATACATAACTGTCTCCTCAGTGTCTCCACTTTGATGTCTCACAGTGTCTAAAACCTAATATCTTCAAAAGGAAGCTCTTTTACCTGCCCTCCTCCAGAAAACCTTTCGCCCGTTTTTCCCCATGTCAGTAAGTCAGAGCCATAGTCACCCACTTGCGCAGGCTAAAAACATAAGAGTCATCCTTGGCTCCCCACTTTCCCTCCAACCCTCCACCCCATCCCTCAGTAAGTACTTGGAGCCTGTCTTCAGGATGTATCTAGAACCTGGGCCCTTTCCACCGCCTGCACTGCCGCCACCCCCATCAAGCCATCGTCATCACTCACCTGCTGTTCCTTCCCAAGTGGTGTCCTTGCTCCTCCACTCTCATCTCCTAAGGTCTGTTTCTCACCCAGCAACCAGAGTCATCTTTTAAAAACATAAGTCCTATCTCATGTCCAGAATATAATCCAAACCAATCCATTGTCACTTGGTTAATTCCCTCACTACATTCAAATCTGTTGTTGAAATAATACCTCCTCAAAGAGGTATTTCCTAGAGAACCCATTTAAAATAGCCCCCCTCCCCGACCTCTGTCTTCTGAAACAGCAAATTTATTTTTCTTTATAACACTTATCACAAGAGGAGGGACTCATTAGGCAAGCAGTAACGTGAGAATGTGGTTTGTGGTATAGCTGAAAGCTGACCTATACATATAGAGACTTGCAGGCAGCCTGAGCTAACTTCTATTTAGAATTCTAACTTTGCTTGAATTAACCTAGAAACCCACTTAGCTCACCCTAGATGTTATAAGGATTGTGTGATCATATCCTGTAATTTGCTAAGAAGTTAATGGATGGGCTGAGACCATTAAACTATTCCATAATAAAGGTGAAGCTTTTGACAATTCCAGAGCTATTCTTTTTAAATTTTTTATTTATGGGTTTTAGAGAGAAAGAAAGAAAGGGAGAGGGAGAGAGAGAGAGAAAGAAACATCGATTTGTTGTTCCGCTTATTTATGTATTCATTGGTTGCTTCTCATACGTGCCCTGACCGGAATAGAACCTGCAAAGTAGGTATACCAGGATGATGCTCTAACCAACTGAGCAGCCAGCCAAAGTTATTGTTTTTGCAGGAACAAGCCTAGGGTAATTTGTAGGACAAGGGCACTGATCTGGATTGGACTTCCAAGGCCAGCCAAAGAGCCCTGGAGAACCCTCTACTGACCTCCTTATGAACTATTCTCATTATAGCCTCATCATAATACTAAAATCTCAGCCCAGGGACAGCGATTGTTTCATCATTTTTAAACATGTGATGTATGTATAGGCATGTTTTCTAACTGTACATGCACAGGAATGTCCCCCAACCTATGCACGTGACGACACTCACCTTGATGTTTTTTCAGGGTTTCCCTGGTTAAAGAAGAATCTGATCCTTGGTTGAAGATGCCACTTTAGGGAAGTTACTTTCCCACCCCACAACCATCCACCCGGTTTCCTTCTTGCCTGCTAGCAATACAGTACCACCCTTCACAGAACCATCTCAGAATTGTCTTTTGGTAGCCAACTACTGAGTAATTAAACCTAGTTTGGTGGGTGAGATAGCCACTTCCTAAGATTTCCCACACTGTCTTCTGCTATCTTTTAATTACATACCTATAAGATGCTATAGAAGAGGAAGAATTAGCTAATTTCCCGTGTGTCTATGTGTGCATGGACAAAAGCATGGTGAGGAGTTGAGAAGTGCATGGAATAAAATTAACACCAATAACCAAAAGATAAGCGAAAATTTATCATTCTCAATAGCCATATGATCAATAAATATATAAAAAGTTCCAACCTCGTTAGTAACTGGGAAATGCCAATACGACTATAATGAGAAACACTATTCAGCCAAAATGACTAGAATTAAAACATCTCATCATATCAAGTGTTTGTCAGCATGGAGAGCAATAGCGACTCCCATACACTACTGGTGAGGTGTGAACTGGTATAATTAGTATGGGAAACTACTTAGCAGTATCTATCAAAGTTTAAAATGGTTAAAAAAAAAAAAAAAAAAAAAACTCTACCTCTGACTGGTATGGTTCAGTTGCTTGAACATCTCTGCAAAGCCAAAGGTCACAGGTTCCATTTCCAGTCAGGACACATGCCTGGGTTGCAGGCTGTCCGGGCTGGGGCAGGCGAGAGGCAACCCGTTGATGTTTCTTTTCTCTTGCACGTAGGTATTTCTCTCCCTCTTTCTCTCTTCACCTCTCTGAAAACAAATAAATAAATCGTTTTTAAAAAGAAACCAACAAAAAAAAATCTAAGGCCAACAATTCTATTCCAAGTTACATGACCAAGAGAAATTCAGCTATGTGTATATCAAAAGATAGGCACAAGAGATGTTTATAATGATAATATTTGTAACAGCAAAAACTAGAAACAAGCTAAATATCTACTAACAGTAGAAGAGATACATAAACTGTGGTCTAATCACAGGATACAATGCTATTCACCAGTGTAAACAAATTAATTACAACTCTATCCAAAACCCGGAACCTGATTCAGAATAATACACAGTACGTGACTCCATTTTTATAAAATGCTAAAAACAGGCATGATTCATACATGTTCTGAGCAACCAGGAGAGGAGCAGGAAAGGGGATGACATGGGGAGAGAGGTGTGAGAAAGGCTTCCTGGGGGTTAGTGATGTTCTATTTCTTGATTTCATTTGTAGTTACACAGATGTGTTCCTGCTGATGACCTGTTGACTCACACACTTGTGAATTATACATTTTTAATGTGTGTTTATTTACACAGAAATTCTGTTAAAATCTAGCTAGACACCTGATTCATCCTTTCATTTTTCTAGACTGTGTAAAGCTCAGCACACCCATTCTTCTCACAGAGCATGGGCTGACTTCAAATAAGCATTCACATGATAACCATAGAAGCAAAACTGACAAATGGCAGCACTTTTGCAGTGCGGAAAATAAAATAAACCTTCCTTAAACTACATCACAGAAAGTCTCATTGAACATTTAAAAAAATGTTCTTAAACTAAAAATATGCCTTGACTACTCAAAATACACATAGGGTTTTTCTGTTTCTTTTTCATTTTGGCTGACATTTCTCAGTCAAATGAAGTTATTATTTAGTTCTTATTTTCAATGTTTTTTAGGCATGTCAGTCAAAGGGTCAGCCTAGTACTCCTACCCGCCAGACTGCCCATGATTCAGTTATCCCAACTTGCTTGATAGCTTAAGGCTTAATCAAAACTCTCTCCCATCTTGTACAATGGATATCTGGCACCAGCCACAGTGGCCTGTGGTCAGACTGACCCTCCTGTAGCTGGGAACAGCCTGCCCCCCATTGTCCTAACTCCTGTCCTGAAACCCCCGAGGTACCCACCCAGAACAAGAGACTAACCCCTCCCTTATTCCCCACCACAACCCCATGCTTTTTCTTTTAAAAACCCCATTGTTGCCTCCCTGCACTGCTGCAGTCTGCCCAGACTCAGTCTGCCTGTAAGTGATGCTTCAAATGAAGGCACTTATCATCTGGCTCCTCCCATCTCTATCTATCACGCATTTCTAACATTTTGGTGCTGGAACCCAGGAGGACCGTGATCAGGGAAGCCCACTTGCCTGACCTTTGCATCCACACTGGCGAAATCAACTAGGGTAAGGAGTATATCCCTCTCCCTCATCTCTCCTTCTCTGTTCTGCTGCTGTCCTGGACAACATCTCAGAAACATCTCACTCCCTCTGGAGTGCAAAGGACAGTGGGACGCCTCCCTCCTCGCCTCCCTTTCCCTGTCATGACCCTAAGACACTCGGGGTGGGACGCCTCCTTGTTTGTCCAAGGGTAGAGAGACTGGACCTACCCCTTTCCCCCTCCTCAGTCTTATTCCTCATAATGAGCAGAGGCCAATCACTGCCTCCCCACAACACCCACTTGGGGTGTTTCCTCAGAGATCTAAAAGACCTAGGCCTAGAAATGGACTTAAAACCCAAGAGACTTATTTTCTTCTGTAACACTGCCTGGGTGCAATATAAGCTGGATAACGGGTCCATCTGTCCAGAAAACTGGACACTCGACCCTCAAATCCTCACAGACCTTGACAATTTCTGTCAGTGTCTCAGCAGGTGGAATGAGGTCCCATACATCCAGGCCTTCTTTGAGCTGTGCAGGTGCCCCTCCCTATGTTGGACCTGTTCCACCTACCAAATCCTTCTCCTCTACTCTCCCCTTCCCAAACAACATATTCCCAGTGCCCAAAAGAAACATCTTTTATCCCTCCTAGGACTCTCTTCCCCCTCCCTAGGCATTCCCTCCTTCTCCCCCTGGCCAGGCCAGGGCCAGGACTGCAGACTATAAACCCGCTATCTCTCCTGACTCCACTTCAGATCCCCCACCTCCTTTCCCTCAAAGGACCAGGTCCAACAGATCTCAGCCTGTCTTACCCCTCCAGAAGGTGGCAGGACCAGAAGGGCCCATCCAACTCCATGTCCCCTTCTCCCTTTCTAATCTCTCCCAAATTGAACAACACCTAGGATCTTTTCCTCTGACCCCACCCATTCTCTCAAAGAACTCCAGTATCTGACTGTCTCCTGCAATCTCACTTGGCAAGACCTTTATGTCATATTCTCCACCTGTCTGTCCCCTGAGAAAGAATGTGTTTGGCTGGCAGCCCAGGCTCACGATGACACCCTAAACAGGCAAGACCCCACCAATGCCCAGTAGGAGTTACTACTATTCCCTGTGAAGACCCTAACTGGGACTACCAAGACAGGAAACCAGGTCTGCCACACCTGCAATCACAGGATAACTTGCCTCAGGGCAGGGCTGCAAGCTGCCACACACAAGGCAGTCAACTATGACAGACTAAAAGATATCTCCCAGGGGGCGGATGAGAATCCCACTGCCTTTCTTGTTAGACTATGGGAAACTCTCCGACGTTTACTAATCTGAACCCAGAACCCCTGGAGGGTACTCTACTCTTTCATATGCATTTTATCTCCCAATCAGACATATGCTAAAAGGTCCAAAAATTAGAGGCAGACCCTCAAACTAGCCAAGATGAGCTAGTTAATCTAGCCTTTAGGGTTTCAACACCAGAGAGGAAGAAAAGACCCAACAGGAAAGGCAAAGGAGGAAGCTAAGGCCAAGTACCATAATCAGGCCTATCAGCTACTTGCCTTAGCATTAAAAGAGACCCAAGATTTTCCCAGACAAAAGGGAAAGACTTTCCAGGGACCTGTTTAGGAAAATTGGGCATTGGGCCAATGTCCAAATCCCTGAGCCACTCCAGGGCTGTGCCCACTGTGCAAACTAGAGGGCCATTGGAAGTCCAACTACCCCCAGGCCTATCAAGGCAAGGGAGTATTGGTTACCCACTCAGATCAGACCCCTGGTTTTGAACTCCCATACTTTCTGGGGTTAGCAGCAGAAAACTGATGGTGCCTGGGAACCACATATGGCCCCACCATAATCAACATGACGGAACCTTGAGTAACTCTATCAGTAGCAAGTAAGCCAATCTCTTTTCTCATTGACACAGGGGCTACTTCCTCTGCTCTCCCTGACTACTCCAGGCCAACAATCCATTCCACAGTCTCAACAGTAGGAGTCGATGACACAGTGTCACAACCATTAGCCACCCCTCTCCTACTCTGTTCACTAGAGGACCACTTATTTACTCACTCATTCCTGGTCCTCCCTCACTGCCCTACACCAGTTCATGGAAGAGACATTCTCACCAGGCTTAAGGTCCAACTACTCATTCCTTCTCAAAACTCACAGGGTATTTTCCTTCTCTCTCTAACAGATGCACCCCTACCTCACTGTCCCCCCTTCCCCTCCCACTTTGTTAACCCAGAGGTACGGAACACTGAAACCCCAGTCATTGCCAGCCACCATGAACCAGTCACTATCCGTGTCAGAGATCTGACCCAGCACCCACCCAAGTCCCAATACCCAACAGCTCTCAGAGCAGTGCAAGAAATTAAACCTGCAATTACTTGCCTCTTGCAGGTAGGACTCTATGACTGACTAATTCCCATATAACACCCCAATTTTACTGGTCAAAAAACCTGGTGGAACTTACTGCTTAGTCCAGATCAATAAATCATTAACCAGGCTGTAGTTCCTATACATCCAATAGTCCCAAACCCCTTCACTATTCACTCCCTCATACCACCCTCTACCACTCACTATTCTCTCCTAGACCTTAAGGATGCCTTCTTTACCATCCCCTTACACCCCGAATCCTAAGACCTATTTGCCTCCAGCTGGATGGACCCAGACACGCATCACTCCCATCAGTTAACCTGGACCATCCTTTCCCAAAAGTTCCAAGACAGCCCACACCTGCTTGGACAGGCATTAGCCCACGACCTGCACAATGCTGATCACACCCCCTCTACTCTCCTATAAGATGTAAATGATCTCCTACCATGCAGTCCATCCTTTCCAGACTCTCAACAAAACACCGCTAACCTCCTAAACTATCTAGGACAACTAGGATATCGAGTCTCAGCCCAAAAGTCTCAAATATCACAGACATCAGTCACCTACCTATGTACTACCTTCACATCCACAGAGAAGGGAATGACACCAGATAGACGAACACTAATAGCCTCAATACCAATCCCTACTACTAAACAAGACCTCCTATCCTTCCTGGGCCTGACTGGATACTTTAGAAACTGGATTCCAAGCTCCGGCATTCTGGCCAAGCCATGATATGAAGCAATAGAAGAACCCTTACAGGAACCACTAGAGCCTGGGAAGCCCATCAAACGACCCTTCCAGGAGCTAAAGGAACCTCTCACCAAAGCCCCTGCTCTGGCCATCCCCGACCTCAATAAACCCTTCAGCCTATTCACAGACAAAAGACAGGGCATTGCTCTAGATCTCTGAGGACAGAAGTCAGGCCCAGACCTAAAGATAATAGCATATTTATCCAAACAACTAGACCCCACAGCCAGAGTGTGGCCCACTTGCCTCAGAGCATTAGCCTCAGCAGCCACCCTCACCCTCAATGCACAAAAGCTGACCTACTCTCAACCAAGAACTGTATATTCTCCTTATGTTATTTCTGATCTAATACCCAATCAGGCAGAAAAATTCCTCCACCCCACCCAACTCCAGCCAACTTTCCTTACACTACTGCAAGCCCCTCACACAACAGTTGAGATGTAGCACAATCAACTCAGCTACTCTCCTCCCCTTGCCTGACCCCCAACACAATCCCCACTCGTGCTCTCAAGTTCTACTAATCTCCTTTCTCCCTTTCCTCACATCTCTGAAACACCCCTGCCCGACCTGGATGACACCTGGTTCATGGATGGCAGCTCTTATGTCACTAGTGGGAAAAGGAAAGCAGGATACACAATAGTCTCTCATACCCAGGTCATAGAATGCAGTCCTCTCCCTCTCAGACCCTCATACCAATGGGCTGAACTTATTACATTAATATGAGCCCTAGCACTCACACAAAACAAATGAATCAACATTTCCACTGATTCCCCAATGCCTACCACACCTTACACTCACATGCAGCAATCTGGGCAGAAAGGGGGTTTCTCGTGACCAAGGGATGCCCTATTACAAATGCTAACCTGATCTCCAAATTCTTACAAAAGGAACAAGAGGTCACCCTAACAGCAGTTATCCACTGCTGAGGCCATCAAGGCACACCCTCAAATATCACACTAGGAAATGAAAAAGCTGACTGACAGAGCAAGAAAGCTGCAGCCATAGAGACCCCAAAGTATCCACTCTTAGCCATTTCCTCTATTCCTCAGTATACAACTGAAGAAATCCTGCCACTAACCCAACGGGGGGTGATGTAGGAAGGGGCTTGGCTTATATCTGCAGGACGGCTAGTACTCCCTAATAAACAGAAGGAACAAATCCTAAAACAGCTCCATAAGGTCCTACATGTAAGATTTAGGCCACTGTTAAAACTCCTCACCCCTTTGGTCATCTGCCTTCACCCAGCCTCCATGCTGCAGAACATCACCCAGCAGTGAAACCTTTGCAGTCAGGCATCCCCACAAGGAGGAATCAGACCTCCACCCCCATTCCCCACTGTCGCAGACCCCAGCTCATGGGGTCCACAGTGTTGTAGCTAAAACAAAGGAAATTCACAGGGACTACAAATCCTGTGGGAAAAAAAGGGCGAGGCGGCTTGTCTCTCAAGAGGAGCAAAAGCCTTGGCCCTTCCTTTAACAAGCTTTTATTGTCTTGCTGGGCACATTACAAGAAGGTTCTCGTTAACTATGCACAGGTCACAGGTTCACTTTAGGGGGTAGCCTTATACAGAAAACAAAGAAGAGGATACCAGTAATCACATCACTGAAAAGGGATATTTACAAATGAAAAGGCAAAAGTGGTTGAAAAGGTTATTCTGGTCCTTGGAAGGTTTAGCATGGATTTTAGGAAGTTATTTTGCAGTAGATGTTTGCTGCAAGTCAGGGTAAAGGGGTTTTTTTGGCAAAAAGATGCAAAGTGGCCTAGGCACATCGCAAGCCTGATTTTCCACGGGAGAACCTATCTGTGGGTGTGGGTCCTGTGCATCTCCGAGTGGGAGCTGGGCCCATGCCACACAGAAGGGTCTGCCACATCTCCCCCTTTCTGTTTTAATAGAACCACTATGATCCCACAAAGCTTACTGCTTGCTGGTGTCTCACAGGACCCTGAGAAAACAATTTTTCAAACACATCAAAGTACACAAAGCATCATTATAATCAGTAATCAACCAGCGGTTCCAAAGACCCACGTTCTCAGATTAAGCTCATCAATTACTGTCAGGCATTAATGATCAAATAGATAACATACAAAGAACTCTGAGGGCCTATTTTAAGTCAGGGTCAGATAGCTAAAGGGCCATAAAATTCTGGGGAAACAAACTTATCTCAGGTTTGGACCCTTATCATTTAAATTGAGGGTACTAGCAAAGTAGGTTTCATAGGATTTTATGCTTTCTGTCTTTCTTAGGCCTGATCGCCCCAGGAAACCTGCTCTTTCCAGCCCATGGGCTGCACCCACCTCTGGCATTGTCTCAGGCTTAGGTGGAGCTGGGGAAGGCTAGTAGCCAAGATATTAGGAGACTTCTTGCAGGGAGAATGAGGACTCAGGCTATGTCAGAGCTGAGGGAGGGGTCCATCACCCCCCCTTTTTCTATAGCCCCCCAAGTCCTTCTCTGAGGGCCTCCCATGTGATCATGCCTGTCTTAAGTCGCCCCTCCCCTTGAGGTGTCTTACCCATCATTGGCTAACTGACCAAGCACTGGGGTCAAGGCAGGGTGAAGTGAAGTGGGCAGAAGCCAGAAGCGGTGATCTTGCCAGGAAGATAAGCTTTGTTTCCTTAGTGGCTTATGGTCCCAAGATCTCTCACTTAGCCTTAGCCATGGGGGTTACAGCTTCCGAAGCCAGGCAGGGCAGTTTCCAACATCTAATCTCTCCTTTTTCGATTGTAAATGCAATTGTAGCTATTAAACCTATGAAAACTACCGTTTGCTGCAAGCCTGATTTTCCACGGGAGAACCTATCTGTGGGCATGGGTCCTGTGCATCTCCGAGTGGGAGCTGGGCCCACGCCACGCAGAAGGGTCTGGCACACCCCACCTATCAAGTTAGGGACCAGATTCCTGGGCAAGACTGGAAAATTGATTTTACTCATATGCTCCCCATTAAAAAACACAAATACCTTCTAACCCTAGTAGACACCTTCTTAGGGTGGGTAGAAGCCTTTCCTACCACCTCAGAAGAAGCAGCTGAGGTAACCTACATCCTACTGGACCACATTGTTCCCTGCTTTAGGGTCCCTACATCATATAATCTGATAATGGTCCTGTCTTTATATCTCAAATCACACAGGAAGTAGCTACCACACCAAATACCCAGTGGAAATTTCACATTCCATATCACCCCCAATCTTCAGGTAAAACAGAAAAGGCCAATTCCATCCTAAAAACACAACTCACTGAACTGTCTCTAGAACTCTGGATGGACTGGATTTCTCTTCTCCACCAAGCACTTACCAGAATCCAAGTCACTCCACGGGCACCCACCTTCCTTAGCCCCTTTGAGCTTATGTACAGCAGGCCCTTCCTACTCATTAATTTTCCCAATTCCCACTTCCCGCTAGCAGACCACCTCCCCACTCTTGCCCTAACCAGGCAGCGCCTGTGGGAACACGCTGACACGGTTCTCCCTAAACCAGAAGAAGGCACCATAGCACCCTCCCCGCTAGAACCGGGGGGACTAGGTCCTGCTAAAGACACTCTCAGAAGCGTAAGGGATTCTAGCCCTTTGCTGGGAAGGACCCTACCAGGTCATCTTCACCACACCCATGCCTGCCCAACTTCAAGAACTGTCTCAATGGATACATTCCTGAGGCAAAAGAAGACCTCCCAGCCTGAACCCAAGGCTTTTCCAAAGACTGATCTGCCTTGGTATTGACCAGAGGTCCTAACACCCACCCATTTGCAGCTAACTAGGATCCAGGGAGAACACAACAAGGTTGTAAGAGATCCCTCCATCCTCCCATAACCACTGAGTCCCCTCACCACACCACCCTCCTTAGGACCCCAAGTGGAATGTGTCCTGCGACATGAGCAGTGTGGGGATTCTCAAGCATCTCTTTTTCCTTATCCTGTTGTTTACTGCTGTTATTATAACTCTCCTTGCCCTCCTACAAATTTTTTGCATTATTCCATCCTCCTTCCCCAACAGCCCCAAATAGTCCACACCCCTGACCATTCCTTGAGCAATAAGAATCCCCTACCAGTTAGCACCCAGGACTTTTATGGTCTCTGCATAAGCATCATAACTGATGCAGCGACTGAGCACTCCTCTTAACATGACATACTCCAAATACTATGGGACGCTTACCTCCAGGGGGATTCCAGGACTACTCCTGGGAACTAGTTTCTGCATGTCTTGAGCTAGATTAACCCTAATTAGCGCTTTCCTACTCTTACTTCCACCCCTCTCCCCCACCCCACCTCTTGGTCAGCCTTGCCTGGGCCAGAAACCTCCTACAATCTAGCGGTCCATATAGCCCACTCCCTAAAGTTAAATTACTCCTGTTGGCTTTGCCTTTCCACCTGTAGCTGCAAGTATGTCCAACCCCTACCGCCAGGCCAGTGGGGTAATGTCTCTTGCAATCTCGACTCCAGAATCACCCACACAAATCCTTGGGAGCCTCAGGTTACCAATGACTATCACAATAAGCTATCAGAAACCTTCTCCACTCACGACTGGCACTCTGCTCAGGGCCCCCTATTCTCTCACCTCATTACTCATCTTCAAGCCACCTGCCCCTTATGCATCGTAAGTCAGAGGGGTGCCAGTGCCAATGGAGCTTCACAATCCCACAACCCCCTCTTAGAAACATCTCGAGGCTCTCCCCAACTCAGGCACCAAGCCTTGGAAAAGGTGGAATCCAAAATCTGGGAGACGAAACTGCTTTCTTACATATTTGCCTACCAAAACCTGAAGCTCTCACCAGCACAATCCCAACACAGACATCTACCTACTGCAATGGCAGGCCAGCTAGAAAAATTAACTTTCTCAACCCTTTTTCCCAAGAAGACCAGGACTGTCTCCCTTTGTACCGAGATCACACTGTGGTGGTTCATTATGGGAAAAGCAGGGATCCATTTATTCTGAATTTACAGACAAACCCTCCCAAAATCCCATCACTGACCCGCTAGTTGCAGCATCCCTAGCGGCACAAGGACTTGAATACTGGGGCACCAAATATCCCAGAACTAACCTACTTATTAACAAAAGATATATTTCAGTAGAAACCCAGCCCGATCTGCTGGCAGAACACCAAGTTTCTGCAGAAATCCACCACTCTTTGGGGATACATGCATTTGCAGATCACAGGCCTATTGGGCCCTGCCCCCAAAATGGACAGGGGTCTGCTTCTTGAGATACATTCTTCCTGACATATCAATCGCATGGGAGAATGCCATACTTCCCCTTCCCCTTAGGGGACAGTGACACTTATTCAAAAGGGGCAGCCCATTGATCCCCATAATAGCATTGCTAGGAGTTCTCTCCCCAGCTGGGGCCGAGGCAGGTGGTAATGAATACCTCACCAGGTATTCAACACCAATTATCGCTAGAAACAAACAGCAGAGGCACTGACCAAGACCGGGGAAACCCTGGTTGCATTCCAGGAGCAGCTAGACTCCCTAGCAGGGGTAGCCTTTCAAAACCAGAGAGCCCTAGACCCACTCACAGCATCAGAAGCAGGGACACATCTGTATCTCAAAAAACAGTGCTGCTCCTATGTTAACAAATCACGCCAGGTCCAACCAAACATTCAGGGTATACTGGAATCTGCATCTAAAATAAAAAATCTGAGTCCCTCCATAAATACTAGTGTCTGGCTCTCCAGCATGACCTGGCTACCGCCTTTCCTGGGACCCCTGCTCTCCATACCCCTACTCCATTGCTCAGACCATGTATCTTCAACCTGCTTGTAAAGTTTGTATCTTCCAGGCTGGAGCAGTTCAGAAAACAAGTCCGAGTGGTACTTGTCCTGAAGGATTAGCAACCTGAGTAAGCGCAAGTGCAAGCCCAGCTCATAGATACGGTTTGGGGGAAGCTCTATGACCCTTCCCAGGCAGAAGCAACTCCAGAAGACCAGCCTTCACTCATTTACCCCCACCTTTACAAGAATAATAAAAAGCAGTCTGGGATGAAAGGATCAGTCTAGTTTTCCAACTCGCCAGACTGCTCATGACTCAGTTATCTCAACTTGCTTAATAGTTCAAGGCTCCATTGAAACTCTCTCCCATCTTGCACAAGAGATATCAGGCGCCAGCCACAATGGCCAGTGGTCAGACTGACCTTCCTGCACCTGGGAACAGCCCAGCCCTTTACCTAACCCACTGTCCTGACTCATATCCTGAAACCCCAAGACAACAGTCCAGAAGAACAAGAGACTAACCTCTCCCTTATTCCCCCACAACCCCGTACTTTTCTTTTAAAACCCCATTCTTGCTTGCCTCAGTGGCTGCAGTCTGCACAGATTCAGCCCCCTGAAGTGCAGTGTCAAATAAAGGCATTTGGATCAGATCCTCCAGCTCCCCCCGTCTCTATCTCATGCGCATTTCTAACCGTCAGTGTCTTATTTTCTGCTTTGTTCCTAAGCAAATGGTTGTTTGGGACATTGTTCTATTTGTACATTATTGCTACTTTTAGCATATGTTAAATATCTCAACGCACTTTGCATATAGAGGTAAAGTATATAGGAAAAATGAGGCACAATTTATGAGAAGAAGTTACACCATAAAATCAAACATGGAAAGAAAAATAGAATACCCTGCCCAATCTGATTATGAAGTACCCAAGTTTGCAGAGATTCTGCAATACAGGGCATCCATTTTAAAAACAGGCATAGAGTTAACTTTACCACCTTTTGGTTAACATAAAAGTTATTTTAAGTTTTTAACTTAAATGCCATTATGGTTTACATACACCCTTAGTAAATAGAAAGTGTGTGTGTTTGTATGTGTATGTGTGTGAAATGAATATATATTCATATAATATAACACTATTAACAAGTATCAACGAATGAAATATCACTTTATCCAAAACCTGGGTAAATCTCAAACATGACTTTAAGCAAAAGAACCTGACACAAAATGATGAACAGTATGTGATTCAATTTTTACAAAAATTTAAAAACAAGCAAAATTAATGTATGGTCTTGGAAATGCGGAAAGGAAGAGGAAAACAACAATGTAACGTTTATGTTTCTATAGCATTTCCCACAGAGAACAATTGCACGGCCCTCCCGGCCTTGCCTCATCCTGCAGCCCTCCCAGAACTCCTCCTGGGCGGCCCTGCTCCTGCACCAAAGACAGCTGCGGAGCTGAGATGGGGCAAGTGATTGTAGAATTACAGTTAGTTTATAAAGAGCTCTGCTCTATTGGGGGATAAAAAACACTTTGGAAATATATGTGATTATTGTTGCATTAGAAGTAAACCTACAATAAGAGAAAATCCATTAGCAAGTGTTTCTCTTAAATGCTTTCTCAGGTGGCCATTCAGAGATACATTTGAAGATGCAAAGTGTAGAAGACCCAACGAACTCTTCCTAATAAAAAATACTTTAAGTGTCCGACTCATGCTAATCACAGAGAGCCCTCAGAGAACAGTAATTTCGAAAACAAGCTAAAAGCAAATCCATTACTCAAGGACAACAGCCTAAAGACTTGCTTAAAGAGCACCAGTTTCGAGAATTTCAAAATAACTTGCCTATTTTTCCCCAAGCAGAGTTCACAACAACAACAACAACAACAACAACAACAACAACGTGATCTTGCTGTTTGTCACCACCCCAGGAGATCTGAAAGGCCTGAGGTTTTCTACTGCTCTTTTAAATCGGTAACACCACAACGAAGCCTATTATTTCAAATTACGGTCGAACTGATGGCAGAAATTAAGGTGTACATTTTAATATTAACGAGATATTGTATTTTATTAAAAATCCTTTCATTTTTACAAGTACTACATAGGCTCAGCCTTTGCGTGTGGGTGAAACACTACTTTTCAACCCAAAAGTGAGCAGCTATCTGTAAACTACTTATGATACTTCCCTTTTCCCTGATGGCTTATCTTGTTCTCTCAGATTTATTTAATCTGGTTTGAAGAAGAACAATAGTAACAACAATAAGTATCTTTCAGTTGTTGTCTAGTATATGTGGTCACTGTGGAAAGCTTTATACATAAGTACTCTCTAATTTATTAACCCTACAGGGTAGATTGTATTGTTATCCTCATTGTACATAAAAACTTGAGAAAATTGCCCACCATTTAGATAGCTAGTTTTTAAAAGGAGGATCCCCTCCACTCCCAAACTCAAATCCTGAGAAAAAAATCAAAATTGTTAAAGAAGGCTTATTAGTTGTTTTTCTGATTACAGAATTCATCTTTCAGGATTCTGTGTTTGTAGTATATAATTGCACTCATGCAAGTGGAATTCGGAAACTTCTTTTGGTTATCAGAGCAAATTGCTTATTTTAGTTTCTTAAGGACAATTCTATAGGCTTAATTTATATAAGTCCTCAGATAGAGCCCTATAAGTATGTGCCATATGTTTTGGGGGAGCAGAACATGCAGGATATTGTCAAGGTCAAGGGGAATCATATCAAGGAGTCCTTCAGAGTTCAGTTCCTCTCATCCTTGAAAATGAGTTTAAATTAAATTAGTGAATATTGCTATATGATTCCTGATTGCTCTACCACATAGCAGTTACATGGTGTTTCATTAATTAGTTCCAGCTATCTATTAAATTTTCTGATAAAGCAAGGCAATTTTATTTGTGAGATCATTTTTCATAATGAAAGAAAATGCCAGTTTCCAAAATAGGTTCCATTCATACTGAACCTTATAACTTCACTCATGCTGTGGCCCTTGTTGGAGGAACCACACCCAGATCTATTTAAATTTGAGTCATTCTTCAAGGTCTAATCAGATTTTGCCTCGGCCGCCATCACTGACTTCTATCTGCCTATTGCTTTTCTGATGACAAACCTCCTCCCTCTCCTTTCTCGGCTCCCCTGAAGGCTTCTCATAGTGTCCTGCGTATATCATCAAGACACGTCGTTGATGATATGTCATTTGTGGTCTGCAGTGTGGAGTTCAGTACTGAATCACTTGTTGTTTTACACTGTTCACCTTTAATTTATAAGTGTTAGTCTAGCATATTTTACTGAATTACATGATCCTTAAGGGCAGAAACCAAGTAGTATATGTCTTTATTATCAAACACTGCAACTAACCCATAACTAAGAACATAGTAAGTGCTGGGCAAGTAGAACCCTAGAATTGTTCAGTGTTGCACCCACCCTCCCACATGTACACACAAAATGTTGTAAAGCCTCAATGAGATGATTCATGCAGTTCGTTAAATAGCAAGCTCTTAGCAAAAGAGCACTTGCCAGGTAAACACATGTGCCCAATTTTTATTTAACCAAAGGCTGTCATCTTCATTTGAAATACACATCAGGGTGACAAAAATGCAAAACACAAAAATTTGTTTTGCAAAAATGCATATGTTACCAGACTGGGAGAGTGTGGTGAAAGGCACTTTGAGGCACTATGGAGAATTTTTTAAAAATCAATATAACCTTTGTGGAGGGAAATCCGGTATTGCAAAATGATTCTACAAATAATCATTTTCTTAGATCTTTTAATTTTTTAAGCTTATACTTTTCCTGGTAATTAATAAACCCATGTTACTTTTTAACATTTTATGTTTATTAAACATGATGAAGTTAATGATCGGTGATAAACTATCTCAAAAATAAGCCCAAACATGTCTTATACAACTAAATAACCATTGGTGGTTGTTATTCTTTTTTCCTAGGGTATTTTTTTAACGTGTATTAAAGCCCTCCTATTGAAAATACTGAGACAGACCACAGTGGTTTGAAGCACGGATGCTGGAGCCAGATTACTTATATTCAAGTCCCAGTTCTGCCACTTAGCAGCTGTATGACTTTCCGCAGCTGACTTAACCATTTCCATGCTTCAGTGTTCTTATCAGTAAAATGGGGATAACAGTAACACCAATTTAGGGCTAAAGTGAGGGTGAAATATATTCGTAGATAATCACACTTAGAGCAGTGTCATGAAATGCTTTGCAAGTTTTGCTTTATTATTATTATCGCTATTTACTGAGCCCCCATTACATGCTAGGGGCTGAGGATGTAGTGGTCAAAGCTTACCTTCTAATGGAAGAAATGATACAGGTTGTTGACTAAATTAACAAATACATATATTCTTAAAATTATGATGAATATACTAATAGAAAAACTGTGGTTGATATGAGAACTAATAAAGGAGGTAGTGTGGGACCCAAGATATGCCTCTGTGATATGCAGTTTGTCTTGAGCTAAAGGTAACTTTAGCTGCAGGCTCAAAAGAAACTTCTGACCTTGCCCCCTTTAACTACCTAGAAGATTTTGAATCAGAAGCCTTGTCCATAGAGATAACTTAAGGTCTGCTCTTCTTATCATCCTGCAATGACCTTTGGAAGCTCCCAAGGCATCTTAACTTGTCTCTAGTTTAGGATGTGTTATAAATCCATGTTCCCTTTCTATGTCTGAAACTTCATGTATGTGAGATCTCTGACTCTCCCATGTATGTCAGGTTCCCATACATATGTATGTACTAAATGTGGTTATTTTCTCTAGTTAATCTAATTCATGTCTCTTTGATTATTAGACCAGCCAGAAGAACCTTGAGGGTAGAGAAAAGTGTGATCCTCCCACACAGTACCAAGTGCACATTGCTGGTCACGAAGGGTTATCCAAGGATCAATGGAAAGAAGAATCTTCCAGGCAAAGTGAAGAGCATATGCAAAGGCACAGTCAATAAAGTGAAGAAGACCAGGGTGCGATGGCGAGAGTGTCAGGGATGAGGCTGGAGAGGAGGGCAGCAGGATTAGAGCCTGGCCGTGTGGACCCTGTTAGAGATGTGGGACACTACAAGTTCTTCTGAAAGCCAAAGAGGAGTTTTAGGCAAGGAAGTGACATAATTAAATTCATATCTTAATAAAAATCACCCTGGCTAGAAAATTATATAAAGTATCTTGAGTTCTCATCCATGTGTACAAAGACACATGTATAATAAAATCTCCACACTTGGAGGAATTCAACCACACATTCTCCTTTTTTACAGAGTCAAAATACTGTAAAGTACGTAAAAAACTATAAATTATATATGCATACAAATGCACTATTCATCTGTGTGTCCATTGTATATTTATATGTGTGTATGACTGCACAGACACGACACATAATATAAAGCTGTTCCGCACTCAGTTCCACTGTTGGGGGCGGGTCTCTTATAGCTTCAACAAGCAATTCTGGGACACCAGCAAAATGTCCAAGGATTCAACTCAGTTCTGACACTAACTAGAGATAGTATCAGATTCCACAGGTTCGGGGTTCTTTCCTAAAAGACTGCTCACCCCTCCCCCCATTTTCAGGTGCCAGTCACAAGTCCAGGGTGTCACCTGTGCTTCCGTCTGATGAAGTTATAGATTGGAGGTTTCCATGACCACCTCCCTCAAGTTCAATTAATTTGCTACAGGGGCTCCCAGAACTCAGAGAAACATGTTACTTAGTAGATTACTGATTAATTACGAAAGGGATAAATAATTCAAGAACAGGCAAATGGAAGAGATATATATGGCAAGGGATGGGAAAGGGTGTGGAGTTTCTATGTTCTCTCTCCCAGCACAATGCTTACCCCCAATTTGCACATGTTTACCAACATGGAAACTCTCTGAACCCTCTTCTTTGGGGGGTTTTCTAGGTTTTCATTACATAGGCATGACCGATTAAATCATTGCCTGTTGGTGATGGACGTCAATCTCCAGCCCCTCTCCCCTCCCAAGAGGCTGGGGGATAGAACTGAAAGTGTCAACCCTCTAATCAGGAGGTCAGCTCTCCTGGCCACAAGCCCCCAAACTTAGGTGCTTCCAAGCGCCACCTCATTCACATAACAAAAGACACCTTTATTGCTCTCTTCACTTAGGAATTTCCAAGGAACAATATCGCACATAGTGAACCAAGTATCTTTTTTTTTCAATTTTTATTTTAATTGTTGATCTTGTACAGTTTTCTGTCTTTTACTCCCACCCAACCCACTGTCCCAACCCTCCCCACCTCCCTCCCGTTTCCACCCCCCCATAGTTTTTGTCCATGTGTCCTTTATACTTGTTGCTGTAAACCCTTCCCCTTTTCCCCTGAAATTCCCTCCCCTCTCCCCTCTGGTGACTTTCAGCCTGTTCTCAATTTCCATGTCTTTGGTTATATTATGCTTGTTTGTTTGTTTTGTTGATTAGCTTCCTGTTAAAGGTGAGATCATATGGTATTTGTCTTTCACTGCCTGGCTTATTTCGCTTAGCATGATGCTCTCAAGTTCCATCTATGCTGTTGCAAAGGATAGGAGCCAAGTATCTTTATTTAATAAATTTACAAGTTGAATAAGTAGCATAGACAGTAGGTAGAAAATAGACAGGGGGAGGGCAAGAATAGTGTGGGAAATGTAGAAGCTAAAGAACTTATGACACATGGACATGAACTAAAGCGGGGGAATGTGGGTGGGAGGGGGTGTGCAGGGTGGAGGGGAATGATGGGAGAAATGGGACAACTGTAATAGCATAATCAATAAAATATATTATTAAAAAAATTACAAGTTGATTTTATTTCTAGGGACTGTTGCCTTACTGTTAACTTTAGAATTAAGATATGACTACATTGTTAAATGATGGCCATTACGCACTGTTTGTAAAGAAAAAACATAAATAATACAATTATCCATATACTGGGTACTGGTAAAATAAATTTTGATGTATATGTATATTGGTCTACTAAGCAGCTATAAAATGCATGATGTAGATCTATATAGACCAAAATGAAATAGTGTTAAAACATTATGAAGAAGGAAAAAAGTAAGTTCTATGAACATACAATTGGTAATAAAAGTATTTTTGTGAAAGTAAATAGTACATATGGATAAATGTATAAAGATAGATATGTGTGTTTAGCTAGACCTAAAGTTTACACATGAAACTGTTAACACTGATTGCTCCTTGAATAGCAGGGTAAAGGGATGGGTGAGTGCTTACTTTTCACTTTAGATGTTTCTTAGAGTTTGAATTCCTTGTAATGAAAGGAAGCAATAAAAATATAAAATGAATAAAATAAACTCCAAGCTTAACTTTAAATCTTTATAACAAAAGTGTTGTGTAGCATAGAAAAGAATTGAAGACATATCAGTGAAAGAACACCCAGCCTTAGAAAAATTCTTACAAGGATTTATTTGAACCAAACTGATGACAATTTCCAGGAAGCACCATCTTCAGAAATTGAAAAACTGCTCCAGAGAATGGCAGTTTTACCATTTATTTTACACATTAGAATCAAAGTGAGGCAGGATAGTAAGAAGCCAGGAAAATTCCTTGGCAAGTTGAATGGGGAAACTGAGACAGACAGCTGAACAAACTGGTGGAGCATTTTACAGCCAGATATATCACCTCCCGAGAGACAACATCTAGGCCTCAGTTGTGTTTCATCCCCAGGCCCAGAAAAGCAGCAAAAACAGGAGGGTGATGCTAGGATCAGCTGCAACGACTACCGACCCCCTACCCTGGCACCAACCTCCACTAAGATTCCTCCCTGCAAGGAAGAGATAAAAACCTTCCAAACAGAGGACAGAGCACTTTCTGTCCCTCCCTGAAGCACTGAGCATGCCCATGCCTTTTCCTTCTCCCTCATCTTCCCCCACAGGTGTGCATCTCCTAAACTCTAAGGATCCCCACCAGACTTGCAACCAGGGGAGCAATGAGCAGCAGTAGCTCATCCCCTGAACCTGTCTCCAAGCCCTCTTTTCTTTGACTTCCCAGTGAGCTGAAGCAGCCCAGCCTAGGTCTCTCCTGTTTCATCTTCTATACTAAGACGTTCCTTGTTTTACTGTCCCCAGCTTCAATAAACATACCCGTATAATCACCTGGACTCTTGTGAAATCTTTCCTGCACGAAGTCAAGAACAACACACCACTGGCTGGCCCTAGGCAGACCTGCTTAGAACCAGATCCCCTGTGTGGTACCAAAAGGAGGAAACCTCTAAAATTCATAAAGAGTGAAGTGGATACCCTCATACCTCTTTTACATTGGTGGGTATAGGATAGTTAACAATAAACATTTATAGCACATAGAGATGCTATGTGGGTAACAAGATAAAAATATAGCCTCATCATGCTCTGGCACTCATGGCTGTACCTTAACAGGTCTGGAAAAGAAAATTGCTCTGATATTTCAAAGGTATGTTATCTTAGATGCACAAAGGCAATGGACAATTTCAAAGGTAGACTGGCCTTTGTGAAGGAAGTTGCAGGACTAGGACCCAACTATGCAACATGAACTGCTTTTAGTCAGGAATTTTTACAGTCATACCATCCCACATAGTTACTTTGATCTCTGGGTTTGTAAGGCCACCATGCAGGTGTCCTCTGAGCTCATCAGGGTTAGTTTGTGGCCCCTTTTTTGTCCACACGTAAGTAGTAAGTGAAGTGAAAAGAAGATTGATCTATGCTATTTACAATTTTTAATATAATATGATACAACTAAGGTATTTCCTGTTAATTAAATGACAGGCAGAATTAAGGAATCTCTGTCAGTCATTATTGATCAGGCAATTCAGCTTGATGTCAGACTACTACATAATCTGTGCGGGGCAGGCTTTACTTCACAATGACTTCATCTTCCTTAGCAATTCTTTCACCATTTTCAACTTACCTTTTTGAGAATAAATGAATATTGAGAGACTTTGATCAGAGTAGAAGTAGATATGGCAAGTCTACAGATATCCCATACTTGTCCACAGGTGTCTGAAGATGAATCATGAAACCTCTTTACTATCCCTTACAATTAGAGGGCCTAGCTAAGCTTTATATCATATTATTAAAGTGTAGTTTACAGGGACATGAGAACTTAAAGCCATCTAATTCAGCATGATTCATTTCTATGACTCTGCTGAATGACAGATCCCAAAATACCGGACTTGCCATTCAATAATTTTAGGATACCTACTAAGAAATTTTACCCCAAAATTGTTATTATATCAATGAATCCACCATATTACAGACCAGCATTATTAAAAAATATGTTCTCCAGAATACTAATTCAAAGGACATTTAATAGGTGTCACATGTTCTCAAAAGAGATGTAGGTTATTGATTAAATAAACAGAAATGTTGAGGAAAGAGCTAACGGGGGACTGGGGTGGTGGTGGAGGAATTGAGAAAATTTTTAAGAAAGAAAAAGCTCATAGACATGAAAAACAATATGGTGATTGGGTTTTTCAGTAACAATACATATTGCTTTTTCTTTCTAAATAGTTTTAGTCTTGAATTCTATTTTGTCTAATAATAATATGCTACAGTAAGTTTTGCTATCAATATGGTTGTTATTAGTATTTGTTTAGAATATCTTAACCCATCCATATATTTTCATCTTTCTTGGGTCATTTCATTTTACACATCTCTAATAAAAAACATATAGCTGGATACTAACTTTTCCAAGTTGTGGTCCTCTGTTTTTTAACAGGGATATTTAAACCATTTACATTTATTTCTTATACTTTCTACTTGTCCAAAGCATTATTTTTTGTGTGTGGATTATATTTACTGTGATTTATTATTTATTCTTTAATACATTTATTAAATTGATTATATCTGTTTTATACAGTTTTTATTCTATAGTTTTTCTTCAGTTAGTTTGAAGTTATACCTCCTGTTTCTGCTATTCTGTTTTACTCAAATTGTTTAAATTGACTTAATTGACTTAAACTTATGTGAAATTTATATAAAGTGTATGTTTATCTATTGAAATCAATCTTTTTTAACATAGTACACTATCTTTTTTTACTTTAAATAATTTTTATTTTTCAAATACAATGGGCATACAATATTATATTAGCTTCAGGTTACAACACAGTGATTAGACATTTTATAATTTACTAAGTGATCACCCCAATATATCTAACACCCACCTGATGCCATACGTAGTTATTACAATATTGACTGTATTCCCTATGCTGTACTTTACATCCATGTGACTATTTAGTAACTACCAATTTGTACTTCTAAATCCCTTCACCTTTTTTATCCATCTCCCAAACCCATCTCTGGTATGAGCACTACTACCCCAGCTTTTTGTTTGGTTTTGTTTCCATATTCATGAAATATCTTTTTACACCCCTTTATTTTCAGTCTGTCTGTGTCTTTTGATCTTAAATGAGTCTCTTGTAGACAGCATATGTAGGGGTCTTGTTTTGTTATCCAGTCAGCTTCCATGTGTCTTTTGATTGGAGCATTTAATCCATTTACTTTTAAAGTGATTATTGACAATAACCTCCCACCGCAGGTACAATACCAGCACAAACAGACTCATAGAGAGCAGGATGACAACTATGGGTGGTGGGGGATATTAGAGGGTAGAGGGATGGAGCAAAGAGGAAAAAGGGCTCATGGACATAGACAACAGTGTGGTGATTGCAGGGGAGGGGTATAAGGGGGTAAAATGGTAATGGAAAAGAAACCAAGGGTCTTTATGACTTTGATTAAATGAATTTAAACTCCTAGGTCTAGAAATCATCTCTCTCTCTTTCTCTCCCTCCACTTATATATATATAATATATATCCCTGAGAGACCTAGCCTTTCCCCCAGATAATGAGCAACCCCCAAGGCAGCAGAAAATAGTAGCCCAGACCTGAATAATGGTCACATGGTCCAGACTTCTGGGAGGTTAAAGATAACACCTGTAACAGGAACATACAGATTATAACAAAACAAACAAACAAGCAAAATATAACCAAAGACACTGAAATGAAGGATAGGCTGACAGTGACCAAAGGGGAGAGAGGAGGGAATTTCAGAGGAAAAGGGTGAAGGGTTTGCAGGAACAAATATAAAGGACACATGGACAATAATGGGGGTGGGGTGGAAATAGGAAGGAGGTGGGGAGGGTTGGGGAGAGGTGGGGGTAAAATGCAGAAAACTGTACTTGAACAACAATTAAAATAAAAGTTAAAAAAAGAAATGATACCTTCCTCCCCCTCCCCCTCCCCCCACGCCCCTGTTGCTAACCCTCCATATGATCTCCATTTCTGTGGTTCTGTTCCTGTTCTAGCTGTTTGCTTAGTTTCCTTTTGTTTTAGGTGTGGTTGTTAATAGCTGTGAGTTTGCTGTCTTTTCACTGTCATATTTTTTATCTTCTTTTTCTTAGATAAGTCCCTTTAACATTTCATATAATAAGGGCTTGGTGATGATGAACTCGACCTTATCTGAGAAGCGCTTTATCTGTCCATCCATTCTAAATGACAGCTTTGCTGGATAGAGCAATTTTGGATGTAGGTCCCTGCTTTTCATGATTTCAAATATTTCTTTCCAGCCCCTTCTTGCCTGTAAGGTTTCTTTTGAGAAATCAGCTGACAGGTACAGAGAATGAGTAGCATAGATAGTGGGTAGAAAATAGACAGGAGGAGGGCAAGAATAGTGTGGGAAATGTAGAAGCTAAAGAACTTATGACACATGGACATGAACTAAAGGGGGGAATGTGGGTGGGAAAGGGTGTGCAGGGTGGAGGGGAATGATAGGGGAGAAATGGGACAACTGTAATAGCATAATCAATAAAATATATTTAAAAAAAGAAATGATACATGAATGGTGACAATGTTAATAAAAAAGATAACATCTTGACTTACAAGTTCAGTTTCAGTTCCTGAGCCCTCAGGTAGAGTGACCCCCTCACTTTTTTCCTAATGAAATCAGACAAAGGGACCCCAAAAGGACCTCAGAGCGGTCCTCAAGATCTAAAGAAATGACTCATCACCATACTTCACTTCTGACCTAATTGCTCCCAGCACAACCCTGAGGCCCTAACCCGCAGCGTCTTGTAGTTTTCACCTTTATAATCTGTAACATACACACCATCAGGTGGTCAGACCTGTTGAGCATTAAGCCCCTACCTCCAGATTGGCCAACTCAATATTAAACTATTTTTCTTTCTATACTGCAAAAGTAAATAAATTAAATTAAGTAATTGTTATAGGTATGTATTTCTTATCATTGTATTATCCACATTTGAGAATCTTTTTCTTCTTAAAAAAATCCTTTAACATTTCTTGTAATACTGGTTTGTTGGTGACGAACTCCTTTAACTCTTCCTTATCTGGGAAGCTCTTTGCCTGTCCTTCAGTTCTAAATGATAGCCTTGCTGAGTAGAGTCATTTTGTCGTAGATCCTTGCTTTTCATTGCTTTAAATATTTCATGCCAGTCCCTTCTGGCCCGAAATGTTTCTGTTGAGAACTCAGCTGATGATCTCATAGGAGTTCTCTTGTAGATAACTAACTGCTTTTGTTCTGTTTATTTAAGATTCTCTCTTTGTCTTTAACCTTTGGCAATTTAATTATGATGGGTCTTGGAGTGGGCCTCTTTAGGTCTATCTTGTTTGGGACTTTCTATGCTTCCTGGACTTGTAAGTCTATTTCCTTCACCAGGTTAGGGAAGTTTTCCATCCTTATTTTTTCACATACATTTTCAATTCCTTGCTTTCTCTCTTCTTCTTTTAGCACCACTATGATGCAAAGGTTGGTAGGCTTGAAGTTGTCCCAGAGGCTCCTTACACTATCCTTATTTTTTTTTTTTGATTCATGTTTCTTTTTGCTGTTCTAATTGAGTGTTCTCTACTTCCTTATCTTCCAAATCTCTGACTTGATCCTCTGTTTCATCAACTCTACTGTTGATTCCCTGTCATATAGTTTTCATTTCAGATACTGTATTCTTCATTTCTGACAGGTTCTTTATGTTTTCCAGTTCCATTTTTATGTTTCCTATCTCTTTGTGGAAGTTCTCACAAAGTTCATTCACTCTTCCCCAACTTTATGGAGCATCCATACAATATAACCACTGTTTTGAACTCTGCATCTGGTATATTGCTTGTTACCATTTTGTTTGGTTCTTTTTCTGGAGTTTTGTTCTGTTCTTTCCTTTGGGACATGTTTCTTTGTCCCATCATTTTGGCTGCCACCCTGTGTTTGTTTCTATGTATTAGGTAGAGCTGCTATGACTCCCTGTCTTGGTATCAAGGCCTTATATAGTAGGTATCCTGTAGATTCCAGTGGCTCAGCCTCCCCGATCACCTGAGCTGGGGGCTCCAGGTGCACCCTCTGTGTGTGCTGTGTACACCTTTCTGTTATAGATGAGCTTTGATTGCTGTTGGCACATTAATGGGAGGAGTTTACCTGCAGGCCCATCAGATGCTAGAACTGGCTGCAACAACTGTGGAAAATCAGCTGTGCAGGGGCCAACCCCACACATGAAGACATACTTCAATGGGAATCTGCTGCCCACTAAGATTGCCCCTTGAGTGTGTCACTTGTGAAGGTGGTTGGATGGTACTGCGACATGGTCTGAAGGTGTCTACTGGGTGTGTTGGCTCTGGGGCCTCCCACAAGGTGCAGACCAAGGTTAGCTGCCACTTGTGTCCACGCAGCATGAGCTACACAATGACCTGCAGATGGCTGCTACTTGTGCTGGGCTTGGAGGTGCCCATGAGAGGCCAAGCAAACCAAGGCTGGTTGCTGCTAGTGCCAGACACAGGGTACAGTGTCTGGCACTAGCAGTACAGATCATGCTGATCTCAGATGCCGCTCATGTGAGAGGTTTTAGGAAAGCCCACAGCATGAGCTAAAGGAATCCACTTGTATGGAAAAGACATTGGAATTGGTTTGGGTGGACCAGAATGTTGGGAGGCGAATGGTCTCAGAGAATCACCAGGGCAGGGTAAACAGTGTTACCCTGGTTGATGGAGACTCAAATATAGTACCTGTCTGCCAGCTCTGTCAGAGGAAGACTCAGAAAAAGAACAATGGCCCCTGCCAGCACTTCTGTTAGGGAGAAAGTTACCCCTCCAGCTCTTGCCCTAATGTCTGACAATCCAGTTTCTCCCAGTTTGCCCCTGGTGCCTTTTGAGCTGCTGCCCCAGTGCTGAGCTTGGAGGGAGCAAGTCCAAATAAGTCTGTGTGGGCCCTTTAAGGGGAACACCTGGACTCCAGCAGCCCTCTGTCTAAGTCAGCCACAATTCTTACTGGTTTTTACACTCAGAATTTATGGGAACTTCTGTTCCTAAACACTGAAACCCTGGGCTGGGGAGCCTGGTGTGGGACTGGGACCCCTCACTTCTCAGGAGGGACCTCCACAGCTGAGATATCTCCCCTGATTTTTATCCAACACACATGGGTGTGGGACCGGCCAGTTCTGGTGTGGCCTCTTCTTCATATCCTTAGTTATAGGACTTCTGTTCAGCTAGATTTCAGGTGGTTATGAATAATGGTTGTTTTGTAGTTTAGTTGTAATTTTTATGTGGTTGTGGGAGAATTCAAGTACCACATCTACCTATGCTGCCATTTTGCCTGGAACCCCAAAACCTAGCCTTAATAAATATTTATAACCTGTCCTCTCCCCTTCCCATGAACTCCCACAATGTTGTAATTATGTGGGATTTTAGTTCTAAATTTTATATATTAAATAATAAATATGTTATTAAATAATTAATACTCAATTATAAATTATGCTTATATTTTGTTCAATATTGCTTCCATACTTTCCTATTGAATTCATTTTAATATCCCTGAGTTATATTCTCTATTAATTATTTCATATAAGGTTCACAAGTGATGTATTTTTAAGTGTTTGTTGTTCACAAATGTCCTATTTTACCTTCATATTTGAACAATAGGTTGATATGTTACAGAATGCTACTGTCTCACAGCTCTCTGAAAATACTAATTATACACATTCTGAAGTCTCCTTTTAGTTGCTCTATTAATCATGTACCTTCAGATATTTCTTTTTTTTCCTTCTGTTAAATGTGATACTTGTCTTTTGTGATGGCTGTTGTCCTCTAACATCCTGATTTGGACTTGTGAGGTTGTCATTTATTAGCTCTTTCTTTATAGCCTGTCTGTGACGTCAGCTTGTCTCCAATGACTAAACTAGAGTCCTGGCACAAGAGCTCCTCGTTCCTTGTGGGCTTCGCCAACCACCCCAGATATTGCCTCCCAGATTTGCAGCTATTCCCTGGAAGAGGAAAGGAAGTAGCTCACCCTCATGCTGCTTTCACAGCAACTCCCAACCAGGCCCCTCTTATTCCTTATCCACTGCCTCTCAGCCCAGTGTTCCCTGGGGCCATCTTCACCTCTTCCTTACCTTCTCCTGTACCTTTTTCGGGCTGTGGATTCCTCCTTCAATTTAATCTCATCTAAACTCTAAGTTTCAGAGATTCCTCGTAAATTCTGATGCACTGACGCTATCTTTCTCTTTCTATATATTTAGAGGTAGGAAGAAAAGAATGTGAAACAGCTCAATCCATCCCTTTGGCCTAATTCCCAACCTTACTAACATTTTTTTAAAGTCACGCACACACACACCGTTTATATTTTAACACTAAATCTAAATAAAGTATGAGGTCTGCATTGCTACCTCTCCTCAATGGTAAACCATATTATTTCTGTGACATGCTTGGAATGGGCAACTTTCTTAACAATACGTCTACCAAAAAGTCGTTCTCTGAATTTATTTTTCTCTCTCTTTTAGAAAGGAAATTTATATTAACTGATAAGGAATTGTTGGTTTTGGTTTGACAACTCCTTGTTATTTTGTCCACTTCTTTGCCTCTTTCCTTCTCCACCTCAGCCAGCTTTGCGGAGCCTTGGAGCCTGCGTAGGACCATCATGGGATTTTAAGTTCAGTGTGCTTTAAGGCTCCTTCTTTTCTCTAATTCCAAAGTTTGGAATTTGCATTTAGATGAAAGTATGAAGACCCTGTGTCAGAGGCCGCAACTACACACCCAGGGCCAAATAGACAAGGCTATAGAAATGTGGTCCACTCAATTTACCTCCACATGCACACAGCCAAGATGGGCTCACACATTTCACACCAGTCAGCCTTTCAGAGAATATGTCTGAGGAGCAGTAGCAACCTCTGTCCATTGATGTAGACGCTGTGCTTTAAGGTGAACCTTTCTTTGGTCCCTAAAGTAAATCTGCTTGTGACTGCTAAATACTGTCACATATCCCGCCCCCCCCCCCGTCCCCCGAACTGTAATATAAGCAAACAAACAAGCAAAAAATGTGTCGGTGACTAGATACACAGTGGAAGACAATTTAATATAACGATTAAGAGCCCAGATTCTGCTTGAATTCAGATTCTTCTATTTATCAAATGTGTGACCTTAGCCAAATGACTTAACTGCTCTGTGCCTCAGTTTCCACATCTATAAAATGTGGACAGTAGTAGTATCTGATTCTGAGAATTGTTATCAATATTAGATAATTTAATATATGCAAAGTATCTAAAACGGTACCTAGCACACAGCAAGCAATTGCCACTTAACATGCGCAGAACAATAGACTAAGCTGTGCCTCTGTTTCGGAAAGAGTGCCTCTCTCGGCACCTTTCTCACTTCCCAGATAGAGATTATGGGAATGGCAATGCTGCCAAGCAGACCACACAGAGAGTGTGGAGATGACAAGTCACCGTCAGACTATTATTGGGCTGGTGCCCAGGTGCCCTCAGGAGAAGTGTGACTCTGTGTCCTTCAGATCTCTTAAGAAAGTCCAGAACAACTCCCTGCAGCTCAGCAAACTCATCAGCCCGCATCTGCTTTGGGAATCAAGTGGCCCGTAAGAACAGAGCTGCTGTCTGGGTCTCACACATTCCCCAGGTACAACTCACAGAGCCTGTCCCCACTGCTTGGACAACAGGCTGCTGCCTGGATCATGTGCAGGATCAGGTACTGCAGTTATAAGCTCTGCAAACAGCAAATGACAATTGGCCATAGTCCTGTTCAAGTCATACTCACTTCTAGATAGCATCTCTTAAACAGTCCTGGGGTCCAGGTCGACTAGAATTGATTGTGAAGACACCTTCACTGCCAAGGCCCTGCCAAGGAGTCTCTTTTCAGACCCTTATCTTTATTTAGCCAGCATCCACTGGATTAAAAATGTCAGCTTAGAGCCCTGGCTGGTATAGCTCAGTGGATTGAGCGTGGGCCTGCGAATCAGAGGATCGCGGTTCGATTCCCAGTCAGGGCACATGCCTGGGTTGCAGGCCAGCTCCCAGCAGGGGACACACAAGAGGCAACCCTACATTGATATTTCTCTCCCTCTCCCTCTCTTCTACCCTTTCCCTCTAAAGATAAATAAATAAATAAATCTTTAAAAAAAAATGTCAGCTTAAGTTCTTGGGGAGGGTGGGGAAGGACTATTAGAAAGGAGTTAAAATGGTGTGGCTCTTGGGTTATAGAAAAGAATAGAATTTGCTTATGGTTCTTGGGCTGGAAGTGAAAAAAGAAAGCAGACTAATGAATGGGTTTTTTCCCCCCTTCCTTTCATATTGACTAGATGGATTATAGTTTGTGCAAATATTTTCTTGGCCTTCCCCCTCCCTCTTGCCTTGTTACTTTGGCCTCACAGCCTCGTTTAAGAATGCATGTGTTTACATGACTCATTAATGCAACAAGTCTATTTACTAAATCCTAGAAATCAATAGTCTAGTTGGAAGATGTGACCTCTGCCTTGTTTTCCTGGAGATGGTCTCTGAAAGCATGGGGTTTCTGAAAGCACATCATGTGCACACAGAGCTCTGTCATTTCTTTGTGCGTGCAGTGGGGCAGGGGGAGGGGAGGACACGTGCAGTCCTAACCCAGCCAGCTCTAAGGGAAATGCATTTCACCAGAGTATGCCTTGACTAGGCTAAGACACATGAGTGCCCTGGAGACTAATAATTTGCTTTCTCAGCCAATGGATATTCATTAAAATATTGACAAATATTGACAAATGAGGGATGAATTAAGAGCATATAGAATCCCTGTGGCAACTTCTCACCTCTCTGCCACCCCAGCAGTTCACTTTTGCCTCCACCTTGCATAGCTACCTCAGCAGAACAGCCCAGCAATTAACCAAATCTATGCTCTTTACAAGGCAGTTTAGTAACTTTAGGGCCTGATAAGGCCCATGGGTTCATTACCCCTCTCCTCCACTCAGAACATTATACCAAATTATTTCAGCATTTCCACCAAAACAATTCTTACCCAGAAAGGAATTCTGGTCAGTATGAATTTCCCCATCTCATTACATTTCCAGGGATGCCTTTGTGCCTTTTTTGTATCAACTCCTAGACAGCCCAGGCCAAGGCAGAATGGGGATCAGGTGGGAAGAAGGAGGAGGGGGTGGGAAGGCAGCTGTGCCCTCAGCCTTGGGACAGGCCTTCTGGTAAGGAGGGCAGGCCAAAGACACTAAAACATTTTCTAAAGCAAAGCAAAACAAAATGTATAAGAATCTAGGGGTGAAAGCGCCCAAGAATGGAAAGTAATGGTGAAATGCCAGCTTTGAGCTTATGGAAAATCCTTCATAGCATATACAGGGATTTAGTTTCTAATGTTCTCTTTGCAAACTCCTGCATGGAACATTTGAGTTGGTCTCAGAGAAAAGTCATGGCTCCATCTTCTAAATCATGCTCTCCAACAGAAACTAATAATACCCTTACCAGTACGGCTCACTGGGTTGGGTGTTGCCCTACAAACCAAAAGGGCACCAGTTCAATTACCAGTCCAGGCACATGCCTGAGTTCCAGGCTAGGTCCCCATCTGGGGGCATGTGAGAGGCAACTGATCAATGTTTCTCTCCTTCTCTTTCTCCCTCCCTTCTCTTCTCTCTAAAAATAAATAAAATCTTTCTAAAAAAAAAAAAGAAAAGAAAAACTAATTAAGAGCCACATAATGTAATTTTATGTTCCCTAATAGCCACATTTTAAATAGTAAAAAGAACCAGGTAAAATTAAATTTAATACCTTTTAATCCAATATGTCCAAAACAGCATCACTTCAACATATACGCAATATTAAAATTCATTAACTTAGTTTGTACTGTGTATTGGGTAACACAGTTATTGAAGCCCTTAGCCTCATGGAAAGATCAGTCCTTGTTCCCAGGGACTTTTCATTCTGAAGAGACAGCGGAAATCTGAAGACCACCTGTGTGTGATTTTGAGTTATCTGAAGGCTTATTCCAGAAACAAAGAGATGATCATCTACTTTAGTGACCAGAGGTTGAGCTTTGAAACTCAGAAGTCAGACCTAGAACCTCAGCTCTACCTCTTACTAATGGTGACTTTGAACAATTTACTCAACTTCTCCATGTTTCAGTTTCTTGACTTCATATGGTTGTTTTGAGGCCTGGCTCTCACCAGCACAGAGAAATATTAGCTATAATGATATAAATTATAAAATCTTTATTATCATTGATATTTTTACTAAGAACCTGGTATATTCTCTTGTCTTTAGATCCTTGAAAAGCAAGATTTCTAATTTATCAATGACTGACAAAGCCCTATGCTGAGAGAGAAAGATAGATAACTAGTTAGTCAATCAGTCAGTCAGCTAGTTGAGTGTAAAAAGATAAAATGAAAATAGGAAAGAGAACATCAACATAGGGAAACAGGAAACAAGAATTCCCTCAATTTGCCCTGTTCTCTGTCTGAACACATTGAAGAACAAATGAATTCAGGGTTTGATAAGTAGGGACATTTCCTGACTGCCAGATGGCTGGAACATAAGGAACAGAAAGACCAGAGCCCTAAGGGCACATCAGCTCAGAGTACAATTTCATGGTCTATGGAGAAGGGAAGGAAGGAAGGAAGGAAGGAAGGAAGGAAGGAAGGAAGGAAGGAAGGAAGGAAGGAAAGAAGGAAGGAAGGAAAGCTCTGCAATTCTACCCTAAGTTCCTGCTCCCTGGGCAGCAGAGCAGTCCTCATAATACATTTCCCTCTTCTCTGTCAGGATTGCCTCATCTCAGGATCTGTTTCTGATAGTATGTGATAAAAAGAGACTCCCAGTCAGGATGGAGGCATATGTAAACATGCTTCACTTCCTTGCACAACTACAGAAAAAATTACAACAAGACCACAAAATAAATATCAACCAGAACCATCAGGAAACTGAGCTGTATAGAAGTATGACAACCAAGGATTTAAAGAATCCACATTCATCCAGATGGGTAGCAGGGGAAGAGATGCAGAGATGGGCTGAGAGGCAGAGATCCAGCATGGAACAGAGAGGTGGTGAAACAGGTGGTCCCACAATTACATGTGGTAGATAAAAATCATGCGGGATACCTCAGGAGTGAGTGATCCCAGCCCCAGGCCAGAACACACAGCCCAGGGTTCCAGAGCCAGGAAGACAAATACCCATAACTTCTGTCTGTAATAACCAATGGGGTTATTGGTGGGTGGCAGAAAAAACTGCCAGATTTTCAGGAGACTTCTCTTAAAGGGCCCAAATGGACTTAGGACTTACATGGACCTACCACCTCTGGGATTCGGCACCAGGACAACAACAGGAAGGGAACCAGTTGCATACAAGGAGAAATTGAAGTGACTAGAAACAGAGTGAATGCTGGGACACAGTTTCCTCCCTGGTGAACCTCCACAAGCCAGGTAGAGGCATTGTCCCATCTCTGTGCCCTCCTCTCACCACAGAGCCACGAACTGGTGAAGCAGGTTGCTCTGCCCTGGCATTTATCTAAGGCTCTGCCCCACACAACTCATAGGTGCCTTTTCTACAATAGACTACGCTACTGAGGGAGGGTGTCAAAGCAGCTCTACCTAATACACAGAAACAAATACAGGGAGGCTGTCAAATTGAGGAGTAAAAGAAATATGGCCCAAATGAAAGAACAGAACAAAACTCCATAAAAAGAACTAAAAGAAATGGGGAAAACCAACCTATCAGATGAAGAGTTCAAAACTCTGGTTATCAGGATGTTTAAAGAACTTACTGAATATGGCAACAGCATACAAAAGACCCATGCAGAAATGAAGGTTACATTAAGTGAAATAAAGAAAAATCTACAGAGAGCCAAAAGTGGAGACGATGAAGCTGAGAATCAAATCAACAATTTGGAAGATAAGAAAGAAAAAAGCATTCCATCAGAACAGCAAAAAGAAAAAAAGACTTCAAAAAAATGAGGCTAGAATAAGGAGCCCCTGGGACATCTCCAAATGTACAAACATCTGAATTATAGGGATGCCAGAAGGAGGAGAAGAAAAGCAAGGAATTGAAAACTTATTTGAAAAAATAGTGAAAGGAAACTTCCCTAATTTGGAGAAGGAAATACATATATAAGTCTAGGAAACACAGAGAGTCCCAAATAAGTTGGACCCAAAGAGGACCACACCAAGATACATCATAATTAAAATGCCAAATGTTAAAGATAAAGAGAGAATCTTAAAAGCAGCAAGAGAAAAGCAGGGAGTTACCTACAAAGGAGTTCCCATAAGACTATCAGCTGATTTCTCAAAGCAACTTTTCAGGCTAGAAGGGATTTGCAAGAAGTATTAGAAGTGATAAAAAGCAAGGACCTACAATCTAGATTACTCTATCCAGCAAAGCTATCAGTTAGAATGGAAGGGCAGATAAAGTGCTTCCCAGACAAAGTAAAGCAAAAGGAATTCATTATCACCAATTCATTATATAAAATGTTAAAGGGACTTATTTAAAAACAAGAAGAATATCAAAACTATGAACATTAGAATGACAACAAAGTCACAACTACCAATAACTGAATCTAAACAAAAAAAAAACCCTAAGCAAACAACCAGAACAGGAACAGAATCATAGGTATAGAGATCATTTGGAGGGTTACCAGTTGGGAGAGGGAAGGAAGGAGAGAATAAGGGAAAAGGTGCAGGGATTAAGAAGCATAAATTGGTAGGTACAAAATAGACAGGGGGATGTTAAGAATAGTATAGGTAACAGAGAAGCCGAAGAACTTATATGCATGACCCATGGACATGAACTAAGCGGAGACTGATGGAGGGAATGGAGGTACCAGGTGGAGGGAAGCAAAGGGGGAAAATTGGGACAACTGTAATAGCATAATCAATAAAATAAATTTAAAAATACTATGTGATAAAAAGACAGTGTGAATTAGGGCATTAAGGAAGGGCAATATAAAGTCTCTGACACTGTAGGACCTTAGTTCAATCTCCCATCTAGCCTCCCCAAATGTCTTGCTTACAAGTCACAAAAAGTTCTTTTAGTCTGTGCGTGGCCATTTGTACAAGTAACCTCATTAGTTGGCAACATGGGTTACAGTTCTACATGTGAGAAAGATCCCCGCTATGGAGCCAGATGTGCTTTTGCTTTAAGTTCCAGTGTACTCCCAGCCTTAGTTTTGCCCCCTGGACATGCATAATATCACTTCCATTTCTTGCCCTTCGTAGAGTCTGCTACATTTTTTAATGTCACTTTAAATTGCAGTGCACAGCATGAAACATTCTCGTCCTGATATGCACTGGGCAGTGTGTGGTACTGTGGACCATTGTTTGGGTGGGAGACACAAGTTTGGCAGCCCCATTGCACATCAGCCTTACCCTCCCTCCCCTTCTCCCACGGTAAGTACTGTTTCCTTCCACAGTGTCTCCCATACCTTCCCCCACCTCACCCAACCCCACTCCCTCCCTGCCTCATCCTGGGCCTCATCAACGCTTATCTGGATTATTGAAATGGTCTCGGATGGCTTACCTACCCCCAGCCTCTCACCTCTGCAATCCATCTTCACCCTGTTGCCAGGTAATTATTTTTCTGATCCATAAATCAGTTCATATCCCATTCTTACACAAAAACAATTACAACTCCTATTGCCTTCTGAATAAGACTTAACTCCATGGTACAGCATTCAAATCTCTCAGTGATCCTGCTTTAAGCTATTCTCTTGGCCTTAATGTCCTCTACACCCTTCCAGCCCTGCCAGACCACTTGTCATTCCCCTCAGCCTCAAATATTTCATTCTTGCTCCCTGGTTGTAGAAAGCTTTTTGATCATCCTCCAAAGCCCAGAATAAATGTCTTTTCTCCACGTTGCCTCCAATAATCTTCTCCTTGGAAACCCTAGAGTATATTAGTTGTATTTCCTTATTGGATCATTCATTTATCATTTCTTTTGCTCCTTTATTTTTTCCTTTCAGCAAGACACTGCCCCTGTACTCAGGAGGTTCCAATCTAATGAAAGAGCTAGACAAGCAAAGAGCAACAGAATCATGAGTACTCTGCAGGGGAATGGTGCGTCTAACCAGGTAGACTTTGGTGTCGGGGAACATTTCACAGTGACCAGGACATTAACACTGAGTCCTAACATGACAGGGAGTTCCAGGCAGAGAGCACTTTCCATGGAAAAGCCACATGACTAGTGAGATCATGGGTCATTTAGAGAAACAAACATGAAACTTTGTGGCTGATTTGTAGCGGGAGGATGGGGTACTGTGGAGACTAAGCTGCAAGCCTGGCCAAGGTCAGTTCAGATAGGAGGACCTTGAAGGTTGTGCGTCAGAGTGTGGAGAGTCCTTTAAGGCAGAGGAGTGACCTGCTGAGATCGTGAACTTAGTGATTTCATTTTAGCAACATGTGAAGAATAGAACAGTTTGCAGTAAAAACAAAGAGACCTGTTATGAGGCTGGAACAAAACTACAGACAGGGCAGTGGGTCCAAAGATTGCTAAACAGATTCAAAAAATACTAAGAAGTGGGAACTTGAGTGAACTTAAATGTGAACAGAGAAGAATGATAAATGCTGGGTCTCGATTTAGCTTTTACTTTATTTTGTCTTTTTTGTATGAGATACCTAAAAGTAGCACTGCCCTTGACAATGCTTACAGTCCCTGATAACAAGCACAATTTCCCAATCCGCGCTAGGTCCCCCTGTGGCCGTCAATGGTGTCTTGCACAAGTTAGGTCTAAATAAGCTTTTGCCAAATTTTTCAAAACACTTAATTTTGGGTAGGTAAGTTTGATTTGTAATAATGTCCACCAGGCACAATGTTTTCAAAGGAATGCTTCTATAGGAATACCACTTTGAGAAAGGCCTACAGTTAGGTCATTCCATATTCATCCTCCATTACTCATCCCACAACTATCTACTGAGCATCTCTCACAAGCAGGAAGCCTTTGAGGTGATGGAATCATTTATAGTGCTAAATAAGACAATAAGTGTCCAGCCTTAATAGAGCATATTCTGTCAGAAGAAGACAAAAATAAATAAACAAAACTAAAATATCAATTCACATAGGTATACCTTCAAGGAGAAAACATAAAGTAAGAAGTAAAACAACTGACCAAGGAGGTAATAATTAAGCTATAAACTGGATGACAAGAAGGCAGCGAAGATATGTGAGAAGAGTATTCTAGACAGAGGGGAGAGCACAGTGCAGATATTTTGTACGTAGGGACTGACAGGGGAGGGGAGGAGAGTGCCTGGGGATAAGTTCAGAAAGGCGGGAAGCTATCCAGGGCTTCATAGGTCCTGAAAAAGAGCTTAGATATTTAGCAGGAGATGGGTATAACCTGACCATGAAGATATTACTTTCCCGTAGAGGTTATCAAAAAAAAAAAAAAAAAAAAAAAGCCTGTCCTGGCTGGTGTAGCTCAGTGGATTGAGTGCCAGCCTGTGAACTGAAGGTCGCCGGTTCAACTCCCAGTCAGGGCACATGCCAGGTCCCCAAATAGGGGTGTATGAGACGTAACCAGATGATGTATCTCTCACACAGCAATGTTTCTCTCTCTCTCTTTCTCCCTCCCTTCCCATCTCTCAAAAAATAAATAAATAAAATCTTTTTAAAAATACAAACAAACAAACAGATCCTTAGATTCTTGGAGAAAAGCAGAACACTTTTCCATGGCTGTGCCATTCCTGAGAATGTTCCACAGGGAACCAGCCAACTCATATTTGTGACCTTCATTTAGTAAAATTCACCTGGGTGTTGCTCCAGCATCGTTAGTAATACAGCATCTGTATTATTTATCCAGTTATAGGAATGTACACAGCACTTGGTTCAACAGGGGATGCTGAGCCTACCACGGGACAAAATCTCTATTCAGAGCCTGCTGTGTACTCGGGCTTGACTTCTGCTACCTGCCTCTCCTTGGAGCGTGGGGACCAGGGACGTGGTGGTGGAGCAGGACAGAGCCTACAGAGCCTGTTATGACTGGAGCACTGTCCAGAGATGCAAGGGATGAGAGGGGGCTGGCACACTGGCATTGCCAGATGGTGGCCAGGGAGAAAAAGCAACAGTTGTAAGTGATGAGACTAAGGCTGAAAGAAAGGGGAAATCAAGGTCGAGGAGCAAATTTGTCTTTGAGCCTCTTACAATGACATAGTAATTCGGCATCAAAATCACAGCTGTGGGACACTGCTGCCCCACGTAGAATTACCTCTGTTTCTTCTAGTTGCCCCAAGAAGAAACAGAGGTAATTACATCTCAAGTTCCCATGAAAGGGGAAAAAACAAAATAACCAAAGAAAGAAGTTAAACTCTAACAAGAAGCTAGATATAATGAGCTTGCCATTTTCCTCCCCTTCATTTTCACACCAGGTCTTCTCAGTACCTTGAAGAGCCAAGAAAATTTTTTATTTTTTATTTTAAAATTAAAATTGTATTTATCTTTAGAGAGAGGGGAAGGGAAGGAGAAAGAGAGGGAGAGAAATATCGCTGCGCAAGAGAAACATCAATTGGTTGCTTTGCACACCCCCCCAATTGGAGACCTGGACCACAACCCAGGTGGGTACCCTGACCAGGAATCAAACCAGTGACCCTTCAGTTTGCAGGATGACGCCCAACCCACTGAGCCACACCAGTTGATGTACCAAGAGAAGTTTTTAGAATAAGAAAACAGAGACTTAGAACAGGAACTCACATAGAAAGGAAAAATATCAATGGCAAACAGTTCTCTGGTTAGCAAATGCTGTTTTATTTTCTTTTATAAAGATTAAAAATACAAGAGCTTACCATTATCCTCCTGTCCTGACCCTCTTCCCTCAAAAAAAAAAAAAAAATTCCCCATCCATAGAAGAAGACTGTCTTCAAATATCTCTAAACTCAAAGATGATTGTTCCTTCTGCTTGTTATAAATGTGGTTGGGGCCATACTGTACGCACAGGTCCTGGGCTCTTTTGCCCAATCACTGAAATTTCACCAACGCCCTCACAGTCGAATGGTGCCCATGTGGTAGTGATCTCACAGATACACCACTGTAATGCTTCATTATGGTTTTCATTGGAAGGGGTAGTTGGGGGGGAGGGATCCTGCATGGCTTCCAACATGTACCAAACACTGCTGTCAGAATTTTACCCACAGTAGTAGCCTGAACATGTCATTCTAATCACAAGGGAATCATGTTGGCTCCTTGTCAAGTATTGAATTGATTCTAAAATTGCTTTGATGACTTAGATATTCAGGGCACAGTTTGGGGCCTCTGTTTATCTCTCCATATGAGCCTAGTTACAGCTTGAGAGCATTTAAAACTTATTCCATTGACCATTTAAAAATACTGGTTTAAGTACCGCGGAGCGTGTGCTTTCAGTTGCTGTTGCAGAGTCTCACATTTGGAGTTCATTCCTGGCCGGCTTCCAAAGCACTGAATGAATAGAGCTATTTAAGCTGAAATTTCAGTTTTATCTTTACACAGAACGCTTCTGAATTAAACATATACATAAGTTGTGCATGATTTTATTTTGGATTATATAGCAACGTGAGATCTTGAAAGAAGATACAAGGAAAAAAAACCCTAAAACATCACCCTATGTGCAGGTTAGATTGATCACATGTTAGCTAGTTCACCTTCTGAGTTTAGCCAGGTGTTCCTTGCAGCAGGAGGTTTGACTTTTGCCCAAGTCTCCCAACAGGATTGGCAAGAAAATCTTGCCAACATAGAGTGAAAATGCAGAACTGAACTAGAGAGATTAGACTTTTGTTCACCTAGGAATTGACTAATAAAGGAAAAGTGGAGGAAACTGAGACAAAAACCCGGAGGAAATCTGGACTGCAGATCTGAGGGAATGGCTACGCTTTTGCTCTCTGTGTTAGATTAGTGAGGATGACAATTAGTTGAAATTAGGAAAATTAAAAGCAAGATAGGAATTTGACAGCCTGGAAAACCGGAGTTCCCAGGAGCTCTGCTTGTCCTGTCATGACTGGCTGATCCTCGCACATTGTCCCCTGGAGGGGATGCAACACATAATTCCCGATGCTCATGGACATGTTTGATGGATTAAACTAAAAGCTAACCTGGGATATCCATTACATGGCAAGCTTCATGCTTGATACATGTGAACTTTGTAGAAAATATTTATCATGGGAGGCAGAGATGAGTCAGCCTACTTCTTAATATTCATAAGGTCAATGATTATGTTTCCCAAAGTCTAGAGAGCTAATGATTTCACCTGACCATGCTTAATTTCTATCTACATTGGAAAGAAGTCAGTTGCTTCAGTGCTGTCTCCAGAGAATGAGAATACCCTTAAGTCATCTTCTTGGGTGTTACATGATAGCCAGCAAGTCCAGAATTAGCATTCTGCACCCCCTTTCAGGATTTAATGTACTTTGGAAAAGAAAAAGGAAGAAAGAAAATGATGTTACAGACAATCCTCGCCATATTCTATCAATACAATCATTTCATTTTTTAAAACACAGGGTCTAAATGCTGCATTCATTAGAGAAAAGTATATTGAATTTGGGTCAGCAGACCAGTGACAGGACAGCTGAAGTATTCACAGCTTTTAGGTTGCCAACCCAGGTCATAAAGGGATACAACCTAAGGTCAAGGCAAAATATCATCAGGCTCTCTGTGCTAGTCAAGGCAGTTCATAATAATGGCTTTAAGCCTGAGCATCACATCAGAGGTGGCTTTCCAGTGACGCTAATGACATTCAGCTTTAGGACCCCTCACTTTGCACAACCCATGAAGTGGCCACCTTGTTTCACAGTGCCCTGGACCACAAGTTCGTGGGTGGTAAAGGAAAAAAAGTTTTGCAATGCATGGAGCCAGAAGCTACTTAGGTGCTTTTTGTTTTTTTTTTTTTTTCTGAATTTATGGTGTTTGTGGTATTTGATAGTTTTTTTTTCCATGTATAATTTATTGTGATTTCTCTTCTCATTCTAAGTTAATATTTATTTTTATATCTAACTTACATGTGTAATTGTGTATATTTTCTTCAAAAGAACCCTAATAGCCTGAATCCACCCACCAATAATTCAAGGCAATATCCAAGTCAACCAGACAGCATCAGAGAAAATAAGTAAAGGGTTAGTGCAGTAAAACTTCCAGGAACCCGAGACTGCAGAAGCTGAAAGGGGGATGTGATCAACACTGCTAGAGATTCCGATGTAGCCTCCAGATATACTTGCCCTGACCAATTCTGCCTGACCAGTTCATCAAGGAATTCTAAACGGATCTTTCGCTCTTCACAGGAAAGACAGAGTACCACTGAAGCATTCCAGCAAGGGTCGCAAATCATGTGTCATATTTCTTCACACCACTGTTATCATCCTCCTAGGGCTGGACAGAGTGCCCTGCTGAAGAAACTGTGACAATCTATCACTTTCACTTGGTTTAACTTCTGTTATTACAGAAACTCAAGTTATGGCAGTGTCAAATCTGGGAGCCCCTCCCTATCACCTCTAATCCCCATTTGTGCTCCTCCAGGGTGCCAAGCTCCTCATACCTTCCAGGATGAAATATGAAATGAAAACCAAGCTCAGTGTGATTTACTTAATCACTAGAACGTATTCTTTCTGTCATTCCTTAGAGCTCTCAAATACTCTTTTGCGAAAACCCAAGGCTTTGTGTAATGTTCTGTTGTGATTTTATTATTTTTCAACCTCTCCATTTTCATAGCCCATCTATAAACCGTACTCCAATGGATATTAATTAATAAAGGAAAGTAGCTGACAGAATGTAGCATGGTGTCAGCCTCTGCGATTACAAACTTCATTTGATATACAAAGCATAACTGGGGCCCTGAGGTCTTAAGCAGTTTAAGTCCATCACATGGGTTAAAATAAGGTATTTTCAATATAGACAGGCTATTTGCACATTATTCTCATACAGAATGATAGCAAACTGGAGACAGATATTGTTTTTTTTAAAGCTAATATCTTTGAAAGTGTAAAGAATAGGCAAGTTTAAATCCCACAGATTAAAACTGACAAGCTGTTTCTGCATATATGAAAATACCTTTAAGTATACATGCATTAATTATGTGGATACTTTATAGCATTGATGTTACAGCAACCATTTTAAACCCACATTCTCAGAGATCCGTTGTCAGGTCTTCATTGGTTAAAATTTAACCTTTTGTTCAACAACATCAGACTACAAGCATAATAAACTGTAGTTCCACTATTTCAAATGTTCACAAATAAAGACAACACCAGATATGAACACCAAAGATACTATCCTTACCTATACTTACCAACACCACATAAATAAGTTTTACCAGCAAGATACCTAAACCACAAACAGCACCCTATGATAGCCAGTCTTCAAGACGACACCAACCACCCCTGCCTCCTAGGACCCCCCCTCTCTCACAGTCTCCTCCCACCTTGTATCGGGTTTGGTCCGTGTAGCCAATAGAATATGGCAGAAGTGATGCTGTGTCACTTTTGAGATTATGTTACAAAAGGCTGTGGCTTCTAATGCAGTCTCTTATTCTTTTACTTTCTCTTACCCCCTAACCCTCCCCTGGACACATTACTTCCTCTGAGGGAAGCAAACTGCCATGTTGTGAGCAGCCCTGTGGAGAGGCGCCTGTGGTGGGAACACTGAACCTCCTGCCAAGAGCCAGTAACTGAGGCCTGCCAGCCTCCACCTGAGTGGCGAGAGATTTGACTGGTACAGCCCCACCCCGACCCCCAACAATGAGTCCAAACTTCACTAACCTATTGGTAGAGGGCATATCTCTATGACTTCATAGACATGAACAAAGCCTGTGTATGTATTTAAAAATGAGAGGGTCACATGCTGAAGAAATAATCATCTCCCTTGTTCACCAACATACAAAAGTGCAGTTAGAGGCCCTGAAAGTGAGGTAGACTGAAAACAAAATTACCAACGGTTCTGTTCCATTTCAACTTCAAGCTCATCATGTCTTCCTAACCCAGAAGAAAACTATAAATGCAAGCCCCACAACTTAGAGGCATATTTAAATCATATTGCACTGGATTTCTTGCAGTAGATTTCTTTGAATATGACTTTGCATTTGCTGTGCATTTAGAGATTGTTTCTGATAAGTCAATCAATGCTTTTCAGAAACTGTTAACTTATGCAATATGTCAAATAAGAAAAGCATTTGTTAATCTACCAAGGGAACAGAATATGAAACATTCAATTCTGAAAGTTCCCATGTTAGAGGTCAATAGCTGCTAATTCACTGATCTATCTAGTGCAGATTGTATAGACAAGAAATCAATATTTCTAAACCCAAACTTTGGAAAGAAGCAGAACGGATTTCCAAGTGGCTATGTATATTTTAAGCTGCCCTTTTCTTTTTCTTTCTTCTCCTTCCCATATACGATCCTTGTGAATTTTTCTGCTACCATATTCTGGAAGGAACAGACTATGTCTAATTCATTTCTGAATCCCTCTCACAGTGCCTACCACAGTGCAAGCACACACTAGATACGTCAAATGGTTTGATTTTAACCAAGCCCTTTCTTCCTATGCAAAATCTAATGAGATCCTATGAAAGAGAACAATAGACAGTAAAATAAAAAGTGAGTAACATTCCAAGAAAGCAAGAGAAGTAATACATAGGCACATTGTAATATCCTCCTAATGAATTCTTGCTTGATTCAAAGATGAAATGTATTCAGTATACTAAAGTAGAACAAGAACTGATTTGTAACCAAGAAAAATTTAAACCCAAAGCAACATGTATTCTCTTATTCTGCAAATCTGCCAAAACAAAGTAAGGATTTTTCTGATTCTACAGAAATTACCAATCTTCATACATTTTAAACAATTAAAACAAGAGAAGTGTTATATTTTATGTAACAATGGGTAATGGTGAGTAATTCTTTCCATATATCTTTGCACTGAAAATGTTTTTCCATGAAGAATCGATTGCTACTCAATCCTGGAATTTGTCTCATAAAATCCACAAAACTAGTTAGTCTTCCAGGAGAGAGTAGATGCCATCAACATCTCATTCCAGGCAACCAGGAAATAGAACTTTATTTACAAGGTTAAAATAGAAGCTGCAATAAATAATTACTGCCAGAAATCTAAAAATAACTTTACTCCTAATTACTATAAAAATAATACAGGGAAATTTCGGAGCCCTATTTTCTAGCACTTCCTGGCTATGCAAATGTCAAAGTGTCACTTGGCAACCGTTGGACAAACAGAGTTTTGTGTCAACCAAGACAAAGCAACTGATGAGGGCTGAGATGTCTTCAGCAGAGGAATGGGCAGCTGGGGGTGGGGGTGGGGGTGGCAGTTCCTCTATGAACAAGATTATTATCTGTCCCCTACCCCAGCCCTTTCATATTTTTTGCTTTCCCCAAAAGTCTCTTGTTAATTTCCCATTTGACTGAATCAAGAGGAAACGTTCTGAAGTATTGAATAAGCATCTGGCCATAATGCAAAACAACTGTGCTGGTGAATCAGCACCTTTATAAAATTGAGTTTGACCAATGAAGCAAGCATCCTATGAGAACTTTTGTGTTCAACATCTGTCACTAACTGAGATATTTCCAAGTGCTCTAAATTTCCTATCTGCTAAATAGTCCCCACATTGCTAATAAGTTCAGACTGACTTTGCTGAACCAATACCCTTCTTGGAATTGGACACCAACTACCTATTACCCAGAAGAATGAAGTATCTGGATTTGAATCTCACTGTATCTATACTAGCTATGTGTCCCTGAGCAAGTTACTTAACCTGATTTCAGCAATGGTAAAGGGAGATAACAGCACCTATTTCCTAAGGTGGCTCGAAGTATTAAAAGAGGCAATGAGCATATCCCATGCTTGGCACAGTGCTGGGCATATGGTAGGTGCTCAGGGAGTGTTGGTTCTTATTAGTCTTATCATTTTTTAGTCTTATTTATGTTGTGAATATTATTACTATTACAAAACTATGAAATGTAGCTTCCTAAAATGAATCCCCAGTGTTATGGTCACATGTAAAAGTTTGGTTATTGTGTACACATTAAGAGGCAATGCTATGAAAAAGCACACCTATCAAGCCCATCCACATACAAAGGTTAAAGAGAAGTCCAGCAGAAATAGGGTTTGGGCACTGTCACCTTGGAACCAATCAAGTGTGCTCGCCTGTCCTATGCCAATCATTAAACTGTTCCTCCTAATGTTCTGCATGACAATTATTTAACACCTGCTATTAAAACACATTCCAACCTTTACTTAAACCCAGACTCTTATACTCTGCATAGTAATTCTCAACTTTAGTGATAGAATTCACAGGATAAGGGATAAAAAGAACTTTGAGGAATTCATCTCCACTCCAAAGAATAAAACCATAGCCAATGGGGATTCTATAATTTACTCATGTCTTTATTCAAATTAAAAGATGAAGACACCAATGAGGGAAACCCAGGAAAACTGTAAGCTAAAAAAAACTCTTCCAGAATAGGGGGGCGGGGGGGAAGCCTCTGAAATGAAGTCTTCATAAAAGCAAAATTCCTGCAGGGCAAGTCGGCTGATTGGTTTTTAATGGAGTGCAAAGTTTAATCCAGTTACAAACTAAACAGCACCTGAATCAAATCAGGATTCCCCCCAGCTGACTATAAAAAGGATCTAAGAGGATACATACCATCCCTGTTGCTTTCCTAAAATGCCTCCTCCATGCTATAGTCATCATTCAATAACATACAGAAACTCTTTACCACCAACTCCTTGAGTTAGGATTTACATTGAGCCAGTTGCCTATTGGGGAAAAAAATAAAACAAAATGCTCTTCTCTTTCTAAGGTCAGGGAGTAATACAAGGCTTATTTGAAATAATGTGAGACAATATGCTTTGGCACAGGGATACCAGTAAATCAAAAGTTAACTTCCATCTATTTTGAACTTAGCAAAAATAAACCAAATAATTGATGTGTTTGAAGTTCTTACGTACAAAAGGACTATCATTTATGTCTATCAGTGGAACTCATCTGGCCATGATTTTTTTAAAGAAGTTATAAGGAAAGATTTGCCATTCATTGAGAAGCTATTATGTGCCAAACAGTACTGATTTATGTAGGCTAAGTCATTTACTCCTTGTAGCAATCCAGTGATGAGAGTTTTCTTGTTCTCATTTTAGAAATAAAAAAAAAAAAGAGACTGATGTTCAAAGAACATAAATGACTGTCAGAGTCCTACAGCTACTAGTGATTCAGCCACCAGAGACCAAAATCCATCCATCGTCTTTGCGGTGCCCCGTTAACCTGCGATGGACCAGGTTACTTCACACACATACACAGACATTAACTTTTACACAAGTTTTTAAAATTAACTTGGGGGTTAAGAACTCAAAACACATTTTGATAAAGAGATAGCATTATAAATGACAGACTTGTGGGCCAATTTGCCAACAAGTATTGAAACCAGAATTTTCCAAAAGTGCTTATTCGATCGATGTTGCTTAATTGTTGGCTATTTTGTTTCTCCTGTCTTTTCTTGGACTAGGTATTTGAGTTTGTGGGAGAAAGAAGGTGAGGAATTGCAATTCATGACTCCAGATATTAGCTGGGGACAATCTTGTTGCAAGAAACAAAGCTCATTTAAATTAAAGTAAAATAGGAAGAAGATAGGCACTGAGGCTAACACCAGAAAGCTGACAGGATATTCTGTCCTCTAGCTCTGAGGATTTACTCCCTGTCTTTGTTCTGCTCTGTGAGGTTACTTCTTTATTCTCTGTCTCTGAAGATAATTTCCTCTGCCTCTCCACACTCAGTGCAAAGAATGCCCCACTTTATATCTTGTCCCAGTTCAAATACATGCCTGAAAAAAAATCTCTGAATAGGTTTGCAAATATTCTTTGAAATATCTGGTTCACTTGAAACTTATATGATTTTTCTGCTCATGCAGCAAAAAAAAAAAAAAAAATGGTGGAAGTTCTCCAAATTCTCAGAGCATAGACTATATCTTAGGCAACTCAGGCTGCTTTAAGAAAATACTGTAAAGTACCTAGGAATAAACCTAACCAAGGAGGTAAAAGACCTGTATGCAGAAAACTACACAACACTGAAGAAAGAAATCAAGGAAGACACAAATAAATGGAAACACATACCGTGTTCATGGATCAGAAGAATTAACATCATCAAAATGTCCATACTTCCCAAAGCAATCTACAGATTCAATGCAATACCTATTAAAGTACCAATGGCATATTTCACAGATATATAACAAACTCTTCAAAAATTTATATGGAACCATAAACAACCCAGAATAGCGGCAGCAATCTTGAGAAAGAAGAGCAAAGCAGGAGGGATCACAATACCTGATACCAAAATGTATTACAAGGCCACTGTAATCAAAACAGCCTGGTACTGGCATAAAAACAGGCACGTGGACCAGTGGAACAGAATAGAGAGCCCAGAAATAAACCCTAGTCTCTATAGTCAATTAATATTCGACAAAGGGGGCAGCAACATAAAATGGAGTAAAAATAGCCTCTTCAACAAGTGGTGTTGGGAGAACTGGACAGCTTCGTGCAAGAAAATGAAACTCGAGCACCAACTTACACCATACACAAAAATAAATTCAAGGTGGATAAAAGACTTAAACATAAGCTGTAACACCATTAAAGTCCTAGAAGAGAACATAGGCAGGAAAATCTCAGATATTACACGCAGCAACATTTTTACTGATATGTCCCCTAAAGCAAGGAACATAAAGGAAAGAATAAACAAATGGGATCTCATCAAAATAAAAAGCTTCTGCATGGCCAAGGAAAACAGTATTAAAATAAAAAGAGAACCGACTGTGTGGGAAAACATATTTGCCAATGATACCTCAGATAAGGGTTTAATCTCCAAAATATACAAAGAACTTACCTGACTCCACTCTAAGAAGACAAGCAACCCAATTAAAAAATGGGCAAAGGACTTGGGCAGACACCTCTCCAAGGAGGACATACAGAGGATCCAGAGACACATGAAAAGATGCTCGATATCGCTAGCTATCAGAGAGATGCAAATTAAAACCACAATGAGATACCACTTGACACCAGTCAGAATGGCCCTCATAAACAAAGCAACAAACAGCAAGTGTTGGAGAGGTTGTGGAGAAAAGGGGACACTAGTGCACTGCTGGTGGGAGTGCAGACTGGTACAACCACTATGGAAAACAGTATGGAATTTTCTAAAAAAACTAAAAATAAATATACCTTTTGACCCAGCAATTCCATTGCTAGGACTATATCCTAAGAACCCTGAAACACCAATCCAAAAGAAACTATGCATCCCTATGTTTATAGCAGCACAATTTACAATAGCCAAGTGTTGGAAGCAACCTAGATGCCCATCAGTAAATGAATGGATCAAAAAACTGTGGTACATTTACACAATGGAATTCTATGCAGCAGAAAGAAAGAAGGAGCTCATACCCTATGCAACAGCATGGATGGAACTTGAGAGCATCATGCTAAGCGAAGTAAGCCAGGCAGTGAAAGACAAATACCATATGATCTCACCTTTAACAGGAACCTAATCAACAAAACAAACAAACAAGCATAATATAACCAAAGACATGGAAATTGGGAACAGGCTGAAAGTCACCAGAGGGGAGAGGGGAGGGAATTTCAGGGGAAAAGGGGAAGGGTTTACAGCAACAAGTATAAAGGACACATGGACAAAAACTATGGGGGGGTGGAAATGGGAGGGAGGTGGGGAGGGTTGGGACAGTGGGTTGGGTGGGAGTAAAAGACAGAAAACTGTACAAGATCAACAATTAAAATAAAAATTAAAAAAAAGAAAAAAGAAAATACTGTAGACTGCACGGCTTAAACAACAGACATTTATTTCTCATGGCTTAGAAGCTGGGAAGCCCAAGATAAAGGTGTCAGTGCATTTGTTTCCTGGTGAATGCACTCTTTTTGCTTGTAGACAGCTGCCTTATCCTGTATCCTCAAATGGAAGAGAGAAACAAGCTCTGTTCTCCTCCTCATCTTATAAGGGCACTAATCCCATCATGGGGCCCACTCTCCTGACTTCATATAAATATAATTACCTTCCAAAGGCCCCTTCTCCAAACACCATCACACTGGGGGCCAGGGCATCAACATATGAATTTGAGGAGGATACAAACATTCAGTCCATAACAATCTGAGAACCACTCCTTGGTTCTCAGGCCCACTCCCTCTCCACCATCATCATCAGTGTCCCCAAGGGAGCTCTCATTGCACAATCCTTGACCCTCTCCTTCTTCCATCCCTAATCTTTCTTCTGCTCCCAGCACTTCTTTCTCTCTGCATCAACTGGCAGAGTCTGTGGAAGAGGTGTTGGCCAAAGACTTTGGAGCAAGAGAAGATTTGGCATTGAAAACTTGAGCATTTCTGTCTTTCAGAGGGGTCTCTGATGGGTATGGCTCCAGATGCAGCAACCTAGGGGCAGATTTAGGGGTAGCCCACTCCAGATTTTATTTCAGGCACTACCATGGTTCTAGAAGCTCGGAAGCCCAAGATAAAGGTGTCAGACACCATACATAGTGTCTTGGACAAGTCAGTTCTTTCCACTAATCCTCAGTTTAAAAGTGGGAGGCCCCAACTGGTATTGCTGAGCTTGTTGAGCATCATCCCACAAAGCAAAAGGTCACCAGTTCAATTCCTAGTCTGGGCACATGCCTGGGTTGCAGGTTCTCACACATGAGAGGAAACCAATCAATGTTTTTCTCTCACGTCAGTGCTTCTCTCCCTCTCTTCCTCCCTTCCCCTCTCTCTAAAAAAATACATAAATAAAATCTTTAAAAAAAAAAGTAGGAGGATCTGAGCAGATGACCCCTAAAGCCCACAGTTCTGGGTCCAGGACACAATGCCAGCTTTGCCATTCCTCCATGTATTGCAACATGAAGTCTGTATAACTATATTTGATGCTTAAGCTACACTTAACCCCATATTACAAATTACCTTATCTGCATACCTATGAATACACTTATTTTAAGTTCTTCCAAAATCACAATAAATCAAAAAGGTTACGTTGTTTTTATGAGTCCTTCACTGCTACTAGCACTCCAGGGAATTCATTTATTTATTCATCTTTTCAACCGCTGCTTAGTGAGCACCTTTTCCAGGCATAAAGAAAAGTACAAGATATGGCAGGCCCTCAAACGAAGCTGAACCTCCTTGGGAAGGGGTAATTGATTACCAAGAAACAACAGCAGACAGAGATTACTAACAGCTTCTATGAGGGCTAACCATTATGGCAGGCTAAAATACTTTTTTAAAGTTCAGAGAAATGAGGGAAAATATCAGTGATGATGTTCCTCTAAAGTGGCTGAGAAAGCTGAGTCCTTACCAGAGCAGCTTCATGAAGTTGTCTTCCAGGGAATTAACAATATCACCAAGACATATAGCAGAAAAATAAGCAGAAAGGAACTGGAGGAGGGAGGATTAATGATTGGCTTGCTTCTATCCTCCATCCAGCCTCAGTTCTTATTCTCTTGCTAGAAGTGGGAAGGTGTGTGGCTAAGAGGGTAAGGGGGTCGGACATCTGTCATTCGTTATGCCAAATTGCAGCAGTAATAAGGACGATTCACTGAAGTACCAGTCAGCCTACCAGCTGTGCATGACCTTTCCGGTCATTTCATTAACACCCATCACCACCACCACAGCCACACGACCCACTAACAGACACCTGTGTTTTACATGATTGAATTTTCCCCCACCTGTATTACTCAGAGTTCTCCACAGAAACAAAAATTTATATATTTATCTATCCTAGAGGTAATCAATTTTGTTTCAATAGATAGATAGATAGGTAGATGTAAAGAGATTGACTTACTATGAGGAACTAGCTCAAACAATCATGGAAGATGAGAAGTCCCATGATCTTCCATCTATAAGCTGCAGACCTGAGATATCTGGTGTTACCATTCAGTCTGAGAACCAGGGGAGCTGAAGGGGTAACTCCCAGTTCAAGGGCAGGCGAAGATGGGACAAGAGATCCCATCCCAAGCAGTGAGGCAAAAAAAAGTGGCCAATTTCTTTTTCCTTTACTTTTTGTTCTGTTCAGCCCCTCAAAAGATTGGATGACAGCCACCCACATTAGGGAGGGCAGTCTTCTTTATGGAGTGCATTGATTTAAAGGCTAATCTCAACCAGAATCACCCTCATAGAAACACCCAGATACATGTTTAATCTGCTCTCTGGACATCCTGTGGTCCAGGCCAGTTGACATGCAAAATTAACCATCACACCACCTATTAACACTACGACGTGGTTGTACTCTATACGACTAGTTTGTAAGGAGGGTTAAGGTAAGACAGGGGCCAGAGTAATTAGAGAAATGGGAAGTAAAAGCATATATAAAACTCCCACAGTCAAAAACAAAAAAATGTGCAGGAAGTCTAACCAAATTGTAAGAAGGATAACCTGCCTGGCTCTGCTTTTCTTTCTGAATGTCTTCTGTCCATGTCTCCAGTCCCATGCTGCCACCTGGGCTCATTCACAACAGGGCTCCCAGCTGGCCTCCCCAAGGCTATGTGTCCTGGCCTTCAATACTATTTTCAAAACTTAATGATATTATCTTTTCCTAACCGATTCCATCACATCACTCGCCTCTCAGAAACTTGATTCGGTCTACATGAAAAACCTGGACCGACCATTCAGAGCTTCCTGTTCTCCGTGCCAGTCAAACAGGTCTCACTCCCACGGCATGCTCGTTCCCGCCCCACTGCCACACTTCTCTTCTTGACTACATGGTATCTCCCCATTTCTAGCTTGAATCTCAGTCCTTCAAGGACAGTCAACCTCCACTCTCTTCAGGAAAATCAGTTATGAGCACTCTGGCCCTTCCCACTTGATGGTCCCTTCAATAAATATCTACAATGCTATGTCAAACAATTGTGCAAGTAATGATGCATTTTAATATTTTGTAACCTTGTCTCTCCAGTTAGACTGTCAATATCTGGTACTATACTTGCCAAATAGTCTTTACAGGTATTTTAATAAATAAAAGAATGAATGATGGACTGCACTGGCCATATCATCTATATTCTTTCTCTGTCATAGAATAAGTCACCCAAGCTAGTACCATTTTATCTAAAAGCATTTATTAAATGGTTTCCAAATGTCTCACCTGCAGGAGTCCTGGAGTGATAATCATGTAGGCAAACTCATGTCTGTGCAGTGCCATGCACACAAATAAGAAAGCTCTTTAAAAAGCATAAATGGCCAACTGAAAACTCTGACATAAAAATGACAAGACAGTTGTTGTGTGCAGGCTAAGCTCATCCAGGAGAGTGGGTTTTAGGGTAGTAAGACAGCAGGCAGAGAGCAGCTGGGTTAATAATGAAGACGAGCATGAAGAAAATTGTCCATATGCCAGCTTGACCAAGAGAAGAGATAGAGGCAAGTGATAGAGGAAAGAGACACAGCCTGGTACCCATTTCATTCTGTCCCCAAAATACGAGTATGTGCCTCTTAGAATTGGAGCAGGAAATTGGGGGCTTGTTTGTTATTTTGTTAATTCTAACTCCAACTATCTGAATATACAGAGCTATCCATTGATTCCAGGTGCTATGGGTGGGTCTATTGGTGATTCATTTATTTATACACTATTTTATTAGATACTTCCTGTTTCTTAGACTCCCTGTTAGTTGATGTCAAAGCATAGAAGACCTTGGGTTGGTCCTTCAGGTGAAAATAAGACTGACAAAAAGGAAGAAAAATGATAGTACAAGACAAGTAAGCAAGGTCACTGTGAATAGGACAAACAGTAACCTTTTAGTGTCCAGAGAAAGACAAGCCAATTCTGGAGGCAGCATCGTTTATCAAGACAGCTTTTAAGAATATTAAATCTTTTATGAGTTTAAGGTATATGTTTTCTATTTTATATCTTACTGTATCCGATTATCAGGATAATAATACTAACAAATATTTAAATAGCATTTATATGTGCCAGGATACCTTCTAAACACTCTACAAGTGTTAACTCATTTAACCTTCATAACAACTCTATGAGGTAGATACTATCATCAGCTTTATCTTAAAAATGAGGAAACTGAGGCACAGAATAGTTAAGGCACTTGCCCAGGGCCAAAGAGTTTGCCAGGTGTGGAGACAGCATTCACACTAGGGTGCTGGGCTCTAGAATCTATATTCATCAGCAGCAAATTTAAGGAAATATGTACATATGTACGTTTAATATATCCAACCGCAAACAGTTATGAGATCAAAGGTGTATCTTACAATCAAGGGCTCCTTAAAATCAGGGAACTCTGTAGGGTGCCTCTGTGCTTGATACCGTGCATTGAATTGGGGGTAGAAATTCGATATTATTTAACAAATATTTATTTAGCTGTGGAGGATTAAGAAATGAATAAGATGCAATCACTCTCCTTAAGGAGGTCAATATGTAGTGGAAAATACAGATAAGTAAACAGCTCATTAGAGTGCACTGTGGTAAGTGCTTTGGTACTATTTCGACTGTGTCAACAAAGCTTGTGGGCTGCTAAAGACAAGGGAATTAATTCTGTCTGCCGGGTTTTAAAAAGCTTCACAGAGGTGGTAACCACTAAACTAAGCCTTGACAGAAGATAGGCTGCATTCAGTCAGGCTTGGGTGTGTGTGTGGGAACTGGTGGGGAGTGTTGGGGGCTGTGAATGGGAGAGAGGATTTTCCAGGGGTGGTAATGAAGAGAACTAATAGTAATAAAATGGTATGGAATAATACCTAAATTCTGCTTTGGCCTCTCCATTTCTTTACCTCAAAGCTCCCTGAGGGGCATATGTGCACAAAAAAAAGACAAAGCAAAGTCACCTAGTATTTTGTTTTTGGCTTTCCACACCCCAATCCTACCCCAAATCCTAGTGTAAACTGAGAAACTCAGCTATACCTTTGGAAAATGCCTTTTTCTAAGCTAGAATGGTTGAAATGCCCTGGAATCCCAATAGAAGGCATGCTCTATTTCACCCAAAACCTGAACCACAAGTGTAAGTCTCACCACTCGTGGTGTGAGGAAAACCTCATCCAGAGTCCAGTGCCAGAGTAAAAGGAGCTGCCGGAGAGTGAGGGTGCAGTGGCAGACAGTGTGAGAGACCAGAGCCTCCCAACCAGAGGCCAGGGGCTCCCCTGAGGGAACACCCGCCACACCTCATACAACTCAGCTAAGTAAATAGAAGTGAAAGGAAAGAGCAAGAGAGAGAATCAATCTGCTCAAGGGGAGTGACCTCAGTCCTCACTTCCACTCCTGCCTGGGGGAACCTTTGATATTCTTACAATATATGCCCTGCTACTATTATTCATGTATTTTTTACATGGGATATAATGAAATCTTCAGCCACAGGCAGTCCTTCAAAGGGACTGATCCATAGCACCTAGTCTTGGAGTAGAATAAGGATGGTGAGGGGGAGAGTGTGAGGAGCAAATGTTCCCCTCTTCCCCCACCCAATATCACACAGAGGCATAAAATTCCACAGTGTATTCAGAGGACTAGTTTAATTCATCATTGTGAGCATATAGTTCACACAATAGAGTCAAAGAAATTAGGTCATATCCCTCTACTGGTCTCAGGTTTCCCATGTGAAAATGAAGGAAATTAGACTTCTAGCCAAGATGGCAGAATAGGCAGACATGGCTCACTGCTTTGTACAACCACATCAAAATTACACCTAAAATATACAACAACCATCACTCAGACCATCAGAAATCAAGTTAAATGAAAATCTGACAATTCCAGAATTAAAGAAACCACATCCATCCAGACTGGTAGGAGGGGCGCAGACATGGAACAGTCTAGTCCCTTACCCACAGGTGGTAGATAAAAATACAGGAGGGATATCTCAGGAGCGAGAAGTCCCAGCCCCACACCAGGGCCACCAGACCAGAGTTCCAGTGCCAGGAAGATAAGTCCCCACAACTTCTGGCTGCAAAAACCAGTGGGGATTGAGTTGGTGGAAGAAGTGGCTGGAGTCCCAAGAAGTTCCTCTTAAAGAACCCACACACAGACTTACTTGCTCAGATTCACTCCCTCTGAGCTCCAGCACTGAGGGAGCAGATTAAAAGGCGCCAGTGGCTTTCAAGGGAGGAATTGAAATGTCTGGCATCGGGGCAAGCAGAAGCCATTGTCCCTCTTCTGAGCCCTCCCCCCAACCAGGGACATAGGGCCAGCAAGCTGGTGCCATATCTGTGACTCCATCAACCTGACTAACACTAATTGACCTGCCTTGGAGATCCCCAGAGACTCTGCCCCACCCAATTTATGGACCTACCCAAGCTGCTTTTCCATATGAATATCTGGTCTTGGCTCATGCTTCACAACTTCCTAAATCCTATCAAACAAGCAATAGCTGGCCACAGTGAGCCCCAGGCCTGGCACTTGTAGCAGCCAGCTTAGATTCACAGCTTGGCTTCACCTGGGAATCTCCAAGCCCAGCCCAAGTAACAGCCATCTCAGATTGCTTTACAGCTCAGGCAGGGCAGCCTTGGGTAAAACACAGGTGGGGGCTGAACTTGGCCCGCACCACCTGGGAAACCCCAGGGCCATCACAACCAGTGGACAGCTACAGACCATGTCAGAGCAGATATGCACTGCACAGCTGATCCTCCAAAGAGGGCAGAAGTTGGAGGTCAGTGATCACACCCAATCCTTGCAGTGACCGACCTCGGTACATCCCTCCCATTGATCTGCCAACTGCAACCAAGTCTCAACTACAAGAGGAGGCTGTACTCAACCCACATGAAGGGCTCACCTTGAGTAGCCAGCTTCAGTGATAGTGGAGGCTGTGCCACTGGACCTGACAGGACACCTACTACATTAGGCCACACTACAGAGAAACGGAGTCCAAGAAACTCTACCTAATACAAAGAAACAAACACAGGGAGGCTGACAAAATGAGGAGACAAAGAAACATGGCCCAAATGAAAGAACACATCAAAACTCCAGAAAAAGGGCTAACAAAATGGAGATAAGCCGTCTATGAGATGCAGAGTTCAAAATAATGTTTATAAGGATGCTCAAGGAATTTAGTGAGGACCTCAACATCATAAAAAAGATCCAGTCAGAAATTAAAGACAAACTAGTTGAAATAAAGAACAATTTATAGGAAACAACAGTAGAGTAGATGAAGCTGAGGATCAGATCAGTGATTTGGAACATAAGAAAGCAAAAGCAATCAATCAGAACAATAAGAAGAAAAAAGAAGCAAAAAAAGTAAGGATAGTATAAGCAGCCTCCAGGACAACTTCAAGAGGTTCAATATTCACATCATAGGGGTGCCAGAAGGAGAAGAGAAAGAGGAGGAAATTGGAAATCTCTTTGAAAAAATAATGAAAGAAAAATTCCTTTAATATGAAGACGGAAATAGACATGCAAGTCCAGGAAGTACAGAGAGTCCCAAACAAGACGGATGCAAAAAGGCTCACTCCATGACATATCATGATTAAAATGTCAAAGTTTAAATATAAATAGAGAATCTTAAAAGCAGCCAGAGAAAAGAAGTTAATTACCTACAGGGGAGTTCTCATATGACTGTCAGCTGGTTTCTCAAAAAAACTTTGCAGGTTAGAAGGGATTGACAAGAAATATTCAAAGTCATGAAAAGCAGGGCCCTACAGCTAAGATTGCTCTACCCAGCAAAGGTATCATTTATAATCGAAGGACAGATAAAGAGCTTCCCAGACAAGAAAAAGCTGGAGTTCATCATCACCAAACCATTATTACATGAAATGTGAAATGGACTTATTGAAGAAAAAGATCAAAATTAGGAGCAATACAATGGCAAATAATACAAATATATCAATTTAATCTAAAAAAGACAAACTAAGCAAACAAGAACAGAGACAGAATCATGGATGCAGAGAGCATTTTGGTGGTTGCCCGATGGGAGGAGGGGTGTAGGGGAATGAATGAAGAGGTGAGGGTATAAGAAGTACAAATAGGTAGTCACAGGGTAGCCATGGGGATGTAAAGTACAGTATAGAAAAGGGAGCAGCCAAAGAACTTACATGCATGACTCAATGACATGAACAATGGTGGGGGGATTGTCTGAGGGAGTGCAGGCAAGATGGGAAAAATAAGGAAAACTGTAATAGTATAATCAATAAAATATAATTTAAAAAAGAAAATGAAGGAAATTATCTTGATATCTTAGTAGGCAGTGATTATTTCTGACACTTTAACCATTTTTTGTTCAAACTGGGTGATAGAGAAGGCTTAAAGAAAGAGGTTTCACTTCCTAGTTTACGGGTGAAGGCAAGTTACTGACCTCCTTAACCCTCACTTTATAGACAGGGACCTCAATAAATGGGGGTGATGCCTATCTTCTAGTGGTTTGCATGAGTCAATAAAAGAATGTGTGTAAAAGTGCCTCAACTCACTAATTCCCCCTGAAGATCTACTATGTGAGAACAGTCTCTGCACTCAAAATCTATAGTACTTGACAGTATTAATATTATTTGCAGTAAGATTAATACAGGGACCAGAATTTAACCCCAAGTATTTTAAGTAAAGCAGATTTAATACAGGGATGAGTGGTTTACAAAACCACTGGAAAGTGTGAGATTAGCTTCTTGGAATGACTCTTGGGACAACCCAGAACCAGCCTATTGAAGAGCTGCTAATTCAGAGGCACAACTAGAGCCATAGTAGTCTGAAGGAGGCAGGAGCTTGGACATGAGAAGCTAGGAGGTCTGTCCAGAAAAGTCCAGCCATTGTTAATATAATGAGAAAAGTTTGCACAACATTGATGTAACCTGGCAGCCAAGAAGAATAGACTAGAATATGTATGTATGAACGATGATGACTTCACTATATTAGTCAGTGGGGGCAGTAGATACAGTTGAGTGAGCATGTACACTGTGTGGCTGTCACATTCAAAATGACTGAGTTTGTAGAGCAACAAGTCTGCATCAGATTTTTCATTCAGCTTGAACATTCCTCCACGGAAAGTATTCAGATGATTCAGAAGGCTGCAGCTATGGGCAACTGGTGATTGGCAGCTTCATAATGACAATGCACCCTCTCATGCACCATGTCTCGTGCAGAGTTTTTTGGTGAAATATCAAATCACCCAGGTGACTCAGCTCCCCTACAGCCCAGATTTGGCTCCCTGAGACTCCTAGCTTTTCCTAAAACTAAAATCACCTTTGAAAGGGAACAGATTTCAGACCATCAAGATTCAGAAAAATTTAACAGGTCAGCTGATGGTGACAGGGAGAACTGTGTGAGGTCTTAAGGTGCCTACTTTGAACGGAACTGAGGAGTCATTGTCCTCTGAACAATGTTTCCTGTGACTTGTATCTTCTTCAGTAAATGTCTCTATTTTTCATAGTAGATGACTGGATACTTTCTGGACAGACCTCATATGTTCCAAGATCAGAGCTCAGATCAAGATGTGGCTACTAACATCACTGCTTCCTGACACCCAGGAAACTAGAGAAGACAGGAAGCCAATGTAGAAAATCCATGGTCTTGCTGGTCAGTGAAGACAGAATCAAAAAAAGCCCTATCTTTCTTCTTCTAAATCTCCTGTAAGAACTTCTATTAGTGAACTCTAATTTATAACCAGAATCTTAGCTGCAAGGGAACCTGGGAAATGTAGTTCCCATGTAGGCATCCATGTGTCAAGCCAAAACTCTGTTATTATTAAAGAAGAGAACAGAATTTTGGAAAAAATAAAAGTCTATCCCTTTCAGAACAAAACTGAAAGAGAAGGCATTTGAGGGTACACCCAGAGGAAGGAAAGAGGTGTCAGTAAGAACAAGTAGGTAACTGCAGTAAGAAGAATAAGAAGGACCCTGCAAAGAAAGCTAGAAATTAGACATCTGACATTGCTGACAGCTAAAATAGAGACAATTTCTGACTATACATTTTCTTCTTTTAGAATAGTAAAAACTTGCTATCCTTTCCAACGTTCTTCTTCCCTAGGAGTCCCCAAATCTTGTTTAACTCTCATTAACCTGCTACTATTAAATAGAGCATCCTTAACTAGGGCTGGAATGAACCAGAGGTCCCTTCCTCAAAGACCAGCTCTACATGGAGTTGGTCCCCACAAAGCTGTACAAAAAAGTTAATAGTTACCTGCCACTAGATTTTCTGGATTTTTCTTTAAAAATGCCATGTATTTATTACTGTTGTTGTTGTTGTTGTTGTTGTTGTTGTTATTCAAGGTGTGCTCTTTGAACCAAGAAAGGATTTGCTTGGAGTTGACTGTTAAGTGGAAGGAAGGAAAGTAGACAACAGGTGACAATTACATATTTACAAGGAAACTGTTATTTTATATCTCAAAGTTCAGCCCTGATGGCTGGAACCATTTTTCTTTGTTCCTGCCTGTGGTGCAGGGAAGGGCTCTCTATCTAGTCCTTCACTGGTGAAAATAGGGTGGCAGAAGCAAACAAAAAAGACAGTATTGTTTTCATTTTGCACTAATGTCCCTAGACAGAAGCCTGCATTTCTCACTCTTGCTTTCTCAAGGCCTTTATTGTCTTGGCTTCCTGTTAAAAATCCAGCTAGTGATGGCAGACCCATGCGATCCCATCTGAATACTGAGACCAGTGTATCACAGTACCAGGCAGGAGAGCGAGGGCCAGACAATACATATAATAGGAAAGTGTTAATCTCAAATGAAATCGATCGTAAGCACAAGCCATTACCATTGCAGAGCCCAGGCTATGGCTACAAAATGAAGACACAAGTATCATTGACAGAGTTTCATAAGCAAGCAAAACAGGAGAGGCTTAGAGCAGGAGAGAGGAGATAGAGAGATTGAGGAGGACCAGCTTTGTCCCCGCCAGCTCTCCCATGGCCCTCACCATGTCTCCCATGTCTCTGCAATTTCAGTCAAGTCTGTGCTACTGAACACGAGCTTAGCTTGGACACTGAAAGAACTGTTTTGAACAAAGCTGTATGAAGAAGGAATGCTGGCTCCATCAAACAGATAAACATGTTTGAAGCCTTAGATCTTTTTTTGGTGCATGCCAAAATGCGCATTATTGCCCATAACATCTAATCATAACTCCTGCTTTACCTGAGCAGGAGGACAAAGATGAGAAGATCCTTCAAAAGCATAAAAGATGAACTTTAGGGTCAGTCCTTACAGACTTATGGCAAGATTCCCTTGACTCTTTAAGGAATCTAAGATGTGGTAGGCAAGAGAAAGAGCAGGAAGCAGATAAACATACAAGGATAAGGATAAATGATTCTTTAGCTGGACTTGAACATGTACCATCAGAGGAATTGTGCTGGAATATTTCCAAAACATTATAGAGTGTGTTTCTAAAGATGTAGCTATACAGCCATAGATACATATCCTCTGCCGACATTAAACCTTGCACTAGAGAAGGCAGGCCATCACTTGCAAAGAGAGATTGATTTGAAATTCTTCATAAAGGTATTTATTTTAAGAAAAGAAAAATTTACCTTCCTCACATCCTTCTGCCTGAAATAAATGTCAAACTTTAGACAAAGAGTACACATTATCTGAGGTACACAAACTTTGCAAAATTACTAGGCTAGATGTTTTCAACAGAGAAGATGGGTCTGTTTATACATACTTAACTGAAGTCAAGTAGTAGAAAGCTGTAAGATAATTCAAGTTAAACAAAATACTTTTGCCTTAGAGCTATATAAATAAAAACATAAAACCTTACCGAAGGACATAAAAAAAGACTTGAATAAATGATGCGATGTACCACAATGCTAGATAGGAAGACTCAAATTTTAAAAATGTCAATTCTTCCCAAATTAACCTATAAATTCAATGCAATCTCAAGTAAAATCCCAACAATACCTCTTATGAAACTGACAAGCTGATTCTCTGGATGCCTGTGGAAAAGAAAATGTATAAAAAAGACTAAACAATATTTTTTAAAATTGAATTGATTAATTCAATAAAGCTATCCTAATTAAAACAGTGCGTGATTAGCACAGGAAAAGCCAACTAGAATGATGTGCTACCTATCTGCCACAAATGTGTGAGTGTGTGTGTGTATGAGAATCTATTTCAAAACAGTGGAGAAAAGAGAATAAGTGGTATAAATATAATTTTTTACCCATCTAGAAAATAAAAGGCCAATCTCCACCTTATAACAAACCCCAAATAAATTCCAAGTGAATAAAAATGGACTAAACATTATCACAAAAGCCTTAGACTGGAGACACAAAATCTATAAGGAAAAGAAAAGTGGATTGACAAATATAATGATGCAAAGCAAACTCTTGTCAAAATTACTATAAAACAAAATTAAAACACGAGGAATAGATCACAAGAAAATATTTGGAACATGTAACAGAAAAAAATAAGATTCACAATTTTTAAAGTTTCTACAAATCAGTCAGAAAAAGAAAGAGAACGCTGTAGTCAAACGGGCAAAAGGTTTGAAAGGCAACCGCAGATGAAACTATACGGAGTCTCCCTTCGGTCCAGTCTTACCCCCACGTACAATTCATCACCACGTTCTTTTTTCTCCAACTCCACCACCACTACCCTAGTTTATGCCACCATCCTCTCCCCCTTCTACCATGACTACCTGCCGTTTAATCTCCTTGCATTTAATTTGCCTTTCTTACTCATCCCTCCACACTGAAGCTAGGCTGAGCTTGCTGAAACACATGTCACCTCCATGCCTGAATCACTACTGCCACCATTCTTAGGGCTGAGAAGCAAGTACCCAGTCCTGCAATGGTCTGCAAGAGCCCACAACATTTGGCTCTTTACCCACCGCACTGGGCTTATCTCCCACTGTGAGAAACTTATTCTCTGGATGGTACCCTTGTTTATTTTCTCAACTGTACATGCTCCCTCCTATCATAAATCCTTGCAGCAAGCTACCTAGAAAGCTAAGCTGTCCTGGATCCCTTATTTTCCCTTGCCCCCACCTTTTTTCTGGGTCCCATCTATCCTCCAACTCTTCCTTGAAATCTAAACCCAATATCATCTCTTCTTCAGGGAAACTTTTCCTGATATCCTGGATAAAGCTCTTGTCATTTAATATGAGATCTTGTATTAACATAGCTCTCCCTTATTGCACTAGCCACATTTGTAATATTATATGAAGTTATATTATTTTTTAATTAATATCTCTCTTCTATAGGGTGTTAAACTCTGCAAGGGAAGGGATTATATCTATTTTTGCTCACCGTGGTATCCCATTGCCTGGAACATAATCAGTGCTCAATAAATTATGTTGAATAAAGGATTTTTTAAAAATATATTTACAGTCCTGACCTATGTGGCTCAGTTGGTTGGATGTCATCCCACAAACTGAAAGGTCACTGGTTCAATCCCTAGTCAGGGCACATGCCTGGGCTACAGGTTCAATTCCCGGTCATGTGTACAACGGATATTTCTCTCTAACATTGATATTTCTCTCCTTCTTTCTCCCTCCCTTCCCCTCTCTCTAAAAATAAACAAACAAAATCTTTACTAAAAATAAATAAAACATACTTACATACATTTATATCTTTTATTTTTATGTATGTGTCATATATAAAGTGCTGGAAGAATAGATAGACACTAAATATTAGGAGAGTTTTTCACTGGGGATTTTTACTTTATTTGAATTAATAGTGAGCATCCATTGCATTTAGAGGCTTAAAATAAATAAAGTTTTCACCATTTGGAAAAAAATACTCAAAGATAAAAATTAAAGCTCGATAACTGTATAGCAGTTGGCATATTTTAAAATATGTCACGCTTGGGATAATGATGATCTGTATTCTTTCATTTTTTTTTAAGATTTTATTTATTTTTAGAAAGGGGGAAGGCAGGAAGAAAGAGGGGGAGAGAAACATCAATATGTGGTTGTTCCTTACATGCTTCCCTCACTGGGGACCCGGCCCATAACCCAGGCATGTGCCCTGGCTGGGAGTCAAACCAGCAACCCTTTGGTCTACAGGCCAGCACTCAAACCACTGAGCCACACCAGCCAGGGCTGTATTCTTTCATTTTATGTTACCTGGTCAGAGAGCCACTGCTCAGGCAACTGGCCTCCTCCACCTGCAGGGTTTTCAGGCCACCTCACAGCTCAGTCACTTAGCTTAATTTCTAGCTCACTTCAGTTTTCACCCTCATTTGTTGTTTTTGTTTCACTATTATTATTATAGTCTTTTTTTTTAATTCAGTAAAGTGCATTTTGATCACTTACCGCAAAAGAGACTGTCTTCATCCTTTTTGAAAAAAAAGCACCCTGGTTAGTAAGAATGCTAATAAGAAACTAGAAGGAACAGAGTGGAAGAGGTGATGGAAACAAAAATACGAGCACCCCTCCGAGATACTTTCCGTTCAGTTCCAGACCGCCATAATGAAAGGTGTATGAGGCAAATCGTAATCCCATTACTGGTGAAGGGTCTTGCTTTCAATTTGTTTTTTTTAAAAAAAAAAGCAGGGGGCAACATTTGTGAAACACAGTAAAGCACAGCACAATAAAACAAGGTATGCCTGTAAAGAGAAATTATTTTAAACAGTTAAAGAAAGGACCTCTAGAAAGACAAAGATGGCCCTGATTTTTGAGTAATCGTTGGGCTCCTCAAAGGTGATGCTTCTCTGATAATTACCATGATGGAGCCAGAAAAGGTGTTAATTAACATGGAAGTCAATTACTTCCAAGACGATAGCTCTTTTCACCTTTGCATAATCATTCAGACGAAATGCAAGGCAGTTGTGGACTATCCCGTTGACTCCATCTCTACAGTAATCCAGGAAAGGAATGAGGGGAATGGGGTAGTGACAAATGAAAGTTAATGGAACAAAAATTTTAAATGAAAAGTTGTAGATTTTGTCTTCAACATTTGTACGATTTCATTCCCCTTGAAACACTGAAAACTGTCAGGCGCTGTACCAAATTTTAACAAAATTAAAGCCATGTACCAATGTTAAACCTTAGAGACTCTTAGAAATCCAGACATTTGCTCTGATTTTACAGCTATTATGATATTATTACAAATTTCACCTTAAAAATTAATAAGTGACACTCCATGAGCATAATTACATTGTTCATCTTTCCATAATCCATGATTCCTCTGCATGTAATAACATGTGATCAGTCCTTCTTGTAGCCCAGCTGTTTCAAATAATTGCTTGCTGTCCTACTGAGAAAAACTTTTAATCAATGACACATTAAGCAAAATAGTGCAACTCTGTTCTCATAGCTACAAAATAAGAAGTTGTTTTCGTCCAGAATTGAATCCTATGATTCTTTTTCCCTTTTCACAATAGCATTGAGTAGATTAAGGAGGAGAGAGATTCAAATACTTCAACGAGAACCCCGACTGTTCTTTAGGGATGCTACCAGAATTTTGCCAATAACTAAAGAAATAAATAATACGGCCTTTCCTTCAGCAGCTCTAATTTCCTTAATGGATATTTTTTGAGCAATTTTAAGAAATGTGTCCCTTTGAAAAACAACATCACAAAACAGGCCCCATCTGTAATAGCAACCTTGCACACAAACGGAGAAATTGGAAAAAGAAAGGTTCATTACTTTTTTCTTTGTCAAGGGTAGATGATTGCAATTAGCTACCACAGTATCTATATCTATATATGCTACCATGATAGAAGACGAGCAAAGCTATGCAATAACTAGGCACTCAAAATCCTGAAAAGGTTCATATCAAAGAAAAGAAATCTAGTGAATTTTATTTACTCACATTGGAGGCATTTTTGCCTCCTATTCAGTTCTATATTATCTTCATTTCTCATAGCAATAGTTCTTTTTTTTTTTTTAAGATCCATTTGGAGTAACACCATTTGGAGTAACTTTCTAATCCCCTTCTTCATATTTGGATGGTTTCTTTAATGAAACATGAGAGTTCTTCTTTGTCAAAAAAACATGGAGAACTTCATAGGAAAACATGGCCTCTGAAACCTTATATCCTAGTGTTGGGATAAATGAAGACTAGAGTAAGCAGAAAAATTCAAGACCTGTGGACAGGAAAATACTAAATGGAGCTGAGGAAGCTCTTCGTCCCACTCGCTGACAATTTGCTAGGTCCACATTCATTGAAACATAAGAAGTACAGGTGTAACATAAAAACACTAAATACCCTGCAAGTCAAGGCCCTGCAAGGGAAGGCTGGGGCCCAAAGTGAGGGTTGAAAGGGAGCACTAAATTATATGATGAGGAGATCATTACATTGAAAACCAATCCAAAGATAGATTGCTAGCCCTGTGTGGAAAAAGGCCCTACATTTCAAATTTTGTGAATGGGATAAAATATTAGGTGGGTTAAATGAAATCCTGAAGGAACACCAGCTGTGGCAAATATTCATACTTAGGATTGTGTTAGTTGCCAGATTAACACAATTCTGAGTTTGCTTCGCTTTTCTCTGCCATCAACAGCACAGCGGGACCCAGCCTGGAGAAGTGTTTCAGTCTGAGGCAGCCAGTTCAACCCTTTTCTTTAGTTCTACTTTATGACATGATTCCGAATCAACAGTTTTCCATCCAGTTTTGGGAGAGTTTTCTCCCCCCAAGAAATTAAGGTATGTAACTTGGCAAATGAAAAAGAGAGAAGGGGGCTAGCCTTAATTAAAAGCAGAACGTGAAACTGACTTGAAAGCATCGGGTTATGAATTCTCCCTGTCATTATATCTGAAGTCCTTTCTTTGAAAACCCAATCATTGTCTCTGACAGCCAGAATAAGAAATCTTCTCATTCTTCCCCAGCCTTTCTAACAAACAGTCTGGGGACTGCTGACTGCTGAAATGTAAATCCTATTACAATGCTTGTATGTGAAAATAGCAAGTGCCTTCCAAGATAAAACAATAAGTGTTAAGCTCAAGGAGCATTAAAAGGAAACTGTGGGTATTTTCAGACCTCAAAGGAATATATCTCTTTTAAAGATAATGACATTTTGGACACAAAAATCACTACTTTACAATAGAAATATCTGATATTCGATCTGCCTCTGTCAACATATGTTTAGAGCAAATGCATGCTGCTTATTTCATTAAATCACTATGAATCTGGGATTGGAATCATTATGCTATCACATTGCAATGCCTTCTCCTAAAGCATAATGTTCCCCATAAGTGTTTACTTTCATTCTTTAATTCTAGCCCTCTATCCTATTTCCCTTCGATATGGCCATTATCCATGACAATAAGAATTGCCTGATGATGGCATTTTGTAAACCAGGAATACAGGAGATCATACAAAAGTTTTACAATTAACTCTGGGAGACGAGATCAAAGACTAAACCATAACACTCCGTGATTGAACAAACATTTATTACCACAGAAATAATGTAATGACCACCTTGGCAAACTGCAAGGCTTAACAAGTAGAAATTCCTCCATTTGTGTGTGATTGGGAGCCTCCCAAGGTGTTGTCCAGCTGCCAGAATCCACAGCCCAAAATGATACGTCCCCCTGAACAAGTGGTGGATCTCAAGGGATTCCTTTGGGGGCGAGGTCATTTAGACTGGCATGCCAAGTCACTGAAACTCAAGTCCCCCATTAACGAGGTGACCCCGAGTAAAAGTGATGTCGCAGAGTTAATCTTTCAGGCAAGGTAAAGCTGGAATCTCTATAATTAACATTTTAAAAATGTCTCCTTGGAGAAGAAAAACATTAGATAAACACTCTAAACTTTCATAACAAAAAAAAAAAAAAAAAAATGGCACCATTCTGATTGCAGCCCACCCGCCACATAAACAACTGACAAACAGGGAGCCATTAGCACGCTGGTCTCAGGCTTGATTAAAGGCGCTCTGCACTTTTCCTGAAATCTCCACGTTACGACACACTCTCTGGCAGACCCTGAACCCTGTCATTACCCTCCTTCGTTCACCAACACTCAGAAACCTTGGTCCCCAGGGATGTTGTCATGTCTCACAAAGGGCCACATTGTGTCTCTAATTCCTACTCTCTTTGTGGCTCGCTTTCTGCCCTCTGTATGTGCATTCTGATTTTCAGAACATGACTCATGGCTTTTAAGTCACTCTGCAAATGTACAAAGGGAGGAAAGGAGTAATGGGCAGGCTGATTGGAAGTGAAAGAAGGTATCCCTCTTTCCCTGGACAGTATGGCTTTTTAAAGAATACACTAAGTGACTTCTTGGCTCACCAATATAATGAGAAGGGACAGGAACAGCGAGTATTCACCTTACGTTCGTTTTAAACAAGTCACCTTTTTTTTTTAACTGGCAGAAATAAATCTTTTTCTCCCCTTTCTTTCCGTAAAATAACCGAGAAATAGAAAATGTTTAAGCTTAGCTATATCTTCAAGACAATTGTGTCTAACTGGAAGAATTCACTAAGTGACCTATTTCAAGTTATAGTCGAAATGTATTGGACTTGATTGTTATCAGTGTTCACCCTGATGGGACACAGGATTTAGGTAATATGTAAATATTTCACACTTTGGGAAGGAAAAGAAGACAATTGACTCTCTAGATTCACTTAGGAAGACTCCTTCATGGCTTGAAAGAGCTTCCTGTAGAAGAGGAGGAGCCCCAACCCCCACCAGGGCCTGGGGTGCAGGATGGAGTGAGGGGAGGAGACTGGAGTTGCTCTGCTTGAGACAAGGACAGCAATGTGTTATTTGGCGTGTAGGGATGTGGCGTGTAGGGAGGTGGACAGAAGTAGGGAAAGACAAGAGCAGGCCTGTGGAAACCAGGGCTCAGACTCCTCTGGAAAGGGGCGGCCACTGTGGGTGATACCTCCCGAACTGATCGATGCTGCCTGTACCACGGCTGGTAAGCTGAGTCCCGCTGCACCACCGCTGTGTGCTCAGCCATCCCAGCACAATGTAACGGCTGTTTTGACAGTGGTGAGATCAGACAGGGCCAAGTCTCTCTGTGCTGCCCAGGTTATGCAGCAAAGATATAGAAAGCCAAGGACAAACCACAAGAACTTGCATAACTATAAGAGACCTGGGGAATTTGGAGAAATCTTGGGGTGCTTAGTGACACCCCTGCTGTGGAGTTGGAGATGGAGGTAATCCGATCCAGATCCTTAAGAGCAGAGAAGTTCCAGCTACACCTAGATTACCCTTTTTCCCTCTCTCAACATTTACAGAACATGTATGTGTTCTTTTATGTATGTCCCATGTACATGCAGGTATCTTTTACATACATACATGTATGCATTCTTTTACGTACAGACTCATGTACATGAGTCTATATCTGTGTGTGAGAGAGAATTTGGGGTAGTATCCAACCGCAAATAGGAGCTCATTGCTCTTTTTCATTCTTCTTTTTCCATGGCTAAGAGAATGGTTAGTTTCAGACAAATCTGTTAAAAAAAAAAAAAAAAAAGACTTGGGTGAAAACCCTGCTGCCTGCGGAGAGAGCTTGTCTTGTCCTTGTTCTGACAGCTCTGACTGGCCTGGGGTGAAATGCCCTGACACCACAGAAATCATAATGCTCTTTTGTTCTTTAATTATTTTGACTTATGTTTTATGCTTTTCAAAGGGCTTTTGCATGCATTATGTCATCTCATATGGACAACACCCCTGTGAGGTAGAAGGACAGGTATTATAACTGAGCGACTCTCCTGGCAGCGGCCGTGGCTCCTGACCAAAGCTGTTGTTTCCCGCAGCAAGGAAGGCAAGCCGGTGGCTTTCCAGCCCTCCCAGAAAGGTCCTGTGAGGCTGACAGTGCGGCCAGGCTTTGCAAGGGGCCAAAGGAAAGAGTCCTGAACAAAGGGCAGCCTGCCCAGTTGGGCATATGCCGCCAGCTCTGCGTGGCAGGTGTGGGGTGAGTTGGGGATGGGAGCTGCTGTTTTGCAGAATCCCTTTTTTTCTTCGAGTCCATTAGGGCACACTGGGTTTGAGGTGTTACAGGGTCTGGTGTGAGTCTTCACTCCCTTCATTCATTGGGGAGATGATAAGGCCATGATATCGGATGAGAAAGAATAATCCCTCTTTTTTTTTTTTTTTTGCTTTCAAGGTCTTCCTTTGGTAAACTAGCAAGAAATCAAAAATCTCTACACGCCAAGAAGAGATACACAATGTTCTTTCTTTTCCTTCCCAGTCAGTGATGGTCAAGTTTAGATGTGACAAATGGCTAGACCATTTCATGGCCAGGTGATTGTTTTCCTCCTTAGTAATTTCTATGTTCATGAGGTTAAAATAATATGTAAAGTTATCAGTCTAATACTTGGGACGGCATACAAGTTCACTAAATGCCATCTATTATTATAATTACATGCCTGAGACCTGCAACAGAATGTCAATTGGTATGTCTCTTAAAATGGCTATATTTGCTACATAGTACTTAAGTGCCTAGGCCTGTATAGATAAGGTCAATAATTTTAAATAAGCGAGACAAGTGTCCTGCCTGCCCAGGAACTGGAGCAAGCCAAGCCTGGATGGAAAGGCCAAGTCGTGTAAGACTACTGACAGTCCTTCTCCGCCAGTCAGTCACGGCACGTGTGCCTGCTACCGAAAGACCACCCTCCCCTCCTGTTAGCATTGCCATGTGCAATGCTTTATCCAGCTGTGGAAAGTGGTGTTACTGACTCCAACATGCCTATTCACATGTGTGCGATGATCCCCTGGTCACACACAACTCCTAAGGCAAGAGCCTAAAATGATTTTTAAATGTATCCAGTTCACAGCCAATTCACAATTTTTGTACCAAGAATAATCTTACATTCAACTTTTTTTTCCAGCAGCCTAAATTTAGCTAGTGGGAATTCTTTTTTTAGATGCTATTTTATTCAACCTTTAAAAATGAAAGATCTGATTTTCATGTGAAATCTGTGTTTCATAGGAGACAGGACACAATGTCCTTTGCTTAATTATTCTTTGGAAATCAAACATCTTTACTATTGCACACTGAACAGGTAGCAAGAAAAACAGTTGTAGAACATTTGATGCAGGTCTGAGGACTAAATCCACCGATTTCATCTGAAGATGAAGTGCGGGGACTCCAGCTCGCGCTGCTGGTGCTCGCGTGCTGTGGAGCAAGTGCATCAATAGTCCGAGATAACGTCACCACGTGCCCACACTTACAAGGAGAATTTATGGCATGAATAAGTAAAATGATGCACTTCACAGATGTGTGACACTTTGTTTTATAGCCCCTTACAGTATCTATCACTGCCTTCTATTCTTTTTTCAGCCCTGGGAGGGAACCAGGCAGGAGGGCTCAGGTAAGAGACTGTTGTCTTGACCATCCGACTTGCAGGTGACTTGAATCTCACCTTTTCAGAGCACTTTTTTTTTCTATCTTGCAACTTCCTAATATATGTTGAGACTTTTGTGAATGGGGCCAGGAGGTGTGATTACTTAAGGAAATCACTTCATTTAAAAAAAAAAAAAAAAAGGAAAGAATAGATGGATGAAAGTCAAACTCAGTTGGAGCCCTGATTAAGTTTTTAAGACATCAGGGTGGCCTGGGACAAGTGCCTTAAATAGCCACACCTCTATTTTTCACCTCCCAAGATGGCATGTTAAATCTAGTTCTATCCGCCTCAAGTTTTTAAGCAAAGAAGGAGCTAATAAATATAAAGCTGTTATAAAATTTAACTCTTTTCAAAATGTAGGTATAAAGATGATATTTAAAATAAAGTATGTTGCTAGTTCACAGAAACACTTAAACTAAATGAATGTACTAAACAACCTGCGAGGTCCCACGTGCCACCGGCCACAGAGATGTCTCCCGGCACCCGCAGTGGAGTGGGCGCCTGCCGTCTGTGCTGCCTGCCCTCCATTTCCCTTCCGTGGTAAGAAGTACTGATCTACTTTGGGAAATCCCTCCCACTGGTTACAGACCTGAGGGAGCTTCGTCCAGGGCCCCGCTACCTCCCTGACAGTGCTCTGTGTCTCCTTTCTGGGTTTCTTCTCCTCTTCCTTTTACCTCTTCACATTGAGTGCTCCAGCCTCAGACCTGAATTCTTCTCTATTGACTCCCACTATTTTGTAACATTTCCAGCCTCATAGCTCTAAATACCATCCATACATGGGAAGACACTCCCACAAAATAGCTCTACCCAGAACTTGCTCTGAACTGCTAGACTCCACGTCTCTGCTTGAGCTGTCCAAGAGGCACCAGTGTGGGCACCTCATCTACTTCCCCTTCCACTGCTCCTGCAGTCCTTCCCATTCCAATTGATGGCAATTCCTATCTTCAGGTTGCTTACACCCAAAACACTGTCATCCTTGCCTTCTTTTCCATACCCATTACGTCAGGGAGTCCTGTACCCAGACTATGACCACTTCTCTTCACTCTTCCACTCTATCACCATCCCTCGCCTTGGTTACTGAAATTGACTCCTACCCGGTCTCCCTGTCTTCTGACCCCTACAGCCTGCCCTCAATAGTGCAGCCAAAATGATTGGTTAAAGTATCAAGCATATGATGTCTCCCCTCTGGTTAAAGTCCTGTCATACGTCCCCATTTCAACTGGAGGGAAAGCTAGAGTCCTAACAATGACTGACAAATAACTGCCTGGTTTGATTCCTGGTTACTTTACTGACTTCCTCTTTGAGGGTTCTGCTCCTTCACTGACTTTGTACTTTACTTTGAATATTCCAGGCATGTTCCCACATTAAGACCTTTTCCTTCATCCCTCTTTGTAAACTCCTTTTCTTCAAAATATCTGAATGGCTTATTCCTTTAGTGCCTGCCAAGTCTTCATTCAAATGCCACTTCTCAGTGAGTCCACCCTGAACACTCTCGTACCTGTGCAGTGACTGCCTCCCAGCATTCCCAGTCCTTCTTACCCCACCGTGCTATTCTCCGTATCCTTTCTCATTGTCTAACAGACTATTTAGTTTACCCATTTATCATTTATAATATTACTCTTTGTTCTCTAACAATCCCTGCTAGAATATAAGCCTCACAAGATCAGAGACCTTTGTCTCTTTTGTTGATGGGTCCTAACCCCTAAAATGGCCTGGCACCCCTATGTACCTGGTGCATAAGTGCTCAATGAATTTTTTTTTTTTTAAATAGTGTGAATTCGGGATCTATGCAGAAATGGAGAAGAGAATGTACAAGGTATGGTTTTAGAAACACCAAGAGGTTCTCTTGTGCCAAAGCAGCTTTCCCACCACAATACCATGGCACCACTCTCCCCTCCTCTCTGGCCTACAAGCTCCACCTTTAGTTATTATTAGTCCAGAATAGTGCAGTCAAACAATTGGAACACACACTTATTCTGTGATATTGGTAGGAGCTCAGAGAAAAGGTGTGTTGGCATTGGTGAAGAAGAACGGGAGATGACACAGGGTGAAGTAGAAAGGAAACTGGGCCTTACAAAAGTCACATAATCTCCATTTCCTCATTTGAAAAATTAACAGGGTGGATTATGATCACGCAGTTTCATCCGTACAGTGGAGTATAGTAAATGATCATTGGATTGGAAATCAGATAGCTAGACTCAAATTCTAGATTTCTTACTCACGGGCCTCAGAAAATGACCTAGCGTCCTCCTCTGCTCTGCACAGTAGCCAACAAGAAGGCCCCCAGACTCTGATAGACAATGCCCAGGGTGCGTCCTGGGCAACAGAAGTTGAAGGGCTTGGGGAGGACAAACATGGCTGCCTCCATCATTAAGGCTGCCTCTGTGGTGTGAATATGTCATGATGAACATGACGAACATGTCTCCCTCATCTTTAAAATGCTGTAGTGTTCCAAAGGGGATGTACAATGTGTAAAGAGCTAAGATACCATTATCTTCTCATCCATTTATTATCTATGACTATAATAAAAACCTAGAAGGAAACGTGTCCCAGCGGAGATTTCTTTTAGACCCTGGGCAGACAGCTTCAGTACAAGACTATAACTTTAATGCAAAGGTGACTCAGAAGCAGAGCCATAAAATCCAGCCAGGTCAATCCCCTGGGGTCCTCTAAGGTTCACAGACGTCAGATCCATGTGTCCACATCCTTGCACAGCCAAAGCAAGTCAGTTCAACAAGATTTTCATTCAGATCTACTTCATTTTCTCATATAATAAGGTCTAAGGCAGTCACAGACTGGCTACTATACCTTGTTTATATTCTCCTAGAACTTTCCATGCCTGCGTTACTTTCAAAGTAGCTACAGACACATGGCACCCACAAACACACTCGCCCTCTCGCTCTCTTTCCCACCCTGCCTCCTTTCCATGCGTACTTTCTTCCCTTTTCAAGAATTGATTTAGAAACCATCACGGCATTATTTGCAGAATCAAGGAACTATAGTGCATACTGTACGATTGCATTTATACAAAGTTCAAAAACAGCAAACCTAACGTATAATGTGAAAGGTCAAGGTCATAGTTAACTTGGTGGGGGCTGTGATTGGGAGCACCTGCCAGGGAGCTCTGGCGTGCTGGCAATGTTCTCTTCATCTGGGTACTGGTTACATTCTAATGTACTTTTCTGTATGTTTATTTTACTTAATTTAAAAACAAACTGTGAAGTGTTTTTGAGGGAACGGATTCCTTCATTTCATCAGTAAGCCAAAAGTTCAATCACTCTAAAATGAACATCGTGTTAGTTCCACTTCAAAATTGAGTACGTGGCCTAAAGAAAAAGAAATAGTCCCCAAAACAAGTGAAAAATCTATTATACCATCACACATTTAAAAGTCAGCATGAATGCCTATAATGTTCTGATATTAAATTATTCAAGAATATCTCAAATAACAAATCTCAGATGTTCACATTAATATGGTAGCTGTCGCCCACTAAAACACTGAATGTATGCACTGCATGCGTTTCATTAGAATTTGAATTTTTTTGGCACAGCCAAAACATGGTCTGAGAGCAAAGGAGAAATTGAGTTCTAATAGATCTTCTGAGATATAGTACTCAGAAAAATCCCACAGTATAAAACTTCAACATAAACTGTGACAGAGAACTCTCCTCTTCCCTTCCCAGATTCAGAACCTGTGAATACGGAGCCGCCTCTGGGGGAACAAAAGAGACCATGTGCTCCATTTAGCTGACAAGCCCCAAGAGAAAGACGAAAGGCAGGGAGAAACTCACCCAAGAGGTAATTTCCCACCCTCCTCTTTTTCCTGGGGGAGGAATGAGTGAAGGCCAAGATGCCAAATTGTTAAGTTCCATCCTCAAAGAAGGAAACATCAGGAGTTGGTTCTAAACTTCCTCAGTTGCAGATAGCAAGACTTAACCAATAAGTTAAAAGGTGCCTTTTAATGTGGTTATTGCTAAAGGGACACTTTGGAAGCAAAGAAAACTGTGCTGGCCCACGTCACAGGCCCAGCCTCACGCAGAATGGGTGCGGCTCCAGCTCTGCTTTTCCATGTCGCTTACCGCATGCCCCGTGTTATGCTGGGCTTTACATCCATGAGCAAGTTGAGGCACACAGCCACCCCAAAGCACCAGTATTATTAGTCTCATCCTACACATGAAGTAACTGACTTACAGGAAAGTTAAGTACGTGCCCACAGGTACTAAGCGGCAGGTCTTCTCCTGCCTGTAGACACACCAGCCACTCTGTGTCCTGCAGCCTCAGTACAACTGTTTCAGGAGAGAGAAAAGGTAGCAGACGCACAGAGGTGAGTTCAGTGTGGAGTTGGGTGGGGGTGATAAAACCAGGGTGCCTCCAGTGAGAGCTCAGGAACACCAGCTTTAGAAAGATAACCGATGCTTCTCATCAAGCACCATTTCCTTGTAGCAGAATGGCACCTAAAGCAAATAAGGACCAGGCTGCCCGAGGGCCTACATTCCAAAGCTCTATAACCTGGGGACCATCTTGGAGTCCATTATGTATGCCAGGGGGAAATCCAGAAAGACCGTCTTGTATGCTGGGGAGAGAGTTGGCTGGACAGGTTATAACATGGGAGTGGAAGGCCTATCATAACAGGAACTCAGTGGCCAGAACAAAGGGGAGGCAGTGTGATGATGTAATGGGATGAACCAGACGTGCCGGGGCCCAGGTCAGGTACCTGCTCCAACACCAGCTGCTGCGCCTACCCAGGCAGAGTGCTTACACTCTAAGTCTCAGGTTCCTCATTTGCAAAATGGGATAAATATATCTCATAGGTTTATTGTAAAATTTAAATGAGGATAAAGATTTAAAGCATTCAAAATACATGGCAATACAAAAAGTTCCATATGTTTTAGATCTGATTAATATAGTGTCATATATAATAGATCACGCAGTGTAAGAAAAGGTAAGGCAGCTTTAGAAACCTGGAAAAATACATACTTTGCTAGTTTTGATTTGTTTTTCTGATTGATCAAGGGAGAATTTAAAAGCCAATGTCCAAAAGAGTAATATTAGTTGAACCATATGAAATTGCTGGTATTCAGTTATTTATTTATTCACATATGTATTTTGCAGATGCAAGAGCAATTTCAGGTGGTTTGAGCTATTATTAAGAAGGGAATAAAAAGTTTTGCTTTCCCTGGATGTTGAACTACCAGAGCCTGCCTTGAACCTAAGGCCAGGAACTACACGTGGACTTGAGGGCCCTGGGCTCATCCATTAAACAGTCTTTACCCTCCTGTGATGCCCCCACTCCACACACATACACACACTGGCAACCATACATGCGACTGGCCCTGCGTGCACTAGGAAACACTTTCCTCTCACCTGAGCTTTTAGGTGGGCAGGGGCAACCAAGAACACCCAAAGGCATCAACAGTGTTACCCAAATTAACTGACAATCTATATATTGAAAGGAATGTGAGATGGCCTCCTTCTAGCACAAATCCCAACCCATCGCTGGGACTGCCACTGCAGTTACTAAAAGGTAAATATCCAGCCTGTTTCAATGTGCAGAGTTATTTTTTAAAATCCATCCATAAAGATATAAAATAAATACTAAGTCTTCCTCACCTGCCCTCCATAACTGATCCCCTTCCCTGAATACTTTTTGCTATATTTTTAGGCATTTAACCAGAAAAAATGTTTATGCTTTTTCCTGAATTTATGTTTATGCTTTTAAAATGTACATAAATGGGATCTTACAAGAATGCTGCCCTTCTGTTTGCTTGCTTTTTTCCTTAAAGATCGACTTGGACATCTTCCCATGATGTATATAGAGAGAACCACCCTACAGTACATGAGGAGTGTCCCTGAGGAGTCAGAAAGACCAGCGTGTCTGTTGGGGAACTGTTGATGGCCCTGTTATAACAGCAGTGATAGTCCCATCATAATAGAAGCCAGAAGCTTCAGAGACTAGAAGAAAAGAGATTACCTGTGGAAAATTCCACTGCATAGATGTGCCCCTAATTTTTTTAAACAGTCCCTTGTTCATGACCTTTTATGTCCCTCCCGGTTTTTGCTATTAGAAGTGTTGATAGAGTATTTCCTTTGGCTCAGGGATACACTATTTTTGAGACAACCTGTTCTACTGCAGGATACCTCAGTTATTAGAAAATTTGTTCTTGAACTGATTTGACATCCAACACTCTTTGAGTTCAAGGTACTGTTTAAAATTTATAATTTTAGATTTAGCAAAACAAAAAAACATGTGGAATAATGGACTCTCAAATTTACAAGACACTGCCAGTCAATATTTCAACATGTATCCTAGGTAACCTTGATAAAATTCAACAAATAAAAATACAAAGGACCCAATTAAATTTGAATTTCAGATAAGTATGGGTTTTTTTTAGTGTGACTTTGTCCCATGTAATATCTGGGGTATAACTATACTTTTAAAAATACATGTATTCATTTATTATGTATGTATGTATTTAGTTATTTCTTTTTAGAGAAAGGGGAAGGGAGGGAGAAGGGGAGGGAGAGAACCATCGATGTGAGAGAGAAGCATCTATTGGTTGTCTCTTGCATGCACCTCAACCAGGGACTGAAGCCTGAAACCTAAGCATGTGCCCTGACCAGGAATCAAACAAGTGACCTTTCACTTTGAGGGATGACACCCAACCAACTAACTGAGCCACACTGGTCAGGGTGCATAATTATACTTTTAAAACATTCATTTGTTTATCTTAAATTCAAATTTAACTGGTGCCCTGTATTTATCTGATAACCTTATACCTGGATTTCTTCTTCTAGCTAAAAATGTCCAATTCCTTTGACCATTTCTCATACGATTTTATTTCCAGGCCCACTAGCATTGGTACATCCTTAAACCATGACATGGAGCTCCAAAGAAGCCCAGGGCTTGTCCTTCCTGCCATTAACCCATTCAGTACTGCCAGCCATTTCCATCCATCCCTTAGAGACTGTGTCCGAAACACAGAGCTCACATTTGGATCCTCCTATACCAGAGAGAGATGAGACCATTCCCAAAGTAAAAGAATGAATGTCTATCTCTACGGTCTACAAAATGTGTCATCAGAAAACAGCTAAACTGGGAGTCTTGCTTTGCAGCCTCACTTCCTTGGGCCACTATTTTCTCCAATACAAAAGGAAACCATTAGAATAGAATTCTTCAGTTCTTCAGTTCAAATAATCTACATGCTCTAATAGCACAAAACATAATACTACTTATGCTTTCTTTAAGGCAAACACTAGACTGTTATTATTCAAACCCTACTTGAAATTTCTTTCTTCTATATATTTTTTATAACTTTGTTGAACAGTTGGCTTATCTTTGATGCTTTTATAAGTAGCCAAAGCAAGCAGGCTTCCTTATAACAGATCATATTGCTGCTCGATTAATTATTCATTAACTTGATCATGTGAGCTGGGACACTGGGCACTAGATCCATTTATTTTGACACTTCAACTACCAGTTTGGATTGGCCTCCTTGCTAATCAATTCAGTTAACTGGTTGTTAATGAGAGTAAACAAAAAACAGTTCATGGTATGTAGATTTGGCTCTAATTTTAACCCATGAAAAGAAGTGATTAAGACGGAAGAATGTGGAGTGAAAAGGAAGGCAGAAATGATAAAGGAAAAGAGGAAGAAATGGCATAAGGAGGAAGAGCAGGGGAGAGGATTAACCACTCTCCCTACTCCCCCCACCCACCCCCCTCTCTCTAAGCCAGGTCATTTGTATTAGGTGATCATTTCCCCAAACAGTCCTGATAAAACAGAATCATGGTACATTTCCCAGCCTGCAACCTCCCTTTCCACTCAACAATATCTCCCCAGGATTTTTTCCATGTTAGCACTTTAGATCCACTCACAATTTTTACTACTGCATGCAATGTCATTGTAAAAATATACCACAATTTGTTTAGACCCCTATTAGGTTGTTACCTTTATTGCTATTATAAACAATGCTGCAATAAATATCCTTGTTCATTCTTTCTCATGCACAATGAAGAGCTTTTTTTTTTTTTTTTTTTTTGAGAGTCATCTTGCTAGAGAACTTCCACCCTCCACCTCCGCACCCACACAGACACTGTCTAAAAGGCTCCCTTGAGCAGGCCAAACGCTTGGCTGCTCCATCCAAATCTGGTATAAGCTGCACTCAGTAGGGTTGCGGTTTCTAGGGAGCTACCAATGAATACCTTCCCCTCTCGTGTTCTAAATAATTTAAACCCAGAATTAATGTAGGGGTCAGACTATTTTTATCAAGCTGATTCCTGTGAGTTTGAGGATGCAGATTCTATTTGTGAATACAGAGGTCCCACTAATACTAACCTTAGAACTGGACAGACTTTCTCACCAGTCATGGGATAATGGGCTGGGGCAGTCCTACCCCATGTCCCCACCCCTATCAGTGAGGGACTCAGAAGGAGTCAGAGGGCACACTCAAATTAGGATCATTCTAGAAGACTCCATCAAAAGTGTGGGCAGGGGAAAGTACTCTGAGGTGAAGACAGAACTGTCTCAGTCGATACCACAGGAAAAAGGCTCTAAGACTGAGATTAGCATGCAGGAAATGTGTTGGGGGGTCTGCTCAAGAGCCACACCTGTGGGGGCAGTGAAAAAGGTGGAATTGAGCATAGGGAGGTATTAAACTGTGAAGAAGTTGCAATAAAGGCCTCAGTTGTTCCAAAGACTGGGATGAACCTTCCAAATGTCTTGCTTAATGCAGGCAAGGCGGGCCTTTCTACTGACCACACATTGGCTGATGGCTGCCCCTAGGGAGCAGAATGTGACCTGTGGTTCTCTTCAGATGAAGCTAGTCCCTAGAGAGAGCCTCTCCTCTGGCTAAAGGGGCATATGTCCAGTGCCCCAGAGACTTCACTAGGGTTCAGCTTCGGGCTGCTTGGATCCATTTCTTCAATAGTAAAATCTGGGAACAGCTTCTCCTGCATTCTGGCTGGCCTAGTTTTCTGGGTAAACTTATAAGAGAAAAGTTAGTGACATGAATTACAGCCCCTGTTGCTCCAGCTGGTTTCAAGGTAACTGATACACATCATCTCTCCACTCTGTTACTCCTTTTAGACTCCTCTCACCCCTGGCTAACACCTCTGTTGATTTAAGAGGCTTACCTGTTGGAATCACCCTGACTTTCATTAATAAGAGGATCTGAGCCCTCGTTCACCATGTCCTTTTCAGTCCACAGGTACTGCCTTTGTCCCTGTAGTGTTAAAACTGGGTAAGGGACTTCAAAGAGACACCCCAGAGTGTGATGGCAGCCCTACTTCCTCCTGACCATCAGGGTCAATTACTCCCGCTAGGATGGAGCCTCTTCCCCTTGCCTGCTACACTTTGAAGACACAAGGGTCAGTCAGCAGATAGAGCTTAAAGCTTAAAAAGGCCCTGGCTGCATTTCCAAATGGAAGTGTTCGCCCTCTGGAAACTGAGACCTCTAAATCCTAAAAAGCCTAGAAGTGAATAACAGGAAGAAAAAATTCGCTCAGTGGGTCAAGAGAAGTGGTATAGCAGAGCCACCTGTCTTCCCCCTCTTTGGTTCCCAGACTCAGGCTTGCAACCTACCAGGCAGGCACCCCATAAAATGGTTGTTGACACAGGGTATGTACTGAGGCACCAGTGGAGGAAGGGTAGGTGAAATGATCTACGTCACCTGCTCATGTGACTTCCTTGTGTCCCTGACCCTGCTTGTAGCTCTTCCATCTTACCATAAATTGCTGCTGTTACGACATGGTGGATATGACAGAAGTCAAGGTAGGTCATTGGTGCGGATGATACAGGTCAGCCTCCTGGAGCCCAGAGCAGGGAGCAGAAGGGTGGAGAGAAGGGTGGAAAGGCAAACAGAAGATATTCAGGACACCTCCAAGCCCTGTCCACCTCAAGGGCAGAGCTCTGAGGGAAGAGCAGAACTTATGTACCCAGAAAGTAGCTCACTCCCAAATATTCTTCCCAGATTGTCTAATCAGGAAAGCCCCATCCACCTCCCAGGAGTAGAGCAAGTAAAGAGGAAGACAGAGGTCAAACGTGCACTGAGGGAAAACTCCTCCCAATGGAAACCCAGAGCGAGACTAAGCCTATCTCCTCTAACACGCAGGATGAGCTGGATTCTCCAGGCCCACAAGGACTAAGTGCAGCTGGAAAGGGGAGGTCCCATTAACAACTGGTTCCATCTCCAGAGCTGTCCACCAAAACTCTCTGTGAAGATGAAAATGTTCCAGAAGGCTTTGCTGTCCAGAAAGATAGCCACTGGCCACAAGTGGTTACTGATCATGCCACATTGCTGGTGTTCCAGCCAAGCACCATGTGATATTAGTGCCCCTAGTGTTTTGGGCAGTTAGAATGAAATAATTTAATTCTTAACTAGTATATAGGTGTAGGCTTTAACTAAATGTTTCAGTTGCTCTGGTTGTTGTGTAGTTTATAGTCAGATCAAGACAGAATGTTAGTCATGTTCCGAAGGACTGGCTGTAAAGCAAGTTCCAGGAGAAATATGTAAAAGTACACTTTGTTTGAGATAATAGAAAAATATAGCTAGCTAAGCACAAAACAATGATAGCTTAAACAATGGCTATAGTCACAAGATGCCTAGTTTTTTGCTTCTTGCTTTAAAAATAACAACAGAGACACAATTATGAGATATGTTTGCAGAATCTTGGTTCTCCATCCCAGCACTCCTTGTTCTCACAATGTAATTTTATGTTGTTGATGTACTGTCAAGCAGGAGAAGGTAACTGCAGGGTCACAAGGTGAATGTGAGCTTGTTTTGCAGGAGGAAAGAATGTCTTCAAGATAGCTATGACCAGTTGCTGATGCCCAGGAGTCTGATACAAAATAGTGCCATCGATGAATAAAGAAACACAGACTTCTCTCTCTCAGTTCCCTGGAATTCCCCTTCTGCTTGCTCCCTAATCACATAAAAACTCCCTAATTTTGCATTTTGGGAGAAATGGATTTGAGAGCTCTTGCTTTCCCATCCCCTCATCTTGGCCAAATCGAATGAACCTTTCTCCACCTCCAAACACCAATGCGTCAAACTTTTGGCCTAAGAGCGCATCAAGAACACCAACCTGAATTTTGGGAGGTAATGCTGCAACTGTGTGACAGAGGAACTGAGCTGTTTATTTTAATTAATTTTAATTTAAATAGCCACATGAGACTAGCAGCTACAATATTGACCAGCACAGAGACCAGGGAATAGGTGGACCTAGAGTCTGGAGATAAAAACCTTTAGAGGCTCAACCACACAAGCTCCCATGGAGCTAGTGAAGGCACTGGTTGCTTTCACCAAAATCCCTTGAACTTAATGAAGCAATGCTCTTGGCCTACAGAGTGGAATAGGCTTTGGAGTCATATGCCCAGGCCATGTCTAAGCAGCTGTGTGATTTCAAGCAAGCTGCTTACTCCCTCAGACCCAATTTTCTCTCCTGGGACATGAGAATAACACTTTACAGGGCCGATGTAGATGTGGAATGAGAGGACATCTGTAACATATCTGGTGCACAGTGGTCTCATTGCGTTCACTCATCTTCTGACACAGGCCACCAGCCTCAACTCTAGGACTTCTCCAGCTTTTCTTTAGTGAATTCCCAGCTTATCAGCCCCTCTCTCACACCTGAGCTTGCTGTCCCCACTGTGGAAGAATGCAGTAAACAGGACTTCCTGCTCTGGACAGTCACACCATCTTTTGACCACAGAGAACTGCATATACATGACTTAAGATTATAAAATAGAGGGCAACGTAGATAATTTTGGGGGAGGAAAAAGTGAAATTCATTCTACTATCTCACGAACATTTCCTTCCACACCATTCCAGCAAGACTAACAACAAAATTAAAGACTAAAAATCCACAGCCTGACTGCATTAGAGGAAGTGAGATTCTCACCTATTTTTGCTGCCTGTTCTTGCGAGTAAAAGCCTAAAATGAAAGGCTGGACTGAACTTCTCAGTCGAGGGCCCTTGTCTGGGAATTACATAATTCCCACAGGGCAAACAGCCAGAAGCCAAATTTGGCAAGCCACCAGGGCTTGCTGGAGGCTGACTTCACCTTTGTTTATTTGGCTATTTGGCATGGTTGCTTTTGTTTTGGTTTTGGGATATTGTGATGATGTTTTGAGTTGTGCGTGTATTCTCAGGTCTGCCTTTTTGGCCTGTTAGTGGGGAGAAGAGAGAGTTTCCTTTGTTTGTGGAGCTCAGTAACGAACTTGTTATTTCTGTGGCAGGAGGTGTTGGGAAGTTCAGAGGTTCAAATTTTAATCTAGCTCCAATATGGGTCCTGCTGATGAATTTGTTTTATTTTTTTATCCCTGTTCCAGCACCAAACATCATATAAATAAATGAATACATAAATAAAATTTGTGAAGCTGGTATAGGGATTTGATGCTGAGAAGCCTTGCTGAGTTTAAAGGATGAGTTTTAACATCAGCCAGAGCCTCCTCATCTTGTTGTTATCACCTATGCAAAACCCTGTAAGGAAGGATGAAAATACAATAGGTCAGCCCCAGCTGTACTGAGACAGAACACAGGGAAGGAATTATCAAAGAAATTAAAAAACCCGTTGCGGTCATTGAAAGAGCCATGTCACTGGTTTTCTTTCCGTGATAATCCTGCAAGTCAAACTTATGCCAGTGGTCTGGCTTTTCCACCTTTCTCAAAGCAGCAGTAATAAGTCAGCATTCCCAACAAGGTTTGTGTGGGAAATAGTGCTGAGCATTCACGACAATTAAAAGCACTGAGAACCTTAAAGAAGCTTCCACTCCCATTCTGGTGTTATTCTTACATCATATTCTGCTTTCTTGGGGTTTTGTTTCCCTATATAAAATAATAAAATAACTTTAGTTAGCTTCCTCTAAACTCCTGAAAGCCACTTTGTACTCTTCTGAAAACTAAATCCATGTCTGAATAGAATACGCCAACATTTCTTCAGATTACGGGCATTTAAATAGTCCTACCAGTTTGTAAGCCTTCTTTGGTTAGGTTTTGTTTTGTTTTGTTTTTCTTGTATTTGAGTCATTCTTTTCAGTCTTTTTTTTTTTTAATTGAATTTATTGGAGTGATATTTGTTCATTAAAAAATACAAGTTTCAACTGGACAATTCAATAAAACATCCTTTGCCAACTGCAATGTGCGCCCATCCACCCAAGCAAAGTCTCTTTCCATTCCCAGTTTGCTGTCTGCCCACTCCCACCCCTCTCAATTCCCCTTTCCCTCTGGCTATCACCACACTGTTGCCTGTGTCTCTGTGTTACGGATACACGGTTTTGTTTTTTGGGTTTCTTTTTTGCTTAATCCCTTCACCTTCCTTCACCTTTGGCACTGTTCCTTCAGACATGTTTGTCTGCCTCTGACAGCCATGAGTTTCTTACATGTATCCATGCTTCTGTTTCTATTTTGTTCATTAGTTTATTTTGTTCATTAGATTCTACATATAAGATAAGTGAGATGATATGATATTTGTCTTTCTCTGACTGGCTTAGTTCATTTAACATAATAATCTCCAGGTCCAACAGTGCCGTTGCAGAAGGTAAGGTTTCCTTTTTAATGGCCAAGTAATATTCCATTGTGTAAATGTATCACAACTTTTTTACCCACTCAGCTACTAATGGACACTTGAGCTGTTTCCAGAACTTGCTATTGTATAGCAAATAATGCTGCAATGAACATAGGGGTGCATATATTCTTTTGAATTTGTGTTTTAGGTTTCTTTAGGATATATTTCCAGAAGTGGAATCACTGGGTCAAAAGTCAGTTTCATTTTTAATTTCTTGAGGAAACTACATACTGTTTTCCACAGTGACTGCACTAGTCTGTATTCTCACCAACAGTACAAAAGTATTCCCCTTTCTCCACATCCTCGCCAGCACTTGTTTGTTGATTTATTGATGATAGCCATTCTGACAGGTGTGAGGTGAGATCTCATTGTGGTTTTAATTTGCATCTCTCTGATGATTAGTGACAGTGAGCATTTTTTCATGTCTATGTGCCATCTGGATGTCTTCGTTGAAGAAGTGTCTATTTAGGTCCTTCACCCAATTTTTTTTAATGTTCAATGACCTCTGAACTTTTTATTGGCCTCTTATTCCCCAAGGGGTGCCCCACTTCTGTTGCCATTAACACCTAAGAATTTTGGTGTCATTGACCTCAGAGACCACTTTGCTGTCCACATTCCTGCAGGTGGTCATTTTTTGGATGGACTGTATGCAGTGGCTGTTGTCCAGGCCATCAAAGATCAAAGATCAAAGTCCTTTCCTTCTTCCTGCAGCAGCAGTAGGTGGCAATCTCAGCCTCCATCTTGGCCAGGATGTTCATAAGGGCCTCATACTCCTGGGCCTGGTGCTGCCCCTCAGTCCAGGTCTGGGCTGGCTCTGACTCCAGGTGCAGCAGGATCCCATTGAACTATTCCATCTGCACAACATAGCACATCTCCACCTCCCTCAGGATGTTCTCCAGGCTGACCTTTAGATTCCTCATGAAGTTCAGGTCAGTGTCCAAGGACTAGACCATATGCCTCAGCTCTGTGTCATCTTAGCAGCTCCTATCTCAGCAGTCTGCCGAGTGACCACTGTGCTGCTCTCCTCCATCTGCTGGGACTAGTACTTGTCTAGCTCCTCTCTGTTCTTCTGAGCCAGCCTGTCATACTGGGCCCAAATGTCTGCCATGGTCATGCTGAAGTCCTGAGATCTGGGGAGATCCAACTCCACAGTCAACTCAGAGTTGGCAATCTGGTTTGCAGACCATTTACTTCCTCATCATTGTTCTTCTTCATGAAGAGCAGCTCCTCCTTGAGGACCTTGATCTCTGTCTCCAGCTGCAGATGTGTGATATTGATGTCATCAATGACCTTTCCAAGCCCATTGATGTCACTCTCCACAGACTGGCACAGGGCCAGCTTCCTCACATACTTGACTTGGAAGTCATCAGCAGCAAGATGGGTACTGTCAATCTGAAGAGCAATGAGGGCATTGTTCACAGAATTTGCAAAGACCTGAGCCTTCAGGTCCTGGATGGTCTTGAAATAATTCCCCTAGTCTCTGACATGGGGTCCCTTCTTCTCCAGGTGTTCCCAGATTTTGATCTCCAGTCTCTGATTATCAGCCTCCAGGCTTCTCACCCTCTCCAGGTAGAAAGCCAGGCGGTCATTCAGGCATTGAACAGTCTCCTTCTCACTCTGGATGCCTCCTATGCCTGCTCTCTATTCTGTTCCATTGTTCTTGTACCAGTACCAGGCTGTTTCGGTTAGTGGCCTTGTAGTATAGTTTGATATCAAGTAGTGTGACACCTCCAACTTCGTTCTTCTTTCCCAAGATTGCTGAGGCTATTCAGGGTCTTTTTTGGTTTGATATCAATTTTTGGAATATTTGATCTAGTTCTGTGAAATACACCATTTGTATTTTAATGGAAATTATATTGAATTGATAGATTGCTTTGGGCAGTATGGACATTTTAATGATGTCGATTCTTCCTATCCATAAACACAGTATATGCTTCCACTTATTTATATCTTCCTCAGTTTCTCTCTTCAGTATCCTATAATTTTCTAAGTTTTACCTCCTTGGTTAAACTGATTCCTAGGAACAATATTTTTTGTTGTTGTTGCAGTAGTAAACGGAATTGTTTTCTTAATTTCTCTTTCCGATAGCTCATTATTGGTATATAAGAATGCCACTGATTTCTGAATATTAATTTTGTATCCTGCTACTTTGCCAAATTCACTTATTAAATCTAGTAATTTTTTGGTGTAACCTTCAACCTTCAGGTACAATTACACTTGTACCTGAAGATTACATCAAAAATTTGTACCTAAAGATTTGTACCTTCAGGTACAAATTACACTTTGGTGTAATTTTCTATGTACAATATCATGTCATCTGCAAATAATGACAGTTTTACATCCTCCTTTCCAATTTGGATACCTTTTATTTCTTGTTCTTGTCTGACTGCTGTGGCTAAGACTTCCACTACTATGTTGAATAAAAGTAGTACTATGTTGAATAAAAGTGGTGAACGTGGAATCCTTGTCCTGTTCCTGATCTTAAGGGAAACAATTTTAGTTTCTGTCCATTCAGTATGATGTTGGGTGTGGGTTTGTCATATATGGCCTTTATTAGGTTGAGCTATGTTCCCTCCATCCCCACATTGCTGAGAGTTTTTACCATAAACGGGTGCTGGATTTTGTCAAATGCTTTTCTGCACCTATTGATATGACCATGTGACTTTTATCCTTCATTTTGCTTATGTGATCTATCACATTTATTGATTTGCGAATACTGTAGCAACCTTGCATCCCCAAAATAAATACCACTTGATCATGGTGTATGATATTTTCAATGTATTGCCGGATCCCATTTGCTAATATTTTATTGAGGATTTTAGCATACATGTTCATTAGGGAGACTGGCCAATAATTTTCTTTATTTGTACTGTCTTTATCTGGTTTTGGAATTAGGCTCATAAAAAGAGCTTGGAAGTCTTCCTTCCTCTTTAATTTTTTTTTTTTTTGAATAGTTTGAGAAGGATAGGTGTTGGTTTTTCCTTGAATGTTTTATAAAATTCAACTGTGAAGCCATCCAGTCCAAGACTTTTGTTTGCTGAGAGTTTTTTAATTACTGCTTGAACTTCATTATTTGTAATGTCTATTCAGGTTTTCTGATTCTCCCTGTTTGTTTGGAAGATTGTGTACTTCTAGGAATTTCTCCATTTCACCCACGTTGTCCAATTTGTTGGCATATAGTTGTTCATAGTATTTTCCTACAGTCATTTATAAACATTTCTGTGGTGTCAGTTGTTAATTCTTTTCTTTCATTTCTGACCTTATTTATTTGGGCCCTCTCTCTTTTTTTCTCAGTGAGTCTGGATAAAGTTTATCAACCTTGTTTATCTCTTCAAAGAGCCAAATCTTGGTTTTATTGATCTTTTGTTTGTTTGCTTTTTAGTCTCTATGTCATTTATGTCCACTCTGATCTTTATTATTTCCTTCCTTCTACTACCTTTGAACTTTGCTTGTTGTTCTTTTTCTAGTTCTTTAAAGCATAAGGTTACATTGCTTGTTTGAGATTTATCTTGCTTCTTGAGGTGGGGCTGTAATGCTATGACCTATCTTCTCAGAACTGCTTTCACTGTGTCACGTAGATTTGGGGTTGTTGTGTGTTCATTTTCATTTGTTTCCTGGTAATTTTTGATTTCTTCATTTATCTGATTATTAACCAGTTCATTGTTTAATAACATGCTCTTTAGCCTCCATATGTTGAAAATTTTTTATCTTTTTTATTGTAGTTAATTTCTATAGTTCCATACCCTTGTAGTTCCATAGTTCTATAGTTCCATAGCTTCTCCACCTTGTGGTTGGAGAAGGTGCTTGATATAATTTTACTCTTCTTAAATTTGTTAACACATTTTTTGACCTATCACATAATCTATCTTTGAGAATGTTCCATATGCACTTGAAAATAATGTATATTCTACTGCTTTATGATGAAATGTTTTGTAAGTATAATTAAATCCATGTGATCTAGTTGTGTCATTTTAAAGTCACTCTCACCATGTTTTTTGTCTGGAAGATCTATCCATTGATGCCAGTAGGATGTTAAAATCCCCCACTATGACTTTATTCTGTCAATCTCTTCCTTTATGTCCAACAAGATTTTCTTAATATATTTAGGTGCTACTATGTTGGGGTGCATATATGTTTACCAGGGTTATATCCTCTTGTTGGTCAATTCTTTTAGTGTATCTTGTTATGGCCTTTGTTTTGAAGTCTATTTTGTCTGATGTAAGTATTGCTACCCCAGCTTTTTCTGTTTGTTTGTTCCATTTGCATGGAATATTTTTGTTACATCTCTTCACTTTTAGTCTGTGTATATATTTTGTTCTGAGATGAGTCTCTTGAAGACAGCATATATATGGGTACTTTTATTATTCACTCAGCTACCCTATGTCTTTTGATTGGAGCATTTAATCTGTTTATATTTAAGGTTATTATTGACAGGTAGTTATTAATTGCAATTTTATTCTTTATACATATGTTCCTCTCTCTCTCTTGATTTCTTTTTTTTTCCTCTCCTCCTCCTCTTCCTCCTTCTTCTTAAAGCAATCCCTGTAACATTTCTTGAAAAACTGGTTTGGTGGTAATAAACTCAAAGATATTATATATTGGTCTGGGAAGCTTTTTATTTCACCTTCAATTTTAAGTGATAGCCTTGCTGGATAGAGTACTCTTGGTTCTAGGCCCTTGCTTTTCATTACTTTGAATATTTCGTACCACTTACTTCTGGCCTGAAGTGTTTCTGTTGAGAAATCTACTGACAGCCTTATGGGAGCTGCTTTGTAAGTGACTAATTGCTTTTCTCTGGCTGTTTTTAAGATTCTCTTTTTGTCTTTAATCTTGGGCATTTTAATTATAATGTGTCTTGGTGTGGCCCTCTTTGGGTGCATCTTTTGGTGACTCTATGCTTCCTGAACTTGTATGACTTTTTCCTTTACCAGGTTAGAGAAGTTTTCAGACATTGTTTATTCGAACAGATTCTTTATCCCTTGCTTAATCTCTTTGCCTTCCAGCAGCACCATGATGTGGATGTTGTTTTGCTTGATGTTGTTCCAGAGGTCCCTTAGACTTTCCCCATTTTTAAAAATTCTCTTCTTTTTGATGCTCTATTTGGGTGCTTACTTTTACCTTATCCTCTAAATTGATGATTCATTCCTCTATTTCATCTAACCTACTGTTGATTTCTTCTAGTGGATTCTTCATTTCAGTAATTGTATTCTTCATTTCTGACTCGTTCTTTTCTATGGTTTCTATGTCCTTTTTAATGCTTACTATCTCTTTATTTAAGTTCTCACTGAAATCATCCATTCTTCCCCCAAGGTCCTTAAGCATCCTTATAACCATTGTTCTAAACTCTGCATTTGGTATTTAGTTTGCTTCTATTTCGTTTAATTCTTTTTCTAGGAATTTCTCTTGTTCTTTCATTTGGGGCATGTTTCTTTGTCTCCCCCATTTTATTCTATGCATTACGTAGATCTGCTATGACTCTCAAACTTGTTATGATGACCTTATCATAAAGGTTTCCTGTTAGGCTCAGAGACACAATCTTTCAGATCACCTGAGTTCTATGCTCTAGGAATGTGCACCATCCTGTTAGAGTTGAGTCATGAATGCCATTGGTGCTTTCTGAGTGAAGTTAACCCTTCACTCTGGCTGACTATAAGGGTAAACCTTGATTACCACGTATGAGATGGTGTGCAGGGGCTGACCCCCTCCCCAACCACCCCAAGGTGGAGTCACTCCACACACAGTCTGGTGCTTTCTGGAATCCCCCTTTAGGTGTGCCATTTGTGTGGCTAGTTGAGTCAAGCTCTGGTATGGTCTGAAGACCACCACTGGTTGTGCTGGTTCTGGGTCTACTTGGGTGGGGTTCAAGTACAGGTTGATGTCAGATGTTATATGTATCTGGCCTTGGCTACCTGTCTGGAGCTATCACACTGTTCACTGTTTGTGACTGCATCTACTAGGCCTGGCTGTGTGTGGGGTAGGGGGTGGGGAGGCAATCTGTGTCCAAGGATTGGCCTCTCTAGTTTAGAGCTGGGGTCAGATCTGTAAAAGGGCCAAGGCTCCCTGAGGTTCACCTCCACCTGTCAGCTACTCCACCTCCCCCTGAGATTTCCTTGTCTTCCTCCAATGCCTTACAAAAAAAGACTGTAGAGTGGGCCCAGGCTAGCCCAAATCCACAGACCCTTCCACAAGGTGTGAGCGCAGTAGAGCAGGGCAACTGAGGTCAGAAGGACAGGGCTAGAGGGTCCCTAGCTCTAGGGTTTCATAGTCAGTTGCTCAGTGAGGGGCAAGTAGCACCTACCACAGAGCCAAACCACTCAGTCTCTGCCAGAGTTTCCAACTCTAGTTCCGCCACAGGTTCAGGTTGGGTGCAACTGGCTGTCCCCTCTGTAGGAGCAAGCTCAATGGGGTGGAGCCACTGGGCTCCCAAGGACAGATCAAAACAATCTCTCATTGAGGGTGATGCTGGCCCAGCCCACAGGAGGGGCTAAGCACTTCACCCCAGTCCTGGATAATAGCCTCCAAAGGCCCCCCACTCAGCTCTGGATAGCTCTCCCTTCCACACCGTAGACCAGAGCTTGATAGGGTAGGTTATCCAGGACTCGGAAGGGCAGATCCAAACAGTCTTCTGTTGGGGCTGGTGCCTGCAAACTATAGCAGGAGGGTGGTACTTTTCCCCTTTCCCAGGGTAGGTTGGGATGAGCTCATGGAAGAGATAGGAGTTCCCTCACCCTACGATATAACCACACAATCCAGCACCCACCTGTCTGATTCCCAGACAAAAGCTTCCCCAGAAGACATGCTCTGAAAGCCCCTGCTCTGCACAGCAAGCACTCTGATCCCCCTGCCGTGACTGAACTCAGCAGGACCAGCTGGCCAAGTGATTCAACAGGTGGGGGGGGGAGGGTGCGTGCACCAGCTGCATTCCCAAGGTGGGGAAGACCAGTCTCCTTTTCAAAGCCACACAGTTCAGTCACTGTCTGAGTCTCCACCAAGATCCTCTCCAGAAAAGGAGGGCCCTGAAACGGTCAGGCCGGCTTTTCTGACCCACCAGACTGCTCATGACTCAGTTATCTCAACTCAGTTGATAGCCTGTGGCTTAATTGAAACTCTCTTCCATCTTGTACAATAGATATTTGATACCAGACACAAGGGCCAGTGGTTGGACTGACCTTCCTGTACCTGGGAACAGTCCAGCCCTTTACCTAACCCAGTCCTGACTCACATCCTGAAACCCTAAGGCAACAGTCCAGAAGAACAAGAGACTAACCCCTCCCTTATTGCCCTGAGACCCCACACTTTTTCTTTTAAAAACCCCACTCTTGCTTCCCTCCACTGCTGCAGTCCGCCCACATTCAGCCCACCTGCAGTGCAGCTTCAAATTAAGCCACTTGGGCCAGATCATCTGACTCCTCCCATCTCTATTTCTCACGCATTTCTCACAGGCCCCAAAAGTCATTGCTGGGTACAGCCAGCAGACCCCTCCACAGGACCTGAGCACAGCAGAGTGGCCTCACCAGTAGTTGGGGGACTAGGCTGTGCATCCCTCCAGGCTGGTGCTGTAATAATAGGAGTGCTCATCCCTGGAAGGTGGTATCTGGGTCTCTGGCAGACTCCGTTTTCTGCCAGGCAAACTGAATCCCCACTGCTTTTCACCGCCAGATGCTATATGGGCTCCTCTTCTCATCCTTGTTCCTCGGGGTTGGGCATCCCTGCATAAGGTCAAGACCCCAGGCTCCTGGGGGCAGGCAGTGTTACAGCCAAGATATCTCTCTGACTTTTCAGCCACTGCACGTGAGTGAAGCGGGGAGCAGCCCTTTCTGCATCTATGTCCTTCTTACCAATCTCTTCAGTTAGAGTTTATTTGGTTATTCGGGTTGATTGCTCTATAATTTAGCTATAAATCCAGTTTGGGGGCGGGAGCAGGTAGGTGTGGCTTCCAGCTACTCTGCAGCCATATTGGGATCTCCAGCCTTCTTTGGAAAGATGGAAAAATAAGGTTTGGGCAATTCAACATCTCAGAATGAGCTAATGTGAAATCCCTAGAGATACAAAAAAAAAAAATGGATTAATTATAATCCCAACATCTTAAAAGACAAATGAAGATACAGAGCAAGCAAAAAGAAAAGAAGAAATTATGTCCTAGCTGGATTACAGGGTTTCCTTCTCAGAGGTTTTCCTCCAAGAGAAGTCCTCATTAGAAAACATTTTTCTCACAGAAATGGCCTTAGCAGACCCACGCAGAGGGTCCAAGTCAGCTCTCCCTGGCAGAGAGGAAGCACCTATCATCTGGTTCTGAAAAAATGCAGCAAAAACAGAGAGTGTTATGCCTAATATACTCCACCTGGTCAATAATTGTAAATTCCCCTCTTGTTTATTTCCTTTCCACCTCCATTTGGAGGGCTACCAGGAAGAAAACCAGCCTCTAAAGGAATGCCCAGAAAAATTTAATGAAAGTGCTCCCCCAAGAACACCTTCTCCGCCATAGGGCCCAGGAAACAAAGTCCGCTGTTTGGTACTTACCCAAAAGGTAAAGTAATCTGAGACTTTCATCCTCCTAAAGACAGCAGGATGCCTGCTCTTCCTTTCCCTCCCCCTGCCCAGACTCACCCAGGTCCGTGGTAGCATCTATGCGATCAGACAGCAAATAAGGGACCATGACACTAGTGTCATTATTCTTAACACCTCCGCAAGATCTTTTTTCCTCCCGATGTCACTACAGAGAGAAAAATATCCTCAAAATGGAAAGGAGAGAAGTAGGGCAGGTGATTTAGGAGCAGCGCCTGCTGAGCAGAATTACCCCTGTCACCTGCTGCTGTCCTTTGGAACATACACACATACATACAGCCCTTCCCCTTGCATCAAGCACAGGGGTGAGGCGCACAGGCCCTGAGGGCATGGGCTGCCTCCCTCCAGGCCACCCCTAATCTCCCACGTGCAAAGCAGCTGCCCATCTTTTGAGAGCAGGGCAGCGCTCCACACAGAGCCCTAGAAAGGTGATATAATGCAACAGTCCTGGGCCAAGCCCAAGGTGTGAAATCTTGAACAAATAACCTCTTTGAGCCTTCATTTCTTCCTGCAGTACATGTAGGCAGCACCTCGTTCACACAGCTAATATGATGTTCAAATAAGATATGTATAACAGCTTCTAGTCTGGCATATAATAGGAGCCCAATAACTATCAGTGTGCTCACTCTTTCTCTCTTTCCCTCTCCCTCTCCCTCTCCCTCTCCCTCTCCCTCTCCTTCTCTCTCTGTCTCTCTGTCTCTCTGTCTCTCTCTCTCTCTCTCTCTCTCTCTCTCTCTCACACACACACACACACACACACACACACACACACACAGCAACACCAGCCAAAAAGGACAGAAGATCAGGAGAGGAACACAGGTAGTTGTGTACATATGCCACTCAAACTTCCAGGGTCACAGCATCCTCATCTGTAAAATTAGGAGTTCAGAGTGCATGAATTTGTCAATTCCATGAAGAACTGAACTGACCCATACATGAGGAAGAGAAAAGAAGTAAATGAAATGAAGGAAAGATAGACCTTAAGCAGAATGGCAGGAAGGATGACAAGCATTCCTCCGATTCCCTTAAAGGTCCAAGTCCCAGAGGATGCAGGAAGACACAAAAAGCAACCAGTTTAATCCCACTCAACAAATGGTAGCTCTGTAACAAGTTCAACACCACACACTAAAAATATTTCACTGAGGTTGGAAATGTTTCCTCCTCTTTGGTTTCAATCTTGCTTGCTTTTGAACCAAGAGGAAGAGAGGTGGACAGGTGGAAGAGGAGCACACAGGAGAAGTTCAAGCAGATCCCTATCACACACGCATTTTCCTCCAGGCGGGCTCCTGAGCTCCGGTTCCTGAAAGAGGCCACGCAATTGGATTTTTGATAACATATCAAAATGTAGATTGCGAATGCCCCAGGGAGCATCAGTTTCAAAATATCGATTCTCAGGAGATACTGAGCAGTATCCTTTGTACTTGACACAGGTGAAACCGGGAAACTGTTGGGTCAGAAACTTCATTATGACATATGTGAGGGAGTGAAAAAGAAATACCAAGCATCGTTCAGAATGGGCATATCCACCCCATTCTCAGGGTTCCCAGGGGCCCAGGTTAGGAAGGTGAACACAGCCTTTCTCCCTCTACCTCTGAAGTGTGTAGGAGCCCTGTGGCCCAGGGTTTGTGTCAGTTTCTTCCTCAGTGTGTTATCCTGGGACCTGAAGGCACTGGATATGTCTCTAGCTCCCCTGAAAACAGCTGATAGCAAAGCATTAAGTGGTCAAAATGGAGAGAGGTCAAAGAAAGAAAATAAAAGAAGAAAGCCTGCAGGATGCCTTTTCGGATAGGTGTCTCACCTTCTCCTGGGCTGGGCGATAGAAACTGGGTGGTCCTGGAGAACCACCAGCAACCCACCCATTCACTACCTAGTAGGCAAGAGAGATTCTAAGCAAACAAAATATTTTGCATTTTTGAAAAGGGTGTTGGTTTTTGACTCAAATTCATTTTATTTCAACAACATTCCTTCCCTGTCTTGCTTTGTCCTTGGGAGAGTTGAAGGTTGCCCGTCCTGGAGCTGGCTGAGGGCTGCCTTGGGTGCCTTTTGTTGGAGATTAGCAAAAGTGGGGGATTTGGTTTCCCTGACTCCAGGTATTAGAAGTGTTTGTGCTTGGGCAGGGAAGAGCCCAGCATCTGCGCTGAACTCGTTTAACCTGAAGACAGATGGCTCTGTGCATTCCCTACTGAATGCTTGACTCTACCGAGCCAGTATCACGTAAAATAAACCCAAACGTTTTTTGCTGGCAGGTTAAAAAACAGGCGGGGGGAGCGAGATTAGTCCTAAAATGTGTTTCCTTCACTATTAGGGCTCTTTCCTTTGTTTTTATCTCAGGTAAAATGGCTGTGTCTCATTATAAAACCACAGGAGAATGAAAAACACAAAGAAAATAAAGATTTGTGGTGAAATAAAGTGTCATGGGGGCCCCCTCGCTCCTTAGCTACAAGAAATGAAATATGCCTTTACAGTTTTCTCAGATTCTAACTCCGAGGAGGTTCCTTTGACTCATTCAAAACTGGACCCACCCTGCGCACCCCACATCCCAACTCTGTCCCAGACCACAGCAGCTGACAGTGCTCCAATGGTGTGACTTTGTCAAATGGTGTGACTTTGTGGAGAACCCAGTGGCACGATTCTACTCTGTCCTGTTCAGTCTTTCTTCAATATGTATTAAATGAGAGAAGAGTTGACAGAGGAGAGTTCCCCTCCTTTTTAGGAGTCTTCTTCTTTACTCCCTGGTAAGGATTTCAGAGGCTGCATCCAGCAATGGAAGAAACTGGGTCGAGTACTACAGAATTTGCAGGCAGTTTCCCCATCTGGAGATGTAAAAGGAGTATGTACCTTTACCCTTGCATTTTTGCACTGAGTTCTCTGCACCCTCCCCAAGCAGATCGAGCCTGCTGTTTGAAGGAGCACTGGTGAGAACACCAAAGCCCAGAGCTAAGAAGCCAGTGCGCAGACTGTGCAGGGCCGGGAGACCCAAGTCTCAGGAGCCATGTGAGTTTGTGTGATTTAGTGGCAGCACCAATCTGATCCTGTAAATTGTTTCCTAGCAGAATGTAGCCATCTTTCTTGAAAGTCAGTCTGACTGTAATTTGTTACTAATTGTAGTTTAGAATGAGCTACTCTGGGCCCAGCTGATAGCAAAGTATAAATTCAAGCGACTGCTCTTAGGATGTCCTTGGATTAAAGCTAGCAGTAGGATTTTCAGTCTGCAGCTTCTGGAAAGTGGATCATTTGCATAGCACCTTACTCATCAAATTAAGGTAAACTCCCAAGTGATGGAACAGAAGAGTGTTTTGCAGTGTTTAAATCTCATCAAAGAACAGTGTCACGGTGGCTATTGTGCAGTCTGCTTCTATTTCCAAGGACGTTTCTGCCTGTCCATCTTCTGAGATTATTACCGCTCCTTAGACCACTTTCTCCTTAGGGCAGTATTCACAAAAATGCAGTCCATGGAGCATGCTGGGTTTTGCAAAAATGCAGAGCTCTAGGTCCCAGCCCAATTTACTAAATCAGAGTTTGGGTATGGAGCAGGAGACAGGTCCCAGGAATCAGCATTTAAATCCCTGAGGGATTCTGATGCACACCCAAGTTTGAGAACCACCACCCCCATAGGGAGATTAGTCACCTCACCCACAGAAATTTTTAAGTCAAAAAACCGAGTGCTGATTGTAGCGGAATCTAAATCAAGAGCAGGGCATGGAATGGAAGCTCCAGGACAAACTCCTGTCTCTCCCTCCGGCCTCCACCATTGTTCAAACTATTGCCTCTCCCACCCTGGGTGAAACATCCCAGCATGCATAGCCTGGAGTAAGGCATGGTATCAAAATCACAAAGCACATGTCAGGGTCTCCATCATTTGGTCTTGATTGCCTTCTCTGTGTGTCAAGCACACTCTACTCCAGCCAGGTCAGTGGGCTCTCTTCTCCTCACACAGCCATGCTTGTCCCAGTCTCCGAGTCTACGCTCATGCTGCTTCCCCACCTACACAGAAAGGCCTGCTTCTGCCCCTTGGTAAATCCCAGCCCTACACATCTCCTGCTGGACTCCTGAGTGCAGGTGATCCTGCAGAGGAACACCTTCATCCTTCCATTTTCTGAAACTCCTCTTCCTTCAGAATCAATCTCAGGTCTGGTTTTGTTGTTGTTGCTGTTTTAAATGAGCATTTAATAATGACGTGTGTGTGAGATTCATCTTGCCAGCTGGAACTGGAAGTTCTCTAGGCAACTTTCCCTCAATTTTTTAGCACTGAGTACAAAGTATATGGTGCTAATCTAATAAATTCTTGTTAAGGTGTTGATTGGTGGAACACGTACCTCCCTGCCTACCCAGAGGATTATGTGGTAATTTCTACCACTCCTATCATGTCTGGTGCCAGCCAGCCCTAACTGAGTCAGTAGTACTCCAGAGGACACTGAAAACTGGCACAAGAAATATGCACAAAAAGGAAAGTACTCAACCAGTCATTAAATATCAAGTACCAACTGTGTGCCAAGCAGGTCCTGGGTTAGGTACTAAGAATACAGTGATTAATAAAGCATTCTCCTTCCATTGGAAGGGGCCCCTGCCCTTCCGTTGGAGACAATAATCCAGGTGCTCATAAAAATCAACATAAGATTACAACATGATACACATAAGACAGGAAGGATATCTGTTGGGTCTGAAAGCAAAAGGCAAAGGGCCTGACCTGCACTGCAGGACCAGAAGGCTGGAAACTAACTGTGCTGGAGACAGAACTTGGAGCCTCCAGGTCAAGACTATGCAAACCTCTCCCCACTTTATTCGAGCTGCACAACCTTTCCTTTGGTGGCTCCCAAACAATTAAAAAGCTGATTCAGTCCACGTGGCTGAATTGCAACTACCAAGTGATTAATCTGTTTCTATCCCAAGTTTGGCCAAATCCCTGGAATTTTTGTTGGACTTTCCAGCAATAAAATGAGTAAGATAATAGAGCCCTGCTAAACACATACTGTGAAGATTAAGAAATGATTGGAACACATTTGAACTCCTGGAAAGGGAAAGCAATAATGGCTCCAAACGAGCGGAGATTTAGCCCCAAATTTCTTTGCTGACCAACCCCAGAAAAAAAATGTGCAGGAACGAGGGACAAGCACTCTGTGTGTACATGCATGTGCATACGTGTGTGTGTAATAAAACTCAGTTGCACAATTCAGCTACTCTCTTGTGACTTTCTGTGGATTGCAACAAAGGGACTTTTAGGGGGTTCCAAAAGAATCCTCTTAGGGAAATTTGGCAGCCTATCGAATCTACAGAGAGTATTGTTTATCTCTGAATGGCTTTGTCAGCAATGGGCAAACTTAACAACAAGATAGTTATCCTGAAAGCTCAGTGTGTAGAAAAAGCAATAACATATGGAGACAGAGATGTGTTTTTATTATTTTTCTTTTCTGTAGAGCTTGCATAACGTGTGCAACGTACCCATCTTGAGAGTGTGTGGGGAAGGTAGGGAAGGTGGTAAGGGAGCCACCGGAGAGGCTGGCCAGCCTCTTAATATAGCCCCATTCAGTCAGATGGGTCGTATTATGCAAACGCACACATTGAAGGCATTTCTGTTCCGCCTTTAAAACATGAGATTCAAAATAGCATTGTTATAAGGCCCAGAAGATTTAAATAGATAAAGCATCTGATTGTATTTAACAAAAAGCAAAACACTTTCAGTGACTAAATCTAGGAACACCATTGTATTAAATCCGATCTGCTTCTAAAAGCCATTTCATAATTAATCCAACTATAAAAGAAAAAGATACCTGCTTTTACAAATATATGTTTTCATGACCCATCCTGCATGTCTCTCTCCATCAAACATTGAAATGCCACCCATTTAGAAGACAATTTAATAAGAAGAAAATACATTTACATTTTGCTTTCTGTGTGTCAAACACCTCTCTAAAGTCCTCGGGATTCACTACGTGCAATAACTCTGTGAGGGAGATATTAGCTTTACTTCCATTCACAATTGAGGAAACTGAGGCACAGAGAGGTTAAGCAGCTTGCCCTAGGTCACAGAGTTGATCAGTGGTAAAGGCACAATTCCAAGACAGGCATGTGGATGCCGGAGTCCACATTCTTGTCCCCTCTGCCATATCCTCTCTCAAAGGCTTAAGAAGATGGAATGTTGACAGTAATTATAATTGTCTTAGAGTAGGTTGGAAAAAAAAAATACAGTGTTTCCTGAGGCTTTCCATCGGCTAATTTTTAAAACTCTTGTTTAGCTAGATGGTTAATGATAAGGCAGTCACAAGTTAATTTAGAGCAAACTAAATATCATAAACAAATCAGGCAGGGCTAATTTGTATAACCTAAGTCAGAATGTGCGGCGAAAGCAAGGGGGAGAATATGTTCGAGGAAACTGTCTTCAGAGAACAAGGGCAGTAAGTTAGAATGGACTCCCTGAGGTAGAAAGACGCTATTCTTTGCAATTTACCCAAGTGCTTGGAGGTGACTTAAAATTCCCAGCCTGTGCTCAGATCTGAGTTTAAAAGTGCTTCTTTTAGCAGCTTTTGCAGGCTAAATTATGACTTCAAAGCAGAAATGTCTCCATTCACAAAATGGGTCACTGACAAGAGCTCTGGGGCGCAAAGAACTATAACAAGCAAAGAAATATGGCAACAAGAGAAATGAATCTTTACCCTAGGTTCTGCCTCCCCTTATCTCTCTCACTCTGCATGATAATAGCGAGCCTCCTTCACCCTCTCATCACCTTGGGAGGAACTCAAGAAAGGAAGCTGACTCAATTAAACCCCATGGGCCCTTCAGAATGATGCTGGCATCTGAACATGCACCAGTTACCTCTTCTCAAGCACGTGGCTTTCACAGTGGGAGTGGCTGGGCTGAGGTCCTACCACGGTGGTTGACCAAGAGTTGAGGACCAAGCTTGGGGCTGGGAGTCTGGGCCCAGGGCGACATGGAAATGCCCTCCAGAGGCTTTGCGTGAATTCGTCTGAAATAAGACCTTCCAGGTGAGCTGAGGACCCATGGAGGACTGCAGCTCTTCTCGCATATGATACTGTCCATCTCTACATCAAGGTGGGGTTTGTGTCTGAAGAGAAGGCAGGAACGGCCTGGGCTGACATTTTTTAATTGCACATGCAGAAAGTGGCTTTGGAAATAACAGTGTTTACAGCTCGGGGATGAAGGAAGGCTGTTTTAGGGAGCATGAAAACCTTCTGTGTGCCTAAAGGGGGGAGCCTAGAACCTTTAGTGGTGTAGGTAATAGGGTAGCACAGCAATTCGAGCACCGGGAAGGCGAAGTATGTGAGTGAAGGGAGGGGCCCATGTTAAGACATACTCCACAGGCTCAGCTCTGCTCCACTGGGAAGCAGTCCTTAGCAAAAGTCAGCTCGGAACCTCCAGACAGTGGGCAGAGGAATTAGTGGAAGGACTCTCGTTCCACTTGAGTTTCTGGCTTTTGTCTCAATTTCCAGTCTGGAACTGCAGTTCTTTCCCAGGAGAAGAGGAGAGCTGGGACTAAGACCAGTTGGCCTAGTTCCTGATGCCTTATCTGGGTCTTACCATTTCTTCCCTTCACCCTTCCAGGAGCATGACCTCCTTCTCCTACCCTGACCCTGAAGAAGGAAACCTGTTCAAACAGGGCTCTGTGGAAGAGCCAGGCATCAAGTCTTGACAGTTTGCTCCTAAGTGGTCCATCACATTTCCTCCAAGACCTGCTGGATCCACTCCCTCCCCTTTCAGGGCTTCCCCTGGCTCCTCCTCCGCAGAGGCCGCAGTCTCCCGCAGGGTACCGTGGGCAAGGCACTAAAAGCACGCGATCCCATCCATGAGTTAGTACTGCAGGTCCACTGGTACGATGAGAAAACCCACCTTTTATAAAAGGAAGGGAACAGTTTCTTAGCATTTTTTAAACATTTTCTCCCCACCACCATACCTCTCTCTACTTTTCATGGTTAAAAAAAGACAAAATGAGCACTCCAACTCTTCCTGCTGTGTTGCTTCAGCCAGGAAAATGTAGAAAACAAACCCAGCTCCTTAGGGACAGAATATTGACAAGAAATGGTGGGAAAAGTTAGCTGACAGCCCAGTGGGGAAAAACTGGATGCATCGAGAAAAATTAGAAATGAAAAAAAGGTGAAATCTGTTATTATTACCAATATATATAATATTAAGACACAGTTGGAGGAAAATGTGGAGAAAATAATAAGGAAAGCAAAGAAAGGGGAAAATTTTTGCAACTGTGTCTCTTTCTGTAGTGGAAAGACCATCCAAACTAGCAGTTGGAGCTGACAGGCTGATCTTGGCTGTGCCACTAACTGGCTGTGTGACCTCGGCCAAGACATTGCCCATTTCTGACCTTCAGTTCCAGGTTTTGGTCCAGTCACAATCCAAACAAACACACCTAACCAATTAATCAATCCACTGGCACTGGCCTATCACGAATTGTTCCTCCATTTTTATGCCCACATACAGAGAAACAGAGGGGAAGGAAGAAAACTGTCACACTAAGTCACCTGCTTTCTTGTAGAAAAATTGTTTCATTTCCATATCCTTATGAAGTAATTTAAAAGTCATTTTTACATATTCCCTCCCCTTCTCTCTCTCTCACACACACACACAAACGCTTTCCCTGTGATTTAAAAGAAAAATTTTGTTTGACCTGACATTCAAAAAATAAAATAGTAAGTGATGTACTGTGAAATTAATATTGCTGTGTTTCTGTTCTGCCATCATTAGCTATAATAAGCAGGATGCAAAAAGAGCTGACTAAGCATGTGGGCTTGTAGGAAATAATGCTATTTCACTTTCAGGAAAAGCACAAATCATTTCCTGCAGATAAAACAAGGACTCAGGGACTTATCACACCCTTTTCTCTCTTTTTAGAACTTAGTAAATAACGTAGGCACAATCATCAAATCCAAGGATATATTTTCAGAATACATTCATTATCTCTTAGCTAATGAGACTATCACCCACATTTTTAGATGTTAAATACACATAGTGTAAAGAAGAAAAGAATAACTGTGGCATCTGGTATCAAAATTAGTCTTTTTTTAACAGATTTTATTTATTTATTTTAGAGAGAGAAAGGGAGGGAGAAAGAGGAGAGAAACATCAATGTGTGGTTGCCTCTCAAGTGCTCCACTCCGGAGACCGGGCCCACAATCCAGACACGTGCCCTGACTGGGAATCAAACCAGTGACACCCTGATTCACAGGCCAGTGCTCAATCCACTGAGCCACACCAGCCAGGGCAAAATTAGTCTTTCTATAGCTACTGGGAACTACAAAAATTCCCTGTGATTGACCATTGATGAAAGCAGAGACCTTGAAAATGGTAAATAATGTGTGGAAGGAAGAAATGTAGAGAACGGGTCCACCCTTCACCCTCACCTACGAGATGCTAAGTGGAGAAACACAAGGAGTGGCTTATAACATTTGCAGTGGTGTGCTATTTATTTAGTGCACTCAGCTACTTAATTACCATGCTAATATAAGTCTTTTAAAACTGTGTGCAAAGGCAACAGGAGGTCTGAGTCCTGATATTATTTTTCCCACAGCCGAGTAAATGATTTCCACCGCCACCACCACACTCATAGGCTCACCCTCATTAGTATGTATAAAATGAGTGGAGTAAGCATTCGGAGATTTATACTGTACCATATACAACTTAATTAATAAGAAAGGAAGGCATTTCTAGAGGAGGAAGTAAACATTTACTTCCTACATACCTCCATATAATTAATAATATAAATCCATCATAAGGGGGAGACTTTAAAAGTGCCTTCCTCATCTTCTCTACCTATGTACCTGTTAACTAACCTTTTTTTCAGTAACTTACAGATGCTAAGGTGCCCTTACCTTTAGGAAGAGTCTGCAATTTGTAGCCTTAGGTCCCTACCCCACAGCAAATGCAGTCATTCAGTGAATATTAAATGACTGTCATCCCTCCCCGCAGTGTTCTAGGTGCACAGGACACAGAGGAGGAGCCCAATTTTCAGGTAACTTTTAGCTTTGTAGAGGAGATAAGGGTACAAAGAACTGATACCAGGAGGGAATTTTCAAAGGTATGTATAAATTACTAAAAGAGCCTCAGGCAACGGTTATGAGGGAGCAGAGCACACAGAGAAGGCAGTTAAAGGCTTCGTAAAGGAGCTGATGTCTGACTACAGATTCAGAGGACCACTGCCCATCCCACTCCCCCGCCCCCAAGACCCTGGAGCCAGGAAAGCAGGATAAGTCTTGTTCACCAGTGTATCTCCAGCACCTTGCACGGACTACGCAGTCAATAAAATTTTCCGAACGAGTTAACTGAATAAGTTTGCCAGGCACGGAGGATGTGACAGCACTTCAGAGGAGGTTCATGGCCAAGGGTGCAATGCTCACAGACAACTTGTTACATTGGAGAACTCAAGGGTTTGAGTGAGGAGGTGGTGAAAGGTGGGGCTGGAAAGGGATTATAAAAACCCTGGTTTATATAACTGGGTAAAAATAAATGGCGACCTTCCAAGAATTTTTACTTCTCTAAAAATCTAGAAGCATTTCATAGCACATGTCAACCTCATATATAAATAAAGCATATTAGTAGTGCCTTCAGAGCCAACCCGTATTGTTTCTTATCTTGTTTATGTGACTAAAAGAAAACAGGTGTATGGTGCAAGATAGTAATCCAGTTTCATTCTTTTGCACGTGACTGTCCTTTCCCCATTGTATATTCTTGGCTTCGGTATTGTAAATTAATTAACCTTATATGTGTGGGTTTATTTGTGCGCTCTCCATTCTGTTCCATTGATCTATGTCTTTGTTTTTATGACAGGGAGGAGGAGATGTTTTCTGCTACTTCCAAGAAAAAATATTCTTGCTATTTGAGAGCTTCTGGAAATGACCACCTCTCCTGTTCTCTCCAAGGATACATGTGAAAACTAGCATGCTGAGAATTTGTTAGCAGCCAGATTCCCACCACATGGTAAGACCAGCCCCAGGGTGAACCCCATACGGTGGTCAGCAAAGAGAAGAGATGGAAAGACACCTTGATGACACTGTCAAGTTACTGAATTAAAGTGACCCAGGGGTCTGTCCTGCTTACAGACTGCCAGGTATATATAAACCAATATACCAGGTCTGGAAGAAGGAATGCCTGCTTGAGTGTGGTTGGTAGGGTAATGATATGGGTGTAATAATGTATAGTTTTAATTTGAACATTTCACCTAAAATGCCATAGGGTGTGCTTGAGTGTGATATTGTTATGTTACAGACTTACGTGCTTATGATTTTGTAATAGCAGAGTTCATAATAAAATGGAGCATTATTTGTGCCGGACCCTGTATATGCTTTTAATGTTTAAGTAAGTTTTTGCTTCTTTGCATCTGACATGCTTAAAGTGATACTATTAAGACTGATTGGGAACCCGGTTACCTAAAGGCCTGGAGGGAACACAAACCAGAAAGTGTCCCCCATTTCAAAGCAATGGCTTTAAGCAAACCACAGAGTGTCTTTTCTAAAATGACAGATCATAGTAAGTCCCTCCTGTAGTTCCAATTATGTTGAACAGAATGATAAACTAAAGAACTTTAGATAGGTTCTCTTCAGTGGTTTTCTGGGGTAAAGAGGTATAAGCAGGAAAGAAATGGCAGGAGAAAAAAAAAAGGAGAACACAGATCTGATAATAATAATAGCTAACACTAAATTGTGCTTACGAGGTACCTGGTAGTACCCTAGGCAGTGGACATGTAAACTCATTTACTCCTCACAATAGTCTTACAGTAACATCAGACTTATCCCCATGTTTTTCAGAGAAGAAAACAGAGGCCCCAGAGGTTAAAGCACAGTGCCCGTGCCCAGGTCCCACTGCTAAGAGGAGCTGTAACTCAAGCAGAGCATCTGGCTCCAGTGCCTGGACTAATCAGTCTGCTGCTTTCGCCTTTTCAGTACTTAATGTAAGGCTGATGCAGAAGAATCCCACTATCAACACTGGGAACATTTTGTGTGTAAGTTTCCCTTGAAACCCAGCAAACATACCTAGGATTCATCTCGATGAAGCAAGATATTCAAACTGGAATGTTCCTGGCAGAGCCTAAATGGACAGTGTTTGCAAATGACTCATGCTGAGGACTTAGGCAAACAGAGGGCATTCTACCTGCACAGACTTCACCACCACCTACTTACCTATTGATGTCATTGAGAGCCCAGTGTCTTCTCTGTAAACAGATTCCACCTTTCTTCCTCACGCCTCTCTACAGGCAAGGATGTTGTATTCAGATGATAAATCACCTATGTGAAATAGGATACATTTTGCTTAAGTTGTAACCGTGTTCGTTAAACCCTATCCAGCTGTAAAAGCAACCAGTAAAACAAAACAAAAGAATGCATTTTAACACTTCTAATGCTAGAAATGGATGCTCCTATTGTTTTCACTGTAAATGTGAATAACAAGCTGGATGAGTTACAGGAGGCAGTCTTAGCTCCTTCTGCATTTTCACCAACGTTGCATAAGGCTCTATTGAAAACAACAAAAAATGCCTAGAGATGGTTATTATTTTGAAACAGTCACTTACTTCTCTTGCTCCATTTTTCATTTTTTCCTACTTTTCCCCCAAACCTCTCCCACCCCACCCCATTCCAGCATAAGATCAGATCTCCATTCATTCAGGAGAGGCACACAATAGAGTGGAAGCTGGCAAACCACGAGCTTTTGTGTCTTTGTTTTACAAAAGCCTAAACCCATGGGGAAGGAGATTCTCTATTCACATCCTGAAGAAATGGGAATGGAGAAGGTCCTCTGTACTCCCCGGGTTCCCTGGGCCTGGGGGAGTGTGAAAGGGGAGGATGTCTGGGACCAGTCCCAAGAGCACAGATTTGTGCCCCACATTAAGCAGCCCACTAGGAAGGCTGCCAGCCCTGAGGGATGGCTACATTGTGAATAATGACAGAATTATAAGCAGCCTTCATGAAGATTCCTGGCTCCCAGCATGACATGGGAACAGCAGTTGACTGGGGATGAAGAGGACCAGCTCTCAGGCCCACCTTGTCTAGAGCGAACAGAGGCCGCCGTGTCTCCTGCCTCCCCGGCACTCGGCTCTACAGAAGAGCCCAGAACTGAGGCACAGCTCCAGGGAAGTGGTTAGAGTACCCCAAGAAGATCTAAAATTTAGTTGTATTTTGCTTGTCGGCTTGCTTTTCTGAAGGCTGGATAGAATGGGCAAATCATAGTCAGGTCTCAAGTTGAGATGTAGGAAGTAAAAAGATGCAGGGAGCGGATTCTAGGTGCTAAGGGAGAATTCATGAACCCTGCCATATAGGCTAGCATTTATAATCTTCTACTATACAAAAATCAGAGGCTAAATGAATCTGAGAACAACACTGAGTAGCCAAATGAGAGAAAGTGTGTTAGAGGAGATGTGAATGAAGCTCTCTGGGGGAGGTGGGATTTGAGTGGTATCTCAGCAGAATATGTAAAAACAGGATGTAAGGGCGGGGGGCAGGGCTCTCCAGGCCATGGGGCCCCATGAGCGAGGACTCAGGACAGGAGTTGATGGTGAGCGCATTTATGAAGGAGACACATGTGACAGACTGCGCTGAGGAACAGCAGAGGGCTAGAAAACTCAACGTGAGCCACCCTGGAGACGGTCATGAGTGTGCAACTCCCAAGCTTGTATTGGATACCACATACACCCAGACACCAGCAGAGTCTCGAACTAGACTGTGGAATGGTTTTTAAAAACTATATTCTAAGATTAACGTGAAGTTGGCATGACGGATTAATAGACAGTGATGTTGGAACAAGACAGAGCATACGGAACAATATTTCAGGAATCGAGGAAAACAGGGAGTGAAAGGCATGCATTAAGAGTGGAGGGAGAAAGACATGAGTCCATGAAATAGCAGCAGAAAACGCTGGGAAGAGTGGAATTCACGCAGCAAGTTGGAACAATGACTTTAGCATTCTGTTCGGCTGAGCTCACAACCAATGGATCACTTTGGGCATAAGAGAAATCAATCCATCTGAGTAATGTTACAGGCAAAAATCACTTCTTATATTTTAGCTTGCTATTTTAAGCTGCTGGGCATCTTTGCCCTTTTAGAAATGAGGTGCCTTGGTTTGGGCTGGGAAAGAATTACAGAAGCAAAGAGAAAACAAGTATTTTCATCCTCAGAATGTTTGCATTCCGACAATGCTCGGTGCCGCTGCTGTTCCGTGTCTCCTGACGCTCTGACGCACGGCCACACAAACCGGCTGTGCAGACAGACGTGCCTAGTTGCAGGCACAGAGCCACCTTAGAGTACTTGAATCTGCTAGGCCCAGGGAGTGAGAGAGAATTTAAAGAAACAAATAAGATTTGTGTAAAAAAGAAAAAGTCTCAGGAACACAAATTATATTCAAAAGGCTGCAAGGAATGGCTTTCACAACACAGCAGAATTTTTAGGAGAACCTTGGGTTCAAATCCTGATCCTGCAACTTAATGACCATGTAGCCTTGAACGAGTTACCTAAAACACTACCCCCTATGACCTCATGCAAATTAGAAACAGGTGCCAGTCTGGGCAGGTGGAATCTCAAGGAAGCTGTAGGCCTCATTTTCGAACCCCCACTCACCCTGTGACTGAGTACCCCCTGCAGTCAGCAATCCACACAGCTATTCGCAGTGGCTCTATTACTTCAAATCTCCGCAATTTCATTTCCTCTTTGCATATTGAAGGAAATGAGAGTATCTACCTCGTGGAGCTGCTTTGAGGATTAAATTGCTATAGAACACAAAGTGTTTAGTATAGCGCTTGGCACATTTTAAACATGCTGCAAATGCTGACCATTATTCTAGTATTTTTATTCATCTAAATCTCTCATATTTTAGGGCAGAGTTCAGCAAACTATGTTCCACAGGCCAAATCTAGCCCACCACCTGTTTTTGTTCAGCCTGAGAGGTAAGAATTGTTTTCATATTTTTAAACGGTTGGAGAAAAAAAGAAAAATATCTTTTACGACACATGAAAATTACATGAAATGCAAATGTAATTGTCCATAAGTGAAGTTTTATTAGAACACAGCTACTCTCGGCCGTGTGCGCACTGTCTGCAGCTGCTTTCACGGGCGGCGGCAGACGGGAAAGGAGCGCCGGAGGGGGCGTGGCCCGTGCAGCCCCAAACATTTTCTAACTGGCCCTTTGCAGGAAAGGTTTGCTGACCCCTGTTTTAAGGTGTTTTCTTACTAGCTCTAGGATGTGCTTCAGTCTTTCCTAAGGATGAGAATAAAATAAAAATGAATTTTGAAATTCTTGAGCACCAGTGAACAACAAGCTGTTGAAAGGAGGTATTCTTATTCTCTCCAAGTATTCTGCAGTATCTTTCAAAACACTGTCACCTCTTTTCATGGGTGATGACAATGTGCTTAACATTAATTCTCTTCTAATATACAAAGATTGTGGCAGTGCTGCGGCAGAGCCAGAGCAAACACATGCCCGCAGAGGCCACCCTAAGTGTTACTACATGTTAAACAGGTTCGGTTTGGAAACATTTTATATGGGCAGGTGCCAAGAAATCTTTGGCTGTCACTTGATGGCAAGATATATACAACCAGAACAAAAAAATTCAGTCAGTTTTTGAGATGTTTCATCTATTCAATGCCCCAAATCCAGGTATTTGGAAACATCTGGGCAACTGATTACATTTTTCACTTTTCATCTGGATTTGGCAGTCAGTCTCCTTCAGCTAATGAGAACAGCCAAGTATTAGCTGTATCTGAAAGACCAACATGGGAAAAAACCCACTTTCTCCTCGGCTTTTCCAAGAGAAGCTCCCTGGTTCTACTCCTTCCTTTTCAGTACATGCACTGCTTTCTCCATTTCCCCTTCTGTTTCTCCCCTCCTTTCTTTATCATTTTTTCACCTCGACTATTCTCTCTAGCACAGTCTCTACTCTAAAGTTTTTAAAGTGTGTCTTCTTCTTTCCAATTTCCTTTATCCCAAGAAAAAAATAATTGGCTTCGTAATAATTGAAATTTTCAGCTAAAACCCAACGTCCAAGCCTCTGATGGTGTAAATGGCTTCCCAGCACTGGGAGGCTGCTGACCATCAGTTGACCAGACTGCATACTTGGCAGAATTCAAGGGAAAGATCACGGGAACAGCCTTTGATTCACCTATTCATGCTTTTTCTATTATCTTCAATTGATTTTTAACAATCTGTTCAATGTTATAAGTGTATGTAAAACCCCTATGATATGATGCAGACTTCTCTGGGCCACTTATTTACAATTATGGCAATTACACCCTTTCCTTGACTTCAGCTATTTCGGGAGGCACGGTTATGGTCTGCACTGGCCCACAGTCCTCTGCTGTAAGAACATGGGCCTTGCCAAGACAAACTCACTCCTCTCTCCCTGCTCCCCTAAATTCCTGATTGATGCTCTGCCTTTATGGAGTCTTGCTGTGAACACAGCGTTTAATCCACGGTGCTCCTGTCAGGATGTCTTTCGCACATTCCCACCGAGGGCTTTTTCTTCTCCGAACAGCACTGCCGCGTCAGCTGCTCCCCGCCCCCTCCCCCCCCCCCCCCCCCCGCATCACATAAACGGGCACAGCAGCTGCACCACTGTGAATCGTATTGTTTCTGGCCCTAAGCTGTTGACTCCATAGTTTAAAATAAAGAGTTTCACAAAGAAAAGAAAAAATATCTTCATTTAAAAATAATTATTGCATGATTCCTGGAGGCAGTGAGCTATGTTATGTTCATAGAAACCCTTGGTTTCCTTTTTGCTTAAAGATCACTATAAAAAAAATACCTTCTTCCTGAAATCATTTATAAATAAAGAGGAAAAAATATATTCTTCCAATACTACACTGGTCAGCCTAATTTTAAGGCCAGCCAAGGTCATAGAATTATTAAAGACAAAACCCTAGAAGAATGTCGGTAGTGACGATGAAATATGAAATAGCAATCGATATGATTGTGCAACAGGAAAATCATGCCAGACCAATTTAACTTGCAGGTAAAATTACATTACAAAGCACAGTACGACAAAAATATTTCTGTAGCTAAATTGTCTTAATGGTGGGGGGTGGGAGAGGCATCAACCAGGATGACAGTGATTTTTTTTTTTTTACATTTACTGTTGTTCTGTTATAGTTGTCCCAACGTCACCATGATTTTTAGTTAAATTAAAAATAATTCTATATAACAAACTATGTTATGGAATACACACTGTCTCAGGTCTTTGCCAGAAAGCTTATATTACCAACCCTTAGACATCACTTTATCTTTTACCTGTGTCAGAAAAAAATAAAGAAAAAGAGCCAAGATCATTTCAGCTCTTCCCCTGTGGCAACTGCTAAGAAGGCATCACTGTCAGCTCCCCTCCCCACACATACGTTCAGCCCCCCGACCACACCACTCAGCACGGATGCAGCCCTCGAGCGAGGAGGACACAAAGGATGCTGCACTCTGTTCCTTCCTAATTTCGAACTTATCGCTCTCTCCACTGACCGATTCACCAAAGAGCCTGAGAAGCAGTTATGTTTGCTCCAAAAACCTCCGCTAAGAAAGGGATTTCTACAAGTTCATTGATTTCTAGAAATTAATGAGATCATTCCTGTCCCCTTCTCACCGCCCTCCGATAGGTTTCCCATCCCACTCGGTGTAAAACCCAAATTGTTTTCTAGGAGGCTAGGAGGGTCTACAAAGCCTGCACATCCAGCCCAGCTTTCCTCGAGGACCTCAGACCCTGCCTTTCCTCGCCCCTTGTCTTCTCCATACCAGCCACACTGGCCTGTGTTCAAGTTCATCCTGCCAAAGGGCGTCTGCACCTGCTCTTTCCTGGGAGAGACTTCCACCATGTCCTCCCATGGATCACTCACATCACTCAGGTGTCTGCTTAAGGTCAAACCACCAAAGACCTTCCCTGACCACTCTGTGACGGGCAGAGTAATGGCCCCAATAGATGCCCACATTCTTAATTTCTGAAACCCGTGAATATATTATCTTACATGGCAAATAAAGACCTTCAAGTTGTAAGGTAAGAATCTTGAGATGGCCCTGGCTGGCCTGGCTCAGTGGATTGACTGCCAGCCTGCAAACCGAGAGGTCCCTGGTTCAATTTCCAGTGACACATGCCTGGGTTGCAGGCCCAGTCCCCAGTTAGGGGTGTGTGAGAGGCAACAAATCTATGTATCTCCTGCACATTAATGTTTCTCTCCCTCTCTTTCTCCCTCCCTTCCCCTCTCAATAAATAAAATCATTTTTAAAAAGAATCTTAAGGTGGATAATTTTCCTGTATTATCTGGGTGGGCCCTGTGTAATCACAGGGAACCTTATCAGAGGGTAAGCATTGGTGTTAAACTGGTCCCCATACATAAGGGCAAGGAGAAATCAAAGAAAAAGGTAGACCACTGCAGATTGGTAGGTGGCAGGATTAATAAGCAAGGGAACTGAACTTATTAAGATGAGACTTATCTTAGCAAGACAAGTGGATCTCCACATCTAACCACCAGAACCTTAAAAGTTTGCATAGATACCTTATCTGGGTTCAGTCAGTATATCATCCAAATGGTCTCAACAACACACAGCTCTCTCAAGGCTGCATCCTTGCAAACAGCTCTCACTGTCAGTATAGTGGGTAGAACACACATTCCAAAGACAAGAGAAAGGGTGAGGAGCCCCATATTGCCTGGGTCCATCTCATGGATCAACCAACAGCCATGTCTTCTTCCAATAGGAAGAGTCAGAGAAAAATTTGAAGATATTAAACTGCTGGTTTTGAGTATGGAGGAAGGGGCCACAACCCAAGGAATAAAGCAACTCCAAGGAGCTGGAAAAGCCGAGAAACAGATTCTCCTTTAGAGCCTCCAGAAGGAACATAGACTGCTGACACTTTGGTTTTAGCCAAGTAAGACTCATTTTAGCCTTTACACCTCCACAACAGTAAGATAACAAATTGAGTTGCTTTCTCCATTAGGCTTGTAGTAATATGTTACAGCAACAATCGGGAATATATAACTTATGTATATACCCCATGTAAAATAACTTCTCCCTACTTCCCACTGAGTCACTTCTTACCCCTTACTCTGTTTTTTCTTCAGAGCACTTACCACTGTTGACAATTACATCACCTTCCCATCTGTTTGCTTATCTGTCTCCTGCAATAGAATGTAAACTTCATGAGACTGCTTTGTTCACCTCTGGATCCCGCATAACTCCAACATTACCTGCAGAGAGTAGGCACCCAATGGATCTTTGTTGAATGAATGAATGAGTGAATGAACAAATGAGTAAATTAATACGTATTAAAATCAGATACCACTGAAATTTAATTTGGATGCTTGTGCAGCTGTGTGTTGTGTGTACAGAAGGCAAAGTGGAAAAGAAGAAATAGTAAATAGTAGGGGTGATGATAGCAATAGTGATTGTAGAATTATAGAATTTGACTTATTTCTGTGATGGAGCAGTAGCCCTGATTGATAATAGTTAAAATGAATCAATATTTCAAGAAGACTGTTGATTAGACCACATATGAAAATGTCCTCTCTATGGAAGATCAGAATTGCTCTGGACTACACAGTCACTGTCATTTAGACGACACCCTGAAAGAAAAAGTCCTGCCCAAAGGGCAGTTATCAATAGTCCACGCTTTGCAGAATTTCCCCAAATGACACAACTAAATAAGTTAATCTGCTTGTGATCAAACTGTAAAGAAAAAATCAATCCCAGAAAAATTTAGGTCAGTATTTAAACCCTCATTTGTAAACTAAAAAGATGGTTCCATATGGAAAAAAAGAATAAATTAAAAGGAAACTGAAATGTTGAGAATTTAATTGGCGTCAAAAATAGACCTTAAGAGAGTAAGGAGCCCAATTAGTACATGGAATCTCCACTGACATTTGTTTCCTGTGTGATGATTTATTTATTTAACTATGTTGTGGTATATACGTGTGGCTGTGACAGTGAGGCTGGCCTGCTTTGATAAAACACTTCAATTTCATCATAATGAGATTTATTACGATTTTGCCTTCTCACCATTTTTTTGTTCATTGTTGTGTTTAGATTTTTAAATTTTGTTTCGGCCCCACCCAGTGCGGTAGGTGCTGGAGTCGCCAGCCTGGGACTCGCACACAGAAATGTGCAGGCCTTACCTGCTCCGCTCAATCAGAAATGTGTCACAGAAGGACCTCGGGACCCTTTGAACCAGCCTAAAGTCTTTGTGTGATGCACAGGGCCCAAGGTTCTATTCGAAGACAACAGTGCCCCCCTTATCATGCCTAGCCTCATTAATTTGATGGGGCAATCCATTTTTTTCTCTCCAAAGTGCTGCATAACATTTATTTATTTGTCCTAATTAAAAGGAATCCCAACAAATTTTGTTCAAAGCGGCAAGCGTGGAGCTTTTCTGGAGATCAGCAAAATCAGATCTGGCAATCACTTTTCTGAGGAGACTGTAACTGCCATTCTTAATGAGCATGCTCAAGAGGAAAGAACAATGGAATCCTCCCCTCAAATACTTTTTCTCTTTAAGAATTAGAGGACAACTTTGCACTCCTTTATTTTTTTTAAGATTTTATTATTTATTTATTTATTTAGCTGTCTATTTATTTATTTATTATTAAAGATAGGGGACAGGAGGGAGAAAGAGATGGAGAAAAACATGAGTGTGAGAGCAACATTTATCGATTGCCTCTTGCACGTACCCTAACCAAGGACCAAACCCACAACCCTGGCATGTGCCCTGACCTCGAATCAAATCGGTGACCTTTTGCCTTGCTGAACGATGCTCATTTCATTGAGCATCTCCTCTCTATTTCTCTCTCAAAAAATCAATTAAAAAATGGCATTGTTTTATATATCTGATTTTTTTTTCATATTGCTTTCACTCAGTACTACGTTTCAGATACAATTATATTGCATGCAGTCAGTCTGTTATTTCTAATTCCTGTATATTAATGGTAGATTTTCTTCTAGCTGTTAGGTATAAAGGGTTGAAAAAAACCTCATCTTTCCTATTTCTACAGAGCTTACATTCTAGTTGGGAATATAGATTTTAAACAAATAACTGCATGTAGTATGGTAAAATGTTCACCACTCATTTTTTTCAATAAATATTTATCAAGTGCCTTCCAGATACTACATTTGATGTTCAGCACTGGGGATAAAACAGGATGACACAGAAGACACACCTGCCCTTGTGAAGCTTACATTCCAGAGAATCAGGGAAGTCTTCTAGATCATGGCAAGAATTTAAGGCCAATGGCAAATGATCAACTAGTTGTCTGCAACAGAATGAAATGGCAAAGTTTGTATCTTTATTCCAGATGCAGTAGGAATAATGGATTGGAAGGCAGCAAAATGGGATTCAGGAAAACCAGGCAGCAGGCTGGCACAGTGAAACGGTGGAGAAACGAGAGTGGCTTTGGGCAGGAATGGTGGTGGTGGAACAGAAAACGAAGAAGAGAGGGACGTGATGCATGCTGGAGAGGGAACAGACAGAATTTGCTGATGGACTAATTATGAGAGATAAGGAGGAATCCCTGGCTTTCCAATCTGAAAACTGAGCTGCAGAAGACTAAGCATGACTCAAATTTAGGAAGAAAAGCAAAGTCTTTCTTAGGCCATGATGCTTTTGTGACATCTAAATGGAGGTATCAAGCAGGAGATTTAGTATGTAAATCTGATTTTCAGAGAAGATCTGCAGACTGAAGATGCATATTCAGGAGTCATCACATATGGATGGTCTTTAAAACCATGGGGATGAATAAGAATGTAGACAGAGGCAAAAGGGGGGGGCGGGGCTCATGACAGAGCCCACATGAATCCCAACGTTTAGAGACTGGATGGTGAAGAAAGTCAGCAGCAAATGATAATGGAGTCCCCAGGGAGGATCTGCAGTGTGTGAGCCATGTGGAGGTCTATGTGCTTCCCTAACTAACGCCTTTACCCAAAGCTGTGTTTGTGGAGATGTGGGAAATGCCACCTACACAGAATGGGATAAAGAGGAAGTGCAAGAAAGGAAGCAGAGATGGTGTGTCCAGACAAATCCTCAGTGAACATGAGGATGAAGGGGAGGGACTAAAGCAGGGTGATATTGGGAAGGGAATTTTGGATTTTTTAAAACAATGCTTTTTTCACCGGGTGCAAGTAGAGCATGATTAACACATGATACATGGATGCAAAGGGATGATAGGACGATAGAATGTTCCTGAGAGGCAGGAGATGGACTCGCCAGGTGTGGGCAGTCTGGCTCCTGGAGAGAGGAGGAGCAGCTCCCCTTGGGTCGTACCCACTCCACACCTTCTTCTGAAGTTATTTCACTGGCAACATGAGGTAAGAGGAGGAGCTGGTGTAACAGCTTGGCTTGAATGGGTTTCACAGTGAGCAGGAGGAACGGGGCTGAACTCCTTGAAAAGCAGTCTGTTCAAAGGTCATTCTCAAAGAAACCAGGGCTCAAAACAAAGAAGATATCTGTAGAACTTGGCAGAAAATCGGATTTTTTATCATCACAGGGCAAGTTTGGGTTGAAGGAAGGCTATTTGGTGGAAGAAAATTACTCTCTTCTGTCTGGGAAGAGACCAAAACAGGTTTTGACAGAAACCCAGAGAAATCTTTCCTTGTTTATCAAAGAGCTGAACACTCCTTCCTTTTTCCAGCTTAAGGAGGCATATAGAGCAAAAGGTAGATTCCCCAGGAGAAATGAAATTCAGGAATATCAAAATAAGTAGGGGGAAATGATAAACCCAATGGGTAGTGATCAGAAGACACACTGATGCCTTTCAGCATTTAGTTGAGCACAGGCCAGGGTGGGTCTCCCTCTGAGACCTTATCTATGAATCTGAGAGGACCTGTAATGAATTTGCTGCCTAGGCCTGGGAAAAGACCACGCAGATTAAGCAGTATTTAGTAATAGCTAGGATAGGTATAAATATATCTAAACATATTTACTTCTTTAAGTCTTAGGCTAAAGAGGACAGATGTTTGATTTTCCCAGTCATAGTAGTTATAGTCTTTTGGCACTTTCTCAGCTAATTTCTTATACATAGCAATAAATTTATTGAATCATATCCTATGCTTTATTTTTCAGACCTTTATGCCATTAAGAAATGCAAGTAGTTGACTTGGGGGCAGCTACATGGTTGACAGAATAGCCCAGAGGAGATAACCCATCTCTGCAGGGTTAACCTCTCAAACCCAAGCTTATAAAATGCATCATGGGCAGTAAATGGAGGGGTAGTGTGTTATGCTGCAAAGCAGGCTAACTGGCTGCCACTGACATAGTGGTATGACTTTGGGCAAGTTACTGAATTCCCCAAATTATTTCATACGTAGAGTACCCACAGCTACTCAGAAATTTTTAAGGATTATCCTATTTTTTAAATCCCTTGATATGATGTATTAATCAGGATTAGCTTGGTACCTATGACAGAAGCAGACCTCAAACTGATTTAAGTAAAAAAAAAGATTTATTGGTTCATATAACTGCAAAGCTATTGGCAGCCCACATAGTCCCTTTTGAGAAGTGGAAACAGGGATACCTGAGTGAGCACGTGGCTTGGCAAGCTATGGAAACCTTTTTGTGGGGGGAAAAAAGGAACATAAAACATGTCCTTCCTCTAGGTAGATATAGCCTTGCTCTCAGAAGCGCAAAATTGATTTCAGCCTCCATTTTTCCCTTTGGCTGAGAGCCCTCTTCAATTTGTAAGTTGCTGTACTCTGTATACTGGCCCTGAACCCAAGAAGCCTGACACAGAGCCCAGCCAGATCTAGGGACTGAAACACTGTTACCAGGACTGACTCTCACTCTTCTGTCCTGGCTCTGCTTGCCTTTTGTCGAATTCATGTGTGTGTGTGTGTGTGTGTGTGTGTGTGTGTGTGTGTGTGACACAGAGAGAGAGACAGAGAGACAGAGAGAGAGACAGAGTGGGAAAGAGACACTATGCTGGGTCACATGCTGACCTCTTGGATCTCAGGGTGACCTGGGAGGGTCCCATTAAACAGGATGGAATGAGAGAGCAGAGGAACTCAGAGTACTGTTCCCAGAGAAAGGGAAGTACTCAACTGATCTGGGAAAAACAATCCTTATCCTTTTATGGATCTCTGTAGTTTTCAATCAGTTCACCAAGTAGTCTTAGAAGGACTGAGTAGAATCCTCTACCCTCAAGTTTTTACATCAGCAAAAAATGTGAAATGATACTAGCCAATGCCAGGAATCCTGTGGCGAATGTGGTGTATCTGTACATTGCTGGGCTACTGTTAATAGTCATTTGAAATGTTACTGAGAAATTTTTATCAACAGGAATAAAAATTCCTTGATCATATGGCCCTGAGTAATGCCCCTGAGAACTTATTCTAGAGAAGTAACTCAAATATTTTTCTGACTTAAGACTATCATGCTATGAAAATCTTTACTCAGCATTATCTATAATAACAAGTTGGAAATAGCCTAGACATCAACCACAAGGGAACAGATAAATAGTAATATAACAACTGAATGAAATATGGATTAGCCATTAAAATGACAATTATAAGGCATATATAACAAGTATGCTAAGTGAAATAAGGTAGAAAATTACACAACTCTTTTTGACAACAGAAAAACATGTAAGCCTACAGATGAAGCCTAGAAAGGAACACCTGAAAAATGGAAATCATGTGTTTACAGTGGAGGGATAATGAAAAAATTATTGTCTTTAAATTTCTTGCAATGTTGGTATAATATTGTTTCACAATAAATAAAATTTCCTGAGAAAATTCCATGATTTCAGAAGGTTTATCTCAGCCTCTTCATAGGGAGTTTCCTGAAAATTAAATGAGATAATATAAATAAAATGTTGAGGGAGTGCCTGCCACATACTGAGGATGAAATAAATGTGGGGCATCTATATTAACGTAAGACATTTGAAACGCTGTGTGCACATTATGTAGCATGAGAAGATGACAGAAAGTGATTTCGGCACTTGAGCCTTCTCTTCTAATGCTAGGACAAAGTGATTTCCCCTTAGCAACTCACCCTGCCCTCCTCTACCCACCTGACCTCACATGCCTGCCATGTGTTTCCTCACAGCTTCGCGGCAAGGGACCGACTGGAGGGGAGGCTCTTCTTGGAAAGTGCTGCTGGGAGACTCAGAACATAAATGTCTGCCTAGATTCATATTGCTCAGCGGAAGGTGAGGAAATGGGGAGAAGGGCAGTTAGAGGAGAAGAGAAAAGAGAAATTGACTTTAAAAAGTTAATGTTTTAATCACATACATATGTAAATACTTTTCATTGTAAAATATGACACCTAAGGAGTCAGCTAAGACTAACGTACTATTTCACAGTTGTCTTAGCTCAGGCTACCATGACAAAAGACCAGAGACTGGACTTTTCAAAGGCAATGATTTTCTCATAGTTTTGGAGGCTGAAAGTCCAAGATCAAGGTTCTGACAGAGTTTGACTTCTGGAAAGAGCTCTCTTCCTGGCCCCAGGAAGGCTGCCTTCTCATCCCATCAGGTGGGGAAAGAGACAGAGAGAGAGAGCAGCTCTCTGGGGTCTCATCTTCCAAGGACAGGAGTCCCATCAGATCATGGCCCCACCTGTATAATTTCATTTAACTTTAATTACTTCCTTACTCCACACACGCCCACACTGGGGGTTAGGGCCCCAACGTAAGTATTGTGGGCATACACGCAATCCATGAAAACATCCGCTGCTCCTCCTTCTCGCACTCAGATGCCTCCCCAGCTGAGGCCTCCATGATCGAGTCTCTGGTAGAGGAACAATCCAGACTTTTTTTTTTCCAACTATAGATTTTATGAGGTTATTTTATCCTGTGAAGTGGTTTTTTTTTTTGTTTTGTTTTGTTTTGTTTTTAGTTTTCCTGTGCGTAGAGTCTTCAACTTGTTTTTTAATAAAATATGTCTTGGTGAATTTTGATAGTATATAGGTATCTACTTTATTAATTTTTAGCTGCTGCATAATATGGTAAAATCTAATTACCAGATCCTACTATTTTAAATAACTAGTGGCATCTTGATAAATGTTTAATTCATTCCTAATATTTTTTCCTGATTAAAGACAACCGTGCTATGAAAATCTTTATATATACATGCTTCTTTGGGCACAAAGGTAAATGTGTCTTTCAGGTAGATGATACCCAGAAACTGAACTGCTGGATCATACAATATGCACATTGTCAACTGTAATAGACACTGTCAAATTGTCTGCCAAGGTAGCTACCCCAATTTATATTCTCACTTATTCATAAGGCTTCCTAAACATCCTCACCAGTATTCCAGATTATGAAACTTTAATATTCTTTGCCAGTCTGATAAGTATGTTATCTTCCTGCTTAAATTTACATTACCTTCATTAATGTGAAGTTGAGCATCTTCTGGGATATTTATTGACCAATTGCATTCCCTCCTAAGAATTGCCTTTTTTACGTGTTTTGCCCTTTTTTCTTATCAAGTTGCTTATCATTGTCTTATTCAATTTGCATGACTCCTTCATATATTCTATATGCTAATTCTTTATCTGTTCGTTAGGATGCAAATATTTTCTCCCAATCTGCCATCTGCTTTTTTACTTTATCCATGATCTATTTTTGCCTTACCAAATTTTTATTTTGGAAATAGTCAAAATTTCTGATTTTTTCCTTCAGAGGGTTTTGCTTTTAGTGTCATAAGAAGGCCTTTTCTGTTCCAAGATCATAATTGTATTCCCTGGCATACTCATTTAACTCTCTCATATTTTGTTTTTTGTTTTTCTTTTACTTTTAGACCTCTAATCCATCTGGAATTTATTTCCAAAAGTGGCATGAGGTACTATTTTCCAAACGGAAGGCATTTGCTCCAGTGCAAGGAGTTGACTGTTTTTGCTAGAAGCTCAAGCTCTAAGATGAGAAAGCACTTCCATATCTCACTGTGTCTGGATCCACCTCCAGAGGAAAATCGGCTGGTGTATACAGCTGTGCACAGCCTCTCTGGAAGAACAGGACCACACACTTGGAAGCAGGGAACTCAAGGTCGATTCATTCTTCATGCAACAGCCATAAGTTATAAGTGATATTTTAGTAAGATTCAATACTAAATCTGAATGGAAAGCTTACTTCAATATTGATGCCTCTTGAAAGCCAATTATCTTTCCTATACATCAAATTATGCCTACATTATCTCTTTTATAACTAAGATCTTTCTCTAACTTGGTTTTCGAATGAGCACATATTTAAGTTTAAACAAGTTGTTGAAATTGTGTTAGGGGGTAGATTCATCATAACATTACACGCATTTTGAACCAGACTCTATTTTGTTACGTTAGCAGCAGCATTAAATACCACATGTCTCTGGGATGTTTTGGACTCCCATGTTTTTCTCAAGAGGACTGAATCAAGGAGCCAGCTGCAGGTAACCTGCATGCTTCCTTTGCAATGTAATGGGGGGCTGGGAGCTGGGCATGGGTTTGAATTCTGCCTCAGCCACATCACAACTGGGAGGCTTTGGTACATTTTCTGAATAGCTGTTAGATTCATTTGCCTGGTATGTTGAATGGGGATAATAAAAACACTTACTTACGTATTAGAATCATTAAAAGATTAAGTGGGCTGGAGGACTTCTGGCCAAGATGGAGGCATAAGTGGACACACTATACCTACTTGCACAACCAAAATTAAGGACCACGAAGATTTAGAAACAAGAAAACAATCAGAACTGACAGAAAATTGAACTGTACAGAAGTCTGACAACCATTCATCAAGACCAGTAAGAGGGGCAGGAGTCACTGCAGGAAAAAGTGGAGGTTTGTGGACTCCGCTGTGCAGGCAGCAGCTGGCAGACCCCAGGCGTATAGGCGGTGGCTAGCAGACCCCGGGCAAGGGATGGCAACAGCAGACCCAGTGAGGCCACACAAGATGGCTGGCTGACCAGGTGGTCCCACATTCGCGTGCAGATAACCCAGGTAAAAACGGGGAGTGAGACAGACCTCGCAACCCAGGGCCCCAATGCCAGGAAATAAAACCTGAAAACACTGATTGAAAACACTTGTAGGGGTTGAAGTGCCAGGAGAGACTCCCAGCCTCACAGGAGAGTTCGTTGGAGAGACCCACAGAGTCCTAGAACGTACACAAGCCCACCCACATGGAAATCAGCACCAGAAGGGCCCAATTTGCTTGCAGAAAGCGGTGAAAGGGACTGGAATCCGAGAGAGAGCAGAGCAAGCACCATTGTTCCCTCTCAGACCCCGCCCCCACATACAGCATCACTACCCAGTGACTGGGCTGCCCTACCCTGGGGAACACCTAAGGCTCCACCCCTCACTACATAACAGCCATGACAAGACAAAACAAAACATAATAAAACAAAACAAAAAATGGCTCAAACAGGAGAACAGATCAAAGCCCCAGAGCCAATTCATCTAAGTGACCAAGAGATAGCCAACCTATCAGATGCATACAGTTCAAAGCACTGGTGATCAGGATGCTCACAGAATTGGTTGATTTTCTTCACAAATTAGATGAACAAATGAAGGCTACGCTAAATGAAATGAAGGAAAATGCACAGGGAACCAATAGTGATGGGAGGAAAACTGGGACTCAAATCAATGGAGTGGACCAGAAGGAAGAAAGAAACAACCAAACAGAAAAGAAGGAAGAAATAAGGATTCAAAAAAATGAGGAGAGTCTTAGGAACCTCCGGGACATCTTTAAACATCCCAACGTCTAAATTATAGGGGTACCAGAAGGGGAAGAGGAAGAGCAACAAATGGAAAACTTATTTGAACAAATAATAAAGGAGAACTTACCCAATCTGGCAAAGGAAATAGACTTCCAGGACATCCAGGAAGTTCAGAGAGTCCCAAAGAAGTTGGACCCAAGGAAGAACACACCAAGGCACATCATAATTACATTAGCCAAGATTAAAATGAAGCAGAGAATTCTAGAAGCAGCAAGGGATAAGGGGACAGTCACCTACAAAGGAGTTCCCATCAGACTGTCAGCTGAGTTCTCAAAAGAGACCTTGCAGGCAAGAAGGGGCTGGAAAGAAGTATCCCAAGTCATGAAAGTCAAGGACTTACATCCAAGATTGCTCTATCCAGCAAAGCTTTTATTTAGAATGGAAGGGAAGATAAACTGCTTCTCAGATAAGGTCAAGTTAAAGGAGTTTATCATCACCAAGCCCTTACTATATAAAATGTTAAAGGGACTTATCTAAGAAAAAGAAGATAAAAAATAGGACAGTGAAAAGACAGCAAGCTCACAGTTATTAACAACCACACCTAAAACAAAAGCAAACTAAGCCAACAGCTAGATCAGGAACAGAACCACAGAAATGGAGATCATATGGAGAGTTAGCAACAGGGGAGTTGGAGGAGAGAGAGGGAAAAGGTACAGAGAATAAGTAGCACAGACGGTGGGTAGAAAATAGACAGGGGGAGGGCAGGAATAGTGTGGGAAAGGTAGAAGCTAAAGAACTTATGACCCATGGACATGAACTAAAGGGGGGGAATGTGGGTGGGAGGGGGTGTGCAGGGTGGAGGGGAATGATGGGGGAGAAATGGAAAAACTGTAATAGCATAATCAATAAAATGTATTTTTAAAAAAGATTAAGTGGGACAATACCCACAAAGCTCTTAGAAAAGTCTCCAGCATGACAAGCGTTCGGTGTTAGAGGGAGCTTTCAGCCCCGCAGGGTACTGCTTTCCTAGTGTCCTACTTTTGTCCTCTTTAAAACTTTGCATGTTTTCAGATTCACTTCTCTCTTCTGTTATCACTACTTTCTTATGTATTTTCAAAAATAGTCTTTGTCCCAAATTTATTGTCAAACAATGCTGGAAACTGTCTCTGCAGACAGTTGGGTAACAGAGCACCAAATCCCCACACCCCAGCTTGATTCCTAATGTAGGTGAGTCTCAGTCACGGACCTTTCCTAGTCCCCCGCTCCCTTAAAGCCCAGCCCCAAGCCTGTGTCACTCCCATGCCCTCAGAAAGCTTTGAGAGCATACCTGCCACCTTTATTGACTGAAGTCTTTTCTGCGAATGAAACTTTGCTAAGAGATTTCACGCATGTAATTTCAGATTAAAAGCTAAGGCTCAGGATGGCCAGGCTTACCTAGGTCCCATGGGTCCCACTCCTTGGCTCTTTTACTACCCTGGCTGCGCCCCACCCCCAGCAAGAAACTATCTCATCAGAAGCCCTCATTTGATAGAACCAAGGCCTTAGTCGTCATTTGGCGGCTCCCCTGTGACCCCCCCACCCTGGGAGATGATCAGTTTGAGGAACAGTTTGCAGGTTTTGGGCTCTACCCTGATGAAGTCCTCATCACCCAAGCATGACCATGAGAGCCTCGGTCCTTTTGTATGCCATATGAGGTGAGAATCTGAGGTGGAAAGATTAGTCAGTGAGGATGTGGAGAAGGGAGAGGGTCACTGTTCATTCTGGAGAAGTCCAAAGGGATGAGGACAGTAAAGAGAAGTTTGGAAGGATCAAGAGGAGGGCGAGACCCAGTCAAGGGAGAACAGGCACAGAACTGTCTGAACAGTAAGACATAGACAAGGAAGGGACAATGTTTGGATGATGACCGAGAGTAACAGGGATGATAAGCTTGGAGGATGGAATGTCCCAAATCTAGAAGGTAGTACCTCTGAGGTTGAGAAATGCAAGATGTTCCCTTATACTAAAAGATAAGAAGTCCTAAAACAGGCTCATAAGCACTGTGCAAATATTTAATTTGCAAAATAAAAATATAATGGTTTTATAAATTATGTATATTTTATATATCATATTCTATATATCTTACATACATCTTATATATTTTGTATGTATGTGGTGTGTGTGCGTGTGTATGAACATTATTTGAAGAGAAGATTTAAGTAGCTCATTTGAGAACTTTCCTGAATGTGAGACTCAAACCAAACCAAATGGCCCTCCTGGCCTCTCTGCAAGCCTGGCCAGAGGACAGGAGCATGAAGCTCCCGGGGCTCACTGAGCCTGGAAAGGAGGCTGTTAGGGACTGAATGTTTGCATTCTTCCAAAGCTCATATATTGAAGCCCTAAACCCAGTAGGCTGTAATTGGAATAGGAAGTAACTAAGGTGAAATGAGGTCATAAAAGTGGGGCCCTGATCCGATAGGATTAGTGTCCTTACAAGATAAGACACAACAGAGCTCATTCTCTCTGCTCATGTGTACTGAGGGAAAGCTGTGAGAATGTGGGAAGGAAGCAGCCATTTGCAAGCCAGGGAGAGAGTATGCACCAGAAACTGAAACAGCCACAAGCTTGATCTTAAATTTCAGCCTCCAGGCTGAGAAAATAAATGTCTGTTGTTTTGGGCCAGTCTGTGATATTTCATCATGGCAGCCTGTGCTGACACAGAGACCCATATGGAGGTTGCGGTGTGAGGCCAGCACTCCTTTTCCTCTTGGTCTTTGGAAGTGATCATCTGAAGTAACCAACAAGAGACAGGAAAAACTCTCATCACCCATACCACACGTGTCTCATTCAGAACCTCCTAGGTCAGCATGCCCAGTTACTATTCCCACCACTAAGCAGCAGACATACACAAAAACAAATGATATTAAAATAAAAAATGACCTACACACTGCCTACTGTAACAGGAAAAAAAAATTGTTAAAGAGAACTCTGTATTTGAGAGCATCTCTTGACAGAGAACTACTCACTTTGCTCTAAATGTTGCCTGGTATATAGCACATGCATCCATTGGCCCTCATGTGGCTAACATCAAATGTGACTAAGATGTCATTATTCATTCATTCACTCAACAAATATGCACTGCATTTCCAGGATGTGCCAGGCACTGTGCTAAGTGCTGGGGACGCAGTGGTAAATGAAATCAGTTCCTGCCCCAATGAAGCTAACTAAACAAATAAACACATAAATGTTTATTTACCCTCAGTATCCATGGGGGATTGGTTCTAGAAACCTCCACATATACCAAAATCTGCAGACAGGATGCCATACCCACGGGTTCCACATTCATGGATAGGGAGGGCCAGCTATTTACACAGGGTCTCATGGCAATAGGGGCTGTGAGGAAAAATGAAGTAGGGTAAGGGGAGTAAGAGAAAGTACAACAGGTTGAGGAGTGTTATATATGGTGGTCAGGGAATCCTGACTTTTGGGCAAAGACCTGAAGGAAGTAAGGGAGTAAGCCCTATGGACAGCTGCGGAAGTGGTGATTGGGAAGAGGAGAAACAAGAGCCTGAGGTGAGATGTGCACAAGGCAGCGATACTGGAGCGGAGGGAGTGACCGGGAGGACAGGAGGTGAGGTGGAGAGGCGGCCACATGGTGTGGGCTTTGGCTTTCGCTCTGAGGGAGGTGGCAAAGAAACTGCTAGATAGCTTTGAGCAGAGAAGCGCCATAATTTCACTGAAAAAGTTAAAGGACCATTCTGGCTGCTACTTTGGAACTAGATTGTAGGGTGCAGAATACAATTAAGGCTAAATGAGGGAAGAGCTGTTATAAAGCTATTGAAAGACTCCAGATGAAAAGAATGGTTGGTGACTTGGACCAGTGTGATAATGAAGAAAATGAGAAGTGGTCAGATTCTGGATATATTTTGAAGGTAGAGCCAACAGGATTTGCTGATAAGTTGGACATGACACATGGTAAAACAAGAAAAGTCAAGGATGACTCTAAGTTGCCACTGCAGCTGAGCCACCATAGTCCAATACCACAGTGACAGGAGCCGGGGAGCATGAGGCTAGTTCTCACCCCACCACAAGTGAGTGAATCCTGCCAGATAATGTTTGTATTACAGTTTATATGGCATATTTTACAAGAAAACTAGCTAAACTGTTGAAAGAAGAAAGGAGGGAAGGAAGGAGAGAAGGAAGGAAGGAAGAAAGGAAGGAAGGAAGGAAGGAAGGAGAAAAAGTAATGTAAGGGTTAAGAAATTAAGCAAAAAAGGAAAATTCCCTGAGACAAGGGAGTCTAGCAAAACAATGTCAACATTGGGTTGTAATAATTAAAAAATCCATGCTTGCAATCTTGTTCAGAGGGTATAGACGGGTACAGTGTTGGTGAGGAGGATGAAGGGGTTAGGGACTTTCAAAAGTTTGCTTAAACGAGGAAAGGTTTTAAAAGACTATTTGAAGAAAGGAAATGACTCAATTGCTTTGAGGCATGGAAAGAAAGAGAGAGGAGCCATGAGAAAATCAATGTGTTTTTATAAGAGCCTTACTAATATATAGTTCATGACACAATATTTCTTAAGAAAACACATGTGTAGATTTTCATTTCAAATGTAAAAGTATAATATTCTATTTTATATTAATAGGTACTTATTAATACTTATTTATACTTAATTATTAATATTTTATATTAATAAGTATAAACAAAGGTGTATTTAAGAGATCTCACAAAGAAACTGACACCAATTGTTTCACGTCTGTTAAATTTCGGTGAAGTATAAATTAAGCACTAGTAACTACTGAATCATATGAAACTTTTGAGAAGTACCAAATATATGTTATTTGAAAATGTAATATTTAAACTCATTTCAACCTAAAATATGAAAACATTCTAAGGTTGCAGGTTGGATTCCTGGTCAAGGCACACACCTAGGTTGTGGTTCCATCGGGAGTGGGAGCATGCACAGGAGACAGAAGATGGATGTTTCTCTCCTACACCGATCTCTCTCTCTCTCTCTCTCTCTCTCTCTCTCTCTGTCTCTGTCTCTGTCTCTGTCTCTCTCTCTGTCTCTGTCTCTTCCTCCGCTCCCACTCTCTCCCTTCCGGTCTCTCTAAAATCAATAAACATATCCTTGAGTGAGTATTAAAAAACATAATGATAAATAAAATCTAAAAACATTCTTAAATATCGCCAGTTGAGTGTCTTCAGTGTTTAATGGTGCCATTACCTAGAGATGTGCCCAGGTGCAGAATCCAAAGTTAGGTTAAGACACCAGTAAACCTTCTTTATATTTTATAATTATTTGTATTTCAGAGAATAGTTTCTTACTCAATGATGTTATCTTTTTACACTTCATTTAAAAACCTGCTTTTTAGATCCAAGGATATCATTTTTTTTTTTGTGTATTTTCGTTGTCCACAATTATCCAGCCTAAGTTTAGATGTTTAAAACAGCTGTTGTCTGTTTTAAAGTTTCAGTGTTAAAGCAAACAAAATAGCCTTAGTTGTCTCTATTTCTATGGTTATAAAATTACCCTTAAATACATATTCAGCATAAACAGCATGGAAAAAGTCTTTCAGTTGATATGAGTATGGTGCTTTCTCACATAATCTAAAAATTAGATTTGAAATGGATTGAAGCATAATTTTATATTTAAGCATGGGTCAAAACAATTGCCTACACTAGCGGGCCTTCCACTACCTGGAAGCAAAGGCCTTAAATACAGTTCTCTCAAAAACGTGAGTATATTTTACTTTTTATCTTTCTCTTGGTGAAATCGCAAATTCAAAGTGGTGTTTAATCATCTGGTTTATCTGGTTATGAAAAGTGTAAAGTACATTTAGGTAACTACACGTTTTAAACAAATTCATATCCAAGTAGATACTTTTAAGTCTAAATATTAATAGGAGGGGCAATGAAAAGAAGTTATGTTGAACAGAAAGAAGAAAATAAGGTCAGAGAAAGCCTTTGCTCTTATTACATAACAAGTCTTCAATTAAATGTAAAGAGCTTTTGTGAGGGGAAAAGTGGGGTTCTGGTTTACTTAACATTTATTGTTCATTCATTACCTTATTTCTAATCTACCATTCTCTTAATTTCCCAAACAATAATTTGATATCAGAAGTGAATGGAGCTCGAGCTTCATTGCGGCACAGTAGGATGATTGTTACACTCGGAGAGGGCACCCGTGAAGCTATTCATGGAGGGCAGACAGTAAATCACTGTTAGCACACTCCAGCTTGCTGGGAGAGCGGTCCGGGGAGATGCTCTTACATTGTTCCCAGTGGATTCAAATTGCACTTTTATCTTTTTCTGCTGGTCTTTTAGAGTTATATTTCTATTCTTACTGCAGCTTATTTTCAAGCATCTTGTTTTGTAATTGTGGTATTTACTCAATACTTACATCTGTAAATCCTTATTTCCTCATTCAATAAACAAATTACACACCATACATTGCAAGTCCTATCTTGGGGGAAAACCTAGGTTTTCTTCATCTTTAAAACTGGCATCTCAAAATAACTTCCCAGGGTTTTTATTCTTTCCCTTTTTAAATGGTCCTATCCCATCCAACCATCTATTTTTTACCTACTTGAAAAAGTACTTTTCCTTAAAAAAAGAGCTCACTGCATTCATTAACTCATCCCCTCTTTTATCTACCAAGCTCTTACTTTCTGCTAAGCATTACGAATTCAAGACAAACAAAAGAAATGTATTCCCAGGACTCAGGGAGCTTTGGATCTAATAGGAAAGAGAAGCATTCAACAAATAATTGCACTGAAAATGAACTCTACCTGTGACATGTGGACTAATTTAGCGGTGTACTTTGAGAACACAGTGAAGGGGGTCTGACATATTCTGGAGTATCAAGGAAGTTTTTCCTAAGGAAGTGGCATCCAGGCTGAAGTGTAAAGGATGAGAAGGAGTAAGCTAGGTAGAGAGGGGAAAAGGGGAGATGACAGTGTCCCAGGCAGAAGCACATGTGCAGGCCTGTAGTGGCAAAGCAAAGTGGAACTTCCCACATCTGCCACGTTGCAGAGGGAAGACAGGGACGGGCATGGGGCAGAGAGGGGAGACCAGAGAGATAGACAAGAACCAAATCAGGTGCAGCCTTGAAGGGTTGGGGGTGCCCAGGTGTTTTAAGCAGGTGGGTGATGTGATCAGGTATATATCTTTCAAAGGTCACTTTAGCTACAATTTGGAGAATAAATTGGAGGGCAAGAAAAAACAGGGTATAATTTATGTTTAATTTAGGAGAAAAAAACCACCAAACACATTGCTGTATATTGGTTGTAGGTACATACGGTGAGTGGAACAGCATAGAAAGCAAGCTACAAGGATGCAGAGAGGACTCATGATTAGTGTTACCTACGAAGAAGCGGATGGGAATAGGAAAGACAGAGTGGACCGTAAGGAGTTAAACTTTATACACAATGTTTTATGGCCTGAAATGAAGACAGGAAACAAATATGACAAAAATATTGACAGTTGTTAATCCTGGTGGATGATAATTTAGATGTTAGATTATTCTTTGGGTAATGTCTAAATTTTTCCATTTTCTCAAAAGAAAAGCAAAGTTGAAGAATGGGGAGAGGTAGAAGGCAAACCAGGAGACAGCACTCCACGGGGGAAGGAACGGCTGTGTGTTCATCATCACTGAGAATTCGGATAACATAAAAACTTGAAAACTTCCACTAGATTTACTCTCATTGACATCGCTGAAGATTTTAACAAAAGCCTTGTCCATGGAGCACTGGGAACAGAAGCCAGACAGGAGTGAGGAAATGGGAGAGGAGGAATTGGCCATGGTGACTGTCGATCTGTGTGTGGGGCTCTGTGGCTGTGAAGAGAGGAGAGGAGGATAGCTTGAAAGGAAGAGGATCTAAGACTGGCTTGTTTGAAGCTCGTTTACATGCTGATGGGGAGATGCAGCAGGGTGGAGACAATAAGACAGAATTTCTGAGAATGTGTAAATGCAAACAGGCGGAGAGATTGGCCTCTGATGGAAGGAGGGACACTGCCTCCACCTTAAGAGAGATGTAGAAAATGATGGCACAGAAGCAAAACTTTCCTATTTGATAGACTTCCCCCCACCTAGGGGAGCAGGGGGCACAGAGGTCACAGCCTCTGGTTAAAGGGGAGAAAGTTGGAGACGGAGAGAAAGGGAAGATGAGGATGAGGCAGTACTGAGGGTCCAACCCAGGTTGGTAACTGAGTGCACCCCTGCTTGGATGTGTGCTTTATTATTTTTTTTTCTAGTGGGTTCCAGCTGCCCGGTGCAACAGCAGAGAAGGCTGGTATTTATATAATTCAGGATTGTTTTTTAGTCAGGTGGGTGTGACCGAAAGATAGAGGAGCTAGGAAGCTGAAAGTGTTCGCAAGAGAGATCGTTATTGTGAAACTGGCTGGATAGGGAAGGGGGTGAGAGAAGGAGGAAGTGGACGGATGGAGAGAGAGGGGCAAGACCCAGGGCTGGAGGTCTTCACGAAATCACAGTGAGTGCAGAGGGGTGCCTAACAAGCAAGCTGGAAAGAGAGGAAGTTGTGACTGCAGAGTGGGATGAAAGCAGTTGGGATTTAGAAGGAGACTTTTCTGATAATAAGCCTCATCAGGAAGCCCTGGGCGGGGGAGGCAGCGTAGAGGTGAGTGAAGGAAAAGGATAGTGTAGATGAGGAATTAGATAAACTGAGAAGCAGAGGGTTAGTGGTTGTAGGGACACTGACACTTCCAAGAATGGTGACAGTTGATGGGACCAATAAAAGGACAGTAAACCTGATACTACTAAGTCTTTGAAAAATGGTGTAAAAATGAGGTCTGTGGATGACAGCACCAACGTATTTGTAGGGCACAACCGCCAAAGGTTTGGGAGTTTTTCAGAGAAGGAGCAATGGTCTGAGAAGCAGGAGCACGTACCTCACTTTCCAACACTGGGATAAATGGGCAAGAGGTAAAATAAACAGACCTACCAGAAGGGGCTGGGGAGAACAGTGTTCTAGAACACAGCCAGGATTCATTGTGACAGTGGTTCTCATCCCCAGCTACACTAGAATCATCCAGGGAGTTTAAAAAATACCCATGCCCACGTCCCATTCTAGACTGGTAAATCAGAATCTCCAGAGCCCCGGGATTTGTGCCACTCACTGCTTCCCAGTAATTCTAACATGCAAATGAATTTTAAAACCACTGATTTAAGACAAGGAGGTGAAGACAAGGAAGGGGACTTTGATGAAGGGACTGTAGACACAGAGATTTCCTCATTAGGATAGACAATGGCCTAATGCACAAGCCAAACTCCCTGAGTGTCCTCCAGGAGCTCATACTCACAAGGTTTGAGTGGGAAGTGCCAGCAGACCCTTCTCCGGAGTTTACTACTCCCTTTTGTCTTACAGCAGAGATTCTGATCAGATAGCTAGATGTGGCCTCTAAGAGGATCCGGTGTGACTTTTCTATGTAACTTTCCTCCATACTTTTCCCAGGTGATGTGAGGGAAAGCAGGTGCTGTCAAACAAGCATTTACTGAAGAGGAGTTGTTACAAGGCGCTCCCAGCACTGACACGAAATAAGCCACGTCTTTCCTCTGTGCCTCCATCTGACTCAGTAAAATGTAGTGGTAGCATTGGTGTGGAGGATGACAAGCATGACAACGATGCAAGTTAACCGTCACAGAGCAGTGTCAGGGCCTACAGTTGCAGTTTACAAGTGACTTGTGCAAGATCACCAACTAGTACCTCATATAACCACAGTTGGCCTCCAGAGACTAAGGCCTTTCTCACTCCACTTCATGCTCCTTAACTACAAAGCAGCCTAAATTTCCTTCCAGTTTTAACACTGTGATTCTTTAGCTCCCATTGGCTTTCTTCCCTCTAAGAGAGAGGGTAGATTGCAGAATTCAAAGGATTTGTGGGGCAGCAGTTTTACTGGAAAGTTAAGGCAGGCTTCTGGAAGTCCGCTGAAGGAGCACAGAAGGGGAAATGACATCATGAGGTTTCCTCAGCCTATTCCCCACAGGAGCTCCCCTGGGGCTTCAGGGAGCTACACAATAGCTAGCTTTTTTTTTTTTTTTTTTTTTTTTTTAATTCCCGCTTGGGGAGCCACCTCTCTCCTCCAGCAGGTAGACGGGTAATCTCACCTGGATGGTGAGACTTCACAATCTAATGATTGCCAGAAAGATTCTGGGTGGTATTTCTTAGCCGAGTGAAAGTTAACTCAAATTATTTTCTTCTTGTATTCTATAATTTTAAATTAGGTAAATTTAATCTCGCTTCTTGGCTCAGCGTTCCTGCAAATTAAACATGCAACTATTAATGAAAATAATTTCCTTTTAAAAACATATCCTGAAACTCGATGTGGGGCATTTCCAATATATCCATAAAGCAAACAAGACAGCTTAATTGTTTGTTTCTCCAAGGGAAGAAGCTAAACTCGGAATTAATTTGGTTCAGCCTGTGAAACAATTCGTTTGCTCTGCCTAATTCTGCCAATTAAAGAACTTTTCTCAGACACAATTAGCATGTAAATCAGCAGCAGAGCGAATAAGGGCGCCTCGGCGGCCTGCGCCTAGTGGAGGTGCCTTTCCCGGGAATCGCGAGGACCCTCGGGTTTAGGGACCGTCCAGAGGTGCAAGGAGGAGCTCGGGAGCCCGACTCGCAGTGGCCATGCCGCCTCTAACCGAAACCTGGCTGTTAAAAAGCGCAGCCGAGGATGTGGCCGTCCCCGCCCGCCAACGCCCTTCCCCCGATCCCAACCGGATTCGAAAAGGACCTCCGCGAGCGGGCCTGCCCCGGCTCCACGGAACCTCACAGCCAAGCCCGCAGCCCGCAAGCCCCAGCCCCCTCGCTAAGCAAGCCCCGCGCGTCCCGGGAACTGCGCGCGCACCTAGGGCCGCGCCCCCTAATAGCCGCCCGGAATCTGTAGCGGATTTTGTTCGGGGAAAGGTGGGGATAGCGGCCCCTGCTGGCACCTGTGGCGAACAGCAGAGGCTGACTTTCTTAATTATTTTCCCCACCTTCTCCAGATAGTTTGTGGAAATAATAATAATAACAATATTTATACATGTACGGTGTTGCCGCATGTGCACTTATTCTTCGTAAGTCCTCATGAGCAGATGTCTGTACGTAACTTGGGTTTCCAGCGGGACCCGCAAAAAAGAGAACGGGGCGCTTATTAGTGACCCTAGCCCCAACTGGCGCACAGGTACTCAGGTACTGCTTCTAAAGCATTTATTTGAGGGCACTCGGCCTAAAGGTGAATGAGACCCCGATCTCCCTCTCAATGCTTTTCTTGGCTGAGCCCATGACTAGTAAATATTGCTTTGAGAACTGCTTGGCCACCCAGTGTTACGTTCTCTAAAAGGCCGTGGGTACGGCCCGCACCATCTGCGAAGCCCACTTGGGAAGCGGCGGCCAAGGCGCGCAGTTGTTTGCACAGCGAGAGGGCGCGGCGGGGAGCGCTCAATGGCCGGGTTTGGGGAACTCGGTGTGGACGGACCAGTTGGCACAAGCCAAGGCTTTTTGGCGAACGAATGTTCAAGCGATGGAGAACGCTGTGCTTGCCATTCGTCGTGTGATCACGTAACAATAGCGCCTTGGAAGAAATTTCGATCTACTTCTTCCGTGAAGCTGTTGGATTCTCATGGAGATTGTTTGCGTCTTATTTCTAAGAACACCCTACACACTTTCTAGATTTTAAAACAGATCGTCGTTAACACCATTCTTTGTACTGTGGTTTATTTGCTTACTTAACATGCTTTATTAACGTGTTGTATGTGCGTTCGTAGCTGTGTTCCTACCTTCGAAGTATTTCTAACCGCACCGGCTTCTACCCAATTCGTCTGGGTTCGTAGAGCGCCCGTCACTGCGGCGATCCACCTCTCCATACAGTAATCAGAATTACAAAGGCTTACCGTTCACTTACCCTCATGCTTTAAAACTTTTCCATTTAAGAAAATCGATGAGCAAATTCTTTCTTGCAACTCACTCCTGCACTACGTTTATTTTTTATTTATTTTTCTAATTTGGCAGGACTCAGCAATGCTGTCCGGGATTCCCCCCCGCCCGTCCCCGGCTCCTTGCTAGAACAGATGCGGGGATGGGGGAGGCAAGGGCTGGGCTCCTGCCAAAGTTGCCCCCTCTGGGACCTCCGCCCAGTGCGCGGAGGGGCCGGGTATCACGATGGAAGGAAGCCTCACTGGCCAGTTGGTCCAAGGCTCCACCTGCCGCCACATCGCGTTGGTTCTCTCCATCTCGCTCACTCGCATTCACACACAAACACCACAGCTCTCCTTTGGGTCGGAGAAGACGCCAGCCAAAGGAGGCGGGGTTGCAGGAGAGTCCGCCGTGCGTAATCCAGTCCGGGACTTGGCTCCGCCCGGGAGCGGCAGCCTCTCTGGTGACAGAGGAGTAGTGAGCGGCACCGGGTGAGGCTGCAGCCAACTCCGCTCCCCGCGCACTCGGCTGCCCAGGCGCTCGGGACACAGCAGCGGCGCTTTCCCCGGGGCTGACCGCCCGCGATGTCCGCTTAGGAGCGGCGGCAGCGGCCAGCGTCGCCACACCCGCAGCACAGCGCTCCCGGTCGCAGAACGGGGCTACAAGGGTGCACCCCTGCCCCAGCCCCCACCCCGCCCCCCACCCTGAAATGACTTGTTAATCGGCGCAGACACTACCGAAGGGACTCACTGGAGTGGAATCCAAGTGGAATTTGGATTTGGAGAAGAGTTTCTTGAACATTACTCCTTCCTTGTTGTCTTTTTCTTTCTTTTTTTTCTTCTCCCCTTCTCTGCCTGTCATTGGAGATGAACACAGAGCGTTTGCATCCCAGAAAGTAGTCGCCGCGACTGTTATCCCTAAAGAGACAAGCACACATGTAGGAATGACAAAGGCTTGCGAAGGAAAGAGCGCAGCTCTCGGCCCGGAGAGATCCCCTCGATAATGGATTACTAAATGGGATACACGCTGTGCCAGCCCGCTCCGAGCCCCGGCCGCCTACCCGTCGATGCACCGAAAAGGTACGCTGGGGCGTCCTGGCGCGCTCCACCTCCCGGGCGGCTCGGCTCCAGCTTGCGGGTCTTTGGGCCGAAGCCCGCACGCGCTGCCTGTTTTATGGTACCTATGTGTTATTTTATCTCGTGCGTCTGCCTCCCCAGCGTGGCCCGGCCTTGGGGACGCAATCGTGAGCCCTGCTGGCCGCTCCTCTTTGCCCTGAGCCGCAGAGACCGCCAGGCTCGGTGCTTACAGGCTTCCCCACCCGCGCCGCGCACTAGCCCGGCGCCTCCCGGGACCGCGACCGCGAGGACGGTTGTCTGGCCCGGGGATGTGTGTGCAGGGCCCGGGGCTCGTCCTCACTTTTGGGCCAGGAGGAAGCAGAGAGGGCCCATGAGGGTGGGATTCTCGGAAGAGCCCTCCCTGTCCTGGTGCGAAAGCAGGGAAAGGGGTTCTGCCCTCGAGAGCTGAAAGGGGTTGGGTAGAAGAGCACTGTTTTCGCTCAGCACCAGGTCTGGGTTCTGGGGTGGGAGAACGGGTTCCGCAGAGACGTGGGAAAGCGAAGAGAATCTTTTGTTGTCCGCGCGGGGTTTGGGCTGGGCTCTGTGGAGTGCAGGAAACTTGTAATGGCCCTGGTGCCCGTGCGCCCTGCCACTTGGTGACATCCCGGTTCCCGTGGCCGCTGGCACCGGAGGTTTCGGGCTTTGTTTGCTCGAATGAGTGCCCAGGAGCTGTCTCCTCCCGGTGTGGTGCGGCGCCCCTGCCCTCGGCCCTATCCCTCGCCGCAGCTCGCTCCGAAGCTGTGAGGACAGCGCCCGTCGCGGCTACGTCCTTCCCCTCTAGACGGATAGGACTGGTTGGTGCCCGCTGCGCCCTCCTCCAGAATCTATGAGGTCCCTCTCTGGAGAGGAGGTTCCCGGGAGGTGGAAGCGTGGAAAGACCTGGCAAGAGATGGCCCAGTTCTTGCTACCCAGACAAGGGCTCTGCCCCAGCCCCAGGTTCTGGTTGTCCGAACTACTAGCTGCGACCTAGAGCGCTGCCTCGCGGGCACTCGGGAGCAGCCTGACAATGCCCACCCACCCTACATGACCACACTGGGCTGGGAAGTGCCTCTTCTCTATGTTCTCTGCTTTTCCACTCAGCTCTGCACTGTGGCACACGGTGCAAAGCAGGATCCTGACGTCCCCTCCCTTTTCCCAACACGAGCGGTATAGGGGGAGCCAGGGAGCTTGTGAGTGTCGGGAAAGGAAACCGGACTCCGCGGTCTTTCCCGCTCCCTCGCCGCCTCTCCGCCCCTCGGTCCAGCGCCTCCTCCTCCTTTTCCAGCGTGGATCACTCGACTAGGCGCTTGTGGAAAGTTTCTCTGAAAGCCAGGGGCGGCGGGCATGACAGGATTGGGGCTCAGTATGGCAGCCTGCGAGAAACCGATTGCGAAGGAAGCAGGTGGACAGCCCAGAGTGCAGCTAGGAGCTAGATGCGGGCCCACTGGCGGACAGTGGTCCGCTGGGTTGGGGTCTCGGCGCTGCACTTGCTAGACCAATGACTCAAGCAGTAGAAATAGAAGTTCAGGATCAGGACTCCGGATGCTAATGCGGCCCCTGTGGCCTCCGACTGGCGCACGGGTGCGTGTGGGCATTCGCGGGGCGGGCTGGTTTGCAAGTACCAGCCCCAAGCGCACATCCCAGCCTCCTGCACTCCACGCGCAGTTTCCCAGTCGGCGGGTGTCTAGGGAAGAACAGAGCAGGTAGCCTGGTGTGCGTGCAGCGGGATTGGAACTTCTGTCTTCACAGCCAAAACAAGTATTGAAGGGGCGGCCTCCGGCCTATATTGCAGTGGGCAGCCCCCCTCAGCCCTTCGGCTTCTGTCCTTGGGAGAAAGGTGGTTGCTTTGGGGATGCCGTGGCCAGACACGGCCACGGTGGGAACGCTCTCTGTTTATGCTGGATGGAAATCAAGCTGCTACTGAATGTGATCCGTGAAAGGTTTAAAAACACAGGCGCGCAAGACACAGTTTCTCACACTTACACGCACAACTTAATTTTTTCCCTCAACTCGGAAAAAATGTTTGGCCCTGTCTCAGTCTCCTGCCAGCAGGTCTCAGAAAAGCTACTTGATGTCCCCCACCCACCCCACCCACACCCCACCCCCATCCCCGCACCCCCCAGCGCTGGTTGTAAGTCTTTTCCGAGTAGGAAGGATGAGCGCCTTTGCCTTGCCTTTCTCTAATCTTGATAATTGTCCGTTTTCTCCTGGGCGTGAAGTCCTCAGTTTGCCACTGATTGGGGGTGAGGGTAGGGCGGGCACCGTTGGTTCTGGATACGTGAATCCTTTATTCAGTTTTTTTTTCCCCAAAAGTAAAGATAATGAAAACATCTTACTTTTTTACACCGTATCCAATTGGCTACTAGAGGTCAAGATTACAAGTATTTTGTATGGTTTTTTAATACCCTGTTTAGTCTGCATGGAGCAGTTTTACGATTCACAGTAAGCTTTGATTAAACCACCCCAGGCACCAAAGTTAATTATTAACCTAACCTTAAATACAGTGGCAGAACCATGTCTCCACCTATTAACCTAAACTATCTGTTAAAAAATAATTGCACTCACTATTTGAATTTGGTTTACCCCTGCTTGTTTACACAGTAACTTTTATTTGAATCCTGAGCAGCCTCTACTCTCTATTAATATTTTGGTTTTAGGACATTCTTGCATGAGGTACCTTGCAAACCTGAAAGCAGAAAAGAATGAACTATTAGATATAAAACCTCACTTTCATGTTATGTCTTCTTTCAACTGACATAAAGAAGCATTCTAGTTCAGGTTTCCTATTTACGATGTGTTCATGTTTCTTTTTTGTGATCTTATGTACAACAATCTTCCCAAAGTGTTATATTTTGCAGTTACCACTTACTTCTTAGAGATGGGCCACGTTCCCAATAATGCATATAACCCACATGTGTCAATGCTCAGCAGACACCCCACATCTTACCTCAGGAGCCATTTGCAGAATGTACTAATTGGGTAGGACATCTTATTGGATAGAACAGGTTAAAAATTCATAAGAATCAGCCCTGGCTGGTGTAGCTCAGTGGATTGAGCGCGGGCCTGCGAACCGAAAGATCGCGGTTCGATTCCCAGTCAGGGCACATGCCTGGGTTGCCAGGCCAGTTCCCGTCAGGGGACATACAAGAGGCAACCGCACATTGATGTTTCTCTCCCTCTCTCCTTCCCTTCCCCTCTAAAGATAAATAAATAAAATCTTAAAAAAAAAAAAAAAAGCTAAAAAAAAAAAATTTATAAGAATCAGTGTAGAACCTCAGCTAAATGTCGAATGAATACGTGAATAAATGAAATAGTCGCACGTGGTTCACATTTCTCCACTTAGAGTGGAACTGTTTTTACTTCTGCTGCGAAAAAAATCTATGCCTTCAAGTATGTGGTTATTATAAAGTGGCGATAAGTGCAACTCTGTTTACACACACAAACTTACACCCCTCAAGTTCTTTCAAAGCCTAGTGAATACTTTTCCCATCATTAAAAAAATATGTAGCATTTGCATTCTGAGTAGGTGGATAACAATGCCAAGAGTGTTGAATCAAAAGGATAGCAAGATTAGGAAGAGTTATCTTCACTGAATAAAAATAAGACACCCAAATTAAGAACTTTTATTAAATTCAAAACAAATACTCGGGCTTTAAAAGCAAATGGGTAATTGCACTCTCACATGAAATGGAGGGAAAAATATCCTTGTTTTGAACAAGGAGATAAGTCAGACACTTAACTATGTGTATAGAATATTCAGCTCTTTTCCAAACAGTACAAAGGAGTGACGACTGGAGAAAAAGTTGTTTTAGAACTAGATGGCCAAGAGCTAATGTAGTCTCCCATCTTTTTTCTTTGTTTGTTTGCAGAAAGGAATCACAGAACAAGTGAAACTCATTGCAAATACTTTCATTAGGCATCTGCCATTTGCCGCAGTGTAACGCCTGGGAAAGCCTGCCTGTGCTCCTCTGGGCACCTCTGTGCTCTCCCATCCCCACACCCCCATCTTCAGATTTAGACAATCGTCCAACTCCCAGAGTGGGTGTTGCCTGGGTGTTCCCACTTCCGGGGGAAGGTGAAGCCTGGACGCATCCTGCTGTGCCCTCCCATATTAATAACCCTCCCTCCTGCCTTGAAGCCAAGTTGTCTCTGTGATTTCTATTCCAGAGTGAAGGCTTTTCTCATCTGCCTTCAGTGTGCTGCAAGAGCAACTGAGCTATTCTCTGCTGGCAACCACATGATTGCCTCTTGGGGATATGGTAAGGTAGGGAAGGGAGGGAGCCATTTAATCCCTTTGAAATGGGCAAATAAGATATCATACCACGCAAACCTCAAGGGGACCAGGGAGTTCAGAATACTCCTCAGCATGGGACTATTACAGTATAGGATATGCACTAGAGAATCTTGCTTCGAGAAGCCGATGACTTACTGCAAATTTGTTTTATTAGATAATTCTAATAATTCTCATTATACTAATGAGGAGTGTCATATAAAACTATCAATACTTTCATGTTTCCCAAAAAACCTCTTCTGCCCAGACTTCTCTCCTGTGTCTCTCGAACAGCCTGCTTACAGGGTAGGTGGCTCCTCTTGGACCTCACAGATATCTCAAACTTAGTATGTTTCAAACATCCAATTTCAGATCTTTCTCCCCAAATAAGCTTTTCTTAAAATGTTCTCCCTCTTGGTAAATAGCATTTCCAGCCTTGAGTTGCTCAAGCCTAAACTCAGTGGCTCTTGCTCTATCCACACCCATTCCAGCTGCAGTGCTGTTGCCCCCCAGCCCCTCTGAATGCAGGAAGACTTCCTCCAGGGCTCCCACTTACCCAGGTTCACACTGGCCCAGCCACTGTGCCCCCTGCTGGGTTATTGTACCTGCCTCACAGCCAGTCTTCCTGCTTTGCCCTAGGCCCCCTACTATTTTCACACTGTAGCCAAAGTGATTTTTTTTAAAGCTAAGCTGGATCAGATCATTTGCATCGCTCAGATGCTTTCCCACTTTATTTCAATAAAAGCGGAAGTCCTCCCTACGGTCTTTGGGACCCCACTTGATCTGCACTTGTGCCCCCACCTCTCTGACCTCCACTCCTTCTTGGGGTTGCTTGAATATGCCCAGTGTGCCCTCCTTGGTCCTTTGCATGGTCTTTGTACTGCTCTTTTGTGTCTTGGGAAGGGTCTTTGCCCGAGATGGCTGCATGATTTGTTACTCACATTCCTTAGGTCTCTGCTCAGTTGTCACCTTCTCACTGAAGCCTGTTCTGATCACCTTATTTACATTCACTTCACCCTTTCCCCTCAACACGTCCTACTCCCTTGGCCTACCTCATTTTTTCCTGCACTTTTCACAACCCCAAAAAACTGTATGTTGTCCGTACTTATTTTGCCTTCCATTAGAACATAATGCTATAAGGATAGATATTTTTACATTTGATTCACTGCTGTACCTCCAGCAGCACCTAAACCTGGCACATCCTAGGCCGTCCATAACAAGTATTTGTTGAATGAATGAATGAATGAATGAAGAATCTTTTTGCAAACAACTAGTCTTTATTTCATCTCTTCTGTCTGCTCATTTTTCTATATTGTTTCCATCCAATGAACTATCTTTCTGCCTGCATAAGTGTGCGTGAGTGTGCATAAGTGTGCACACATGCATATGTGTAACGCTGTCTTCCATGTGCCTAGGTGGTATGTCTCATGCACCATTAGGAGAGCACTCACTGTGGGTTGCTTTCCCAGTCTTGGTGTTGGGCCGGAGCCTGCTCATTCCCACACTCTCACCCAGTCCCCTTCTGCGGCCAAGAGCACACATCTGTGGGACACCTGCTTGAAGCTGGAGGGAATCTGAGTTAGGTAAAATCAACTTGCCAAGAAACTGAGCTAAGAAGACAGCCAGCACTTATGGGGATTGAGCTTTCGACCTTGGACTCATTGGTTCTGCATTCTAACCACTGGCCACAGACCCTTCTTGCTTTTTTGAAGTTTACTAATAGTTTTTAAAATTCAACTTTCTACCAGGGGAAAATAGCATGCCTGTTGGCCTGCATTCCTGCCCTGAACATGCACAGTGGTAACTGTTGGGGAAGGTCCTGAACCTAGAGTCAGAAGACCTGGGCTCCAGATGCTTACTTTACTGTCTTGGACAAGCCACTTAACCTCTCTGAAGCTACATTATTTTAAAGAAAGATTGTGAATAGTATGCTCCCTAACTTGTAGGACTGTTGGATCAGTAGGACAAAATCAGGAATGTGAATGTATTAGGTAAAATAGGAAATGTACTCTGGAATTTGAGGTTTGATGCTGGCTCTTCCCTCCTCAGACCCAGACCCTAGGCCTAGCGGAGACCCTATTTCATTGTCTTCTAAACAGGAAAAGAGAGGTTATACTCTGTTGATGGCATTTTAGTGAAAACGCTATGAAATCCAGTAAGATTTGCAAATTCATTGAAAACACAGCCTTAGTAATCAGAATGCATTTGGGCCAAGTAAAGATTGCTTTCAATGTGACCATTAAATGGGGCAAGGGCATGGGAGTGGCCCTCGGCCGGTCATTATAAACAAAGTAAGGGCATTGTTTTTGCTTAGCTAAGTTCTAAACTGGTTCACTTTACTAGTACACATTAATGTGGAACAGGCATGTCAAAGTGAACTTGGAGTAGTCAGAGAAATGTTTAGATCTTTGCTGTAACAAGGGCAAATTCATTAGATTTTGTGGTATGAAGTTTATAAACGTGGAGGGACCGTCACGGGGAAGGCAGCAGACAGCTCTGGAGGCAATGCAGAGGTCACGCTTCTTAAGTAGACACAGCACACTTGGATTTGCATCCCAGTTTTTGCCATTTACAAATCTGAGCTGTTACTTAACTTGTCTGCCTCAGCTGCTGTCTGTAAGATGCTAGTATGATGATAATACAGATTGTTAAGAAGAGTAAATAGGATAGTATCTGTGAAATTTGTAGCACAATGCCTGGCACGCTTATACGCATTCATTAAGTATAAGGTGTTATTTTTATCTGGGTGACAGTAGTCATGCAGAGTGTCCTGGTGGGGAGACTGCAGAAGGAAATGCCCACAAATCTGTAACATAAAGAGGTGGTGCAAAGGAAACGACCTTTGGACTAGAAAGGAACATTCACGCGTCCGTTGGCCATACTGTCACTCACGGGTGTGAAGCTGAGAAGCATGTGACAAGTCACTTGCATGGAAAGAGGAGTCAGGACCCTTCTCCTAACTCCGGAAGTTGAAATATCACACCCAAGACAGAAGGAAAAAAAACAGTATACAAACAAAACAATAGCAAGTAGCACAGGGCTTTGCATCAAATAAGAGCCCAAAGGAGAGTTGTTTTAAAGAAATGATAGCCTTCACTTAATGAAACGCACGATCTGAATCCACTAAAGAATCTGAGGGCGCGCGCACTTGGCACCTGAGAACAGCCTGCAATTGTTCAGGGTTGAGTTGGATGGACCCAAGCTCCACACCTGTGATAGGAGAGATTGGAGGCTGTTACTGATTTTTGGAAGAGGGTCTTCATGTGGCCATACACTCACTGGGTCACTCTTCCCAGGCCACACCTGAATTCAGTTGGGAGAGCAGGAATCTCCAGGAGGAAGCAAACCATTACTTTTTCCACTAAACTTAGGAAATAGTTGGCTGACCCCAACAGAGACGGCATTTACTCTATGATTGATTCACTGCCGTACAACTTGAAATTTGATACAAATGATAGTCATGCACATTTTTATCAGGGAGAAGAATCTGACTCCCACCAGGCCCAGCAGAAGGGGCAGTAAATTGGTATTATCACCGTGTTCCCTGAAGGGCTCCAGCTGTGCCCAGGAGGAGCAAGAAAGAGTCTCCCTGTAGCTGAGAGTCACAGGTATTTTCGTGTAGCAAAAAAATTTTTTCTCTTAAATTTTGTAAAGAGAGAAATAAATCAACAATTAACATGCACCAAAGACTGAAGGGCCAGACCATTCTGAACAGCGAGTGTGATAACTGTGGCTTTGAAAGTATTGTTCCTAATAGAAATGTCCACATCCAGCCTATGGACCTGAGGCTTTCACGTAATATGACTCAGCGCTTCTGCGGTTTCCCACTAACCTATAATTGCCATCTGTAGAAAATTTAATTCAAAGAATCCCTGCCAATTTAAAAATTTAGCAGAAGAATCTCTAAAATTGATGCTATTTACCCTTCTCTTATCCTTCCTCCCACATGTTTAAGACCAAGCCCTTGGCCGTGATGTGATTTGAAGCATTTATAGCACAGGAGCTAGCACTGAACACAATGAAAACATGCCATTGGAAAATGAACATTTTGGGGACTGGGACAAAATAAAGTATATTAATTATGGTTTAATGTAATATGAGACTTTTACAGACGAGCTTTCTGCAATGGATCCATTCTTTTTCTTATGCCTGAACCTTTTTTAAGGAGACCATTCAATCTTTTCATTAATATTGCAGCAACTCCAGCACTTCTCCACCCCTCCCCCAGACTCCAACTGTCCTTGAATGAGGAAACTGAGAGAATACTGATTGAGCTGGTGAATGGAAATGTTCCTTTCCTGAAAATGGAATGCTTTATGAAAAATTGCATTCCACAAAAAGACTCAAACAATCCAACAACTGTGTCTCCTCCTTCTTACCCCAGAGAACCACATGACTTCATTCACATATTTTGGTGCTTGAATGCATTAGCACTTAGGCCTTCAAATACCCAGGTGGAGAGAGCCGGTCTATTAATATTAAGCCTTTCATTATTCTAAAAACGTGAACATCAGAGTTATAAGAACATTCTCATCTCAGCATAGTGAGTGATAAATAGAAACCAAATCGTTTACCACATTCTACACTGGAGTACACGTAGCGGGTGGATTTTTGTACGAATACTTGCTAATGGTTTTTGAGATGGATTCTGTGCTAATTCTTCTCGCATTATGAATGATGGCCCCAGCCAGACACTGTCGCTGGGATCTTCATCTATTAATCATGGAGGCTGCTTTCTTATTCGGTTGCCATAGTTTCAGTGCCTCAGATAGTGTTGGGGTGTCTTGGGAAAGGTTTGAGATATACTAGGGCTTGCAAGACTGGCAGTTACGTTGGCAGTGGTGGTGCTCTGAAAGAACTGAAAACCACTCCTCATCTAATTCAGTGCTGGATTAAAAAGAGGCAACTTCTGAGAGTGTCTCTCTGGACCTTGTTATGTGCACAGCCAGCTGATGTTCACTCCAGGATTTGCCTCTTGCTCAGTCTTGCTGGTAAAAAAATCACAGTCCAGGGGCTGATGTCACTTTCATCTTTCGACAAGAAAGCGCAAGAGTGTGAACTGCACGTTAAGACTGTTCATAAAGGTGGAGGTAAATGAGGGCATTCATGGCTCCGCTCAAAATTTCAGTTTCATAATTTGGTTTTGGCTCTGCAGATTGCTAAATAAATAAAGTGACCTCAGGAGTGTTGTAGGCTGCACACAGGTCTGGCAATGTAAACATTTAGTGCTTTACTTCAGGCTTCACCTTTATTTATTTATTTATTTATTTATTTTGGTCTGACACTCATTACTGAGGAGCTAAAGACCGTTTCACTGTGTTTTACAACACTGGCCCATAGGGCTGCTGCTTTGTCAGCTCTTGAAGAGATGAGCATTTTTTCCTTTCTATAATTGTAGTATTTTGCTACTTTGTTTTTAGGTTTGTGACTTAGGGGTTGATTAGGAAAAGCTCTCCAGTTGTGTATACATTGTGTGACCGAGTCAAGAAAAGATTTGGAGAAGTAAATTGCTGCAAGAGGGGGAGCCGCACACTGGGCATGTGGTGTAGAACACAGCTTTCCTTTGTCAGGTAAATCCGGCCCTGGGTGACAGATACTACTGGTGCACTTCCTAATGTTTTCCTTCCCACTTCTCAAGTGGACTTGCAGGACTCCTAGCCATCTAAGCCAATCCATTAAAGTCCTTGCAAATTAAAGCATAAAATAAAACAATCTCACACTTGACGCAGACAACACTGAATGCAGGACATGCAAAGGGCATCGCATTAAAATCCAGGCAGATTCAGAAGAAGAAAACCTTTAATTCATCACAAATGGGCCTAATCTAGAAAATTGGTCACTTTTTATTTTTTACTAGAAAATGACTAGTTTTTATTTCAGGGTGAGCTTCAAAGCGACTGTTTCCAATTTCCCCATATCAAGCTTGCCACAGTTTTCGTGTAAGATCCACAAGCATTTTTAATGCACGTGCCTATTATATTGACCCCTCCCTTACCCAACCACATGAAATGATTGATTTTAGAGGCCAATAATTTGAAGTAAATTAAAAGGATAACATGGCCTTAATTGCTACTGGCTTCACCAGGCTTCTGGGCACCGGAATTCCTTGTGGAGAAACACTTTCAAGTGTCACAGCAGTTTTTGATCATGTGGTCTGGCGTACCCATAGGCTGCAATCATCCGCCCAGCCCTTGCCACGGCCCCCCTCAAACACCTCCATGAGGCAGAACGAACATGCATTTTTAAATTCGGTATTATGGATGCCCAATTATTTGACATGGTAGAAAAATAGGTCTTGAAGTTTCATAGTATTCTCATAAGTTAGTTGTTTTAAGTGAGGGGGCATAGAGTAGAAGAGAACAGTGGAACTAACATTTCAGACCGGAAGGTTTCTGTGTTGGGAGAAGAATTTGCGTGAATTCAGTCTGCTGTCCTCTCTACAGTAGTAACATTGGGATTAGTTCTGGGTGTCGGGTCAGTCACAGTATCACACATGGAGCCTTAAGAAAATCAAGCAGTACTTTTGTGTGGATGTCAGTCAAATACAATGTGGACTTTAATTAATGTTAATGATTTCTGATTAAAGATTTTCTTCTGTGCCTTTGAGGCGCAAAATGTACTTCGGGGAAACATTTCAGACAGTGGTGACTCGAACCTGCGCCTGTTGTCTTGCCTTGCACAGCACGCCAGGTTCTCAGTGTCTGAGAAATGGGATTCTGTATTGTTGCAGAACAGTCATGTAAAGAATAAAACGCCACTTGCAAGACAATGAATTTGTAAGTGATATGGAGGACTTAATCTGTAGGTGAACCATTTTTAATTTTAAAACAATTTATTTATCAAAATAGGTGATATTTACTGGCTCCTAGCTGAATTTAAGGCTGTTTCTTCCGTCCGAAGATTGAATGGGACTTGGAGAGCAGTGCCTCAGTCTTTTCAAGTAAATGCTGCTCTATGCTGGGGGAGGTAGACCAAGTGCCGTTTCCTTTGCCCAAAAGTTTTCTGCAAGTGTGAAAAAGTAAAGACCAGGGAATATCATAGGCACTGGAGAGAAACAGGCCTTACTTCCTGTCGAAAATGCTTTTTCCCTATGTCTTTGTGAGTTTTCGAACCCATATCAAGAAACTGAATCAGATTGTTAATGAACTATTTACATTCAACTTTTAACTAGAGGGTCTAATAAAAGTTAGACAATAAATTATTGCCAACTTATGAATTAAATTCCTGTGACTAATCATTTTGTAGCTTATATGATGAAACTAATAGCACAGAGCTCATCTAGTTTAGCATAATTTGTGCTTATTATCATTGCTTTGCTTTTACAATTCAGTTTACTGATCTATAAGCATCTTAATGAGAAATTACCTAAATGAAATTGATTTACAGTATTTGCCTGTAGTGTGTTCTAGGGTAGTGATTATGTAAAAAAAAATTAAGATTGTTGTCCCACCGCATGCAGTGTGGTTTCATGTCTAGTAGAAATAAGTCAGCACAGTGTCACGATCCCGTGTTTGCTCAGCCAAAAGGAGCTGCTGCTGGTGTCCAAAGTATTTAGAAAGAACAGAGTAGTTTCGCATGTAGCCAAGAGAAAAGGTAACAAACATCTTTTGGATGTGTTTCTCTTTTAAAGGGATGTTCAGAGTACAGGAAAAAGTTTTCTATTAAAAAGTCAACTTTTATCTACAAGGTGTTTCCTCTCATTTGTGATGAGAGGAAGTTCAACATGTCGAATATGTTGATTAATTAATTCCCATGGGATATCTTAGAGGGTGGAGCTTTCATTTTCATATTTTGTCATGTCCAGAACACAAGACCTGTTAATATTGCCCCAACACATCCGTTCCCAAGAATGAAAAGGACACATAATTGCCTGCGCTGTTAGAAAACAGCCACATCCAGTTCCCCAGCAGATCCTACAACATGCCAGGTGTGCTAGAGAAGGCTTTGAAATGTTGTGAATAGCTTGACATTAGCACATTGTTATTGAAATGCAAATTCTTCCTTGCAGAACTTGAAAAGGTTTTAAATGTAGGACTGGGGCAATATCTTTTCTTGCATGTTGTCAGCTATACCTAGTCTTAACTGGAGGGCTTGTTCTAGTAAAAGTAATCACACTTCATCTGCATATTCCATTGTTTTTCGGTGCCTGTGTTTAAAGTGCAGACACACCTTCTCCGGATATCACCTTGTTGGGAGAGGACAGACCGGCTTCCAGCGGTGCGCTGCCGGCGCAGGGCTGACCCTTCCCAGGAAGGAGTCTTGCTGAGCCACACATTAGATTTAGAAATCGGGCTTACTGATGACAATCAACATCAGCAGTATTTACAGTGTTATGATGAATAATAGAGACCTCATTTACAACATGTTTATAGTTTTCAAACTGCCTTTATAAACATTGCCTCATTTAATATCATCACATCTTGGGTTAGGCAAGGCAGGTACTATTATGCCCAATTTAAAATGAGATAACTGAGGTTCAGAGGGGTCAGATAATTTGCCCAAGAGCACACCTCTGGTAAGGGAAGGGCTTGGGACAAGGTCCCCAACCTTCTGAATCTGAGTGTTGTCCTCCTCCATGTTATTTCGCTGTTTACTCAATACTCCAACACTTTTAAATACGATTACAGTCTCCCAACCATAGATGTTCTCACGTTATGCCTACTCTGCGAATTGAATGCGACACAGAACAAGTTTAGAAGTAGCTTTCCAAGGACTTCGCCTGAGGCTTCAGGGCAGTTGGGTCCTGAATTCCTGCCTGAATGCCATTTCTAGACATTGTCCGTGGAGGCTCTCAGGGTCTTGAGCCCCCGTCATCTGAAAGGAAACCAGCTGAGAAATGGGGGCCGTTTCCATTTGGGATTCTAGTCCTGTTGTATAGTAGGTATAAAAATAAATAGTAACAATATGGACGGAAACTTTGGCCCTGTTGCAGGGTAACTGGAGGCACAGGAGGTGGAGCCGATACTCTGGCCCAGGAGCCCCCTAGGCCTTGCAAACATATACCTGAAAAATGGACATGTTTTTAGCAAGGAATAAAGTGGCATGGCACAGCCTGCAGGGATCTTCCCTTTGCCAGTTATTTTACTCTCCAGTCCACGTTACCAGGTCTAGTGGAAGCAGCAGTTCAATTTAATTCAACAGATAAACATAGCATCTAGACTAGGCCAGTTCTAGATACCGAAGAGACACAATGGACCTAGTTCAGAATTTATTATTTGTGTTCCTACCATAGGCCCAATGGTGGGCCCAATTCTACTGAGAAGGGTAGATACATGAAAAGTCATTATAACATAAGATCTGACCATGGTCCACCCTAGCAGCAGGGTAGTGAGGATGCTAAGAAGGACAGCAGGCAGCAGCTCTGTCCAGCCGGGAAGTCAGATAGGTCTTGGCGGAGGAAGAAGCATCTGAGTCATATCTAAAGGAGAAGTGAGATCTCAGTAGGCGGGAGGCAAGGGGATGAGGAGCAGTATGTCTAAGGAAAAGGCAGGAGCAAAGGTCCAGAGGCAGGAAAGTGAAGGACTTGGCTCCAGAGCAGGGAGGGGTCCTCCGCCCAGGCACTGGCAGTGTGGTGTGGAAGCCGGGAGTCCCGAAAGGGAGAGCGAGGGCAGCCTGAGGAGGCATCAGCCCTGTGGGACTTGGATGCATGCGCAGGCTGTTGAAGCTTCTGATGATGTCATCAAATGTGTGTTTTAGACATAAATCTGCTAGTACTGTGAGTGGAAAAAAGGAAACATTCTGGGTGTGTTTGCAAGGCGCAGCCATCAAGACCTGGGGACCAGTTGGATGTGTGGGATGAGGGAGTGGAAGGAGTAAAAATCTGGGGAACTGAGTGGATAGTGGGGCATGGCCAGGACAGGGACCCAGGTCTACAGACAAAATAGTTAATATTTAATAGCTATGATAAACCTTATTTAAATAGCACATATTAGGCCAAACCTATTAGGCCAAACTCCAAAGCCCCAATTGGACCTGGTCCCACTGTGCTCACACCTAGTTCTATAAAACGAGTGCTAAAAACTTTAAATTAAGAGTGTTTAAATGGTCACATTTGATCTGGCAGTTGGGACTGCCTTCTCCAACATCAGGGAGGTTAATACCATAATATGATGTGGAGAATATGAGAAAAACCAAAGCACAATCCAGTGCGCCTATAAAAACCGGTCACAAAGGCTCAGGAGGAGCAAAGGCTAATGATTCACTCATGTGAGAATCAGGGATACATCAAGCCACCTGTTTCCTTTTTTTTTCCCCTTTCTGACTATTTCACTTTATGCAAGTGTTTGAATTCTGAAATTAGATATACATGTGTTTGTCTCTCCCTCCCCTCCACCCCACATTTGGCATATTTATATAAGTGTTTATGCCTTAAGTTGCCTTGTGCAACTGAAATGTTGCAGATGATGTAATTCACAATACACAAATAACACCTAAAGTGTGTTGTTTGTTTAATAAAGACATGTTAGCAGACAGCGAGGCCTTTTTTGCTGTGCTGTACTAAATTTGAACAGTGCTTATATAGTGGAAGAAAAAATGTGTTTAATAATATTTTCTTTAAAAAGAAATCAGTCTTTATTACATAGGTGATTGAGGCATCACAGATTTTGTTACGGTTTTAACCCCTAGATAAGTATTGATACAGTACAGTTGTCCAGAAGAACCCTCCAGTATCTTTAATTGTTGGGTATAACTAATATTTGTACAACAAAAGAGAATTCTCAAAAATGGATATTCTATGTTACTCTTCACTTCGCAGTTTTCTTTCAGGGGTTTCTAAATAAAACTTGTCCCAGGAAAATTTTATTTTATGATAATACAAAGTTGTGTTATGTTTTTTAAAAGAGGTTGCAAACAAGTGAAACGAGCAGGGTTAGAAATATCAGACATCGTCAGGGAGCTTGAACATACTGAGCTTCTGGAAGGAAGGAAGGAAGGAAGGAAGGAAGGAAGGAAGGAAGGAAGGAAGGAAGGAAAACTTTATGATACTGTTTGCGTTGATGTCTTGCTTTAAAGGCACATTAAAATTAAATATTAAGTAACAATTCGATTCTTTTATATTGGGAGACCATATTTAAGTTGGTGTCATAATGTTGGGAAACTAAACTGTAGATTACTTACTGTGATGTGTCAAATTATTGCAGAGCCGTATCATTTGTTTCTAACTTGTAGGCTGCCCTCTAGTGTTACTTAATCTCAACACAACCACTTTGTTTAAATCCCATAAAAGGTGAAAAAACATGCAGAGAATCTTACCAACTAGTCAGCAGCTAACCCAGGCAACCTAGACCCTGTCTCTAAATACAGTGTTAAGCTGAAGATACATGGTTTGAAAGGCTGTGAAAAAAGTTAAATGTGCTCGTCACCACAGCTCTGGTGGCACAGAGGACAGTACAACAAGTCCTCACTTAATTTTGTGGATAGGTGCTATCTGGGAAACCAGTTCTGCCATAGGCTAACTGATACAAACAGGAGTTAGGTTCTTAAACATCTCATCCGCACAGGAAAGCAGTGTTATGCAAGGACCTGCGGCACTGTGTGGAAAAACACAGTGATTGATGACTGTGATTAAAAGTCAAACTCCGGATACAAAGCCAAACACCAAATAATTAGTTTTAGGACTACGTTGTCCAATGAATTTCACTTATTTTGTTGTGTGTGTTCCAAAAAGCACCATGTGACAAAATGCCCGTATTTTGCCATGTACAATGCACACCCAGCTCCTTGTGCGCATTATACATGGGATCATGATGCTCATGTATAATGCGCGTCCTTCTTTTTCCCTCAAAGATTTGGGCAAAAAAAGTGTGCATTATACATGGCAAAATACAGTAAGCTATGTCTAAATAAGTCTAAAAGACTTTCTTTAATAAGTTTAAATAAAAATTACAAATGTCAAGAAAAATACTTCAATCACCATGGGGGGGGCGGGGCGGAGATGTCTGACCAGACAGCCTGGAAGTTTATCACATAATTAGCCCTCAGGGAAGAGGTATCAAACTTCAATACATTATCCTATTGCAAACCTTCAAAGAGTCAATTCCAGCACTTAACAGATTATTCTCTGAAGCTGTTAAGAAGAGTAGCACAGGTTGAAGCCCAAACTGTGGCAGTAAGTACTTTCTGATGGTGGTGCCAATTCTGTTTTTTTGGCCAGAATTTAAGTGGAGAGAGTACATTTCAGACTCGGTCGCTATTTTTTGCGTGTATAATGTCGGCCCTCTCGTTAGATTACAAAGGGAACGTTACGACGTTCCAGGTACAGGCAGCTCCTAGGAGCAGCGTGACTGGCAGGCATGTGATAAGAATGGTTACTGCTGCTGCTGCTGATTTCCCTCAAGTCTTGAGACTGGTACCAGGAAGAAAAGCTAAGACCCCATCAGTGTGAGATACATACAGAAGGAAGCCGAGGGTCGAAATTTCACTTGGGAGTCAATTTTTTTTTTCTAGAGGGGTGACGCAATGCAGTAGTTAAAAGTGTGGGCTTTGGAGCTTGCTATATACTAGCTATGAGATGTCAGGAAAGTTACGTAATCTCTCTGAGCCTCATTTTCCTCATCTGTCAAATGGAATGCTAACAGCGCCTACCTCATAAAGCAATTCTTATGACTAAACAAGACCGTAAGTACCGGAATAACGTCTGGTACATAGTAAGCACTAAATAAAAATCAGTTGTTGCAATTTGGCACTAAGTTCTCCTAACAGAATTGGCCAAATTCAGTGTTTTATCCCGCCAGCTGTATGGTTCTTGGCATGTAGGTTAAAACTGACAAGACAGCAGGATGACAAAGTGAATATTGCCCAGATGAGTCTGTTCTGCCTGCTTCTGTCCCTTTCCGCATGTTGTTTTACGGGTCAGGGCATGGTTTAAAATGACTGATGGACCAGCCGCGCAGTGCTTCATTTTACTTAGGAAACATTTAGTATACACATACTATGTGCACTGAGATCTTTTAGAACCTATTAGACATTTCCAAAATATTAAATAAGGTGTCAGGTGAAGTGAGTGGCTTTGGCTCCAGTTTTAATCTGCCCTTTCGGGTCTGGCGCTCAGTGAGGAGGAGCCTGTGCTTATCAGGCTTCGGCCCGGCACCCTTTACCACAACCCCCTGTACTCTGGGAATAGCGGGTGGGGCAACTCCGAAGGAACACCGTGCGTTTTCTCACTTTTCTGGTTGTAGTGTTTTGATGGTAGTTAATGTTATATTTGGAATCACAATATTTAGGAATTTTCACTAACAAAAAGTGCCAACATCCCTTAATAACTGACTCAAACCCAATGTATCGAATGTATTTTATACAACAAAACTTTAAGTTATAAGTGGGATTAAACCAATACTTATACCAATAAACTGAAAACATCAAATTGATTCATTGGCTTTAAACACTTGTTTCTCGTTAAATCTACTAAACAGCGAGGCAGATGTGCTGGGAAGTCGATCCCTATCCTGACCCTGCCTTCACCGCTGCTTCTGAGAGGTCTGATGCGATGGCAGAAAAGAAACGGGGTGATTGAAAGAAAAAGACTAGGGTCAAACTAGCCATCAGCTCCCAGGCAAACGCAAGTTAATTTTGGCTCTGCCCATCCCAAATATTTACTCCAGTGGGCAAACCCTAATTCACAACAGTAACTAAGTTGCTGGTCAGGAGTTAGGGAGTGTGCTAACTAGTGAGAACTTGGACACTGAGTACAGCCGGAGATAGATAAGAGGGGTACGGCCCCGCCTCCCCAGGGGCTGGGAACATTGTATTCACTTGGTAGTCACCCAAACTCAGGACCATCTGACAGCTGTCTGGTGTTTCTTGTGACATGGACTTGGTCCTTGGCCAGATGCTAGTGGACAGATGTTCGCAACACAAAAACCTGCACCAAAATGGGGGCTAACTGGCACCCTCCTCATGATGTGAACAAATAAGGCAGGAACTGGTTTCAAGGCCCAAGCCTGCCTCTCCACCTTAGGGAGGAGGCCTTGCTGGAAAACGGAGCTTTCTACAGACTCGGGGACTTTCGATTCGTGGGCTCCCAGACATCAATCCTCCAAAGGGAGACTCAGTGGTTGTTTTGTGTGTGTGTATGCTTGTGTATATGTGCTTAACAACTGTAACCTTTCAAGGAGGCAGGTAAATCAGGGGTTGACCTCCCACCAATACAAGCCTTAAAGTGCAGAATTTTCTCCATAAATTTGGTTTCTGTGCAGTTTTTGAACAAATATATCATGAAAACTATTACATATTACCTTCATGTGAACCCTCAGACAGAGTGTGTACACTTCATTTCAGATCTTTACTTGTAATTGATCAGCAATAACTGCACTGTAATTTTGTGCAAATAGTTTGTTAAATGAAAGTGAGTGTTTCAGGGGCAAACTGGTTTGACAATACCCCATTCATGATTAGGTGGACTTGCTTCTACTTGTAAAGGCTGCAGTTAAGTGTCTTTGATTTCAACAGTTAAACTGTGTTTTTAGTGCCTGGGGCACTTTTTAAGTAGGAATTCTTCCCTCTCTCCCAATTTTACAAGTTGGGAACGAACTCTTAACTCCTGGCCTATTACTAACAGAATCTGTTACCCATCTAGAGACTGACAAATAATGGTTTTCTAAGGCAGGACAGAGTTTTGTAATAGGTGGTTTACTACATTTTCATTGATGTCACTATTTATTGTTCATTGTTTGTTTTCCAGGGACTCCCATCACATACAGAGTAGGGCACAGTATGAGACACTCCTAATTCCTCTGCAGCCCCCATCCCCATGCACACTCATGAAAGCCTGCTTCTCTCCACCCTTTTCAAGAGAGAACTAAGAAAAAAACCTATCTCCACTGAGATCCTCCTAAACAAACAAGCAAACAAAACCCATCCTTATCATGCTAACCCAGTTAAAAAAACTAGACATATTTTGCTAGACATTTCTATAGTTATTTATTTAAAAAAAAATCAGATTTGGTTGAAGCTATCTCACACTGAGTGTGAGAAAGATATCTTAATCATGGTATTCATCCTGGTTGAAAGTCCCTGGTTTTTCTTTCCCCCTGACACTTCACTCTCAGGATTTCTCTGGACCGGTGCTACACCCCCTCCTTCCCATTCTCTAGTGCGGCTCCTGCTCCCATGAATGAAAGGCAGCTCCAACTAAAAGAGCGAGACTGTGCCCGCCAGCCAATCCTGGGTACTATTGAGTTCATTGTTTGCTCCCAGCACTGTGGAGCCAAATCTCATTTTATAGCACAGTGTGTTCTAGGAATTCCACTTCATCAGTACAACAGACCTTCTCTAAAGCTTTCCTATTTTCCCTATTTGCTGCTGTCACCGGCAGCGCCACACAGTCCTGCAGCAGGCAATTATAATCCACTTCCCTCCAAGGCTCCGCTCTCCTTGTTTGCAAGGGACCACAAGGCATCAGCTGCCATATTCAACAGCATTAATGACACCAAGCAGGATCAGCCAAACCAGTCAACATGATGGCGTGTTTAAGATTTAATCCCTTTGAGGGTCTGAACTTGGAGCTCAGAAGTGGTCTTCAGCTAAAATTATACTTGGATTTTTCAAGCACTTAAAGGTAGATGGGGTGACTGTTTAAAGTGAACATATTAATAGACATTTTCCAACATAGTCACAAAACTTGGTACAAAGTTACATATACAGGGTGGGGCAAACATAGGTTTACAGCTGTTCATATGAAAATTATGCAATAATTAATAAATAATAATACAAGAATAAACTTTCATATACTCACAACTGTAAACCTTTTGCCCCACTCTGTATATTATTTGAATGTACAATGTGTACTTAATTTTTTAATCTGTAATTTTCAAGGCATTTTGCAAATTAGTAATATTGTCCTCATTTTCCAAATGGAGAAGTGTTCTTTGGTGATTCACAAGGATTCCTGGGAATGAACGGATGTTCCCCAGAGCACGGCCAACTCCTGCTGGACCCTTGTCCACACAGGGCAGTGCTTCCTCTGGGGACAGGCTCTCCATCATTGCTTATTTATCTCTACACCCAATCTACAGAGCATCTTACTTTTTTTTTTAACTTTCTAGTATGTTTTGACAATGGCTGAATAAAAATGTTTTAATTTTTGTTGCATCTGGCAACATGTGGTACCACTTATGAAATAATTTTCTATTGGATTTTTGTAAAATCGCCCCATTAATAACACTTCCTGTAAGTGTAAGTGTAAGTGCGAGTGTGAGTAATTGCCCCCTACTGATTTAAGGTTTTGAGAAAGAATTGGATCTGCACTTGCAGGTACAGGGGCTGACTGACAGTGAACTCTCTTCCCAGTAGAGACGACATGGCCTCATGCTCCACCTAGGAAGGAGGCTCGCTCACCTTCCCACCCCTCTGACGCTTACCTAACTTACTCCCTGGCTTCCAGCAGCTGTACTGAGAGATGGGGAAGAGCATCATTCTAATGCGCCCAAACTTGGAGGATTTCATTTAGTACCAAATCATTAACTGACCCAGAAGGTGACCAAGTAATTAGTGCGAGGCTTTTCAAAGCTGTTTTCTATGCACCATTCCATTCTCGCAATACAATACAATATGACATCTGCCTTTGCCCTGGTTTGACAGAAAAAGAGAAGAAACACTCTCCTCTTTAATGAATAGAAATCATTGTAAAGTTCTGTGTTTTCATCATTTTGCCCAAATATTGTACCTTGTAATTTTTAGCTTGGCAAACTAAAACAGGCCAAAAAGGACGATGCGCTACAAAATCCTTTTTAAAAAAGAAATGTGGACATCAGAGGAAACCTTAGGCCGTGGACACAGTTATTTTATACTGTCTGGGAAACTTTAAAAAATACGTACAAAGACCCTGGCTCACCCTGCAGTGCTCTCCGAGTTAATCAGCGATTCTTTGACTGGTGCCAGTGACATTTGTGGGTAGTGGTTGGCAGGCCCGCATTTTCTGTTGTCACCGTTTCTTCAGGTTAGTGTGGAAAACTGAGTCAGGATCTACAGACAGGATCCTGTGACAGACCCTCAGGAGGGCCTTGGTGGCAGACATCAGGCAGGTGATGTTAAATTTAAAGCCTTACCCTAGCTGTCAGAAAGTTGATGGCCCTTGATACTGCAAGTTGTCAGCCGTGGACTTCTAATTCTGTAGTGAGATTATTGATGTTGTTGGAACATATTTAATTGCAAACAGGAAGTGGATAGAGCGAACTTGTTGAGATTACATCTGAGATACCTGTTCTATGTGAATTCAATAGTCAGGTCAAAACTTCTAGGTGGGTGTGGGAAACAACTTTAGCAAGCAAAATCGTAGGCATTTTGCAAAGGGGCTATATAGCCTGGGCTCAAATCCAGAGTTCACCGCTCACTAGCTGTGTGACCTCAGGCAAACTCCCTAACCTCCTGTGCCTCAGTTTCCTTCCTTGTAAAAAGGAATAGTTATCGTGTCTGCCTCATAGAGTTGCTGTGAGGATTCAATGTGTAAATTGCTGTGAGGCAAACTCATATGTGTAAATTGCCTCCAGAACCTGTTACATAGTAAGCACTAGATATGTATTTCCTGTTTTTTACTCTTATCCCCCAAATTATTTGTTCATGTAAGCATGCTAATGAGGCGTAAGTTGCAAGGTGTATGTGCCTGTACAGAGAATGTCATGCAGAATTGATTCTACACTTGAACTATAACATGAGCAAGTTTGGCTTTTGTTGCCTACCTGATCCATTCTGACACCTCTACACCCGAAGCCCCTGGTCTATCACCTTTCCTCCACCTTACCCCTTCAGATTTATCTACACATGTTCTCTTTGGTCATGGCCTGTTTCTGATCTACATGATGCTTTACGAATTCCATAAAGCCAGTCACCTTTGAGGTCCCCAAGAACATAAACAGTGTCCTAGTCATCTTTGCATTCAGTGTTCCCTGCTGAATGTGTTAATGGGTGCTGATATTTAGAAACAGAGCTAAGCCATCCCTCTTTCCACAATGTTGGATTCCTATCCTTAAGTGTGAGAATCGTAGGTATGAACCTAATAGGTTGCCAGAGACCTACCTTCAGAGAATCTTCAGGGTTGAGGCTTGGGAATCTATAGGAATCAAATGTCCTTCAGGTGATTGTCATGGCCAGTGAATTTCAGGAGCCTCTGTTTTAATTAACTGTTCTGAGAATAATAACATTCTTCACATGTGAGATGATTAGAGCGCCAAGCTCTATTCCCAAGGTTTTGGTGCAGACCAAATGATGTCATTTTATGCACTGTAAAGCCCCAGGTAAACCTAAGGCGCTGTTCTTACTCTTAGATGCAGAGCACCAGGGTGCTGTGGGAGGTTTCAGACCACAGGGCACATAGGTATCTGCTAGGCACGGGCTAAAAGGGCCTTGGGGAGCTGGTCATTAGAGAAAGTCTCTCCTTCCATATCACCTTTGCTTCTGCTGTGATTCAGTGAAGCCAGTTAAACGCAAGGTTTCAAGCCCATGGAGCCTGACATGGGGTTCTCTGTATCATTAGATATTGTTAACATTAGCACATTTAGAGTATTATTTCACAGAACTGGTTTCAAGTTCAAGAACTAAAAGGTGGAGTAATGGTGTCAGATAACTTCAGAGAGCATCATTCTCTTAGCAATCTCTCTCCTTTCTTAAAATAATCCAGACATTGCTGACAGCGTGAAATTTGTGACCTTCAGTAGATATGTTTATTTTGCTTTTAAAATAAAACCAAGGAGGCTTAGAAGTAGGCATAAAATAAAATATAATAGAAATTAATGACTTGAAATAAGTGAGGGGTATTTATAATGCTTATATTTTAAAATAACAATGGCTTAAAATGTCTCTGGAAAAATAAACTCTTTACCCACCAATGCCTTTTCATTCAAACCCTAAAGCAATGCAGTTCCTTATTTTCTATTTGTTCAAGGTTAGTATCCATCACGGACTTACCCATAATCTTAAGATGCCCATTCAGAAGGCCCATGAGCAATGGAACCAGTGCCAGCCAACTGCATATGTGCTGTCACCAGCCCCCAAACCAGCACCGGCCTTTGTGGCAGAGAGGTGTTGGTAGTAGCACATGAATATTTGTTGAGCATTCTAATTGCTGTCTACGCTATTCAAAGCTCTGAAGTGTATAATTTAATGATGCGCATTGATAGTATACTGCATTCCTGTTATTACTAGGAAAGTACTCACATGACACATTCTGTTAGCTATAATTGGATATTTATGCCTCATTAGAAGAGGAGAGTGTAGTTTCTCACTTATTATAAATAATATAATAAAATCTTTCCTGTTTTCCATGTCTTCATTTCCCATCTCTGTTTACATTTTGTTTCTCTGGTCACTGTTGGCAGAGGTGAAAAGAAAATCAGCCGCACTAACCCTCACCCCCTACCCCCCTGCAATGAGAGGATCAGCAGCAGAGTCTCGGGGGCTACAGCTGGGGCTATTCCCAGGCCTTCCTCCAATCCTTTCCTCTCCTTCCAAATGTCCTGAGGGTCTCGCGTGCTCTAGTCTACTCCAGAAGATAAACATAATCATCCCAATCCGTCTGCTTCTTATCTCTCTTCAGGCTTTAGCCTGAACTGTGCTCTAGTATCTGAGATCTCCAAATACTATGGGATGGTACAAAACAGAATTTATCCTATTATTAAGGCTAACCTCTCAGACTGCAAAAGAAGTTTTTATTTTTTGATTCAGTCCTCAAATGGTAGAGGCTCATAAAGTAACCTCTTAGTAGGTTCTTGGCTATATGAAGGGAATTTATCATGTGATTCTCCTCCCCCCACCCCCCAATTTTGAGAAACACCTATAAGATGATTTATCAGGTCTATTTTGCTGTTTGTTTATAATGACTTTGATTTTGATTTTTAGTTGATTCCTCAAGAGTGGAATCAGCTGAAAAGTGCTTATTTGGTCTTCCCGTTAGCTAGCACCAGGAACCTTTAAATTAGTGGTTTGGATACGGTGTCTACAAGATCATTCTTTAGTCACTGCACAGTTCTTTCTAAAAGTAAAAATTGCAGACAGAGAAGGTCAGATCTGTTCCATGATTCCCTTAGTTTCCAAGGCAGCATTCATGTAAGAATAGAGTTTTAAATGTTTGGGGATAATGACAAAACCCTTTTTGTTACCCATTACAGATCACAAAATGATATTGTGCAGAGCAGTGCTGTTTTAAGCCATACGGGCAAAGAGAATAAAATTATCTTCTTATATCTTGTGTTGGTATAATCCGTGGGCAAGATCTCTTTATTCCCTGGCCTCAGTTTTCCATTGAAAGGGAGACTTTGAGAAACATCTTAAAACCCTCCAGCTGAACAAGTTACATCAATGAAAAATGTATTATTTCAGCACAACAATAGCTTTTGCATGGTATACCCATTATATTTATAGACTATAAACTGAAAAGAGCTTTGAGTGTAATACAAATACTGGGAGGCCTGTTTTATAATTTCTGACCATCAAAATCCCAGAGATGTATTAGTAGCCCATGAGACCCTCCAGAAACATTTTTAAAGTTGCCTATAAAATAACACGCAGTTTCTGTCCTCCATGGCAAAACTTGAAACTTTCCTCCATTCACCTCAAAGCAAGTTTTCTGCTCCAGGGTAACAAGAAATGTGATACTCACTGAACACACACAGCGCCTTGAGAAGCACTGTGAACTGACTTGGACATGGCAGCTAAATGGACAGGGTCGGGAGTGTGCCAGTCCTCCCTGGAAGCAAGTATTAAGGCCCATAAATCAAATCTCGAGTGAGGAAAAGAAAGAAAGGAAAAAGAAACCTGTCACGGAGAGTGAAGGCGTTATAACCGGCCCTTGCTATTCTGCAGTGCCCCAGCGGTGTCGATACCTACAGAGCGTTGAAACCAATTCAGGACACGTCAAACCCAAACTAGACAATGAAGTTCCAGGGCTGCCACACTTCCCTGTCTGCAGGTGTGAATGTAAGTGATAGGGTAGATGGTCTTACACAATAATTACGGTAGCCATGGGAGCCAGAGTCTCCCAGAACAAAGGCATGTCCAGGGATAAGGCTCAGCACTTTTGGAGACAGTATTAATTTGCAGCCCCTAAAAGCACTTTACCCACTCTCAAAGAGTAGCTTACATATCACAAGGTACTGGTATAATATACCTTAATTAATAGTGCTGATCATGTTCCCTCCTTATTTGTAGAATGCTTTACATTTCACGGGTGTTGACTCAAGGGATCATTCGGCTTCTTTTATTAAGAACCAGATGTATAGTAGTTTACATCATTGGATTTTCTCCTGGTTTAGATCCAAAGACATTATTAGCTAGCCTTAATGCTTACTGCTTAGTAATACTGTTGTGAAATAAAAGCTTCTGTTGTAGAAGCTTCCTTAACAGATATAAGACAGATTTTTTCTTAATCAGTGCATTACTTAAGAGATATTAATCAAATAGTTAAGTAATGAGAAAGCATGATATTTTTATTTTTTTCAAATTATATTTTGTTAATTATGCTATTGCAGTCATCCTGATTTTTACCCCTCTGCCCCCTTTACCCAGCACCCCTCACTCCCTCAGGCAATCCCCACACCACCATCCTTGTCCACGGGTCATGCGTATAAGTTCTTTGGCTGCTCCCTTTCCTATACTGCACTTTACATCCCCATGGCTATTCTGTCACCACCTATTTGTACTTCTTAACCCCCTCACCTCCTCGCCCATTCCTCCACAACCCCTTCCATCTGACAACCATCAAAATGCTCTCCGTATCCATGATTCTGTCTCTGTTCTTCTTGTCTGCTTAGTTTGTTTTTTAGATTCAGTTGTTGATACCTGTGTATTTTTTGACATTTTATTGTTCATAGTTTTGATCTTCTTTATTCTTAAATAAGTCCCTTTAACATTTCATATAATGATTTGGTGATGATGAGCTCCTTTCGTTTTTTCTCATCTGGGAAGCTCTTTATCTGCCCTTTGATTCTAAATGATAGCTTTGCCGGGTAGAGCAATCTTGGCTGCTTTTCATGACTTTGAATATTTCTTGCCAATCCCTTCTAGCCTGAAAAGTTTCTTTTGAGAAATCAGATGAAAGTCTTATGGGAACTTCCCTATAGGTAACTAATTTCTTTTGCTGCTGTTAAGCTTCTATAGCATTAAGCTTTGGCATTTTAATTATGTTGTGTCTTGAAGTTAGGATTCTTTGCATCCATCTTGTTTGTGACTCTCTGTGCTTCCTGGACTTGCATGTCTATTTCCTTCACCAAATTAGGGAAGTTTCCTTTCATAATTTTTTGAAACAGATTTCCAATTTTGTGCTCTTTCCCTTCTCCTTTTCTCCTTCTGGTACCCCTATGACGTGAATGTTGAACCTTTTGAAGTTGTCCTGGAGGCTGCTTATACTATCCTTACTTTTTTTGCTTCTTTTTTCTTGTTGTTCCAATTGGTTGTTTTTTGCTTATGTTCCAAATTATTGATTTGATTCTTGGCTTCATCCACTCTACTGTTGTTTCCTGTAAATTGTTCTTTATTTCACTTAGTGTATCCTTCATTTCTGGCTGGATGCTGTTGAGCTCTCCACTAAATTCCTTGACCATCCTTATAACCAGTGTTTTGAGCTCTGTATCTCATAGACTGCTTATCTCCATTTTGTTAGCCCTTTTTCTGGAGTTTTGATGTGTTCTTTCATTTGGGCCATGTTGCTTTGTCTCCTCATTTTGTCAGCCTCCCTGTGTTTGTTTCTTTGTATTAGGTAGAGTTTCTTGGACTCCGTTTCTCTGTAGTGTGGCCTAATGTAGTAGGTGTCCTGTCGAGTCCAGTGGCACAGCCTCCACTATCACTGAAGCTGGCTACTCAAGGTGAGCCCTTCGTGTGGGCTGAGTACACCCTCCTCTTGTAGTTGAGACTTGGTTGCTGTTGGCAGATCAATGGGAGGGATTTATCCAGGTCAGTCACTGCAAGGATTGGGTTTGATCACTGACCTCGAACTTCTGCCCTTTTTGGAGAATCAGCTGTGCAGGGACAGGGTGGTGGTGCTCTGACATGGTCTATAGCTGTCCACTGGTTGCGATGGCCCAGGAGTTTCCCTGGTGGTGCGGGCCAAGTTCAGCCCCCACCTGTGTTTTGCCCAGGGCTACCCTGCCTAAACTATAAAGCAATCAGAGATGGCTGCTACTTGGGCTGGGCTAGGGATTCCCAGGTGAAGCCAAGCTGTGAATCTAAGCTGGCTGCTACAAGTGCCAGGCCTGGGGCTCACTGAGGCCAGCTATTGCTTATTTGATAGGATTTAGGAAGTTGTGAAGCATGAGTCAAGAGCAGACATTGATATGGAAAAGCAGCTTGGGAGGGGCAGAGTTTCTGGGGAATCTCCAAGGCAGGTGGAACAGAGGGAGCCTGGATGATAGAGTCTCAGATATGGCACCAGCTTCCCTGCTCTGTGGTGGGGAGGATTTAGAAAAGGGATAATGACCTTTGCTTGCCTTGATGCCAAACACTTCAGTTTCTCCCTGTATACCTCTGGTACCTTTGAAGCTGCTACCTTGGTGCTGGAGCTCAGAGGAAGTGAGTTTGAGTAGGTAAGTCTGTGTGTGAGTTCTTTAAGAGGAACTGCTTGGGTTTCCAGTAGTTTCTTCGACCCACTCAATCCCCACTGGTTTTTGCAGCGAGAAGCTGTGGTGACTTACCTTCCTCGCACTGGAACCCTGGGCTGGGGGCACTGATGTGGGGCTAGGAGTCCTCGATTCCAAGATATCCCTCCGGTATTTTTATCTACCATCTGTGAGTGAGGGACCTGCCTGTTCTATGTCTGTGCCCCTCCTACCAGTCTGGATGACGGTGATGTTTCTTTAATTCTATAGTTGTCAGACTTCCAGTCAACTTGATTTCTGATGATTCTGAGTGATGGTCATTGTATATCTTAGTTGTAATTTTGTTGTGGTTGTGCAAAGAGGCAAGCCATGTCTGCCTATACCGCCATCTTGACTGGAAGTCAATAAATACTTTTAAAACAAAGCCCTTTTCACCTTAACTATATATAAAACCACTAACTTCTAACAACATACCCACTCTAAATTTGCAGACATTTTAGGAGTTAATTTCATATGTTTAAATAATGAAAAATAAATATAAATGTAGTGTAGATATATTTAAAGGTTTACCAATACATGCCTTGGCTTGGAATCCAATTAGGATGATCTGGAAGAAGAGGATCAAAGGAAATATTTCCATAAAATCGAAAAAGTGGTTTTGCAGTGCTACACCTCTTCAGGAGACTAGGTACACATGCCCAGGAAGCACCTATCATTTCTTTAAGGCACTGGAATACAAGAGATAGATTTTTTCCTAAGGCTAGTAGATTTTTAAAAATCCTTTTGAAGTTTTCCTAGAATAGAAGGAAAAACTGATGCAAAGGCAAAGAGCAAACAGGATGACTAAATGGAAATCAGGCAACAAGCCTAAGGAAAAAAACAGGTTTGGAACCAAAAATAAATTGAATATATAGCACCTCTCCATTATGTTCCCTTTTCTTTTTGTTTTCCATGAGAATCTATATTTATGGAAAAGTCGGTTGATTGCTTATCAGGCTGAAGCTTGTGTTTGCTCAGACTTGTGATAATCAGTAATAAAAAGAGGTGGGAATGGCTAAAGAGCGAGGAGATGAAATCAGGGAAAATGAGTGGGCTCAGGATAGTGTTCAGGATCTGAGTTTTGGAAGCTTTAAATTCCCCCTTGTGCTGTTATGTTAATTGGAGGGGGGCTTAGATAAGGATCTGTGTAATGAGTGTGGGGGCTTTCCAGGCGATCTGGAAAGTTGGCTGGCTCCAGGGGCAAGTTCCCGGTAATTACCTAATCATAGCCTTATCCCAGTTGACAAGTGATCTAAAGCCTTGCTCCTAGAAGTGGGGGGAGGGGGGGGGTTCAGTCCACCTACCAGCAGCATTAGCATCACCTGAGAGTTTATTAGAAATGCAGATGCTCAAGCCCCATGCCAGACCAACCAACAGAAAATCTGCATTTTAGCAAGGTGATTAGTGATTGGTGTACACATGGACATGAGCTATGAGGACTGACCCAGCATGTGGGGTGCAAAAAACCGGTTGTCTTAGAAAAAGGGGAAACAAACTATTTTCAGAAGCTAGCTAACTACACTGTAGAGATGTGATGATGTTTGTTGGCAGTTTATCTTTGAAAGTGTACAGCAATCAAGAGTGTTTCCGGGAGTTAACTTGGACCCTGACATGCTTGTAACCTGTGATGGCACAGAACCCCAGTATTTGCCTAACAGCCCCAAGGCCACGTGGGCAAAAGGAGCTAAGATCTGGGTGATGAGAAAAGTGACACTAATCTCAGTGGCCTTTAGGATTATGGCTACTGTCAGCTTTCACAACCAAGACTCCGCCCTTTGTTTCTAGCACATACTTACTGCAATGATTTGCCACCATTTTATTGAAACTTCCTACTTTCAAAATGCTTTAGAGTCCTTTAAAAACAATCACCATAACAGCCTCACGAGATAGCTCAGTACTGTGTTCCCAATTCTAATAGGCGAATGAGGATTCCCGCCTTGATCCCTGCAGGTTTGACAGGCAGCAGAACCGGACAGGGCCGTGAAGATGGCAGGCTAGAGAGACGGCCCTGTTCAGAGTATACTGCCACCACATCTGCATGGCATCCCCAAGCCAAGGGCAGAGAGAGACTAGACGGGTCCTTGTCTCTGCTCTCCCACTCTGGCCTGCCATTTTCCGGAACAAGCAAGTTGTGTGTGAGTAAACCTCTTACATAGTTCTCCTGTAACAGTGGAGGGTGAGGCTGCAGATAAACCCTGCCACTTCACCTTTTTATGCCAAAGTCTAGAAGCAGTAAATGCCAACGTAGAGAAACACTGACTAGAAGTGGTGATATCACAGTAATTACAAATGTTTTTGTCCTTGAAACATTTTGATATAATGATCTCAGTCCTCTTTGGCAGGCAGAATCCAATCTGAGAGTCATGGGAGGCCTCTCCTAAGAAGTACACAAAGAAACTGCCAACTGGATTGTGCCTGACCCCAGGGAGGGAAAGAGGACTGGGAGGCAATTTCTCAGTAATCCCAGAAACAGACTCTGGTAAGGAAGGGCCACCCATTGTGACAGAGGTTGGACGAAGTGCCTTCAATAGCAATAAACCAGAAGTGTAAATATGTTGCCGAAAGAGAGACTAGTCCATTCCAGCACTCATGTTATTTCTTGGAAACATTAGGGAGCAAAGAGGATTCTTTTGTCCTATTGCTATCAAGGTTCATTTAAACTTCATGAGAGATGCAACTGAAAACACTGACTGCCATATAATCAAAGACCTGCCAACTGAAAACATTGACTGCCATATATTTTAAGAGCTGCCCAAAAGATTAAAGAATTTAATGAAGAATTAAAGGAGAAGAGAGAACCTATGAAGTCTACCACAAGAGTGAAAAGGGCTAGTTTGGGCATAAATTGAACCGTACTGGGGACCTGCTCGCAAACATTGACGCCTGGTCACATTATTAAGATACATTCTAGTCTTACCATATTGTCCCATTTACTTTTCTTTTTCTTCTTCCAGCACAAACTCATATCAGCATGTGGGGAGTGGTATTTCTGCTCCCTAATCTTGGTTAAGCAGCCTCAAAAGGTCAGGGAACTAGTCAGATTACAAACCTTTGGAGAAGATCTAGTAAGTGATCACACACTGATTAGTCTGGGTCACTCTGAATTAAAAAATGATATCCTTGGCCTTATCTAAAGTCTAGCTGTTAAGGATAAACGTTTTATGTTAGTGGATATTTCTACATAGCCTGTTATATTTCGAGGGTATTGAGAATTATTCAGGAAGAAAATGTATTTTCAGTAGGAACTAGACCAAGAGAAAGACAAAAAATTGAGACAGAGGTGCAATTTCGAAGACTACCTCAGAAACGGTAGGCATAGGGGGTTTCAGGTGATGGGGGGGCCTCTCCCGAACTGGTCCCTCCATTCACGTGCCGCTGCACAGGTGGGGGCGAGAGGAGGTGGTTTAACTGAACTCCGGGGTCCTGGGAGTTTTCAAAAAAGATCATGTAAAATTTAGGTAGTTATGAAATAGAAAGACACTACCACTATGAATTAAAGGAATTCAATGACAGTCATAACAGAACAAGTTTTTTTTTCTGAACCATATTAATGAAAAATAAAGGGACATTGGGGTCATTTTAAAAGACTATCAAAATGACATCTGTATCATTGGCAAGCGCCTGATATGGGGTTAATTTCCAAAACATATGAAGAACTTATACAACTCAACACTGGGAAGACAAACGATCTAATTAAAAATCGGCAAAGGACCCAGAATAGATATACAGATGGCCAATAGACATGAAAAAAACGCTCAACATCACTAATCATCAGGCACATGTGTATTATAACCACAATGAGATACCACCTCATACCTGTCAGAATGACTGTGATCAATAAATCAACAAACAACAAGTACTGGTGAGGGTGTGGAGAAAAGGGAACCCTAGTGCACTGTTGGTGGGAATGCAGACTGGTGCAGCCACAGTGGAAAGCAGTGTGGAGATACCTCAAAAACATTAAAAATGGAACTTCCTTATGATCCAGCGATTCCACTTTTGAGAATTTAACCAAAGAAACCTGAAACACTAATTTGAAAGAATATAAGCTCCCCTATGTTCATTGCAGCATTATTTACAATAGCCATGGTCTAGAAACAGCCTAAGTCCCTACCACTAAATGAGTGGATAAAAAACCAATGGTACATTTACACAATGGAATACTACATGGGTGTAAAAAAAGAAGGAAATCTCATCCTTTGCAACAGCATGGGTGGACCTGGAAACTATTATGCTAAGTAAAATAAGCCATTCAGAGAAAGACAAATACCATATGATCTCACTCATATGTGGAATCTAATGAACAAAATAAACTGACAAACAAAATAAAAGCAGAGGCATGGACACATGGAGCAGACTGACAGATCTCAGAGGGGAGGGAGTAGGGGACTGGAAGAGATTAGCCAAAGAACATACATGCATACGTGCAAAGTCCATGGACACATACAACTATGTGGTGAAGGCAGGGGTGGAGGCAGCAGCTTGTGGAGGAGAGAAAATGGGGGACACCTGTAATAGTGTCAACTATAAAAGTAAACAAATAATATCTGTGTGTAAAGAGGTTGGGGAGGGGTCTCTTGGGAAGAAAGAAAACACGAGCAATGGAGAGGAAAGGGCAGATGCTGAGTGTCGTTTAGAAGATACTTTATTTCCCAAAGAAGTGTCCAGATCTCTGACTTATAAATACACCAGAATATTGGTCAGTTATAGTAGCAGCTTCCATAGATGGTTCCTAGACTTCTACACAATTTGGTTAGCAAATAACAGTTGTAAAGGATATGAGAAATGGTGATCCCAAACTCCCTATGCAAGTCTTAACAATCCCACATCTATTCCTGCATCTCAAATGAAGAGGGAATAAAAAGAGACTCTTAATTTTTTGATGGCTGTCCAGGCTACCCTCCCAGCAGCTGGGACTGAATCCTCAGAAAACTTGGAGAAGAAAATGAAGGGACAGCCACCAATGCATTTACCAAGACATGACGTGCTTTTCTCCACACGAGACTTCTTAACTGGATAAATAAAGCATCTTAAGGAACTTAAGATTTTCATCTGCCCTAGATACCCATTCATGTGTAAGATGCTACCAAGTTCACTCTAACTACTAATTAGCATTTGAACTTGTAATGACAATAACATGAGCTTGGTACTGACAGGGTGAACTTGTGTGGGTGCCCTCAGCACCAGGGCATGCACAGTAACTAACCCTTTATTTAATCAGGTTAGTCTGGGGTTGTTGCTGTTTAAGAATATTACTTTGAAATGTCCTTGAATGCTAGTTATCATTTAAAAATAAATAATAATAATTTTGGTGACTCTACCTTCCCCCGTACCTCCTACACAATAGACATAATTGGACTTCTGAGAACAAACAGAACAAGTTTATGTTAAAGACCTGTATAAATTAATTTGAATTCTGATTTTGAATATTTAAAGTGCATGAACACAGTGATCATCACTAATTAGCATTCTGTGTAGCCGGCCAGCATGTGATTCAACTGTTTTTGTGTTTGCCCTCCACCCCCATCCCCCATTAATGATCCATATGAATGTTATCAAGCATCTGCAGCCTGAGAAAGACATGATCCAGAACTGCCTCCTTTATTTTGCCCCGATTGGTATCGAGTGGGGCAGAACAATCTCCCCTATAAGTCATTTACATTGTCATGAACATAATCATTAATATTATCATGACTGTGAGCTTTACTGACTTGGGGTGGATGGAGAGCTTTGCTATCAGTTCAGTGATGCTAATGGGAAATATTATTTGCACAAGGTTTTTTCCTGTCTGCACTCAGCCTTGCAGAGATACACTGCTCTCCAAGTGCCAGAAGATGCTGATGTGAAGGAGCAGTTGTTGGCTGGTATTGTTGCCAGTGTGATGAGAATAAACTGCCAAGGCAAAAACAAGTGAAAATAGACAGTTTGGGCCAAGTTTCTCTCTCTCTCGCTCACTCTGGAAATTAGGTATATAACACACGCACACGCACAGTTTCAGTCTCCATGAAATACAAGGGATGCCTGATTATAAGCAAAGAAGGAATCTTGGGGCGAAGCTCCAGTGCAGCTGCGTGCCCCACCCCCTTATCTTATCTTGCCAAGGCACAATTCTGGTAGTGAGAGAGTAAAGTGCCATGTGGAATGATGGGGGAGTTTATTTCCTCTGCATTTCAGAGTGTGAGAAAGGGGCCAGCCCCTCCCAGTACAAGTGACTTGAATAGAAGCTACAGCCTAAAATCAGGGGATCACTGTCAGCACCTGGAGCAGGAGCTCATCCAGGGACAGAGACCTCTGCTACGGTGGGGACTGCACACGGGCAGAGGCAGGAAACAGCCTCCGAGTTACAGAGTTCATGATGACAACAGGGTCTACTTTTTTGTACTCGCCTACTGTAAAAGTAGTATTTGGAATGACTGTGAATCAAAAATGTGACAATGGATGCTTTTCTCTGCTAAAAAAATACATGTGTGCATCTCTTAGTGTCACAGTCACTACAATGCCCCGAGGACAGTGAGCATGTGAACACTATCTCGTACCTGAAGAAAATATCAGACCAAGTGTATGAAAAAGATCGATCTTTTACGTAACCAAAAAGTTACAGTGTAAGAAAATGAGTTTTATAAAAATACACAGTTTAGCACAACAAATGATTTAGGATGAAGTGAACTTGTGATAGAAAGATGTACCAGAACAATGAGACCAGAAAAATCTCAAGAATATTCACTACCCTAAAAATTAACCTGACAAAGCAATACAATGTGCTCTATATCTAGTGCTAGCTTAAGATACATTGGAAAGAATAACTGATGTGATTGTTGACCTAAATAATTAAAATTTCATATAAAAATCAAGAGGTTAAAAAATTCTAGGACCAAAATAAAATATAAACTAAAACATAAAGTACATAGACTTCAAAGACCTTTAAATCATTTAATCTGAACATGAAAATGGCATTAACAATTCTAGTAGTGAAAAAAATCAAGGTATTGAAGGAAATCCATTGGTTATTTTTATGTTTATGTGTGCTTTGAGGGGAATTAATCAGGCACAAATTAAAGAAGGGCCACACATATCAGCATCAGAGGAATTAAGATGTCACCATGTCACAATACTGGGAGCCATTTCTTTAGAGTATAACCTACAAGTGTGGATGGTGGCTCTGCACACCCTCACAGCTATAGGGGCAAGCCGATCCGTATAAGCAACAACTATCAATGATTTGTTCTGTTCTTGGATTGCAAAACAGAGAGGATCCTTTTCATGGCATGTCAGATTATGTGCATACTCAAGAGTCTACAGACTTTTAATAGCCTTAGAATTAGGAATATGTGACTTGAGTTCCAGGAGAGGAACCAAACACTGCAAAAGCAACCCAGTGTCACCTCCAGCTTTAGGAAGCAGAAGTACCACATAAAGCCTGCTGGGATCATCACAGCTAAAACCCCACTGTAGAAAGTTGTCTTGTGCTGAAGAAGAAATGCTCTTTGTTCTCATTTCCAGAGGTGGGGGTTATTGGTTTGTGGTGGTACAGAAGGGTAAGGTGTAGATGTAAAAATTGCACTTTTTAGATAGTCATGAACTGCCTAACAATGGGGAAGTGTTTGCGAAATGTGTCGTTAGGTGATTTCATCCTCGTACAAACATCATAAAGTGTGCTTACACAAGCCTAGATGGTATATCCCAGCACTTTTCAACCTTTTTCATCTCACGGCACACATAAACTATAAAATCTGCAGCACAACAGAAAATGTTTTTTGCCAATCGAACCAAAAAAATAAGATATAATTTTGATTCATTCACACTGGATGGCTATTGTTGTATTGGCTTTTGTCATCTTTTTCTTTTTAAAGATTTTACTTATTAATTTTTAGACAGAGGGGAAGGGTGGGAGAAAGAGAGGGAGAGAAACATCAATGTGTGGTTGCCTTTCATGCACCCCCTACTGGGGACCTGGCCTTCAACCCAGGCATGTGCCCTGACTGGGAATCGAACTGCTGACCCTTTGGTTCGCAGGCTGGCACTCAATCCAATGAGCCACACCAGCCAGGGCAGCTTTTGTCATCTTTTTATTTGACAATCTAAGGGAAAAGGGGTCAGTGCCCCTGACTAAATAGTCAGGTATTGCATGTTTTAAAAATTCTTGAGGCACACCAGTTTGCCATTCAACACACCAATTGAAAATGACGAAAATGTCATGTGGCTTCTGACTATACGATGAAGAAAAATTTGCTTGATTGCAGAACACAAAATTGAAAGCATTACTTTCTTAGTACTAATCAATGACTTCCATAAAATACTGATGACTCTAAGATTAATAATATAAGTACACGAAAAGCAGCTATTTAGTATAAATTCTAACATATATAATGGGTTAAATAAGATAACAGACAAAACCATTACCGATTGTGGTTGAAATTGAAACCCCATCAAACAGCACTAGCTGAAATTCCATCTCTGAACAGAACTATCCCGAGAACTCAGGGAAAACGACAATGCTACAGGAGCTTGGGAAACACGGAATACAAAGGGCCTGAGGGCAGCGGGTTATCCCAGCACTCTGGGTGGCTCCACACGTGTGAGGTGGACATCTCAGGGGAGTAAAGGGCATTGCATCTTGGCCATCCAAATTAATTACTTAAGGACATGCACCCATCATCACAAGGGGGGGATCAAAATGCCCAGCCCTGACCCGTGTGGCTCACTTGGTTGGGTGTCTTCCGCAAAGCAAAAGGCTTCCAGTTTGATTCCTGCTTCAGGACATGTATGCCTGGGCTTCAGGTTCAGCACCAGGCTGGGGCTCCTACGATTGATGTTTCTCCCCTCCCTTCCCTTCTTTCTAAAAATAAAGAAACTTTAAAATTTTAAAAAATTAAAATGCCCAGCAATAAGTCATTTGGGGAAGATACAATGTTTTTAAAGAACAAATGTCTATCAATAAAACTGGAAAAAACCTCAAATCGTTGAGCACAAGAAGATGGATAAGAAGTGTAATGTTCATGTGTGAAGACCACAGACTGTTATTCCCACGGAGCACTTGGCCGAAGTTTTTAAGAACAGATAAAACAAACATTTTGCTTGTGTGACCTGCCTGTATGTATTCCTCATGTGCTTACTCATAGACCTTTGCGGTTATTTTTAATATCATCTCTGTTAATTTCTCCATTTTTGTTGTTGTTGTTGTTGTTTGCAAAACATTAAAATTCCTGAGAAGGTGAAAATGCCACTACTGCCCCTACCAACAGTAACAGTCACAGCGGCCAACATTTATTTAGTGCTGGCCACACGTCGTCTGCCCAGTCTGTGCCGCCACCCCAAGGGCACGTGCTGCTGTTGTCCCCACTGTACAGTTATGTCAGTGGGGACCCTGAACAACGAAGGACTTTCCGCTCAGTCACGAAACTGGAACACCAGAGCTCGCTGGGGTTCAAGCCCGGACAGCACTGACCGAGACCTGACCTCCCTGGCCCCAGGCACTGCTTTGCACGCAGAGCAGTAGGGAGCGCCAGGGAGCGCCAGGACGTCCTCCTACAGGGGTGTTAAGTAAGAACTTGTTTATTTGTGAAGTATCTGTGTTTTTGGACAAGTCACTTAACCTCTCCGGAAGGACAGGCTGCTACTCTGTAGACTGCAGTTTATTAGATATTCTTCTAGCTCTGTGAGTCTGGTTTCTATTACCGCCTTTTTAAGAAATGTGTTTATTATGAATAAATGCTGCAGCTTCCTATCGATAGATCTCTGTGAGTGAGCATGTGAGTGTGTGTGTGTGTGTGTGTGTGTGAGAGAGAGAGAGAGAGAGAGAGAGAGAGAGAGAGAGAGAGAGAGAGAGAGAGAGAGAGAGAAAGAGAGAGAGAGAGATTCTTGCCAAAAGATTTCCTTCAAAAACACAGGAGTCAAAATACTTACCTCCTAACTGCTGTTGGAACTGCTTCTGGCGAGGCAGGTGTTCCAAATACTGGGCTGCTCTTATTATGGACTTGATTTTTAAGGAACGCCTATTCTTTTTTTTTTTTCTCTCACAAATGCTAATACATTGTCCATCTTGCCTTTCCTAATAGCCCATGAGTCTTAAACTTGGAGCCAGAAAAGTACTGCCTTTGTAAAGCACAAAAGAACACCAGTTTTGTGGGTTGTTTTTTTTTTTAAATCACACGAGGTCTGAATAAAAAAGCTCCTCTACCATTCAGAGGCCGCTTGCATTGTGCAGCTGTTCCTTGACCGCTGAGAACTTCTCGCAGCTGACAATGCAGTACCTGAAGGAAACCCTGCACACGGAGCTTATTCAGGAGTTGCAGGACCTGGGATTTCTGCCAGTGTCCTCTGAAAGATTGGGGGCCTTTTTCTTGGTCAAACCCTGATAAGCATATTGCAGTCTGTGGTTGTTTTGCTGTTTGCCTGCCAGCGCTTGTTTCACAATTATATTGCAATGATTTCTTCCCAGCATGCTGGCACGTAGGGACTTTTTCTTTTCCTGTGTTGGTCCCACCTCCACAACGTGTACAGTGAGACTTGGATGGGTCATAGCCCACTCCGAGTCAGCAATGCATCACTGTGGACTGAGTTCCCATGGCTCGGGCTCCCTAGGACAATGTCTCTTTCTTCACCAAGCTGATGGTAAATATCTGGTCAGCCTCATCTATTTAAAACCAGCCAAGCAGGAATCCTAGTGCTGGGGAGGAGATTCTTTTGTTTGTTTGTAAGTAAACAATGGACTCCGCTCTTTCTAACTAAAATTAAATTCCAATCACTCATAAAATGATACCACAGAACTAATCTAATTGCAACAGCGGGTGGAGGGAGATGAAGGCAGTTTCCCTGGTGCTGGCTGCTGCTCCACCACTGTGCTTAAAGTGTGTTTTCTAACTGCTAACTAAACTTTTTCAAAAAAGATTGTATTTATTTGTTTTTAGAGAGAAGGGGAGGGAGGTAGAATGAGAGGGAGAGAAACATTGATTTGAGAAAGAAACATCAATCAGTTGCCTCTCGTACATGCCCCGAACGGGACCAAACCCACAGCACAGGCCTGAGCCCTGTCTGGGAATCGAACCAGCAATCTTTTGCTTTGCAGAACAGCACCAAACCAACTGAGCCACACGAGTCAGGGCTCTAGAGAACTTTTTCATGCAGAGGAAATTATTATGTTCCTTACAGGTAGACAGAACTTGATGAATTAAAAGCCAGGTGGGCATCTTTATCTGAAATAATTTGCTTTTGGAAAACTAGGTTGGAGTTGATTTATTTGAGGGTGGGCTTAAACTTTTTTTGATGCTGTTAAAAATGATTAAAAACTAAAACACTTGTTGCAAGGTGCTGCGTATTTCCATCTTCCCCCTCAGCTCAGCGCCAGCCCCTGGCACGGACAGGGCATCAGCATGAATGGTGGTACTTCTGGGCTCCAACGGAACCCCAGCTGATGAGCTGTTACTCATCATCATCAGGTTGACACCAACTTTCTTTCCTGAGGTTTATATTCCCATCTGATACTCGAAGCAGCATCAGCCCAGTTACCCTGCATTTCTGATCGGATACCAAGTCAGTATAACTGTGGCATTACCTCAATTACAGTTTCTGAAAGTTCAAAATCCAAAGATTACATGCCTATTCAGAAACTTGCTGCTCACTCATATGTGCTCACAACTTCCTGATGCCACCGTGTCTTTTGCTCATCACTGCAATTTCTAGTCCTCTCCACCCAAATCCTTCCTGTCTTCTTCCCTTAACCAGCCGTGGTCCTAAAGCCAACTTCGTGTTTATGCAAATTCGCACTTCTGCACCCCTCACTCCTCAGCTTCCATTTCCAGGCAGGTCAATGACCTTATGACTTGGTCTGACCTTAGCGTCCCAGGCGGGGTGGATCACCCCCCATGGTGAGGCTTACTTCTCCTTCCCACCCTGCAGGCCTCTCAACTGTGCCTCGCTGTCCATTGCCAGTCCGCCCTCCTTTCAGGCCACCCCAGTCACTGCTCCTGGCAGGATGTCTGTGGCTTTCTTTAGATCCTCATTTCCTTATAAAAGGACATAAATTTGCATTATGCTAAGTGCTTTTCTCCCCCCAGCTGAGAGGCCTGACCTACATGTATGTATGTAAAGATGAGTAAAGCATTTCAAGTGCCAGAAAGTTTCTTTGTTTGTTCTTTATGGACTGTGTCTCTGGTTAGGCTTCTGTAGTCCTTCTAGAAAGGCCTTCTGTTGTAAAAATATAAAGTCTTCATCCGTCATTCAGTTGTACAGTAACTACATGCTCAATACAGGGTGTACCCTGGTGAATAAAAAGGATACAGTGCAAAAATTCACAGGGCTCACAGCCTAGTGGAAGCAAATAATAATTCAACCAGTAGGCATATGAGTGCCTTTGCCATTACAGCTCGTGGTCACTGGCATGAAGGGAAAGAATAGGGCGCCATGAAAAAGAGTCTTATGGTGAGGAGGGGGTGTGTCAGGAACCCACCCAGATGGTTGGTCACAGAAGGCCTCTTCCAGGAGGTAACCTTTGAACTAAGACCTGCAGGAGAAGGAGGAGCCAGCCAGGGGAAGTCAGGAGGAAGAGCTGTCTGCTTAGGCAGAACCTTCAGGCCAGAAGGAGCTCTAGGGTCTTTCAGGCCCCTGAAATATGGTCAAAGAGGGGCAGGGCTCTCTGGAGCTGAGCCTGCAGGGCTCTGGGCCCATTTTAGGGAAGTCAGAGTTTAGGGACGTCACCGTGCTGCTCCAAGGGCCCAGGGAAGCAGTGAACAGGAGTGACCAGATTTGGTTTATGCTCTATACACCAGAAGCTCTGCAAAACAGTGATGGCAGCAGAGATGGAAAGAAGGTAAGGCATTTTAGCTGTATTTAGGAAGAATCAACAAGGCTGGCTGAGATGAAGCTATTGGATTCGGCAGTTAATCATTGATGGCCTTTGTGAGAGCGGTGTCACTGGACTTACAGGAAAAGGGGAACACAGCTGCAGAATGAATGGATGTTGGAAAGTAAGTGCAGGTTGTGACTATACTAACCTTACAAGGTATTTTGGTAATGAGGAAGGCCGTTGCCTTCAAGGGAAGGAGAAAGGTTTGGAGAAGAGAAACAGACAAGCTTATGGGCATGTCACAGGTTTGTGAGCAAATGAAATTATCAGAGAAGGGGCAACGAGATGGGCACCACCCTCTGGGGAGGTGGAGGGAATGATCTCGAGCCTGGGTGAAGAAGAGGTCAGTCCGCCCTAATACAAGTGGAGACTGGAGGGAGTGAAACCTGGAGGCAGAGGAAGGAAAGGTGAGCGGCCATAGCCTCCTGGCTTCAGTTTGTCCACCTGGTAGGAAGTTAGGCCTCTGGCTAGAGAAGGGAGGGCATAGTAAGGGTCTGGAATTCTAGCTGCCTCATCAAGCCAGAGTGGGGCTGCTTTCATGCAAAAGGAAGGACTGAAGAGCATTTAGCAGCTTTGCTAAATTTGTTTCAAAGCCCTTCCAAACAGCTAGGTACAATTTTACTCCAGCAGTGCAGCCTCACTCCAGGGAAAAATGGGCTGATGTACTTTGGAAAGATTTTCAGTAACAAGGGCTTTCTAAATAGCTTTCAGTTTAACCAGGACATCACTCAACCAGAACCTCCCTCCCCCCAGTATTCCAGTTAGTCAAAGTTATACTGAAACGTGTCAGATTTGAAAAATGCAGAAGGCAGCTAAGTAGAACAGACTAAAAAGGTGTCAGAAATCCTGCATCTGTGCACAGAGCAACAATGGCAGGCCTCCTCAAAGGCTAACTGTTTCAGATCTGCCATCTCGAATGCACAGCAGCACCATGGGTTAAAAAAGAGGAAAAAGAAAAAAAGCGGGGAGATCTGTAGCACAGAGCAGAAAGGCAGCGCATTCAGAGTATTCCAAGGCACATGTGATTATTTAGTTGTACATGACATTTTGAAATGTTAAGTTTGAAATGAACCAGTATCTTTGCATGGGCTGAATGAACAGTTAAAGGAATTCAAATGGCCAAAACATTACCGAACCTGTGCCTTCCAGGATTGGTTTGAAAACGGTTCTGTAAGAATGTGGTACAGTGCGCACGCTGGGCCAAGCGAAGGTGTGTCTGTGAGCTGCTGGCAGAGGGCACGAAGAAACCTGATCCTGCACTTTGTGAATTATAAACTGTTTACACCTGTCATCTCTGTCTGGGTCTCAGCTAATGACACTTGAACAATTGGCTTATGTGTGACAGAGTGCTAGGAGGCAGGGTTTCAAAGCAACCACATCCGAAAGCATTGCTATTGATGTCCACTGGAGTCTGCGGGAAATAACAAGCACAGCGACATAGGTGAGGGAGGACTTTTACCAGATTTTGGCTATTTTTAGAAGGGTTGCCTTTGAAAATGACTCCAGTGGAACAAAAGGGCCTTCACACAAGAAGATGGGGTCTGGGCACACAGCCATACCATCCAGCGGGACCCAAATGCCACAGAGACACTAACTTCCAGGTCCTACAGGTCCCCACAACTGGAAGGGCCAATTGGAAAAGGAAGGATTTAGTATATCATATTAGAGTCTTTGAGTCATGTCCATCTGGCCCACAAAGTTGTAGTAAAAATTGTTTGTTTGTTTTTTAAAAAACTCTGTTCCTTCCTTACTCCACTCCAGACCTTCCCTTCCTCACTCCCACCCCCAACCTCTGGTACAATGCCCTGCATGCAGGTACTGCTTCAACAAATGTTGAGCAAATTGAAGATTCAGGAAATGCCTAGGATCAGAGAGCAGCGCATGTAGTAGTTAAGAATGTGGGCTTTGGGGCCAGCTTGCTGGCTCAGGGATCGAATCCAGGCTGCCTCACTTAGTAGTGTGTGATCTTAGGAAGCCTCCTCACCTCTAAAATGGGGCTAATAATAGGATGTATTCTAAGGTGTTGTGAAGATTAAATGAGTCATGAGACACAGAGAGTTAGACATGAGCTTGATGCATGGAAAACAGACTATAAAATGTTGTAATTTTGCAAAAATAAATTACTATTAGGCAGAGGGAGCCCTTAGGAAAACCCACCACCTAAAATAAAGGCAAGCAAGTATTTTTGATCACTGATTAAGAAAGATTCTACAAGTCTTGTATTTTTCAGTAGCCTGTTTTTAAAGGTAACAAGTTTAATGTGTTTTTAATCTTCAGAAACCCAAGGGGCTTTAAATAAAACCGTATGCAATTTTGTTTTTTTAAAAAAAGTATGAATCTTTTTTAAAAAGTTAAGCTTCTACAATATGTTTTCCTCTTTAAAAAAAAATAAAGATTCTGTTGCTTTTTGGAAAGCACTTCACATCTGGGATGCCAAATTTCAGTCTTAATACAGTATGGAACAGCTGAATTAATTTTTTAACTTCCTGGAACACACAGACTCCTGATGGGAACATGGGAATGAACTTTATCTTTTCAGCTGCGTGAAAATGAAACCCATAATATTTTAGTGAATAAAAGAAAAATACATATTAAAAATGAAGACCATGTGTAACAGGGAGTGTCCATTCAGCGACAACACTGGAATTTATACAGTCACCCCATTGTACAGATTATAATGTCCTTTACCGATTATTGCAAGCAACAATCCCTTTTATATTAGAATGAAAGTAATGTAAACAGTGGTTATTTTTATTCTAAGATACTTAAGATTTACAACATTTAATGCAAATGGATGTATGTGTGGCCACATTGAATCATAACCATATTCTGATTAGGGAAACAAACACAGCACTCAGAGAAATGGGGGAAATGTTGATTAAAATTGCTCATTTAAGCCCTGGCTGGTGTAGCTCAGTGGATTGAGCGCGGGCCTGCGAACCAGAGGATCGCGGTTCGATTCCCAGTCAGGGCACATGCCTGGGTTGCCAGGCCAGTTCCCGGCAGGGGACACACAAGAGGCAACCATACATTGATATTTCTCTCCCTCTCTCCTTCCCTTCCCCTCTAAAGATAAATAAATAAATAAATAATAAAAATAAATAAATAAAATAAAAAAAAATTGCTCACTTAATCCCTAGTTTTAGTCCGTCCGACAGCTGTCTTCTAGCTGTGTCTCGAGATACTAAAATAACTGGTTAAAATATAAAGTATTTGGTTAATCACTATTCACAGTAAATAGGTTCTTTATTCACACTGGCCAGATTCTTTTTGTTTTTGTTGCTGTTTTAATACCTGAGGTTAATAACACCTTAGACACTGTCCACATGTCCACCCAGTACTGGCAGAGCTGAGCTCATTATTATGCCAGTTTCACAATCAGAATCCATTAGTTAATTTAACATCGTCGGAGAAAAACTCATTTGTCTCCTTCCATGTGTTTCACAAAGTGACACAGGGCCAGGCATTATCTGGTGGAGGGGCATGGTGAAATTAAAGCCCCTGGGTACCAGCCATTCACAGCAGTAGAATGGATGATTATCAGGCTGGATGTAATTATAGGGCCACCGCAGTCCCCCACAATACACTGGCTCTCTGCCCAACACAAAGGTTTATTCCTTAATTTGTTGCAGGCCAAAGTACCTGTGAAGTAGGCATGCATATTTCTGTACCATCGATCACAACTTAGATAGGCAACTGCTGCAGCTCTTTGCATTTTGGGAGCTTGGCAGCTGTTGAGCTTGTGCCTAGTTTTCAGAAAGAAAGATAGGATGCTGGTCTTTGGAAAGGCTTTTAGTGGCAGAATGATGACATCTCTGCCAGGATCCTATCGCAGGCTCATTAGCTGAGTGGATATTTGAGCCTCGTCAAAGGTAGACTCATAGACAAAGTCATCTTTTTCATTACGCTAATTTACCTGAGGTGGCTTTCCGGATAATCAGCTGCTTCTACAATATCAGCTCTGCACTGTAAAGACAAATGAGGATGGGGGATGGGAGCAGGCAAGAGGTGCTGGCCAGCAGGGTCTGGGGTCTGGGTGGTGGTGCTTTCCCTTAACGGGGTGCTGCCAGAAATCCACATTATAGTCCCAAGCAAGCAAGAAATGTGGCAGGAAGTTTAGGAAGGCTTGTTACACACTTTTTGGTTTCAAAGGATGAGGTTGGAAAATGAGAAGGAGATTGTGTGCTATGTTAATCACATAAAGTAGTAATCACAGAAAGTGAAGAAAGGAAATGAAGAAAGGAAAGGAAGCCCCCTTAAGGGATACACATTTGTTGATGAGGTATTTAACCTCTAGTGATCCTGGAAAGTGTAAATTGCTTTACAACTAGATTCACTTAAATGACATGACCTAAAGGAAATTATATCTGCAAAGTATATCCTGCAAGGAGTTGTTAAAGAAAAATCTGCATTTCCCTTCCCCCATCCCTTTTTTGCTACTCTAAGTTGCCTCTTTGTTCATTTTTAATAAGCTTTTGCTTTATGGTGTTTAGATTTGAGTGTTATTAAATTAATGGCACTTGAGTTGGACTTCAGCCTGTTAGAGAGATTATTTGAGAGCTGTTTGGATGTTAAAATTTAATCTTATCTAAGGTTTTGTGGTCTCTGAGTTGACTTTTAACTAAAAGTTCTTACTGACTTTCATGCCATTCTGTTAACTCTGCCTTAAGACTAATAATTAGACTTCATTAAAATCAAGTGGTTTGACAAAGACACATGGAACAGTGTGTGGGACCTAGCCCTTTCTCCTAGCACATAGCTAGAAAGAACATCGGTTCTTTGGAGGGAGATAGGTAAGATTCCTTCAACCTCATTTATAATTTTACCTTTCATGGCCTATCGGGTATAAAAGATCGCTTCCTCAAATTTCTTAGGTACTGATTATTTCCCTACTTGTAATTTTTAAAAAACCATATATTTCCTTGTATTAAACCTTTAGAAACAGCTTATTTAGCAAGCTCCAAATCCATTAGTTTAATTTGGCAATAATCATCCTTTGGCCACATTCACTTTTCTTTATCTAGCATTTTGTAAGATCCAACTCCACCCATTTTTAGGGAAGAAATGTTCAGTTACTTAGTTCTGATGACAAAATGTTTAAAGCCAAGTATGACTGTGAAGCATTCACCTCTGTTTGAATTGATTGATATTTTGCTGGTAGGAACTTTAAGTGAAAATTTAAACTTTATTGTCAAAAGTAGACAAAATAAATATCATCTTCACACCCAGGGGAATCTGGGCCAACTACATCTTTCTCAGTTCTTATTTCATTGTCCATGTAATTGAATAAAAAATTTACTCCAATGCAATATTAAGGTCACAGATTTAATAATACAGAACTTGGGGAATGCAAAATTTACTTTTCTCGAGATAACAATTTCTTCCATGTGCTGGGCATTACATGCACTTAAGCTATGCTTTCAGCAATGTAACTAGGTCAGGGATTTCGTAGAATATGGAGGTGTTCATGTTACTATATGAACACCAGTGTCTTGCATTTCATGTATATTTCAAGAGCCTGTATTTGTAAGCACAAAGGCAAATGCTGTGTCAGTCTGCTGTGCATTACCAGGGCGTGTATACATAATAGAGTTTCTGAGGCCAGCTAGCTAAGGCCTTTTAAAAAGAAGTCTGGTGCAATCTGTAGCAACTGTTTCAAGGTTCCAATCCATTTAGAAGTGAACTATGTTAGTAAACCTACACCTTTCTGGAAAAATTAAAACTAAGAATGTGTAGGAAAAATTAAAACTAAGAATGTGTAGCAGTTTTCTTATACTGTATATATAGATACTTTATTTTACAGTTTGTTATTGGCATATCTGTCTCTCCCATAAATTATAAATTCTCTGAGGACGAAGATTGTGTATTCAGTTTTTCATTCATTGATCCATTTATTTATCCATCAAACATTTGTTAGTCTTTTCCAGGTTCACTGTCTAAGGTGTGGGCAGATTAGTAAACAAATAATGTCAATTTGATTGTTACGACAGAGCTCTTTCATGTGGAAGAAAGGAGAGACATTAGTGGTTAACTGTCAGTGGAGATCAGGGAAACCCCCACTGAGGAGATGATGTTTGAATAGTGTCTTCAGGGAAGAGTGGGAATCCCAAGGCAGGAAAAAGAATGGGATAGAGAAGTGGGGTGGCAGCTGGGGGGTAGCACTGGGAAAAAACCCTGGGCCAATGCAGAACAGTGCAAGATACAAAGGATCAGAGGAAGAGAAGAAAGCAAAAGAAGATCCAATAAGAGCCATTCTTACAAACTCCTCCAATTCATCTGATCGTGAGAAATTCTCAACCTTACCGTTACCAAAACCCTGGTGTACATTGTTCATCCTAGGCAGCAGGCAGGGAAACCAAGGTGTGTGGGCGCGCTGCTCACCGAGGGCTGCTAAGCGGTGAGAAGGTTCTAAAGCAGTTCCCGAGTGCTGCTTCCTACCCAAGTTCCTGTACATCTGCCATCCCCTCATTTTTCTTCTGGCCACAGTGCCTGAGACAGTGGTTTGCTCATCAACAGACACTAATACATGCTCAATTTAAATTGCTGAAAATAAGTAGAAGTGAAGGAGACCCTCTCTTTGAGGTATTTTCAGTGGAGATGGGAAGAGAGATAAGAACCAAGTACATAATGACTAATACCAGTGACCAGAGGCTGTTTCTCCTTTTTACCTCAACATGGCCCTAAAATTACATCCCAAAAAGTGCAACCCTCCCTCCCCGCAAAGGAGTAATTTAGATGTCCATGAAATTTTGGTTAAACACCAAACTGCAGTTACCCTCTTCTCAGAATGAGAACAATGCACAAATTGGAAAACTAACTTAGGGCCACTTGGCCACTAAGGGAAGGAATGGGATGGAAACCCACTGGAATATAAATGTGAAAGCAGAGACTTCTTTTGTTCCCTGAGGAGACATGTCTGTCACACAGTAGATGCTCAGTAAATATTTTTGGAAACAATCCAGACTTCACAGCCTGTGTTTACAAAGTGGCCAGGGTCAACTTAGTCACAGAGAAGACAAACTTTTGTATTTGCTCCTGGGATAAAGAATTGCCTAGATAGGCAAAGGGGCAGACATTCAGTGGGGACAGATTTACTAACAGCAGTCAAAATAAATAAGATAAGGAAGATGAGTGAAGATGCAGAATTGCCTGGGTCTTTACTTAAAACATTTTTTCTTGTACTAGTAGAAAATGTTTCCCTTATCATTGAAACAATAGCTAAGACAAAGCATAGAATATCTGACCCCTAAAGAATATCTTCTAAAAATTAAGAGTGTGTGTGTGTGTGTGTGTGCGCGCGCGTGTGTGTGGGGGGACACATAATCACACACATTCTATAGGAGGTTAAGAACCTGTGAAAATAAATGGTTACATTGAAAGGTGTCTTTAACCTTAGCTGCAGCATTTTCTACTGGAAACTCTGTAATTACTGTTGTGTTTTTGGTGGTGACTGTTCATGACTTTTTTTCCAAGGTCTGACAGCTGCCCTCCTGATATTTATGTGTTTCTTGTTAGGGAGCCCAAGATTCACAACTCTGAGCTTGTAATGAGGAAAAGAAGACAATACTAATAGCATGAAAAGGAATATGAACTGGATATCACCAGAGAGACAAATCACATATTCTGTGCTGCTTTAATTGGAAAACAGTTCTTTCATGGGGTTACTTTCTCTTGAGCTGAGATAATTAAGTCTGGGCTAACACTGGTGACCAGCTACTGATGATGTATAGTCAGTTACTAACAATGCGGCAATCGGTAATCAAAATTTATATTTCCCCAGTTACCAGAGCACAGTTGAGGAGAAAACCGCTTTTGATAAAGCTGCGAGATAGGCTTCCTAAAGCAGTGTTCACAACCGCTGTCCTCCACAGCCTCTCCGTGGGTTAATTAGGTCTGCTTTATTTCAATTCTGTCATAAAGCACAACATACCTATTGTCTGTGTTAACATTAAAAATATTTTGCAAGCTCTACGCTAGAAAAGAAGTTTCTGCATGGCTCCCTGTAATTTTTCACAGATTCAATTGTTTCGTTAGTGGTTTGGCATGAGGGTAGGTGGGCACAAAATAAACTTAGAGGTTTTAAAAGCCACTCCATGTAGCTGGCACAAATACAAGTTTTTTTGCATCATGATTAATTATCCCTGCCTATAGGTGCAGGCATTGAAATGGAGGTGATTAGGATTGTCATTTTGATACTACTTGTGTTTATATCAGCAGTTTCCAAGTTTGTCCGCTCACAAGAATCATCTGGTGGGCTTGAGTCTGGGTGTGGACACCTGCATCCTTAATTTCTGAAGGTCTCCAAGCGATTCCAACGTGCAAGCAAGTCTGAGACCACTGGTTTGTACTCACAGTGTGACACATTTTTGCATTTAGTGAGGGACAGAGCAGCATGTACTGGTGGAATGGTGAAAAGAGAACACGTGTGTTCCAGTGGGCAGCACTTGCCTCCAAGGTTCAAGTTGGAGTTAAAATTGGAATTGGAAACTACTGCCTCTCACCCCACAGAGAGACTTTGAGCCCCAAGAAGAGGAGCCTACCGTGACCCAGCTGGTGAGAGCAGCAACTTCAAAGCGGTCGAGCTAGACTCTGGACGGAACGGGAAGTGAGTTAGGAAGAATTAAGCCTTTGCCCCCCTTGCAGCATCGAGCTCAGTGTTGGCTGCATAAACGAGTGAAGAGAGAGAAAGGAGGAGACACTCACCAGTTGCTCGCCTCCCAGAAAAAGGTGCTGGGAGATGGCGAAGGACGCTTTCCATCCATCGTGTCCCACCCAGTAGGTGCCTCTCCACTCAACCCTCTTAGCTTTTTTGATAAAGTCTTGTCTTCCCTCCAGCTTAGTCACTGTCCCCTCTTCTCTGGGCCCAGTCATTCTAGGATAGTCTAAGGTGACCATCCCAGAAAGGAATAGCCATTCAGCTTCTAAGAAGTGGGACATACTTCGGGATGCTTCAGAAGTAGCCTTTGGCCTTCCTTTGCCTAGGAAGGTGACAGCCAAGAAAGGGCAGCGACACCAAGAACAGGGTGCCAGGAGTCTGCCCAGAAATGAATGTACAAACAGAAGAAAAAAGGTTCTCATGCCCAGCATTGGAATCTTGGTTATGGAAACTAAAATAAAAATATGAAGGGTGTTTGCTTTGAGCTCTTCTGATCTTTGTATTTGACTTCACTGTGCCCTGGCTTTCTGAGTCTGTTAACGTTTTTATTTGACAGCTAAAAAATTAGGCAGCCATTCATATGGCATACAAGCAGGTTTATAACATTGTACCAACTACCAGCTCTCGTATATATCTGTCTGCGCCACAGACAAACTAATCACTACTGACACCACAGTATCCACAGACTCCCCTCACTCTCAGCCTGTATTCCGGGCCATTCCCATTGGCTGGACATCGTGAAGGACAGGATCCTGGGGAGGTGGTGGGAACTGGCAGATGTCAGTAGGTCTGAGTTCCAGGTTTGCCTCTGGAGACACAGATTTTTAAAAAATGTTTTGTTTTGTTCCAAAAATTAAACACATGCACAAGGAAAAAACATAAAAGAGTACAACATAAAAAGTGAGTTTCTTTTTTACATCTGACCTCCAGTCCTCCTCCCTCAGAGATACACAGTGTTACCTAGTTGCTTGTATAATGGGCTTAAAATATTCACAATACTTTTTACAGAATCAGTCCTGGTTTATATTTCAACATCCATTTTAAAAAATGCCCCTTTTACAATCATTGTAGAACTCAATGTGCTGGTACTCAAAAATACTCAAAGCCACTTGAATCAAAACCAACAAATATTTACCAAGTACCTTCAATGTACAAGATGTTGCCTGAGCGAGGCATTTTTAATGAGGTCCTTACATGTATATATTTCATATTTTTTGGTGTACAATCAAAGAATCTAAATTTATGTCTTTGTTTTCAATCCTTTTCTCAGAAACAAAGAGCGTCTCTTTCTTGCCCCTCACCCCCCTCCCTCCCAGAACTCCTTAGGCTTTCACACATCCTCTGAGTTGAGGTCCGCTTTAAGACCAGGCCTCTGGATGGGTGGTACATTCTGGCCAGAGTACTATCACTCATACCTTCTTCCAGATGGGCTAGCTCAAGGAGTTGACAGTCCTAAAAGAAATAAAACTTCCCTCTGAGTTGCATGAGAAGAGGAGATACAGCACTCTCTGCTCGGAGACAGAAGTATGAGAGACGGCCCTTACAAAGCAGACGTCCCCACCCATGTCTTGTCTGTAAAGTGGGGAACACCCACACTCAGCAGCCCACTGAGGCATTCTGGGCTGATTGTACAGATGAGGGCCCCAAAGCCCCTCCAACTCCAGCCAGCAACATCTGTACGTCTTTTCTCCAGCTGGCTGGCCCAGCTGTTGTGGTGTCAGGAGAAAGTTATGAGTCACTGGGAAGGGATTTGAGACAAGAGCAGAGTTAAATCATCTCCTGGGGTCTGTAGTCATTGGCAATTGGGCCTTAGTAACAAGCCAGTGGATAACATTCATCCCCAGGAAAGCCGCACTCCAGAGCTTAACTTTGTACCCCACATTTGAATACCTTCTCTGAGCTTCATAGAGATGAGAAGAGGCAGGACAGTGTATATGCAATATGTTCACACCCCAAAAAGTCTCTGGTGCTCATTTGATTATGACCATCTCTCTTTTTGCGTATATTTTTTGGCTGCTGACCATCACCTAGTCAAGCCCATCAAACTGGGATCCTCGATGAATGAGACCCGGCCAAAGCCCTAGGGCTTTCTCTTGAGTCCTCTGATTCCAGAGCTATTATTTCATCAGTAGGGCTACAGAGGCCACTTTCAGCAAGAGCTTGAGTCAACAGCAGGATTTTGCTAGACCATCTCTTGTTTCCTCCACTAAGCAGTGTTTCCTCACCATGTGGGAGGAAGGACTTGCAAGGGGGTCCATGAGTCACAGGCAGTCCTGCTCTCCACTGGAACCTTAAACAGTCCAGTTCCGCCCCACACCCAGTGTCTGACTCCCATGGACGACCTTTCTTCCACCCCAGCACGCATCCAGCCTCCCATCCCCACAGGAGGTGGGCCAGTCCACGTTTGTGTTACTGGGACTACTAGAAAGTTCCTCCTTATTTTGTAGCTATAAGGAGAAATTATCTGCTTATAGTTCTGCCCATTGGTCTAAGTTTTACCTTCATAAAAGTCTTCCAGGTTTCTCTTCAAATATCTGAAAATGCCTACCCTTGCCCCTTGCACTGCCACTGTTCTCTATTTTAACACTGATTTGCCAGAAACTGTTCTGATGTTCTTCCTTGGTGTAACACTTATTCGTTATTCAGTATTTGTTGGGAATTCACTGTGTAGTAAGCTTTGTTCCGGAACATGGAGATGCAGTGATTAACAAGACAAACTTGCCCATTCGAAGCTTACATTCTAATGGGTGGGGGGTGGGGGGCAGACAAAAGCAAACAAGAATATACATGTGGAGATGTCAACAAGTGACAAATCCATTACAGAAATTGAGAATAAAGTGATGAAAAAAAAAAGGCATTGGGTTGTTTTGTGGGTCAGGGAAGGCCTGTCAAGGAAGTGATATTTTAACTGCATTCTGAAGGACCAAAGTGAGCCAGCTGTATGAAGACTGGAGACCATGCCAAGGAGAGGGAGCAGCAAGTCCGCAAGGCAGGAGTAAGAGCTGTGTGTCTCAGGAAGGCCAGGCCGAGGGGCTGGAACAGAGTGGGAAACGGCGGATGGGAACAAAGCGGGGCAGGAAGTAGTTGGCACGTTTAGCACCCAGGACAGCATATTTCAACTTTGTTGTAAGTGCAGTAAGAAGCCACTAGAGTTTTCGCAAGAGAGGACGTGATCTGATCTATGTTTCTAAAACGACCATTGGTGCTCTGGGGAGATTAAATGGAAGGAGGAACAAGCGAATTAGGGAAGCTCATTAGGAAGCTACCGCAGTTATCCACGCAGGTGCTGATGATGGGTGGGACTATCATAAGTAACAAAGAGGTCACACGTAGAGAAGTGGACAGATGTGACATGTGTTTGGGTTGTAGAATCCATATCTGAATGTTATCTCTCAGTCCTCTAAACTCCTAGAGTATTTCCTTTGATGTTTACATTGCTTCCTACCTTGTCATAGCTAGCTGCTCGTATGCTATGTCCCTTAGTGGTCTGGGGGCTCTCCACAGGCACAGAATCCATGACAAAGCCATGGCCACAGGATCCCGCACTGTCTTAGTGCAGTGCCTGCTTGCACTTATTGGACTCGGCCATTTCTTGGGTGAATGAATGGGTGAGTGAACGAGTGAAGGCAAACTACTAACAAAGCCAGTTTCGTATTTTATTGAACATTGAAAATTAAGTTCTCTCTCAATGCTTACGCACTTGTACGAAATTTTCTCATGTCTCATGTCCTTACTGGTAACTGCCAAACATGAGAGTAGTAATGACTCATGATGTGCAAAAGCAATGGTCTTTTTGAATAAAATTACTTGCCAAAAAGGGAAAAATTACTAATAACGCTTAACCTTCAACTATACCTTTCGTGTGAGGGAGGAGGAGGTGTTCTCAGGTCCCTCATTTTCGGGTGGTGAAGCAGTGCCCAGGCTGGGGTGATCCTGCTCAGGTGCCACATGGCATCTCGCTGTCTCCTCATTGAAGATTCTGGCCGAGTCTCAGCCTTCTTTCACATCTTAGTGTTGCTGGCAAGGGCTGATTAAATAGGTGCGTGAAGAACACATCTGCTTATTCTTGCATAACAGTTCAGAATGGCTTTTCTTTTTTTACTCTTTGGAGCGATGGGGACTATGTTAACTGAGCAGGAAGAATATCGCTGGGGGCCTGTGCCATCTGAAAAGGAGTTCATGCATCATTCCCTCTCCACGTGTTCCCTAGCTGTGCCTTTTCCGACTCGCCTCGCAGACCTTCGCGTCCTTCGCATCCTTACCAGTGAAAGTCTGCGTGACCCAGATGGACCTCTGGGCTTTCCAGTACCAGGCGATGAGAGGCTTTCGGAGCCATTCATGTCTTTCCTGTGCCTCCACTTCCTCCCCAAGAAGGGCGAGCACATGCGTGCAGGGACCTTTGTGCTCTCCCGCGGCAGCCAGCTGCCTGGGCACCGCCGCTGGCCTGGTCATGGGTCTCACGCTCACTTTCTCTGATTTATTGTCTCGCGTTCATCTGACCCTCAGCACTTCGATTTAGTTTCTGCCCGTCACGCTCAAGCTTATTGGATAATTTCACTTTCTCCTCCTGATTCTGGTCTCTCTTGCAGAGACTGTAATTACAGTGATTGCCTGCTACACTATTAATTAGGGGGACCGTGATTTATTTATTTATTTATTTTTAGATTCAGGGTTAATTGGTAATATCCATGCGCTGTTTTCCCTCCAGATAATTTGGATTGCTGCTCCTAACCACTTGCCTGCATTGTATCTCTGAGTGACAACTGGCTGCCATCATGCCTGATGCCCGTGTCCGCTGTGTGAGAACTGCAGGAGGGGCACCGGGTGTGGAGAGGCCCCTCAGAGAGGAAGGGGAGACAGTGGGCCCCCTTCCTCTGCTGTCCCCAAGATAACAGCTGCCTTCCCACATTAGTCCGGACATACAAATTCTTAATTTTGTTAATGAGTCCTCCAACTTTCTCGTATTAACTATGAAAAGAAAGTTGCAGGTATTTGAAAAGGAAAGGCAGGTACTTATAACAAAGCAGGGGGCAGGCACTGCCAGGCGACAATTCCCGCTGAGAATGGGGGCTGGAAAAAACCGTTCCCAGGCTCACTTCTTGGGGAAGAGAAAGATTACAGGCTGCAGACATTTATGGACTTTCCTTTGGCGAAACCACCACTACCGACTGCACAGAAAGCCTGTGACATCAACACATTTAACACAGAGAGAGGAAGGCTCTGATCCACCCGCAGCTGGCTGTCAGGAGGAGAAGGGAAGTGCACTGGGGCTGGGGTTGCTGCTCTGGGCGAGGCAGTCGCTGTGCTGTTGCTGGATGTCACTGCTCACCCACCAGAGGCTTGAGACCATCTCCACCAGCATCACCTCTGCTGGTGAGCATCTCTCATTCTGTAGAAGCATGTCCTTGTGGGTCCCTGGTGTATGGACAGGGGCCTGAGCCCTGTTATTATGAGCACAAAACAGGAAATTGAGACTAGATGACTCCATCTGCAATTCCTAATCTCTGAATCATTCTTGCAAGTAAAGGATAATATGATATGCATTTTAAAAAATAAAATCAGGCTGCATTTTTAAAATTCTGTGAGAATCTCGTGATGCACCGTGGGGTAATCAGAGAGCTCCTGAGTTCAGGAAAACCAGCGCTGGGAATTCTGCTCTGGAGGCCGCCCTTTCCCCTCTCCTTCTATCCTGTTTTGAATCTCTTCGGGGACGGAGGCGTAAAGTTCTACAGTCTCTTCTTTGAACAGATGTGTTTCAGAGTGTTAAATTTTTCGGACTTCAGAAGAGTAACATGGGACATATATCCCAGTGGGGGCAGCCCCCAGTAATCAGACCCATTAATATTTTTGTGGCAAAATGTGTAAAGATGTATAAATATCCTAAGAGTTGTGTATAAATAAGAGTTGGATTAAAAGGAAGAATACAAATGGTCTCATGTCAGTTCAGGCCAAGTTTTATGAATAGAAAAACTTTTGGTTTTCAGGTTTGGGGGTTTGCTTTTGTTTTTTGGGATTGCAAACGAGGGATTGTGTACCTGCATTTCCAAAACCTATTTGCTTCATCCACATTTAGAAGGAACAGAGAAAAGTGAATCTTGTTCTTCTTTTAAACGTAAGGAGATGTGAGGCAGATTTAATGAAAAACAACTGCTACCACCAAAATAGTCCACCCAAATGCCGACCACCTTCATCTCTATGAATGGGTCTTTAACTCTGTTTCTGCGTGGTGACCTTTAAGTCACCTGTGTAGGGCGTCAAGACATTAAGTGGTAGAGATATTTAAACAACCCCATAATTTCCTGGAACTTACTCTCATTGGCTCTAAATGTCTAAGGAAGCATATTTTCAGGATGTTTGGAAAAGTTATTAATTTTGAGGGTAGGGGTTCTCATTAAAAACAAATGAACATTTTAGCGAGTGTTATCCCTAGATCTGACTGATTGGGAAGAGGCTCTCTCCACCCCAGTTCAAACCGATAGCTGCTTCAGGTACATCAAACCAGCCTAATGAGTAGCTCCTTGTGTGTGAACAATACAAATCTAATAAAGATATTAATTTCAGAAACGCTTAGCAATATCTACCAAATTCAATAGTAAATTTGAGGTTTAAATGTAAGGATTTGCAATTTTTATCTGGTTCATCAGGGCATAAAGCAGCCCCCCCTTTTAATATATAAAAATACATTTCCTAAAGAATATAAGAAAAATGCTTCCATCTCATTTTTGTTCAGGATGTGTCTAGATGTACATACGATAATCCGCCGAGTTTATCGGTATTTTACTGAAGATAAGCACCAGTCAGCAGTCTCATGCTTTGTGATGGAGTAGATCCTACAATGATATTATGTCTCTTGATACAAAATTAGAAGCTTGTAGTCAAATTTAAACTCTATTTTTGGCTTTCAGGGTACTGGGAGAGCATCAGAGCTCATTGAAAGAGACAAGAAATGCAATGAAAAATGGCATGCAGGGAACAAGAGAGAACTTGATACAAAAAGATTAGTTCAAGAAAATGTTTTTCACATCCTGATGTTGAGACTTGTTACCAAAAAAGCAGTAAGAGTTTGTAGGGTTCAGTCAAAGTTCCAATCATCTGTGAATGGCAATATTGTTATTTTAGGCTGTTACTCAGAGCTCAAAGGAGGAGACACTTGCAGGTTGTTTTTATTTCTCTCTGAGCCAAGTCTGAGGTTGACTTCCATTCCAACATGGGAAAGGAGCACATCCCTGCGGCCACCTAAGCCTGAGCAATCCCCGGGGTAAGTGAGGAGCAGGAAGGTGAAAGTTATGGCTAGGAGACTCTGTTTTCTATTAACTACACTGAACAAACAGATGAGAAATGATCAGAGAGAGACACCCTGACAAAGGCAAGCGACTGCTCTATTGTAGTTAAAATCAGCTTAGGATTTTGACAAAGATTCATGGAAAACTCCGGTCACTAAGATGTCTAGTTAAAGCAACTCTAAAATGTCTAAGAGCTGGGGGAAAGTGCCTTCAATTTGGACATGTTATTTTTGCCCTCTGTTTCATTTTAATGAAGTTACAAATGAACAGAAACCTAGAAAGAGGAATGTGACAGTAACTCAAATAGTACCTGAAATGAATAAATGAATGAATGAATGAAAATTCTGAGATTTTACTTCGCATTTCTGCCCCACCCCCATTTCTTCTGCCATATTCTTAGAAGGAAGAAGTAATCAGAAACAATCTTTATTTTGTTATAATTATTAAAACAAACTTTAGGTGAAATGAAAAAATACATCCATTACATTAGACAAATAACTTGAAATTCCTTAAGCAAAGAGTGAAATGGTCCAATTTGACTTTCTGAAATCCGGTTGGCATGGAGTCGTTTATTGTAACAATCTGCTCTCTTGAGCTCATCCTTCTACCCGAAACGTCTGGATCCTACCTGCCCCTCCTAACCCCACAGTCCACAGCGAACCAGCATGCGGTCTGTCAAGGCTTTCTCCAGCCAGAGTCCTCGCTGATCATCCCGCCCACTTATCTCAGCAACACCTTCACCTCCAGGCAGTATTCTTCCCTACAGAATTTTAATGTCTTTTCGAAAAGTTATTGTTGTCTGTTCATGTTCTATTTTGGGACAGTGAGCATGTCAGGCCCACCTACTAAACGATGAGGCCCTGTAGGGGTGGGGGGGCACGCAGGACCTTTTATTCCCATCTCTGTCTGTATCAGCATCTAGCACAGAGCTGGCTCCCAGCAGAAAACAGGGAATCAGTAAGATGGAAATCAGGCAATGGAAATAATGAGCATCAGGCAGCAGGCCAAGGAGAAATGAATGAGTCTTGGCTTCCTTTCTGAAAGCAGCATAATGCGGGGACAGAGCTCGGTGGAGGAGTCGGGCGTTCTCAGTCGCTGCTTAGCTTTGCCACTTGTGAACTGTGCCACATTTCGCAAGTGACCTGACTCCTCAGGGCCTCCGCTTCCTTAATGGTAAAATAAAGGGGGTTATCTGGTTCTGCCTCTGGAGCAGATGTTTGAGTTCAGCAAATTACAGAAGTTGAAAGAGATGGAGGTGGCAAAAGGCTGGAGTGCGACATCGGTGGTACACAGGGGAGGGGTCATTGCCAGCTCCTTGAGATCGAGATAGTTTTTGCCACGGTATTGTCGGGCCTGCTAAGATCAGGACTATACCTGCAGAGCCCTGAAGAGTCATTAGATTGTACCTGAGACACTCGAGCAGCAGCAAGCCCTAAATGCACCACCGACTCAAGGGTGTGTGTGTGTGCCTGGGGGCAGTGGATGGGGGCAGGGCTGGTAGAGAGAAAACTGTCGTAACAAAGAATCACCTGAAACACAAGACTTGCCTTCTCCCTTCAAATGATGACAGGTTTACAACCAACCTTAATTTTTCCAAAAATATTCTTTCTAAATATACTTCTAAACTCACAGCTGTTTTCTTGCTCCTTTGTGATAGTGTTTGAGATCTAAAATGGAACATCAATTATATGCAGTCGATATTTATTATTATACTCTATCAAACGTCATCATCACTCTCCAAAACATGACAAAATTAAGGTCCGTGGCATTTTCCCTTCCTCTGAAATGGGTCCTTTTATGTCTCTGGTAATGGCTGAGAAAAGCAGGAGAGGAAGACTAGATGATTTATGAAGAGGCTAGAGCTATTTTTCTCATTTGCATGAACCTTGTATCTTCATGCAATATCACCAAAGAGGCAGCCAGTGTGGTCCCTGAAGACTGGGTATACAGTAAAGGTTTCAACCAAAATCAATGGGTCCAAGTTGTTTTGATTTCCATTTGGGAAGTCTTCTTCTGTGGCCCCACTATGCATCCTGCAGACAGCAGCATCCTCTTAATGCTACAGTCCTGGAAAAGAGCTGTCTAGGTCAGGGAAGGACACTGGCTGTTAAAACACTCTCATTCTTGAAATGTTCCTTAGTGTGAATAATCAGGCGTTCACATCTCTGTGAGACAGGTCTCGGACATTCAGCAAGCTGGATTTTTAGCACAGACACCTGCTCTCCCCTCCTCTCTGGGCAGAGGTTTCTTACACCAATTTGAGGAGTGTCCAAATTGGTTTATCGTATCAGCTAGTGAAGCAGGCAGCCTTGTTCTTAGCCTTCGTAACGGACACTGTTCTCTACGCTGTATTGACTTTAAAACATTAATACTAAGGAAGCTGTAATCGGGCAAATGTTTTCACTTAACACAGTGGTGTCACGAGATAATCAATTCCTCCTAAAACTGTGGTTGAGAAGCATTTGTGTCTTTCCTATCACCTGAAGCCTGCACCCACAGGGCCATAAAGTGGAATGAGCCTTGCATGCCTACATGGTTGTAAGCCACTGTGCACTCCTTTCATAGATTTTTATTACTGAAGCCATTAGGGACGTTCAGCCACTCTGTCCACGTAAACATAGATGCATCAACCTGTATTCATGTATTCAACTATTACCTTAAAAGCAGTTTCCATTTATGCTGGCATCTCTTTCCAACCTTCTTTTTGCTCCTGCTCTCTGATGTACTGGAAAGGACGTAAACTTTGGTGTCACACACCCGGGTTTGCATACTGGCTTTCCCTTTTAATGGATGTGCTGCAAATATTGACCGTGTACTGTCTGGACATGTTGTGTAGCCATTCTGAGCCTCAGTTTCCTTGTGTGCAAATGGAGGTGATAAGGCCTGTCTCCCCAGGTTGCTGTGATGTTACATAAAGTAATACGCAGATGTACCTCCTATGCAGAAGGTGCTCAATAAACCTCCACTTCCACCCTACCCATTCTCCATTTCCCAAATCACTATTTGCCTTTGCAGTTGTGTGAGTACTGTGATCCACATTTTCAAAACCACACAGTATGAGTTATGCCATGCTGAGACCGGCTCTCCTTCCTCTCCAGCTGTCCACCTCCAGAGAGAGGAAGCCTGGTGACCTCAAGGAGGAAGGGAGGGAAGGAAAAGAGGGGAGGGTTTCTCCACTGAAGAAGTAAAACACCAGTTACTGACCTGGGGCCTACCTGAGAATTTCTTAAGGAATTCCAAGAAAAACTACTAAAGGGCAATTTTTAATATCTCAAGTGACAAACATTTTTTGAGGGCTACCATTGTTCTGTACATTATCTCACTAACAATCTGGAGATAATTTTACCCACCCCAGAAATGGTACTGAGGCTCAGGAAGTTTGAGCATTTTGCCAACAGTTCCAGCTAGTCAGTAGAACCGAGGAATTCGAATCCCATGTTTTTACACTCTGCTCCCCTGTATTTGTTAGCAATAGTTTGATTTTATGTAGGAGCTGTTAAACCAATTTCAACTGAGATTTTTAAAGACAATCACACTGGAAAGGTAAAGATGAGGAGGTCAGAAATCTAGAACAATAAAAATGAAAATGTTCCCCTGAGCATAAAACCCAGCTAAACTCGGAATGTGAGTAAATGGTAACAGCAGTGGTCTCTTTGGCCAGGTCAGAACTACTTTACTTGTGGGACTTGAACTCCGTGCGACAGTGAAACAAAGGCAGTGTTCACCGCGCTGCTCCAGCTTGAGGGACCTTCCCCACGTCCCTGCTGTTCCGAGAGTGACCCGCCGACAGCGACACTGAGGTGGGCCTGTTGCACCCCTCGTGTTTGCCGCACACAGTGCCACTCACCGACACACTGACGACCCCTTGTTTCCAAACCAAATGCAGTTTAGGGGGCAAGCAGGGAAAAGTGTAGAAAAAAAATCAGCCCCGTTCTCTTCAGAAAGAGCACTCACCCAGGGGCACAGAGCTTTCACTGCCCAACCTCAGCTGTAATCTCAAGTGAGTGCCTGAGACAGCCGCCGCCAGAGCCCAACCCCATGCCCCATGCGTGGAGCTCCAGGCCCCACTCTGCTCCAACCCCCAGTCCTCCTGCCCAACCCCACACCTCCAGGTGGTGGCCCTGGCCTTGGAAATGAGTTACAATGGAGTGTCCTGGCTCAGGGTCACTCCATGTACTGTCCTCCCTAATCACTGTCACATACCCACACTCCCTTCTTCATTGGGGGCAGAGTCACCTAGAATTTTACAATCTCAGAGCCTGGAGGAGTTTCAAAAGCTTTTACATTTTATATATATTGTCAATGTACAGGTGAACAAAGTAGGAGCCAGTGAGGTTAGGTGCCTTGCCTGGGGTCACACTATTAGCGTCCTCTTCTTTCTGTTAAGGGCAGTGTGAATTACTGATTACCTTTAAAACTTCCTGTGATGGCAGTAGAAATGTGCTTTTTAAGAGAGTTACTGAAACATGGTATTGATTTTTCTCATAGAAAAAGTGCCACTGCTATCATTTCCTTTTTCTTTCTAAGCCACACTTATCAAGAGCATTTTGTGTTTGCTAGTTTACTGGGAAATAATTTCTCTCATCATTTTACTGCTTGTTATTAAAATGTTCATTGGATGCCAATATTCTGGAAGATGCTGTTGTTGTACCAAGTCAGACACAAATTATATTGACAGCCAAGTCCAAGTCCAAGCGCACCGCTGAACTGTTTGCTACAGCTGGACATGCAGTGCGGAGCAGCCCAACTGAGTCTTTAAAACAAGCAACATCCATTCATCGGTGTGTAGAGACATTGGGTCCCATCAGACTCACTTGCTAAGACTGACACACGGCAACCTGCACGTGATAGTGAAGACGAGCAGAACAGCTCAAGCAGCGGTGGTGATATGCTTTCCCTGAGTGGCATGAAGGTTGCCCTCAGAGCCTTCAGGGGTCAGGCAGTAAGGTCAAGGGGGTGAGAAAGGCTTCCTCAGACAATGGAAAGTGGCGGGAATGTTTCCAGCTGGAGAGGGCCAGCCCTCGGCCTTGGGCAGCATTGCATGCCCCAGTCGTTGGCCATGTGTAACGTTGGCTCGCAAAGCCAGGTCTCTGATTTTTTTTTTTTTTTTTTTAAGAAGCCAGAAATCTGGAGTTGTATGTTAAATCTCCTTTCTACCCCCTACATGTTAGTAACCAATTCAGTTTTTTTGTTCTCTGTGAGCCAGCTTTGGCTAAGTCCTACCAGTTGTGTGGATCTAAGTAAAATTTTCCAGAGCAGGACTTGGGGGACTTCTTGGGCAGAGAACAGAACTAGTGCTGGGATCAGCATGAGCGGTACGCTGCTTGGGAAGCCAGTCCTAGTGGCTCTTGTAAAATTAACCTGGTGAATCAGAAGTCAGATGTGGCAGTGTGACCTCATTCTCTGACATGACGATCATTTCCAGTCCTTGTGACATTCCCTCTGCTTTGCTAATGCTTCGCTGCCACAGTGACCTGCTATGTGACAAAGGTATGAGGGGGCAGAGTGAAAGCTCCGGTGACTGAAAATGTTCGCTGTTTGAAAGACAGTGATCAGCACATGCCGTCACAGGATCTTCAAACAGACCCCTTTCTAGCCCCCTTCATTTGGTCCTCAGCCCGGACCACCTGCAGGCTAGTTTCCTGGCCAGTCAGCCCCCTGCAAGGCCAGTTCGCTCACAGCGGTCGACAGACAAAACGCCATTCCTGCGTCACAGTTCTGTCATTCGGTTTGGTCTGAACAGTCACAGCGCATGGAATTTTTGTCTGGTCTCCGAGTGTGTAGAAAGTCAACACGATTCTTGCCCATCTGACTCAGAGTAAAGTTGTATAATGAATTTTAGATGAACCCAAATAGATCTGATAAATTCACCAACAGATACCTATTAAAATTAAGAACTTTCTTAAGGTTTTACACTAATTTTCTGGGTTGGGAAAGAGTAGGATTATAACTGTATAGTAATGGTGTATTTTACAAAGGGCATTTCTCTTCAGGTTAAGAATAGTGGGGGTTGAGATAATTAGATGGAAGATTCAGGCACGATAAGCTTACTTCTGAAGTAAATTCTATTGTTTCGAATCCTCATATTGACAGTCTTCCCATTATCTCCCTTCTGGGTAGCTTCTTCAGCCTGTACAAGCACAGTCACGGAGAGAGAAACCAACGAACGTCTGCAGGTGCCTAAGAATACTTTTAGGTAGCGCTTTTAAAGTTTCAAAGATTACTTAAATAACTTCTTTAATTGCAGCCGCCCAGCCAGCTCAAGGTTTTGAAACTCAGGGGAGAATTCTTGTTCATCTTTGTTCTCCTGGCCGGTGCACATCTGCCCAGCTGTGGTCTTAGTGGGGAGACCCAGCCCATGGTTTGCAGGATGGAAAGTGACAGCGTGACCGAGCTGGGTTCTCTCCACGAAGTGATCACTTCAACAAGAAAATATATTGTCTATATATTTACAATGGTTACAGCCCAAAGTTGTGTGGGAAGGGAATAATATATCAAAACCTCAGCTAAAGAAAACTGTCACGTGTTCATGTGGACTGGCCAAGATTAACTGGTACAGCCAGAACATCCACCCATGTGATGCACATGTTAACAACCAGATCGTATGATGATAGAAAGACATAAAATAGCTATTTTCCCTGGCTAGAACCCTACTGTAAACCTGGAGATATTTAAATAACCCATCTCAGCCGTGATCCTGGCTGTGTGTAAGGATTAAGAAAAGCCACTGAATTCCATAATAGAGTTCTTCTGCATGCAACGCTCTTCCTGCCAGCTTCTGGGGTTCAGAATGTTGCATCTGACCTATGCAATCTTAAGATGAAAAAAGATACAATTGGGAACTATACTAAAATATCAGGACTCTGTCTTACTAGCTTGTAGAACATTTGTGCAAAAATGAATGTAAGTACATGATTATATCTCTGTGTAATGGGTTACCCTTTTGAACAAGTAATCATTTAAAGTTTAATTTTAATCTACACATCAGAGCTGAAGATATGAAATTACTTGGGCTATTCTTTCAGCCCCTCTCTCCCTCTCTGATTTTCAAGATACAGCAAATTAATTAATGTGCTGCACTTTTCAACTAAAAAAATGATGAAGGCCCTGCTATGTCTGTAAAATTGTAAGTTGCAGTGCAACAGGCTGAACTTGTTAATGCTTCTTTGAGGGGGGAGGGCATGAAAAAGAGAGATGTAGGTATCTTATATTAAGTGGCATTCCAAAAAGCATAAGTTAGCAGTTTGTTACTAAGTTTGACTTTTCCACACACAAATCTTAAATGATTGATGGACTAATGTAAAAAAGCTTTGTTCAGAAAAGATCACCTTTGGCAGGCTACATCTAAGACTTTACTACTCTGGAGAGATGAAAAGATATCCTCACTTTACATTGATTTCCCCAACAGATCAACACTTATTTGAAATATGCCTCAGACTTATGCGGTATTTGCTGTTTTAATAGTCTTTTTTCACTGTATCCAGCTGCTCTAGATGGAATGACTTTTACTTCTAAGATTTAGGAGAATTTTTCTGCACATAAAGAGCATCTTTAAGAAAATACAGATGGGTAAAACAGTATATCTGGCATTTTTATTCACTACTATTTCATTGCAAGGTAGTATATGAGACTAAAATATACAGAGATATGCTTTTTTAAAATCAACAATACCGTTTCAGGATGTGGCTTCAGATTCTCCCTATAGCATTCTTCAGAATCTGAAAAGAGCCATTTACTTTTTTTAATCATAGATTATATAGTTTTATGTGTGACTAAGGTCACTGTAGAATTACATAAACCAGGTGTGAAAATCTCAACTAAAGGGGTCAAACAGGTAATAGAACTAAGTGAACTGGACCAGTTATAGGGGGTGAGTCTGCATGTGTTGGGGGTAGGGGTGCAGTGCCTGAGATGAAGTGTCATTTAAGTCAATACGAAAGGTATTTTGATTTTTACATAAGAAGGTTAGAAATCTCCTAATTTTCCAATATTGGCAACTACAAATTTTTGAAAGGTCCTCGGCTGGCCAAACAAAACACATCTGAGGGATGTCATAGTGCTGTAAACCTGCTGAGAAGGAAAATGTATTCACTTTAAAAAAAATGCTTCCTCAGTTGCCCACATTTTGGGGAATGCAGTTTCATAACTGTGAAATAGCCACCTATGATGGCCTATTTAGTATAGGCTCAGGACAAAAGAACTAAGGTTCCACATCAGATGTTTGGGAGAAACTTTGCAAAGGGACTCAGATACGTGGGGAAGGAGGGTGCACTGGGTAATGAATGGATGGATACAGTTTCCTTATGTAAAACACAATAATCAGTGAATTCATACTGGACATGATATGAAGCAGAGACATCTTTTCTCTTAAATTTTTCTTCAAGACCATTTCATTTTATGGAGTTGAATAAAGTTGACTTGCAAAAAAAGAAAAACATTCTTCTTTGCTCTTTGGCAGGGTGAAGTAGAGAAATAAAGTCTCCCCGCTGAACTACTATGAGGTCAGAAGCCTTGCTGCTATATTTCACACTGCTACACTGTGCTGGGGCTGGTTTCCCAGAAGATTCTGAGCCAATCAGTATTTCGCATGGCAACTGTAAGTACCCACAATCCCACTCCCTCCCTTTGGGGACGCTGTAGCCTGCATCAACCAGGAAAACATAAAAATTAAAATGTTAATAAAAGAGCAGGCTTATTAGTCACTTTTACCTTGTGCTGGTGGCAGACTTAATTCAAGTCTCGTCACATCGGGTGAGATGCCTGTTCTCTCACTCCATTCAGTGTCGCTGTGGGGCAAACGTGGGGGCATTTGCAGCGCAGCGCCCCTCAGTGCCTTCCTGAAGTCTGAGTGACTGCGTGGGGGCTGCCGCTGTGCCTGCAAACCACCTGGGGGAGACCGTCACTCTCACTGGGGCACTGCCAGTACTGCGCATTTTCATATGTGATTAATATATGAATGTTGTTACAAGAACAGACAAATAGTAAGACTGCTTTGGAGTACTTGAGAGATAAAAACTAACTTTGTTTAGATTTAGAAGTTATATCATTGCTAAATTTAGGTAGAGTGAATTTTAATTCAGAGGGCCTATTTTAATAATTATTTTTTTAAGATTTTTATTTATTTATCTTTAGAGGGGAAGGGTAGGAGAGAGGGAGAGGAAGAGAAATATCAATGTATGGTTGCCTCTTGTGTGTCCCATGCTGGGAACTGGTCAGAGGGCCTATTTTAACTATAACTTTCTCTTGGTTTGCTTCATTGTCAAGGGCAGAGAGCAACATGATTAAGAATTCAGACAGAAAACTGTACTTGAACAACAATTAAATAAAAAAGAAAAAAAAGAATTCAGTTGACTCCTCAGATGAAGAAAGTTTTACCTGTGTGTTGGATGGAATGGTCAATTTACTACTTCTTTTAATTCCCTCCAAACACAAAATATTTTATCACAGTAAAGGTGAAAGAGAACATTTTCCCCAAATATTTATTTTCCCAGTAACTACCCCAAAACAAACACTGAGTGAGCCATTCAAAAGATGTTTAACATTAATATGGAATAGTAACAAAATCCATTAATGCCCAGCTTTCTGCTGGATGGTCTGGGTTGAAAGAGATAATTTTACATGAAGGTGAGGTGGCAAGACTGATTCATAAAACAGTTAGACATTGATATTTCTCTCCCTCTCTCCTTCCCTTCCCCTCTAAAGATAAATAAATTTTTAAAAATCTTAAAAAAAAAAAAAAAACTATTAGAGAACAAAAGTCAAAGCATGACTCAGGCCAACTTATTATGTAGTTCAAGATCATCATTTTTGCCCTGGCTGGTGTGGCTCAGTGGATTGACCGCCAGCCTGCAAACGAAAGGGTCGCTGGTTTGATTTCCAGTCAGCACACATGCCTGGGTTGCAGGCCAGGTCCCCAGTAAGGGGTGCATGACAGGCAACCACACATTGCTGTTTCTCTCCCTCTCCTTCTCCCTCCCTTTCCCTCTGTCTTAAAAAAAAAAAAAAAAAAAAAAAAATCAATAAAATCTTTTTAAAAAAAGATCATCATTCTTAAAGCAGCAAAGTCCACCTAATTCAAGGTACCAATTTAATAAGCATTTATCTATCTCCACCTGAGACAGTTATACAGAAGAGACCCCAGCCTAAATGTGCTGCTGAAAAGCAAACTTTAGAGTCATGATATTTTTTAGCAAGCTCCTTGATGAATGGGTAAATGAAATTTCAGAGCAGTGGAGGGAAAAGCATGAGCTAATCTCATACTCAGCTTAATTGTGAGTGAAATATACTGTGGCTCTTGAGTAAGATACCCACTGAAAGTCATGCTCAGACACTATAAGGGTTTAAAGTGAGGGGTCTGAGCATTAACTGTGAATGGTTTTCAAGTCATTATATGCCCCTCACCCACCCTCAGAAAAACAAGTGTCTTTTAAATGTGACTCATCTTTCTTTCCTCCTTAGTTACTTTAAAGGAATGCCCATGTTCCAGAGTTTGTAGGTTTGAGGCAGAGAGATGTTTGAGATGTAGGTATTTCTACGGGTCAGATACTGTTACAAATTGCCCCCTCTCAACCAAAGAGAGTGGAGGGAACATGCTCGTTGACTCTCCAAGTCAGGGAATTTCCAGATCACCCGACTGGCTACACTCAGTTTGACCCTGTCCTGCCAAAGCTCCCATTTCTGTGAGATTAGCCAATTGCTTAACTCAAGAGTGAACTTCCCACAGTTCCTAGAATGCCAACCAACCTAGCAGGGCTGCCTTCAATAGTAGATTATTCCAACTGGACGCCTGTGGAGACTGTATTTTTCTTCTGGCTCCTGGTTGAGGGCTCTTGCCTCCAGACCACATTGCCGCTGTAGTGATTGATGGGAAGGCTGCTTTGAAATAGTTTTGTCCCGAGACAAGATCTTTGGCAGACTGCCTCTCAGGCTTAGCACTCTAAAGAAGATGAAAAGAGAACTGGAAAAAAAGAGCACCTTCATGTAAAGGGTTCACTTGCAAGTTTAAGCCCCAGGAAAAGGGACAAGTCAGAAACTGTGACACTTAGAAATATAAGTCCAGGCTTATTATCATCTGGAAATGAAACTGTAACTTGATCATCCTTTAAGGGCACCCTTCTGTCTCAGTTTTTCCTAAAATAACAGCCTCATTGAAGGTGGAAAGTGGTGTCTTGATCTGACTTAAATATGGTTTTGTTTTGTGGACAGCTCCCCCCGCCCTGTCAATTCTTGGCTTGATTTCCTTCTCCCTTTCTTGCCCCATCTCCTCTTTTCACAGATACAAAACAGTATCCGGTGTTTGTGGGCCACAAGCCAGGACGGAACACCACACAGAGGCACAGACTGGACATCCAGATGATTATGATCATGAATAGAACCCTCTACATTGCTGCTAGGTGAGTGGCCTTGTCCTCAACTCTGCCTTCCAGAAGCACCCGAAGGTCCTAAGATATAAATGTACCCGCTGTGCATCATTTTAAAGATCATAATACCCCCGAACAAAGCATTATTTAATTTAAAAGCTACTTTAGCTTGTCAAGCAATCTTTCTTTTGAGATTTCCTGTGTCTGTTTAGCTTCCTGTGGATTTAGATAGAAATAACCGCCTATTTTGGAGTTTAGAGTCAAGTAATCCACTGTTTTTCTTGAACGTATGTGCAAATATTTACTCAAGCACTCAGTAGAGTGCCTTTCTCCTTGTTACTTGTTGGTTAAATTAAGTTAAATGTGTAAACATGATTATATAGTGTGTGTAGGTGTGTGTATATTAAACCTGTTTGTATTTTTGTCGTGAATATATAGTATATATCATTACTTTAACAGAATGGCAGTAGCACCCGAAGAGTCTTTGATTTGGATCTAGTAAGAAAATATTCATCCACTGGGGAAATGTCACTTAAACATAACCATGTCTTAAGGCTGAATGGCATGGTTAGCATACCGCCCAAACAGGCATTACGTGCACTTAGCCTTTTGTTTTAATTCTACTCTTAAATTACCTGGAACACAACTTCTCTGGCAATAGATTTCTCTGACAAATGAGAGGTTGCAATAGATTATCTTAATGAAGTCTCCTGGGATTCTAACAATGTATGATCCCCCGTTTTGTGGGTGTGTAGCTCATTCAAAATAATTCCAAATGAACAGCAACAAGGACACCACCTGTGGGATTCTACCGTGTTCTTACTAAGTCTAGACTGATTAATCATTTCACACTGGGAAAAAGAAATGGAGACTTTGTGTTTGTGGTGTTTGTCTGGCTGTGAGCATAGGTAAAGAACAGGTAACAACAGTGGTCTACTCCTTCAAAGCACATAGATTTTCTGAAATTACACACTGTGCAACATAAAGTTGAAAACGAAAAACCACTGGCAAGATTAAAATACCCTGTAAGTAAACCCACATTTGGACACAGGGAACAATGCCAAAATGTTTTGTTTTTTATTTTAGTTCACAAAAATTTATGTAGTACATACTAGATGTATGTGCCATGTTAATTCATTGGATCCTGGGGAAAAAAATCTATGAGAAGGAGGTATTATTACCCCATGTCTTATGGGAGGAAACCAAAGTTCAAAGAGGTAACACGACTTGGTCAAAATGACAGAGCAGTATTTGGACCAGAATGGTCTTGCTTTAGAGTCTGGGGCATTACTCCCTGTACTATGCAGCCTACTGAGCAATAGAGGTGGTGATATTGTCCTGGGAATAACCTTCTGATAGCTGTTGCCCAAGCACAGCTATTAGTCATTGATTGCATTCATTAGAAAGCATTTCAGTGAGGTCCTCAGCAGCCACCTTTGTGGCAGAATATTAGCTCTTTCTTAAATATCATTTTTTGTTTCCCAAATGTAGCACGGCTAGAAGACTACATTTGTACCCAATTATCAAAAGGCTGGTCAAAACAAATGATTAAACACTGAATCTATGAGAAATAGGTTCACTAAAGAATTTCCTATGAATTGTTCACTTCGCAGTGGAGTCTCTGAGGGGCTACAGGGGTTAGGACGGACTGCCCTCGTACCTGATGATTTATTTTGGCAGGGCCAGGGTGGCACCTGAGTTAGGAGCAAGGTGCTATACAAACTTAGTAGTGACTATTATTCTAGCTTGTTAAAACCAAGTTTTATCCTAATCCCTGACCCCAAGAAAAAGAGAAAGAAGAAATGAAAGGACGGAAAAGAGAAACACATTCAATTATGAAAACAAATTTAAAAAATCTATTTTTAGAGAGGGGAAGGAAGGGAGAAACAGAGGGAGAGAAACATGAATGTGTGGTTGTGCGCCCCCTACTGGGGACCTGGCCTGCAACCCAGACCTGTGCCCTGACTCAGAACTGGGAACCCTTTGGTTCTGAGGCCTTCACTCCATCCACTGAGCCATACCAGCTGGGGCTACGTTCAATTTTTTAAAACTATAAAACAGACTTGCCTTTTGTTGGAGGTAAAATTTGTAATACCCTAGGATTGACAAGCTGCTTTCCGTTCTATACTCAGCCACTTCCCTTCAATACACACCCTTGGGACTATTCCTAAAGGAGTTCTGTGGCTCCCATACTTGGGGTCTCTCCTCTCACTTTAATTTCACATTTCCCATCATTGTGCTGAGAGATCCAGGTTCCTAGGCAGCAAGTAACACGATTTAACTTTAAATCCTTCCCCCAGGCTCAAGTCATGGCAACACCAAGCAGTGGTGCTCACTGGAGAGGGGAAGAGGAAGTCCTAGGATTAAGTCAGCTTGTGTTCAAATAACTTAGTGCAGCAAGTGCACCGTGTGCATCCTAGGATGCACACACCAGTGTCGGAGTGACCCCTGACCCTGGTCTGTTTCTGCTTGTGGGGCAGTGTGATCTCTTAGATATTGAAAAAGATTGCCATTGTGCGAAAGGAGATTTCATTCACAGATAGGATTTTTAAAAGGCTTCCCAGTTCTTCTGGACACTTGGTGTCAGCAATCGGAAGCCCCATCCAGAACCCTAGGACTGAATGAGGTTTAATAGCAACAACCCCTTTCAATTCTGCTTTATTATTATCCATTTTGTAAATACTTTCCCCCCCTTTAATCTCTAAACTGCTAATTAACATAAACAGGCCATGCCAGAAAAGGGCAATCCAAGAGCTTTCTGAGGAACTGCCAATGCATATTAATCAGCTGTTAATTTACAATTCATATATTCCACTCCTACCTAAAGTTTGGAGGGGAGGCAGGGCAAGGAAAACCTAGAGTCATCTCAAACTTAATACCAAAATAATAGGCAATTCCATTCCAAGAATGAGCCTGACCCCACAGCATAAAGTCAAACTAGTAATAAAGGAATGCAATGGAACAGCCTTGAAATTAAAGGGCAGGGCAATTCTGGCACCCGACTAAAGTTTAAAGAACTTCCCAATTCAGCAATTTACAAAACAGGCTTCCCATTCTCCCCCTCACCACTCTTACTTATTCATTCTTTCTCTCTCTCTCCCCCCCCCCACCTCCTTCCATAGCAGGAAAGGAAGTTTTCTAAGCCAACTGCTTTGCCCTCTGCTTTTATTTTCACATGAAAGAGCCTGCTTTTATTTTCATTTTTATCTATTGTACCTTCCATAAAAGTGGTAGCAAACAGATTTCAAAAAAAACAGGGAAAATTTGAAGTAAATCCTGACATAATTCCTTTCTTTCCCTTTTCTTGTTTCCCTCCCCTCCCCCACCTTTCTTTCAAGTAATGAGGGGCCTGAAAGTCTGTATTGGAGCCTTGAGGTCTTGGTTTAAAGCTGTGGGTAATTTTCCAGCCCCAGGACTTCCTGCATTTTAGAAAAAAGTCAATGTTTTTTCAAAGGAAAATGAGCTGTTTCGCTTTCCATCACTAGCCCCCCATCTCCCCAGTTAAATGTAGTTCTTTTCTTTTCTTTCTTCTGAATTCCAGACAAAAACGCCCTTGTACTCAGCTCAAACAGAAGGGGATGTTTAAATATAGCCCCACACCTGAGCTGCTGATTTTGTTTCTCCCCTTCCGAGGGGAGATTGGCAGCAAGTCACAGAGACAACCAAATTCTCAGCAAAACAGGAAGGTGAACAGAAGCAAGAAATGTAAACTGTAGCTCAAGTGCATTTTAGACCTTAATTGACCATCACTGTGTGAAGAAAAGAGTGGCTTCTGGAAATAATTTTACCTTTATCATCTTCCATCTCATCGGCCATATCACCAAGCCAGGGCTGAGAACTGGAGATGAACGTCAGCTTTTTGTTAGCCACCGTGATGAACAGATGTGGCATGTTGAATACCAAGTGTCTGGCACCTGGGTTTGAAGACCCTGAAATGTGAACCCATCTGTATTCCGGTTTGGGGGCCAATTTAACTTTCATAGTCCTGTCTCCTGAACTACAGTATACAGATGTTATGGTTCTCATACGACAGACTACAGGAAAGTTCTAATAGGTGTCCCATGCAGCAAGATGCCACCGGATCAAAAGGGGCCAACTGTGATCCAGAGGCATCTTGCAGGCTGAACTCTTCCATTGTTCTTACATGTGGACGTCTTGTTTTTTGTTTGTTTGTTTGTTTGTTTAGTAGCATGGCTACGGATTTATCTGCCTTGAATGATCACACACACACACACACACACACACACACACCCCCATTCAGGATAAAATGAACTGTCTTGATTCTTATATTTGACATTGTTTTTTTCCTTTGTTTTTAGGGACCATATTTATACTGTTGATATAGACACATCACACACAGAAGAAATTTACTGTAGTAAAGTAAGTAGTTTTAAAACTATCTTCCTGAATAAGCCAGGTGGTAAAAGACAAATACTATATTTTCTCACCTATAAGAGGAACCTAATGAACAAAACAAATGAGGAAAACAGAATCAGAAGCGTGGAAACAAGGAACAGACTGATAGCAACCAGAGGGGAGGGGGAAGATAGGGGAGAAAAGAAGGGGAAGGGTCTAGTCAACCAGAAGGTGTGGATGACCATGGACAGTGGGGGCGGAGGGGAGCAACAGGGGAAAATTGGGACTATAGTAGAATAAATTCTTGAAAAGTGAACAAATATGTACAGTCTAAAAAAATTTAAAAATAACACAATCCTGAAATGAAGGATCTTAGGATAGTTCTTGAAGAAAATCTGTACTTTAAATGCATTGATTGAGCTGACGCGGCTAATAACAATTTAGAACATTTTGTGAAGTGTTAATTTGGGGTTAAGTTAGGGCTTAATACAAGTTCAGACACCATTATATATATCATTTTCTTCATCAGATATGTGAGCATGTACACCTCAAGTCTTAGGTGATTTTTACATTCCTTTAATAAAATATTGCCATGTTTGTGCAGGAAAATAACAGTTTTCACATGTAAAAATTGTCCCGCAAATGTTTAAATGTTATGTTTCCATGTCTCGTAGTAGTAAGTATGACTTGACTGTTGTGACTCAGGAATTCAATCATTCTCCATTTCAGGTGGACATAAAATATAACCTTGGCTCCCCTGATATCTCCACACGGACTTATTTTAGCTAATAAAATCTGCCATAGAAGTAGATGATCCCTTTAGTCCATGAATTTTCTTTGTGGAGTGTAAGCTGAATTAAATCTTTGTCCACCTGAAGTGAATGTCCCCTTTATTTTTTAAGAAAATGACTTCCCTATGTTAAGGGAAAAGCCTGCTTCGTGAAAATTGATTCATCAAGTGAAAGCAAAGGGCAAAGGCATGCACTTTATCAAAATGAGCATAATAGAGAAGTTAATTTGGATATTTTATGAGAAATTTCCACAGTTATTTATTCTTCTTTTCCTTCATCTTTATCTCAAAGAGAAGATCATTTTGTAGTTTAATGAATACACAGGAGTTCAAAATTAAATGAACGTTTCCAACTTTAATCTTTTGTTGTTATGGTGAATTAATCAAGGAGAGAGGGTGTGGAAATCTTCCAATAAATATATGTTCAGGCCCTAGTCTCCCCAAGGGAGCTCTTACTTCTAAAATCAACTGCAACAGTCTCTGGGTTCTAATTGATTTCTTTCCTGATCCCTGCAGAAACTGACATGGAAATCTAGACAGGCTGATGTAGACACGTGCAGAATGAAGGGAAAACATAAGGTAGGCAATTTTCATTTCTCCTGCTGCTGCCACTTTGGGTTAAGGTTTTGACTGTTAACTCCAGCCATAGACCATGATGTGGAATGGATCATGCCAGTCCCTTTCCCCCCAGTAATTGCTGTTTCCATCAACGTATTGAAGGCTTTAATTTGCAAAAATAGTTTGCTTTTAATGTGATGAAACACCACAGCAGCTGTTAGGGATGCATCTGAACTACTTCGGGGCACTAGGGACTATGGGCACGAAGCTGGCTGCCCGGACTCTTCTGAGTGCCCTCTCTAGTAGCCCACCTCACAGTCTAAAGCCCTCAGGGGCTATGCAGAAGAGCTCAGAAAAGGGGGCTGCAGGCATACAGGGATTTGTTCCCTTGGTCACAGTACAACATAAAAACACATTTTAGCCCAAAGCTTTGTACACCAAGAAACCCTACAGCATCTGGCATTAAAATTAGTATGATAGGAAGTTGCCAATTCCAGGCTTGCCTTCCTTTTGTGTGATGAACATGGACTCTTTGCCATGTTTTTACATACCGTTCTAAAGGCAATTGTTGTCAATGTTAATTCGGTAAACATCTGGAGGAGCTCAAACTTTTAACACAGGAGCACCTCAGCCACCATCCTTTTAACCTGACCAAGTCAGCAGATCATAGTTCATGGTGAAGAGTGGGTTTCTATGTTGAATGAACTGGATACAAAAGAGTCTGAATTATTTTTTCAGGATGAGTGTCACAACTTCATTAAAGTTATTCTAAAGAAAAATGATGATACTTTGTTTGTCTGTGGAACGAATGCCTTCAACCCTTCCTGCAGAAACTACAAGGTAAGTCTTTTGTCTGTTGGAAGCACACGTTCCGGAGGCATTTTGTAACGCACTGTGACTGTACCTGCAGCAACCTAAGAGGGGTTACTCAGCACCACCTGGGTCCCTCTCACTTGTTCAACTTAATGTATTGCTCCACATGAGTGATCCTGAGCAAGCTCCTAAGCTTCCTGTTAGTTCAGGATTGATTGACACGTCTTTAAAGAGCGTAGCTAGCCAAGTTAGTTTCTGTAAGACCCTATTCTTTATTGTTCAGAACACCAACATACTTACCACATATGCCATGTGGATTTCCTCTCTGTTCCCCTCTCTCTCCCTCCCACTTCTCTGAGTACAAAAACATACTTATATATATTGTGATTCCTATTTTAAAAGGTATCTCAAAAGCTGGCCACTGGAAACTGTAGACTTTTCTCTAGGTAAGATTTTCCAGAAACACAGAAATTTAATTCCACTTAGCACTCCACTTACTTACCTTGGCCTTTATGTAAGGGGAAAAATGTACTCCCAAAGCATTACTAAATCTAGTTAGTTCTGATGCAGCTGATAGAAGTATTGCTGAAGAAGTGGAAGCTACGAGCTCAAAAGCAGAGGTAACAATAATCCAAGGTCTTGGCTCCACAGTTGCTAGCTCTCCTTGTCCCTTCTTTCTGCCACAGTCTTTCATTTAGCCAACACGTATTGAGTTTCTCCCATGGCCAGGCACTGAAGTTGTAAAAATGGATAAGAGGTCTCCATCCTTAGGGAAGCCAGACAGGAAGAGGAGACTACAATTCCATGTGATTGCTGCTATGGCAACATAATGCAGAGCATTATGGAAGTACAACAGAAAAGCAGTCAGCGCCCAAGATGAGGAGTCAGGGAAAGCTTCCAGAAAGAGGCAGCTGAATCCTCTCTTCAAACACTCCCCCTGCTGTGCTCACACATGGAACACATACACCTGCAGCCCAGAAGAAATGCATACGCTGTGTGAGTACAGGGACCGCATGGGTGACTACCTAGAGTCTAATGGAGTGCCTCCAATAGGTGCTCCATAAATATTTGTGAGATAGCGAGGTAAAGCCTGACTTTTGCCGTAAAGAAGAAATAGAAGCTAGCTGAATGAAGGGAGAAGGGAAATTCAGGTAAGGGAAACAGCATGAACAAAGGCATGGAGTAAAACCTATCTATTGAGCTCGCAAACCTATTGGTTCAGGAGCGCTGGATTGTGAAGTGATGAGTGGAAAACAAAGAGGCTGGAGAGGTAGGTGGCCCCCCGGATGGAAGGAAGAGAACAGATTCAGGAAATGCTTAAGTGACAGAAATCCGTAGGACTCGGCAATTGACAGGAAGCACAGCATAACGAGAGGGAGGAGTTCAGAATGACCACTAGGTTGTCTCTGGGTGAGTGGACGGCAGGAGTACCACCAGTTTAGTCAAGGGATAATGGGAGGGCATTGGGGTTGAGCCAGTGAGCAGCTCGTAGACTGAGAAGATGGGGGTTCGGTTCTGTGCATTGTGAGTATGCACAGCACTGTGGACGCAATGCCCATGTGACTTTAATGGAGATACCTAACAAGAAGAGGGAGGACTAAGCCTTGATTCAGGGAGAGACACGGGGAGAACTAGATTTGGTTTTCACCAGCACAGAGTGAAACCCTGGGGTGTAAAGAACGAGAAAAGATACCAGGACTGGGGGTCACCAGCCTTTGCTCGAACAGTTTTACGAGACCCTCTGCTTTAGCTTTAGCAGAGACGCTGAAGGGAAGGCCTGTTTTTATCTCAATGCTCATCCTCAATCTTAGGACTGGAAATGGGCCCCAGCCAGGCCAGGGTTAGGGTGAGGAAAGTGAGGCAGTCGCCTCAGGTGCAAAGTCTAACGCTACCAAAAAAATCAGTAATCAAGATAAGTGATGTTTTTAAAAACATAAATCAATGCAAAATACTATCATAAAATATCAAAATTTTAAATAATGACAAGATCTATGCAGTTTATAATAAAAGCAGCCAGTTGAACATTTACTCTAGCCAATAACACCATGCAGCTGAAGTTTTGACTTGAATTCTACCACTTAATATTCCAGTGCTGTTTGTCATTGTTTAGGACTCATTAAGATTAATGCTTCTAACAAATCCTGATGGATTTCTTAGCTGGAAAGCTATCTTTTATAACAAATTACAGGTCTTGTTGGCACTGAGATACACAGGCCACAAGTGATCTCGCTCATTCTTTCCGTACGTGTTCCACTCCCCAGGCTACCTCACTTATGGTGATGCCTTTCCCACTCACTTGTTCCAGCCTCGCCTGCTGACACACTCCAGAAGCACGGGCCTCTCACAAACCAGACAAGGTGTTCTTCCTGTGCAGTCCCCATCTGTATGCCTAACACGGCGAACGCTCATGAGAACCTTTGTCATTGCTCAGAAAAGTGTTCCGTTAGACTCTGGGCACAGCAAAACTTTACCAATGACATGGGACATATTGTATTTGGCTTCAGAGAGAATGGACAGCCTCTCACTTCTGCATTTTTTATGAACAGATCAATACCAAAGATTGAAAACAAAAACAATAGCCCATCTTTCACTGGAAACCCCAAATCCCATAATGTAGACGCATCAGATTGATTAGACTAAGTTGAAGCAGGAGGGTGACAAATTTTTGGCCTCTGCCTCTGCTCCATGCCCTTATTTATGTAGCTTTTTATAACAAAAGAAGACTTGGTGTGTTAGAAAGATTATGGCCCAAATAAGATTATCTGGGGGAGAATTCTGAAGGCTACCCACTATAAATCTAAAACTACACTCCATACCTTTTCCCTCTTGTGCTCTAAACCTCTTGAACTTTTGCAAAAGTCAGGCTGGCTCTTAGTATAATTATCTGTACCCTACGGTGATTTAATTTCCCAGGGGCTGCTTCAGGTCTGAGACTCAATGACTAACGCAAAGATCAGTTCTTATTTCATGAAAAGAGGATTTCACCACGACATTGTTTTGTCTCTGTACCTTCCATACTCAAAAATCAATATGTTAATTCTTCACTGCCTCTTGCTTTTGACTAGCTACAGCTATGGCCACTGTTTTAGAAGTAGGTACATTTTTAAAATACCTTCCTCTTGTATATTGTTTCCCCATTGCCAACATCACAGAGTGTGCTGCTTGGGAAAACGGCATTTCTGTTGCATCATTGTGTACTAAGCACCAGTTTTGGATATTTGCCAGACCCATAGATGGCAATGTCTGTCACAGTTCAGTAGGAAGGTCTTGCTGGAATAAAGCATCTGAAAAAGACTTTCATAAAAATGTGCTAGGAGAAAAGAGTACATTTGTTTTAAGGGGTGTCTGACTTGAACATCTTTCCCTAAAAATATATGGCTTTAACACATCGATTTTGAGATTCTCAGCTACAGTTTGAACAAATAGGATGGCTTCAATAGGGGCTATCTTAAAGCAGCTACAGATGGCAAAGGTCTGTCATATCCCTGAAATGGTTACTGGAGGTTTAGGGCAAAAAACACCATCGATTGGGCAACGCTGATGACCACTCAGGAGGAACCTCACTCTTTTCCCCTGGACAGTGACACTAAGCACCTTGATTGAGTGGCGAAGGCCTTTCCGTGGGTCCTTCCTCTGTTGTGGGTTTATCTTCTTTCAGTTTTTATATCTGTAGTCAAACCATGCAACTGCCAAGTGATACACAAAATACCCTAAAACTATAAAGAAGATCACCACAGAGGGGTATAAAAACATCAACACTGTGGAAGAGATCCTTATGTGGACTCTACGATTCTGAGGTTTAAATGCCGGGAAGATCCATGGTCTAAGGAAGACGACCAGCAGGTAGAAGGCTGACTAATGTTAGCGGCTGACCAACAGCATTCATTTCCTGCTCACGTCTTAGTCGTGTGTCGATCAGTGACAGGGCACTGTGAGTTTATTCGGAAGGCCAAGCTCCTTCCTGCTCATACCCCTGCCATCTCCTAGGGTCTGGAAATTGCCCACTGGATCCTCTGTGCAAAGCGGGGAATGTGGAAGGAGAACAAGAACAGAAGATCCTGGAAGGTTTTTAGGGGCAAGAGCTAGAGGTGGTGCGTAGCTTTACACTCACATTCCATTGGCCAGAGCTCAGTTGCACGATCACACATAACCACTAGGGAGGATGGTAAGGATAGGTTAGTGTGTTATGAGGGAAGAGACTGGAGCTTGGTGAATAGCTAGCAAGGCAGGTAACGTTGGAGTGAAACAAGCAGGATGTTGGTACATTCTGTGGGTGAAGGGGCTTTGGTACTGGCTACCACGTACTTGTTGGAAGAAAATGGCAAGGGTGCCCACTACTCAGCAATAGCTTGTTGCTACCATGTGGGTAAGAAAGGCCTGAATGGACTTTCCCACTTGTTCAAAAGAAGCAAGAAATCCAGGTTTTCATGTGCAAACTCCTTATTTAAAATAGTTTCTTTCCCTTTCTTTCTCCCTTCTTTCTTTTCCTTCCTTCCATCCTTCCTTCCTTTCGTTCCCTTTCTCTTTTTTTAAAAAACGTACTAAGATGGCCACACAAAACTCACTGGCAAGCCAGTAATAACCACTAGCATACAGGAATAAGGCACGGGTTGGGCACCAGAAGACAGAAATCAAAGAGCAGCCCCACACCACACTGCCTTTGGCCAGTGCGAGTCGTCAGTCTCTGGACCTTTCTTTCTCAATGACATGATCTCAGGCTGAGACGTGTTTCTGAAGGAGGTACGAAAGGTCATCTGAGCTCTGCTTTGCATCCATTTTTTTTGCACCTTAGCTGATTCCATGCTATTCTACCAGGTAACCCAAGGAAGAATCCGGTGTCTTCTCCTGGGATTTAACCCACAAAGGCAGGACTCCTCAGGCAAAACAAAACCAAAAACTGAGGTCATTCTCGGTAGAGTTCATGACTCCACAGCTAATTTGAAGGATGTGAAGGAGGGAGGCAAATAAGTTTTCCTGGTGATTGCCTCAGAAATTCCTTTTCCAAAGACACTTATTTCTAGAGCATTTTAGAAGGATATAGAAATCTGTGTGCTGTAATGGTTAAGAGTCAAGCACACATAACTGAAGTTCAAAGCCTTCAAGCTCTAGAACCTTGATCGAGTGCCTTAATCTCTCTTAACCTCAGTTTGCTCGCTTGAATCCAATAGACTTATCTAAGAGGGTATTTGAGGATCATCTGCACCATGAATATGAATTACTTAGCACATTAAGTGCTTTGTAAATATTAGTTGTTACTACTACTGTTAGTTGTTGTTCCTAATGAAGTCCTATTATTTCATTTAGATGGATACTTTGGAACCTTTCGGGGATGAATTCAGCGGAATGGCCAGATGCCCTTATGATGCCAAACATGCCAACATTGCTCTGTTCGCAGGTAAATGATCTGACTTCTCCTCATTGCATCTGCTTTTGCATGTTCTGCTTGTTGCTGCAAACCCGCTTTGGAGGAGGTGCAGTCATACTTTATTTCTCTGGTGAATATTGTGATTGGGAATGTCTTTTCCATTTGAAATCAGTGTGGAGATTGTAATTTGCTTCTTAAAAGAAGTCTTTCCACACGTACCCATGCTTTTGTGCCTTCAGAAAAGGCTAATAGCTTTGCGCTGAATATGCGACGTATTGGTTAGGGCCTGTTTGGGCTCAACTAAGATTCATTATTTAAGATAAAAGTTGGTTTGATTCAACCACTCATCAGTATCATGCAGGACATGGGTCCTTTTCATTTCTCTGCTCCCTTTCTTTTCCTTCTGAGAGACACTAGCTGCTCTCACGGTCGTAAGGATGCCTGCCAACCCCAATTAGGGCTACATATCTTGTCCACATATAGAAGGGAGAAGGAAAAAGACAAAAAGGAAGTTTCTGGAAGCTGTCTCAGAATAGTGAGGCAAGTTTCCAGCAAACACCTTCTCAAACATCATTGACTGGACTGGGTTACACACCTGTCTCTGATGGGAAGGTCGTAGTGGCTGAGGGGACGGTGCTGGTCAGCTCAGGTTGACCCCACTCCCCGTCCTCACACCTTCCTTGCATTGCAAAGGATATAATGCAGCAGCAAACAAGTCATTATCATACTGAGATTTTTGTGGATGAAGGTGTGTGTGTTTTATTAGAAATTTGTTTAGGAATTCATTGCCAGCTGTCTATGAGGAGGTGGGTGTAGGGAAGAGTTGGTATAGTAGTGACTGTTACAGCACATAATAAAGCAGTTGGCTATAATTAACATTATAAAAGCTAAACACTGGCACATTCTAGCTCGATGAGGAGCTTTAGGCCTTTGATTATGAAACAAGATTAGCTCCTTGAATCTCATCCTCAGTGTCATCCATTTGTGGTCCTAAGTCTGTAGTCAGAGAATGTAGAAACAGCTTGTGCCAAGTTAATTCTATGACGGCCACTTCCCCATCAGGTATACTAAATAGGTGTTCACTGGAATGTTTGAAACCTCCACAAGCTCAGCCCTTATTAACAGAAGGTCCTTGCTGCAACTGAATGAGTATCATATTAACAAGAATGCCAGAATAGTGCTCTGTTTTACAAGTAAAAGTTCTGGAGAGATACCCGGCGTTGAACATAAAGCAAAAAGAGTACTGGAGAGTGGTCAGGAGGAAGACACACACACCCCACCGTTCCCCTGCACCCTGCAGCCATGACTCTATTAACAAAAGTTGTGGTTTTTGTAGATATCTTTATCATGTTTGTTGTCTACAGTTCCGATCTAACCCAGTCAACACTCACTAGTACATACGGCTGTTAATAATTCAGGTATTAAGACAGCTCTAAGCTGAACCTGAACCAACTTTAGTGATTTTAAAACCAAAGGTAGACATTTAGAACTTAGGTATGTTTGGATCAGCTTTTCTTCAACCATTATACTTTCCTGCAGGTAGAAGAGCTTAAAGAATACTACATTATATGTACATAAGCTGCTCTGGCATATAACTCATAAAGATGTGTAATCCATTAAAATGGGAGTAATTTTTTTAGTTTGAATGTAATTATTGTCTGTTTCATCTATATAGATTTTGTTACCCTAGAACATCCCATTTAATTACTTGTGTGAAGATAGTTTGCTAGAAAAAGAATCAAAATGTTTAGGGATTAATATTTAGTCTAATTCAGTCTCTTTTGCTTTGGATGTACCCTCAAGCCTATCTCCCAAAAAGCATGAATTCATAAAGAAAGCCAGGCTTGAACTCAGTATCGCCTCTCCCCCCTTTTCTCTTCGTTTTGGCATCTTGTATGTCAGAATGTTTTTAAGTTTATAACTTTGAAAATACTGAAGTATTTCTTATTTCACTAGATTGGCAGGGTTTAGTGGCTCTTGTGACTTAGGTTAAGAGGAGCAGTGACTCTCGGGATGTAAGCAGCAAGTAAGCCTGCTCCTTTGTGTTTACGAACGCCCCCCTTTCCTAACTCCCCTCACCTCTTCAGTCTGAGGACTCCATCGCTTCTGTGTGAACACGGAATTTCAGGGGATGGCAGTCAGCTTCTGTCTCTCCCTGGGATCCCAGCTAATCCAGCTGATGACAGTGCAGTGCAGCAGCCGTGTCCGAGGGGCCTTGGCCTGGAGATTTCAGTCGAGGACCATCCAGTCAAGTGAAGCAAACAACATTTTTCATTTACCCTGTTCCTGGAGCTGCTGCTGCTTAGAAATTGCCATGCAATTTAAAAATGAAAAATGTTTCATCTCTCATGATCCCAATTTCAAATGGTTAGGAATGTGGGCCAAGTATTTTCCCAGAGATTCGTGAATTTTTCCCAGTTGTCCTACCTCGTTTGCCTGATATAGGGAGGCAATCTGGGGTATGTCTCTATTATTCCCCCATGCCCACTGCCTCGCTCTCCACCCCTGTTCACCCTTTTTCTTTTTCTCCCAAGATGGAAAACTCTACTCGGCCACAGTGACTGACTTCCTTGCCATCGATGCAGTTATTTACCGGAGTCTCGGAGACAGCCCGACCCTGCGGACCGTCAAGCACGATTCAAAATGGTTGAAAGGTGAACAAACAGAAGAAGAAACGGGGGAGGGAGGAAGATACATGTCTTGAGGGAGATTTAAAGCCCTGAAGGACCAGACTGTAGTTTCATTTTAGTAATGGCTTCTGACAGACAGGAAGGTGCAAATTGTGCCTTTTGTCTCAACTGATTTATTTACCTCCCTCTTTCACTTCCCATGAGTTTCTGAAATATTAACAAAACTACCAATGCCCCTACAATAGAATACATTACATTCATCTTTCCCTGTCTCAAACTCTCATTTCAGAGTCCCACATGAAAAGAATTGAACATTTCATTCATAAAGGGGAGCAGGGGATTGGAGGTGGTGGGGAACAGGAAAAAAGCTCTTCATAACCCTGTATGAGTCAGGGCTGAGAAGGAGATGTGTACGAAATCCTTTCTGTAATATGGGCATTCCATTGTGGAAAATAAAATTACAGAGATATGCAAAACTCATTAAGTCTTCATTGTTGGTTGCAACCAGTTCTGAAATACATAATTTGTAGGCTCGAACGCTTTCTGAAATCACCAGCCTTTGCACATGTGAGATCATTAGAAATGGTTAGTGTTAACCAAATGCCTAATGGCCCTACACTTACAATTAATAACATGTCACTGGTTGCAACTGATTAAAATTCTTTTAACTGTGTGATTTGTCTCTAATTAAAGTTTCCAATTTGTCCACAGAACCATACTTTGTACAAGCAGTGGACTATGGAGACTATATCTACTTCTTTTTCAGGGAAATAGCAGTGGAATACAACACCATGGGAAAAGTAAGCAGGGGTGGGGTGGGGGGTGTCTCTCTTTTGGACCAATGTTGTTATAAGTGTCCTGAAGTAGGAGCCATAAATCTAAAGACGAGGCCATCATTTTGAGAAGATCCAAGGATTAGCAGCAGTGAAACATCATGCTGCCTCAAAGCCCTGTATGCTTTCTCATTATAGTAACAGAGTACAGGGAACATCTTAAATATTTCTTCTGAAAATGTGACAAACAGATATTTGGTAATTCCATTCTGAGTTTTGAGCATGTTGAGAGGTAGTTTCCAGGTACACTCAACAGCTTCATCTTTTTCATGAGTTGCTCCACCCAGAGAGTAGATATCCAGTATCTTTAAGCAAACTGAGAGTAGTGAATTTTACCTTTATTAAATAAAGCAAAAGAATACCTAGGAGATGTCCATTTCAGTTGTTATTACCAGAGAACAGATCAAGGTCACTAAGTGAGAGGGCACAGATTCAATGCCAGGGTGGCTTGCAGAACTGGAGGAATTCAGAGTATGAGATTCAAGGCCCAGAGGCAGCTAGTGAGAATGCCAGAGATGGTGCATACAAAGTGTGCTTTTGTTTGAGGAAATAAAAAGCTAAGCAGTCTGTATGGAAATGAGTTTATGTGGCTGAGAGCTGATCCCTGAAGGATTTATGGCTCTGTATTAAATGGCACAGCCTTATCTTTTAAAACATGCTGTTCCAATGCTGAGGTTTTCCTTCTTGGAGGGAGGGAGGGTACTGATTTTAGAAACACAAGATTAAATTAAGCACCTTGTTGTTCTGTTTCTATTTTCAAAGAAAGGGAATTTCTACTAAGGTCTCCTCGAAAAGTGAGTGCATTTCATTTTCCCTGTGTGTTTCATCTCTGCAGGTAGTTTTCCCCAGAGTGGCCCAGGTTTGTAAGAATGACATGGGAGGGTCGCAGAGAGTCTTGGAGAAACAGTGGACATCTTTCCTTAAGGCTCGCCTGAACTGCTCAGTTCCCGGAGACTCCCATTTTTATTTCAACATACTCCAGGCTGTTACAGATGTGATTCGCATTAATGGCCGCGATGTTGTCCTGGCAACCTTTTCCACACCTTATAACAGGTAACCATGCCCTGGCTGTGCTGACCTAATCAGTTCTTCCTGGCTTCTTTTTCCCAGGGGCTGTCTTCTAATACACAAGATTCACAGCTGATGGAAAAATTGCTCTTCACTCTTTGTAGCTAAAATGCACTTAACACTCAGTTTTCATCAACATATTCAGAGTCATTTATAAGCATTATTAGATTAGGATTTTAGGGAAAGTATTGTAATTAGGTAAGTTATAACAATATCTTCTAATTACATGCCTGGCATATAAACACCATTATTTCCCAATCCTTCCAATAAGCCTGGAAATGAAGACTGTTGCCCTTTACACTTGAGAAAACTAAATTCAATTATATTACCTGGTCAAGGTAGTCGATAGAAAGAAGAGGCAGCTTCAAACTCAAGAATGTGGCTCCTTTCTCTCCTAGGTCACATACTATTCTGTTTGACTTTTCTTACTGATAACTTTTACAGTAAATTTATTTAAGTGCTCCACAGTGAAGGTTAGGATCCAGATGAGTCCACCTTGTACCCCACCTAAGACGCCCTGGTTGTAATCCTGTCGGAGGGGCCTGGACCCCAATGACAGCACCACGGCCTGACTCTAGAGGGCTCAAAAGAGGACTTCTAAGTTATCAAACCTGGAAATGCTGAGTGTCAGCCTGTTTATTCCTATTTTGGTATTTTTTAAGTTAAGACTGAGCAATTAAATAATACGCCAATGACTGTTCCTGGGGCAGAGGGAATGTACGGAGTGTAAAGGATGGAAGGAAGGAGGGCATTCGCATTCCCTGGTACTCAGCTCTCTCCTAGCACTGCTGTGAAAATGATCATAACTCTGGGCGTGGTCGTGAAATTTAAATACATTTCCTGTATTCGCATTTCCATGTAGAATTTGGATGCTCCATATTATCTTTCTTTAGGAATACAGTTTTATTTTGGATTATACTTTTCACAAAGACTCTTAAGAACTCGATGAGCACCTCGATGACAGGCACACTCATGATGAGACGGGAGGGCAGCACTCGAAAGAAATGGGTCACAATTGGGTCGAGTCCAGAACAGAGAGCAAGCTAAAGGATGAAATAATATTCCTTAATTATGCAGAGGTCAAAAGTTCCCCACTGAAGACGTACGAGAATATGAAACCATCTTACAGCAAGAAGTACTCCGTGAGATTTAAGTACGCTTTAACCATCTGTAGGGATTTTTAGACTCGACAATAGAAAAGACACAATAATTCAGGCCTTGACTGTTCATACTTCATATCTAGAATCATTGAAAAAATGATGTCTTTGTATATGGGAACGCAGGGGCTAGTGGAATTTCAGAGTACACTTCTGGTTTGTTTGTTTTCTGAGGAGGGTGAGTTACTCTCTGATTACAATATAGTAGTAGATGACTGCATATTACACATACTCCATTTAAAGTATTTTCTTTGAAGGCCCCTAGGAAACATCCAATTATTGCATGCTTATGCAGTCTTAGAAGTATATTTGTTCAATAAGATCAGAAAATGGTAAAAATGGACACACCCATTTTCATCTATAAAGTAGAGTCCCTCTTTGGTTTTTTCTCCCTCTAGTTTCACTCCTCTCCACCCCGTCCTCCGCTCATGCAAACCTGGCCACTGTCGGGTTGTTTCAAACCCTTCAGGCGCTCCTCTTTGCACTGGGCGTAATCCTCCGTTCCTTGGAATGGCAAACCCCCTCAAGATCTGACCCATCTCCTCCTCCGCTGGCACAGACTTTCTGAACATGATCAGTCTTGAACATGCCATGTTTGCTCATGTCCTGTTCTCTTCCAAGTCACCTGTACACCCACTGTCTGTTTGCCCATTGAAACCCTAAGAATGCTCCAAGTCTAAGCTCAAGTCACTTCCTGTGAGACCTTGTGCATAACTCTTTAAATATTGCTCTTAACAGATTGTCCTGGGCTAATTTATTATCACCGTTGTTGTTATTTGCATGCACACGGAACTGTGAGTCAACCGAGGACAGTATTCTGTTATTTATTGAGCATTTACTGCTTGAGATTAGGAATTCCATAACTAAAGGTTGACTGAACAGCAGGTGGGAAGAAAGATGAATGAAGAAAAGATGAAGGGAAGGAGGCAGGGAGTACAGTAGGGAAGAAGAGAGGGTGTCACAAGTGATTTGGGAAGATTATAAAATCCTAGGGTGTCTTCAGTTATTACAAGGTACTTCATAAAATAATTAAATATTTTTCCTATTTTTCTTAATATTTAAAATAAGTATGTATACCCGTTACTTTTAGGAAAGGGAGTTGTGAAGTATGTTATAAAATTAAGTAATGCCAGGGTTCTAAAATTTCAAAACAAATGGGGATCGCTGTCTTATATACGCAATTCTGTAAACAATGTATGTATGTGTGTGTGGTGTATGTGTGTATACAGCTTTTAAAAATTTACTACTATTAATTTTAAAATACTTTAAAATTCACTCTGCCACCTTGTTTTAAATAAGGTTTCTAATTTTTCCTCTATTTCTTGCTATACTTATTTTTCAATAATTGTTATATGAAATTTAAAATGGCATAAAGTCTTCTTATTATTTATGAAGCAATTTCCATATCCTTTCAACATTTGCAAAATCCAGACTAAATCATCCTCTCTGGGCTGGGCGATGCTCCCACACGGCAAAGCGCTGAGCCCTGCCCTGGTGCCTGGGCTGTGCACTGGCCCACAGCCTCAGAGCCTGATTCCAACTCTTAGCCAGCTGGTGCCTGCAATTTATTGGATGAAAATCAAGGAACAACCATAGTCAAAAATAAATGTGGGTTCAAACAGTACACCCAGATGAATGAATTATTCATGCCTCTCACCACTGATGAAAAAAAAAATCCCTAAGTCCTTCCAGGAGTGCCAGGCAAGAATGCAATTACAGGTAGAGATTACCGTCATTATTATTATTTAGCCCTTAATAGAGCACTTTATTTGCAAAGTGTTGATGCTTTACAGACTTAAATTGTTCAGTCTTATGCAAATAAACAGGAAGTAAAAACTGTACAGTGACTAAAAATATTCATGGGTTTTGCACACATTCATTCTCACCCCTGGCGTCCTTGGCTTGCGGTGCCAAATCCAAAGAAGCAGTATGTGGACAGTGGAGGCACTTCTACTTCAAACTGTTACCAACATTAAAAGGTGTAGAATATGTTGTGAAGATTTTTTGGGGGGTTGTTGACTGATAATTGGTACCAGGGGATTCATGAAACTTCAAAATCACCAGTTCAACCACTCTTCCTTTATAAACAAAAGCAGTTCCAGAAGACAGAAGAGGTTCTTTCTCTTTATGAGTTTGCTATAACTAGCCCTTTCTTTAGGGCCACTGATGAAAATTTGATTCACAGGAATATTCTCTTTATGCACTAGGATTCCTTACATTCATTTTTCAGAATACGAACTTTAAATGCAACTGCCTGTAATAGGGAAGTTTCTTTAAAGTACGTTTTGCACGCTCTACGTGCCCCTGTCGCATGAGTAACACTGTGTGTGAAATGCTGTGTTGCAGCATCCCTGGGTCTGCGGTCTGTGCCTATGACATGCTTGACATTGCCAATGTTTTTACTGGAAGATTCAAAGAACAGAAGTCTCCAGATTCCACATGGACACCAGTTCCTGATGAGCGAGTGCCTAAGCCCAGGTACATGCCGATACTTATATGGCTATTTTGAACTCCTAGAAACGGTACAGCTTGCTCCTCTGATAATGAACATCTTACAGACTGTACACCAGTGTCCTCCATGCTAGCTGTACAGGTAGAAATGCCAGAACAACAGAAAGGCCGATGAGGTCATTTGCTTTCATCCACTTAAGCAAAATTCAGTTACCTACATTATATTTAAAACAATGACTCTCTTGTCTTTTGCTTAATCTGTGGTTTATCCAACGTAATCCTAGGATGAATAGAACCATCTCAGCCAGCTAGTTTCCATGATCTATAGTTGAGGAAACTAAGGCCCAGAGAGGTATAAAGTGTATTGTGCAAACTCAAACAGCTGGATACATTTCCACCACTCCTCCCTGCTTCCCTTCAATTTTATAAAGACTAATGTCTTTAACCCTAATAAAATATGAAATATAATGGTGTTCCCTGGATTTTTTGATCAGGTTGGATCAGAACTGAGTCAAGACTCAGGCCAAGAGCAAGAAGAAACCATAGGTGCAATGGGCCATTAACATGTCTCTGGTCAGCCAGGTTGTGGTCAGTTTTGGGTCCAGACACAGTCCAGATTCCCCTCTTCCCAAAATATGCCCCACAGTTGCCTTTGTTGGGAACCTGTTGTCCAGAGACAATCCAGAGACCTCTCGGTCTTCTGTAATCTCCCTCAAATCTTCACACTAAAGCTGTTAAGTCACTCTTTTTAACTGCGACAGGAGAAGACTGTCCCCAACCCAGCGCTTGTCCTCTTTATGTGGCACGTACCAAGCACCATCATTACAGCATTTGCAATCTAAGTTACACAGAAACATCCCTGCATGCTTGGCTTCCTCCACTGAATTTTTGGGCCTCTGAAAAGCAGCCTAATGTCTTAAGTTTTTTGGTTTCCAACTACCTCCTCCAACCTCCAGTGCCCCACAGAAAATACCTAGCCATTTAATTGAATTAAGTTAGATAATGTGAACCACTGTACCCAGGAGAGGAACCCTTATGGTTTATCTGTCTTCTTCATCTGAATTATCTGACATGTGCATACTCCATTACTTATGGAGAGCAGGTTAGGTGCAAAAAGCACACTCTGGCAAAACTTCAGATAGATTTTCTAAGTCAATGTCTGGAATTGTTAGCTATCTTCTAGGTAAGCAGGAAGGGGAATTAGGCCTCAGGGCTCAGGTTTCAGGGGGAACTTGTATATGTTGCCCTTGGTGTGGAAGATGGTGTTAGCTATGGCCAGGAAACATACTTGAAGTGATTTTCTACTATTGGAAATGTGTTTACCCTCATCTTTCCAAGTGCTTGCCTGGCCCATCTTGCAGACCTCAGGATCCTTTCACAGGGCCGGCCGGGCAAGTGCCATGAAGCAGCATGTGCGAGGGGCTAGACTGTGCTGTTGCTATCAGGGTCTAATTTCCATTCCAACACCAGCAGGCAAACCATGTATCTCAAGAGGATTAGTGGCAGTGTTTTCCTCATCGGACTTTACTGAAATGTCCCTCGACTCCTGAAACCTTGTAGAAACAAATTTCATGTTATAAAGAAATGACCTTTCAGGAGGAACTCTTCAGTGTGATTGGGTTTTTATACGTGCCCAAATCAAACAAGAACAAACGCATCACTAAAAAACAAAATACAAATTGGAAAAGTCAGCTTAATTCTCTCCTTCTCTGGGGCAAATGCCTCAAGAACATCTCGCCGGGTTTTAGGACACAGACAACAGTCCTTGAGACGTGTGCAAACCATACACTCCCCCACTTGTTTCAAGCTCCATCACTGTTTATGGGATTTGTTTGTGCTTCTGGGTGGAAGCCAAGCTGCCCCCAGCAAGGCTGAACTGCCCTGGCTGAGGCTCCTCTATGGAATGAGGGGGTGTGGAGGAAATCTAAGCACATTGTATTTGGTGGCATTCTGCATTGTTCAACTTCCTCCTGTCAGCCTACAGTGCATTCTCCTCCATGCCAGATGCTTACAGAAGCAGTTCATTCAAAGAATCTGCCATAAGGCATGAAATGAGCTCCCTCCCTTTCTTTCTTTTTCTAAGATTTTATTTATTTTTAGAGAGAGGCTAAGGGAGGAAGAAAGGGAAATATTGATACACTAGAGAAACCTAGGTTATGTTAGTTGCCTCTCTTGCATACCCCCACCTGGGGATCTGGCTCACAACCCAGGCTTGTTCCCTGACTGGGAATCGAAGTGGCTACCTTTGGGTTTGCAGAATGATGCTCAACCCACTAAGCCACACCAGTCAGGGCCCTATGTTTTTCTTTTTTAGGCCAGGTTGCTGCGCTGGCTCATCCTCCTTAGAAAAATATGCAACCTCTAATGAGTTTCCTGATGATACCCTGAACTTCATCAAAACACACCCGCTCATGGATGAGGCCGTGCCTTCTATCATCAACAGGCCGTGGTTCCTGAGGACGATGGTCAGGTGGGTATCAAGCATACTCTGTCCTAAGTGGAGCTTCCCTTCTACATCTTATGCTCACCTCAGTGGATCATGTTTAGAAATGCCACAGACATCTTCTCTTACCATGCACACTGATTCAGCTATGAAATGCTAGTGGGTCAGGTGGATGCCCCCAAACCCACCTAACCACATCCCCAGTGAGAAGAGTTTGGGTGTTTCCGGGTTAACTGGACACTATCAGCAATTAGAGGAAACAAAGATATTTCCTTCCAGGTTGGCCCTTTAGTCCGATCTGTGCAAGAGTAGGGGAGTGGTGAAAGAGAATCAATCAATGGATGGAGATACCTGTTTGGTTGCATATGGTTGCAAAATGAGTTGCAGATTCCATCCAGGCATTGTACCTGGGTTGTTAACTGTCAAATGGTGCATGGACAAAAGGAGGATTTGGACAAATATACCAGTGTGAAGGCTCATACTTCAGCATTTGTTATCTGAAGTGGCAGCCAACAGAGACTGGATAGCTGAGCTGAAATCTGTGAAAGTGCTAAAAACCCCTCGTTTATATTTAGAGCTTATTTCCAAACAATTTAACAGGCCTTCCCTCGTACCATCCAGCTGTGGCAGACATCAAACAAAATGTTAATTAACTTTATCATCATTTTTAAACTGTACCTTTATTGATAGATGTTAAAGTATTATAATGGCTCTTGCCTATAAGATGGAAACAGTGTGACCCGCATGGGGATCCATGCTTCCTGGCACCTGCCATGGCACTTAGGACCAGTAGGTGTCTGTGGAGTACTGAATGGCCGAGGGGATTCAGAGAAAGAGAGTGCCCAACAGGACTTGTCCCAGACATGTGACGAGATGGATGCCCTTCACCTTTGCTTTACATGGACTTTGTTTGGCTGGCACACCCTTCTGAAGTCTCAGTCTTCCTGCATATAATTGAAAAGCTTTCTGACCTGGCACTTTGTTGATGAGGCTTTACACCTCAGAAGAACTATGAAAAATGGTAGCCATTGCTTTTCTTTCCAATGTTTAATGACATGTTAAATGAGTTCCCTTATTTCTTCCCCTCTTCAGGGGAGACATTAGCTTTTCCTTGCTGTTCATGGAAGGGGTCGTTGCTGAGTGGTTTCAGATGGTTATGGCTGTCTATTTATTATGTAACTTGGCCTCTGCACACCATACCTCCCCTCTCCCCTAGGAGCCACACTAATGCTCTGCATATGGCAATAACGTACCAGAACAGCTTGAGAGTGTTATTCATATGCACATACTCCTCTTAAGGTTATTGCTAGAAAGCAATGTCACAACTGTTTGAAGTAGAAAAGGGGACACTTTAATGACAGACCAACAAAGAGATTAAAAATGCAATCCTGTCATTTTAGGTACCGCCTCACCAAAATCGCGGTGGACACCGCCGCTGGGCCATATCAGAACCACACTGTGGTTTTCCTGGGATCAGAGAAGGGAATCATCTTGAAGTTCTTGGCCAGAATAGGAAACAGTGGTTTCCTAAATGACAGCCTTTTTCTGGAGGAGATGAGCGTATACAACCCAGAAAAGTATGTAGAATGTTTGGTCCTTTCTTAGTAATTATTTGTTATGTTATTGTGATCCCTTTCTTTCAGAGACAATCATGGCAGACTTAGGTTTTATGCATGTTTAGGTGGCTTTTAATATTATTTGTAAAAATCTTTTGATACACTAAACACATTTCCTCCTTACCAATAATGTATGTATTTCTAGAGATACACACATGTGTGTTTGTGTGTATGTGTGTGATGTGTGTGTGCATGCATAAGGATCTGCTTCACCTTCAGCTAGATCGGATTAAGAGATCCCTTTGTGGGCCGGGAGGTGAGGTATCGGTGGTGGCAGGAAAGAGAACTGACCCAGGAGAAAATTTTAATGATATTGTTATCCTGCCCTATAAAATTAGGTGCAGCTATGATGGAGTAGAAGACAAGAGGATTATGGGATTGCAACTGGACAAAGCAAGCAACTCTCTGTATGTTGCATTCTCCACTTGTGTGATAAAGGTTCCCCTTGGCCGGTGTGAACGACACGGGAAATGTAAAAAGTATGTACCTTGCCTCATTGACCATTATGAGGTGTTTAGAAAGGAGTTCTAGGTAGCTCACGGTCATCCTCTTCCTACAGAACCTGCATCGCCTCCAGAGACCCATACTGCGGCTGGGTAAAGGAAGGAGGCTCATGTGCCCACCTGTCACCTGGCAGCAGGTAAGGTACCCACGGTATGGGAAAGTGTAAAATGCTATACATTCTCTATACGCATTGTGCTCACACATATCACCCCACTCAGCCACTGTCCTTCCTTCTCCCATTTCATAGAACACCCCAATATCACATGTGGCAGATTTCCAATTGATTAATCATCCATCCTCAGGCTGATTAAAAACACAAAGAGAAGAAACACGGTGTGTTCTAAGTGTTCCCTGGAGAGAGAGACAAGGAGGTGCAAGCCTTAATCATTGCGATTCGACAACAGCGGAGAAAAGGAGCAGTTGGATACCAATTAGATTAGTGATATGGTCTGTCCAGGCCTCACAAATCTGGCTCCTCTAATTGACCATACAAGGCCGAGAAGAAATTGCGGAACATTTGTTAAGCGATGCATTTGTACTGCAAACATGTTGTATACATCCAATAAATCTTCTGTGCTGAAGAACAGTGACCCTATTTATTACTCACTAGGTAGTCAATTCTTGGCAGCTCTCCAGCAGGTCAGCTATATTGGGACAGTCTGACACGCCTGTGATTTGGGCGCTTAAAATTGTTACTCAGTCTTTAAGTGCTTAGATGGTATTAGTTAAAAGGTTTATGTTTTTACTCCAGTGGATGTGAAATCCAAATAACATTGGAAAAACATTCCGTGTATGTCCTTGACAGGTTATGGCCACTCAAGGAAGGTGCCATATGGCAGCGCAGTTCTTTCTTAGCCAATTCTTTCAGCTCCCCCAGATCCAAGGGGGGAACGGAATGGCCCTCCCATCGCTCTGAATCTCCTCTCCCCTTTTAGAGCAGCTAAGCAAAGAGACAGAAGGGCATTTCATGTCCACCACCCACATGACACAGAGGAGGGAAAGGATCCCTGTAAGCAGGGCTGGCGATAACTCAAAGTCTGACCTGAAATTCTGACCAAAACAAAGGGCTGACTTCTATGTATTATTACATCGGCTTTACAAGTAGCAGTAGAGACATACTACAGTGCTAGCACTTTGCGTCTTTTCATGGGACCTCTTGACGTGGAGGGGGAAGGATCACAAAGCACAGAGAGGAAAGCTAAGGCATGACCTGTGTCCTTTCTAGACTCAAAATGTAACCAAAGGAAATAAGACTGATTTTTAAAAATCATTTCTAAATTAACATATAAACTTCAAATTTGTTCCTTTAAAGATCTACATACATATTTCTCAAAACATCTACATGAATATTGCTCAAAAAAGTGGACAACTTTCCTTGGAAGGAGGTCTTTGGGGCCTGCTGAATACTGGCTTTCATTACTACTAGAAATCTTTATCCTTTGAGGATGAATTTGATGTTTTAAAACAGTAAAAAAATTAGCAAACAAACATAGTAAATTATTAGATGAAGGAGTGAATCTCAAAATAGTTTTCCTGTATGGCTCATAAATAAACTCTGAAGGCAGTTGCAAAATAGGAGTTTTAATTATGTTGTGGGAAGCAGCACAGGTTCATCCCAAAAGGACTCTACCCTTTTGGATGATTCCAGCGTGCTTATGTTAAAAACTAAAATACATATCATGATTAGTCTCGTTAGTATTGCATAGCTTATACAGCCCAGCACTGACCGAGTGGACTGGAGAGAAGGGGGGGGGGGTTCCGACACGAGCTTCACACTCTTGAGGGCTGGGAGTAGTGAACAGAACACACCTGGGCGGTCTCAGCAACACACACCTCCAGATCCTCTCATCGGGGCCCCACATTTCCACTGGCCGTTTGTACCTTTTAACACTTCGTTATATAAGTTGTTGCTAAGCAAGGAGATAGATAAAAGTTTAGGAAGGCAAGAGTCGGAGTGAAAGAGAAAGTAGAGAGGAAAACAATTTATTTTTAATTTATAGACTTCTATATTGTTTATAACGGTATTTTTTAACATTTAAATGTTTAAGAAATGATCAGGGAATCAGAGTAAAAGAGGGATCTAAATAATGCACAAACTAATTAACTCCTGAATAATATCTGAATTAACTGCTTAAACCATGGCTTCTCTTGGAGATTCTTATACAGAATACTCATTTCTATAAATTTCAGAGATGAATCGTCAAGCTGTTATATACTTACTTTTTTGCACATGCCACTCAATTTGTCAAATGAGTTAGTTGTTGTAATGAACTAAACCAGAAGAGTGACTCGCATTTTTGAATTTATTTCTGTTTTTCTTCTCCTTCCTTTTCTGAAGACTGACTTTCGAACAGGACATAGAGCGTGGCAACACAGAAGGCCTAGGGGACTGTCACAGTAAGTTAAAGCTTTTTGTCCACATTTATCTTTGGGCGGAGACGACTTCTCGGATGGCCTGGAAACACTGCCCTGCACGTGGGACCGAGTACGGCTGGCGCCGAAATCTGCATAAGTAACGGAAACCGTCTTCCAAATATCAGATAAAGAAAAGTGTGTGTTTTAAAGCCACCGCAGTTGCTATAAATGCTGGCACCTATTTCATTACTGTACTGCTGTGGAACAAATTCACTCTATAAGATATTAATTATAACAGAAGAGTAAGTTCTATCTGCATCTTCATTTTTAAAAAGCCATTTTTGTTGCTTTTTAAAATGTGCTGCTACATTGTAATTTTTAGCCAAATAATAAAAAGATTAGGCATTATACTCTAGCTTTTTAACTGAGTGGTGGAACTGTTTCATCTTTCTTGAACATACACATTAAAAAAGTAATTATTTTTTAAATTAGATTTATGTCTGTTAACACATGCAGTAGAAAAAACTTTTCAAAAATAACCCACTAAGTACAAAGTGACTCAAAAATAACCTTTTCGTAGAAATTAACTTATGCTAATCTCAGAGCTCATTTCAAAAGTCACTAAAACAGTAACATTATAAGTAGAACTTCACGGAAAGGATCCTGGTTGTCCTGTGAGCTGATTAATACCGAAATTCTCTTGAAAACACTAATGTCCTTCAACTTTCTACCTTATATTTTTATAGAGATGAGATATAATCAACTACGGAAATAAGGCAGCCTTATCTCCAAATTCTTTGCCATATATTGTTTTGTTTGCAAATGTTATATATTGGCAAAAGTTTATTATTCACACATAAAATTTAATGAGTTAAGAAATCATTGTAGGACACAGTGTCATTGCCAGAAGACCTGTGTTACTTCTGTGCAGTGAAACAGTTCGATCTGTGGGTCTTAATCACTTGGGTACCTTAATGCTCCATTTTCAGCAGAACAGATTTTGGTTTATATGTGTTTCTTTGTAAGTGAACTTAATTAGCTAACATCATATTTTTATGATCTGGTGGTCTCGGCATCTGTAGAGAACTGGGGTGTTGATTTGGATTTCATAGGTAAATGTATGAAAAAAATGTAAAAATGGTCAATACCTCCATCACGTGTCCACTACACCAGTAAGCTCGCACCACACCTATGTCCTTGGCAGAAAAGCCTAAGGAAGCCTCCATCTCTAGCACAGGGGAGACCCTCAGGTCCCAAGCCAGTGATTTACTGTTTAATCTCAGCAGTCAAGGCTCTGTGTTTTCATGTGCTGCCTAACCTTGAATCCCATCCCTGCTGAGGCACTAAGAGTGCCCGTTCCAGGCAGGAGGTGAGGCTGACCTGACCCTCTGCTGCCTTGCCTAGCAGCTTCTCAGCAACCTGTGCTCCTGCTGGAGTGTGACCTACTTCAACTAGGCAAACCTCCTCACTGATAGGCACTCAGAGGGTTTAGATAACTGGTGCACAAGGACTCTTTAACAGGATTTTCAGGGGAAACAAGGAAATCATAAAGAGCCAGTGTCAGGGGCTGAGTAGCAGGATGAGTGAACCGGTGTCCTGACTCAGACACACGGTACACCCAGTATGTTGCCTGAGAGTGTGATTACTTTTATTTTTGTTTTTAATTACCTAACTGAAAACCCTGCTGAGTTCAGAACATTGCAATGAACTGGACCATCCCTTACAGCATGGTGATTAGGATGGAATGAAAGAACGTAAAAAAGAAACAAAGATACTTTGTTATTTTCTTACAAATCCCCTAAGTGCAATGAATTTTTATTTTTTTATTTTTGTAAATGAAACACTTTTATTCACTTTGGACAGAAGACTGTTGATATCATAGACTGATACTCATTTTGTACTTGGATACAATCTGCTGTTCCTTAGGTATAGTGATTAAAAGTACTTTCTAAGTGTCCTGATGTCACTTACTTTATCCACATATGTGTCCCTCAGTATAGAGTAGGGCTTAAGTTCTCAGAAACACATATAATTGCAGTTACCGTTTCTTGACTAACTCTTGTTTTTTCTCTGTCTCTTGGCAACAAAAGCAGTGACTGAGAAAACTCACTTGGGGAAGAGATGGGGGTATGAAATTGGATGGAAAATAAAACATCTCATATTACAAAGCCAAAATTAAAATGTATTTACTTAGTATTGGGTACCATATGTTATCATAGTCCTGTATTAGTTCATTCCCACTTACTGTGCGAGTCACACTACGCACGCATTAAACATAAGTAACCTCCTCCTCCCTTTTGTCTTTCAGATTCCTTCGTGGCGTTGAATGGTAAGGAAGATATTACTCAATTAATTATCACTGAAAATCTATTTAGGAAATCCTGTTTCACTAATCCTCTTCAGCATTTTCAAACCTTTGTTTTCTTTTAATTTTTTTATTCTCATTATTTTTTATAGACATTTCAACTCCTCTACCAGATCATGAAATGTCTTACAACACAGTATATGGTCAGTTTGTGGATTTCTTTTTTTTTTAAATTATTCAAGCCACTCACCCTGTGGTAGTTTATAGTTTTCATTCCTAAACACCATGGACCAGAATCTTTGTTACTTCAGGGTCCCAATTCACTAAAATTATAATTTCATGATGCCATAAAATCACTACTTGTTTTTGATGTACGAGACTGAGTCCTACAGTGTAATCCCCACAATGTGAAATATGCCAACTGAAGGAATTTGGTGAATATATTTAATGAGTTCGTGAGGGAGAAGAAATTACCTTTGGACATAAGTATATCCAAGATAAAAAAAAAATAGTACTTATAACTTATAGGCCATAGCTCTTTAACTGATAGAGTGTAACATTCCCAAAATGCAAACTTTTGGGACAATACATTCTACAGGGGAAAATCTATGCAGGGTGAACACAGTGAGTTCTTACTAGGCAAAACTTTCCAATGTAGCATGATATTGGCCATCGGAATTTAAGTTCACGCAGAATGAGAATATTTAGATGCGTTTTCATCAAGATTTCTTTAGAATGTGGACAAGGAAAAGTGGCACAGTACACGGGACAGGCAAACGGGAGTTACCCTATTGTTCCTGCTCTGAAATACACAGACGCTCGACTGAACAAAGCTATTATGTCCATAAACAGAATATTCTGAGCTCTTTTTAAGAAAGGTTGAAATGTGGTTGAAATGTTTCATTCCCATTTCTTGAAATTCCTCCAGATATTTATTAGGGTAAACTCTTCATGTGTTTTTAAAATATAAAGTGAAAAGAAGGTAGGTGGTAAATTTACGCTTATGCATTACAATGGGAACTACAAGGTTCACTGATATGCAGACATTTTATAGTTTTTGTATTTAAGAACAGTAACAGTTCTGGGACAGTCTTTTAATGTAGAAGTAGGTAAGAAAGGAAGGGGAAAAATAAAGAAAAGAATAAAATAGAAAAGAAAAGAATAAAATAGGAAAGAAAAGAAAGCCAGGTGGATTTAGGATGCAAAGAAATGGTTCAGGGTGGCGACAGGTGTGTCTCACAGCTCTATGTAAACTCTCATGCAGTGTGTCTAATTAGCATAAATAAAAAGCCTCTCTGAAAGTCCTAATGACTGTCTTACAAGCTGGAAAACAGTGCCTGGTTTCTCCTGACTGTCCTCCCGTGAAGTGAGGCAGTGTGGAGTAGATGAGCCCACAGAATTCATCCACCTTTAACATTCTCTCATCTGTGATTCAAGCCAGAATATTAAACACCAACTACTGGGAGGAGAAATTCTCAGGAGGCAAATGTCATGTAGCTTAGTTTGTCCTTCAGAAAGAGAACCACTTAGCATCTGCTCTTCTACAATACCATACTTTGCAGTCATTTCTTGTAATGAATAATCTTTATCAGATATTGAGAAATTCAGGTCTTCAATCTAATTGAACCAGCAGCCTCCCTAGCATTTATCAATTTGTACTTAGACCAACTTTAACTCCCAGGTAATTTCTCATATAGATAGAACAATTAAACCATGGGATGTTCTTTATGAGCAAAAATCATTTACACAGACACACACACACACACGGAAAGGAACTTATTAATTCTTCCATGTTAACACTGTAACAGTGTTACACCCTTCACCCTCAGCTCTCAATCAGTGGTTTCTGGGGTGAAAGGAAAGGAGAGTTGGAGCATTCCTTTTAACCAATGTTCCTGTCCATTCCAGGCTAAATCTATCCAGTGTGAAGTGGTTAGACAATGAATTAACCATCAAAACAAGGGCTGGTCCGGACAGTAATTAGAAAAATGCAGGGAACTTTCTTCTCACAAACTAGTGAAGATATGCTTATTTTAGGGTTAATAAATGTAGGATAGATTTAATTAATTCATTCATCAAATATTTATTGAGTGCCTACTATGTGCCAGACACTGGACTACGTGCTGTATTTGTACCATCAAATGAAATACCAAATTGCTACATTTAAAAGCATGGGTGTAGATTAGGAAGCCAACCCCACAGTGCAAAGCACGCCCGCTGTTTCTAGCTGTGTCCTTTGAATGTTTCCATTAGAAAGGCCATTGGCTGAGCAGGCTCATAAAGTGAACACCACCACCCCAACTGCCTAAGTCCAAAAAAGAGACTGTTTCAATAAAACATGCACTCCTTGCTAGGCAAAAGCTCTGCACAGCACCAGTTACATAATCAAGAACCCCTTTTTAGTGAATTGGACCCTGACATTTTCCTTCTCTTTTCCTCTATTGTATTGATATAGTGTCTCTTTTTGTGTCTAATTGTCTGCAATCATTGTGAATAGGTTTTTTGAAGGGTCTCTAACCTTTGGAATCACAGAGATTTGTAGATATAGAGAAACAGTATGATGCATTCTATCTCTTTATTATAAGAATTATAAATCATAAACTCCTTTAATGAAAATATGACCTTCGTAATTGGATTAACAAGACAAAACTATAGGTTCCAATTCTATTGGCATCTAATACTATATCCACAAATGATTACCTATTTTTGTAGCATTGCTTTGGTTACAAAGTCTCTTAGGGAATACACAAAAATAATATAGCCTGTAGAATTAAATTCTAGGATGAAATCAAGTGACTTCCTTTTATAATTATTTTAAACTTAGGCAATGACCATATACTTCTTTGATTTTATACCAAGAACTGCTTAGTGGCCCTTCACACGGTGGCTCTAAAATTTCTGAGAACCGGGTAGTGCTTTCTCTGACTATTCGGTTCAGCAGTGACGCGTGTTGCCTGTCCTCAAGCATTAAGTTTCCAAGATCACAAACCTCATGCTGTTACATATATTTTTCTTTTGAGTACATCGGATGCATGGTTTCTCTAAATTTACATACAGAGAATGGAGATGCGGCGGGTGTTAGACTAACACTTCAGCAATAGGAAGGAGCTAATTTCTGGCATTTGTGTAAAACACTTTCCTACCTAACCACCATCTGGTCCACATTAATATCCTCTCATAGCCATAGCTCTCCATCACCGGTGAGTTTTCCACGTATTTGCAGCATATGGTCCAAGAAATCTGTCTGCAGAGAATGTGCCCCTTAGGCATATATTTCCCCTAGATTACCGTATTAAGAAATGTTCTCCCTAAACCATACTTAAGGCATTATCATAAAATTGCCCCTTGAACACAGTTAAATTGAAAGCGCTCAAAATGTGTATCAGTTCAGGTAAAAGAAATTTTTGCTACTTGGAGGACCAGCTTTTCCCCCCTCTCCTACCCGCCCCGCTTCCTTACTCAGTACAAAGCTGTTTCGAATTGTTTGCTTCTCCTAAGAGTGCTGAATTCTCTCTTAGGCTGTGTATTTCACCAGAGCAGTGTTGAAGAGTAGAAAACATACAGGCTATATTTTGGACCTCAATATAAGCAAGAGGAAGTAAAAGTAATTTCGTATTTCCAACTCTAGGTTATTTTCTTACCCCAGTTCTTTAATCAGCGTTATGAGACAAGATGTGGAACCCAGACTTGTAAAAACAAAAAGTCTAGATCAAGCGGTCTTGAGTTTTAAATGAACGTGTTTTTAGCAGTGGGATATGAACCAGACTATTTGCAGCAAAGTGGATGTTTGAAGCTGTGTGGGAGCCAAACAAGTCCTACCCAGAAAGCTCCCTCTTAAATGTTACCGAAGCTTTGCTGCAGCATTTCTGGTACTTTCACAGAAATCATTATAGCTTAGATAAGCCACTTGGCTGACTTGCTTTTTCCTGCTTTTATATATATATATATATTTGTAATTGGCAGTATTAAAGTCTCCTGGGAATCCAACATCCAATAATAATTGTAAAAAGGAAGAAGAAAATATGCATTGATCATTATAATCTTTCTTTCTGGTGGCCAGTATTTTACTTATCACATACTTGGTGATCACAGTCCAAGGTTGAAGTCACCTGAGAATCTGTCCTGCTTTCTACCAAAGGCACCAATTGCTCATTCATGGTAGTTGCCCCGATGTCTTTCTAAAAATTACTCAAGAGGTTGCTATAGGTCAAATGGTTGAATAAACCAAAGACCTCTTGAAAATCACAGGGAGGTGATGTCTTATATCTGCCAGAAATGACATCAGGTAGTGGGGCTTCTTTAAATCATTGTGCCAGTATAGATCAAAGCTATGATCTGCATTTAACCTTGTGGAAGGATGGGAAGAAAGCTTAGGTATGTATGCACAGGAACTCTCCAGTGTCTGCCCTAATTCCCAAACTAGCCATTCTCCTGACATCCTATCGCAGGCTACTCTGCACCTCAAAAAAGCTATCTTTCTTACCAGAATAGTACCAGTCAGTGTGGCCTCAAAAACCACCTTTCACAAGTATGACTCATAAAACCATGAAAATAACATTGTTGGAATTAGGACATGAAAGGCAAAACCATAACAACGCGGAGCATTTGAGGCCTCCACTGCAGTGAAAAGGCGGTGGGAGCAGATCCCTTTAGAAAGCAGTCGCTTCTCCCAGAAAGAGGAATGCCTGTTGGCTGGAAAAGCTGAAAACTAGACACACCCTCCAGGAAAAACGCTCAGCACAGCTGAGCTGTTTGTGCCGGGGGAGAGGCTGGTCCACTACCACAAACCTCCCCCATAAGTCACAAAGAGTATCCCCACAGAGGACACATTCTGCCTCCAGTGCTGCTATGGGAATACCAAAGAAGGATAATGGTATTTCCTGAGCATCTACTATGTGTCAGACACTGCTAGTAGTATTTTCACCATTACATCGCTTTATCCCAGTCAATCTCCATTTGGTACACAAGGAAAATCAAGGCCCAGAGAGGTTAAATGATTCCCTGAGGCTCACCCATCAAGCAGCAGAGATGGGATCTGACCTTTTATTCTCTGAGTTCAAGGAGTCTTCCACTGAACCCCACTGGCAGCCTGCTAGGGTGTCCCACCTCCTGGCCTCTGAGCAAAGGGAATGTGGGCGTCTCCAGTGATGTTTTCCCTAACCGTATTTGTGATGAAAACAGGGCACTCCAGTTCCCTCTTGCCCAGCACCACCACGTCAGATTCGGCGGCTCAAGAGGGGTATGAGTCTAGGGGAGGAATGCTGGACTGGAAGAATCTGCTCCATTCACCTGACAGCACAGACTGTTTGGGGGCAGTGTCTTCCCATAATCACCAAGACGAGAAGGGTAAGGCCTTGGAATTGCCTCTTCCTCTGGGGGGAGAGGGAGGGAAAAGTAGGGAGGACTGTGTAACTGCTTCCAGCTGAATCATAGCAGAGTTTAAGAACCTCCAATACACTACGATTGAAAGCATCTCAGAAAAGACTGCAACCCAATCCTCTGTGCTAGGCTTGATCCTGAGTTATTGCCCAAGCAAAGAGAAACCACACAAAACAAATAGCACAGCCGCTAAGCTCTCTCCACCCAAAAGAAGTGTGGCCTGGTCCAAAGCAGATGCAGGTTCCTGAGATCCCTTTCCACTCCTCTTCCCTCATTCTGTGACTTTTGAGTCTTTGTTTTGCACCATAAGGGAATGGGGTGCAGCAAGGGGTTTGGCAAGTGCATGTAATCAAAGTGAAGGCTCGTTTAATCAGTGAATGGAGAAATGGCAGGGCAAAGCCTTTTCTGGCTGGTAGCATCTCACTCTCCCATGGCACTGAATTTGAATAGAGCCATGGTCCTGAGACATACTGTAATTGCCTTTAGCTGTTGTTCTGTAAAAATATGTTACAGAACATACAGAACAACAACTTTCTGTAAAAATATGTTATTTAATCAAGCAGAATTGCTGTGCATCTAAAATGAAAAGGAAGCTGCAGTAAATGAAAGGGACTCAACTGTGAACTGTCCTAAATTAAATTCTCCTTTGCTTTCTTTGCTCAGCTAGAGACAGGAAATGTCATCTTTTTTCTTGCCATTTGCTGCTTCTGGTAACACATCCCACTTGCGTTGCAGCTGCTTCCAAAGAGGCCTTTACTTGTCCAAAAAACAGTCTTGTAAATCAGATACTGAAAAGCCCAGTTATATGGCGAGCTGTTCCCCCCTATTCAGAATTGTTTACTTCTATATGTTTTCAAGACCTTCATCCAAGCGGGAATTTGAGTCCAGCCACAGTGACCCTTGGAGGACAGTCTTGACCACGTCCTCCCTCAGAGTTTTCTGTCTACCCATCTCCATCTTTACGCTTAGAGAGTGTGTTCTAGGCAGCCTTGCATGCTAAATTTCCATCCTCTCTTCTGCGTCTCATCTCCTGAGAGTGCTGTACATTCAGCTGCTCTGTGCGCCAAGCCAGAACGAGAAGATGTAGCCCTTTTAGCTTGTTCTTCAGCATGTCCCCTTAATCGATTTTATTTTTCTATAACTTCTTATTAATGTGCCCTGCCCCAAACCTCTTTTTAAAAGTGGGTTTTATCTCAGCAGCCTCTGTAAGTTGGAGGGATCCTTGCACTTAACACACCAAGAAAGCACCAGGCCGGTTTGTGGTGGGACAGGACTGTCGCAACAGGCCACAAGCCCCCTAGCATGTGCCATTATTTGTTATGTGTGGCTCAAGACCGCAAAGGTATTAGTCTTGGCTGGGTTCTCAAGAAGACACAACTCAGTAAAAACACTTTGTGTTTGCCCACTGTGACTTTCTAAAAAAACCAAACAGCCTTTCCAGTAAAGCATTAAATATGTCAACCAAATATCTAGCTGTTGGTTACAATTATGTTTTTCTTCACTTCACTGAGACCAGTGGCTTGAATCTTCTCCAATCGTTAACTCCCCCAAGGGATGGAGGTTATCAGAGAGTCCAATTAACACTTTGACATCGTTTTAAAATTCGGCATTGTTCATTCTCTTGGGTCTTATTATGAATATTGACAAAGCTGGAAGCAGTCTACAAATTGTCAAACAATGGTGGCAGAGGGGACTGCATGGGTGTTTAACATGATCACTGTTCTTGTGCTATGAGCTCCTTGCCTTGCCCTGTCAAATTTGAGTTTGATTTTTGACAATTAGGTATTTGATGGGGCAAAGACAATGAGATGCTGTGCAGAAATTTTTGGAAGATGTAGCTTTAATGTTCTTTTCACCATGATTTTTATGATTTTGATTTCCATTTCGCTCTGAATTGTTTTTTAAGGATCATGATTTCTTTTGATCTTTTCTTTTCTTTTGCCAAGCACTGTGTGTTATGACTTGGTGGTGGCGTTATTCTGTGGACAAGTCTCGTTTCTTCTCTGACTCATTATGCCGTTCCTTAACGTGACCCAGTCTGTAATCCTCTCGCTTCTTTTCTTTTCATCCCGCGGAGGCCTTAATGATGTCACATCCGTGTGTGCAGCATCTCCTGGGATGCGAGGGTTTCCTGGGTTTTCTGAGGGCCTCTGGCAGGTGCTCTTTTCACTGGGTCGATTGTCTCATAGGAATGTGACATTTGTATGCGCCAGCTTTAGGAGCTAAATATACTCTGGAATTGTCTCCAAAATACTGCACATTTCCCCCCACTAAGCAGAAAATGTGTCCACTGACCAGCTAGCTGAGGAGGAATCAGGTGTCCAACGCCCTTTTATTTTGGCTGCTGGGGGGGAAAAAAAAACTGAGCAGACGAGCCCACAGCTCTGCTCTGCAGATATACTGAACAACTCTGGGCTAGTCTCATTCTCGGTCCCACCTCATCCTCCAAACAATTCTGCATTTCCAGAGTATGTTTGCTCGCCTGTTCTTTCTTTTCCTGGCTGTGTCTTCCGTGTTGATTTAACCCTGTGCGTCCTTCACATTCTGTTAAAGCACCGTTCCCAACCTTGCAATCTAACCCCCTTCTGCTACCATTGTTCTTAGCCTCCTCCTTTCAAAATAATAGACCCAAGCCCTCTGCCCCTCTGTGGAATGTTCCAAGGCTCTTTCCTTCTATCCTGTGAGTAGCAGTCTGATGTTTTATGTAGATATAGTCATATTAACAAAGCGTGAGAAGAGACCTGCAAAGCACACCAGAAGCATTATCACAGAAAATGAAGTAATTTTCTCTCTCAGTAACTGGCCTTGCCCTTCATTACCCTATTGGCCTTGTCTAATGTCTCTTGTCCTTGCTGCTTTTCTTTCAAATTGCCTGATATCTTTCAAGCCCTAGATTCATTAGTAAAAACACAGCCAACTGCTCTGTTTTATCTCTGGGTCCCCAGATGTCTGGAGCCTCTAGAGTCAGCCCTTTAATCACCAAGTTGATAAATTAGATGCGGCCCTGGCTACTGCTTTCTTAGTTTTGCCACATTTAAAAATACATATTATTTATTCTTCCTATAACTATTGAGGTAGTAAGCAGTAGTTTCAAAGGGTCTCTAATTACATATGAATAAGAAAGAAAATCCAGTTTATTTTTAGATCTGGCTTGTCTCCCCTCACCACCACTCCTTCCCACAGCAAAAGAAATAAGAGCTTTCTTTTTTAGGGCAGCAATACTGAGAATTAATAGCCACTCTCGTGCTTCTTGTTTCTGACCAAAAGTAACAATACCATAAAACCTGATTTCCAAGAAGACTGCAAGATATGTGAGGAAATTAGCCATGTGCAGATCTGCCAAGAGAGCTGGGTAGCATAAACATAAAATGTAAATGCTGACCATTGAGATGCAAGAATCAATCAGGAACAGGAGAAAATCCCCTACTTCTGACTTCATTTTATAGAGTTTCCGCGAGCTCTCAGAAAATGGATGAAATAGCCAATATATATATAAACACAAAGTGTTACCATTTGATTGGAAATGCCAGAATTGTGGTATGTTTGTATTTTTTGGGAAATCTTCTAAGTGAGATATTACCGCTATATTACATTTAATCAAGATATGCTTATTATAGATAAGGAAAAGATGTAGAAACAATTTAAATAAGAGACCAAGTGAATAATTTAAACTAAAATATACAGTAAATGTTGAATGTCTTTCAATCGATGCACAAGCTATTTGTATCAGCAATTTTTAGTCTGGGAAATAATAGCCCAGTAGGGTTCATAAGGCCTATAAAGGGTAATGAGTGTACTGTCCACACTTCTTAACAATCCTGAATGGAATTTTATAAATTACAGGGTTTATTAACAATCCTCTTTATGGTCAATTATTTATTCCTCAAATGCACTGTAGCCTGCAGCAGTGAGTTGGACACACAGCCCCTTACATACAAGATGGTTTAGGCGTCTCCGGGGCATCACGGATTTCAAAAATCACGTGGTGGAAAGTTACGCCATTTTCACTTCTTTTTCAGTCTTCTTGGTTCTGTCAAGGAAAATGTCTCAGTTGGTGCTTTGTCACTGACAACTCCGTAAACTTGCTACTATCTCTTTTTGGCAAGGAAGAATGGGCCTTAGATTATGGGCTTTCGCTGGCTGCTGGAGCTAGCTAGAATTAACATTGTTTTGCTTTCAGTGAATTTTAGTTTTACGGTTACCTACTAGCTATGAAAAGTGACATTTTTTCACATTTATGATAATGGTATAACTTCCGTCTGAAATACATTCTAAAAGTAATTTAAAGATATTATTAAGTAAATAATACAGTTGATAAGGCTCATTGGTATCACAAAAATTGTAGTATTGGTAGTTGAATGACTCGAATTTGGGCAACTCTGGCCTAGAGTAATTCAAAGAGTCCAATGAGGATTAGACTACTACCAAAACTTTGCTTCTGGCATTGGGAAGAATAAGATTTAATAACCGCTATACCTTCTGTTGGCAGGGCTATAAATGTTGCAATTATATTATCCAGTGCTTTTCTGATTTCTCCTCCAACTATTGAGCTTTTGTGATTGGGAATGAGAAGTTCAGTCAAGGAAGAATTTAGAGCAAAATAAATTTAACTTAAAAAAAAAACTAGTCATTCTAGGCTTGTTAAGCATCTGGTGAGATTTTCTCCAGACCAGCAGTGAGCAACCAAGTGTAGACTGTAGCTAGTTAATACCCAAACTGCGGCCCAGGGTAAAGTTTCCCTTTAGTACTTCGGCTACCTTTCCCATATCTGTAAGGACTCTTGTGTTACAGTGCATTCCCCTGGCCTGGCAATAACCTACACTTGACCCTTCTTTCCCTTTTCTCTCATTTGAACTTTACCTATTCTGAGTCCCAGACCATTACAGCCCAGCTTTCTTCATTAACAGGCTTAGCAAACTGATGTTAAGTGAGTCCATTTGATAATAGAACCTAGCCCCGATTACTCTTCCATTTTAACAATCTCCAGTGCTTAAAACCTGATGGATGGGGGATTTGTAAAGCATCCCAGTTCTCCCGATGGGGAAAGTAGTTTCTTAGCTCCTATCAAAGTCATGTGTGTAGGTAATTTTATGTACTGAGAAAATTATTGCTGATGACAGTAATAAAGGGAGAAAAATAAGCTTCCCTTCTTTCCCTGACTCCTTAACTCAGATTGAATTTTCTCTGCCATTTCTTCAGTACCATTACCATAACAAAAATGTTTTCTGCAGCTTCTCCAACAAAATTTATTACTGGCTCCATAGCACAGTATTGGATGCCAATAAGGAGTTAGAGGCTATTCTAGAGATAGACATAGTTCCTGTCCAAGAACTATCAAATGGCCAGACAGATGAAGCACACATAGACTAGGAAATGTACCAAAAAGCTTTTACGACCACCATTGTCTTAGTGAACAAGGCAAAACTGTGCACAGCAGATTTTAGAAAAAGATATTAGGCAACCGAAGACAACTTGGCTGAACACATCAAGGATGCAGCACTTGGAAATAGTTTTTCAGTCCCTTTTCTGTACTCCATCCCTCCAGGGCCAATATTATAGCAGTCACATATCACTTGACAGGCAGGAAGGAGAAAGTGAGGGATGTTTGGCACAGGGCTCATATTTAAAATTTTTGTGGAAATGCTGGCAAACTCAGGCCTTTTTTATTTTTTTAACAGCATGAGCTTTATTTTTTAAAAAACTAGGCCCATAATAATTTGCATAGCTTTTAAAATAAAGCCTGTAGTACCACAGCCATTTCTTAATGTGATGGTTGAACAGGACAATCTTAAGAGAATTCGGAGAAAGGACTTCTGTCTGATGAGGAGGCCTATTAATGGGAGGAGCAAGGAGCACTCTGTCTGCGACCCGACGGTCTGACCATTAACTGACCCAGTTAGGAACACGCATGGTCAGGGCCAAGGACACTAAGAGATGGGAAATTGATCGCTATTGTTCCAAAAACCTTTTTGAATTAGAGTTCATTTACTTCTATTTTTGAGGGTTGGAGGAAAAGTATCCTACAAAGATCACAAGAAATTTGGTATCAAGTTGCTGTTATTGCTGACAAAATGAAAAATAAAATAAAATTCTTAAAATTCAGTCCATTAGAATTTTTTTCATTTGTAAATTATGCTAACTAAACCATAATGACTCAGTATCATTTTTATTACTATCTGTTAATCTATTTTAATCTTCAAAAGTTTAGAGTGGGTCTAATGGTCTAAAGAATAGTTGTAGGAATAATTAGCAGCACATTATTTAGGGGTAGAAGAGGATTGCTGGAAAAAATACAGACTGCCCAGTTATATTTGAATTTCAAATAAACCATGAATAATTTTTTAGTGTAAGTATGTCCCACATATTATTACACAGGACATACTTATACCAAAATATTGTCTGAAGTTTAAATTTAACCAGCTGTTCTATATATTTAGTTGCTGCCTGGCAATCCTATGGAAGAGATTCCTGATAATTTATTCAGTGAGAATATAAAATCTAATCTCTGGAGATTACATTTGCCCTTTAACTCTTAGAATAAACCATGTTAGAGGAATTAAAGTAAAAATGTCATTCTGTGAAAAATATTTAATTTCAGAGAATTACCCCTAAAAGTTATATGTGTTTGAAACATAATCTAAATGATTATCACTCAAAGGAGGCTTTCACATGCCACTTCTCTAAGTAAGGAGGGCTCAGAATCAATCTGTTCCTAAACACAGGCGTGGTTACCACTTAATCCTTCCTAATTTTATTTAACCTCAGGTTTTAACCAACTGTATGTTAACCATATTATTTTTCATTCTTTGTGTCGTTCTTTTATTTTTTTTCCCCATTTCCCATTTCCATGGCTTTGAAGGGGATAAACTGGAATCCAAAAAGCACTACAAAATAACACTTAAATATCGATGATAATAACCTTAGTCTCAAAGAAAGGCAAAACAGCAACCCTCCTTCATTTCTTACTTCATGCATTCAACATTCAGCAAACCTGTGTTGTATGCAAGCTTCATGCTGAGTGTTACAGCATAAGTCTTGTACTCAAGATGCTACAGTTTGGCAGAGGATGCACACAGGTGACCTCCTGATGAGCTGATGGGGCAGAGTGAAGTCTGAGAGTGAAAGAAGTGAAGTGAAAGAGGGCAGGCCAAGTGCTGGGAGAGGAAGGGAGACACAACTCATTCCAAGTTGGGGGCTTGGGGAAAGCCTTGCAAGTCTTGAAGGAGAAGGGGGAACAATGTTGCAAGCGAAATAAGCGACATGACCAAGACACAAAGCTATTAAAGGAGAGTGTAATGATAAAGAGGCAAGTAGTGAGCTGTGCTGAAAGTGATAAAGTACAGAGGGCTGGAATGGGAATGAGATTGAAATGGTAGTGTGGAGCCTTAAAAGTCAGACTGGGGGGTTTTGGCTTTAGCTGCAGGCAGTGGGGAACAGGAAAGCAGACGAATGGAAAGGGACAAAATGAGGCAGGAGAGAGGGAAAGATGGAGATCAAGAGACTGATAAATGATAGGGATATAATAAATTGATTATTCAATCACATCAGGTTATTAATTTGGGACACAATAAATTTGGGACATAAAATTTGTATCCCTTTTGGATCTGAAGTGTCTGCACATCACGGGCATTTCCTGGGCAGATGCTCCATGCCAAGCTAAAAGGTCTGTCCTAGGTAAAGTCCCAAGCAAGCTGAACTCCAACTGTGGGCTTCTCTGTCACTTTAAATACTGGGGTGCATGGCACATGGCAGAGTTTTCATCCAGAACAGAGATTTTTGTAATCAGGGAGACTGAGAAATGAAAATATAATCCAGGGAGCCACCATTTATTTTTGCTATATTATTTCTTTGTCACTTGCCAAAGAAGGAATTTATTTGTAGTCTGGCTTTTCTTTGAAAAATTGAGAAAAATGATTTTGTGAGGTTAGGTAGTGGGCTCTTTAACAGATGATGTGGGAGTTTCCGTGGGCCTGTGTGCTGGGCAGGAGGGACAAGGGCTGAGAAGCCCGTGTAGAAGGCTGTAATTGTTCTTCCAGCAGTGCCAGCAGAGATGTAGATTTGATCTAATTAATTGGGTATCCTCTTGGGGACTTGCTGAATTTATCAAAGGTCTGGATGAGATTATTGTGGAAGGGTCGAAGCAGAAATAAGTTAAATGCCAGCCATGCAGAAAGCTGTTTCATCTCCCAGCCTCCCTGAATCTGCACACCAATATTTTAACTTCCTTTTTAGAGATACTAACTAAACCTTTTTTCACCAACATCCATTTTTCTTTTCTTTTCTTTTTTTTTTTTTTTAAAGCGAAAGACTTAAATTATGATTATGGGGACTTGAATTTTTCTTTTAAAATAAGCAACTTAAACCCTAGGGTATTTAAAAACTCAACTCACCTACTCAAGGGGCTTCTTACCTTTAATGTGTCGCCACTTTTTCAAGCCACTCCACCACGGACAGGAGTCCGCTTTGCCCCCACCACGTTCCTGGAAATCCACTTCCCCTCTCCCGTCTTATGCACAGACACACACAATGACAAAGTTTTCTGACAGCTTAATGGAACTTCCAAGGATTGCAGGGGCTGGGTTAGGCATGATCTTATTAACTGAACACCTGAAGTAGTTACAAATTTGTTCTTTATTGGTTCAACTGCACTGTGTTGATCTAAATTTTTTTTGTCCTAACGGTAAAACTGTGAAGAGTTAAACTTGTATTTAGAATCATGTATAAGAATGGAAAAATAACATTAGCTTTGTAATAAAACTTTCTGATATCCTCATTTCCTGGAGTTAAAAAAAATGATTGTTACAAGTTTTATTTTGCATTACCTTACTGCTCCATAGACAAAGTAGTCTAGCAAGGGCAAAAAGTGGACACGGGGAAATTTCCTGAGGACATTTCTCTTTTCTTGACATATGACAATGGCCTCAAAAGCTGCAAGAGTTGTTCACAATACACAACTCACGCCACTGTCTCAGAGAAAGAACAGAAAAGCTGTGTTCTTGGGCGGTCCCGGGGAAGTACAGGCTGTGCAAGTACGAGGGGAAGTCCTGCGAGGTGAAGAGGTTGAGCTGCAGGCCCGAAATTGTCACAGGCCAATTTCCCAGCACGACCCGTCCTTGAAGGGCCCTGAAGTGAACTAGTGAAATGTAGTTGGATACATTCAAATACTTCGGATGCACAGTAGATGGGATCATCACCGGTGTCAGAAAGCTTGTTACGGGCAGTGTGGCGGTTTGCCGTCCTTTATTAGTTATTTCTTAAGCTCTTGGAAATCTACAGCCTGAAAACTGTCTTTGTGGAAAGATTCATTTTTAATGGGATAAAAGGAATTTCCCAATTATTTTAAAATTTTATATTTCTTTCCAGGATGCATTCTTTTTCAAAAATGTATCTGCAATTACATTTCTTCACAGAAGGCAGGGGCAGCCATTAGGAACCGTACAGTAATAATGGAAGTTCAGCGGGGTCACCACTGGCAGGGCTTTATGCGGAGGGAAGATGATGTCGAGAAATTTATAGGGCAGCGAACTGCATTATGCCTAACCTTTTGGACATATTAAAGGTTGTCATTTCCAGTCTTACAGCTTCTTGTTATTCATAAATAATAGATAACACTGGACACAATCATCTGACATTTGTTAAGGTAATAAATATACTCTGAGTGCCGATGGGTCTTGTACTCCATGATTTAAAAGCACACAGCAGAAATTTAATGTAATTTAAAATATCTTATGTAATTCTATGGATTTGCAGATTCAGTTCAACTCAGCAGTTCTGTAAGGCCTGTGCTCCACTGAGTGCACTAGGCATTTTCATTATTATTGTGCTAGGCCTTTGTATTATTCTAACGCAGGAATGAAACTTGAATTCAGGTCCTTCCTTCAATCCAGAAATAAAAAGGAAAATAATCTTCCTGAGTTTCTTATTCTCTTGCCTGATCATACAAAGATAGAGAGGAGATGTTGCTGGATGCTGTGTGCCGTTTTGAGTGGAGCTGATTTTGAGGTGACACAGGTGCGGACCTTTAAAGAAGGTTGCGCTGTTCGATAGTGAGCTCCCACTGAGATTCTGCTGCTTTTCTCCCTGGGACCTGGTCCTGACTGGGCTGGTCCAATCTAGGATCTATCTGATGGCCTCTGTGACACAGATAGGGAGCACCCGAAACTTCTCTCCACGTCATCATGCTGGGGCAAAGAAAGAGACCACCAGCATTTTTCCAGCAGCTTTTGGCTTGAGCAAACTGGGCTGATTCTGTCGTGGCAGCGGTGGCACAGTACTTTAGGCCATGTCAAGCTTTTGTCAGGTACCAGGGGAAAGTGTTAGGGATTAGTCGCTCCAATAAAATCACATCAATTCTGTATTCTTTGTCAGAATAAGGTAACCGCAGTAAAGCGACTGTCATACACGAGGCCCACTAAAGACTCAGACTTTGAGCAATGAGGAAGACTGCGCTGACTCATTTAGAATCTGGTTATACATTGCCTCGATGGTGTATAAGGTTGGACTTTAAAGGTAAACACCAAGATGCTTTTTCTGGAACACTATTCATATCATTTAGGGCAGTGCTTCTGAACCTTTCGTGAACATAAGGATCATCTGGAGGCCTTGTTAAAACACAAATTTCTGAATTCCAACTCCCGAGATTCTGATTCAGAAGGCCTGGTAGGACCCAGGTATTTCTATTTCTAGCAAGTTACAGGTGGTGCTAATGCCAAGTAGCACTGATTTAGGAGAATTTCCCCATTGCTGTGGACCAACTTATTTAAGGTCACTCTCCAAGATTCGGTTGTATTTTTTTTTTAAGATTTTATTTATTTATTTTTAGAGAGGGGGAGGGAGGGAGAAAGAGAGAGAAACATTAACACATGGCCCCCACTGGGAAGCTGGCCCACAACCCAGGCATATGCCCTGACTGGGAATCGAACCTGCGACACTTTGGTTCGCAGCCCGCGCTCAATCCACTGAGCTACGCCAGCCAGGCAATCCTTACTTTCCACTCTTGGCTAACACAATTGAACCCTACTAAAGTGTTGTATTAAAATAGTCTATCTTGGACCCTGTCAAAGGCAGGTTAACTTGTCACAAATTCTAGAAACACTTCCCTTACCTTATTAATTGAGCCTTCACGTGTTTCTGTAATGCCAGGTGCTTTAAATGCATTCATTTACTTAATCTACTTAACTTTTCCAACAACACTTACAGCCAACACTACTGGGGCTTCAGCTGGGTGATCTGCCCAACATCACACAGCTTGTTAGTTATAAAGCCAATACTTACACCCTGGTCTTTATGTCCTGAAAGTTTGTTCTTAGCTACTAACACTCAGCCTCATCTCTAACCTCAGTCCTAAGAACTGTATTTCTAGTAAGTTTAATTTGTTGGTTTTAGGAGTATTCAAACAGACCTATTTCCCCATATTTGTTTTATCTTTGCTTCATAAAGGAAAAGAGAAGCCTGCAAATAATACAAATAACCACCTGAATGTCACAATTTTATAAGAATATCCTGTCATCCATTTTGTAGCTTTGGCGCTTTGAGAGAGCAAAGGAAGAAGATGCGACCAGGAAGTTGGATAATAGAAATGTTTCATGTGGTTTCAGAAAGTACTTAGATGTTAGGTTTCTAGTGTTATTAGAAAGAAAATCTCAAAAGGGAGGAAAATAAACCATGCAAATACTGCTAAAACCTTGTGCACCTGAAAGAATCATTACCTTTGCAAAGACAGTGAGAGTTCTAACACATGGAACCGCAAACCAACATCCCAAGGCATGGTTTTTAAAAGTTAACTTATCATGACTCCCAATCCAGACCTCAGCCCCTGCCCTGGGGGGAGTGCTCCCATTGCAGAGCCCAAACTAAAACAGTGGAGCAGAGCGGGACGGTGAACTGACCGCCCCTGTTGGCACAGAGGGGGAAATGAAGCTATTTCTTCCCCCAAAACATGAAATCAAACGAGTTTCATGCTCATTCTGCCTTTTCTTCCTGTGATGGCCTCCCAACATCAACAACATGCATCCATTTCAAAGGTGATAGAATGGGAAGTGGACCCATCCACAGTCAATCACAGTCAGCACTATTTCAATATGTAAGTTAAAAAAATAGCTTCTGAACTGAGGATATTACACACCAGCAAGCTGTCTCTACTCTGGTGTGGCCATCCATTCACTTTTAGGCACCTTGATGACCAAGGCCCCTCCAGCACCCAATCTTCAGTCTTCCGTTGGCACAGAGGTGGGGCGGGAATAAAGTAAAAGGAAAGTTTGAGTTATAAATTCTGAGTCCATTTCCATGGCTCCTTTAGTTTTCGTTTATTCCTAAGCCATCTGGTTCACATTATGCCGTAAGACAAGAAGAAGGCTGCTTCCTGCCGAGATAACCGCAGAGAGCTCCCACTGCACTTTCAACGTGGTCATCACCATTGGCGGGGGCGTGGCTTTGAGGCTAGATTGTCTCCAGTTAGGGTTTTTCCCCTTTTTATTTTCTTCTCTCCTTAGGAGGGATTACAGCAGGCCCTCTGTGGTCAGCGGCCATGATGCTTGGCCCATGATTAGTTCATTCATACTGCCTTGCAGGATTGTAAACCTGGCATTTTGTTGCAGTAAGATTTTCAAACAAGAAAAACTGGGTTGTTAGATTCCATTCACCCAAGTTGTTATGAGGACTTCAAGGAAATTGTAGGCTTGTCTTACTATAAAGAAGAATCAAGAGTCTATTTTTAGGGGATACTACTCCAGGGCTTTTCTTGGTGTTTTGCCATCTTTCTTAGCTCTCAGACCCAACACAAACCCGGCTCTGGCTCAGCAGCGGAGGAAATGTCCATCCTCCTTTTTGCCTTTGCAGATTTCTCTACACGACACAGAGAGGCTTTGTTGTCTTTGTGGTTACCAGGTCTGATTTACACAGATGCCTATTAATCACTTCACTATGGAGACAGACACATCCATCATATCACAGCAGCTCTGAAACGGGCAGTCCAGTGAACGGGGGTGAGGGGGAAGTACGCACTTAACCATTTCGAGGTACTGGCTGCCTAGGTTTCATGTACTTAGCAAGATAATTGGCAACAGATGGGTAGGGCTCTTCCTTGTTCTGTAGCTTAGAAATCAGAGCAATTAATTTTATGTAGGGTTTTTGTTTGTTTTGATTTTTTTTTTTGAAAGGATAACATCTATTTCTGTAGGATGCAGGGGATAAATATAGTTGAAGACTACTTTAATTTTAAAAATAGCAATTATAGATTCATGTAGACTAGCTGTGCTTTTATCACGATGCTATTGACTCTCTGAAGCCAGTTTTTCAATAATGGATTCAACGTGGAGCAAGTGAGCTGAAAGTCAGTGTTCTTGGGAAAGGAGACCCTTGGAATTGCAGGCAAACTAACCAAGAACGTTCCTTTCAAAATGTAATATCTTCTAAATATCTTTTTCAGTCATTCAAGGCTATCAAAACCTGCTTCCAAATGGTGTTAAGAGCTAACTCTTATTTCCTCTCTACAAATACTCATTTACAACTTGTTTAACACGTATTTAGTGAGCACTCTTTTTATGTCTGGGGATTCAGTGGTAAATCTCCCCCTCCTAGAGCAGCCTTGGTGGGTAAGAAAAACAAACATAAAGCAAGTATAAGAGCGATGATTTCAGGATAGAGTTCAGGACACTTGTAGGAGGAAGAGCTGACCTACTCTGAGGGAACTGGACAGGGTTTCTCCACTTAAGCTGAGACCTAAAGGAGAGAGTCAGGAATAGAAGATGAGCAAGGATATTCCAGACAGAACAGCTTGTGTGAAAGCCCAGAGGCAAGTTAAGAGTGCAGCACAGTGTCAGGTATGCAGAACAGAGGAGACTAGAAGGGAGTTGGACCATTCACTGTTAATGAGCCCAGCCTTCATTTCCTTCCCCCCATGCCTTGGCTCTGGTTGCTCTCTCCACTTCAGCTGACAGCATATGCATTCTGAAGGCTTGTCTCAAATGCCACCTCCTACATAAAGCCTTTGCCCATATTGAAGTGGAAACGATGTATCTCATGGTGCATGTCCGCACTTTGGATATAGTTCATGTGTGAGCATCCGCCTCCTCCTCCCTTCCTGCATCACACAGGGTTATGCCACCTTCACCTTGGTCTCCCCAGCACCAAGCACAGTGCTTTAGTAAATGTTTGCTGAAGACAGCCACAAAGATGCTTAGAGCTGAAACCTTGTTACAGAAAAGGCACCAAAAACATCACAATCCAGACCCTGGTGCTGGGCTCCCCGTGCACACTAGGCAATTGCAGAGAACCTGCAAGCAGGACTACCAGAAACCAATTTTTAAAGAATTCGATGCTTGAAATGTCAAAATGCACCGACATGGTCATCATAGGTAAAATCAGAACTCTGTTAGACTTCCTCTTTTACAGCTTATAATTGTTCTTATTTTGAATTACATATTGTAGGGCCTGGAGGGTGGGGTGGTTCGTAATCTTTTCATTGCTTCAATCTCGAAAACCCTTCAAACTGCCCCTCTGAGACCTCCCCTCCAGCATCTGAAAACTCTCACCTCAGGGGGAAAAAAAATAACAACAATGGAGATTCTATTCTTTCTCAGTTCTGCCCATTTAGTCATGATTTCAGAGAAATCTCTAAGCCATTGTGTGCCTTGCTTCCTGCAATAGGAAGGTGGAAAGAATAAACCATTTAGCACTTCATGACTGGTGAGAAATAGCTTGTGGTTAATGAATCAATGCAAAGGATTTTTCAGAAACTGTTTTCATTACTAATGCCCCATTTTCAATTGGTGAGAGCAGAAAACCCAGGGATTGGTAGGGAAAGGCATTTCCACACCCTGGAGTAGAGAAATCAACTCTAATTGGTCATTCCACAGTGTCGGGAAACCTGGGGTGGTACACTCGCCATGGAACAAAGGCCTTTCCACTTCCCCAGGGTTGCCCTGAGCCCTTTGCACAGAGGCACTTCTTTTGAATTATTCGAGTCCACCTGAACACTCAGTTGTTACAAACAACCCATTCGCTATCATTGTCTCTTCTGGAATTATCCCAGGGTGAATTTCTTTTCATTTTTAAAATAGTTTCTTTTCTTATTTTGAACAAGTACTGAGCACGTTCACAGATTTCTTTTGTCTAATGGATGTTGGTATAAGTATATTCTGTTATATGATTGGAGATACGTTTCAGTGACTTCAGAAGCAAGGTTACAGTCACTCCAAAGATGACCCACCAAGTTTAGAAGTCCATTAAAAACCTGCCTCTACCTGGCACTACAAACCCATTTGTTTAATAATCATTTACTTGGTGCTCTGGGGATGGTGAAGTTGATACATGCATATAATATTTGGTGCCTTTCCTCAAGGAGCTGATTACAGGATCACTGGCCCACTAGAAAGAAGACTAACTATAATCACTGTTTTTTGAACATTTTTCACTTTTGTTGTTTTACTTATTTCAAAATTCAGGACCAATAGGCAGTGTCTTCTTATGTTGCCTCACCATATCATCCTTTGGCAACATTTGGACAGCACAAGGTTTGGATCTGGGAAAAACCGGCTTGTCCCCTGTCCCCCCGGAGGTCCATAGCCAAGGGAATCAACTGGAGCAGCCCCGACTGTTGGTTTTCAGCCCTTGGTGAGGTACTAATCCACCACTGCTCTCCTGTGGCTGTTTTTGACCTTTAGATTTGTCCTGCAAACTACGACATCTAAGCTCTTTCTTACTCATTACTTCATTTGATTCTTGCAACAACCTAATAAGGATGGGTTAACCCCACATAACAGATGAAAAAACTGAGGCCCGGAGACATCAAGTCACTTGCCAAAAGGTCACCCAGCAAGCAGTAAGTGGAAGGCTGAGACTGCAGGCCTTCGGAGGAGACCTCTGGCACAGCTCACAGCTCGCGCCACCCCCAGCCTCTCTGACGTCCGTTGTGTTCAGTCCCTCGCTGTGCCCAGCATGTTGCAGAGGTGACATAATCATCTCCATGAATGCCCCTCTGCCCTTTTTCGTGATGTAAGCAAAAAGCTTTAAGTTTAGAAGGGATTTTTCTGAAAATAATTTTTAACTTCTTCTTGACTGCACTTTCAACTTAATCTCTGACCTGTTTCTAATTTTGGATTAGAGTTTCTGAATTTCCAGAAGCAGATGAGGGAAGCCACATGCTTCAAGGTAGATATTTCAAAGTTGAAGAGATTCGTAAAGGTTTTTAAGGGCATTATTTACAAAACAAAATGAGATGGGCAAACTATCTGAGAAACCATTTTTCTCAAAAGTCAGACCTTGCTTGATTCATTAACAACTAAAAACATGAATCTAAAATACACACTAAAACCAGTTTTCCCAGTGAAAGAGCAAGTGGTTTCCATGAGTCTAGGACAGTCAAGCACTTTCAGACATGAGAAATGAATGGAAGTTGAAAGTAAAGTTAAGCAGTGGGCAAACTTGAAAATTTTGCAGTCTTCTCAATTAATGAATGAAAAAAAAAAACCCAGACTGTTCTAGCCTTATTCTTTTCATGTTCCTATTAAGTGGAGAGGGCAATTTAAATTATAAAATTCCAAAGCCAGCTGTAGACAGGCACCTATTATGAGTATGAGTATGCATTTATTGGGAAGACACAGCTCCCATGAATATGCTTGCCTGAAAGGGATTTATGGAAAACCCTTTGCTATGAAAAAAATTTACCCCGCCCTGGCTGGTGTGGCTCAGTGGATTGAGCACTGGCCTGCGAACCAAAGGGTTGCCAGTTCAATTCCCAGTCAGGGCACAGGCCCGGGTTGCAGGCTGGGTCCCTTGTGAGGGGGCACATGAGGGATAACCACACATTGATGTTTCTCTCCCTCCTTTCTCCTCTGTCTAAAAATAAAATAAATAATGTCGCCCCACTGAGATCACCAAATCAATGAGGGAAATTAAAACCATTTCATTCTGGTTACATTTTTTTTTTTTACCATTATACATAGGTGGTTAGAAATGATACTCAACAGAACACCATACGCAGTCAATTGAAAGAAAAGCAGTGCTGTTTTAGCATTACAACAAGGAAGTACAGGTTTAAGGAAGAATTTTTCATTAGCACAGTTCCTTGGTGACTATGTCCTGAAACCTATTCGGACGCGAAGATGTTCCACTGTTCGGGGAGCTCCACGGTATAAAAGGTGTGAGCTCTACCTGAAGGTCCCGCTGCTAGCTTTTTGCTTCTCAGTTTCACCCCCTTAAAAGTTCATAAAGATAAATGTAGAAATATTTGAAAAGTGTCACATTTGGAAGTTATTCAGTGTCTTACTGTCTTACACACCCTTTCCCAGAGATGAATTGCCTCCTCTACTTTTCATTATCAAAGGCATTTATTTAATCACAGAATCTTTCTTTCTCCAGAGATCTTGGCTGCTTCTATTTATTCCTCACCTGAAGTCACAATCCTTTGTTACTGGACAATCATTTCCACAGTAACCAACTGTGATGTCACAATTGAGGGGGGAGGGAGGAGGGCTATTTAGAAAGAAAAGAGGATGTATCTTCTCAGGCTAAGGTTTCTGAGTTTTAAAGCTATCACTTCGCTAATCAGAATATTCTAGCAGAAAAACCCCAAGACACAGCTGCATTTCTTCAAGGTCTCAGCTGTGACATAGACAAAGCATTTCAGCAGAAGTTTAAGGTTTGCATCGTGGGTTTGGGAAGGGGCAGAGATTTTTATTTCATTTCATTCTAATTCTGTGCCACTGATATCTGCCAGGAAAATACATTAAACATATTCCACAAAGAGTTGATTTAGTAGATGAAAAATGTGTCTCCTGGGCCCAGAGAAGGGACATTTTCTGTCTCACTATCAGTTTCCATCGTAGGAACAATGTTTACATTTCCTCAGCCCGTGCAGTGCCTCTGATGTATTCATGTTCTTTCACTCTCCAGAGGCAGGAATTGAAGTATTTGAGATTTTATTTTTTAGCTACCGCATCAAGCACTTAAGATCTGACATTGGTGATATGTATGCTCACTTGGTATTAAAAATAAAAGCTTCAGTGTTTGCATTTGATTACAGTCTTTCAGTGAGGTGGCTGATTAAGCAGGAACAGGGACAGTAACTTTCTTCAGAAACAGCATCCTGGTTAATGTAGTGTAAGATTATTGATGGGTGTAGTCATGTAATTTTTATTAAATTGAAGAGATTGGCTCTAATGAAAAATCTCAATGTGACAGCAAAATCTAGCCATAACAATGAGACCTGACACTTATCAAACCCACTTCAGGGCCCCAAATGGTCCCCTTTTCTAAATATCCTTTCAGTTCAAGTAAGGGAAGAGCTAAATTCAAATATTCAGCATATTTACCTGAAATTGGGTGTGTGTGTGTGTCTGTGTGTGTTTTTTCTTTTGAAGGGTGATGCAAAAACAGCATACATTTGTATCTGTGGGCTTTAGCTATTTTCTTTCACTATAAATGACACATACTGTCCTTCCTCCAGTTGCTTAAAAAGCAAACTTAGCTTTTATCCAACTAAAGGCCATTGTGCTCATAAGGAAGTCATCAGAAAAGACCCTGGAAGCCTGAAGCATTGTGCGGGTTTGTTCATTTAATGTGGGTGAAATTGTTGCCTCTTCCTCCTGACTCAAAATATCTCAGTTATCCCAGTTTTACAGGGGGCAGATTGAAAAATGATGAAGAGGGAAAAGGGGTTACATTTTTGGCAACAACTAACTGCCATCTTCCACAGAGTAATGCAAAGTGGAAAGAGCAAGCACTTCAGAAGAAGCACGTTTTCAGAACAGAAAGAAGGCAACAAATAAAGTTTATTTACGTACTTTGCAGGGTGGGGGGGGAGCTTGGGGAGGATTAATTAGTTAATGTTTGGCAAGCTGCGCCTTGATGACAGCTTATGCTGAGGTGCTATTGTCACTTATTACTGTTATTAATTAACAGGGTGAGCGCCAAACAAAAATATGCCTCTCGGTATCCTTTCATTTCTTAACACCACATGCGATGTCTATTGCAGGAGTGATACGCGAAAGTTACCTCAAAGGCCACGACCAGCTCGTTCCCGTCACTCTCTTGGCCATTGCGGTGATTCTGGCTTTTGTCATGGGGGCCGTTTTCTCAGGCATCATCGTCTACTGTGTCTGCGACCACCGGCGCAAAGAGGTGTCCACAGTGCAACGCAAGGAGGAGCTCACCCACTCGCGCCGGGGCTCCATGAGCAGCGTCACCAAGCTCAGTGGCCTCTTTGGTGACACCCAGTCCAAAGACCCAAAGCCAGAGGCCATCCTCACACCACTCATGCACAACGGCAAGCTCACCACGCCCAGCAACACGGCCAAGATGCTCATTAAGGCTGATCAGCACCACCTGGACCTGGCAGCCTTGCCCACCCCAGAGTCCACGCCAACACTGCAGCAGAAGCGGAAACCCAGCCGCGGCAGCCGGGAGTGGGAAAGGAACCAGAACCTCATCAATGCCTGCACGAAGGACATGCCCCCCATGGGATCCCCTGTGATTCCCACGGACCTGCCTCTCCGGGCCTCGCCCAGCCACATCCCCAGCGTGGTGGTCCTGCCCATCACGCAACAGGGCTACCAGCATGAGTACGTGGACCAGCCTAAAATGAGCGAGGTGGCCCAGATGGCCCTGGAGGACCAGGCGGCCACCCTGGAATATAAAACCATCAAGGAGCATCTCAACAGCAAGAGTCCCAACCATGGGGTGAATCTAGTGGAGAACCTGGACAGCCTGCCCCCCAAAGTCCCCCAGCGGGAGGCCTCCCTAGGTCCCCCGGGAGCCTCCTTGTCTCAGAGCGGCCTAAGCAAGCGGCTGGAGATGCACCCCTCCTCCTCCTACGGGCTTGACTATAAGAGGAGCTACCCCACGAACTCGCTCACGAGAAGCCACCAGGCTACCACTCTCAAAAGAAACAATACTAATTCCTCCAATTCCTCCCACCTCTCCAGAAACCAGAGCTTTGGCCGGGGAGACAACCCACCCCCCGCCCCACAGCGAGTGGACTCCATCCAGGTGCACAGCTCGCAGGCGTCTGGCCAGGCCGTGACTGTTTCGAGGCAGCCCAGCCTCAACGCCTACAACTCATTGACCAGGTCGGGGCTGAAGCGCACACCCTCGCTAAAGCCGGACGTACCCCCCAAACCTACCTTTGCACCCCTTTCCACATCCATGAAGCCCAATGATGCGTGTACATAATCCCAGGGGTGGGGTCATGTGTCGAGCCAGCAGGAAAGGCGAGGCGCGCGCTCGCTCAGCACGGGTCTCAGCCGCCCGAGTGCGCACCAGACCAAGACGGCTGCAGCAGAGCCCGGGACGCTGCGTCCTCGGGGATTGGGGGGACTCTCCAAGTGGCCCACGTGGTTTGGTGAAGCTTTGCGACGCGGGACTCACCTCCATTCTCTTCCTTCACTCCCCCCCCCCACTCCCTGCAACAGGTTGTACTCACAAAAGACTTAAATTATCATCACAAACATGAGCCAAAAGCACATACCCACCCACACGTGTGCGCATGTGCGCGCGGACACACAACACACACACACTCACATTCACACAGGTGAACAACTACAACACTGTCCGTGACTGCACAGAGCGCTGCCAAACTAGGCTAGCGTTCCAACTTGCAAAACAAATACATTTTTTTAAAATCATGCAAGTTAAAAAGACAAAAAAAGAATTCATTGATAATTCTAACTCAGACTTTTAACAATGGCAGAAGTTTACTATGCGCAGATACTGTGAAGTGCCCACCAGTGTTAACAGCTTTCTGTTATAGCAGATTAATGCCATGCTGGGCAACTATGTCATAGGTTTCTGCTCCTCTCTTTTAATGAAGTAACGTGACCGTTAACGCAAGTAACTTTATTTATTGTTCACCCTTTTTTTCCTTAAGGAAAGGACTCTTCCACATACCACCCTATGAACAGCTCTTCAGAAAAGCCCCTTGAAGTCACACTATTTAACGTGAAATCCATTAACTGGAATAATTGAGTTTCTTTATTTTTCCAATAAATTCACTGAGTAAATAAGTTGGAGCTGGAATTCTGAGCTTTGTGTTTGGACTGTCTGGTATCTAGCTAAAGGAGAAAGTTAAGAGGGGAATATTTATTTAAATCTACCAGTCACTTTGCTGGTCAGGTCTCTCTCTTGTGCTATTATAACATGCAAAAAAATTAATCAGTTGAAAAGTCCTTCCAGATCCTAACTTCTAAAGCAACCAGGAGAGGAACTTTCAGAGTGGCACACCCATGCCCCGCTGCTGCCAACATGGCTTTGTCAGTGGTTCCTACTTTCTGTGAAGGCACCAGCTTGTGATATGCCATCTAATCTCATCTTGCATGTGAGACAGCAAACAAAATCCACAAACGGTGTGAACTAATTAATACGCTGGCTGCTACCTTGCATAAACTAATGGTTTGATCACACGGGTTTTTCGTGGGGTTACATCTGTGAATAGCCTGTTTTCCACATGTAAATTTGTGCCTTACACCCTGAGTTGTGTACGCTTGTAAAATGTCATGATAAACTTTTTCCTCCTTTTGAAATACAGATATTTATTTAACCCTCCCCGCACCCCACCCCACTCCAGTCCTCTGGAAGATTAGCTGTCCAGCAGATGGAAGAAGAACGCAGTTGTGATGTTTGTAATCTCGTGGCCTGGGAAAGCTGGGCGACAACACCCTCCAGTTCACCTTTCCTTCTAGTCGTGCCAATTCCAACCACCCTTTGGCCATGTTGCCAAGCATGGACCCCAGTGTTGTGGGTGGCAAATCCCTTCTCCCTCCAGGGCTCCCTGCTTCCCTTAAATTCTCACATCATTTCAACATGGTGATATCCTCATTTACCAGCAGGAAAAGGACTGCAGTCCCAGTCCTTATTTCTGTTGGGTCCGCTGGCTGGAAAACACGCTGTGTACAGTTGGGCAGGCAACTGGGAGGAGTCTCCAAACCGTGTGCTCAGTGCACTCGAGCAATGCACACAAAGGAATGACATGGAAATAGATGCAGGCAGGCTGGACCCTGCTGTGATTAATGAGTAACTCCAAGTACAAGGCCAACCACAATGGATGCTGCAAAAACCTTGACTGGGGCAAAAGATTTTTAATTTCTAAAAAAATTTCTTTATCCTTTTGTTATGGTTTGTAGGAGTGTGTAGGTGCGTGTTTTTCCCCTGGGTTTTATTAGTGCAAGCACACAGAAGGGACTTTTGTTTACGCTATCATGAACAAAGGAACTCTCAACATACGTAAACTGTGAGCATTATTGGTTATGGTTTTTTTTAAACAGTTACACATATTTGATGATCTCTTTGTCTTTTTATTTCTAGTTTGAGCTGCATTTAGTTTTTGTCTTTAAAAAAGAAAAAACTTCCAAAAAGATAATTTCAGGCAGTTTTGAGTTGGCTGGTGGAAAAGGGATGCCTCGGTAACCAGAAGACCTGGGTGTGCAGCAAGAAGGCGTGCACGGCCTTCGGTCCCAGCACCTCTTGCCGTTTCGCTGTTCAGGGCAGGTTTCTGTTGGTTTTGTGTCATTATGTTTTTGTTTTGTTAGTGGAATCAAAGTTCACATCCTGTGAACTCTGCGCCCTGAAACCATGAAGTCTTTTCCAGATAGAAACAGATCATTGTAGTTTTCCCTTGGTTTTTTTTTTTTTTTTTTTTTTTTTTTTTTAGAAATGCAGAACTTAGGAAAGTGATGGGTGTATGCTCCTCTGCTACCTTCTTCCCCAAGCCTGACTCCCAAGAGTATTGGCAGTGCGGTGCTCACTGTCTCTTCCTGTGCGGGGGCATCACTGCCTCGGCCGTGTTACGAAGACCTGTGTCAAAATCACATCCCGCCACCCATCACTTACGGTGTTGACCCTAGAGTGCCCACATGTGTTGAGTTGGTCTTCTGCATTTAAGTATTTTTCCCCTTTTTCTTTTATTTCCCCACTGCATGTGGGGGGAGGGTCCATAAACCCGAGTGTGCCTTTGCTTTCCACCCTTGCTAGACACTGGTAGATACAACAAACTCAGATTTATATTTGTTGTAAAGTTGTAAAAATATTGTGATGTCACCAATTTTCCTTCCATCTCCACATCTCCTAACATCTGATTCACAACTTAATGTATGTTGTAAAAAAGAAAAGAAAAAAGGGAAAAAATACAAAAAAAAGCAAGGAAAAAGGCTCTTTATTACTTAAAAGTAATAAAACAAGACTGTTCATTATCTTTCGTGTCCTGGATGCTTTTATTTCTCTCTTAACTTTTCCCTTCTTAAACCTCACACTTTGGGGGTAGGATTCTACTCCTTCCATCTCTATCTGGCTCCCAAAGAATAAATAACAATGTACTTAGATCCATTTGTTTGCAGTACCCACATCCTGCCCACCCCCCAAAAAATTATTGATGTGTTTTCTCTGCCTGCACCCAGCCTGGAGCAGGATTGTACGGAAGCCACCGGTAATTAAAAGGCAGGGCACGCACTGACTCTCTCTATTCATTTTATGCATTTTCTTTTTATGGGCTTGTTCATCATCAAACATTTATGGTAGGCTTGATAGTTTAAGAGAGCAAGGCTAGGATTTTAGTATGTAGGGTCCACTAAAAATAGATCCTTGCACAGATGTGACTTCAGCTTTTTACATATTAATAAGGTAGAGGGCACCGGATTTCACTCCTTGTTAGCATTTATCTCGTGTAACCCAGAAGACACTGCTGGAGGTAAATTGGGGTGCAGCACTTGGTTTTCACTTTGCGGAACAGCATTATGAAATGCCTAGGTCAGGTTTTCCCCTCTGGGGTGTTTTTTTAAAGTACTTAAATAAGTCCTTGGCTACAGTAGTTTACTTTTGTCCTTCTGAAATAGTTTTTAATGCTTTGGGTCAGTCTGAGTATGGAAAGCTTGAGTTGGTCTTCAGTTCACACGTCTAGTAACCCAGTCTCCTCTGATAAGTCATTTCCAATTGTATTTCTTAAATCCCACCTATAGGGCCAGGCATTGTCGGGCACAAAATTGAATATAGTTCCTCCTGCCCTATAAGGAGAGGCTGGCAGGCATCCGTAATTGCCATTGGGTGGGTTTAACAAAGTGCTGAGGAAGTGGCCCAGAAGTTTGGGGCAGGGGTCTGCATTTGAGCTGGTTCTTGCAGAATGAGTTCTCTGGACATCCAGCCCAGGCAGAAGGGATAACTTGGGTGCCAGCACCAAGTGTGCTATGTTTGAAAAACAAAGGTCTGGCAGGCCTTGAGCAGGATCTGTGAGACAGCTAGGTCTTCTTGTATGCAAGACCTGACAGTAATGTGGAAAATGGATTGGTCCAGGGAGAGGCTGTAGGCCGCTGGGCAGTGTGCTGATAGCATGCCAGATTATTAGGAGCAACACAGGTGAGAACTCCACATCCAGTTTAAGATTCTTTAGGAAACAGCTCTGTAATCATCCCCTTCTGCCTGAAAGAAAATCTTGTCTAATGACTGACAGGTCTGCCATGCCCACTTACACCCAAATGTTAAAGGGAGAGAATGACCCACAGTTATTCTGACCCTTTCCTTTTAAAAAATGAAGAAGCTGAACTCCACTGAGTAAAAGGATGTGCCCACAATCCTAAAGCTGATGGAAGACAAATCCATCTGTCTTTTGCCTCTCACCCCACACCCACCCCATTCATTTGTATCATTAGAGCAGTACTAGCTAGGAAGACCTGAGACACCCCTCAGCCCAGACAGCATCTCCACCTTACTCAGCCCTCCTTTCTCCAGGAAAGCCCTTCATACCCACCTCACCGCACCCCTACACATCTGGGCATCCCCAATCCCTCCATCTGGGCCAAGGGAAGGGGTGGGCTAGAGGCAGACAGTCCGAGCAGTGCAACCTGATACTTGGTATGGTGGCTTCTGCTGCAGTCAGCTCTGTTCTGGTCCGGGGAAGAGGCTGCACAGGTGCAGCCTGTATTTTGGCTGGGACCCCAGGGATGTCCCTGCTCAGGCTGGAGAAGTGCCTTAGACAACCCAACTTTTTCATTGTGTTTGTTTGCTTGTTACAGGGTTGGCAGTTTCTGCAAGGTGTTTTTAAACTGTTGGCCTTCGGGAGTAAGTGGCTGTCCCAATACAACCAAGGGGCTAGGTGTTTCATGGGGCCAGAGTTGGCATCTTGGACCTGCCTGCTTTCCTTAAGTGCTTTGTTCATAAATGCTAACGGGTCTTGTTCAGCCTTGCAAGTTGGCAGAAGCCATCGAGATGCCCCAGAAACCACGGTGCCTGGGTTTGACTGCCTGAACAAAAGTTCTTTCAAAAAAAGTGATTCAGCGAGTAAAATAAAAGTGTCGGAAAGGCACCTACAATTTCAGACACTGGTACATTTCCCTTCAGGGAAAAGGGGGTGAGGGGAATTTAAAAGAACCTTTTAGTCACAGAATAACATGATTAAAAGTATAATCCTTGTCCTGGCTGAGCACTGTGACAGCTGGGTGCTCAGACTCCCACATCGCAGGCTTGTCTTAAAACCAGGTGGTGATGTGTAGCTTATACAGAATTGGAAAGGAAGGGCTCGCATTTATTGATCAGGACTGCCAGACAGATGGGGATCTTCAATATTCCATTTAGAGTATTGTGTATCCTTAGCTCTAACCCCCTGGGATGCCTGGAGGTGGAGGGTGGTTGACCTCAACAGAGGGTTAGGGCTGAACTGATGTGCATTAAATGTTGGCTGGGCAGAAAAATGTGCAGATGTCCCTCTAGCAAATGGAAATGAAATTGGAGCAAATCAAGAGAGGCAGCTGAATAGCGGGGGGTTCCCCACCCGCCTCTGCAAACATATCCCTGAATGCACACATGTGCACAGAAACACTTTCAGCAGGCTTCTTCCTCTTGGTGCCTAAACCCCAAAACGTCAGTGTTCAGAACCCATGTTTGTGGAATGTGGAGCCTTTCAGAGGCCTCTCACCCCTTTTCCTGGTAAAACAGGGATTCCACCTCAGCGCTTTCTGATCAAAAGAGAACTGTCATAAACTACAGTTCAAAGAAGGGGAACGAAACAAGACCTTAGCAGAGGAGGCTGGACAGTGGTCCCTTACAGCCCACTGGTGCTGACTGAGGTGGCTAGCAACTTTTTTATTCTTCCTAATCACCTTCAGAGGAAGACTCCCTTGAGAACATCACCATCATCCCCAGAGCAAGTCATCAGTACTACTAACCTGTTACAAGAATGGTCCGAATAAAGTGATTTTAATGAAGGGGAACAGTATGGAACCATGAAATCAGGAGCATTTTTCACTGATGATTTTCAGAAAAAAACAAAAAACAGATGAAGGTATAGGACACGATACCAAATACCAGGAAGCCAATGTGAAAGAAACTCGGGCAGGCTCCCCCAGGGTTTTCTAGGATGAGGAAGACGATGAAAAATCTGTCTGAGAGCCAAACACTCTCTTTCTTCCTGTTCGTCATGACAACTGCCCTTACCATGTACTCGGGGGGGGGGGGGGGTGAGAAAGTGGGCTCCTCTCGCACATTTAGTGTCAGTTCTCTGGCGTGGATGCTGAGCATTTTGCTCTCCTACTCCATCCATGTCAGTGCAAAAGCATAAATCTCAACAATAGGGCAAGGGTTATTTCATAAAAAACGAAAAATCTACCACCCAAGAGGGGCAGGGCTTCTGAATGTCAGCAGCAATGACAATTAACATTAGTGGCATTTTACAGTTTGCAGACCAAGTCTTGTCCATTATTTTGGTAGATCCTCATTGCAGCCTAGCGAGGTGGGCAGCACAGGTGATTTCCCTCATTTTCCAGAAATTGGAATTTGGAGAGGAGGAATCTATTGCAGCACTCATCAACATAAAAACGTAGTCATGTCTCAAAAGCCTGTGTTTCCATCATCCCCTCCGCTCTCTCAGGGACACCTCAGGTTACACAATTACTCTGCTTCACCAAAGGGAAAAAGGCCTTGCACAGCATTTCCCAGGAGAGATGGTTACAACAATAAAGTCCCCAAAATAAAGGCTAGGCACACACGTTCTATTTTAAGGGCATTGTGCTCTAATATTTTTCCATCATTAAAGAATACATCTCTTCCTTCCTGCGTCTGCAAAGTCCTGATGCCAGCAGTGTTATTAGGAACTGTCAACAAAGCAGGGAAAGAGAGCGCTGGAGCCAAGTTCAGCGACCTCCCTTCGTGAGGCGCACCCTACCACTTCAGGGCCAGTGACGCAGCCGACTGCCTCAGTGGAAGGAAAAGGATGAAAAGCCTGGTTTTCATAGCTTCTCTATGCTATGCAAGCCATAGATGGCAAGAGAAATTTAAGAAGCTTGAGAGAACCCAGGATTAATTTGAATAACCTATAAGTAAAAGGGTGAAGAATTTGCCATACATCCCTTCATAGAAGACCAAGGAAAAGTAAGCATGATGGAAGAGATAAGAAAGATCACTGTTGTCTTTGTTAGTCCCATTAACAACTTTGGCGCTGGGGGTACCAATTTAACTTCATCCCTGATGTCAATGGTTGAGTGCCTAGAAAAATCTCCCAAGAGGAGACAGAAGATAGAGATCGTGTGCATGTGGGTACCTATTTCCTACTCCTGCCCATGGTCCATGTTGCTACTTCCTCAGGCTGGCCCTCCTGCAGTTCAAAGGCTACTTGGTGTTAAGTGCATGAGGTGCAGAAGAGGCGGGACCACCTTCTCTAGAATGGGCCCCTGGCCGCCCTCCTGCTCTGGGAGCAGCGTGGCCTGGCCAGTCACCATGCAGACAGAGCTCACAGCACCCTGAAGAAGCCGGCATCCTCTGTTTGCTGCCTTGACAGATATCCTCAGATGGACTTCACTCAGAGGATGAGAAAAATAGCTGTTCTTCTTAGAACCCCACTGTTCTCTTTGCTTGGTAGCTGTTGTTTTTGTTTATTTGCTTGCAACTGAAGCCCTGTTCCCAGTCCACAAAGCACTTCTGCATAAACAAATATGCTTTTTAGTAAAGACAAAGGCCCGCTTGCCACTAACTTACGTAAAATACGTACAGGATCCAGTATAAATAACACCTTTTGTTTTATTACAAAATATTTTATTGCAAAATCATAAGCATGTAACTCTCTAACATAAACAATATCACACTCAAGCACACCCTATGACATTTTAGGTGAAATGTGCAAATTAAAACTATAAATTATTACACCCATATTATTACCCCGCCAACCACACTCAAGCAGGCCTTCCTTCTGCTGAACCCCGTATATGCAGTTTCAACTGCGGCGCCACACAGTGCTGTTTCCTCATGTTCTCAATAAAGGTAACAACCTTTGAAACAATTAACTTTAACTGATCTGAAGTGTCAGAGTCAATACCAATTAACTTTTTTTTCCATTTTAAAGGTATTCTTAGTCACTTACACCTGAGAGCGAATGAGTCTGTCAACTCCTTCCCGAGAACACAGCAAAGGGGAATAACCGATTAACGGAGGTTTTCCATTCCAAAGTGCACATTCTAGGGTGGTATGAAATGCTATGGTTACTCTGAAGACCCTGGGAAAGGATACTTTTTTTAAATGAAACAAAATTGTTAAAGTTAGACACAGGTGTTGGGCGATTTGAGCTCTCATTAGTGTTTAATTTTATTTAAGAACCCAAGACTTATTCCCCTCAATTTCCAGCGTGAAGTGAAATCCTGTGATCAAATTTCTTGCTTGGGAAAAAACGGTAATGTGTTAGACTTATATGTATGAATAGAAACAGGTAAACAGTCATATTTCCTTCTGACTTTGTAATTTAAACAGTGTAAGGCAGTAGGGAAGGGCTGTAATTGGAGCCAAAGTAAGTGAGGTGAAAATTACTAGGTGTTGGAGCATCTGCATCTCATTTTAATTAGGTGACTATAATGGCAAGATCAAAAACTTTTTCTTGTCACATAATCTGTTGAGCTTTCTAATCAAGAAACCAAAGGGCTTGTTTTGTCCTCTGTAAAGAGTGACCCAAAAAGATCCTCTTTAATTACCCAGCCACAGCAGCAGACAGGCCTGGGCCCAGGGACAGAGCAGGGCCCAGTGGAGTTGGTGGCCTGAGGGTGAGATGCTCCGAGACCAGCCCCACAAAGAGGCTCTCAAGGAAAGCCACGCCTAATTTAGCAACTTGGAGTTTTCGCTTCTCACAAGGCAAAGTAATTTAAAAGGAAGTACGCGTCACATTGTGAGTCTGTGGGCTTGGGTTCTAGTCTCCACTGGCCTCGCCGTTTGTGGGACAGTCATTCAAACTCTGGGCACTTCCTCTCCCCCATCAGAAAAACAGGTTTGATGGTGGCCATGCCCACCTCCCCACAGCGAGTAAAAGTCAAACAAGGTGAGTGCTCGCAAAACTCAAAATCCCAACTGGCATTCAAAAAGAGATCCCAGTTCTCTAAATCTTCAAATTGAATAAATGACTTTAAGTCCCCATCCTGCTGATACTGAAAATGTCTCTTTTTCTCTCTCCCCTAAATACTTCTTATCTTCCAAGAAAAGCAGCTAGGCAGACCTGGTTAAACAAAAGTCCTGCTTGACCGGACAGAGTTCCAGCTCTTTTCGTAGGTGTGGTGGCCTCAGGCACACGAGGCCTGCATGGAGGCCTGGGGGCTCTAAACACTTTCGTACTGCTTTCCTCCTCCATCCCCAGAGGGCTCATCTGGAGAGAACAGGTCGTGCCCTCTATGAATCCTGCCTCCCCTGCTACCTCGGACGCCTGTCTGTTCGGCCCACCATTGCGTCTGCACAGGACTCTCCAACCTCCAGAATGGGCCCGAGAATGCACTGCAAGGAACGCAGCTATCAGTTCACTCACCGCTTCTGTCTGTAAGGCTTGTATTCACGGGCACCTGCACGTGTTGCCCAGTGACCTTGGCTTGCCTGCCTGCTTTGGTGACTTCCTCTTTGAGCCAATATACTCATGGCCATTGTCCCTGAGCACACCTGTAGTGATGCTCTGTCCAGGCCCAAAGCATTTCCAATCTCAGCTAAGGTGGCCTGGAAGGACATACTGCCCACTCAGTTCCCAGCCTATCCCTAGCTTCTGTCCCAAGAGTTTAAGAGAAAAACTACTTTGTTAAAACTCTAAAGAATTATACCAAAAAAAATGTAAGTGACAGCCATTACTATATGGCTCATGGTACTGAAAGATCTAGTTTAACTCCCGCCTTTTGGAGAAGAATAAATCATGACATGAAAGGTCACTCAATAACGCGCCTCTAGTTTATGGCAGATTTAGAGGGAAGAAGCGGATGTCCCAATTCCTAATTCATTCCATGACACTGTCCTCTATGAAGTACAGACCTAACTTCTGAAACAAGTTACACCAGCCAGAGCAGCTGAAAATAAGACAGAAATTTATTTCACTCTCCTGCAGAAGCCCCATAGCACATGCTTGGCAGGGCGCTTCTGCCATCATCGATGTGGGGCTTCTGTTTTCAGATACAAGAAGCTTTTCTAAATGTGCCAATTTCCCAGTCAACAAGAAGAGTAAAAGAGAGAGTGGGTGGAATATACCCACCCACTTTTAAATTGATTTTGAGAGAGAGAGGGTGGGGCAGGGGGGAGAGAAACATTGGTTCGTTGGTCCATTTATTCATGTATTCACTGGTTGCTTCTTGGATGTGCCCTGACTGGAAATCAAACCCAAAACATTCATACCCAGCCATTTTTAAGTGCTAATCCCAGTAGTTGCACAGAACATTTTGCAGCTCAAGTAACAGGAGCACCATCATAGGGCCACAGCAGGCAGCAAGGGAGGCTGGGGACTGTAGACTTCAGTGCCTCGTGCCCTGGAAAACTGGGAAGTGTGCTAGGACTTTACAAAGCGGGGTTGGAGGGGCGTGGGTTGGAATGGATACTGCAGGAAATTAGCCGTTTGCCACATTCTGTACATATAAGAATGTATAAATCCATTACGCAGCGCATCTTTATATATATATGTAGATGCATCTGAACATACTTTACGAAAATAAAATCAAACCACCCACTACTCATGCTACAGCACCTGGTTTAGGCGCCCGGCCTCACCAAGCCTCCCCTGGGCTCCTAGGCAGCTGTGCTCTCCTTCCATCCTCCCCCAAAGTGGGCAGAGCTGAAAGGTTCCTAACACGTACACAATGTGGGAAAATTTCCTTCTCCATTAGACTGTAAGCATATCAAGGGCAGGAGCTGTATCTTTTTTTCCTGTGTAAGTCCACTCTACGCTGAGCCTGATAAACTGTAAGTACACGATAAATCATTTGCTAAACTAAGTTGTCACCAAACAGAAGATAATAAAGGTTGCATCTCTACACAGAAACAGTTACTGCTGGTGGCTGCCGTAGCTGTCACAGCAGCCGTAGCGATGGCTCACTGGCTCGCCGGGTGCCAGGCACAGGGCTATGTGTTTCCTGCACTTTAGCTCATTCGATCTTCTCAAAAATCCTACCCTTTATTATTTCCACTTGACAGACAAGGCAACTTGAAGCACACAGAAATTAAAGAACTTTCCCACACTCTCTGAACTAGTAACTGGTGGATCCAGGTATATGTTTGAGTGACCCCATAGTCACTGCTCTTAATCATGTTGTATCTCACTAGGTGCGGTAGGACAGGGGGTGCTTTTGGTAATATGATAGAGAGTGCCTATTAGAAAGCAAGACACAGCCAACGCTGCAGGAAGCTAATGATTGATGACAACAACGTGCAGCCCACCCCGCAGATATTCCATCTGCGCACGCCCACGTCATTGCCACAGAGATGCTCACCCTGCTTTCCAAAGGGCTTGTGCATACGAGCAAGTCGCAGAAACTTCAAGTGTCAAAAACGATCAAACCCTCCAATACCCTAAATCTTTTTTTAACATATTCTCATGATTTTATTGTCACATAATAAAACAAAAAGTAAAGCTTAGAACTGGATCACTTGGCCCTTTCTCTTCTTATCTCCTCCCAGTTCAGAATGCTCCCATCCCTTAATAGCCAATATTCTCTTATATCTGCAGTTGGGCCCAACACATTCGAGCCTCAGCACAATCTTTTTTGTAGTTTTAGCCTTTTTTCAGGAAAATTGGCTCAGTCTGCCCACCATACCCACCCTGCTTCCTGTCGTAACGCCGCCACTTCCCCTGCGCACGCAGAGAATCCTGGCCTCCGGGTACTGTGTTGCTTTGTGGGGTTGATGCTGCCGCACTTCTTACAGAAAGTCCGGAGGATTTTAGGAACGTTGACTATGTTTGCAAGAGTGCTAACAGCACGGGAAGAATACCCCAAATCTTTGACCCTCGTGATCCCTACCCCAGGACACATTTAAGTGCCTCACTCATTTGCAAAACCACAGTAACAACTGAACAAGCAATGACAGTGGAATATAAGTCAGAGAGGACCCAAGAGAGCAGAGTAGGCATTGAGGGGATTCTGAGGCGTGATGACACTGGGGACCAGGCATGTGTGTAATGAGGGTGGGGCGGGGGGAGAGGGAGAAGAAGGAGGAGGGTGCTGGGTGGGGACATTTACTTTGTTCATTGATGCTCTGGTGTGTAAGTGCTGATAAGAATCTCCTAAAACTCTTTTAGGAGATATTTTTAATGCAACTTGGGCCTGTGAGGAGGAAAAAAGACTCATCATTTGGAGGGAAAAGTACAACAAGATTTGATTTCACAGATGCTTCAGAAATAGTGACATAATCTTATCTGTGTTCAGCAAATACAATCTGAAGCACTCAGGCCTCTGATAAAGGTGTATCACCTTCACTGGTACAGCAAAGTGCAGATTAAGGTTGTTTTTTTTTTTTAAATGTTGTACAAATTGCCTGTGGAGCAACCTTTTATGAGATATGGTTCAAACAATGTTGCAAAGAGCAGAAGACAAAGAATAGGTTTTACACTGAACTGGTTTCCTAGGAAACACTAAAAAATTGTAATGTGATATCTCTTAGAGGTAGTTCAAGGACCCAGGCTCCTCTTTAATTTTTTTAAATTTTTTGAATGGTGTTGAGTGTCTGCCTCTCCCTGCCCCTGCAGCGGGCGCTAGGAGAGCAGGGCACGCTCTCTCGCTCCCAGCAGCCCCAGCGTCCACTCCTTAACCGAGTGCCCACTCTGCACGAAGGAAAAACACGTGCGCCCAGTCGAGCTCATGTGAAGTAGGAAAGGAATAGAATTTGAATCTTTTGCTCTGCCATTTAAAAAAATACCCAAATTTCAACTATGAAATTCAGAAAAAAGAAAGCCAACCCACTCTTTTTCAAACAACATCTAAATTCATCCACTTCAATGTCTTCAAATACTATTTATTTTAGGTTTATTTTTACTTTGGCTATTCACCCATCTCTGTGATATGCCAGCAGAGCAGGCTGACAGAGGGTGCCTGATTCAGCAGACTTACCCATTTCCCAAGTTCAGATACAAGATCACCAGGGTCTAGGGGAGGCAAAGAAGCTCTGGATGAAGAGTTGGGAATCTGAAGGTCAGGAACCTTTCAAGGAGGGTGAAGTTTTTTGCAATGACATCTCTGCCGGCCCTAACTTCTATCCATCATCACTTGTGTCAACGGGAAATCAAAATAGGAAAAGTGAAGGAACATCTGGGCTGTGTGGGAAGGAGTTAAATTTGATTTTAAAATAAATAAAACATCAAAGCTCCAAGTTGCACTTATTCAAAAAATGGGGGATGAAAATGAAAATGCTGCTTTAAAGAAGTTTGGGATCATTTTTGTGGATGGGCAAGGGTGGGAGGGGGCTGCAGCATCATGAGAAGTTCCCACTCATGGCTACTCTCACCCCACGTTAGCGCAAAGAACTGGGGGGAGCCCAGAGAAAACGCAGGGGCCAGGAGGACAGCTGGTGGCGGACACCCCCACCCCCAGCATCAGCAGGTCACATATCCCCTTCCTCTCTTCACAACCACTGAATCTGGGGGAGCGTGATGTTCTGGGAGGAAACCTCTTGAAGCTGGCAAAAATACCGTTGTTTTGTATATTTGGGATCTTTGAGGAGGCGAAACCGGCGAGAGTTTTAGGTTCATCAAAACACATTGAATTACTGCCTTTTTAGATGGGACTCTGTGTGAAGAGGTGCCCAGGAAGAGGGAGGAACCCAGAATCTGAAGCCTTTTCTCTAGGATGAGGAAGTACGAAATGCCACACCAGCAGAAGCAGACCGACGTGCACGATGGTTATCCGTAAGGCCCCACGGGACCCAGCTCATGCCAAAGGACACGGCAGGCCCTAGAGGGACACGACAACCCCATTCTAGACATTTTTAAATGCAGATTGAATTGTATTAACAAAAATATAAGGAACCCTGTTTAAAGGTAAGAAATCCAATTTTAGAAGCAGCCTGTTGGATGCACAAACAGGGAAGAAAGCATTAGCCTTGGTACAATAAGGAGACAGGTGAAAATGAACAGATGATACACAATACATATAAAAGCCTCACACGAGGGTAGACAGTCGAATGCCATGTTTCCTTGCTTCTTTTTTTGACAACGGCATCCTATCTTCCTTTTGGAGAGCTAATGCCCTGTTTGTTATGATGTTGATGGGACCATAAGTTAAGATTGCTTACCTTTTTCCTACCCAAGAAGTAGACAAGTGACCCAGGCTGGGTCAAAGCTTTTTTCCCAGAATCTTAAGGAGAAGGATGCACTCAGTGGTTGGCACCCGTGCCTAAACAGATGACATTCACTGGATGTGCCCGAAAAGCCCAGGCCCTGGCTTCATAGCTGGAAGCTGCTCTGCATGCAGTGGCAGTAAAATACTCATATGCACACGTTGGTACACAAAAAGGACGTGGAAGCCACTGTATGAGCCTCCATCTAGAACAGGTGGGCTATAGGCTGCACCGTTCAGCTGAGTCACCTGGAAGACCTTGCAGGAGGTTTGGTGGTCACCGGCAGTTTGCTCCCAGCATCAGTGAATCATGGGGATGGGGCACGGGGCCTTCCAGACAAAGGGTACAACTGCAGGACCAAACTATCGTGACATACAGTCAAGATTTAATTAAGCAAAATGGGAATTTGTTATCAGGATATGGGGTTATCTCAAACACTGGAGGCAAGAGTTCACTGGGCTTCATGAGGGCCTGGAACCCAGAACTGGAAAGACAAAAAGCAGGGTGCTCTGTGTCTCTGTGTCTCTGGGGCCCCTGGGTCTCCAACACCCTGTCTTAGTTTAGACCCAGAGACTGACCCTCTCTGACTCTCTGCACGTGGTTCAAAGTGGCCACTCCAGAAAGGCAGCCTGGCCTTCCAAAGAACATCACTTCCTGTGGCAGAGACTGACCAGCCTCTGAGTGTTAGCCCTGGGACTTGGCGTTGGAACCCAAGGTTTAGAATCTATAACTGGGGTGGCTGGTGTAAGTGGACACCTGGCAGCCACCCTACCTGGCCACATCACAGCCCTAGGCATGAATTTTACCAAGGTGGTAAAAGACCTATACTTGGAAAACTATAAGGCACTAAAGAAAAAAAAAATCAAAGAGGATGCAAATAAATGGAAGCATATACCTTGTTCATGGATAGAAAGAATTAACATAATTAAACTGTTCATACTACCCAAAGGAATCTATAGATTCAACATAATTCCTATCAAAATACCAATGGCATTTTTCACAGAACTAGAACAAATAATCCAAAAATCTATATGGAACCAAAAAGACCCCAAGTAGCCACAGCAATCTTGAGTAAGAAGAACAAAAATTGAAGGTATTATAATACCTGATATCATATCAAACTACCTTACAAGACTATAGTAGTCAACACAAAATTGTAGTAGCATAAAAACAGACGCATGGATTAACAGAATGGAATGGCGATTCCAGAAATAAAGCCGTGCCTATATGGTCAATTAATATGTGATGAAGGAGGCAAGAACACGCAATGGGCTAAAAACAGTCTATTCAATAAATGGTGTTGGGAAAATTGGACAGATGTGCACAAAAAAATGAAACTAGACCACTTTCTACACCACATACAAGAATAAACTCAAAATGGATTAAAGACTTGAACATAAGACTCGAAACCATAAAACTCCTAGAAGAAAACACAAGCAATAAAATCTCTGACATTTCTCATAGCGGTATTTTTTTTTCTGATATATTTCCTTGGGCAAGAGAAATGAAAAAAAGAAATAAATGGGACTGCATCAAACTAAAAGTTTTTACACAGAAAAACAAAATGGAAAGACAACCTGTTGAATGGGAGAAGGTATCTGCCAACAATACATTTGATAAGGGGTTATTATCCAAAATTTATAAAGAACTGATACAACACAACACCAAAAAAAAAAAAAAAAAAAAATCCAATTGAAAAAATGGGCAAAGGACCTGAATAGACATTTCTCCAAAGAAGACACACAGACGGACGAAAGACATATGAAAAGATGCTCAATGTCACTATCATAGACATGCAAATTAAAACCACAATGAGATATCACCTGACACCTGTCAGAATGGCTGTCATCAATAAATCAACAAACAAGTGCTGGTGAAGATATTGAAAAAAGGGAACCCTCGTGCACTGTTGGTGGGAATGCAGACTGCTGCAGCCACTGTGGAAAGCATTATGGAGTGCCTCAAAAAATTAAAAATGGGCCCTGGCTGGTGTGGCTCAGTGGATTGAGCACGGGGTGTGAACCAAGGGGTCACGGTTCGATTCCCAGTCAAGGCACATGCCTGGGATGTGGGCCAGGTCCCCAGTGGGGGCCATGTGAGAGGCAACCACACATTGATGTTTCTCTCCCTCTTTCTCCCTTCCCCTTTCTCTAAAAATAAATAAATAAAATATTTTTAAAAAATTAAAAATGAAACTGCTTTATGACCCAGCAATTCCAGTTCTGAGTATCTGAAGAAACCGAAACAATAATTTTTTTCTTTTTAGTCTTATTCCCTATTTTTTTTCAATTTAATCTTTATTGTATTTTTTCCATTACCATTTACTCCCCTTCCAAAACATTAATTTGAGAGAATTATATGCACCCCTATGTTCATTGCAGCAATACTTACAATTGCCAAGATACAGAAGCAACCCAAGCACCCATCAACAGACGATCGGATAAAAATGTGGTGGTATGTATATACAACGGAATGCTGCTCGGCCATAAAAAAGAATGAAATCTTACAATTTGCGACAGCATGATGGACCTAGAGGGTATTAATGCTGGTGAAATAAGTCAGTCACAGAAAGAGAAATACCCTATGTTTTCATTTATACATGGAATCTAAAGAACAAAAGAAATGAGCAAACAAAATTGAAACCTAGTCACAAATACAGAGAACAGTCTGGCAACTGCCAGAGGTGTGGGGCTTGGAGGACTGGGTGAAAGAAGCGCAGGGATTAACAAGTGCAAATTGGTAGTTGCGGCGCAGTCACAGGATATAAATACAGCTTAGGGAATATAGTCAATGTTATTGTAATAACTGTGTATGGTGCTGGATGCGTACTGGAAATATCAGGGGGAACAGTCTGTTAAGTATATGATTGTCTAAACCACAGGTGGCAAACACAAGGCCTACGGGCTGAATCCAGCCCTCCACCTTGTTTTATTCGGCCCGCACCTTGTTTCTACCTGGCGGCAGTGCCAAGCTCTCGCTTAACTGTTAAGAAGTAGTTACATTTGTACAGTCCTAAAATTACATTCGGCCCTTTGAAGGCAACCACGAGGCTGAGGTGGCCCCCAGTGAAAATGAGTTTGATACCTCTGGTCTAACGATTATGCTACAAGCCCAAAATACTATTGAATGGAAACTCTAATTGAAAAATAATGTTAAAAAAGTATAGCATCCCTCCCCTTATCTAGGCCCCATTCTGACTGTTTTTAGTGTTAGGCTGACAAGAATTGTGGCATAATTCTAATAGCCAGAAGAAATACTTTTCCCCCAAAATGCCTCATAAAATCTGAAATTGACTCATTTAGTCTGCAAACATTTATTGCACATCATGTTTCATGTTGCTGTTCTAGGGGCTGGAAAAGCAAATAAGTCAAGAGATGAACATGAGGCTGTGAGTCAAGTGCTCTGATCTGGTTGTGTGGGGCCAAATGTGAAGCGAGAGGAGGGACCCCCACACAGACTGTGAGGCTGGAGGGGGCTCTGAGAAAGCTTCTTGCAGGAAGTGGCTCCCACTATATCTTAAAGGATGTATAGGAATTCGATACAGGAGTGGAGTTGATGGTTGGGTTTGGGAGTGGGTGGCATGGAGTTGTTCCTTGAGAAAGAAACAACATACATAAGTGAAGACCCGGTAGTACTTGGCTCCTGTAAGAATGTGCAAATGTCCAAACACTTCAGCAACACAGGCACATTTCCTCAGATGTTAAGGTCTCTGAAGACCCTATTATACAATCAATTGTACATATTATACAATCAATATGTATACATGATGTTTGGACAATTTGACATGGGTGCTCACATACTTTCTATTTTGCAGGATTTCTTTTCAAATACAGAAGTTATATTTCCATTAACCATATATTGTGAATCACAAAGTTGCATTCACCAGATACCCAAGTTAATAGTAGTTTTGGAGTTTATTATATTATACATATTATGTATTTAGTTGTTCCCATGTCAACAAGGCTGTTGGGAACCTCCCTGCCTGGTTTCAGGAGTTGTAAACTCCCCATGGCTAAGGCTGAGTGAGTGACCTTTGGACTATAAGCCACTAAGGAGACAAAGCTTATCTCCCTGGCAGGAGTGCTGCTTCTGCTTCATCTATAACTGGCCCCCAATGCTTGGTTGGTTAGCCAATGACAGGTAAGATTCCCTAAAGGGAGGGGTCATCTAAGACAGGCACAATCACGTGGGAGGCCCTCAAGGAAGGGCTCAGGGGGCTACAACAAAAAGGGGGTGAAGCTCCCCCCGGCTATCCTGACATAGCCTGAGTCCTCAATGCATCTGGGAGAAGGTTCCTTATGTCTTGGATTCCTGGCTCTGCTCTACTTAAGCCTGAAACATTGACAGAGGGCAGTGCAGTTCTGTGCTGGATAGGGCAGGTTCCCCGGGTGATTGGGCATAAGAAAGAATTCATAAAGTCCTGTGAAACCTGCTTTGCTAAGAGTGCTCTCATTTAAATGATAAGGGCGCCAGCAGGAAATGAGTCTGTCTCCCAAAGTTTTGTAGCTGACAGACCCTGATTCAGATTAAGCCCTCAGAGTTCTTTGCATGTTATCTATGGTTTGATCCTTGCTGCCTGACAATGATTGATGAGCTTTATCTGTATTCCTGTGTAAAATGAACCTAATAAAAGCCATTGAGGAAGGGGTTCTTGGCTCTTCTCCTTTGAGAGATCGGCCACCTCTCCTCCCCAAGTAGATCATGTCTTGGTAGTCTTATTCTCATCCGTGGCGGACGGAGGGCTCTGGGGGCAGATCCTCCCACCCCACAAGGCTATAATACATGAACTTGAACCTGTGTCTTTAAAAACTGATATTTTTATTTATTAGATTCCCAGAAGTTGGATTACTACTATAAAAGATATATGTGTTTCAATATCTATGATATTGGTATCTATAGATATAGATATCTATGATCTCTATATCTGAAAATCACCCAAAAGTGATTCTTTACTTCACAATAATACCAATGTCTTAGTCAGCTTGGGCTGCTATAACAAAATACCATAAACCTAGTGGCTTATAAACAACAGAAATTTATTTCTCACCATTCTGGAGACTGAAAGTTCAAGATCAAGGTGCCAACATGATCAGGTTCTGATATGGACATTCTCAGGTTGCAGACTATGGGCTTCTCATTGCTGACTTCTTGTTGGACTTACAGGTTGCAGACCATGACCTTCCCTTGGAGGGCCTCCATATTTTTAAACTTGGTCAATCTTGTGAATAAAAGATTGTTTTTAGTGTCCATGTTCCTGAATGTTAGTAAAGTTACACAACTTTTCATTCATTTAAGAAAACAAAGAGAAATATTTTTTTCTTTTTTCACAGACTTTCTCCAGTTTCTTACTTTTATATTTGCATTAGGCAAGCCTTATTGCTTCTTGTCTTCCAAGCAAATGCAAGTTGTTCCAACCCCATTTACTACGTAAGGCACTCTTCTCCACTGTCTCATAACATTGGTGGTGACTTCAAACAGAGCTGGAGCTGTATTTTCCAGAACTCCCTTTCCTGTATGGTTCAGATTAGAAATAGCTGAAAGAAAAATGAAGGAGGTACAAGTGCCACAGCAATTACTCCTTGAAGGTCACTGCACGGTGCAAGGTACTCTTGGGTGTTGCTGGCTGGGCAGCAACCAGGACTGCAGCTCCTTGGCTCCCCCAAGTCTCCATCAGCTTCCCTGAGTGCTGGGCCGGGTGTGGGTACAGCTCTGTTGCACAGGGCACTAGCATCTCCTGCAGGCCACCCATAGCATCAAGGTGGGGACAGACAGACACGGCTTCAGTGGCGCACCCAAGCTTGTCCCTTTTCTCACCAGCCCCACGTCAGCATCTCTTCCTGACTGCTCTGTGGTGACTCAGGCCCTAGCAGCAGAGGCAGTGGCCTTGCATCGACTTCTCAATAAGCTCCCACTGTTGCTTGAGGTCTAATTCCTATAATAAATCCTTTATATCCGGGCTCTCGACCTCATCACTACTGACATTGGGGTTGGGTAATTCTTCATTATGTGAAGCTCCCCTACACATTGTAGAATGCTTGGCAGCACCCTGGCCTCTCCCCATTAGATACGAAGAGCACTTGCCCCTCGGTTGTGGCTACAGACAAATGTCTTTGTACATTGCCAAATGTTCCTTGGGCCCAAATCACCTGAACTGACAACTGCCATTCTATATCACTGATAGTGTTTCTGCTTCTGTGATTGAACCCTGAGTGACATCATCGCCTTTATCACACATTGTTTCCAAATTTACTCAGATCTCTTTCCTTATTCTCTTCCATTGATTAGTTTCTGTATTTGTGTCAAAACTATGCTTCTTTAGTTGGGGTCGTTTTAAAGCAGGTAAAGCAAAACCATCACAATGTTCTGTTTTTAACATTTCCTTGGCATTTATCACATATTTATTCATCCACGTACTATATAGCCAGGACTCAGAGGTAGCCATGCCACCCTGTAGAGAGTGGGTTTTTAAGATGGAGTTCTTGACCCCCTAGAAATTGTATGCAAAACTCTGTGTGTGCGTGTATGTGTCCAGTAATCTGTGAAAGGTGGTCACTCTGAGTCATAACATTTTTCTAATTACTTTCCTTTTTCAGAATCTCCTACAAAGCAGCAGGCAGGCAAATCAGGGTGGTCCATCCATGGTAAAGGCAAGTTCATGGCATGCACAAAAGCCCTTCTCTGAAATTTGTGAGAAGTGCTCTGGAGACGGACATAACCAAAGACGCTCTCCCTGTGTCCAGCTAGGGACAATAGGAGCAGCAACAGAGACTTCATTGCCTTAGGATGTGACCAAGAAACCAGGGTGCGCGCCTGAGGGGGCCAGGAGCACACACCCACATCCAGGGTGGGAGACCTCCGCCTTTATCAGGCAAGGCTGTTGTGAAGCATATGTTCATCTTTCATTTATTATTTATACCGTACCTACTTCCAAAAGGATGTAATACAGCTTTCAATGAAAAGCACAGATATGAATGAACCATACCTCTAAAACTAATATCAGAAGACAAGAAAAGAGGATTTGTAGAATAATTCTATCAGAAAGCATTGGCTTAGAGCTAAACTTCGTCTAAGAGAAAAAAAAGAAAGAAAACACAATGGAATATATAGTTCCCTTTAGCTAGTAACAGAAAATAAATCATCAGGAGATGCATTAGGGACCTCCCGGGAATTCTGGCCTTTTTGGCCAACAGACAGCCAGGTGAGAGAAGAATAAGTGTGAGTCCTTCCCCAAACATCTGGGCCCTGCAGGGACATGTGTCCACTAGAAAAGTGCTGATTTTCTAGTGTCCAAGGAAAGTTGCTGTTGCAGAACAGTTCATTTTGCTCATCAAATATTTATTGGCCAGATGCCATACTAAGGATTTAAAAGTGAGAATAAGAACCTGGTGCCTTTCTTCAGGGAACTCAGTTGAGGAAGGTAAACATGAGCAAATAATTAAATGAACCTGGATAAGTGTCCCAGTGGAGGGATGGACATCAAGCCTAGAAGCCCAGATGGGAGCGTGAACGGTGCTTGGGAGGGGTTCCGGTGCCTAGGAGCCCAGGATCAGGGAGAAGGAGCACTCCCAGCAGAGGGCCAAACATGGGAAAAGGCAGCACAGAACTGGGTAGCCAGTTAAGGCAAGATTGCGTGCGCAGGGTGTAGAATGCCACCTGGTCATGGTGGAACAGGTAGAGGCTTGAAAATTTGGCTGCTGTTAAATCATGAAGGGCCTTTTATGTAAGGCTTCAGCATGAGAACCATCAAAAATGTTTAAGCAGGGAATGATGCACTCAGACCACTGTGGGTTTTGTGTGTTTGCTTAAGATCCATGAATCCATACACAGAAGGCTTATGAAGGGTCTAAAACTGGTCAACGAATCCTCACCTGGAGCAACCAAGAGCTGAAACAAGGGCATTTCATACGAGTTCAGTGTTCTTTTGCAAAGCAGAAGAGTACCCGGGTGTCCTTCCTCATCAGAAAACAGGACGAGGGACTCTGGCTCGGCGATCCTACTCAAGCACAACCAAGGAGAGAAGTGAAGTCAGCAGCAGGGGGCTGCTTCCAAGAATACATCTAGGAGTTTGGGAAGGAAAAAAAGAAACGAGGCGTTGGAGAGCTGTCTAAAAATATGTTCCTTGCTGAAGGACACACAGGTACTTTCTGCTTCTCTGTGTAGTTAAAAAGAACAATTTTTAAAAATGACCTGTTCCCATCAGTGCAGCGAGTTTCTAGTGGGACAAAAAGCCAAGGGCAGCACCACTAAATGAGGGACGGGAGCTCAAAATGGATTTAGGACCAAGGACAGTGGTTCCAGGCAGAGCCCAACGGTCTGTGGGGGCTGTGGGCTGGAAATATGCCTGTTACAAATGTGAAGGAGAGAGGGAGCTTCTGAGGCTGAGAGAGGAGGAGAGACCACGGAGCACTGCTCTGCCTGCTGTCTGCAGGAGGGAAGATGGGGCCACTCACCCGTGCTCCGCCTCTGACAGCAACAAACACGCCTTTCCCCGCTGACAAGCCTCAGCAGCGTCCCTTTGGAGCTCCCGGTCCCTCACGGGATCTGGCACTCTAAGATTTGCTCGTGGCATCTGTTTTGAGCCCAAAGAATCTGGTAGGAAAAGGGAATATTTCCACAGTTCGAACATACAAGTGATTCAAGATACCAGAAACCCTGTAGTAAGAGAGGGCTGCAATCCAGTCCTGACATTCACGGTGAGACTGTGAAGACCTTGGAGTGTAGATCCTGACCTTGACTGTGACCTGCTGTTTGATGAGGCAAGTTCTTCCCCCAGCCTGCATGATGTCATAAGTTTGTTTGCCTTTTTAAAATCCAGAAGTGATTTATTTTCCCTTTGCCCTTTCTGAGAGCCAATCTTCCATAGTTAACCATGGCTTTTATGACTTCCCCACAAATCTCTCTCAGGCAAGCTTTGCCTGTAACCATTCAACACCTCAGATCTCCCAAAATCCCTTCTAGGGCTATTCCTCAGAGCTTTAAACTCCCCCGGGAAAGGCAAGATTGCTCTCCTCTCAGAGCTTGTCGCCTTTCTTCTCTGACCGTATTTGGACTGGGATGCTTAGGTGAACTTTTGAAAATGGCTAGGGAGCAGTGCTTAGTGATGGGAACGATGCCAGTCTGAAAGTCAGAGCTTCCCCTGGACAAACTGGTGAACTCCACACATTTTCTGATCAGGGCCCATCATCCTTCTTTTCGCACACCCGTCCCGTTGACACTAACTTCCCATGTCCTCCCTTCTCTGGGGCTCAGGCTCTTCTCTTCCTCTCCGACCCTCCTCCCAGGCCCGCCTCTTATCACCTTCCATGTTCCAGACCTTGCTTGAAGCCCAGCCTTCCACCTATCACCCTCTGTCCCACTTCCTCACACCTGACACTGTTAATTAGCCCCATGGTGAAGCGGCACTCACTGCTAGTGCAAAGGTCCCCGTAGATGGCAGATTGCTAAAGAAGGTGCCACCACTCCTAAAAGACACATTTAGTGCATGTGCCACCCTGAGCCTCTTTCCCATCCTGTAGCAGCTCTCATAACCTTGGCAGAACCTCACCTCCTTATGTTATGCCGTCTTGACAAGAATATCAAAATGAACGGGTCTGTCATGAACAAGAAGGGGACATGTGACTCTAGCCAGGCCAGTCAGGCTCATCTCAGGAGAAGTCACAAGAGGAAAACCAACAGCTCAAACCAATTGATCCAAAACTGGGGCTCTGAAAAGATGTGTGCCACTTTTGGCTTTCTAGATCTCCACACCTGGGCCTGTTCCCTTGTGCTCTCTGAAGCCTGAATAACTATCTGTTAAAGCGCTTCCTCTATTCTCTCTTAGACTAGTCAGCAAGGCAAACCTCCTAATACCATTTCTTACCTAAAAGAATGGCAAACTGTGGACATTTTAGGAAAAGGAAGCCTTGGGAGAGACTATTCTAGACCAAGTGGCCTTTGGGGAGGTTGGGTATGCCCCTTCAGAACAAGGAAACGCAGGAGGTACTTCCGGCACATCACAGCATCCGTTGTTCTACCCATAGGCTCCACTGAGGGGGTGATCGAAAGCCTGAGCGTAACAGTTGATACATCTGGAGACCTCTGCGTGAGTATCCCACTCATTTGATGGTCTGGAGGGACAACTCCACCCAAGCAGTCTGGCCACACCCTCACTGGCTCCCTCTGAGGGTAACATTGCAGAAGAGGGTTGGCGGCCTTGTTGGTGGGGTGCCCAGGGCCTGGCTGTGTACAGCGGAGCACGAAGTGGGGGGCATCCCCCACAGCGAACAGGGGACGGACCTTTCTTGCCCTCCCTTCTGAAGAAGGCTCTGGCTGCTGGCTGTCCCTCTCCTAGACAAAAGGGAGAAAATTAAGGCAACTGGTCTGAGGCCAAAGTACTATGTGATAAAACTCAAGCTTCAGGACCCTGAACTCACAGCGGCCCCTCCCAGTCTCATACTAAATATTCACTTCTTTATATAATCTAATTCCACATTGTTAGTGTGTATTTTTTCATAAAGCAGGCCCTCCAAATTGGGTAAGCATGGGGCTGCACAAAAATTGGATCTATTATCTTGAGTGCAATAAGAAAGGAATTAAAACTAGGAAATTCAGAGGTGGGAGTTCTTTGAACAAAGTTAAAAGCTAAAAATTATTTTTGCTTTTGAAATAGAACTGTATCCAGAGTGTGTCAGACCCTCCCTTTTTTCCGTCCCCGGGAGGGATGTCCCTCAATACTTAACAGAGGCCCTGGGCAATCAGACAAACACGCCTTAAGGCCCCTCAGCCTTGTGGAATTGTTTCTGCTCTATAAGCAACTCCTTCTAGCAGTCTGAAGGGGAAGGGTTGGGTGCTGCCAGGTGATCAGGAAGCAGGTGCTTCCTCTTTGGAAGAACCTCCACCCTGTCTTCCCCAGAAGAAGCCCTCTCTGAACTCAGCAGGATGCTTTACTGAAGGTTCCAGAAGGTATCCTACAGCAACCACAGTAGATGAGCCAGAAATGTGGCTTTATTTAACTAACATTGTTTCTTGCCCCATACAAGGTTGAGGTGGATGAACAAGACTTCAGACCTTAGTCCTTCAAGAGATGTCCCACATAAACAGTGCTTTGTTCTCCCCCTAGAGCAACTGTGAGTTTATGCTGTGCTCCTGTGCTCCTAGAAAAATAAAGAAAGCTCCTCCTCCATCTCTATCATACTGGAGGCAGACACAGTCTCACGGCTGGACTCCTGGCTTGGTAAGTGGAGCATGGCTGGAATTCACATCCGCACGCAGCCCATCAGCTCACTAAGGCTCAGTATGTGAACTGCCCAACCTGCTCTGGGAGCCCCGAGGTCTCCTAACTCTATCTCTGAACGCTTCCATCCCTCTTGTTCTCTTGTCCACCTCTTCTCACTGCTTCTGCCAGTGTCCTGCCCCTGTCTGATAGACGCAACCCTCCAAGTCGGCAGGTCCCACATGAAGGCTGTCTTCTGGAGCTGTGCAAGGTGGTGTCCCATTTCCTTTGCTTTCTTTTGCTGGCTGCAAAGTGGAGAGAAGGATGCTGTGTCCCATGAATGATAAGATACCTTATGATTATGGACCAGCTAACAACCTTACCCAACAAGAATCAGTTTTCTTCTGGAACCAATGCAATCTGGTTTTATACAAAGTATGCTTGTTTTTTCTATGACTAGTTTGGCCCTGCCAGAAAAACAATAATCCTAGCATTAACACCTTAAAGGAAATAGTGCCATCTCCAAATAGTTTCATTTTGACATGAAATCTCCCACCCACAAACAAAGAGGAGGGGAAGTTTCAGTACATGACACCACAAAATAGTTTTAGGGCTTAGAAGCAGCATAAAACTCTAGTCCCTTCTACACGCCAGTGATTTACTTTGTTCTTCTGTTTCCTTGAACAGTTTACTTTCTCTGCTATTTAATATATGCAGCATTTTTATGGAGTGTGAACACTGTACTGTAGTTATCAGTTAGCTATTGCCACAATAATGTTACATAAACTCAGAGGCATGCACTCATAAGCATTTATTTTTCCCTCTTGCATCTGTAGATCAGCTGGGGCTCAGCAGAACGAGGCTGGGCTCAGCTGGACTTGACTCCAAGCTGCAGGCTGGGTCCAGGGCTCCTCCACATGTCTCTCATCCTCCTTGGCCCAGCAGCTTTTTGAGGCATATTGTTCTCATGGTAAAAAAAAAGTGGGAGTGCAAGTGAGTAAGCTCAACCATAAAAACACATTTCAAGCCTCCACTCATGTCATATCTGCTAATATCTCAATGGCCAAAGCAAGTCATATGGCCAGGCCCAAATCAAACCAAGGTGCCAAGACCATGATCAGTGGGGCAGAAAGTTACATGGCAAACAGTATACAGAAGAAGCTAAAGAACTGAAAATAAGCCATCTATCACAGGGAGGGAGGAAAAAAGGAAGGATTGCAAAAGAGGTAATTATTTTTAGGGATCTGTTTTGTGTCAGGTGCTACACGATGTGTTTCAGGCTCAAAATCTTATTAATCTTCCCAAGAACCCTCTAGTATAGAGGGAAAACTGACATCTAGATGGGAAAGCTGGTGAGCAACTCAGCCAGGGTTCATACCTGGGCGCAACAGCCTCCAGACTCTGCCAAGGGATACAGTTGGAGACAGCAACCTCCAGAGCTGCATGTCTTGCTCTTTCAGAGCTACAGATGAATATTGAGCCAGGGAAGAGGTAAATAAACTGTGATCTTTTCAAACACAGGCATCTCCCAAAGCGCCTGACGCTTAGACATTATGCTTGAAGTAATAATTGGAGTCCAATGACCCGAGCCCTTCATCATTAGACCGTGGATGCGCTGCGGCGCTCTTTCTCCCAGTGCTCTTGCAGGCATGTGAGCTAATATGAGTCGTACAATCGTGCCCTAAACTCTGTGTTATAATGGGATTGGGAACCATACTCAAGTTCTATACCAGAAGTACAGATTTTTACATCTTTAATTGCCTTCTTGCATTAGACTTACTGTGTTATTGCAGAAAGTAAGTATGGAAGAAAGAAAATAATGTTATCAGATAGTGCCCCAGGTTATAGCTGTGAATCCTTTAGCATCAAGTTTGACATTGACTAGGATGCTTTAAGAAGAACAACACAGGATCCAGTATTAAGCTACTTGGTGCTGAATAAACATTTGTCACAAGAATGAATTCATCAACACCGATTTTCCACCTGTGCCAAGCAGCTGTCCAGTGCTTCAAGCCTTGGGTTTGTGGGGCTGGAATGACGATTAGGTTGCTTCGAAATCACACACACTCAGTGGACTCAGAGAAAAATGCTACCTCTGAGGTTGCCTTCTCTCTGTCCTCCTTTTAGATACCGAGTGACATCCTGATGATTCCCCTCCATTCACTGATGACTTGAATCCCTGATCCACCAGCCTCACAAGTTCTGAGGACCTTGGATCCCACTGTGAATGACCATGGAGTAGCTAAGCCTGGCAGTTCCCCAACCTGCCAGCTCCAGCAACTTTAGTCTTTCCCACACCCACCCGTTTCACGGGTGAGGCTATGACCCAAGGCCATCACCCAGCTGTATTTTCAAACTGAAGATCAGAGCCAACGGTGATTCCTGAAGTCAGTTTAGTTAAGTGTAGAACTTGCACAAAATAAAATAGAAAATATCCAAGAACAATGCATGTAATAAGGGTATTTTTTCATGAAAGTTTTGCGTAAATTATATATATTGATGGATATACATGGCTGTGATGTCAGATTTCTTTCCCCCAAAAGTCAGGATAAAAAAATATTTGAAAAATACTTCCCTTGGCTTTTTCATTTGCAGAAAATCCCATTAAAAATAGCATTCTCTCAGAGCCTCCTATCGTTAGAGCCATTCACTCTCCACCTTTCATATACTCATGATTGCAGCTCATTTGGTTATGACAGGTGAAAACCTTAAGAACAGGGATACCACTGCATTGTAACGCTCCTGCTCCATCTCAGTTCTGTCTGGCACACACACATGCACACACACACACACGTCTAGTGTGCATGGTATCTGTGTGTGCATACTCACACTTGAGAGAGAAGGTGAGTTTCACATATGAGCTGACATGGGCTAGAATAGATGCACCACAGGTAAAGCAGAAATTTTGGGTAAGGTGATATGGACTTGGGAATTTGAATGAACCTCATGAAATTAACTCAAGATGCAGGGAGACTGCAGTTGTCATACAGATTACAAAGTCATAACCCAGAAAGGAAAGATCAGTATTAAAAACTTAAGCCATAACATAAACTTTTTGAGTCAATGTAAATTAGAAGCTCAAGTTTTCCCTTGGGTATAGGACATAGCAGGATTTCTCAACCTCAGTACTATTGATATTTCGAGTTGAATAATTCTGCACATTCTGGAATGGTCAGCAGCATCAGTGGTGGCTGCTCACTAGATTTCAGTAGCATACCCCTTCTCCACGTGTGACAACTAAAAGTGTCTTCCGACACTGCCAGTCTGCCCCAGACACTGTCAGGAAGCGTCTCGAGGTTGAGGAGCGCCTCTGCAGTCATGACCTCCTCCGGCCCGCACAGCCGCCCTGTGAGGCCCGAAAGGCCCCACTGGCGCTTCGTATTGCCCCACGGTCTGGGTTAGCTCAGTGCTCCGGGAAGCTCAGGCTCTGCCTTTCGTCTCTGAAGTAGACCATCTATGGCTTCGTATTGTGAATCAATCACAAAACAAGCCACCTCTTACCCCATCTTCAGTTTTCTTTTTTTTCGGCAGTTCTAAAAGAGGAATGAAAATACCAGGAGACAGGAGACAATGTGTTGAAAGTGCTTTAGGAGGCCAGCTTCGGACATTCTTGTCCTGCCTTAAAGCCTAAGAATTCAGATCATTAACACCATTCACCTTCCTCATTTACGGGGGGCAGAGGCCCAGAGAAGAGAAATAACTTCCTGCTACATCAACCATGTATGAGTGGTGCCCCCTGCTCTGGGCCCTTGGTCCCCTGACCCTGAGACAGTACCTGAGGAATGTAAACCCCAGCAGGTTATATCCCATCTGCAGCCCAAGTCCAAATCCCTGGGAGCGATTCACAGCGGCACTCTCACGATGGCGGCACTGCAGAACTCCAGGGGCACTAGTGACAGACACTATGGAAACCCTGCGGTACCTAGTTCCACAGTGTGCACAGGGCTTCAGGGGCCACCTGCGGATAATTAGCGAATCTCAGTGAAGGTGGCAGTGAATTAGGCACCTCAAAAAGTGTATACTAAAATGGTCCCAGGCAAGTCACTCAACTTAGAGTTTCCTCATCTCAATTGGGCAATTTTAAAACATGGCCCCCAAATTCCTTACCACCCCTTCCATTGAGAGCGATAGGTCTTTGTGCTTTCCCGTTGAACCTGGGTTTTGTGACAGTTTGACCAACAGATGCTGGCACAAATTCTGTGTGCCAGCCTCCAGACCCAGGTCTTTACAAACTGCACATTTTTACTTTATGTCTCTTGGGACGCTTGGCCTTGGGACCCAGTCACACTGCTGTGAGGAAACCCGCATGGCCCCTGTAGAGGCCCAGGGGGATGGTAGCACCGACTTGCCAGCCGGGTGAGCCAACCATCTTGGAAGTTCATCCTGCAGCTGCCAGGCAGGTTTGTCTCGGCTTAACCCTCACGGAGCAGAGATGAGCCTTCCCCACAGAGCACTTCCCGAACTGCAAACTCACATGGTAAATAAATAATTGGGTGTTTTAGCCTCTGTGTTTGGGGTGGGCTGTTATGCAGCAATAACCAGGAACTGCTCATCTTCTCAGTTCTCCTTGTGCAGGTATCATGACAATCTAATGGCAAAGAAGGTGTGAAAAGTGCACGCTCTTGGTAAACCTGGGAGAGTCAAATCAGCTTCATTTTGTATTACTCCATGGTTAAAAGGCAGCACAGCCGTGGTCCTCCCAGCCAAGCCAGCAGCTGGCACGTGGTCAGTGGAGAGGAAGTGGTTGCGACTGGCGGTGACCAGAGGAGGAGCGGGCATGAAGAAGGAGCAGCCCCAGACAGAATGCTGCCATTTAGCAAGTCTCGTAGCTAAAGGTGACCTGTGAGGTTGTCTGAGACCCTTCCTCTAGACAGCCACTCCAAGGATATTGACTTCGTTTTAAAGGTTCTCCGAGGAAAGAAATGTTGGTGTCTAGCAGTAAGTTTGAGTTATGCTGCATTCTCTGTCAGGAAATTCTACACCATGTCCTGCTGGTTTCCTGTGTGGCCTGTATCCTCAGGCTATGTTGTCAGATAAATTAGGGGACAAAAGTAGAAAGTGTAAAAGGGCAGCGATTTAGGGGAATCGGCTGGAGATAAGGAAAAGGTTGCGGAAGAGACAGGCTGGGGGAGGGAGAAGGGCTCACCAGGCACCTGCCCCACATCCTTGGCCACAGCGAGCCGGGCCCAGAGGGTGTTTCCAAACATCTCAGTTACTGCAAAGGGCTGCTGTACTGCTGCCTTTCAAAATATTTCCCTATTTTTTTAATGTACATTGTATAAACTGTACAGAAATCAAATAGTCTACATGTTCATTGGGGGATAAAAATTCGTAAATTATTTTGCACTTCAAGGTACAAACACCACCAAAGCCATCTTTCTGAACCAAGTTCAGTGACTGGTCACTGCCCTCCAGTTCCTCTCCTTTGCAATTCAGAGAGAAGTCGAAACTTGGTGGAGAGGGCCTTTGACCTTCTTGCCACACTGGACCTGCAAGAAAAGCTGGAGTGGGGTGAGTTGCAGTGGAATACATCCAGGAAACCAAAGACCATGCAGGTGCTGCCGCCGCATGAGCACTGTAGAGAGTCAACACCGAGGCCAACTCAGGGGAAAAGGGCTGAAAAAACAAAGAGAAAATGAGTCCCAAGGACATTGTCTGAGGGTCACGTCCAGCCATGCCTGAAACCAGTCCTACCCCTGTGCGCTGCAGCCTACACAAAGCAATACATTCTGCTTTGCTGAAGACAATTCAAGGCGGCCCCTGTGTCACTTGCAATCCAGAGTCCTAAGTGACCAGCACACACAGAGAAGAGTTCCTGAGCTGACGGAGGCAGGAAAAGCACATGGTGAATGGTTTGCTCTGGAGAAATATTACAAAGACCTCCCTCCCAATGGGAGCTCTTTTCTTTTCTCTGCTGTCCACTTTCTCAGAGGCAGAAAAGGACACTGGCAGGGGACTCCTGGCCTTCGACAGTATTTTTCTTCTCAGTGCTGAGCCTCCTGGTCCTCCAATCAACTCAGCTGCTCTCCCCCAACCCCATCCCCACGTCTCTGGACAGTTAGTTTTGACCACAGACATGTGTGCTTGTGAAAAAGCCTCGGGCATCAAGTAATAAGATAATGTGGCATTCACGTTTTGGAACACGCAGAGCTATTTTAAAGCCAGCCCATAAAACCCCAGTGAGGCAACAGAGGGCACCAGCTGTACCCAGGTGGGTCCACTCTCCCCCTGAGCACCAGGCTGAGGAAGGGGCTGGAGAAGGCCCCCCGCCCTGCCAGAACTTTGACTATAACAAAGTCGCTCCTCATATTTTAGTGGAACTGTCTCATTTTTAAATATTCTATCCCATGTGCAAGCCCTGATTTGGGATTCTGAAAATATGGCTACTGTTCATGAAGCAATACCCAAGCTGGTCTGTGTTCTCAGGGAATGAAGCTCCTGTCACAGAGGCAGGCACTGCCAGCTTGCAGTTCAGGGCCTGTCTGTCCTTTCCAGCACCTGGGAGGGAGGGAGCCGGCAGCTTCCAGCTCTTAGAGCCTTCAGTACAGAGAGCCCCGGGCAGCAGGAGTTCCTGGTGCCTTTGGGCCTTGGTCACCAAAGTGTGGCACGTGAGATGATTTGTAAGTGCTACACAAATAAATACTTTTTATTTCAATTGCCATGTTCTGATTTAAAAGTGTTTTAGAAAAAGATAAAACTAGTAAGTAATTTCATGAATATTATCGCCTGAGGTGAGGTCAAATTTCTTAAAAAGTGAATCAAGTTAAATTAAAATACTAAATAAGTAATAGCTCAGTGATGTATTATAGTAACTGATATCATAAGTACAGTAGAGAAATACAAGATATTTGGTAAATTCCTTCCCTGGTTATTGCTTTAGCATCTTCAAAGGGGTCTGCTTCTCTGGACGAAATTTCTTCAGAGTGCTCAATTTTGCTTTCCTTGCCTTCACCTCTGACCTACCCCCAGGTGACCCCAGAAATGTCACATTTGGCTGTGTAAAAATAGTGACTAAACAGTTGAACTTACCAGAACCTCCTGAACTATATTCAAAAGACAATAAGTCACATCATTAAATGTGCCACAGAGGTGATGTAAGTTTTACGTGACTCTAACACATTTCACATGTAGACTTCACAGTAGGACATATAATTAAAGGCTCATCTGTTCACAGCTGTATTTTGACAGGGGTTCAACACTTTTTTAACATCTACTAAAGGGAACAGAAGTGCTAGGTGCCGCAGTGGCAGAGGGCTGGAGTGGGGGGCTGGTGCAGGGAGAGGACGCTCCCTGCTGGGGCCGGGGGCACAGCTTTGTCTCCGTATCTACCCCTATGGCAAAGCTAGCCCCTCAGACCACGGGAGTAAATTTACCAAAAACACACTAGGAGTCTTAGAACTGGTTGTAACCTTGCAGGATGCACCCAAAGTAAAACCACAAGCATGAATGTCAGTCAGAAAACCTGGATTCAAATCTTCACTATCTCTCTTACTGGCTATATGATGTCGGTCAACTGATTTCTTATATTCATAGCCCAAGTTTTCTCATTTTTTAAAAGTAGACTAGTACACCCATCTCCCCTAGTTTGTGTGACAATCCAGCTAGACTAGTTTATGTAGAGCACTTGGCTCATGGTTGGCAAATAATGCCTGTTCATTCCCTATTCCCTCCTCCCCCTCCTTTCAATGCACAAGCTCCACAGGAGGAAGAGGAGTTGGCAGCTGCCAGGAAGGGGCTGGGGTGGGGTGCAGGGGTGGCAGTACACTTAACCGTGGTTCAGCTATACTCCTCTCAGCCCTGCCCCTCCAGGCCTTAGAGACAGAAACACTGACGCACTCTCTCTCTGGGGAAACCAGCCCCTTTCACACCATCTGGAGGAAGGAGCAGCCCTCAGGGAGGAAGATAGGTCAGGCAAGGCAGAGGGAGCTAGGCTGAGACAGGCAGCCGAGGCTGCACTTCGCAGCCTGCTCTGCCAGAGGACACTTCGGACCCTGCCTCTTATGGATGTTCTCTCCAGCCCACAGGTCGGTTTGGTGGCCAGATTCCAAGTGGAGGTCTTGACTTGGCAGGTACCATGGCTTGTATGCCATCCCAGCATCTATGTGTGGATGGATCATCAGTTACAGCCATCTGATTCAGGTGTAGAAAGGAGGCATATATAGGCTTTGTCTCTTTTATTATTACTGGAAAAGGAATATATACCAATATCAAAAAAATGGAACAAAAAACTGGAAAGTTACCCGTGATCTCACTGCTTGGAGATACCCACTGTAAATGAACCTTCTCTGTAAACATCTCTATTCTCCCTTGTTAAAAATTAAAATATTTTGTCACTCTAATTTCCTTTAAAAAGTTTTCTTTCAAGAAAACACGATGCTTGGTGAGTGGTTTCCATAATAAACACTCAAAGACAATCCAAGGCTATTGGCTGGAGACAAGCCCCTCGTTTTGGAGGAGCAGGTGGAGCCGCTGTGGAGAGCGGTTCCGGCCCGTGCCACATGCCCGGGGAATGCCCGTCAGAGGCCAGCGCTGGTGAGGGGAGCCCCATGCTGTTAGGTGCTGAACAGCTGGCCATTTTGGGGACTCAAAACTCAGCAGAGAGACTTCCGGCCAAGATGGAGGCGTAGGCGGACACACTGTGCCTCCTCTCACAACCAAAATTAAGGACAACAAATATTTAGAAACAAGAAAACAACCAGAACTTATAGAAAATTGAACTGTACGGAAGTCCAACAACCATTCATCCAGACCGGTAGGAGGGGCGGAGTCGAGGCAGGAGAAGGTGGAGGTGCGGACCCAGGAACGCAAGCAGCGGCGGCTGGCAGTTCCCAGGTGCACAGGCGGCTGGCTGGCGGTCCCCGAGCCCACAGGCAGCAGCTGGCGGACCCCGGGCACAGGGGGGCAACTGTGCAGACCCAGTGAGGCCGCACAAGGTGGCTGGCTGACTGACCAGGTGGTCTCACATTCTCGCGCACAGACGGTCCAGGCAGGGGGGAAGTGGCAGAAGGGACTGAATCCAGGAGAGAGCGGAGCAGGCGCCATTGCTCCCTCTCAGGCCCCACCCCCACATACAGCGTCACAACCCAGCGACTGGGCTGCCCCTCACTGGCGAGCGCCAGAGGCTCCACTCTTCACTACGTAACAGCACGCGTGCGTGCGCAGATAATCCAGGTGAAGGGGAAGCAGCGCAAAGGGCTGGAGTCCAGGAGAGAGCGGAGCAGGCGCCATTGCTCCTTCTCAGACCCCGCCCCCACCTATAGCGTCACAACCCCGCGACTGGGCTGCCCCGCCCTGAGGAACACCTAAGGCTCCACCCCCTCACTACGTAATAGCCGCGACCAGACTAAAACCAAAATAACAACAACAAAAAACCACCAAAAATGGCTCAAACCGGAAAACAAATAAAAGCCCCAGAGCCAATTCCTCTAAGCACTGAAGAGATAGCCAACCTGTCAGATGCACAGTTCAAAGCACTGGTCATCAAAATGCTCACAGAATTGGTTGATTTTGCTCACAAACTAGATGAAAAAATGCAGGCTACAATCCGTGAAATGAAGGAAGATGCATGGGGAACTGATAGAGATGGAAGGAAAACTGGGACTCAAATCAATGGAGTGGACCAGAAGGAAGAAACTAACAACCAAACAGAAGACGAAGAAGAAACAAGAATTCAAAAAAATGAGGAGAGGCTTAGGACCTCCGGGACATCTTTAAACGTCCCAACATCCGAATTATAGGGGTCCCAGAAGGGGAAGAAGAACAGCAACGAGTGGAAAACTTGTTTGAACAAATAATAAAGGAGAACTTCCCCAATCTGGCAAAGGAAATAGACTACCAGGATGTCCAGGAAGCTCAGAGAGTCCCAAAGAAGTTGGACCCAAGGAGGAACACACCAAGGCACATCGTAATTACATTAGCCAAGATTAAAATGAAGCAGAAAATTCTAGAAGCAGCAAGGGATAAGGGAACAGTCACCTACAAGGGAGTTCCCATCAGACTGTCAGCTGATTTCTCAAAAGAGACCTTCCAGGCAAGAAGGGGCTGGAAAGAAATATTTGAAATCTTGAAAAGCAGGGACCTACATCCAAAATTGCTCTATCCAGCAAAGCTGTCATTTAGAATGGAAGGGAAGATAAAGTGCTTCTCAGATAAGGTCAAGTTCAAGGAGTTCATCATCACCAAGCCCTTATTATATGAAATGTTAAAGGGACTTATCTAAGAAAAAGAAGATAAAACTATGACAGTGAAAAGACAACAAACTCATAGCTATCAAGAACCACACCTAAAACAAAAGCAAACTAAGCAAACAGCTAGAACAGGAACAGAACCACAGAAATGGAGATCATATGGAGGGTTAGCAACAGGGGCATGGGAGGAGGAGAGAGGGGGAAAAGGTACAGAGAATAAGTAGCATAGATAATGGGAAAAAAATAGACAGGGGCAGGGTAAGAATAGTATGGGAAATGTAGAAGCTAGAAAACTTATGACCCATGGACATGAACTAAAGGGGGGAATGTGGGTGGGAGAGGGTGTGTAGGGTGGAGGGGAATGATGGGGGAGAAATGGGACAACTGTAATAGCATAATCAATAAAATATATTAAAAAAAAAACAAAACTCAGCAGAGAAGATGGGCGAGGACTGTCACATCTAGATCTCTGCAGTCGCAGGAGGACAAAGACAGGTACGCAGAGGGACTGGAGAGCCCCAGCCTCCCCCACCTCCCCACTGCCTCCCCTTAACCTACTTGGAGCATTCTTCCCCAACTGCAAGGCCTGTTGGGGTAGTCTGTTCTGCTTGCCTCTGCATTTTGAAAGGGGATGTGTTTCGGACCGTTCCGCCTGGTTTCAGGAGTTGTAACCCTCACCCCATGGTGGGCTGCGTAAGAGCCCAGGAGACCCGTTTCATCTGGGTCCGTTCTGTCATGAGGACATGTGCCACTAAGGAGACAAAGCTTATCTCCCTGGCAGGAGAGCCGCTTCTGCTTCATCCATATCTGGCCCCAACGCTTGTTCAGTTAGCCAATGACGGGTAAGACTCCTCATGAGAGGGGCAACCCAAGCCAGACACGACCACTTGGGAGACCCTCATGGAAGGGCTCAGGGGGCTGCAGCAAAGAGGGGGTGATGGACTCCCCGCCCCCACCCTGGCTATTCTGACAGCCTGAGTCCCCATTTCTGTCTGGGAGATGTCTTCCTTATCTCTTGCATCCTGGCTCTAATCCACTTAAGCCTGAAACTATAACAGTGAGCGAGCAGTGCAGCCTTGTGCCAGCCAGAGCGGCTCCCCGGGTGATCGGGCATAAGAAAGAATTCGTAAAGTCCTGTGAAACCTGCTTTGCTAAGAGTGCTCTCATTTAAATGATAAGGGTCGGAGGAGGAAATGAGTATGTCTCCCAAAGTTTTTGCAACCCCCTTACCTGACACTGACTCAGATTAAGCCCTCAGATTTCTTTGAAATGTTACCCATTGTTTATCCTTGCCACCTGACATACTCGTATTACTGTGTATTATGAACTCAATAAAAGCCCAGTGAGGAAGGGGCTCTAGGTCCTTCTCCTTTGAGAGATCGACCACCTCTCCTCCCCAAGCAGATCATGTCTTGGTAGTTTTACTTTCATCCATGACGACGGATGGGGCTTTGCGGGCGGAGCCCCTCCACAGGGATGGAGTGGGATTTACAGTAATTACTCCATATTGCTATGAATTAAAGTACTATTCAATTAGTACATTGTGTGTTCAAGTGACTTATTTATGATGCACGATTGATCAAGTTTTGTGTACACAGCTTTGCTGAGTCACTTCAAAAGTTTCAAGGCCTCAGGTGACAGCTAAGCTTTCTCTTGGCTCTTGACATCCTTGCCATCTGCTCTTCTGGGGCCCATTCCACCAAAGAGACAGTTGTCCTTGTAGCTCCCAGGCTTGTGACTTTCAAAGCAAAAATGGTTGCCTCTTAGCTTCCAAGAAGCCAGGACAAGTCCTTGTATTCTTGCTGCCAACTCAGAAGGAAAATCAGAGTAAACAGCAGGTGTGGAAACCGGACCTCATCCTCCAGCAGCTAATGGGCAGAAAGGAGTGGCTGGCTGAAGTGCCAGCGCAGCAAGGGTGCACGGGGAGGGCTTCCACCCTGCCTGTGCCTCCAACCGAGGTTTCAGGGAGGAGTGAACACCTGGATGGTCTGGCTTCCAGCCATGAAATCTCATTGGCTGCCTTCTTCAGTCACAAGATTGCAGGCTGAGCAGCAGAAAAACTGGGTCCAGGACAAATTCATCTTTGAAGGCTGCCTTAGTTTGCTAGGGCTTCCATAAGGCAGACCGGGTGGCTTAAGCAACAGAAATTGATTTCCTCACAGTTCTGGAGGCTAGAAGTCTGAGATCAGGATGTTGGCAGGGTTGGTTTCTTCTGAAGCCTTTTTTCTTGACTTGTAAATGACATCAACTGGGTCAAGCTGATCCTCTCTCTCTCTCAGGAATACAATTGGGAAATCTGCAGAGAGACTACCCACCGGTAGTGGGAGGAGAAAGAAGACCCGTGAACCACACATAAATCACAGATTGTTGCAGACCCCACTGATGGAGGCCTGTGAGCTACTGTGGGCCCACATGCATCTTCCAGATTCGGTCACCCCGAGTTGCACCCACACTGGGTCTGGGTTCTGAGGGGTCTGAGCAGTTACGCCTGGGCCGACATGATGAATCTCCTTGTTCGAGCTGATCCTGTTGTGTATCTACCTCTTGTGATGGAAACAAACTGTAACTCTAGGGCAATATAGATACAAGACACATGTGTGATTTTTAATTGTCTAGTAGCCACATTAGAAAATTAAAGAGCCAGGGGAAATAAGGTTAACATTTTATTTAGCCCAATCTGTTCAAAATATTATCATGGCAACACAAAATCAATATAAAATGTTTAATAAGATTTCACATATACATGTGTGTATATATACATAATACATATGTATATAGGACCACACAACTCTAGGACCGCACATCCCACTGAGGACCGCCGGTTCCACTAAGGACCCAGATAAGCCCTTATCTGAATCATGCAGGTCCTAAGCTCACTTTTTTTTTTCTTTTCTATCTAAATCGAGTGATTTTGCTTCTCTAGAATCCCAACTCCAGTGATCTGGGAACACAAGCACATATTTACCTGGGAGCATACGGAGTGCCCTTGCTTTTAGATTTGAAAATAGGAATAAGATTGGGATGATTTCCCAGCCTGGAAAAATGTGTCAAGGATTTGGTATCATGAACTTACCCAGCTTGCACCACAGAAGTAGGGGAGCCCTAAAAATATAAAACAGTGTCTGGCCCTCTTCCATCGTGAAGACAGCTACTGCAGAGTGCACAGCGTTCCCGCCCTGCCCCCACCGAGGCTGAGAGGTGAGTGGAGGCCACTCACCAGTGGGCAGTAGAGTCAAGATTCAGACCTGGGTCTGATTCCAAAGGTGGTGCTTTTTTCCCCATGGTGCCCAGACTTGAGTTTAAAAGTAACTGTTCTAGAAAATTAAATCTAAGGTTAAGTGAGAAGTGTTTTTATTGCTTTGGTATATTATTCAAGTCCCAATCTCAAGTACTTTGCATGTGAAAGCCTCCCCTGGTCGAGAAAGCTGACCCCGGCACTAGGAAAATCTCAGGCCCCTTTGCTTAGACATTGCTGGCCAGGGTGTTGAGTGGGAAGGAAAAGCCATCCTCCTCGATGGATGAAGTGAGAGGAATAAGATGCTGTCTGTTAAGCACATAGAAATCTTGGAATAATGGCACTCTCCCAAGCTTTATTTACGAACGTTGTGATCTGCCCTTGGCATGCCATGCTGCCTGCAGGAGGATCATTCTCTCCCTCCAATCTCTGGAATTGCTCCTCAGCCCAGCCCAGCCCAGCCCAGCCCAGCCCAGCCTCCTGTTCCCTAGGACGTATTAAAAGACTTACCTATGTGGGCCTGAGTTTAATTACACTCGTCAGGCAAGAGGTTCAGGGAGCTTTAATTTAAGGCTGGTGTTGAATGCTTTTAAATTATGTTAAATTTTCTGAGGCACCCAGGTGCAACACACATCTTTTATAAATTACAGAGCAAATGCTATGGAGGCCGGGTGCAAAGAAGGGGCAAGGATCATAACAGATCCCCAAAGGATGAAATATATTTCTGGCAACGAGAAAGACCTTAGCGCACACCTATCATTATTGTTAATGAAACCGGGGTGGGCGTGCAGCTCACTCTGGGGACAGCACGACGCAGATTTGGCTCTTGGAACTCACTGCTCCCTGCCCGCTCAGTAGCTCCGAGCCCTGGTGAAATGTGTGTCAAGTTCTTCAAAACAATTATTTCTGCTGCAGGAAAAATGATCAGCGAAGTGCTCCGAAGTTAACACCTCCTCGGAGCTGGAAATGGAAATGAATTCTGGAAATGTTTGCATTCTGCTTAATATGAATCTGCAGACATCTTGGCTGCTGTGTGCAAAACAGGAGAGGGATTTTTAATAGATGATAATGAGCTCAGGAAGGCGCTTGCAAGGTCCAGAGGCTGGAGTAATGAACTAGTGCTCACACCCCACCTTCTCGCCACAGTTCTGCTGCGTGACTGTGGGCGAGCTACTTCAATTCCCCAGGCCTCCTTTTTGGGAGTCTAACTAACAAAGGTGTTTAAACCAATAATTTATGTTGGAAGCTAGATAATGATGCAATTTACTGGTAAGAGTACAGGAAGTCCCATCATATGCCACTGAAATCCTCCCAAATGAGCAAAGCAGCAAGGTGCGACCACTGTGACCTGGATTCTATCAGTTTCTGGACAGAGGGAGGATTTGGTGGGGGAGGCCAAGAATGGGATGGGAGACCCCTCCACTCCACCAAGAAGATTCCACTTATAGTTAGAAGCAGAACCAGAAAACTCCAACATGGACTCTGAGGTATGAACTAGGATGTTAAAATGAGACTCATGCCTCAGTTTTGGTTGAGGCCCCAGATGCCAGGAAGTATCAGTGAACAGTAGGAGGTAGGAAAGCACTGTCCAAAGCAAGGTGTCATACTACTTATGCAAGCCATTGCGAAGATTGGTCCCCTACCCATAGCGTGCCTAAAGGTTATAAAAGGGCTGCGGCTAAGGAAGCTGCCGGACTTCCTCTGAAGAGAGGAGAGAGTGCGCCCTGAGCCCTGCAGGTGCCCCCTCCTGCACTGGGGTAGAGAAAGAGAGAAGAGACTTCCCTCTTTTCAATCCAGTTGAGGTAGGCTTCGAAAGAATCACTGGGAAAGTTTGACCTGTGTCCCCTGGAGTATGTTGGGAACAGAGGCTGGGTCATACTCACACTGCAAGAAGTCTGTGGGCGGAGGCTTGCTGAAGTAGCCTGGTGGCAAAGCAAAGAAGTACACTGAGGGCTAACTGCATGTCCACAGACAGCAATGTCCCTGGATGCGGGACCCCCGGAAGGGAACTGGCTTGGCAGAATCTTGGACCTGACCCATATGGGCTACCAAGAGGGAAATGGGACCCGACAGGACCAGTGGACCACTGAGTGTGCTGGGGCTGAAGGAGAAAAGGCATTTTAATGGACAACGATGCCTGTTGCAATTGAGGGCCCTCAAGAAGAGAATGCCCCCCCCCACCAAAACAAATAAAAAAGCCCCTGCTGTAAACCTGTCAAGCCAGGAGGCAACGGCGTGGGTTACAGGGATGCCAATCCCGACCAATCACCTCCCCTCTTTCCACCATCTCCAAGCCCCGCAGAAGCCAGGAGCAGCCTGGTGAAGCAAGAAGAGGGCAGATTTAACGTTTGAATTAAATTTGAGATTTTAATTATTATAGCAGACTGGATATTTTAATTATTGAAATGAATCTATTCTGAAAACTTAAAGCAACCAGAAGACCTTTTATTAGCTAAGAGTGACAGGAAAAGCCATGGGATTTGCCCAAACATTCTTCCCACAGGTGGGTAAAAACTGGTCAATAGAATGGGTTTGAAGGGTCACCAGTAAGTACGAGTAAAATTGGTTTTTGCACACCCCGTCGAGTTCAGGTCATTCACTGCGCCAGGCACATACACTTCAGGGACTGCAGTGTGCCAGCAAGGGTTAAGTTGCCACTCTCTGTTACAGACCTGACTCGGTGAGAGCAACCAGTCCGTTCACCAACCCAGCTGGACATCGGAGATGGCCCATGAGGACAACGAAGCCACACCGCTCCCCGGGTGCAGAGCTGAGAAAGGTTTGGAGCTGTGCTGCCTCTTTTCAGTCCCCGAATGCTTAGTAGGTGCCCCAGAGTGAATACACTTCTTCAAGTGCTTCAGTGCCTCTAGAATGTATGTTTGGGTCACAATGACTCTTAGGTAAAAGACATCCCATTTCATCAATTACATACTAAAGCCCAGAGAGGTTAAGGCATTTGCTAATATTCTTCTGGTTGCAAATGATAATAACCAAACCAGAAACAGAAAGAAAGGAAGAGAACATCATTTGTGCAGGTATGGCAATATCCAGGCATTCAGATAACGCTGTCCCAAAGGCATCTTTGTCCATTTCTCAGCAATGCATTTGCTTTCCTACGAGGTGGAAAAAAGGCCACCAGAAGACCTAGCTTTGTGGTCTATCAACTGGCAACCGCAGCAGAAATAAAGAGACTCTTTTCAATAGTTTTAGTAAAAAAACACAGCTTGCATTCCACTGACCTGGTTTAAATCACTTGCCCAGTGCTGAACGAGTCACCTGACTCTGAATGCCCTGGCCTTGCACATACACTCCCTAGGGCTGGGGTGTGGGATCAGCCCAAAGGAAAACAGGACGGATGAGTAGGAAAGAGCTGCTGTTACCTGAAGACAGGGACGAGGGCGATGGGCAGGCAGAAATGACTGATGTCCACTCTGGACATAGAGACAGTAAGTAAATGTCAAAGCCAGGATTAGAACTTGCACCTTTCAATTCCTAAACTGAAGACTTTTGTAGGCCCAAAGTAATTTCTTTGATGTGCTGCTCTTTTTATATTTTACTAGCCAGTATTAGCAGGGTAAATTTGGGGTCTAAAAACTCAATTTATCCTGCCCCCTGAGGAAAAGCACCAGCTAAAAATAAACCCATGTAAACAATCATTTCATATACAAGACACCACGTGGAACAATTGGCCTCATTTTGTTGGTACTGTTCAAGCAAATAAGTTGTGCTCTAATTTACTCTGACACTAGACAAAGCTCTAATTTGATAAACTCCTGATTCAGGATTACAAAGTGCCATTGCTTTCACATCAGTGAGACAAAATGTAGAGTACGCTGGCAATAGAGTCAAATGTGTTCTTCGATGCTCTCTGGAGTTCTGTCAACCTATCACAATTAATGCTGAAGTAGAGAGCTGAATAAGGCTCATGGAAGTGACAGAGGTGTTAATTTGTCAGACAAGAGATCAAGAGCATAAATAGGATACCTAGTGTGAAATTTGGGGGGTTTCCTTTATTTACTTGTACATAAGAAAAGAAAGTTTTCCCTTTTCTTCAGAGAAATGACAATTCGATTTTTAAAAAATCCATACCCCGGCACCGCAGGACTTCAGAAGTGTCAATGAAATGAGTGGATTTATGCTGGTGGTGGGCTGGTCACTGATTCTAACCCTGCAACGCTTTACCCGAAGCACTGAAACAGGGACATGGGAGGCGAGTGGGCTCCGATACCAGCGGAGCGGTACTTCTTCACTCCCTTACTGACCCCCTGCTTCATGCGCAGTGAACCTGCAAGTGGAAGTCCAGGCCCTGCCCTGACAGGACCTGAGATGAAGTGAGAGGTAGTCTGTAGCTGGAGGGCCGTGTATTTTGAATGTCTTCAAGGCCCTGAATGTGAGTTATAGTGCCTGAAGCAGACACAGTGAAGGTGGTTTGTGCTGTATCTCAGTGGATATAATTTTCAAAGCATGTTGAAATAAGTCATTGTGTGCCTACAAAATTCCTGAGAAAGATGGGCTTCCCTTGACTTTCCTGAGGAGAAGCCTGCCACTTAGAGCCACAGTCCCCTACCTTTTTGGCACCAGGGACCAGTTTCACGGAAGACAGTTTTTCCATGGACTGAGGTGTGGAGGATGGTTTCAGGATGATTTAAGCACATTACATGCAAGCTCACCTCCTGCTGTGCGGCCCAGTTACTACAAGGCCCGGACCGGAGCCGGTGCCAGTCCACGGCCCTAAGGTTGGGGTCCCCTGCCTTAGATGGATAAGTGACTTAGGCATGGCCTCTCAATTACCTGTCTCCACTGAAGTCTGGCCTCAAGCCAAGCACTCAATGAAGGTAACTTCAAAGCCCGACAAACTCCCAACCGTCTGTCCTTCCTTTCTTCCGTCCATCCATCCCACAAATATTCCCATGCCCGCATGTGCCAGACTGCAAATGAGACCTGATCTCTGACATCTGGAAGCATAAAGCATCACGGAAGCACACACTGAACAAACAGTTCCCAGAGTGATTACTAAATGTTAGTAGGAGTGCAGAACCAGGGGCCTGACCATGCCTCGGGGCCCTGCTCTCAGGAAACACGGCTGTCCCAGGTGGAGGTCTCTCAGTGCCACAGCCAACACGGGACTACAGCTGGAAGGATGAGGCTGCCCAGGGCGCCCCGCGCAGAAGGCAGGCTTTGTGCTAGTTCAGTGTGGAAACTCTGACTGGGGCACTGCGGGCTTTCAGATGGATTTCCTATCATTTATCTTCTTATCAAAAGGTTTAATCACTTTCCGCTCTCCTGACAGTATGGGAATAATGAGCTTATTCTACCCCTACCAATACAATGCACAATAGAAACCGTTCAGAGACCATTCGGCCTTTAAAATGAATGTTTTTATTGTATACACATCATTAAAACCACAGTAAAGGGAATGTTTAAAGAAGAAAAATAAATCTCAGTAACCCCATGCACAGCTATTGCACGTTGCCTGCTGGTCTTTGCGTGCACACCAAGATGAATTTTATGTGAAAATTAGTTGTCATGTCATTTCCCCAAGAAGCTGAATATATTCTGACATGAAATGGACCTGTGGCTTTTGGAGAAGAAAGCATACTCACTCATGATTTTCAGCGTCTCTGTCCAGAATGAAGCAATACTTAGAAACTGAAAACTAATCACGGTGGTTTCTGCACCGAGTTGGGTTGCTTAAGTCTTGTTCTGGAAACAGTTAAAAATTGCATTACATTCCTGGAGGGCAAGGGCTGTATCATATACCTCGATGCCTCAATTAGCTCACCCCCTAAACAAAGCTTCTTTCTATGAAGTCAGACATATTAAATAACAAAAGCAGCATGAAACCTGAGACATTCTGAGAGGCAGTAGCTGTTAGGACTGTTGAGGCTGGCCTTGTGCAGAACAGTCTAATCTTCAAAGTGATTCTGGCTGCCCGAGACTTCCTTTACGATCCTCAATCCCAGGTCGAAGCCAGGACCCTATTTTCTCTCCACCATCAAAAGGGAGAGTTCTTTGCAATTTATCAGCGGACTCATCCTGCGAAATAATTCTCCACTGATATTGTCACTTGGGCTGTGTTTCACTTTTTTCTCTAGTTGTAATAATAAAGGTGGATTTTAGGCATTGGCAAGTGGGTAAAGAGGGATGGGGAGGGTGCAGATGAGTTCTAACAGCACCCTATAGCCTTCCTACTCAAAATGGGGTCCCTGGACCAGCCATGCATCCCCTGGGAGCTTGCTAGGAATGCAGAACCTCAGGCCCCACTCAGCAGCTTTGGATCAGAATTCACAGATTCCAGGTGGTGCTGATGTTATTGGTCAGGGACCACACTCTGAGAACGTCCCTAGAACCAGTCAGGGAATGTACACATCTGGAGAATCCTCCCGGGGTGTTTTCCTGTTGGGGTGGAAGAGGCAGTTAATGGCTTCCATTTGCTTTTTGGCAGAGGAGATAAACTGGCAGGGCAGAACACCTGGGTAGAAAACCAACTTCCCATTTGCTGCTGCCAGCTGTCGCCCAGGTCCAGCCTACCCTGAAGCTCCACCTCCTCATCACCTCCCCTCACTTCTGCTCAGGCATGCCCCTCCGCCTTCAGGATTCCCAGCATAAATTGTCAGGCACGTGGGATCCCATTTAGTTATCACAGCACAGTCAGAGAAAATCTAAACCATGTGCTATAAGATAGTATGACTTGACTGGTCTCAGGCTATGCACAAAATTGGAATTAATATAAATCATCCAAAATTTTTTAAAAAATCCATCAAGGATTGCATAATTTCAAGGCCAGCAGAAGTCTGGGAATAGCTTAAACTTTTCCCACATGTCACGCCACAGAAATGCCTGCCATTCTTTCTCAGGGTCTGTAATCTGTGAAGCTTCTTATTGTTTACATATATCAAAGAGTTTGTTCGTACCATGGTCACAGTTTTGCTAATCATCTTCACTGAAATAACTTATTATTTTTTTAAATCCATGGTAGCAGTGCCATCTATAAGATCCCTAAATGCAGATGCTCATGCTAAGGCTGATAAAAAATTTAAAAAAAACCCAGCCCTGGCTGGTGTGGCTCAGTGGATTGAGTGCTGGCCTGTGAACCAAAAGGTCACCGGTTCGATTCCTAGTCAGGGCACATGCCTCGGTTGTGGGCCAGGTCCCCAGTTGGTTGCATGTGAGAGGCAACCACACACTGATGTTTCTCTTCCTGTCTCCCTCCCTTCCCTTCTCTCTAAAAAATAGATAAATAAAATCTTTAAAAGAAAACCCCAAATCAAAATCTTTGCAAAGGAAGTTAGATGTGGTAAAATACCACAGTGAAACCTGTCCGCAGACTCTGATATGTGTTTAATGCAGGAAAGGGCTCTGCAAAAATATTAAGGACAATGCCAGAGAAAAACAGCTTTAAAGCAAAAAGACAACACACTGCAGATTTATGTTCTCTTGGAACACATGCCCCTGACTTTACATTTACTGCCATGGGAAAATTTGTATTGAATTATGCGAGCTCTTCAAAAAATCATTCATTGCATAAAATGTGACCATAACATATATGAGAATATTTTATTGCTCAGATCACTGAAGGCATAAATGTATCCTGCTGTGTCCGACATGATTTCTCCTCTGGTTATGGAACTCATCCCCTCTGCAGGGTGAGGGCCTGCAGTCTCCCTTCATCCCCTGGGACCCGCACATTGTACTGCATACAGTAGACAACCATGAATTCCTTTTCTCTTCTCATTTTTTAAAATCCAGGCTGATGATATTCTGAGCTCTGGCTTCAAGCAGGGCTCTTGTCTGCTCTACTGGATGGGTGTTCAACTTCTTACTGCCTCAGTCTCCCATCTTTACAAAGAGATTTGCCCTCAGCCTGACGGTCTTCGCTGAGAGGGAGGTGTAGAAAGGATACAGATGGTGCCCCTCAGAAGTGAGGGTGGGCAGGGTCCCCAGCTGTGTCTCCAGCAGTGGGAAGGTATGTGCAGGTCCATCCACATACCTGGGCCCATTCTTGCTCTGGGGTGAGGGGCCATCACAGGTGGGACACAGCAATCACCTTCTTTCCCCCTCTGTAAGGGGGAACAGCTCCAGCAGTGAGATAGGTTTGTATCTCAGGACACTGGCTGGGGTTTGCTCTGGGGTCCCCCGAGAAAGTGGCTTAGTTGAAACTGTGAGTAATGGACTCTGAGCATTAAGAGGTAACCAGAGGCTGAGGTCAGAGCTGTGGGAAACACTCCCACTTGAGGGTCAAAAGGAGGAATTGCTGAGGCTTATCGGAGAGATGGAGTGATAGGGGCCCAAACGGGACAGTTCTTTGGCCCCATCTAGTGAAACTCCTCAGCCCCCATCCCAAATGGAGGGTCAGAGGCCAAACAAGAAGTGTTGAGTTGAACCATATGAAATTAACATTTTTACATATAAAAAGGTTGGCTGCTGGCAATTTCACACAGTTTAACCTAAAATTACCTCATGGAAAGGCTTGGGAGTCTCTGCAGTTTGCCTGTGGCGGGAAGTGAATGTGGGGAGGGTGGTAGACAGTGAGGCTGAGCTGTAGCTGTGTGTGGGGGGGGGGGGGGCGCGGGGGGCGGGGACTGTCTGTCCCGCATAGTGGGGGAGGCAATTTAGAGTGGGAGTGCGGCCTTCGGAAGTGACCTTGCCCCTCTGGGTGGTGGATGTGGATGAGGGAGGGGATTGTTCCTGTGAGCTGCCTTCATACCATCGTATACCACCTCATACCACCCTTGCCCTCGTCACCCTGCTGGTAATGATTTGTTTGCAGGTGTGTGACGCCAGTGAAAGATCCAACGAATGGCGACCGAATTCAAGCAGAAGCCTACAGAGGATACGGCATTCCTATGGAGAACCAGTGGCTAGGAATCTTCAGGAGCAGGAGTAGCACACAACACTTCCTAAAATTATTGGGCCACAAAATATGTTGTTTTCATGCAGCATTTCCCAGGACTGGTGTTTCCCAGAATGTATTTTGGTCATTCAGACAGGAGTTGAGCTGAAACATATTTATGCATCATCTATAAAAAAGAAATTAATAGTGCAAACTAGATTTCAAGGTAGAAATAGTAAAATACTTAGGAAGAAGAAAGCTGTTTCCAAAGACCTGAGAAGTATTTCAGAAGCACCAAGAACATATAAATAATTGATATACTAATAATAATTTAATTATTCATTAAAATACGTTCCTTAAGGATTTGAAACAAGCCTAGTTGAAGATATATACTTGAAAGTAATATGACTACATCGCTTCAAATATATTCTAACTTCTCAATAATTCAAACTACTTCTATCATTTTATTCTGTACTTAAAAGATTTTAATCTATTCACTTAATTCACTAATTCATTTGAAAATATGTGAAATGTACTATTCTTCGTATCTATAAAGATCAATCAGGAAGGGAATTTGCCTTCAAGAAGATTTCTAAGAGAAGAGGTGCTAAGCCAGGGAGATGAGATTAAATGAACATTCTTCAAAGCAGAAAGTCGTAAGTGGTGTATAAGAGACACAGACCAGGGCTAGGGGCTGCTGCGGGAGGGAGGCTGCTTCCAGCTGTGGGATGAGAGAGGCCTTTGTACAGGGGATTCTGTCCTGGAAGGTGCGCTGTTGGAAGGGAGGCCATGACCGACAGGAGGAAAGAGCGTCCTCTAGTGGGCACCACGGTGCGTGGTGAGACACTCCAGCACGATGGGTGTATAATCAAGAAGCCAAAACCTGAGGCTTGATTCTGTCAGTGATAAGGAGCCACCAAGTGTGCAACCAGAGAGGAGTGACCAGGGACCAGCAGTGACAGTGGGTGTGTGAGAGGTAGAACTGCTAGTCACAAACCCACTGTACCTGGAGTGGTAAGGGGCTTAACTGGACACTTCTGGGTTTTGTGTATTTTAAAAATGTGAAATCCTCAGCTTGGCTCTGTCTGCCTTGGCGTTAACATGTCCCACCCATCCACCCATACCCCGGAGTAATCAAGGAGATCCTGGCTGTATGCACCACGCAATTTCCCAAGTGAATGAGAACGGAGAGGCGCCCTGGGCCCACGCTATTTGAAACAGTGCAGGAACAAAATGAGTAAGGCCAGGTCACTCCAGTGTGAGGGCAGTGCGAGATGTCCTGGCAACACCACGTCAGCCTCACACTGGGCCATCATCATCGGAAAACGGCTCTGAAGAGGCGCCACCACCCCAGCGGTATGTGAGCGAGTAAAACACAAAACACAGTGCATGGGCTGAGGACAGACGGTAGCCAGTGTTTTCACCGTAACTGAACACCTGCCACGTGATCTCATTTCATTCTCTTATCGGCCCCATGCATTGCATTAGTCCCATTTTATACTTTTCGTGAGGAAACCGAGGCCTAAATGAACCAACACACTAAACGAGGCAACCCTGCAAGCTAGGGGCAGGGTCTCAATTTGAACCCAGGTCCTTCTGACCCCAAACTCAGGGCTCCACAGGAGTCACACCTTTGCCTAAAAAACACAAATTCCCCACCTTTTCAGACACTTGGGTCCCTTGCCTGTAATCAGGGAGTGAGGGTGGGGAGAGGTAGGCATGCATGAGTACTAAGTCTGCTCATTTCACAGGGCCATTTTGAAGCTCAGATGGGAAAGTACATTCTTAACTCTTAAGTCAGGACTTTATTAATGGGGATGAGGTTTTTTTTAAAGATAGATAGATAGATAGATTTGTTTGTTTGTTTGTTTGTTTGTTTATGAGAGGGAAGAAAGGGAGAGAAGCATCAATGTCAGGGAGAAACTTCGATGGGTTGCCTCTTGTACTTGCCCCAGCTGGGGACCGAACCTGCAACGCAGATATGTGCCCTGACTGGTAATTGAACTGGTGACCCTTCACTTTGCAGGATGATGCCCAGTGAAGTGAGCCACACCAGTCAGGACAACAACACAGATGTGTTTTGAATAGAGGAGGAGGGTATTGCAGGAGCTGTGCAAAACATAGTTTCTCACCAAAACCCAGAAGAATTGGCACAGCTGGACCACATTGGGAGAAATGTGCATGCAACAGGGTGATCGAAGGTGGTGGCCCTGAAAGATGCTGAAGGAGTGAGGGATAAACTCACCTCTAGGTCCTAAGCATGTGGGACTGGGACCCCATCCTAGGCCATCCTTTGTGTTGGTCCTCAAGCGATGAACGTAACTCCCAGGTGAGAACCCTGCCGGGGACCCCGTCCCTGATTACAGCTTCCTCACACTGCCCACACAGGGTCCATCCTGTCCTTGCCCCAAGCTTATGCTGATAGATAGCTCAGAGCCAAGGCCACCACAAGTACCACTGCTATGGGATTTGGTGTGGGTCCCTGAAGCTGTCCTGCACCGAGAGAAATGTATCCAAACTGACGCCAGGAAAACTTCCTTTTTCTGGTAGGAGAAGGGATCTGTGCCTCCCCCGGTGTGCACCATAAATCTGTTCAAAGGCACCAGCTTCAAGGCCATAGGGGCCCTGGGATCATAGACCAAACTCAGAGTCAGTGCTGCAGGACTTATTTTCTGGTGTGTAAGTCCAGGTTGATCAGAGCAAGACCACCCTCTGTGCCAGATCCTCTCTAATGGAGTTGTGCACAAAGCCACGGCACAGTCTGAGCCTTGGCTCCCATCACCAGACCAGGTCTAGAGCAGGCAGAGAAGGTACCACTGACCTAGCAAACCACAGACTTCGGGTTGAATTTCAAGAATAAAGAATATTGGGGAAAGAGAAGGAGGAGTTATATCTAAATTACCCAGAAAATGGTCTCTGCTTTCTGCTTAACTCGGGGGTAGAGAGTTGCTCTTCAGAGCTTTGGCCTGCCCTCCACTGAAAACTCTAACCAGAAACTTTTCCTGGGCTCCAGACTCCAAACAAGTCTTTGGCTTGGTGTCAGTGGGTCCGTGAACTTTCTGAACTAGAACTGTCTGTGACATGTCTACATCATATATATGTGTGCATGTGGCAAGGAGGATCCCCATCGGTCCCTGTTGGGATCCTACAGGCTCTGTAGCTTTATTTCATAAGATTCATGACTCCCAAATAGGGAAGAACTGTTGCTCCAGGAAGATAAACTTCTGTCCTTCCTCTTTGAGAAGGAGGGCCCTTTGCCTCCAGACTTCCATGAGCTGTTTTGCCTGCCTGGAGCATTAGCTGCAGATGGGCCACTGTGGCTCTGGAATTGGAATTTAGCTTTTCAGAAACTAGCAGCACTTTCTAGCCGACTCTTACAGGGGACCTCGTTGCCCCCTCACTCTCATCCTTTCTGGCGCTTTACCTTCATAAAGCAGCTTTCTAAAATAGTGGAAACAGACAGTTACCCGCTGGAGTAAGTACCAACTAGATACCTGGAGGAGCCTTCTCAGGACAATCTGCAAAGAGGCTCCAGGGCCTCCTTGCGATTGGCAGGCCGATGACAATCGCAATTCCTAAGCCCCAGGCAAGGAACGTAACAGTTTGCTCGGAGCTGAGCGTGCTACAACACCCTACAGGTAAACAGGAACCACCAGAGGGCTGCACAGCAGCAGGGCCACCTGGGCCAGGAGAGACATGGCGATAGCGGAATCCTAAAAAGCTGGCTAAAAATAGCACAGGGATGTGCCTAGATGCAAAATATTTCCAGTGCAAGAAAAAAAATATTTTAAGGCCGGGGGTTGAGGCAATGGAACCACAAAGGGGCACTGGAAGTGTCTCTTCAATAGTCTCTCCAGAAGAAATGTCCTGACGGGCCCCAGAAATTGGTGAGAGTCACGGCAGAGGCAGGGCGGCGGGCAGCTGTGCTCCACTGCACGGCCAGCTGTGCTGCTGCCCCACCCGGGGATGCAGACCTGGAAAAGCTCTGCCATTGAGAAAAGTTTCAGGTCCATGCCATTCCCGCAGTACTCGCGTCTGAGTCGTCCAGGTCCTCTCTTCATAGAGGTTCAGCACATCCTCAGCTCGGCCATCTGCTTCTTTACAGGCAGGGGGAAGTATGGAGAACAACCTTCCCACAAGTCTGTACCTCTTTGTAACGGTGCGCTCTGCTCCAGCTCTGCTTCTCAAGGGCGTGTGAGGAGTGGGGCAGCGGTGGGCACCTCTGGCTTTCAGGACCTGCTTTTATCATCCCTTCCATCTGCGGGCTCTGCAGGGCATCAGGAGTGACTGGCGCGGCTGAGTGGGGACTGAAGCAAACAGGAGAGCACCCTCCGCCCCAATGGCTTGTTGCCGTGAGAAGTGAGTCCAATGTCATCAGATAGGCTGTTTTTTCTTTCTTCTTCATTTTTTTTATTAATTTGAGAGAGATATCAATTTTTGTTGTTCCACTTACTTATGCATTCATTGGTTGATTCTTCTTTGTGTCCTGACCAGGGATAGAACCCACAACCTTGGCGTATTGGGTCAACATTCTAACCACCTCACCTACTAGGCCAGGGATCAGCCAGGCTTTTTTTTTTATTATTCCCCAAGAGAAGTAGAAAATCTGCATTCGTATATAAAATGTTCATTTATAATTGTTTCAGATTTTTAGAGAGTAGTTTTGTAAGACAAACTTGGCCAGGCTAGCTGCGCCCCCTTTGCTCTGTAGGTGGGTGCTCCCACAGGGCACCACACTTCACAACCCCCAGCAGCCCTGCTCCCCCCAGTCCCATCTGAGCAACCCCAGGAGCACAGCATCCGGAGCAATGGCTCTAGGGAATCTTAAAGCTGAAGAGATTTCCTTTACTTGTCAGGCGGAACCCCCCACCAGAGCAATAATTCCGGCCCCTCCCTGAGCACCAGTTCTAGTCTGGACCAAGTTACCCATCCTTCACTGCTGTCGAACCTGAGACATGAGAAGATGGAACAGCACCCACCTTTGCGACAGGTGGCCACATTAAGAGAATAAATACCTTTATGCATATGGAGTTCCTCTGCAAACAAATAATCATAAGTTTAACCACAGCATTACTATATTGAAGTAACATTTATGGACATTGCTTTGAAACCCCAATACTCTTACAGCATGCTGCTCTTACCATGTCCCTGTGAAGTACCAGAGGCATCCACTATTTTTCCCACTGAATGAAAAGGTTAAGACTGCTCGGAACCTCCATTGCAGAGTCAGGCTTAGGATATGCATCTTGGTGGTCTCCTCCCAAAATCACTGTAGGAGGCCTCCTGAGCCCCCAAACTCTGCACATATTCTTTTTTTATCCCATGGGAGGGTGGGGCTTTCTCCCTCCCTCTTCCTTTTCTTTCTTTCCTCTATCGGCCCTTCTCAGGAAGTTAGAGCAAATCTTCACAGACTTCATTACCACAATAAGCTATCCAGAGTGGGTCAATAATAGCAAGAGATAGGGCTGTTTCGCTAATAAACTATTCACTCTAACTAAACTGAGCCCCAGTCTCCTTCCAGCACACTGAGGACCTCACTGCCTGGGTATTCAGAGGCTCAACCTCACACCCTCTTCCACAACCCTTGAGCACTCATGAGTACTCATAATTGGTGAAGGGACAAACTTTCTGGCAAAGGACTGTAGCTCCATCTCCTCCCAAGCAGCATGACAAAATCAAAGCATTACCCACTTTCATATGGTTCCCTGAGAAGCATATACAATGGAGCTAAACCAGATATCAATTAGGAGACCCCATTCAACATCTTAAACTATATTGCTCTCGGGTTTACTAGGATGTTGCACACGACTTACAAGAAAACCCATTGCTGATAGTTACCACGTATATTCTTATGTATTCCAGCTTTGCTTTTGAGCACAGAAATATTGCTTTTGGCCTTCCTTTCTCAGTCAATTAGCCAACCATTAACAACTAAGCATCTCTGTGTCAGTACCTAAAGGACATTTAGGAGGAGTATTAGAAGGATGTATTGAGACCTTCATGAATAGACATATCTCCAAAGAGGGCATACAGATGGCCCACAGACTCATGAAAAGATGCTCAACATCACTAATCATGGAAATGCAAATCAAACTCACAATCAGATATTGTCTCACACTTGTCAGAATAACTATTATCAAAAATACAACAAAGAATAAATATTAGTGAGGATGTGGAGAAAAAGAAACCCTGGTGCACTGTTAGTATAGCCACTATGGAAAACAGTATTGAGATTCCTCAAAAAATTAAAAAAAGGAATACCACGTGACCTAACAATCTCACTTCTGGGCATTTATCCAAAGAAATAGAAAACACTAATTTGAAAAGATATCTGCACCCATATGTTTATTGAAGTATTATTTACAATACTCAAGATATGGAAGCAACCTAGGCATCCATCACCAGACAAAAAGATAAAGAAGATGTGGTACATATAAACAATGCAATATTATTACTCAGACATAAAAAGAATAGAATCTTGTCATTTGTGACACCATGGATGGACCTAGAAGGTATATGCTAACTAAAACAAATCCAGCAGAGAAAGACAAATACTGACTGATTTCACTTATGTGTGGAATCTAAAAAACAAAACACATGAACAAAACAAAAGAGAAACAAACACACATACAGAGAACAAACTGATGGTTGATAGATGCGAGAGGGACAAAAAGGTGATGGGATTAAGCAGTACAGCTCTGGCTGGTGTGGCTCAGTGGACTGAGTGCCAGCCTGCAAAAGAGTCGCTGGTTCCATTCCCAGTCAGGGCACATGCCTGGGTTGCAGGCCAGGTCCCCAGAAGGGGGCACATGAGAGGCCGCCATGCATTGATGTTCTCTCCTTTTCTCCTTCACTTCCCTTCTCTCTAAAAATAAATAAATAAAATAAAAAGAAGTACAAACTGCTAGTTATGAAATTAATCATGAGGTTTTAAAGTACAACATAGGGAATATATGGTGCTGGATGGGTATTGGACTTATTATGGTGTTCACTTCATAAGGTATACAAATGTCTAATCACTATGTTGTACAACTGAAACATAATATTGTATGTCAACTATAATTTAAAACCAAATTTAAAAAATACTGGGTCTTTACTGATCAATGAAATACATACGTATATTAATTATATACAAGAACATATACTTGAACTGATAAAATGTGTGACAGAGATGGTAAATTCTCCAAGAGTTCAAAGAAAAGGCAAAGGAAGAGCAATGATCACTGGAGTAATCAGGAAAACTTCCTGGAGTAGGTGATATATGAGCTAGAACTTGAGAAACAGGGACAATTTCATTAGAGCCTTAGAGGCAGGAACGACCTTGCTTCAGCTGGCTGGGAGAAATGAATTTCTGACTGAGTTGGGGTGAGGAGCAGAACCCTATAAAAGCCACAGAGGACACTCCGGATAATGCAGTGGGAAATAACTGGCTTTTTAGTTTAGCATCTTTTGGCAGTGGTACTTAGACTAAATACGGAACACACAGGTGCCAGAAAGGGAAGCCAATGTTAAGTCCTGGGTTGGGCAACTCATATCTGTTAAAGAAATAAGGGATCTTATACCATAAATCAATAGGAGAATAACAAAGGCCTTTGAAAAATGGGCAGAGGACAATGTTAAGCATGTTTCAAAAGAAGAACAACATAAGAAAACGTACAACTCCACAATAAAAATGGAAAGTTAAAAATACAATTTGGCAAAATTAAATGCTGACAAAGGGCACCATCCTATACTGCTGGTAAGATTACAGACTGGTACAGCCTCTTGTATGTGGGGTGCCGAGCTTTGACTCAGCAAGTAGGTCCACCTTTTAAAACTTAGCTTCAAGGAAAAATTAAGATTTTGAACAAAGAGTTTGTGTGATCTTCATAACATCAAGTTTATGGTAAAAAATTAAAATCTTGTAAAATATGAGAGCCAGGAGTAATGCAAAAAAAATGTTTATTAATATGGAAGGCAGTTTGTAAAAATATTTTAAAGGTACAGAGCAGACCACACTGCAGTATGTACATTGCAATCCCATTCACATATAAACGTAAAATGAACAAAAACTATATAAACCTAAATACACAAACATGTAAGTAAATACACATGAGTATACACACATGCATACACATACATCTGTTTATTTCTCTATCTACCTGTCTAGATAGATGAACACACACAATGTACGCACAAATGTATGCATATATAAAAATAACACGCGGATGTCTTATACACTTAGATGTTAATATTCCATACCTCTAAGTAGTGGGATTATGAGTAGTGTCTATTTTCTTCTGCGTACTTTTTATAACTTTTTCTACAATAAGTATCTATAATTTTTTCTTTAAAACAAGAAAGCTGAGCTTCTTTTGCGAGGAACCCACGTTAGCAGGGTGGACGGACGTGAGGGTAATTCACTACGATATACAGTGAGGCTGAGGGGACAAGGCGACTCGGAGAGGAGCATCCTAATGTTCAGTCTGGAAGGCAGCACTGGTGTGGCCCAGTGGAAAGAAATGCTGCTCTGCTTCCAGAGACATGTTGCATTTCCCAGTGTGCACTTCAAAGAGCAATAGGTAGAGAGAGAAAAAGGGGCATAAACAGTTCAGTGACAGACTATAGGCACCACAGGGAGAGAGTGGCAAGAGGGAATAAAACCCAACAGCTGCCATTTTGCACACAGCATCCTGGCTATCCCACTCACTAGTGGCTTCCTTGCTTCTGAAAAAGTTGGGAAGTGAATCCACACTACAGAATGGCGATGTTTGCTGACTCTCCTTCAGTGGAGCAGAGACATTTCAGTTCAGCTCAACAAGTCTGTTGAGTGTCCTCTACTGAGTTCTAAAAAGCAAGACTCTCTCCCTCTTCTAGAAATAACAATGTCAACAATGATAGTATCTTACTCCTACAAACATTTCTTAAATCCTGACATTCACTCTTTACAACAGCATTATCCTGTAGATGTGGTGGGCATTATCATACCCATTCTACAGATGGGGAAACAGGCTTAGGGGGAACAACCAGGCTGTGACCTCAAGTACTGACTCCTTCCTCCCTAGGTAACTTACAATGTTAGAACATTTTAAAAACAAAACTCATTCAAAGGCAGCCATTTGTTCCAAATATGCATTGCAATGTTTGATATTTAAGTAAAGGAAAGGCCACAGTCATGCAAATCTTATTTAACATCTTGCCTCATTACACAGTCAAATTCAAGTTGCCGATACACTGAAGTGTGAACCCAATTTTTTGTTTTGTTTTGTTTTGTTTTGTTTTGTTACTCCCACAATGGAATTTCTGGTCTACTAATCAACCTTAAGCTTGGCCTTTCCTCCTCCACAGCGGTCTCTCTGGAAGGAGGAAACACACTCTGTTGGAGGAAGCTGACCTGGCCGGTTTCTGTTGACTGGAACCTGAGTGAGCCCAGATTCTCCACCCTTGTACCTCTCACTACCAGGGCTGTGTTGCCCCATCCCGTCCCTTTCCTGGTGAGAGCGAGCCTGTGTGTGCCGCGTGGGAGGAAGAGGGGGCAGGGGTAACTTCCTCCTTCATTTCACATTCTCTGGGAAAGGCCGGCTGTGCTTCCTCACAGCTCCTGTGCGGCCTCTTCCTCCAGCTTTGAAACACCCTGATGGTTTTAAAGCAGAAGCTACAATCTTCAAAGCTAAGTCGTGCCCAAAGAGCCCTTATAAGGATCCAGAATATATACTCTCGGTTTCCTTCTGTGCTGAAAAACAAACCTGGGAGGACAAAAGACTCTTGTTGAGCAGTGGAAGTCCCCAGGGCGGTGCCCCGCAGGGGAAGGGGGCGGGGCGTGGTGTTCCAGCCTCCGCACGGGGCTCTGCTTGGTTTAGGGAGCAATGCTAACGGAGCTGCAGGTTTTGCTTGCTTGTTTGTTTCCTTTCATGGTTCCTCTGAGGTCCTTTAGTTTTTGACTTTAGAAAAATATTAATTTATCTTTTCATTTAATTTTTTTGAGTAGCCAATACATTCATATAGTTCAAAACCAAAAGATAATATGGAAATGAGTACATGGAGAAATCTTGCTCCCACCTTTGCCCCCATCTTCCCATTCTCTCCCTTCCTCGAAGGCAATCATTCTTACTGGTTCCTTATGTTTCCTTCCAGTTTATTATATAATACACTATTTCCCCCCTTTCTTATTGAGCAGGTATTCTCAACAGGGTCTATGTCTGTGATATCATTCCCAACGGGTTAAAATTGGATTTTAAAAGAGAAAAATACTTACCCTTTTTATGTATAAATCACAGAAATACATTACATACACAGAACATAAACAGATCCACATGGTATTGAAATTTAATAGGGGTGGCAATTAGGAAAAAATGTCATAAAAAGGCTTCTTGGAGGGGCGATAATTTAAAAGGGTTGAAGATACTGTTGTAGAAAACAGTATACAATATACACTGTTCTGCACCTTGTTTGTTCACTATACAATATATCCTAGAGATCTTTACATATCAATTCATACAGATTTACTTCATTATTTTTTATAGCGGTATAATATTCCATTGTATAGATGTACCATTATTGCTTTACCTAATTCTCTATTTATGAATACTTGGGTTGACCCTAATCTTTGGCTATTGTAATATCATAGTAAATAGCCTTCTGCTGCATATGCTGAATACCTGAACAGGTATATCTGGATACAGATGCCTGGAATTAGGGTTGCTAGGTCAAAGGGTAAATTTCTCTAAAATGCAGATAGACATTGCCAGATGCCCCTCCATTTTGCATTTCCAACTAGGTCCGTCATCCCATAAGTAAGAAACAGGTTAATTACTCTTTAAATGGCTTCTGGAACTTCCTAAGGGTCATGTGACTGGCTTGTAGACTAGGAACAAGATGGTCATCGGGGTCTGGGGTCTTCTCTTGGTTGGCCTGTGACCAGGGTATCCCTAGCCCTGAAAAGGGACAGTGTGCCCCAGGTTAGGCAGAGAGATGGCCCTTTGTGACAGTACTTCAGTCAAAGAAGGGGGCCCCGCATCTTAGATGAGGAACTTTCAGACCATTAGTGAGAATACTATTTGGGGTGACCTCAGCCATGGTGCGGGGCTTGGCACCCCTCCCCCACAATCTGGAACCCCCAGTTTGTGAGAAGGCAGTTTCCAGTACAAACTGAACCCAACCTAACCTTGACTTTCTAGTGTGGGAGCAAAGAGCTAGTCAGGAAGGCTATTTCTGCCGAGAGCGTTTAGGCTGCCGCAGACCTCAGCCCCTAACACGATTCCCTTCCCACTGACCTGCAGACAGGGAAGTTAAGTCGCTTGTCTTCCCCAGAATCTCTGGGGTCAGGCCTGTCCATTGTGCACACCTGCAGCTCGCAGCAGGTATGATGCCTTCCACGCAGCCCCACTCCCACTTTAGTCTGGGCTGCAATTAGTTGCCAGTTTGAGAGACATTTGTGCTTAACACTACAACCACCTCAGTGAAATTTTACTAGGTCCTTAAATTATTTAGACCAGTGTAATCATATTTGCTTTCAACAGGAGTCTCCTGCATTCACGGGTTTGATAGCAGACTAAATGAAGTCCTGGGTGGCTGGCTGCTGCTTTGGGCTCTATTTGGATCCCCTCCTGGAGACCGTCACCTCGGCAGGCTTCTCTCCATGACGCTGAGTGCAATAAAGCTTTGTGTTGGCGAGAAACATGATAGAACTGTCAAACTACATAAATTGTGGGTCATAAGTCACAGTTCCATTTGCTCTGCCAGAGTGTAACAATTGCAAATTTTTCATCAGGAAAGAGAAGAACTATGAATGCTTCAGTATAACTCAGCTGCCATGATACTTCCATCACCCAAAAATGAATGTTTGGAAGACTGCAACTACTGGAGAAGCTTTCCAGGCAGAAGTGATATGGTCTTAGAAGCAACAGAGAAACACACGGCTTGCACAAGAACAGTAAAACGTCCAACTAAGGAATTAAAGGAGAATCACGTGATATATATATAGGGTTGAAACTGGTTTAGAGAGAGGAAGTCATGCATATTATGTTGTAAAATAAAACTTCCAAGCATTATAGGGCTCATTTAGGTCCGATTTCCTCACAGAGAAGCATGTAAATGGCAGGATACAGGACCATCTGCCTGGAGGTGCTGGGAAAAATGAAGGGGCTGGGGGCACCTGGCAGTGGAGTATTAAAACCAGGTAGCTGCCCTTTTGCTATTGCTGCAAAACTCTCCTAGGGAAACATACGTTTTCTTACCATAGTTAGAATACGCCTGAATTGATGCCCCAAATTGGCTCAGTTCTCCTTTTGAGGTGAAGTGTCATCAAGTTCCAAAGAGAAATGACCTGATCTCAGCAGATGGCTGCTCAAGCTGCCTGGTGACCAGTCTGTGACCATGGCCTGTACCCTCCCCAAGTCTCAGTCAATGCAAGCTCTGATAGAGAGGCCTGGCAGCTTCTTTCCTTAAGTTTAATGGCTTGTCTCACTGCTGAAAATGCCATTCTCAAAACAATGTGGCTTCTCCCACTGCTGGAAAAGAAAAAAAAAAAAGCAATGTGGCCCCTGGTGCTCTGTTCAGGGCTGTCCCAGCCCTAGGGTTACAGACAGAGTGACTTAGACCAAGGAGAGCTGGCACCTCACTAGCCCGGACAACCGGACAACAAAGGCCTAGAAGTGACACAATAGCAGGACCTGCCTGGGCCCCGCCTGCAGCTCTGGCCTCCCCCAGAGTGGGAATGTGTACGCAAGTGATGAAGGTTTCGGCTACCCTGAAATGGCCAGAAAGGGCTGTGAGAGAAGGAGTGGGGTCTCTGAGGGTGATCTTCAGTCTCCTGGTTTACACAGGCTCTCAATTGTTCATTTGATTAAACATCCAACCTAGGTGAACAGATGGTATTAAGATAACATCAGATGCGTCTATTTCCTCTGGCTTCTCCTTCCTTGTCCTCAAGAGTTCCAAGTATTTTTTTTTTCGTTTTGTCTTGTTTTGTTTTTCAACAAAGGAAATTAGACAAAGCAGAACATAGAAATCCTTGGCACACTGTGTCAGAGACAGGGGAAGTATGCTGTCTTTGCAAAAGGGCGGCTGGCATTCTCTTCTGTCCTGTGTGAATCTGTGGCTAAGGAAAGGAATCATAGTAGCAAAGGGCAACAGGGTTTCAGCTCCTGGGCACAAAGCTGTATCAGGCAAATGAACCAGCTTCTGCTCTGAGCTGAAATCTTTTGCAGGACAAAGCCTGACGACATGGAGGAGGCAGCAGGCTCCAAGATGCGCTTCCCGTAATAAATTTTCCATCCGTGCTGGGGAAAATAAAGCATTTGCTTACACATTCGTTTCTCAGACATCTTAGCATCTTGGGCATACTGAGGTGAGAGGGGAAAAAATAACAGAACCCAAAATAGCACAGCATTCCGTGGGAAGGATGATAAAATTATGGCACTTCGCATGGTGACAGACACTGAGGTTTCATTTCATTGCTCCGTAGAAGTGCGCCTTGGGAGAGCTGCTGGTCCCATTACTCATCCCCATGTTTTCTCCTCATCCCCATGTTTTCCTCCCATGAATATGCATATTGTCACATATTTTACTTCAGTTTTGGGTGTTTTTTTCCTTATCATGTCCCCCCTCAGATCCGCAAAGCCGCGCTGCTCAGTGGTGGCTGTGTGTCTGCCCCTGTGGGGTGCGGGGGCGGCTCCCCAGCGCTGTGTCCCAAGGCGCCCCTCCCACGGAAGCTATGCAGCCCCCGCTGGCCCCTGAGGCACATCACTCAGAGATCAGGCACAAGGGACGGAGAAGCACAGATTGGTGGCCACAGAACAGTCACGGGGATGTTAAGCACAGCACAGAAAATGGGGTCAATAATATTGTGATAACTATGTATGGTGCCAGGTGGATACTGGAAATATCGGGGGAAACACTTGGTAAAGTGTATGACTGTCTAACTGCTATGCTGTGCACCGGAAACCACTACAAAATAATATTGAACGTAAACTGTAACCGAAAAAATTTTAGAAAATTAACCCCCCCCCCCAAAAAAAACAAAGATCAGGTAAGGCTGCTGCCCCTTTGAAGGCAAATGCACCCCCAGATCTGGGAAATGGGATTCCCGGGTATCTCTTCCCACTGCCAGTTCACAGGAGCCAATAAACAATAAACATCCGACCGAAAGTCCCGTGCCGCATCTCTCACCCCAGCCATGGCAAACTGAAGCAGCGTTTACATCTTCAAAGCACTAAGTCCGTGATGAGCAGGCTGTCTAAGTTGTGGCCAAGTGCACAAGTCCCACCTCCCCTACATCAATCCCAACCCCAACCAGAACAGCCCAGGAGAGAGCGGGAGTGGTGGATGCCTCTGTCCCTCCCTCCCTGCTGACACGGGAAGTTCACATCATTTACATGTGAACTCTTTTACACCACCAACTATACCTGCCCATAATGAGGCTCCACAAATGTTATCTGCTATACTCACTGGATCAGGCAGGGTTTGATCAGAGAAGCTAAACTACTGTGGATGATTTAGACAGGATTCATTAAAATTTGCAAGAGTTAGATCTTCTGCAATGGGGGTTGCAAAACTATCTCGTGATGCTGCCTATGCGAGCTGCAGCTTCTGCATCTAGTGTTGGACGTGCAGTTACTATAGACCGTCCAGACCATCATTTGAGAAGGATGTGGGATGCGGGTGAAAGAAAGGACAAACTGGAACCTGCCCCAAGGAACTGAGATTCACATGGCACCTGGGGAGAAGACTGGAACCTGTTTCTGTCTCTCACCACCTCAGTGCTATCGATGACCTGCTGGTCTGCCACGCTACAGAGCTACATGAGCACCTGGCCCAGGACTCGGAAAAGCGGAAGATCTGATAGGAGCCGGGAGAACGGCAGAGCCAGGGGCTGCGCTGACTACTGAGCCAGCAGATCCGCACTGATGTGTGCAAACTGCTACAGTGCATGTCGCCCTGCGCCCACATGCAGAGTTTAAGGACTATTGCTCTTGCTTTCCCTCCACTTTCCACATTTTATTCAAACTATCATGTGATGCCAATGCTCACCCAGAACCACATGGGAAGGTCATTTAGGGGACTGTAGCTCTAGGTCAGCTAAGTTGCTACCGTATAAAAGACCACAATGCTGAAGAAATCTGTGACCTTCCACCTCCATGTTCCCCAGCCCCACCTGTGGAAGAAATACTAATCCCAATGCAATGCATTCATACTCCTCAACCCCCATAATGAGACTCTAAGGCCCATAAAAACACCCCCACAGGGATGTTGTGTGTTTTGCTCACTGCCCTATCCCTGTGCCTATAGGGAGATCAATCAATTAATTTTGGTTGAATGACTCACTACCAGAGACAATCAAAACAGCCTCTGATCAGGGGTCTGATCTTTGCACAAGTCTTCTGCCCACTTTGAATTTTTACCCCAATCTATGAATTAACAAGCATTTAGTGAGCACCTGTTTTGAACCAGACGCTGGGCTGGTACTGTGGAAAATGCAAAGAAACACGTGCAAACACACAAAACAACAACAAACCACTCATGCCCTCAAAACTGTAGGTATCTGGCTTAAGAGGTGACATGATTCATCTACAGATAATTAATATCGGTATTACATTTGGTAAGAGTCAGGGAGTGCTGATGAACACTCTAGGAATCCTTATGGGTAACAACAGTTCAGGAAAGGCTTCCCAGAGGAGGCGAGGGAGAAGGAGGAAGATAACGGCAAAGGAGCAGAGGTCAAAGTTCAAAAGGCCCTCTTAGGGCAGCAGAGCAGCATTAGGCCCTTACCTGGATGGCTTTTAACTTTGTGTAGAGAGTGGGAGGACGTTATCCCCATTGATGGACGAGGAGATGGAGGCTTAGTAGGATGAAGGTCCTCATCCAAGGTCACCCAGCCTGTAAGTGGCTTAATGAGGATCTGAACGGATAACTGAGCCCACAGCTCCATCCCTAAGTGTTCCACCTGGAAAGACAAGTTGACTCTCAGTGGCAAGTCCTTCCTAACCATGTCAGGACTGCCCAGTTAGGCCTGCAGTTCAAAATCCTGGTGATGAAGGTGCTGCCGTACATGCTAAGTAACCAAGCAAATACTAAGTTTATGAGGGTCTTCTTCTGTCATTTCACATCAGCTTTGATTTTGGAAGGAAACACCCAGAATTTAAACCAGCTGAATTATAAGGGAATTCTGCAGCCTAAAAGGTCCCCAGGAGGGTGGACTGAAGAGAGCCGACACTGTGGTTCAATACGCATTTATCTTAGAGTAAGCACTTGGTACCACTTTGCTTTTTATTTTACAGGGCATTTTCCCCCTGTAGATTATAGGTTCTTTTGTTTAAAAAAAAGTTTTCAGTTTGTATGTTGAAATGCACTCATTAATATTAGTAATAAAAATGTGTGTGCACAGAGAAATTGTCACCTAAGCCCGTGAGCACCTCCAAACAGATCAGAGCTCTGTCCCACCCGTGCTGGGGGGAGCCCACCCTCCAACCTCCACACCCAGAACTGCTCCGGCAAGGAGAGGCCCAGTTGAGGCAACAAAGCAGGAATGGAAAAGGAGCTCGAGCTAGTAAATGTGTCAATTTATTTGGACTCCCTGAAATTTAGAGCTGATTTCAAAGAAAAATTGCTTCAGGCTTCAGACTCCTTCTGTTGTTACCAACTGTGGCCCATTTTTACAGCTGACTGACCAGCAGCTGAAAATGTGAGTCTCTGGTAGTCTCTGCAGGCCTTGATGGCTCCTTGCTGCCCTCCAGCAGAAGTCAGGAGCATAATTACAGCTAATGGAGGCAAGTTGGGGCAGGCCGGCCACCACATCACCACCACCTGTTTCCCTGAAGACTGGGCTGAGGCTTGCACTTGCAGCTGCTTGTTGTGACTCCCTAGCCAACAGCTGACATGATTCATTAGAAGTTCACACTCCACTGCAATCCCCTCACGCCTCTCTCACCTCCGCTGCTATCCCTCATGTACAGCATCCAGCGAAGGCCACGGGTTCCGAGATCCCCGCCCTCCTTCTCTCCCACCCGGCCCCAAGCAACCTCTAAGGTATTATGCTGCCACAGGGCTTCCACCCAGAAGGAAAAGAAACAGTGTGATTTCACTGGGAGTGACTGGACAGAGGGGCACACACAAATAGGTCACATAGGACTTTTTCTTCCGCAGTTTAAATCTCTCTCGTTGCCAGCCTGAGATTGGGAATAAGGGGTTGTCAGACGGTTCTGTGGCAATAACGAACATGTGAATCTCATCCGAATTTCCAAAGGGGAAAAAAAATCACGTCAGAAAGGACAGTTATTTAAATAGAGTTTTTTGGAGGGTGAACCATTAATATGTTGTCCCCTCAACAAATGCTTTAAGGACATATTAACAGAGCCTCAGTTGTTCAGAGGGGTGCTTCCTCTGCCCGGCTTATCTCAAGGCAATTGGAGGATGTATCACGTTTGCTCAAACAGAGCCTGTTCTGAGGAAACAGGTGATCTGGGGGAAGCTCTGGAATGGCGCCTGAGCCAGCAGGGTTATTCTAGGCCAGGGTAAAACGTGGGAGGCCAGGGGCAAATGGAAGCAGCCACCTGCAGGCAGGGTCCAGTGAACCGAGGGGTGTAGCCCAAATGACCTTTCTCCTCTGCTGTTCCCCAACCCTGGGCTCCTTGCCTGAGCTTTCTTCTTTTGTGAAGACAGCAGTCTAGACGAATGGAGATAACCTTTCCAGACCAATCACAACCTTTTGCGGAGACATTTGCATGCAGTTCTTATGGAAAGGTCACCCAGAAAACTCCATAGTTAAAGAGCGTCCTTCCAAACAACAAATGTGACAATGAAAACAAAGCGCCCTTCTCTTGGACTTGGGGGAAGCAGCTGGGCTCCAGGCGGCTTAGCGCCCAAGCCCGTGGCATTTGTTACCTGAGGGAAACAATAGCAGCTCTGTAGGCATTTCTGCCGAAAGGGCAGGAGCTGCGGCCAGCTTCTCGGTTCACGCCAGCAAGAGAGGGTATCAAGCGCCCGCCTGTCAAGGCACAAAGGCGGTTTCACATCCTCCTCACCACCACCTGTCCTCCGGCCCCTGCCTCTCCGTGCGTGCCTCACGTGCACGTGCTTGCACACGCGCAGGCACGAGCACGCGCTAGTAACCCACGCTGTTTCCCTAGCAGAGCGGGGCTTGACGCTCCGAGCGCACGTGAGGCCTGGAGACTGCATGTGCCTTTTTTCATTCAACTCCAAAATAGCCGATCGTCCAGGGCTTTGTCTCTGAATTGAAAGATGTGTTTTGAACTGTTCGCATCAAAGACTCATTTCTCACCTTCTCCCAGTTTTTCTTTGGTGTCCTCTAGAACTAGGTCTTCCATGGAAGTGATTGTGGATAGCTTGTAACTACTAACATGATTCTCAAATGGCCACGTATGCTGGCTGTACTGGCAGGTACTTGACGCCTGCTTGGACCACACTCCATTCAAAGGGAAACAGACTCCCTAATGTTCTTGCTGCTTAGGTGGCCTACTTTTGAATCATTGCTCCCCACCCACACCTCTTCCGCCCTGTTCATTGGACCAAGGCTTGGAGATCTAAGCCAGAAAGAACCAGATGTTGCCTTTCCAGTGACCTATGACCCATATGTTTAAAAAAAAAATAAAGAGAAAGAACTGAACCCACTGCATTCCCTCTTTCTCTGTCTCTCCCTCTCACCATGGGTCAAAGCAGAATTTCCTATTGGCAGAAGAAATTACTTCTGACGAGTCATTAAGTAAACAGAACAACAACAACAAAAAACACCACACCAAAGTTAAGAGCGAGCTGGGGCCACTGGCAAGCACAGGGAGCTTCTGATGTTTGGGACTGAGAGAGAAAGGCCATCTAGCAGAATGTGGGTGTTTGGCCTTAATGGTGGGGTGCTTCAGTGAGGATCCTGCTAGAGCCCCCCAAATCCTTCTGTTTCATTTCCAGGTGACCCAGGTATGTATATACCTTGGTTTCTGTCCTTCCTCATTGATCCGCACACACCTTCACATGAACTCCCCTTTACTTAGGCTAGCTTCAAGTCTCTCTTCCTTCTTAGAAACAAGCCTGAAGAAAACAGCAGACATCTTGGGGAGACTTGTTTCTCAGGGCCCAACAAGAAAAGAGTAACTATATTCAGAACACATTTAATTGTTGCTACCCTATTTGATTAAAGGAAAGAGGACAAAAGCTCTACTTTATGAGGCAATCCTCAGATCCAGAGAGGATGATCCAGGCAGCCAAAGGCAGTGCCATTTATACAGGCTGAGTAACCTGATTGCCTCAGAGGGAAAGAGACGGTGTCTGATCTCTCCCGCCAGAGCGGCTGTCCATGTGGAGACTTGAGAAACTGAAGTCATGGCAGGCAGCTCTCAGGTCTCTCTCTGGGCAGGGCCAGCAACAGCAGCACCACAGCAGATGAGGCCCGAGAAGAGGTTACAACCCTGTTCGGCCTCTTAGAACCTGACAAAAGATGACAGCTACAGGAGGGTTAATTAGATTCATATTCTAGACTGTGTGCTGATCACTTAGGTGTTTTATATTTTTTCTGTTTGACTTAACAATAACTGTGCTCTAGGAGCGGAAGAATGCACAGTATTTTTATAAGTATCATGAAGGTTCTATGCCATGAAATAGTCTTCAAAATTTGTTTGAGGAGGCTGGGAAGACAAAGGTAGAGGAGGCCATGTAATATAGAAAGACCTCAACTACCAGAATGTAACTAACCCAGATTTCTCCATTAGACATTTTACTTGCTACTTTTATAAACATAAAAGGTGAAATGACAAAAACAAATCAATTAAAAAGTCACAGTAGATTATATCTTAGAAGGTATTCATAGAGATCTCTAGCACGATGGCATTGAGATGTAGCGTCTTGAATCTTGTGAAATGTTTGTTATGCTCATTACACTCTACCTACCAAGGCATGGATGTGGCTGCAAATATTTTTGAAAGACTTGCAACAGGAAAAATTTCTATTTTGTTCACATATAAGCAGGGAATTGGGTGCTGGAGATCTTAAACATCATTTTTAAGGCTATATTATAACAGCCTGAACAACACAGTCTCTTCTGAGAAGAGGAACTTAAGAAGTTTGTCCAAAAGCCCCTGAATTAGACCAGGGCCTCATAAACTCAAAGGCATGATTGAGCCATTGGATGTAAGTCTTGAGATTTGCACAAGGGATCAAGAGACACGGGTTCAAGTCTCAGACTTATCAGTCAAGGAATGACCTTGGGAGATCCCAGAACCTGTTTTCCTCAGCTGTAACACAGAGAGCTTGTATTAACGTATAAAAATATCTATCTCCAAAGATGATCTCACTTCCAAACTCTGTACCACCATTTTGAGAGAAAACTTAGAGGATGCTTAGCTTAATTTTAGCCTTAAACTCAAGGCGAGTTGCAGAGGGAGATACCTTTGAATGAATCCCAAGCTTTGCATTACAAGTTTGCCCTTTGAGGGAAACTCTACCTCCAGTGCTAGTTCTAGTTCAAACGCATCTTTTCTGGATTCAAACAGGGTCTCAAAGGTTCCAGTCTGTCACTCAGATTTGGCATTTAAATACACGTTTTTATCATAGTGAGAACCCCCCGACCAGACCTAAAATTATGTAGCTCTGAAGACTTCTTTCTATCTCTGAGACCCTAATCCCAGACTCCAATTCCAGACCAAACTCAGGAGTTCTTCCAAATCCATTTGGAAGTGAGGAAGTGGGAGGCTTCACTTGTGGAAATGATGAGCTGCTTCCTTCCTCTTGGAGCTGAGTGAGCTCCCTCTTCTGGACTCCCACGGCCTCAGAGGGCAAGGGTTAGGGGCTGAGAAATAGGGCAGAATCAGGCTTGCCTTTGGACCGCAGACAGCGCTTTTGCATCGACACTCAATCCATTGCAACAGATGTGCGTAATCTCATGTAATCAAAGAGCTAGAGACAGTGTTACTAACGGTTACTCTCTTCGGTTCTGAGGTCATCTAATTTGGACAAGTGACTTCAACTATTTCAGGTTTCCCCATTTATAAAATGGGTTTAAAAATAGTCCTGAGGTACAGTGCATGTATGGTGCCAGGTGGCCACTAGAATTATCAGGGGGATCACTTCATAAATTATATAAATGTCTAACCATTATGCCATACACATGAAACTAATATAAAGTAATACCGAATGTCAACTGTAATTGAAAATAAAAAAAAATAAGCAGTCCCTACTTTATAAAGTGGGTGTACTAATACAATGAGATAATTCATTCCAAGTATCCAGCACATAGAAAGTGGTTAGTAACTCGTAGCTCTTGTTTTTGCCGTCTCTCAAGAATCCAAACACTCTTTGTTTGTGCCCCAAAAGTCTTTCCTGAGGACAGGGTATGCCAGGAGCTAAATTCGATGTGGCCTACACGCCTCACCTGGAAGAGGGGGTGGGGTTCAGGGTGGGCACGAGGCAGTTCACTGCCTGCGAGCCAACAGCTCTGCTTTTTGCACCTGTGATTTCACTGCACTCAGTCCCAAAGCACCTCCCTGCCATTTGTAGGTGGAGGTGAGAAATGAGTCATTTTTGCCACCCTGCTCAAACCCTGATCATTTCAGTCACACCTATGTTCATTAGTGTTCCGTGGGAAACATAAAATAACTTTTAGTTGCGGTCTGGGCACTCAAATGCACCCAAGCTTAATTAGAAAAGAAGAGGTTATGTCATTCCCACACAAGGAGCAGTAGCCAGGGGCTGACTGCGGCACCGTGGCTGAACCCGTGGAGTCAAGGGCACAGCCAAGGGTCACTCATTCTGGCTCTGCCACTCGCCAGCTGCATAGCTGTGGGCAAGTCGTTGAAGCTCTCCAAGGCCATGCTTCCTCTTTTATGAGGAGGAGCAGGTATAAAGCCTAATAATGACCCCTTTCTAGGGTCATGCCAGAGACGGTGTTGTGTAGCTACATTTCGTCACTGCTGAGTCCGCTGGGCTTCTCTCCAAGACACTGGCGGCTGGAAGGCCACTCTGCTAACCAGTTGCTCTCTCCCCATCGACAGCAACCATGCGCAGGCAGCTCGCTCTCCCTCGGGACCCACCTCCAACCTGCACTAAAGGGCATTATGGCCCTCAGAGACTCCACATCCGACACCAGAAGACAGCAATGTTTCCCTGTCATCTGCGCGTTGTCAGCCTGGGGATGAGCTGGAGTCAACGGAGCTGGGACCACTTTCACTTGATTCCTGTTAGAGCCCTCTCACCTCTCCAGAGGGTCCACATTGGCTGGAAGGTGGTGGGGACTGGATACATCAGCGGACTGCAGCTTTGGCGGGGTACACAGCAAAGCCCCCTCCTTCGCCCCTTCCCTTGACTACACCTCCTGTCCCCCCAGTGGGATTTCCCATCCTCCCCACCCCATGTCCTTCAAGTCTTGGTCAGAGCATTTCCTGCCTTGACTTACTGTTTATTTTTTCTCACTTTTAAACTCCTAGTAATTAATAGCATGGGCTCTGTCTCATACTACTGGAGTTAAAGGCTTTTTCACCACTTGGTACTTACGTAACTTTAGCCAAGTGACTTAATCTCTGTGTCTCAGGTTCTGCAACTATAAAATGGGAATAATAATAGCTCCCCCTTTACAGGGTTGCTGTGAGTTTATGCAGGTAAAGCAGTCAGAACAGAGTCTGGAGCATGTTAAACGCTATGGTACTGCTGACTGCTTTATCACTGCGTCCACAGTGTGCCTCAGAAACATCTCAGAATTAGCAGGGTCCTTAGAGGCTTTATCTCTCAGGAAATAGGGAAGAGAGACTGTCCAGTCAGCAACCCACTCAGGACACCGAGCTAATCCATCACATTGCAACACACCGTTGGACTCTCTCTCTCTGCCTGTTTATTGTGATCTCAGAATGACTCGGTCCACGCTGTTCTTGGGACAGTTCCTTTTTTTCCGGAACCAGATATCTGTTTGCTCCCATTTCTGTATACCCACCCTTCCCCACTTACCCAGAGGGAAATCTATATTTTATAAACAGATAGATACTTGATTTCTAAAAAGTCAAAATACTCAAATATGTCAACCCCATGACGGGCCCCGTGCCCAACCCCACACCATGGGCCAAGATGGGTGAGAAAAGGCAGCCACGCCGCCTCTCTGCCTGCCTCCGACCGGGGGAGGCAGCTGAAGACTGCTTGCGTTTTTCTTCACAGTTCCCCTCGAAAGTCATCTTTTTAAAAGCTACAACAACAGAGGAGTAGAATCAAAGAACCTCTCCTTTTTGGCCTCTTGGGTAAAAGTTACGAAAACAGCGTTCCCAGCCCCTAAACAACACCCTCTCCCTGCCCCGTCCCCCGATCCTCAGAGCTCCCAAGCAGCCTGAGAACAAAGATCACCTTCAAGGAAAGGCTGGTGACAGACCTGGTGGGGAAAGCCACCTTTGCTGTGCCCCTCTGTCCTTCCCCATGGTAACTTCGCACATTCCTCATGTCTTTTCCGATTTGCGTGGCACTTCAGACATTCCCAAATAATTGCCCATCAGCTTCTCAGTGAAACAAAAAGGCCAGAATTGCCATTTTCTCTTCTCTCTCCACCCAAGCTGTTCATGCAGGAAAAAAAAAAATTAAAGTCTACAAGTTGAAAAGGCTTTTTTTAAAAGCAGCTACCCACATTAAAGGAGACTGTTTAATTCTACATCTATAGCTAGAAGATCAAAAATAGGAATAATTAAAGCCTGAGATGTAACTGTTAAGAAAGGCACTTTTATCCTCTTTGCCAAGTCTTTAAACAGGTAAACCACGTATTTAAAGAAAGTACTAAGATCTGAAAATCCCAATGGGAATTTTTTTTTCTTGTTTAAGACATAATGAATTCAGTCTTCAGAGACCACAGAGTGAGGTTTGTTAAGCTCTCCGAACTGTCAGCTGAATAATTATCTAGCAAAGCTTGTGTGTAGGTGACTCCCTGTGATTCAGCTTCTTTCCTGTTTTGAAACAGAAGGTTACTAACCCCTGGAACGAAATTTGGCAAAGTCAGGGAATGTCAGTTTTATGCAAACAGCATTTTCTTGTTATGGAGTTCCTTTTCATCCTATAATATTTGATTTTTTAAAAGTCTTATAAATATAATCAATTCCACTCAAGTACCCTTTCCAAATGCCCCAGAAAGAATGTAAATTAAAAAAAAAAAAAAAAAAAAAGCTAAACCAACCAAACAAAAAACTTCCCTCTTCCCAGGTGGCTGGCCAAGTGAACTTTATGTCAAACCCCATGGACAGTCTGACAATTTATATTTCCAGAGAAGGTGAAGCAGGCATGTTACGGGTCATATGCAAAATAAGAATTCTGAAAAAAATCTCTTTACTGCCAAACTGTTGAGTTTTTTAATGTGATTATAGTTTTAAACGGTGACTTTAAACTGTCTGGTGCTTACGTACTATTGCTGTAATGTTTCCACTTGAGAGGTTGTGGCTGTGACTCCCCTTTCACCAAAAAGGAACCTGGACAGCTGAGTAATGGGCTCATTCTTCTGCTGTGTGGACCTGTTCATCAGATTTTGAAACTAACTTATTCAGCCTTCTTCCCACAGGATGCAAGGCACCTCCAAGCAGAGACAATGCATGCCATTATGCTAAAGGAAGAACTAAGCAATGAATTCAAAATCAGATGCAAAACCTGACGTGGAGCAGAAATCACGCCTGGCTTGCTGGTGTCCCGAAAGAACTTCGCCTGGGTGTCAGTCAGGGCTGTTGTCTACACCTGACTGACCAGGCACCAGATATGGGGTTTGCAGAATGGAACGCAAAAACTCAGTTCATTGTTGTAAAGGAGAAAAATGAACAGCCCACCTGTTCCAGAGCTGGCCAGCTTCCCCAGGTTTAGTCAGACAGGATGTTGTGTTGGTCCACGTCGATGCTGCTGCTGCCGCCTTCATCTGCCAGAGGTCAGAAGGAGCCAGACAGCAGGAGGCAGGTGATTTCCTGCTCAGCTCCTGGGTAGAAGTGGAGTTGAGGTTGAGAGGAGGGCAGGGGGCAGCAATGCCCTCCTGAACTCCTGCCCCCAGCTGGAAGCCATCTTAGCTCCACCTTACCTCCAGTCTCCACGTGCGGAAAGGTGGTTAAACAGAGAGGGGCAAATCCCCCAAACAGTTGTAACTGCTGGAAACTTACAACTGATGGAACCCTGATGGAACCTTATTTCTAGGCTCATCAGCTTGGACTGTGCTTCCGGGACTGGAACCTGGTAGGCATGCCATCAGCATTTCCCCTGGAATCAGGAGTGAGGTTGTAAAATGTTTTATTTTACCATTATTTTTTCAGGTCACCCCAGTCCTTTTAGAAAAACCTGTGTTTATGACTCCTTCTTACCACAGAACAAGCTACCAACTTCTTGGGAAACTTCCCTCTCCTGACACCAACAGGTCCAAAGTTTGGGGTGGCATTCACCTCTCTTCACTCAGGCTGCTTGATGCTCAGTGCTCCAAGGGCCTTTAACGTAACAGTCTCTTTCACTGTTTCTCCTCCCAAACTTCAAAGACCCTGTGAAAACAGGCCCCCGAGGTTGTTGTGATGTCTTGGAGTTCCCAGCCTGGACACAAAGATTAGACCCTACTGCGTTTGCAAGGCCAGTTTCAAATGGCTGGCTGACACAGAAACCTGGGAGAGCTTGACAGCTGCCACTCTGGATGCCGGCCTGCCTCTGTCATGAGGAAAACAGCACATCAGCTCAGTCCTCAAAAGACACTGGGGAAGTATCTCAGCATAGCCAGAGAAACAGATGTTCCTCTAAGCCCTCTGGATTCTTGATAATATAAAACTCCCCGGCTCTGATCACTGTTGTCACCAAATCATGCTGCAGCCAATCCCAGTCTTGCCCAGCTGCCCGAAGACTGGCCAAGAGCTGTCTTCACCCCTCCAACCCACTTTCTTTCTAGAAACCACAACAGCGTGAAACTTTGAACCAACTGATGAACACCAGAGGTCATTCTGAGAATTAGCTTTCAGTTCTGCGAAACCTATAGATCAAATTATTAAAAAATATAATATATGGGAGTCATCAGAGTAAAGGTCTAAAATAATAACAAATTTTAACAGGTTGGTGGAACTGTTAAATTTTGGAAAACCTGTATGAAAACAAGCGTGTCATTGGGAAGTCACAGGAGCAGTGGCTGGCCAGGTGTCCCCGAGAGGACCCACCTCACCGAGCCAGGTCCCATCGGAGTCCCTTCACACTTACAACTGAGCAACTCTTCGTGGGGTTTTCTTAAATCTTCAAGGAATTGTTTTAAATTTCTTTCCCATGTAAGTCTGACACAGTTTTTTATTCCTGAGTAGCTTAGAGCTTTATAAATGTCATCTTTTCTCATGACATTTTTGCACTTGCTTACTAATGGGTACAGTATCTGGCCAAATTGCTGAATTCTGTTATTCAAATAATTTTTCAGTTCATTTGCATGGATTTTCTAAGTAGACGTATTGTCTGCAAGGAAAAACAATTTATGATAATTGTGCTAGTGTGTTCTCTCTGTGATTTCAAACCAGTGATTCACCACTGGTGGGGCGTTTCTGTAAATTTTCTTTTCTTTATTAAAATGAGGCTGTTTTTAATTTCTCTTTTGTTAAGTGGTTTTTTAAAACGATTAAATGGGTCTTTGTTGAATTCATTAATATTTTTTCTAAACCTATCAAGATAATGTTACAACTTTTCCCTCTTAATTCTTGATCAAATGAATGACTCTAATAGATTTCCTGATGTTGAAATAACCGGCATTCCAAGGAGGAGACCTGCTTAGTGAGGCTGTGTTGTTTCTTTAGTACAGAAATGGATTCATCTGCTAATGTCTCACTCAGGATTTCTGTGTCTTTGTTAATAAATGTGATTGATCTATAGTTTTCTCTTCCCATAACATCTGTGCTCGGTCTTGGGATATGGTTGTGCAAACCGCTTAAATGGGTTGAAAGGCTTCCAAGTTTATTCTTTGTTCTCAAAAAAGTTAAATAACCCCCAAATTATCTGTTCCTTGGTCACCTGAGCTTTATGACTAACTCTGACTAAGTTTTAAATGTTTCTGTAATTATTTGTCTCTCTTTAGTCAATTTTAGAAGTTGTATTTACTAGGACACAACCCATTCTTAAATCTAGATTTTCAAGTTTATTTAATAAAGCTGAGCATGGTATGTTTTTACATTTTAAATATCCTAACAGAATATATGTTCTTTCTTATTTCAGGTGTTTCATTAATTTCCTTCTCACTTATAATTAGAGTTGCAAAGCTTTGATCATTTTTTTTGCTTTTATTTCATCAACAGTTGCATTTTTATATGTTTATTAATTCTTTCCTTCCGCTTTTTTGGTGGTTTGCTTATAATTTGTTGTTTAGCTTCTTGATTCATAAGTTTAGTTCATTTTTAAAAAATCTTTTTCATCATCTAAGATATTTAAAGCTATAAAGTGTCCTCTGAGTATCATTTTATATAAATATCACAGGTTTTTTTGTGTTAATACTCTGCTCATGTTTTCATTTATTCTCAAGTTGTTTGAAATTTGAGAAATATTTTTCTTTTTAATACAGGAATTATTGAAAATTTGCATTAAAATTTCCCAGTAGATGTATCTAAGAATATGTAAAGAACTCATATAAACCAATAGTGAAAAGATAATCCATTATAAAATGGGCAAAACACTGAACAGGCAGCTCACAAAAGAAAAGATTTGAATAGCCAATAAATATGAAAATATACTCAACATTAGTAGTTACTAGGGAAATGCAAATTGAAATCATGATAAGATACCACTTGACATCTGCCAATGGCTTCCCTTTAAAAGATGTAAATTATCAAGTGTTGGTTAGAAAATAGAGCAAAAGCTCTGTACATTGCTGATGAAAGTACAAATTGGCATAACCATTTTGGAAAAGATGGTCATTTTCAGCAGGTTCTCATAAAAGTAAACATGCCCCTATCTTATAAACCAGAGATCCTATTATTAGGTATATACCCAAAAGAAATTAATTTCTTGTGTTCGGAAAAATATTTGCACTAAAATGTTTACATTAGCTTTGTTTATAATAACCCAAAACTGAAAACTGGATTACCAGACAGCAATATATCTATACAAAGAGACACGACTAAGGAACTAACACACACACACACACACACGGAATGAACTGCTGCTGCACACCACAAACTACATGGGCAAATCTCAGAACACATGATGCTGAGTGAAAACAGCCAGACACAAGGGCGCATATGCGGCGTGATGCCACTCACAGAGTTCAAAGTGAACAGTGGCCATCTCTGAGTGGGGGCAAGTCTGGAAAGGGGCACAAGGGCTGTTTTTGAAGCGACGAAAGTGTTCTAGATCGTGATTTGAATGATGGCTACGTAGGTGTATACATGAAAATTCTCTGAGCCGTAGACTGAATACTTGTGCATTAACTATGTAAATTGCACTTAAGAGAACAACGATGAAAACCAAATGTGTTTCTTCCCCTTCCTCTGTTGTTAATTTATACTATTCTTTCATTTGGCCAGTAAATGTATTAAATATATTCAGCTTCTTACTATTTATTGAGATTTTCTTTGAATCATAGTAGATTTTTGTTACTGCTCCATGAGTATTTGAAAAGATGTAAGTTATTCAATTAGTAATAACTTTATTCAATTAGTAATAATTTTCTTTTAGATACAGCTTGTAGTTTCTTATTCACATATACTGCTTTTCTTTTTTTAAAATGATACTTCTATTTCTGCCCCATCCATTGTGGTTCAGTTGGTTGGAGCATTGTCCAGTAAGCCGAAAGTTCGTGAGTTCGATTCCCAGTCTGGGCACATGCCTAGGCTGTGGATTCGGTTCCCAGTCAGGGTGTATGTGAGGCAACCAGTCAGTTTCTCTCTCACATCAATCTCTCCATCTTTCTTTCCCTTTCTTCCCGCTCTCTCTCAAATCAATAAGCACGTCCTTGACAAGGCATGTCCTTGACAGTGAGGATAAAAAAATAAATAAACAAAATGATATTTCTATTTCTGAGAGAACCATGCTAAAATTGCAGATTTGTCATTTATTTCATCCAGTAAACATTTCTTGAGTTTCTACCCACTGAGGACATATACATTAAGGGCTGAGGGCAGAGGGTATAGAGTCGAACCACCTGAGTTTGAATCCCGGCTCTGCTCTCCACTAGCTGTGTGACACTGGGTATACTACTTAGCCTCTCTGTGTCCCAGTGTCTGTGTCATTGAAATGTGGATAGTATAGTACCTGCCTCACACGTTTGCCATGAGTATTAAATGAATACAGTGAGGTCCTAGAATAATGCTTGCATACGGTAAGTGAGAACTTAATAACTGTTAGTTATTGTGTGACAGGGACTATGTTAAGCCCTGGACCTAAAATAATGGAAGAGAAAATACAAGTCATGGTCTGAGACTACACGGGGCTTACACTGTAGCGGAAGAGGCAGACGTTCTGTCACACAAATAAATGTATAACTACAGCTGGGATAAGTATAATAAAAGAGAGAAAACTATCCTAAGAGCACATGACAATGGGACATAATCTATTTTGAGAGATTGGAGATCTTCCTAAGGAAATAATATTTGGGCTGAGGAGAATCTGAGTATAAAATAATTTCTTCAACAAGTCACTGCAATCCATGAAATTTAATTACATTAAAATTTATAACATGTGTAGTTCAAAAATACCATAAACAAAATGTAAAGAGAAATCATAAAAAGGTGAAGATATTGTAATACATGTGGCTGACAAGAAGTTACTATCCAAATTTATAAAGAAATTCCTCAAAACAATAAGAACAAGCCAACATGTATAGAAGTGTGGACGGATGACAGGAACAGGCTATTCACATAATAAACTAACACACACACACACACACACACACAACCTCATTAGTAAGAAGATAACACAAAATGCAATAACAATGAGATAAAATTTTATACCTGACATACCAGGAAAAATTTCAAAGTCTAATAATATCACAATTTCATAATGAGAACCCTAACATTTGTCGAAAGGTAAATTAAAACAATTAACTTAGAGACGAGTGAGGCAATATCTAGTAAACCAGATAGGCACATACTCCTTGACTCAAAAATTTAACTCCTGGGTTTATGCTCTACGACTGGTGCTTTCCAAACTTTTCACATCATGACCCACACTAGCTTTCACCCAATATGTGAATCTCTGCTTTTCAATAGGGGAAATTTGATACTTTATAAATATTGTGATTACTAAGATGACTGGATGTATTTCTATAACCTTATTTTATGTTTCCCATGTATCTGATTTTTATTTTTTTATTTAAAAATGTTTAAAAAGATTTTATTTACTTATTTTTAGACAGAGGTGAAGGGAGGGAGAAAGAAAGGAAGAAAAACATCCATGTGTGGTTGCCTCTTACACTCCCCCCACCAGGGACCTGGCCTATAGCCCAGGCATGTGCCCTCACTGGGACTCAGACTGGGCATCCTTTGGTTCACAGCCTGTGCTCAACCGACTGAGCCACACCAGCCAGGGCTGTATCCTACTTTTTAAAAAGTCTTTGTTAGTTTTCTCTTTTTTGCCATCATTTAAAATGATTTTGAATTCTTTGAATTCTTTCCTCCCATAGTTTGGGCATTATACATCTTATTTCTGTTTTTTTTACATCCTATTTCTGTGATTTTTCTGTGATTTTCTGTGGATGTATTTTTTATACATCCTATTTCTGTGATTATCTTTGCCTTTTTAACACATTTAACCATATATTTTTCTATGGATCTGTGGTATTTGCCCATATCTCTAAAGGTTACCTGTTGATTTGATACAATTACCATTATTACTCTGCTTTTACTTTCTTCTTCATACTAAATCATTTGGAATTTTAGTTCTAGTAATTATGTACATTGTGCTATCAAAAACTTTTCATATTTAACTATTAATTTCACAGGTTTATTGGTTTACCATTTTCTTGTTACTTGTTGAACACTTTCTTAGGTTCATTTGTCTTCCTGCAAGAAACGCTTGAGTATCTCTGCTCAGAGAAGATCTGTGAGTGATAATCTTTCAATTCTTTGCGTGTCAGTGGTTTTTATATTGTCCTTCAACTTTAATGCTAGTCTGACTGAGCACAAAATTGTAGCTCTCTGCAGCCAGTCTCCGTCCTACAATTGAAAACCAATCAATTCCCCTAAGAGGCTCTTGCTTTGACCTACTGCTATTTTTCCTTAGCTTTCAGTTTAACGATTTTTTGTTGAGTCCCTACTATCTGGCAAGTACATTCTAGGTGCTGGGGACATAAGGATGACTACGGCACAGGCTTGTGCTCGGTGTGCTGGGTTCACGCCCTACCACTGCACCTGTGCTTCCTGAGCCTCACCCAGTGACTGGCCAAGGGGCTACCCTCCTCAGGGGTAGCCAATGCCTAAGCCTGGTCAATGGGATGGTATGGTCTGATACTCAACAAAAAACGATAAACAGCAACAAAACTGAGCTGTGCTGATTCACGTCCCATTCTTACGCATCTGAATAGGGAAATGCCCAGAGAATGAAGCTGTAAAAATAATGCTGCCTGCTCTTTGGCCATCTGCCCACCACACGCAGAGCTCAAGGCATCTGGTCTCTCTGATAAATGCTCTGACCCAGCTCTGACTGACAGAGCACATGCTTCTCACTATCGCTTTCTGAGCGATGACATTTGGGAGAGGAAAGACTAGCTTCTCAGTGAAGTGATTCCTTGAAGAAAGAAAATAGGGCTGGGGTTTGGAGAGCATTGACTAAATCGCCTGGGGGGCTTTTTTCAAAATGCACATTCTGGGTCCTGATCCCCAGAGAATAAGGTTAACCTGCTCGGGGGTTGGAAGTAGAAGAGGGGGCACCAAATACACGTCTTGAAAGAGTGTTTTAGGAAATTCCCACCTATATTTCCTTTGACCACTCTGCCACCTTGCTGTTGACCACTGCTGGTGTTGTCTAACCCCGCCGTTTTATAGATGGAGAACACGGCCCCTGGAAGGAAGGTGACTGATTGTCTAAGGTCACGCAGCTAGTTAGTAGTGGAGCTAGGATAAGACTCAAGAACACTTGATTCCTAGACCAGGGCATCTTCTGACATTACCTGTAATTCACCTTTAATCCTTGCACTTCTGGCAATCACATTCATCACCTTCATTACCTTCATCACTATCATTATGGTCACCAGACACTCTGCTGGCCACTTTACATAAAATTATCTCTCAAATTTGCAGTAATCCTACAAGGCAAGTATTTTTTCTATTTCTCACTTTCTGTCCAAGTTCCTAACCTTTGCATACTGTATACCTTGACATTTGGGAATCTATCATCAACAAGTGCCTCTTTATCTTTCATCCTTTTTTTGTTTTTTCATATCTTGCCCTAATGGACATTTGGCTGCCGTCTGCAAATACCACCTCCATTATCCCTGTATTAGAGGGCTTGGGGGTGGGGTAGGTGGCCCATTGAACTTACAATTCAATCATCTTCCCTTCTCCTTCAAAATCCCCCAGATCCTTTGAAAATCATGCCAGACTTTATCACTTGCCACCTGTATTTGCTACCGATACCTACCAACCTACCTGCCTTTCATTCATTAATGACTTTAGCACCTGGCTCTCCACCCCATTCCTGTCACCGTTCTTGGTGACTTAACCTGGTAGAAGAGTGACCCATTCGATACCTCATCCTCTGAGTTCTGTGATGGCCTTATCTCCAACAATCTTCAGTCTCTACCTCATATCCACCGTACTCTCATACTCTGTCCCTAACCCTGTCATCACCGCTCTGACACCCGTCCACCGACCCTGCCACCTTCACACCTTTTCCGGATGCAAAACGGACACGCAGACTCTGTCTTGTCTTCCCACTTGCCTTCTTGTTTTGCATCATCCCATGGTGTAATAAAATAACTACTGTTTTGTGAGTTGTCTTTTTTTCCTTGTCTTTCCCTTCCCATCAAATTCGTCTGGTGAAAACACACTCAAGATTACGTCTATATCCACATTTTGTGATTACACCTGACATGATCAAAGTTGTGGTAGAAAATGCAAAGGTGCTAGGGGTTAACCTTAAATTCATTGCTGTACACCCCAAATAGGATCCCAGAACGCTTGGCAATTTTATGATACTTCTCTATTGTGCTCCCGTTTGCATCCTGTGAAAAGATTCATACCTTCCCCTTCCTCCTTAAACTTTATACACAGCTGTCTCAGCCTGAGTTCCCTAAAAACTGTGCCTGACCCTCAAGTTTACCTGAAGGTCATTTACATGGGAAGTGATCCCAGGAATCCAGAGAGAGGACCTGAGCAGTGAAATGGGAGAGGCGGAAAAGGCAAAGATGCATGAGTGAGTTGGCTGCTCCGACTCACAACAGAGGATCAATCCCATGAGGTCTTCCAAAGCACTCGATGGGATGCAGCTCGGATCTCCCTGCTCAGGGAATGAAATGGGTGAGCATTTCTCCACAGGTTTCTCTCTTCCATTGGTCAAGGGTGGCCCTTGCCCTAACTCCCTTATACCTCCAGCCTGTCCCTGGAGGGAGCCCAGTGGATTCCGTGGGCATTTGCACAACAAGGTCAGGGAAGCCATGGGCAGACACTGATACATTGCTGCTGAGCAGAGCTGTTTTGAAGCCTGTTCAGCTCTGACTCTGCAACAGCCATAAAGGAAGGAGTGAGGCGGAGAGGGTGCTTGCACCTTCATGGGTCCACTGAGTCTTTATTCCAGGCTGCAGCCTCTGCCCGGACTTAACACAAGCGAGTGAATGAAACACGCTCTGGTTCCCCTGCCCAGATGACATTAAGGCCATAATCGATATTCATCATCTATTTCTATCACCCAGTCTCCGTTTTCCTCATTCTCAGCCAGCACGTAGCTGGGGAAAGTTGATTGCTCTAGGCAGTGGCAAAGACACTTATGCCCCAAGAGGTCTGATCCTTAATGTCTTGCCCTTATTAGGTCATAGTTGCTGAGTTGCCCATTTACCACAGTTACTGGAAAAGAATGTGCTAGAAGTCACTCCTGCAGGTCCCAGGTTCAGACATAGACCTTGCTGCCCTCATTGGGTGTCCCACAGCAATGAAGCGCGCACAGCCGTTGGGCTGAGTGTGGCATGGAGTGTGAGGGCCCTGACCTGAGCAGAAGGGGAGAGGGAAGAGGTAAAAAGATAAGAGGTTAGAAGACAATAAGTTTCAAAACTTTTAATAGGAGTAAGAGGGGATGCCAACGAACTTCACTAACTTCATAAGAAGGGCCTATCTTCTCTGGAGCACCTACTACGTGCAGGTAGTTTAGGTGACTTGTTTCCATGTAAGAGTGGCCTTGTTACAAAAATCTCTCCCTGTTTGCATCAGGGGAAACCTAAGCTGATCGGGGAACTAACGGCTGAGCCAGAGCTCACCCCCCAGGACAGCCTGCGAAGCCCCTCCTGGCAGCCCCACACCTCTGCCCCGGGAAGGAGTGCCTAGGAGGTGGCATGCAAGAACATCCCTTCCAAGGCTGGAGAGCTCAGCCTGGTTAGACGTGTGTGACGGCACTGTCCCCGAGGGCTCGCTCCCTCCAGCCTTTCTCCACCGCGGCGCTCCGCTTCTCTTCCCGCTGTTCTTTTGAGTGGGATGTCTTGGGCAGATCAGGAAGTGTGATTTCTTCAAATACATCGAATGGATGCAACTTTCTTCTTCAAGTCACTCTCTTCCCACGAGCTTCCCTATTCCCAACAGCCAAGTAGGTCACCTTTGGCAGGGCTGGATAAAGTCCACAGGGCAGCCAGCAAGTGCTGTGGCCTCCTCCTTTCATAAGGAAAGCTGGGTCTGTGCTGGGAGTAGCAACACTGCAGTTATGACAGCTGACAGCATGCGGCTGGGAGTGGGAGGGGTGCAGGCAGAACCCAAATTAGAGGCTTTCTCTCATCAAGGAGAGGCAGGGACAGCAGCCAAATCCCAGACTGTGCCAGGCCCACTTGCAAGTGCCCGGCGCCTGCGGGAAGAGCAGTCTGATGGGGGAGCCCTAAATCTGGAGGTATTTAGAGAAGACAGCAGTGCAGCACAGGGCTACTGTCAGACTCGACCCTGCTAACGCTCAGAGCTGCTCGAAACAGGCCTCGTGGGCTTCCAGAGCACCCGACGAGGGCAGCTGTGGCCTGAGGGGAGCACTCTGGAGCAGCGGGCTGACCTCAGCTCCCTTGTCCCTTTCTCCACCCTTCAGGATCCCCACTGACCTTGCTTGTGGAAGCACCTTGAGTGTCCTACCTGACCCAGCCACCTCTCCTCACATCTCCTGCTTGTACTGTTTGCTGGCCCCCAAGTCATTGTTCTGGATGGCAGCCAGCATACACTCTGAGCAGCTCTGGCCTCTGGGAGGGAGTGGGAATAACGGCTCGTGTTCTGTGTGTGCCTCTCCAGCCAGGTGGGACCAGGAGCTTCCTCATCTCACTGAGGGCTGGAGAGCACAGCCTGGGTGTGCAGGTATAGGAGGAGACTCCCTGCCTGGAGGCTCGGCTCTACCACCTCAGCCATTTCCTGGCCGTGAGGCAAGTCACTTAGCATCTCTCTGCCTCAGTTTCCTTCTCCATAAAACAGGGATATGGGGATGATGACCTTCCTCCTAGGGTTATGCGGATTGAAAGAAGTAATCTGTCTGGAGTCCTTACAGAGGTACACATGGGGAATCTGAGGCTCCAAAATGAGTTAGCACTCACTGGATGACATACACTGAGCAGGAGCTGCAGTTTGAAACCCACACTTTGTGACTCTAAGGCCCGTGCTCTTTACTGATCTCAGTCAGAGGCACAGACAGGCAGGCAGGTAAAAAGGCAGAGAACCCCTGCCGAGGCTGGGCCAGCCCTGGGCCCCGGCCAGAAATGGGGATTCCAAGTGCTACTTCATTTTTACTTCTACTCGACCTGCTGGAACCAGCCCAGGGTGCAGAGCCAAAATTCCTGCAGCAGAGCAACAGGCCTGACTCCAAACTAGGTGGATGCAAGCATGGAGACACTGGCGGTCTTTTCCAGCCTTTCCCATCCCCCATCCCTGCAGGCAGGGCCTCATGGCACCCTGGCCACCGAGAAGCCAAGGGTGCTGCTGTAAGAGGAGCATGGGCTACTGCAGAGCTTACACTGAAGCAGGATACAATCTAGTTTCAGAATCCCATCACAGTCCTTCCCTTGGCCTTCTCCAGGCTGTTTCTGGACAGAAACCAAGTGAAAGGATGGAGGTTGTGGAGTCTGTGCACTGTGCAAAGGCTCCAACCAACCGCATCTCCAAGTTCTCCCAGTCCTTGCCTTTCTCCTCAGTTTACTTCTTGCAGCCCTGTGCCAAGTACTGAATGCACCACCCTGCTTCTGCCTCCTTCCCAGCCAAATGGGTACCAGATGCACTGTGTAGACCTTGGACAAAGTGGGGAAGAAAAACTTTACTCAGACAAATCAGCAGAGAAAATACAATTAGGCAAAGCAAACAGAGCTGAAGAGGTAGCAGGCAAGCCAAGCATCCTGGAGTCCACCTGTAACATATTTGCAGGAGCTCCTCAAAAACCATTCTCTTTTAATGGGGGCCATATGGAAGCCCCTGCCCCGCAAAGGGAAGCTCTGAGCACAGCAAACCAAGACAGCCATCCCGCCAGGAGCTGGGGAAGGGGGAGGATATGAGTTTGCTTGTGCTCCACCCTAGAGTCTCCAGGAAGGATGTAGGGCCTGTGGCTACTGTAAAAACATGAGAGCATAGTGCCAAGAAGTGACCAGAAAATTGGCTCCGCTCCTTCCTTATATTGCAATCTAGACCTCCAGCCAGAGCCAAGAGTTGCAATCATTGGAAGAGGGAGGGCAAAAGGCACTTTCTTTGGGAGGCCTGCTCAAATCATGGAGGCAGAAATAGCAGCTGCCTCCCTGAGGGAGCAGGGATGGTTGGTGGGGGAGAGGGTCTTTGACGTCTTGCTTGGAGCATCAGGCAGGCCTGGAGGGGCTTCTGCCAACAGCAAGTACCCAGAGCCCCAGGTGCTGTGGTCCAGCCACTCCCTGGCTGGAAGCAGCAGTTGAATGCAGTGCTCATTCACCCTCCACCAGCATCACAGATACCAAAGTGAGATGTGCAGAGCTGCCTCTTACCTCACAGAGCACAGCCTTTATTATCAGACAGATAGAACCTCAAATCTTGGTTCCGCCGCTACAAGAAACTGTGCAACTTTCAGCAAGTTACTGAACCCCTCTGGGCTTATTTTCGCATTTGTAAACCGGAGATGTAAGTCTAAAGTCACTAGGAAGAGTAAGTGTGATACGCACGTATCTAGTGCCGAACACATATTTGGCACACAGTGGCACTCAATAAATGGAAGCAGTTGTGTGCTGAGCTTATTAGAAGGACCTAAACACCTATAGAAATAAGGAGGTGGGAGAGAGAACAGTGAATATGAAGAATAAATCTGTAGCTGAGAGGTGTGAGGAGATGAAAGAGCTACAGTTGAAAAAAACACAGGAAAGTGTTGATAGAACTACATCATCCACACCCTCTTATAAAAAGAAGAGCAGAGCTCTGCCAGCTTATTAGCAGGGGAAGTGTTCTATTTTAAAAACCAAACCAGCCCAAGCAGACATCACTGTACTGCATCAGACGCGGTAGAAATTATCTCCCAGCTCTGTTTCTTTTCCATCTCCAAAGCCTTGCACGATGCGTGGCCTGGCTCCCCACCCCTTTCCCAAGCCTTTCCCAGGCAAGGGCTGCCTTTCCTCTTTCCCATCTACCCTCCCTTTGTCACAGAAATGATACCAGATGAAAGTGGTGGATTCCACCTGGAAAGTAAGCTTCCCAGGATCCTGCAGGGGCTCAGTTTCGTGGCTCAGTCCCAGGAACTGGTCTGGCTGACCTCCAGGGTCACAACCTCTGTCCGTGGGTCTGACACCCCCATGCCCTGAGAGTGCAGCCAGAGTCCACCAGGAACCCTCCCGCAGAGCTGAGCAGAGCCGGGGGCCTCAAGCACTCAGCGAGAGCTCGACGGGGAGCCATATAGCTGAAAGCTGGGCAAACCAGGCCAAGTGCTGTCACTCCACAGAGCTGGTATTTTGTATCACTCACCCTAAGTGACTGCAGAAAGCACAGCCCCGCTGCACTGCCTGAATAAAGCACAGTCACATTGTGTTTGGGGCTGGCACATCCTTTTAAGTCCTTAAGTTACTCCAGCGCTCAAGGAAGAATTGTGCCAAATCTCTTATAACAGCTGCCACCTGTTTCAGAACAATAGCTGAGGAAGACAAGCTCCATGATTTAATTTAACAGTGTAATAATGAACTTCATTCTGGCAGATTTAGGTTTTCACCAGTCTCCTATGCATCTATAGGGCCCTGGGGTGTTTCCCAGGCAAGGGAATGAACGCACTGCCCTGGCTGCGTGGGTTGCCCTACGGAGACCAGATGAGTCAATACAAACTGGAGCCAGAGACCAGCCCCTGAGTGACAGAAAGGCAGCAGGGAGTCCAGCTTTTGTCCTCCGTTTCCTAGAACAACTTGCTGGTTTGTTCTGAATGGCATATGAGCAGGGGCCCTTCTCCACCAAGATGAGGACTTGGGGTTGTGGAGAGAGCACAAGCTTTAGAATCAACAAGCCCAAGTTTGAATTTGAGGCTAGCATTTGAGGCGAGTTTGAATTTGAGGTTGAATTCTGTGTGGTCTCAGGAATGCCATTTAATCACTTTGGCCTCAGTGGCCCACAGTGCTCAAGTAAGCAGCAGGGTTTCCGGGAGGATTGTGTCCTGCAAAGTATGTGCAGGACCTGGCTAACGAATTCCCTTTCCTTTTGGTTTGAGTTCACAGACGAAACTTGCAGGGTCTGGCCAGACGGACTGGGCTGTTTCTTCATCTCCCAAGCCCCCATGCGTCCACACAGTCCCTGACCGCCACCCCACCCTGCTCAGCCGCGATCACCTGTCTCTGGCTCCTCAGTATCCACAGCGACAGGCCGCCCAATCGCAGCCCAGTGGCCAGCCAGGCAGCACTTTTCTTCTTTGTCTCATCTTGAATCACCCCAAAGCAGCCACTCAGGAATTAGGAACAAAATAATTCTTCTGGGCAGCAGTGAAAATGTCAGAACGACAGACAATCTTTTGCGAGAACCTGGACAGGATGGTAGGAAGGAGAAGCACGTCCACTTCTCAGGAAGCCTAGAGGGTCAAATGGCTGAGACCCAGAGTAGATTTCATACCTACCAGACAGTGGCTTGGGTTCAATAGGAAAGAAAAACCGATTGCAGAAATCTTCAGGGAAGTGTAAGTTGGCTTTTCTGATGAATAACCCTGAAGCTCTTGCTTGTTTTCTACTTTTGCATGTGCATCCCCAAAGCCACGCCCTACCTATGTAGAAGAGTCCAGCATTGGGCAGACTCTGGTCCAGAAGGAGGCTCAGGTCCTGAAGCACTTCGGCCTCTGATACCCACATCCCTCACCCTAAACTGTCTGGATAAAGCACAGTCACATTCGTATTTTGGGCTGGCACATCTAAGTCCTTAAGTCACTCCAGGGCTGAAGGCGGAATTTTGCCAAACCTCTTGTCAAGCCTGTGACCTGTTTTAGAACAACAGCTGAGCAGGCCAAGTGCCACAGCAGCAGGGAGCTGTCTCATCCGGGATTATTTCTCCAGGATCTGCCCCAATGCCTGGCACCTACAAGGTGCTCAGTATATGCTTGCGAGACTGGTTTGCTGTGGGTCTGACAGTGAGTCTCCTCTGGTTTGCTGTGGGTCCAACAGTGAGTCAGTTCCAAGGAAAGATATATCACAGGTACACATTTTTGATTCCGTTCCATGGGGCTTCAAACTCAGAGTGGTAGAGCTGTGTACAGGAAAGTATGGAGAACTGATAAAATATAAGGTACAAGGAGTGGAGAGAAGGCCTCAACCATGAGTGTTCACTTCTTTAGGCCAGGAGAAATACTTGAAAGCCCTACATGAAAGGAGAAACACCTGGAAACTTCGTAAGACAAAAATAGTTACGCTTCAGACAATGAGTATTAGATACTTTCCAGGCCTGAGAGAGAGGGAGGGAGGGAGGGAGATCAAGATCTCAAATGGTCAGGTTTGGGAACTTCCAGCAGAATTACTTATCAACCTAGCCTTTCCCTGCCTTTCTAATCCAGCAACAAACAACAAAGAACAGCTGCTTGCCACTGCAGCTCTGCCCATGACGCAACCACCTGGCACCCAGCACGGCGAGTATGCTGGGTCCTCCCATCCCACTGGCGTGTGCGGCTCCTGTGATGGAGGGGAAGTCGGACTCCAGGCCGTGAAGTACAGCCTCCTTTCCCGATGCCAGGCCCACAGCCAGTTTCCCAGCTGGCCCTCTCCTGTGATTTGTGCACTGTGATCCTCTGCTGAGTGCAAGTTAGCCGGGTTGTCTGCCTCTCGGTGAGAAGTGCCTGCACTGGGACATGTTTCAGGGAAATCCTCTCTGACTAAAACGGATTGGAAGGTGGAATTCTTTGTTCTTGCAAGGTAGAAAATAATGCCACCTGAACTTGGAAGGGGGAGGCAGAGGCCAGGTGATAGGGAAGAAACATTGGAGCTACAAAGCCAAGACATGAATACTGTATTTCAGTAATAAACTCTCCAAGAAAAGTCCTCATCGAACTCCCAATCTGCCTGCAGAGTTTGGAGCTGCCACCGAGGGAACATGGGGCTAAAATGAGTTATCTCACCCTCACTGTTGACTAGAGCAGCATTTTCTAACCGCACCTAATGCTTCCTAACCACTGCAAGAGCATACATCTGTGCTACTTTTAATCTCTAAGAAGTGAATGGACATGGATACCTCGTGAGATTTTACTGATAATAATTCATCAGGACAAATAAATGCTTTCTAACATAAACTGTTCTTAACTCACATTTTCCCACACATGAGCTCAGAAAACCCTTATATTTATTTTAACATTTAGGTCTCTTGTTTCTCTGTAATAATCCACAGATACCTTGTGGCTTCAGTACGGGAGTTCTGTGCGGTTGTTGTTCAGCGGCTTTAGTCCCCTCCTGACTGTGCGTGTCAGCGGCCTCCATTCCCTGGCTTCTGGTCTGTTTGTACAGTGTAGTTTTAGTAACAGCCTAACCACACCCCTTAGACGTGGTGCTCTTGCCTGCATTTCGGTTTATAAAAGTGCCAATCCATTGGCATCCTTTTAAGCACTGACTTGTGTCAATATTTTCCTGCTCTGATGCTGTGAGCATTGAAGAACAGGCATCTCCTTTTTTATTATTTCTCTTCAAACTGCGCTTTTTGAACTGCTACTGTCTAATGAGCTATCTGGACTCCTATTTGCCTCAATCCCTCTCTTCTGCCTTGACGTTGATTCTGCTTTTTCTTCTCTTCATCAGCCTGTCCTCTGGAAAGTTCAGCTTTTTGGGTAAATTTCCCTTTCAGCACAGAAAGCAGTCTTCAGAGTCTCTCCTAAATCTTGTTTCCTGATTAGAATGCAGTTACCTGAGTGACTAAGACACTAATTTCAGAGCTGCTATTCTTTACCCTCTTTATGCTCCAGAATCTGTTCTACTTCCTCTCTTAGAAGCTGAGTGATTGGCAGTATCCCAGAAGTCTTTTTCAAGCCCATACAATCTTCTACTTATGGTGTGTGGGCTTTCAAACCTGTTATACCATTAGAGGTGACTTACATGGTCCATCTAAGAGTTGTTATGGTCAGAGAACTTCAGCCTAGCAATCAAAACAGAATTTTCAAAGTGACTTGCCCCTCCCTCTCTTCTTTCCTTCCTCACACATTTTTTCTTTATCATTTCTTGAGCACCACGAAGATAATACACATTCACAGGAACAATTCTTAAAATCTCATTTTTCTCTTCCTTCTGCTTCTCTCATATATTCCATATCCCTCCTCCTTGTATTAGTCTTCCAAAATTCCCCCCTACAGCTTGCCTACCACCTCTAAAGCTCAAAAGATACCTCTAAAAACGCCAGACTTCCTTGGAGGGTAAGGAAGGAGAAAAAACTGAGCAGAGAAAACCAGAAAACCACATCCCTCTTCTAAAGGAAATGGAAATGCAGGCAAAAAGAAAAATTATGGGCAAACCTTTTTTGTCCTCTCACAAACACAAGCGCACTGTGCTTTAACATGCATTCAGGTACTTTCTAGGACCTGTCCTTCCAACAGGCTCATGGAAAGGAGTGACGGTGCGCTGCTGGGGCTGCGTGGTCCGGTCAACGCGGTGATGGAGTGCGGCGAGCTGCTGGGGCGGTGGGGGCGGCGGGGGAGGGAGCGCCGGGGCGGCGGGGCGGCGGGGGAGGGAGCGCCGGGGCAGCCCTCCCACCGTGTGTCACTGAGGTTGCAGTGAGCCAGGCAGGTTTGCAGTAACACCAAACAGGTTTGAGGTTAAAAAAAGGGGTCTCAAGAGTTCCTGAGCTCCTCATGTTTGAAACTATGTTCTTTGGAACGTTAAGCCATGTTTAGATATTTAGAGAGGGGGAGGGAGGAAGAGAAAGGAACTAGATGTTACACAACTGAAACAATTTTTTTATTGCAAGATCACTCATAAACTTTCATATGCTAATACTAAGTACATACCCCTAAGAGGACGAGACCATAAAATGTAGCTTAATGTTTCTTTAATTTATTTGATCACAGAACTCTTCTCTTTCTGGAACCCCTACAGTTTACAACATGACTTGGTAAGAGTGGATACAGTTGTATTTTTTGTCTTTATTTTTGTAAAGATTTTGTAGCTCCACATGTTTTATTTGGTAACAATGTGTACAAATACAGTGATTGAGATGATACTGTGATCGGATGCAAAGTATTTCTTTAGGTTTAAGACAATGTAAACATTAGAGTTCAGTTTTTCTAAATACCCTCTAAGCTTACTTAAAACAATATGTGCTTATTATAGAAAAATTGTAAAATATAGGTTATTATAAAAAATACTGAAAATCAAGTCAAGAGAGTGAGATTCCATGATATTATCATCCAGAGACAATCCCCAGTATGTTGTGTATTTTTCCTGTATCTCCACGTGTATATAAGCATGTTAATGTGTACATGTAGCTTTTCCGAAAAATCAGTGTCATTCCATGTGTGAAACTTTGCATTATACTTTTCTATTTATAATATTTTGAGCATGTTATTAAAATGTTTCAAAACTTTATTTGTAATGGCTATACCTTCAGACGTATGACTGAACCAAATTTAACTATTTCCATTTCACTGAACATCTAGGTTATTGTAAACTTCCACTGTTATAAATAACACCACGATGAACATCTTATCTATACATCTTTCTTTTCATCTCTGCTTTTTTCTAGGGTAGATAACAAAAACTGTCATTGCTATATTAAAGAACAGAACTACATAAAGATTTCTGTTACATATTACCAAATTGCTTTCAAGAAAGATTATTCCAGCTATATCTTCAGCATTGTATAAAACAGCCTATCTCACAACAGACTGGTAAGAATTTTTATGATGCTAAAACTTTAAATTTATTTATTTATTGAGTAACACTATATGTATATAGTGCAAAATTAAAAAAACTTAAATTCAGTGAAGTTTTCCTTTGACCCCTGTCCTCCAGGGACCCTGCCACCCCTGAGGCAACTGACACTAGTGAATACTTTCAAAGACATTTTGTGCACAGGGTAGCAAATATATGTAAATATATTCTCTTCTTCAAAATCTTGCCTATTTAAGTGGAAAATATTTCATGGATCTCATTCTATTTTAGGACATAAAGGATGTTCTCATCTATTTTAACAGCTCCATGGCATTTCATTGTATAAAAATGTACAGTTTTTTAAACCAATCCTCTATTAACAGACGTTTGCAATATTACCAGAAAAAATACATACTATTTCACAGATATGCAAAAATCTTGGCATGTTGATACAAAGGCCATGTTGCTAGAAGTCGACTTGGTGCTTTACACAGTGCGTGCGATCAACAGCTTTTCTAGGTCTTAACAAAATGCCATGTGAAGAGTGTGCTGCTTTGTATCCAAAGCACTAGCGTGAGGGGCCTGTCGGCCCACACTCTCACCTGGTGGTGTGTCGGTAAATGATTTGTAGTTTGCCATTTCCATTATAACCCAAGCACCCTCAACATGGCTGAGTTTTAGCTATCACTGTACGAGGAGTTGGGAAGAGCGGTTCACGATCAGCTCTCGCACTGTCCACACAGCGCATTAGCAAACATGTTTGTCGTCATCCGACTGAAACATGGTGCTGCACGTGAGATTGAGTAGACTTCCATATATTTTAGAATATTTCTTTCCCTAGGAGCTGTTTATGTCCCTTTTTCATTTTCTGTTGTGGTAGGTGTCCTTCTCTTATTTGCGAAAGCACTTTATATAATGATCATCAGTTTCTTCTATGATTGCAATAGCAAATATTTTTCCTTTTTATATTTTGACTTTACTTATGAAGGTTTTGCCATGACAATTTTTTTTTTTTACTTTTATACAACTGCACTCATCATTCTTTTTAAAAACTACTTGAGTCGCAAGTTATAGTTAGGGCTTCTCTTTTCTAAGATCAAAACATACGAGGGTGATCCTCATATGATTTCCTCTTGTACTTTCATAATTTTTTTATACATAAAGTTGTTGAAACATCTTCTCCTGGTCTGTGTTTCATTTCAGGGACATGTTCTCTACATGTCCATTAGGTTAAGTTTGGTGACAGTACTTCTCAAGTCTCCTACTGGTTCTATCAGTTGAAATCTTCAACGATTGTGGGTTTGTCTTTTTGTTTGTTTGCTTGTTTGAGTCAGTTTTTGGTTCATGTGTCTTGAAGGGCTGGGATTAGGTGCGTACAAATATAACACTTATTTCTTGTTGATATTCTGACACCTTTATCATAATGCAGTGCCTTTCTTCATTCCTGGAAATACTACTTGCTCTGACGTTTACATTACCTCATACTAACAGTCCCTCTAGCTTTCTTTTCATCAGTAGTCACATGACACATCTTTTCATCTTTTATTTGAATCTCTTCATATTGAAAGTGTGTTTTTGTAAACTGTTACAAAGTTGGTTATTTTTTATAATTTTTTTTTCAAATTGCAGTGCTTAGACCACTTATGTAATCTAACTATCAGTATAGCGGGTTTATATTTAACATGTTCCTGTTTATTCTCTACTTGTCACATTTGTTCTTTCTTTGTCCTCTTTCCCTACCTTTTTTGGGGGGACTAATGGAATAATTTTTAGTACTCCATTTTATTTCTATTAGCTTATTAACTGCATTCCTTTATTTTTAGAGGTTCCTTTAAGGTTTACCATATTTATCAGTCTACCTTCGCATAATATTGCACAAATTTGCATAAATAAGTTAAAGACTCTTAAAACAGTGCACTTCCATTTCCCTCTTCCCATCCTTTGCTCCCATATATTTTACTTCTACATATGTCTACATTTATTATAAGCTCCCCAGACCATTGTTACCATTTCTGTTTTAAACAATTATATTCACAAGGCAGTAATAAATCGGAAGAAGCATTTCTTTTCTATTTACCCACATACTTAACATTTCCTGTACTCTTCATTTATGTGTGTGTCTTCAAATTTCCATCAGAAAAACCATTTCACTTCAGTCTGAAAATCTTCCTTCAACAATGCTTTCTAGCACAGATCCAGCAACGATGAACTTCCTGAGCTTTCATTTGTTTGAAAGTCTTTATTTTCCCTTCATCTCTTAATGGTGTTTTCATTTGGTTGGGATTCTAGATTGACAGCCCTCTCCCTTGCACTTAAGAGGTGTTATTTGAATGTACTCCCGAAGGAGATGGTTGTGATATGTCTTTATTTCTCTACGTATAATGTTTCTTTTTACTCCAGATGCTTAGTGGCCTTACTTTCTAATGTTTCTGATCTGTGCCATTTTTCTTCCCTTTGAATAATTTATTTGAACATTTCTTGCAAGGCAGGGCCACTGACAAAAAAACTCCCTCAATTTTTGTTTCAAAAAGTCTATTTTTTTTTCTTGAAGATATTTTCAAGGACACAAAATCATAGGCTGATGTTTCTCTCTCTCTCCTTTAAATATTTCACTCTACTCTCTTCTTGCTTGCATTGTTTCTAAGGGTAATGTTGGATATAATATTTATCTTTGTTCCATAGGTAAGGTCATATCCCCTTCTCTGTTTTCAATATTTTTTCTTTATCTTTTAAATTCTGCAGTTTGAATATTATATGCTTAGGTGTAGGTTTTTTTTTTAACTTATCTTTTTCAGTGTTTTCTAAGCTTTGGATCTGTGGCTTGTTGTCTGACATTAATTTGGGGAAATTATTCATTATTGACTCAAATATTGCTTTTGCTCCTTTCTCTTCTTTTGTAGCTGTCCCACAGTTCTTAGATATTCTGTTCCATTCTTCTTTCAGTTTTTTGATCTTTGCTTTCCAATTTCGAAAATTTCTATTCTCACATCTTCAAGCTCAGAGATTTCCTTCTTTAGCTATGTCCAGTCGACTAATGAGCCCAAGAAAGGAATTTTTCATTAGTGTTTTTGAATTCTACAATTTTTTAATTCTTTCTTAAATTTCTATCTCTCTGCTTACATTCCCCATCTGTTCTTGCATGCTGTCTAATTTTTCCACCAGTCCCTTTTGCATATGAATCATACCATTTTAAATGTTTAATGTCTGATATTTCCAACATCTCTGCCATATGTGAGTCTAATTCTAATGTTTGCTTTGTCTCTTGAAACTGTGCTTTTTGCCTTTTATACGCCTTTTAATTTTTTGTTGAAAGCCAGAAGGTTGTACTGGGTAAAAGAACTCTGGGGAGCAGGCCGTCAGTAGTGTGGTGGTAAGGCCTGAGGAAAGGGGAGGCATTCTGCAGTTGTAGGATCAGGGCTCATCTTCCTGAGCCTGTGCCCCGGGGCTGGGAGCTTCACAAGGGCTCCTCAGTTGTTTCCCCCTCTTAGGGGGCAGGATGGCTAGGGAGAGCCGGAGCTGGGTACTCCCCTTCCCGCAGGCTCTAGTAAAACCCTGCTAGGTCAGGCTCTGGTGAAATAGGTTGCCTTAAGGGCAGGCCTTGTTAAGAAACAAAATGCTCTGGCACATTTCAAAACAGTTCTTTCCGTCTCCCTCTACCAGAAGCACGAGGGGGTTTTCCTCCAATATTCACTGTGAAAAGCTGGTGGGGCTCCTAGAGGTGAAAACTCAAGGAAAGTGTGGAGGCTCCTCTATACTTGTCCGCTCTGGAGTTTTTAGCTCTGAGACTTGTCAACACTGAGCCACCAGGAATTTGTCAATTACAGTCCAGGTTTTCTACCTGGTGTTGGTTCTCACAGAAGTTTCGTTCCAGCAGGCTGTGATTCTCCGTACCTGCATCTCTTCAGTTTAGGGAACCGTGGCTTGCCCTGTGACCTCACTTCTCTGACAGATCTAAGAAGAGTTATATTTTCAGTTTGTTCAGCTTTTTAATTATTGTTGGGACCGAGTGATGAGTTCCAAGCTGCTTATATACCAAACTAGAAGCCTGGATGTTTTCAAGACTTTCTCTTTCTCAGTGGTTTGCAGCAATTTGATTATGATGTGCCTTGGTGTGGTTTTTGCTGTTTCTTCTGCTTGAGGTTTACTGAGCTTTTTGGAACTGTGGGCTTAATGTTTTTGTCAAATTTGAAAAAAAGTGGCCATTTTTTCACTTTTGTCTGCTCCCCGCAACTCCTCTCCTTCTGGAGTCCAATGACACATATGTTTGACTGCTCAGTGTCGCCCCACAGCTCGCAGATGCTCTGCTGTTTTGAAGCCTGTTTTCTCTGTTTCATTTTGGGTAAATTTTTCTGCATTTGGATTTGTATTTCTATAAGTTCGAGTCACTGATTTTTCCTTTTGCAGTGTCTAATCTGCTCTTACACCTATTCAGTATATTTCATTTCAGATATTGTATTTGTCATTGTCTGAAATACTATTTAACTGTTACTTCTTCCATTTCCCTCTTTATGTCCATGCTCCTCTTTAACTAGTTGAACAGAGCATATTTATAATAGGTGTTTTAAAATCCTATTAATTTCATCATCTTTATCATTCCCAGGTTTATTTTTATTGATGCTTTTTCTCCCAGTTATGAGTTGCTTTTTCTAATTCTTTCTTTGTGTATACAGTAAGTTTTAGCAGTTACCCAGTCATTGTGAATTTAACATTGTTGAGTGCTCATTTCGTTGTATTCCTTTAAATTGTTTTAAACATTTTCTGGCAGGTAGTTAAGTTGCTTTCAACATTAATTTGGCCCTTAAAACATCTTTACAAAGCTGTTTTTAAGAAGGCCTAGAGGAGCTCTTGTTTAGAGCTATTTCACCCCACTTCTAAGACTTGCCCCTTTTGAGGTCTCTACGAATGTCCTTCAGTTTAACAACATCTCTTCGCTCTGGATGGACACCTGTCCAACACTTTGCAGTCCTGTATGAGTTCTGGGAATTACTTCTTTGACAATTTCCCTGTAATTATTTTAAAATTGTTTTTGCTCAACTTTGTGGGATGTTTTCCATTTCTCTCCTCCTTATATTCATGTTTCCCTTTAGTTCTTCTAGCAAACAGAGCAGGCACAGACTGGTAACCAATCAGAGACTCAAGGGACACCTACGCACACTCTAGAGCAGTCAGTCCCTCATGGGCAGAAGGAGAAGCAGCTCTATCCGTGTTTAATGGAGACAGAGAGAGACACAGAAATGTTGTACCATGTTCTTGCTCTCTACTTCACAGGTCCCAAAACCAAAATATTTGTTTTAAAGGTTTAGACCTAATTTCTAAAAATAAGCCATTTGGGACCATATCTGAATTGCTTTATATGCAACATCAGTTTCTGACCTTTGCTTTATATAAATCAGGGAACATGATGCGTGCACCGGCCCGCAGTGCCTGCGGTGTTATGGATGAGATACGAGACAAATTCACATGGACTACCGAGTCCTGTGAAGGAAAAGTGACAGCATGGCTACTCTCTCAAGGAGAGTACTCCCTCAAGGTCGCTCACTCAGCCTTAGCCAGGGGGGTGTTACAGCTCCTGAAACCAGGCAGGGCGGTTCCCAACAGGAACATAGAGTGATTACTCCCTGATAAGGGGGTTACTACTACTTGAGGACAATAAGTAGCCCAGTTTCTTAAAGTTATGTAAAATCCATCGTGTACCCCATGCCTTTGTGAATAAGGCTTAAACTTAAACCTCTATAATGGAGTTCGGCCAGTTCCCACCACCCAACGACACTGAAAAAATTTAGGGATAACAAAACAATACCTCCCCTTCCCTTCTCTTGTCTCCTATCAGTCTGAACAGAAATGCTCACAGGGAACATATTACAAAGACCCGTGGTCATATCTCCAAATGTCACCTGGGTTATTCAACCCTTCTTATATCAGCAAGCGAACACTCTTCTCTGACCTGTAACTGCTCTGGCTGGGGCATATCATGATTTTGGAAAGAGAATCCACTGCCAAAGAGACCTGAACAGCAATTCGTACAGCTTTTTTCTCCAATAAATGGCAAGAGCTGAATTCTGATAGCATACCTGGTCCTGATTTCCTTTCTGCTGAAGACAGAAAAATTGGGAAAACAGCATTTTCTGAGATGAAATAGTGGAAAGGAAATAGATTACACATAATCACTTTAAGTGTTGGTGTCAGCAGAGCTGGAAAGATCCCCTGCCTAAATCTCACAGTGAAAATCCACTAATTTTGAGGGGATTAATTCAACTGAACATTTTGGATGGGCAGATATTGGAAGTAACTATTCTAACAGTTAAACTATTCCAGGGAAGGAAAGTTAATTTTTAAGTCTCTGGCAATAATTGCAAATAGAATTTGATATTTTTTAAGTTGCACAATTGGAACTGTTTCTTATGATACTATTTACATTTCTATAATCTCTGCACACCAGTAGTGTTAACATTTTATTCGGATATAAATTCATAATTCAACTATTACTGTACGAAAGCCATTAGATAGTAATCCCTCTATTTACACTATCAAAAAAGGATCCAGGCATGACGGGATCTGGCTGGTATAAAAATCCCTGTAAAAGTTACCCTTCCCATTTTCAACACAGTGGCAAAGCACTGAGAATGATATCAAAGTGTTCAGCAGAGACAGTGGCCCCTTGAGAAAGGGGTCAGTCTCAAGCTATGAAAAGCATGAAACTTTCTCATTTCTCTTGCTTACAACTTTCTGCCCAGTTGGCATTAACTGGAGAGACACAGAGTTGGCAGAAGACACTGATGGGCCGGGGGGGGGGGGGGGCGAGAAACAAGGCACACCTCTTTAAACACGTCACTAAAACTCTTCCCTTAGGAACTGCTAGGTACATCCTCAAACAAGTAGGAAAAGCTCTGATGAGGAGCTGGGAGCTCCTTTGGGGCACAGATGTGTGTTTCATTTTATTCCTATATTCTTAGTGCCTAGTGTCCTGCTGACAGAGCAGAAGCTCAACACATGGGTACATGACCAATGGCAACCCGGGGAGCCCCCCTCTCTCTGAGCAGGAATGTGCCTTTCACCCTTTCCTCACGGAAATGGCAGTGAAGCGAAGGACACGGACCCAGGTGGGGCTCTCGCCTCCTCTTCTCAAAGACGTGTGTCCCCTGAAGGACTCATACTTTACGTTTATGGCCAAAATGTGAATTCTTCTTGTTTTTAACTATTCTCATGTCTTGTTTGAGAATTAGGATACTTCCAGCAAAACAGCATGTGACGAAGTAAGGAGGGATAAGATTGTTTAGAAACTGTTCTCTCCAATATTTTTAATTTCCTGTTTTAGCTGTTCAGAGTGAGTTCAGAGCTTAGAGTGAATGATATTCCTTTGCTCATGGCTATTATCATAATTAGTCTGTTCAGGTTTCTTTCTTCTTTATTTGTATATCTATTACTTCTCCCTCAGACAGGCTTTTGGCTTGTAATATACTAAGGCTCCCACTGATAACAGATAGTATCTTTAATAAAAAGCCACATAATTTTTTTAGAAATCTTTTTTATAAAGACATCTGAGGGGATTACAGGGGTCAAGATTCTGGAGAGAGTTAAGAGAAGTAAACTGACCTTCTGTAACTGCATCTCCTCTGGACAAAACTGTATTTGGTATTTTGACCAAAAAGCAAAAATCTGAGAATCAGGCTCTCTCTGAGTACAGTAAGAGAAACGAGAAGTTTCCGGCAGTCTCACAGGGCTGGGAACCCGAGTGGCTGCAACACGCCTCATTTTTCCCTAAAGACACTTGACAAATTTTGGAGCTACACTGACTGTAAAAAGATAAGCAGAAAACTACTGGGAAGCAGAAAGGACTTTGGGGTAGTCACAATAATGACAAAACAAAGAATAGAGTTCAGGGCTTATCAAGATGGGGGACCCAATGGCCATACCAGGAAGATTTGGAAGACTACCCAAAGGTAGACTGGACTTCCAAAAATGACATATAAACATTTTCTTAGCTCAGATACAGTGTAAGCCTCATGAAGGAAAGGGTGAATCAACTTGGGTAAAAGATAAACATCATCTGAAAGCTCTAAAATTTCCAAATCCACAAAGTTCAGTATACAGTAAAATAAAGCTAGAGTTAAGAAGCAGGGAAGTGACTGATAATCAACAGATAAAACAATTAATAGAAGCAGACTTAGAAACAGACCAGATACTTAAGTTTAGAGAGGAGGATTTCAAAATAAGCAAGATGAATATAAACATAAAATAGAAAAAAATGATGGAAATACTGAATGGAAAAGTGAGGCATGATGAGAAATAATTTGGATTCATACTTTAAAAACGTCATATTCACATTTTAGAATTGCAGAATAAGTATCACAGAGGTTCTGCTGTTAGTTTAGAAGGGGTGAACTGCTAATGAATCTACCTTCCTTCAAATACCAGCTATACACCCTGAAAAAAAAACCCCACAAAACAAAGGGAAGAAAAACTATTTGAAGGCTCTGGAGATTGAAAAACACAGGCTGATTACAGAAGGGAGTTGGAACTTAGAAAAGTGATCAGCACAGTAAAAATGCCTTGCTTTTGTCACTTTACCCTGAGATGAACAAATGCGGAGGCAATAAAGCCAGGTTCCAAGACTCAAGTAAGAAAACCCATCTGCTTACCATCCCAAGTTAGCAGGGAAAGGAGGATGGGACAACCACAACCACTGAAGAACAATGAGGGAACCTTGGAAAGGTGCATACTTCTGCATGTAAACTTAGCCCAAGTCTATATGACTGAGCTATGTATCATGCATGCTGGGTAGAAGTAGAGGAAACTTGGAGCTAAAAGAGAACTAAACTGAAAACCAAGCCACAGCCCCCCACAGGCATGCCAGTATGCAATTTGAGTTTAATGATTAGTAAATATGATCTTCTATACTCCAGCTTTTGAGGTCAGAATGGGCTCAAAATCACGCCTCAAGTGGGATGTCAGGATTATCCCAGGACCTGATGTTAACAGGAGTGTGTTGGGACTGTCTTGTGACTTCAGCTGCCACCATGTGTGGAAAGAGGGTTCAGGAATAGAGTTGTAGTCGTTAATTCATCTATGACTTCCCATCCTCCTGCTCCTTCACAACAATCTGGCTCTGTGTACTCACCTATGTGCCCGTCACCGACCTTCCTAGTATATAAACATGCAACAGAAACCTGGCCTGGGGTCCTAGGGGAAACTGTCTGCACCCCAGTTCCCGAACTGTGGGAGGAAGGTACCTCACAGGGTCTTGGCACAGGACCCTTGCTTTGTGTGATGCCATACCCTCAGCAGCTATTACAATGCCTGGCCCAGGGTAAGGGTTTGCTTCACACATATTTGTTGAACCAAACCGAACCGAATTTATTTGAGGCCTTTGGAGAAAAAGAATCGGGGTGACTTCACCCTAATTCTCCAAGGGCACATTTTTTCCTGCTACCTATCTATCACCTATAATGAGTAAAACCTGTTATTGCCCAGCTGGGAGTCCCTCAGGCCCATGTAGATGAACAGTGGCTATGTGGTTACCAAGCCTCATATAATTTACACATGTGAAGTAGGAGCCCCAATTGTTTTTGCTCCTTGTGCAAGATTTGGATTCCACCTAGAATCAGTGTAGACTGTGTTCCTAGGCTCACACCATATCCATTGCTAAGAACAAATACTTTCCATAGACCTCATTAGTTTCTAGGCATTTCACAGAGAAATGAAAACATGTGCCCTGCCAAAGACAAGCACAATTGTTCCTAACAGCTTTACTTATAATAGTCCCCAGCTGCAAATAAACCAAAATCATAAAGATAAACATTTTGTGGCATATCCATGTAATGGAATACTCTTCAGCAATAAAAAGGAACAAACTTTGGGTAGATAATAACAAAATGAATAGATCTAAAAAATACGCTGAACAAAGGAAGCCAAACACAAAAGAGTACATACTGGATGCTTTCCACTTAAATGAAATTCTAGGATAGGCAAAACTCGTTTATAAGGGTGGAAAACAAATCGATGGTTGCCTAGGGCCCAGGGTGGAAGAGAGTGGCTGCAAAGGAGTACATGGGAGCTTTGGGGATGGTAGAAATGTTCTGTATCTTGACTGCAATGGAGATTTCATGGATCTGTGTACATTTGTGAAAACTCATTGAATGTACAATTAAAATAAATGTATTTTATTGTATGCAAATTAAATCTCAACAAAACTGACCAAAAATAAGTAAATTCTAGTTTTCATATTTAGTTTTAGCTAGATCTCTACAGCCAGGACAATGCACTGCAACGGAGCAACCTAAGACGTTCCAAGGCTCAGGCCCTCGCCAGCTGCTGGACTAGAGCCCTGGGACTGACCTCCTCTCAAATTCAATGATATCACAGGTCTAGAAGTCCATTACTCTGAATGTTTCTGTTTACAGAATACTATCCTAGGTGTGAGAAGATGATGATGAGTTCTTGGCAAACAAAGAGGTCCCATGAAGAGCCACTGAATTACCAGAACTTGGCACAGTGCCCTCTGAATGAATGAATGAGACAAAAGCAAAAGAAGGACATTCCCAGAGGAAACCTTAGACCTCTAGAACAGTACATGTGCAAGGACTGGGAGAGGCAGGGGTGGAGAGGGAGAAAAACAGCAGCTTTGAAGAAAACCGCCAGGCCAGGAAGTGCCTCAGTACTGACTTACAACAAGGCTGAGCTATGAGGTGCACAGTCAGTGTCTGAAAATCTGGCAGTGTCCTTCCTCACTGATTTCAGTGGGCCAGGCAAACAGAGCAATCCCTGCTGCAGCAGATTTCCTAGCGAGGGAAATTTTATTTCCCGTGCACCTGCAACTCCCAACAAGATACATCTCCAGCCGGGACAAGCCTGTAAAACGCGACTCTCATTTCACTAAAACTCCTTGTGGAGCATCTGGCCTCTCCCAGGATGCTCCCAGGCAGGCCTATTTTCTCTGGACCCATGTGTCTCTTGCTTACCACTGCAGAGGTGTACACACATCCTGAATCAATTAATCAGCATGAGTTCCTTCTCAATGACAGTCAACAAAGACATTCTAAACATGGCTTGATGTAGCTCTCGCATCTCTTGCTTCATCCACACTCCTCCTTGGCTCATATGTAACCCATCTGTTGATGAAAAATGAATGACACACAGTGTGTCACATGTACCCATATGCTCGCTCCAGGGTTCCAGCTAGAAGTCATGTTTTTGGGGAAGCTTCAGAGGAGTATGGGGAGCAGGCTCTGTTGGCTCTCGCCACTTAATAAAAGATTCCATGCCTTGGCTCCCTGGAAGAACATCGGATTAGAAATAGCAAATGTCCTACTAAGTAAACCAACATGAAAAAGGAAAATCATGAACACAAGTCAGCTGCAGATGTTGGAAAGGGCGATAGAATGGCATTATGCAGGGGTGTAAGACCACCTCAGAGGAAGCAGTAATGCCTTGAGGAGGGTAGGATGGGGGGCATTTGCTTTGCCCTGAAAGCCTGTGATGCTACCAGAACTATTTTACTCATTTGTTGATAGTCTCATTAACTGAGGAGCTGGAGCTGAAGGTGATCCCGTGCCTGACCAGGACTTATGGTAGCTCCTTACAAGTGGCCCACCCAAGGTTTTCACCTCTTGTCCCATCACTGAAAGCTGCTGCAGGAGTCAGCAGGGAGAGCTTCTCTGGCCTGCACCCCACCCCCACCCCACCCCACCCCACATTAGCTTCCTCCTAAGGTCCTGGGGCAATGCTGTATTGCAGATCCTGATACACAAGCAGAACAAGAGAGTTCCAGCAGGACCTCACTTGGCCTATTAAGTAGTGGATTAATAAATTAATCTACAAATGAATTAATGAATAAGCAGAGCTGTCCAGCTAAGGTCTTGTCCAGCATCCTAATTGAATATGATAATCGTAAGAATACCAAAATGCATTTTTCCTTAAATATAACCATCTTAAACACATACACACAAATCTTCTTCCATTTTTCTCCATTATTCTATTCTTTCCCTTTTATTAATAAATGAAGAAATCAAGACATATATGCAAAGCAACCACTAATTTATGCATTTATTTATTGTATTTCTGCAGTAGAAGCCTCATAGTAGAATATAACGGGGCTCTGTCTGAGCATCTGGGTACTGCTGTCGAAGGTATGAAGCTGTCTGATTTCTGAAGCCTGTCTTTGCGTTTGAAGGGCAAGCTCCTGGTGGTCTGGGCCCCCACTCTGCCTGCCCTGGGACTGCTGCTGATTGATGCAGGGAGAAAGCTGGGAACAAGATGTGGCTGGAGGAGGCAAAAACTGAGGACATGCTGATGGGTCTGGGAGAGTACCTCTACCATCTGGCTCTCCTCCCCCACAACGGCAGTGCTGGAGGAGAGGCAGGAAAAGGCAAGCACATTGAATTACTCTGATACATATCCTGGGACATTTCAAAGCTCCCTGCAGGGGACTGAAATGCTCTTTAAAGCTACATCACAAATAATTAGAGAACAATTTCTTGTCCTGCCTGTAACAAATTTTGTGGATGAAGTTCAGCCCGTAAGCACACAGCTTTGGGCATGGTAGTGGTTCATTGTTTGAGGAAACAACATGGTATTTCAGAATCAGTTTGCTTTGCTTTTGATACACACTGGGATAGGTTAAATATTTGGGAGATGAAACTACCGTATTTTGCCGTGTATAATGTGCACTTTTTTGCCCAAATTCGAGGGGAAAATAAGGATGCACATTATACATGGGTAGTACTATTCCATATCTATATAAGTGCTTTTATTTTATTTATGCTTACATGTTAAAAGTGTAACTCTAGAAAGCAATAACGATATCTGTATACAAAGCGATACCCTGAAATATGATAATTGGTTTGTTTCTAAAAATAAATAAATAAATAATTGAATTAAAAAGTAAAATGAAAGATTTTTTCCTGAAAGTTTGGGCCAAAAATGTGGGTGCGCAGTATACACAGCAAAACGTGGGTGTGCATTATATATGGCAAAATACGGCAGCATGTGGAAGAAGACTTTCATTCATTCCCCTCTCTGAAGCTAATCCTGTGGGTTTCATATGATGTGTCAGCCCCACTTGCAGATAATAAACACATTTAGGAAAGGAGGCACAAAAGTAGCCCTGAAGTGGCTTGGATATCTTACTGGAACACATAAGGGTAACTTGATCACTTAATCTCATCCCTCTTTTTCTCCATTTCCTAAGTAGCCATGTTACATTGTAAATGCTTAGTCTGGAAAGAGGATGAATGCTATTTTTTATTGTTCTTTTCCTTATACAAATTCAGCAAAGGTCAAAAGACAGAATCATATCAGGCTACCAAAGGTACATTCACACCTCCTTAGTTTCCTAGGGAGCTGGAGAGAAGTTAAAGTTCTCACTCAGAAATGTACAGGAAGTTGAGTATGAGGTCAATTTCCATCCTGCCAAGAACTGGTCTCACTGATCTATTGTAGCAGGTGAGTAGTCAATGTGCCCTTGAAATTCACTTAGCAATGTCTCCCTTCTGTTTTCAGAGAAGTAGGTATTTTGCTTATTTAGGATGGATGGCTAGAAGTATCCAGCTGATCTTCAGAGGGAGTGGGAGTCATTGATTTTAAAGCCTTCTCTTTCTCAATGCCCACTTGAAAGTTGAAATTATGAATGATGCCTTTGATATTTTTGTCCATAGCTCTCTACACATTTACCACTGAAAGACAAGACAGATTGGCTAAGAGGAGCTATAAGGGAAGAGGAGAAATAGTGATTGCATTCAATGGCACTTGACTAAAGAACATCCAAATGCCCAAATCTTGTCCTGCCAATCACTCCTCAACCCTTGACATTCCCAAGGGAGCTACATACAGGAAGACTAATAACAAATGAGAAACAAAGTAACATTTCATTATTACCTTTCAGAGCTTGAAACCTAAGAGCTTGAAACTTTCCCTAAGTTTAGGTTTAGAGTGCTTGGTTTACTTAGGGCCTAAGAAGGACCCTCCTGCCTGTCGCCCCCACACACCTCGCTTCACCTCAAATTCTGGACCATAATGAGTCCCTTCCAGCCACATGTCATGAAACTAAAACAATGATGCATTATGGAGGCAGAGAGAGATAGCTAGGCCCTAAGGGATGCTTGGTTCTACTTGCAATTCCAACCCATGGACTAAAAGCAAGAAGCATAACAGAAGATCACCAGAGCAGACATGGTCTTTTTATAGGGCTCTGTCCATCAGGAAACATGGCCAACCAATAGTTTATAATTGGCCAAACAGAATGCCAAGTCATTCTCCCTTAAGAGACATGGGGGAGCTAAAAAGAGAAATGGTAAAGTGGGTGACAAACAGAAGAGTCCCCTCCCCTGTAAAAATCCACCCTCTCCCCACAAAAATGTTGTATTTGAAATCCTATAAAATAAAGCCTTAAAAATAAAACCTTATAAAATAGAGGCTTCTTCAGTAAAATTTAAAATACACATTAAGTGTTAGAAAGCTGATGAAATAAGGAGTAATTGCTTAATTTTAGGAGAAATTTTCACTTCTCAAAATCTATGATTCCATAGAAAGAAACTGTAACTTTGTGAGGTACAACCATTTTGGGCAGACACTTTTGAGATCCTGGATCCCCCAGCACAGACTACAGAGATAAATGTAAAAATTCAATTTTAATGTTTTTGAGATTATCCTGGTAACAGATTTAACTGAAAGTGTAATCAAAAGAAAAAGGGCCCAAAAGTATAAATGCATTCATGGGAATGGCATTAACCAAGAAGAATGATCCAGGAAAAATCTGAGATGGAAGGAGTAGTTCCCAGAAGTCAGTAGAGGAAAACAGTAGCACTATAAAGTCAGCACATTTGGGCAAGTTCTCATCCAGTGCCAGAAGGAATAACCCTGCAGGTGGTGGTCGCACTCCACTGGTTCATCAGTTCAGGGAACTTATCAACACATCCGAGCCTACTCAGCAGAACTTTATAAGACATCCCTTTACAAGGGAGGTTAATAGCAAAGGCGGCCACTCCCAGAGTCCTTCAGGCCTGCTCTGGGTAATTTGCAAGGCCAGAAAGCTGATGTACCCAAACTTGCTGACTTTTTATTACTACTTCAGTCAGTTTAGATCACACAAGCAAACTACAGAACATAATTTTCAGTATGAAGCACCAAAACTCTGACACAGAAGGCCTTTTTCTGCCATGAGGTAGAAAAGGTGTTATAAATCCTTCTATCAAGAAGAAACTGACCTCTCGTATTGGATCCCTCACGTTTAAAGGCATGGTCCTGGCCCCGGCCGGTGTGGCTCAGCTGGCTGGGTACTGCCCCACAGACACAAAGGTTGCTGGTTCGAATTCCGGTTGGGGCACATACTTGGATTGTGGGTTTGGTGCTGATAGATGTTTCTCTCTCGCATTGATGCTTCTCTCCCTCTCTTTCTCCCTCACTTCCCCTCTCTCTAAAATCAAAACATAAAGTTAATTTTTAAAAGATTTCTTTAAAAACATGGTCTTGGTTACATAGGGAAAATTTTAAGTAAAATGACACGGAACAGCTTTCTGCCGGGCTCTCTGCATCTTGCTTGCATTTTGCATTATCTGTATGCACTTGTTCAGATTTTTGTCCAGCCTGTGTATTTGTGATAACTTGGAACAATCTGGTAAGGGGGGACTTCTTTCTAAATCTGTCATTGGATTGCTCCACATTAGTGAGGAAAGCCTCTTTGTAGGCAAGGTATAAACGTGTATGTTTTTAATCAAGACATATTCTTTTCTACAGGAAATTAAAATCTGGGTAATGAATTCACAAAAGAAACTATATGTATTTAACATACATCTCAACATAACAATACATTGGGATGTCTTTCTGGAGCACTTCATTTGATCCCATCATATAAATCACCTCTGAGTTTGGTAAGAAAGCAATTGGTTTTCAGTCTTGCGGCATTAGTACCAGAAGCATGTCGAGGTCAACTTCCTGATGATCATAAATCTCACAGCAGTGAGGGAACTGGGTGCAGCGTTCCGGGCAAGCAAAGTACAGGACACACTTTGAGAAACCTGGGTCTCTAGTAGGTTTCAGGCTTTTATTCTCCACACGTGTATCTCTTGCTCCACAAATGGAAGGATCAGTGACTTCAGGAGATTCTCCCCAGAGGAGATGGGGCTATTCCCTAACCGGATTACCAATGTATTTAGCTAAGGCAGTTTGAAAACTACTCTTGTCAATCTGAGGTTTATGAGAGCGTAGATTTTTAGGATTCATTTGGTACTGTGCAAATAGGAGAGGCAGAGAGAGAAAAACTACTTATGTGCTCCATTAATTCATTCAGCCAATATTTCTTAAGTACTCTGATGTTCACAGGACTACTTACGTCAGCATGTAATAGAGTGAAAGGCTGGATCACAAAGTTGAGCACACGGTCTGGGATGTATGAGTCATTACTTTCTCCAATCATTTGGAAAATTACTGTGCTCTGCTGCCAAAGCATAACCACATTCCTGGACAGGAAGGGATGCTGAAGCTTCCAATGTTGAAGTGTTAGAGCAGCCTATTAATGGGGACAGCTTTTTGCTTTGTTAATGGGTAGCCTGGCTGAACCTGTAGGAAGAATCTTAAATGTGGACTAGAAACAGCACAAAAGAAATATGGCAATCTATCTCAGAAGCACAAAGATATGGGGAAAGACCTTGAGAAATCTCTGAGCTCCACGCCTCTCAGCAAATCTACATTTATTATAGATGAGAAAAAACTTACTGGTTTTTCCTTAAACAATTCAGGTAGGATGTATTGTATTCTTTAAAACTCAGCTTCAGAAATAAATGCAACTATTACATTTATTATTAACTGCTTTTCCCTTCTTTCCCTTAGATTCCTTTGAAGAAAAAGTATTTTCAAAAAACCAGGTCTTTCATAAAGTGAGATTCCCAAATTCTCATTAAAAGATGCTAAAAATGACTGAACTCTGGTTTTACTAAGGGAACATTATTATATATTCATTATTTTGCCTGCCATGGAGATTAAAACATTTTCTCTAATCTTACAGCATCCTTTTCCCTACATATTTATAGACTGGCCCTGCTTCAACTTTCTTGTCTTTGCAGACTATTTCTTTTGAAACAAAAACTAACAACTTTCCATTTCAAATAAAACAAATAAAGCAGGCTATGAAAACTGACATCACTTAAATCTGAATCATAGGCTTCCAGCCAGCCAGTACAACCTTACAACTCAGAAAAAAGCAAGAGACATTAAAAAAGATTTGGAAGGGGCGGGTGGGGGTCATGGGGGTAAGGTAAGGGGAGCAATGATTAAAATCCTTGAAACTCTCCAAATTTATAAATACCATTAAACTTTACTATAAATCCCTTAAATTAATGTGTTCCTAGTTTTAGCATTAAATGAAGCTGGTGTATCGAGTAGAACTATTTGCATAATAATGACAAAAAGTTTTAGGAAAGTCAAACTGACTCATCTGAAACTTAAATTCTAATTCCTGAGCAGCTTCTGACAAATGAGCCTGAACCAATCAGAACTGCCCTGGCCTTCTTCTTCAACAGTAGAAACAGGGTTATGTAAAGATTTGCCAGGAAATTTACAATATATACGTAGGCTTCTCAAACTTCTCCTTCCACATAGCCTCGCCAGAGGAGTAGGGTGAATATATCTTCCTAAGAGCTCTGCTAAGTTAGCCTCAAGTCGCCCATTTTCTCTTTGGCACTTGTACGTATTTGAATTATATGACATAAAATATTCATCTCTGTAAAAATATAAATGCTCTAAATTATTGGCTAATTAAAATCATGTTACCCCCCCATATTAGTTAGGCTATGGGCTAAGCTGCTGTATCAATAAGACCCCAAATATAGTTGCTCCAACCAGATGTTCTACCTCTTATGTCTATGGTCTGGAGATAGCAGCTTGTTAAGAGCAGCACTACTCCTTGAGGATGTCCAGGGACCCAACTTCCTTCCATGTTGTTGCTCCCTAGCCCTTAAGGCATCATCCTTGTCTGCTCAGTGAAAGCTCACTCAACTCCAAATCTATGTTTCAGACTGGGAAATACAGAAAAGTGAAGATGAATAGCATTTCCACTTATAGTTCATAGGTGAGGCCTACTCACATGGCTGCAATAGCTGCAGAGGATGGAAAACAATTTCCAATTTCCATGTGACTAAATTAAAGTAAAAGTGATGATATAGAAGTATATACCACATTCATCTTACAGATTTATGCATGCCATATCAACTGCTTTATTTCCTGGGAGATGCCCCATAGAAGTATGCTATAAGGCATGAGTCTGCAAAGTTTTCCCGTAAAGAGTAAGGCAGTAAATATTTTAGGCTTTCTGGATCACACCCTCTTGGTTGCAACTACTCAACTCTGCTGTTGTAGTGCAAAAGAAGCTGTAAACTACATCAGTGGTCCCGACCTTTTTGACACCAGAGACTGCCTTTTCCACCAACAGGGTGGGGGGATGGGGTGTGCGAACAGGAGGAGGAGCTTAGGCTGGGTGGGGCGATCAGGAGGCGGAGCTTAGGCGAGCATCGCCTGCTCACAAGCTGCTCACCCCCTGCAGTGGACTGGGTTGGGCGAGGTTGTGGGGTGGAGACAGGAGGTGCAGCTCAGGCAAGCTTCCCTCCTGCCGGTTCCTAAGAGGGCATGGAGGGATAGGAGCCTGTTCTCAGCGGTTGGGAACCCCTGGACTACATGACTATATAAAGTACAGGGGTGTCCAACCTGCAGCTGGTGTGCCGCCTGAGGGCCAGGATGGCTATGAATGCAGCCCAACACAAAACCGTAAATTTACCTTTTTTTTTTGCTCTTCAGCTTTTGTTAGTGTTTGTATATTTAATGTGTGGCCCAAGACAATTCTTCTAGTGTGGGTCGGAGATGCCGAAATGTTTCATTTATAATTATTGTAAATGAAAGTGCTTGACTGTTACTTTGGTTATCTATTACAGCATAACAAATTACTATAAATTCAGATGTTTAAATTAGAACATATTTGTTATTTCACAATTACCATGCACCAGGAGTCTGGGTCTGTCATGCAGGAGGATCTCACAAGGCTGCGATCTCGACTAGCAGGGACTATGTTCCCATCTGCAGGCTTGCCCGGGAAAGAATTCACTTCCACTCTTACTCTGGCTGTTAGCAGATTTACATCCTTGTGGCTGCAGGGCTGAGGGCCTAGGGCTGTAGCTTATTGCTGGCTATCGGTCATCCTTAGCTCCTAGAGGTCTCTCAGTTCCTCGCTATGTGAGTCTGTCCACAGCCCCTCTCACAACATGATAGCTTGCTTCTTCAAAGTAAGGGAGAAAGTCTCTAGAATGAATTTGGTGGAGTGAAAGAATTTTACATAACGTAATAATCATAGAAGCAACATCTTATTATCTCTGCCATATGCAGTTGGTTAGAAGCAAATAACAGGTACTTGATGCCTGCACTCAAGGGGAGAGGATTATACCTAGATGTAAATACCAAAAACCAGGAATGATTGAGAATCTGCCCACCATAGCTGTGTTCCAATAAAACTTCATAAAAGCAAGTGACGAGCTAAATGAGCACCTCAGTCCACGGTTTGCTGGTCCCTGTTATAATGAATAAGGGGAAGAACATGTTGTCTAAGGTAGGAAGATACAGAAATTCCTTGAATAGAGTTAAAAGATTTCTCAGAGCCAGAAGAGCTATGAAGAAAGCCAGTTATAGAAAAAATTTTCTGGTCCCACCCCATAATACATCCACTACCTTATTTTGTTAATAAAAAATTAAGAGTGGGAAAGATCAGCATTATGTTTGAATCAGTAGTCATAAGACAGAGTTATTATTGGAACTCCAAGTAAAGTCAAAGTGAAGGGCTTCATAGCAAGCTTTCTGCAATTCAAACTTGACCTGGAACAATTTCAACAGAAAGCCTGCTCATTTTTTTTTAAAGTGATTATGAAAATGACAGGTAACACTTATTATGTGATTATTGCATATCAAGAATTATGCTAAATAATTAACATGAATTATCTCATTGCATCTTCATAACACTCCCATGTTATTTAGATTATTATTTCCATTATAAAGATGAGGAAACTAAGCTTTAGCAAATTAAATAACACAAAAAGCAGTAGAAATAAGATATGACTCTTGGTCTATCCTGAGGGTTCAGACACTTAAATTTTATTTGAAGAATAATGGGAAGTCTTTGAGGAGTTTTAGGCAGCAGTTTAAGAGTATAGCTAGTATGACGAATGTTTTAAAAATATCAGATCTGTGTGGAAACTGGACTGAAGTGGGACTAGAGTGGAAGCAGGATGGTCCACAGCAAAGATGAAGGTAACCTGGAAACAGTAGTGTCCTCAAGATATATTTGTAAGATATTTTAGTGGTAGAAGTGACTACATCATACTCTGCTATCCCCTTCTTCACTACATTCTAGCCACACTGACCTTCTTTGGTTCCAGAAAAGTGCTAAGGCCCAGGGGTATCCACCCTGGGGCCCACCGGCTGCATGTGGCTCAGGGTGGCTGTGAATGTGGCCCAACACAAAAGTGTAAATTTACTTAAAACGTTACCAGATTTTTTGTGTGTGACTATGTGTTGCAATGTATTTCATGTGTGGCCCAAGACAACTCTTCTTCCAGTGTGGCCCAGAGATGCCAAAAGGTTGGACACCCCTGTAAGCCTTCTCCAATGGACACTGCCTGAGCCACTCTACTTGTCTAGAGCACTTTTTGCTGTTCCTCTATTATTTCATTCTAACCCGTGCTACAGGACTTGGCTCAAATCTCGTTTCCTCAGAGGATCTTTCCTTGATGCCCTGAGGTCCCAACTTTTATTTTCTTAATAGAATTCAATTATTTTAAATCCCATACTTGTCCACAATTTATTCATATTTTGCTTTTTAAAAAATTGACTAACGTATTAAGCTTCAAGAAGCCAAGAACTATATTTATTTTGCTCATCAGTGTTAACATACTGCCTTGAGTACATAGCTCCTGGTACGATAGGAACTCACTGAACATTTGTTGAGGAAACAAATGTCTAACTTCAGTGCCCTTTTACTTAAATACTATACTATTGCCTCCCACATTTGCTGGTTTTAGAAGTGGTTTCCTCTTCAATTCCTCAGGAGTTAGCAATACAACATATCCAAACTAATTAGTGATGTTCTAGTCTTCAACCCACTCTCACCTCCCACACTCTTCCCAAAACCTGATCCCAGGTTAAAAGAATAGTGAGAATGAAATATACCGTAGGAGGGAGGGGCCGCTGAAGTTAGTTTGAAGCACGTGAATACTCATCTATTATTGGTAAGAGTATAAACTGATATGAACTTTTGGAGAAACAGTGTATCAATATGCAAATATAGCCTTAAAATAAATATAATTAAATAAAAGCATACACAAAGAGAGGTGTGTGTGTACGCCTGCATTTACTTAAGATGTGTAAAACTACACAAACCAAATATTTTAAGTAGTTGGTAGGTACTTCTGTGGAGTCAGATGGTAAAAACAGAGGAGGGACTTTGTTCTTTCTTTTTTTTTTTTTTTAACAATGGGCAATTATTATTTTTATAATAGAATTCCATTAAAGATAAAAATAGAACATAACCCTGTCCAGGTGATCAGTTGGCTGGATTGCCATCCAGTACCTCAAAGGTTGTGGGTTCAATCCCCTATCAGGACACATATAAGAAGCAATGGATTGATGTTTCTCTCTTACGTTGATGTTTCTCTTTCTCTCTCCCTCTCTTTCTTCCTCTCTTTTTCTAAAATCAATACACATATCCTCAGGTGGAGATTAAAAAATAAATAAATCTTCATACTTTTGACATAGCAATCCCACCTCTAGGAATCTATACTAATAAAATAACAAGAGATCTGGTCTAGGGTTTACATATAATAATAATCACTAAGTGAGTTCTTATTTCAATTTTAAAAAATTGAAAATAATGTCCAAAATAGATTGAATAACTAAATAAAGTACAGCAGCTCACTCAAATTTAATATACATTACAATTATGTTTTAGATAATACGGGCCAAAAGTGCTCATGCTATAATGTCATATATGCCCACCAAAGTATGAAACTGTATTTATGGTGTTACTCTAATCTGTTAGGAAAGGAGAAAAAAGAGAAGGGTATATGGATAGAAAAAAAAAAACACTTCAATAAAGTCTACCAAAATGTCATCAATGGCCATTTCTGGATGATGAGATTCTATAAATTTAGGTTACTTATAATATTTCGTATTTCCTAATTAAAAATAATCATATTTTATAACTGAAGAATAGCAGATATTATTTTAATAGGTGTAAGAATAGCACATCAGTTCTTTTCTAACAAGTAATGTCAAACACTCATACAAGACATATTTATTTGCTAAGATAGTAGGTTCCAGCCCCCACTTGTCCTTCCACCCATCTTATTTCTATTAAAAAGTAACCTGCATGTAATACTTTTTGGAAATGATATCTTTTTTGACTTCTGTATTGAAACAATGATGGTGCCTTAAGGAATGAAATGATCTGCAATTAAATATAGTTCAGGAAAAATTATATTCTTGGTTGGAAATAGACCTTCTACTTGTCCTTTCTTCAATGCCGTTGGTCAGACTTGCTTGAACTAGAGCAGTGGAGAGAAAACTACTTCCCACATTTTTCTATAGGTTTAGATATACTCTTAGAGAATACAAAGCCAGCTCTTTTAGGGGGCATAACACGAGCTACTATTAGAAACTTCATTTTGGACTGTCACATTTAATTTAGATGCCTACATTGGTAGTTGTCTATTAAACCAATGAAAACTTCTACCTATCTATATTGTCAGGAAGGCCTAACAAATCAACTCGAGATGATATATGTTTATTTGTACATAAGAAGTCTGAAATAATATTTATCAAAATGTTTATAGTAGGTAGTTCCCTCTGGAGTCTGACAGACCAGAGCATAAAAAAATAAGAGAGACCCCACAAGACACATATGGAAATGAGTCTCATTATATTACAAATATGTCTTCCAAATATCCTGTCAGTGGAAGTTTGAGTTTAAAAACTTTTTAAATCAATCAACTATGGACAGCAACTATAACATTTACTTTCTGAAGTAATCCAAAATCCCAATCATTTTAAGTAACAATATAGAACGCACTTATAAAGAAGGGCATAAATTCTATATATTGAACCTTTACTTGGGAAACATTTAACACTAACATTACTTGGATACCTAATATAAAGAATATGATTTAACATCAGTGGCTCTGTTTGTTTAGGACATTTTGAAATCAAATTCCTTAATGTGAAGAAAAGCCATGTTTGAATCAATCTGTCTCATTCTGCCTCTCATTTTCTTTCCCTTCTTCATTCCTTCCTTCTCTGTGTCTCTGAAAACAATATAGAATAAATATTTGGTTCATAAAAATTCAATTGATATTGTTTTTACAGGTAAACATACTGATATTTATATATATTCATAGCATAAAGTACTGTGCTAATTCTAAGAAAAATTTTATTGACTAAAATTAATTAACATAAATACAGAAAGTAAATGTAAAAATTATGTTTTGAAATTTTAAGGATACCCATTTAGCATTTATTACAATTCTTTTTATTCAAAATCTGAATCTGTCTCCCAAACTATGAAGCGAATCGTTATTAATCTGCAGCACAAAGAAAAACATACAAAACCCTAGACTGTTATTACATCATTAAACTCATAGAAAAAATAAAAATGCACAGAGAAGCCCACACTGGAATTACCTGATACACTACTACTAACTCTATTTTTAATTGCTTTCCTATCTTATTTCCAAAGCAAAATATACTCATCATATTCAAGGGAAAATACTGTACTGTGATTGCATGTGGCTGCTTTCTTACTTTTATTAATGTAATTACTGGAGTTCTTGTATCCAGGGATTCTATAGGTGTCATCAAGTATGTAAAAAAAGCTTGTTAGGCAATAAAGCAAAAATGGGACAGTAAAAACAGTATGGCATTCACTTGTTTTTTTTTTTTTTTAAAGCAAAAGTGCTCTTAACAATTGCTTGCAGTTGGCTCATGGAACTAGAGAATGTATATTAGAACCTCAATCCTCAGAAAATGATTTCTCTTAGCTATTATTTGTCTAAGAAGTGACAAACCATATAATTTACAAGAAGAAAACTACTGAATCCTTCAGAAAACACAACCTGGCAGTCTATCTTCAAAGCAAAATAACGAGGTGGCAGGAGTGTGCTGGAGAAACCAGTCTTCAGGAGCATCACGTAAGGGAATCCAGCTGTGCTTGTATGGTCTCTAGCTATTTACAGAGACAAAAGAAGAGAGAAAGTTGGTGAGGAGAGAAAAATTCATATGAAGTGTTGTTCAGAAACATGCAAATAGAAGGGAAAGAATAGCACTGGCAATTGTGCATATTAAATACATTCACATGGCAAAAAATATACTACTTAACATTTTTTCTTTTTATGTGAAAATATTAGAATTCGTGCTTGCTAAGTTTTCGAATCTGTAAAGGATGATTTCTAGATACTACTGTTTTAAATACACACAGCTGTTTCATTTTAAGTGATCATTACATAAGATTTTAAAACGGGATGGTGGTTTCTTAGATTACAAAAATCAGTATTTGGAAAGAATCATAAAATATGCTCAAAGATAAATCTTAAAGGACTGGCATCTCCCTTTTCTCTTACACCCAGAAATAAAAATATTTAACACTGCTTTATACGTAAAGTGCCAGTGTGGCTAGGTACCACATAATTCATCACTTAATGCTTTAATTAAAGACATTTCTATTTTCTTCCAGATTTAGTTTGTCAGATTCTCTTTATCTCAGCAAAGCTTCCTACTGTGAAACATAAGGTGTTTACAAGTGAAGTTTAAAGAACTTAGTTCCATAATAGGGCATTTAAAAATAAAAATTTAGAAAATAAAGGAAACATTATAAAAAACTACTTATCAGAAATTATTTTTAAAACATTGACCTTGTTATAGAAATCAAACAGCTCCTTGTGACTGAATTCCACAAGAACCTTTTCCATACTCTGTAAGAAAGAAGAAAAAAGAATTCAGTCGTACACAGTTTTTATAGCATTTTTTCTCTCCAGCTAGCCCCCCAATATGCCATATTATTCTCCGTGGTTTTAAAAGAGATACTTACCTGCTCTACTTAACACCATTGCTCCTAGAACTCACAGATGCACTTAATAACACTCCACTTTAGCAAAACGTTTCAACACTATAGGGACATCTGTTCTTTAAGTTGACTCCACAAAAGTTAATAAAATATATGCCAGCAAGAGAAAATTTCATTATCTACTTTTTCAAGACTGAGATAATACATGAGATTATATTTCATCTTTCTCAGCAGTCCATTTGAAATCTAGAAAATGCCATTACATAAAGACACTGGAGGCGGCATATCTGATTGAACCCATCCAGCCATTAATGTCTCATATCAGCACAGCTGCTGCCCCCAAGCATCTGACAGTTATGATCTTAACCTGCTGAGATTGCTACCTTTTTTAATGTATACACTCAGCAAAAGTTAGCAATTAATACAACAGCTTCAAAGCCAGGACTTAAGCTCCTTCCTTTTACCTCACATGCTACACAGAGAAACCTTTACGGACGCTACAGCTGCCAGACCGTACTGTGCGTGCCTGCATGGCGGTGTGGTGGAGTGCACCGTGGGCCCAACCCGCTCCAACTGGCTTCGGGCTGATTTTGTAAATTGAGGAAACTAGTTTCTGAGATTGTTCAGGCATGTCTATTTCATTCAAGGTGCCTTTGGGATATAAAAGTTAATGACAAAATGCCAAGAATGGGTTGCCTGCTCGGACCACACTGCCCACATGACCCTAAAAGAGCCGCATGACTGAGGGAGTAGAGAACTGTTGCAGACATTGAATCCTGTACCTAATTAGTTGTGGTCACTTCTAACATTCTAGTAATTCTAGTCCTCACGTCCGTGTCGACTTCCTTTGTTTTATCTTTTCAAAAATCATTTCCATTTCCATTTCCATTTCCAAAGCCAACATTTTCAAAACGACTTATCTCCAGCTAACCCAGGAGAGTCCAGACAGCCGTGGCACCTGCTTTTCATGAAGCCTAAACCCACAGGATCAAATCCCACACTTCATTTTCTCTCTTTTTACACCCACCTAAGTATTTAAGCTTTAAAATGAATGAAGAAGCATATCTTCTTTAAGGCGTCATCCTTTAGGAATGATTTAAAACCACAAAGTTTTCAAATTGCATCAGAAAAACTAGTTGGCTAACTGTCACGTGGGGCTAAGCCCCTGAAGGTGGACTCGGCGCTGCCCAGCAGCGCGGTGTCTCCGCCCAGCGGTCACAGGGAGACGACAGGCCTAGGTGTAAGCCCAAGGAAAAACAAGGCAAGTTCATTACTGCACAAGCGAAAAGTTAGGAGGTACTGAAGACTGAATAAGTGTGTCAACAACTGATTTGCTATACCCTTGGAGGTAGCAGCCAAGCTAAGATATTTCCTGAATTTTACTTTGCTTGGTTTCAAGGTAGCATTTCCTAAAATGTTACATTGTGGAAAAAGAAGAAAAGTAATTTAGAAATTTTACTTCTTAAAATAACAATAGCTGAAACAATTGGGTGTATGTATAAATTTAATGTCTTGCATTTACTGAAATACTTAGCCCTAAGAAGAAAAAAATGCTGATACTGAAGATAAAATATGCAAAGAACCCACACCAGCTGAATCACTGGTACCTAGTTATCATTATCACTTCCCATTCAATTCACAATGACAGAGAAGACCACGAGAATATGGAAGTGGTTTTAAGAGATTATCTTTAGAATTTGAGAATCTAAATTCATCCACAGAGTGGCCAAGGGCAGTTGTTCTTTAGGAATGTAACAATGGAGCTTAGGATAACGATAAAAAGGGAAGGGGAGCTGGTCAGCTCCCCACATTGTCATGCTCTGACCTGAAACCCCGGAGTCCAAAATTTTAAATTCAAATCTGGTCTTCTAGTACGTTATTAATGTATCTTATCCAAAAAGCAGTATAAGCCCTGGCCAGTAGACTGACTCAGTAGACTCAGTAGACTGAGTGCTGGCCTGCGAGCCAAAGGGTCTCGAGTTCAATTCCCAGTCAGGGCACATGCCTGGGTTGCTGGCTAGGTCCCCAGTAGGGGGCGTGTGAGAGGCAACCACACATTGATGTTTCTCTCCCTCCCTTCCCTCCTCTAAAAATAAATGAATGGGCCCTGGCTGGTGTAGCTCAGTGGATTGAGCGCGGGCCTGCGAACTAGAGGATCGAGGTTCGATTCCCAGTCAGGGCACATGCCTGGGTTGCAGGTCAGTTCCCAGCAGGGGACACATGAGAGGCAACCATACATTGATATTTCTCTCCCTCTCCCTCTCTCCTACCCTTCCCCTCTAAAGATAAATAAATAATCTAAAAAAAATTTTTTTTTGTTAAAAATAAATGAATGAATGAATGAATAAAATCTTTAAAAAAAAACAAAAAAGTATAAGATTAATTTTATTTAATAGGTTGGTAGCTTTATTTATGATTTTAAATGTAGACATATAGTCCACGGCCATCATTTTTACTCTTGCAAATACTAGCAACGGGCCTGATTAAAATCTTTCCTGAGACCATGACATTTTAAGAAAAATACTCTTAGCTTTCCTTGGGAATATAACTAGAAAGTCACACATCTGCTTATCAAGCCAGAATCAATTCTCTAACTTTATTGTTTACCCCTCCAAAAATGTCTGGATGGTTCTGTCCATGAAGGAAGTATGTTTTCAAACAATTTCTTTTCAGTTTAACATCAGGACACAAATCAGTGCAGTCCAGACCCAACAAGGATTAAGAAAAGCATTACGTTTAATGAGAGTTCAATTATTAGTATATACAGGTATTTCCCTTTGTCTGGCTCTCTATATAACTTCCCACACTTATTATACTCCTGGGCTTTGACCCAACTCATGGTTTAGTAGTATCTTTGAGAGAAGAGGAGGAAATAAATTGAAATTCAAACTCTCCGTATCTCAGCTACCAGTAGCAACTCTAACAACAGGCTTTCTGGAGGAAGGTGTAGAAAATTCTGGGAAAAGTCATTTTATAAGCTGAATTTGACAATGGATTTAATTATCCATGTGTCTACTTCCTGTCTCTCCCTGTTAATAGATAATGAAACCTGACTAGGTGGTCCTATATTTTCCCTCAAAGAGTCAGAAAGATAGTCTGGATAATAAGATGTAACCTATTATGCCATACTAAATAAGAAAAATATCTTAGTGGCATAAAACTACAGTCACAAGTTATCAAATGTATTGTCATCTTGTCAGTCATATACCAAAGCTATTTTAAACTGGAACTAAATATCTCTAATCTTACTTGGTGAAACCAATTAACTACCTATTTTCATATATGTGCATATATCTCATACACACCTGTCTATATGTATACACACACACCTTTACATTGTATGGGACTTCACTTTTCACACAGTCAAGTGTTTAAGAAAAAATTTACAAGAATATTATATCCCCATTCTTTCAGTAATCAGGTACAAATGATATGTTCATACAAGAAAAACTACTTTAAACTAAAATATGTTAAAGAAAGAATAATTCTAACAGAGAGTTTATACTATCTTCCAAAGAAATATAATTACTAGATAATGAATATAATTTATTTCTGGGCAGACTTTTTGTTGCTTGCTTGTTTAACAGGAGTATCAATGGATACTGCTATTATTTAGCATAGCTCATTGGAAACATTTATTATATTTGGCAAAAAAAAAAGAAGTAATTTAATAATAGCTAACTAGACCAAGATGCTATACATACCCTTCCACATAAATGAAGAATTTTTTTAAAATATTTATTTATTTATTTTTAGAGGGGAAGGGTAGGAGAGAGGGAGAAGGAGAGAAATATCAATGTATGGTTGCCTCTTATGTGTCCCATGCTGGGAACTGGCCTGCAACCCAGGCATGTGCCCTGACTGGGAATCGAACCTCGATCCTCTGGTTCACAGGCCCTCGCTCAATACACTGAGCTACACCAGCCAGGGCAAATGAAGAATTTTTTAAACATAAAAATAAAGTTAGTAGATATGATAGACTTCTGTTTTGTTTTACTTTGCTGTTGTTCTTGTCCTGTTGCGGTGCAGAGGGTGGTTGATTTGAACTGACTCATCCACACAACTGCATGATCCCTCTTGAGACAAAAGTACCTTTATATAAGATGTTTTGGAGGCTACTGCTAATGATACCTGCCCATGTGAGAATAAAGCAGGGTAACATTTTTCTTAAGTCTTCTTGGTTCCACACTATCTTCCTCAATCTAACTTTCTACTTTTATTTCCCACAAGACCCTCCAAAAACCTGTGCTCCAACAAAACTGGTATACTCACCGTCTCCCACATATCCCACACTATCCTTCCTGTTGTCTTCTACTCTCAGATGAATGTGATTCTAAGTAAGTAAGGTAAAACAAAAAGCTAAAAGAAAATATGAGTGAGTATCTCCATTACTTGGTAGTATATAAAGACTCCTTTAAGAAGGCATGAAAATATACTATCTAATCTTTAGTTAGTATATAAGCTGTTAGTAAATATACTAACTGTAAAGAAAATGATTGGTAAATTAAAATACATCAGATTCAGAACTTGCATTCATCAGGACATATCATCAGAAGAGTAAAAAGGTTAGCCACAGATACTCAAGTACAGAATTCATAAAACCCCCTACAAATCAATAAAAGAGACAAAACTAAGTTTAAAAATGAATAAGAACATATGTCACATCATTATATTGTACACCGAAAACTAACACAGTATCATATCAATTATATCTCAAAAAAAAAAAAAAAAAAAAAAAAGGCCACCTGGGTGGTGGTATTTGGCTGGGGAGAAGGAGGAAACAATCAGATTCTTATCGTGCCAGATTACATTGTTAAAAGGGACTCCAGCTAATGTAAATGGTATGGAGACCTGGCTGGTGGTAGAATGCAAGAGGGGTAGGAATTAACAATTAGGGGGACATAGCCCTTCTCTTGGTAGATTTCCTGGCAGTTTCCCCAGCTGAGAGAGGTACATACGAGTTGCCCAAGAGTGCCCTGGATTTGACAGACTTGCTCTGATTAAAGAAAAAGAGAAAAGAGACTTGAACAGACACTTCAGAGGAGGATATCTAAACAGCCCAAAAACTTACAAAAATATATTAGAAGCCATACTGCTGGAAGGGATGGAAATTTGTACAACCATTCTGGAAACTTGTTGGCAATAAAGCTGAATATATGCATACGCTATGACTCAGAAATTCACGCTTAAATATACTACTGCCCTCAACAGAACTGTACACATTTGGACGCCATGAGTATCAGTACAAGAATATTGATAGTTCACTACTGAAAAGAACAAAAAAATGGAAGTAACCAAAATTCCTTTCAACAGAAGACTATACAAATAAACTGTAGTACAGTAATACAATGAAATGTTATACAGACATTAAAATAAACAACAGTTAAATACAACATCATGCATGATGCTCAGAAACATAACACTGAATGTCAAGAGATGGAAAGTGAAGAACATATACCAATTAATATCACATGAAGTTAAAAAAAACAATAACAGAAGGTCTTAGAGAAAAATACTTAAGTGGTAAAACTATAAAGTAAAGCAACAAAGTTACTACCAGCAGTATCAGAATAGTGATCATCTCTGCATGATTCAAGAGAGGAGGAAGTAATTGGGAGGAGACATAAGAACAGCTTCTGAGTAAATAGCAGCAATTTATTTCTTAATATTGGTGAGTAAAAAGATTTTCTTTTTATGACAAATCACTGTGTTCCTTTTATGTATGTGTGCTATATTTCCCCAATAAAAAAGAAAAAAAAGATAGCATTGTTATGTGTGAAATTTACTCACTCCTTTTATTCAATACTCATTTATTAAATGTTTACAATGTTTACACTATTATAGGTACTACATTCTAGCTGATAAAGACAGACAACAAACAAGATATGTAACCATAATAATAACAATAGATCACATGCATGTCGAAATGTTTGTTAGTAGTCAGTGCAAGGAAGAAAAATAAAGCTGGGATAGGGAACGCAGGCACGCGTGGGAGTGGTGGTCAGGAAAGGTCTCACTGAGGGGGGACATCTGAATGAATACTTAAAAGAAGTGAGGGATTAAAAAGATAATTCACGGAATGGAGAAAATATTTGCAAATCATTACCTAATAAGAGTATAATACCCAAAATTATAAATAATTCCTATAATTCAACAACAAAAAGACAAACCCAATTAAGCCAATTAAAAAAATAGGCAAAGAACCGGAACAGACTTTTCTCTAAAGAAGATATACAATACAAATGGCAAGTAAGCACATGAAAAGACATTCAACACCACTTTATACCTGATAGGAAGGGTATAATTTTTTTAAATGGGGGAAAAACAAGTGTTGGTAAGGGTATAAAGAAACTGAAATCTTCATATACTGCTAGTGGGGATGTAAAATGGTACAGCAGATGGTTAAAACACTAGCAGTTTCTGAAAAAGTTAAACCAGAATTACCCATGACCCAGCAATTCCACTCCTGAGTACGTATACCCAAAAGGACTGAAAACATTGATGCAAAAAGATGCTTGTATACCAATGTTTATAGCACCTTTTTGAGGCAATATGTTGGCATTTTGATGAAAAGATTTTGATAAAAGATGGCAGAGGAGGCAAGGAATATAGAGACAATATTCAGAGTAGTGCATTTTGTACATGCTTAGTCTTCCATTGACCATCAGTTTAAGCCTGTTACATAATGAATTGTGTCTCCCCCAAATTCTTCTGTTGAAACCCTAACCCCTCGTACCTCAGAATGTAACTGTATTTGGAGAGAATCTAAAAGAGGTAATTACAATAAAATGAGGTCATGAGGGTGGGCCCTAACACAGTATGTCTGGTAACCCTATAAGAAAAGAAGATGAGGATATGAACACACACAGAAGCAAGACCCTATGAAGACACTAGAGGAAGATGGCCAACTGCAAACTAAGCAGAGAGGCCTTAGAAGAAACCAACCAATCCTGTCAACACCCAGATCTCAAATTTCTAGCCTCCAGAACTGTGAGGAAATACATTTCTGTTATTGAAGCTACCCAGTCTGTGTAGCCCTAGCAAACTAATATAGATCCCAGTACTTTTTCTGGGATGGATGGAGAGGTCTTTAAGAACAGTGGAAAGTCACTGGAGAGTTTTAAGTATAAGAATGACATGAATAGCCCTGGCTGGTGTGGCTCAGTGGATTGAGCATCAGCCTGTGAACCAAAGGGTAGCCTGTTCAATGCTCAGTCACGGCACATGCCTGGGTTATGGGCCAGGTCCCCAAGAGGGGGTCACATAATAGATAAGCACATATTGATGTTTCTCTCCCTCTTTCTCCCTTCCCTTCTGTCTAAAAATAAATAAATAAAATCTTTAAAAAAGGAATGATATAAATATATTTATAACCATTCTGGCTTTTACTTGTAAATAAAATGCAGTTGGCCAAACTGGAGATGGACACACCAGCTAGCAGGCAAAAGGTCTAATTTTCCAGTGAAACCCGTTAAAGTCACTAATATTATTAACTAAACATATAAAGATTAGAAGATTTACTCTCTTTCTTCTGCCTTATATATATAAGATTACAACTAAGATCTCATTTAGAAAGTTAGATACTTATATTGTCTAAGCCGGTCTCATGCATTAATACCAGACTTAAACTTTCTGCATCCTATTGAAAACACTGCAAAGTAAAAATTAAAGTGAAAAGATTAACATCCTGACAATTCCTTAAAAGAGAAGCTGTATTTGTTCACCCATTCCTTTTAATTTTTAATTTGTACTCCTCTCTTCGAGTATCTGGATAATGGTGCACATAGCCATTAGTAAAATTTCTTTAACAACAGAATTTAGAGGTCTTCAGAGAGGTCTAACTTGATGAAAGCTAAAAGTAAAAATATCCTTTGCTTCCCCATTTGTTAGGAATTAGGAACATATATACATTTTCCAAGAGAGAAATGCATTAGTCTCTTCACAAATTATCCTAGCAGAAATATCCTGTAAATAATAGTGATATAAGCCAGATAAGAATTAAACCAAACTTACATTGCTTATCTTTTATTCTTAAATTGGATATCAGAATCAGAAATGATACAATTACTTTTCACCCAGAAAATTATGAGTAGAGGATACTAGTAAAAGAAAAAAACTACTAATATCTTGTCCTAGTTGAATCTAAAGAAGGGGGAAGGGTTTTCAGGAACAACTAGAAAGGACACATGGACAAAATGAAGAGGGGGTGGGATCAGGGGAGGAAGGTAGAGATGGCTGGGGCAGTGGGGAGAGGTGGGGGAGAATGCAGACAACTGTACTTGAACAACAATAAAATAAAATAAATACTTTGCTAGGTACTTTGCTAGGAAATTTTCTCCTTTTAAGTTGTAGAAATAAAAGGCAGAGATAAAACTTAAATAATATCTCAAGTTTTACTGAATGAATTATAAAATAAAAATCATTAGGCACCATTTATGAAATAAATACACCTATAGATTATATTCTGTATAACTGTATTGTAAATATAGTCCAGTATCTTTGCTGTTATTATTTGTTGACTATCTTTACTAATTATTATTGCTAAAAAAAAAAAAACTAGGGATCTAATTTAAGCTCCCACCATAGACTGAAAGAACTATGAAATTCTATTCACATATACAAGTCTTAGTCATTTCTGTCACTCAGTCATTCAGTACACATTTAAAGAGTACCATTAAAAAAGGAAATAAACTCTAGGGAGGAACATACCCTTGACCCAAGAAAGGCCTTTCTCTAGGTAGGCAGATTGCCATTCAGAGCTAAGCTCCCAACTTTTGGAAGAATGTACATGGAACAGTAGGAAGGAAAGGATCCTCTGCTCATCTGTCAGGTCAATGGAATCAATCTTGGCAACCAAAAGGGTGACAGATGTTACAAACAGCTCTGCCTCAGCAGGTGCGAGCTTGAGAGGTGCAAGCTAAAGTATTCTGGGTAGAGGGTGAGGGCAAATTTCCACTTTTCTGAGAGGCAGCTTGACTACATGATTTCCCAAGGTTCTTTTCAATCCTATAACTCAAGGATGTTGCAAGGCACACCTACATAAGAATATATAATAAAACTGATGAACTGAGGTAGAAAACTACAATATGCCAGTAAGAAAGCTTTAGCAATAATCTAGTTCAGCCCTCTTATTTAATAGATGAGAAACTGGTCCCACAAAGATGAAGTAACTCACATAAAGTATGTAGTGGTGGGACTCATTACTGTTCTTTCCATTTCATTAGTATAGTAACCCAAGATAAAACAGCACTTTCACCTGTATATCAAGCTAATTTATAGAAAAAAATGCACAATTGCTTCCCTTCTCTAACTCATTCTACACAGAAATATATAAAAGCTATGCTGAGGGTAGGCATTTTGATAACTACGGCTGATGAGGTGCCAAGCTTTTTGAGTAATAGAGGTATAATGTGAGGTTAAAGTCTTCAATTTCTCAAATAAATTTCGGGAAAACATATAAGCAAATCTCTTTGTCTTGGTTACATCAGTTTAAAAAAAAAGCCACTGTGAAAATTTCACAAAAGTTAACACAATACCATTGTCATGTTTAAAACTGTAATTACAAACAAAAATATGTTAGCCCAGTGAATGTACTACACACAGAAATAATCACTTTCACCTGAACATGGAGCAGATTTCTCTTTCTCCGTCAAGCCTGTGATTCCAGCAGGCTTCAAAGACCTCACAGGTACAGATGGCCCTGCTGTCTGAGGAGGGCAGTGATCAAACCAAAAACCCTGAGTTTATATCAAGATTTGATAAAAGTTACAAAAGGACAACTGCCACAAATAAAGGGAATAAAAGCCAAAAAGGACATTTCCCAGGGTAAAGCAACCAAATATTTTTTCAATCTTTGAAAAATGCAGTTGGACAAAATGCTTACCTATTTAAGAATATAGTCAATATGTAACAAGCAAAATCATATTTCAAGCATATCAGCGTGGCATTCAAGACTTCCAAAATCTGGCCTATGACCCCTCATCTTCTAGCATACTCCTAATGCACTGTATGCACCAGCAGGACCAGGAATGCTGTGCATACTGCCCTTTGGGTCACTGTTCATGCCGTTCCCTGTGTTCTTCCAGCAGTCCTCCCAAAGGTTCTTATAAGTGTATGTACGCACACACATGTACACGTACCAGTCATTTCCTTCGGCTAGATCTTAATACTCACTTGAGCTGACATCATGTACCCTATGCATATCTATCTCTCTTGCAGACTTTCCCTACTACACTGTATGGAATTACCTACTTTTGTACCATAGATGTTAGGTTCTTCAAGGAGAGAGGCTATGCTTTATTTTCATTATTGTGGTCCAAAAGTCTAATATAGTACTTAACCTTAGTACTTAATAATATATGTTTATTGAGCTTAATTTTAAGAAAAGGAGGTTGATGAATTTAAACATGCTTTTGCCACCATAGGGAAAAGAATACAACCTATGGAGGGTATTAAAATAAATAGATTTTGTCTAAATGATGACAATATTTTCCAATTACACTATAGCATTTGCCCCAATCATGACAGTGTTCCTGTAGGTCTCATAATTCTTGTTTACTCAGTAAATATGTGGGATAAATATCACAGTAATTGAGCTCTAGGTACTGACTCCCTAGTTAGCTTGAAAAATGGCTCCTTATACTTGAAGGCCCCTGCTTTAAGCTGGTGAAAGCAGATTTACAGTTTTGAACATTTTTAGCTGAAAGAAAATAGTTTTGACTGCTGACATAACAACAAACATTTTTTAACATAAAAATTTATTCAACATAAAAATAGTGTAAAACTGTGCATGAAATATAGTCACTAAGTGTGTAATCAAAAGTATCTACTTCAGCTGTTAAAACATTTACCTGTTATCTGTATATGTCCTTTTCACCGTGGCTAAAATATTACTCTGTTCGTGTGTAGACAGTACAATATGTTTGGCAGTCATATCATCACCATATTTTCTGTCCTCTTAAAAATTACAATGTTCTATGCATGAGCAGGACACAAACTTGGAGTCAATCAAAATGCATCTTCTATACAGTATTCATTAACTATAATTTATTATATGTATGCTGATAAGTCATTATGACTTTCAGCTTTGGTGATGACATATTTAGCTATGGTGGATGAAAATAATCAACAAGATAAGAGGTTTTGAATGTAACTACATGAAGTTCCTTAAATACAGTGAGAAATTATGTTAAGAATGGCAGTGACTGCTAAAAATGGAGCTTTTTTTCTGTAATAAATATTACAGGTGTTTTTTTCTGGAAATTATGCTTTATTTTAATTATAAATACTTATCTGATTACTGAAGCACTATCATTACAGATGTAGAACAGCTGTATTACTTCACTTCTCCAAATGTGTGTTAGTGTCCTAGCTAAGGAATTCCAGGTAAACCACAAACACCAAACTGCAATCATATTATGTTTCCAGTGTATAGTTTTAAAGCTTATAAGCTCAATGCCCTTTGTTCATAAAATCACTTTATTGTATTCATACACAGAAATTTGGATGATATGTGTGTAGTTTCAAGAGCTACTATGTATTTTGCATTCTAAATTAAATAACCTAATATAATTTGCAGTGTTAAAGAAAAGGTAATAAAAACATATGTTGGTTTAATTTTTCCTATTTTGTGCTGCCATGTGAGTGTTTAAGGAAAAGAGGACCAATATGTGCACCTTAATGAGTATCAATTTCTCAATTTAGTTACAATTTACATTTCCTCTGTTTCTGCAAACTAACAGGGGTCAGTTCAGCATCTGCTTCATGTTAAGAAGGGTAGTGAATTTATTATATAAGGGGACACTTGAAAATCCATTGTTAACCTGCAACATAATAATGGGACACCCTTTGTTTTGCCCTCAACAAATCAGATCCAAAATTCAAAAGATAGGCAGGTACAATAACTAATTTGCTTATGGGGTTAAGGCAGTGACTGTCTAAAATAAATTGTTAACTTGTAATCATGTTGTTCTATTACAAAATTTTTAACTTGTAATGGTGACAAATGAAGACTGAGCTCTATTTTCAATCCACATTAGTTAGATAACCTGCTAACCTAATTACCAGCTTATGATTCTCACAATCCTCTTGGAATCATCAAATGATCTAATAATGTATATTCTAAAGATAAATTGCTTCCAATGAGTTGATATTTTTTAATAATCCTGAGCATATCAGGAGCTAATAAAATTTTTATTTTACATTTGAAATACAGTGTTTGGCATTTCAAAAATTTAAATGGTTTTTAAATAATTTATTTATTTATTTTTAGAGAGAGGGGAAAGGAAGGAGAAAGGGAGAGAAACCCCAATTTGTATGGTTGCCTCTCATGCACCTCCAATTGGGGACCTGGACTGCAACCCAGGCATATGCCCTGACTGGGAATTGAACCAGCAACTCTTTGGTTTGCAGGCCAGCACTCAATCCACTGAGCCACATCAGCCAGGGCTGGAATTTCAAAAATTTATATGGAACCATAAATTATCCCGAATAGCCTCAGCAATTTTGAGAAAGAAGAACAAAGTAGGAAGAATCACAATACTGATATCAAACTATATTACAAGGCCACTGTAATCAAACCAGTCTGGTACTGGCATAAGAACAGACATACAGATCAATGGAACAGAATAGAGGGCCCAGAAATAAACTCATGTCTCTATGGTCAATTAGTATTTGATAAAGGGGGAAGAAGCATAAAATGGAGTAAAAATAGCCACTTCAACAAATGGTGTTGGGATATCTGGACAGCTACATGCAGAAAAATGAAACTAGACCACCAACTGGCACCATACACAACAATAAACTCAAGATGGATAAAGGGTTAAATATAAGTCATGACACCATAAAAGTTCTAGAGGATAACACATGCAGGAAAATCCCACATGACAGTATTTCCATTGATATGTCCTCTAGAGCAAGGGACATAAAGGCAAGAACAAACAAATGGGATCTCATCAAAATAAAAAGCTTCTGCATGGCTAAGGAAACCATCAAAAATGAAAAGGGAACCAACTATATGGAAAATATATTTGCCAATGATACCTTGGACAAGGATTTAATCTCCAAAATACATAAAAAAACTCACACAACTCCATTCCAAGAAGACAAACAACCTAATTTAAAAATGGGCAAAGGACCTGAACAGACACTTCTCCAGGGAGGACATACAGAGGGCCCAGAGACACATGAAAAGATGTTTAGCATCACTAGCCATCAGAGAGCTGCAAATTAAAGCCACAATGAAATACCACTTCACAACAGTCAGAATGGCAACCATTAATAAATCAACAAAAAACAAGTGCTGGCGAGGGTGTGGAGAAAAAGGCACCCTAGTACACTGTTGGTGGGAATGCAGACTGGTGTAGCCACTGGGGAAAACAGTAGGGAATTTCCTCAAAAAAACAAAAATGGGACTGCCTTTTGACCCGGCAATTCCACTGCTGGGAGTATACCCTAAGAATCCTGAAACACCAATTTAAAAGAACCTATGCACCCCTATGTTCATAGCAGCACAATTTACAATAGCCAAGTGCTGGAAACAGCCTAAGTGCTGATCAGTAAATGAGTGGATCAAAAAACTATGGTACATTTACACAATGGAATTGTATGCAGCAGAAAGAAAGGAGCTCCTACCCTTTGCAGCAGCATGGATGGATCTGGCGAGAATTATACTAAGTGGAATAAGCCAGGTGGTGAAAGACAAGTACTATATGATCTCACCTATAAGTGGAACCTAATCAACAAAACAAACAAGTGAACAAAATAGAACCAGAGACGTGGAAATAAAGAACCAACTGACAGTGACCAGAGGGGAAAGGGTAGAAAGATAGTGGAGAAAGCAGGGGAAGAGTCAAGGAACATGTATAAAGGACCCATGGACAAAGACAGTGGGGAGAGGATTGAATGGGGGAGATGGGGATGGGTAGTGCAGGGGAGAGTAATGGGGGAAAATGGGGACAACTGTAATTGAACAACAATAAAAATGAAATATAGTGTTTGGAGAATATCACTATGCATTCAACACAAGTAGTATTGACAGACAGTTCTGTTTGTACTATGGTGCTTCAGTAAATGGTGGAGCATGGGTTTTATTTTCAATTTAAGAAAAATAATAACTGGAGAATTTAACATAATTTTAAAAACAGACTTATGGAGATACTAATCCATTTAAAATATATAATTCAATGGTTTTAGTATAGCCACAGAATTGTGCAACTGTCACTACAATTAATTTTAGAGTATTTTTTATCGTCCTCAAAAGAAACCCCATACCCTTTAGCTATCGTCTACCAATCCTCCTACCCTGCTTTTGCCCAATGCCCCAGGAAACCAGCAATATACTTTCTGTGCCTATAAATCTGCCTATTCTGGAAACAATATAAATTTTAAACAGATCCCTAATGCACACCATTATTTAAGGAATGGGCTATAAAATAGTGCAACTCTACAAAAACAAAAGCTGAGGAATGCCTTGAGAGGTAGGGTAAACCCTGGGAAGTGCTATCATGGACCTTGAGCAAAGGGAGAGTTTTAAATAGAAAAAGGTGATTTGAGTGTCAAAGGCTCCTAAGAATCGACTAAGACAAGGGCTAATTCATTTTCATTTCAGATTTAATGTTACTGACATTGGAAGAAGTATTTTTGGTGGATGGTGGGGAGAAGCCAACCTCAATTGATTAGAGAGGTAAATATAAAGTGAGAACGTCCAATAAATATAGACCAGGGGTTGGTAAACTACAGTCTGTAGGCCAATTCTAGCTTGCTGTCAGTTTTTGTAAATAAAGGTTTATTGAAACACAGCCACACTCATTTGTTATGCACTGTCTATGACTGCATGCTATAAAAGCAGCACTGTATTTCCTGAAAGCTTAAAATATTTTACTATTGGGTCCTTTGCAGAAGAAAGTTTGCCAACCCATACTGTAGACAAATGTCTTAAATTATTAGTTCTATTTACTAAAAGTGATCTAATAAGCCATCCATATTCCACATTTTGTTCACCTTTGCCAGCTAAAAGGACCTGTTGTTTACATGTAAGTGGAAGCCAGTAAAGTCAGCTGTGTTGAATATGGAGTAATTACTCATCTCAAGGTTGAAATTTCAGGCCTTCTTTATTATCATCTGATGCACTCTTATGTTATAGGAAAGGCTGGTGATAGCTACAGAAGCTGTTAGATCATATCTTTGGAATAAACAGAATACATTATTTAGCAGCTCTTATTTATATAAGTTCTCAAACATTAATAAAGTCTTACATCATATAAATTTCTTTAAGAGAATACAAATGTGATTTAAAAATTTATATTAAAAATAAATTTTGCCTCAAGTTTTATCTCATTTCTAAAGTTTTTAAGTGCTTTTTTCAATGATTAGTTGCAAATATTTTATTTTAATGAGTCATATATTCATATGAAGTCCATAAACATTTTTTTGTTAGTTTTAAAACTCCAGTTTACCTCCATTAAAAAGAAGTCAAAGGTTTGAATCAGAAACATTAGAACTAGACTGTTCAGCTTTTGCTTGTTATATGTGGTCTTTCCCTGGAATGACTCACAGCATAATAAAGCCATACAATTTGGTTTAATATTTTTTATTTGTTAATGATTAGAGGGGCCAAATGTCTCTCTAGTCTAGCCATTAATATTAGTGAGTTTTGTGATCTATGCCAACTTAATAAAACAAAACTTTAAATATCCTATTCAGAAGTTTTCAATAATAATTTTGAACTTAAAATTACTTTATAAAATTCTTTTATAGTGCTGAAAAATAAACAAGGGTTTCAAAAACATTTCCTGCCCTGAAAAGAAAAAAAAAAAAGACAAAATGGTGAGAGTGTCAATCAAACATCATTTTTTGATTACAGGTCACATCGGGCTTTGAAATCATAGGTTCATAGATTGGGAAATTAAGACATAGATTATACCATAGTTGAATGGCATACAATATGAGAACAGGTTAGATCTATTTAACCCCAAGGTGATTACAAGTAATTTTTACTTTCAACTCAGATGAGTTGACAAACAAAACTGATAAGGCTGGTGAAATTTACCCAAATAGTTATGAAAAATTTACCCACTTGTGTCATAAAGTAGGAAAAAGTCAATGATAATTTAAAAAATAGAATGTTTGTGTGAAGCACTGTTGTTTAAGGTGGGGTTAAGTAACGGCTTAAGGGTTTCTCTTTTAGACACTTATAAAGAGACTACCTTAAATTAAAGTTTGCAGAAACTTGTAGAAGCAGCCAAGGGCTATGTTGCAAATCAGAACTTTTCTAAACACAGGTTCCTAGTAGGTGGGCCAGACTTATCTGAAACCAGAATGACTGGTAACGGAATTCTTAGAAGTCAATCTTCCAGATAGTGGCTTAGGAGTAATAACCATATTACTGATCATGATCTGAGTTTGGTCTTGATTTGGAATATTAACCCAGTTCATGTACAGGGCTTATGTTTATGTGGTAAGAACTCAATTTGAGATGAGTAGTAAAGCATACTAAATGCACTGAGCAGGATTAGTAATACACCCTAACTTTCATTTGGGAATGCTTACCAAAATGCTTGCCTAAAGTAGCAGTATCCCTTCCCCTTTCCTTTCAATCTCCTATGCCATGGCCTCTTCTAAAGACTTATTTCTCAAAAACTGGAATGCTTAATTTACTTAAATTCCTTTTCTTCAGTCTCATTAATTTCTAGACCATTCTAAATACTGATGGCCAACTCAATTTTTAAAGTGCTACTTCCATTAGGTTGCTCTTCTACTAAAAATAGTCAATGCAATTACCAACAATTAAGGTTCTATCTCTTTTTGCCTAGAAGTCAAAGCTTTCCATAAAGCAGGTCCCAGTCTACTGCTTACTTTTTAATTAAAAATATTAGAGATGTTAAAATTACAGGGACTAATACAACATATTTATGTAACCCAACACCTAGATATAACTCCTATTAACATTTTGCTTTTAAAGAATACAGTTAAAATCTGCCACCACTCATCTTATCTCTTCCCTTTAGTAGAAGAATAAAGACTTGTTAGAAATAAAAATATAAAGAAAGAAATCAGAGACAATAAACAAAAGACTTAAAATGTAAAAATATAATTATTAACTACACTAAGATTAGAAGAACAATTTTTTTAAATGCTACCCATTTACTAATATTAGACTGGAAAGTTGAAAATAAAAGAATAATAATAAAATGACAATTAACACCTCTTTCATCCTCATTTCAAATTTGTGTTAGAGGTAAAAATTAGACTTGGTCTTTGGAGACAGGATTTGAATATTCAGGAATGGGGTAAAGAGTATTTACTGGTTTTCCAACCTCCATCCGTTTTTCCTCTACCAAAAGGTAGATAAGACTGGCAAGGTATAGATGAGAAGGAATGAAAGCCAATTATCTTCTTTAATAACACACATATATATGCAAATGAGATTCTTACAACCTAAGAAATCAAAATTTTTGACAAAATCATTTCTCAACATGTAACTACATTCCTGGGAAAGTAGGAAGAGGTGCTTAAGAAAAGGCTAGAGACTTCCAGTTAAATGGCAGTGTAGGCAGACATGGCTCACCTCTTTGCACCACATCAAAATTACAACTACAATATAGAACAACCATCACTCAGAACCATTGGAAGTCAGGTTAAATGAAAGAATGACAACTACAGAATTAAAGAAATCACATCCATCCAGTCTGGTAGGAGGGGTGCAGATGCAGAATGGGCTGGTCCCACACCCATGTGTAGTGGATAAAAATTTGGGAGGTGTATCTTGGGAGTGAGGAGGCACAGACACACAGCAGCCCCTCCCCCTCAGCCCAGGGTTCCAGTGCCAGGAAGATAAGTTCCCACAACTTATGGCAGCAAAAGTCAGTGGGGATTGAGTCGGTGGAAGAAACTGCTGAGGCACCAAGCAGTTCCTCTTAAAGAATCTATATACGGACTTACCTACTCAGACTCACTCTCCCTGTGCTCCATCACCCGCAAGCACATACTAGGACATACTGGGAGAAACTGAAGTGTCTAGCATCAAGGAAAAGAGAGGCCATTGTCCCTTTTCTAAACCCTTATCCCACAAAGCCCACAAGCTGGTGCCATATCTGAGACTCCATCAACCTAACTAACACTGTTTAACCTGCCTTGGAGGTTCCCAGAAACTCTGCCCCGCCCAACCCACAGGCCTACCCAACCTGCTTTTCCATATGAATGGCTGGTCTTGGCTCATGCTTCACAACTTCCTAACTCCTGTCAAACAGGCAACAGCTGGCCTCAGTGAGCCCCAGGTCTGGCATTAGCAGTAGCCAGCCTAGATTTACAGCTTGGCTTTCCCTGGGAATCTCCAAGCCCAGCATAAGTAGCAGCCATCTCAGATTGCATTATAGCTCAGGCAGGGTGCCCTGAGCAAAACATAGGTGGGGGCTGATCTTGGCCTGCACCACCTGGGAAACCCCAGGGCCATCGTACCCAGTGGACAGCTACAGACCACTCTGGAGCACCAACACCCTGCCCCTGCACAGCTGATCCTCCATAGAGGGTGGAGGTTGGTGGTAAGTGGTCACACCCAGTCCTTGCAGCTGACTGGCCTGGGTAAATCCCTCCCATTGATCTGTCAACAGCAACCAAGGCTCAATTACAAAGGAGGGTATATTCAGCCCACACAAGGGGCACACTTCAAGTACTCAGCTTGCATAATAGGGGAGGCTGTGCCACTGGACTCCACAGGATACCTAGTACATTCGGCCATGCTACCAAGACAGGGAGCCATAGCAGGTCTACCTAATATGTAGAAACAAACACAGGGAGGCTGCCAAAATGAGGAGACAAAGAAACATGGCCCAAATGAAAGTACAGAACAAAACTCCAGAAAAAAGAGTTAAACAAAATGGCAATAAGGAATCTATCAGATGCAGAGTTCAAAACACTGGTTATAAGGATGCTAAAAGAACACAGTGAGGGCCTCAACAGCATAAAAAAAGATCCCAGTCAGAAACAAAGCATACACTAACTGAAATAAAGAGCAATTTACAGGGAAACAACAATAGAGTGGATGAAGGTGAGAATCAAGTCAATGATTTGGAACACAAGGAAGCAACAATCGGAACAACAATAAGAAAAAGGAATCCCAAAAAAGTGAGGACAGTGTACGCAGCCCCTGGGACAACTTTAAGAGATCCAACATTTGCATCGTAGGGGTGCCAGAAGGAGAAGAGAAAGCAAGAAACTGGAAATCTGTTTGAAAAAATAATGAAAGAAAACTTCCCTAATTTGGTAACGGAAGTAGACATGCAAGTCGTGGAAGCACAGAGAGTCTCAAACAAGATAAATGCAAAGAGGCCCACTCCATGACATATTGTAATTAAAATACCAAAGGTTAAAGATAAAGAGAGGATCTTAAAAGCAGCAAGAGAAAAGAAGTTAGTTATCTACATAGGACTTTCCATAAGACTATCATCTGATTTCTCAATTCAGTCATGAAAAGCAAGGACCTACAGCCAAGGTTGCTCTATCCAGCAAAGCTGTTATTTAGAATGGAAAGGCAGATAAATTGCTTCCCAGACAAGAAAAAGCTAAAGGATTTCATCATCACCATACTATTATTATATGAAATGTTAAGGGGACTTATTTAAGAAAAAGAAGATCAAAACTATGAACAGTAAAATGGCAAAAATACATATCTATTAACAATTGAATATAAAAAAACAAACTAAGCAAACAAGAAGAACAGAGGCAGAATCATGGATTCAGAGAGCATTTCGATGGTTGTCAGATGGCAGGAAGGTGTGGGGGAGTGGGTGAAGAGGTGAAGGGATTAAGAAGTACAAATAGGTAGTTACAAAACAGCCATGGGGATGTAAAGTACAGCATAGCAAACGGAGTAGCCAAAGAACATACGCATGACCCATGGATATGAACAATTGTGGGGGGATTGCCTGAGGGAATGGGAACTGCTGAGTGGAGGGGGACAAAGGGAGAGAACTCAGGACAACTGTAATAGCATAATCAATAAAATATAATTTGAAGAAAAAGGAAAAGGCTAAAATATCCAAAAAAGAATCAGCATTGTATGGAAATGGTGTTTTTAGAAAAAGTTAAATAGCCCTAAATTAAAAATATATAATTCATTATATAAAGCCACAAATATTAACATGAAAATGACTGGAAAAAAGTATCAGGCAAAAATATGGCTCAGACTAATCCAATTTTTTCTAACTTTAACTGAGTAAGATTTTTTAATTTTACTTGCTGCCTGAAATCCAAGTCAACTTCACAAGTGTACGAAGTAAAATGTCAAATTTGGGAGAAATCAGTCTGCATGATGACCTTAGATCAGGAGTGTCAAACTCATTTTCACCAGGGGTGGGGGGCCACATCAGCCTAGCAGTTGCCTTCAAAGGGCCAAAGGTAATTTTAGGACTGTATAAATGTAACTGCTCCTTAACAGTTAAGCAAGAGCTCGGTGCTGCCACCAGGTAGAAATAAGGTGCCGGGCCAGATAAAACAAGGTTTGCGATAAAACAAATCACAAACCTGTGATTCATTACTGCAATTAGTGAACCAAGTTCTACTAAGGCACAGGGGGCAAACACAAGGCCTGGCGGGCCGAATCCAGGTTTGAAATCACAGATTTGGTGGGTAGCCCAAGATTTCTCCAAGTGTATCAGCTTTCCCTGACAGGTCTGGTAGGCAATCTTTCCTCTAGAAATATTATGTTCAGAGAATACTATGTCAGAACTTTAAAATAAGGTATTCACATGTAACCACTGACATCACAGTAAAAACGAAATTCTGTTGTCAGTGCAACTCTCCTTTCTGTTGTACTTTAAATATTGACGTGCTAAGGCAAGAGATTTAGATTAAAGGGTGTAATAGTAGTTCTTTAGAAGATAGGTTTATTTTGTCACATCAACTCAGACCTATTTAGTTCAGCTACAGATAATGTCTTCTTAGATTAGATATAAAACAACATTAAAATCTGTAAAATATTTTATAATGCCTTTATAAGAAACTGATTTTAATTCTTTGGACCTTGACCAGATTCCAGTTTAGATCATAGCTTTCCACTGAAATTTTCTCCTACAGCTAAAGAAGAAAAATGTAACAACTCAATTTTAAAATAATGTATAATTTGGATCTATAATTTACTAATACCACAAAAATGAGGTAAGGTTTTGAATTTTAAATGAAAACATATGCATTATATTGAAGGGCCTGTGCAAGCACAAAGATTTTTTTCCCCATGCATTCAAATTAACTTTGGCCACCCTAGGTTCACTTAGTTACAGAATAAAATATATTTTAAATATTCGATGCAATTCTTAAATATGCTCTGTGTCTAAGTTTTACCAAGTCTTAGGGCCACTCTTCCCTTCCACCTTTAATCCATCCAGCTCTGATCATGGACTTCTTTTTCTAGAGTTTTTAGACCCTTTCAAAGACTGTTCTCATTTCTGGTAGAAGTTCAAATCTCCTAGGTTGCCACTTCGGTCCTTCCACAATTCAAGTTGAATTATCTCTTCCCTACCACCTCTCCACGGATGCTATACAAATTTGCTAATTACTAACCTTGAACACTTCTGTATTTTCTCCAAACAATGCTTTTGTTCCCAATGCCCCCTTCAGTGAGAATATATTCCTTGAACTAACGTCCACATGGCAAATTCTGCCGTTCTTCAAGGGTCTGATAAAACACTTCTTCCATGAGGTCTTCCCCATGTCCCAACAGGAATGCATCGCTCCTTCTGGGTCAGCAGTGCAGCACCGAACACATTCTACCTTGTGCCATTTTCCCCCTGAATATATCATCACGTTTCTAGTAGGATGAAATTTTAGCACAATGGTTGAGTGTGACCTCTGCTGTCAAACTGCTTGTGTTTTAAATTCTTCACAAGTCACTGTCTTGAGCAAACTGAAATGTGCTATGCCTCAGTTTCCTCATTTGCAACATGGAGATAATAATGACACCTACTTGACAGAGATATGAAAATTAAATAGTATTATGTGTAGAGGCACTTTAAGCACTTAGGCTAGTGGCCTGGTCTAGTTTCAGGAAGTAATCAATGATTGCAAGTGTTTGCAATCATCATCATCATCATTATGCTCTGATATATCTAGCCCAGAGATTTGAATTCCATAAATGTTTGTGAAGTGGAGAGTTTTTTTTGGCTTCTCGAATTTAATGGAAAATAAACCACATGTAAAATGCTAAGAGGGAAAACAAAAACTCTCTCAAATGTAATGTTTTAAATAGGCCACAAATAGATAAATAATTACATACATAGAGTCTTGTAAATGTTGTCCAAATAAATTACTTTTTGGAAAGTGTATAACATCACTGCCTGGATATAATCTAAATATGACTACAATTCTGAAAGCTATTTTCACACCAACATAGATTGTCTGAGAGGCCCTTTACATATATAGTGAAGTTCAATGTCAACAGTGTCAGAACTGGATTGAAAAAACCTAAAAATTTCAGGAAGAGTGGAAAAAAAAAACTAGTATGCAGAATATTATGTTCTAGGCAGGCAGCATGCAGAGGGTTGGTTCCTTTCCCACCTGACATTGCTTCTTATTAAAACAGCAACTTCCAGCTATTTTTAGATGGAATGTCTTTTGAAGACACACCACCAAATAATGCAAAACTGTTACTGTTTTGTGAAGCATATAAAAAGTCTTTAATAGAATGAATCCAAGAAGTTCACTGTCACTGGTAGCTTAATCTATGTATTAAACCTTAATATTAATATCAGTAGCTTAATATTTTTACAACTCTTTTGCACGAACACATGAAAACAAAACAAAATGCCAATTACTCTAAATATAGTCAGTATTTGAGATTTTCAGGACGTGATTGTTCATGGTAAACATCATATGTCATTTACATAATATAGACTTCCTTTAAATAAGTAAATTATTCTTAATAGCAAGGCAAATAAATAATGTCTTAGACTAAAAGAACTGACCAACCTTTGCATTTAGATGACATCTATGTTCAAAGGGGCTCAAGACATTTTGCAAAACCTGACAGTAATGGTATCACTCTCCATCAAGCTCCTCAATAGGAAAACTCCATGCTAAGAAGGGCAAGTGAGAAATTAGCAAAACGACGAAGGATTCACACCCAACAGCCATAAAGGAGATTGTAATGCTGTGTCTGTTATGTCAACAGGTAGGTCAAACTGTAGGCTTCTGTTTTTAAATTAAGCCCTGATTTGTCTTTTACATCATATTGTAGTTAATGTTCCATCTTCTGATAAGAGAGGAGACTAGGAATTGCAGAAAAGCAGATCTTTGCATGCTAAGTACTATAGTGCTAACAGTAATATTAGGTGCTGTGAAATGAATTGTAAAATAACAGAGTTAGATTTTAGTGAAGGGATATCCTGACTAGCTGAACTTTCACTAAGCAGTAATTTTTGTAACTACTGAGGGGAATGAACCAGAATATTAAACAGTATTATGGCTTCATATATATGTTCAAAATTTGACCTGAACTACAGCTGAACAAACCTGCAAAACAAAACTTTCTCTCCCAGTACCATGTTCTGCGCTTTAATCACTAGGATTCACTGAAGGAAATATACACCTTTCTGAGAAAGCAGAGCCAGATGGATCCTTTATGGCAAGATGTAGCTGGAACCTGGAACAGTCTGATTTGATTTAGGGGCCACACTATTAGTTTAAAGACTCTGAAGCTTAGGCATTGTTAAACACCACAGCACAGGTTCACACTCTGGATAAACTGCAGCTTTATCTAACTCTTAACCTTCCCAGGAATTATGGTTTACTGCAATGTAAATACATCTTAGTGTTTAATATATGTGTTCTTTAAAAAGTCTTCTAAGAGCAAAATTAAAACTATTTTCTAAAATGTGTGTGTGCATAAATGGACACTTGTCTACATATTAGTGAAGAACTTCTATAAAACCATAAAAATTTTTAGTCAAGGTAACCAAACACCTGACCTAATTTGAAGTATTTTCTTTACCAGATTAACTGTTCTATTACAAAGACTAAAGTGACCATTTCCAAATCCATGTTTTCAAATTTTATACCTATTTTTAAAAAGGAAACAATGGTGCCTGATAAAACACTGGCCATTTCCATGCAAGATTTGAAAATATTTTATATAGAAATATTGCCCAATATTATCCAAATGAGCCTAACTTTATCTCAACTTATTTTGGAAATGAGTAATAAAGTTATTAAAAAAATTTATTTGACAGTAAAAAATATAAAGAACAAAATATATAGGCATTTATTCTTTAGCTTATTTCAGAGTAAATGACTTGAAAATGCAGAAGAATAAAGCTGAAAGAATCACACTACCTGATTATCAAACTATACTACAAGGTCATAATAATGGTACTAGCATAAAAGCAGACATATAGATCAATGGAACAGAATAGAGAGCCCAGAAATAAACACACAACTTTATGGTCAATTAACATTTGACAAAGGGGGCAAGAACATCAGTGAGGTAAAGACAGTCTATTCAACAAATGGTGTTAAGAAAGTTGGACACGTACATGCAAAAAAGAAAACCTAGACCACCTTCTTAAGCAATGCACAAAAATAAACTCAAAATGGATTAAAGATTTAAATGCAAGACTGAATACCATAAATTCCTAAAGAAAACATAGGCAGTAAAATCTCAGATATTTCTCATAGCAATATGTTTTCTGATATAGCTTCCCAGGCAAGGGAAAACATCAACAAAATGAAAAGACAATTCATGGAATAGGAGAATGTATTTGCTAATGATGCACCTGATAAGGGGTTAATATCCAAAATTTATAAAGAATTTATAAAACTCAACACCAAAAAAACAAACTATCCAATTAAAAATTAGGCATGAATCCTAATCCTCTCCAAGAAGATGGACAGATGTCTAATAGACATATGAAAAGATGTTCAACATCACTAATCATCAGAGAAATACATATTAAAATCACAATGAAATATTACCTCACAACTGTCAGAAGAGCTGTCATCAATAAATGAATGAACAAGTGTTGGTGAGAATGTAGAGAAAAAGAGACCCTAGTGCACTGTTGGTGGGATTGCAGATTGGTGCAGCTACTGTGGAAAACAGTATGGAGTTTCCTCAAAAAATTAACAATGTAACTGCCTTATGATCCAAGATTCCACTTTGGGAATATATCTGAAGAAACCCAAAACACTAATTGGAAAGGATATATGCGCCCCTATGTTCATTGCAATGTTATTTACAATAGACCAGATTTGGCAATAGCCCAAATGCCTATCAGTCAATGAGTGGATAAAAAAGCTGTGGTACATTTACACAATGGAATATTACTTGGCCATAAAAAAGAGGAAACCATACCTTTTGTGACAACATGGATAGACCTGGAGAGTATTATGCTAAGTGAAATAAGCCAGTCAGAGAAAGACAAATACAATATGATTTCACATATATGTGAAATCTAATGAACAAAATAAAGAAAATAGAAACAGATTCATAGATACAGAAAACAGACTGACAGCTGTCAGGAGGAGGGGGTTTTGGTGCCTATATGAAAAAGGTAAAGGGATTAAGCCAAAAATAAAAAACAAAACCCAAAACAAAAACCTCATAGACAGACAATAGTATGGTGATTACCAGAGGAAAAGGGGTCAGGGGGAGGTAAGAAGAAGAGAAATAAGGACAGAAGGAGGGTCGACTTTGGATGATGAATACACAGTACAACCCACGGATGATGCATTATAGTACTGTACACTTGAAACCTACACACTTTTCATTAACTAATGTCATTGTAATAAATTTGATAAAAATTTTAAAAAGAAAATGAATATACTAGGACTTGACAAATACTTAGATAATGTTCCATTTTATAATAAGTTGAACTATAAATTTTCAAATAATTAATATTGAAAAAACTGGCCCTAAGTTCAGTCTTCAACTCTAAGAAAAGCATACCTTAATTGCTAATGATGGAATCCAGGTATTATATCTTGTTACATTATTGACAATTAAGAAACTGAAGAATTATGGACAAAATAAAACCACATATGCATGTCAATCTAAATCCTCTTAGGTTCTCCTTAAATTTAATTTTAAAGGGCAACAAAAAGAAATTTGTCCATAATAAATATATTAATCACCCACTATACTGAGAATTGCATTAACTGATACTTGGACAGTTTTGAGGGATGCAGAAATTTTAACATAATAGGAAAATGTGGGCCAAATGGAAATACACAAACCTAGAATCAAAAATCTAGACTCAGAAAAAGACAAGGGGAAACACTGATTTAAAAAGAAATACAGCATCCAGAGGTCAAAAGCTCTTGAGTCAGATTGCTTGTGCTTGAATCCTGGTTTCACCAGTTCCTGGTGGCATGGCTTCACAGAAAGTAATTAATCTCTCTGTGCCTTACTCTCCTTTTCTGTGAGTGAAATAATAATAGTAACTTATCTCAGGATGTAGTGAAGATCATATGATACGTAAAGTGCTTGAAATAGTAAATGATGCAAAGTAAATGTTCAATTTATTAGTTAATATATTATATTATTATATTAGTTAATATATTATAAAACTAAGGGGAAAATAATATTTCTGAAGCCCAAACACTAAGAATACCAGAGGTTGACAAGAGATCCAGAAGACACAGTCCTGAGGCAGTGAGTCTACAAATCTTAAACAAGAACAATCTAAGTTCATAAATGAAGACAAAAGACAAACACTAAAAATTAGTGTTGGTTGATAGGAAGGATTAAACCAGAGGTCCATACATATGCAAAGGCTGCAAAATAAAAATGAATTCAAATGAATTTAAAAATGAATGAAAAAAATGAGACAGGAGTCAGGTATTTTGTTCAGTAATAGCCAGAAAGGTGTCAAATAAATGCACTAAAATGAAAACTTCTAATCAATGTAACATATTTTTATCTGTACCCAATTATATCTACTGCTCCATTTGACAAAAGAACCTTACTAATATGTGAAAAGAATGTACATCAACATCATTCTAACCTTACTAACAAATAAAAATAACATAAGGAACATTAACTCACACTTTCCCTCCCCAGTAAAAATCAAGAAAATCCTCCAAATATTTGTAGAAGAACAACTTAGTATTACCCTGGCAAAATTAGTAAAACTTTAAAAGTAAAAACCAATTGTCACATCAAGACTTTCAGATTCTGTATCTCCAGAAGTACACCTCTGATTTCTGATTGCATTCAACTTTTCTGTTCAATAAACAGTTCCGAACATTATAATCAACTTCTTTTTAATCAAAACTAGTCATACTGGCAAATTAGGTAGTACTGAGAAGTGTATTTCATTATGGTAGTTTTCTTTTTAAGTATGCTTTTAATCAGTTTTGGATGCAGGTGCAACTTTAAAAGAAAATCAACAAATTTCCATGGGATACAGATAACACAGGCTTTGCTAGAAAAAAGTAAAAGACAAAAATAAAATCAAATTTCATAAGTTTCCATAAAGTAGTTCATACACAAAATAATCTTACGGATTTATTAATAATTTATAACTTTCACAAAGAGACTATGTTGTTCCATGTCTTCCTATTTTTGAATAATTTAATGGAAAAACATAATCTATCACAAAAAACCCAGAACTACATAAACTAAAATATTTCCTTAATCTATTCTAAATACCTATCAGCAAGCTTTGTTTCAAAATACAATTGTGAAAAATATGACAAATGCAAGCCTGAGGACTAATTCTAAACTAATTCATTTTCCAAAAATGTAATTAAATAATGAAATTATAAACAAATCAATCTGTCCACTTTAGTAGATACTAATTAGTTTACTTGTATAGGTTGGCTATTGCTTTGCATGAATATTAATACGATACCTGATTTTCTCTTTTTATTGAATCTTGCCTAGAATAAGGTAATGAATTCTTTATATTCCCTCTTTACTTTTTTAAAATATTGGTAAGTAAAACTTTACTTACATGTAGCTGACATTTATGCTACTTTTGAAAATAACATGCCAAGTTAGTAAAATGGGTCAATATTGAGCACTAAATATATCAAAACAATCCATTTGTTACCATAAAATAAAAATACCACTTAAGCAAATTCTTCTTAAATAGTATGACTAACAGTAAACATTGCCCATGAAATTTCTCCCAAATCAGTAGTTCAAATACGCTTTCTTGTGGGAAAAACAAAGAATGCATGAAGAAGGTTAATGCTAAATAAATGGCTTTTATAAACTCATTAAGCACTATAAATATTTAGAACATTTCCCTCCTTTAAAAATTGTCGATAAGCCTCCATTAAATGGTTTCATAATCTTTTTCATTTCTCTTAATTTCAAAATCTGTACTTTTACATTTTACTTGAAGAGAAAATGGATCACATCAGTAAAGGTGGATATATTTACTTCTCCCCTTTCCCCTCAAATGCCACATAGAGTATATTTTTAAATAGAAGAAACATTAATAGTTCAGGTTAGTAAGAAAAAATACCGCTGCATACCAGAAAATCTGAGGAAGTCCTATAAACTAAAATGCAGAGGATATCTGATTAAGGAAAAAAAGTCAAATCAGAGAAAACTGTAGCTAAAACAAGCAAAGGAGAAGCTACTATAGAGGCCCAGAGAAAACCAAGTTCATGGTCAATAAATAACAAAAGCAGGAGTGTATTTTCTCAAATGTGATTTCTGACTATGGAGAGTCCCAGAGTGGGTAGTGGGATGAAGGGAACAAAACAAAGTGGTAGGTCGTTTATGAAAAGAAGTCTCAAACCCTTGTTGTGGATGATAAACTTCTGCAATAAGGACCATCCTGCCCAGTCATACTCCCTCCTTTTGCCCTGCAAGTCATGGGATAAAGCTTCTGCAGTAAGAACCTTAACTCAGAGACACAGACAACAGTATGGGGATTACCAGAGGGAAACGGGGGTTGCTTGGGGGACCTGGGAAGAGGGTACAGAGGGGAGAAAGGGTGAGGGAAAGAGACTTGATTTCAAGTGGTGAACACATAATGCGATACACAAATGATGTATTATAAAATCGTACACTTGAAACCTATGTAATGTCACACTAATAAATTCAATACAAATTTTAAAAAAACCTTATTACCTCAAGAAAAAAGGGATGGATTCATTTGGGCTGAAGAGTAAATACCCTCCAGCCACTAGAACCACTCAATCTCAGTTTTTAACAATACATACTACAACCAAGAATCGATGATCATTTGAGAAAAAACTAGTAAGGTACTGAATTTATACTGAAGAAATAATATTTAGGCAGAGTAAAAGAAACAGAAGAACATTTTAAATATAATTGACATTCTCAGTAAGATGGGGAAAAAAAGCACATAATCAACAACAAAAAGAATAGACTATTTTGAAAAAGAGGTCTACAAAAATAAAAACATGCCTGATAAAATAATGACAAAACAAAGCTTAAATAAATGGACAGAATATTTAAAGGACCCAGCTAAGGATCAAATTATTGAGCTAGACAAGAATAAGAGATTCTCCATAGTGCACTGTAAAATGAGGAAAACATAAAGAGAACTGGAAGACAGAAACTCCAGTAGCTATCTAACAGAAGGATCAGAAAGAGCTGAGTGAAAAAGAAATCGTGGAAATAAAAAAAGAAAGTTTTCCTTAGTTAAACGTACAATCAGGTTTTCAGACTAAAGCGGGCAGAGGCACCTGAAGACCACTAACAAAAAGAGACACTTAATCACATCCTAGTGTACTATCAGAGCTCCATGAATACAAATTTCAGAATCTTCTGGGGGAATTGTGTGAGGACAGATGGAAGGAGGAAAGGAAACAGGTTATCTATAAAGTTATAAAAATCATATTGCTATCAGAATGCTTTTAGCAAACACCAAGAGAAATCAATAGAACTGTGTCTTTAAAATTCTAAAGTAAAATTATTTAAATGTAGACTTCTGTCAAGCCTAAATAACAATCAAGTGAGAGAGTAAATACATTTTTTGGTCACACAAAGACTCAAACTAGCTTAAACCCTTCAGATACAATATAAAAGAATTACTAAATGATTAATTCAAGTAAAAAAAATCAGTGAGGAAGATATGAAGTAAATTGTGACGTCCCAAACCAGTAAAACTAAATTTACTAGATCAATTTTAGTAAAACTAAATTTAACTAGTTATTGATTGATGCATCATGTTTAAAAGTAATCTAAAATTAAAGTACAAAAATATTTTTGAATGACTATCAGGGAGAAAGAAATGCATATATACTAAAAACTCTAGATATTGTTGGAAAAGAATACCAATATTCAGTAAGAAAAAAGTTTTTGGATGTCCTCAAAATAGTCCTTATATTCAGTTATACAAAGGGATGTCCGACAATGGTTAAAAAAAAGAAAAAGAAAGAAAGAAAGAAAAAAGACCCAATTTCTGTGCTATTGGATTTAATATACATTTGTTTTTCTCCATCCATACCTATATTTGTACATCAATTACTCCTTACTGGTGTGTAAATATCACCATTGTACTGTTCCTGGAGCTGCTGAGCCCTCTTTAAAACTAATTACACAAAAATGATTATATTGGGTTGGCCAAAAAGTCCATATGATTTTTCCATAAAATAAAATAAATATTTTTCATTTTTACCAATAACTTCATTGAGTTGGATATTTTGAGCATGTCAGTTATCCCCCATGTGGTATAATGTATATTGTTCTCAATTAATATCTCAATTTGATTGCTATCAATTTCAAATGGTCTACCTTACCCCATATGGAGCATCGTCCAGCGAAAAATCTTCAGCACAAAACTTCGCAAACCACTTTTGACACATTCAATCAGTAACAGCATCTTCTCCATACACTTTACAAATCTTTTTTGGCACTTGAGTTGCATTTTACCTTTCTTGAAATCATAAAGTATAAAGTGCTGAAAATATTGCATTTTTTCTTCCATCTTTAATATTAAAATGGCTACACAAAAATCCACCAATTTTGACAAGTTTTTTTAAAATGCACGCTAATGTGACAGCTGTCACAATACAATCTAACAAAATTTTTTTCTAATGGAGTTAAAGACAACGGAGCACTTCTAGAGCCACCTTATGGGAAAAAAAACAAAATGAACTTTTTAGCCAACCCAATATATGACCTTGAATGCTCTATGGAAAGGAACCAAATAATGAAATCAGATATACAAAACTGTGATTCAGAAAGCTTCAGTATTAATGCTTAGAAAACTTTATCTTGGAGTTACATTATACAAAAGTCCGTATTTGAGAATCTTCAAATTATCTATTGCTAATTTTCTAATTAAAATTGACCTGAACCCACCATTGACAATAGTCTTCATTTTGTTCAGTAAATAAGTTTAATGTCTTATTTTTCTTTATGGAAAATTTACCTGATTTTGAAAAGAACTGATATATTTACAAGAAAGAACACGAAATTGTAAACTAGTGACATGATTTTAGGTAAAGGGCCTGCTGCTAAGAATACTCATGAAAATTAATTTTGAGGGTCTAAATGACCCATCAATTTAGGATGTACTCATTAAGAGGAATCCAAGGGTTTAAGCTGTTTTGTCTTGATTGTTTTTGCTAAACTGCCTTCTGTGATCCTGGCTGGGTGGTTCTGTTGGTTGGAGCATCATCCCATACACCATAAAGGTCATGGTGGGATCCCAGGTCAGGGCATGCAGTATGGGAGGCAACCGATAGATGTTTCTCACATCAATGTTTCTCTCTCTCCCCCTTCTTTTCTCCTAAAATCAATAAACATACCCTTAAGTGAGGATTTTTAAAAAATACCTTCCTGTGCATTTCTCTTTTGCAAATTTCAGATAAAAATAAATGTTTCTACAGCACAGGACATCTGGAAAGGGATTATATAGAAGTTTAAACTATTAAGTAGATTGAAAACAAAAATCAACCTATTTTTCCACTCAGCTGACAAGAAGAGGTTATACATTCGAAATATCTACAACGGATCTGTGCAAGATCTAAGACTTGTTTACAAGGTCTGTCCAGCAGGTATCCATCCATGTAATATGCAAAATAGAGACATTTACTGAAGAAGATACGAGATACAAGAACCACTGTACATAGGATAATGACACCTCAGTCCCCTTCAAAGTTATCACCTTCTTGAGGAAATCTGGTTCTTTGGCAGTGGTTTGGATCAAGTCATTAGCAACTGCAGCATGATGTTCCTTCTGCTCTGGTAGCAGAAGCCATGGAACGAATTCTGCCACAACGTGTTTCATGTCAAGCTTCTGCATCAAAATCTCAGATACGGAATTATTTGGAATCCCCAGATTAGCTTCCAGTTCTCACACTGTCAGTCGCCGATCTTTGTTGATTGTAGCCTGTACACGTTCAATACTCCCTGGTGTTCTGCGTGTTGCAAGCTTTCCAGAATGTGGATCACTTCCAACAGATTCTCAACCATCTTTGAGGTATTTATGTCACACTTTTATTTGCACTGCACTCACTGCATCATCCCCAAAAGCCTTCTGAATCATCTGAATAGTTTCTGAGGAGGAATGTTCAAGCTTAACACAAAATTTGATGCAGATTCGTTGTTCTGCTTGCTTAGTTATTTTGAATGTGACAGCCACACAGTACATATGCTCACTCAATGGCACCTACTGCCCCCACAGTGAAGTCGTCATTGTTCACACATGTACATTCTAGTCCACTCTCCTTGGCTGCCAGGTTACACTGATGTCACACAAACTGTTCTCATTATATTAACACTGGCTGGGCTTTTACCTCATATATCTTGTTTGAAATGTCAAAGTGAGAGGGAAAAATGGCTTCTTGAAACATAAATCCAAGGACCACTAATCAAGACTCTTCCAAACTCAACCGTCATATGAATGCATGGAATGGTAATTTCTATAGCACCCAAAATACAAAACATTAAGTCTATTACAGATTTAAACCAAAAATACCCAAATTTACTTCAGCATAATCATGTCCATGATTACTGACCTTCGGGAACAGGTAGAAAAGTATTCTTTATATACTCAATAACTCCCAAAGGAATAGAAGTTAGAAACTTTACTACTTGAAGTTTTCACTGTTATCTAAGGTCAGTCTCATTCAGTGATACAAGATCATTTTGGACTTTACAACAACATGGTTAACTTTCATTACATTTAAATTCTTTCCTTTGACCATATGTCCACCCAGAAGCCAGGCACAACGTTTGAAAAAAGTAAAATACGGACTTGCCACTCTTGGGACATTTTTCAAATGCTTTTGGAAATTTTTACATAAAATAATTTCAGTCATGAATAGTTGAGCTAATTTATTTAGCTGAGAATGAACACAAAAATAGCTCCATATGCATATCCATGACAATTTAAGGAAATGAAAAGAATTAGATTGGGTTTTAATTGCAAGTTTTCTAAACACTATAATTCACATTATTAAATGTTTTAAAAACAAGAAATATGTTCTTCTCTTCCACTTAATGAGATCAACCTTTCTCAATGTTTTACTAAAGCATTCCACATATTACAGGCAAAAAAGATGCAACCCAAGAGACTAAATAATTCTGAATTTGTTGTTAGCATATATGTATGTATATTATTAAATATCAATATTGGCTTATGCTATTACTAAATTCAAACTAAGATTATAAAATGTAAATACTATCTAATTGTTCATAAATCATATCCTACCAATATATTAGTGAATGAAGGTGTCTTCAAAAGTAAAAAGTGGTTTCTGGTAGATTCCTAAGATTGGGCTACCAACAGTGAATTACTCTTGGAAGTAGAGTTGGCTTCAATTTGAAAAATCTGTGCAAAGAGGAACAAACACTTAATAAAAAATAAAAACAAAAATAAGAACCTGACAGAAAATTAACCATTTATAACAATACAAGGGCTTCAGAAATAATGCACAAGCATAATAATGAAAACAGATTTCATCTGTCTTCTTGGCTACTTGGAAGCATTAACTAGGAGCTCTGTGTACGTGGGTAGACTTGGACATAGGCAAGCTTCAATTTAGGTAGGAGTTGTAGTGAGCAGGTAGGAAGCCAGCTGTCAGGCTGCAACCCCTCAAAGGCCAGAATAATGTAGGCTTATCGGTGGAGTGCTAAGATGTACAACAGAAACCTTATCCCTTCCCATATGGTTCATTACCTTTCTTTTAAGATGAGGCTGTTTTTCTAGCCTGGGGATGAAGAAGTAAGGAAAGGGAGCCAATGTCCTAGTTTCGTGTAAGGTTTAATTAGTCCTCCCGGTTTTAGCTCTGCATCATTTTCCCACTCTTCATACTTGCAGATCTCAACCCAGAGGCTCTCTTTGGTTCAGGCAGGCTGATCGTTTCGTTTCCCCTTTTCCACATCCCCTCACTGCTTGTTTTATCAGTCAACTCACTCCCATCTTCCCTTCTCCCAGTAATTTTAATGAATTTCTCTGATTTTCTTTGCTGCGTGGATCTATTTCTTTATGTGATTCTATGCTTCTATTTCAATGAGGTCTCAGGAGGGAAAAGAAGTCAACGTGTATGCTCAGGCCTCCTTTTTTACTAAGCAGAACTACTTTTTAAAAATTTTAATCAGATTACCCTTCTAGTCCCTGTAAATATGTATAAAAAATACATTATCAGCTAACTTACAGAAAAGCTAGCTTTTCAAAGATCTAAAGAAATTTTCAAAACTCCACAGCATTTCAATTTAATATAAATTGTCTATAGATAGGAAATCAATTACTTTCATACATGAAGTAATGAGAAAATTCTCATTACTACTTATACCCAACACTTCATTAAGAAAATCTAATCCAACCAGTGAATCTCAAAAAAAGTTCAGTTTCTGTTTCAAGTTCAAGGTTTCCTTACAATAAGATATATTTTTCCAACTATATCAGCAATTGACTAATTATCAGTTAGCTGAAAGATAATAAAAACTAGATGTTTGAAAGTAAAAGTTTTGCTAATTTTCCCCAAAGAAGGCAATACGTGAAAAGGATCAACTACAATATATATGGAAGTCTGAGGGAATAGAAATTATCGTTATTCATAAAATCAAACGTGAATAAACAGAGTACAATCTTTAAAAATTAGAAAACATACTAACTTTATGGCAAACAGACCACTGAGTAACAAATATAACTGTTAAGTGATTTCTGTGAATCACAATTAATTGAATTATTATGTCTATTACTTTACCACCATTGTCTCATTGTTGGGTCATAAAATCAGATGTGGAATAGATCTCTAGACAAGAATTCCCAAAGAAACAAAAATGTAACAAGAAGCACAAATTATATAAAGATAGCTTAAAATATGTGCTGTAGCCCTGGCTGGTGTAGCTCAGTGGACTGAGTGCTGGCCTGCAAAGCAAAGTGTTACTGGTTTGATTCCCAGTGAGGGCACATGCCTGGGTTGTGGGCCAGGTCCCCAGTAGGGGCATGTGAGAGGCAATCACACATTGATGTTTCTCTCCCTCTCTAAAAATAAATAAAAACCTTGAAAAAGAAATATGTGATGTGCTGTATTATAGACTCTATTTTTAAGATTTTATTTAGTTATAGAAATAGAAAAATATTTTTTAAGTTACAAAATAATATTGCTTATTTGCTATAAACCCACAGAACATCTTAGCCATACTGGTATCATCTTCTAATTTTTGAGAATTCAAATTTTATGTAGTGGAGGAGGAGGGCCATGATGGGAGGGAAGAGAGGACCTAAACTGACCTCAGCTATCTCTTCCCATTTCTAAATTCTCTAGTTAATTTCATATACTCAAGCCTTTATTTATTATTTATTAATATCTTAATATTTTATTTATATCACAAATGTTACTTTTAATTTAATATCACTGTAACTTCAAAATCATATATTAGACAAATGTGTTTAGAATTAAAACCCTACATTAAGACAAATTCATACTAGACAATCAGAGTTTGTGGTCTGCCATGGTCAGGGCATTTGATTTATCCAGATGTCTGACAGATGAAAGATCCAAATGCTAACCCACAATAATCACTGGGATAGTGTTGGGAACCTCCCTAATTTCTGTCATAAACAATAAGTAAAGAATTTTTAAAATGAAAAGTAAATAGTTACTTCTAGTCATTTATATATTTGAAATAGCCCCAACCACAGAAGTCCTACATATACTAAGGTAAAAAAAAAAAAAAAAAAATACATGGTAGAGTTCTTATTTTAAAGGAAGAATATAGCTGATAACCAAGCTTTGAAGTGAACTAATAAAATAATAAATATTTTTTCTTTCACTAAGAACAATAGAAATTGCTAAAGACAATATTACTGGCACTTAACACAGCATAAAATTGTAGTAACAGATATTGTACTATTTTTAGTTCTTATTTTAGTGTTGTTTTTAAAGACTGGTAGGAAAGTAAAGAAAAATAAGATTATCTGCACTGCCAGGCTACAGTAGTTCTCAACTGTGGCTCTAAAAGAACCAATAAGGACTTCTATTAAAATTTTTCTATTGTCAGGGTCATTCCCAAAGATTCTATAAATCTTTACGCTAGGTCTGATGTACTAAAACTAACATGACAACACTATATCAAAAAACAAAAACAGAAACAAAAAACAAAAAACAAACAAACCATGCACCGGCTACTGTGATGCCTAACTACGCCTAACTAATGTCTGGCACACCTACCACAGACCAACTTCACCTTCTCGTGTCTTCCTTTACCTTTCCTAAGTCTTCATTGTAAATATCTTCATTCTTTCTCCAGTTTATCTTCCTAACTTCTATGTTATACTTTTTCTCATTATCCCCACAGGTTGTTTTGCAGATTCAATGTTGCCCCAAAAGCTACACTGAAATCAATTTATATACTCTAAAATGTTATTTAAGGGGAATTCAGGTCACAGAGGATTACTGTTTACTGAATATTCTAATGTCAGCACATGGTAGTAAAAAGCATAAGAAAAAATACTCAGGTTTTGATCCTTTATGCATTTAAGAAAAGCAATAGACGACAAAGAGCATGAGTTTCTGGTGAAAAGCAGTGCAAGTGAATTCAAAGACCTGTCAGCTTATACCTGGCAGATTTCAATACCCAAAGATATGTCAATTTGTAACTCAGGAACCTGAGGGATAAAAAACTTTGATAATCTATTGGCCAAAAGCAACCTCAGTGATAAGGAAACCTTTAACAGTTATTATAGGGATCTACTGTAGTGGTCTTGCAAAGTACCACTCCTTTGGATTTATTAAATTAAGTGGCCTAGAAATGGTAAGATGTACTGTGGTTCAATTTGAAATTCATGTCTCCAACCTCTTTTATGTTTTTGAAGATTTTTTAAAATGAATGCTTATAATGCTTTATCCACAGACTCTATTTTACTTTAATAATTTCTAATTTCTTTTGCATTCTGCATTTAGTAAACTCATATGAATATCACAATAACTGTTATTATTAGATGCTATGATGCTAACACAAATAACTTACCAATATTCAGACTACGTATGCATGTTAATGAAAGTCATTATACTCCAGAAATTGCACTGAGTACAATAAACTTTAACTATATCAGTCATTTGCCTTTGTTTCCCATTCTTTATATACAAACCTAAAACTTTTTATTCTAACTTAAGAGCATTAAAATTGCATCTCATCTGAATTCAATTTTTCTGATAACTATGTAATCACCTTTAAAAAGTAATAGCTACACAGTGGAAGTTATTGGGAAACCAGATGTTTAAGTAATTCCAGGAAGCCTATCTCCTTCTTGATTGTTTTTATACCTAATTAATACTAAAATATTCTTTAAATTGTTTTTCTTTTGATCTTATTTCATGTACAGATTTTTTTAAAAGTACATAGCATTTTATTTTTTATAAGGAAAAATACAATACATTAAAAGAATAATAAATTAAGAGCCAAAAATAACCTTTATTTTCTATATTTTTGGTAAAGACACCAAATTAAGTTGTCCAAGATATGAATAGATTAGACAGTCAAACACAGACAAATCTGAGTTTGTTTTAGGCTGAGAGAAGATTTCCTTTAAAATATAGCAATTCCTAAAGAAAGTAGATATTATAAATGTTCTTTTATTCCAAACCACCATATGTAAATGGTCTAATTTGGGGACTGCTCAACCCACATATAAGGAGTTTATGAGAGGGAGTGAAAGAATTGGAGGATATTTATTGGTCTTAGTTACTAAAGTCATCATAAAGCACAAATTTATGTAATGGAAAATAGAATAATTCTTTTTAAAAAAGTGTTTGCTCAGCTATTAAAAAAAGGAAAAGAGAAATGTGCAATTTTCTTTCTTAACTTTTCATGATTAGTTCAAGCCTTTTGACTAAGCAAATCTTATAAAAAGAAAATCGTTAGACAAATGTATGACATAAGAAGTTATTTGGTAAATCATTTGAAAATTTAAAGAAGGAAAACAAAATGGTTAAATCTGCATTTTTAAAAAATCAAGTATTTGCTGAGTCTCTGTAATATGCCTAACTTATCTGAGACTAAGGTAGTTCCTAAATTATAATATGTGAAAATCTGGGGAACTTCTGCCTTATAGAGTACTTTTTGAAATTAGTATCAAGTAAACATTTCCAAATAAAGGCTTTCTGCTTGAACTATTAATCAGTTAAGTTTCTCACTTGATAGTTCAAATAATTTACTTGGCAATATTATTGGACTCCGGAGAAGGCTGACATAAAATGGGCTGTGTAAATCAGGAAATGTATAAATATAATACTGGGGGTAGAAAAAGACATATATGTATTTTTCTAATTATTTTTTATTTTTTGTTTTGTTTTATGTAAAGATGAGTGTACTGTACACATGATATCTATATATTAATTACACTTATGCAGAGGATGCATACTCCTACATTTTCATTGATAGGGCATACAATCAAGGAAGGCTGGAGTAAAACAATACAATTTTCTGACAATAACATTGGAGAATATTTCATGACATCAGAATAAAAGTATTTCTTAAATAGGCATGGGAAATAGGATCTATGAAGGAAAAGAACAAGAAATTAAGTCAGATAAATTAGATCACATTAAAATTAAAAATTTACTTTCCTCAAAAGATAGCTTAAGACAGTAAAAAAGCAAGCCACAGAGTGGGAGAAGATAATTTCAACATATACAATCAACAAAGGGTTTGTATTTAGAATATACACAAATCAATATGAAAAACAGACAACTTCATAGATAAATGGACAAGAGACTTCAAAAGGTACATTGTATCAGTGGATATCTAAATGGTCAATAAATATGTCAAAAAGTGCTTGATTCATTAATAGTCAGGGAAATGCACACTTAAAAACTCATCATGATACCTCTCTACAAAATCACTAGAACGGCCAAAATTAAAAACATTGACAATAACAAGTTTTGAAGATGTGCAGCAACCACAATTCATAGAACTGACTGACTCAATTTCTACACAGTTTATAACACAGGCAAAACTATTCCATCATACTAGAACAGTTGGAAGTTAACTTCAGGGAACAGAGAAGGAATTAGTGGTTAGGAATCAGTAAGAGGGCTTTTGCAGAAGCAGATAATGTTTTCTTTCTTCAATGGGTGGTGGTTACACAGATGCGTTCATTTTGTGGTAATTCATTGAACTGTACATGTTACACTTCAGTAAATCATATGGAGACCAAAAGCTAACCTGAACAGTTTCAGTCTGAAGGCAAATTTATTATTTATTATACAATGGGCAAATTTTAAATGATAGCCTTGCTAGATAAACTAACCTTGGTTACAGGCCCTTGCTTTTCATTGTCTTCAATATTTCATGCCACTCCCTTCTGGCCTGAAATGTTTCTGTTGAGTAATCAGGTGCCAATTTAATTGGTGTTTTCTTGTAGGTAACTACCTGCTTTCCTCTTGCAGCTTTAAGGCTTCTTCTCCTTGTCTTTAAGCTTTGTCATTTTAATTATGATGTGTCTCAGTGTAGGCCTCTTTGGGTCCAACTTGTTTGGGACTCTCTGAGCTTCCTGGACTTGTGTGTCTTTTTCCTTCACCAGAAGAGGGAAGTTTTCAGTCATTATTTCTTCAAATAGGTTCTTGATCCCTTGCTCATTCTCTTCTTCTGATATTCCTACGATGTGGGTGTTCTTATGCTTCATGTTGTCCAAAATGTTTCTTAAGCTCTCCTCAGTTTTTTTAAATTCATTTTTATTTTTGCTGCTCTGCCCAGGTGATTTTTCTCTACCTTGTCTTCCAAAACATTGATTCAATCCTCTGCTTCATCTAACATACTGTTTATTCCTTCCAGTGTATTTTTATTGGATATTGCGTTCTTTACTTCTGAATAGTCTTTTTTATGGTTTCTATGTCTTTTTTCATGCTGTTGAGTATCCTTATAATCATTACTCTAAACTCTCTATCTGATAAATTGCTTGCCTCTATTTCATCTGGTTCTTCTTGTGAAAAATTCTCTTATTCTTTCATTTGGGTCTGTTTCTTTGTCTTCCCATTTTGGCAGCTTCTTTGTATTTTCTGCCTTAGCTATTAAACTAATCAAGAAAAAGAGGAAGAAAAAAACCCAGAGGGAAATAGTCTAACAATAAAATGGGACTACATACATATTTCTCAATAATCACCTTAAATGTAAGTGGCTTAAATGATCCAACCAAAAGACATAGGGTAGCTAAATGGATAAGAAAACAAGACCTGTATATATGCTGTCTCCAAGAGACACATCTCATATTGAAAGATACACACAGACTAAAAGTTAAAGGATGGAAAAAGATATTTCATGCAAAATGGAAAAAAAAAGGTTGGGATATCCAACAAAATAGACTTTAAAACCAAGGCTACAGTAAGAGACAAAGAAGGATACTACATAATAATAAAGGGAATAACCCAACAAGAGGATATGATCCTAGTAAACATTTATGTACCCAACATAAATGTGAACACTTAACTATGTGAAGCAAACCTTGACAGACATAAAGGGAGAGATTGACAGTAATACAGTCATAATTGACCTCATTGACTTCAAAGGACAGATTTTCCAGACACAAAATCAACAAGGAGACAGTGGTTTAAACAACGCACTAGATCAAATGGACTTAATTGATATCTTTAGCCCAAAGCAGCAGAACATACATACTTTCAACTGCATATAGAATGTTTTCTAGAACAGAGCACATGTTAGGACACAAAACAGGTCTCAATAAATTTAATAAGACTGAAATTATATCAAGCATCTTCTCTGACCACACTGCTATGAAACTAGAAATCAGTCACAAGAACACTAAAAAACAAGCAAAGAGATGGAAGCTAAATAACATGTAACTAAACAATAGATGGATCAACAATGAGATCAAGGAAGAAATCAAAAGATACCTTGAAACAAATGAAAATGAAGACACAACAATCCAAAATCTGTGGGACACTGGGAAACAATCCTAAGAGGGAAATTCATAGCATTACAGGCCTATCTCAAAAAATAAGGAAAAGCTAAAATAAACAACCTAACTTTACACTTAAAGGAACTTGAAAAGGAACAACAAACAAAGCCCAAAGTGAGTAGAAGGAAGTAAATAATAAAGATCAGAGCCGAAATAAATGAAATATAAACTAAAAAAAGATACAAAAGATCAGTGAGTCCAAGAGCTTGTTCTTAGAAAAGACAGACAAGATGGACAAACTTTTAACCAGACTCATAAAAAAAAAAAGGATCCAAATAAATAAAATCAGAAATGAAAGGAGAAATAACAACTGACACCAAAAAAATACAAAGAATTGTAAGAAAACATAAGAACAATTATATGTCAACAAACAGGACAACCTGGATGAAATGGATAAATTCCAAGAAGCATAGAATCATCCAAAACTGAATCAGGAAAAATCAAAGATTCTAAATAAACAGATTACACCTAGTCAAATTGGAGCAGAAATCAATAAAATCCCCCCAAAACAAAAGCCCTTGAACAGACGGCTTCGCAGGTGAATTTTAGCAAACATTTTGAGAAGAACTAATACCTCTCCCTCTCAAACTATTTCATAAAATTCAAGAGAAGGGAAGGATCCCAAGCTCATTTTTATAAGGTCAGTGTTGTCTTAATTCAAAACCAGATAAAAATACTACAAAGAGAGAAAGTTATAGGTCAATATCCCTGATGAATATACTGTATTTTGCCATGTATGATGTGTGCTTTTCTGCCCAAATTTTTGAAGGAAAAATAAGGATGCACATTATGGATGAGTAGTACTAATTCAGTATCCATATGAATGTTAATTCTTCTCTTATGCTTATGCATTAAAAGTGTACCTGTAGAAAGCAATAACAATGTCCATACACAAAATAATACCCTGGAATATGATAATAAGTTTTGTTTCTAAACACAAATTAAAAATTCAATTAAAAAATTAAGACAAAAGGTTTTTCCCCTGAATGTTTGGGCCAAAAACATAGATGCACATTATACATCACAAAATATGGTAGATGCTGAAATCCTCAACAAAATATTACCAAACTGAATACAGCAATGCATCAGAAAGATCATACACCATGATCAAGTGGTATTTATTCCAGGAATACAAGGTTGGTACAACATTTGCAAATCAATAAATGTGATCCACCACATAAATAAAATGAAGGATAAAAACCACAAGATCATATCGATAGATGCAGAAAAAGCATTTGATAAAATCTAGCACCCATTTGTGATAAAAACTCCAGGAAAGTGGGAATAGAGGGAACATATCTATACATAAAAATGGTCATATGACAAACCCACTGCCAGCATTGTACTCAATGGGCAAAAACTACAAGCATTTCCCTTAAGATCAGAAACAAGACAGGGATGTCTGCTTTCACATCTCTTATTAAAAGTAGTACTGGAAGTCCTATCCACAGCAATCATACAAAAAGAAGAAATAAAAGGCATGCAAATGGGAAAGGAAGAAGTAAAACAGTCATTATTTGCAGATGACATGATGCTGTACATAGAGAACCCCAAAATTTCCACCAAGAAACTAGAACTATATCAGCACAGGAGCAGGATACAAAAATAAAATCCAGAAATCAGTGGCATTTTTATAAGCCAATAACAAACTAACAGAAAGGTGAATTAAGAAAACAATCCAATTCACAATTACATCAAAAAGATTAAAATAGCTAGAAAGAAACCTAACCAAGGATGTAAAAGACCTGTACATGAAAATTATAAGACACTGAATTAAGAAATAGAAGAAGATATAAGTGGAAGCATATACAGTGTTCATAGACAGGAAGAATTAACATTATTAAAATGTCCATACTACCTAAAGCAATCTATAGATTCAATGCAATTCTTATCAAGAATCCAATGGCCTATTTCACAAAACTAGAACAAATATTTCAAAACTTTATATGGAACTATAAAAGGTCCTGTACAGCAACAGTGATCCTGAGAAGGAAGAACAAAGTTGGAGGTATCATGCTACCTAATATCAAACTACAGTATAAGGCCATAGTAATCAAAACAGCATGGTACTGGCATAAAAACAGACACATAGATCAATGGAACAGAATAGAGAGCCCAGAAATAAACCCATACCTTTGTAGTCAATTAATATTCAACAGAGGAAGAAGTACATAAAATGGTCAAAAGACAGTTTATTCAATAAATGGTGCTGGGAAAATTGGACAGATATGTGCAGAAAAAATGAAACCAGACCACCTTCTTACACCACACACAAGAATAAATTCAAAATGGATAAAAGACTTAAATGTTAGACCTGAAACTATAAAAATCCTAGCAGAAAACATAGGCAGCAAAATCTTGGACATTGCTCACAGCAATTTTTTATTGGATATATCTTTTTTTTTATGATTTTTAAAAAATTTTTATTCCATGAATAAATTTTCAATTTATAAAATGCCTCTTGTACATCTCTCATTTTTGGAACCCAGTGATTTATGAAGAACACATTAAATTTTCATCAATGTTATTTTAGAACATACCAAGATGATCGTACAATTTTTTCCTTTGACCTATTGATGCAATGAAACCTATTGATATACATTTAACAGTAAATTTTCCTTGTATTCAGGAAATAAGTCTATTTGAAAAGCTAATGATAAAAAATTATATTTATGGAGTGACTATGGATAGATTACTAAATACTTTGTGTGTATTATCTTCTAAATATTGGATATATCTTCACAGGCAAAGGAAACAAAAGAAAAATAAACAATGGGACTACATCAAACTAAAAAGATTTTGCACAGCAAAGGAAATAATCGACAAAATAAAAAGACACACAGAATGGGAGAACATATTTGCCAATACATCTGATAAGGGGTTAATGTCCAAAATTTATACAGTCCTTATACAAAACTCAACACCAAAAACACAAACAACCCAATTAAAAATTGGAAAAAAACCTAAACAGACACTTCTCCAAAGAGGACATACAGATAGCCAACAGACCACAGGTGGCAAACACAAGTCCCGTGGGCTGAATCTGGCCTCTATTTTATTTTATCCTGCCCAGCACCTTGTTTCTACCTGGTGGCAGTGCCAAGCTCCTTGCCCCTTGCCCCTTGCCCCTAGTTAAGGAGTAGTTACATTCATACAGCCCTAAAATTACATTTGGCCCTTTGAAGGCAACCACAAGCCTGATGTGGCCTCCAGTGAAAATGAGTTTGAGACCCCTGCAATAGACATATGAAAAAATGCTTAACATCACTAATCATCAGAGAACTGCAAATTAAAACCACAATGAGTTATCATCCCACACCTGTCATAATGACTATCATCAATAAATCAACAAACAAGTGTTGGTGAGGATGTAGAGAAAGGGGAACCCTTGTGCACTGTTGGTGAGAATACAGATTGGTGCAGCCACTGTAGAAAGCAGTATAGAGATACCTTAAAAAATTAAAAATGGACCTGCCTTTTGACCCAGCAATTCCACCTCTGGAAATATATCAGAAGGTTCATTGCAGCATTTTTTACAATCACCAAGATATGGAAGCAGCCCAAGTGCCCATCAGCAGATGAGTGGATAAAACAACTATGGGACATTTACACAATGGGATACTACTTGGTGGTAAAAAGAAAAATTCACCCTTTGTGACAATATGGATGGTCTGGAGAACATTATGCTAAGTGAAATAAGCCAGTCAGAGAAGACAAATACCAAATGCTATAACTCAAGTGTAGAATCTAATGAACAAACTGAACTAACAAGCGAAACAGACACAGACTCATAGGTGGAGAGCAGATGACAGCTAGTATGGGTAAGAGATTAGGAGGTGACAGGATTGAGCAAAAAGGAAGAAGGACTCATGGACATGGAAGACAGTGTGGTGATTGTTGGGAGGAGGGGGATAAAGGGCAACTAAATGGTAATGGAAATAAACACAATAAGGATTAAATTTTAAACATGGGTGATTTTTCTTCTTAATTTTCACAGAATCCTACTTACTACGGTGGGGGGAGTAAAATTGTTTTAGTATAATATGGTCTCCTTTTTAAAAATCATTATTAGCAATATGTTATTTATTTTAATTTTTATAGAACTGTCACTAGAAACTTAAAAGTCTTCAACTGGGAAATAATAGTTGAACATGAATACTGGAGTAGTTATTTCAATATAATCCAGAAACCTACAGGTAAACAGAATAAAATGGAGTATTTTTAACATAAAAGAAAGGCTAAGTTGTACTTAAAGAATTATTTCAGATACATATGAAAGCAACTATTTGTGAATTGAACAACACTATTTCATACTACCTGCAGGGCAGAGAGGCTGTCTAAAATTAGTTGTACTAAATTGTGTCAAGCTAATGAACCAATTCATAGTGAACTGAATTTTATACAGGAGCTGGAGAGCCACATACTTCACTGCCACATTCCGGGGGCGGGGGGGGGGAACCTTGTTTCTGACACTAAAGAGCAGCAAGTAAGGATTGCAAGTATGCTTATTTCAGATGTCCAAGTTACATTTGCATCTTTGGTTTGTTACCAGCAACAAATAACTTGCCCTTTATGATTCATCCATTGGCGTACTGGCTTGATGCACAATGGGTTGAAGCAGAGCAGCTGATTAGAAACGGAGGGCTTTGATGAGTTACAAGTGGGGGCCCAGAAGTGGGTTTATATAATATTTGTACACATACAAGTTAAATACCTCTGTCCTAAAGAAAGTTTTTGTATGGTAGTATTAAAATCACAATTTAAAAAGATGAGTAAGTTCAAAAAAATTCAATCCATAGTGTTGGGACCAATGCTCTATAACTCAAAAGAACCTTGGCATAAATATTCAGAAATAACAACCTCAGAAAGCTGAAAAACATGCCAATAGCAAACTAGATGGTGTTAAATATTTCCTTGGACATAAAATTATAGACTACTTATGGGTGACAGATACTGCTAAAATTCCTTTACATATGTTAACTTACATATGTTAATCCTCAAGCAACCTATGAGATGCACAATGAGACACAGAGAAGTTTTAAGTACTTGGGCACAGTCACATGAGTGACATTTGAACCCAGGCAATCCGATTGTGATTCCATGCTCATATTGAATGAGATTGGTCAAGTATAGCTAAAATGTATACCTGAATGAAATATGTAGCATATTAGCATTTATACTCATTCAACAAATATTTATTGAATGCTTATGACAAGTCAAGCACTATTCTAGCTGCCCAGAATACTACAGTTTATAAAACTAAAATACTCTGCCCTTGTGGAGTTTACACTCTGGCAGAGGTTGACAGGCAATAAACAAATAAGTAAAATATATAATTTGTCTAATAAGATATATAATTTGTCTGAAGTTTTGGGACAGGCTAGAAATATGTTGAATTGTTATTTCCTAAACTGGACAAGAAAGGTCTCATTGATAAGGCGACATTTGAGTAAAGACCAGAAAGAAGTGAAGGGATAAACCATGAGAATGTCTGCAAGTAGATCATTCCAGACTGAGAAAGAACAAAGTCCCTGAGGAGAAAGTGCACAAGGTGTCTTCAAGAAACAACAAGGAGACAGTGTGACTGGAACACAGTAAGCAAGAGGGAGATGGATGTGTGTACATGATCAGGTGAGAAAGGTAGAGGTAAGGACTTTGGCTATTGTTTTAGGATGGGAAGCCATTTGAGGGGTTTGCACAGAAAACTAAAACCTCAAAGTATATGGGGGCTTAGAGATCCAGAAGAATCCTTGGTAACTGGAAAAGTGGGGCTTTGCATAAATAGAAGAGGGGAAGAGTAATAAAAATAGGATCACAATCAATAAAGTTAACAAGTCTTAAGGGCAAGGATCTCTACCAGGCAGTGTAAAAGGAAGTGAGAAGCAGCTAAAATTTTCACTGGTATTGTGGTCAGAAACAGTCTGAATCAACATCTATATGGAAGCCAGGTGACAGTGACAAAACAAGGCAGGGAAATTTCACAGCAGAATCACAGTAATATAATGAATTCCTTATCCAAATATTCATAGGAAAAGACAGGGAATGTCACTGGGCAGCTTTGCCAATCAACTAGGGTGGCTTTGCTAATTAATAAACATGTCAGAAATTTGAAACACAATTTTAAAAACAAACAAAAACTAACTGGATATCATTGAAAGGAAAATAATTTCAACTTTGTAATAATCATTAAAACAAGGTGACATGAACAGGAAAAACAGCCACAGTTCACACATAAATCCTCATGGTAGTAATAATCTAATGCATAAGGCTTTGACGTTGGGTAAAATTATTACTTTAATGCAGTAAAATGGATGAATAAGGAATGTTATAGACTGCTTATACAAATATATTTGAAATGAAATAAAATTCGGTGTTCAAATAGAAAAGCTATTGAAGTGTCCAGTAATGATGCATTTAAATAAGGCAATTTGGCGGTAACTGCATTCATCTGTAAATAATTTACATACAGATAGAGTTATAAACTAGCTAAAAAAAATAGTATGAGTTCTAAAAAACACACCCAATAGAATAATTTTGTCTCTAACATTAAAGAGTGCTGATTTTAAAAAGGTCTCAGAGTCCCTTTTGTGAAGAGATCCCTTAAAGTACAAATGGTTGGCAGAGCACAGGAAACAGCTGAGTTGGAGCCTCAGGAGTGCTGGGGGGAAAGGGCAACAGCTCTGCAACCAGCCATTCGAACGAACAAGAGCTGGAGTCAGAGCAGTCTCTGCAGGGTTTTCATTTTGCTGGGAAACTCCCACCTCGTCTATCCAACTGTCTACATCCCACCAATGAACTTCCACAATGAGTGTTGTCAGTGGAGACAGAATCAATCATTTGTATGCTATAATTCCAGATTTGTGCTTTTTATATAATACATATTTTGTTATTTATTTTTTCCATTTGTGAAATGTGCCAATCTCCACATCTACTTAAAAAAATAATATACAACAAAAACAGCAAAAACAAAGAACACTGATAAAATTAAGAAAAGACAGTGTGGGCTAATAATAGGAAGTACATCAGTCAAAAACATAGATTAAATGGGGAACAGGTTGATAATGAATATTTGTTAATTCCTCTGAGGACTCTTTTTGGTCCTTCAGGAATCAGATTACAAAGGCTATAGTTCCTTTCGGCTGCTAATTGTAGGACTGCTGCTTGTTTGTTAAATTTGGCGTTGCAATATCAATCAGTTGCCATTTTTGTATTTTAGGTATTTCACTTTCCTAACATACCCCTGGGTTAGAGTCACTGTTTCTTGGCTCTCACCTCTTCATCTATTGTGATTTCATTGGAGATGCACTTTCAGAGTTCTTGCCTGTCTGAATTGTCATTGTTCGTTCTCACATTTCATGGAGAGTTTGGCTGGGTGTGTGAACCTCTGGTTTCAAAATCATTCTTCTAGGGAACCTAACAACATTTCTCCATTTGTGCCTTAGAATTCAGGGTTGCTGATGAGAAGTTTAATACCAGTTTGATCCATGTTCTTTTGTTTGTAACGGATTTTTTTTTCCTCTTTGGAATTTCTTAGGATTTTCTTCTTTATCTTGGGTGAATTGAAACTCAAACAGTGTGTATTTACATAGAAGTACTTTATTCATTCATTTTGCTTGATGCTTGCTCAGCCTTTTCATTTGAAGATGAGATGAATAGCATTCTTCAGGTCTTGTGATTTTTAAGTCATTTTTTTTATCATCTCCTCAACTTCGGTCTGTAGCGTACATGCATTATTTGTGCCTGTCCATTATCTTTGAACATGTTTCTATGTTTTATTTCACATTTTATGTTCTTAAAACATAAGAACATTATTTGGTTTGTCAGAAGGCAATAGATGCTATTGAAATGAAAGAGCAGAGCAGTGTAAGGAAGTTCGGATGCTGGGGTTGGTTGGAGTGGGAAGGCAGTACAGGCTGTGATTTTTAAATAGGATAATCAAGGTAGGCCTCACTGAGAAGCTAACATGTGAGCACTGAGAAGAGTCTATGTAGCTATGAGGGAAGATCAAATCAGGTAGAGACAAGTACAGAGACCCTAAAGCAGAAGTCCCTGGCATGTATGAGGAAGAGTAAGAATGTTAGTATGGCTGAAGTAAATGAATGAGGGAGAGAGAGTGGTTTAAAATATTATCAGAATCCTGTCTGGGTGGTTCAGTTGAGTGGAGTGTTATTCCATCAACCAAAGGTTTGTGGCTTCAATCCCCAGTCAGGGCATACACCTAGGTTGCAGTTCTCTCTCTCTCTCTCTCTCTCTCTCTCTCTCTCTCTCTCTCTCTCTCTCTCTCTCTCAAATCAATAAACATATCCTGAGGTAAGGATTTAAAAAATAAATTTAAAATAAGATCAGAGAGGAAACCTCAAGAGGGGCCATGTCATTTAAGATATTTCAGGCTAATGTAAAGATTTCTCAGTCTGGGTGAAATGGGAAGTCTTTGCAAAGTCAAACAGTAATGGTTAAATTTGAGCATTTCCTCTTTGATTGGTAGTTTTATTATAATAAATTTAATGTTCTACTTATAAAAATTACAGGATTTGTTTTTAATTATTTCTAGTGTAAGCTCTGAAATTTTGGAAAAAAAAAAAAACAAGAATTACTTGTAACCACCACAATTAAACGCTATCAGGAAACAATCAGCCTGAATGGTCATAGCATTGGTGCAACAGAAAAAACTGCTCATATTTACTGGACCATATGACAATTAAGAACTGGACATCATTATGATTAATAGGTTAAAAGGCAGGAGTTTTCAATGAATGTTGATGGGGCAACTTTCAAATCTTTGATGATTGTCCTAACCATGTTTAACGGGTTTAATTTAATTTTCAAGTGTTTCCCTAAATGTTACATCTGTTAATAGTTAGAAAGCAGCTTAAATTCCCATTAAGTTTTATTCAACAAACCTCAAGGTTCTGCTCTGGCAACCTTGTAAGTACCCTCTATGCTATAACAGGATTAGTAGTATATATCAACATTAATCTAACAGTTGGTTTTGAAAATTTTTTTAAATGTGTAGGCTTCCCAGGAGTTCATATTCAATTGAACAGTATCAATTCTAGCTGAGTCATAAAAACCCATTTGTACTGACAACAATACGAAAACTCTAACCCATACCCCTTATACGGGGCAAACCACCAGGGAACCAGCTCAGCGAAGCACTGCACTGGGAGGGAGACTAAGCTTTGACAAGGCACCACTGGATAATACTTACACCAGTAATCATTCCTGCCATTTACCAGTATGGATCAGTTCGATGGCGTCAGTTGTTTAGACTAACCTGCTGATGATGCTAAGCTTCTTTGAAGCCTTTACATTTCACTTTCAAAGTTTTTGGTTTTGGTTTTGCTTCAAGCTTAAAGTAATTCTAGCATCCTATTGCAACACAACAAGTTGATTATTTAAAAATGTCTTCTATTGAAGAGATTGATGTTCTTAATGTTATCTGTTTAATTAAAGAGAAGGGAACAGCAAAGCTTAAGTGTCAATCACAAATTTATACTCAATTTAAATTATGGATTTTAACCAAGAATGCTATATTAACATAACTTTTCACAGAAGGATCTTAGTGGATTTTTAGACATTCTCAGTTAACCAACAATCCTAACAAGATTTAAAAACAATTTTTTAAAATATTTTATTTATTTTTAGAGAGAGGGAAGGGAGGGAGAAAGAGAGGAAGAGAAACACTGATTGGTTGCCTCTCACAGGAGCCCCAACAGGGGACTGGGCTGACAACCCTGGCATGAGTGGGAATCGAACCAGCAACCTTCTGCTTTGTGGGATGATAATCAACCAACTGAGCCACGCTGGTCAAGGCGGAACAATTTCTTAAAAAATGAACCTCCACTTCTCCCATTCAGACTCTTATTTCCCTTCTACTTTGTTTCACAGACAGGAGTACTGGCAGATAACAGGAGATTACTGGATAAGGCCAGGGTATGTCTTTTTTTAGATTCAAAAAAAGGGAAGACAGAATGGCAAGTGAAAAGGTACATAAATATGAGAAAGACAATGAATGCAGGTGAGTGCAGAAAATAGGAAAGGAAATGGAAGAGGTAAAATGGGAAAAGAGGACATGCGAATGGAAGAAAAAATAAGAAAGAAGAAAGGAAGAGTTAGGGTAAAAAAACAGAATGGAGAAGAGAAAAAAATAGAAAGCCTTCAAAGAAGTACATTTGAGGTGGACCTTGACAAGTAGAAATAACAGAGGGATCTTAAGAGTATCATGCTAAGTAAAATAAGTCAGACAGAAAAAGTCAAGAATCATATGATTTCACTCATATGTGGGATATGAAACAGAAAGCAACAAATAAGACAAACAAAAATTCAGACAACAGTATGGTGGGGAAGGTGGGGTGGGTGGGTAGAAAAGGGTAAAGGAGGGAAGAAGGTCGGTAGATAGAGAAGGGTAAAGGAGGTCAAATACATGGTAACAAAAGGTAAACTGACTTTGGGTGGTGAATATACAATGCAATATACAGATGATATAGAATTGTACACTTAAACCTACATAATTTTATTAACTGATGTCACTCCAATAAATTTAATAAAATTTTAAAAAATTCTGATTAGCTTGAAGGAATTCATTCATCTGGAGTCACAATAATGAAACAGCTTGAATTTTCAAATTCTAGTTAAAATGTTTCCTTTAATCCTCACATTTATGTTTATAAAATAATGTTTTGAATAGGAATTAAGGGCACAACCTGAAGTGATTGTATTGTCCAAGAAGTACCCCTAACGGAAATTTAAAAAAAATGTATTTTTAAATTACGGTAAATATTGATCACACTGTGACTACAGAAAAGTGCAGATGTTGGTTCTGAACATTCTGCATTCTGAATGTTCTACATTCTACATTCTGAAACGTAAAACATTCTAGATATGATTTCACTGCTTTTAAGACTATCAGACCATAGTTAGAGGAAGCCAAAACCAGACTGTTGCAATTTGCAACTGAAACAGGTATTCAGGGAAAGACTAATTAACAAAAAGAAAAACTTCAAATTTCATTCTTTTAAATTGAACTGGATTCTTTTAAATTGCCAGGGATTAGGAGGAAGGGGAAATGGTAAATTGCTACATAATAAGTATAAAGTTTTAGTTATGCAAGATAATTAAGTTCTGAAGATATGCTGTACAACACTGTACCTATAGCTAACAATACTGTCTTCTATACACTTAAATTTTGTTAAGAGAGTAGAAATCATGTTAATTGTTCTTACCACAATTTAAAAAGAAAGAAAGAAACTTCTAGAACATTACCACTTAGCAAGCAACAGAGAAAAATATAATTAAAAAAAGTGCAGTGAGGCTGCTTTACCACCCGGGCTCTTCTCACTAAGCTAACTAGGTAACTAAGCTCTATAAGGCCTACTTTCTAATAAACACCATTCAGAATACCTGGACATGGGAGAAACAAACTGTATTTAGAATACATAGGAGACTTTCTACAAAACAAAATGAATGAATCTAGGATATTAGAGGCAAAGAAAGAATATTGGATAAAATCTAATAAAATTTATACTCAATGGATTGAGCCATCAAAAAGGTATTCTTGAATTTATTTAGTCTCTTATAGTAAAGTAATCATGTATTTAATTTGTGTCTAGGCTAAAGGACATTTTAAATAAACATCTTTTAAATTACTTTTTTTTTCATTTTAAATAACCCAAAATGTCAAATAACCCAGACAATGTTATTTTATGTGACCACACAGAATTTTAAATCATAGAGACATGCCTTTTCACTTGTCGGACAAATAACCGTGCTTGTATTTTGTTGCACAAACAAACCCACGCTTTTATATATTGTCATATTTTGCTCTCCAGCTTTTTCAAATATGAATCATTTGTCTCTCAAATTAGATGATAAACTTCTTTAGGGCAAATCATATTGTCTTCTCCTTTTCTATCTGTTAGCAGCTAACATAGTGCTAGACTATAGAACTGCTCAATAAATGCTTACTGAATTGAACAATACCCTTAATCATTGCCATTTCTTTCCTCAGAAATACAGTTGAATAGATTTAATGCTGCTGCACTGTCAGCTTTTATATTTCAGCCTGCATCTGTGGCCACCTTGCTAGAAGAAAGCAAATGCAATTTCTACAATAATTCAATCAATGCTGCTCCTGCCAGGATTATCAACAATAATGGCAATCAATGCCAGTTCAAGTGGTAAGTTTTATTACACACGAATACCTGTCACCTAGAGATTGAACCCCAAATACTACATCAGACTTAGTCATTTTTGTCAGCACCTGACTCAAAACAAATGATCAGTCTTAAATATAAGTATCTTTCATTCTATAAGTGAGAACAAAAACACAATAAAAATGAAAATAATAAAAACAATTATTTTTAAAGTAGGTAAGTTGTACATGTTCCCTACATACTGGCATTTTTATGTCCAAATGGGAAAGCAAATTAGTTTCTTCTAAAGTGACATTCATCTACTTCAAATTGTAATGTCTATAGGCAGATATTTATTTTACACTATTTTATAAGAAGATAAAATAATCTGCCTTAACCCTATCAAAAAATGGGAGTCAAAATCAAAAATATGATTCTAATAGTGTTAATTTTCCAAATACAAAACTACATTTTGCCTTGACTGGTATGGCTCAGTGGATTGAGCGCTGGACTGTGAACCAAAGGGTTACCAGTTCAATTCCCAGTCAGGGCACATGCCTGTGTTGTGGGCCAGATCCCCAGTAGGGGGTGCTCAAGAGGCTACCACACATTTATGTTTTTCTCCCTCTCCTTCTCCCTCCCTTCCCCTCTCTAAAAATAAATAAATAAAATCTTTAAAAAATAAAATACAAATATGACTTTTAATTTAGAAAACTGCCTCAATGCTTATTTAATGAAGAAATTTTTCTTTGCCAATGCAGAAAGATAAAACTGAATTAAGATGTAGTTAAAACTTGCTTAATCAGGGCTAAGTTATAACATGAAACTAATAAGGAGAGAATCACAGTGATGCTAAAAGGTCATTTATAATTCTACAATTCATGACAAACCACAACCAATGCAACCATCAAAACATTTATTTAAAATTACAGCAAGACTATATTATCTTTTCAGGTTTAACTGGAACTCTGAAGGAAAAAACACAGTGGCCTATTAAAGGTTCTTTAACAAATTTATTTTATTACACCTTTTATGTCTTTCTTTTTCTTGACATAAAAATTACCATATAGGGACATAATAAATGTGATTTTCCTTTAACTTTGCTAAATGAATTTAAATTAAAATTAACAATTCATTTGTGTTGTGCAAAATCAACAATAATAAATTTTTCTTTAAAATTTATAACTGTGGCCTAAAATATAAATGATATTAGTCTCAAAATTGTGGTTTTGTGGCTCATACTATACTGAATTTCATTTCTCTTAATCTCAGTTTTAAAGGTGAATTAGAAGCATATTTTAAAATCAGTGGCTGTTATCTATTTGGCTGAAAAACTCTCATCTGTGCTAATCTCCCATGGCAAAATTGAGATATTTTTCTAATTTAAGGAAAGCAGGGAAAAGGCCAAAATGAACACCTAAGAAAGAGTTATAATGACAGTAACTGTATTCGCATTTATCGCTACAATGAAAAAAAAATACCCTGCTAATCCTGATTTCTAAAAAAGATTTTAAGCTCCATTGAAAGGTAAGCATATGTGCATTATTCTGATGACATTTTCTTCCCTCTCTTGCCTTGTTGACATTTACAACATGACCCCGTTCAGCTAAAATTACCACAGTGAAAAAGCAGCTGAATTGTGATAAGTAATTGTACCTAGACATGCTGTCTGGTTCCCACTGGCATACACGCTGACATCCCTGGGTGAGAGAGACTAATTCCTCTACTTGCCTTTTTTATTGATAAAAGACATAGATAGTGACTTTTTAAAATTCCGTGCTACCAAACTAAGAAACTGAAAAGCTGTGAATGCTAGGCATCGCCAATCAAGTAAGGAAACTAAACCCTGTAATAACAAGCAGGTAAAATATATATATACATATCCTGAAGCTGATACCTTGGGAAATGAAGATAACAGGAATGGAATCACCTAAATTGGTGGTCTCTCAGTATTTCTGGCCATGTTCCCTACTTCACACAAGTAATCAAGGACTGGCAGCTAGAAGGCATATAAGGTAAAACATAAAAGTGGAATTTCAAAGATAGTACTATTCTGTGTTAAATGGTCAGGAAGTATGAATTGAATAAAATTTTTTAAATTAAATGATGTAAAACAAAAGATGTTTCAAAGATACTGTGAAAGACAGAAAAAGGAGAATAGAAGAATACCTAAAAATGAACTGATGGAGAGCAAAGAGAATGGGTAATCAAAATCAATTTACCGAAAAGTTATTAAAGTTATGGGTATAAATAATAATGTCTGACAAAGGAATCCAAGCCATGTTGATTAAAAATATGAAGCACCATTAAGGAAAATACTAGGTAAGAGGCTCATGGCCCTGAAATAAAGAGAAGTGAAAGAATTTCTCTCAGCAGGCTGAATCCAGTACTTAAGTAGTGATATTTTTAAGTGATCATCTCAAACTTATGCCAAGGATAGTGAGCTTACAGTACCAACAGTCACCGATCCCGTTTACCACCCCTATGAATCAGGAAAGAAAAAGAGAGTGTGACTAAGGTACAGTGTATATGAGAGCAATAAACTTACCCACACCGTGAGCCTGGGGCAGAGAAATAATGTAAATTTGTAAGAAATAAAAGTGAAGTTAGAGAAGTCTGAAAAAGAGTGTTTAATGTTTTAAACTGTCAAGATCAGCAATCTGCTTACATGTAAAACTCCTAGGAGCATATTAGGAGTTATAATAAATCCTAACTACTATTTTTATGAATAAATACATGATTTAAGTGCTGCTAAAGTTGCCCTGGATTCAGAGGAACCGGGATGTCTGTAGTAAGATGCATGGTATGGCGGAGCTGGTAACAAACACCAGCTGTGTGTATGATCTGACCTGCACAAGGAGTGGAAACCTAAGAGCGGTGGACTTGAGAGCACATAGGAGGAAACAACAGAGAAAAGACTGGAACTGGATCTATGGAAAGGAGGGCCTGTAGACAAAAGTTGTTTTCAGAAAGGACTTTGTGAGACACAGTGTCCAACCACAGCAGTGATGACTAAAGTGAACGCAATGCCATTCTAAAAGCTCCAAATTTGCATGGAGAACACCAAGAGACAGCATCTCTAACAAGGAAGGAGCTACACAGGACAGACATGACAGAGGTAAAGGTGAGGGTCTGCCCTCTAGCTGACTGCTTGAGAAGTCAGTGAACACGTGGGGCCTGTGTGCGTAGGAAAATAGCACTGACGGCTATCAGAATAAACGAGGGTATATTGTATAGGGAGGTGGAAGCCTTATACAAGTAGGACATGAACAAATAGAATTGACTTATTACTATTAATTTGTGTATGAACCCCCAGAATGGTGCAGTATAGAGAAACTCAGGTTAGCCATAATTCATATCTTGATCATCTAAGAATGTTTATTCTGAAAGACATGATGAGGGAAAGAGAATGATTTAGAACAGAGTGGAGGTCAGGAGAATAATACATATCCGGAGCTAGACTTATTCCAGATTGCTCAGAAAAGCGGCCTTCTCCCTTATGACCCTTTCTATAGCATTCTTAGTAGTGCTGATTGGGGTTGGGTGGAGGTTTTCTTAACAATGATGATGACAACCACAACAAATTATATTGCCTACTGCCAGCTACCGTGAAAAACAAGTATTCGTTAACTCACTGAATTCTCACTATAGTGTCATGAGGTAGGAGCTGCTATTATTAATGTCACTTGATTAATAATAGAACTTAGCTTAGAATTTACCCAAGGTTACATGAAAGGTAAGTGGTGGCGGCAGCTTACCAACGTTTTGGCAAGACCTCTGCTTGAGAAACATTCTGTGTGGCAGCTCCTCTGAGAGCGCACCAAGTGGAAACCGGAGAGTATCATTACACAAAGCTAGACATAGAACAGAGCCATGGCCATGACCCATGTCCTCAGTCTCCATCTTGAGGCCAACCAGGGGGATAAAATTCAAATGTTTTGAGTAGGGCTGCGTTGTACTCTAAAGTGTTTCAGCTGAGCATTATGCTAAATGAAATAAGCCAGGCAGTAAAAGACAAATACCATATGATCTCACCTTTAAGTGGAACCTAATCAACAAAACAAACCAGCAAGCACAATATAACCAGAGACATTGAAATTAAGAACAAACCAACAGTAACCAGAGGGGAGGTGGGAGGGGACAATGTGGGGGAAGGGGAGAAGGGTTTTTATGGACAAAACCAAAGGGGGGTAGGATCAAGATAGGAAGTTGGGATGGCTGGGGTGGGGGGACTTGTGAGGGTGAAATGGAGACAACTGTACTTGAAAAACAATAAAAAATGTGAAAAAAAGTGTTTTGTCAATATGCTGGAATTCTCCAATTGTTTCCACCTATATCAAGAAAAGTCATTGCTTTTCAGGATAAGATGAATTTCCTCAAATTCAAGTGGCTTGGAGTGCAGTTAAGAAATGAAAATCATGTCTTATCAGGCTGATCTCTTGTTTCCCCCCAAACTGTAGGAACTCAGCATTGCACACTTCATGAATAAGAGCATGGCTTCCATAACTTTAAGATCCTCTGCATAATCTAAACACGTTAATATACCCAATTGTCTATAATTCACTTAGACCCAACCACTACTCAGCATTTAAAAAAGTTAATTAGAAAACTTCCATTGAATTATAAAAACTTTCTGCACACACTCCACAGGAAATAGACTACCTGAATTTTCCCAAATAAGTAGTAAATAATAAGCATGCATGACAAAAAAAAGTCACAGATATGAAAACCAAATGCAAAATGGTCAAGCTAGTTTATGTACAATCATTTAAAAATGATGAATCTTTCACCTTTAAGCAAGAAAACGTTTCAGTTGATTAGTCTGGGATGTTAGCACTTAAATTTTTAAGACATTTACTGTATAATGTTACATACTAAGTGCCATATTTAAGGGTGGCAAAATAAATTTATGTTCACATTTAAAATGCAAGACTAAATAAAATCAAATACGTTTTACAGTTTTCTTTTCCCCTCCCCAGACTCTCTAAGCTTAAGATGAGCTACTTGTCCAAAAAACTGTAACTTTCACTCAAGCAGCTGATAAAAACTAAATGCTTATTATGGACCAGTGTGTTTAATATCTTTTACTCTCATGAAATTTAAATTTTAGAAAGACAGACAAAAATACAAGAAAACAAGCAAAATAACTGCAAGCAGTAATAAATGCTAAAAAGGAAACCAACAATGGACCAAATTGGATCTTGTGCTCCTGGTATACTTCTCCAAGGATATAACATTTGAGTTAAGAAAGAGAAGGAGACAACTATACACAAACCTGGAAAAAGAGTCTCAGACAGGTGAAAAAAAAAACAAAAACATGAAATAAACTACAGCAGAAAAATACTAGTGTCTGAAGAACTCTAAGGACATCAGTGTGGTTGCCGTCAAAGAACAAGACCTGGCTAGAGAGCGCCACAGTTGGGCTAATCAGACAAGGTATCAGAAACCAAAGAAAGAGTCTGAATATTTTACTAAGTACCATGAAGAGTTATTGAAAAGTATTTTGAGGGAATGATGTGATCCAAATAACATTTTATAGGATTAACTTTAATCTGTGTAAAAATGGATTAGAGAGGCGCCAGTGGGAGTCAGGAAAGTTAAAAAATAATGACACTTTGCAATAGGTGGCAGTGGACATAAACAGGTGAGAGAAGATTCAAGATAGAATATGAAGAGAGAGGCAATAAGGTAAGAAATACAGAACACCAAAAAAAGTATTAAGGAATGAATCCTAGGTTTCTGCCTTAAGTAACTTTAAGGTAATATTACACCAAAAGTTCTTCGAAACAAGTATCTGAATCTTGGCACTACAAAGGACCATTTAGAAAAAGAGCTATGATGTAGAACAAGTATTTAAAATATCCCACTAATTGAAGAAAGAAGGAAGGGAGGGAGGGAGAGAGAGAGGAAGTAAGGTAGAGAGGGAGAGAACAGAGGACAGACAGAAAGAAAGAGGGAGAGGAGTGAAAATCCCCACCATTCTTTGAGGCACTCCAATACCCTAATCTTATGTTATAATACGGGATAAGGTATTATACAACAAACCTAAACCAATTCTTTTTTCTTTTTTTTCCCCCTAAGCTGATTCTTGTTATTTATCTGTCCATCTCAGAATTATTTTCCATTTAATATATAATTTGCATAAAAGAAGCATGCTGTAACATTGAAACTCATGTTGAAAATAATTACTTTTATAGTTGCTAGAAAAACCACACCTACATACTGATGTTGCATTCTAAGTAATTTTTTAAATATGTATTTTGCCACTTAAAAATAGAAGCAATATGTGCTAATCAGATCTAGTTAATCAGATTAAGAAAAGTTTATACTATCATTATTCAGTGGAATAGTTTCTTGAAAGGACATGAAAGTCTTTAAAATGACATCACTATAGTTTTGAGAAGGGAGCAGAGTTAGATGTAGTAGAGTAGGTAATAAAGCAAGGTTTAGGTTGGGTTGAAGAACTAGTTCTGACACAACATATTAACATTTAACTAAGTATAGTATTACTTTCTCTGGTTGTACTTTAGTTTTTCACCAATAAAATAGGTTGCAGTACGAATCATTTATTTCCCTTCCAGCTCTACAATTCAGTAATGTTATGAAACTGTATTTAGAATAATTATAGAAGTAATATGTTAGAAAAGCTGGAGAAATAAAGTTCCAGTCTCATCAGAAAGCACGTTTCCACATGTGCACAGGGGTAGTAGTCCACATGAAGTACAAAAGACAGTAACATATTGTTTATTTAAACGGGGAACAATTCAATAAATTCTGAGTGCATATTAAGTTCACTGTTAGCCATTATAGAAACCATAAAAATGGGTTAACTTAAAATGGAATAAAGTGTCCGATAGCACAGTGTGGATTAAAAGGTTCCTTTGAGAATAAAAATATTTGCACACTGCTTTAATTCCAAGTTCTCCAATAACATCACCAAGTCCTATGTACAATTATTCTCCGACCAAATATCTAGAAATATTACAGTGGAAAAGAATGAATAGTGACTTTAATTACACTATAATACACACACAGTTTTCAGAAACTGAGGAGACCCATCGGCTAAAATACAAATTTGCTGTCTTTAAAAAAAAGTATAAACTGTCAACATGAACCTGGAAGAATTTAGATATAAGTTAATATCTAAATACTTCACTTAAATTTTACTGAATGTTTATAGGCTTTTTGAAAAAAATGTACTATGAAAACCAATAGGAATGAATAAGTTAACTTCTGGTCATGGTGAATGACTGGCTGCACAAAATGCCAGAGATAAAGGGCATAAAGTAGTAGATTAGTACAAACCAGCAAACTACATAAAAACACTGGAAAGCATTCAAAAGCAGACATAAGGCCAAAGAGAGTTTAATTTTGAAAAATGAAAGTAAAATGGGTAAGAATTGAGAATTCATGGCTTACTGGTCCCAGGGCACTAATCAAGCTCCACAGCTACAGCTGCAGAAAATGCAGGAAAATAATACATCCACGCTGGCCAAGGTTCTAAAAATTGGAGTGCAGGGCTGAAAATTTAAAGGGGAAATCTTGGCAGCAAGACAACCTCAGAAGGCATGAGACCCAAATTCAGAGCATAACTACACAAATTTGTGGTTGATAGTAAAATTACACATGAGCAAGGGAGATTCACAAAACCTGGTGAATAAAAGGAAAAAAGGATTTTTGAATTTGTGATGCTATTAACTGAGTTAATTCATCACCCATTTGCACCTTGCATAGGAAGAAAGATGGACCTAGACAGGCTTGACTGCCAAAGTACGAGCCCAAAGTTAGCACAGTTACTATCAATTAGGAAGTAATCCTCAGAGGCAAAGAAATAATAGAAACAAAGCCTAAATCCTTGGGCTGACAAATTTTGCAGGCACAAGGGAGACCTATAGGTGTTCAGGCTAAATTAATAGAAAATACCAGCAATGGGAAGCTATAAGCTGTATACTGCACAGAGACAACATTTCAGTTTTAATTCAATCAAGTTAACTACCTACCAGATCAAAAAAACAAGGTCCTCAAAAGAATATAACAAAACTCAGAGTAACTTCAACATACAATCTATAATGTCCAATTCTCAACCAAAAAATTCTAGACATGCAAAAATTGGAAAATATTACCTATACTCATAAAAAATTCAGTCAATAAAAAAGTGGTTCTAGGTGGACTCAGATCCGAACTTAGCACAAAAGATAATTCAAAGAAGCTATTATAAATATATTTTAAAAATTTAAGGAAAACATGTTATTAGCGAGTGAACACAGAAAAAACCTCAAGAGGAAAATGGAAACTAAAAAACAAAAATGGAGAATCCAGATCTCCAAAATACAACTACTAAAACAAAACATTCACCAAATGAGCACAACAACAAACTGGAGACAGCAGAAGAATCAGTAACCTTGAAGCTGCATTCATAGAAATTTCCCTGCCCAAAGGTGAGAGAGAAGAAAGACTGAAGTAAAATGCTCATGACACTGTAGGACAGTATGAACTAATCCAACATAAGTATAATTGGAATCGTAGCAGGATGGGTGATAAAGGGAAATTAAAAAAAAAAAAAAAGATAGACATAATAGCCAGTAAGTTCCCAAATTTGATGGAAAATAGTACTAGACCCAAGCAATTCAGTAATACCTCAGTAGGACAAATGGAAGGAAAATTTATACTAGAAATAACACAGTTAAACTCCAGAAAGCCAAAGACAGAAAACAAATCTTGAAAGAAACCAGGGAAATTCCATAAACGGGAAAATGACTGATAGCCGAATTCTCTTCAGAAACTATGGGAGCCAAAGAAATTAAAACAATAGATTTAAAATACAAAAACCAAAAATTCTATTTCCATGAAGTCCCACCCTCAGTAATAAAAGTAAAATAAGGACATACTCAAAAAACAAAAGAATTTGTTGTCAGGTGACCTGAATAATAAGAAATACTAACAAATTCTTCAGTCTGAATGACACTAGATGGCAACTCAGATCTATAGAAGAGAAGGGTATGAGTAAATATATACATAATATGAATATGTAAAATGTCCCTATCTTCTCCTAGTTAAAAAACCCATATGATTATTTAAAGCAAAAGTTATACAACGATGTGAACTTTATGTCAATAATGATAATAATAACAATGTATTAACATTGGTTCATCAATTGTACACATATACCACATTAAAGTAAGTTGTTAACAGTAAAAGAAACTATGCAGAGTGACAAGGGATAGATGGGACTCTGTACTTTCTGTTCAATATTTGTGTAAACCTTAAATTGCTCTAAAAATAAAGTCTATAAAAACTTTAATTACTAACATAAGGTAATATATTAGTAATTATACCATAACCCTAATTTTTGAATACTTGGTGTAACAGCAAACCTAGCATTAAACAAAATCATTTTAAAAAACCCCACCTAACGTACTAAGTAATAATAAAAGATAATTTCCTTAAAAGACATACAGACATGCCATATACCAACACTTCAGTCAACAACAACAGACCACATATACTATGGTGGTCCCATAAGATTATAATAGAACTGAAAAATTTCTATTGCCTAGTGACATCACAGCACAATGCTTTGTCACATGTTTGTGGTGATGCTGGTGTAAACAAACCTACTGTCATATAAAAGTAGAGCACACACAATTCAGTAGTTAGCTATACTATCTAGGTTTGTATAAGAACACTCTATGATGTTTGGACAATTACAGAATTGCCTAATAATGCAATCCTCAGAACATACTCCTATCATTAAGTGGCATGTGACTGTATATAAAAAAACCTACAGCTAACATCATACTTAATAATGCAGGAGTAGATGCCTTCCCCCTGTGTGAAAACAAGGCAAGAATGTATATACTCCAATCACTTGTACTCAACACTGTATGGACAACTCTGGAATCTGCAATAAGGCAAGAAAAACAGTGAAATGCAAACACACTTCAATAAAAAACAGTAGCTCTGACCCAGGTGGCTCAGTTGGTTGGGCGTTGTCCCACAAAGCAAAAGGTCAGTATTTCGATTCCTGGTCAGGGCACATGCCTAAGTTACAGATTTGGTCCCCCTGTTTGGGGTGTGTAGGAGAGTCAACCAACTGATGTTTCTCTCTCACATCAATGTTTCTCTCCTTCTTTCTCCCTCCTTTCCCCTCTCTCTAAAATAAGTAAGTAAGTAAGTAAGTAAATAAATAAATAAATATTAAATGAAAATAGTAAAATGTTTGTATTCTCAGACATGATCCTGTATCTAGAAAATCCTAAGAAATTAAGAGAAAAACCACTTGAACTAATAAATGCATTTAGCAAATTTATAGGTTACAAGGTCAATATTAAAAATAAACTATATTTCTATATACTACTAAAAATTCAAAACTGAAATTAAGAAAATAATTTCACTAAGAGCTTTAAATATAATGACATTTTTAGCAACAAAAGTACAAGATCTATTCACTGAAAACTACCAAACACTAGTAAGAGAATATAAAGGAAAGGAAAGCAAATGGGGTTACATTCCATGTGTATAAATTGTTAGTCTCAATATTGTTAAGATGGAAATTTCTCCAAATTCATCTATATATTAACTGTAATTTGCATCAAAATCCAGGTAGGTATTCTGGAGAAAATGACAAGCTAATCCTAATTCTTATATGGAAATGCTAAGAATATAAAGTAGGCAACATAACTTTGAAAGAGCAAGGTAGAAGGAATTATAAAACTCAAATTCAAAAACTTGATATGAAGGTATATTAATCAAGACAGCCTGATATTGGTCTAAAGACAGACATATAAATCAATGCAGCAGAATATAAAGTTCAAAATAAACCCTTCCATTTATGACAAATTGATTTTAGACCCAGGTGCCACTATGGCATTACATGCAGGAAAGGATAGCCCCTATGGCTGTCTACCCCATGTTGAAAGAATAATCTTTCCTCAATAAAACTTCTGGAAGAAAATAAAGGAGAAAAGCTTGGGCTAGGCAAAGATTTCCTAGATATGACACTAAAAGCATAATCTATAAAAAATTTGATAAATTGGACCATAAAAATAAAAAAACTTCTGCTCTTGAAAAGATATCATAAGAAAATAAAAAGATATGCCACTGACTGGGAGAAAACATTTGCAAATTTGATTTAAGATATAAGAGGACTGACCACACAAAAACACACCCATACTTAGTCTTCAAAGAGATGCAGATTTAGAATCACAATAAGACACCAAAACAAATCTACTAGAATGGCTATCATCATAAAAACTGATGATCTCAAGTGTTACTGAGGAAGAAAAATTGTTTCCTACTTTCCTGGTGGGAAGGTAAAATGGTACAGCCACATTGGAAGAGTTCAGCAATATCTTAAAAAGTTAAACATGAATTTATCATATGACTCACCAATTCTACTCCTAGATGTTACCATAAGAGAAAACATATGTCTGTATAAGGACTTGCACATAAATGTTACAGAAGCATTAATCATAACAGTCCTAGATTGGAAAAAAATCTAGGACTATTAAATAGATAAATAAAATAGGATATATTTATACAATAGAATATTATTAAACAATAAAAAGTAACCAACCATTGGTACTTTCTACAACATCAAGGAACCTCAAAAATATTAAGTCAAATGGTTCAAACACAAAAGACCACATAATATATGATATAACTGCTTTATCTGATTTCCAATATACTTAAAGTATAAAATTTCATAAACAATGCAATTCTTATTCCTTTTTTCTACAAATGCATGTCTTTTTTCAAAAATCCTCATTGGAAGACATGTTTATTTTAGAAAGAGAGGAAGAGAGAGGGAGACAAAAAAAGAGAGAATCATCGATGTGAGAGAGAAACATCAATTGGTTGCCTCCACAAGCACCCCAAAAAGGGATGGAACCTACAACCTTTTACCGTACAGGACAAGCTCCAACCAAGTGAACCACCCAGCCAGGGCATTCAATACATGTCTTCTTAATATCAAACACTAATTGCAAAAGGAGTCTCATAAACTGAAGATTCACATATAGATTCTTTTTTAAAAAGATTTTATTTATTTCTTTTAGAGAGAGGGGAAGGGAGGGAGAGAGGGAGAGAAATATCAATGTGTGGTTGCCTCTCATGCGCCTCCTACTGGGGACCTGGCCTGCAATCCAGGTATGTGTCCTTAACTGGGAATTGAACCAGTGACCCTTTGGTTCACAGGCCAGTACTCAATCCACTGAACCACACCAGCCAGGGTAGATTCATAAGTAACATATAAAATGTTAAATTAATATTCTAATCTATCCTATATTTAAATAGATAAAAGATTACTCAAATCATTCTGTAATACTTGATTCAGTTTAGCCCTAGATTTTATCACAGAACCAGGAAATATCAAATACCCAATGAAACTTAAAAATAAAATTTACTATTAATTAACAAGTATTTATATACTGATATATATCATATCGATGATATGCCAGGCAATTGGTTGGGCATTGGAGATACAATGATAAGTAAAAAGAGATAGTTTGTACCTTACAGGTGGCTTCCTAATCCTAATGAACAAACATAAACCAGTTTCCCTACCGAAGTCCTCATATAATGACCTACTTAGCAGCAAGATTTATGAACTATTTCTCAATGAAAACATATTGGTCCAATTTATAAAAAAGAGTTGAGTTAAAGTTTCAAACTAAGTTTCCTTTGAGGACTTGGATTGAAGGACAGAAAATACCACAATTAAGTGAACAGAGCAGGAGATGGAAGTTTAAAATTCTTTATTCTTGAAAATGTACAATGAAAGAAGACATTAATCATAAAACCATTTCCACGGACTTGTGGCTTTGTAATGTTACTTCGAACACATTTTCCTTTTAAAATATGTAAAATGAATTCAGCACTTAGAAACATAAAAATGCTTTTAAGCAATTAGTCAAAGAGCACGAACTAGAATACCTTCATTCTTAAGGCTATGTTGACTACCTTATTTGAATCAGATGATTACAACTGTTGCCTTTTAAATCATTACAGTCTGGCTTCACCTCACCTCACTCCATTCCAGTGATCATGAATATCTTTCAGAAATCCCTACAATATATTATAGTCTATTCATACTGTTATATTTGAGAGAATATAACATTCTCTCAAATCCCCTTTTCTCCCTCTGACTCTGACTCCATCTTACAGTTTTTGCTCATGTCTCATTTTACATCTTTCCTGGGGTTCCCTGGAATAGGTTACGGCTCCTTGGACTGTAATCTGAATGCACCAGGAGGTCCCCTTTCTTAGAATTCCTAACATTTCTAATTATAAGTGTAATGTCTGATTCACCAATATGTTTGCAAATATATTCCCAGAGCCTAGGAAATTCTCTGGCACCTAGTTTGGAACTCAATAAATATTTACTGAATAAATGACATTGAGGTAAAACATGAATAAACATACTCATTATTTCTTGCCTCACATATTACAATGTAGCAAAAAAATCTCTTCTCTAATTAAAGAGCAGGTAATAGTCATTTTGTCTGCCCTGATTCCTGTGAAATTTCCTGTTATTTTTGTTTTCCCTGAGAACTGAATGAAGACGTAAGTCCAGCACTGCAGAAAAGAATGTGTCTTGAATGATTGACCCAAAATATCCAGCTAATAATTCTCTAGGTGAACTGGGCATTTTAAGTAGAATCTGGCAGTAGTTCACTTATGTCTGTGTCAAAAATGTTCATGTTTTGAGAAAAAGTAACCTTTCTTAAATTCCATTTTTTTTGTCTTTGAAAGACTGAATATCTTCACCACTACTAATTAATTTGTGACATTTTAAAAAAGAAAAATCTCTTCTCTAGTGTACATATATATTTATTTTATACTTCTCATCACTGAATAAGTAGAAACCTACTGGTGTTTCTGAAGTAGTTCTGAGATTTAATTTCCTCATATGTTATCCTTTTTATCTTTTTAAGAAAAATATCACTTGATTTGGAATAAATCTGATTCCTACAAAGACTTGCAAAGCCTAATTTATAGATGGACAGCAAAAATACAGTAAAAGATATCAACTTGAAGGAAATAAAGACAAATAAAACAAAAATAACACAAAATACTATCAAATATTTTATGTAGTCTAATCAAGAGCAATCTTCAGATATCAACTAACTAAACTAACCATAATGTAAAAAAAAAATCTAAATGTTGTTTTCTTTTGAATTCTAGTTTTGGTTTTGTGAACAAAAGGTCAAAAGTAATAACTGAGATAATTTCTTATAAGATTATCTTTCTGACCAGCCTCATGTCCCTGAATATAATATTAAATTCAGTCATAAAACATTGTGTGGACTTTATGACTATAAGTAGACTCTATTCTACTTCCAAAAGCACATTTCCATTTAGCTAGATGAGTCAATGAATCAATTTAATATTATTTGGAATATAAGAGTTTGATAACCCAATGGGTACAGAAACTATAATTATTAACCAAAATAATTCTAAACCATATTACAAGCTTCCATGTTTTTATCAAAAGAAATTTCAGGATGAGTAGATTTCCAAATTAAACTATTAAAATTTAATTCCAAAAATCAAAACTAACTTTTCTTTAGATTCACAAAAATTGTCTTACTATTTATCCTTTTCAATTTTGGTCATATTTTTATGAGAACAGAGTAACAGGCTTAAATTGGACTATCACTAGAGAGTAAGACATCACAACCTCTTCTTAATTGTGCTCTGTGCCCTTCCCCCATTCCTTAACACCTCAGAAAACATGAACTTTTTTCCTCCTCTCATCATGTCTTTATTTGGAATATAGCACACACTCATCAATGTTGGCTAATGCACTGAAGCTCACCCACAGCCACTTGGTCACTAACGAACATGCAGAGATCAATGGACTCAATCAATCTTTCCCAGCCCATCATCACATAGGTTTTATTTTATTTTTCTGGTTGAAGTATCTATCTTCCCTATCTACCTTATCTATCTATCTATCTACCTATCTATCTATTCTTCCTCTAATAAGACAAAATCTGAAAATATAAACAAAGGAATACAAATCACCCTTATTTTATCCTTGACTTACCACCCATTTAAACAAAAAATGGTGACTCAAACTGAAACATACCATTCAAAACAATCAGCAGGGCTTCCCTCACAGTCACCTCAAAAATAGTTTACTAAGTTGAAAATACAAAAAAATTTAAGAACAACTGTATAAAAGTAGGAGCTATCTTATATATAGCTTTCAAAAAGCAAAAATACAATTTTCAAATCTATGCAGGGCCCATGGTCAAGAGATGCAGTTCGCCATACTTTGTCAAAATTAACCAGTAACTTAGCAGTATAGCCTACTACACTACGCACCGAGGCTATGTGGTACGGCCCATTGTTCCTAGGCTACAAGCCTATACAGTATGTTACTGTACTAAATATTACAGGCAATTGTAACTCATTGAGTTATAATATTATGATGGCTACATCACTAGGCAATAATAATTTTTCAGTTTTATTAGATCTTATGTGACCACCACTATACATGAGCTCTGTTGTTGACCAAAATGTTGTTATCCAGCGCACAATTATATTTCAACCAATTTCTAGCCCTATCGTTGCTGATTAATAACCCAAAGTGGAAGTATAGGGAATCTACTTCACTTATTTTTTACATAGGATTATAAAATAGAATCATATTTCTCTTAAACATTATGACAAAAGCTTGCTAACAGGGTGGCACATATTTCACTGGTTCATATCCCTATTATGTGATTCAAGGTCTGGGGATCCTTAGGCCATAATTTAACCACAGGTAAATAGGAACATGGAAATTCTAAAAAAGAAAAGGATCAGAGATTCACAGATAGAGCAATTCAACTTAATACATCTCGAATACCTGTTACTGACTGCTTTTCAAGGTCCCAAAGAATACCCTGAATAAGTTACTCTGTGTTTTGGCATCCACATCAAAATGGCAGTATTATTTATCTCATATAGTTACAAACATCAAATAAGGTGATATGTAAAAATACTGTAACAGGGTAAACACCCAACAAATATCTGTTAATTCTAATATTTTTATTAACATAACCAATGTGCTTCCTTTATTTGATAACAGAATATTTCATGTTTCCAAAATTTAATTCCTACATCAGCAAAACACCTCCAATATTTACTCATTAATGTAGGTGGTAAATTTCATAACTGTGGGTGCTGAAATTCTGGAATAAATTATTCACTGTCTAATTCAAAAATATTAATTAATGTTAGAATGTAATTACATCTCTTAATTCTTCTCTTGCTCGTTTTCAACTCTCTCTATGGTTCCACTTTCTAAGAAGTTTACTTTCCTGAGGCAACACAGAAGTCCAGCAGGACTTCCACCCAAGATGGAGGCGTAGGCGGACACACTGTGCCTCCTCTCAAAACCAAAATTAAGGACAAAAAATATTTAGAAACAAGAAAACACCGGAACTGATAGAAAATTGAACTGTACGGAAGTCCAACAACCATTCATCCAGACCAGTAAAAGGGGCAGAGTCGTGACAGGAGAAAGTGGAGGTGTGCGGACCTGGGAACGCAGGCAGCAGCGGCTGACAGTTCCCAGGTGCACAGGCGGCGGCTGGCAGTCCCCGGGCCCAAAGGCAGCAGCTGGCAGACCCTGGGCCCAGGGTGATAACTGTGCAAACCCAGTGAGGCCGCACAAGGCGGCTGGCTGACCAGGTGGTCCCACATTCGCATGCAGACAATCCAGGTGAAGGGGAAGCAGCGGAAGGGACCAGAGTCCAGAATAGAGTGGAGCAGGCGCCGTTGTTCCCTCTCAGACCCCACCCCCACAAACAGTGTCACAACCCAGCGACTGGGCTGCCCCACCCTGAGGAACACCTAAGGCTCCACCCCTCACTACGTAACAGCCACGACCAGACTAAAACCAAAACAAAACAAAAAAAACACCAAAAATGGCTCAACCCGGAGAACAAATAAAAGCTCCAGAGCCAATTCCTCTAAGCCGTGAAGAAATAGCCAACCTATCAGATGCACAGTTCAAAGCACTGGTCATCAGGATGCTCACAGAATTGGTTGATTTTGCTCACAAATTAGATGAAAAAATGCAGGCTACAATACGTGAAATGAAGGAAGACGCATGGGGAACCAATAGAGATGGGAGGAAAACTGGGACTCAAATCAATGGAGTGGACCAGAAGGAAGAAACTAACAACCAAACAGAAAATGAGGAAGAAACAAGAATTCAAAAAAATGAGGAGAGGCTTAGGAACCTCCAGGACATCGTTAAATGTCCCAACATCCGAATTATAGGGGTCCCAGAAAGGGAAGAAGAAAAGCAACAAGTGGAAAACTTCTTTGAACAAATAATAAAGGAAAACTTCCCCAATCTGGCAAAGGAAATAGACTACCAGGAAGTCCAGGAAGCTCAAAGAGTCCCAAAGAAGTTGGACCCAAGGAGGAACACACCAAGGCACATTGTAATTACATTAGCCAAGATTCAAATGAAGCAGAGAATTCTAGAAGCAGCAAGGGATAAGGGGACAGTCACCTACAAAGGAGTTCCCATCAAACTGTCAGCTGATTTCTCAAAAGAGACCTTACAGGCAAGAAGGAGCTGGAAAGAAATATTTGAAGTCTTGAAAGGCAGGGACCTACATCCAAAATTGCTCTATCCAGCAAAGCTGTCATTTAGAATGGAAGGGAAGATAAAGTGCTTCTCAGATAAGGTCAAGTTCAAGGAGTTCATCATCACCACGCCCTTATTATATGAAATGTTAAAGGGACTTACCTAAGAAAAAGAAGATAAAAATAGGACAGTGAAAAGACAGCAAACTCACAGGTATTAACAACCACACCTAAAACAAAAGCAAACTAAGCAAACAGCTAGAACAGGAACAGAACCAAAGAAATGAAGATCATATGGAGGGTTAGCAACAGGGCAGTGGGAGGAGGAGAGACGGGGAAAAGGTACAGAGAATAAGTAGCATAGACGGTGGGTAGAAAATAGATGGGAAGGCAAGAATAGTGTGGGAAATGTAGAAGCTAAAGAACTTATGACACATGGACATGAACTAAAGGGGGGGAATGTGGGTAGGAGAGGGTGTGCAGGGTGGAGGGGAATGATGGGGAAGAAATGGGACAACTGTAATAGCATAATCAATAAAATATATTTAAAAAAAAAAAAAGAAGAAGAAGAAGTCCAGGAAGCAAGAGCTAAAACTAAAGACCAAGTCTGACTCCATCAGAGTTCTGGCCAAGATGAAGGCGTAGGTAAATACAGTTCACCTCCATGCACAACCAAAAGAAGTTTGACAACAATCAGAAACAACTACTAGACAACTAAAGATAACAACTGCCAGAAAACAGAACTGCATGGAAGTCCAACAACTAAGGAGTTAAAGAAGAAGCATTCACCCAAACTGGCAGGAGGGACGGAGAGGGGCCGCCAGGGTAGAGAGGACGAGCTGTGAGGTGGCACTGGGTGGATCCCACATTCAGGAGCACATAAAAACTGGAAGGAACGATTGAGGAATGAGCAATCCTAGCCCAGGGCAGACCATAAAAACCAGGGTTCCAGCACTGGGAAAATAAAGCCTCAAAACCTCTAGCTATAAAATCCAAGATTACTCTATCCAGCAAAGATAGCATTTAGAATGGAAGGCCAGAAAAGGTGCTTCCCAGATAAGGTCAAATTAAAGGAGTTCATCATCACCAAGCCATTAATTATTACATGAAATGTTAAAGGAACTTAACCAAAAAGAAGATCAAAACTATGAACAGTAAAATGACAACAAACTCACAATTATCACTAACTGAACCTAAAAAAGAAAACAAACAAAAACTAAGTAAACAACTAGAACAGGAACAGAATCACACAAATGGAAATCACATGGAGGATTATCATGGGGTGGTGTAGCGGGGGGAATGGGGAGGAAAAGGTACAGGGAATAAGAAGTATAATTGGTAGGTACGAAATAGACAGGGGATGTTAAGAACAGTATAGGAAATGAAGAAATCAAAGAACTTACATACATGACCCATGGACATGAACTAAGTGGGGGGACTGCTAAAGGGAATGTGGGTACAGAGCAAAGGGGAGAAAAATGGGACAGCTGTAATAGCATAATCAATAAAATATACTAAAAAAATAAAGATGAAGTCTGACTATCATAAAGCCCATTTCAAATAGAATATTCACAAACACTCATAACAATCATTGTTTAGTCTACTCTATAAACTGTATTATTATTTTCTGTATGATAAAATCTTATTTCTACAGAATGAGTTAAGGTTATATACTTCCATAAAAGCAGGCATTTTCTGAATATTAAAATTTAAATTCAATCCAAAATTTGTTTTAAAATACTCTATGAAAAGAGATGCATGTAAAATATGAGAAATTCCTTCTTTCCTCCTTTAATAATGAATTCAGGTATATAAATAATAAAACCATGTGAAGGATCATTCATCTAGTGACACTGCATTTGCATTAAAATATTAATTCATGTAAAAATACCAGTATCATGAAAAGGCCACAAATTTTCTAGACTGTAAAATTAAAGTAAGACTGAATAAACACACATGGTATCTTTACTACTCCAGAGGTATATGCTGTATATCAAGAAGATGAGATGACAAATGTTTACTCAATGTAAAAAGACTTCCAAGGAGGTAACAAATATATTAGTCCTTAACCTTCTTTGGTTACAGACTAGATAGTATTCATAAATGCTACAGACATCAGGAAAAAACATATAGATGCACACACATACAAAATGTAGCAAACAATTTCAGGAGCTTCAGAGGCCTTCTAAAGACAGAACCCATACAGGTTAAGAATTCTTACATAGACCCTTAATATTCAGTGAGTATTTTCACTGTGATAACAGGTCCAGGGCCTGTGATAATCTGTTCTTTTGCTGAGGCCCACGTCTGAATCACACTGAAATAAAGCTGAAAGACTGATGTGAACTAGCAGGTTACCAGCTAGCGAGCGAGCCTGGCGTTCACATCGCAATTTGACTTTGACATCTTTACAACTCATCATTAATTGAATAATTATCAAGAATGCTTCAGTGGTAATCATTATTATATTCAGGTCTTTGACCTTCTCATAACAAAAAAGGTATACTGCTTTCATAGACTAAGGCTTCCTAGCAAGTTATGTTACAATTCTCTACAAGAAAGGTGGCTTACAAAAGATAACAAACCAATAAAAGAAGCAAAGCATATTATCTCCATAAACAGTCATTTATTAACATATTTATTGAATCCCCATTTTATAGAAGTTACTTCCTAGCCATTGTGTAGTTCACAGATTAAAAGGCAGAAGATACAGACCTAGTCTTCTGAAAACACTCGATATTATGCACCATTTATTTCTGAAAATACTGACTACAAAGAACCACACAACCAAAGTTTTATTACAGTAACCCTAAAAAAGTAGTTATGTGCCAGATATATTCATAATATTCTTCAATTGTTCTCACCTGGGTTTGCTGATAGATTTCAAAATCTGTCCTAACTTATATACCATTCTCATATTAAAACAAACCACTAGAAATCCAGTTAGTTTTCTTAAAAATAAAGATGATCGGGGTCATAAAATGTGATGAATTCATGATCTAATTTTAACAAAATGCAAGAGTAATTTCTTAAAATAGGATATAGGTGGCAATTTTTTTTTTTGCACGAGAACTTCTATTAGGCCTATCACCCTGGCCTACCATGTACACTCTCCTTTAACCTCTGCCCTGCCCCACACCAACACCCCTTCCCCAGCACCGCCTGTCTTTGAAACCACATTTCTCATCTTCAACCCCCTTAAAAGTTCCACTTTGTGAAAAGTCCCAGCCCAGTCAATCAGAGTCACTAGTGGCTTAGATATGTGGGCACATTTACTCCTACTCCTCAGAAGACAGAAGTATATTCTGTTAATTAATAGAACTAATTATTCCATTCTCTGCTCAAAGAACTTATTAATACATCATTTATTTGGCTCAACCTAATGTTAGTTTGTTGCTCCTTTGTTTAGTTCTTTTTTTGAAATTGTTTATGCTATTACAGTTGTTCCACCTTTTTCTCACCTTTTCCACCTGAACCCAGCCCCAGTGTCTCCCCTTCCTCCCTCAGTCAATCCCCATATCATTGTCCATGTCCATGGATCATGCATAAATATTCTCTGGTTGATCCCTTTCCCATCTTCCATCCGGTCCCCCCAGCAGCCCCCACCCCCCAGCAGTCAGTCTGTTCCATACATCTATGCTTCTGTTAGTATTTTGTTTGTTAGTTTATTGTGTTCATTAGATTCCACATATAAGTGAGATCATTTGGAATTTGTCTTTCACTGAGAGATTGTCATGTTGTAATACCTTTAAACATAAATGTATCTTTAAGATACAAAACATCAGATCTCCCTAAAAATTCTTCATGTCCTCTACCAGTGCTGCCCCTTCAAGGCTAAACACTACCCTGACATCTAACAACAAAGATTTAAACTTTGTATAAGTAAGATCATCAATATGTGTCTTTTGACTCTAGCTTCTTTCACTCAACATTATATTTATGTGATTCATCCATAGTATTAAATATAGCTGTAGTTCTTATATTCTCCTTGCTGTATTTCATTTATGACAATGCTACAATTTATTTATCCATTCTACTAGTCATGGGCACTTGAATATTTCTATATTGGGACTATCATAATAGAAATGCTCTGCACATTATTGTTCATATCTTCTGTTGAAAAAAAAATCTGCATTTCAGTTAGGTATATACCTAGAGGTAGAATTTTTGGGTTATATGGTATATGTATGTTCGATTTTAGTAGATACTGACAGTCTTCCAAAGTGGATCACTAAAGCCTAATTTTTGCATTTAATCATTCATTCCCTAGTTTTTAAAAAATGTGTCAGGGTACTATGGTTGACACTGGTGAAAATGATCAGCTCAGAGACCCTTTATAGGCACAGCACTCATGCCTTCCTACTTTCATTTTCCTGACATTTAAGGTGTACCAGGCATCGTTCTATACTTGCAGATCATCAGATTAGAAAGACAAAATCCTCACCCGAGATGGAATTCACAGTGTTGTAGAGAAATAAAAAACACTGAGAATAGGAAGCAAATATCATATAACTGAAAATACCAAGAAAACAAAGTAAAAATAAAATAAATGCTAAAAATATGTCTAAACCAAATTAAAAGTCCTCAAAGTTTCTTAATATCTTTGATGTGAAGTTGAAAGAAATTGGTTTAATAACTTAGTTTCTTAAAAGAAGCTTTCTTGACCTTATTTTTTCATTATTTTATATTTTTCCAAGGTATGAAATAGAAAGGAACACATAACATATACATACATATGTATATATGTAGTTACACATATATGCAAGTGTGTATGTACGTATATAATGTGTGTATACTTTTTAATAAATCATATAACTATATATATATGAAGATATACACACACTTTTTTCCAACAAATCATGGAACTGAAAGGAAGACTAGAAAAATTACCTAATGAAACAGAATGCTGCAATCTTTCCCCCCAGGAAAGGAATGATTACTGCACTGCCTTTTGATGCCAGCAAAAATTCAGTTACGCCAGATGCTACTATAGGTAGTGTGGCTAATTAAGATTTAATGTACTTTTCTGCTTCAACAATTAAATGGGAGGGACTGCAGGGAACTGTTCTATATTGCTAGGAAAATCATATAACAGTCAGTAAAATGAAAAATAAATTTCAATGAAAATTTATGTTTTCTTTCATTAATTTGAGGAATGTTTTCACTTATGTATAAGTACAATTACTCTAAATCCACCCTTTCATTTGGAATTTAAAATTTATGTTGTAGATTTTAGCACATTCAGAGTAAGAAGGTTTGGGACACACAAAATGTATGTCCATCTAGGAAAACAATGTTTAATTTGGAATGAAAAGCAGAGCTGTGGAGCTTGGCAACCACTTCACTACGGCCTGATTTAGCAGCATCTAACAGAGACGGCAAGTGTTGTCATGTACCTTTTACTGAATTCACAGAACAAACAGAAGGCTTACTATGGGAGGTGGCGAGCGATCAGTCTATATCCTCTAGTTACTCTTCTAGTGAAACAGCATGTGTTGTCTAAAATTGCTAAGGGAACCTGGGAGCTTGTAAGGAAAATCGAGTTTTAGGTGAATGTCTTCTTTAATATCCTATACTACAAACTTCATAGTAAATAAAAAGTTTACATGCAGACATCCATCATAAGCAAAATGAAATATTAACATTAAAATGGAATACAATGATATTAAACTTTGCAATTTAATTATGGTGCTGAATTCTTATTAAACATATAAGTAGATTCCTCGCATGATATTTTTGTTTGCACAGTAGAATTAATTTTAACATATTCTGTAAATTCAAATGAATAAAAGAGAAGACAGATTTGTGCTCCACTCTCCCTTCTGCCTATAGTGTAAGGAAAGAGGGCTACATTATTAGATATTTTCTCCTCAAAAATGGCAAGTATTCTGAATATTCAGCACAATCCAGAACCAGATCCAAAAGGGAAATTAATAAAGAAGCTTCTGAGAAGAGGGGTTGGGCAGGAGAGAAAAACACCTAAATGAATATGATATCAGAAATAATAACTTAAATCTTGTTGTAACATTTCCCTCTATGAGCCATTTATATTATTTTTCAGAAAAGTGGAATTTAGTGCAGTAGAATGAGAATTTGATTGAGAGTGCAAATATTTATTAGGTTCTAGTCTCCTCACTATCATTTACAACTGTGTAACTTTGGGTACATTAAAAAAAATTAAAAAACAACAACAACAAAAAAAACTTCCTAGCATCTGCTTTATAAACTTAAAAAAAAAAAAAAAAAAAAGCAAAGAACAACTCCATATTTTCTTCATTTAATGCTGCTGTGTAGTCAGGGTGCCAGTTTATGGAATTACAATGATTTCCACAGCAACCAACTGATATCAGTACAGTATTTGGAACTCTTCTTTGTATCAGTCAAAGGCAAGAGATCAGCTTCTAAAGATGAACATCTACTAAAAGCACCCATCTGGATATACAGCAAGGAGAAAACCAAAACGTACTTAATAATTAAACTGCTCCTTCTAGGTTTCTCTTCTCTCTCCAGCTGTGACTAATATTAAATCTTTCTCTTTAAGGGTAACAAAGGATATTTCTGAGGATAACTTTTGATTAGTTTAAAAACTAATCAAAACTGTGTGCAATGTGTATATACGCAGTAAAAAATTATCAAAATAACCGATATGTGAGATAAATGGAGAGGAGAGGGAGAGGAGAATTTTTTGTCTGTTTACTATAAACACATTTCCTCATATTGAGTCAATCAGCCCACCAATGTAAACGGCCGCAAATTGTAACAGGATTTTAAAGTGACAGATAGCTGGGACGTGCTTAAATCATATCCGGGTCCATATGACTTCCAAAGTCCACACTATCACTTTACTACATTGCCAACCTTTAAAATACCTACTTTCCTTTCCACAGCCCAAATCCCCAGTACATCAATACAGGTGATCCAGACTACATATTAGAAGAAACCATTCTGATCTAACATAGACTGGATATAAATAGCTAAATACTACCAGCAGTAGTAGGATTACTACTTTTAAAAAGGAGGCAAATTAACTGAATTCAAGAATAGCATATTTGGTAGTAAAACAAAAGTAAGCAGAACAGCTGAAGAAAAGTAGATCAACCCTACTGAAGGAGACATCTATACTTGTCTGACATCTTTTCTTTTTTGGAAATATCTCTACCCCATTCACTGTGATTCTGATATAGCTATCCATCATATAGTCTTCCTTCTCTAACCCCTGGTGGCCATGAGAACCAAGCAAAGCCAATATTCCCTCCCCAGCACCCTGGAGATTTTTAATTCATCAGGAAAAACAACAATCACACTTACCTGAAATCTGGTACTATAAGAATGATATACAGCCCTAGCTGGTGTGGCTCAGTGGCTTGACTGATGGCCTGTGAACTGAAGGGTCACCAGTTCAATTCTAAGTTAGGGCACATGCCTGGGTTGTAGGCCAGGTCCCCAGTTGGGCACGTGTGAGCGGCAACAGATATCTCTCATATACTGATGTTTCTCTCCCTCTCTTTCTCCCTCCCTTCTCCCCTCTACGAAAGTAAATAAATAACATCTTAAAAAAATAATAAAAGAATGGTATACCTCTGGACACGTGGGCTGTGTGTGAATAAACCCAACACAGAGGAAAGCAAAATTGGGAAGGATGCAGAGGCAATGCTTGTGGTGTTATTGCTTGAACCCGTGGATCCTGCCATGAGTGAAGCCAGAGATTCACCTCTCGTTTCATCATAGCTCTTTGACCAGGCAGTAGTGACTAAGTTAATTTGTGTTACATCTCTGACACCAGAACCCAGAAGAATCCTGACTAACACAGGTTTCAGAGTTTGCTCTTGAGGTCACCTTCTCTCAGGGGTGCTTCCATTAGTTTTTTTTCCTCATCCACTTCAGCACCCAAGAATACAATAAGAAAGAAACAAAATGAAAATCAGTTTCAATTTCAAATCAAGGATGATTAGTGAACAGTAAATATAGGGATACAGAATGAAGTTGTGGCAGTTAAAGGCAGTATAGGTAAATACATTCTCCTACTTAAAATATCTGTACACAAAAATCTGGAAATACTATTTGCACCTATAAAGTCATATTTTCAGACACTGTGTCTGATAAAAAAACACAATGTTACAATGTCAAAACTGTAGAAAGTTATATAATAAGGCAACAACCGAGTATAAAATGTAGGAAAGTGCTTATTACAAATCAGATGTATATAAGTATTTATTTTTTAATTTTTATTTTAATTGTTGATCTTGTACAGTTTTCTGTCTTTTATTCTCACCCGAACCCACCACCCCAGCCCTCCCCACCTCCCTCCCATTTCCACCCCCCCATAGTTTTTGTCCATGTGTCCTTTATACTTGTTCCTGTAAATCCTTCCCCTTTTCCCCTGAAATTCCCTCCCCTCTCCCCTCTGGTGACTTTCAGCCTGTTCTCAATTTCCATGTCTTTGGTTATATTATGCTTGTTTGTTTGTTTTGTTGATTAGCTTCCTGTTAAAGGTGAGATCATATGGTATTCGTCTTTCACCGCCTGGCTTATTTCACTTAGCATGATGCTCTCAAGTTCCATCCATGCTGTTGCAAAGGGTATGAGCTCCTTCTTTCTTTCTGCTGCATAGAATTCCATTGTGTAAATGACTTACACAACTCCACTCTAAGAAGACAAGCAACCCAATTAAAAAATGGGCAAAGGACTTGGGCAGACACCTCTCCAAGGAGGACATACAGAGGATCCAGAGACACATGAAAAGATGCTCGATATCACTAGCTATCAGAGAGATGCAAATTAAAACCACAATGAGATACCACTTGACACCAGTTAGAATGGCCCTCATAAACAAAGCAACAAACAGCAAGTGTTGGAGAGGTTGTGGAGAAAAGGGGACACTAGTGCACTGCTGGTGGGAGTGCAGACTGGTACAACCACTATGGAAAACAGTATGGAATTTTCTAAGAAAACTAAAAATGGATCTACCTTTTGACCCAGCAATTCCACTGCTAGGACTATATCCTAAGAACCCTGAAATACCAATCCAAAAGAACCTATGCACCCCTATGTTTATAGCAGCACAATTTACAATAGCCAAGTGTTGGAAGCAACCCAGATGCCCATCAGTAAATGAATGGATCAAAAAACTGTGGTACATTTACACAATGGAATTCTATGCAGCAGAAAGATGTATATAATAAGTATTTAAATTATGATTGCTTGACTTTTTAAACACATTTTACATGGCTTAGGTATTCTTTTTAAGTTTTTGTTTCCCAAGTTGTATTTTATAGATTTAAATCATATAGAAGGTAAAAATACACTTATCTGAAATTCAATAAAATTAAAAATTTGAATTTTCTTATTCTTCTCTTTTTGGAATAGTACTTCACCCTCAAGTATTAGTTGCTTTACCTTTTAATATTTCAGGTACAAAAGTTACATATAATTTAGATATATTTTGTTTGGAAGATCTGTCCATTTTTGCCAGTGGGGTATTAAAATCCCCTACTGTAATTATGTGGCTGTCAATATCTTTCTTGAAGTCCTCCAAGATTTTTCTTTATGTATTTGGGTTCTCCTATGTTGGGTGCATCTATAAATAAAAAGTTAATATTAAAAATGTGGTAGCAGTATAGCATGATGCCAACTCAAGATGATTTAGCATTTCCATTTTAAAGAAACTAGAACTCTTGACTGCCAATGACAGAAAACCTAACCCAAACTGGCATATACAAAATGGTAATGTACTGGCTCATAGGATTAAAAGTATAAGAGTAGGGCTAGCTTCTGACATGGCTAGATTTTAGCCTCAAAATATATCATCAGGACTCAGTTTCTCTCTCTCCACCCTCCTCTCAATTCTATTTCCTGATATGTTGGTCTCCTTTTCAAACTCCATGTGATATGAGAAGCTGTGGTACTTGAAACTGCTGTAGCCATCTTTCAAAGTATACTAATACATAGTTGCCCAATCTGAACCAATCCAGGTGCATAAGGAGACTGTACAGATTGCTTAGTTACAGGTAGCATACACCATCTCCGAGCTGGTGGGTATGACCTTACTCCCGGAGCAGGGGATGGATTCTTCAAAGGAAAATAAAGGGATGCTTTTCAGCATATCAGAAAGACATGCCTGGTACAACTTACATTCTTTCATAATAAAGATTATGTTGAACCAACAACATCTAAAAAACTGTTTTTTTAAGTTTGCTGGAAATTGTAAACAATTTCTTGAAAACAGCATTCTTCACTAGATTTTTATTATTGTTTCTTTCTGGTACCACTACTTAAATAATTAAAACTTGTATTTTCCCCCTTTCAAGTTCCTTTTATAATGTTAACTAAAATTGAGGGTTTTGACAGCTGTAGCTATCAAAAATTAGCATATATTTTCAAATAGCTAGAAATTAGTATCATTTTTTTGACCAAGAATAATTGTACTAATCAGAGTTCTTGGTTGCAAAGAGCAAAAACAATTTCTGTTAAGTAGAAAAGAACTCGAGGAGCACACAAAAATGATGAAACTGAAGAAACGACTTGGGAAACAAGCTAGAACTAAAGACCAGGAAGCCAGAAGTGCAACCAAAGGCACACTGGAGGAAACCTCAGCTTAGGAAGCCTTTGCAGAGAGTGCCAGCCCCACCGCCGCTGCGGGCACCAGAGCCTCCTCTGCATGCTGCCGCAGCAGCTGGACAGATGAATTCTTAACTATCCCCCATTTCTTTTCATCATTTTTTTTTTTTAGATGTGAAGCTTCAAGCAGAGATTTCTAACCAGTTGAGCATAAGTCATGTGCCCAAAACTCTAGCCATATCTGCCCATTTTGGCTCTCACAGTGAAAGTGGGGCCTCAAGCACTTAGAATAAATCCTAACATATAATTTATTAATACGTATAATTTATTATTCTCGTAAAAGCATGGTTTAAGTAATTATGTGGAAAATATGTTTATGCTATGATACTATAATGATGATAGCATCATCTTCATTAAAAAAACACACACACAGCAAAGATATTTCCAACATCACATAATTATTGGTAGAAAATAGGCAAAAACTAATTACTCTAAATCAACTCTTAGTTGTAATTCCAGCAGACAGAATTTCTTAAAAATAAACTCCATTCCCTCTCCTCCAAATGTATCCTGACTGTATACTTTAAGTCAAGTGGGTTTAATAAGGCAATAAAAAAATCCTGGGAGGCAATCCAAGTTTGATATTATGGGGTAGATTATGGCAGGTCATGAACAAGTTACTTCTTTCACCATGAGCAGTTATTAGCTAAGTAAATTCATTCACTTACTGCAAAGTATATACCAACATTCAACTTGGTTAGTTTCCATTATAGCTATTGGAAACTAACAGAGTCAATCTTCCATTGTGAACTAGCAGAATGATGTGTTAGCTCACTCCTAAAGACGCCTCCAAACAATGGATCTATATTTAGAGGGAAAAAGTTGTCATTTGGCTTCTGTATTACCAAACTGCTTCTGTGATTGCAAGGTAAAGTCCATTATTCTCTTAGAATTCTACCCAAGTCACAGAACTATAGGCAAAAGAAAATAAAGTATGAGAAACAAAGAAATTACTTAAAAGGAAAATTTGGTTTAAAACATATAGCTATTGTTTTAAGTAAAATACAAGACTTGGAAGCCAGCAGTTTTATTTATTTAAAAAGTTTTTAAAAAGAAAGACAACTTAATTATTACTATATCTTTTCTTGATACAGTTAAATACAAACTACATTAATTTCTATATTTCTGTTGTAAGTTTGAATTAGAACATGCTGGAGTGTATTTACATGTAAATGTTAATACATAAAGTAATTAAGAGATTATTTAACCTAACCTACTTTGTAGTGCTAGCCCAAAATACCATAGCTAGCTGTTCACTTATTTATGGTATTTATGGAAAATACCATAAATAAAACTGAGCTTAATAAGAACCTAGAAATGAGAAAATACAAAATTAAAGGCCTCAGAATAATACAGTGAAGATCCCAACCCAGTGAATGCTGTGTTAAATACTTCAGGTTCTATTTCATAAAGCCTAAAGTAGAACTGTGGAAAAAGTCTAGAAAGCTGACAAGGTCAATGTGAGGTTCAAACTCAGAAGAGCCTGCTTTCAGGACCATTTGTTTCCTATTTTTAAAAATTGTTATTATTGTAAAATATACATAACATAAAAGTCACTATCTTAAGCATTTTAAGCGTATAACTCTGTGGCATTAAGTACATTCACATTATTGGACAGAAGTATTTCCTCTTCTCTAACTGAAATTCTGTACCCATTACACAACAAACCCTTTTTCCCAGCCCCGGGCAACCACCCTCCTACTTTCTGTCCCTATGAACTTGACTACTTTAGGCACCTCACTTAACTGGAATCATACAATATTTGTCCTTTCATAACTGGCATAATGTCTTCAAGGTTCACCCATGTTGTAGAATGTCAGAACTTCATTCCTTTTCAAACCCAAATAATATTTCATTGTGTGCATATGTTATATTTTTATCCACTCATCTGTCAACAAACACTGGGTTTGCATCCACCTTTTGGTTATTGTGAATAATGCTGTTATGAACATCAATGTACAAATATCTGAATCCCTGCTTTTGCTTCTCTGGGGACATACACAGGAGTGGAGCTTGTGGATCATACACTTAGTCTAGGTTTAATTTTTGAGGACTCATAATACTATTTTCCACAGTGGCTGCACTGTTTTACATTCCCACCAACAATGCACAAGGATGACCACTTTTTTCATGCTGCCATTTAATAAACACCCATTTAACGCCATGCAGTGCTGTGCTGTGTTTTCACATGAAGTCATCTACTTAAAAGTATGCATTCATTCAATTCATGTGTTGTTATTTACTGAGTAACTACTCTACGTTAAATACTATTCCAGCCCCTAGGACTATAGCAGTGAAAAATGTCACTCCCCTTCAGGGTTTATATTTCATTGTAGTGACACAGACACAAATAAGAAACAAATATATGTCAGATGATGATAAATTCAATGGAAACAAATAAAACAAGGTAAGGAGATAGATAGCAATGCAGAGGTGTTCTAATGAGGTGGTAAGAGAAGTCCTCTCTGAATAGTGACATTTAAGAAGTGGCCTGAGGGAAGTAAAGAAACAGCTATGAGACACCAAAATGAGCAAAACAGACTTGCTCCCCAGCATAGTTCTTCATTTCTTCTGATCAGCGGGCTCTATTTTATCATACCTGCTGTAACGTATACTTATTTAAAAGATAAAAGTTAATCTGCTGTTTTAAATCATTTAAAAGAATTTCAAACTTTTAGTAAACATTTCAAATTTGACCATTTCTTTATAGAGAAGTTACAATGGGACACATCAATAGACTTAACAGAAGATTGCTCATTTTGATAAACATCAATTCAGAGTAGCTACCATTTTAGTGGTGACCAGAATAGTAGGAACGGGTTTCTGTAAAAAACATAGCAATAAGCAAGTTATCCAGGCAAACTCTGGGGTCATCCTTAAGGATTCACTTTCTCTCACCCTCTGTATCTAACCAACAAATCCCACCACCTTTACCTTCAAAGTATTCCAGAATCCTCTTTCAGCGCCTCTACCACTGTCATTCTGGTATAAACCACCATCGTCTCTCAACTGAATTACTGTATTTACCTTCTAACTGGTTATTCTGCTTCTACCATTGCTCCCCTAAGATCGATTGTCAGTACAGTAGCTATAGAAATCCCTGTAGACTATAATTCGGATCAGGCACCTCATCTCTCATAATCATGCACTCAGAGTTTTGGCCAAGGCCTACAAGGCACTACAGGATCTGTCTCCTCCCACCTTCATTATTATTACTCTCAACTTATCATCTGAAACTCTCATCCTCCTCACACACACTTTATTCCTACTGTAGTAGCCTTCTCATTAATTTTGGGAATACTGCAAGCACCCTTCCATCTCAGAGCCTTCATACTAGCTGTTTCTTCTTATTGGATTGTTCTTCCTCAAGACATGCACACTTCTTTCAGGTCTCCAGTTAGGTACTGCCTTACCAGAGAGAAAGGCCATCCCTGACCACCCTATTTAAAATAGTACCCCATTATTACTCACTGTCTCCATACTACACTTAGTTTTTCTTCATAGCATTTATCACTGTGTGACAGAGTATACATTTATTCAATCTGTTTATCTTCTTTCTCCACCTGTGGAATGAAATAACTAAGAAGATGGGGACTTTCCTTTGAATACAAGCATATTCCCAATACCTAGAGATTCCTGGCACATGATATGCTTTCAACAGATGTTTGAATGAAGGAATGAAGGGACTCCCTATCACTAGTATTCTGATTGTTCTCATTCTGGGAATGGGGGAACAGTTAAAAAAGTTTCAACAAGGATATTAAAGCCAATACTTTGGCTTCTTTAGTTGTAACATGCAATTCTATTTGTATTTGTACAAATATTTCTATAGAAGGTAGATGAGTTATGAAACTAAAACTCCTATACTGAAAACAAAGAACTGACTAACTTTTGGAATGACTTCTGATCATAGCTAGAGAGGTGGAAACTGAAAGCTACCAAAAGTGAAGGGCAAACACCAAGGACCTCATTATCTAGGATGCACATTAGTCTATTTTTTAAAGCTATTCAGTGTGAAGGCTGAAAATAACCACTATCTCTTTGAATATAACATACCTATACTAACTATATGAATTAAATTGCATAATCCATCATCTCAAAGCAAAGTAAAAAGTTAAAATGTTAAAAGTCAGGAAGTTCCGAAGTTTATACTCCTACTCTACTATTAACTTGTTTACCTTGGCTTGCATAGCATTTGGAAGGTATATATAACAGGAAAATTGAAAGCTACTAAACTCATAGAAATAATGTTGAACTGTGGCTGCTAGAGGAAGTATAACTTAGAAATTTCCTGATTTCTAAGAAATGGAGTTTAATGCAAGGCTTTTTCCATTTGTAAATTATTTTAAACATGAAATAAGTGGGTAGCAAAAGGCAGCTTTTAGATGAGGTAAGATTATGTGATATTAATCTTGATCTTAATCATAACTCATTTCTTAACTTGATCTTAACTCATTTATTACTTAAATTTTTTAATTATATATTAAAACAAAATGTGAATATAAAACAGAGGATTATATATATTAATTCACATTATTATAAACCTCAATGAAGGCTCCAATACTGCAATAATTTCACAGTTTAAATTTTACAAACAAAAGACAAAGATGACTATATTACACAAAATTATTAAAGATGACCTTTTATACTAATGCAATCTATGTATTACTCAAATTTTTACAAAAATAACAACACTGAAATATAATTAAACTATTTTTTCAAAAAGTTAAAAAGCATGGAGCATTCAAGACCCAAAGCCTTTCTGTTTCAAATGAGCACATTAAATTAGTAATGCTGCTCCAAATCCGAGGGAATCCTACGCTTTTGTAGAAGCAAAAAGCTAACGATGCCTGATAATTTGGGGTAGCAAATTTAGAGGAAGAAGAGGTAACATCAACATTCCTACAAAATACAATTAGCACTGGCATGCAGTTTTTCCTTATATAAGCTCTCTCACTCTTCCTCTCCCTACCTCTTACTGCTCCGCTATCCCTGAGGCAGTGTTAGTAATATCCTCCCACTCCTCTGATAGCCCAAAGCTTTTCTCCACTCCCCAACCTCCACCCAGCCTTAGATATTAACTGAGATTTTCTCTCCATAAAAATGACAGCTGGTATAAGTCTATATGAGATGTTTACTTAACATTTTACATACTTCTCAATACGTTATATATAAAGTGGCTGGGCTAAGAGATGTATTTTTCCCATCTTGGGTTATTCTTCTGTAAGCTGTAGACATATCACTAAGCATAATCTTTCATTTGGGGCACCAACCAAAACAAAGTTTAAATACAATTCACAAAACAAAGCACAGCATTTTGGTTTGTTTGCACGAGTGGTGCAAATGAAACTTGCTAGGACTTTCCCCAGAGTGTTTGCCCATATAGATTTATAATTACTCTGGGAAAATGGACATCTTTGGCCAGCTATAGAGTCCTAAACTTAAAATTAGAAGATGTGAGTTCAACTCCTTAAACTCTGCATATAATAATAAAACAACACTATCTATCTTTATAAAAATAACAATTCTTTGCATCTTACATTATAGTTTTCAATATACTTTCCCTTAAAGAATCATGACCAATAACAGCTCTGCGGAGCAGTTATTACTGCCATTTTACAGAGAAACTGACTCAAGTCCACAGAGCTAGATGTGCCAGAGTTAAGAACTGAAACAGAGTTAAGAGATATTTTAATGTGCTAGCTTTATCAGCCATACAACGTCCATATATGCCACAAGGGATACAGAATAGCTCCCCAAAAGCAAAGAATAACACGCTTGGTGAATTTGCCACCATAACACACTCGCAGCAATGCAAGTCCCTCAAACCTAATTTGATCAAGAAAGTGTAAGAGGGGGCTATCTCCTAGGGACAGATACACAGTAACCAAATGTTAATAGACTGAATGCTTGTGCCCCTAAAACTCACATGTTGAGGCCATAACCCCACTATGGCTATACCTGGACGGGACCTCCAAGGAAATAATTAGGATTAAATGAGGCCATAAGAATGGAGCTCTCATTTGACAGGATTAGTATCCTTACAAGAAGAGACCCCAGAGAGCTCACTCACTCTCTCTGAGGACACATGAGAAAGCAGCAGTCACAAGCCAGGAAGACAGCCTTCACCAGAAACTGGATTTGCTGGCACTGATCAAGCCTCCAGAACTGTGAGGAATAAATGTCTATTGTTTAAGCCATCCACACTGTGGTATACACTATGTACACATGACCTATAAGAGTGGCTAATTATTAATTTACAATAAGAAAGTACAATTACCAAAAACATGACACAGTCAGCTGTGTTCCTTGGTGCTTGGAGCCAAGAACCAAAACCAGGGTGGCTTGATAAAGGGGATACTTTAATGTCTGGAATATTCTTCTCACCACAGGCACCCCCTCAATGATAGAACCAGATCATTCACTTTTACAAGTTAAATTTCCTTTCTTCAGGCACTGCCAATTCTGGTACAATCCCTTGCCACAAGGGATGCAGAATAGCTCCCCAAAAGCTATTCTGATAGAATTGGCAGTGCCTGAAGAAAGACTATCTATCTTTGGGCTTCGGCAGCACAAGACCACTTCAGCAACTTCAGAGGGGCACACGCTTTCTTTAGAGACGTTAATGAATCAAAAGCCTAAGTGACAGGCTTTCTCAATGACTTTTCATATCTTGGCCATGATTAATTTTGTGTTTAGACAAAATAACTCTCAGAGGGCAAAGCATTTTCTTTACTTTCGAGTCTTCAAGGGGTGTTTTACTCCAGCATCCAAGGACTTTAAACAGATTCCAGGGCTCAGACTGTAACCACTGTTCATTCCATTTTGCCAAAAGTACGTTACAGCTTATTAAGTAGCTGTTTATAAAATATCATATCTAGGCTGGTCCGAAGGTAGTGAGTTATCTCAATTGATTGTCACAGTCAGTTACAGATTCAAAATATCATATCTGTTCTGTACAACACAACCCCTCTGAAAGAAGTTATACCTTTCCCTCAAAAATTGTGAAACTGAATCCCAGGAAGCGGCAAAGCCTAGAACCGCACTTTTTTGTTTTACTGCTTCACATATCATGAATAAATGAATGAAGTATTCCAAAACTCCTTGAAATAAAACCTATGTGGTTATTTTTAAACCATGACAATTATCTTTTATAATTAATGTTTTCAAACCTATACAGGTACTATTTCAGCTTAACATTTTTATTTCACTAGCAGTCAATAATCAAGATACTTTCCTTGTGTTGGTTTTTGAGTTTGTTTGTTTTTTTATTATAAAATCTTTTCAAAAAGAAAAAGCTAGATTTAAAAAATAAATTTTATAAGGTGCTTTAAAAAGATCTAAGCAGTTCTAGATAAGAGGTACTGACAAAGTTCTATCTTTTGATATTAAAAGTATTTGTTAATATCTAATTAACTGTTGTATTATTTTAAAATTTTCACTAAGGTAAATAATTATCTCCCTTTAGCTTATTCTTTAAGTCAAAGACTCCTTTTTTCTTATTTGAACCTCAAAGGAAATGGTAAGGAGCAAAAGGTATAAGAGAGGTTACTAGGAATTGAAGCAGGAGTATGAGCAGGTCAAATTACTAATAATGCCTGACTCCCTCACTCCCATTTATGCAACAACAGTTGCTCCATTTATATGTGCTCATATTTTCACAGACAGCAGTGCTCCTTTAGGCTTTTTTCTTCAAATAAAATATTTATATCTGATGCAATCAAAAGAGTTGTTAAAGTGTATGGATCTATTACCTTGTACCTGAAAGATTCATCCATCTTCAACTGTTCACCAGTCTTCACAGCCTTTTCTATTGTGTTTAATTAAAAAGAGCAAGAACCTTGTTTTCCTCATGTTTTGATGCAGCATCTGACATTAGGATGCTAAATTACTACGTGAGGGTCAATATACAGTAAATTTATTAGCTCAAGAGAAAGTATAAAATATAAATAAATTTGAGCTAAGTTTTCAGAATAAATTTATAATTTTAAAAATTCAGTTTGTCATCAAAACAGTGACTAGCAGCAAGTCATAACAATTCTGAGACATATCTAAATACTCACTACAGTCTCTTCCATATCTGTATTTCTGATTTCATCTACGAGTATTTATTTAGCAGTAAATGGGATCAAGGATCTAGGGAGGGAAGCAAATAGACAGAAAACAACCTGCTCTTTGCTGTTCATCTGCACTTGAAACTAACCTCTACAATTCATTACTTGGAAATAAAGTTCATTGTTTTATGCAATAACTCTTTTAGGCCAAAATACTTGGAAAATTCTCTCTTTTAAGGATTACATGGTATACCTAGGTTATGTATCTCTATTGCTCAAAGATAAATAAAATAAAAATAAATACTCTTGATTTTGTTACTGACTCCCTTTGGACCATAATGCAATGTTACTGGAACAAGCTGCTCTTATTGTAAATAAAATGCTTTCTAATTGGTTTTCTTTTTTTTTTTTTCAAAGCTACCAAGGAGGTAAATTAAGCATTTTTTTCTGGGCAATCTATTTAGGATTTAACCTTACTGGTTTTAGCCACTGCATAAACTCTTCCTTTTGTTCAGACTATCCATTCCTTTGTTTCACTTTTTAAGTCCTAATTCAGATAGGTACTCCTTTGTGGAGCCTTCCCTGTGGATCCAGACAAGATTAATCAAACACATCTGTGTGCTCACACTGGGCTTTGGATAGGCCTCCACAATTCAATACCATTTATAAGTATCCAGTATGTTGGGCACCAATTAACTGCATTTTTTCCAAACCTTTTTTTCTCACATTACCGTGAGCCTGTCCAGACAAAGAACCTTAAAACGCATTTTTATCCACTCAGTACCAATCACAGAGGTTGGGAGACAATAGGTTTTAAACAAATGTTCATATTTTAATAAAAGTATACATTTTATTAACAAAAATACCCATGTAACTGTATTTGACTAAAATATAAAAACTATAATTGATCACCATCTCCAAGTTTTATTATTCTAACGCAAAATTTGATTCTTGACTTTACTCTACAGTTGAAATTGATATAAATAATTCCTTAGCATCAATATGTTTTCCACATGTCTCGTTTCATTCCTGACTTTTTCTTTTCATTTTACAAGGAAAAATCAATCACTGAAATAATTTTATCTCTAAATCAGGAGAGTTATTCTTTGTAATCTTTTTTTAAAGATTTTATTTATTTTTTAGAGAGGGGAAGATAGAGAGAAAGAAGTATCAGTGTATGATTGCCTCTCACGTGGCCCCCAATGGGGACCTGGCCTGCAACCCAGGCATGTGCTCTGAATGGGAATCGAACTGGTAACCCTTTGGTTCACAGTCCGCGCTCAATCCACTGAGCTACACCAGCCAGGCCAGGAGAGTTATTCTTTGAATGCTTTATGCATTGCAGTCAAACAGAACTGTGTTCAAATCTCAGCCCAGTTACTTACTAGCCATATGATCTTGCTCAGTTTCTTCATTTACAGAACGGAAATAATAAATACTGTTTCCTAGAGGTACTGCAAAGAGTAAGTTACATAACATATTTTAAGCACTGGCACATACTAAACATTCAGAAGACAGGTAGCTGCTGTCTCTGCAATACAGACTTAGCCCCGACCCAGCGATGGTTATGGTCTTCCTTTAAACCACCAGTACTCAGACAGGTAAGTTTAACAACAAACAAAAAAACTACTTGTGTGACTCACAGAAATACAACTGATATGTAACACCTCATTCTGAGACTTTTCTGTTGGTGGAAGGACAGGGGAGATATGGTATAGATACACAGAATTAGAAAACTAATGAGAACTTTGCTATCACTCTTTTCAAAATTAAATTTATTAACCTTGTTTTCATTCCCAAATCCACTTACCAACAGCCAAAATGTTGCATTTGTTAAAATGCCAAATTCAAATTTTCTATTTTCATTACAATAGAGATTTTATTCAACAAAATATTTCTCTATACAGCCAGTTCTCTTACCAACAAATTCTTAATTAAAATAATGTATTATTTTTAAATTTTTATAAAGACTGAGATCTAGAAAATACATTTTCTCTCTAAAATATATTCCTAATTGGGGTTTATTAGTTCTTAAAAATGAGAAAGACAATCCCCTGGTCATCACTGTCACTGTATAAGGAGAATTTTTAATATTATCACCATGGTGGGATGTGCCCAGGGCTCAAAGCTGCTCTTCTACTGTGTCAGAAAGGTCTCAGTCCTGTCTGCTGGTAAAAGTGCTATGTTTTACTGTTGTTCAGCTTGGCTATTTAGCTCAGATTTATTTCAGTCTCTAAGTGTGAAATAGAAATACTGCAGTAGCCATAGATTCACTCATTAAAAATATAATAACAATTGTGTCATGGCTTATATTTAAATCTTTTACCCACCTTGAACTTATTTTTGTGTATGGTGCAAGTTGGTGCTCAAGTTTCTTTTTTTTCTCATGTAGCTGTCCAGTTCTCCCAGCACCACTTGTTGAAGAGGCTATTTTTACTCCACTTTATGTTGCTGCCCCCTTTGTCAAATATTAATTGACCATAGAGACTTGGGTTTATTTCTGGCCTCTCTGTTCTATTCCACTGGTCCATGTGCCTGTTTCTATGCCAGGACCAGGCTGTTTTGATTACAGTGGCCTTGTAATACAGTTTGGTATCAGGTATTGTGATCCCTCCTACTTTGCTCTTCTTTCTCAAAATTGCTGCAGCTATTCAGGGTCGTTTATGGTTCCACATAAATTTTTGAAGTGTTTGTTCTATATCGGTGAAATATACCATTGGTACTTTAATAGGTATTGCATTGAATTTGTAAATTGCTTTGGGTAGTATGGACATTTTGATGATGTTGATTCTTCCGATCCATGAACACGGTATATGTTTCCATTTGTTTGTGTCTTCCTTGATTTCTTTCTTCCGTGTTGTGTAGTTTTCTGCATACAGGTCTTTTACCTCCTTGGTTAAGTTTATTCCTAGGTATTTTATTTTTCTTTTTGCTATATCGAATAGGACTTTTTTCTTGATTTCTGCTTCTGCTGTTCATTGTTGGTATACAAAAATGCCTTTGGTTTCTGGATATTGACTTTGTATCCAGCTGTTTGGCCAAATTCATTTATTAAGTCGAGCAGCTTTTTGGCTGAGAAATATAACCAAAGACACTGAAGTTGAGAACAGGCTGACAGCCACCAGAGGGGAGAGGGGAGGGAATTTCAGGGGAAAAGGGGAAGGGTTTAGAGCAATAAGTATAAAGGACACGTGGACAAAAGCTGGGGCGGAGGGTGGAAATGGGAGGGAGGTAAGGAGGGCTGAGGCAGTGGGCTGGGATGGGAGTAAAAGACAGAAAACTGTACAAGAACAACACTTAAAATAAAATTCAAAATATATATATACATATACATATATATATACACACACATATATATATATATATATATATATAAAATAACAATTGAAGGTCTACTATGTGTCAGGCACTGTTTTAGGCATATCCCTACTCTTATGAAATTTATTCTAGCAGAGGGGAACAAAGATTAAACAAGTAAACATACTAATATGTTTTGTATTAGAGAATGATGCTTCTGTGAAGAAAAATAGAGTAAGTTAAGGGGGATAAAGAGTCACAGGAGGAATGCTGCAATTATTTGTAATATATTCAGAGAAGGCTTCTTCTCTCTGATAAGTTATTTGAGCAGAGACCTAGCAGAGGGGAAAGTAGCAATCCATGTGGATATGAAGGGAAGAAGCATTCTAGGAGTGGAAAGAGAAAATGCAAAGGCCACAAAGCAGGAGCATGTTTGAAGTATTCCAGGAAAAGCAAGGTGACTTCCGTGGTAAGAGAAGAATGAGCAGGGGAAGGTGGGGGTATGGAAGGTAACAGATAAAGTTAAACAGGCGGCATGGGGTTCTATCATGTATGATCTCATAGGCTGGTGGGTCTTACTTTGGGTCTTACATTGAGCTATAAGGGAAGCCCTCAGAGTACACTAAGCAGAGAAATAACATAATCTGAATTATGTTTAAAAATTATGCCCTGGCTGGCGTAGCTCAGTGGTTTGAGCACGGGCCTGCAAACCAAAGGGTCGCAGGTTTGATTCCCAGTCAGGGCGCAGGCCTGGGTTGCAGGCCAGGTCCCCATTGTGGGGCCTGCAGGAGGCAACCACACATTGATGTTTCTCTCCCACTCTTTCTCCTTCCCCTTTCTCTAAAAATAAATAAATAAATATCTTTTAAAAAACTAAAAAATAAACAAAATTCTTTAAAAATAAAATAAAATAAAATAAAATAAAAATTATGACTATTGTGTGAAAAATAAACTACAGAGAACAAAGGTAGAAGCAGGGAGACTAAAGGCACAGATGGCAGACTCATGTCAAATGTAAATGATTAGCCACAGGAGAAATAAAATTTCCTGGACTTAATTAATGAACACAGTGACCCTGACCCTCTATTCCCTGTGACAAGATTGTAAAAGATGTTAGCACCTGTTACATGTCAAACACAACAAAACTGTTTGCCAACAAATTAGTCAAATCTCAGGAAAAATATACTTGCTTGCATAGTAAATGACATTTCATTTACAAAAGTCTTTCCATAATGTACATTAATCCTTAAAGCTTTAGATGTGTATCCCCAAATCTGTCAGATTCAAAAAAGTCAAAACTACAAAGATAGGAATGAATTATTCCACTTTCAGGAATAGCAGACTAGAACCAACTCTCCCACTAAGGATTAACTAGAAAAACTAGACAAAAAAATAATTAAAAACAAAAATTAGAAAATATCTGTTTGAAGGTATGGGAGTAATATCATGCAGGATCTCATAGGCTATGTTAAGGCCTAACAACAAAGTAATGATTTATAGTTCAGGATCCAGAAGCAGCCCTTTGGAGTAAACTCAGTCTTTGGAGGTATTCCTGACTTCTTCCTTAACAAAAGTAAATATTCAAATGGCCAATTTTAAAAAAAAGTAAAGGTAACCCATTTTATTAGCAATTAAGAACACAAATATTAAAACCACAATAAAAAAATAAATAAAAACAAAAAATAAAATCACAATAAAATACCACTGGACACTCATTATAATGGCTGAAACTACAAAGATATTACCAGGTTCTGGTATTGATGTGAAATAATCACAACTTTAATACACTGTGTGTGTGTGTGTAAATGTACAACTACTGTAAAATTAAGCATATGTGTAATATACATGTATACACACACACACACATATTAGGTTGGTAAAAAAGTCCATATGGGTTTTTTTCATAAAATAAAAGACACATTTTTCATTTTCACCAATAATTTACTTCATTGATTTAGATATTTTGAGTATGTCAGCTATCTCCCATGTGGTATAACACTGATTGCTCTCAATGTATTGATTTAATCGCTACCAACTTCAACTGGTCTACTCAACCATGGAGCATGGTCCAGTGAGAAATCACAGAACTTCACAAATTACTTTTGACATGTTCAATCAGTCTCAGCACCTTCTCCATACACTGCACAAATCTACTTTTTGTGTTTCAGTTGTGTTTTTACCTTTATTGAAATAATAAAGCATAATATGCCAAAAACATTACATATTTTCTTCCATCTTCAATATTAAAATGGCTATACAAAAATTCACCAATTTTGATGTTTTTTTAATACATGCTGATATGACAGCTGTCACAATATAATCTAACAAAATTGTTTCGAATGAAGTTAAACACAACTGAGCCTTACTAGAGCCATCTTACAGAAATATAGAAACAGGCTTTTTGGCCAACCTAATGTGTGTGTGTGTGTGTGTGTGCGCGCGCGTGTGTGTGTGTGTTTTACTTTAATAAAGTGTAAAAATGACCCCAATTCTTCACCTTTTCCTAAAGATATTACCTCTGAAATGACTCAGTAGCACCTTCCATCAATAATTAAAATCTATTTCCCTATTCCTTAAATCTGGCCTTTATTGTTTTTAGCACTTTCCAAATTTTTTTTAACTTTATTGCTGTTGTTGACACTATCACAGATGTCCCCATTTCCCCGCCTTTGCCCATCTCCACCCAGCTCCCACCCTCCCTTCCCTCTGCCCACCACCTCTTGACTTATTTTGGCCAACAGAATGTGATAAAAACAACAGTGTGCCAGTTCTGCACCTAGGCCTCAATAAACCTTCTGCTGTTTCAGGCTCCCCCAGAATCAAGTGAATAAGCCTATGCTAACCTGTGAAATGACAAGAAACACAAAGCCCGCTCACCCCAGTGCCACAGTGAATAAAGCCATCCTAGGCCAGCCTGCCCCCAGGAGACTGCTAACACAATGAACAAACTCAGCTGAGATCAGCACGCCCAGTCAGTAAACTACCTTGCCCGCTCACAAACTCATGAAGAATAATAAATGGTTACTGTTTTAAACCATTGAATTTTGGAGTAGTTTGTTATACAGCAACAGCTAACTGATGGTACCAGAAGCAAGGTACTGCCATCATTTAAAAAATAAAATATGTGGTATTGGCTTTGGAATCAACCAATGGCCTAAGACTTGAAAAATGGTGAGCAAACTATTACCAAAAGCTGGAAAATGGTAAGAAAATTTTCATTAGAGGCTGAAAAAATAGGGACCATGTTCTGTAGTAATAAAACAAATGGCAAAATTATGCTAAGATAACTCAGAAGATGATCAAATTACTTAATAAACATTTGGATTTGCCTGAGACTTCTAAACAAATATTGAAAGTCAGTTAGTTGTTCCTTCCTGTCTATGATAAGATAATATGGCAAAATGGAGATAAACTAAAGAAAAAAACCTGATTAGTTTACAAGCAAAATTTGGAAGGAATTAAGAAGGGCCAGGACTTGTTGAGTTGGAATATACAACTGCTTCTCCTCTCCAGCCTCTCAGCTGGCAAAACATTGTCCAAATGCAATAAAGTCTGAGACTATAGAACAAATCGAAGGAGCAAATGGAAACCCTTTGTTAATGCCTCTAAAAGAATTATGGAGGAGCCTGCTAGACCTTCTCAATTAAATAAAAGGCCTTCTATTGTCTTAAAGAAATTGTCTCACAGCAGTCTGACACATCCAAAGTAAGTCTAGAGAAAGAGGAACAATTAAAAAAAATGATTTACATGTAGTTTTTGGCATAAAGTAATATCCAGCAATTCCACTCTCAGGTGGATTCCCAATAGGAATGGTGATCACATGTATTGAGAGTCATGTACAAGAATGTATTCATATTAGTTAAAAACTAGAAACAATACCAACACCTGTCAACATTATAATGAATAAAATAAAATGTGGTCTTTTATATAATAAAATACTACAAAGCAATAAAAATGAACAAACTATAGCTATACATAACAAGGATGAATATAACAAACATAATTTTGAAGAAGCCAGAAAGACAAGAACATAATCAATATGATTCCTTTTAAAATAAGGTGAAAAATAAAAGTCAAAACTAAACTATGGTATTTAAAAATATAAGACTCAGGGTAAAAGTATAAGAATAACCAAGAAAATATTATCATAGAAAGTAGGTTACAAGAAAGGAGAGTGAAGGAGGAGTTATTTAGAAGAGGCTAAGGAGACTTCTGGCATTCTGGTAATATTTTATATCTTGGGCTGGGTGGTAGTTACACAGATATTAGCTTTGTGATTAACTGTACATCTGTGTTTTCTGCACTTTTCTGTATATACAACTTAGCATGTGCAAGAATGCAAGTAAGTGAGGCCACAAGTCAGATATGGTAGCCAAAGAACTAAACATGTCCAGGTTGATAAGCATTTGAGAATAGAACTATTTCTTTAAAATGATATGCTCTGCTGAGATTTTATTCAATGCATGTAATTAAAGCAACACTAATTTATTCTGTCAGCCTGTTTAAGACTAAGAGAAAAAAAGGATTCCCTGTGTTTGCTTAATCATTCAATAAAATCTAGCAAGTAATACATTATGAGATGAACTGCTACTGTCTCTCATCAGTAACACCATTCAGTTTCAATAATAGTTTAAGATGTGTGTCCAAAAGCAATTCAAAAAGTCCTGATAAAATATTATTCCCCCATCATTTATCTAGTTGCTCTTCAGAAGTGAAAATTTCACTGTGATGGGAAACATTTGAGTAGAACTCCCTCATAGCCCCACTACAGCTAAAAGCCCAAGACCTAGTCCCTTTCTGCCAGAGAAACACCAAAACTGAGCACCAAAGCATATTTTGAAAGAGTGTTATAAATCACACAAAAATAGAAGTTTAAAATATAAGCTAAAATGTTGAGATCTGTGGCATACCTAATTCTCCAAATATAGACACAATGTCTTATATCCCACACACCTCTCAGAATATGAATTTAACACCTCTCCTACAGAGAGGTGAAGTCAATATCCTTCCCCTTGAACCTGGCAGACCTTTGTGATTGCTTCATCCAATAGAGGACAATGGAATTATGCTGTGTGCCTTCTGAGGCTGGGTCATAATACTGCCATGCACTTCTGCCTTAGGATGCTCACTCTTAGAATTTAGCTTCCATTGGAATTGGAACTAGGTAGAGACTATTAGTTATCAGGAGTGTCCAACATTTGGCGTCTCTGAGCCATAATGGAAGAAGAAGAGTTGTCTGGGGCCACCCATTAAATACACAAACACTAATGAAAACTGATGAGTAATAAAAAGGTCCATGCATAATTTTCATGATATCAGCCACCACAGATAAGTAAAAAAGTCCTCACATAATAATCCTAAATATGCAGCAGCCCTTTTGATAATCATTTTTATAAGTAATAATTATGCATTATTCTATATTTTTTTATATTTTGGTACTTTTTTCTTTTTAATTTTTATTTTAATTGTTGTTCTTGTACAGTTTTCTATCTTTTACTCCCACCCCAGCCCACCGCCCCAGCCCTCCCCACCTCCCTCCCATTTCCACCCTCCCTAGTTTTTGTCTACATGTCCTTTATACTTGTTGCTCTAAACCCTTCCCCTTTTCCCCTGAAATTCCCTCCCCTCTCCCCTCTGGTGACTGTCAGCCTGTTCTCCACTTCAGTGTCTTTGGTTATATTATGCTTGTTTGTTTGTTTTATTGATTAGCTTCCTGTTAAAGGTGAGATCATGTGGTATTCGTCTTTCACCGCCTGGCTTATTTCACTTAGCATGATGCTCTCCAGTTCCATCCATGCTGTAGGGTAGGAGCTCCTTCTTTCTTTCTGCTGCATAGAATTCCATTGTGTAAATGTACCATGTTTTTGGATCCATTCATTTACTGATAGGCACCTAGGTTGCTTCCAACACTTGGCTATTGTAAATTGTGCTGCTATGAACATAGGGGTGCATAGGTTCTTTTGGATTGGTGTTTCAGGGTTCTTAGGAAGTAATCCAAGCAGTGGAATTGCTGGGTGATAATCTTTTAAAACCACTGAACAGGTCCCAAGTTTGTGATCACTAATATAGAAAATGTACCTATCTAAGTAATAAAACTTAGTAATGTTTTAAGGAAATTTACGATTTTGTGTTGGGCTGCATTCATAGCCATCCTGAGCCAAATGTGGCCTGTGGGCTACAGGTTAAAGACTAAAACACACTGAGGTTAGGGTTAATGATGAAGGTTTAAAAGAAAATGAGGAAATGTGATTGGAAGCTGCAGCAAAGGGGATCCTTGTTTTATTTTGGAAGAATGTTTGGAAACACTGATACGGGCAGAAAAATTTTAAATAGAAAATGTTCCTAATAAAATGATTGACTGAAAGTGCCACTGGGCTTCTTCTGGCTGTGTAAGATAACATATGAGAGGAAAAAGATGAGCTAAAGAATGAACTGTCAAATCTAAAGAAGCAAGGACTTGCTGGGTTAAGCAATAAAACAACATGAAGTAACAAGAACCTCCAGATGACAAAATGATTCTCAAATAATAAAATGGCTTCCAGGTAAAGATCAAATCCAGACAGGGGCTATAAGAACATATGTTAAGACTTCAGAAAGGTCTAACACAGAGCTTCATAGAAATGTTCAGACTGACAAAAAGTCTTATAAAGTATATTAGTTTTTAATTGTTCCATAAGCAATTACCACACACTTAGTGGCTTAAAACAACATCCAATTATTATTAGTTCATGGTTCTGTAGGTCAGAAGTTGAGACAGGAGGCTTAGCTGGCCTCTGTGCTTTGGGACTCACAGGGGTGTAATCAGGTGTCAGTCAGGCTGGGCTCTTATCTGGAGGCTCTGGGGAAGCACTGCTTCAAAGCAGGTTGGTGGCAGATTCTAATTCTTACAGCCGATGGTCTGTTTCCTTGCTGTCAACTATGGGCCACTCTCTGCTCCTAGGGGTTGCCCTCATTCTCCCTCACCAATTCCCCTACCTTCAAACCAGCAGCACATGGAGTCCTTTGCACACTTTGAATCTTTCTGAAATTTTCTTCTGCTATCATCCAGAAAAACATTTTGCTTTTAAAGAGCATACTTGATTGGGTCAGGCCCACCCAGATAATCTCCACAGATTAAACCCACTGACTTGGGACTTTAATTTTATCTCTTCAAAAGATTATCTATTTAAACAAAAATAATGGTATAGTGTGGCATTTATAAAATATGTAAGAAAACTGTATGGAAACAACAAAAGGCCAGGAGAGGAGAAATGGAAATATATTATAAAGTTATTATCAGTGCCTAGAACCTGAGGCCAAAGAAAAAATTCATATGTTTTACATATATTTTAATAGTTAATGTTTTCCAGAATATATGTGAAAAATTTAAAACCCACAATGTTTTACATTTAAATATTTACTTATCTCAACAAAAGAATTTGTTATAATTTTACTTTCCTGGCTTTAATGGAAGCAAATTCTTCAATAATATTTTTTAAATTGACTTATGTAAGAAAACTGTATGGAAACAACAAAAGGCCAGGAGAGGAGAAATGGAAATATATTATAAAGTTATTATCAGTGCCTAGAACCTGAGGCCAAAGAAAAAATTCATATGTTTTACATATATTTTAATAGTTAATGTTTTCCAGAATATATGTGAAAAATTTAAAACCCACAATGTTTTACATTTAAATATTTACTTATCTCAACAAAAGAATTTGTTATAATTTTACTTTCCTGGCTTTAATGGAAGCAAATTCTTCAATAATATTTTTTAAATTGACTTCTTTGCTTATGTTATTATTTCCAATTGAGGGAAATGCCACGTTAAACAATTTTCTTTGACCAAGCAATGATTGTAATTTTAAATTAGATTGCGTTTACTAAAATTTCTTTCACAGGAAACCACTGTGACTGCTATTATTTTTGTTAAAGTTCTCATCACTTATGGATTTGAATAAAACTGCAGTAAGCAAATTTCATGACCTGGATTTAGAAGGTCTAAACTTCATGCTGATTTTATATTACAATTATTGATACTGCATGCTGGTAAAACTGTTACAGGATGAACAGTGAAATTTCTACAGGACTTAAATAGTCTAAATAAATATTTAAGAATCAAGTCAGTGACTATTTTTGGTAAACAGATGCATTCCTAAAAATAACTTAGGTTAAAAATTACAAATCTGCAGATACTTCATTTAATTTTTCATATCTTCAGTACAAAAGTTAAATTAGGATACCTGTAAACTCTCTAAATTTTATTTTCTATACACTATTCCCATAATAATTAAAACTCTTACCTGGTGATTCATACATTTCTAATTTCTTAATTTTATTTCTTATTTTTATTGAATTTATTGGGGTGACACTGGTTAATAAAACCATACAGGTTTCAATCAACCAACTCTATAACACATTATCTGCTCAATGCATCTTGCACTCACCACACAATCAAGTCTCTTTTTGCCACCCTTTATTCCCCTTGGCCACTTCCATCTACCCTGCCCCCGCAAAGAATCCCCTTTCTCTCTGGCAATCACTATATTGTTGTCTGTGTCTGTTTTTTTTTTTTTTTTTCTTAATCTCCTCACCTCTTTCACTGAGCACTCCAAACTCCCCTCTGACAGCTGATAGTCTGTTCTCTATATCTATGAGTCTGTTTCTATTTTGTTAGTTTACTTTGATCACTAGATTTCACAGATAATGGTAATCATATGCTATTTGTAGTTCTCTGATGAGATTATTTCAATTAGCATAATACTCTCCAGGTCAATCCATGCTGTCACACAATGAAAGATTTTTCTTATTTTTTATGCCTGAGCAGTATTCCATTGGGTAAATGTACCACAGTTTTCTTATCTAACTCATCTACTGACGGGTACTTAGGCTGCTTCCAAATTCTGGTTATTGAAAAAACATTGCAGTGAGCATAGGGGTATACATACTCTATTCGTGTTTCGGAGTTCCTTGGACATATACCCAGAAGTAGAATCACTGGGTCATAAGGTAGATCCATTTTTAATTTTTTGAGGAAACTCAATACTATTTTCCACAGTGGCTACACCAGTCTGCACCCCCACAAACAGTGCACGAGGGATCTCTTTTCTCCACATCCTCGGCAATAGTTGTTTGTTACTTTATTGATGATGGCCATTCTGACAGGTGTGGGATGATTATCTCATTGTGGTTTTAATTTGCAGTTCTCTGATGAGTAGTGACATTGAGTATCTTTTCATATGTCTATTGGCCATCTGTATGTCCTCTTTGGAAAAGTGTCTCCTCAGATCCTTTGCCCATCTTTCACTTGGATTGTTTGTGTTTTTGAGTGTTGAGTTGTGTAAATTCTTTATAAATTTTGAATATTAATCCCTTATCAGCTGTATCATTGACGAATATGTTCTCCCATTCAGTTGGTTGCTTTTTCATTTTGTTGATGATTCCCTTTGCTATGCAAAAACTTTTTAGTTTGATGGAGTCTCATTTGTTTATGTTTCCTTTTGTTTTCCTTGCCCAAGGAGATATATCAAAAAAAAAATATTGCTATGAGAAATGTCCAAGATTTTACTACCCATATTTTCTGCTAGGATTTATATGGTTTCAAGTCTACCATTTAAGTCTTTAATCCACTTTGAATTTATTTTTGTGTATGGTGTAAGAAAGTGGGATAGCTTCATTTTTTTCATAATCCTACTTCTGGAAATATATTCTAAGAATCCTGCAACATCAATTCAAAAGAATATATGCACCCCTATATCCACAGCAGCATTATTTACAATAGTCAAGATCCGGAAACAGGCCAAGTACCCATCAGTAGATGAGTGGATAAAAAAGCTGCAGTACACTAACACAATGGGATACTACCCAGCAGTAAAAAAGAAGGAATTCTTATCCTTTTCAACATCACGGATGGACCAAGAGATTATTATGCTATGTGAAATAAACCAATCAGAGAAAGACAAATACCATATGATCTCACTTATATGTGGAATCTCATGAACAAAATAAGCTGATGAACAAAACAGAAACATGTACATGGAAGAGACTGACAACTGTCAGAGAGGAGAGCTGGATAAAAGAAAGTGAAAGGATTATCCAAAGAATATGTATGTGTAACCCATAGACACAGACATCAGTGTGGTGATGGCCTGAAGGAAGGGGATGAAAGGGCTGGGTGGAGGTAGGGACAAGAGCGGAATATGGGGATGTTTGTAACAGTGTCAATAATAAAAATAAAGTTAAAAATTTTCAAAAAATATATTTATCAAACAAATACAGAATGACAATGAGTTTACATTTAAGAACCATTTCTGTCCTAGCTGGTATGGCTCACTCAATGGATTGATTATCAGCCTGCAAACCAAAGGGTCACTAGTTCAATTCCCGGTCAGGGTACATGCATGGGTTGTGGGATTAGGTCCCCAGTTGGGGCCATGTGACAGGCAACCATACATTGATGTTTTTCTCCCTCTCTCTTTCCCTCCCTTCCTCTCTCTCTAAAAATAAATAAATAAAATCTTAAAAAAAAAAAAAAGAACATTTTCTCTCTCCTAACAGGCTCAAATTCTGAGATTAGAAACTTTCTTAATAAACGCATTCTTTAAGGAGTACTGTTAAATTCTAAGAAATGAGAATCTGAAAATTCTGAAGGCATAAATAAGTAGAACATAAGAGAAACACTGCACAAACAATACAAGCCATTGGTTAATACAGTGGTGTAATTTACATGAATTTAACTATAATTCACTTATATGAATTCAACTATACACTTTGAAAATGGAGATAGAATAATTAAGTAATGCAGGCAATTAAGTCCACCAATTCCCTGAATAAGACAAGTTCTGAAGTGTGTGTGAAATGTGAATCTGCTGTTTCCTCCGTCAATGCATGCTGAGGCCTCCTGTGTGGCGGGTGATTCTAGTGTTAAAAGGCACACATGTACTATGAATGCTCACTAAAGAAATGGCAAACCGCTCCAACAAAATGCTTAAGAAAAACCACATGGTGGAAATGAACTTACTCAGAAATGTTATGCTGGGATACAATATGGTACTTGCCAAAGGGATTCCCTCTCCCTTTCAAGATAGTCTTGTCTCTATGAAATTACCATTTTCCACACTATTAGACCCTAAAACCCATCTCTACATAAGATGAGATTTCACCATGTGTTAAAAAAAAAAAAAAAAAAAGCCATCACTCTGTTAACATTGATGTGCAAAAAGAAAACTAACTAGCTTTGTGGGAGAGGCTGGCAGAAATGAGGATTTTCTCACATAGGGAAAACTACGTGGGACTACACTGATAAAAGTAACTTTGAATGTAGATTTGGGCCAAGTTGCTATATAGACTGCTAAATGTTAATGAATTATAGACTAAATCTTAACTATCTGGAAAAATTTTTATATAAGAGCTTCAAAAGTCACCTGGAACTATTAGTAAACCAAAGTTCCCCCAAAAGAATACTGGAGGTGCTCTCTGAAAGCAGATCGAGTTTGCCTCTGTCAACCCACACAAGCAACTGGTGGACAAGCATTGGTCAGGAAATGTCTATCCTTTTAAGCAAGTCACCACTGTTAATAATATGCTGCCAAGTACAAATGTCAAGCACCAAATTCAATATCGTACCAGCAATTAAACAATAGGAGAGAGAGAATTAGGTTAAAAATATTTTAAACTTTGTACTTCTTTTCACTCCTGAGAAAATTATGTTCCTCAGCCTAACTCACATCCTGGCACTGAAAGAAACTGATGATGATTTGACGTGACACTGAGGTCAACCGCAAGGCAGCTTGAGACTGGATGACTGACCGTGGACTCCCATTCCCCCATACACTGCTAGGCAGCCCCGAGGGCTGAAGGGTCAACCAATATCTCAGCTGACCTGTTACCAACTTACACTTCAGTTGATTATTTTCTAGAAAAATCTAGCATACACTCTATTCTACTACCAGAAATTCTCTGATTCTTTAGTACTCTTAGCACTTCCACACTTCGCCCACCAGAAAATAACAGGAACAATTCTTGGTCCAATCTTCTAGCAAGGTCATCCTCTCACTCCTCACATCTGGGAAACTAAAATAAATCACTTACCACTGGGAGCGTCTCATAGCCATCAAAACAAAATGTTTAAGAGCAAGATAAAATTGTAAAGATTGTGAGAATAGGGCTTAGTGGACTAGCCATGAACCTCACTGAAGGCAGATGGCAAAGTACTCACTGTAAAAGCATGATTAGCTGCTTTATTAAATTGTATCTAATTTTTAGCCCTTCTGGGATAATAAAAAAAGTGACTCATTGCTTATTAATTTCAAGGGTCTGATGAGACAAAGCATAAAAGTACATAAAATAATACCCAGCACATAATAAGTGGTCAATAAATGTTATCTATCATCATTATCTTCCTGACCGTTTGAATACAGCAGTGTCAGGTATAGTGGTTACTACCTGCGCACTGCAGCTCTCAAGCTACTCAGCTTTGCGGAGCTCCACCCATCCAGCCTGACTAGAATTCAGGAAGAGAAGGTGGCAGTACTTGCAGAAGAGACAATGAGGTATCTCAGCCCCCTAAAATTTTGTATTATATTATGAAGAAACTAGATGTCCCCTTAGCCTCCAAATGGTTTCTGACCCATATTCACTGACCCAATGCAACTTATAGGTTTATTTCTTAACACAAACAAAATTTTCTTAGGAGAAATATGTATCTTTTTGTTATTTTTTAATTTTTATTTTAATTGTTATTCTTGTATAGTTTTCTGTCTTTTACCCCGCCCCCAGCCCACCACCTCAGCTCTCCCCACCTCCCTCCCATTTCCGCCCCCCTAGTTTTTGTCCATGTGTCCTTTATACTTGTTGCTCTAGAAATATGTATCTTTTTTAAAGAATTATTATTAATTAAGCCCCATTTTTAAAATGTATTTAAAATTTTTTCTGTTTCTTAACCTATGTCTTCCCATCTCCAAAGATCACCAGTCTTAAGAAATGGCAACCAAAACATGGGATTAGGTAGTACTTTATTCAGAAAGGGAATGTATATTATCAAAGAGAAGCTTAAAACAAACTATAATGTAACAGTGGTCTTATTATTAAATAGTCATTATCATGCCAACCTAAAATATTGGAGAAAGTGACTATTATGTAACTTTTTCATAAATGAATAAACAATATTCACTTTCAAAGGCAAGAAATCTATAAATTATTCTACTTATGTATATACAGCACAAAAGCTCTAGGTACATGCTCACCATTTTCATATTTTCTTAAGTATCAAAAGTCAATATACATACAATCAGTTGAAAAGTAAGAAAAAAATAACCAAATTTAAATGGTGGTAAAAATTTGAGCATTATTAACATGAAGCAGAATAACTTTCGGTTTCTCATTTTAAAATAAGACCATCTTCTAACTAGCAAAATATTTTTATTAGACTATTTCTTCTCTTACTATAGCATTAACAACTAAATAATGTTGTCTTCTTCCTCTCTGAACAAAAAAAGGGTGATTACAGACAGTATGCCTGCCTCAAAGAACTCAATATTTGTAGAGTGTTGGGTCCTGTAGCTGAAAGCTACTACATACATACTAAATATTACAATTGAGAATAATGATATAAATGAAAGATGGTTTAATATAATAGAAAATTACATTTATAATTGGCACATTGCCATGCTGCCCCTGTGGATTTGTCCTGTCTGAGCCCATACTCTCTGAAAGGTCACTGTGAGTGGAAAGACAACCCCACAGGGTGTTCGAGTAGCCTACGATACAATACTAGTAATTAAGGATGTGGTATTCTTCCTCTATATCCATTTGGGAATCACTTCTACTAAGAGAAAAGGAATAATGATTTGTTAAAAAAATTATGGCTAAGACAATTCAATCTCAATTCTAATAGCCTGGTTACAAAACAGAATACTGTAACACTGAATAATTTTTCTTAAAAGATCAAACTATTATATAAGCCACCAAGTCACTACTCAACTACCTTCTAAGATACTATATTCCTAAAACAATCTTCCTGAGCAATTTGTGTTCCTAACACAATGTTTAATTACAGCATTACAAATTCAAATTCAATTAGCATTAAGTGCCTACTATGTGAGAGGCATTAGAGTAAGCATGTTACAGACATTGTATCATTTAATTCTATCAATAATCCTATGAGGCAAGGATTGTTAGCCATTTTTATTTTCAAATTGGGAAATTTTCCATGGAAAGATTCAGATTCTTGACCACAGTCTAAGAATTTAAAATCAGTATTCTCACTTTATATCCAATGCTCCCTCCGCCGTGTCAAATTAGGGTCTCTCTGACTGTGTTCATAATCATCTAACAAACCATTCACACTGGGCCTGAATGTTCTCATCACTGAACTTAGAGGGTTGAAATATTGCTAAGATCGTTCTTTCCCATTCTCTCTCTTGACCTCCCTCACTCTCTAAAATTTACTATTTTAATGATTTTAAAGTATACAATTCAGTGGCCTCCAATTAGTGCCACTATCACCACTAATTCCAGAACATTTTCATTACCCCAAAAAGAAACTCATAACATTTAAGCTGTCACTCCTCATTCTCCTTCCCCCACCCCACACCCCCAAGGCCCTGGCAACTGCTAACCCGCTTGCTGTTCCTATGGATTCGCCTAATCTGGTCATTCATGTAAGTGGAATCATAAAATATGTGAACTTCTGTACCCAGCTTCTTTTATTAAGCAAAATGCTTTTGAGATTCATCTACATTGTACCATGGATCAATACACTTCATTCCTTTTTATGACTCCATAATATTCTATTTTAATGTATTATGCCACAATTCGTTTATCCATTCATCCACCAATGGATATTTGAGTTGTTTCAACCTTTGGGCTATCATGACTGGTACCGCTATAAGATACAGACACTTGTATAAGTCCTTATTTTCAATTCTTCTGGGTATAGATCTAGCAGTGAAATTACTAAATCAGATAATTCTATTTTGAAAATTCTAAGGAACTACCAAACTATTTCCCACAGTAGTGGCAGACCATTTTAACACTCCAACCAGCAATGTACAAAGGTCATAATTTCTCCATATCCTCATCGACTCTTATTTTCCTTCTTTAAAAAAATTACAGCCATCCTCGTGAGTGTGAAGTGATAGCTAATTGTGGTTTTGATTTGCATTTCCCCTATGACTAATCATGTTGAGTATGTGCTTTTTCATTTTTGAGTAATCATTTGTATGGGCTTCTTGGCCATTTGTATATCTTCTTTAAGGAAAGATCTATCCAAGTCCACTATGTATTTGAGTTGTCTTTCTGTTGTTGAATTGTGGTTCTTTACATATTCTAGATACAAATCCCTTATCAGATATATGATTTACAAATATTTTCTCCCCTCCTAAGTAGCTCTGTGTGTGAGCCCTTTAAGAGGAACTGCCAGGAAGTCCAGCTGTTTCTGTTACATGACCTCAATGCCTGCTGGTTTTTATAGTCAGAAGTTATGGTGTCTTCTCTTCCTGGCACTGGAACCGTGGGATAGGGGGTCTGGTGTGGGGCTAGGACTCTTCATGCCTTACATATTCCTCCCAAATTTTAACCACCACACGTGGGTGTGGGACCAGCCCATTCCACATCTCCTCCCCTCTTACCAGTCACAAGATCGTTTCTTCTTTAATTCCGCAGTTGTAGGACTTCCATCCAGCTTGATTTCTAATGGTTCTGAATGATGGTTATTCCATAGTTTAGTTGTAATTTTGATGTGGTTGTGTGAGGACATGAGCCGTGTTTACCCACACCACCATCTTGAATGGAAGTCTAAGCATAAACTCTTTTGTGTGCTCCCAAGTGTAAACCTACTTTTGCCCACCCCTGTATGTATTCACTGCTAGAACATAAGCTCCATGATGGAAAATAAAACCTGTCTACATCATTAATACCTTGTCTAGTAGTTCATGCATAATTAATGATAAAAAATATTTCTTGAATTGCATTCGAGCTATTTAAAAAGTTACTGCTTACTTACTTTGTTGAACTTACTAGCATTTTATTTTTTCAAATGTCCAATTCATTAACATTTTTATTTCAAAATATTTAAACCATTCATTTACATTATTATCATTTCTAATCCACAAAAATACAGCAAACAAAATTTAAAAGTACTTCTAAACATTTTCTATTTCAGGAGTTCTATAATTACTAATTTTCTCTGGACTTTAAAATTTTAAAATGTTCAGAAGCTAGGGTAGAAAATAGACAGGGGGAGGGCAAGAATAGTGTGGGAAATGTAGAAGCTGAAGAACTTATGACACATGGACGTGAACTAAAGGGTGGAAATGTGGGTGGGAGGGGGTGTGCAGGGTAGAGGGGAATGATGGGTGAGAAATGGGACAACTGCAATAGCATAATCAATAAAATATATTTAAAAAAAAGACAGGAGAGGGTGATATTATTTATTTCCCTATTTTGGAATTCTACAAAAAAAACAGGATAATTTTAGCAAAAAGATTATTCTAAAATTCTGAAATGCATAAACTTTCTAGAGTAATTTTTTAAAAGAATTTTTCTCCTTCTGGACTTTTTCATTTTCTCCACACAAATATTAAATTCTATCTCATTCTAATTGTGTATTAATATTTTGTTTTTACCCATCAAAGTTAGTGTCTAAAGCAATATTCCTGTTACCTCATAAAGTCTTATCATGTATCAATGCAGACTTTCTATGAGGCAGCCTGAAATATGGAGAAAAGCTACGCACACGCACACACACTCACACACATGCAAGGGGATTCAGGTCACTCTGTGATATTAAGGAGCTATACAATATGATTTCAGCACTTCAGTATACTTGAAAACAATAAAATCTTTTGGAAAGTCATATATATTACAAATCTAAAAAAAATACACTACATTGAGAAATAACATTTTTATACTTCACTTATTTAGAAAACATAACACCTTGAAGCACACTATCATTGAAAAACAGATCACGATGGGAAAGAATACAAAACAAAATTAAGAATTAGAAAAATAGAGCCACAAACTCTTAGGAATATTTAAATATATCTGATTCTAAAGAATCAGGCTTTGTTTTCAAAGTATCTGGGTGATTATCTAAACAGGAAAGTGCTGTTTCTACTTTTTCTAACTGCTAGAATATTTGATCAGATTGCTTCGATAATGTTATCAAACTAATGTTATCAAACTATAACATTAGTTATAATATAGATTGCTAATTATAATATAGTTTATATTATAGTCTATATTCTATAGTCTATATTCTAGTCTATATTATATTTAATTATAATATAGATTGCTTTGATAATGTTATCAAACTAATGTTATCAAACTATATTACAGAACATGCAGAAGCAATGTTATCAAATTTGATAACATTGCTTCTGCATGTTCTGTAATATAGTGAGTACATTTAACAAAAGCTTGTTTAATTTATACATTAATGGAATAAAAAAATATAAAAAGGAGGGCTCTACAATATTACAAAAATACCTGGGCTTTTAATTGGTCCCCTAAAATTATCCCAATTAATTAACCAGTTATTAAAGAACTATTTTTGAGTACTAATGTTATACCTTTCTACAAAGGATATTAAGTCCATTGAACATAACCTTTCAATATCTGTGTATGTTCCCAAAATGACCATGGAAAGTCATCTATCAAAATGACTATGGAAGCCATTTATCAACCTAAATCCTGATACCCTTTCACCCAATAATTATACTCCTGGGGAATAACCTATACACAAAGGAGGCTTCATTCATTTATTCATTCATTCATTCATCTATCATTCAATAAATGTTTATTGAGCATCTATGACTTATACAAAGATGTTTATTATGATATAATAAAAGTACTGAAAAAACATTAATAATAGAGGAATTTATTCAAATTATTGTATGTTATAGGCAACATATGATGCAATCATTTAAAATATATTCATGATCAGTTTGAAGTAATATGAAAAAGGCTTGTTATAGAATTAAGTGAAAAAAGCAGAATGTAAAATCAAAGAAGTCACATGATCAGTCTCTCAAAAGAAAATATGCATAAACACTAAAGAAGGTACAATAGATTGGCTGCATCTTGGTGGTAAATCTGAGTTTTCTTTCCACATTTATAAAATTTCAAGTTTTCTATAATAAACATATAGATAATAAAAAATAAACTAAGTTAGAAATTCAATAAAATTAAAAAATTAGTCAATATTCACTAGCCAATAAATTCAAAAATTAGTCTATATTCACTAATTATGTCATTTGAGAAGAAAAATCACTAACCTTTCTGAAAATTTTTCTGACCCTGAAAAAACCACCCCAAATGATACAAATGAAAGTATCTCAACACAGAAGTGCTAGAGACAAAGCTTGTTTCATAAATTTTCTGACCAAAATCAATTAGTGAAAAGCCCAAGACTTTATAGAATGTCTCTTCAGATCACAAGATACATATTGTAAAAAAGGAATAATTGCTACTTATCAAATAGGAAAAAAATCTGATTGATGAATGAGCTATCTCTTCATAACCACATCTAGCATTGAACAATTATAATAAAAACTTCAATTCTTTCTCCTAGGCCAAAACCAAACATCACTATTTATTTATTTTTTTTTTTTAATTTTTATTTTCATTGTTGATCTTGTACAGTTTTCTGTCTTTTATTCTCACCCCAACCCGCCACCCCAGCCCCCCCCACCTCCCTCCCATTTCCACCCCCCCCCATAGTTTTTGTCCATGTGTCCTTTATATTTGTTCCTGTAAATCCTTCCCCTTTTCCCCTGAAATTCCCTCCCCTCTCCCCTCTGGTGACTTTCAGCATGTTCCCCATTTCCATGTCTTTGGTTATATTATGCTTGTTTGTTTGTTTTGTTGATTAGGTTCCTGTTAAAGGTGAGATCATATGGTATTTATCTTTCACTGCCTGGCTTACTTCGCTTAGCATGATGCTCTCAAGTTCCATCCATGCTGTTGCATAGGGTATGAGCTCCTTCTTTCTTTCTGCTGCATAGAATCCCAAAGCAATCTACAGATTCAATGCAATACCTATTAAAGTACCAATGGCATATTTCACAGATATAGAACAAACTCTTCAGAAATTTATATGGAACCATAAACGACCCAGAATAGCGGCAGCAATCTTGAGAAAAAAGAGCAAAACAGGAGGGATCACAATACCTGATACCAAAATGTATTACAATGCCACTGTAATCAAAACAGCCTGGTACTGGCATAAAAACAGGCACGTGGACCAGTGGAATAGAATAGAGAGCCCAGAAATAAACCCTAGTCTCTATAGTCAATTAATATTCGACAAAGGGGGCAGCAACATAAAATGGAGTAAAAATAGTCTCTTCAACAAGTGGTGTTGGGAGAACAAACATCACTATTTAAAAAATCACTTAATAGATTCACAGGAAAGAAACAACTGGAAAGTCATAAAGCAAAACATAACAGTGCTGTGGGTACTGGAATTACACTCGGTTTTAATTGATTTTTTCTTTATTTTCCAAAATGTCAATTATAAATATGTACAGCTATTATAATAAACGAAAATAAACTTAAATTACTAAAAGGATATGCTAAAATATAGTCACTAAATGGTTGTGTTAATAACAACACAGCATTTGTAAAATGCACACCTGTTCCTAAGAGTAGCTCAGAAAAATTAAACGTCCTTTAAAATCAGGCACTAGAAACATTACCTTCAAGGAGAACTAAATATATTAAATTTCTAATGCAAGAGTGCGTGATCTGAACAGCATATGTATTTTTTCTTACTGAGAAATCTGTCATAAGTAGATCAAAGGATATTTTTCTTTTTAATAATATAGCCTATTTCTTTGTTCATAATACATTAACATCAATAATGTCATACAGCCCTTACAGTGTGGTTTATTAATAAATGCAGCTTCTATTGAACTGAAATAATAACAGACAACTTTACTTACTATAAAAAGTGTATATTAGTGTCTCTTATTGACTTAAAGTGTAAAATTGTTTCAACCTAATCAAATAAAGAAAAATAAAAATAGAATCCATATAACTATAATTTTATGAAGAAAAATAAACACTGCATTTTTTAACAATTTTAACACTCTGAAACATATTACAGGATCAAGCACTGAATTATTAAATAAGCAAAATAATACAGTATCCTAGCAATAAGTATAGCACAGGACTCTGAAATAAAATTGCCTAGTTTCAAATCCTACTTCTGTCATTTATTAGCTGTATAATGTAAGAAAATAACCTCTATGTTTTTCCATTCCTCCATCTATCTATAAAGAATAATAAATATTTACACCTGATAAAGATGTTTTCAATATTAAAGGAGGTAATACCATACCTGGCACAAAATAAGCACTAAAACTAGCCTCCCTCCACCCGTGAGAACTCTACATAGAATTTGTCATAAAATTCTGAAAATAAAAATAAAGAATTTATCTCAAAAACATAGTCTTGAAATTCCTAACTTCATTTAAAATAATAATTACCCATCCATAAAGTACTTTCTGCAAGCTGTGCATAATCCAGACAAACATTAATATAAATGAAAGTTCTCGTGTTAAGGTGATTTCACCCACTTGAAGAAAAAAACAGTGAAACATAGGACTTTCTTAAATAATGTACAAAAAAATTTAGAATCACTTATTAACATAACATAATTGTCCTAAACAGGAATTTTTCTGGGGAAAATGCAGTAAAACAACATTAATAGCAAAATTTAAATATTTTAGTGTTTTTAGGATATTCAAAGTTGAAGTTTTGCTGTCATTCAAAAAAGGGGGAAATGGGACAACTGTAATAGCATAATCAATAAAATACATTAAAAAACAAAATTACCAACATTTGTTACATATAAACAATTATTTTCTGTGAGTAAAGAAACATCAACTGTCTATGATAAGCCTGGAACTACTTACACTATAACCTAGCACAGCCATTCAACTATCTTGGGGATTTTTTTGCCTATTTTGTCATAAAGAAATTAATAAAAGTGACAGAATGTAACAGAAAAGTCAATACTGCAAAAGGCTTTTAATAAATTTCATTTTGGCAAATGGTCACATACAAATTAAACACTGAAATCATGATGATTTCATTTTTTTGTTCTGTACATATCTGATTAATAGGCATTAATTTTGTTGATGGAAAGAAGCAAATTCTATTGTTATATACAGATTAGAAATGTAAACACTTGGCATTTCCCACAGCTACCGACTTCACAAATTATTCTGAACGTTATTTCAAATAATACTGTGGCTGCCAACGGTTAGGAAAGCAGAGCTCTACTGCCCCCTAATGAAATAAACAAAAACAAAACAAAACAAAAACCCCACAAAACTTGTGAGATATCTGTGGAACAGGAAAATAATCTTACTTTGCTAACTGCAACAGATAAACACTAAGACAATTAACTAAAAACAACTAGAATATATATCAAATACTGTAGGAAAAACTACAATCACCCAGTTTCCATGATAAAATTAGTAGCAAAACAGGAAAGCCTTGAGACAGAAATGTCCTCGGAGAAAGAAGACCAGCACAACAATGCTATCAAATGTGATAGCAATTACAGCTTCACTGCAGGCTACACTTGCCGTGTGTATGTTGGAAGTATATTAGAAGAGATTCGTAGAAATCACACTTTTCAGTGAATTACAGTAAATTTTCAGTCAGCAGCTCAAAAGTAAATACCATAAAAATATTCTCACAAATCTGCACTGACTATAACACTCTAAGAATAATTTCAAAATATGTATATTTTCAAGAAACCTATCCTGTAAAATATACCTTTAAAATAAATTTACCTAATGCTTCCTGTTTTAAACAAGTGCCAATTTCATAAGTATGACAACTTTGTACTTTATGGTACTTTGCATCATAAACTAACCAATGATTAACTTTCAATCTTCCTTTTAATAACAGCTCTCCCTTCCTTTAACAAAGTTGCTTTTTAAAACATCCTCCATACTCATATTCCTTTTACCTAATATTCCAACCTGTCAAGACTTCCCACATTCTCATTTTTAGAAAAGAGCAAATGTTTAGGGGAAAGTAGTGTGTGGTCCTTAATAAGAGGAGTTATATAACAATTAACATCCAGGGACCAGATATAGTAAAAGTACAAAGAATAGACTACTAGATCATAAAAACAGGGATATTGGAAACAAACAAAAAAGTAAAAATTCCAGGCAGCATGTCACTGAGGAGAACATAGCGGTTAACTGTTCCTTTACAGCTAGGGCACAGCACGTCCCTTGTAGGTGGCATGTTTCTGTCCAGGTTGATAATGGTTGTGCACTCCATCATGTGCATATTGTTTAAGGGACAGAAAAACCAGGGACCAAATCCACACAATGCTATAAGGAACATAGGCAATACAGAGAAAGAAGTTTATTTAAATCTACTCACAGAATGAAAATATCCTTTACATTTGTATGCTGCTGCTCTTTTCCTGAGTGTCTATTTATTAATGAAAACGCTTGTTTTCTCTGCAAGTTATAAGGGTGATCAAATGTCCATTCAAAATTCAGAAAAGCAGCACAGAAAATATAAAACCTATATACACTCAAACCTATATCTCAAATGAGTTGGATCTCACATCTGTATAGACTTCCTGGGTAATATGAATTAAAAACATAACTCTTTTACTAGAAGCATTATTTACTCTTACTGCCTAAAAATATAACAGAGACATAGACATATTTTGAAGACATCATAAAAGTTGCTGGGAGGACTTAAACATCCCAAAGTCAAGCACTGCCAAAGTCATGATGCCTAAAGCATATCCAATATATGATCAAAACAGTATTCTTCCAACCTATAAATTGCATTTAGCTAGTTAACACTTAGCATATGGTAGTTAAGAGAAATACAACAGTGAAGGTATATAGCTACTTGGAGAACAAATGCATATATGTATGTATAATATGTGTGTGTGTTTTCACATCCGGGATAGTTCCAGTATACACCAGCGAGTTCCAGATTATTATCCTAACCCTAAAGGAATGCCTTCCCTATCACAGGAGAGACAGAGTGAGAGAGAAAAAAAAAGGACTTCCAGGAAGAAAAAATATGAAAAATATGAAAAAAAGGAAGAATGCAAGGAAAGGAAAAAAAGTAAAGATTAATTTCAAATGACAGCTCTGATTTAAAACAAAGAGATTTATTTACTTATTAGCCCAATAAAGTTTTATTGATGATCACCATGATGGAGATGGTACCAGCTCATCATTTATTGAGCATTTACCATAATTTTAGGCATTTAACTAAGCACTTTACATATACTAAGTATTTAATCTTCATAAAAACATGACTTATTACCTGGGAAACTGTTAATATTATACCCATTTACAAAGGAAGAAACAGACATTCATAAAGATTAAGTAACTCGCCCAATGATTCGCTGCTATTAAATTGCAGAGCTTATTTAACATTCCAGTCAGTTTGACTCTTAACCACTAAGTTCATACTATTTTATGGTGAAAATATGTGAAATAAAATAATACTTTTGAAACACTGTAATATATTAACAAATTATATTTTAAAAGATTCAACTCAATTTGAGGTCCAAGATGGCAGCAAACTAGGTGAATGTTACACTTATATCCTTCAAGGACTGAACAGAATACAACTAAAATATAGAACAATCAGTCTGAATAACCAAATGAAGATTAGCTGAATAGAAGTCTTATAACCAAAATTTTATAGATGTCACATTGAGACTGGTAGGAAGGTTGGAGACATAAACAAGGACTGGCCCCAATTACCTGCATTGTGCCTGAGATTACAGGAGGATATCTCAGCTGCAAAGGTTCCTCCTGAGGAGTACAGGGTCTCAAACCCATGCTGGGCTCCCCACCCCAGAGCACCAAAGTTGGGAAGAGGCACCCACATAACACCCAGCTGTAAAACTCAGCAGGGATTCAGTCTGTCAGAGAGAGATGTAAGCCTACTAGAAATGCAGGCAACCTTCTAAAGAGCCAAGCACAAAATCTTGTTCATGCTTATTCAGGGCTCCAGTGGAGGGGGGGAAAACTGGAATTTAGTCTTCTGAGGAGAGACCAGGGTTTGTGGCTCTGGAAAGAGAGCTTAGGGAACAGCCACTAAGACCCTGGCGCTGAGTAACTCTCCGACACTGCAGATGCCATCTTTCTTAGGTGGAGCACTCCCTCCTTATGGCATCAGCCTGGGGGAACACAATAGCCCCGCCCTCTGGACTCCCTATCACCCCACCCTTCAGACTTTCCCTGTGCTGAGGAGTCAGACAACTGGGATGGGGTAGAGAGGTGTGGGCAGACTCAGGAGGTATCACTGAGTACTATGGCTTTGGGGTGAGGGCCATTTCCTCCTCTCTCCCATGAACCTGACTGGTACTCTAGCCCCATACTCCAGCCTCCAGGTAGTTCCACCCTCTTGACTCTTGGTCCCCTGCTCCCCAAGATCTGGGCAAAATCTGGAACAGACTGAATTGTGTGGCTCCAGGGCGGGGGCTACTCTCCCTGCCTTCCCCGAAGCCTGACTGGCACTTACTTTTCACAGGAGAGCCACTAGCCACACCTTCCTGACATGTGACAGCCTGACCCTGTTGACCTTGGATTCCTGGCAGATCTTGGAGGGACTGAGTAGTATGGCTCTAGCACAGGGGCAGTTTTTTCCCTTGCACACCCAACCATAGCAGAGCTCCCCTTCACACAGCCAAATCTTGGTCTATCTGGGCCTAACGAACACTGCTGGCTTAACCCCGATGACTCCCTGACCACCCGTCCACCACCAAGGTCTAGGGGCACCCAGTGAGTGGCAGCTAGACGTGGTATACCCTGGGACATTTGCTGAGTGGGCTCAGACCCAGCAATGGCACCAAGTCAAGTCTGAACCTGTATCAGTCTGGTGAACACCACTTGCCCCTACCTAGTGACTCACTGAGAACCTATCTCATGCAATTCTAGTACTGCTAGAGGCTCTTTTGGTGTCTGACTCTATTAGACAGCAGGCAGGCTGAGACAGGTGGAGGCAGACTTCAGGGTGCCTTGGGACTTTTGCTGACCTATCCCCAGGCCTGGTGCTGGAAAAAGCCAGCCTTCATGCACAGCTTAGTCCTTCTCATGTACATCCAGACAAAACAGAGGCAGCCACAAACTGTGGATCACATTGTAGCTCCAAACAGGTAGCCCAGGCCCAGTCATAGGCAGCATCAGAAATGAGCCTGCACCAGAGTCCCTCCCAAAAGGCCCCAAACCCAAAACGCCAACTGGCCATATTCTGACAATATCAGAGCAGAATCCAGTCAGCTTCACAAGTGCCATATCCAAAGAGAGGTATCAGCAGGCACCAAACACTGCTGAGACAGATTCTGCTTCATGTGGTCAGCACCTGCACAGCAGCTTGAACACTGAGGTTGGGGTGGATTCTAACAAGTCAGCAAGTCTGAGGGTTGACCCCACACATGAATGTGCCAAGAGCAATCAAGACTCAATTAAAACAGGAGGACACACATAACTCACACAAAGGATATTCCTGGAGCACCCAGATCAGGTGATCAAGCAGATGGCATCACTGAGTCCCACATGACGCCTACCACATCAGGCCACTTTGCCAAGACTGGAAGTCATAGCGCATCTTCCTAATACAGAGAAACAAACACAAAGAGGCAGCCCAAATACGGAGACAAAGAAACATACCCCAAATGAAAGGACAGGAGGAATCTCCAGAAAAAGAGTTAAATGAAATACAGGCAAGAGATTGAACGGAAATACAGTTCAAAAAAATTGTTATAAGGAAGCTCAAGGAACTTACTGAGAACTTCAACAAAGAAACAGCAAGCATAAAAACAACATGGAAACCATAAAAGAAGAAACAGTCAAAATGAAGAACACAGTATCTGAAATGAAGAATATACTAGAAGAAATAAAAAGTAGGTTCAATGAAGTAGGGTATCAAATCAACAATTTGGAAGACAATATAGCAGAAAACACCAAATAAGAGCAGCAAAAAGAAAAAAGGATAGTTTAAGGAACCTTTGGGACAACACAAGGCATAACAACATTCACATCATAGAATTGCCACAATGAAAAGAGAAAGAGAAAAAGGGATTGAGAACATATTGGCAGAAATGATGACTGAAACCTTCCCTACCATGGAAGAAAAAATAACCCACACAAGTCCAGGAAGCACAAAAGTTCCAAAAAGCATGACCTCAAAGTTACCCAACATCAAGACACACAATAATTAAAATGGCAAAGGTAAAGGACAAAAAGAGAATCTTAAAAGCAGCAACAGAAAGACAGTAAGTTGCCTACCAGGTAGCTCCCATAAGGCTGTCAGCTGATTTCCCAACAGATACATTTCAGGCTAGAAGGGGTTGGCATGAAATATTCAAGTAATGAAAACCAAATAACTACAACCAACACTACTTTACTAGCAAAGATATCATTTAAAATTGAAGGAGAAATAAAGAGCTTCCCACACAAAGAAAAAAGCTACAAGAATTCATTACCACCAAACCAGTATTACAAGAAATGTTAAAGGGTCTTCTTTAAGAAAAAGGAGAAAAAGAACAAAGGAACATAGTTATAAAGAATGAAGAGGCAGTAAATACATATGTCTCGATAATCATTTTAAATGTAAATGGCTTGAATGCTCCAATCAAAAGACATAGGGAAGCCCTTTCCAGGCGGCTCAGTTGGTTGGAGTATCATCCCCTATAACAAAAGGTTCTGGGTTCAATCCCTGGTCAGGGCACACACCTAGGTTGTGGGTTTGATGCTCTGTATAGGCATGTACAGGAGGCAACTGACTGATGTTTCTCTCTCAGATCAATGTTTTTCTTTCTCTCGTCCTTCCTCTCTCTCTCAAATCATCACATATAGACATTGCAAGAAGACATAGGGTAGCTGAATGAATGAGAAAACATGACATAGATATATGATATCTACAAGAGACCCACCTGAGAACAAAGAATACACACAGACTAAAAGTAAAAAAATGGAAAAAGATATTTCATGCAAATAGAAAGGAAATAAGGCTGGCATAGCAATACGTAGACATATTAGTCTTCAAAAAAAATCATAACAAGTAACAAAGAACATTACATAATGTTAAAAGGAACAATACAACAAAGGCTATAACCCTTGTAAACATGTATGCACCCAACATAGGAGCACCTAAATATATAAAGAAAATCTTGATAGACGTAAAGGGAGAGATCAGCAATAATACAGTCATAGTAGGGGATATTAACACATCACTAACATCAATGAATGGATCTTCCAGAAAGAAAATCAACAAGGCAACAGTGGTCTCAAATGACACAATTGACCAGATGGATTTAATTGATATCTTCAGAGCATTTCACTCCCAAAGCAGAATATACAGTCCTTTCAAGTGCACATGGAACATTTTCTACGACAGACCAGATGTTAGGACACAAAATAAGTCTCAATAAAATTAAGAAGATTGAAATCATATCAAGCATCTTCTCTGACTATAATGGTATGAACTACAAATCGATCACAAGAAATAAAACTAAAAAACACACAAGGACATGGAGGCTAAATGTTACTGAAAAAACACATGGGTTAACAATGAGATCAAAGGAAGAAAGAAAAAGATACCCTGAAACAAATGAAAATGAGAACTCGACAACCCAAATCTATGGGACACAGTGAAAGCAATCCTAAGAGGGAAATTCATAGCATCACAGGCCTATCTCAAGAAAGAAGAAAATCTCAAATAAACAACCTAAATTTACCCTTAAAGGAACTTGAACAAAGAAAACCCAAAATAAGAAGAAGGAAAGAAATAATAGAGAGCAGAAATAAACAAAATAGAGTCTAAAAAAAAATGCAAATGGCCAATAAAAACCAAGATCTGGTTCTTAGGAAAGTTAAACAATATTAACAAACCTTTAACCAGATTAACCAAGAGAAAAAGGGAGAGGACCCAAATAAATAAGAAATAGAAAAGAAGTAACAACTTCTCTTGCATTTCATGGAAATGCAAGGGATTGTAAGAAAATATTATGTCAACTACATGCCAGCAAATTGGACAATTTGCAGAAAACGGATAAATTCCTAAAAATATACAATCTTCTAAAACTGAATCAGAAATAATCAGAAAAGCTAAATAGACCAATTACAACTAATGAATTTGAAGCAGTAATCAAAGAATGCCCAACATACCAAAGAGGGCTTCAGAGGGGAATTCTATTAAACACTCAAAGAAAAACTAACACCTATCTTTCTCAAATTATTCCATAAAGTCAAATAGGAGGGAAGACTCCCAAGTTCATTATATGAGGCCAACATTATCCTAATTCCAAAACCAGAGAAAGATACCACAAAGAAAATTATAGGCCAATATCCCTGATGAACAAAGATGCCAAAATCCTCAACAAAATATTAGCAAACTGGATCCAGCAATACATTAAAAAAATCATACACTATGATTAAGTAAAATTTATTCTAAGGATGCAAAGTTGGTACACTATCTGGAAATTAATAACCATGATATACCACATAAACAGAATTAAGGATAAAAATTACATGATCAAAACAATAGATGCAGATAAAACATTTGATAAAATCTAGCAGCCATTTATGATAAAAACTCTCAGCAAAGTGGGAATAACAGGAACATAACTCAACATAATAAAGACTATATATGACTAACCCACGACAAACATCATACTCAATGAGCAAAAACTAAAAGCACTTCCCTTAAGATTGGGAAGAAGACAGGGGTGTCCATTTTCACCTCTCATATTCAACATAGTGCTGGAAGTCCTGGCCACACTAATCAGACAAGAAGAAATAAAAGGTATCCAAATTAAAAAGGAAGCAGTAAAACTGTCATTGCTTGCAGATTTCATGATAATATATATGGAGAAACCTAAAGATTCTACCAAAAAACTACTAGAATTGATAAATAAATTCAGTAAAGTAGCAGGATATAAAATAAACATCCTGAAATCAGTTACATTTACCATATTTTTGGACTATAAGACGCACCCCCCCAATTTGGGAGGAAAGGGGGGGTGTGTCTTATAGTCCAATTGTAGCTTACCTGGCTCGCTGGGGGCGGGGGGCAGCAGCCTATGTTATTTACGTTATTAAATATTTTTCAATAACATAAAAATATTTACCACATTTTTTGCTTCAAAAATTTTTTCCTACCTTGCTCCTCTAAAACCTAGGTGCATCTTACGGTCCAGTGCGTCTTACAGTCCGAAAAATTTGGTATATACAGCAAAAACTATCAGAAAGGAAAACTAAGAACCAATGGAACAGCGGAAGAGAATAAAGAACCAAGAAATAAAAACAGACCTGTATAGTCAATTAATATCTCACAAAAGATGCAGAAACCTTAAACAGGGTAAAGACAATACTCAATAAGTATTGCTGCAAATATTGGACAGACACATGCAAAAGAACTGAAACTAGACCACTTTCTTATATACATAAAGATAAAACTCAAAATGCATTTGAGTTAAATGTTAGACTTGAAACCACAAAAATCCTAGAAGAAAGCACAAACAGTGAAATCTTGGACATTTCTCACAGCAATGTATTTTTTTTATATATCTCTTCAGGCAAGGGAAACAAAAGATAATATAAACAAAGGGGACTAAATCAAATCAAAACATTTTTGCACAGCAAATGAAAGCATCAACAACATGAAAAGACAATCCACTGAATGTGAGAGCATAGTCACCGATGATTCATCTGATAAGGGGTTAATATCCAAAATTTATAAAGTACTTATACAACCCAACACCAAAAAAAGACCAATGCAATTAATATAGAAACAAAGGACCTGAACAGACACTTCTCCAAAGAGGACATACAGATGGCCAACATGCATATGAAAATATGCTCAATGTCACTAGTCATGAAAGAAATGCAAATTAAACCACAATGAAATATCATTACCTCATATCTGTCAGAATGGCTATCATCAGTAAATCAACAAATAGGAGTTGGCAAGGATGTGGAGAAAGGGGAACCCTCATACACTGTTGGTGGGAATGCAGATTGGTGCAGTCATGGTGGAAAGCAGTATGGAGTTACCTCAAAAAATTAAAAATGGAACTGCCTTATGACTAGCAATTCAACATCTGGAAATTTATCCAAAGAACCCCGAAACACTAATTCTAAAGAATATACGCAGTCCTATGTTCACTGTAGCATTATTTACAATAGCCAAGATTTGGAAGCAGCCCAAGTGCCCATCAACAGATGAAGGGATTAAAAGCTGTGGTACATTTACACAATGGAATATTACTTGGCAGTAAAAAAAGAAGAAAATCTTACCCTTTGCAACAGCATAAATGGACCTGGAGAATATTATGCTAAGTGAAATAAGATAGCTAGAGAAAGACAAGTACCATATGATTTCATTCATACATGGAATCTAATGAAATGAACAAAATAAACAAACAAAATAAACAGATCCATAGATACAGAGAACAGGCTGACAGCTGTAGAGAGGAAGGGTGTTCGGTAGCTGGGTGAAAAAAGAAGGTAAAGGGATTAAGCAACAACAACAAAGAAACCTCATAGATAAAGACATAAGTATGGTGATTACCAGAGAGAAAAGGGGAGGGAAGTAGCAGAGGGTAAAGTGTAGATAAATGTTGAAGGAACAAGACTTGACTTTGGGGGATAAACACAAAATACAATGTACAGATGATGTATTATAGAATTGTACACCTGAAACCTGTATAATTTTATTAACCAATGTCACCTCAATAAATTTAATAAATTGTTTTATTTTAAAAAAAGGACCGAACTTAACTGCCTACAATTTTCTCAACATGTAACCTGGGCTAAACACTGGATCCAGTCCTTTAAAAAGACAGAAATGTGCATGATATAATAAATAATAAAAGTGCTAACAAAACAGTATTTCCAACCTTCAATATCCTTCAAATGTTATAAATAACAGCATTTCTTCCATTATTCTCTGATCACATCCAGCCACAGAAATCTCTCCTTCCTCATAACTTTCTACCTCATTCTCACCTCTACTTTATGCCTTAAAATGAGAGGTCTCATTTGTTTAGAGAAAAAATCATTCTCCCTTTTCTATTTTAAAAAGATAATTGAAATTTAAAAATATAAAATAGCTCTCACTGATATATGAAATATGCATTTCTCTGTATGCTACAGTTAGAAAAAGTATTCCATAAAACTCTTTAACCTTTGAGAACACATTCAAGTTTTCTGAAACTAATACTAGAGAAGAAATCACTTTGCAGTACAAAATTAATCCAAATTCTATTTTGCAAGAGCTGGAATTTAAACATGCACACACACACTACAAAAGCACATTCACAACTCAGGTCACCTTAATATACTAGTATTGGCTGAACAACAACAATACCCCCTCTACCATGTGTATTCAGCCTAAACCACAAAATACTCAGGAATATCCACAAATATCTAAGACATTAACATCATAATTTTATATAGCTACTACCAATCTTTTCCACTGAAGAATTTAAAAGAGGACATTATGAAATCGTTTTGCAAGAAAGGCACCTTACAAGATAAGCTATTTCTTCAAATAAGTAACAAAGTGATACATAAATGTGACATCAAAATCTGTCACAAATAAAGATCTGTCCATTTGTTAAGCCTTGTTTAATTTTAATTGAATTGTGTTTAAATTTTCTATATAGAGAACAAAGACCTTTCTAACAATAAAGTACAAGAAGACTTGGTGAAAAAAAAAAAAATACATTCTTTCAATGGGTTACCATGTCTTACCTTTGAATCCTCATTGCTCACTCCTAGCTGTAACACAGCTTGAGGAGATTTCAGTTTTGCTTGAGCAGAATGAGCCATCTGAAGGTTAAGCTGCCATCCGACCGTCTCTAGCTATAAAAGACAAGTGCAGATTAGAATGAGATGATACAGAAGGAAGAAAACAGACAAATTTAAGAAAATCTCCACTCAGCAGGAATGAATATGGATAGCCTGGACTTCACAGTGAGTCAGCTCCAGAGCTCCTTTAACCTGCATACTCCAGAAATTCTTCCTTTAGGTTCATATTGGCTTCATGCCATGCCTGTCAAATTCAACAGTAAAACTGGTCTTTAAATACAATCTGTTCTAAAAATAAAAGTTCTAAGATTAAGCAATAAAATACACTAAGAGAGTCAATGGTTTTTAAATAGTACATTACTATTTTAAAATAGTATGTTTTAAAGCCAATGATTTTTAAATAGTTATCTATTTTAACTAGTAAATAGTATATATTGATCATAATCACTTCAATAACCTTCCATCTTCTTTGAAAACTCCTTGCACTAGGTAGAACACAGATCAGAGGGGTTTTTTAATTTAGAGGGAAACTGAAGTACCCAGATGGTAAGAGGTTCACACATTCAGACACAGTGAGTGAGACTGGAAAAGAGCCAGGCAAAAGAATTGCTATCTTCTAGTGAGCAGGTGGTATCCAATAGACCGTCGTGCTTTCTAAAGTACTCTAACTGGTTCCCAGTTATGACAGAACTAATTAGAACATTTCCTTTGAATTTATTAATTAACAAAACAGCAAATTTTAATCACCTAAGGCAAAAATAGTAAAGACAAACTAAAGCAGCATGAATGTGGCTTTATTGGACTTGACAGATTATTGGTTTCACCAACCTCAGAACTGTGAATACAAAATTTTAGATTTAATTTCTAGTAAACCTCATGTATCAATAGTTAAGGAAGTATTATGAAATGCAATTGTCATGTGCCTCTGACAACATGACCCTAATAATTGATTTAGTAAAACTACCTTAGTTGCATTGGTAAGAATGGCAGCTCACAAGTTTTACTTAACCAGAATACTAATTGCTAACTTGAAAGCCTGTTCAACAGTCAGAATCACAGTAGTGCCTCAAAGCCAAACTGGAATGAGAGCAATGGAAGTATTATCTACTCGAGAGAGGATGTGCTGAGAAAACAAAGATACAGTTCCGTTCTCTCTGGCACTGAACCTTTAGAAGTTATGGGTGAGATAGGGGAAGGTATTGTAGAAACGTAACCAATAATACCACAAGTAAAAAATCAATTCAATAGTGCATGCTACGTAATGATTTTTAATATACTAATCTTTAACGCTGATTACAGTAAGCATAGTCTCTAATACCCACCACTATTTTCAAGTCACATAAAATAAACCCTACAACAAAACAGGAAAAAAATATGATATCACCACTCTCATATATACAAGCATATACACATGTCACCTTCTAGGAATTTGTATGAACCTATAAGGCACTGTTTTGATCTCATTTAACTGATTCTAGTCCTGTCCTGTAAGCACTTAAGATAAATGATGAAGATAAATACTGCTTTAAGTGAATATAAGCACACTCCCATTGTGGTTAGTCCTCTGCATACATTAATGTATGCTTAGTCACTGCATAGAGGTGGTGTGGGAGAATTAAGAAGAACTTGAAGCTTGTGCTTTGGTTCATGCTTAAGCAATAGCTCACTAGCTATACAACCCTGGTTAAGTTCACAAACTTCTAAGCTCTCAATTTCCTCATATGAAATGGAAATAAATCTATCAGATCTACTTTTCTGAGTAATTGACAATATCAAATAAAAAATGTATATTCAAAGTGTTCTGGAAACTACAATGCCTTATAAATATAAGACATTTGATCACCTAATTTTTCCTATAGTATCTTTTAAATAGAGTAGGCATTTTATATACGGATTGAGTTGAAATAAAATGAATCAAAGAACACTCACAAAGAAAGGTCATTTTAAATAGTCATGACTGAAAAGAGTTTGTGGATTGGCTTTCTTTAATCCCATAGTCTTTCTATTGAATTTTGTGTTTAAAAAAATTTTTTTCTCAAGACCACATGAAAGATTAATTTAAAAAATAAATAACATTGCTAAGCTCATATGTAGTCATATATACATATGCACACCCACAAAACAATTTACAGAAAATAACAGATATTCAGGTAACTTAAATGAAGAAAAAATATAGGGAGAATAACTAGAGTTATAGAAGAATACTTTACAGACACACAGAACAATAAGAAAAACAAACTCTTTTCAGTGAAACCAGAAGACATAATCCACACTACTTGAGATAGCTACTCATATATCCCCATTTTACAGATTAAAAATGTAAAGTATAAAACACTAAATTGGAGTAAAAAGTATATGGAGGTTCCTTATGCTATTATTGCAACTTTTCTCTAAGTTTGAAATTATATCAAAATCGAAAGTTACAAGAAATTGATTCAAGTAAGAATCAGCAATGGATCCTAAACCTAAGTGGTGAAAATTTGATTTGGAATGCAGAGTCACAAAGTATCTACCTACAATTTTTTTCTAGTTATAAAAGAAAAAAGTAATTATGCAAGGGAGAAAACAAACATTATCTTTACCAAGAGATCAAAATTAAGACCACCAAAAAGTGGCAAATGGCTATCACATGACTCTAGGTGTGATATCCTGCAAAGACCACAATGTTACTTACATAGCTTCTACCCAAATAACATAACCTAAATTTGGTCATAAAGAAACAACAAAAATAAAAATATAAAAACATCATATAAAATAAACAGCATGTGTACTTCAAAAATGGCAATGTCCTAAAAGACAAAGAAAAGCTGAGAAAACAAGTACAGCTGACCCTTGAACTACACAGAGAGGTTAGGGGCACTGACCCCTGAATAGTAAAATCATCTGCATATAACTTTTGAATCCCCCAAACTTAACTGCTAATAACCTACTGTTGACCAGAAGCTTTAATGATAACATAAACAGTCAACACATTTCATATGCTATATGTATTGTATACTATATTCTCAAAAAGAGAAAGCCAGAAAAAGAAAATGTTACTAAGAATATCATAAAGAAGAAAAAATACATTTATAGGATTTATTGAAAAAAGAACCTATTGACAACATTAAGCATGGACTTACTATCATAGATATCAGCCTTAATGCACCAAGCATCCAATTTGAGAGAAAGCCTGGTGTGCTTTCAGGATACTAATGATTTGCATCTTTAAGCAAATTTCACTAAGTTTATGAAACCTACACTTATCAGTAGAATCAGACTTTCATCCTAGTTTTTTATTCATTTGAAATAACAATGGCAAAATGATACAAACTGGTCTGTGCAAATGGAAAAATAAAAATGAGTTACCATTAATTGATATGGAAAAACTCTAAGAACAGTTTCAAGAAGAATGATCCAAAGAGCATTTTATTTTTTTATTGTTAAGTTTGAGATGCCTATCAGACATTCAATGAAATTATCAAGTAGGCAGACTCTGGCTAGGAAAAAATAGTATTGAAACGCTGACACCTAGATGTGATTGCCAAGGAAGAAGGAAGGAAGGAAAGATGGGTAGAAGGGAGGGAGGGAGGGTGGAAGGAAGAAGGAAAGGAAAGATATTGTTTTCCACTGCTCAGAACAGTTTTTGAACTCTGATTTTGATACCTTTTAGTGCTTCTGCCGTTTTTGTTTCACCCCTTCCTCATCGACAAAACATTTCCCTTTGAGGACTTTTTTTTATCGGGGAAAGAAAAAAAGTCACTCAGGATGAGATTGGGTGAATAGGGAAGGTGGGGCATGGGGGACATGCGGTTTTGGGTCAAAAACTGCTAAACACTCAACATGGTGTGGGCAGGTGCACTCATAAATCACCCATCAATGGGCAAAGACGTTGAAAGGTGATGACTAGCCAGAGCACCCCTGGCCAGAAGAAATGTGTATTGTTTTGGGAATGGATTGCAACTCCTTCCTTATCTCTTTTTGGGAGCTGCTTCTTGTCCTGTGACTGCTTCTTTCTGCTGGTACACACTGAGGTAATGTAGTTTAGAGTCGCACATAGGACATGTGCCTCCTTTGTCTGGGACCTCTTATAATGAGCCTCAGACTGGAGGACATGTGGTCTCTCTCATATCGACCTCCTGCCCTCGGTGCACACCCTGTAATCTGAGTAATAAACGGCATGTCCACATCACTAGTCCACCTGGTGGCCTTTTTTTTTTTTTTTTAATATCATGAACACTTAAGCAGCTCTCCATTTAAGGGTTCCTGCGCTACATGAAGATATCAATAAATGAAGAGATATACCATGTTCATAAATTTAAAGTCTCAATACTGTTAAGATGTCAATTCTTTCCAAAAGTGATTTACAGATTTAGGACAATCCAATTCAATTCCCAGCAGGCGCTTTTTATAGAAATGGACAAGATGATTCTAAAATTTAAATGGAAATACAAATGACCTAAAAAAGCCAAAGTGATTTTTTTAAAGTTGGAGAAGCTATGCTACCTAACTATAAGATTTATTATAAAGCTAGAGCACTAAAGACAATGTGGCACTGGCAAAAGGATAGCTATACAGGCTCATCAACTGACTCCTGACAAGATGCCAAGGTAAGTGGTGCTAGAACTACCAAATACCCATATAAAAACTAAATGAAAAACCCCTACCTAACACCAAACACAAAATGAACTCAAAATGTTTCACAGACCTAAATGTGAGTACTAAAACCATCAAACTTCTAGGAGAAAACACAAAAGAAAATCTTTGTGATCTTGAGATAGGTAAAGATTTTAGATAGAACATTAAAATCATGAACCGTAAAAAAAAATTATAAACTGGACTTCATTAAAACTAAAAATTCTGTTCTTTTTTTTTTTTTTAAGATTTTTTTATTTATTTATCTTTAGAGGGGAAGGGTAGGAGAGAGGGAGAGAAACATCAATGTACAGTTGGTTGCCTCTCGTGTGTCCCCTGCCGGGAACTGGCCTGCAACCCAGGCATGTGCCCTGACTGGGAATCGAACCGCGATCCTCTGGTTCGCAGGCCCGCGCTCAATCCACCGAGCTACACCAGCCAGGGCTAAAAATTCTGTTCTTTAAAGGTCACCATTAAGAAAAAGGAAACTTCCAGCCAAGATGGAGGCATAGGTAAACAGATTTCGCCTACTCTCACTACTACAGAAAAAAATTACATCTAAACTACAAAACAAATATCACTCAGAACCATCAGAAAATTGAGCTATAAGGCAGTCCAACAACCAAGGATTTAAAGAAGCCACATTCATCCAGATGGGCAGGAGGGGCGAGGCACTGAGAGCGGTGGAGAGGCGCGGAGAGGAGCAGAGCTGTGGGAGTGGCGTGGAGGCAGTGGAACGGATGATCCCACATTCACATGTGGTGGATATAAATTGGGACGGACACCTTGGGAGCAAGGGATCCCAGCCCCAAACTAGAGCATCAGGCAGCCCAGGGATCCAGCACCAGGAAGATAAATGCCCGTAACTTCTGGCTATAAAAACCAGTGGGTGTTGGGGTTGTAGAAGAAACTGCCAGATTATCAGGAGACTCATAAGGACCTGCATTGACTTAGGACTTACACAGACCCTCTGTCTCTGGAATTCAGCACCAGGGCAAAGGCTGGGAGGGCACAAATGGCATATGGGAAGAAAGTGAGGTGACTGGAAACAGAGCAAGTGCTGGAAGACAGCTTCCTCCCAGGCAAACTTCCAAAAGCCAGGCAGCAACACTGTCTGTTCTTTGAGCCTTCCCCTCACACAGAGCCACAAAGTAGTGAGTGAAACAGGTTGGCCTGCCCTGTCCATCACCTAAGGCTCTGGCCCACACAATTTACAGGTCCACTCTTCTACAACAGGCCACACTACTAAGACAGGGAGTCAAAGCAACTCTACCTGATACACAGAAACACACACAGGGAGGCTGCTACATTGAGGACATAAAGAAATATGACCCTAGTAAAAGAACAGAAGCCCAGAAAAAGAATTAAACAATATGGAGATAACCAACCTATATCAGGATGCTCAAAGAAGTCATTGATATGGCAACAGCATAAAAAAGACTCAGACAGAAATGAAGGTTACATTAAGTGAAATAAAGAGAAATCTACAGGGAACCATCAGTGGATGGGGTGGAAACTGAGTATCAAATCAACAATTTGGAACAAAAGGAAGAAAAAAGCTTTTAATCAGAACAGCAAGAAGAAAAAAGAATCCCCCCAAAATGAGAATAGTGTAAGGAGCCTTTGGGACAACTTCAAGTGTACCAACAGTCACATCATGAAGAGGCTGGAAGGAGAAGAGAGAGAGCAAGAAACAGAAACCTATTTGAAAAAAATTGATAGAAAACTTCCCTAACTTGGTGAAGGAAATAGACATATAAGTCCAGGAAGCACAGAGAGTCCCAAACAGGATGACTCTAAAGAGGCCCACTGCAAGACACATCATACTTAAAATGCCAAAGGTTAAAGACAAAGAGAATCTTAAAAGCAGCAAGAAAAAAGAAGTTAGTTACCTACAAGGGAGACCCCATAAGACTATCAGCTGATTTCTCAAAAGAAACTTTGCTGGGGACCCTGGCCTGGGCGCCAGATGTGGGGGGGCTCCGTCCGCAGAGCCCCATCCCTCCGTCACGGATGAAAGTAAAAACTACCAAGACATCTTGTGCTTGGGGAGGAAAGGGGTCAAACTCTCAGAGGAGAATGACCCAGAGCCCCTTCCTCACTAGGCTTTTATTGGGTTCCAATACACCGGAATACAAGTTTAACATGTCAAAGAAATCTGAGGGCTTAATCGGAGCCAGTGTTTGTCAGGAAGGGGGGTTGCCAGACTTTGGGAGACATGCTCATTTCCTCCTGGGACACTTGTCACCTCAGGAAGAGCACTCTTAGCAAAGCAGGTTTCACAGGACTTTAGGAATTCTTTCTTATGCCAATCACCCAAGGAGCCGTTCTGGCCAGGACAGGGCTGCACCGCTCACCCCCACAGTTTCAGGCTTTAAGGCAATTAGGAAGCAGGAGACATCTCCCAGATGGAAATGAGGACTCGGGCTATGTCAGAATAGCCGGGGGGCGAGGGTCCATCACATCCTCTTTGCTGCAACCCCTCGAGTCCTTCCATGAGGCCTTCCAAGTGGTCACGTCTGGCTTGGGTTGCCCCTCCCATGAGGAGTCTTACCCGTCATTGACTGCCAACCAAGCTATAGGGCCAAAGAGGCAGAAGCAGCACTCCTGCCAGGGAGATAAGCTTTGTCTCCTTAATAGGTCACATCCTTGTGACAGAACAGACCCAGATGAAGTGGGTTCCTTGGGCTCTTACACAGCCCACCATGGGGTGAGGGTTACAACTCCTGAAACCAGGCTGAACGGTCCGCAACAAAACTTCTCAGGCTAGAAGGGACTGGGCAAGAAGTATTTAAAGCAAGGACCCACAACCTAGATTACTCTATACAGCAAAGCTATCATTTAGACTTGAAGAGCAGATAAACTGCTTCCCAAACAAGGTAAAGCTAAAGGAGTTCATCATTACCAAGCCATTTTTATACAAAATGTTAAAGGGAGTTATTTAAGAAAAAGAAGATCAGAAATATGAACATTAAAATGGCAACAAATTCACAACTACCAACAACTGAATCTAAAAAAAAAAAAAAAAAACAAGCAAACAAACAGAACAGAAACAGAATCACAGATATGGAGATCATTTGGAGGGTTATCAGCTGGGAGGAGGAAGGGAGAGAACGGCAGGGAAAGGTGCAGGGAATGTGAAGCATAAATTGGTAGGTACAAAACAGACCAGGGGATGTTAAGAATAGTATAGGAAATGGAGAAGTCAAAGAACTTATATGCATGACCCATGGTCATGAACTAAGGTGGAGGGGCATTGCTGGAGGGAAAGGGAGTACTGGGCGGAGGAGGCAAAGGGGAAAAAATTGGGACAATTGTAATAGCATAATCAATAAAATATATTTTAAAAAATAAAAAGGAAAGGTAAGCCACAGACTGATAAAATATTCACAATACACATACCTGACAAAGGACTTGTACCCAAACTATATAGAGTTCTTATTACTCAATAATAAGATAAAGACATAGGCAAGGATTTGAACAGACAGCTCACAAAAGAAATATATAAATGGCCAATAAACACATAAAATGATGTTCAGCATCCTTTTGTTCAATATCCTTACACTCATAAGACTGGCGAAAATTTAAAAGAATGGGAATACCAAGTGCTGGCCAGGGTATAAAGAAATTGCTGGTTAGAATGTAAAATAGTATGAACACTTCAGAAAACTGGCAATTTCTTATAAATATACCTACCCTATAACTCTGTCTGTCCATCCCCAAGAATTACCCAAGAAAAATTAAAACATATAACTATATCAAGTATGTACATGAATGTTAACGGATTTATTCAAAACAGCTGCAAACCATTAATGTGAATGGAAACAAGTTGTGGTATATCCTTATGATTAAATACTACCCTGGAATAAAAAAAAAACAAACTATACATTCAACAACATGTATGAATCTCAAAATCATACTTAGTGGAAGAAGCCAGATAGAAAAAAAGCACACTTGTATGATTCCATTTTTTATAAAATCCTAGAAGACACAATCTGTATTGATAGAAAGCAGATCCTGGGACCAGGATTAGGGGAGGAAGGGACTACCAAGGGGCATGAGGAAACTTTTGAGGGTGATGAAAATGCTATTCTGTTGACTATGGTAGTGATCGCATGGGTATACAACTATCAAAATTCATCAAAGTGGCCCTGGCTGGAGTGGCTCAGTGGATTGAGTGCAGGCCTGCGAATCAAAGGATTGCGGTTTGATTCCCAGTCAGGGCACATGCCTGGGTTGCAAGACAGTTCCCAGCGACAGTTCCCAGCAGGGGATGCACAAGAGGCAACCATACATTGATATTTCTCTTCATCTCTCCTTCCCTCTCTCCTTTCCTTCCCCTCTAAAGATAAATAAATTTAAAAAATTAAATTAAAAAAATTCATCAAAGTGTACAATTTAAAAGAACACTAATTACACTAAGTAAATTATAATCTGATATAATTTTTAAAAGATACAATATACTAAAGGATGTAACAGAAGAACATATAGATGCAATAGGAAAACATCTTCATGTGCCTGCTACTTAACACTTTCATTGTCATCCGCTAGTCATTGGTAAGAACAGAAGGCAATAAGCCTCCAAAGACCAAGCCAAACTACCTGCATCCTAGAGAAAGAACCCTCTCTGTGACATCTGTAAGTATATAAAGACAATGTCAGGATCTCACAGATGACCATTAAGCAATATGGTATCCATATTATATAGATGTATATATTACCGTATAGCACATAGTTGCAAATAAATAAACTTCGTTAATCAATACTGGAGTTATCTTGCACCCAGGTGACTGCCTACCACCACAAAGCATACTGTACAAATCACACTGCATAGGGCTACCCATTAGGCAGTCTCCAGAGGACATCAAAAATCCAAAAGTAACTGAACCAATGTCCTTCTTTAACGTTGCTGCTACACCAAATCATAAGAGGTACAAATGCTTTACTACAAATATCACAATTTAAGCATGCTCACTACTTATACCCTCAAGTTTAGATGCCACAAAGTCAACCTAGTCTTACTGCTAGAGTGGCATGGAACTTCATTATACTCCCTGACCCACAAACTTGGCCAAAATACCTAGTCGTGGTGTTCATGTCCAAGTTATAAGGTGCTGAAGGAAAACATCAATGAATCAACCTTCAAACTGTTTGCCACCTCTCTACATACCAAGAATATATGAAGATAATAGTACAAGTTAATGTAATTCAAATAATACTCTCACAATTGGCAACACTGAAAAGGTGTATCAAAATTATTTAGCAAGTGCACATCTTTAAATACTACAACATAATAAGAGTAATTGTGCTAACAGCACAGTTCTTTGGCATTAATAAAATCTTTATCTAATTTGTTAATGGTTCTGGTTTTAGCTAATTATTTAGAAAGCAGAGAATACATTTCTGTTTCAAATAAGACTGATCAAGGGTCTCTCAGATCTAAAGCTCTTTAAATTGATTGCTGCATCAACAGCTAATGATGTTGTAACAGGATGTAAGCTGGGAGGCACCAGGGCCCCACAAAGCAGAATATTTGTAATGGGGTGTCTGGGAATATTCACCCCCACATAAGTCTCGCTGGGTGATGGGAGACATGAAGCAGGGCCATTAAGTTAATTTACATATGAATAACAGAATAGCTTCATACCTGTATGCAAAAAAATTAATTTGCATATCAATAACAGCAGACTAGTCTTCCAGCCTAAGTGAAGCCAAAAAAGTATGCATAACTTAAACCCATAATGTAACTGGGAGGCAGCTCCCCTTAAACTAAAAGAGTACATCTCCACCAAGCCAGCCCTGCAAGAGATGCTAAAGGGGACTGCTTTAAGAAGAAGGAGGAGGAGGGAGAGGTGGTGGGGGGAAACACAGCTACAAAAGGAAAAAATGGCAATGAATAAGTACCTATCAATAATAACCTTAAATGTAAATGGATTAAATGCTCCTATCAAAAGACACAGGGTAGCTGAATGGATAAGAAAACATGACCCACATATATGCTGTCCATGAGAGACCCACTTCAGAACACAAGATATACACAGGCTGAAAGTGAAGGGATGGAAAAAAAAATATTCCCCACAAATAGACATGAAAAAAACAGCTGGGGTAGCAATACTGGTATCAGACAAAACAGACTTCAAAACAAAAGCAATAACAAGACACAAAGAGGGATACTTCATAATAATTAAGGAAATAGTTCAACAAAAAGATATAACTCTTGTAAACACATATGCACCCAATATAGGTGCACCTAAATATATAAAGAAAATATTGGAGGACTTTAAGAAAGAGGTAGACAGCAATACAGTCATTGTAAGGGATTTTAACACCCCACTGTCAACAATGGATACATCATCCAAATAAAAATCAACAAAAATATTGCAGAATTGAATGACACTCTAGAGAAAATGGCCTTAACTGATACTTCTAGAACATTTCATCACAAAGAAGCAAAATACACATTCTTCTCAAATGCATATGAATCATTTCCAAAGACAGATCACATGGTAGAACACAAAATAAGCCTTAACGAATTCAAGAAAACTGAAATCATATCAAGCACCTTCTAGGATCACAAGAGCTTGAAACTAGAAATGAATCTCAAGAAAAAAATCACAAAAATATCCCAATTCATGGAGGCTGAATAACAGGTTATTAAATAATGAATGGATTAACAATAAGATCAAGGAAGAAACCAAAAAGTATCTGGAAACAAATAAAAATGAACACACAACAATCCCAAACCTATGAGACATGGTGAAGGCAGTCCTGAGAGAGAGAAGTTCATAGCAATACAGGCCTACCTAAAAATGATAGAAACATTTCAAATAAACAACCTAACCCTACATGTATAAGAACTAGAGGAACAACAACAAACAAAGCCCAGAGCAAGCAGAAGGAAGGAAATAATCAAGATCAGAGCAGAATTGAATGAAAAAGAGACTAAAAAAAACAATTCAAAGGATCAATGAATTCAGGAGCTGGTTCTTTGAAAAGATAAACAAAATTGACAAACCATTAACCAGACTCATCAAAAAAAAAAAAAGGGGGACCCCAAAAAATAAAATCAGCAATAAAAGAGAAGTAACAAGTGACACCATAGAAATACAAAGAACTGTAAGAAATGACTACGAACAACTATATGCCAAGAAATTGGACAACCTGGGTGAAATTGATAAATTTCTAGAAACATACAACCTTCCAAAACTGAATCAGGAAGAAGCAGGAAACCTGAATAGACAGATAACAAGTATCGAAATTAAAGCAGTAATCAAAAAACCACCAACACACAAAAGCCCTGGACAAGATGGCAAACTGATTCTTCACAAACTATTCCAAAAAATTCAAGAAGAGGAAAGACTCCCAAACTCTTTGTACAAGGCCAGTGTTATCAATCCCAAAACCAGGTAAAGACACAACAAAGAAAGTCAATTACAGGCCAATATATCTGATGAACAAACATGTGAAAATCCTCAACGAAATAGTAATAATCATATCCAACAATACATTAAAAAGATCATACACCATGATCAAGTGGCACTCATTCCAGGGATGCAAGGATGGTACAATATTCACTAATCAATAAACATAATACATCACATAAACAAAATGAAAGACAAAAATCACATGATCATATCGATAGATGCAGAAAAAGCATTTGATAAGGTACATCACCCATTTATGATAAAAACACTCAGCAAAGTGGGACTAAAGGAAGCATTCCTCAACATAATAAAGGCCATGTACAAAAAACCTTCTGCCAGTATCATATTCAATGGGCAAAAACTAAAAGCATTTCCCTTATGATCAGTAACTATACAAGGCGGTCCCCTCTCACCAATCCTATTTATCATAGTACTGGAAGTTCTAACCACAGTGATCAGACAAGAAGAAATAAAAGGGATCCAAATTGGAAAAGAGGAAGTAAAACTGTCATTTGCAGATGACATGATAGCCTACATAGAGAATCTTATAGACTGCACCAAAAAACTACTTGACCTAATAAGCAAATTTGCAGAGTAACAGCATACAAAGGCAATATTCAGAAATTGATGGCATTTTTGTACAGAAACAATAAAATATCAGAAACAGAAACTAAGAAAAAAATTCCATTTACTATAGCAACAAAAAGTAAATAAAGTATCTAGGAATAAAATTAACCAAAGAGGTAAAAGACTGTATTCAGAAAACTGTAGAATGCTGAAGAAAGAAATTGAGAAAAATAAAAATAAATGAAAGCATATACCTTGTTCATGCATTGGAAGATTTAACATCATAAAATGTCCATACTAACCAAAGCAATCTATAGATTCAACACAAATCCTATTAAAATATCAATGGCATATTTCACAGATGTAGAACAGATACTTCAAAAATGTATATGGAATAAAGACTCCAAACAGCCACAGCAATCTAGAGAGAACAAAGTAGGAAGGCTCACAATACCTGATATCAAACTATACCACAAGTCCACTGTAATCAAAACAGTCTGGTCCAAAGAGTGTTTATCAAAACAGACACAGAGATCAATGGAACGGAATAGAGAGCCCAGAAATAAACCCATGTCTCTATGGCCAATTAATATTTGACAAAGGGGGAACAAACATACAATGGAAATAAAAATAGCCTCTTCAGTAAATGGTGTTGGGAAAAGTGGACTATTACATGCAAAAAATGAAACTAGACCACCAACTTACACCAAACACCAGAATAAACTCAAAATGGATAAAAGACTTAAATATAAGTGATGATCCCATAAAAGTCCTAGAGGAAAACACAGGCAGGAAAAGTTCAGATACATCCCATGTAACAGTATCTTTGTTGATATATCTCCTAGGGCAAAGGACATAAAGGAAAAAATAAACAAATGGGACTACATAAAATTAAAAAGCTTCTGCACAGTTAAGGAAACCATCATCAAAATGAAAAGAGAACAGACTGTATAGGAGAACACATTTGCCAATGATACACTGGACAAGGGTTTAATCTCCAAAATTAAGCAGCTAGAGATAAGGGGACAGTCACCTACAAAGGAGATCCCATCAGACTGTCAGCTGATTTCTCAAAAGACACTTTACAGGCAAGAAGGGGCTGGAAAGAAGTATTCCAAATCATGAAAGGCAAGGACCTACATCCAAGATTGCTCTATCCAGCAAAGCTTTCATTTAGAATGGAAGGGAAGATAAAGTGCTTCTCAGATAAGGTCAAGTTCAAGGAGTTCATCATCACCAAGCCCTTATTATATGAAATGTTAAAGGGACTTATCTAAGAAAAAGAAGATAAAAAATATGACAGTAAAAAGACTGCAAACTCACAGATATGAACAACCACACCTAAAACAAAAGCAAACTAAGCAAACAGCTACAACAGGGACAGAACCACAGAAGTGGAGATCACATGGAGAGTTAGCAACAGGGGAGTGGGGGGGGGAGGTACAGAGAATAAGTAGCATAGACAGTGGGTAGAAAATAGATGGGAAGGGCAAGAATAGTGTGGGAAATGTAGAAGCTAAAGAACTTATGACACATGGACATGAACTAAAGGGGGGAATGTGGATGGGAGGGGGTGTGCAGGGTGAAGAGGAATGAAGGGGAAGGGAAATGGGACAGCTGTAATAGCATAATCAATAAAATATATTTAAAAAATAATCTATAAGGAAATACGATGAAATTTCATTATATAATGAAATGAGTAGATATGAGTAACTTTGCCATTAGTTAGTAGTTAATACTCTTACCAGGAGAAAATCACATTAAATACATTCTGAACATTCAAAACACATATAACTGTCATATTTATATTTAAAAGCTCCCTAACAAACATATAAATACATTTTAAGAAAGGGAATCAGTACATGCAGTCTTTAAAGAGGAGGTTACTCAGAGAGTTTAAAGATGCCTTGCATATATTTCTCATAATCACATCTGATTGTAAGTAAGAAATATCATTAGCTTAGAAATGTAAACTATTTTAGAAAAAATATTATACAAAACAAATACAATTATTTTCCTTAAGGTCTCAAAAAAAACAGACATACATGTCAATAATATTTGACATGTAAGTTTGTACACTTAGTTTAGTAGAAATGTATGTAAAAAAACTAGAAACAGAATTTCAGGAGTAAAATTAAACACAGTATTAAAGTTCCATCTGAAAGTGTACTCATAATTTAATAAATATTATGATCACATAAGCATTACAGTAAAAATCAAACAGAAAACCCTTTTATAAGGACACTGCTGACAGTCAACACTGAGTAAAAAGAGAGGAGAAGAATACAAATTAAAATAACTGGTAGTGACATTTCAGTCTCAAGTCTTAAAGAGATTAAAATAAAACATTTTTTAAAACAAGAGAGTGAGATAAAATTTAAACATCCCTCCTTCAATCATATCCTGCAAAAAGCTATCATTAAGATTAATTTTCAAATAATAAAAGATAGGACTTTGGAAGATGGCGGCGTGGTAGGAGGGAGCAGTCCCTATTCCCCCTCTGCACACGGGAGAAAAACCAAACCAAACTTTGAAAGACCAGAACAGACAAGGAACAGTAACACAGCATATTGGAGAATAAGAGGTCGGAAATTGTAGCAGACACTGAAAAACAAGCGGTAAGGAGAGCTCTTCGGAACAATACGAGCCCAGGGTTCCAGCGCGCGGAGAGCGGGGCGGCTGAGGCCCCGGCCTGGCGCTCCGCCAAGCCTGCCCCAGGGCCCTGGGGAGGGAGCTGGGTCAGCCGCTGAAACGGCTGGGAAATCTCAGGGACCACCGCGCGACTGCGCCCGAGCAAAAGTGGGTGCCCCGCGAGGGAGCGAAAGTGGGTGCCCCGCACCAGGTCACTGCGCGACTTTGAACCGAGTTTTCGTGGTCGCCGGGCAACTACGAAAGCACAGGCCCCCCAACAGAGAGAGGCGCGGGCGAAGTGAGACAACTGCATGAAAATAGACACCCTCAGGGGACCGCACACGGTCGTGGGCTAGTGGACACTCGTGAAAACATAGGCGCGGGCTGCTGGAGACAGCTGTGGAGCCAGAGGTGCAAACGCGGACAGCTCAGGCCCAAGGTGCAGGTGCCGGATAGCAGCTGGAACGCAGGCCCCTCTCAGAAACAAAGGCAGGCAGCTGTGCCCGAACACTGAAAGCCTCCCAGGGACAAAGGCAGGCGGCTGTGCAGTGCGCACACACAAGGAGGCTCAGATTACACGCTGGAAACCCTGTGGGGAGAGGCGCCCACTAACGCTGGGATACATAGCACAGTGAGGACTGAGTTCTGAACACAGTGAAAAGCAATAAGATCACCCCTCGGCCATTGCAGCCAGCAAGTCCAGAAAAACCGGCTGGCAAGTTTGAAAACAACAAGAGGGTGTTTTTTTTTGTTTGGTTGTTTGTTTTGTTTTGTTTTTTCATTTTTTCATTTTATTTTTTTAATATATTTTTATTATTTTATTTTATTTTTTAAAAAAATATTTTGTTGCGCTTTGCTTGTTCCTCCCCCCCCCCCGGCTGCTTATATCTGTGTGGGGGTGTCTGTGTGCGTGTCTCTTTTTTGTTTTGCCAGTTTGTTAGTGTCTTTTTGTTTGTAAGCCTGTCTATCTATATGAGTTTTTAACTACTCCTTCTTCATTGTTTATATCTTCTTCTTTACTCCCCAACTCCTTTTGCCTCCCTTGAATTCCTTCTCCTCTTATCCCCTCTTCCTTTCTTTTCAATTTTATCTCTTCTACCTTCCTCTTGTTTCCTCTTGCTTCTTTTTTTCATTTTCCCCCCTCTTCTTTTTGTAAATACCCACGAGTGAGACAAAACAAACAAACAAGCAAGCCTGAAACTGTGGGGAAAAACAAAAACAAAAACAAAAACCAGAGTTGGCCCCCAAAAGAGGGTATACCAGCTGATGAGACAGTGAAAGCGGTGAACAACAGGATACCCGAAGGAGAATCCACCACTGAATCTCACAGATATTCTACCACAGAAGGTCATACCACAAACCCAGGGAGCCAGAACAGATCAATTTAAGAAGTTGAGGCTAACAACAAGAGTCTTACAAACAATGGGAAGACAAAAGAACAATCCCCAAACGAAAGGAAAGGAGGAAGCTCAAGAAAGAATGCTAAATGAAACAGAGGCAACTCAACTATCAGATATCGAGTTCAAAGCAATGGTTGTCAGGAAGCTCAATGAGCTCTCAATGAGCTACCATAAACTACAGGGAAGTTATGATGAACTCACGGCAAACTATATCAACATGAAAAAGGAAATAGAAACTATCAACAAGGGCCAAGAGGAAATGAAGAACACAATCTCTGAACTGAAGAACACAGTAGAAGGAATGAAAAGCAGAATCGATGAAGCAGAAGATCGGATCAGCGAGTTGGAGGACAAAATAGAAAAAAACACTCAGAATGAGCAAGATAAGGAAAAGAGGCTTAGAAAGAATGAAGAGGGTTTAAGAGAAATGCAAGACAACATGAAACGGAATAATATTCGTATAATAGGGATACCAGAAGGAGAAGAACAAGAACAAGGGATAGAAAACCTGTTTGAAAAAGTAATGATGGAAAACTTCCCTCATTTGGTGAGAGAAAAAACTACACAAATCCAGGAAACACAGAGAGTCCCAATCAAAAGGAACCCAAACAGGCCCACTTCAAGACACATCATAATTAAAATGGCAAAATTCCAAGACAAAGAGAGAATCTTAAAAGCAGCAAGGGAGAAAAAGGAAGTAACATACAAGGGGGCCCCAATCAGGTTAGCATCTGACTTCTCAATGGAAACGCTCCAGGCCAGAAGAGAATGGCAAGAAATATTCCAAGCAATGAGAACCAAAGGCCTGCAACCCAGACTACTTTACCCAGCAAGGCTTTCAATCAAGATAGAAGGCCAAATAAGGAGCTTCCCAAACAAAAGAAGTCTAAAAGAATACACCTCTACCAAACCAATGCTGCAAGAGATACTAAAGGGACTGCTTTAAGGGAAGAAAGGAAAAGACAGAGAGAGAAAGAGAGAGAGTAACACAGGTACGGAAATGGCAATGAATAATTACCTATCAATAATAACCTTAAATGTAAATGGATTAAATGCTCCAATCAAAAGACATAGAATAGCTGAATGGATAAGAAAGCATGACCCACACATATGCTGCCTACAAGAAACCCACCTCAGGACAAAAGACATACACAGGCTCAAAGTGAAGGGCTGGAAACAAATTTTCCAAGCAAATGGTCAGGAAAAAAAAGCTGGGGTAGCAATACTCATATCAGACAAAATAGACTTCAAAAGAAGGGCCATAAAGAGAGACCCAGAAGGTCACTTCATAATACTCAAGGGAAGAATCCACCAAGAAGACATAAACATTGTAAATATATATGCACCCAACGGAGGAGCACCTAAATACATCAAGAAAATCTTAGAGGACTTCAAGAAAGATATAGACAGCAACACAATTATAGTAGGTGATTTTAACACCCCACTGTCAAAAATGGACAGATCTTCCAAACAAAATATCAACAAAGATATTGTGGCATTGAACAACACTCTAGAGGAAATGGACTTAACTGATATATATAGAGCCCTTCATCCCAAAGAAGCCAAATACACTTTCTTTTCAAATGCACATGGAACATTTTCAAAGATAGACCACATGATAGGACACAAATCAAGCCTCAACAAATTCAAGAAAATTGAAATCATACCAAGCATTTTCTCTGACCACAAGGGACTGAAACTAGAAACGAACCCCAAGGAGAAAAACCCAAAACCCTCAAAATCATGGAGATTGAATAGCATGCTATTAAACAATGAATGGGTCAAGAATGAAATTAGGGAGGAAATCAAAAAGTTTCTGGAAACAAACGATAATGAACTCACATCGACCCAAAACTTATGGGACACAGCAAAGGCAGTCCTCAGAGGGAAGCTTATAGCGATACAGGCCTATCTAAAAAAGATAGAAACATCTCAAACAAACAACCTAACCCTTCGCCTACAAGAACTCGAGGAACAACAACAAAGACAGCCCAGAGCAAGTAGAAGGAAAGAAATAACCAAGATAAGAGCAGAATTAAATGACATAGAGACTAAAAGCACAATCCTAAAGATCAATGAATCCAGGAGTTGGTTCTTTGAAAAGATCAACAAAATCGACAAGCCTTTAAGCAGGCTCATCAAGAAAAAAAGAGAGAGGACTCAAATAAACACAATCAGAAATGAAAGAGGAGATATTACAACCGACACCGCAGAAATACAAAGGATTGTAAGAAATTACTATGAAGAACTGTATGCCAAGAAATTTGAAAACCTAGGTGAAATGGACAGGTTTCTAGAAAAATATAACCTTCCAAAACTCAATGAAAAAGAAACAGAAAGCCTGAACAGACCAATAACAGCTGGTGAAATTGAATCAGTAATCAAAACACTCCCGATGCACAAAAGCCCTGGACCAGATGGCTTCACAGGAGAATTCTACAAAACATTTAAGGAAGAGCTAACCCCTATTCTCCACAGACTATTCCAAAAAATTCAAAAAGAAGGAAGACTCCCAAACTCTTTTTATGAAGCCAGCATCATCCTAATCCCAAAACCAGATAAAGACACAACAAAGAAGGAGAACTTCAGGCCAATATCGCTGATGAACACAGATGCTAAAATCCTCAACAAAATATTGGCAAACCGCATCCAACAACACATTAAAAAGATCATACACCACGACCAAGTGGGATTCATCCCAGGGATGCAAGGATGGTTCAACATTCGCAAATCAGTAAACGTAATTCATCACATAAACAAAAGCAAAGACAAAAATCACATGATCATATCAATAGATGCGGAAAAAGCATTTGATAAGGTACAGCACCCATTTATGATAAAAACACTCAGCAAAGTGGGAATAGAGGGAGCATTCCTCAACATAATAAAGGCTATATATGAGAAACCTACAGCCAGCATCATACTCAATGGGCAAAGACTAAATTCTTTTCCACTAAAATCAGGAACAAGACAAGGCTGTCCACTCTCTCCACTTCTATTCAACATAGTATTGGAAGTCTTAGCCACAGCGATTAGACAAGAAAAGGAAATAAAAGGCATCCAACTTGGAAAGGAGGAAACAAAACTATCATTGTTTGCAGATGACATGTTAGTATACATAGAAAATCCTATAGTCTCGGCCAAAAAACTGCTCGACCTAATAAATGAATTTAGCCAAACAGCCGGATACAAAGTCAATATCCAGAAATCAAAGGCATTTTTGTATACCAACAATGAAACAACAGAAGCAGAAATCAAGAAAAAAATACCATTTGATATAGCAAAAAGAAAAATAAAGTACCTAGGAATTAACCTAACCAAGGAGGTAAAAGACCTGTATGCAGAAAACTACACAACACTGAAGAAAGAAATCAAGGAAGACACAAATAAATGGAAACACATACCGTGTTCATGGATCGGAAGAATTAACATCATCAAAATGTCCATACTTCCCAAAGCAATCTACAGATTCAATGCAATACCTATTAAAGTACCAATGGCATATTTCACAGATATAGAACAAACTCTTCAAAAATTTATATGGAACCATAAACGACCCAGAATAGCGGCAGCAATCTTGAGAAAGAAGAGCAAAGCAGGAGGGATCACAATACCTGATACCAAAATGTATTACAAGGCCACTGTAATCAAAACAGCCTGGTACTGGCATAAAAACAGGCACGTGGACCAGTGGAATAGAATAGAGAGCCCAGAAATAAACCCTAGTCTCTATAGTCAATTAATATTCGACAAAGGGGGCAGCAACATAAAATGGAGTAAAAACAGCCTCTTCAACAAGTGGTGTTGGGAGAACTGGACAGCTTCGTGTAAGAAAATGAAACTCGAGCACCAACTTACACCATACACAAAAATAAATTCAAGGTGGATAAAAGACTTAAACATAAGCCGTAACACTATTAAAGTCCTAGAAGAGAACATAGGCAGGAAAATCTCAGATATTACACGCAGAAACATTTTTACTGATATGTCCCCTAAAGCAAGGGACATAAAGGAAAGAATAAACAAATGGGATCTCATCAAAATAAAAAGCTTCTGCATGGCCAAGGAAAACAGTATTAAAATAAAAAGAGAACCGACTGTGTGGGAAAACATATTTGCCAATGATATCTCAGATAAGGGTTTAATCTCCAAAATATACAAAGAACTTACACGACTCCACTCTAAGAAGACAAGCAACCCAATTAAAAAATGGGCAAAGGACTTGGGCAGACACCTCTCCAAGGAGGACATACAGAGGATCCAGAGACACATGAAAAGATGCTCGATATCGCTAGCTATCAGAGAGATGCAAATTAAAACCACAATGAGATACCACTTGACACCAGTCAGAATGGCCCTCATAAACAAAGCAACAAACAGCAAGTGTTGGAGAGGTTGTGGAGAAAAGGGGACACTACTGCACTGCTGGTGGGAGTGCAGACTAGTACAACCACTATGGAAAACAGTATGGAATTTTCTAAAAAAACTAAAAATGGATATACCTTTTGACCCAGCAATTCCATTGCTAGGACTATATCCTAAGAACCCTGAAACACCAATCCAAAAGAAACTATGCATCCCTATGTTTATAGCAGCACAATTTACAATAGCCAAGTGTTGGAAGCAACCTAGATGCCCATCAGCAAATGAATGGATCAAAAAACTGTGGTACATTTATACAATGGAATTCTATGCAGCAGAAAGAAAGAAGGAGCTCATACCCTATGCAACAGCATGGATGGAACTTGAGAGCATCATGCTAAGCGAAGTAAGCCAGGCAGTGAAAGATAAATACCATATGATCTCACCTTTAACAGGAACCTAATCAACAAAACAAACAAACAAGCATAATATAACCAAAGACATGGAAATTGGGAACATGCTGAAAGTCACCAGAGGGGAGAGGGGAGGGAATTTCAGGGGAAAAGGGGAAGGATTTACAGGAACAAGTATAAAGGACACATGGACAAAAACTATGGGGGGGGTGGAAATGGGAGGGAGGTGGGGAGGGTTAGGGTGGCGGGTTCGGGTGAGAATAAAAGACAGAAAACTGTACAAGATCAACAATGAAAATAAAAATTAAAAAAAAAAAAAAAAAAAAAAAAAATAATAAAAGATAAAAAAGTATTTTTAAAAATTGAATTAAAAATAAGCATCTGTTGACTTCTTAACTTATTTAATTGAATCTGATTCTTTAAATTTAAAATTATTACCCACGGATGTTCCACTGTAAGCCCAGACAGTTCACATGAATGAGCCCCTAAATTGCCATTAAAACAAGTCAATCATGGTAAATATACCTTTTATTTATTACATAAGAAATCACTGCTGTCTATTTTGTTACAATCTAAATGACATGACTTATTTTCACACATGGCCATATTCTAAATGGTTATCAGGGCAAAAAAGTAAGATAACATTATAGCTGCCAGAGGTAGCATGATAGAAAAGGAACAAAGCTTAGAAGATAGGTCTGTTTCCTATCTCAGCTTCATCATGGACTACTTGGGTTAACATGATAAAGTTACACTTTCTAAAGTTTTATTTTCTTCCTTTTCAAAGATATGAACCACACACACACAACTATGTAAACCACCCTTCTTAATGTCTGACACAAAAAAATTGCAGGTAACATTTAGGTGGCAGTACGGTATGATGGCTTGGGAGTATGACTACTTGTGTCAAATCTCAACTCTGTCACTCACTTAGCTGCACAACAATGGACCAATTATGTAATCTCTCTAAACTCTGATTTTATTTTAAATAGAAAGTAGAATTATTAATGGGTTTTACAAGCTATAAAGCATTTAATGGAATAGTTGGTCAACAATAAACACAAGAAATATTTGTTATTATCTTAATTAAGCATTTAAGGCATTAAAATAATGTATTAGCTATATTTTCATATACTCTAAGTTGACAAAAAATAATTTCCAATATTTTTAAGGGGTCAATATGCAATTAATCATGTTCATGCAATGTCTTTTTGCATATTTCATATGACAACTGATTAAACCAATTCTTAAACAGAGCTTAATGCAAATACAACTTAACATGGAGAAGAAATAAAACTTTAAAAAACCTATCATCCGGAAGATACAGAAAAATGACTTACTATTAGGAGAAGAAAAAGAAATATTTTTAACTGTACTTATATAAATGCAAAGAAATGAACTATAAAATAGCAGAAAATTCTAAATAGAGAACATGTAAATATTAAAAAGCAAGTGATGATGTTTTAAATGGAGATGGCTGAAAGAAGAAAGAATTTCAAGGACACAAAATGGAAAACTTAAAATCTGTACGGGATATACAAAAAAGTAGAAACTGAAATGAAAAATGAAGCAGTGATGTGGAAAACACCTGAGAGTTCTTAAAATGTAGTTAACAAAAAAAAAAGTGGAAAGAGATCAAAACAAAGGGGCATTTTCTAAAAACCTACAGCTAATATTCTACTTGATGAGAGAATGAATGCTTTCTCTCTAACACTGGGAATGAGGCAGGATGTTTCCAACATACCACTCCTATTTAACATCATATTAGAAGTCCTGCCCTGGCTGGTGTGCCTCAGTGAATTGAGTGTCGGCCTGAGAATCAAAGATAGGGTCACCTGTTGGATTCTCAGGGCACAGACCTGGGTTTCGGGCCATGTCCCCAGTAAGGGGCACACAGGAGGCAACCACATGTTGCTGTTTCTCTCCCACTCTTCTCCCTCCCTTCTCCTCTCTATAAATAAATAAATAATTTTAAAAAATAAGTCCTACTCAGTTCAGTACTGGAAAGGAAGAAATAAAACTGTCTCTATTCATAAACAATATGACTGTCTACAAAGAAAATCACAAGAAATCCACACACAAAAATGCTATAACTAATTAGTGAGCTTACCAAGGTCATAGAATACAAGATCAATATATAAAAATCAATTGTTTCTATATACTAGCAATGAACAGTTAGAAACCAAAATTATAAAAAAGCAGTACTATCTACAACTCAAAAAAAAAAAAAAAAAAAAACCAAACCAACCACTAAATACTCAGGTACAAATATAACAAAATATGTGCAGGATCTGTATGCTGAAGAATGTAAAACATTGACATAAGAAATCAAAAAGGACCTAAATATATGGAGAGATATACTCAATACTGTTAAGAAGTCATTTCTCTACAAAGTGACCTATAAATTAAACATAATCTCAATCAAAATCCCAGCAGGATTTTTTATAGATATAGGAAAATTGGTTTTTAAATTATATAAAAATGCAAAGAGCCCTGGCTGGTGTGGCTCAGTTGGTTGGAGCATTGTCTGGTATACCAAAAGGTTTCGGGTTCAATTCCCAGTTAGGACACATACCTAGGATGCAGGTTCGATCCTGGTCAGTTGGGGCACATAAGAGAGGCAACCAACTGATGTTTCTCTCTTATGTCAATGTTTTTTTCTCTCTCTCTCCCTCCCCCTTCCTCGCTCTCTAAAAGCAATGAAAAAATATCCTCAGGTGAGGATTTAAAAAAAATAGAAAAGAAAATGCAAAGAAACTAGAACCAAAACAATGATCAAAAAGAACAAAGCAGACTCACAATACCTGATCTTAAGATTTACTACAAAGTTCACAAAGCTATAGTAATTAAGGCAGTGTGATACTGGCATAAAGATAGACAAATAGATCAATGGAACCAAACAGAACGTCCAGAAAAGACACACACAAATATGTCAAGTGATTTTTGACAAAGAGCAAAGACAATTCAGAGACAAAATGATGTTATCAATAAATTATGTGGGAAAAAATGAACATCTATATGCAGAAAAAAAGAACTTTGACCTGTACCTTATGCCTTATATAAAACTGCCTCAAAATGGACCTTATACTTAAATGTAAAACATAAATCTATAAAACACTTTAAAAAATAATTAAAAGCTTTTGCTCTGCAAAAGACACATAAGAAAATAAAAAGAAATGCAATATACTAGGAAAAACATCTGTAGATCACGTACCTGACAAAGGACATGCCTACAAAGTTCTACAAAGAACTCACAAAACTCAACAGAAAGAAAACAAACGCCCTCCACACAACCAAAAAGAAAAAACAAAACAAAACAAAACACATGCATTTCTATCTATATGCTGGGATTTGCACCTGTAATAGTCCTTTACATTACTACCATGGGAATTCTTTGTCATAATACAGATATAGAGTTAGACAAAATGTTTGAATAGACACTTGACAAAAAATATATATAAATGGCCAACAAGCACATAAAAAGGTAATCAACATAATGTTATTAGGAAATGCAAATGAAAACACAAGATACCACTACAAACCTAATACAATGATTTTAATGAAAACAACTGACAATACCAAGTGTTGACAAGGATATGGATCTACTGGAACTCTCTTATAATGCTGCTGAAATGCAAAATAATACCAATCCTTCAAAGTCTTCCAGAAAATAGAAGGGCAGGGACCACTTTCAATTCATTTTACAAGGCCAGTATCACCCTAGCAGGAACAAGACATCACTAGAAAAGTACAGACCAATATTCCTCATGAACATAGATAGAAAAATATTTAACAAATTATTAGCAAATCAAATACAGAAATACATAAAAAGGATTACACATCATGACCAGGATTTAATGCAGGAAAACAAAGTTGGCTGAAAATCTGAAATCAATTATCGATATGTTAATTCAGAAAAAAAAAGGGTAAAATCTGTGTGATCATCCTAACCTCCATTAAGGGTGACTAAACGTAACTAAAGAGTTCTGTGATCATTTTGTTGCTTTATATTTCTCCCAAAGTGTTCATTTTGTTCACTGTTTGTTACTCAATAAATATGGACTACCTTCTGCATGTAAGGCATTCTGCTAGGCACTAACACAGAAACAATGTAATTCAGTAAAATTACAGTAAGTTTTATATATAGATATACAGTTAAAAGAATAACCAACTCACTCCAAGGCCTCAAGGGGAAAAAAGATTTTCATTCCTATCCTGAAGTTATAGAGGCATATTTTAAACTGCAAGTTAAAATTAAATCACATTGTGGTAGCAAACATGTATGAAAATAACTTTACAGGAATGTTGTCTATATACTTTCTTTTGCCTGACTCTACCTCTCCACAAAATATTATCACCCTAAAAACCTTCAGGTATAATAATCTATGCCATACATTACTGAGAAGTATCTTTGAGGTAACATTACCTATACCTTTTGGGGAGCAAGAATCCTCTGCCTGAATTTTTCGACTGTTTCTTGACCCATGGAAGACCAAGCACTGACAAATGCTTCTGCTTTGTCTTGTTGAAGATGAATGTTCTCTAACTGCTGCTGCAAAGCTGCTGGTTTCACATTGTAATACACTGCCTATTAAAAAGAAAACAAATTACAGATTTTTCAAATATTCATACAGAGGCCTTGATCTATAATCAAACACAAAATTAATACTAAATAATTTAAATCAAAGGAATAGTTTACATTTCTATTGCAGAAAAGTTTTATTATTTTACAAATAATATACCATTCCAAGGACTGAAAGATTTCAGATTAAACTGGCCTAAATTCAGATTAATGGCCTAAATTATTCAGGCTAAACTTTTTCAGCTTTATCTGAGGTATAAGCAATCCTAAATCCACTGAACTTCTATGATTTAGCTATGTAAATGGCACCCTAATTAAAGTTTTATTTCCTGGGATCTCCCACCATCCCCATTGTGGATCCAAGCAGCTTGAGCGGCCAGAGAAGCGGCAGCAACCAGGCAGCCCAGGTTTGGGAAGGAGGAAAGTCAGTTCCGCAGAGGGTACAGCGAAGGAGCCCAAGAAGCAGATCAGCAAAACTGTCAGCTAAGCTAGCTCCTCCAAAAGTAGACACAAAGCCAAAAAAGGCAGGAGGGAAGAATAAATATGCAGACAAAAAAGTGCAAATGAAAGGGAAAAGGGAGCGAAGAGAAAACAAGCCAAAGCAGCTAACCTTGGACCCAAGTATGATCTACCTGCAGAAAATAGCATCTCAAAAGGAGGAGAGTCCAGCCTTGGATGAAGCAGAAGAGAAAGGGGCCAAGTCTGATTAATATTATATGCCATGCCTTATCAGTGGTACCTCTCTCCCTGCTTGTACAATCCAGAGGAATATTTTTATCAACTATTTTGCAAATGCAAGTTTTTTAGTAGCTCTAGGAACATTTTTAAGGAGGAATTCAATCTCATCCCATTTTTTTAAGAGTAAATTTTTTTAAGAGGTGAAATCATTTGCTACTTTTTATTTTTTGGTACAACCAGAAAATAGTGGGATATTAAATATGAGAATCTTTTATTGTCTTGGGTGTCAGCTCAATATTCTATTAGTTTTTACATTCTACAATACAGTACAAAGCATACTAAATGGCAATTTGGAATCAGTCATGCATTTAATATGTCCTGAGCATTTTAAATTACTTGTATTCTCATGTTTTTGGTAGAACTGTTTCCTCAAGAAACCTACTCGTTGATTTAGCTCCCCTGTCAGAATTTTGTGCACACTGTAACATCTCTGGTGTAGTAGCCCAGTATTCCTAGTAACTTTGATGTGCTGTGAAAGACTGAAACTTTGATTATGTAATACATACAATAGTAAACTGTGAACTAGTGGGACTTTGATGTATCAACATTTGAAGATACTGGTACTTGATGCTCTATTAAGGAAAATTAGCCTACAAATTTGAGCTGGAAGTTATTGGAACGACTGTTTAGAAAAGAATCACAACTACATGACTAGGTTTTTGGTACGTATGTTAAGAATTGTGTACAAATTGGAATGTCTATTTACTTATCCTCAGAACAACCAATAAAATCTCAATTATGAAAGAAAAAAATTTTTCATTTCCTTATTTCACTTAATTATTTCAAAGAAGTGAACAATGATTTTGTTTCCCAACAAAATTTTCCAAGAAGCACTTTCTCAAAACTACTTTCCCTCTATCTATCGACTTCCTAGATAATATATAATAAAATATTGTAAAAATTTTAACAGTGATATCTGTTCTGTTACTTACATTATTCTGGAACAACTTCCTCACAGACCCCATGCTGCTCTGTCTTATTTGATAGTCCTTTCCTCCTACTGAAGGCCCTCCAAGGGTCATCGTCTTTATGATCTGTAATCTGTGTAAGTGTGCATGTAACAGATACTTGGCAGCTGGTCCTCTTAACAGTCTCTGTCACTAGAATGCACATGAAGCTACAGTACTATTTAAAATTTAATTTCACAAGTATTCTATTTAATCAATCAACAGGAGTTTATTGGGAATCTATTTTAAGTCCAGCAATGTGCTAGGTTTATATAAGATGTGTAGGCACATGTGGCGTACACATACACACACAAGATCCTCGCCCCCCACAAATTCAAAACAAAGAGAAGTTATCACTGATACCCATAAAATAATGAAAGACAGACAAAGGGCTCTACTACGATGAGCCAAAGATAAAAGCAATCCAAATAAGGGGAAGACTGCAAGTATAAGAAGTCAAGGCTACAGGGGAAGGAGATGTGACTTAAAGGGAACTTATTGAATAAACTGAGTCTGGATGAAAAGAAGGAGTGCAGAAGGTCAGCTCAGTACAAAGAAATAGTATGACAAAGTCCTTTGACAGCTACTTCTTTTCTAAATGTTCCATTTATCATCTTAGTCAAATCCCCCAAAATCATTTATTAAAATTTTTAAATAAAATTTTTTTCCAAGTTATTATACGAAGTAACAATGAATTAAAATCTTTTATAAATGTCTCAAGTAAATAAAGTATTGATTCATATTGTCAAAACACTTTCTTTACACTACTCAACATTAAGACTGTTTTGTAGAATGCAATACTGTGGGGATAGGGGGATTCACACATTCAAATATTTTTTTTTACTACATTAAAATTCTTCATTAAAATATATTCACAGGTTCCATCTGCATACTTTTAAAAAATGTTATACATATCATGGCAATACAAATATACTAAACAACAATGGTTAGAAACTTTGGGGAAATAAAAATACCTGTTCTAAAATGAATGATATTGTTTCAAGAACTAGGTGAAGATCTTGTTTCTCTAGAGAAAATGCAGCTTGAAGTTTTTCTTCCTCTTCTTCACTGAAACTGTTCTCGGCCTGCAGTACAAAAAGCAATCTATTAGCATACATTCAGGTATTGAAAACTCAGGTACTCAGAAGATTCATTTAGTCATATGCAGAATGAGATTCTGAAAGAAAAAGTAAGTCCTAGGTAAAAGAAAGTCATGTGTTTATAAATTTCAATATCTCAAAATCATGCACAGTTCAATATCTGGATATTGCGAAATAAAGTTCATTTTTTAAAAACAGTATTTTAAAATATATGGAGGTGAAAAATAACAGTAAATACCATAACTAATGGATATTTAGGGAAAAAGCTAGAAGGTAAAACCTCAAAATGTTAACAATAATAGTAATTTCCAAAAAAATAATGATTAATAGTAGTTTCCATCTTCACTCATTCAAAACATTTACTGAGTATCTATTATGCGCTACATAGCCAATTCATGTCCTCAGACATACCAGACTCTAGTTAAAAAGACACATAAGAAAGAGACAAGCGACCCCTTTTTTGGTCCATATAGGTGAGACTACTTTTTTTGTGTGAAGGACTGTCCTGCACAGGTAAGACAGTTAAGGTCCCAGAGCACTGAACTCGGGCAGCACCCTCCACACTGGAACAACCACAAAACTTCTCAGGACGTCCACATGCTGGGGTTTACATATGTGATTGTCCTGTATGTTAAAGAGATTCCTCTCTCTATCATCACAGGGAAGTACAGTGGTGCTCACAAATCAATCTATCAAACAAATGGACTTTTATTTTAAAAATCTGGAAGAAATGTTTCTGAAATGTATGGCATCCATTCTAGAATTTTATAAACAAAGTATATTGGACTAGACTAATTCTTATGCTGACTCAGGTCATAATTACAAGCATCAGAGTTCTGTGCCGAAGTATCCTAAAGAACTCCTAGGATACATCTATAATTTTTCACTTCAGTAAAAACACCTCTCAGATTTCTGTGCTTTTATATTTCTTCTGATTTTCAGAAATCTCCCAGTTCATTCCATGATCAATAGGCAATTCCTGAAACTGCCTTACATGCTTCATTGTAGCAGCTCCTTCATCCCCCAGTTGGCTGTTTCTAGTCTACCATGCCAGGAACCCAGATACCTGACCTCTCAGAGCTACACATACAGCGTAGTTACATTAACAGGCTCTGTGTGAGGGGCTAAAAGTCTCTCCTAGGAGCAAAGTATATGAGTTGTTTTTTTAAACTGCATGAGTTGTGACCATTATTTTTGAAACTCAGAAGCAATCAATTTTAAGTTCCCAGCTATAGCAGCTGGTCTGACTTCCCTCAGTATTTCCCCATTCAGACTCTATGAGCATAATGGATGGGACAATTCTTTGTGCAGGGCTGTCCTGAACATTTCCCTGGCCAGGAAGATGGCCAGTTCAAAGTGGACTCCCAGACCTATGCTTAGGCATGCCCATATTCTATACCTAAGCTGTCTTAGTTTCCTCATGTTTACTCCTACTAGGGTTCCAAGGAACCAGTCTGGATGAAAATAGATTATCTCTGCCCATAAACAGATTAAGCTTGGTAAAATCAATGTGCCAAGCTGGTATCATTTAGTAGAGCAACTAAATCTCTAAACTTCTTCATCAATCTAGTCAGGTCTCACTGTTCTAAAGGCTCTGCTCATTGGAAGGCAAAGGCCAATTTGACAGACGAAAAGTAAATAAAAGAAAGCTGGCGGATCCTGAATGTCTCTACAAATCTTACTTGATAAGAGCTCTTATCACAATAGAAGCCCTTCTGGAAGAACACTCCCTGAAACTGTCCAGGGGAAAAAAAAAACAAACTGCACCTTTCCAGATTCTCTTACAAGGCAAATACACACCTTTCTGTCCTCAGTTGCTTCAGCTCTCAATACCCACACCTCCTCATCTTCACTCCCCTACCTTGGATGGCACAGCATTCAGGCATCCCTGGAATGCTTCAGCCATAGTTACTCCAAGATAAATATTAACTTATCATCAACTCCAGAGGTGACTGACAGGGTCAAAGGCAAAATACACATCATGCTTTTCGCTGCAAATGTTCCATCCTCCCTCAGCAGGAAGAACAAAAGATGTATATTAGAACTGTTTGACCCACATTGTTTTATATGTATGCTTACAAAGGCAGCCACCTAACAGCTCAGGGAATCAAAGCACAACGTCTGTATAAACTGCCTTCATCATTTACTTTTAGACGGATTTACATACTATTTCACACTCTTTTCTGAGGTTTACTGTAATGGATTAAAGAGAGAGATTCTGGAACAGACTGCCTTACTTGTGAGCTGTGTGACCTTGGGCAAATTATTTAACTAGTCTCTATCTCAGTTACTTCACCAATAATATAAAGATGAAATGGTACCTACTTCCTAAAGTTGCTGCAAGGATTAATTCTACTATGAGTTAATAATGCAAAGCTAGTAGAATGGTAGCAGTCACAAAGGGAGCAATGTACTTTTAAGTAGCAAATTCCTTACAGACAGGAATTTAAAAGACTTACATTTGTTTTGTGCTTCCCATGGCAAAGAAGAGAATTAACTCCAAGAATAGTTATTGAGTGCTGATTGTGTAAGTGCAATGTATTAGGTACAGGAAAGATTAAGATGAGTAATACATAATACTCAAGGTATTCAAGGTCAGAGAAAGACTCTGTAATCATGAAACAAATGCTAATGATGCAGTACTAAAGTGAAGCGATAATGAACCAAGTGTTTTAGAAGCACAGAAGAGAGAACAACTGCTAAGAGTGAGACCAAAATCCCTGAAAGATGAAAACTAGTTTACTCACTAAAGGGAAGGAGGACATTGTAGGTAAAGGGAAGAGAATACACACACGTGCGCACGCACACACAGAATTGAAAAAGTCATGGCACGTTCTAGTAAAAGAGCACAGTCCAGTGTGACTGGAGTACTTGCAAAAGGGGGAGAATATAGGTTATGGCTATATTATAATGTTATTATAATACAATGTTAAGGATTTTGAACTTTTTCCCATGGGCCAAAGGAAAACCATTTATGGCTTTGATATGATCAATTCTTTTTTTTATGAAAAAATATTTGGAGAAATTTTTTTATCCAAATGATAAATGAAATAGCATTATGAAGAAGCAACAGGAAGGGAGAGACTAAAGATGCCAGTTTGAAGGTAATTATTGTGTCCAAAGAAGAAATAAGAATCTGAACTAGGACTATAAAGAGAACTTGGATTTGAGAGACATTTCAAAGGGAGAAAGAGCTTTGGGACTGACTCCTGGCCAAGAAAAAAAAAGAGGAAAGAGTCCAAGTTCTTGTTTAGTGGTGATGCCTGGCACCAGGCAGAAGAGTTAGTGGGTGTTCCATAAACATGTGATGGATGAAATTAAATTTTTATAACCTGCTAAAAAAGTTCACTTCGATTGGTGAGCAAGTAGCGGATTACTAACCCTTGAAATAAAAGTCAAAGATTAAATGAAAGATTAAATACTGACTGATACCACAGAATTATTTTTAAGAGAAATAATGAAATCATAAAATCAGAATTTTCCCAAAGCATGTTCCACAGAACCTTAGTCCCAAAATGTATACCATGATAAATGTTCCAAGGTCAAACACATCTGGAATATTTGGCACACTATATTCACCCTTAAATATTTACTATAAAAACTTTTGACCATGGGACATTATCAAACTTTCTAAAGACCTGATGTTCTCAAAGACACATTGAGAAACAGTATACTTTGCAAAATGTTCTGTAAGTAGAAACACAGAGTTTCAGTGGAATCACAAGGAAGTATTGTAAATTATAGAAATGCAAAAGTACAAACCTTCAGGTGAAGTTTTTGAAGAATTCGGGTGAGCAATCGTGGAAATCTTCCTATATCTATTGCATTTATCAGCAACACTGCTTTTTTCATGCTAAATAAATTAGTGAAACAGTTTTTAAGTGAGCTTTCCAAGTGGAACTATACTTGCTCTAGTACACTTGTTTATAGCTGAAGTTGTCTGTAAGTCTTCATTTCAACAACTCTGATTGTTATAAGGTTAAGCCTGAGTGAAATACAGAAAATAGATGACAGCCGGTGTTTTTTACAAATGCACACGGATATGACAGCTGTCACAATACAATCTAACAAAACTTTCAAATGAAGTTAAAGACAACTAAGCCCTAGTAGAGCCATCCTACCAAAAATGCCTAACGGACTTTTTGGCCAACCCAATACTTCAGCACTTTGTCAGCATCCACATACCACCTCACTGTGATTTAATTACTTTTCATTACATGGAGTCATTTTTACTTAAATAATTTTATTTTAGAAAAGAATTTCATATCGCCACCATGGACAGCTGACCTTACCTACCATAAACAGAAATTAACTAAAAATAAACAAAATGAAAACAAAAGCAATGTTCTCAAATTACGACTGGCCTGAGGTCTAATTCTGTCTTGATGGAAAAGGGATACTGACACGTGTTAGGTTTAAGGATCAAACAGCACCAAAGGGAGCCTTTCTGATCATCAAAAGGTCAGAAAGAGAATTTAAACGTAAGCGGAACACCTTCCCACGTTACTCAGCATTACTCTAGGGAGGCCTGGGTACTACTGACACTACACCCTGCGAACAGTGACAGCTTCCACACGCGGCAGCACTGACCTCGGCGGCCAGGCGCACTGTGACCCCGCGCCGGTGAGCCACCGCGAGGTGGCGGGCCCCAGTCCCGCGCACCATTGCGGAACCCGCACTGCGACTAGGACAGCCCCGCGCCCCGTCCCCCGCCACCGGACGCGGGCCCGCGTGGGCGCCAAGTCGACAGACAGCAGGGGCGTCCCTGCGCCGACCCCGGCCGCGCCATCCAGGGGCGGGCTACCGCAAGTGCCCAGCCAGAGGGCTACCTGGGGCTCTCCCGCAGAATCAGTGCCGCGGGCGCCGCCATCCTCGAAGCTCCCTCGCCCGGCCGCTACCTGTCAGCTGCTCCGAGCCCAACCAATGGTGGCCGCGGCGGACGGAAACCCGGAAGGGCCAAGCCGCCTAGTTCCCTCCGGGCCTGCGGGCTCCTGCGGACCCGGCGCCGGGTTCTGTCCCACGGGCTTGCGGGGTCGGGGGGCGGGGGGCGTCACGGTCCTTAGCCTTGCCTCTCAAGCCTGTTCGGAGTTCAGGCTGTACCCATATAATTTATTTATATTTATATATTTACTAATTATATATACTTGGGTATGGATGTGTATTTTTATGTTATGTATGTAATATGTGTGTATAAACATGTATATTTAGGCGTGTGTATATATGCATATGATATATACGCTCTGCAGGGCGCCACGTGGAGTTTGTATACGTACCTTCATTTGTTCAACAGTGTTCTTTGAGCACCTACTATGTGTCAAGCGCTATGCCTGGCACTTGGGACACAAAAGACCAAAATTTCTGTCCCCTGGGTTTGCCCGCAACAGAAACAGACAGTATTTGTTGCTCCCTCTTTGGCGTCAGGCACTAAGTTGGTATGCATAGTGGGAGAGAGAAAACACCACAAAAAATCCCATTGAGGATCTCACAGGAGAGTAAGTAGGGAGACAACGCGGGTTCACAAATACCGTGTTTTACTCAGAGAAAAACTTGTAGTGCAGTAAGGGAATTCGGAGGTGGGAACAATGATAAAGCATCAGGGGTAGGATTAGGGCAGGTGACCTGAAGAAACCTTGAGTGACGGATGTGTTGTGGCCTGTGCACTTAATTAATCTGGTGACAAATTGAGAGCCATTAAATGTTTTCAAGCGAAGAAATGTTTGTGATGCGAGCTGGGTTTTTCGTTTTTTGCTTGTTTGTTTGTCTTAAGGATACTGTCAGCAGAATAATGGTTGGATTGGAAAGAGGTAAAGAAAAAAGCCAGATAGGAAACGCAATAATCTATGGGAAGCAATAAAATCCTGCGGTAGTAAAATGGCATCGGAAAATAAAAAGATAGTGGATGGATTAGAGTTGCATTTCAGATGTAGAATCTTCAGGAGCTGGCAAAAGATTGAATTTAATTTTCCTACCTAATTATGTTTTACTTAAATTATTATTTAAATTAGTTGGCATTCCTACAGCAGCCCAAAAACATCCTAATGGAAGGAGGAGCCAGATTGCAAATTAAATGTCGATGATACCCACATGGATAATTGAGTCAATTATACAAATACGTTTAGTATCACAACACTCTACATACTCTCCAATGCTGCAATATGTAAAAAAGATGTATGTGAATCTACATAAATTATGGGTTCTGATACAAACACATTACCCTATCTGCCACAACTTTAAAAGAGTCCCAATTAAATCACCTTTTGAATCATTTCCCACTCATCTTGATTTGTTGCCTGAAGTAGAGGCACTAACCAGCTAAAACCCTTTTGAATCTCTAGTGAAATTTTCCATTCTCCTCAGTTGCTTTCAAAACCATAGCTAGGATTTTGAGCAAAAGAGCATTAAGCTTAGTTGAGTCCTGGATCCATGTAACCTGGAATATTTAACCTCACTCTTTCCCATTCCTGATCTGCAAAATGGGGGTGAAAACAGTGTCTGCTTTTCTGTACTGTGGTGAAAATTCAGTTATGTGATGTATAGGTAAAAAAACACTCTATCCTCCCTTATAAAATAAAGCACAGGCATCTAAGGTTTTAGAAAGAGAGCCTCCAGTGGGTACAGAGACATCTCATTCTTATTTTTTCATTTCCACTGATGGGCGATCATTTCTTATTACCGCTTGCTATAAAGGCTTGATGCAGTAAATAATTTTACCCCTTAAATGAGACCCTCACCCAAAATATTTCTGGTTTTTCTGGAATATAGGCATGTATATCCATGAAAAAGTCCTTATAATTGTCTAGCTTTTGTTACCTGCTAGAAGACAGGAAATGTACCTCCTGGAGATATAATTCCATAACCACACTTTATCCCTAACCCACAAACTTGTCAGCCCATCTTTATGATGGATCTAGAGCCTAGATCTGCTGCCCCCGATCTATTATGACTATTAAACATGCGGAATGCCCCCAAATTTCTTTCATACTCTTGTCTTCATTTTAAACTTCCACCAAATCCACTTTTTTAAAATAATTCTGTGTTAATCTGGGTTCTCTACAAAACAATGTTAGTGCTTCACGGGGCACTATAATTGCAGGGAAGTACAAGTTGGGGCAAAAGGGAAAGAAGGAAAGAAGGAAAGCAAATACAAGATCATGTGTTATCCAGCTGGCTACAACTTTAAATCCTAGTTCATTTCTCGGTACTGTGGGATATTTCCAGAGAGACTATGTTGAGTCATTTTGTCTTGGAAAAGCCAGGAGGTAGGAGTGAAGGAAGGACATTTGTCTGCAGACTCTTTCCTATCTCCTCTGCCTTGCTGGTCCTATCGGCTCATACTTCCCTGTACTTCTGGGATATGTCACCTGGTGCCTCTAAACAAGCACTGGAAAAATCTAGAGCTTCCATGAGTCAAGTCTGGTAGAGTAGGGACCAAGTCTTGGAGCTGTAGGAGAAGAGGAGTCCATGGCCTAATCCCTAACCATACCTGCTGCCAGCTGTCTCCTGTCCTACCCTCCACCAAGGGGGGCGGCAAGTGGCAGGGACTTTAAGACTAGGGAAAGAGTTCAGAGTTCTTTCCCAGTAGCCTTGTTATTGGGAACGTGAGGCAACCCACCAAAGCCTGGGATGCTCTGAGGCTGAGCATGTCTGGGGAGGCATATAACTTGGAAAGAGTTTTACTTCTTGAATGGAATCTCAACACAAGAGTTGCTTGGGTCCTGAGTACTTCACCTCTTCAGTGATGTAGTTTTTCAGTTCAGTTATTTTACCAAATGGTCTGTCACAGCACAGATTGGAGTGAGGTTGGTGACAGCCCTCCACCATGTCTGGAGAGTTAACACTTCCTTCTGGGTGTGACCTTGGTCCTGTTTGGAGCCCCTCCCTTTTGGTGAGTTTCTTCTCAAGGGCTCCACACTGTCTCTTGCAATATAGCCTCAGTCTGCACCCACCCTCCCCACCCCAGGCATGATTTATATCTTCTACACTTCAGCAGAAAGGTCTGAGCCTTTTTCCCCAGAAGTCTCCTCCAACCCTTAAGTAAATCCTGGGTACACCTAGAAGCCCATCCAAATCCACCCTTCAACATTCCAGCCACAAGTGAAAATGGTATTTTGGGGGGAAGGGTAACCCACCAGAACAACATCTAAGCCCCAGAAACTCAGTCCAGCTGAAGTGACCTTGTAAGTAAGCTTTTGATATATATTGTCAAATTGGGGATACAGCGTCCCATTATGTACCCCAGATATTTCCAGCAGTGGGTTAGATAGGTACCTGGCCCAGGTCCTTAATATTGTACAAGTCTGTTATCCTACAACTCACTTTGAGTTTCTCAGGTGCATTTATCAAAGGTAGTTTAGAGTCACATACTGGCAGAGAGCTAGAACTACCTGCTACCCATGTCCTATCCCCAGATGACTATGAATTAATACAAAATTAATATTCAGCTGCTTTTTCACATTCCCTTACAGAAGCCACTGGCCCGGAGTTCCTCCTTAACGCCGCACCTGCGCACCACTCCTGCTCTCTGCACCTTCAGCTCAGCCAGTGTTTGGCCTGTTTTTAGCTCCGTAGCCAGGGCTCGCCTCATGGGTATGACAGAATCATTTGGGATAAAAACAAAGAACACCCTTCTAAATGGCTGGTATGTAATTGTTTGTTCTATATTTTCTCTCCAGAGTCTCAGGGGAGTGAAGTTTTAAAATTACATATTTTTATTTATGAGTTGGTTATGCGAATGTTCCTGTTTAATGTAAGACATATCAAGAATAAAGAATGCATGATTATAATCTGTCCTTTGAATATTTACATACCAGCCTCTGATGTGGAAAGGAAGCAAGAAGCTGGGGGTTGGGGGGCGGATAGCATTAAAATTTCAGACCACATCTGCCCCTAAAAAACACTATTTATGTTCACCTACCCTTAACCAAATGGAGGACAGGGAAGTGTATGAGAGGTAAATTTTTATTAAAATGTAGCAAAAATATACTTTGTGATATATGAACAGATGCCTTTCTAATCTATTCTCAAACTTAAAGTTGAAAACCGTCTCAAATTATCACCCCTCTATTTTAATTTACACCTAGTTCCCTCCATTCTACCCCCAAGAGGCCAGTGCCATTAACAGGACTGATATTTACACATATGATGTGAGAGATATTGAATGGTTTCTTCAGTAATTTTCACCAGTGAACACAGTTTGAAAAGAATTAGATGGTGCTTTCTATAGAGACAAATCAAGTGAGACATGATTACAGATCCTCTTTTACACAATGACTTACTCAAGGAAATAAAAATAGTAAACAACAGAAATAGACAATAGAAAAAAAAAAGTCCATCAACAGCAAACAAACCAGGAAAGAAGCATAGCCTAATAATACACTTGAAAAATGTATCTGCCAAGAAATCTCATCTATCTGCATTAGCTAAGCTGGAGTCTAAGGGGTCCCCAACCTGTTGAAACAGGTACTTTGCAGGTTGTCCGCAGAGCCATGAGAACTCTCTATAGAACCCTCTGTTTGGAGAGGAGCTGAATGGGAGGTAAATAGTCAGCTCAGGGGAAGTCTTGGGAAATCCCCAGAGAATATAAATCTGTGAGGGACAATGCAGGATGCAGTGGAGGCCAGAGGAATATCCAGAAGGCACTCTTTTGGTGCGTCTGGGTAAGGGGAAAAGTAGAGCAGTAGGCAGAAAAAACAAGACTATATATAATATGCCACATGATGAATAAGGATCTAGAAATTTGAAAAAAGAACACAAGAACAAGGGAGACTCTGAAGCCAAAATCTAGCAGAAAAGGTTACATTGAAGGCACAGTGAAATAAGCCTTCCCTCAACCTCCCCAACACGTGGTTAAATGAACAATGGCTGAAACCCCCAGGCCCTATAATCCTTCCCCATACTAAGTGGAAGTGAAAAAATGAAAGAGGGACGTCAACAACCAGGGCTGACTCAGGAGAAATCTGAGGCTCTGAGTGCCGTACTTAACCAAGGGCTCAGCTGAAGTGTGGAGTATGGACCCACCCTCAGGGATCGGACATGCCCCCACCCAGTGGACTGAATCCTGATATGGGACAGTTAACCAAATCTCAGAGTTGAGAAAGTGAAAATTAAATCCATCAGCAAATGCAACCCTCAGCCCCAGCTTCCCCTGAAACTTTTGTAGAAAAGTAGATAGAATGCCATATTGAGCTATCAAGCTGGCATCCTGGACGGAAAAAGAGATCTCACATTAAAAGGCAACAGAACTAAGGAGATTCTGGCACTACATCAGAGAAAACAGAGGTTTGGGCAGAGCTGCCCATGCTAAACACAGCAGGATGAGAAGAAAGGGCACAACAACTCTGCAACCACCCTACAGAAAAATACAGGGTCCAGCAGAAGTAAGGCTTGCTTGAGTGTGGTTGGTGAGGTATGTGAATGTCTCGCATGAGATGGACAGCAATTTGAACATTTCACCTAAAATGTCGCATGGTGTGCTTGAGTGTGATATTGTTATATTACAGAACTACATGTTTATGATTTTGTAATAAAAGGGGCATTATATGTGCCAGACCCTTTGTATGAAGTAGAGATAAACAGCATGCAAAAAAACAAAAAGATTCAAAAATCAACCTGGAATAAAATATAAACTAAGAGACAGAAGAAGATCCCATGTGAATGCTCCTTATGATAGAACTTAATGAGAAAATAAATACAGTGAAACAAAAGCTAAAAGACAATTTGATAAAACAACAAAATTAGATGTAAAAGCCATTGTGAAACCAAGAAAAGAAACCGAGGACTAAAAGCACACCATTTCCTAACTAATGCATAAATTAGAAACAGATGATGCAATTGCAAATTGAATTACTGACGGAAAGGAAGGCTATTCATAGTGAGTTCAAAGGAAAGAGACAAACACAAAGTAGATACTGAGAACAAAGAAAAGCCAACCCAAAGATAACTCTGTTCCAAAGGCAAAAAACCCAACAAAAAGACACAAAAATACATTCAAATACTATTATAAGCAGTCTGACTCCATTTTTTTTCCCCAAACCCAAGCAAAAATTTACTTAGAAGGTCACAGAAGTAGAAGTGATCCCTGGAAGAAGTGAGCCAGCTGGGCTGCCTGGGCTCAGGAAACAAGTGAAAACGGCACAAGAAGGGCCCTTGGAGGGAGAAAGAAAGGCAAAGAAAACCTGACTCCAATTTTGATGTTTGACTGCTAACAGCTTTCAAGTCCCCATCATTCCCTCTCTCCTTCTACTCCACATGTGGGCAAGCTGGTAAGGAGGCCCAGGTGCTCCCTCCTTTGGCACAGGCAAGAGTGCCAACCGGACAAGTCCCTGACCGCCTGGGAGAACCCTCCTCCTGGCCCCACTCCCTAACCACAATGAAATCCCTAGCCTGTCACCCTTCCCAGCTCTCTCGAACCATTTCTGAGCCCGCTTGGCAGCCTCTCCTACTTGTCCCAGAAAGCCTCATTCTGTGAATCATAAACCTTTTCATACCTTCGTGGTATGAGTGCGCGCCATCATAAGTCTCAGCGCCAAACCAAACTCTGGGGCAAGGGGAGTCATCTCGCCGCTGGGGGGGGGGGGGGGGGAGCGTCACAACAAATACCTGCTAGGAGACAACTTCCCTATAATGTTGGAAAAACTGAAAGAGCATATTGTTTTCTGGAAGACCCTGATACAGAACGATGGTGCTGGGACAAATTCCGGGAAAATTATCCAATTCCAGGATAGAGAAAAACATTTTTTCAGGCATCCAGGTAAAAAACATAAGTCGCTTACAAGAAGAAAAGGAATTAACACTTCTCAGGCTTCTCTGAACTTTTAGGAAGAATGCATTATGTCCAGCCAAGTATTTGCAAACATGATTGTGTTCATAATTTTTATGAGTTCTTTTTGGGGAAACCGATAGTTAAAAACAAGCCAACTAAGAGATTAATGAAAATTTAAAAAACTCTGGAATGGAGGTGCTGTGGCATGTAGTGAGTATCAAATCCATATAGAACTAAGATCTAGTTAAAAATGGAAGTTATGTTTATGAAATTAAATATATTTTTTAATATTTGATACTGTAAAATTTACATATGCTGAGAGAACTAATTTAAACATGGACAAAATAAGTGAAATAAAGTTTTTAGTACTAATTTCTTAATATTTCATGCTACCTTAAAATAAATATATCACTTTAAAAATAAATTGACTATAATTTCTTAATCCTTTAAAAAATTTTGCAAGGGTAACAATCTGCAGAATTGTAGTCTGAATATGGCTCATGGGCCGTGAAAATATTGCCCAATTTATTTGACTTGCTGTGATGACAGACAATGTGATCAGAGAAATCTTTATTCTGAAAACAATACCAGCAACTTAACATCTACAGCTTGCTTCATGAATCATATCGTCACTGCTCCTGAAGGCACTTGAATTTGTGACCCCCCCCCGCTTTAGAGGAATATTGTAGGAATGCACATATAGTTGTTAAAGAAACAACTATTTAAAATAAAGCAACTTCTTCCATTTACTTTCCTTCTCCAATCCAGTTTAATAAAATAATTTCAATATATACATATAGATTGCATATGTCACACATAGATTGAGGTCTAGATATACATATCCATACAGAGATTATTGGAATTTGGTTTGGCTGATGTTCACAATATTACTTCTGGTTGATAATATTTTTTACCTTCTAACTTGTACTTCTGTGTATTGCTTGGATTTCCAATAATGAGAATGTAGTCTACGGCCATACCACCCTGAACACGCCCAATCTCGTCTGATTTCAGAAGCTAAGTAGGGTCGGACCTGGTTAGTACTTCCATGGGAGAATGTATGATGTTTACAAAACAGTAAAGTTATTATTCAAAATGTAATACATACAAAGGAAATTAGTTACATGTTCAAGCTTTTTAATATTAGGTATTAAAAGAGGTTCATATGAATAAATATACTTTGGGTGATCCAAATATTAACATCATTCTCATAGTAATTTAGAAATAATATTAAGTGATTAACCATTGCCAAAATTTATTTCTGTGTGTGTTAAAGGAAAGGTCCAAAATAAATTATTAATACTATTGCATTTGAAAAGAATGCACTCATTCATCTCTTCAGTATAACTATTTTTATTTAGACAGGGTTTTAAAGGTTTTCTCATTACTCTTGGCTTAGATTAGTAAATTGACAAGATGGACACAGTTACTTTCCTTCAGCTTGAGTCAGCATAGAATTATTAAAGAGAAAGTGGTGCTTCTAACACGTCCAACAGCCAGACAGGTCATAATCTGCCTCATTAGAGCCACAGGTAACCATGCAGATCCTTCGACTCTTCACCCGGTGTCCTCCTTGTTCCGACAACATGCCAGCATAGTCCCAGCTCTGCGTCTGGAGCCGAGGAGTTTCTCCTTTGTGGTATACTCTCAAAAAGAAAAAAGGACATCAGGGAAAAAAAACTAATATAGCTGAATAACGTATTGATTTGAGATAATAATAATGATCATTATTGGTTCACCAAATGTAACAAATATGCCATGTTAATCTAACATGTTAATAATAAGGGAAGCTGGGCTTTATGGGAACTCTTTGTATTATCTTTGCAATTTTTCTGTTTCCTAAAACTGTTCTAAAAATAAAGTTTATTTTAAAAAATTATATGGAACTTTTTGAGCTGTACAGGAAATGCTGCTGTCAGAATGACCCATATAAAAGTCAGAACTGCCACCATCTCCATGCTTTCTCATGGCAGCATGAAGTCCCTCCCAGTCCCCATAATAGCTCATGGGGACTATGTCGTCGTGGATGCTGTGCTGTCTCACCCGTGTTCCCCCTTCAGAAATATCACCCCAGCTGCTGGGCGGGTTGCTAGCTAACAGCTCCAAACTGTTTAGGAATTGCCTCATCTGAAGAGCACCACCTAGCCCAAGGTCATATCCACCCCTCAGGGCAGCCTGTCCCCATCGATTGGTAATGTTATTAATAGCTCTCTGAAGGGGGGAAAAAAAGCCTTAATCTGTAGCATTTGCCAATTTCTAGTATAAATGCTCCTATCTCAGCTCATTTCAACCTCCTAATGTTTAATCAATGAATGCACATTTGAGAAGAGATGCATACAATTGCTTTTCCCAAGCTGGTAGGAGCCAGCTCCAGCATGCCACTGGGCCTTCCTGAAATCAGTCTGGGACAACTTCGAAGAGCCATTTCAACTCCAGAGCTTCCCGTGAGGTCAGCTGAGTGCATAGTATGGCTGCATTGCAGCCCACCCTCTCCCTCTACCTAATGTTGCCTCCTTCCTACCTCTTTCCAGGTTTTGAACTCAAGAGCACCCCTTCACTAACTTCCAGCATGCTAATGTCAGCTCAGATTCTGCTTCCTGTGGAACCTAACTTGCAACAGGGATTTTTTTCTTGGACAAACTGCTCAAGAAGCTTTTTATTCAATGACTGTATAACATGCTTGAAGACAGGGATGATGGTGACAATGATGGTAGTGCTGGTAGTGATGGGATAAGTTTTTGTCTGATAGTCTCTTGAATTTTATTTGAGCAAGGGTTCAGGATATTTGTCAAGTGGGAATGAAAAAATAGAAATGATAAATATTTAAATTAAAAAAAAATGTGTTACTACCTAGGAAACCCAGCAGACATTGCATAACCATGCCTTCTTCACCCACATTCCCCTCAACATGGAATCTATGATGTATCTGCCTTCACTCAATGTGTATTTTTTATCTACTCTGTGCCAAGCTCTATGCTAGGGATCTGGTATTTTAACAGCATAGTACTTCCCTATAAGGGACTTATAAACTAATGTGTGGCCAAGAAAAAAAAAGATAAAGTTTAAAAGTTTAAACAAAGTTTAAAAAAAGTGCTGTGATTTACGTGAGCATGAGAAGGGTGGATGTTCTGAACACACAGCGATAGCCACCATTTATCAGGCCGGGCTTACTGTGTGCCCGGCATTGTTTTTCAATGCGTTACAAGCATGATTTCATTAAATCTCACAACAATCCTGAGAGCAGTTCAACTTTAACAGATAAGGAAACTCACATGAGAGTGTGAGTAGCTTTCCCACGGTCACTCAGGGAGTATTGGGTAAAGCCTGGATTTGAACACCATGTGCTCACTCAGGACCCAGAACTCTTGACCACTGTGCTACTGAGAGACTGGATATAACAAGGAGTGTACAAGTGGGCTGAAGGCAGAAACTTCATAACAAAATGATGACATAAGAGGCTAGGAAGGAACAGTCATAGAGGAAGGCGGGCAATCAAGGGTTGAGAGGATTGAGAGGGTTTGAAAAAGCAGAGCGTGGCCTGAAGAATCAAATATGGAGAGGAGGTCAACAAAAATAAAGAAGGGTCCCTGGACTTTAATCACAGTCAGGTCCTTGGGGATCTTTGGTAAGGGAAGCTGGGAAATGAATGAATAAGTGACAGAGAAACAAACACTGTGAGTGTGGAGTATTATTTCTGGAAGCCTGGCTGTTCAGATAGGGTGAGCATTAGATATCAGGTCAAAGAGAGATTTTTTCTACAATTGGTTTTGCTTTGGTTTTTCTAAGAAGGGACAGACTTGAGCATGGATAGTGCATGGGTATTAAATTGACCTACCTAGCTTCTCTTCCACCATGTTTTGCAACTGCCCCTGATTTCTATTTGGAGTAATCTTTTCTCTCCCTTCATGCTATGTAGGCAGAACTACTAACTTGAGGGGGAGGGTTCCTTCACCTATGCTAAGACCACCTGACACTCTCCCCAGGGACTTCAAAACTTGAATGACTGACACCAGGCCAAAAAAAAAAAAAGTTTAGAATTGATATATCCAGCTCTCATTATAAAACCTACGTATGACTGTTTAGGCCTGACCCTAGGCAGTTACGAAAGCTTCACCTGGAAGGCTTCATGGGGAAAGCTGTCCTCCCCACGTCAGCTTGGGGCACAGCCAATGCATTGCAGTCTGGGGACTCAGGCCCCCTTCGGCTCCTGCTCTTGGCATATTTGTATTCTTAGCCCCAGTGGCTTCATTTCTTGGTCTCTTAACTGAGGCCTTGAGCAAGTCTTCTTCAGGCATCCCTGCTGAGGCCTCCCTGGCAGGAAGACAAGAAACCTTGAAGACACCTTTCCCCACCCAGACTCAATATTCACTACTTTCCCGCTTCTAGCCCTCACCCCTCGGGGCTCCCCCATCTCAGGGTCCATAAAACTGCAGGAGCCTTTAGCTCAGGGCTGCTAGACAGTGAGATGGCCCCCTTGTCTGTGCTGATCCACTTACCCTCATCTAGTGCCCACTCCATGGAGGAAAATAGAACAGGGGGAGTTGGCATTTTGTCTGGTTTGAGCCTCTTGCTTATACCATTGCAGTAAGTGATTAAAGGCTTCTTCCCTTTTGGTTCTTTGCTTTAATCGACTACTTTGTCACCTGACAGCTCAGCTCTCAATCTCACTGGCTCAGCTGAGCTCCTGAGAGCTGGAACTGTTCACGATGCAATGCCACCCAGCTCCACAGAGCTGCTCCAGCACCTGTTCTTCTCAAGGCAGATTTAACATTTCCTTACATGTGGTGGGCCTTTTCTTTTCTTTTCTTTTCTTTTCTTTTCTTTTCTTTTCTTTTCTTTTCTTTTTCTTCTTTTGGCTTAAATTATCCAGAGCTGTTTGCAGATAAAAACCCTAAGTGACATCAGCATGCCAAATCTTGATCATGAAAAACCAACAGAGAGTAATAGCACAAATATATAGAACAGGAAAAGGAGAAATAACTATGACTAATACAGCAGAACTCCTGAAGAATCAGGGGAAATGGGATCCAGAGGTCATTCCAATTTACCGGCCTTTGACAGGAGGGAAATTTGTTTCTCTGAACCTAGAGGAATAAAGGCAAGAAGAGGCCTGGGTAAGGTCTGTATGAGGATTTGGGGCAGGGGGGATAATAAGGATGCCAAAATTACCTGGGTTGGATGGACTCTAATATTTCTAAGAAGGAAGAAACCTTGCTGAGAGGATAAAGTGGTGATGAGCTAAAGAGGCTAAATATTTAAGTAGCTGCTGTGCAGGACGGCTGAGGAGCTGACTGAACCAAGGGGACATGGCCATGGGGATAGGTGTACCTGGGTAACTTCACCACAGACAGCTTGAGAAAGAGGCTGTGGGAGTAATGTATTTTATATGAAGTGTCTTCTAAACTGTATATCTTTGCTAAATGTATTCTTTGTGTATTCAGTTATAATTTTGGAGCAAAAAGGTACCAAATCTATTTCAATAGTGATGTCTTGCTTTTGTTCCTCTGTGTGAAACTTAAAGTACATATGAATGGCCAGCAGAGGGAGCCAAAACCATGCGTGGGCATTTCTACATAGCTTTTAGGAAAAGTGGATTAAAAACTACAAAATGCAAATGAAACTCATTTTCCAAGAACATACGCAAAAACCATATAAATCATAGAATTTAATGCTACTCTGCTGCCAAGTACCACATAGAAAATTTCAAAGCTAGAATGAGATTCTGAATCTCAACTAGTTCGAAGAAGCAGCATTCCTCCTGCTTCCAAATTCTCATTCTCTCTTTGAGACTTGTCTGGAGTAACTCCCCCAAAGCTGGGTAATTTGTATTCTATTTCAGTGGAAACATTCCGTGAGTTGTATCGACACTTTTTTCCAGTTCCTGTTGCCGGAGCATATTGGTTCATACTGGTTCCAGCTGTGTTGAGAAGAAGCGGGCTGGCCTCCAGCTCAGATCTCTTGAATCAGGCAGTAGGCATGTACCCCTTAAGAAAGGGAAGGAACGCATAGTTCTTGTAGAAGTTTGTTGAAAAAGCATTGGCTGCAACTAAATTTAAGCACCTCTCTGTTTTCTGCATGATACTTGCCTTAGTTAGGGTGTTTTGTTTCTAAGCAAGAGTCCAATTTTGACTAACTTAAGGGGGGAAAGGAATTTATTGAAAGGATAGTGGTTCACCTTATCCTTTCAGTAGTTTACAACTGAAATTTGGGGAAAATACTTTATAATGAAAAATAATAATAAGTTTATTCTGTACAACTTTATTTCACAAATTTGAAAATTTAGATAAAATGGATAATTGCTAGAAAAATATAACCCTGAAATTAATGAGAATAGAAGAAAATATACTACACTTATTTTTAGAAATGAATGCATAATTTAAAAACCTTTCTATTAAACAAACAAACACAAAACCCCTCAGGCTGAAATGGCCTCACTGGCAAGTTCCAATAAATATTTTTTAAAACAAAATAAATAATGTCATCTGAAAGATGTCAAAGGAAAAAAAGACAAATCACTGAGGCTCACATAACCTTGATACCAAATCCCAACAAGAGACTTCCACTTCCAGAAAGACATCCTTTTTTATATTGCTCTCTTTAGCTGTAGTAAGTACAGCTAAAAAGGCTTGACGTTGCAAACGAAGCACATAAGACAACTCTATAATGTGGAGAGAGGAAGGCAGGCCAGATGGGGGCCACAGACACAGGAATGATACGATGGTAAGTGGCCTGGGTTTCCTTTCTACTTCCTATATCTCAGGGTTTGTTGTTGTTTTTTTCTTCTTCCTTAACCATTGTATTCTTAGGACCTCATAAAGTATCTAGCGAATAGGAGGTGCTTGATGTGTGAATGAATGATCACGAAGTGATGTATCTACTCAGCATGCAGGGCTATTGAATGCATTATTGAAGAAAAAGCAAACTCAGTCCCCAATCTCTTTCAGTTTGTTATATATCACCTAAGCACTGGCCAATTTAAAAAGAACAGAGAGCTATACAAAAGTAAGGGGAGAGAACCTGCTAAAACTATAAGCACATAAGAAGCTCCTTGTTAGACAAGGATAGCCATGATAAGAGAGTCATTTTTCTTCCACAGAGTAAAGAAAAATACTGTGAGAAAAGCAGAATGTTAGGAAATCTGTGAATATGGAAAAGAATATTCCAAATCTAGGATTAAAACACAGATTCTGAAAAAGAAATAAAATATGAAATCTGTTTAGGCTAGATCAGATATATGGACCACTTTCCTAAATAACCCAAAAGCTGTCTTTTGCTGTAATAGACCCCATGAGAGTGAAGAAAACAAGAAAAAAGGAGAAAGAAGAATGAAAGATTTTCTATTCATTATTTTATATGAGAATATAAGATAATCCAAAGCACCCAACACCTTGAACATACTAAGTGTCAATGAATACTGGAAACCCACACATCAAATGGTACCTGCTCCCAGGGCTGCTTGGCCGTGCAGCCCTAGGGGGTGTTCTTAGTGGTGCTGCCCACGTGGAAAGCACCCCCTGGACATAGTTCGCAAAGAGCCTTCATAGCCAAACACTGCAGCTCTGCTCATGGAAATGTTTGCATCTCCACAGCATTATAGAACCACAGTCCTGATGTCCACCAATGGTTCCATCCAAGCTGGCATGGTTCACCTTCCAGAAAAGCAAATAAATATATAAAGGTGAGGTTAAGGGATTTTTCTGTGAGTTCATATCCCAAGGTTTATACCTGAAATGGATCCAGGATACCTCGGGGGAAAGGGGTTAGGTGCAAAAGGATTATCTGGACCCAGTGTGGATATTCTTTAGTTCTCACAAATCAGACAGATAAAGCCATTCTGCACACTGATGTGACATGGCATTCCAACTGTGAATCCATACCGGATGACTGTCTAAATTCTTCAGCAGATAACTTTATATTGAAATGGCCTTTTATGAAATAGCTTTCCTTACAATTTCTACACAATTCATTTAGACACCCTGTCAGCATTAAAAGATAACCAAGCAGAAAGAGAAAAATCCTAATAAAATGACAGTTTCCTTAGTTAATGTAATCAGATAGGGCAGCCCTATTCCTTGTTAATATGAATTTAGTTCAAATAACTAAAGACCTTTGTTCACTTTGTGATAAAATTAGATACTTGCAAAATAGGTTTCTGACAATTCACATAAATTTATTTTTGCAATAACCATTGAGAGCAGGAGGCTTTTCTAAATGCTAGCATTGGCATTAGGTTAGGATGAAATAACCTGATTTTAAAAAAGCACTTCACGAAATGCCTTGCTAGGTTTCAATGAAAGCAGTATGAGGTGTCTGCTTAGTAAGTGTGTTTTTTTTTTTTTACCTAATTTATTGCTTTACTTGGACAATTTACCAACATAATTGGTCAACACACTCTCAAACCAGATCATCTCATCTAATGTTCAAGAATGAATGACAAGAGTCATCAAAAGGGGAAAGTGCTTTAGTGTTCATTTGCCCAAGATTATTTTTTAATACGAAAATTGGACAACTAGTGATAAGGCAGTGTTTCACAAACTTACCTGCTCCTGAGATTTCCTGGGGTGCTTGTTTATTTAGCTTTATTTATTTTTCCTTCTTGTGTGCATATTCACCACCCCCAATCAAGTCCCTGTCCGTTACCATTTAATGCCACTATACCCTCCCCAATCTCTTCCCACCTACCCCTGGCAATCACCACAGAGCTGTCTGTGGTCATGAGTTTTTTCTCTTTCTTTTCTTTTTTGCTCAATCCCTCCACCCCTCCGCAACAGATGTCAGACTCTCTGAATCTATCTCTATTTTGATTGTTAATTAAGTTTGTTCATTAGAGTCCACATGTGAGTGAAATCATATATTTGTCTTTTTCTGACTGGCTTATTTCACTTAGCATAATGCTCTCCAGGTCCAACCACACTATCACAAAGGGTAAGATTTCCTTCTTTTTTACAGTCAAGTAGTATCCCATTGTGTAAATATACCGTTGGTTTTTTTATCCACTTATCTACTTACAGACCCTTGGGCTGCTTCCAAATCATGGCTATTGTAAGTAACACTGCCATGAACACAGAGGTGCTTACAGTCTTTTGAGTCAGTGTTTCCAGTTTCTTCTGATAAATTCCCAGAAGTGGAATCACTGGGTCATAAGGCAGTTCCATTTTTCATTTTTTGAGGTAACTCCACACTGCTTTCCACAGTGGCTGTCCCATTTGGATTCCCACCAACAGTACAAAAATGTTTCCCTTTCTCCACATCCTTGCCAAAACTTGTTTGTTGATTTATTGATGAGAGCCATTCTGACAGCTGTGTGGTGAGATCTCATTGTGGGTTTAATTTGCATTTCTCTGATGATTAGTGATGCTGAGCATCTTTTCATATGTCTCTTGGCCATCTGTATGTCCTCTTTGGAGAAGTGTCTACTCAGGTCCTTTGCCCATTTTTTAATTAAGACTGACTGTTGTTTAGTCATTGAGCTGTATTAAGTTCTTTATAAATTTTGGATATTAACCCCTTATCAGATATATCATTGGTGAATATGTTCTCCCATTCAGTGGGTTTTCTTTTCATTTTGTTGATGGTTTCCTTTGCTGTACACACATGTGTTAAAAGTACAGATTCCCAGGTCTCACCCCTAGTGGTGGTGGTTCCTGGGGTCTGGGATGCTGCTCGGGAACGTGCATTATTAAAGCATCTAAATAAGGGAAAATGCTTGGTGTCATGGTGGGAACGCTGACCTAGTTATAGAGTTCAGAACGCCAGGGTTGCCAGCTCTTTCGTTTGTGCTTAAGAGTCGTTCTATCTCCTTGGCTTTGCATTCCCTCAGTTGTAGAAACAAAACAGAAGGCGTGGTTTTGGTCTATAAACCTGTGACTATAGGAAGCACCCGGGTTTTGCTCACTGCTCGGTCTCCTGCTGCCTTAACATGATGCCTGGCACAGAGCAGCCTCTTCATTAGCATTTGTCGACCAATTTACTATTTAGACAACCTGTGAGATTACTTTCAATTTTAAAAATTATATGATCGTAATACAAGTAAGTAATAAAACAATTCATTCGTTTTATAGATGGCTGAGAACAACTATTCTCAAAACAAAACGTAAACCCCAAAGGCCCCCTCTGCTTTCACCAGTTTCAGGGCTGCACGTTGCTGGTGAGCGTTTCGAAGCCCCTGGCATGGGTGATTTGATTTCCTGTCTTCCTCACAGTTGCCGTGATGGTTAATGTAATGGACAGGAAGCACTTGGCATAATGTATAAGCGAGAAAAGTGAGGGGAATCTGGGAAACTCAGTAAATTCTGTGGAAAACAGAATGAGTTCTCCTGCTACCCATACAGGAATGCTCTAGTCATAGCATGACTTTTAAGATTTTGTTACTTTAATCTCAAAACAGACTGTCCAATAACAAGCCCCGAATTATCAGGAACCTTCCCGGGCACACGTGGATTATACAGAAATAAGTGCTTTTAAAAATGACTTGGAGGAAAAATAATCCCTGAAAAGTTTACTTTAAAATTAAATACTATTAATAATTTCTAAAGACGCTTATTTAAGTATCCACTTACACCATCCCATACATTAAGTATCCAGTAGAAAGTAAAGAAGTGGTTCTCAAACTGTGGTCCCCACACCAGCAGCATCAGCATCGCCTCAGAAATGCAGAGTCGTGAGCCCTGCTTCAGACCTGATGATACGTGGATGTGGGATGGTAAAATCCATGATACACGTCTTCCAGGTGACTGTATACACACTGAAGTATGGGAACCACTGACTTGAAGTAAATGGGATTATAAAAACAAATTCCAAGAAGACCCAGTTCCACTTGCTTTTGTACTTTTGTATAAACCTCTTACGGTGTACCAGATTAATATATATATATATATATCATATATCTATTCAACTGCATAGCAAGACATTTAATTAGCAAACATATAATAAACACATTTTTGTATGATAAGTTTTCTTCTTTTGAAAAAACTATCTGAAATTCTGAGCTTGAATGAAAACAATATAAACCACTGGATTTTAGGATATGTAAGTCCTTATTTCTCAATTTTACAAGTGAAATATAAATTTTTAATAAACCATCACCAAGTATTACCAAATTTAATTTTAATATTATTAAAATCACAATAAAATGAGATTATGAATATACAATGCAAAGTCACAAGTTTGTCTGTTTTTTTTTTAAGTCCAAATAGCAATTCTGATTTGGAGCTAGTGATGTGTATGTTTCTCAGCGCAACTAGATATCATAAATTTACAGTTCTATGCTAAAAGAAAAAAACCTCTTAGCTACAGAATTCTGCAAATCTTAAAATTACATTTTTCAGATACCAGCGAAGAGGAAAGAGATTTTCAATGTGAGGGCAGAGTGCAGATGGAAGTATTGATGAGAGGAACTGAGATCCATTCACTGTCACACTCTTCGGTTACAAGTGAAGAAATCTGAGAGGCCACGGTGAGAAGGTTATAGAATGACTACCCAATTCTACATTGTTCTACAGCTTTGGAGAACATACCTCTTAAGTATGTTTTTCCAACATTTTCCCCCAAGCCCTAGAATTCACCAAAAGAAAGGGGTTGACTTAAATGTAAAGGAGAAGAAACAAATCAATTCCTCTGTCACAGCTCCTAGTCGGGGACATTAAACGGCAGCATGCTGATGACCTCTCCAGACTCGGTGACGATGGCGTCATACACCCACTTGCGGCTGCAGCGGCACTCAGGACCACACTTGTTGGAGTTGCACTTGGGGCAGGGGTAGAAGCAGCCCAGGCAGTTCTTCTCCAGGCAGTCGCACAGGTCGGCATCGTTGCAGATCAGCCTGCCGCTTTTGTCATACTTCCTCACAACTCTGTGAAGGAAAACAGTGATGCTAACGTGACAGCGGAACTGTCCTCAACATTGAGGATAAATTATTGTGCAGCAAACTTCATTAATATGACTCTTTTACATGGAGGAGATTACCCAGCAACACTTCAGAACATTACATGGCAATGATGTCCTGGGAAATTCCACCATATGTGACCAATTTCCAATGCAGCCAGTCTTGTCACTGAGAATAATAAATATTTCATTTATTTCATCTAAGCAAATTGTGAGGAATAACTGATTAAATATTCCTTCTATAGATGCCCCAATTTTTCCTTTAAATTATAACCATTCTTGATGGAATTTTCCCTAGTAAATTGCACTTTTTCTTTCTTAAGAAAAATGCCCTATAGTGAATACAATTACATTTTTTAATGTCAGGCTTTGAACCTTACTCACTTGCTATGCCATCATCATTACAAAAGTAAAGAAATAAACGACTCCTTAGCTAACAGTGCCTTTGCTTCTGCTCCTTCCTGACTCTGTTTTTCACCAGCGTGGAGGAAGAAAACAGGTGGCTAGGTGGCGGGATCCGCTGTAAGCTCTGATTGGAGGTAAGAATTCCTACAAGTCTACACCTTGCTTCAAGTTCCAACACTTTCTCTGTCAGCCTCCAAAACATGTCCAGGAGGCAAAAGGCTTTCACAAGAATTCCCACACTCTCTCAAAACCAACCACTTTGAAATAAATCCTTCAAAACTGAGCTACTTGAAAGTCTTAGAATAACAAAAAGGCCTCTGTGCAGCCTGTATCCATTATTACCAGATGAAGTCAAAAAAGGCCGTGAAATTATGAACTTCTGCACCCTGGGTTCCCAAGCAGGCATAACACCTCCCTTCCTCTTCAGTTAAGTAACACTGTTCTGTCCTCTTCCCCCTCCTAGTAAAGCAGGGAAGGCTGAGGACCATTATGTATACTTGCTGCCTGATTACCACACTTTAGTGGAATGCCTTCTAACAAGGATTTACATTTGAAGCATTTCCTCTGTGGAATGGAAGCTCCCCCACCAACTCCCATGCCCATCAGGATATTCAGATGTCGGCTGAATTTAAAATCTATTATGGGAGTGATGAGAGTGGGAGGCCATCAAACCAAAAGAGAGGTCAGATTCTTCCCTTCTCCCTAGGCCTTAGCCCAAATACGCCCTCATCTTAACTCAGACATTAAGATAGGTTTTAGTTTCCTGCCCACTGATGCTACCTTATGTAAAATTCTGAACTACCATACATACAAAAGTATACAAAACATACATACACAGATAAAAAAGAAAAATAAAACCAGCTTGTGTGCTCACTGCCCAGTTTAATGAGTACTGTACCTTCAAGGTCCTCTTTACGCCCCATGCATGGCCACCCTCCACCCAGCCTTCCGAGAAGAGCCACACCTTGATGGTATAAAAACCATCTTCTTATTTTACTCTTAGTTATACCACAAGTGTACGTATCCCCAGGCATACTGCATTTTTCCTCCTGTAATTTGATTTTTTAATTCTATCGCATGATTTGAGATGAGTCTCTGATGGTGCACGTACCTATATTCAAATATTTTTACTTTTATATATGTATTCCACTATATGAATATACAAGTTACTTATCTTTTCCATTATAAATGGGCATTTGGATTATTACTATTTTATTTTCTTTGCTATTGCAGTGATGCTATGACACTTTATGAACATGTCTCCTATTGTACAATACATGTGTAGCAGTTTTTTCAGGAGTAAGGATGTGAAGCCGTAAGTGTTATAGGTAATGCCAAGCTGTTTTAAATAGTGGCAGTACCCTGTTACACTCGCTTCATTTCCCATAGCTCCATCAACACTGGTATCATCACACTAAATTCTTTGCCTGCCTGGGGAGTGGGGCACTTCTCCCCACGCTATTGATGGGGTCCAGTATCCTGAGAGTTTGTTAGCCTTTCTCCTATGAAATGCCTGTTCACCGTTCAGTTCATTTTTCTCAGAGGAAGTTTATTTTTTTTATTAAATTGTAGAATCCTCTACATATTTTGGATACTAACCTTTTAAATTATAAATAACTTCTCCTACCTTGTGACTTGTGTCTCATTATTTTTAGGGTGTCTTTTAATGGGTATAATTCTTAATTTTAATGTAGTAGAGTTTATCAACCATTTTCTTTATGGTTTACTTAGTTTATACTTCTGATGCACTAGCAATCATTGTACTTATGATACTTCATGCCCATTTGATACCTGAATCCACTCCCATAGTTATATTATTTCTCCTTCAAATAATATATCTTTTTTACTTTTATCATCTATCCTACTAAAGTTGTTACTCTAATCCAAGGGCTTCTGCACTGCAGCTTCCCTATTTTTTCTGCAGCCTTCTAAAAAATTGATTTCTAATTTGGGATTATAGTCTATTTCTTGAAGTTACTAACTTCCAGACCATGGGTCTGATCCTATAATTTAGAGAACAGATTTTTAAATTACAAACAAGGGTCAACCTTCAATTACTTTGCTTTGTCAAGGAGAATGCATGCATTTTATTATCCCACAGATCAAATAGGGTAAATAGGGATCTTACTTGTATTTTACAGAAAAATACTCATACATCTTTGACATCCGGGCTTTCTTTTTCTGCTGTCGAGTTTCAGGATTAAAGTCCGCTACCTGTGGTCCAGGGTTTTGAAATGCCAAGCATCTTAACTGCCGCTCTATCTGTTGCTATGAAACAAATAAAATGTATTAGTAGTAAGAACTGGGTGGTTTAATCTGTCTTACATTGTATCAAAATAAATTTTCTGTAACTTTTACCATAATGGCATGAAAGGATAGATGCTATTACCTGAAGAAAAAAACAGAAACTTAATCTGATTAAGTTTCAAAAGATGATGTAAATCTCCTCCATTTAGGTCATTTTTTCTGAACAACAACAAAAAAATCTATAGTATAAAACTTATATAATAAAAACGTAAAAAAACAACCAAATAAGAACACAATTTTTTCACACCTGCAAAACACCAGTTGGCTTCTCAACTATCACAGGGATGAAAGTCAGAATTAGCACTTTAGGGTGGAAAAGGACAGGGGAGAAAAGGCCCCTTCACAGTTGTCAGCTGAAGCAGCCCCGGGAAAGTGTGTCAGGTCACAGAGGGAGACAAGTACACAGCCCTCCCCTTCAGTGCTGGGGGACATTTCAGAACTACTCACTAGCCTGGAACGTGGGCTCCACTGGGGCTCCGATGCAGAACGCTGCCAACTGAAGTTTACATTCTCAGTCAAAGCTCCAATTTGAAGAAGCAAGTCTTGTTAGAATGGCTTTCTAGAGTGTTAATGTAAATTTTCAAAAGTCTCTAGGGATACTCTAAATTAAAGGGGGCCTAATCAGGAAGACAAGTAATGAAGATGCTTCCATGAATCCCGGTAACTCACTCTGAACACATAGCACATATGTCATGAGGGAAGGAAATGCTCTTCTGAAGGATTTTATAAGAAAGTAACCTGAGTGGCCCCAAAATATAAAGGCTAATAAAAAGGGGTGGGAAAAGTGGGTTTACAGTTGTTAGTATGGACAGTGATACAACACACAACAAAGAGGAGAGATTCAAGGTCGGTGGCAGACTGGGTGGATGTTACCATCACTTCCTTTCAGGGCCCACCTGGAATTACAGCTACAATACAGAGCAATCAACCTGAGAGCCATCTGAAGACTAGCTGAAGAGAAGTCTTGCAACCAAACATCTAGAGGAGAAGTCACATCAAGACTGGTATGAAGGTCAGAGAAGTAACTGGAAACTTGTTAAAACTGACAGAGAAGTAACAACTGACATAAAAAAATTACAAAGAATTGTAAAAAAAAAAAATGAACAAGTATGTGCCAATAAATTGGCAATTTGGATGAAATGGATAAGTTCCAAGAAACATACAATCTTCCAAAACTGAATCAGGGAGAATCAGAAAATCTAAATAGAGTATACTCAGTAAAATCAAAGCAGTAATTAACAAAAAAAACCTCTCACAAACAAAAGTCCTGGACCAAATGGCTTCACGGGTGAATTTACCAAACATTTAAAGAACAATGAACAACCACCCTTCTCAAACTATTCCAAAAAATTCAAGAGGAGGGAAGATTCCCAAGCCCATTTTATGAGGCCAGCATTATCCTAATTCAGAAAACAGATAAAAAACTCTACAAAGAAAGAAAACCATAGGCCAATATCCCTCATAAACATAGATGCTAAAATCCTCAGCAAAATATTAGCAAACTGGAACTAGCAATATATTTAAAAGATCATATACAATAATCAAAGGGGAGTTATTCCAGGGATACAGGTTTGGTACAATTATCTGCAAATCAATAAATGTGATACACCACATAAACTAAATGAAGGATGAAATCACATAATTATATGAGATGCAGAAAAAGCATTTGATAATATCCACCACCCATTTATGATAACAACTCTCAGTAAAGTGGGAATAAAGGGAACATACCTCGACGTAGCAAGGGCCATATATGACAAACCCACAACCAATACCATACTCAGTGGGCAAAACTAAAAGCATTTACCTTAAGATAAAAAATAAGACAGGGATGTCCACCTTTACCACTGTTATTCAACATAGTACTGGAAGTTCTAGCCACAGCAATCGACAAGAACAAGAAATAAAATGCATACAAATTAAAAAGGATGAAGTAAAACAGTCATTATTTTCAGATGACATGACGCTGTATAAAGAGTACCCCAAAGATGCCACCAAAAACTCCTAGAACTGGTAAGTAAAGTCAGTATAGTGGCAGGAAACAAAATGAACATCCAGATATCAGTTGCAATTTTTATATACCAATAATGAATGATCAGTAAAAAAATCTAAGAAAATAATCCCATTCTCAATTCCACCAAAAAATACCTTGGAATAAATTTAATCAGAGATGTAAAAGACCTATACTTGGAGAGTAATAAGACACTAAAGAAAAGAACTGAAGAAGATATAAATAATTGGAAGCATATTCCAGCCCTGGCTGGTGTGTGGTGCAGTGGATTGAGTGCTGGCCTGCAAACCAAAAGGAAGCATATTCTGTGTTCATGAATAGCAAGAATTAACATCATAAAATGTCCATATCGACCATAGCAATCTATAGGTTCAACATAACTCCTATCAAGATATAATGGTATATTTCAAAGAACTAGAACAAATATTCCAAAAATTTATATGGCACCACAGAAGACCCAGAGTACCCAAAGCAATCTTGAGAAACAAGAACAAAGTTGGAGGCATCCTGCTACCAGATATCAAACTATACTACAAGACCACAGTAATCAAAGCAGCATAATACTGTCATAAAAACAGACATATAGATCAATGGAACAGAACAGAGAGCCCAGAAATAAACGGATGCCTTTATGGTCAATGAATATTTGACAAAGAAGGCAAGCACATACAATGGGGTAAAGATAGCCTATTCAATAAATAGTGTTGGGAAAACTGGACAGATATATGCAAGAAAATGAAACTACACCACCTTTTTACACCAGACACACAAATAAATTCAAAATGCATTAAAAACTTAAATGTTAGACCTGGAACCATAAAAATCCTAGAAGAAAACATTGGTAGTAAAATTCCAACATTTCTCATAGCATTATTTTTTCTGATATATTTCCTTAGGCAAGGGAAATGAAGCAAATAAATAAATAAATAAACAAATAGGACTACATCAAACTAAAAAGTTTTTGTGCAGCAAAAATAACCATCAACAAAATGAAGAGACAAAACACTGCATAGGAGAACACGTTTGCCAATGATATATTTGATAAGAGGTTAATATCTAAAACTTATAAAGAACTTATACAACTCAACAATAACAAAAATAATCCAATTAAAAATGGGCAAAGGACCTGAATAGACACTTCTCCAAAGGGGACATATACAAGGCCAAAAGACATTTAAAAAATGCTTAACATCACTAATCATCAAAAAAATGCAAATTAAAACCACAATGAGATTTTACATCATAGCTGTCAGAATGGCCATCATCAATAAATGAACAAACAAGAAGTGCTGGTGAGGATGTAGAGAAAAGGGAACCCTTGTGTACTGTTAGTGGGAATGTAACTTGGTGCAGCCACTGTGGAAAGCAGTGCATAGGTACCTCAATAAATTAAAAATGGAACTACCTTATGATCCAGTGACTCCACTTCTGGGAATATTTCCAAAGAACCCAAAACATAAACTGATGAACAGAACAGAAGGAGGGGTATGAATATGTGGAAAAGACTGTCAGCTATCAGAGGGAAGGGGGTTGAGAAGGCTAGATGAAAAGAGGTGAAGGGATTAAGAAAAAACCCATATATAACATATAGACACAGACAACAATGTGGTGATAGCCAGTGGGAAAGGGAGTAGGGGCAGTAGGGGTGGGCAAAGGGGATAAATAGGAAGAGGAAGAGACTTTGGGGCTTTGGGTGCATGAAGCAGTGTGCAGATGATGTTTTGTTAAATTGTACACTTGAAACCTGTAGGTTTTGTGAACCAATGTCACCCCAATAAATTCAATAAAAAATGAAAAATTATAAAAAGAATATACACACCCATATTTTCATTGCAGGGTTATTGTAAATAACCTGGATATAGAAGCAGTCCAAGTGCCCATCAGTAGATGAGTGAATAAAAAAGCTGTGGTACGCTTACACATTGGAATATCACTCACCCATAAAAAAGAAGGGAATCTTACTTCTTGCAACAGCATAAATGGACCTGGTGAGTATTATGCTAAGTGAAATAAGCCAGTCAGAGAAAGATAAATACCATATAATTTTACTTATATGTGGAATCTAATGAACAAATTTAAACTAACAAACAAAATAAAAAGATTCATAGATACAGAGAACAGGCAGCCATCATAAGGGGAGAAGGTATGCAGGGCTGGGTAGAAAAGGTGAAGGGATTAAGCACAAGAAGAAAAAAAAAAAAAGCCTCAGTTTCAGACAACAGTATGGTGATTACCAGAGGAAAAGTGGGGGCAGGAGGGGCAGGGGGCTGTAGAAGAGAGTAAAGGGAGATAAATGGTGATGGAAGGAGACTTGACTGGGGGTGGTGAACACACTACGATATACAAATGTTGTATTATAGAAGTATACACCTGAAATGTATTTAATTTTATCAACCAATATCACCCCACTAAATTCAATTTTAAAAAAATTAAAATTCTACCCTGGCTGGTGTAGCTCAGTGGATTGAGCGCGGGCCTGCGAACCAAAGGATCGCGGTTCGATTCCCAGTCAGGGCACATGCCTGGGTTGCCAGGCCAGTTCCCGGCAGGGGACATACAAGAGGCAACCGCACATTGATGTTTCTCTCCCTCTCTCCTTCCCTTCCTCTCTAAAGATAAATAAATAAAATCTAAAAGGAAAAAAAAAAAAAAGTACTTAAAAAAATCTTTGAAAAAAAAAAAAAAAAAAAAAAAAAAAAAAAAATTAAAATTCTGTAACTATGTATGGTAAAAGAAAGAAGATAATAATTAATAAATAATAGTAAAAGAATAAACTCTTTCACAAATACAGCTGTAAACCTACTTTTGCCAGGCCCCATATACATGAAATACTATACTAGAAACAAAAGAGAATCTTTCAATATATAAATTTTATGTGAAAAATTAGTAACAGAATTTCAGACTTTTCCAAAGTTTATTTAGTTTAATAATAGTCTAGTTAGTCCAAAATAATATAAATATATTAGAAATATAAATAATATAAAATTCTAAAATTTCATTTGGTGCGTGTGTATGAATTTGTTTTACAATCTTAACCTTATGAAACAATTCTGTACTTAGGTATAGCTATGAAATGAGTACATTAGTTCCATCTATTACTATTCTCAGTAGCATAGGTGGAGGTTAAAAACACAGCAGAGTAAGCCGTTCTATGCTCTACTCCGGCCTCTACCACGTGGTAATGATGTGCCTGGAGCAAGTTCCTACTTCTCTAAGCCGAGTTTCTCCTTTTGTGAAATGGGCTTAACAACCGTATCAGTATCCACGTGATAAGGATAAGGTGAATTAATATATACCAAGTTTTAGGACCACAACTAGCATATAATAGAAGAAAAAAACAAAGGTTTGTTAAATAAAAACACTTGAGCATATTTTGCAAAATATTCTACTCCAAAGGGCACAGTACATGGGGCTAAAAGTCAGGAGACTGAGAAGCACAGAGGAGCTAGGTGAGGTGAGACCGCTTAGCAGCAAACAGTTAAGAGGGAAGGGCACACCGGTATAGGGAGGAGGCAGAAATCCTTCCTGAGAAGCCTTGACTGAGCCCACCTTCTCTCCCAAACCTGGAGCCTCTAAGATCTCCATGCTGGAACTCCCCAAATACCATGGAATTATAGTATCCAAATGCCATACCAGTTGCTTTTGTCCGATTTCACAGTTTTTCTCAGGAGAACTTTGACCTGTGTGTCCCTCTTCAGTGGAATTGTTTTTTTCTGCTTGTTCACTCATTTCTGACCACTAAGGAAAGTAACTAGAAAAAAAGCAAAACACATTAATTTTATACATCTCCAGTAACTTTATCCTGTGACTTTCCTGTTCTCTCCCTACATCTTTCTTTCAAAGCCAGACTTCCATCTGTCTTCCTGGTTTCTTTCTTTTTATTTTATTGTTGTTCAAGTATAGTTGTCTCCACTTTCCTCTCACTCCTCACCCATCCCACCCATCCCACCCATCCCCACCTCCTACCCTCAATCCTACCCACTTTTGGCTTTGTCCATGAGTCCATTATACATGTTACTGGTGGCCATTCCCCTCCTTCCCCCTATTATCCCCTCCCCCATTCCTCTGGTAACTGTCAGATTGTTCTTTATTTCAATTTCTCTGGTTATATTTTGCTTGTTTGTTTGTTTGTTGATTAGGTTCCTGTTAAAGGTGAGATCATATGGTATTTGTCTTTCACCACCTGGCTTATTTCACTTAGTATAATGCTCTCCAGATCTATCCATACAGTTACGAAGGGTGGGAGCTCCTTCTTCTGTGTAGCATTCCATTGTGTAAATATACCACAGTTTTTTGGTCCATTCATCTACTGATGGGCACTTAGGTTGTTTCCAGCACTTGGCTATTGTAAATTGTGCTGCTATGAATATTGGGGTGCATAGGTTCTTTTGAATTGGTGTTTCAGCATTCTTAGAGTATAATCCCAGCAGAGGAATTGCTGGGTCAAAAGGCAGTTCCAATGTTAATTTTCTGAGGAAATTGTATATTATTTTCCCCAGTGGCTGCACCAGTTTGCATTCCCACCACGAGTGCACTAGAGTTCCCTTTTCTCCACATCCTCGCCAGCACTTGCTGTTTGTTGATTTGTTTATGATGGCCATTCTGACCAGTGTGGTTTTCATTGTAGTTTTAATTTGTGTCTCTCTGATGGCTAGCGATGCTGAGCATCCTTTCACATGTCTGGACCTTCTTTATGTCCCCCTTAGAGAAGAGTCTGTTCAGGTCCTTTGCCCATTTTTTACTTGCATTGTTTGTCTTTCTGGAGTGGAGTTGTGTGAGTTCTGTATATATTTCGGAGATCAAACCTGGTTTCTTTTCTACCCCTCACTTATTTTGTTGTTTGTTTTATTTTTTCATTTATTTTGCTTTGTAGGTACCATATTATATTGTATTTTTCAGACTATAAGACACACATTTCCCCCCCAAATTTGGGAGGAATAATGCTTGTTAATGTTGCTGTTGAGTTCTGTTTACATTTACATTGGTGAAATATTATGTTATTTATGTTATTAAATATTTTACTACATTTTTTGCTTCAAAAATTTTTTTTTCCATTTTCCTCCTCTAAAACCTAGGTGTGTCTTATGGTCCAAAAAATACGGGTAAGTGAAATCATGTGGTATTTGTCTTTCTCTGAATTACCACTCAGTCTTAAATTCTGCACCTCACTTCCCAGGCCACATTACTGACGTTTGTCTTTGCTGGTGTTCCATCGGCAAATCAACGGTACCTTTTACAGTCAGCACCACAGACCTTGCTGGATCAGGCAACACTGGGACCATCCTTTCCTTTCTAAGAGGACTGTGAATTCCAGACCTCTGCTTTCCCCCTTTACGCTCCCTTAAGAAAGGTAAGACACATTAATGTCCTATGTCCCCAGGAAGTTTGTGGATACCTCATCCACTCCCACGGTTGCAGTCATCTCCTCTTTGGAGACCACTCCCTAGGCTGTCATCCTTACTCAGTTTTCTGAAAAATTTCTAATACAGCTTGTGCTAAATGGGAGTCATCAGTTTTCCATAAAACTCAGCTGCTGAAATGCCTGTAATTTTCTTTGAAATATTTCAGCATATATACAGCGTGCCCGTGTGTGGGTGTGTGGGTATGACTTAGGTGAAGATAACACAGGATGGTAATCACAAACCCACCATCAGGGCTGCTCTGCAGATTCTGTCGGAAAGGAACACACTCCAGAGGAGGCTTCCACAGCCCTGCTGCTTTCCCTCTCCTCTCCCCTGCCCTGCAACTCCTGGCCCTGACCATAGAGCCCTGTTTCTATCAAAGGAAACTAGGAGTTATGCTTTATTAAGTTGGTCTGGGTCATTTGGCAGCACCACTCTGCCTGCCAATGGGAAATTCCATTTCTATCAATGCAACTTCATTCTCCCTATGTCCAGGCTCACTAGACATTAACTGCCCACTTTTCTGTATCCCCCTCTCCAATTAACTCCCAACACTAGGTTAGGAAGTATGTTGATGCTTCCCTCCTAATATGCTCAATATTGAGTCTTCCTTTCCACTCTGTCAGGCGTCATCCACCCTGAAGACAGTAGTACAAGTGACAGTACTTTACACTTAACCAAGAAATCCTTAATGTTCCTGTTGATAGAGGACTTAAGAGTTGGAAAATTTTAGATTAAGTAATACCTAATAAGCTTAGTAATCAATGCCTACTAAAAACTTTTGTTCCAGAAACTGAAGGTATGACTCACCCTGATTCCAGGGGACAATAAGCAGTCCCACCTTTGCCCCTCCGGAGGACTGCAGGCAATTCAAGATGATATCTGAGCCATTGTACTCCAAGGCGATATGACCACCGCCCAGAGCAAGAATGCTGAAGTCGGGGTTTTCTTAAATCCAATTAACTTTTACCTGAATTCCAACCCTCTTACCTACACTTTGTTCTCCTTACAAAAAGGGCCATTTTAAAATGGAATTTAAGATGGTCTGTTAGAGTATGAACCTGCCATCTTCTCAGAGCGCCAGCCATAGGAGTAAAGCTCCCATAAAGATTCAGTCACTGTCATTGCTTATTGGGTTTGATAGCCAGCGACAGGCAGCCTGAACTCTGGTGTCTTTTCTGGTTTCACTGTCAGCTTGGCTAACCTTTAGACAAGTTTCTTTCTAACTGCAGACCTCTGACCTCCCTCTTCTTACAGCACTTAGTTCAGAACTTGTAATTGTAAAATTTTTCTTCCCCATTGAAATGTAAATCATCTCCCAGACTCACTCCTACACTTTTACAACCCAACAGTGTCTTTCTCAAGGATTAGGAGCCATCCCTTAGATATGTAATCAGCTGGAAAGATAGTATCCCTATCTGGTGGGCACCAATTACAAACACAGGTGGCCACATCACAGCGATAAACATTTACAAACTTGCAAACAAGACCTGTGCTCTTCACATCCCACTGATCTCTCTCCCATAAAGTACTGTACTGTAGTATTTTCTTCCTCCCTGTTGAAGTGGAGGTAAGTTCAGAGTAAGTTTTGGTTTCTCTCCCCTATTACAATAGCCTTGAATTAAGTCTTCACTGCCTTTGTCTAGTGCAATTTTTGCTTTGATAACCTCACATCTGATTTTTCATCTTGTCAGACCAACTCCTTCAAGGTATTTTCAGGTTGTCTGAAAATATAATCACATAGAGCCATTTTAAAAACAACAAATCCCAGGGAAACAACAGCCCCAACCCCAAGAGAGACTCTCCCCTGGTTCCATGGTGCTGGCCTGAGTGCAGGGTGACTAGATTAACAACGGAAGGAGATAGACAGTCGATCCCTGACAAAGGGAGGCAGAATGGACTAGAGACGCTTGAGGAGAAACAGGATGGAGGCTTCTGTGAGAGAACTGAGAGAGTAGTCCCCAGGATCCCAGTGCTGAGTCGTCGGCACCTATGGCAGCAGCCATTCTGCTCAGGCAGACCACTTCCCTCCTCCCAGCAGCAGCCTGAGGAGAAACAATAACCCAACACCAGGAGGGGTTCTGCCCCACCCTATGGGGCTTTAGCCTGAATGCTGAATGCTGAGTAACTAGATAAACAACTGAAGGAGACAGCCACAGACAGTAGATACCTGGCAGTCTCAGAGCAGACTGCCTAAAGTTGGGTGGGGTCAACATCTGACATCTCCAGAGGCGGATCCAGAAAGGCAAAACAGTGGTGAATACTACAGGCTACCTAGATGAAATCCACTGTTGTCTTTTCCATGATTTGCAATATTTTCTTTCCTGCATAGCTTTTTAACATTCATTTCTGGTCCATCAGTTTTGTGCATATTAAGTAACTAGATTGTATACTATTCTTTATTTCTCTTCTTTCTTATAAGTCTTAATCTCTTTACAACTTTGTTAATACTGGTTCATTTGCTGTTGATAGTGGGATTGCGGGGTGGGGTGGGGCGGGGCGGGACAGGGGGGGGAGCGGGACGGATATTTTTGTGGATGTGGGTTTGTCCCCTGGGCTTTGTGATTTTCTCTGATAGCACCTGCACAACAGCATACAAGAAGTGGTGGGCTGAGTGACCCTCAATCAACTTGCTGGAAGTAAGGACCCATGAAAGAAAGACCCAACAACAATAATAATTCAATTATATCCAGAGAACCAACATAAATGGCATAAAGGGCCTCCCAAGAGCATCAAGTTCAGGAGATCAGGGAGACTACACCAATGAATCACACAGGTCTCCTACCAAAGAAGTTCACACCACAAACTCAGGGAGTCAAAACAGATCAATTTAAGAAGCAGAGGCTAACAAGAAGAGTCTCACAAATAATGGGAAGACAAAGAAACAACACCCAAAAGAAAGAAAAGGAAGAATCCTCAGAAAGAATGCTAAATGAAATAGAGGCAAGTCAACTATCATATACTGAGTTCAAAACAACGGTTATAAGGAAACTGAATGAGCTCAGTGAAAACTACCAAAAACCACAGGGAAATTATGAGGAACTTACTGTGAATTACACCAGCATGAACAAGGGAATAGAAATGATCAACGAGAGCCAAGAGGAAATGAAGAATACAATTTCTGAACTGAAGAACACAGCAGAAGCAATCAAAAGCAGGCTCAATGAAGCAAAGGATAGAATCAGTGAACTGGAGGACAGGTAGGAAAAAAACTCCCAGAAAGACCAAGAAAAGGAAAAAAGACTCAAAAAGAATGAAGAGGGGTTAAGTGAACTGCAAGACAACATGAAATGTAATAATATCCATATAATAGGGACACCAGAAAGAGAAGAAGAGGAGCAAGCGATAGAAAACCTGTTTGAAAAAGTAATGATGGAAAACTTCCCTAATTTGATGAGAGAAAAAGCCACAGAATTCCAGGAGGCACAGAGGGTCCCAATCAAGAGGAACCCAAAGAGGCCCACTGCAAGACACATCATAATTAAAATGGCAAAATTCCAAGACAAAGAGAGAATCTCAAAGGCAACAAGGGAGAAACAGAAAGTAATATACAAGGGAGCCCCGATAAGGTTAGAGGCTGAATTCTCAATGGAAATCCTCCAAGCCAGAAGGAAATGGCAAGAAATATCCCAGGTAATGAAAAGCAAAGGCCTGCAACCAAGGCTACTTTACCCAGCAAGGCTCTCAAGAAAGATAGAAGGCCAAATAAGGAGTTTCCCAGACAAAAGAAGGCTCAAAGAATACACCTCCACCAAACCAGTTCTGCAAGAGATGCTAAAGGGTCTGCTTTAAGAAAAACAGTGAGAAAGAAAAGAACAAAGGTACAAAGGGAGTGAAATGGCAATGAATAAGTACCTATCAAAATAACCTTAAACATAAATGGATTAAATGCTCCAATCAAAAGACATAGGGTAGCTGAATGGGTAAGAAAGCATGACCCACACATATGTTGCCTACAAGAGACCCACCTCAGGACAAAAGACCTACAGAGACTGAAAGCGAAGTCCTGGAAAAAATATCCCCCACAAATGGACAGGAAAAAAAAGGAAGTCGGGGTAGGAATACTTATATTAGACAAAATAGACTTCAAAATAAAGGCCATAAAAAGAGACACAGAAGGACACTTCCTAATACTCAAAAGAAGAATCCATCAAGAAGATATAAACATTATAAATATATAGGTACCCAACACAGGAGCACCCAAACACATAAGGAAAATTTTGGAGGACTTCAAGAAAGATATAGACAGCAACACACTTATACTAGGGGATTTTAACACCCCACTGTCAAAAATAAATAGATCTTCCAAATAAAATATCAACAAGGATATTGAGGCACTGAAGAATGCCCTAGATCAAATGGACTTAACTGATATATATATATATATAGAATCTTTCATCCCAAAGAAGCAAAATACACATTCTTTTCAAATGCATATGGAACATTTTCAAAGATAAACCACATGATAGGACACAAAACAAGCTTCAACGAATTCAAGAAAATTGAAATCATATCAAGCATTTTCTCAGACCACAAGGGCCTAAAACTAGAAACCAACCCCAAGGAGAAAAACTCAAAAACACTCAAACTCATGGAGATTGAATAGCATGCTATTAAACAATGAATGGATTAAGAACACACTGACAGAACTCAGAGGGGAGGTGGGAGGGGAAAAAAGGGGGAAGGGTCATCAAGTAACACATATAACGGACCCACGGATAAAGCCAAAGGGTGTTGGGGTGGAGGGTGGGAAGTAGGGATGTCTTGGGTGGGTGGGAGTCATGGGGAGAATATGGAGACAACTGTACTTTAACAACAATAAAAATAGAGAAAAAAATGACAAATCCCAGACCTACTGGAGTTATAATCTGCAGAGCAGAATCTTGGTAACCTGTACAATTAATAAGCTCTCCACATGAATCTTATTGTTAGGTGATTATGAAAGACATTAGGATAGAGAAAGAAAGTATGATTTTCTCCATCCATTCTTGCCATCTGATTCTAAAACTATTGTCCGTATTTTCTTCCTACACTCAATTCAACTAAAGCATGTGGTCATATTGATATTCCTATATCAGAAATTTCTTCATAACTTTCTTACTAAAAGATTCGCTTACTCCTTTGCCCATAATGTTCTACATCCCTGGCACACAACGAAAATTATTCACCACCACCTCCAATCTACCTGTCCAGGCTCAGGTCCCCTCACACTTTCACTTTGACCAAAGCTATCAGACCTCTCCATTTCCATTAACACATCTCACATCTCTTTACCTAACTAATCCTTTCCCTTTGTTCTATCTTTCTGCTCCAAAATGCCTCCTCATCACTCTAGAATTCCAAGATCTCATTTTCTCTGGGGCTCTGTTTATAGCTTCCTCAAGAAAATTATCCCCAAAGGGGCCCTGTAGTCTTCTAGCTTCTTTATGTAACAAATTCTGCCATCCTCCCACCCTGAATAGATATTGACCTTATGATCATCTTTGCAAGCAAGAACTTTTCCTAAAAAGGCATCCACTTAACTGCACTGGGAAAAATAAATATTTTATGCAAATCTCTCTCTGAGATGCCTTTGTTTAAGCCCTTTGTAGATTGTAGCTCTCCACAAATAAATTAGAGAATAAACTTGCTTTTTTGTATTCCAAATAAAGTGAAAGAAAATTAAAATAGAACCTCACCAGGGGCTGAAATTGTAATTGGATTTTATTACAAGCCCAAAATATCTGTCCCAGGAAAAGTAATACAAAGGTTCAGAACTCCCCTTTCTCTCAGCTTGGAATTCCCAAGGCAGAGGTTCTTAACCAGAGACTGAATGCAAAGGGCTTTGAACTTGGATGAGTAAAGAATATATATTTATTTTCACTAACCTCTAACTGAAATTCTGTCATTTCCTTCTATTATAATGCAACCAACAAACCACAACAGTATTAGCAGTACATGTGACTTTGTTACCTATGAATACAAAGATGTTTTCATAACTCATCAGAGTTGTTACAGATATGTCAAAATGTTATTTGTGCTTATCACGTCTTCAAAATAATGGTAGTTTTTAGACTCACTGCTAGGTTTTGTTATATATTAATAACAAAACACATCTACAATTACAAATTGTTTTAACATTTTGATAAATGTATTTCAATATAATTGGTTTCCTTTGTAACCTTACAAATTTTATTTTATATGATTAAAACACCATTCTAAGAAATGGTCCACAGATATAACAGTTGGCCAAAGAAGTCACGACACAAAAAAAATACAGTCAAGAAACCCTGCAAAGAGACAGGGGGAACCCACTGCCACCACCTCCTCTGACCATGGTGATGAAAAGCAACAGCTCTGGCTACAGAAGATGCTCATCTTCAAGCATGAGGCTGGAAGCAATGTGGTATACCCTGGGTTATTATTGCATTTAATGGAACAAAAACTGTATGACATCAATTTAACAAACTCTATTTTGTCCTAACATTATGCCAGATTGCCTATGAAAAGTCTTAAATATAGTTCAACACAAAGAGAAGAGGCTCCCCCAAGTGGCAGATATAATAGATTTCAAGAGCAGGAATTCTCCAAGTGTGGACCAAGGAAGGTGCCAGACTGGAAATCAGCTGCTTCACTAAGTGCATTGGGTGGTTTACCTGACATCTACTTCACAGCATAATTGTCTTCCTGGAGGAGGCAGTTCACCGAATCACATTGTGGCCTGAGTGCCTTGACTCACCATGAACAGGAAACTTGAGTAGCACTGGAGTACATGTTGTCTATGACACTCGTTTTCCTTCTGTAGTTAGTTCAATTTTTACAGGAGAGTTCCTATTTCTATTAGATCAATAGCTCTGGAATCAGTCTTACACCTTGTTTACCACTCCTGCTCCCCAGCAAGCCTAGGACTATTATATATAGTCAGGGCTTAGTGAATATCTCATGAATATTATGGTAATAATGTCAATTACCAGGCACCTATAATGTGCCAAGCACTTTGCTAAACATTCTACATATATTACTTCATTTAATTCCTATCAACACTCTGAACTAGATATTAATATCTGTATTTTATGGATGAGGAAACTGAGGCCCATTTAGGCCCCATGACCCAATTTGTCTGGCTCCTCAAACTAAGCTCCTTTCAGGATGTTGCACCGTTCAAGATTTATTTTAAAGATGATCACCATCACTACAACAAGATATCGCTGAGGGATGGGATGTAATCAATGCTAGCCACACAGAACCTTTTCAAAAAGACGCCTGGAGAAGGAGTAGGGGAAGATGCACTTTAGACCATCTCGCATTTGCCTCCCCCTTTGGGCTGCTCCGTCACCGCACCCACAGCAAAGGCTGTGTGTGTGGGGGGGGGGGGGCGGGGGGGTCGGTGGAGATTAGGCACGTGAACTGCATCTGACCTCAGGATTGGAGGCAGATATCAGCACGAAAGAAAAAAAATCACATACAGACAAAATTTTCCTTAAATATACCTACAGAAAATGCTGCAGGGCACTAGCCCTACAGCCAGGCATTTCTCCAGGATTGAAATAGTTTCTTAGATTGAGCATCAGGTGAAGTAGTTGGCTTACTCAGAGAGGCCGTCAAGGTTAAATTATGTTCACCTTTAAACCTCAGCATCACATACCCTGGCACGTTGCTCCCTCTATGGAGGACTCAGGAACTGGGGCCCACGGGGACACCATCAGGTCCAGCTGCCCATCTTCTTGCTCACTCCGAGGCACAGGTCATCCAGGGAAACTCAGGCCAAGTGACTCACACTTTAATCACTCACTCTTATCTTAGGATGCCCCTCCCATTGGATAGTTGAATTTCGTTGAGCTGATTGTGTCTTACATAATGTAGAATAAGTATTTTTTCTACTTTATCCCTAAGTACACCAGCAAATTATCAAAGCAAGAAAAGTATTCAGTTTAAATTCTAGCTCAAAAGTTGGCCTCTAATTTTATTCAGTAGCAGATAAAGAGGCTTATTCAGAGATGTTATCTGTAAGACACCCCTCAAAAAACATTTAGAAGTAAAAGACACACACATGGACACTGACAGAGAACATTCAAATGGGTAATATAGAAGTAACTTAACCAATAAGTGTTCATTAAAAAAAATCACAGTAGAGAGTCAAGCTATTTTAATCTCATTCTGTCTGCGACCTTCGTTTCTATACTTGCTAAAAATGACAGGGCGCTGGGATAACTGGCAGGTAAGTCCAGCCCCACCTGGAACATATTCAGTAAAGGGAAACACCTGCTGTGCAGGTGCTCCATTAAATCATTCTCTTGCTTCTCCCTCCCAGCTGACTCAGGTGTTTTCAAGTCATGAAAACTGCTCAGTAACCTCTAACAAAATCTTCATTGCCATTTCCCCATAAGAATTAAAAGGAATTTTGATTTAAGCCTTAGAAATTGTTTTTGGATAAACAATGTTAATGCTTGATAAGCAACTTTATTTATAATACATACATTTTCCTTCAGGCACATTAAAATTGCTGTATATTCCAACACGCACATACACTACACACATATACACACTTCTGTAGCTCAATATTTTAAAAATAATTTGAGTTGCACTCAGCAGAGCATTTGACAAGAAGTGGAACACAATGGGACCGCATAGTTGTTTTTGCTAATGCCGGGAATTCTGCAATCTGGTATTGCTCTGAAGCCAACCAACACCCCCCGCCCCGGGCCCATCTGAGACAGTTACAGATCGGCATCCCTGAGGGCCTATCCACTCACACCTTATTTATAATCTGGATGACTCGAATTATACATTTAAATTCTTCCTTGGAATTTTAAAGATCGTAAAACCTAGAAACATATCTGTCTCCTCTGTCACATCAGTGGAAAGCCAAGAAGGAAAAAAACTCATTTAAAAGACCAGAAGATTGGGCCATTTTCCACATTATCCTGATAAATACAGTCAGCATTATATTGATAAAACTGCTTCAAAACCACTCATCCCAGATTTCAAATGTGGAGGTTTTTCTTTTCATATTCCTAAGGCCCTTTTTCATGCTCACTTTTTTTTTTTTTTGCTTTCATTTTTATTTCAGTCCACACTGCAACAAAAAAACACCAATCTTCTTCCACTCTTAACTACAGCACATTAATATGGCAATATATTCAGAGTTAACATTTGGTGGCTTTCTTTCGCCTCTTCTTTCTCTACCAGGACTTGGAGGCATTCAAGTTTAAATGCACCATAGAAAAAGACGTGCCTTTCTAATCATGACCTTCCACAGTTCTATTACTCCCTACTTAATGAGAGTTGCCTTGTCAAGCTGAAGCAGTAGGTGGTAAAGAGAAAGCCCACATACCTTTACGTTGGATGAAAAAGAAGGAAAGAACACTGGAAAAAAGAGAAACTGTACTGCTTTGTTTCCTTTGTTTTGCTGAGAAACCATATAACCCTCTCGGGAAAAGTCATAGGCCCCTAAGGTGCTTCTATAATTTAACACTTTAATAATATTGGCTAAGAGGCAGAAAGATGAAAAAACAGAGGGGATTGGGGGGGACGGTTATAGATGTAAACATCATTAACTCTTTCTTCCAACATGAGTCTATTCTACAATTATATGAAATCAGGAAACGATAATTCCTCTGTTTATTCATTTTCCATTTGCAACAATAAATAAATGCATAGTGAAGTCTGACTCTACTATTCAGTCCCATATCTCTGCTTCAGATGTTCAACCAATATTAACACCAAACTGCCCCTGGCTATTATTATACTTCAGTGTAAATAATATATATTATATACAATGTATAATTCTATATATGATTATACAATATACCTTATATATTATCGTGTAAATAATATATACATATAGCCTGGCAAGTTGCTAGCCAGGCTAAATATATATATGTATTTAAGCCAGAAAGCCACTTAGGGAAAAAAACTGTTGTCCAAGAGAGAACTAAGCCATGTTTGTAAGTTGTGTCTAGGATGTATTCATCTGTAAATTACAACCCTCTAACCATTGTCCTCCATCACTAGGGTTCAGATATTGTGCGGTGAGTCATCAAAACCATTCTACTGCAGGTTAATGCCCATCCTGTTCATGTGCGAATTACAGGGTAAAAACTACCATTTCATTCCTAATCACTTTTGTTGCAAAGAACAAAGAAAGGAAACAAAGAGCTTGCAACCCACTTGTCAATGATGTGAAACCTTAAAGTGATACCGGAATTAAGTATATTTGACCTAAACTTTATACTCATTAAGTAACTGCTATATTTTTGAGATTACACAATACAGTTTGCTTGTCAAAAATTTGCCATTTTGCCATTTAAGGATTATTAATTACATCTTGCCAATTAAGGATTGATGAACCTCGAAGCAGGTAAAAATCCTACCAGACTTTCCACAGTAAATAAAGCCTTACAGATACACATTCTTTGGCCATTGTCTGACAAACCTATCAAGGGCCAGATGCAAAGACAGTAATCCTCTTAAAGATGAGATGGGGGGAAATCTTCTAAAGGATAAGGATTATGACCAACCAAGGAGAGTCCCAGCTGAAGGCTTAAAAAAAAAAAAAATTTAAAGTGGTGAGAAATAGTGCACCACAGAAAAGATACTTCCTCTTAATTCTTCAGCTTAAAAAAGAAAATAAATCACATAAAGTAATTATCCTGTATCATTTCCAAGTTCCTCAAGCAAAATCCATTTGCTTTCCAAACTAATGGTGTTTGACTGACATATCTTCAGAACTTGACATTATGTTTTTAAAAGATGATTCAATCTTAAAAGATAAAAGAGTGTTTTTCAAAGTTAATAATACCACACTAAATTTACTAGTCCAAAATTTACTGTACTTTTGACATGACTTTTATGAAGAAAATATATTTCTTTCTCTTCAGATGTTCTCAGGTTTTCTAGAGAATACATTAAATGTAATTTAGAAATGGATTCTTTTTCAAATGAAGCATTCACGTGCAAAAACACCCCTCAGTCTTACCTGTTAATTTCTGGAGAGTAACAATCTATGTTTATGAGTTGAATTAACTTATTTTATCAGTTTGCAGCTATCCATATATAAATTTGTATGCTTCAAAGTAACACAACAACTCATAAGCTTATTTATTGTCATACTGTTTACAATTGCAAAATATTGGAATGCCAGACATGGGGAAGTGGTTGAAAAAACTGGTACATTCACATGTACCATAAACATGGAATGCTATGCAGCTATGAAAATAGACAAGAAAGATCTCTATGAAGTGTTACAGAGTGATTTCCAAAATCTATTTTTCAGTGGAGATGTCAGGTACTGTTACACTGTGAAATGGTAAGAGTTGGAAGTGCTCAAGCAAGTCTATTACCAGGACTGTGAATTATTCACTCGGCAAGCACTGATTAAACACTTATTATCAGCCAGACACTGTGTGAAAGATTAAAAGACAAGTAAGACTTGGTTCCTCTCTTTGAAGAGCCCAAAAATCTAGTAGAAGGAGACATGTAATCGAGTAAACACAAGATGTGTGTCACGAGTGCTCAGAACACTTGATGGGGCCAGCAGTGAGAGTGGAGGGGCGGGAGCCTTTCCCTGGGAAGCGGGTATCAGGAAAGTCCCCCAGGAAGAGGGGCCAGTTGAGTTCATCTTAAAAAGTGAACAAAGACAGGTAGAAAAAGAGTGGGAAGGGCATTCCAGGTGAATGGAGCTGCTCTGAACAAGAGTTTTATGCAGGAGAGGTCTACAAACAGGATGGGGCAAAAGTAGGTTTAGTCAATAGCTGGAAAATATTACAATAATTAATAAATAAAAATGCAAGAGTAAACTCTGTTTCCCATACTCACAATCGTAAAACCACTTTTTTAAAAAAATTATTGATGAGAGAGAGAAACATCCCTTTGTTGTTCTGCCCATTCATGCATTCATTGTTGCTTCTTGTATGTAACCTGACCGGGGAATGGAACCCACCACCTTGGCACATCTGAATGATGCTCTAACCAACTGTGCTACCTGGCCAGGGCCTGTAAACCTATTTTGGCCCCACACTGTATTTCAGAAGAATATATTTAGAGTGGGAGGGGTTTCCAGGCTATGATAAGGCTGAACCCCAAGTATACTGCAGTAGCATCTCTGTGTTTATAGAGACTCTAATAAATGTCATTCCCAATGACAAAAATAGTATCTGGCAGGAAGACGAAATATACCAAAAGAGAGGAAGGTAAACAGAATTATACAATTTCAGATGCTCCAGCAGCTCCATTTCGGAAAACCATTAAGATAATTTTTCACAACTTCTAACCTGAACAGAGATTGGTACAAATGTATACAATATGTAATGAATTGTTTTAGTACTAGTACTAGTACTATTACATTTACTATTTACTATAATTACTATATATTCACTGGTATTTAATATTACTGTTAGCATAATTATAATTGTTAGCATAATATTGCTCTACTAATTTGATTTACCAATGTCATAGTACACTTTCTACTTCATGGACAGCTTCCCATTCTCAGGACATATTTTATATTTGCTGAACCTAAACTTATTCCAGTTATTCTCTCTTCCAGGAATGCCTTCCCATCATGCCTTTAAAACTTTAGTTATCGTGTAACAAAAGCTTGAAAATAGGCATCTTGACTCAGGACGTGGCCCTGTCCTAGCTTGTCGGGGTGCACTGGGCCACGTGGAGGCTGAAGTAACCATGGTGCCCATGGTGACAGAGAAGGGAACGAATGAGAGGAGCAGGGCTCGTGCACTTCCACGGGCTGCGGGCTGCCCAGCAGAGAGCAAATGCTGGCAGTTGACCCTGGCAAGAATCTGATCAGCCTTCTTCAGGAATATGGAACCAGGATAGGGAAGATGCTCACGTACAACCCTTTCAAAGGCCAGGGCCAAGCCCACCAGAATATCGCCTTTCAGGTCACCGCTGGTGACACCAGCTGCACGGCCATCTCCATTTATCGAGAGAAAGGGCTTCCCAGAGGAAAGTATGGCAGAGAAAGAATCTCCACCAAAGGTGTCTGAACTCAGGAGCACTTCTGACTGGCATGGCTTGCTTTGGGGAGCTCATGGAAAGATAAAGTCCCCTTCTTCCAGTAATTAGTATAACATTTACAGTCTTGGACAGGGCACCAGCAAGAAGGCAGCCAAGCACAAGGCAGTGGAGAGGCCCTTGAACACGCGGGGAGCATGCTGGTGCCAGCCCTGGAGCCCAGCAGTTCTTGTTCTCCTCCAGATTGCCTTAGGACGTTTCGGTTTTTACTGCTGCAGTGGCTCCTACTCCTGTTCCATCTGCTGTCCCAACCAGGAGCCCCCCATGGAGGTGCAGCCCCTGTCTCCCCTTAGCGGTCTGAGTGCAACCCTGTTGGTGCTCTAAAGGAGCTAGTGGTGCAGAAAGGCTGGCAGCTGCCTGAATCCAGGGTGACTCAGGAGTCTGGGCCAGCCCACCACAAAGCGTTTACCATGACCTGCCAAAATGGAGCATTTCACTGAGGTTGGCAATGACACTTCCAAAAAGCTGGCAAAGCATAATGCAGCAGCCAAAATGCTGCTTCCAGTGCACACAGTGCCTCTGAATGTCCGGGATGGGAATGAGGCAGAGCCTGATGATAATTACCTCTCCACTGGTGTGGGCTTCCGCCTGAATGGACTTTGGGACCATAGCCCAGGCTGCATCTGGGATTCTTTGTGAAATTCAATAAAGAAAAGATCCCGTCCCTCTGCAGCTGCTCTCTGGGCTCTTTAGGTGCTCTGGGCCCTGCCTATGGCAGTGTCCTCAGTGAGCTCTCTTAGGAGCAGGCCTTCAATGTCATCTACCTGAATATTGAGGAGTTGAGCCTGAGTGGGCTCTGCCAGTGCTGGTGGAGCTGCCCACACAGCAGACTACCATGTGTCATGGCTCCGCAACCACCAAGAAAGCAGCTCGTGGCGAGGCTGCTCGCCGTGTCCTGTAGTGCCTCAAGGTCATGACGGGCAGCAAATAAAGCTCCAGGTGGACTTAGGGATGTACACCCTTGCTCCACGCTCTTCCTGCCCTTGGCCAGGCATCTGCCCAGCTTTGGTACGCCTTGGAGATGTCATCCCTACCTCTGACACAGACTGCCTCCCTGCAGGCTGAGGAGGGCATGGTGCTGGGAGCCATGGCCCAAGTGCCTCAGTGACCCCTAGAGCCCAGAATAAATGTGGTGCTAACTGGGTTCTTAGACGAGGGGAGGTGAGGGGAGGGGAGGAAGAGGAAGAGGAAGAGGAAGAGAAAAAGAAAGGCATTTTTGACCTAGAAATTCCTCCTTGGAGAACTTTTTCTAAGATAAAACACTGCAAAAATTTAACATCTTATATTAATTGTAGATTATAGAGTTGCTAGGCTGGGAAAGTAAAAATTTAACACCTTAACATGATATTGTGGAAATGTCTTTGTTGTTAAGAAGGAAGATATACACACTCAATTGTTAAGAAAGCAGATTCCAGATAATCTAAAGGGTATTTTTTCTTCTTGAGACAGTTTTGGTAAACCACATTTTTCTAGGACTTCAACCATTTCTTCCAAGTCTTCAAATATATTGACACAAACCTGTTCATAATAGCGTCATGTTTTCTCTGACGGTTGCAGCGCCCGTGACTGTGTCTCCCCGTTTATCCCGAACGCTGTTTGTGCCTTCTCTCCCAGATGTCTCAGCTTGTCAAACACAAAAACAAAAACAGGTAGCTTTCTTTCCTTCCTTCCTTATTTCTGGTATTTTTGTTTTCTATTTTATGCCCTTGTCTTTTGGGGTATGTTAGTCTTTAGTCCTTTTTAGCTGCTTAGTTTTTAGTCTTTTCTTTATCCCCAAAATAAGCACTTGTGGATATAAATTTCATTTGTTCCATTTCTGCCAGCTCAGTTGACTTTTTATCTTCTGTTTTTAAAATCCTATCTCTTGTAAGTCCTATTTCTGATTTGATCTTGTTTCAAAGAAGAAATGTTTTTAAAATTGTTTTTATTCCACAGAGAAGTTTGTTCGTATTTTCTTCTGCTTTATGGTGTATATTTATTCTGCTATGTATTCTTTAACACTTATTTATTGTTGTTTTCCCCTGCACCTTTGCAGAGGCCCCATCCTGATCCTTTCTGATTATCTGTGACCTTTACACGGAGGCTATTCTTTCTGGAACAGCTATTTGTCGAAGGATAGTGGAAAGAGGACTGGGAGGGATGACCGGGGAGAGCAAGTACAGGTATGTTCACTTGGAAATTTTCCCACCAACCCCCTGCTCTGGGCATAAGCCTCCACCCCCCAGCTCACATGTGCACTTGACTTACAATTAAGCCTGGAATGTCCCTGATCAAGACCAGCATCTGCAGGGCTGATTGCCTGCTACCCTGTCTGCCCCACCATACCCCTCCAACATCAAGAGTGACTCATCTGTGCATTCCCCCAGTTTTGTTTCATTTTTCTCTGTTATTCCATCTTGTCTCAGACCCCAGGGACATGCTGGAAGCCTGTCTAAGGCATGCAATTCCAAGAAAAGGATTTCCAGTTTGACCTCTTGGGGCGTGCTACTTAATTTTGAAAGGCTCTGAATATTGTTAAAGATCACAGGGCCATATGCTTGCTCTCAGATTTCTTTCACAATTGGGTCCAAACTGTACTTTAGCAATAATTGTTCATGGATTGTAGTTTTCTGATTGTGCTGTTTTCTAGGTACATGAAATAATGAATTGTCATCTCTATTTCACAAAACACGCCCCGCCCCACCAATATTTACAAGGCCAGCTTTGGACCCTAACCTGGTTTCTGTGCCTTCAGTCCTTCACATCTTCATACACCACTACCACGGTTATAGCGTACTAAAACTCTGTTGCATTACATCACTTTCCTCCCCCCAAACCTTTGTGGTACTTTGTGATCCTCAACATGATATTCCAGGCCTTTCATGACATCACGTAAGTCTGTCTTCCCAGCCTCACTGTCCTTGAGGCCCTCCATTAACCTGACACTAAATGACAGGAATGATCCTACCTCCAGGACCTATTTATATCTCATCACAGTGTACTTCAAAAACTGCCATGGTGAAACCCTCCCTCTTGCCATTCAGAACAAGCACCCCTGTTTCCACATGTCCAGCCTGTATTATAGTTAGTCATTTACACACTTGCCGCCCCTCCTGAACGTCTCTCACTTCAAGGCAACATCTAAGACGTCTTCATTCTACAGCATGTGCTGCAGCAACTAGCACACTGGTGCTCGACACATATCCGCTAACAAAAAGGAGCAATGCCACATTTACCATTGGGGAGAGTAACTTGGGGGTCTGTTTCATGTGAGTATGAGCAGTATAAAGCATTTTTCCAGGCTCTAACCCACGCCCCCAACCCTCCTCTACTCCTACCCTCCCCTGTGAAATTGGAGTGTCAAGATTTCTGCCTTGCATAATAGACAAAGTAAACCTTAAGGTTCACACACATGGCAGGTACTGAGAGCAAACCCTCCAGTAAATGTCATATTTCTGCAGTTTGTACTCTCCTTTTCCTACCACCACAGCCTAAATCACCATGATGTTGATCTCAAATTTATGGTTAAAAAAACCCCCACAAACCAAGATGCAAGATGGCAGTGGAGTAGGTAGATGTTAACACTCACCTCCTCCCAGGACCAAACTGAAATTAGAACTAAAATATAGAGCAATCAACCTGAATAATCAACTGAAGACTAGCTTTAAGAGAAGTCTTAAAACCAAGGCTTTACAGAAGTCACATCAAGACTAGTAGGAAGGGCAGAGATGCGAAAAGGACTGGCCTCATATCATGGACAGTGGCTGAGATTCCACAGGAATATCTCAACTGCAGAGGTTCCCCTGAGAAGTGTGGGGTCTTGACCCCGAGATGGGCTCCCCAGCCCAGAGCACCAGAGTTGAAAAGAGGCACCCACATAATACCTGACTATGAAAATCAGCAGAAATTCTGTCCACCAGGGAGAGACAGGAGTCTGCTAGAAATACAGGCACTCACCTAAAGGGCCAACATCCAAAATCTCACTCACAGCCACTCACCCAGGGCTCTGGTGGAGGGAGCACAGAGTACGTTAGAGTTATGTAAGGAGAGACTGGGGTTTGTGGCTCTGAAAAGAGAGCTTAAGGGACAGCCACCAGGACACTTGTGCTGAGTCTCTCCTACACTGTAAATACCGTCTTTCTGGTGTGGAGCACTGCCCTCCATATGGCATAGCCTGTGGGAAAGCCATAGCTCCACACTCTGGATTCCCTAGAGCTCCGCCCTGAAGAGCTTGTACCTTGCTGAGGAGTCAGCTGTTTGGACCAGGGTATAGAGGTCTGTACAGACTCAGGGGGTGTCAGTGAATGAGGCGTGTGGCTTTGGGGTAGTAGCCATTCACTTCATGGTCCCTTGAATCTGACTGGTACCTCCCTCTCACAAGAGATCTGCTAGCCCCACTCTGGGCTCCCAGCAGATCCACCCTTCCAACTGCTGCTTGCTCTGCCCCACCACAGTCTGAGAAGAACTGGGAACAGACTGAGTGTGTGGCTCTGCAGAGGGGGCACACCCTCCATCTTGCAACAAGACTGACCGACACCTTCCCCTCATGGGAGATGCACTAGCCCCATCCTCCTGACTCCTGGCCACTCTGCCCTGCTAAGATCAAGATCCCAGCAGGATCTGGAACAGACTGAGTTGTGTAGCTCTAGCATGGGGTCAGTTTTCCTTCATATGCCTAAGGATTGTAGAGCCCTCCCTTCATAAGGCCAAATCTTTGTTTGGGACTTATAAACTCTGCTGGCCTCACCTTGATGACTCTCTGAGACCCTGCCCCACCACAAAGGTATACAAGTACCTAGGGTCGTAGCTTGATTGGTATACCATGGGATCTTTGCTGAGTGGCCTCAGAACCAGCAGTGGCATGGAGTTAGAATCTGTATCAATCTGTACTAATCTCCCCTACCAACTGACTCACCGAGACCCTACCTTATGCAACTTGAGTATCACTAGAGGATCTAGCAGTGACTAAGCCTGATAGGCGGCTAAAGGGTGTAGGCAGGTGTAGGAAAATCTCAGGATGCCTTGAGACATGTGCTGACCTGCCACCAGGCCAGGTGCTAGTAAAAGCTGTCTTTGGTGTACAGCTTGGTAGCTTGGTCCTTTCCACATGCCCAGGCAAAGCAGAGGCAGCCACAAAGTACGGTTTACATTGTAGCTCCAAACAGGTTGCCCAAGACCAGTCACAAGCAGAGTCTGACATTTGACTGCACCGGAGTCCCTCCCAAGAGGCCCCAGAACAAACATAGTCAGTGGCCAGCTTCAGACAACATTAGAGCAGAATCCAATTAGCTTCAAAAGCAGCATATCGAAAGGAAGATCTCAACAGGCACCAGACACTGCTGAGGCAAATTCCACTTCTTGTGATAAGCACCTGGCACAGCAGTTCACATTCTGAAGTTATGGGTCAATCCTCACAGTAAGCAAGCCTGAGTGCTGACACCATGCAGAAATAGACCAACAGAAAGCAAAACTCAAGTATAGAGGTCTCACATAACCCACATAAGGGACATTCCTGGAGCACCCAGCACAGGTGATGAAGATTGTATCACCACAGGACACCTACTATATAGGGCCACCCTATCAAGACTGGAAGTCATAGCAGATCTATCTAATACATAGAAACAAATGCTCAGAGGTAGCCAAAATGGGAAGACAGAGAAACATGCCCCAAATGAAAAAGCAGAAAAAATCTCAAGAAAAGGAGCTAAAAGAAAGGCAGGCAATCCATTTACCAGATACAGAGTTCAAAACAATGGTTACAAGAATGACCAAGGAACTTAGAGGCAACTTCAACAAAGAGATTCTAAGCATAAAAAAGGACACAAAAATAAAAATGAATGAATCAAAAATAAAAAATAGATGATCTGAAATGTAGTATACACTAGAAGGAAAAAAAACAGCGGGTTGGATGAAGCAGAGGATCAAATCAGCGATTTTTGGTAGACAAGGCAGCAGAAAACACCCAATCAGAGCAACAAAAAGAAAAGGGAACTTTAACAAATCAGGATAATTTATAGGGCCTTTAGGACAACATGAAGTGTAACAATATCCAGAGTACTAGAAGGAGAAGAGAGAGAGTGAGCACTGGATTAAAAAACTGTTTGAAGAAATAATGACTACAACTTTCTAAACCTGGAGAAGGAAAAAGGCACACATGTCCAGAAAGTGCAGAGAGTTCCAAACAAGATGAACCCGAGGAGGCCCACACTAAGCCACATCATAATTAAAATTACAAAAACAAAGAGAAAATTATAAAAGTATATATTTCATGATATTTCATGCAAATAAAAATGAAAAAAGGCTGGGGTAGCGGTACATATGTCTGACAAAATAGACTTTAAACCAAAGGCTATAGTAAAAGACTAAAAAGAACACTACATAATGATAAAAGGAGCAGTCCAACAAAAGGATATAACACTTGTAAACCTTTATGCACCCAAAATAAGAGCACCTAAATGTATAAGCAAAATTTTGATGAACATCAAGAGAGAGACTGACAGCAATACAGTCATAGCAGGGGATTTCAACACTTCTTTGACATCAACAAATAGATCTTCCAGACAGAAGATCAACAAGCGAACAGTGACCTTAGAGGAAACACCTGACTAGATGGATTTAATTGATATCTTCAGAGAATTTCAGCCCAAAGCATCAGAGTATACGTCCTTTTCAAGTGCACATGGAACAATTTCTAGGATAAATCATATGTTAGAACACAGAACAAGCCTCAGTAAATTTAAGAAGACTAAAATCATAACAAGTATCTTCTCTGACTGTAATAGTAAGAAACCAGAATTCAATTACAAGGAAAAAAACTGAAAAAAAAACCTCCATGAATACATGGAGGCTAAATAGCATGTTACTAACCAATTAATGGGTTAACAATGAGAAAAGGGAAGAAATCAAAAGATTACTTGAGATGAATGAAAATGAGAACACAACAACTCCAAATCTATGAGGCACAGCTAAAGCAGTCCTAAAGGGAACTTCATAGCATTACCAGCCTACATCAAGAAACAAGAAAAATCTCAACAATCTAACCTTACACCTAATGGAACCAGAAAAAGAACAAAAGCAAAACCCAAAGTAAGTAGTAAGTTGTTCTTCACTATTTCCTTAAATAGTAAAGACCAAAAACAAAACAAAAGGTCAATGAAACCAAGAGCTGGTTTTTGAAAAGATTAACAAGATTGACAAACCTTTAACCAGACTCATCAAAAAACAAGAGAGAGAAGATCTATATAAATAAAATCAGAAATGAAAGAGAAATTGTAAACCTCCAGTCAAGACGAAGTCATAGGTAAACATGGCTTGACTCCTTGCACAAGCACATCAAAATTACAATGAAACTATAGAACTATCACTCAGAACTGTCAGAAATCAAACAGAGTGGAATTATGACAACTATGGAATTAAAGAAACCACATCCATCCAGACTGGTAGGAGGGGCAGAGTGGGCTGGTCCCACACCCATGTGTGGTGATAAACATTTGGGAGGGCTATCATAGAGTGAGGAGTTTCAGTCCCACACCAGGCACCCCAGACCAGGGCTCCAGTGCCAGGAAGATAAGTCCCCATAACTTCTCGCTGCAAAAACCAGTAGAGATTGAGTCAGTAGAAGAAAATTCTGGAGTCCCAAGTAGTTCCTCTTAAAGAACCCACACACAAACTTACTCAGACTCACTCCCTCTGGGCTTCAGCACTGGGTAACAACCAGTGATACCAGTGGAAGGCACCAGTGACATAAGGGAAGGAACTGAAGTGTCTGGCATCAAGTCAAGAGCTAGAGGGCAGCTTTCTCCCAGATAGGCAGGTAGAAGTGATTGTTCCTTTTCTGAACCCTCCCCCAACAGAGCCACAGAGCCAGCTGGCAGGTGCCACATCTGAGACTCTATCAGCCTGCCTAACACTGTCTGCCCCATGCTGGAGATCCTCTGACGTTCCCACCCACCCAACTTATGGGCCAACCCAAGCTGTTAACAGTGGCTTTTCCAAAGGAATGGCTGGTTGGCTCATGCTTCAGAACTGCCTCTCAAATAAGCAACAGCTGGTCTTAGCAAGCTCCCAGCCCACGAACCTCTTGATAAGTGGCCCCAGGCCTGTCATTGGCAGCAGCCAGCCTAGGTTCACAGCTTAGCTTCTCCTGAAAATTTCCATCCAAAACAATTAGCAGCCATACGCTGATGGCTTTATAGCTCATGTAGATGATGGCCCCCAGCAGAACACAGGTGGATCCTTACCTTGGCCTTCACTACCCTGGAAACCCCAGAGCTTGCGCACTCAGTGGACAGCTACAGTCCACATCAGAGCAACACTTCTCATAGCAATATTTTCCTGATATGTCTCCTCAGTCAAGGGAAACAAAAGAAAAAATAAAGACATGAGACTAAATCAAACTAAAAATTTTTTGCACAGCAAAGCAATCCATCAACAAAATGAAAAAATAACCCACTGAATGGGAGAACATATTCTCCAGTAATTCATCTGATAAGAGATTAATATCCAAAATTTATAAAAATTTATAAAACTCAACACCAAAAAACAATCTAATTAATAAATGGGCAAAGGATCTGAACTGACGCTTTCCCAAGGAAAACATACATGTGGCCAACAGACATATGAAAAGATGTTCAGCATCACTAATCATCAGAGAAATGCACATTAAAACTACTGTGGGAAAACTACAGTGGGATATAGAAAGGCTATCACGTATAAAGAAAGGCTATATGTGATAGCCTTTCTCACATCGGTCAGAAAGGCTATCGTCAATAAATCAACAAACAACAAGTGCTGGTGAGGATGTGGAGAAAGGGGAAGAACCCTGTTGCACTGTTGATGGGACTGCAGACCGGTGCAGCCACTGTGGAAATCAGTATGGAGTTACCTCATAAAAATTAAAAATAAAATAGTCTTATGACCCAGTGAGTCCACTTCTGGAAATTTATCCAAAGAACACCAAAACATAAATGTGAACAAAATAGAATCAAGGGCATGGATACATGGAACAGACTGAGCGCTGTCAGAGGGGAGGGGATTGGGGAACTGGATGAGAGAAGGTGAAGGGATTAAGCAAAAAAAATTATAGATAGATAGATATAGATGATATAGATAGATGCACACACACATATATATACGCACACATAGACACAGATGACAGTGTGGCGATAGCCAGTGTGTAAGGGGTTTTGGGGGTAGGTGGAGGTGGACTAAGGTAGCATAAATGGGGAAGGAAAAAGACTTTGTTTAGGGTGATGGGCTCATGATACAATGTGCAGATTGTTGTTCAGTTGTACACTTAACCTTTATGGTTTTGTGAACTAATGTCACCCCAATGAATTCAATAATACACTGCTGGTGGGAATGCAGACTGGTGTAGCCACTGGGGAAAACAGTATGGAATTTTCTCAAAAAAAAAAAAAAAAAACTAAAGTTGGAACTGCCTTTTGATCCAGCAATTCCATTGCTGGGACCATACCCTAAGAATCCCCAATCACCAATTCAAAAGAACCTATGCACCCCAATGTTTACAGCAGCGTTATTTACAATAGCCAAGTGCTAGAAACATCCTAAGTGCCCATCAGTAAATAAGTGGATCAAAAAACTATGGTACATTTACACAATGGAATACTATGCAGGAAAAAGAAAAAAAGAACCCCTACCTTCCACAAGAGCATGTATGGAATTGGAGAGCATTATGCTAAGTGAAATAAGCCAGATGGTGAAAGACAAATACCACATGATCTCACTTATAAGTGGAACCTAATCAACAAAACAAACAAATGAGCAAAATACAACCAGAGACACTGAAATAAAAAACAAACTGACAGTGACCAGAGGGGAGGGTTTAAGGGGATAATGGGGGAAAGAAGGGAAAGCAGCAAGCAAAGGAACATGAACAGAGGACTCATGGGCACAGATAAGGGGGGTGATTGGCTGTGCGAGTTGGGGGGGTAGGGGTGAGCAATGGGGAAAAATGCAGAACTGTGACTGAACAATAAATTTAAAAAATAAATCACTTGAAATGGGAAAAAATGAATAAAACTTTGTAATTTAAAAAATATTAATAAATATTTTAAAGATACCTCTGAGAATAAATGTACAGTTCTCTCATAATATATAAAAAGTAAATATGTCTGGCAGATGGTGCAAATACCCTAATTCAGAATTAAAACAGGTTTCAAAAGAATAACCTTTAGTACTTTAAGAATGCCATGTGAAAGGTATGCTTTTAAGTGACTAAGGATCCATCAAAATGGACATTTGCCCCAGAAATTTCACATCTGTTAAATAAAACTAGTTTGACCTCTTCTACAGTCAAAGGTGAGTTACTTGAGAGGTAAGTAAGAGGCCTTTGAAGAATGGATGTGATGTGGGACCTACAGAGGCTGCAGAGTAAGATGATCTGTGTAGAAGAATCTTAAGGAATGGAGAGGTAGTTGTTAATGTGATATTGTATCAGGAAAGGGCTTTGGAGATCATCCATCAGTTTGCAAACATTTTTTTTTATATTATTCTCTAAAAAAATCCCAATATATGAAAGCAACAAAAATGGAGCCAATCTAATTGAAGTGGGGGTTTGGACAAGAGCCACTCTAGGCCTTCTCTTTACCCAAAGTCTACACTCCTGCTGCCATGGTGGCTGACAGAATCAACACCTATGGAATCCATAAAATACTTCCCAAATGTCCCAGAAAAAACCTTTAGTGCACTGTCATACTTTTACTTTACTACACTTTACTACTAAGAGAGATGCTGAGAAATGAAGAGCTTCCTTTTTGAAATGGAGAACTACATAAAAAGCAAATAAAAATAGTTAATTGATTTTAAAACAATTCACTAAAGCTATTCCAATGCATCAATAAATTCAACACCAATTTGACATTTAGAGCATTTAGAATTTATACTGAATTAAGTTTCTGATCTTTTAAACTTTGGATTCATTTCAATCCTTTTTATGTATATGGTTTATGAAAACTATAAGAACTCAGCTGTTAACTAAAGCTAGCTTTCATGCATAGTATAAGTATATTCTTGGGTTATATTTATATCAATAACTTTTACTTATCAATAAAATATCCTTAGACTGTAGTGCCTGTATAGTCTATAATTTTTAAATGCAATTATAAATTATACAAATAGTGATTTGATAGCAGGAACTAGTTAATTTTATAGTCCCTTAAAAATCTGTCTAAATACTGTTTGCAAAGTAGATACAACAATCTATTTAAATAAATTTATCTCAAGTTTCTTTGCAATACAAGTCCAAATTTAAGTCTGTTTTAAAAATCATTCTTAGAAGGAGCTCCTACCCTTTTCAACAGCATGGATGGAACTGTAGAGCATTATGCTAAGTAAAATAAGCCAGGCGGTGAGGGACAAATATCATATGATTTCACCTTTAACTGGAACCTAATCAACAAAAGAAAAAAGCAAACAAAATATAACTAGAGACATCGAAATTGAGAACAATAACAATAACCAGAGGGGAGGAGGGAAGGGACAGTGGGGAGAAAGGTTTTCAGGAACAAATATAAAGGACACGTGGACAAAACCAAGGGGGAGGGTGGAAGCAAGTGAGGCACGTGGGTTTGGCTGGGGTGGGGGGAAAATGCAGACAACTGTAATTGAACAACAATAAAGTAATTTAAAAAAATTAAAATGAGTAAATAAAAAATCTTTAAAAAATAAAATAAAATAAATAAAAATCATTCTTAGAAAATTTTGTTTTCAATAGTTTCGTCTACGCGATCCACCATCTGTTATTTCCAAGAGCTGCTTAATTGACACCTGATATTTCTGGTTCATAGATATGTACGGATTAAAATCTTTCAGGTGAAGCTTCTCAGCATACAATAGTATCGTAACCATGTCCAAATTTAACAGGTATCAGAAATACGCAAAGTAAATTGGGGTTCGGCAATAAACAGGTTGGCTCTTAACTCTGGTTTCTGCCTCGACCCTAAGCATCTTGTTTCTCCACGTATTAAAATCGGAATAATTATACTGACCTGAGCTGGTTATTAAGCCACTCTCTTGATTCCAAATGGACCGTTTCATTCGCCACTGCGTCATGTAAGGACTTGGACGCTGCAAACCGCATTTAGCAACAGGAGACGCTGAGGGGCGAACGGAAAGCTGGAGGAGGGAGAAGGGGCTGGCTTCTTCCCACTTGCTTCCGGTTTCTATCACCACACCTCACCAGTGATCCTTATCACCGACTTGAGACTGCTGGATTCCAGTGATCTGATTCAACGCCACCGCTGCGCCTCCAACCTCCGAGGCCCAGCCTAGTGTGTCTCTTCACAGAAACCAGCACATAGCCAGAGCTACCTCCTCTGAGGTCCGAGTCCAGCACCAAGAAGCCGTAATCTGAGTTCCTGGAGCATCTGCACCAGTCAAGCCATTCCCCTCCTCAAGGTCTGCCCGACCCCTTTCTCTGAGCTTTTGAAGCAGCAGCACAAGCTTCTAGACTTTAAATAACCCCAACCCTTCCCGTTGTTGACCCTGACCTAGGAGTGCTAGCTATTTCTTGTAGTTCCTATCTTGGTGTTTGCTCAGTGTTACTCTTTTGCCTTTTTCAGTTCCTTATATAGCGATGCTTTATAATAAGTTCTCTTAGTTTCAAAAAAACAAAAATCTGGTCTGATTACTGTTTTCCTGACTGGCCCCTGACTGATACCAGCTGACTCCCAGGAAATAGAATCTCAAGGTGAGACTCTGATAGCACCCTGTCCTTGGACACAGGTTGACCCCTGGGTAATCAGGTAATCAATCACCTGTGATTGATTACAATGAGATGCCTACCTAAGGAAGTGGCTTCTGGGACCCACTGGCTATTGCATTTAACCACTGTGACTGCAAGGATATGCAATGGGATGATTACAGGAAAAAAAGAATCATCTCAAGTGGTAAAGGACCCAAGAACTTCAAAGGCAGTTCTAAAAGAATCTCTTAATTCTGGTAGCTACTCTGTAGAATGCGTCATCACAATGTAAGTTGAATTCACAGCATTGCTAAATCTCTACAGTGAGAGTTAGGGCATTGACTGGAAAGGAATGAGACCCTTAGATTTGGAATGAGGACATCTGGGTGGATCAGACAAAACAGAAAGTCTTGTGCTGCCTAGTTCAAGCTTCCACATTCTAGTAACTCTAACCTTTGCCCTTTATTCTCCAGCCCTAAGCAAGAGAACTATTTTCTATGTTCTAATATAGGGGTCTTCTTTTGACAGTTTACTTCTCTGATAGCTGTTAAACAAATCCCTAACATTAAAATCTGTTTGGTAAAATAAACAAACAAACAAAAATCATCTGGTTTCTGTTTTTCTGACTGGATCCTAAGGGATACATTGCCTCATAGGGGCATTTTGAGGATGAGATAAAGTGACACATAGATCAATACATTCTATGTAGAAGACACTAAACAGATAGTACTCGTTTCCTGCTGAGCGCATCTCTACTGTATTATGCTACTTTGAGTTAGGTAGGTCATAACTTCTCTCTGAACTTGAACATCAAACTTAGGCAGAAATAATTACTCTCCTCCTTACCTCTCACAGGGGCTCATAAATACAGAAGCCACCCTCTCATGCTAGCAATTAGGAAGGCCTGGTGCTCATTATTGGTAAGTCCAAAAACACTGCCTGAAAGAAAACATACTTATTTTCTGTTATAGGGTATTCTTAGGACATTATTCTAAATGGGGCCTGAGACCCCTGGCATTACAAAGAATTATTCAAGTTCATAGGAACTGATGGGACTAAAAGATTGCATTGATTCCAACTAAAATATACTGAGTCAGGGGCCATTTTAAATAACAGAGTAATCACTACACTGAGGATAGAAAAAAAGAAACTCCTGCAAACCCTATGCTTTACTCCTCTGATATATATCTATGAACCCCTAAGGTCCAGGATTCATCAAAAAGTCATCAAAATATCCCACTTTCGGCAGTGTGGCATTATATGTGAGAGAAAGTAAAGAGAAAGGATGCGTATACATATATATGTTGTCTTTTCTCACAAAATAAACTTTCAGCAAACAAGTTATAATAAATAAGTTAAAATATATTTTTGAGGATACAGCATGCATAGGAAAAGTTCCTATGAAAATACTGATATTATTTTTTAAAATAGAACAGAAATATCAAGCTGTATTTTTAGAAATATTTTATACCTCTAAATCCCATTTAGAATTTTGAAGTCACATTATAACACCCAAGTCATAATAATTTGCATTCATCTAGTGGATTTTTCTCCAATGAAAGAAGTAATAAAAGGACTGGCATATGTATCTAGCAAAGAGTTTTTATTAAATCAAGATAGTAGTACTTAGAATACATAACTATATAGCAGGTATTGTATGCTGTACAACTTCTAGACTTATATACCATTTATTACTTGTTGTGTGAAGTGGCAATATATTATTTATGCATTACTCTGTATAGCTTAAGTCAACTTGATGCCACAGTGACTTTTCAAGGTTACATTTATCCATGTATATATAGGTTTTTGGTTTTTTTGGTTTTTTTTTTCAAAAGACTGAGTGTAGCACTGGTTGGTGTGACTCACTGGATTGAGTGCTGGCCTGCAAACCAAAGGGTTGCTGGTTTGATTCCCAGTTAGGGCACATGCCTGGATTGTGGGCCAGGTCCCCACTTGGGGGCACAGAAGAGGCAACCACAAATTGATATTTCTCTCCCTCTCTTTGTCCCTCCCTTCCCCTCTGTCTAAAAATAAATAAATAAAATATTTAAAAAAATTTTTAAAAGACTGAGTTCAGTTTTAGGTTTTAATAACTTCAGAAGCATAAATGCCACAAACTTACAAATTTCCAATAAGACTTCCGGCCAAGATGGAGGTGTAGATAGATACATTATGCCTCCTCACACAACCAAAAGAAGGACAACAACAAATTTAAAAACAAAAAGCAACAGAACTGACAGAAAAATCAAACTGTATGGAAGTCCAACAACCAAGGAATTAAAGAAGAAACATTCAGCCCTGGCTGGTGTAGCTCAGTGGATTGAGCGCGGGCTTGCGAACCGAAGGATCGCGGTTCGATTCCCAGTCAGGGCACATGCCTGGGTTGCCAGGCCAGTTCCCGGCAGGGGACATACAAGAGGCAACCGCACATTGATGTTTCTCTCCCTCTCTCCTTCCCTTCCCCTCTGAAGATAAATAAATAAAATCTAAGAAAAAAAAAAAAAAAAGAAGAAGAAACATTCATCCAGACCAGTAGGAGGGGCAGAGACAGGCAACTGGGCAGAGAGGACTCATGGCAAGGTGGTGGCTGGTGGGCAAGGCAGAGGCTGGTGAAGTGGGCGGTCCCACATTCATGTGCAGATAAACCGGGAGGAACAACTGAGGAGCAAAACAGACCACGCAGCCCAGGGTTCCAGTGCGGAAAAATAAAGCTTCAAACCACCAATTGAAAACACCTGTGGGGGTTGAGGCGGCAGTGGAAGAAACTCCGAGCCTTACAGGAGAGTTGGTTGGAGAGATCCACAGGGTCCTAGAACATACACAAGCCTACCCATCCAGGAATCAGCACCAGAAGGGCCCAATTTGCTTGTGGGAAGTGGGGGAAGTAACTGAAATCTGGCAGAGAGGAGGGCAAGAACCATTGTTCCCTCTCAGACCCCTCGCCCACAAACAGTGCCACAATGCAGTGACATGGGTTGTCCCACCCTGGCGAACACCTGAGGCTCCGCCACTCACTACGCAACAGGCATGCCAAGACCAAAAAAAAAGTGGCCCAAATGAAAGAACAGATCACAAAGCTCTGGAAAAAATACAACTAAGCAACAAAGAGATAGCCAACCTATCAGATGCACAGTTCAAAACACTGGTAATCAGGATGCTCACAGAATTGGTTGAGTATGGTTGCAAATTAGAGGGAAAAAATGAAGGCTATGCTAAGTGAAATAAAGGAAAATGTACAGGGAATCAACAGTGACAGGAAGGAAACCGGGACTCAAATTAATGGTGTGGACCAATGGTGAAAAAAGAAACATTCAACCAGAACAGGAAGAAGAAACAAGAATTCAAAAAAATGAGGAGAGGCTTAGGAACCTCTGGGACAATGTTAAACATTCCAACATCCGAATCATAGGAGTGCCAGAAGAGGAAGAGCAAAACATTGAAAATTTGAACAAATAGTGAAGGAGAACTGCCCCAATCTGGCACAGGAAATAGACTTCCAGGAAGTCCAGGAAGCTCAGAGAGTCCCAAAGAAGTTGGACCCAAGGAAGCACATACCAAGGCACTTCATAATTACATTACCCAAGATTAAAGAAAAGGAGAGCATCTTAAAAGCAGCAAGGGATAAGGAGACAGTAACCTACAAAGGAGTTCGCATAAGACCATCAGCTGATTTCTCAAAAGAAACCTTGCAGGCAAGAAGGGGCTGGAAAGAAGTATTTGAAGTAATAAAAGGCAAGGACCTATATCCCAGATTACTCTATCCAGCAAAGCTATCATTTAGAAAGGAAGGACAGATAAAGTGTCTGACAGATAAAGTGCCTCCCAGATAAGGTCAAGTTAAAGGAGTTCGTCATCTCCAAGTTTTTATTATAAGAAATGTTAAAGGAACCTATCTAAGAAAAAGAAGATAAAAATATGAACAGTAAAATGACAACAAACTCACAGTTATTAACAACCGAACCTAAAACAAAAGCAAAAATCAGCAAACAACTAGAACAGGAATAGATTCACAGAAATGGAGATCACATGGAGGTTTATCGTGGGTTAGTGGGTGGGGAGAGAGGAGGAAAAGGTACAGAGAATAAGTAGCATAGATGGTAGATAGAAGATAGACAGGGTGAAGTTAAGAATAGTGTAGGAAATGTAGAAGCCAAAGAACTTATATATATGACCCATGGACATGAAGTAAAGGGGGGTAATGCAGGTGGGAGGGGGTGTGCAGGGCAGAGGGGAATAAAGGGGTGAAAATGGAACTTTAATAGCATAATCAATAAAATATATTAAAAAAAAATAAAAACCTTTGAGCAGGCCAAACAAAAACAAACAAAAATTTCCAATAAACTTTACTTGAAAGTTTAATGATTTACATTTATTTTAAATTTATGTAGCTTTCTTAATTTTGAAAAATAAAATTTTCTTTTACTTTTTTAGTCCCTTTGGTTTAAGATGGAAAATAGTGGCTGAAACAAAAAGCTTCTGCACAGTTAAAGAAACATCAGCAAAATGAAAAGGGAACCAACCATATGGGAAAATATATTTGCCAGTGATACCCTGAAGGGTTTGATCACCAAAATATATAAAGAACTCACATGACAACCCCAGGAAGACAAACAACACAATTAAAAAATGGGCAAAGAACTTGGACACTTCTCCAAGGAGGACACACAGAGGGCCCAGAGATATATGAAAGGATGCTCAGCCTCACTAGGCGTCAGAGAGATGCAAATTAAAGCCACAATGAGATACCATTTCTTATCTGTCAGAATGGCCATCATAAACAAATAAAAAAACAAGTGTTGGCAAGGCTGTGGAAAAAAGGGAATCCTAGTGCATTGTTGGTGGGAATGCAGACTAGTGCAGCCACTATGGAAAACAGTATGAAATTTCCTCAGAAAACTAAAAATGGAACTGCCTTTTGATGCAGCAATTCTACTTCTGGGATTATACCCTAAGAATACTGACTCATCAACTCAAAAGAACCTATGTATCCTAATGTTCATAGCAGCACAATTTACAATAGCCAAGCGCTGGAAACACCCTAAGTGCCCATCAGTAAATGAATGGACCAAAAAACTGTGGTACATTTACACAATGGAATACTACACAGCAGAAAGAAAAAAGGAGCTCCTACCCTTTGCAACAGCATGGATGGAACTGGAGAGCATTATGCTAAGTGAAATAATCCAGGTAGTGAGAGACAAATACCATAATGTGATCTCACCTATAAGTGGAACCTAATCAACAAAATAAACAAGCAAAATATAACCAGAGACATTGAAATGAAGAACAGGCTGACAGTAACCAGAGGGGAGGGGAGAAGGGATAATGGGGTGAAAAGGGGGAGGGTCATCAAGGAACATGTATGAAGGACACATGGACAAAGCCAAAGGGGGTAGGATCAAGGGTAGGAGGTGGGGATGGGGGTGGGGGGGAATGGTGAGGGGGAAATGGAGACAACTGTACTTGAATAATAAAAGAAATTAATTAATTCTTTTGGGATAACCTGTGTTTTCACTTTGTGCTTATTGAAATAGTTAATTGATAACTTCAGGACAGTGGATTTGGCCACTACCAAAGTCTGAAAAAAGAAAAAAGATTTGAAAGAAAAATGCTTTGCAGTAAATAAAAAATTATTTATTTTTAATGTATTTAATTACAAATTTCTAGAGAAGTTAGATATACAATAAAAAATATCTTTTTCTGCATCATTAATATTAAGTCATTATACATGATGCCCCATTCACCCCTTGATGTGTATTTCCTAAAACAGGGAACTTGTTCCTACATGCAAAACCACCATCAAAGTCAGAAATTTAACATTGATATATTTCTATTACCTAATTTTCAAACTCCATTTGAAGTTTTCCAGTTGTCCCAATAGTGTCCTTTATAGCAAAAGAATCCAGTTCAGAATTATGTTACATTTTGTTGTCACATATCTTTAATCTCCTTTAGTCTAAAACAGCCTTCCATCTTACCTTGACTTTCATAACCTTGACACTTTTGAAGAATATTTCCTGGCATGGAACTCAGTTTAAATTTGTCTGATGCTTCCTCATGATTAGATTCATGTTATGCAGATTTGTCAGGGATATAACAAAAGTGATGCTACATTTTTGTCATTTCATTTTATGAAATGGAACAAATTTTTTATTTATCCCACTGTGACAATATTCACATTGAACTATTGATTAAGGTGATGTCTGCCCAGTTTTCCACTGTAAGTTACTTTCCCTTTGCAATTTATCAATATTTTGAGGAAAGTTACATTGCAATTATGCATATATTCCTTTCCTCACCAAAATTTCAATTTATTCATTACTTAGACATATAAGTATAGACTCACGAATCCATATTTTATTCCACTACTGTCTTTATTTATTTGAAATTTGAAAATACTCAAATTTTCCTAGATTTGACTAATGGGGTCCCCTTTAAGCTGGCTTTTGTGCCCTTTGATATGCCTCCATCATTCTTTGAACAATTCCTTGTCTTTTACAAAAAGATATTCCATCTCAAATTGCCCCTTTCTTGTCCCAGCCCTGAAATCATCCATTTTCCCAAGAGACCCTATTTCTTTTATTTTTTTAAATTTTTATGTTTTAGATTTTATTTATTTACTTTTAGAGAGATGGGAAGGGAGAGAGAAAGAGAGGGAGAGAAACATTGACATAAGAGAGAAACATCCATCAGTTGCCTCTTGCACATGCCTGGACCAGGTACCAAACCCACAACCCAGGCATTCACCTGACTGAGAATCAGACCAGCAACCATTCACTTTGTGGGATAATGTCCAACCAACTGAGCCACACTGGTCAGGGTGAAACCCTGGTTCTTTTAGCAAAACATGGCATTCAGAAGCCAAGATCTGGATACTAACTGTGCTCATTGTTATTAGCACGTTGCTGCTTTCAGGCTCTCTCAGTTGAAAAGCTAGGGTCTATATTTAATACATATCTATATACATATATATACACCCATATATAGCTGTTACTACATATCTATATAAGGAGCAAGATATGTCTACAAACACATTTACATCTATATGTGTAACTATCCATATATTGAGAGGTATGAGATCTGTTCACATCAATACTTTCAATTCTAATCCCAAAACGAAGGGTTCATTCTAGTGTTTTTCCTTTCGAATATCTGCTTCTCTCTTCTTCAACAGTAAGAAACCTGGATCCTATTACCGCTTACGTATTTTCTTATTTGACTCATAACCCTGTGGTATCCAAGCTCCCATTTCCACTCTCCCCCACCCACTCGGATTCCCTCCTCACCCTCCTCGCCCTCCTCAGGCTCTGATACTACATGCTGGGCCACATACCCCTGGTCTAGATCTCCTCTTCATCCACCAGGACTTGGACTCCCCATTCTCACCCTGTTTAGGCTTTGACTGATCATGCTGGTGGCTCTCCTGCCTGGATGTCCTCCTTACCCTGTTTGGCTCCTACCCTTCATGTCGTAAGCCTCCTCTCTGCACTGCGTGTCACCCAACTCACCCCCCTTGGGCTCTGACATACTATGCCAAGCTGCTCCCTCTGCCACGTGGACTCCCTCTGCCTCACACAAGCTCTTCCACTTCATTCCAGGCCACGGGCCAGCACTGCCCCCTCTTGGCTCCCACTGGTGTAGAATCTGACTTTGCTCTGCCTCATGTTTAGGACTGACCACTTTGTGAAAACAACAGGAAGAGTCCAAATAACTCCTAAATATGCGTATTGTGAGGATTATCTTTGCTGCATTTTGTTGAATTAGAAGATCAAACTGGAGACAATATATGTATGGGTTCAAATGTTGCCGACCATGCTACACAACCGTGTGTGAGGGGAGGCAATTGTATTTAGTTGTGAGGCCCCTTCAGACTTTGCTTTGGACAAATTAATCCTGCTCAAGTTTGGCTGGAACAAAGACAGCGTTTACTGAGGTGAACAGGAAAAGTAATCAAGTAGAGCTCCCTTTTCAATCTCACCTTATTTTGCTTCTTCATCTGTTTCTCAGAGTAATTGGCTGTACAGATTGGCCCCAGGGTTCTAAATTACAGAGGACCTTGAGTCTTCTAGACTAAAGCATTTGTTCTTTCACTTAAAGTCAACAATGTTAGGTTACTGAATGTGTCTGAGCAGAAACGAAGCATGGGATTGTGAGGAAAACTTTAATTTCTAATTACTAAATTGAAAAAAATCATGAGTACGTCATACATCTTGTTAACTTTTTTAGAATGAACAGTTTAAAGAGAAATTGTTTTATAGTTGGGGTGCTGATAATAAGCTGGCTTATTAGTGAATAAAGTATTTACACCATTTAGACAAATCTGCCTCAGTATCACTCTCTGACTTACTGCTATCACAGTGATCAGTCAGTAAGTACTTCCTTTTATATTAAGTATAAGGTACAATATAATAAATGTGATTCTTATCTGGAGTAACTGGCTTTATCCAAGCCAGAAAAAAAAAATGTGCATTATTCAAAACTCCTTTCCATATTTAGAGGAAGGACTATTAACCAAATATTTGAGCATTTGATTTTGGATCAACACTTTCAGCACTGTTTAATTACTATAGAAACAGGATAGAATGGGGCTTTAATTTTCAAATGATGTTCTGGGCAGCCCTGCCAATGTGTGTGCTTCTCGGGAGGTTCGGGCAGTGCTTGGCATCCCCCAACAGCAGTCATCAGAGCCTGCTGGGGCCCCAAGTGTTAGCCTCCAACTGCCCTTGGGGGAATGAGAACACAGTAGGGTGGGAAGACCAAGGATAGAGGACATACACACCAGGCAGAGGTCACTGGAAACAAAGAAGACACTGCAGCCCAAAGGAGAAAGGGAGGAGGTGGAAGTGAAGGAGAGGAAGAGGAGAAAGAAAAGCATTTGAGAGGACATGTGACAAGGTTATCTAAAGATGAGATTGATGATCAGAGGAAATACAGGAAATGTAGAAAGAACATTTAAGAAAACATAGGAAGTTATCTCATGCACAACAATTTGAAGACAAGGGGATATTTGATTGTTTAAATTTTACATTTCTAAATTTAAAGGAAAAACTTTCTGACCTGTGCCCCATGGTCAAATCTGAGTAGACTGTGTTTTGGCTGGTCCTCATGGCCAAGTCTCATAGACTACCACGCCCACTCAGGGAGCATCTTCTTGTGAAGCGAATATGCAAATAAACTTTTGTAGTGCATTTTAATTTGTGGTTCCATTACATTATATAAGAAATAGGGGGAAAAACCTTAGATCCCATTGTATTGAGCTCATATAACATCTTTAAAGGCCTTTAATTGATGTATTCCTTAGTCTTTATATTATTACTCCGAGGTAGATAGATCTGTAGTTTAATCCCCATTCTACAAAAACAAAATCAAACTTAAAACAAAGAATTAAATCATATATACACAAACTCTAGAGTAGAATGATTTGCCTCAGCTGTCCTGATTGAATCAGATGTGAGAAGACTAAGCTAATTCCATATGTTGTGACTGATGAAAATGTTTAAAGTTATCCAAACTACAAGTAAGTTAAATTTGGCCAAATGCAACCACATTTCAAACTTAATCCCTTGAATGCAAAGCTGAAAAGATTATGCCTTTTACTTCCAGTTTTCTTTATTTGACCATCTCCTTTTATGCTGAATATTAGTCCATAATTGCTGTTGTCTGTTGACATCATTATTTTTGCTCATACACTTTGGCTAAAAGAGTGTCCATTCCCACAGGAGAAGAGTCAAGAGCTGCGAGGCAGAATCCTCCTCTCCAGTCTGGCTTCCACAAGAGCAAGCCTGAAGGCAGTTCTTGGATCCTGCACTCCTGGGTCTTTTTGTGACATCATGAATTCAGTCGCCAGTAAAGTGTGGCACAACACCTTACACACTCTGGGGAGAGAGGAAGGGGCAGCAGACACACTTCTTGCCTTCAGGGTACTTCACATGGCTGATAAAATTGTCCGATTCCTTCTTTTTAAAAATTGCTCTTCTTCAGCTTTTCTACAGGAGTATTATTCTTCTGGTTTTTATTTCTTTACACCGATGTATTATTTTCTCATTATGATTTCAAATATTGAACTAAATAAACTCCAGAATATTGCAAATCTGTACTTCCCTCAGAAAAGAATGTGCTCATTTAGCCCATGATTTACTATTCCACTGGACTTCACAACAGAATAAGCAAGACAAGACTTTCTAAGGTGAAGTTTTTACAAGTTATTTAGAGTAAATTCTGTGGCTTAACAGCCCAACTTGAAGTGAAATCTTCCACAGAAATACAGCAGTGTTGGCAAAATCCTCAGCAATCACTGAGCCTCAGAGCCAGCATGACAACATAGGACTAACAGGACTCTGAGTTGTAAATGTGACTGAAATACAAACAACAAAACATGTGGCTTTCTAGTCTCACACAGTGCTGGAAGACAAGACTGTCAACAAACTACCTTATAATATGCAAGAGGAATGCCAAAAGTGGCCACTAAATTATGTGTTTTTCCGTAGCCATGCAGCTATCCTGGCACTTTGGTTTTTGGTTCTCAGATTTTCGTTCTTTATTGTCTGTAATTTGGCATGAATTGTGAGCTTCTGGTGCTCCTCCAACATGGGACTGAAAAACTGCTGCAGCTGAAAGGACAAAGAGATGTTCAGGCAATCTAACTTCTCATTTAGACAAAACAAGACAAAGTTCATGCTAAGTTGCAACATGCTTTTGCAAAAGGCTGATGACAGCTGGAATGGGTAGAAATCTGTCAAGACCACCTACCTTGAAGAATCAGATGTAGACTGGAAGCTCCATGAAGTGGGACTTTCATCTATTTTATTCACTGTTCTATTCCCCAAGCACCTGGTAGGTGCTCAATAAAGATTTACTGAATGCATACTAGATATTAGACAAGATTTGTGGACAGAAATCTAGTGAGATCTTTTCTTATCTCAAAAGAAACTTTGCAACTTTCAAAGCTCAAAACTGGCAACATTTGTGTCTTTACAGATGTTAACTTTTATTTAAGAATATTTAGATAGTGGATTTGTCCATTGACTAAATTCCTTCCTTGGGTCAAGCATTCAGCTATAGGAACATATGCAATGTTATGTACAAGCCAGACCTCTACTGACTTATTAGTTATATTCCAAGTTTATTTCCCATCAATCAATTAGAACTCAGAACATGAGAGATGACAGAGTACCATGCCAGCTCACAAAATATCACTTAGACCCTAATGCACTTGTACTGAGTAGTAATAGGGCTGTCAAGGCTACTTACAATGTAAAAGAAGAAGGTTCTAGGAAAAAGTAGATTAAGGAACCAGAAAAACCTCCCACTGTTCCCGACACCTGTGCACACCTGCCAAGCAGTGGGAGCCACATGCCCACAACACCATGTGATTATGTTCCTGCAGTGGGTGGGAGAGAACTGGGGTCTGTGGTGCTCTAGGTGCAGTTTCCTGTGCCCTGAGACCACGAGTGAGACCAGGCCCCAGCAGGGCAGAGTGTAAGGAACAGAGCAAAGGCAGCAAAGGGTGTACAGAAACTGTACTGGTAGAGAAGGAGAAGGGACTCATGTGACTTTCTTTGCATCCTCTTATTAGTAATTATTTTTGATATTATCATGTGAATTAATACATTATAGTAGGACTGTTGGGCATTAATAGGTTTTTGACAAGGATTTCCATAGTAGCTAACTTGTTTTTAAAATTGCAAAAATGTAATCACTGCTAAATTCACTTTTGCATTTTTTTATAAGCTATCAGTGACTATAGACTTTCGAACTTTGAAAACTGCTCAATCTACGCAACCTTTACTCATTCATTAAACAAAAAAACTGCCTTCTGTGGGGACAAAGACAAACCGAAGTACTTTAGAAGACGCCCACACAAACTCAGTCTTGATTCTAGGAGCTTCCCTTCCAGCATTGCTGGGTGTGCCCTGTACTCTTTTGTCCAGGAAGTTCCCATAAATCAGGTCCTGACAGCTCAGCCTCAGGCCAGCCCAACTGAAACAAAGATAATTCCTCCAGGATTTACTGGTTCATCCTCTCTCATTATAACAACTACATAACTCACTGCTTAACTCACTGCTTCTCTTTTTCTTGCTCAGGATCAAATTTCCGGCCTTTACAACCTTCGTGTTTATTTGTTTACTTGCTGGGGCAGGGGAGTTAAATTTCCTTTCTTATTTACACAAACTCTTTCTATTTTTATTAATATAGTTTCAGGCCACAGTTAACTTGTACTCTTTTTAAAAAATATGTCATCAGCTTTACTGCAATAAAATTTATGTGCAATAAACTCTATCCACTTAAAGTGTACAAGTTGAGCTTCGCTCTTTGTATACACCTGTGAAACCATAGCCACAATCAAAACAGTCCATTGGCATCATCCACAAAAGTGTCTTCAGGCACTTTTCAGGCCAACCCTCCCTCTGTCCCAGACAACCACTCATTTACCTTTTGTTACTATAGATTAGGTTGCATTTCCTGGAAAGTGTCTGTATTCTTTTATTCAGCATAGTCATCTTGAGATTCATCCATGTTGCCACACAAACTTGGTTCCTTTTTTAAAAATGTTATTGTGGGGCAGTATTCCACTGTGTGGATATATTACATTTTCCTTGTCAATTCGCCTATTGAGGGACATTTGCATGGTTTCCAGTTCGGGGCTAATGTGAATAAAGCAGCTATGAACATTCAGGTACAAGTATTTGTATAAACATAGGTTTTCATTTCTCTTGAGGAAAAACCTAAAAGTGTGATTGTTGGGTCACATGTGTCTAATTAACATTTTAAAATATCTCCTGTTTTCTGAAGTCATTGAACCACGTTACATTCCCACCAGTAGGACAAGAGGGTTCCAGTTGCTTTATATCTTTGCTAACCTTCGGTGTTGTAAATCTTTTTAATTTTACCTATGCTACTGGGTGTGTAAAGGTTGTATTTATATTTTACTCTTGTTTTATTTTGTGGGTATGTGGCTTTTTAGAGACATTAGCTTTTTCCCCTCAGTTTACCTTGGTTATAGGATTCCTCTTTTCTTTCCAGAACCACCCCTCCGCTATCCCAGTGCCTGTGGTTTGGATGGGGCTGGTTCCAAATGTAGGCACATGACCCAGGCTAAGCCAATCAGAGTATTTCATTCCCTCTGGACCCAATGATTGGTGCATGCAACCCAAGTAGGCCCAACCAGAGCACTTCCCTCAGGGCTGGAACTTGAAGCTGGGTGAGAAAGGGTTCCTCCTTCTACAACTGAGGGTGCTAAGGATCATAAGCCTGGAGCTATGCTGGCCTCCATGTGGAGAACGCCTGCCTAAGAAGAAATTCAGTTCAGAATAAAGAAAAACAAGCCCCATATTAGGTTGTAGAACACAGATAAAATTAAAATATGGTCTCAGTCCTCAGGGAGCTCATTTTGACAGAGTAGATGTATTTACACACTGTTTACTTTATGGTGTGGCGAGTGCTATGATGAAAATATTGATAGGACGATTTGGGAGTATGGAGGAAGAAGGGTATAAGTCAGTTCATAAAAATTCCTGGAATAGGTGGTGGGAGCAGGGTCTTCAAGAATGATTAGGAACTGTCCAGTCAGGGACAGGGCTGGGGAGAGCACCCCAGAGGGAAGGTAGAACGTTTCTGAAATCTAGAAAATGTGAAACAGGATAATTTCAGAAAATCTATTACATGGTAAAGTACAGCTGGAGGAAAAGTGTTTGTGGGTGTCTGTCTCTCTCGGTTTCCGATATTCAGTGGTGAGGTGAGCAAGAATGAAGTCGGGGAGTAAGGTAGGGGCCAGCTTATTAAGGACTTCATGTGCTAATGAAAAGATTTTAAATTTTCCCCAAAACTGATGAGCTACTGAAGCTTTGGGAGCAGGGCAATGTTCGGTGGCAGTGTGAAGAATGGACGGAGCAAGACCAGCCTGGGCCAGGGAGCCCGAGCCAGAATCTGCTGCAGTAATCCAAGTGGAAAAGAATGATAGCCAACCCTCAAGAGCAAGACAGAATTAAAAAAACATCTTGTGCACAGTTATAATAGCACCAAGAGAAGTATAGAATGTAATAATTCAGATAAGCATATTATGTTTAATTTTAGCAACTCCAAATGACATAAAAAAGTGGCTTCCAAATTATTATAATTCACAATACCTAAAGCACTTACCTCCATGATCTGTAAATCTGTACTTATGGTTCTCCCTATTATATACATTAGAGTAACCAGTGATTGAGTTCCATACCTGCAAAACAATGAGATGCTAATCAGGGTTGGGAAATGTGTTGCAAGACAAAGCTATATTTTCTTTGCCAGAAAAATGCTGAGTATATAGCCCCTTTTAAGTTTTATCTCCAGAATCTAAGAGAAAACATGTATGAACTAGTTTACCTTCATTTTTTAATAGAAAATCTATTAGCACTAAAAAGTATTTATAATTTAACGCTGATCTGTGTAACACAGTTTACAGTTTACTTAAGTGTTAAAAGCTCTTATTAAAGACAATAACACCAACAACTGTTTTTATCTTTTTAAATGAAGTGGTTAGAATAGATGTCACATATCTCAAATTGAGAAAATTTGTAAGGGAGTAAATAAACACACAAATTATGCCCCTTAAAAAAACAGTAGTTAACGTGGCATCGGTGTCAGAAACTCTAACTAAAAGACCCTGAAAGCTCATTTAGAATTTTGTGTTTGCATATGTTTTTTTGGAGAAAGAAGCCATATCCTCTGAGATTCTCCAAATGTTGGTGATCATTCAAGGCTAAGTTCCTGTCTCTACTCTACTTAGGCTCCCCCAAATAAGCAGGGTCACTGAAACTTCCTCCTTAGTTTAGTATCCCTGAATACCCGGGGAGAATCATCTTTTAAAAAGCCACAAAGTTTTACTATAGAGAAAGCAGATACATACCTGCCCAAAGTGATGTTGTAGCTAAAAAAGTAAATAAGGACTTTTGGATGCATTAAAAAAAGAAAACAATTAAAATAGAGTCAATATGGACAGAACAAGAAATGGTTGACATGCCTTGATAATTAATAAACACAATTGATTCATTTCAAAAATGTTTACTTGAAGTTAAAAATTGTGAGAGTCAATGTTGGCATAATACACAAACAAACGTAAGAGAAAACAGTGCTTTTGTTCTTTTCAGGTTCCCAGCTATAATGTAAACTGCATCTACCTGAGCAAAGTGGAGGACAAGAGACAATCTACACATAATTCAGACAAGCAAACTTGTTTCTGTGGGGAAAGTGGGAAGATTTCTTAGTTCTTCGTTTTTATTGGCCAGATATAAAAAGCCTGTGAGATGACTCAAGAGACTTGGCAAAATTTGCAAAGAAACCAAGTTTCCAACCTTTAAAAAAACAGGGGAAAACTATCTAGGGTGATAAATGTGTGATTTTCTACCAGATCCAGAAGAAGAATTACCCCAAGAGGCAGGGCTCAATTTGAAGTTACTTTGGGCCACTTTTGAACTGTAAAAATGGGGAATAATACATAGTTAGAAGCATTGTTCTGGACAGTAAGTAAGATAATACATGCTGAGGCATCTATCCGAGTCCCTGGCTCACCTCATTTTTTCCTGGTCGTGCAAGCTTCAGGAAGAGATATTTTTGAGACAGAGAGGATTTGTCTCTCTAGTGAAGAAAGCAGTCTTTTTGAAATATTACTGAACAAAAGTATATACTTTACAAATAGTTTATCTCAAAAGTAGTCTAATGCATTCTAATTACCATAAAGACAAGAGCCAGTGGGTGTCAGCATAGTGACCCCTTTAAACATGTTGATAGCATTCAGTGCCCGAGTGGACACAGTGATTTAGGTGTTCTAGTCTGGCTCGTCTTCTGCCCCTCTCCTTTCTCACATTGCCCCTCCCCTCCTCTCCCTGTCCCTCTCCCTGCTCTGTCTGACCTCCTGTGGCAAGCGTGGGGGCACCAGGGCATCCAGTCAATCCAGTGACAGACAGTGGGAATGGGTCCACTCCAACATCTCAACTCTCAACTCATCCAGGTCCCTGATGCTCGTATTTAACCCTTTCAGATCTCTGTTCCTTATTATAAGATGCAAGTGAAAATAAGTGCAGGTTTCAAGCTTAGGACTCTAAGCAATTCAACAATATTTGGAGGAGGAATCAAGTGTTTGGTTGAAGAAAAGGGTAAGATTCATTTCAGACCAGCTGAGTTTCAAATTGATTATACCTTACATTACATATTCAAATAAAGCTAGAGTTTTCCTATAGGCTGTGAAATCCACATTGATTTAAGGAAGCCAAAAGCCACTTAACAAGGATGGTCAGGGCACAAATACAATTTCTACCACATTCAATAAAAAGTCATTAAAAATCCTATTGTTCCATCTCTATTCACACATTCTTCCATAGACTCTATCCACATCTGCATGTACATACTGATTTTCTGGTAACCTGAGGGTGTCTTTACAGTCAGTGGAGCTTCCTCCATTTAGATCAATGCTCAGAGGACCATCTTTGGTCCAACAGTGAACTAATTACCCTTCCGCAACCAGTGCAGCGCCTGTACAGGGGAGGGAGGGCAGGACCAAGCTGAAGGTGTTCTACTCAAATACTCCAAAATAAACTTTCAGGTTAGGCCTCCTGAGAAGATGCCTGGGCATGGCTAAAGGGAGCAGATGTTCCTGAACTGCTATTGGCAGTGTGCTCAACTTCACACTCGACCTGCTCTTTCTCCTCCTTAGTGCCCTCAGCTCTAGCCAGTGACTGTGAGCAGTACCAAGTCAGTCTTTCAGTCCTTCCATGCGGAAGGTGACTTTTTCCAACTCTGCCTGTTCTGATCTCACTCAATTCCCTTTCTCCCTTTTGAATCCCCAAAGCCCGCTCCATCTCCATCTCCACATTCTGATTACTTTATATCCCTAACAACAGCTTAATCTAACCATGTCTTGGTATAGAAAAACCAAAATATGTTATTACCAGAAAGAACTTTAGGTCAATCAAATACATGTCTTTCATTTTATAGAAGAGGAAACCAAGGCCTAAATGTGCATAGGCAAACAATGAATAGATGTTGTTCCAGTTCCAAATGAGAGATTTAAAGGACGTTCTCATCTGTCTTTCTCTTGATACAACTGATCTACTAGCAAAATGACATGTTTACATTAGACTGTATAGTACGTAGCAGGACTGCAGATGTAAGGTGCTAGGTAAAGTCTATGGAAAACTCTAGATTTCCATCTATAGGACTTCTTGGAGCCTTCATGATGCTCATACACACTGTGAATTTGCAAAAGTGGGGGTTAAAACAGACAGTTTCCAAACTGATTGGGCTATTGTCTTCTCGTTAATAGCCTTATCAATATCTTAAGAAGGCTTATCAACATCTTCTATGCATGATGCTCAGCCGAACATACTAGAGAAACATTAATTTCAGTACCAACTTGCAAGTGATCAGTTACATTTTCAGCCAACCTAAAATAAACCCTTTCTACATTATTAATATAAAACTCAATTTGTCAAAAGCATTTATTTACTTACACTTTTATACTACATTTATCATCATATGAAGACAGGTGTCATACATATATTTATGTCAAATAAAACTGTTTAATAAATGATGGTCTGGTGTACAAAGAAGTAAGCATTTTTATGCCATTTTTAGTATATCATATTTTAATTATTAACTTTTAACTGTTATTTATTTCCTTCTAACAATTCATAAATATTATTGCTGTCTAAACAAAATCCTCTATAAAATTCAGCAAGACTGATGAATATAAATTGAACCCTAAAAATAAATGTATTAAATGTAGAAAACACATTTATTGGAATCTGAAAGACCTTTTGTACCAGACATTTATGTGCGAGAAAAGTGAACTGAGATAAATTTGCCACAAACAAAATAGGCATCTATTTCATGAGCATAGCATTTGTGTGTGTGAAATAAAAATATTCAAGCAATGGTTTAAAAGTTCATGCATTTAGACTTTCAGGAACTTCTCTGGGGATAAAGATAAGACCCATTTAAAGTTTTTAAAATTTCTTCTCTATTCTTATTTAATACAGTTATGTAGATCATTTAAATAAATTGCTATACAATGGATTTTTCAGAGAGTGCTGCCAACATATTCCTGTTCTCTAAACACAGAAAAAATGTTCTTCTGAGGAATAAAAATTACACATTTGAAGTCCTTAAATTAAGGACAGCCTTTCCCCTGGGTTGCTCAAAACCTTTTGGGGAGCTTAATTGGCCCGTGTGCTGTGTGTGGTATACGAGGGAGGAGCAACGGAGCCGAGGGCTGGTTACCCCTGACAGTGATGCTGCCCAGTCGGCCGTTTGGCTGCGATGGAAATGTTTGATGTCTGTGTAGCTATTGGCCCCATGGAACACTTAAAACAGGGCTAGTGCAATGAAGGAACTGAATTATAAAGTATGTTTAACTGTAATTAACTTAAATTTAAATATCTACATGTTAGCTAGTGGTTATCAGTCTTAGACAGTTTTTAAATCTAGTGTCATCTAGTTCCATGTTAAATTATACAGGAATCCCCAGGAAAGTGAGTGAAAGGTACAGATTTCCCACAGTATTTGGGCAGATTCTGATTTTAAATGGTTAGGTGGGCTTGGTAGTCTTAGGTTACTTAGCCATTCCAGGTGATTCCAAAGCTCTGCTGCATTAGAAATTGTCTGGTTTGTGCTTAGTGTGAATATGGCCTGTGGCTGACAGGTACCATATCCCCTTGAGCCACTACAACAATACCTAACAATCCTTAACACTTACAAGTGCACACCAAGTGCCAGGAACTAGTAAATACTTAGCCTGGAAGTAACTGTGAACCTGTGTCTGCCTCAGGGTCCAGCAGTACTTCCAAAGGAATGGAGAATGTGACAGTCTATGCTGATTATAAGGCCTTCGGGCATATCATGCTGTATTTCTTAAAGTGACTGTTCTCTCAACATTTTAATTACAAAATCACTACTAGGTTGTTCAGCAGAATGCTCTGGAAGAGAACAGTCAAGATCTGTAGCGGTAATGAATGACCTTGGGCAGCAAGAGGGCAGATGGCTTCACAGACCTGGCAAAGCCAGGCATTTCAGACCCAGAGTGAGCCTGAGGCTGGAGCTTTTGTTATAAGCTCCAGGGTTAGACGACAGACACTAACAGAGAAGCTTGTAAGGTTGGCATCTCTGAAACCTCATGGAGCAAAGGGACCTATGGAAAAAATTCTGATTTATTTCCCAAGTCCCAAATTCCCAGTGAGAAGTAGGACCTAGGAAGGAGGGGATTATCTTTAATGATTTTTAGCAAAAATGGAGACACCATTTACCCCAAGGTCTTAGGGATCCCAGGAAACTTAAGGAATTCATAAGGCCCTCTGAAGCAATGAAGCTAGAATGATGAATAACTTAAAACAGGAGTTAAAGGCAATTTTCTCAATATATGAGTAGCCTATGTATATTCTACTGGTGAACCAGTAAATGGTACTATACAAATAAGCTTTCATCTATACATTTTAAAGTTCTGATTTAAAACCACATTATTTGGTATTGTAAAGATGATCAATAAATGTCCACAAAAAACCTATCCCATTTCATTATTTTGCTCTTTTAGAGAACTATATTCACATACTTAAACATTTTTATTCTAAACATACTTTCTGTTTCAAAAGAACTTATTTATGAAAAGTATCTTCCAACTTTACAAGTGTTTGGACATGAACTGTTGGCTACACTGAATCTGCTAACTCTACAGTATGTGATTATGGGGCATGTATGATTAAATAATGTTCTAGAAAGACCAGCCATTGAGGGCATCAAGTCTAATATTTGTACATCAATATATATTTTACCCAATAGATAGGTTAGAAAGCAAGTAAACTAATCTTAAATAATGAGAAATATAAAAAAGTTCAAGAATATGGAATCCAGATATATAAAGGGAATGTGACAAATTAAACAGGTAAGCAACATCAGGCTGAAATCATAATGGGCATTGTTTCTTAACAACATGCTGATGTACTTCACAAAATAGATGAACAGATGATATGTGTGCCTACCAAAAAAACATGACTTGCTCTGATTCATGTTTCAACCTTCTTAGCAGACACGGTGGGGAAACTGTTGTATTAAACTATCCCATGCAAATCCATTTTCATACAGAGAGCCAAAACTGAGGGTAAGTGACCTCTTCCATCCCACTGACAGTTTGTGGTGAGACTGAATGCAGGAAAACATCACCACTTTTCCAGACAGTTCAAAGGACTTTTGTGACCTACCCAGACTAACGCTGTGCTTCTAGCACCAAACCTGAGACCTAAATGAAAGGGTGGTCTCACATTTCCTTCTTACCTTTCACTCACAGCTTGCCAATTGTTGACTAAAAAGTCTTTTGCGACATACCGGCCAACTTCAGATGCTGCCACAACTTCAATTATATTTGTGTCATTAAAATTGAATGAAGATGTATAGATAGCATATTCCATAAATCTAAAAAAATGCATTTACAAAAAAATAAATATGTAAAAATCATCCAATATAAAAAATTAATTTAAATAAGTGGAATCAAAACCCCATATAATTCTAAGTTAATGATGCACAGTTTTCCCTTTGGTTAATTAACTGCATTCTTCCACCAGGAAATATTTTAATCCTTAATAAAAACATATCCTTAATCTTTACCCATGGATATGTTTTTATTGATTTTAGAAAGAGAGAAACACCGATATGAGAGAGAAACATCAATCGGTTGCCTCCCGCACACACCAGGCACCAAAACCATAACCTAGGTAAGTGTCTTGACCAAGAATCAAACCAGCAACTTTTTGGTGTCCAGGATGGTTCTCCAGTCAACTGAACCACCCTGCCAGGGCCCATCAGGAAATTTCAAGGTAGGTTGATCATAATCACCTGTTAAGTATCCATGGGTCTTTACTGCAGCTCATTGCATAAATAAGTTGAATCCTTTCTTCTTCCTTTGTGTTATTGGTGTAAAGACTTAACAAAAAGTCCCATTCTTTATCACTTCCCAAGGCAATGCCATAACATAAAATCACAGTTTTAATTGGATAAGGTATTCTGTAAAGTATAATATGCAATGATATTTCTCATAGTCATTAAGTTATATGTTTGTCTAGAACTATATATCTAGAAAAAAAAGTTGAGATCTCAGATATAAAGATCAAAAGGAGGGATCTAGAAAGGCAACAGTGGGAACTGTCATTAGTCTTACTCTCAGGAAACGAGATCATCAAATTAGTTTAGAAACTAATGGTTTTAAGGGAGAAGTAAATTAGAATAGTATAAACAATAATATTATGCGGATAATGTTTGGTCTTATATGTTATTGTCACATTTCCTAAGAGGTGATATATTAGAGGTAATATAATAAAACCAAAACAATAGAGTCTTAGTCTCAGTGAGACAGCAAACTCACGGAGAAAAAGGTGCTGGCAATGATGGGCTCTGGGTGACAATCACTGCATAAATTCGAATCTATTGTTATGCATAGACCTACATTAGACAATTTTTTTTTTAAAAAAGGATACTTGAAAAAATAGTAGGAGAGAGGGTTTAACCTAGTGAAAACAAAAATAATCACTCCCAGAGTGAGAGCATCAAAAAGGTAGAGGAAATGGTGGTGTTGAAATAGGACAAAAACAAGGGCAATTACAATACTACTCTTACTCATTCTCCGGGTGGTTCATCCAGTTTTTGAAGAGTTCTCTTGACAGCTGAAGACAGTCTTCAAGGCCCAAGAAACATACAGCTCCAAAAAAGTTTTCCAGTGATATTCTTGAAGGAAAAGTCAAAGAAAAACATTTTATTTTGTATTATTACATTATTTTTCTGCCTCCAAGAATATGTTTCATAAAACTATTGGTATTTGAAAACATCCTCCCAATAACATCAGGTTTGCTTTAAAAAAAGGATTTGTGGATAACAAATGTGTTTAAGATTCAGAGAAATGTTTGCTGAGAGGCTCTCAGGCACCAAATAAGCTCCTAAGACGGTATTGTTTTCTAAAGTTAGAAATAAATTACTGCCATCCTTCATCTCCTTCAATCACACGCAGTGTACACACACTCCACATCTGTTATCAATTTATTTTTCCTCCCTTTTACAATTATTGCCTTGTGAATAAAAAATGACTTCAGAGTATTTGATCTAATACTCTTAAAAACAAAGTTCTTTATACATGGAAAGGAAAGGGAAGGGTCTATTTCTCTCCTTTAACAACGTGCTTTTCCTTGCTTAAGCTTCTGATTCTTCTTCAACTCTTCCTGGCTATTATATTTATGGCCAGAAAAATAACAGAGGTTTTTGTTTTGTTTGTATGGCTGAGAAGGTATAGGGAACCTATCCGTGTGGTATGGCAAATGTAGCCCAGCCCCTGACTTGGAAAACTGATGGGGAATGAGTCGGCACACAGGAGCCAAGCCCACGGATCAGTTTTCCCGTGGGGAATCTGGCCTGTATTGTACCTAGGCTGCCATGAGACTTGCTTTGTGCTAAGGCTCCTTCACCCTGAATTGAGGGAGCAAATGTTTACTGCGTATCTTTAAAGTAACTTCCTAAAAATCTGTGCTAAACCTCCCAAGCATGGAGTCTAACCAGTTCAACCACTTTTCCCCTTGATTTGCAAATATTCTTTCTCTTTGAAGTAATTAGCAACATTCTTTCCTTTGTTATCTGTACAAGGTAATCACCTACAGGAACCTGTGCATAGTAAATGAGGACCATCCTCAACATAATGCACCCAGAAAAGCAATAAAAGCCTGTCCAGGCAGGGGCCGGGGCGCACTCTCTCACTTAGAGAGCAGCCATGCCATCTCCTTTTCTCAACAGGACTTCTGTAGTCCGTGTGAATTTGTTCGTCACAGCCACAATACGGACCCCACAGACCAGAGTACACATCAAGAATGGGTACACATTATGGTTCAAAATGAAGTAATTTCAGAAGACTAGAGTGGAGAACTACGACAAATCCAGATTAAGTGGTGCTGAGATGAACTACGACAAATCCAGATTAAGTGGTGCTGAGATGTGTCTTCCTACACTCCCCAAGTTTGGAGTCAGAGGCAAAGAAATTCAAACTGTCCATACATTTCCAGAAAATGCAAAAGCTGAAACTTTATTGCTCCACCCTCTCATTTCAACCCAGCGTGACTCGACCTTCCCACACGCAGAAGTGGAATGAATGTCCAAGGGTGGAGGCCCTCTGAGAAAGAGCTCTGAGCATTCGTTTACACACACACTCCCTCTCCCCATCCATCCCAAGCTGGTTGCAACAAGATTGCTCTGAAAGAACTAGTTTGGGGATGCTACGAAAAGCAGGTTGCTTCAGTCCAATTAACTAGTCCAAGAATATGGCTAGTTAACAGATGTGCTGCCTGACTGAGTACTTTCACCTTCCTATTTACTCACACATGCCTACATACTTACTACCCCAGGTAGTCTTCCCCATCTTCCATCCACTTGTCCATTCAACCCTGTCCTTCCAGCCACAGGCCCTAGCACTGAAATTTTGTCCTCTCTCAGAAGGACACTCACGAGAGATAATCACATTTCTCGTACTCTGTATCTCTGTTTGGTTTAATTGATTTCAGCTTGATTTGAATAGCACTATAAATAGAATCTCTATACTATTGTTGATTACAAATTCCCTCCCTAAATCTAGAAGTGCAGCATACACACCTTGGGTCCTAGGGAGACCAGCAGTACCACAGCTGTATTTTGACTTCCATCCCTTTCCCAGACCATCACAACCACATGTTTACTCTCCTCACCAAACCAATCATGTGAAAATCATTTGTAACACTTGGAATCACACACAATGACTGATATATTTCACTGTCATCCTCTCTCACCAAATTTGCACAATGGTAGAATTTCTGTCACCAATAATATATAGAGGGGACCCTTTTCCCCTGTGGCCTTTCCATGCCCTTCAATTAATTGGTACAGGCTGACTTTGCTTAGCACAACCCGTCCCCACTAGTATGAGACACAGTTTCAACCAGAGCCTAAGATTTGAGAATATAGAGCTATAAATTCCTGTGTATACACAAATGTGTTTTTCTGGTAAATGGAGATCCCAAACTATTATTTCCTATTAGAATACATGTAGCTCACTAATCTCAACCTACTGTTCTAAATATATCACATACAAAATCTCTCAGTGAATCATAGTTATTAGGATCTTAAGTAAATCTGAAAGCCTATTTATTAATATGAATCATTATATGCAATTATCACTGTTCAGAAAATACTTACAGAGTTAAATAGTCATCTTGCAATGCTGCCACATTTTCACGAATTATAGTTGAATAAATATTCCATATTGAGATAAATCTCTTTAATAGATACTTCTATAAACAGTAAAGAAAATACACTGTTAGTTTTTGCTCACAACACTGAATTTGCACTGTATTTCTCTTTATCTAAAAATATATTAATAGTGACAGATATTTCTTCAGAAATGATCTTTATGTGTTAGTAATGTGTAGCTGGTTTATTTTTTAATTTCCCTAGGTTCAGTTTGCTCATACAAAAAAATGGGGTTTGCAATAATACCAATGTTACAGTTTTGGGGAGACTAAACAATATATGTAAGCACACTGCCTGGCACATAAGTAAATAAATATTAGCTATTATTATCATTTAATATCACCCTATCCATTTCTGTTGTCTTCAAAAATGAGAAAAAAACGTAAAAATTTAAAACTAACTTCCTACTTTAAAACTTCCATGTTTAATATATAGACTTCCAAGAAAATAAGGAAAATTAATTTATGCCATAGATAAATTTAAGCCATAAATCTGAAATAATATTTCTTCAATTGAACTATCAGCTGGTAAATAATAAAATTATAAACATATTTACAATACATCCTTGAGAATAACTAGGTGTTATTCATTGAAATTCTTTAATAGGTAGTTACAGAGTAGCCATGGGGATGTAAAGTACAGTATAGGAAAGGGAGGAGCCAAAGAACTTACACACACGACCCATGGACATGAACAATGGTGGGGGGACTGCCTGAGGGACTGGGAGGTGCTGAGTAGAGGAGGGCAAAGGGGGAAAACATCTGGACAACTGTAATAGCATAATCAATAAAATTTAAAAAACACAGATAATTAGTTCGTACTTATTTACCCAAACCCAGTCATCAGATATTATCAATGAGCCACCTCAATCCCACAAATATTGACGCACCTTCTATTGATCACTGTCCTCTCATTCAAGTAAGTTTCCATCACCACTTTGGACAGAAGAGAAAAGAAAGTCTGGAACCCCGAGATAGTTGTGATCTCACCCTCAAACTGCCCAGCAACTCACTTGGAATCTTCACCATCTGACTTTCTGGTTTGTTGTGGCCCTTAACTTCCCGGAGGGGTGCTCCCTAACTTTTGCTTTGATTTTACCTGTGCTGTCTTTTTTATGATCACTGTTTAAAACCTAATAATGGAACTTTTCTCTTTTTATATTATTCACTATGATAGCATGTTATTTCTTCATTCACTAATTCTAATTTCCCTCTCTCTCTTTGCAACATCAACAGCAGCTTTGAAACTTTTCCTTTTTCTGGAACACACCTCTCTGGTTTTAAGTGCCGACCCTGTAAATCAGAGTGTTTCAACTATGAATACAGAATTGTTAAAAGTCATTCTGTTGATTAACAATCTTTCAGGGAAAATAGTTGTTAATACATACTATTCTTTTCTGTAAGAAAAAAGTCATACTATTTCTGTACACTTCTGGTTTCTTAGGGTTAGGGTTAGGACATACCACTTCAATAAGAATGAAGTACCTTTCCAAACTTCTTTTTTATTTATTTAATTTTATTTGTTTTAGAAAGAGGGGAAAAGAGGGAGAAAGAGAAATACCAATTGGTTGCCCCTCCACATAGCCCCAGCTGGGGACATGGCCTGCAACCCAGGCATATGCCCTGACTGGGAACTGAACTGGCAACCTTTTGGCTTGCAGGCTGGCACTCAATCCACTGAGCCACACCAGCCAGGACTCCAAATTTCTATCATACTCATATCTTAGACCAGGTTTATGACTAGGGTATTTTTTTAAAAGAATAATCAGTCATTCCTAAAAAATGAATATATGTATAGAACTAATATAATAGACTATTACTTCTGAAAAGGCCTATTTCACAGATGCTCTTTAGAGTATAGAAAGAGGAAGAATGAATTTTTAAAAGCCACATAACAAAGAATGAAATTACCTTCAATAGTGGGTATATATCATAGTTGTTCACATCAGAAACAAAATTCCTGGGTAGCAGGTTCACCAAGACTGCATGCCATACTATGATTTCATCTTCTTCAGCAAGGTACTTGGTTAAATCAAGTGCTGTTTCAATCTCAATATAATTGTTTCTGTTTGGTTTAAAAACAAAAACTAAAAATCTTCACTTGCTAAGTGATTTTCACACTTTCCATGTTTGTTCCATGCTTCAAGGCCCGACTTCAATAAGATACATGAAATCAGGAAGCTGGAAGCCTCTCATTGATAAAATGGGAACCAAGCAATGTTGACAGATCCTCCATTTCAATTTGGCAAAGCAGTATTTCTGCATTTACCATGCATTCTTATGAATATAATTTCCATTCAACAAGTATTAATTAAAAGTCATTCTCTAACTAATGTTCTGTCAGCATAAACTAGGATATAGGACATTATGCTTGCCTACCACTGAGGAGCTTATTTCTTCAGTGAGGAACTGAGATTTACACATAAGCAGCTGTTAACAAGATGTCCTAAAAAAAAGCAATGAATACAATAAAGTTGCAAAAAATGAAAACATATGCATGTGACAAAAAAAATCAGTGAAGGACTCCTGGAGGAAGAATTTGAGAAGAACAATGAAGGATTGAAGTGGGTAGTGAAAAAGGAGAAGACAACTTAGGACAAAGAACTTAAAATGGGAATTAATATGATGGGCAGACCAAGCTAATTGAGAGGACTTATTTTGTGTATAGCTAAGAGGTGGAACCTAATAGGAGAGGTGGATTAAAACTGTGGAGAGCCATGAATGTCTGGATGAAGAGTTTCCATGCGGTGGGACAACTGGGTAACACCATGAAATTGATGCATAAAAAATGTTATTGCACTTGTGCCAAAGAAGATGGAATGGAATTCAAAGGAACTAAAGGCTAGAAGCTAATGCAATAGGCCAAGCAAAGACCATGAAAGCTTGGCTTAGTATGGATGCAATGAAGGTAGTGAGTAAGGTGAGAATCTAAGACTTTCCCAAGAACAAATTGGTAAGAAGACATGGTGACTATTTGGGAAATGTAGAGGAGTTTAGGATATCTCCGATGTTTCAAGTTTGGGTGACGAGAAGAAGCGTGGTACCTTTGACAGAGAAAAAAATGATAGCAGGAACAATTTAGAGGCAGAAAAAAATTCAGTGTCTTGGGTGCTGAAATGAAACAGCCACAGGGTAAACAGAAGACATGAAGAGAGAAATAGATATGCAGATTTAGAATTCATCATCATATCTTCCACAATTACTGAGTACCTTGTATCTTCTAGGCGCTGTACATGTACATAATAGAATAATCGCTGAAACAAAAAACACCTGAGTTATCGGAAAAAAAGACTGAAGAAAATAACAGAACCATCACTAGTCTTGAGGATGCTCTCTGCAGCAGGCAGAAGAGAAGTCAGATACATGAGGAGAATTGATTTTGCATATTGGAGTCTCAGGAGGCCAAAAAAGAAGTTTCCAGAAGATGTGGTCAACAGTGTCAAAGCCATGGTAATCTTAGAGAAGAGTTTCAACAAAAGCAGTGAGTAAGGAGTGTGCTGCAGCTCACAGAGGGAAACATCAGTAAAGAAATGAAAGATGAAATAAGCAGACATTCATTCAAGAAATATGACAAGCTAAAGAAAGCACATACTAGATAATTTATCACGTATATTTTCCTTAATTTTATTGCCTGAAAATTTAAATTCTGAACATATATCAATTTACCTGGCTAAGTACTTACCAACAGCTTATATTGAACAAATATGATATAAATAAAATCAATAATTTTATGATATATTAAAATACAGGCCATGTCTCATTAAAATTATACCTATAGCCATCACCCTTGGATAACATAAATCACTTCAAAATCTCAGGTCACAGTCTATTTATTTCCAGCAACTCTTTTTTTAAAAATGTCAGCTACTATCGCTTCTCGGCCTTTTGGCTAAGATCAAGTGTAAAAATGTCAGCTACTTTATTTCCTTAACCTTCAATATTACAGAAAAATATGAACACATCTACAATCTTCCTAAATAACCCATTTTAACATGTACTAGAGTTTACAGAAGCAAGCGTGAATCACTTGTAGTTTACCTAAGTTTTTATTTCTGGTTAACACGTTAAAATAATGATTCTTATACTTTTTAAAATAGTCCTATAAATGTTTAAACACTATTATCTTTTTTCTATTGCATCTTCTCTACTGCCTCCTTTTTGAACTTTTCCTTTAAAGGGTTCCTTTTAAAACACTGAATTGTCTTTGCTGATCTTTTAAGATCCTTTAACAAATTTTCCATGATTATTTTAAATCTTATTTTATCAAATCCAATTTAATTGAAAATATATAGGCCTTTGATATAATTGACTGCCATGTTTGGACTTGAAAAAAAACATATTCTTCCTCTCAAATTGTTGGAAAAATAATTAATTTCTATTGCTCTTTCCTGATAGGACTTTTTAAATTGTTTTTTTTTTTTCTTTTTTATTGGGGAAAAATACATCTATCCAATTTGCCATTGTAATCATTTTTAAGTGTACAGTTCATTGGTATTAAATACATTCATAATTTGGTGCAACCATCACTACCCTCCACCTCCTTAACTCTTCTCATTTGTAAAACTGAAACTCTACCCATTAAGTAGCATCTCCCCGTCTCCTTTCTGCCAGCCACTGAGAGCCTCCATTCTGCTTTCTGTGTTTATAATTTGACGACTCTAATGACCTCATATAAGTGGAATCATACAGTATTTGTCTTTTTGTGACTGGCTTATTTCACCTAGTGTAATTCCCTCAAGTTGTTGCATATTCCGGAAAGTTTTATATAATGAAATTCCACTATAACCACAGAATTTGATCCTAATCTTGATAAGTTAGAGCCTGGATATACTAAAGAACCAACTTCATAGTGATGAAGTTCATAATGATAAAGTTCTCAAGGCACACTCTAAAACCATAAGAGAAGAGTATATACTCACTTAGACAAGGAAAAGGCATCATCAATCAACTGTAGTCTGTGAATAACAGGAATAGCCTACAAATTAGATCCCAATATGTGCAGAAAAATATGAGAACTTTTTTGAGGAAAAAATAATTTTCAAAAGAATAACAACATTTAAAGATCATTGCTGCTTACAAAGCACTTTCACATGAATTGTCTCGTGCAAAGAAATGATCATTACTAAGGGTATTCCCCATAATTTATTTATTATACATCTGTTTTTGATAAATGATCCCTCCAGACATGAATCATAAGGCTTAAATACAGCAGAGAATTTTGCCAAAATACTCCCTGAAAACAGCATGTTAAAAAAAGAAAACAGGAAGCCAAGTTTAAAAGGCCCCTCCAAAACAGAAATTACACATTCAATTGTATTACGATGCCTGAATTATTGTCAGGAGAATTTTTTGGCATGGGAAGCCTTCAATAAATATTATTTAGCACAGTTTTGGTAATACTGAAGTACTCGTTAAATGATACATCTCTTCTCAAGATTTTACTACTTTGACACAATACGACCAACAGAGAGCCCTTTGAATCATGGAAAGGCAGGGGTCAATTGCCAACCTAAGTCCTGAGGCTTCCGTTTGAGCCCCGTGGCACTGCCAGGCCACAGGACTCTGTCTCAGCATTAGTGTCCTAAGGATGCACAGAGCTTCCCACAGTATTCCGTCAACACCTCCCAGCAGTTTCGTATATTTGGTCCTAGAAAATGTATCTTCACTGCATCCTTTTCAACATCTGAGCAAGCCAAGCTTAATTCTTTCCTTGGTAGTAGTTTCATTTCTTTCCTGGCAAGTAATCACTCATTTTATAGATCAATATTAATAACTGAAATATTTTTTATTTTCTCACCAATTATGTTGTAGGAATAACTGACCTCAGTGTTTAAATAAGTAAATCTACAGTGGTTTCAAGAAATCATTGCCACAATGACATGACCTAGTGCTTCCATAGCCAAGAGTGCCCTTAGAAATCAACAAGAATTTAGCTGCTCTGAAAAAGATGTTAGAACAAATTATTTTCATAAGTGGTTTTTGTAGCTTTATTCAAAAGTGCAATAATAACTTTAAAAAATTACTGAATGTGTTCTGAATGCCTGAATTGTCAGTCCTTTGTTAAACATAACATATGCATCACTTTATTTAGTCTTTGCAACAACCCTTTAAGGTTGGTCTGTTATACCCATTATAATACAGATAAAGACACTGAGGCATGCCTGGCCAAATAAGAGGCCTAAGGTAACACACCTGGTAAATAATGAACAAAAATATAAACACAAATCTACCTGACCCCAAATCCAAGGTCTAGACCAATGTTCTTTATTGCCTCTTCTGGTAGAGAAGATGCTGCATGTGCACCTCAGAGAACTTTCAAAGAGAGAGCCACCTAAGATTTATTTTAGTTCAACACTGTGCTTTTACAGATGGACTCTCAGTGAACTGTCCAGGGTTTCACAGCTGGGCCAGCTCTGTAGACTTCTAAGTCTCCACCAGTGGAGATTTGGTCTGATTTAACTAATTAATATCTTACTGATCGGAGCTGGCCAACATTTTAATATTTACATATTAAATAATGATTTAGTTGTTTCACAACTTAAAGTGATATTGGATTATCATTGATATTCTGTAGATTAAAATCTCCTCTCTAAGAGAGTGAGAATATAATTTTTATAAAGTTAACATTTTCTAGCATATAATGCACACCTATTATGGGCTTAGAAATTTTAAGTATATGTTTACCTACATTGTCTCTAATCCTCGTGATAAATAACAATGATATGTTATTTTCATTTTAAAGTGAAGAAATGAAAGCAGAACAGTTAAGTAACTTGCCTAATATCATAAAGCTAAAGGTTAATGGGAAAATGTATTCTTAATTTTACTTAGAAAGGTAAAATTGTTGTGGAAAAGTGAGATTAATGTTCAAAAACATAATACATTCAACCAAAATCTCCCTTTTCTAATAGTAAGAAATGAGGGGAGGGTCTCTTCCCCACCAGGCTGGTTTATAAAAGCTCAACTCTGAAAGGCTAGAGAGTGCAATATTAATGATATTTATTTAATGAAAGATATAAAAATAATCTTACCTTAGGATCTCTTTGAAGCTGTTGATTTAATCTCTTCCAACCTAATTTATCATAGTTAACTCTATAATATCCAGTCATATTCACATTTAAAATCACCCAGTCATGGTCAGAATCTGAAACTTGCATTTCAGGGAATAATCCTACAAAGAATATGTGAAACGTTTGAAATGGTGCATTTGAAAAATACTTTAACATATGTCTATGTGATATCCTCCTAATTCTAAACATTAAACCCAATGAAACAAGAATTAAAGGAATTCTAAAATACATATATTGATCTTACCATATAATTATATTTTTTCACATTAATAGCTTTTGATTTGAAACTTTTCTTTGCATCTCTGTGTTCAACAAGAATAATACAATACTTTAGTTTTAAACAAGATAGTTTTTCAAAAGTTAATATTTCAATTTTTTATAATATCTATTTATGAAGATATTTTAAAAAGTTGTTACTTACTGCTGCTTTTATCTAGCCAGACTAAAGACTGTGTAGTTCCATTTTTCATCCAAAGAATAGGTACAATCCATGTGTTACTTATTGGGAAAAAAAATTTTAAAGTAGTTAATTTTCACACAGAAGAATGTAAGCCCTGAGCCAATATTAAATGAGATGATAAAATAACAGACAGAACTTGAAATCTTCGGTCATTTCCTCTGGATACGTAGGATGTTACTCTTATGATTATTCGCTGTTGTTTTTACAAGCCAGTTTTGCTTTAGCTGTTTGTTTACTCTCTCGTTGTATCTTACAGATTTACTTCTTGTAATTTAAGGTAGCTACTAAGGCTGTCTTGTATCTGAAACTTTAAAGTCCTGTTTATAATAAATTATAGCCAGCTGGCCTTTTCAGAGGTCATTCAAATGCCGCAGACAGACCCAAATCCATCCTTGCCAAGAGAGGTAAAGAGCAATTTAAGAAGAAAAAGCTTGGTGTCCTGGCTGGTGTGGCTCAGTGGATTGAGCACTGGCCTGCAAACCAAAAGGTTGCCAGTTAGATTCCCCGTCAGGGCACATGTCTGGGTTGCTGGCCAGGTCCCCGGTGGGGGGCGAGGGAGAGGCAATCAGTTGATGTTTCTCTCCTTCTTTCTCCCTCCTTTCCCTTCTCTCTAAAAATAAATAAATAAAATCTTTAAAATGCGTAAGGAAAAAAAGGTTGGCAAACATTTCAAGATGTTTTTCAGCATCAAGCTGTCCCCCCATCTGAAAAGTGGTCAGCATGAATCAGCCAGATTATTCATATTTACTGAATGCCGACATTCTCCCCAGATTGGTGATCATAACCTGGATGAAGTAGCTGACCACAGAGAAGACATGAGTCATCTGAAGGAACACGATACTTGGAGTTTGGGTAAAATTCCCAATCTTGCTCAAAGGCTTACAAGTCTGGGTTCTCAAAGACAGTAAACTGAGGGTCTGTGTTTTACCTGATAGCTAAGGCACACTCTTCTCAAAGACACGGAATAGCACAGTGAGAAGAGACCTTGAGGTCTCTTGTTCCTCTCCTCTGGGGTTTTGAAAAAAAAGTAGGACAACCTGAAAATTATGGTGGTGGTATTTGAAAATTAATTACTCATTTGTGGTAATATAGCAATGAGTGGTGAGGATCAAAACTTTATGAAAAACAGTTGAACATTATCCAACAAACTTAGACATAGAAGGAAAGGAGAAAGTGAGGAATGCTAAGTCACTTTATACTCATCGTTTCATTTCATTTTTACAACAACCTCCTGGAATGCATGTTATTGCATTTACTTTATTGTTAAGGCAACTGAAACACAGCTTTTAAATACAACTTACCTAAAGTTTGAATTTTGGTGAAGTCAATATTTGAATCCAGCATCTAAAGGCCATAATGCTAATAATCCTAATATTATAGGTATGGCTACAAATACACACATACGTGCATGTGCGGACATGTGCAGAATTATTTCTCAAGGACTAGTTACCATTAAGTACTGCTTCTAGGGAAAAGAAGATGGCCTTGCAATGGTATCTCCTTTTCTCTTAACTAGCATGAGGTCATGCACTGGTCTATCACATTGCCTGTCACCCAGAATCCTAAGTAATTCATTATTTCTGTCTGAAGGACAAAAAGAAATACATAACACCCAAAGCTTTGGGTCACTGGTGTGGGGAAGGGACACTGCCTTGAATCCTCATATGCAGGTCCTGGCCTGGCTCAGGACATCAGGGGCTCCCCATCATCCTAGCACTCCAGTAACATCCTGCATGGAGTCCTATGTCAGCATCCCGGAGACACTCTGCTAAAGGGCGTGCACTCAGCAGGGCTTACGCTTCCTCACCCACAGGCTGGCTTCCATTTGATCAGAACTCAAGCCCAAGGAAGGTAAAGACAGAGGAGCAAATCTACCTACTTGTGGGTTAGAAGAGTCTGATTTTTAACTTTTCCAAGAAAAAATGGCTCCTGTTTCATGATGCCAGTAGATACATTTAAGGTGATAACTGGAAAACCACTCTGGTATGTCCAACTGTCCATTATGCTTTTTACTGTTGCTGGCAAAACAATTTTACTCTGGTCATCTATGGCCTATTTTTAAAAATCATCAGAAAAGCAGATATTTGTCATCGAAATCTTTTCAGGTAGCAATCTCCTAAAAGAAACTATATAGCTATTTTATACAGTAATTCCCAGTGGGTGCTATTCTGAGCCAAATTCAGAGCTCTTTTCAATTCTATATCTGAATGGTTCCTTAGTTCGTTCATTCATTCATTCATTCATTCATTCACTGAACACATGTTATTAGATCTAACACATGCAGGCTCTGTTCTAGGCTCTGGGAATACAGTGGTAAAGACTAAAGAAACAGCCCTGACCTAAAGGAGTTTCATTAACAAGGCAAATTTGTTTTCCTGTGGCATCGCCAGACATGCACAGCCACCCAGTCTTGTCGAACTCTATCATACGACTCAGCAGGAACACTTCAGGAAGAAAATACCATTTGAAAATGCCTCCATAGATCGTCTTGCTCAGCATTTGAGTAAGAAAATGTATCCAAATACGACTGTAAAAATAGAAAAGTTATTGTTAAAATAAATCACAACCTAAAGCAATTTATGTGTATTGCCTTCCAGGTAACAATTTTGTAAACTCACCTTAAGTGCGCTAATAAATACACTCTCATTCAGGAAACTAGAAAGCATCCGGGCCATCGATGCTCCCTAAGACAAAAGAAACTGTCTATGATTTGAAGAAAATTCAATATCTATATATTGACACATTCCATTTTGATTAGTATTATTTTGGGCTGTGGTCCTGATTGCATTGTTTACTTTAGTTGAATGTTTCAGTTATTCCGAAATATTTTAATAAAACAGTAGACCGTCATTAATTAATAGGTAAAAGGTGAGTTAATATCCTACACAAAAAGAGTTCAGTGTACACAAAATGTTTTAAATTGATATATTTCTATGGCAAGAATAAATTTGCACCAAGCAGAAGCATTTACCATAAAAATAGCAAATGTTTAAGTCTATTTATAATGGTAAATGGTACTGAGCACCTAATATTGAGTTGATTAATATTCACTAGATTAAAAATATTTACTAGATAAGAATTGACTGAACTACATTTTCTAAAATCTACCTACTAAATAAAATGAAGGTTATTTATATCAAAAGTTTAGTCTATGACTCTTAGAATCCATTTTATGCAACTTTCTGCAGGAGTACAGAACAAAAGAAAATATATGACCGACTTTACCTTATTATAAGTAAATGAATCAAAGAGCTCATTTATTTCATTTGTTTCTGTGAAATTTTCCACCTTCATGGATACAGCTCTAGACACCAGGGTGTGATCTTCTCTGAGAACATCATGTAAAATGTTAGAAAAAAATATCTCATTCTAAAAGGAAAAAATTGAGCCACATTAAGTTTTGAAGTGTCAAAGAAACACAAAATTCAATGTTCCCAAAATAGTTTCAGCGTCAGTTTAAAAACTGACACTGAAGAGGAGGAAAAAAACAATAATTGAGAAGTGCTCTGTCAGCTGTGATACACCGAATAAACCAGGATTCCGTGAATAACAAAACTCTAGGATTCTTTCCTTCCCATTTGTTGTCAGTTTTTATTTCAATTTTTTAAAAAATCAATTACAAAGTTAATGTGATTTCCAAGAGAGCCAGCTACATTTGCCCTAAGGAGTTTCCCTGAGGGAATAGCTAGTCCTGGTGGTTTTAATCCTCTAGAATTTTATTAGTGGCCCCTTAAAAAAATCAATCAATCTCTCTTGCATGGACATTTATAAACCAAAAGCATGCCATATTTATACATTTGCAAGGATGCTGATGTAATAATTTGAAAATGGAAATGAATCCACAGACTGGATACAACAGTTTACATCTCATGCATTAAAAGAAGGCAATTTGTTATATTTTAATGGAAAGTACAGAACTCTCCAAAAGATTAGCTCTCTCTGACACAGGACAAGGGCCATCTCTTTTTGAAGGGAAGCTAGGAGGATAACCAAAGTGTAGACAAGAGGGGTGTGGGATGGACAGGCCACAGAAGAGGCATTAGGACACTGCAGGGACAGCTCGCTCATACCCTGGAGAGTTGGGAGAGCCCCTGATAATCCACATTAAGCCTCTCTCAGGGGTCCCCATGTTGACTCTCACCCCTGCACATTGTCAAATAAACTTTAAAATTCTGCCCCGCTTCCATTAGCCAATGTTCCAATCAACCCTCTCCTACTAGCACATTGTTTTTAGATTTAATAATACCATTGATTAGGCTATTATGAATCTCTGAGAAAGCCTGTCATTTAGGGCAATGCGTGTCAATAAAGAATAACTGGGGATTTGTCAAACTCCTTCTAATTCAGTTGGTCTGTTTTGGGGCCTGTACGTTTAATAAACTACCGGAGGTGCTGATATTGCTAGTTCAAGAATCACATTTTGAGCAGCAAAAATTTAGGAGAGACATCTGCATAAGGCTGGTCTTATTAAGTACAGGTTTTATTAGTTTAACACTCAAGAGTTCTGTTTCTGCATATAGTTCTCTGGTTTTCTTACTCAATTTCAAGCTAATGACTAGATTAAAAGTCATGATCTTTCAAAGATCATTGAAACAAGGCCTTAAGATTTTAAAAAACAAAGTCTGTGGTAATTTTCTCAAGTACCAGGAGATGATGCTCTTCCAGCAAGCACTATATTCACTCAGCTTCACAAGCAATTGAGAAATGTAGACTCAGAAAAGAGTGATTAAGAAGCAATGATGAAAAAAATAACTGAATGGTACAAAAAAGGCTAATCTTACCATCTGAACTACAAAAACACCACTAATATGTTTTCATCAAGTTTTTCCAGATATGACAACATCTTAGCCATTTTAGTTGCATTTAGAGGTACTTACTGACTGATGTTAGTATATTCTCTTCAATTAAGAACATAGAGGGTAAAATTTTTAAATGGGCAGAAAACATGAATAGACACTTCTCCAAAGAAGATATACAGATGGCCAACAGATATATGAAAAGATGCTAATCATCAGAGAAATGCAAATTGAAACCACAATGAGATTTAAAACCACACCTGTCAGAATGACTATCATCAATAAGTCAAGTGTTGGTGAGGATGTGGAGAAAAGGGAGCCCTCATGCACTGTTGGTGGGAAGGCAGATTGGTACAGCCTCTATGGAAAATAATATGGAGCATCCTCAAAAAATTAAAAATGGTACTGCCTTACACCCAGAGATTTCATTTATAGGAATATATCTGAAGGAATCCAAAAAACTAATTTGAAAGAATATATGCACCCCTACATTCATTGCAGCATTATTTAAAATAGCCAAGACATGGAAGAAACCCAAATGCTCATTAATAAATGAATGGATAAAAAAAGTAGTGGTACATCTATACAATGAACTATTACTCAGCCATAAAAAAGAATGAAATCTTACCATTTGCAATAGCATGGATGAACCTAGGAGTTACTATGCTAAGTGAAATAAGTCAGTCAGAGAAAGACAAGTGCCAGATGGTTTCACTTATATGTGGAATTTAAGTAACAAAACAAACAAGCAAAATTGAAACCGTCTTATAGATAAGGAGAACAGATGGATGGTTGCCAAAGAGGAGGGGAGTTGGGGGCCAGTAAAAAAGGAGAAGGGTTTAAGAAGTACAAATTTGTAGTTACAAAATAGTCACAGTGATGTAAAGTACAGCATAGGGAATATAGTCAATAATATTGTAATAAATATGTATGGTGCCAGCTGGGTACTGGAAGTATTGGTGGAACTTGTAAAGGATATGATTGTCTAACAATTATGCTGTTCACCTGAAACTAATACAAATAATATTGACTGTAAACTGTAATTGAAAAATTGAAAAAAAAAAAAAGAACCTAGAGAATGAATTGTTTTTATGGGAATGGAACTTCTTTCCTTACTGACTCTAAGTACAGAGGTACAGAATATATGGAAAGAGGTTTTGAAGAACACTAAGATTTACTATATGTATATAAAGTTTATGGATCTATGAATAGAGTCATAATGAACACACACACACTAGCTCCTTGAGAACGGAACACTCCCAGGTGCATTCTCTGCATAGTACGGTGGTTAAAGTTATGGGCTTATGGCTGCAGAAATGGGAATTGAATCTCCTCTTTAATATTTAATAACTGAAACAATTTACTTAATGATTCTATGCCTGCTTCCTCAACTATAAGACAGAAAAATAACTACACTCAGATGATTGTTTTGGAGACTGAGTAAGATGATGTGTATCTAGAACTCACACTACCTAAGTGCCCTGTTAATAGTAAATACCATACTATTATAGTTACTATCATCGTTATCCTTGTTATCAGACTAAATCCAGACAACTGGGTTATAATCACAGTTCTGTCCAATCAGGAAAATGACCTTGGCAAGTCACTTAACCTTTCAATACTTCCTCTTCTGACCTATGTAATGACGTCCAGTCCAGGGGAGGAAAAGCAGCGGCACCACAGAGCAGCTGGACTGCAGGGCGGCGGGCATTTTATAGGATGTCTGCAAAGGGTAGGGCGGGTGGCAAGGAGCTGGGGCATTCAGGGGCGGCTATGTCAGCACTTCCCAGAAACTGATTTCACAAATAGATAAAATAAGATGTTTTTAAGTTTCTGTGGGGCCAAGATAGGTTTGTCAACTTTTTATTCTGCCAATTTTTTTAATCAACAGAAGCCTAATATCATCTATATACTATCAACATCCTTTCATTAAAGAAGGGAAAAGGGACATTTTACTACCAAGATAATAAAACATAATCTTATAATCTCCTTCTAAGTGAACAAATTTAGCTTGCAAGGAAGATCTGACTAGTGGAGGTCTGCTGTTTTAACATTTAGGCTTGGTAGGAATAAATGAAAAGAAGCTAAGCTCCAAAAATGCTGTATAAGGTAATGCAATAAATTACCAGGAAACACTTAAAAATCTTGTTTTTAAAAATAATTAATGATTTGTGGAAATGCTTTTGATATCATATGAAGTAGAAAAGGCATTATTTTTTTCTGACTTCCGGCCAAGATGGAGGCATAGGCGGACACACTGTGCCTCCTCTCACAACCAAAATTAAGGACAACAAATATTTAGAAACAAGAAAACAACCAAACTTATAGAAAATTGAACTGTACGGAAGTCCAACAACTATTCATCCAGACCGGTAAGAGGGGCGGAGTCGCGGTAGGAAAAAGCGGAGGTGCGGACCCAGGAACGCAAGTAGCAGCGGCTTGCAGTTCCCAGGTGCACGGGCGGCGGCTGGCGGTCCTCCGGCGCCCAGGCGGCAGCTGGCAGACCCCGGGCACAGCGGGGCAACTGTGCAGACCCAGTGAAGACGCACAGGGCGGCTGGCTGACCAGGGGGTCCCATATTCGCGCACGCAGACGGTCCAGGCGGAGGGGAAGTGGCGGAAGGGACTGAATCCAGGAGAGAGCGGAGCAGGCGCCATTGTTCCCTCTCAGACCCCGCCCCCACATACAGCGTCACAACCCAGCAACTGGGCTGCCCCACACTGGGGAGCGCCTGAGGCTCCACCCCTCACTGTGTAACCACACGCGCACGCGCGTGCGCAGATAATCTAGGCGAAGGGGAAGCAGCGGAAGGGACCGGAGTCCAGAAGAGAGCAGAACAGGCGCCATTCTTCCCTCTCGGACCCCGCCCCCACCTATAGTGTCACAACCCAGCGACTGGGCTGCCCCGCCCTGAGGAACACCTAAGGCTCCACCCCTCATACGTATTAGCTGCAACCAGACTAAAACCAAAACAAAACAAAACAAAAAACCCCACCAAAAATGGCTCAAACTGGAGAAAAAATGAAAACCCCAGAGTCAATTCCTTTAAGCAACGAAGAGATAGCCAACCTATCAGATGCACAGTTCAAAGCACTGGTCATCAAAATGCTCACAGAATTGGTTGATTTTGCTCACAAATTAGATGAGAAAATGCAGGCTACAATACGTGAAATGAAGGAAGACGCATGGGGAACTGATAGAGATGGAAGGAAAACTGGGACTCAAATCAATGGAGTAGACCAGAAGGAAGAAATTAACAACCAAACAGAAAACGAGGAAGAAACAAGAATTCAAAAAAATGAGGAGAGGCTTAGGAACCTCCAGGACATCGTTAAACATCCCAACATCCAAATTATAGGGGTCCCAGAAGGGGAAGAAGAGCAACAAGTAGAAAACTTATTTGAACAAATAATAAAGGAGAACTTTCCCAATCTGGCAAAGGAAATAGACTACCAGGAAGTCCAGGAAGCTCAGAGAGTCCCAAAGAAGTTGGGCCCAAGGAGGAACACATCAAAGCACATTGTAATTACATTAGCCAAGATTCAAATGAAGCAGAGAATTCTAGAAGCAGCAAGGGATAAGGGGACAGTCATCTACAAAGGAGTTCCCATCAGACTGTCAGCTGATTTCTCAAAAGAGACCTTCCAGGCAAGAAGGGGCTGGAAAGAAATATTTGAAATCTTGAAAAGCAGGGACCTACATCCAAAATTGCTCTTTCCAGCAAAGCTGTCATTTAGAATGGAAGGACAGATAAAGTGCTTCTCAGATAAGGTCAAGTTCAAGGAGTTCATCATCACCAAGCTCTTATTATATGAAATGTTAAAGGGACTTATCTAAGAAAAAGAAGATCAAAAATATGACAATGAAAAGACAGCAAACTCACAGCTATTAAGAACCACACCTAAAACAAAAGCAAACTAAGCAAACAGCTAGAACAGGAACAGAACCACAGAAATGGAGATCATATGGAGGGTTAGCAACAGGGGCGTGGGAGAAGGGGCGGAGGGAAGGTACAGAGAATGAGTAGCATAGATAGTGGGTAGAAAATAGACAGGGGCAGGGTAAGAATAGTATGGGAAATGTAGAAGCTAAAGAACTTATGACACAAGGACATGAACTAAAGGGGGGAATGTGGGTGGGAGAGGGTGTGCAGGGTGGGGGGGATGATGGGGGAGAAACGGGACAATTGTAATAGCATAATCAATAAAATATATTTAAAAAAAAAAGAAATAAAAAAAAAAGAAAAGGCATTATTTTTTTCTGTGTAATTTCCACTTTTATGAATATTTACAAAAAGCCTGGAAAAAGAAAACACATTAAAAAGATAGTATCAATCATCTCTGGTATTACAGATAATATACTATTCCTTGTATTTTACACATTTTCAACAATGAATATGCATTACTTTTACAAATAGGAGAAACAATGATAAATAAATTTAACAGACATACTTACTCCTGGGAGTTTAGGATTGAAGTAGTTAATTACTCCAAGCTCAAAATAAGATGCAAAACCTTCATTGAGCCAGATATTGTTCCACCAACACATGGTGACCAAGTTTCCAAACCACTTTTGGACATGGAAGAAAAAAGAGCTTCTTTAAATTTAATTTAAGTAATATTTACTGTGATTGCATGTTAAATGAATATAGGGTCAGAGACATAATTAAACTTTATTTGCTTATCATGAAAACAGGACTCCAAAAAGCATGTTGTTTTAACATGAAGAGATATCAGTCATGTATGTCTCTGAAATAATTATTTTACATTCAATGATAGAAACCAATTTTCCTTTTAAAACCGTGATGTTCAAAAATAATGAAAGCTAGAGTAGCATTTCTTAAAGTGTCCATAAGTAAAACAAAGCAGAAGTTCTAAATGTTCACTTAATACCTAATTACAGCATCTTATACTCAAAATAGACTATGTCAGGATTTTGCTGTAAGAAGTTATGACATTTTAAAAATATGATTTGATCTGTACCATGTACAAATCACTTGAGTAATCATGTTCTGCAAAACAGTTCAGCTGTCATTATTTTCTATATGAACTTAACAGAAAGAGTCAAAGAGATGATGAATAGAATCAGGAAAGGAAAACACAATAGTTTCCAAAACCAACAAATTCACACTCTGGTATTCAACCAAATTCTTATAACAGCTGTGATGTACTCATACTTAGAGGCCAATGTTCCAAAACAATGTCTCCCTAAGGATATAATAAACAATGACACTTGGGGTGACCGATCAAGACTTGCGGAAGTGTGTGTTGACTTGTAACATGGTGTTATTCAATCCCAGTAAACCACCCTTTCCCCCAAATTTCTTATGGATCCATACAACAAGATGACTTCTTTCTTGGCAGACTTGTATTAATGGAGTCAAGGTCAAAAGGCATATGTGAGAATTTCCATCAAATCAGATAACTAAGCCTCTAAAATACAACATGAAAGCATGGAGTTCTACTGAAATGAGTCTTTGTTTCCACCTCCTTTGGGGATGCACCTCAAAGGTTCATCACCATTCATCTCACTGACACTAACATGATGCCTATATTCCTTCAACCTCTCTCAAAAGAAAAAGTTTGTAGCAATCTACTGATGAAATGTGGATACTTTTCAGTGACCTTTTATGATGTACCTTATTTTGAGATGGCATGAAAACATATATCATAGATTTGCTTGGCTTATTTTTCCTGAAGAAGACTTTGAGTAGTATAACGGGACTAAATGGTCATGGAAAAAAATACAGAAAAGATTACATATAAACAAACAAACAAACAAAAATAAATTTTTAAAGAGAAGACTTTGTGGAGCAACTTTAATCTTAGGATGTAAATACCTGACTCTCCAATGGACTGTAAATTCTCATCAGTATGATCCATCACCAATTGTTCAAAACCATGCAAGATCTGATTACACAGAGCTCCTTATTTTTCTCATTTTCCATTTTTTGAACAATGTTTAAAAATTTGGTATGCAGGTTGGTTTTTTGTTTTTGTTTTGGGGGGTTTATTTTGTTGGGGGGCTGCTATTTTTGGTAGAGCACCTGGAGAACATCTTCATGTGAAATGAGAAAAAACATTTTCCCACATGCCTGATGTCCGATCTCGTGGGAGACAATGTGGGAGATCACTGTCTTCTTTTCTGTTAGTCGGTCATCTGGTTGCAGCAACAATAATGACTCATCAAATATCAATAGTCCCCAATTTTCCATGGCACGGTTGTCAAAAGTGGGCAAGGCGATTATATCTATGTGGATTTAAATGGAGGGATAAATAGAAAGAAAATACAAGTGAATATGAATAATCTGAGAGAAGACTGTAAAGATAAATACCAAAGACAGAAGCCAGAAAATAAATTTTAACTATATAAAAGTCAATAATTTTGATAAAGGAATTATATCCAAAATATACAAAGATCTCTTAAAAGCCAACAATAAACAACTTCGTAAATTTGGCAAAAGATCAATCTAGACACTTCACTAAAGATATGTAAATAAAAAATAAGCATATGAAATAGATGCTCAACACCGTATATTACCAGGAAGTTGCAAATTAAAACAATAATGAAACAAAAACAACAATGAGATACCCCTACACACCTGTTAGGGTGGCTAAAATCCAAATGCTGGAGAGGATTTGGAGCAACAGGAGCTCTCGATCATTGCTAGTGGGAATGCAAAATGGTACAGCCACTTTATAAAAAAAGTTTGGCTGTTTCTGATGAAGCTAAACATAAGCTGACTATAGAGTCTAGCACTTGAGCTCCTGGGTATTTACCCAGATCAGTTGAAAATTTATGTCTGTACAAAACTTGCACACAAATGTTTATTGCTCCTTTATTTGTAATTGCCAAAAATGGGAAGCAACCAAGATGTCCTTCAATGGGTGAATGTATAAACAAACTGTGGGACATTCATATTATTCAGTGATAAAAAGAAATAATTTATCAAGCTATCAAAGGTCATGGAGAAAGGAGAAACCTTAAATGTACATTACTAAGTGAAAGACGCCAGTCTAAAAAAACTACACATGGTATAATTACAACTGCACATCAGTATGGAAAAGGCAAAACCACACACAGTAAAAAGAGCAGTGGTTTTCAGGGACTGGGGGAGGATGCAGGATGAATAGGTAGAGCACAGTGGATTTTTATGCTAGTAAAACTATTCTGTATGAGGTTATACTGGTGTATACATGTATTATGCATTCGTCAAAACTCACAGAACTGTACAATGTAAAGTGAACCCTAATGTAAATTATGGACTTTAGTTAATAATAATGTATCAATACTGCTTTATCAATTACAATAAATGTACCACACTAATGGAAGACGTTAATAGCAGAAACTAGAGGCAGGATAGGGGGAAGGTAGAAGAGGTATATGGGAACTCTAAAAATAAAAGATACTTAAAATTAAATATTTTAGCTTCCTAGAGAACACCATAAGCAAATTTGAAAGGCAAACCACAAGCTGGTATAAGTATTTGTATCATATGATGGGAGACCCCAAAAAACCCCTAGAATTATTTTCTTGAGGGTGGGCACTTGTAGTACAGGCTTCCCTGCTAGGTGAGTGTTCTAGGAACCCATCTGTAACAGTGTACAAACTGGCGTTGTTGTCAGAGGCTGCATTTGGCTTCACTAAATTTTTTTGAAGACTCTTTCAATGCATTTTCCCATTTCATGATGGCTGATTTACAGCGCACCTGCCCACACTGTGCTGAGTGTTCAGCGGTTTTTGACCCAAAACAGCCTGACCCCTGTGCCCCACCCTCCCTATTTACACGATCTTGCCCCAAGTGACTTTTTTTTTGTTTCTCCAGATTAAAAAAAAAAAAAAAAAAAAGCCTTGAAAGGGAAATGTTTTGTCAATGTGGAAGAGGTGAAACAAAAAACAGCAGAAACACTAACAGGCATCAAAATCAATGATTTCCAAAACTGTTTTGAGCAGTGGACAAAATGTCTCAATAGGTGTATTGCATTAAATGGAGAGCGCTGGAGGGTAACTGAAATTTAGACACATAAGAATAAATACACAATTTTTTATAAATAAATTCCAGTTTTTTGTGACCCCCCCCATCTATCACAACTGGACAATATTTTTTTCAGTGAAGAACCCTAACAAATAAAAAATAATATGAACAATTCACTAAAGAAATAAAATTTAAGCAGCCAAAAGTCTTATTTAAAATGTCCAAATTCTTTACTTTTCAAAAACAAAAGTAAAACAATGGTATAACTTAATCTTTCAGATGTATGAAAAGCTTAATAATTAGTAGTGGTTAGCATCAGCACTAATAATGAATTACAGGAGAACTGACACATGACCTGCTGGCAACGGGTGCAAACTGGTGCAGTCTTTCTGGAACAATCCAGCAACGTGCTTCATAGTCTTTAGAAACGTTCCTACACTTTAACGAAATCACTCAACATTCGGAATTTATACTAAGGCAAATAGCACAGGTATTTGTAAACATTTCCTTACAGTGGTTTTCTTTAGTGTTCTGAAAGTAGCCTTCCCCCTAACAAGTGGTCGAAGCAGTCGTAATACTCAACCACTGAGGAGTAAGCAAAGTGTTTTATCAAATGGATAAGTAGGTACTTTCTGTATTAAAAATAACAATAAAAAAGAATATTCAGTTATCTGGACCATGTTGCTACCTATGAAAGAAGAGGGCCAACTCTATGTTGTCGTCTTTGTTCAAAATAAAGCAGCAAATACCGAGAAAGACAGGGACTCAGACTAAGACAAGCATCGGGACGTGCACCAACGGCCAGCCATGGTTGTACCTGTGTGGCAGCATTACAGGGGATTTCTCTTCTCTTTTTTGTGCTTTTCCCCAGTTTTGCAAATTTTCTACGATGTGACCATTTTTTACTTTTATAACTAGAACAATAAAAGTTTTTAAATTTTCTTTTGCTAATAGGAGAAATATTATAATCCATGCTACATCTGCCTGGTGAGTGTCCTATGCTGTGCTATGCTCAGTGATTTAAGCTGACTTTACACATGGCTGACGCCGACAGTGTGCAGTGAAGAGTGCACCCAGGTCCTTACACAGCCTCCATAGATAATGCTCTGTTATCGTGGGGCAAACTTAGTTGCCTTAGCCTAGGTTCCCCATTCTTCTAACCTTCCTTTTCCTCCACCCACTCCCATCCCACCCACTGGCCCATGTCAGAGGAACGAAATACATTTACATGATAACTTCACATTAGAGAGGAAAAACACTGAACAACTTTCTGAACTGAAAGGCTCACACAATTTTAAGGACATACTACATAAACCTATAAGCGATAAATGTTTACATATTTCCTCAAGGATAATATCATACTCACACATGATTCCAATTTTATATAACAAAAATTCACAGATGGAACCCTTAAGTCCTAATCTAATGAGTCAGAGCTAAGGAATATATATTTTTTAAAACTAACCAAACCTTACTAAAGGGAACTGGAGTAACTCATGCAGGCCTGCCACAAGGACCCAGAACACTGCATCGCACACTTGCATGATGACAGAAAGGACAGGATGCAAGAGAGAAGGCAGGGCCTGGAAGGCGTGAGGCTGCTGGCGGGGACCCGGGAGGGATCTGAAGCCTGAGCGCTTTCTGAGTATCTGCTGAGCACATGGCACCACACAGAGAAAGAGCAGACAGGCCTCTATGTGTTCAGAGGGGGATGCAACTAACCCCAAAATAGCATCTGAATGGTGACAATGGGTCATTCGGGGCCCATCTGGATACACTTGACCTCAACTCAGAGCCCTCATGATAGGAAATCAACCTCATTGGAAGGGAAGACGACTTACCTGTTTTGGGAAGAGGGTAACTAATATTAAATAAGTCTTCCAGAAAAGAGAAGATGGGACCTGTGATGTTCAAAGCAAAGTCTGCATCTCCATTAGCGATGGCATCTTTCCGGGCCCAGATGCGTATCTAAATCAAAACAATTAAGCAGTGATTAGGAAAAACAATGATTGATATAGGAAAACAAAAGTCTGCTTGCTCCAGTTCCCTGATACTCTAGAGCCAAAGTCACACTTTTTCAAAAGAAGCTACATAACCAAATGTTTAAATGGATATACACATTAAGAAAAGCCCAGAAGGCTCTTCACTAAGTTATGAACAGTTGTGAACAGTAGCCCCCCAGAAAGTGTGTTGTGTCCATCTTTTGCAATAACATGTATAACTATTGCAATCCAAAAACACTGTGTCTACCCTCACAGAAAATGTAGATACTATGTTAGAGGAAATGGGCACCTTGGGCTTCTACTTCCCTTTCTGGACATATTTCCAATGTTCCAACACAGAACTGTGCAGTTAGTGAGGGTTATATAGTAAGGTACATTTGAAACAATTTTGAATCATGCCAATTTTAAATGATTTGTTAATGAAAACATTAATAGTCCCATCTTATTTTCAAAATTTGAAATACAGTTAATTTGCCTAATGTTAAAAAGTTCATCAAAAGTCTTATGCTTTTACAGTTGTTGAAGCAAGTAAATAACATTCTCTGTTTATGATGCTTCCACTTTAGTAGGTAAAAAGAAATTCCTGAAATGTTTTGTCAGTTTAACGTAACCATGTTGTTATCTGGGCACTTGGAAGTTATTTGTGTGATTTTGGTGACTACTGTAATTTGCTGTTGTTTTAAAATTCTTTATTATTTTAATATGAAATTATTTTATACTCCCATACAACACCATCTAAGCATTTTTAATGAAGTTGTTAGTATTAATGCTAAAGAATGTGTATGAAATTCAATAACCCTGGGATGGAAGTTAGAGGGAGATGGAGGAATTAAAATAATTGTCCTGATGTGAGTACAGTCAATTTGAGAAAAAGCTCTTTGCAAAACATTACAGAAAATGCTAAGGAAGTGAAAAACAGCACAACAATATTTGTGGATTGTTGCACTTCAAGAACACATTCAGTTTACTTTGCTTTAATTTCTGCTAGAAAAATTTGTCTTGAATTATGTAAATTTTAAATTATGCGAAGTCTTCAGGAACGCTTGTCTCTCACAAAATGCAGCCACCTGCATTTGAAGCCTCCTGCCTTGATCTCTTCATTCCTTCCAACCTTCCCCTTGCTGCAGAGGTCTCATTACCCTGGGAAAGAGGGGCCCAGCTCCCAACCCCGCACCAAGAAGCTTGCCCTCTGCAACTTGAGTTCTAATTTCTGACGTAACAGGAAGTCTGCTGAACCGAAGCCCACATTACTGAGTGGAAAGAATAGGCTCCTTTCCCCACATTCAAGATCATAAATGCATTTTAATTCATTTAATTACTTGGAAAATAAGGGCAATAACAAAGTCTGTATGCTAATTTTCAATTTATAAAGCTCCTCCCATAAACTACTGCTCTATAAGCCAAAATTCAGGCGAATAATGGAGATCTCAAGCTGGGTGGAAGGGGTGGGTGGCCCCTACTGGGGCAGCAAGGAGTATTTGGAGATGCAGCCACAAAGTTCCTTCAAAACCATACCCAGTCCACCGCTGCGTTCTTGTGGCCCTCCTGAGACACAGCTGACCTCAACATCTAAAAGAGAGGAATATCTATACACAAGCTCATGTGTGCTAAATTCTATTCAAAATATGTTATTTCCAAACTTAGTTTTGTATTTCCTATGTTTCTCCTCACGTCACACATTAATGGCATTTTCATTAAATTTTATCTTACTTAATGAGCAATTTGTATATAGTCTGGATGTTATTCCAAGAGTACATTCTAGTTCCCCTGTAGACTATTTGGTGGACTCCTTCATTTTGTAGAGCTGAGCCTTAGCCAAATGCAACATTCCACTGATAAACTCACCCCAAATCTCAGTTTTCTGGCTAACAACATTACTTTCTCAGGTATCTTCATTGCATCTTTGCTTCTATAATAGCTGGCTTTCTGTTCAGGGTGGTCTTTCACTGAGAAACATATTTGATCCTTTTATAAGAATTGTTCATGCGCAGTAGCATTGAGAGCAAGCCACTTGAGACATGGGTGCTGACAGACCACCGTGGGTCTCTCATGAGCTCTGGGGCCCACTCCTTCGTGCCACACACACTGCATATGCTTTCAAAGCACACCTGAGCATCTTTATCAACACACAGGGTCAGGCAGAAGAAAGGCCTGCTTGAGTGTGGTTGGTGGGGTAATCATATGGGTATAGCAATTTATAGTTTTAATTTGAACATTTCACCTAAAATGTCACATGGTGTGCTTGAGTGTGATGCGGTTGTGTTATAGAATTATATGCTTATGATTTTGTAATAAAAAGGGTCATTATTCGTGTTGGACCCTGTATATGTCATGAATGCTTGACTTGGCCAGAGTTACCTCTGTGAATATCAAGGATTTACTAGTGATTCTTCGATGAGGAAAAGCAGCTGGAGCCAACAGCTGAGGAAGATAACGGGCCACTGTTTGCATCCAGCAGAGTATTTTTAATTCATCATTAGGTCAGGACTACAGGAGGAGTAACTTTGAGTGATTCTCCCCCTGAGGGCAGACTTGCCTCATCCCCAGCTTCCTTGTTTCCACAAGCAGGAGACTAACTAGAAGCCTAGAAGGTCTTGGGTGCAAGAGAGAGCCTCAGCCAGCTGCGGAGCCTAATCTTCCTCAGCCCTGTGAAGTTGATCTGATTAGAAAGAACTGGGAATACAGCAGTGGCCTTACTTACCTCCACGCTCTTGCATAGGGAGTGAACCAGTGTACAAAGTACTTGCACAATAATCTGGATATTTTCTGAAAGGATTACTATGTAATGAGGATATAATTGGGTGAAAACTAGATATTTCAGGACGGAGCACCTACTTTATGCAACTCTGGGGAGGAACCCAGCAGTCCTGCTTCTCAGTAGGGATGGTATTTAAGCTGCACCATATCAGCCACAGCACTTATTCCATGATGGTGTCTGTTTTTGTTGTTTGGTGCTCATGCCACACTGATTCCTAGACATTTTGAGAGGCACCCAGCTGCAAGGCTTCATTAACATTATAGGCGAGGTAAACAACAGGTAGACCTGAGCTTCAAGGTGCAAGTACATCAGCTTTCCCTGTTTTCTCTTGTCCTCCGAAAGGCAGTAATGGCCTGGGAAGAGGGGGCTCAGAACCTGCCTTGAGTGGGCTTAATGTGTGGCCTTCCATGGAAACCCCTCCACAAAGCTACAGCAGAAATTGTTGTATCTCATTCCTCAAAGCCACACGAAGAGCTTTAAAGAGGCTTGGAAATGTTGGAGGAGAACCAGGAGATGATGATGGGATAGAGAGCCATAACCCCTGGATGCAGAAAGTGGATGAACAATCTACAGCCAGTACAAATGCACGCGTACCCGGAGAATCTTCCTTACTCACCTCCTTGCCCCTTTCAGTTCTGTTGACATGGTCATAGTCACATATAACGAATGCAGCTAAGTAAGTAGGCATGCGGGGTGTGGTGTGAAAGGTGGTAACAGTCCATTTGTTTCCATTCACATCTTCTTTTTCAGACTGACCTGGAGAAATTAATTTGAGTCCAAATCACTATCAACCTAAGATAATATCTACCTTTAAATGAATCTGTCAAGTTGATTGTCACCTGGCTACTTCTTCCCAGCTACTCCCTATAGTCTAAGTTTGGATTTCTCTGCCCCTAAGCTATCAAAACCACATGAGGAAGATCTAAAGGCAGCATCTTGGTCCTGAATTAGCATGTTGAGGAATAGACTTGACTGAGGGCCACATCCATGAGCACTGTAAGTTAGTCCCATGATGTGCCTCCTTTCTGTTCCATCCACTTCTGCCATTTCCTAGTCCAGCACATTTCTCAAAACGCTTAATCTAGAGCTTCCCAGGTCCATGGTAGGTCAACAATGTACAATTCTGTCCATCTCAGGTTTCCGTTAGGTCTTTAGTGGAGGCAGGCTGGGGTCTTTAACCTGAAATCACAAATTCAAATGCCTGCGAGAGCCAGGTAAATACCTGAGGTGCAAAGGGCCAAAGCACACTAACAGGGGCTGGCCGGACCCTGGCAGGCTAGGGAAGACAGGCCCAGTCTGTAGGTGGCAGCCTCTTTTCAGCTGTAACTATTGCTGTCATGTAAGACCTACAGGTCCAGTGTCGTTAGACATTTTAACTTTTCAAGGAAGTAAGAATTTTTTATTTTTATGAGAAATCTCTGAATTTTTAAAAGTTAGATACTAATTCAATCAAAAGAAGAGAGTCATGCAAGCCAAAGAAAACACCTCTTTGCACCAGATTCGGACTAGGACCACTAGCTTATTGTCACTTATGATCAGTAGTTGAAGACCAAACTAATGAGCAGACAGGCTGCCAATGTATAAGAACAGCGTAATGTCCCCAGCTTCTAATACAAAAAGAAACAGGATTCAAGATGTGGGAACAACCTAAGTGTCCTTCAACAGGCTATTGGATAAAGAAGATGAGGTACATATCAATATGATGGAATACTACTCAGCCATAAAATGTGATAAAATAGTGCTATTTGAGACAACATGGATGGATCTTGAGAGTGTCATACTAAGTGAAATAAGTAAGACAGGAAAAGACAAGAACCATATGATTTTACTCATACATGGGATATAAAACAGAAAACAACAAACAAAACAAACATACTCATAGACATAGGCAACAGTATGGTGGTTACTAGAGGGGAACCAGGGGTAGATGAAGAGGGTAAAGGGGGTCAAATATGTGGTGACAAAAGGAGAAATAGATGATATATTATAAAACTATATATGTTATTGACCAACATTGCCCCACTAAATTTAATTTAAAAGAAGGAACAGGATTTATCATCTCAAAGATGTGGGTACTGCCACATACCCCAGGTGACTGCTCTCCCTAATTATAAAACATTATCAACACATTGCCTAGAAGAGCTATTGATTTAAAAGCTATTACAGCCCTGCTGGCATGGCTCAGTGGATTAAGCACTGGACTGTGAAGCAAAGAGTCACCTATTTGATTCCCAGTCAGGGCACGTGCCTGGGTTGCAGGCCAGGTCCCCAGTAGGTGATACGCAAAAGGCAACCACACACTGATGTCTCTCTCCCTTTCTTTCTCCCTCCCTTCCCCTCTCTCTAAAAATAAAATATTTTTTAAAAAGCTATTACAGAGTTAAATATAGATCTGTCCTGAAGATATAAGAAGATAAAAGATACAAAGAAACATTGTACACAGGACAATGATGCCTCAGTCCCCTGCAAGGTAGGCACCTTGGGATCTCACACAGGTCTCCCAATGACCATCAGCTGCCCCATTGTATTTGCCTGAATCTTATCAACGGTCTTGAAATCTCTTCCCTTTCAAAGGTGATTTTAGTTTTGGGAAAAGCCAAAAATTGCATGGCACCAAATCTGGGCTGTCAGGGGGCTGAGTCACCTGGGTGATTGGTGTTTTGCCAAAAAACTCTGCATGAAACACGATGCGTAAGCAGACATGTGTCGTGATGAAGCTGCAAATCACCCATTGCCCATAGTGGCAGCCTTCTGAATTATCCTAGTAGTTTCCATGGAGGAATGTTCAAGCTTAACAAAAATTTGATGCAGATTTGTTGCTCTACTTGCTCAGCCATTTTGAATATGCCAGCCACACAGTACACAAGCTCACTCAACAGCGTCTACTGCCTCCATTTACTAGTACAGTGAAGTCATCATTGTTCACACATGTGCAGTCCAGTCCACTCTCCTTGGCTGCCAGGTTACACTGATGTCATGCAAACCATTCTTGTTATATTAACTATGGCTGGCATTTTTCTGGACAGACCTCATATATACACATATGAAATTATTATTACATATACATACATAGATGTATATAAATGTGTGTGTGTGTATGATATATACGTGTGTGTATATATAACTATAATGACAGGAAACATTACTTACCTAGCTTTGGCATGTTGGAAAGAGCCACATATCTTGGATGATGAATAATTGTAATATTAAAAGTTGCCTTCAGAGCTGGTTCATCAAAACAAGGGAAAACATTCCTGGCAAATGTTGGTTCCATCTGAGATGCTAACAGGGCCCTAAAATACATTTTTGGGAAAAGTTGATTTATTTTTATCTCAAACCAATGGAAGAAAAAAATGCTGAGGGATTATGACTTATAATTATACGCAGGAAGGAGCTAGAATGATTTCCCCTCATCTTGCCTGTTGCCCTCCCCATAACAGACACATACTGCAATTTGCACAAGACCTAAAATACAACAGAACTATTTAATTTTCAACCACAAAATAATATTTACTTAATCACATCATATGCCTTCAAAACCTTTTACAAACAAAATAGGAACAAATATAACCAATATGCAATACCAGGCTTTTAAAAACCATGGATTTTTAAAAATAAGACTACTACTTTGGGAATGGTCTACTGCTTTTATCTTCCATCAAAATGCAAATCAGCTGAAGAATATCTACATTTTTCGTCTTTTGCTCACACATTTCCTCTTCTTCCTGGGTGAAAAATTACAAAATGTTTTAGTTTTCACACTGTCGGGGGGGGGGGGTAAACAAAATGGGTAAATGCCAGTGAACAAAACGACTTGTATTTTACTTCTTGAATTGCCTTACATATGAGTAGATTTTCAAATCCCTGCTTCTCCTTCCCCCAACCTCCATGGAAAAATACAAATGGTGACATTACCCCACTGTGCACTGCTGATTTATAGGGGAAGGCTTAGGGACATGAGTAGCCCAAGCAAACAAGGGGATGGGCAGGTTCACCCTCTGCAAAAACTGCCTGAGTATGACAAGGGATGGGTCCTAGCAAACAACTTTTTCCTCAGAATAAATCTGCAGTCTCACTCTCCCCTTTTCTGAGACTCCCTGACCTGGGAACCTGCTTTTAGATGACCATCCTGGAGGCTAAATTCCTTTTGTCTCCTCAGGTCCTGGGACTTGATCTCTCTCTGATGTGTTTACTCTTGCTTCAGGCCCAGTTCTTAAACAAAGAAAAGGTGACTTCAACAAAGATATCTTTAGAGAGCACAGCCCACCCATTACCTATCTTTGTAGACCCCTGCTCTGCCATGGCAAGGTCCCTTCTCACAGAGACACTCACACAGCCTTGGGAAAGACACACAGAATGGTTGGTGCTTGGCACATTCAAACTCTTCTCTCAGTCAGCTAATTTGATGTGTTCATACCCTACGACAAAAATACGATTTTCAACAGCCTGCTTTGTCCTGTTCACTTTTCCCACTTTATTATGCTCTAGCTCACAGTGACTGGAGTCAGGCCTTTGGACTGACAACCGAGCAGTCCTGACTCAGTCATATGTTTGTGCTGAGCATCAGCCTGCCCATCTAAAAAGTAACGACACCGCCTATCTTTTATTGTTGTTTGAGCTTTCATATTATTAGTAACTAAAGTTACCAACAAATGACCTTTGAACTATGTTATATTTCTTCCAATCTCATCAATTGTTTTTGATATAAATGAACTACAGAAGAATTCAATGAGGAATAAGTTCTCGGATAGAGGTGGAGGCTGGAAATCACTAATTGTGAATGCATTTTAAAGGTTCCAGAGGTCACAGTTGACCACAAGCTGAATATGAACCATGTCTGTCTTCCCAATAAATTTTAAACAACCAGAAATTATGGGTTAAGTATTTTCCTTCTGTATCATTTATAATACTTGGCAAAAATATGGGTTCATAGCAATTGAATAAGTATTTTCTCAGCTTTGGAGGTACTATAAAATAAAGCAGTTTAATATTAGCATACACAAAGACTACAAAGTATTTTTGCAGAGCCTGTTATATTGGCATTTGTTTGTTTTGTAGCAGTGGTTGCTATCTTTAAAAGGGATGGGATAAAGTAGAGAAGATTCAAGCAACTGAAAACCTAGTGGAAAGAAGATTGAGCAGGGAATTCAGCGACCTGAGTTCTTGCTCAGGGTCTGGAGTGTAAAGACAGTGTTGAGACTATGGGTAAGTTGTTTAAACTCTAGGCATCCATTTCTATAAAACGTACAGATGGGACTAGATGATCTTTAGCTTCAGGGGATCTCTGAGTTCTCTGAAACTGTGGGACATTTTGTACCAACAGAGATATATTAGCATGAAAAGGTATAACATAGAGTGAAAAAGCTCACCCAGTTATATAATACAGGCTTATATATTTGGAAGGCCAACAAATGTCTATTGTTTGTGTAGCAGAAACTATAGAAAATAAAGCTTGATAACATCTTTTCTGCTGCCATGAGTTCACAAAACATATAAATCTGAAGGAGGTTCAAGGTAGGGGGGAGGGAGAAAAATCAGACTCTTACAGGAAATGGGAAACTTTTATGCCCATCAAAATGTGTTACAGGTTCAAAAAGGCTGAGAGACACCAGCTTAGAGTCACCACTTTAACAAATCAAACATCAAGCAAGTGCCTTTCAATTTCATGATTCAGGTCTCCAGAGAAGTGAAATTAAAGAAATCCACTTGGATTTTACTCAACTATTTCCCTCCCTGGTTTTATACAAACAAACCAAATGGGAAAAATCCCTACAATACAGAGTCTTTCTGGCTCACAATCTCAACTACAAAGGTCAGAGCCAACCAGCAACACATACGATGCGGTTATGCCACATCTGGGGACCAAAGACTGGTGTCTAGTTCCCTTCTTGGGACTGAAGCAATCCTGCAAAGATACGCTGACCTCAGAAAATAGAACCATCCACCACCCTTTCCTCCCTTCAAACCCTACTGAAACATGCTATTATGATGCCCATGAAATCTGGGTTTAGAGTACTCAGCTGGTGAGGGAGTTAATTTGGGAGAATTTGTCTCCAAACAGCTCAGTAGTGCAAAGCCACGTTCTTTCCTGTCCTCTTGCACAGCCAGAGAATCATGGACTCACCACTTTCTTGTGTTGCAAGAGGTCTTAGTGGTCAAGACCACTTGATGCCCTTGGGGATGAATCTACTACCATATAAAAAATACTGCCCTGGCTGGTGTAGCTCAGCGGATTGAGCGCGGGCCTGTGAACCAAAGGATTGCGGTTCGATTCCCAGTCAGGGCACATGCCTGGATTGCAGGACAGTTCCCAGCGACAGTTCCCAGCAGGGGACACATGAGAGGCAACCACACGTTGATATTTCTCTCCATCTCTTTTTCCCTTCCCCTCTAAAGATAAATAAAATAAAATCTTTAAAAAAATACTCAGTAAGGTATTCCATTCCAAATTATTTTATGAACTCCGTATGTCTACAGCTCTAGTTTACAAGTGCCAAATAACATAGCTGGTGAAAGATTAAATAAGACTCTGCAGAGTTGTCCCCAATTATTTTTTTACATGACACACTTAGAAATCAAAGTATTTAGTAAAGACAGATGTTATGCCACTGGACTGTGGTTCAAGCATTGGCCCATGAATCATGTTTGTTTATTATTTGTGTAATAAGATCCGAAAACTGAAGTTTCCACCAGGCAACAAAACATAATTCCAAAGAAATGTAAAATTCCAGAGAAAAGTGCCAAACCACGTTATGAAGATTTTCAAAGTAAACAGTCTCAAGAACCTGCAGGCTCCTCTTGGACCTCTCAGCTACACCAAGGACAGCAAAGAACTGTCAGAAAATGGAGACCAAAAAGATTAGAGAAGAGATTTCTTGAGGGGCAGGTGGCCATTATTTTGCCAAGCCCTCCTGCTTTCAGGTAGTTGAAAGGAGGTGCAGTCCTGTAACCCTGTGCTCAGGTGACAAGATTCCTCGGAGAGCAGTAGATGTGTTTTCTGAGACTGAGACTTAGAGGCTGGTGCCCAACTGAGTCTGCCTTGGGACCCATGTCAGTCCCGGGCAAGGGATGTGTGAGTGTTCCTTGGAAGAGTTGTGGGCCCTGAGACACAAAATGACAAAATGAGCCACTATGCGAACTGTCTTGGGTTCTGTCCAATAGAGCCACTGGCGGAGCTTGGAGATGCACTACTCAATGTCTAGGGGCTGAGGAAGGAGTCACAAGTGACCATCAGAACAGAAAAGTAAGAAACATATCAAGCAGAATCAAGGGAATTGTAGAAGAAAGAAAACCAGTGAGAAAACTGAAGAGTCCTGGAAAATAACATCTCAAGGGAAAAAGGCATCTACTGGACCCAAGTGAGATTAAATGACAAGAGTACTGGCTTAAGGAAAAACTGCCCTGTGTGTCACCCCTCCCTGTCTCCCCAGTCCCACTGGACCTGATGGGGTTGACACTGCAGCTCTCAGGATGGAAGGGGAGGACTAGAAACATGAGGTGAAGAAATGGAAGGATGACTACCCACAACCTTACCACAGGTTTCCATCTTAAAGCCAGCCTGCACTTGGAGAAGTGAGGGTACACAGGCAAAGACAGAGATTTGACAGTAAATTAAGTTCAAAGTATCAGGCAGGACTGGATTTTCTAATTTCCGCATCTGGACAATATTTGTGACTTAGTGACCACAGATCACCTGCCCCCTAAGAATGAGCAGGAAATTATAGGCCAGTGGAGTATTCACGCAGGAGCAGGAAAGATTTCCCCATATATTAATTGTAAAAGGACAGTGGAACAAACACGCCAATATTTTTTACTGATCCATGAGGTGTGCTTTTTCAATATGCTGGTTGCACTGGTTTTCAAAGATACAGGATCTAAATCTTTGATGAGCAAAACCATCTCCCAGAGAAAACTGCTCAGCCACAAGAAGTGTATAGGTTCAACACCCTACAGGATAATAAAATGATCTCTTTTCTCTATGACACCAATGAGATCATGTGCCTGGCACTTGAGTTTACTGAACTTGTTTTGAGATTTCTCAATTTTTTTTCTAATATTACTCAAATTTCTCCTTTATGTGTCATATCCTGAGATCTGTGCCAGATTTTCTAGCATAAACAGTGACCGGAAGGAAGTCTTTCAATTTGCTGAATACTCTTCCTACACCTGCACAAACTGATTGATTTTGATCATGCTGTTCTCACCTTAATTTGTCCAAAATAAAGATCCCAATTTTCTCCAGCTATTTCACACTAGCAAGCAGCTCCTGCTCCTTTGCTCCTGATGGGGACAGTTTTAAAGTGGGGCTCACATTCTCTCCAGAACTCTCCTCCGTGGGACTTTGACTGATCTCATACCCTGGCTTGGTATCCTTCTGTTCACAGTCATACTTCCCCATTCTCCAGTTGGGTTTCCTGGGAACATTTCCTAAGTAATTATTTTCACAAGAAAATTTGTCTTAGGATCACACCCTGTAAGAAGAAGGAGAGTGAAAAGTAAAGACACTGTTTTGCCCATTTTTCTTCCTCTTACTCTTCCCAGTCTTTTTCTCCAGGCTTTATACTCCTCCCCTAGTATAAAGCAACTGCTGTTACCAAAAACTGAGGGGACACGAAAGCTGATTCAGTATTCAAAAATCAATTAATATAACATACCATATTAATAGACAATAGAAGAAAAACCACAAGATCATACATGAACTGATGCAGAAAAAGTGTTTGAAAAAACCAATACCCATTCATCATGAAAATTAAAACTTCTCAGAAATAGTATAGAGGGGAGATTCTTCAACTTGATAAAGAATATATACAAAAACTTCCACCTAACATCATACACATTAGTGAAAGGCTAAAAATTTTCCTCTAAGATTAGGAAAAAGGCAAGAGTATCCATTTTGTTACACATAGTGCTGGAAGTTTTAGCCAGCACACTAAGGCAAGAAAATAAAACAAATGGCTTATGGATTGGAATGGAAGAAATAAAACTATCTATTTGCAGATGACATGATGTTCTACATAGAAAATCCCAAGGAACCTACACACACACACACACACACACACACACACACATACACACACACACTCCAACCTACTAGATCTAGTAAGTGAGGTCAGCAAGTCATAGGATACAAGAGACACATACAAAACTCAGTATTTCTATTAGTAGCAACAAACACATGAAAACTAAAATTAAAAACACATTGTCACTTAGAATCACTGAAGTAAAATAAAATATTTACATGTAAATCTAACAAAACAGATATAGGGTAGTATGCTGAAAATGACGAAATGTTGTTGAAATAAATCAAATATCTAGATAAATGGATAGATATTCTGTATTCATGGATTGAAAAATTCAACATAGTAAAGAAAGTCAGGAAAGGAGTGGACAAAGTAGGAATAAAGAGTATGGGCAACAGAACTTCTGGCCAAGATGGAGGTGTAGGTGGACACACTGTGCCTCCTCTTACAACCAAAATTAAAGACAACAAATATTTAGAAATAAGAAAACAACGAGAGGTAATAGAAAATTGAACTGTACGGAAGTCCAACGACCATTCATCCAGACCAGTAAGAGGGGCGGAGTCAAGGCGGGAAAAAGTGGAGGTGCGGACCTGGACACGCAGGCAGCAGTGGCTGGCGGTTCCCAAGCGTGCAGGCGGCTGGTGGACCCCCAGCATGAGCTGGCAACTGGGCAGACCCAGTGAGGCCGCGCAAGGCAGCTGGCTGACCAGGTGGTTCCACATTCTTGAGTGCAGATAATCCAGGTGAAGGGGAAGCGGCGGAGGAGACTGAAATCCAGAAGAGAGCGGAGCAAGCGCCATTGTTCCCTCTTGGACCCTGCCCCGGCATACAGCGTCACAACCCAGCAACTGGGCTGCCCTGCACTGGGGAACACCTAAGACTCCACCCCTCACTACGTAATAGCTGTGACCAGACCAAAAATAAAACAAAACCAAACAAAAAAACACCAAAAATGGCTCAAACCAGAGAATAAATCAAAGCCCCACAGCCAATTCCTCTAAGCAAGGAAGAAATAGCCAACCTATCAGATGCACAGTTCAAAGCCCTGGTCATCAGAATGCTCACAGAATTGGTTGATTTTGCTCACAAATTAGATGAACAAACGCAGGCTACAATATGTGAAATGAAGGAAGACGCATGGGGAACCAATAGAGATGGGAGGAAAACTGGGACTCAAATCAATGGAGTGGACCAGAAGGAAGAAACTAACAACCAAACAGAAAACGAGGAAGAAACAAGAATTCAAAAAAATGAGGAGAGGGTTAGGAACCTCCGGGACATCATTAAACGTCCCAACATCCGAATTATAGGGGTCCCAGAAGGGGAAGAAGAAGAGCAACGAGTGGAAAACTTATTTGAACAAATAAGAAAGGAGAACTTCCCCAATCTGGCAAAGGAAACAGACTCCCAGGAAGTCCAGGAAGCTCAGAGAGTCCCAAAGAAGTTGGACCCAAGGAGGAACACACCAAGGTACATCATAATTCCATTAGCCAAGATTAAAATGAAGGAGAGAATTCTAGAAGCAGCAAGGGATAAGGGGACAGTCACCTACAAAGGAGTTCCCATCAGACTGTCAGCTGATTTCTCAAAAGAGACCTTACAGGCAAGAAGGGGCTGGAAAGAAGTATTTGAAGTCTTGAAAGGCAGGGACCTACATCCAAAATTGCTTTATCCATCAAAGCTGTCATTTAGAATGGAAGGGAAGATAAAGTGCTTCTCAGATAAGGTCAAGTTCAAGGAGTTCATCTTCACTAAGCCCTTATTAGATGAAATGTTAAAGGGACTTATCTAAGAAAAAGATAATAAATATGACAGTGAAAAGACAGCAAACTCATAGCTATTAACAGCCACACCTAAAACAAAAGCAAACAACTAGAACAGGAACAGAACCACAGAAATGGAGATCACATGGAGGGTTAACAAGAGGGGAGTGAGAGGGGGAAAAGGTACAGAGAATAAGTAGCATAGACGGTGGGTGGAAAATAGCGGGAGGGCAAGAATAGTGTGGGAAATGTAGAAGCTAAAGAACTTAGGACACATGGACATGAACTGAAGGAGGGGAATGTGGGTGGGAGGGTGTGTGCAGGGTGGAGGGGAATGATGGGGGAGAAATGGGACAACTGTAATAGCATTATCAATAAAATATATTTAAAAAAGAGTATGGGCAACAAATAGAAAATGGTAATGAATATGGTAGATATCAATTCAATTATATCAATATTAATATCACAAATAAAAGTAGGGACTTCACTACGGAGTTGATGGACATTACAAGGATAAAAAGAATACTATGTAATACTCTGTGCCCACAACCTGATAATCTAGATGAACTGGACTAATTCCTTGGAAGATGTAATTTATCAAAGTTTACACAAGGAAAAAATAGATAATCTGAATAGGCCTGTATCTATTAAAGAAATTGAATCAGTAATTAATAATTATTATCAAATAATTACTAATTAATAATCTTCCAAAACAAAAACACCAGTCCCAGATTGGTTTATTGGTGAATTCTAAGAAACATTTAAGGAATAAATAATATCAATTCTCCAACATCTCTTTCAGATGATAGAAGTAGAGAGAACATACATACTTTTCCTTATTCTATGAATCCAGCATTACCTTAACACCAAAACCAGACAAAGACATTACAAGAAAATAAAACTATAGATCAATATCTCTCATGAACAAAGATGTAAAAATCCTCAACAAAATATTAGCAAATTTAGTTTAACGATATATAAAAAGAATTATACACCACAGCCAAGAGAGATTTATTCCAGGTGTGCAAGACTGGTTCAACATCTGAAAATCAATTAATGTAATCCAACACATCAACAGACTAAATAAGAAAAATCACATCATTATATCAATAGATGCAAAAATGTTTTTACCAAAATTCAAAAACCATTTATGATAAAAGCTTCAGTAAAATAGGAATAGACAAAAACAGACAAATAGATTAATGGAACAGAATAAAGAACCCAGAAATAGACCCATATAAATATAGTCAGCTGATCTTTGACAAAGGAGCAAAGGCAATATAATAGAGGAAATATAATCTCTCCAACAAATGTTGCTGGAACTACTGGATATCCACATGCAAAAAAAAAAAAAAAAAAGTGAGTATAGACACAGACCTTACCCCCTTAACAAATATTAATTCATAATGGGTCATAAGCATAAATGTAAAGTGCAAAACTCTGAAACTCCTACAAGATAAGATAGAAAAGAAAGCCTAAATAACCTTGGATATGGTGATGTCTTTCTGGATACTACACCAAAGATATGATCCATGAAAGAAACATATGATAAGGTGGACTTCATTAAAATTATAAACTTCTGCTCTGCAAAAGACAATATAAAGAGAATGAGAAGACAAGCTACAGGCTGGGAGAAAATATTTGCAAAAGACATATCTCATAAAGGACTGCTATCCAAAATATACAAAGAACTCTTAAAATGCTACAATAAGAAAACAAGCAACTCAATTAAAACTGAGCCAAAGACCTCAACAGATACCTCACCAAAGAAACAGATGGCAAATAAGCACATGAAAAGATGCTCTACGTTACATGCCATCAGGGAAATGGAAATTAAAACAACAGTGGGATACCACCACACAACTATTAGAACGGCCAAACTCTGGACCACTTATACCAAATGCTAGTAACGATGTGGAGCAACAGGAACTCTCATTCATTGCTAGTGAGAATGTAAAGTGGTATAGCCACGTTGGAAGACAGTTTGGTGATTACAGTTACAAAACTAAACATAGTCTTATCATACAATCCAGTAATTCTGCGCCTAGGTACTTAGCTAAAGGAATTGAAAATGTATGTCTACACAAAAACATTCATACAGAATTTATAGCAGCTTCCCCATAATTGCCAAAAATTGGAAGCAACTAAGATACCATTTAGTAGGTGAATGAGTAAACAAATTGTGGGATATTTTGCAGTGCTAAAAAGAAATGACCTATCAATCCATGAAAAAGATAAACATTAATTGCATATCACCAAGTGAAAGAAACCAATCTGAAAAGGCTATATATTGAATATATTATATATATATATATATATATATATATATATATATATATATATATATATATAAAATAGAGTCCAACTATATGACATTCTAGAGAAGACAAAACTATGGACACAATAAAAAGACCAGGGGAGGTGACACATAGGCAGATAACAGGATTTTTCAGGAAGGGAATATAGTCGGTATGCTTTTACAATAACGGACATATGTCATTATACATGGTTCGAACTTATACAGTGTACAACGCCAACAGGAAACCCCAAGGTAAACTATGCACTTTGGGTGATTATGATGTGTCAATATAGGTTCATCTTTGGTATTAAAAAAAAAAAAAAACCTCTCTGGTGAGTGATGTTGACAGTGGGAGAAGCCGTGCCTGAGTGGGGACAGAGGCTGTATGGGAAATCTCTACATTTCCCTTTCAATTTTGCTATAAACCTTAAACTACTCTAAAAAAATAAATAATAAAGTCCTAAAAAAGAGAGTTCTTAGACATGGCACTACAAGCATGACATATAAAAAAAATTGGACTTCATTAAAGTTAAAAACTTCAGTCTCTGAAAAACATTATTCACAAACTGAAAAGACAAACTACAGACTGAGAGAACATATTTCTAAATCATATATCACCCAACAGACTCAGATATAAAACATATAAAGAACTCCCAGAATTTAACAGTAAAAAAAAAACCAAAAAACGATTCATGGAGAAAAAATGGGTAAAAGAGATGAAGAACAATTTCACTGAGAGTAATGTACAGATGGCAAACAAGCATGAAAAGATATTCAACATTATTAGCCATTAGAGGAATGCAAATTAAAATTACAATGAGATATCATCAAACACTTACCAGGGCAGCTAAAAAACACAGTGGCAATACCTAATGGTGGCCACGATGAAGAGAAACTGTCATTCATATATTGCTGGTGGGACTGTAAAGTGGCATAGACACTTTGGGAAACAGTTTGGCATTTTCTTAAAAACAAAACATGCAACTACCATACAACCCAGCAATTGCACTCATGGGCCTTTATTTCAGAAAAATAAAAATTCACAGTCACCCAAACACTTATACACAACTGCTCATAGAAATTTTATTTATGATAGCTAAAAACTGGAACCCAAATGTCCCTTATTAAACAACTCCCCACTCCCCCAGCGCTTAAGCAACCACAATTCTACTTCCTATCTCTAGGAATTTGACCACCCTAAGTAACTTATATAATGTCCTCAAGGTTCATCCATGTTGTAGCATATTTCAGAATTTTCTTCCTTTTAAAGGCTGAATCATATATTCCATGTATGTATATACTACATTTTGTTTGTCCATTCATCCATCAGTGGACACTTGGGTTGTTTCCACTGTGTGTCGATGCTATTAACATGAGTGTGCTGACCTGGAATTTTTGAGGGTGTGCTCCAGGAATCCACATGTTTAATAAGCTCCTCTGATGGTTCTGATGCACATTAAAAGTTTGTAAACCACTGCTCTAATGCAGGATTTTCCAAAGTATAGATGGAGAAAGATTTGTGGTAGCGCTCCTTTATACTATCATAGAGATTTGACTTACACGTGAGAAAGTCAGTCCTTTTCCAATTTTATGAATTATTTTGATTGGGTCAAGAGAAAGTCTTGGTTTAGTGTTATTTATCTTAAATATCTAATTCTAATTTTCCTTTTTAATAAAGAGAGCAGCCCTCAGATTCAGAGCCTTCAAATCCTTCGGTAGGCAATAATGCTACCACTTACCAGAATGGTTTTGTTGTATTAGTCTGTGCCATTACAGTTGATAAGTTGAAAATAGTTTTCCAAATGTGACAATGGTATGGACTTGTTTTTTAATAAACTGACTTAATATTTTTGTTTAAATCAAGTAACTTTTTATAGCAAATAATATGGCCAGGGATATGTAAATATGATACAACCTGAGACAATGGTATGCCAGTAGATGAAGTGTAGGAAATATTGCTTTGAGGAACATCAACACTTCGATCTTGCTTTCAACTTTCCACACATGGAAGGAGGGAGCCAGACACTGACACACAGAAGCACATGTCCAAGGCATCCAGGAGGGGGCTCCTACATGGCAGAAATGTGATGGCCCCTGCCAAGTGGGAGAAGGCTAAGAACAGATGGGAAGCATACCCAGAAACCTCTGAAAGTAGAAAATCATAACCTAAACATTAGAAATGGGAGACAGTGATGCTCTTCAAAAATCATTTTCTGGAATGATTTTCTTTCTTATTTCCCTTAGTGTTGAGTAAAATTAATTGAAAACATTAGCCTGTCCAGACTGTGATAGAGGGTCACCAGAGAAAAGAGGTAAATGTGTTCTGACTGCTGCATCTGAAACTATAGACATCCTAAGAAAAATGAGAAATCAGTAGGCAGTTTCTTCCTACATGGGAATAATCCTCTTCTTAAACTCATATCTACCAGGAATTTGGCAGATTCCGTGTTTAGATAACAGGAGGATGCTCCTAACAATACCCCAAGCTAGTGATAGCAGCTACCACTACACAGATTGTCAGCCACTGCCCTCTTATTTCTCATTTAATTCTCACAGCACTCTAATGGTTGACACTTACTGTGTGTATAACATGAACAAACTCAGAGAGGTAGAGAGACTGGCTCAAGGCACGTGGCTCAGGTTCAAACTCAGGCCCATTGGGTTCCTAAAATCTGTCTCACCACATCATCACTTCGTCCAAGTTCTTTGCGGCCTTGGCTTCAAGTCAGTCCTTTTCTGAATCATTTTGATTGGGTAAATAAAAAGTCTTGGTTTGGTGTTATTTATCTCAAGCATCTAATTCTAATTTTTCTTTTTAACAAAGAGAGAGCTGCTCAGATATTTCTTTTCCTTGTGGCTTCAGAAGCAGAGACCCGAAAGAACAATTTTGAGGCAACAGCTCCTTTAAGAGGCCCAGTTCTGGAGCTCCACCTTGCTCTGTGAACATCTGCAAAACTTTATTAAGATTTCTGCCTGTTTGAATTTTAATGCTCTCAAAATATGGTTTCTGGTTACCACTAGAATTGGCAGCACAATAGAAAAAAGGACTTTCCCATGTTTGCTAGAGCAGTTTATCTGAGCCACAGCTCCATTAAAACTTCCCCTTTGGGAAGAAGAAAGAGATGGGTGAACAGATGATTTACTTACTGACAGCAGGAAACACTGTCAGATATGCGTGCACAGAGTGGGCATTTTTTTCCTCTGAAAAATCTTGCACCCTGAACTACACAGTTATTTCAAAAGGTTTCCAGTGCTCATAGTTCAGTTACACGTCACTCTAATATGAAAGTTTTCAGAAACAATTTTTCAAGCATTGATGCACTTTTGAAAGAGACAAACCAGGCATACTGTCCTTAAAAACAAAAGTTACAGATTACACATCCACTAAGGCAGCTTATTAAACTTATTTTAAAACCCCTGAAGTTTTGAAAATAGCACAGGAGATGATTTAGGGGGTAATTTAGTGGGTTTCTTTCTCATAGAGAACATCTGAGAACATTTTCTCTAATAATAAAGGGTAAAGTACATGCAATTGTGGAAACCGCAAATGCTCCACCAGTGCGTGAGCGAAGGAGATCGCCAGTTTGAAGGGGGGTGGGGGTGGGTGGAAACCCTTTATATGTGGAATCTAATGAACAAAATAAACTGAGGAACAAAATAAAAACAGGCATGGATACATGGAACAGACTGGCAGCTGTCAGGGAGGAGGGGGTTGTGGGGACCGGGGTGAAAAAAGTTGAAGGGATTAAGCAAAAAAAAAAAAAAAAAAAAAAACCCAAACCCAGAAACCCATATATACATAACACATAGGAATAGACAGTAGTGTGGTGATGGCCAGAAAGAACGGGGGACATGGAGGGCCCGGTGAAGGTGGGCAAAGGGAGGGAGAGGGTGGAATGGAAACCAAAAGAGACTTTGCTTGGGGTGATAGGTGCATGATGCCGAACGTAGATGATGTTTCATTGAGCTGTACACTTGAAACCTGTATGGTTTTGTGAACCAGTGTCACCCCGATACATTCAATTGAAAAAAAAAGAAAAGAAAAGAAAAATAAAAGACCTTTTTGGTATTTTCCACCACCCTAAACCATTTATCCCTCGATCCTTGCCGGAGGTCAAACAATGTGGTCACAGACGGTGGCAAGAGGCAATTATTGAACTAGAAATATTCCGTGTGGGAGACATTATCTCAAATGAATATAAAAAGAACATATGTACACTACGTGAGCTTGCAAACTCAGAGGGGCGGTCTGTCATCACTTTTATTTATTTTTCCAGCAGAAGAATCCCAAAAGCGCCTGCACGGACACTCTGCAGAGCTGTTCAAAGAGCTGGATGGGGTAGGGAATGCGGCTGCTCACCAGCACAACCAGATGCCGGCCCCAGGCAGGGAGTGGGAGGGGATGAATTAAAGGGGATTCCGAAGGTTTGGAGAACTTTAGCAAAAAGAAAAATTGCAAGAGCAAACAACCCCGACGAGAGTCTATTTGTTGTTAGACCAGCAGTTACAGAGCTCCGAGGGAAAAAAAAGAGGCAGAGTAGCGAGGTGAGCGCGGAGGGGAGCCGGGGGAGGGAGCAGCGGGGAGGTCAAGGGTGCGGTGGTCCAGCTCTCCTCCAGCTTTATGCCCGGAAATCACCTGCGGACCTCGTTAAAACGCAAGTTCTGATCCCTCAACCCCCCGCCCCTAAGTACTACAGCTGTTGAGGGTCCGCGGACCAAACGTTGAATACCAAGGGATCTGTTTACTGCAGTGAAGAAATTGAGAGTCAGAGGAAAAGGGGACTTTCTGAAGATAACAACGAACTTCTGAGGGTAGCGGCGACCTTAAAAGGGACAACGAGAGGAACGAACTGGATGGGCAGGGATGGGAATGAAGAGTGGCCACGGTCTCCAAGCCTTTATTCCAAGCAGGATCTCTGGAATGAAGGGGAGGAAGGAGACGCTCTCCCGCTGGCTTGGGAATAGCTGGAGACACGCGCGCTTGGAAGCAGGTGGGCAACTAAACAGACGGACGCGGGGACCGAGGAGGCCCGGGCTGGCTTGCCCTTACCTGCGCTCACCCTGGTCCGTGTAGACATTGAGGAAGAGTCCCTCCCTAGTGCTCTGGTACACCAGGCCCGAAAAGCTGAGCTGCAGCTCATAGAGGCTCCCGGGCTGTAGGGCCTCGCGGAGTTCCAGCACCAAGTACTGCATGTCCGATGCGAACCACACCTTGTCCACCGGCACGTGGCCAACAGTGGCGTCTGCACTGCCCGGGGATAGAGGACCCCGCACCTCGGCTCTATCACAGTCCAGGTAGAGGCTGTGCAGCAGCAGCAGCGCAGTAGCCACCGTGCAGCGCAGAGTGATGTTCACGCGGCCAGTGAAGTGCAGCGCTGGAGTCGGGAGCTCGTCCGGCTGCAGCCGGGGCCACAGCTGCAGCTCGTAGTGCAGTGGCACGAGCCAGGACGGCAGGCGCAGCTGGTCCCAGGGCCCCGAGGGTGGCCACTTGCCCGGCGTGACCGCCACCGCCGGCTCACGAGTGGGGCTGGGCTTCCGGGCAGGCGACGACTCCCCCTGCTCGCTCCGCGGAGAAGGCCGGGCGTCCGGGACCCCGCAGTCGTGAAGTTCCGACGGCGCGACATGCGCGCAGTGGCCATACAGGGCAGAGAGCACAGCCAACGCCAGCAGGAGCGCGGCTGCCAGTCCCGCCAGCAACAGGGCTACCGCGCGGCTCACGTAGAAGCCGGAGCTGGAACGGGGTCCCATGGCTGGGACCCCTGGCGGGGATGAGGTGAGAGCCGGAGACGGTGACGACGGCTCGGAACCCCGGACCGTGTGCTCAGGGGTGGGATCCCCCCCTCTCTTGTACTGTCCCTCCTCCTCCCGAAGGAGCTGGGAGATGAGAGAGGGCGTTTGGGACCACAGCTTCCCCCTCCCACCTAATCAGATCCAGGTTCCTGCCTACCCACCCCTCCCGCAAGAGCCCGGGAAAGAGGCGGACCCGGCAAAGCCACGCGTGCGCCCCTTCGGGTTCGAAGGGAAAGACCTCGCAGAAGAGGCTTCCAGAGTCGGTGCCAGGAGGGGACGATCTGAACAAACTCGAATTTGGACACCTCCGGCAGTGACATTTGGATTCATGGGGTTTGTTGGGTGTGCCACGGTGCAGTCCAGGTGTTGTCGGGAGAGAGGCACAAAACGCCTTCAGCTCCTTGACTGCAGTGATGAGCTGCGGGCAGCCCACCTGTTGGCCACCACCGGCTATTCGTGCGCTAGGGGATGGGGGGGCGGTGCTTAAGAACCTGAACTTTTGGGAGTACTTCTGAAATGACCCCGCAAGGGACAACCGAGCGGTCAGAACTGGCTTCCTGAGCCTAATCTTTGGCGGGAAATTCGCCTCCTGAATGAGCTCGGGACTCGCGCCGCACAGGCTGCGAGTGCTGGGATAGAAGCAAGGTCTGACGTCCTGGAGCCTTTTCGTAAGGAGTGCTGGAGGAGGGGGCGAAAAAAACCCAAGCGCATGGCGTCTGCTTCTCCGCGGTGAAGGAGAGGGGAGGGCCGCTATGCCTCGGGACCTGACGGGGCCAGAGCCACCACTTGGCTCTGCAAATGCCAAGAACTGGGTGTCCAGCTCCGGAGCCCGGTCTGGTTCTCCGCTCCCCTGCCCGGGGAAAGGGGAATCCCGCTCTCAAAACCAGCCTTTTCAAGAAAAGAGAATAAAACAACCCGGCAGCCAGCTTTTCCACTCGGAAACAACCGAGCTGGAATATGTCTCCCAGGCGGTGCCCTAGTCGGTGAGGCCTTAGGCATGGGGGCATCTGTTTGCAATTTAGCGATGCTCTGGGGAGAGTCCCGGGCCTGTGAGTGAAGTTCCGAGTCTGCACGCGCTCTCGGCTGAATTGGGAACGGGTTGCAAGTAGTAACTAAGGAGGCGCTGCGGAAGAGGGAGGAGAGGGTGGTTAAAGATCCGGTTGCTGGCTGAAGATTTATTTGAGTGTATCCCATCCTTAGACTCCTGCATGAAGGGAATTTTTCCGTCACAGCCACAAAACGGTCTTCGCTTTATTTCTTGGAACTGTATCTCCCTTCCGACGAGAAAACCCTCCCAACTGAGAGGAGACAGGGTAAACCCAGGTGATTTTTTGGGAAATGTGATCTTCCCCGCTCTTGAAACTGAAATTAATCACATTAACAGCAACAACAAAACACGCGCACACACACAAACTTTCCAGGACAAGATGGAGAAGGGAGACTTGACACCAAGTTCACACAGATGGTTGTGCTATAATCCGTGGACTGGTCTCCTGATCCCAGGTTTGATTTGCTTTCTTCAGAAACAAAACAATCATGTTTTAAAATAATTATGACCACATGCATCACTCCCAGAAGAACCTGGGTAGAGCTGGGTAGAGATGCTCCTTCTATTTCTCTCCGCGAAACCTGTCTTAAGTCAGGCTGCCAGGATTGTGAGTTACTGAGCTAGCAGGGGCCCCTGGATTTAGGCCATTGTCTGATGGGACTGTCACAGATGCGGTGCTAATTAATTATTGTCCTTATGACCCCCTGGACAATTTCTTGAAGGATTTTGAAGGATTCCAGACTCCCAAGAAAAGGTTAAAAAAAAGAAAAGGAGTCAACAAAATCATTTCAAATTCATGTTAGAGGTATGCCTCCCCTCAATTTTATATAAGAAATTCTATTGAAAAGTGAATATGTGGACACAAGTATTTAATTCCATTTCTCTAATATCATTAAGGAAATAAAGATTGGCTACTACACCAAAGGTCTCAAAGTAATAAAATCACACCAAATGAGTCATCAATTTAAATATCTTATCAAAAGGGAAAATATCTCTGATAAATCATTAATGGCACTCAAAAGAAGTTACAAAACAATATGGTGGCTTAGTCGTGCTTATATTAATAACAAAAGGGAACTGGAAAATACTATTATATGAAATATTTGAAAATACTATTATAAGAAATATTTAATATCTCAATGAAAGAGTAATTCTGGGACATAGATAAGTTGACAGAAAAAAACAACTAAAATATTTTTAGGAGCCGCTTGGAAAACCTATGTACTATTCACATCAGCTAAAGCAGTGATTCTCAACTGGGAGTTTCTGCTGTCCTCCTCCTCTGGACATTTGGCAATGTTTGAAAACATTTTTTGTTGTCACAACTTTGTGGGGATTGCTACTGGTATCTACTGGGTAGAGGCTAAGATTAGCGCTAAGCATCCTACAAGGCACAGGATACCCACAACAACAGAGGAATATCTTGCCCAAAAAGGGACCAGTGCTGCTATTCAGAAATTTTAAGCTAAAGCCATTATTTAAGCTTTTTATATGCTTCCCAAGTGAAAGTTAACCTTTGTATCTTGTGTCACTACTTACTTTCCCTGTTTATGTTTATGCTTTGACATGTCTACTGTTTTTCCATCTTTATTCCTTGGTACTTAAAATGAACCTCTGTAATACTTTATTATCCCCCTTGAGCTACATGACAATTTTACTTCATTTACCTTGAAAATATACTTTTTGAATGAGTAATATATTCATAAGTTTCAAAATCAAAACGTGAAATTTTTAGGTTAAAATATGAAAATTTATAGGTTGAGTTATCTTGCTTCCACACTTACATAGTTAATAATTTGAACAGTGTTTTGTGTATCCTTTCAGTGTTTATATATGCAAATCAAGCAAATACAATTATATACCCTTGCATTTCTCTCCTTACAAAAAAATAGTATACTAAAAATGCAGTTCTGCACCTTGCATTTTATTTATTTAACGATATATCCTGAATATCTGTCCACATGAATTCACAGATATATTTCACATTCTCTTCTACGGCTGCACAGTACTATATTGTATGGATATATCATTGCAAAAATTTTCCCAGCTTGGTTAGTTGAAAGGATTTAGCAAATTCTATAGAGTATCCATAACCTTTTCTTTAAAGAAAAAGGATATATGGTGCAGCAAGAGAAAGAAAACAGGCAAGTATTGGAGGGCAGAAAGACATCCTATGTGCAAGCTCACCAAGGGCCCTTATTTACATAATTGGACCATGTTGTATCATCAGCTCAATCAGCAAGGCCTGTGAGAGGAATCATGTTTGGAGGAAGCTCATAGGAGAAACTCTTCCAGAGGCTATCTAAATAATCAAGCCAGGTTTGTCGAAACCATAAATCCAGTGGCAATTATCAGTAAAGAAACTAACCCTCAGGGGACTTCAGGGAGAATTTCAAACCTTAATTAGCACATCATTAATTGATTAAGTGTCAGAAAACAGATATCCAGGCCTGGCTGGATGGCTCGTTTGGTTGGAATGTCATCCCATACACCAAAAGCTGGTAGGTTCAATTCCCAGTCAGGGACACGTACCTGGGATGCAGTTTGATCCCTGATCAGGACACATGCAGGAAGAACCAATTGATGTTTCTCACTCACATCTCAATCTTTCTCTCTTTTTCTCTCTCTCCCTTCCTCTCTCTCTAAAATCATTAAATGTATCCTTGGTTAAGTTTACGATTAAAAAATTAAAAAATGATACCCAGAAGATAAGGGAGAGTAAAGACCACTGAAAAGCCCTTCCTCCATAAAAGCAATGTGAACACTGGAAAAATTGTCACAATTAACTATAGCAGAACTCTGGAAAGTGACCAAGAGTTTACAGCAATCCGAGGAGTGTTTGTTTAAGAGTAACAGCCAAATCTCAGTAAAACAAACAAATAAAACCACACGGAGCTTTATGGCATTTAAAAAAAAAATCCTCACTGAGGATATTTTTAAATTGATTTTAGAGAGAGAAGGGGAGAAAGAAGGAGAGGGGGACAGAGAGAGAGAGAGAGAGAGAGAGAGAGAGAGAGATCAGTTTGTTGCATCATTTGCCTCCAATATGCACCCTGATGGGATCCCTGACGGGGAATGAAACCCACAGCCTTATAGTATACAGGACAATGCTCCAACCAACTGAGCCACCCAGCCAGTGCTGAGCTTTATGGCATTTTAAGGTGCTTTATTCTCATTATTCTCTTTTTAGCTCTGTGATGGCCTTAAAAATCAAGAGCTTGCTAGCATGGTGAAAACCAGCAACATGGCAGCCACTGGAAAGAGCATAAAAGTGTTAAAGTCCCTTTAAAACCTCATTCTCAGATTATTGTCATATTTTGAACCATTTGGTGATTCCCAAGAACTCTACTCTCAAAGCTCTCTTTATTTGACCTGATTGAATTCACCAAATGTGAACAGCTTTTCTCCAGGAGCATAGGTTGAAAACAAACATAGGTAATTGTTTAATATTGCAACTGCCTAAGGTAAACAATTGAGGCAATTTCTAAGCTCATCATAAAGCTTAACATGAAAAACTTGGGAATTAGATGTCTATAGCAGGCTTTGAAGAGCCCCAACATATTCCTGAAAATCTAGAAGAACACATACATGCATAGGGCAATGCACATAACTAAGGCTATACACATCCCAGAAAGGACCTGAGAAGGCCCTAAACTCTCACATCTAGTATTGCTCAAATCAAAAGATCGTGACAGGGGAATTTAACTGGAGAGTTAAAGATTTTACTCTCCAGCTTCATCCATGCTGTCATGAAAGGTAGGAGTTCTTTCTTTTGCTGCATATTATTCCATTGTGTAAATGTACCACAGTTTTTTGATTTACTCATTTATTGATGGGCACTTAAGCTGTTTCTAGCACTTGGTTATTGTAAATAATGCTGCTGAACATTGAGGCACATAGGTTCCTTTGAATTGGTGTTTCAGGATTCTTAGGGTATAATCCCAGCAGTAGAATCACTGAATCAAAAGGCAATTCCATTTTTAGTTTTTTGAGGAAATTCCATACTGCTTTTCATGGTGGTGCACCAGTCTGCATTCCTACCAACAGTGTGCTCTGGTTCCCTTTTCTCCACATCCTCACCAGCACTTGTTTCTTGATTTGTTAAGATGGCCATTCTGATTGGCATGAAGTGGTATATCATTGTGGTTTTAATTTACATGTCTCTGATGACTAGTAATGTTGAGCATCCTGTCAAATGCCTATGGGCCCTCTGTACATCCTCTATGGAGAAGTGTCTGTTCCCATTTTTTAACTGGGTTGTTTGTCTTCCTGGAGTGGAGTCGTATGAGTTCTTTACATATTTTGGAGATCAAACCTTTGTCCGAGGTATCATTGGCAAACATGTTTTCCCATATGGTTATTTCCCTTTTCATTTTGCTGATGTTTTCTTTAGCTGTGAAGAAGCTTTTTAATTTGATGTAGTCCCATTTGTTTATTCTTTCCTTTATTTCCCTTGCCCTAGAGGACCACCTATCAGTGAAAATATTGCTGTGTAGGATATCTGAAATTTTCCTGCCTATGTTTTCCTGTTGGACTTTTGTGGTGCCATGGCTTATGTTTAAGTCTTTTATCCATTTTGAGTTTATCTGGTGTATGGTATAAGTTGGTGGTCTAGTTTAATTTTTTTTTGCATATAACATTCCAGTTCTCCAAACACCATTTGTTGAAGAGGTTATTTTTACTCCATTTTATGCTCCTGCCCTTTGTCAAATATTAATTGGCCATAGAGACATGGGTTTATTCCTGGGCTCTCTATTCTGTTCCATTGATCTATTTGTCTGTGTTTATGCCAGTACCAGACTGTTTTAATTACGGTGGCCTTATAATGTAGTGTGATACCAGGTATTGTGATCCCTCCTACTTTGTTCTTCTCAAGATTGTTGAGACTATTTGGGGTCTTTTTGGTTCTGTATAATTTGTTGAAATATTTGTTCTAAATCTGTGAAATATGTCATTGGTATTTTAATAGGGATTGCATTGAATCTGTAGATTGCTTTGGGTAGTATGGACATTTGGATGATGTTAATTCTTCTGACCTATGAACACGGTATATGCTTCCATTTATTTGTATCTTCCTTAATTTCTTTCTTCAGTGTTCTGTACTTTCTGAGTACCAGTCTTTTACTTCCTTGGTTAAGTTTATTCCTAGGTACTTCATTTGTCATGTTGCTATAGTAAATGGGATATTTTTCTAGTCACTGTTTCCGATATTTCATTGTTGGTGTACAAAAATGCCTTTGATTTCTGAAATAAGCCAGGCACAAAAGACAAATACCATATGATCTCACCTATAAGAGGAACCTAATGAAAAAAAAGAAACAACAAATGAGCAAAATAGAACCAGAGGCATGGAAACGAAGAACAGACTAGCAACCAGAGGGGAGTGGGGAGGGGGATAAAGGGGGAAAGAAGGGGAAAGGTATGGTCAAGGAACAGATATAAATGACCCATGGACATGGACAACAGGGTGAGGACAACTGTGGGAGCAGGGGGTGGGGTGGGCGAACAAGGCAGGGGGGAGCAATAGAGGGAAAATTGGGACAATTGTCATAGAACAGCCATAAAAAAAACTGTAAAAAGAGTTAAAAGATTTTTGCTTCAGGTATAGATGACAGGCTTAAGTGATTAAACTATGTGGAAAGCTGTTATTCTAGGAACAGGAATGCATGACCTTACAGTGAGTCCAAGTCAACAAGCAATTCAACCTTTGTGCCCCGAGGGTCTGAAAGCAATTGAGATTGTACGTGAGCCATTGTGTTCTATTGTGATGAAAATAAAGAATTCTTGATCAGCAGATAAAGAAATACTAGGAAAATCACTGCTGGACTGCAATTCTTATCTAATTAACCTTTTTTTTCAAACCCCTTACACTTTTCTCCCTATAAAACAGTCTGCTTGAGTTGAAACATTAAGATAGTGTTGGTGGGTACATAATCTGCTGTCTTCTCGGGTTGCTGGCAGCTGAATAAAGCGCCCATAGAGATTCAATCCTTGTCTCTCCTCATTGGTTCAGGTAGAGACAGGCAGGATGAATGCAGACTTTTCTGGTTTTAATCTTAAACCAATAACCTAACTTTACACCTTAAGAATTAGAAAAACAAAAGCAAACTAAACTCAAAGGTAGGGCATGATGAAGATTAAATAGAGACATGCAAAATAGAGAATAGAAAAACAATAGGGAAAATCAATGAAACCAAAAGTTGGTTCTTGAAAAAGAACAACAAAATTGACAATCCTTTAGGTAGATTGACAAAGAAAAAAGACAGAAATAACTAAAATCAGAAATGAAAGTGAGGCCCTTTTGTCTCTCCGAGCAGCATCATGGCAGTGAGCAAAAACAAGTGCCTTACAACAGGTGGCAAAAAGGGAGCAAAGAAAGTTGTTGATCCATTTTCTAAGAAACATTGGCATGATGTGAAAGCCCCAGCTATGTTTAATATAAGAAATATTGGAAAAACCCTAGTCATGAGAACTCAAGGAACCAAAATCGCTTTGGATTGTCTGAAGGGTCATGTATTTAAAGTGAGCCTAGCTGAACTGCAGAATGATGAACTTGCATGTAGAAAATGCAAGATAATTACTGAAGAGACAAAAACTGCCTAACTAGCTTCCATGGTGTGGATCTTACCCATGACGAAATGTGCTCCATGGTCAAAAAATGGCAGGCCATGATTGAAGCTCATGTTGATGTCAAGATTACTAATGGGTATTCGCTTCATCTATTCTGTGCTGATTTTAGTAAAAAATGCAACAATCAGATTCAGAAGACCTCTTGTGCTCAGTATCAAAAGGTCCACCAAATCCGGAAGAAGATGATGGAAATCATGATCCAAGAGGTGCAGACAAATGACTTGAAAGAAGTGGTCAATAATTGATTACAGATAGCATTGGAAAAGACATAGAAAAGGCTTGCCAATCTATTTATCTGCTTCATGATGCCTTTGTTAGAAAAGTCAAAATGTTAAAGCCCAAGTTTGAATTGGGAAAACTCACAGAGTTTCATGGTGAAGGTAGCACTTCTGGAAAAGCTACTGGGGATGAGACAGGTGCTGAAGTTGAATGAGCTGATGGATATGAGCCCCCAGTCCAAGATTCTGTTTAAAATTCAGACATTTAATGGTGACATATAAAAAGGCCTGTTTGTAAAAAAAAAAAAAGAAGAAGAAGAAGAAAAAGAAAGTGAGGACATTACTATCAACCTTACGAAGAGAAAAGGGTCATAAAATAATATAAACAGAAACAAATTAGTTAACCCTCCAAAATAGACAAATTGTCTGAAACATGCAAATTAAACTAATCCAAGAAGAAATAGAGAATTCCAACAGACCTATAATAAATAAAAAGATTGATTTAGTAACAAAAAACCTCCCCCAAAACAAAAGTCTTAGACCAGATCGCTGATTCGCTCGATCAGCGAATTATATTAAACATTTAAAGAAAAATTAAAACAAATCCTTCTTAATGCTTCCAAAAAAATTAGAGACCACATCAAGAGACATCATAAGTAAAATGGCAAAGGTTAAAGACAGAAAATCTTAAAAGTGGCAAGAGAAAGACAGTTGAGCTTCCATAAGACTACCAGCAGATTGCTCAACAGAAACATTTCAGGCCAGAAGGGATAAGCATGAAATATTGAAAGTGATGAAAAGCAAAGACCTACAACAAAGACTCTTTTAAGGCAATCATTTAAAATTGGAGGAGAGGTAAGAAAAAGTTGAGGAAGTTTGTTACCACCAAATCAGTATTACAAGAAATGTTAAAGGGCCTGCTTTAAGAAGGAGGAGGGGGAGGAGAGAGGAGAAGAGACAGGAAAGAAGTGGATACATTCCTAGAAACTTACAATCTTTCAAAACTGAATCAGGAAGAATCTGAATAGAATGATTACCACTAATGAAACTGAGCAGTAATCAATAAACTCTCAACAAAAATAAAGTCCTGGATCAGACTGCTTCACAGGTGAATTTTACCAAACAATCAAAGAGGAACTAACACCTGTCCTTCTCAAACAATTCCAAAAAAATTCAAGAGGAGGGAAGATTCCCAAGCTCATTTTATGAGGCCAGCATTATCCAAATTCCTAACCCAGATAAAGACACTACAAAGAAAGAAAAATATAGGCCAACATCTCTGGTGAACACAGATGCTAAAATCCTCAACAACATATTAGCAAGCCAAACTAGCAATACATTAAAAGATCATACATCATGATCAAGTGGATTCATTTGTGGATGCAAGTTTGGTACAATATGCACTAATCAATAAATGTAATACACCACATAAACAAAATGAAGGTTAAAAACCACATGATCATATCAATAGATGCAGTAAAAGCATTTGTTAAAATCCAGCACCCACTTATGATAAAAACTCTCAGCATGATGGGAATAAAGGGGACATACTTCAACATAATAAAGGCCACATATGACAAACTCACAGCTAATATCACATTCAATGGGCAAAAACTAAAAGCATTTTCCTTAAGAATGGGAACATGATAGGAATATCTACTTTCACCACTCTTGTTAAACAGTACTGAAAGTCCTAGCCACAGCAATCAATAAGAACAAGAAATAAAAGTCATCCAAATTGAAAAGAAAGAAGTAAAACTCTCAGTATTTGCAGATGACATGATACTGTATCCAGAGAACGCTAAAGATTCCACCAAAAAAAAAAAAAAATACAAGAACTGATGAACAAATTCAGTAAAGTAACAGGATACAAAATACATATCCAGAAATCAGTTGTATTTTTACATGTCAATAATGACCCATCAGTAAGGGAAACTAAGAAAATAATCACATTTACCATTAATAAAAAATACTTTGGAATAAATTTAACCAAGGATGTAAAAGTTTGCACTTGGAAAATTATGAGATACTAAAGAAAGGGATTGAGGGGGATACAAATAAGTGGAAGCCTATATCATGTTCATGAATAGGAAGAATTAATGTCATTAAAATGTCCATTATACCCAAAGAAATCTATAGATTCAATGCAATTCCTATCAAAATACCAATGGTATATTTCACAAAATTAAAAAAATTTCCAAAACTTTGTATGAATACACAAGAGACCCAGAATTGCCCCAGTGATCTTGAGAACAAAGTTGGAAAGAAATCGTGCTACTTGACATCAAAGTACACCACAAGACCATAGTAATCATGCAGCATGGTACTGGCTGAAAAACAGACATAGAGATCAATGGAACAGAATAGAGCCAAGAAATAAATACATTTATGATCAAGTAATATTTGACAAGGGAGACAAGAACATAAAATGGGGTAAAGAGAGTCTATTCAATAAATGTTGATGGGAAAATTGGACAGATACATACAGAAAAATGAAACTAGACCCCCTTTTTACACCACATACAAGAATAAATTCAAAATGCATTAAAGACTTAAATGTAAGATTTGAACCCATAAAAGTCCTAGAAGAAAACATAGACAATAAAATTTCAGACATTTATCATAGCAATATTTTTTTCTGATATATTTCCTTGGGCAAGGGAAACTAAAGAAAAAACAAAGAAGTGAACTACATCAAACTGAAATTTCTGTACAGCAAAGGAAGTCATCAACAAAATGAAGACAGCTCACTGAATGGGAGAACATATTCACTAATGATACATCTGGTAAGGAGATAGTATCCAAAATTTATTCATCAGTTATACAATGTGCTCTAGCTGATGTGGCTCAGTGGATTGAGCACTAAACTGCAAAAGCAGAGGTGGCTTGTTTGATTCCCAGTCGAGGCACATGCCTGAGTTGCAGGCCAGGTCTCAGAGCGGGCATGTGAGAGACAACCAGTCAATGTGTCTCTAATACATCGATGTTTCTCTCCCTCCATTTCTCCTTGTCCCCTCTCTCTAAAAATAAATAAATAAAATCTTTTAAAAAACACTTATAAAACTCAACACCAAAAAGACCAAACAATCCAATTAAAAAATGGGCAAAGAACTTGAATAGAGAGTTCTCCAAAGAGGACATACAGCTGGCCAATAGACATACGAAAAGATGTTCAATGTCAGTAATCATCAGAGAAATGCAAGTTAAAACCACAATGAGATACCACCTCATGCCTGTCAGAATAGCTATCATTAATTAGTCAATAAACAACAAGTGGTGGTGAGGATGTGGAATTTCCTTTTGCACTGCTCGTGGGAGTGCAAATTAGTGCAGCCATGTGTAAAGCACTGTAGATTTACCTCAAAATATTAAAAATGGACTTGCCTTTTGATCCAGTGATTCCAATTCTGGGAATATATCCAAAGAACTTGAAACATTAATTTGAAAGAACATATGCACACCTATGTTTATTGCAACATTATTTACGATAGCTAAGAAATGAGTGGATAAAAAAGCTGTGGTACATTTACACAATAAAATACTACTCAGCCATAAAAAAGAAGTAAATGTCATCTTTTGTGACATCATGGATGGACCTGAAGAGTATTATGCTAAGTGAAATAAGCCAGTCACAGAAAGACAAGTACCACATAATTTTACTTATATGTGCAATCTAATAAACAAAATAAACTAACAAACAAAATAGGAACCAACTCATGATACAGAGAACAGAACTAACAGCTGTCGGTGGAAAGCGGGTTGGAGCCTAGGTGAAAAAAGTGAGGGGACAAAAAAATCTCACAGACACAGACAACAGTTTGGTGATTACCAAATGAAAAGGGGAATGGGGAAGGTAGAAATTGGTAAAGGGGGGATAAATGGTGACTGGAGGATACTATACTTTCGGTGTAGTGAACACACAATACAATATACAGATGAGGTACAGGGTCTGTCCAGAAAGTATCCAGCCATGAGCTGTAAAAAATAGACATTTATCAAGAAGATACAAGATACAAGAAACATTGTACACAGGACAATGATGCCTCAGTCCCCTTCAAAGTAGGCACCTTGGGACCTCACACAGTTCTCTCAATGGCCATCAGCTGCCCTGTCATATTTGCCTGAATCTTATCAATGGTCTGAAATCTCTTCCCTTTCAAAGGTGATTTCAGTTTTGGGAAAAGCCAGACATCGCAGGACACCAAATCTGGGTTCTTGGGGGGGCTGAATCACATAGGTGATTTAATGTCTCACAAAAAAACTCTGCATGAGACATAATGCATGAGTAGGCATGTTGTCGTGATGAAGTGGCCAATCACCAGTTGCCCACAGCTGCAGCCTTTTGAATCATCCCAATAGTTTCCACAGAGGAATGTTTAAGCTTGTCTTGCAGCCTGTCAAGGCTGGGCAGGTTCACTCTGGAATTAGGCCTAAGGAAGAAAAGTTGCAGAGCTGTGGACATGCTCGACATGCCTTTGTTCAAGGGTGGGGCAATCCACGCCTGCTGCAAGCTGCTTGTCCCACTGCAGGAAGCCCCCACTTCCTTTATATACTAAGTACACACAAAGCCGGCAAAGTGCCAAAATATTGTATAAGACAGCAAGATTCTGCCATGCGAGCCTACTCAAGGCCATGGGAACAGTTTATTGGACTCAGTCTCAAGGCTATGTGAACACTGTTTATCTTCGTTGCCCAGACATCTGGGTGAGAGAGCCTGACTGCCTTCATTTACCCTATAAATCTCAACATAAAATTTGATGCAGATTTGTTGCTCTACTCACTCAGTCATTTTGAATGTGACAGCCACACAGTACACATGCTCACTTGTTGGCATCTACCACCCCTACTGATCAGTACAGTGAAGTCATCATTGTTCATACATGTGCATTCCAGTGCACTCTCTTTGGCTGGCAGGTTACACTGATGTCATGCAAACCACTCTCTTCATGGCTGGACTTCTCCCAGACAGACCTTGTATTATAGAATTGTACATCTGAAAGCTATATAATTTTATTAACCATTGTCACTCCCATAAATTCAGTAAAAATGGAAAAATAAAAAAGTTTTTAAAAGATTTAACTGATTCAGATACAAAAAAGTATGCTATAAATACTCTTGTGTATGTGTCTTCTGGTATATATTTTTGTTGAATAATCTAGGAATTTTGTTAATAATCTAGGAATTAAACTATTAAGGCATAGGATATTTGTGTTCCTTTTAATTAAGTAGATGATGCAAAGCTGTTGGCAGTACCAATTTGCACTCCTACGAGCTGTGTATGAGTTCCCACTGCTCCGTAACTCTGCCAATACTCGATATTAGCAATCTGTTAAAATTTAGCCATTTTGGTATGTTCATGGTTTTAATTTTCACTTCCTTGATTTATAATGAGGCTAAGGGCTTTTCCACATAATCACTAGATCTTTGGATTTCCTCATTTGTGAAGTGTTTATTCCAGGGTTTTGTACATTTTTCTACTGGTTGTCTGTCTTTTTATTTTTATTTTTTGTCTTGTATATTTTCTAGATATGAGCCCTTTGTAGGTTGCAAATACCATTATTTTGCTGTGTATCAATGTGTACTTTTTTGCCCACATTTTTAAGGGAAAAATGAGGATGCCCATTATACATGGGTACAATGATTCCATGCCATGGTTATGATAATGGGGCATAATAATCCCATATATAATGCACACAAAAACTTGGTGCACATTATACATGGCAAAATACGATCAATACCTTTTCTGATATTAAAGCAGGATAGAGACAGCTTAAGAGGGAGTAGTAGTAGCCTTCCCGGAAGAGAAAATTTTCCTTCAACTATTTTATCTTGAAATTCCAAAATGGAGCCTTTCCTTCCAGACCTTGGTTAGGAAAGCAGTCTCCGGACAACTTTTTTTTTTTTTGTTTTGCTTTTTGCTGTCCTCCACTAATCATTTATCAGAGTTAATACTTATCATTTATGGAGCTCCAGTGTACGGGTTTGGGTGATTGCATGTGGTGACCATGAAAATGTATTCTTCAGATCTCCTGCTGGAGTGAATACCATTGAGAGCCTCTCTGAATTCTGCTCTGAGTGCATCACCCTGTTCACACTGAGGCCCTACATCCCGTGGGCTGCTCCCAGCCAGTGAATGACTGAGTGTGGCAGAAATCTTAACCCAGGCCCCGGGAAAGGAATCTGCCGATAGACAACTTTGGCTGGAAGACTTCGCACTGGTCTGCCAGAAACTTTGTTAATACTGCCCTGCAGGTGGACTCTTCTTATTCAGCTCCCCTCTCTACCCTCCCGCCTATGTAGGGGCCAGCCCAGCATCACAGTGTGATGGCGCTCCCCATCTCCCCCGGGTCCCTGCCCTTTTCCTCCCAGTCATTTCCCCCCAGTACATCCTTTCCATACCTAATGCCATCTTGGAGTTGCTTCCTGGAAGACCCAAACTAACATACTACAGAAAAAGTACTGTTTAAAGTTACACTTCATTCAGGATACATGAATAATTTTTTCTTTATCCTCATAATTCAAAAATTATTGCTAGGACATATTTATAAGAAAGCCTTATTCATTGATTTTTTAAAATTAGAACATATGTTCTTTTGAGATTTGTAATCAGTTTTTTTCCACTTTAAGAAAGTTTTTTAGACTTATTTTTTAAATTATTCCTTCTTCTGTTTCAATTGTTCTTGTTCCTTCATTAGATATAGCCATAATTCTTAGACTGAATCTCTGTCATTTGTCTTCATTATCATGCTCATTCTCTTTATTTTTTAATTGAATTTATTGGGGTGACATCAGTTAATAAAATTATATAGGTTTCAGGGGTACAATTCTGTAACACATCATCTGTATATTGCATTGTGCGTTCACCACCCCAAGTCAAATCTTCTTCCATCACCATTTATCTCTCCTTTGCCCTCTTTTACCTCCCCCAACCCCTTTCCCTCTAGTAATCTGTGTCTATGAGTTCTTTTCTTTGCTTAATCCATTCACCTTTTCACCCAGCTCCCAACCCCCTTCCCCTCAACAGCTGTCAGTCTGTTCTCTGTATCTACAAATTTTATTTTTTAATTGGATTCTTAATTGATTTTATTTTTTTTACTTTTTATTTATTAATGAGAGAGAGAGAGAGAGAGAGAACTCAGTTTGTTTCCCCACTTATTTATGCATTCCGTGTTTGCTTCCTTGTATGAACCCTGACCAAGGATCAAACCCGCAACCTTGGCACATACGGGATAATGATCTAACCAACTGAGTTATTCAGCCAGGGCTTTTCATTTTTATCTTAAGTCTTTTCTCTGTAGTTCTTGAAGAATTTATCAAGTGTTTCCTCCCCACAATATAGCTGCGCAAAAGGAAAAATCTATTCAGTATTGTGACTCGGGCAAGGACAGTAACCAGGCTGAGTACTGACAAAAATATTTGACCAAGTAGGTAGAGAATTAAATCAAGAGTCCTGCACACCTGTGGATGGTGAGAGTGGGTCTAATATAAAGCTGTATTGCATGAATCCAAAATGATGTCTCTACCCCTTGTGCCCACTACCACCAGCATCTGACACCGAGTAGACGGAATATAAGGAAACTTTAATTCGCAAAGGCTCTGCTGCCTTTTATTTCCATCCTCACTTAAAATAATTTATTTGGGGGAAATAATGCAACCTTGGATGTAATATGTCTCTCCCTGACACTCTCAGAGTTATAATTATTTATTGGGTGTAATGAAAGAGGGGAAGGAACAAAGTGAGGTGCAAAGCAATAGCAGTGTGGCTGCACCCAAAAGCCATACTTGTAAAGCAGGTGACACTAGTCATCTCTAGTCAGAACAATGCTCCTATTTCTGATCTAGGGAGTAGACAGTTGGAGTTCTAAACTGAGGAGGATCTCCTATGAGATGCTGTTTTATAGAAACCTCTACCCCATCATTTGTAGCCTTATGTAAGATATATGCAAATTGCTCTCTTCCCTTCTGTATATTAAAGGTATTTGTCACAGAAATCATGGCTTCAGTGTTAAGGAAGCACTGAGCACAGCACACTCACAGCATATTATATTCAATAAATGTTTGCGGAATGAATAATGGGATTCAAATGATTAGTTCCCAAAGATTTTATTTCTTCTACTTTGTCATATTACACATAATATTTTGGTCACTTTCACTTAAGTGAATGTGTTTAAAATGAAGATCGACTGTGTATAAATCAGCCCTCTTTCCTAAATTAGAAAGCACCCTGACTAACTTTGGTAGTTCACATTTAACCATTGAAAGCAAATCTTAGAGAAGAGGAAGATAGTCTTGATTTCTTCTCCATAGTATCTTGCAACAATCTGATGTGGTAACCATAAGTATGGAAAACAGTATTGAAAAAGGAGAGGAAGAAAAACTTAGAGGAGAAAACCATCCTTAGATATAATGCTAAAAAATGTAGTAAAATATGTCCTTATTTCTTTTTTCAGCTCTTCATTTAATTACATAAAGTCAAATCAAAAACCTGATTTTCAACAAAATAGGTTGTTTGGTCAGTTGTTTGGTGGGAAGTTGGGAATTATAGGAGAATCTCAGAAAAATTTGCACAGAATTGTCAGTTGGCATGTTACTTCCAAATAAGCCTTGATGTAGTAGTTATGGTTTAGGCTTAACTGTTGTAACAGAGGGATCTAAAAAAAGCAGTGGCTCCAGCAAGATGGAAGTTCATTTTTTCACATGATCATCCAGAGGTGAATGGAGGATCCAAGATGTACAGGTGACTCTTCAGTGATGTCATCCATACCCCAAGGTGGGTGTTCTTGTCCATATGCTCAACACTCACTCCCACCACATCCACATCCTGGCCCATGTGAAAAAGTGAAACTGGAAGGCAACAACCAGAGGGGAGGGGCATAAGAGACAAGGCGGGAAAGAAAGGGAAGGGTCTAGTCAAGAAACAGGTATAAATAACCCATGGACATGGACAACAGGGTAGGGATTGACTGGGAGCTGCGGGTAGAAGGGGTGGGAGAGAGCAATGGGGGAAAATTGGGACAACTGTGGTAGAACAACAATTTTTAAAAAGTGATGCATATGTGTTGCACATGTCTTTTTTTGTCTGTACTCCAATGGTAAGGAAATCATATAGCCATATCTAGATCTAAGGAAAACATGATTTGTCTCTAAATTTCTTTTCTTTATTTTTTGTGTTTTTAAATATTTCATTGTTGTTCAAGTACAGTTGTCTGCCTTTTCCCCCCACCAGTCCCCCCACCCCAGCCATCCCCACCTCCCTCTCCTGATCCCACCCCGCCTTGATTTTGCCCATGTGCCCTTTATAGTTGTTCCTGAAAACCCTTCCTCCCTTCCTACACCCTGCCCCCACCCCCCCACCCCGTTATCCCCTCCCACCTCCCCTCTGGTTACTGTTGGTTTGTTCTTAATTTCAATGTCTCTGGTTGTATTTTGCTTGCTTGTTTGTTTTGTTGATTAGGTTCCACTTAAAGGTGAGATCATATGGTATTTGTCTTCTACCAACTGGCATATTTCACTTAGCATAATGCTCTCCAGTTCCATCCATGCTATTGCAAATATATGGGGGTTTCTAGTACTGAAGGTAGGAAAGAACGAAAAGACCTTAGAAGACAATTAGCAGTCAGTCTTTGCTACCCTTGGGGGAAAACAGTCATTCTTGCCTCAGGATGTAAATAAAACACATACAAAGAGGAAGCTCAAAGCTAAACCTCGGGGAAAATGTGTAGTGCCAAACATTATTTTAATCTAAGAATGTAGAGAAAGCATTCTCAGTGTGGTATCATTTGTCACACAGTTTATGAGCCACAGAAAAGCAATGAAGTTTACCCCAAAATGGAGCTCAGACGTGCTGACAGCACCTTCACTTCTCTAGTGTCTTTTCTAAAATTACCACTCTACCCCGTTTCCTATACCTTCAGGAGGTGGGAGTTTCACTGAGCACTTCCCTATAATTAGCATCTCATTCAGCCTGTTCAGAGGCCAAAAGACCTTCAGTGGGGATCAAGTGAGGCATCAGCATTTGTGTAAATCAGAATCACCATACAAAGGCAAAACAGAAACTTCTGGAATTCAGGCAGAGAACTGAACAGCAAACTAAGAGTTGAATAATTTCACTTCCCTTCGGGGTTCTCATACCACCTCACTAAAAAGCTTTTCCCATGGGCTGACCGTATCAAAATGTGGTCAAGAATAACACATTTAAAAAAAATTCCCATTTCCAGGGAGCATCCATCAGTGGCCAAAGGTAACTTCATAGGTAGCAAATGCCAAGATCAACAGAGATTTCATAAAGATCTGTGCTGCTCCTGTAGCAGCTTTTGAGGAGATTGATATCTTGGGCTAATTATTCTCAGTTCCCCAACCCCTAATTCAATCTTTGCCCTTTTCGATGGTCGGAGAAGCTGATCCCCATTAACTTCATCAACCAGCCTCTCTTGACCTCTAAGTCCAGTTGGGTTTGATCAATGGGTTTCATTTTTCTGCATATGTCTGTCCAATTTTCCCACCAACATTTATTGAAGAGACTCTCTTTAACCCATTGTGTGTTCTTGCCTCCTTTGTCAAATATTGAGTACAGAGGTGTGGTTTTATTTGGGGGCTCTCTTTTTTGTTCCATTGATCTGTGTGTGTTTTTAAGCCAGTACCATGCTATTTTGATTACTATGGCCTTGTAGTGTAGTGTAGTTTGATATCAGGTAGCATGATTCGTTCAACTTTGTTCTTCTTTCTCTAGATTGCTGTGGCAACTCTGAGTCTTTAGAGGTTCCCTATAAATTTTTGTATTATTTGTTCTAGTTCTGCGAAATACATTATTGGTACTTTGATAAGAATCGCATTGAATATATAGATTGCTTTGGGTGCTATGGACATTTTAACAATGTTAATTCTTCCTGTCCATGAGCATGGTGTGTACTTCCATTTATTTGTACTTTCTTCAATTCCCTGCTTCAGCGTCTTGTAATTTTCCAAGTAGGGATGGAGATTTTGGACAGAAATAAACAAAGCTAAGAATTTCACACTATCAGCTCCCTCTGACTTTTTTTTTTTTTTTTTACCTTTGGAAGGAGCTTGCTATTCTGTTTGAGGAACACCTCTCCTTACAGAAAAAAACCTTTCTACCTCTTCTGGAGAAGTTGCCTTGAAAAAGGGATACTTATTCTCAGGTCTCACCCACCCACTACTCATTGCCTCCAGGCTCCAAATGAGATCCCCAAATAGATCTTCTCCAGGAAGAGAGCCAACACACCTACGCTCTTTCAATGTTGTATCAGCAGAAGTCTGGAAAGGACAGAGGAACAGATTCAAGAGTGTTAGACCACATATAAGATCAAATCATGCCAAATTTCTTTATTTTGTTGCTCTAATTTAAGACTCCATATTTAATATGTTGGCTTGAAGACCTGGATTGAAATTCATCAGAACCTAGACTCAGCAGTATCCTAGTCAATAAGCCTGATATACCAGAATCAACACGGGCTGCACATTAGAGTCACCTCTGTTTTCAACATGATGATGCAGCTTTCTCTCTCTGCCGCATGCATCACAGTTGACTCCCCTGGGACCCACCTCTTCTTGGTTTGTTCCTCTCTGGCTCATCTATTCAGACACCTTTGCTCAATGTTCTCTGCTACCTGAATACTAAGTATAGGTATCCCTCAAGCAGGGTTTTGAGCAGCCCTGTTCTATTCTGATTCTGTGCCCCCTCCTCTCCTCTGTGATGTCACCCTGTCCCATAGGTTCAAATATCACACATATGCTGACGAATCCTACATTCGTGTTCCCAGTCTCAACCCAGGTGCTCACCTGCTCCTTGATATGCTCGTCGACTGTCTCACAGGTTCCTGGGCATGAACTGGACTCACTCTTTGTCCTGACACCACATCTGCTCCTCTTCCAGTGTCTTCTGTCTTGAGAAATGGCATCACTACCCCCACCCCCAGCTGCTCAAACCTGAAAGTTGGGAATTAGCCATGCTTCCTCCCTCTTCCTCATTCCTCTCATCCAATCAATCACTAAATTCGGGGAGTTACCCAGGCTTCCTCTTCCCTGCATTCCTCACATCCAATCAATTGCCAAGTTTTATCAGTTTTGCCTCCAAAATATCTCTCTGGTTGTCTCTCTCCTCAGTGCCTGTCTATGCCCCCAGGCCAAACTGATGTCATCCCCGACCTGCAGCATTGCAAAAGCCTCTTAACTGGCCTCCTGGCCTGCTATTTCTTGTGTGAAGCCTGTTTTATCACTGAACTGTTTACTCCTTGACAGCAAAGATAAGGGCTGTTTTAGTCACCACTTTTTTTTTATAGTTTCTGGTAGGCTGCTTGGCATAGCATATACCCAATAAATCTTCTATAAAATTAATGAATGTAAGATTCCTGAATTCCAATCAACTACTATATCACTTCAAGTAAACAAATCTTTCACTCATCCCAAAATCTGAAAGTAAGGGAAAAAAAACCCCCTCCCAGTGGTGATAGACATAAGTGTCATGAATGTATGTACTCTGCTCTCCATCAGCCGTGCGAGGCATCTTCAGGTCAGAGGAGAGGATGGGAAGTATTGTGACTCTCCCCCAACACACAGCTGGTTTGTTAAAAAGTAATAACCAGAAATCCAAGCTTCCGGCTCCCATTCAGGCCTCTTCTTTCCACAAACAGAACCTATTAATGCAGCATTAGACATAAAATCAAACTCATTGTTCTAACAAGTTTATTTGCCTATCCCTTGGAAACACTGGAATTTTTTGTAGATTATAACCACAGTTCATGAATAGATTGTAAAAAAGTGGGGAGTAGGAGTAGAAGCTAGCACACTGAGAAGTAAGGAGATTGTCAAACATTATGCTCACAAACATTCTGGGACAAAATAAGTTAGATGGGAACAGTCCAATACGTTCCCAATCCATTTAACAAATGTATATGGAGCTCCTGCTTAATGCCAGGCAATGTGAAGGTGCTGGAGATACAGCAGTAGACAAAATGGCCAAGTCCCTGCCCTCATGAAGATGGCACTCCAGTAAGGAGAAACAGATAGTATACCCACAAACAAGTCAATAGTACCGGGTAGAAATAAATGTTTTAAAGAAATAAAAAGTCAGTGAAGAAAGAGAATGGTGCAACTGGGCAGCTGCAATTTTAGACAGAATAGCTAAAGATCTTCCTGAAGAAGTGCCATTTAAACAAGCGAGGAAGCAAACCATGCTCCAAAGATCTAGAGAGACAGGCAGAAGGAAGAACAAGGAGTATGCTTACTGAATTAAAGAAGCGGCAAAGAAGGGAGTGTAGCTGGAGAGGAGTGAGACATGAGGGAAGGTGGAGCCGAGTGCTGAATCATTTCAGGCAAGATAAAGATTTAGGATACTCTTCTCTTTGTTGCAGGAAGTTATTGGAAGGTTGTGGGCAGGGAAAGATATAATGAGGTTTTATTTTGAAAGACTCACTCTGCTGTGGATGGAGACTAGTGAGGAGACCATCTCAAGGAAACAGATGATGATATCTTGGGCTAGCGTCATGTCACTTGAAACTGTTGAGAAGTGATTGGATTTTGGATACACAATATTTTGAAAGCGGAGTCAAGAGGATCTGCTAATGGGGGACACGTAGCATGTGAGCGAAGGAGAGGAGCCAACACTGACTCCAAATCTCTGACCTGAGAAACAGGATAAAAGAAAGCGCCATTTACTGATATCTAGATTTCCTGGTAAGAATTAGGTATGTGAAGGAAAATCCCGAGTTCTATTTAGATCATTGATTTTGATATGCCTATTACAGGTTCAGCCAAAAAAATTCCGTTTAGTTTTTTCCATAAAATAAAAGACATTTTTCATTTTCACCAATAAATTCATTGATTTGAATATTTTGAGTATGTTGGCCATCTCCCACATGGTGTAACATTGATTGTTCTCAATTAGTGTCTTGATTTGATCACTACAACTTCAACTGGTCTACTCAACTATGGAGCATCATCCAGTGAGAAATCTCCAGCATGAAACTTTGCAAACCACTTTGACACGTTTAATCAGTCAGAGCACCTTCTTCATACATTGCATAAATCTTTTGTGTTTCAGTTGTGTTTTTACCTTTCTTGAAATAATAAAGCACAATATGAGGTCTATCTGGAAAAAGTTTGACCATTGTTAACATAACAGGATTGGTTTGCGCAAAATCTATGTAACCTGGCAGCCAAGGAGAGTGCACTGGAATGCACATGTGTGAACAATGACAACATCACTGTACTAGTCAGTGAGGGCAATAGACACCCTTGAGTGAGCACGTGTACTGTGTGGCTGTCATATTCAAAATGACTGAGCAAGTAGAGCAACAAATCTGTATCAAATTTTGCATTAAGTTTAAACATTCCTCCACAGAAAGTATTCAGATGATTCAGAAGGCCACAGCTATGGGCAACTGGTGACTGGCAGCTTCATCATGACAATATGCCTGCTCATGCATCACGTCTCATGCAGAGTTTTTTGGTGAAATATCAAATCACCCAGGTGACTCAGCCCCCATACAGCCCAGGTTTGGTGCCCTGCAATTTCTGGCTTTTCTCAAAACTGAAATCACCTTTGAAAGGGAAGAGATTGCAGACTGTCGATGAGATTCAAGAAAAGATGATGGAGAAGCTGATGATGATTGGGAGAACTGTGTGAGGTCCCAAGGTGCCTCGTTTGAAGGGGACTGAGGTATCATTGTCCTGTGTACAATGTTTCTTGTATCTTGTATTTTCTTCAATAAATGTCTCCGTGTTTCATATTACATGACTGGACACTTTCTGGACAGACTTCAGTATGCCCCAAAGATGTTGTGTATTTTCTTCTATCTTCAGTATTAAAATGGCTACACAAAAATTCACCAATTTTGATAAGTTTTAAAAAATTACATGCTGATATGACACATGTAATTACATGCTGGTTGTCACAGTACAGCCTAACAAAATTGTTTCAAATGAAGTTAAAGACAAGTAAGTTCTGCCAGAGCCATCATATGGAAAAAACCAAATGAACTTTTTGGCCAACCCAATAGATACTCCAGTGGAAATGTTGAGTAGGTTGTCTGGAAAACCAGGGAGACCTCAGGACTATACAAATCAATATGGGAGTTACCAACAGTTGGGATATTTTTATGGCTTTAGCCATAGAACTGGGTGAAATAAGCTAGGAAGGCTGTGTGCACTCCAATATTTAGATTTTGGAAGAAGAGGAGGATTCAACAACAACAACAACAAAAACACAGGATAGGAGAGGCCAGCAAAGTTAAGAGGAAAACCAACGCTTATAGAGTCCTGGAACCTACATGAGGAAGTGTTTCGAGGGAGAGAGAGTGATAAATTGTTTCAAATGCTGCTGATGGGTAAATAAAATGAGGACATGGGTTTCACTACAGCATGAAACTTCAGAGCATAATCTCATAATTGATCTCAGAAGTAAAGGATCTCAGTTCTTGACAGACCTTAGAAAGCAACTCCTAATTTTAAATATGAGAAAATCAAGACCCAGATGATCGATTCGTCCAAGTTTACAGATTTAGTTATTTACAACTCTATCCCCAGATCCTGTGTTTTTTCTAATGTATCACTTCTCTACCTTCTAGATATGCAAAATGATTACTCTGAGTCATCCAGTTCAAACTCAACAAATGTAACAGATTTGCTCAATAAGTAGTTAAGTTAAAAAAAAAAACTGTTTTGATTCTTGCCTGCAAAATGTGCTTAGGTGGAGTGGTTCATTCTCTGGCAATACCTGATAAATTATACAAGGAGGGACTCCCTCAAAAAACAGAATTTATTTATAAAAGTTGTGTATTTATTCTTACATGTTTAAACTTCAGTCACCTTCAAAGTCCATTTGATATAATACACCTATCGAGATGTTTTCACTGCTCAAAATTGTTTTTGAACTTGTCAATTTTGATGCCTTTTAGTGCTTCTGCTGTTTTTTCATTTCACCTCTTCCACACTGCCAAAACGTTTCCCTTTGAGGACTGTTTTTCATCAGGGGCAGTAAAAAAGTTGGTCGGGGCAAGGTCGGGTGAATAGGGAGGGTAGGGCATAGGGTTCATGCCATTTTTGGTCAAAAACCACTGAACACTCAGCACGGTTTGGGCAGGTACACACATAAATCACCCAGTGGGCAAACACGTTGAAAACATCTTTTAAAAAAATTCAGTGAAGCCAAATGCAGCCTGTCTCCACAACGCCAGCTAGTACACTGATACAGATGGGTTCCTGGAACACTCACCTACTAGGAGAAGCCTGTACTACAAGGGGCCCACCCTCCAGAAGATTATTCTGGGTTTTTGGATCCCCCCCCCATAAATGATCATGTAAAAAAAGTTGCAAATTTGATAAACAATTTTAAAGAATACTGCTTCTTCCTCTATATTTCATTTGTGTTTCCATGGAACTCATGTTTATTAGCATAAAATCAGCTGTAAGAATGTTATTACTAAGGCCAAGAATAATTTTCAAACACTAGAGAGCTGGAGAAGATTAAATGATTGCATATAATTTAAATGTTCAAATCCAAATTTAATCTGTCTTTTAAGATAATATCAAAGGTCTATTTTTTCCTATGATTTTTGGCTCTGACTATGTAACCAGCTTTCCAACTATTATCTAGTGGCTTCATAACTCATATTATAAGGTTGATTGTTGATTTATACTGTAGATTATTAAAGATCTTTGGTTTACATAATAAGGTTCATTTTACCCCGCCCCTTTTATTTTCAGGATAACATAAACTCACCACTGCTTCAAACATTCTTTTTCTTTCTGGGACTACAGTTGGCTTTCCTGAGCATCAGATATCGCAAGTTAGCAAGAATTAACATTGTTAGAACTGTACAGAGGTCATTATATACCTACAAACCGGGCAGCCTCCATGCTTTTTGATGTACTTGGTCTGTAATTGTGTCTGAAAGGTGTATAGTTGCATCACATCTTACAAAAGAGATGTTCAGTTACCTTTGTAGTGCCACGAATACTTTACATTAGAGAAATATATTCTCTTTTAAAAAAATGTTCTTTATCACAGAAGCCTTTTACCTAATCTTTTAACTTCCTCTACCATCTCTCTTTGCATCAGACATTGTTACTCAATCACGCTCACTTCATCAATCATGAAGGAGAGGCCAGTGACCAAGTCAGCACAGTGGTGGTAGAAGACACATATGTCGCTATTATATGCTGAACAACTACTAAGTGCTGCTCATTGAAGGAAGTACTTCATATACATGTACCTTATTGCCCCTTACGATAGCCCTGCAGGAAGCTGTTTTTGTCTCTGTTGTATAACAAACAAAACAATTTGCTCAAGAACACCCAGTTAAGAAGTGGCAGAGCTAGGCTTTAAATCCAGATCTTTATGCCCTGAAGTCCATGATATTTCTAATACTTAGCATGCCTCTCTTAAGAACTACTCTGCTTATATTAATATTGAGAAAGGATTTTAAATGAACCAAAAAAAAATTTTCCAGTTTATGGAATATATTCACTTTTTGAAATGAAGGATAATTCCTGCTATCTTCAATTCTTTAGTTCTCCTCTCTTTTTTTTTAAGATTTTATTTATTTATTTTTAGAGAGGGGAAGGGAGAGAGAAAGAGGGAGAGAAACATCAATGTGTGGTTCCCTCTTGAGTCCCCCCTACTGGGGACCTGGCCTGCAACCCAGGCATGTGCCCTGACTGGGAACTGAACCAGAGACCCTTTGGTTCTTAGGCCGGCAATCAATCCACTGAGCCACACCAGCCAGGGCCTTAGTTTTCCTCATTGATCTTTAACTCATCTCAGCTTCCCTTGAAGTTACCTGATTCCATGGTCTGCCTCAGACTTTTGCCCCCATCTCTGTCTCCAGTTACAGGATCGCTTCCACTTTACCATCTCTGCAGAGTTCTTGTTGGTTTTCTATTACATAGTTAATCTGACAGGGTCATCTTAAAGCATTCCATGTTCCCAGAGGGGACCTGAAATATGTGTGCCAGGTGTTGCAAAGGTGTACCATGGCCTTAGAGGATGGGGGCAAAAATCCTAGACCATCGAAGCCTGGAGAAAGAATGGTAGCAGTTGGGGATATTTAAAAGGAAAAGTTAGATTTTGCATCTTTTCCATAGAAATTTTTAAAATTTGACTAGGTGCCCATCAGTAAATGAATGGATCAAGAAACTATGGTACATTTACCCAATGGAATTCTATGCCACAGAAAGAAAGAAGGAGCTCCTACCCTTTGAGACAGCATGGATAGAACTCGAGAACATTATGCTAAGCAAAATAAGCCAGGCAATGAAAGACAAATACCATATGATCTCACCTTTAACAGGAACCTAATCAACAAAACAAACAAACAAGCAAAATATAACCAAAGACACTGAAATTGAGAACAGGCTGACAGTCATCAGAGGGGAGAGGGGAGGGAATTTCAGGGGGAAAGGGGAAGGGTTTAGAGCAACAAATATAAAGGGCACATGGACAAAAACTGGGGGGGGTGGAAATGGGAGGGAGGTGGGGAGGGCTGGGGTGGTGGGCCAGGATGGGAGTAAAAGACAGAAAACTGTACAAGAACAACAATTAAAATAAAATAAAAATAAAAATAAAAAAATAAGTATGATGGCAAACATTTTTTAAAATAAAAATTGACTCAATTAGACAACTCACACAGTTTGTGGGAACAGTACAAGGTCATTACTGACATATTCGTGCTGGCCTGTGCCACCTGCTTAATTCTACCTGGAATCAGCCAGCCAGTCTGGCATCAGCCTGTACAATTGGGCTGTTCTGCTCCCTCCATTCTCATTCTCAGCAAATAGTCATTACTTGGGGGACTGTTTCTCCTTCAGTTCTCTCCAGGATGTAATGTTAGGGGTACAAGGAGAGAGGCAATTCGTTCAGCTCTAGGAGAAGTAAGATGAAAAGGAAGAAAATACTTTTTTTTTTCAAAGTAGAAAATACCTCAGCATTAGAGACCCTGGTAAAAAACAGTTTGCTCCACTGGACAATTATATAACTTGGGAGAAATTTTGCCACAAGTATTTGCTAACACCTGAATTTAATTAAAATAACCTTGGTGACCAACACAACAATCCACTATTAAAGGTTTTTGTGTAAAGTACTGGAAAGGAGATCAGTATTTTGTAATAATACGACAAACTTTTCAAAGAAAAAATTATAAATATGTTCATGGAAAAAGGGTGGCTGCCTTCACCTTTGCCAGGATGTGGTCCCTGTTCTTGCTCTGCTAAAGCATTTACTACGTCAATTAAAATTGGAAATTTCATTTGGTCGTCTACAGATGTAGCTATGTATTTATTTATTCATTCAGAAATGGGCACTAGATTCTGGGCTAAGGAAGTTAAGACACATACGTACACAAACAATTATAATACCAGATAGAGTTTGATTAAGTGCCAGCAGAACAACATGAACTACCCTCAATACCAAAGAATGCGTAAGGCGCTCGGTGGAGAAGAGCCCTCACTGGCTGCCGGGCAGATGCCACAGGCAGCCTAACTGCATGACAGCTCAGGGCACATACCTGGGAACTGCGAATCGACCTATATTCTAATAAGCTGTGTCACCTGGGACAGGTTTCTTGCCCCCTCAATGATATAGTTTCTCTATGCATAAAAGGGAGGCACAATGCTCCTTACTTCAGAGGGTGATCGTGAAGAGTTTTGCACAGTACTGACCTGTAGCAAATACTGAAAAAACTTTTCGTACTAGTGTCATTGTGCTTGGTGTATCTTTTAGGATGATCAGGTTTAATCAGTGAAGGCTGATTTTGACTAATATAAGCAAATAAATAATAGGGAACATATCGGTAATTTAAGGGGATTGATTATAAACTCAAGAAGAGAGGTAAAGTATCAGGTCATGGAAGGGCCAGGCTTCTAATTCAAGGCTGAATCAGGGATCCGCATAAAAGAAACGAAAGAAGAGTCTTTTCAGAAGGCCACTGGTACCATTTTTCAAGCCTACTATCACTGGGCTCAGATCTTCATTCCAGGGAGAAAGTACAAGAGGGACCTACGTCTTGGACATGTGACTGGCCACACCCACCTCTCGGACAGGGGAAAGAACCAGTAAAGATTCAGAGAAATGATCTTGGAAGCTCTGGTGGTTTTTGGTCAAGGAAAAGAGAAAAAGGGACATTCACAGTGAGAAGCCTAAGGCTGAGGAGGCAAAACTGAGCAGGCAGCAGCACTTCTAGGACGAGAGGAAGAGCTTCCTGAGAATTGGTCAGGGAGAGTCAGGATTGCAGTGAGGTGGGTGGGCGGGGCCAGACTTTCCACAGGTACCTGGACAGCCAACAAGAGGTGTCCAGATTTGGTGTGAGAGGAACAGAAGCCACTAAAGGAACCTGAGGAATATTAAACAGAGATGAATGCATGGTTCGCATATAGAGTTTGGCAGGACTGGGCAGTGTGATTTGAAAAGGCGAGAAATAAAAATCAGTTTAGACTCCAGAATTCTCGATGAGGTGACAAAGTGCTAGACTAGAATGGCAACACTGGGAAAGAATAAAAAGGTCTAGGTAAGGGAGATATTCTCTAGGTTAGAGAAAAAGAATACTTTGGAAGTAAACAGGATAGCCAGAATAAAAATGTCAGATAGTCACAGGTGCTGGAGAGGAGGTGGAGAAAATGGAATCCTCATACACTGCTGGTGGGAATGGAAAATGGTGCAGCTGCTTTGGAAAACAGCCTTGCAGTTGCTAAGACAATTAAATGTACAGTTACTACGTGACCCAGCAATCTGCCTGAGAAAAGCGAAAGTCTGTGTCCACACAAACACTTGCACATGAATGTTTACGACAGCATTGTCCCTGACCGAGAAGGGGAAACAAACCAAATGTTCATCAACTCATGAATGGAACAGAAGGCGGTATATTATTTAGCCATAAAAAGGAATGAAATACTGACACATGTTACATCATGAGAGAACCTTGAAAACATTAAGTTAGTTGAAAGAGGCCAGGCCCCACCCCAAATTCATATTACATGATTTTATTCATATGAAAGTCTAGAATAAGCAACTCTACTAGAGACACAAAGTAGAGTAGTGGTTGCTTAGAGCTGGAGGGCAGGGGGTGGGGTAGGGTAGACGGGGGCATGGGAAAGTGCAGGGGTAATAGCTAGAAAGAAACTCTTGTTTTTTTTTTTGAGATGATGAAAATGTTCTAAAGTTGGCTGTGGTGATGGTCAAACATATCTGTGGCTATCCTAAAAGGCATCAAATTGTACATCTTAAATAGGCAAGTTTTATATGTGAATTATATCTCAATATTTTTTTAAGTCAACAGGATGTAGCAATTTAGCATCATGGGAAATGAAGCAGAGAAGTAAGTCCAAGATAATTCTAAGGCAACCTACTTGGGTCAGAAGGAGGGGGTAGCATAATGACAAAGAGAAAGAAGACAGAAGGAACCTGGCCGGCAGCAGAAAGAAGTATTGCATTGCTGTTATGCGCACAGTGACAGTGAAAGAGCCAAGTACTATAGGTAATTAAAGTAACCAAGAAACAAAGGCTGTGAGAATGCTTTGGAACCAGCTAAGGTCCCTTTTCCTGGGGACCTAGGCTTGTTTTAGAATGACAGAGAAATGCACCAGGACCAGATGTCAAAAAGGCTGCCAACTCACACAAGCTTAGAAGTAGAAGGAAAATTTTCCTTTTCCTTACAGAGCTAGATGGCAGGTTATTCAGAATATAATGCTGCTTTTATAACAAGACTTTCTTGAATTCTGTCTGTTGATTGCAGGTCCTGGCTGGCTCATCTCAATGTCTGAATTCCCCACCCTCACTTGTTCACTGTCCTGCACTTAAGGGCTGCTCAGTATTTCTTATAATAATTTCCAACTTAGATTTTAACTTCCACTAGTCTACCAAATGTTTAAAATACAAAGACAGCCCACACCATCAGCCTGTACCTCCCACCGCCTCACTCCATCCGTGTCCCCCCACAGCTCGGCACAGACACATCGGTAGCCTTTTTGTGATTTTACATCCTCTATGAGGTTGTTCTTGCTTATTCTGAGATATTTGTATTTGTGGAGCAATATCACATGTTTTAGGTGACTTCGTCCCCCATGTTTGTGGTGTTTTTGGTCTCCTTATTTCTGGTTTGTCTTTTTGTATGTGACAAAAATCTAAGGAAAACATGTAATTGATGATAACTAAACAAACATCAAAAAATGAAAATAAAATTTGATTAGCTTGAAAAAACAACCTGATGGTCTAAAGATGCTTGTTATTTCAGACCACTCACCAACCCCTACACATTGTGTAAAACTTGGAAGCTTACACTACGTCAGATTGTGTCTGATACAGGAAATGCTATAATCACTGTTCTTGCCATAGTGACAAAAACTCACTTTTCCCTCTACTGAGGATCAAATAACTATACAGAATAATGAATGTTTGAAGGTCTAAACCTGGCACTTTATGTACATTGTCTTATTTAATGCTCATACTGAGGAGGACACAGGCCCAGAAAAACAAAGGGATTTGCTCAAGGTCGCTTAGCTGGGATTTGAAACTAGACCTTTCTGTTTACAAAGCCTGGGCTGGTAACTGATCATTATAATGACTTCAAATATTTAATACCTCCATTAGTGTTATGTCTTGCATTTACAAACCCCGTATTTATGAGTGTTAAATGCATCTGAGTGATGAGCCATCACTCAGGACGCCTTTGGACAGTGATGGTCTCCCAGCCCATGCCAGCACTTGCATTGCGTGACGGGTCTCACAGCTGGGAAGTGGCCTTAACAGAACTATCACTGCAGCTCCTTGCTTCTCAAGGATGGAAAATCCTGAAAGTAGGCCCGGTTCTCCGCCTCATCTTCCAATTACTTTAATATTGACCACCTTTACAGTGGATATTGCCAAATAATTCATTTATTCCCTTCATTTTGAAGACCATGCTCATTTAAAAGGAAATGTAATCCATATGTCTCTGGTTCCCTTACATTTAAATCACCAACAATGTATTCTTTGGCAATAGCTATGAGATGTCCAAATGTCTTTGGAGACAGTGTTTTGTTTTGTTTTTGTTTTTTTTCATGAGGGCAGGAAGCTGCATTTGGAAGAGAGTAATCACTAAAAGGTTTGGGGTCACAACTTGAAAATTCAATCCCATAAGGTTTAACTTGTAAACTTGCCCATTCCTTATTCAGAAAGGACCTCAAAGAATAATAACAACAAGGATCTGGCAAGTGGTAATATATGAACAGCTGGAAAAGGGGGGAAGTGTTGGAACAAGAGGAGAAGACAATGACCAATGTGGATGCCATCAGGAAGCTAGGCCAGGCAGGGTCCCTTGATAAATCAAGGAGACACAGTGTCCTTGGAATCCTGATGTTCTTGTTGTGAAGTTAGCAATGGTAGTAGCAGCCAGAACACACCAGGAACCATGAGGGAATTCATGGTTGAAAATAGAGCCAGGACTTAGATCCATATTTTATATAAAACCAGAAATCTGTGGCTGGGCCTGGAAGCTCCTATTTGTTCAAATGTCATATGAATAGATCTCAACTTCTGCTGGGCTATGGAGGAATCTCAGTCTGGGTTACAAGTAAGAGCGTAGAAGACTAATTTTTCATAATCGGTGGATTAAATAATAATTCTTTCATTGAAACCTATATTATGTAATACTTTATGCTATATTCATTTTGATCTTGACTTAGAAAGGGCTAAGGATTTTCTCAGTTATAATTAAACATCAGAAAAATGAAAATATTTGATTAGTTTGAAAAAACAAGGGCAAATAAATTATTTTTAAATTTATTGAAATATACATATTTCCTATCATTAATTGTAGATAATGGAGGACAAAGACTTAGTATTATATGAAATCTGATTAGATGGGAGTTCCCTTGGAGAAAAATTAACATTACATTATTTCTAGTTAAAGGACTAGTCGTGAAAGTAATAATAGAAAAGGCGTAACAGGGTTCCTCTGTGACAGCATGGGGCTCACAGAGACACAGGAAACATAGGAGAACCTGAAATTATATCTCAGAGACAAATTCTACATTGATTGGTGTGTCTCAGAGTCTCACATTACTCACACATACGTGTATCTTTCTGTCGGCTGCTACTGCTAGCCTCCTTAACAAGGAAAGACATAATGTAAAGAATGGGGGCAGGAGGGTAGGGAGACCAGAAAGCCCAAGAGGTTCTAGGAACCAAGGAACACAGGAAGAGAAAAGATGTCTATCATGGCTCGAGTGGAGTTTTTTTTGTTGCTTCGCCACTTGGAAGCTGTGGTCTTCAGGTTCATTGGAGTAGAAAGAGATTATAATTGGATGCCCATCAACTCTTACTAACTCAACCCAGAAGTGCCATATATACCTTCTGCATGTAGTCTATAGGGTGGAATTAGTCACGTGACCTAACTTGACTGCAAAGAAGACTAGGAAATGCAGAGAAGTACGTGGACAGTTGGAGAGTCCCAATTGTTTCTGCCATAGCATCTAACTTACCTGTGCTGGTTCTTTGACTTCCTTTGGGTCTCTTTGGCCTAGTTTCTTGTTAATTCACTGAGTTACATTGGTGATCTCCCCCAAATTCTCAACTCCGAAAAGTGAATCAATGGTTAGGGCAGGACACAGAAGGAATACACACATCGCACCAGGACTGAGCTATATCACATGGAGCAAACTGGGAGCTTCCTGTCAGTGTCTCTGCATCATTCACACTAAGTCTGAATTGAGAAACATGGAAATTGAGAAGCGATGGTTCCAACAGATGCTCAATTCTCAACTACCTTTTCCATTTTTCTTTAAAGAAGGATGCATTATTTTTATTGGGAGAGAAGACTTACAAAGAGGCTTCATGTACAACTTGATGGTGGGAGGAAGGACCCTCCGAAGGAGGGCATGTGGAGTGTGTGGGTGCTGGAGCACATAAGTATGCCCTACATGTTCTGTGTGAGTTTCATTCATGGGAGGAGGTAGGCTGTGATGCCGCACAAGGTAGGCCCACTATGAATGCCACCCCACAATGTCCAATGTGGGCAAACAGAATTATGAATCATCAGCACCAGCGTTCTATTACTGTCTATCATCTGGATGTCTACTACAAAAGCTTCCCACTACTCCCTAAGCCACTGTAATGCTAAATGTGGCCACCCTGAGAAAGCAGAGATGGGGGAGAAAGGAAGGATATGGGGCTCTCTGCCTTTTCCTTGGTCTAATAAACATGGGAGCCAGGGTAATTGTAAACAATCTAGAGAGGAAAAATGAGGGCTTAGATATTCTAGAGCCACCAACTACTGAACGTAACTGCACCTATATGTCCTGACCTTTGAATACACCTAATCTTTGAATACACACAAGGTCACATGTATGGTGATGCCTCAAAGACACTGCTTTGTGAACTTGTAGCAGAATTGTCTGGGGTTCTCTGGCCCCACATATCTCCATGTGGTGTTACCAATGTGAATTAGAAATGCACTGCTGTCAATGAAACCACTGCTCCTGGAAGAAATTTGGGACTATTTCCCTTGAGGCAAGTGGGAGCCAGGGTTGGGATGTAGAAGCCAAGTTGTAGATTTTTGAACGGCCTAACTTTTCAATTTATTATGCAAATTTGACACATTCTGGGCATGCAATACTATAAGCTGATTATGGCAGGGTGGGTTCTCCAGAAACAGATGCTAAAATGACATTTGGGGCACAAAGATGTTTATTAATATCAATACCTGTGACAGGCGGGTGAAGCATGTTAGGCAGCAGGAGAAGTCAAATTGCAACATGGGTCAACCCAGTGAGGAGCTCAGGAGTAAACAATGTCTTTTAGAGTTGTCTCAAAACAATTGCCTGGGACTTAATATCCCTGAAATCAATGACCAGCCCAATTTAGTTACCAGATGCAGACTGCCCCGAGTCAGGCATGGCTTCGGGCAAAGAGATTCTCTGCAGCTGCGGCAGATCCTGAAGGGGTTGACAGCTGGAGACTGTCTACTGGTTGTGCTTTCTACTGCTGGTCTGAAAATCTCCCCTTGAAGAGGGATCTCCATGGTGTATATCGGTGTCTACCGCACTAATGGGTTAGCCCAAACCAGAGAGCAGGGAAAAAGATGAGAAGATAAAAAGATGGGAATGGGCAAGTAGTGAAGAAGCTGAAGCCACCTAGAGTGTGAAGTCAAATCCCACTTTCAGCCCTGGCTGGTGTGGCTCAGTGAATTGAGCACCAGCCTGTGAATCAAAGGGTCACTCGTTCGATTCCCAGTCAGGGCATATGCCTGGGTTGTGGGTCAGGTCCCCAGTAGAGGGCACACTAGAGGCAACCATACATTGATGTTTCTCTCCCTTTCTTTCTCCCTCCCTTCCCCTCTCCCTAACATAAAATAAATACAATATTTTTAAAAAGCTCATAAAATCCAACAATAACAACAAAAATCCCGCTTTTAGTCTCCGGCCTGGGAAGACACTGGAGTCAGCAGTCCCTTACAGCCTCCACTACTATGACCAACTCCATGGAGTCCCCAACAACCTAACAACTTGCCTCTTTCACCTTGATTCCTCTTGTCCTGGGCCTCAACGTCCTCAGTGTTGATGGGGCATAGACCACTCAGTGTTCACACTTACACAATCCAGAATGTGGGGGTTAAGGTTCTGGGCAGTTAATGTCCTATTTGACAACCCACTGACCAATAGGAGGCAGAATATAAATTTTGACTTCCAGCCAAGATAGAGACATAGATAGATATAATTTGCCTCCTTGCACAACCAAAAGAAGGACAAGAACTAATTTAAAAACAAAAACCAACCAGAACTCACAGAAAATCGAACCGTATGGAAGTGTGACAACCAAGGAGTTAAAGAGGAAACATTCATCCAGACCGGTAAGAGGGGTGGAGATGGGCAGCCAGGCAGAGAGGACTTGCAGCAAGGCAGCAGCTGGAGGACTGGGGTGGGCAAGGTGGCAGCTGACAGACTGGACGAGGTGGCCGCTGGTGGAGCAAGCAGTCCCACATTTGCGTGCAGATAAACCAGGAGGAACAACTGGGGAGCAAGACAGGCTATGCAACCCAAGGTTCCAGTGCTGGGAAATAAAGCCTCAAAACCGCTGACTGAAAAAACCTGTGTGAGTTGTGGTGGCGGGAGAAACTCCCAGCTTCACAGGAGAGTTTGCTGAAGAGATCCACAGGCCCTAGAATGTACACAAACTCACTCACCTGGAAATCAGCACCAGAAAGGCCCAATTTGATGGTGGGTAGTGGGGGAAGTGACTGAAAGCTGGCAGAGAGCAGAGCAAGTGGCATTGTTCTCTTCTGGACCCCTCACTCATGTATAGCACCACAACACAGCAACTTGAGTTGCCCGGTCCTGGCAAATAACTAAGGCTCCGCCCCTTACTATGTAACAGGCATTGAGGGGAAAACAAAAGGTCCAAATGAAAGAACAGATCAAAGCTCCAGAAAAAAATACAACTAAGTGATGAAGAGATAGCCAACCTATCAGACGCACAGTTCAAAACACTGGTAAACAGGATGCTCACAGTAATGGTTGAATATTGAATATGGTCACAAATTAGAGGAAAGAGTGAAGGCTATGAAAAGTGAATTAAAGGAAAATGCACAGGGAACCAACAGTGATGGGAAGGAAACCGGATCAAATCTATGGTTTAGATCAGAAAGAATAAATAAACATTCAACCAGAACAGAATGAAGAAACAAGAATTCAAAAGTATGAGAAGGGACTTAGGAACCTCTGGGACGACTTTAAATGTTCCAACCTCTGAATCATAGGGATGCCAGAAAGAGAAGAGGTAGAGCAAGAAATTGAAAAGGAAAAACAACTTTCAGGAAGTCCAGGAAGCTCAGAGAGTCCCAAACAAGTTGGACCCAAGGAAGCACACACCAAGGCACATCAGAATTCCATTACCCAAGATTAAAGAGGAGAGAATCTTAAAAGCAGCAAGAGAAAAAGAGAGCATTGCCTACAAATGAGTTCCCAAAAGGCTATCAGCTGATTTCTCAAAAGAAACCTTACAGGCAAGAAGGGGCTAGAAAGAAGTATTCCAAGTCATGAAAGGCAAGGACCTACATCCAAGATTACTCTATCCAGCAAAACTATCATTTAGAATGGAAGGGCAGATAAAGTGCTTCCCAGTTAAGGTCAAGTTAAAGGAGTTCATCATCACCAAGCCCTTATTATATGAAATGTCAAAGGGACTTATCTAAGGAAAAGAAGAAGATCAAAAACCATGAACAATAAAATAACAACAAATTCACAACTATCAACAACTGAACCTAAAAAAACAAAAACGAACTAAGGAAATGACTAGAACAGGAATAGAATCACAAAAATGGAGATCACATGAAGAGTTATCAGTGGGGAGAGAGTGGGGAGAATAGGGAAAAAGGTACAGGGAATAAGAAGCGTAAACAATAGGTAGAAAATAGACAGGGGGAGGGTAAGAATAGTATAGGAAATGTACAAGTCAAAGAACTTATATGTATGACCCATGGACATGAACTAAGAGGGAGGATGTTGGTGGGAGGGGGGGTGCAAGGCAGAAGGGAATAAAGGGGGTGAAATGGGACAATTGTAATAGCATAATCAATAAAATATATTTTAAAAAATAAATTTTGTCTTTCTCTTAGAAGACAGTCCTACAAGATTGAGCAAGCAGTTGGGTTTGACACCTGCTGTGGAGCGAGTAATACACTATCGTGTTGACTCTCCTACCTTTCCATATCAGTCCTTTCCCTCAGTCTTTCCCTGGGATTGCACTCTCTAACAAAGCTGTAGCACATAAACTTCTGCCTCAGGCTCTGCTCTTTGAAGAAACCAGGCTAAGCTAGTTTGTTTCTTAGGTTAGGGCAAATGTCTCAGGATGAAAATTTCCCACTCAGCAAAACTAGCTAGTCATGTGCAAATGGGTGGGTGGTCCAGGACCTGAAACCGTTGCTGTGTAGAAAGAAACTCCTAACCAACCCCACCATCCACCCATCAAGGGGAAAATCTAGATTCTCATCTTGTTATTTCCCCACTTCCCCTTGTAATCAGAGCTTTAATGCATGCAAATATGCCCCAATCCCTTGCCTTTCACTATGACCAAAAAATTTAAAATTCAGGCCAAATACTTATTTCATTCCCCCCCTACTCAGGCTGCAGGAATTATTAAGTGTGCTTATGTTTCTTCTTTTAAGATGGGAAACTCAAGAACATAGAGAGCAAAAAACATTTCTACATCTGGAACCTTCATCTATTTGGTGTTCGATATGGAAACATTGCTCCCACTGTTCAGTCAAACGTTCGGCCTCTGACACACCTACGAGAGCACCTTCAGATGTTCCTTTATGAAGAATTAATTCCTCAGGGCCATGGGGGATATGGGCCAAATGAAAACTGAAGTCCATTATATCAAGCAGTACAGTTTATGATTCCAAATAGATTATTCCCAGACAAATGCGATGCACCAAGAGGAGCCTCTTGGCAATGGGGTTTATTTTCAAGTGTCACTCATAGTTCAGCAGTTGAGTTGCACATAAATTTATGATAATATAGCTGAATCACCTGTTGGAGATTAGGTGTATATTTTTCTCCCTCTTTAGGACACTGAAAGCCATTCCATCAGAAGGGGTAAGTGTTCGGATGACTATTCTTGGAAGAGGGCTAGAGTCCCATTGTGGGGAAAGAGCAGAATCAGCTTTTTAATGCCCAAGGTTGTTATACTCCCAGAACACTCCACACCACCTCCAGATACCATGAGCTCTTGAGGAACATGGACACCTTGGCATTGGTTAGAACCTGATGCTACCCTCAGGCAAGAAGTGAGAAGCCCATACTCTAGGGATGAGCTAGGGTCGCAGAGACAGAGCGCAGGACTTATCAGGAAAGCCTAAAGTTGTGGAAGCCTTAAACTGTTATCTGTCTCCTTCTCTTTTCCTCCCAATCTCCAACATTAGAGAAACAGATGCTTCAGCAAATAATTCAGCATGTGGCTCAGAGGAAATAATAAGAGATCAAGAGAGTTTGTGAAAGCTTCATACTGTCATTGCACCGAGGCAGAAGCCCGAGACAGCTATCCAGATGTTTGCACTTAGATGTCTCCTTACTTTAGGCGCCACAGGCTCTGTCCTTCTGTAGCCACAGCTCCTTTCAGGATTCTGTGAACAGGGGCCTTATTTTGAAAGGATTTTTCCAAATGGATAAGAGAAATAGAACAAGAGGATGACCAGATACACTTGAATTAAATATCAAAGGCTGAGAATAGAGAGAGTGGTGTGGAAGCAAGAGCACTGGTCTGAGAAAAGGGCTACTTGAATCTGCTCCATTGCTTCCCAAGGAAAGAGATCTCTGAGCTCCCCAACAAGGCCCAAACCTCTCAGAACAGCAGAATTCTCATCTCCAAAAATGAAGGCGATGGCCTATATTATAGATTTTCATACTTGTTAGCTGTGAAGAATAACACTAGTCAAAATACTTAAAAAAAAAAAAAAAAGAATTGCTCTTACTAAACTTGGAAAGAAAACAACTGAAAACTATTGGTCTACAGGATTGCTAATGTTCCTGCCTAAAAATGCCATCTCTTAAGCCCTGCACTCTCCCCACAAACAGATGATATCTTATCCTCCAGATACTTGCAACAGAGATCCAACCGTAGTGAATTTTAAAGTTGCAAACTGATATTCAAATATTAGAACTGTTACTCTTTTCTGGGAAAAAAAGAGAAAGACGAAAAATTATGTGTATCACCCTTGGTGACAGTTAGTAGATGTAGCCACAACGGAATAATCCTTGATAAACAGGAAAACATGTTTTGAGAAAATCTGTTCTAGTTGGTATATCCGGAATTTGCATAGGAGGATACGCAAATATATACATGTCTCTATAGTTCAGATCCTTAGTTTGCTGAAGGTTTAGAGAGTTAACAAGGTCTCCTCTGCTCTGCAAGATAGTTCTTGTCCTCTTGCTGGTCTTCTTTCTACAAATAAAGACAACGTCATTCCACCTTGGCTCATCCCAACAGATCAAGAATTCAGAGACTCCCATGGATGGATGTCAAAAGTCCCTAGCCTTTAGTAGCTGTCATTAGCTTTTGTTTCTCCTTAGACACTGGGAGGGGGTTAGGCATATCTATTTGATAAAATATAAACATGGAATTGTAAGAATGCAGCTGGCTCAGAATCTCTAATACACTAATCTGTAGTATTCCTAGTATTATCCAAATGTGGAACAAAAAGGCTTTATATATACCACTTGGAAATCAGTCAATTAGCACCGAATGAACTTCTTTGGAGCAAGGTAATAGTCAAAATATTTACTAAGCACTCTATCACGTGAATGGACAAATTAGAATGGATGAGGAGCTGGAGAGAATTTTAGAGACCTCTTGTTGTGCCAAGTGTTGACTTTTAGTTGACAGATGATATTAAAAATTGAATTGTGCCCATCCCACCCTACCCCTCAAATTCGTGTATTAAAGCCCTAACTCCCCGTACCTCAGAATATCTCCTTATGTGGAAATAGATCTTCGTAGACATAATTAGTTAAGAGGAGATCATACTGGAGCAAGTTGGACCCCTAATCCAATATGACTGGTATGCTTATAAAAAGGAGACATTTAGACACAGATACTCACACAAGGAGAGCACCATGTGAACATAAAGGCAGAGATCAGGGCGATGTCTACAAGCCAAGGAACACCAATGATTGTCAGCAAATGACCAGGAGCTGGGGAGAGGCCTGGAATAGATCCTTCCCTGAGTCCCTGCAGAGGGAGCATAACCCTGTTAACACTTTGATCTCAAACTTCTAGCTTCCAGAACTGTAGGACAATTAATTTTTCACGTATGAACCACCCAGTCTGTGATGCTTGGTTATAACAGTCCTATCAAATTAATATGGATGGTGAGGAGGTCCGGGAGTCTCATGGGTGGAGTCTAGGTGGCAGTGGGAGAATATCTGGAGGCTTGGGCAGTGCCCATTTTCACACCAACAGGTGTAAAAGCATTTCAGTATTTTACCAATCGCTTTGGTCATACCATTGCATACAAGCTGATGATCGGCCTGACTGGAAGATCTTGGGGTGCTCACAGTCTCTCATTTCTAGAATGTATAAGAAGAGGAGAAAGAAATCTTTTCTGGAGAGTTAAAGAATGCAGCTACTCCAGTTGGGGATTGGAGAAGACTGCTTTTATTTAGGGCTATTTTAGTTTCACTGTATTTTGCACCTACTACTGGTTGCTTAAGTGGCCTTGGCACTGACAGAGGAAACAAGAGTCTAAGACTCAGTCTCTGATCTGCAACTTACAGTCTAGTTGAAAAGACAAGGTCACATCACTTGAAAGAGAAGCTTATATAAGCAATTGAAACTTAAGTGCAATATTCTTCATATAAGTCATTATTATTATTGTTATTTTAAGAACCAGCTCAGAGGAATAACTTGAACTGAAGGTTCCTATCAGTCCAGGAAGCTCTTCTGTGAGATGAATGGCTATGAAATGCTTGGGCTGGCAATTCATGTCCTTCTGCTCCTCTCCCCCTGTTCCAGTACACAAGTTGCTCAGAACATTTGGATGTGAGCATCTCTCTCAGGTTGTGGGCTCCTTCTCAAGAACTAGAACAGATCCCTATGCTTTCCACATATGATGTCAATGTTCTTGCAATTTTTTGGTCTCAAATTTGACATTTTAATTCATTTTACATTTGGTTTCTACGAGTCCCTTCCTGATTGTGAAATGTTAGGGTGGTTAGTTTGTGTTTCATTAACTTCCCCTCAAGCCTGTCAAGGTTTCTAGTTTCCTTAGAGCACGTGGATGTGGGCCAGACCCATAAATGTTAGCTGTGCACTGACCCTTTCTAGCAAAAGCCAAGGGGGAGTTCTCTGCATGGTAAGGAAAGCAGGTCTAACAAGAAGAGGGAGGGAATGGGCAAGGCTAAAACATAAGCAGCAACAGGTCTTCCCAGAAGTGCTGGAATTTGCCAAGGGACACACTGGGACACAGGATCTGCCAGGAACACAGTGCAATTTTTAGCCCCAATTAGCAGAGCCTCAGCATTATCACCTCTGAATGAGAATGTTCATAAAAGTGAGAGGACATGGACAAATTCCGAGCTCTCAGAGAATTATGTTTGGGGACTCTAAGGGACATACGTCTGGCCACGGAATCCAGGAAGAAGCTCCAACATCTGTTCCCTCTGTCTCTGGGCCCAGCCTGGGATCCCATGAAGCCAACTGGCAACTGTGTTACTTCCTCTAGTCAGAAACATAGCATCTTGAGAAATCTAAATTCACCTTGACTTTTCTCTTCCTTTCACAAGCTGTTTGTTATTGGGCTTTGTTCTTTGGTCAGAGTTCCTTCATAATTACTTCAAACCTCAAACTTGGACACACACTCAAAACAATAAATGCTGCCACTGCAGATTCTGTGAGCCTAGAAGAAAGGAGCTTTGGAAAGAGAACTGGAAACAAATTTTGAACATCGATTATTTAGAAATGGAGCTAGGTGCTTTATATACATTTGAATTTAATTTCCATGAACCTCCTTTTGGATCTGTCCAGACCCTTCGGTTACCATATTGCTTCGGAGCAACACTGGTGTGGGAGAGGTAACACTTGACTTTCTGTAGCTCTATCCCAGTTATCAACCCCTTACAAATAATCACCTTGACTTGCACATAACTGCTTTGCTGATATAAATAAAGGATCAAACATGTTTACTTTTCATTTGATTCCTAAATCTTGGAGTTGGTCTATTGGTTTGACAAATTCCCCAAGAATCTGACAGTCTGTAATTGTCTATAGCCAGATGCCTTCTTCGGGGTCGAGTTTTCAGAAGAGTGTGTTGACAACACTTAGGCTTTAACACTCCCCTTCCTAGCAAAATCTGAACAGACTCCTTACAAAAAGACAAAAATAAAGAGTATGACTTCTGACACACCCACCATAAAACAGAAGTCCAAAATGAAGGCCAATTGAAAGCCAATTGAAAAAAATAAAGGATTTAGGAGAATTTTAATGTTTTCTCCTTCTTAGTTCATTTCTGTTTTGGTTGGCTTGTTTTTGTGGGAATCTACATATGTGAACACTTGACTTGTTTTAGTCAGATATGTTTGGGCTCTTGGCCTGGTACACACAGGAGCAATGATGGGAAGACAGATGGGGAGGAAGATGAAGGCACCAGGAAATAAGAGCGAAACTCAGACCCAATGGTTTTTGTTGCTTGTCACTGGACTCAGATGATTTCTGAAAACTGTTACAACCTGTCTTGTATGTTTACAGAGGAATGTCAGTTTCCAGGATAAATGAAGTTTTCTTTAAATTTACATGATACTTCACAGCAGTGCTGGGGTCAGTCTCTACTTGGGCACAGAAAACATTCCAGGAATGTGTATTTGCTAAATTAGATGAATTCCTAAAGGTTGTGTGTGACTTCCATTTTTATAAGTTGAATCATATTTTTAAAACATATGGGGTGCACATTTAAAGGAATACTGCATTGGGTCATTTTGTAAAATTAATACCCACCTCCTGACATATCTGTTTTGTAAGCAGAATTGGGTTTACTGGGTTTTCCTAAAACTGAGCACATAGATCCTCTGTTTTTCATCTGTAACATGAGGGGAGAAGATTCGGTGATTTTTGGATATTTCAATGTTAAAATGATAAAGTTTTAGGACCGACTTCTAATTAATGTTAAAATTTAGAAATTGAGAAATTTTGGCACCTTTTCTGCTTTGAGGGATAGGGAGAATAAAAATAGTGTGAATCTGCTTGTTTTGTCTTCTTTTATTCACAACTAACTCCTTATAGCAATTATATTCACTTGAAATAACAAGTATTTGAATTAAGCCAGACTCACTTCTCACATTCGCCAGAGCTCTACCACGGACTGGATGCACCGTTTGCTTGTAGCTATGCTTTACTGCTTGGCTACAAATGAACCGAGCTCTGCTGAGTTGAGATGGGAGCATTGAACATTCCTCCTCCCTGCAGTGGCTAACTGTAAAAGATGTTATGTGTCTTAACAGCGAAATCAAGGTCCATTTTTGGGGGTGGGAGTTTCCACAGGAAGAAAATAAGAACATCTTTTCACTTTTTTTTTTTTTTTTTGGTTATACAACGAGTTGTATTTAAATATATTGAACAATAAAAATAAATAAATATCCTGGCAGATTATGGTAATTTAGCAAACCCTCCCTTGGACCAAATTTTATCCCACAAATCCTTACAAATTGAAACAGTATGTTGGTTCCTGTCATAGCTAGAAATTATCAAGATAAAAAGTTCTTGCTGGTTAGCACTTTTCTCATCCAACTTCATGTAAAAAACATACTGACTTTAATACTTTGTTAGAAATAACATGGTTATTAAAAATAACTCAAACAGTATAGAAAATCACCATAAATTCCACTAGTCAGATACGATAGTCCTTAAAATGTGGACAGCATTACAGGCAGCTTTCTATGTATACATACAGAGATGGAAGTGATAGAAGTGATGGAAAAAACAGATAAATGTATGGATAGATGGAAAGAAAAAAGGAAAAGAGGGGAAAGAGGGAAGGAGGGAAGGAGGGAGGGAGGAAGGGAAGATAATCATACTATACATGCTTTTGGATTTTTAAAATATTTGTATATTTTAAAATATTTCTACATATGTGCTTTTAAATATTTTTATATTTACAGAAAAATTGCAAGAGTAGTACAGAGGGTTCCCATATATCCATGGCCCAGTTGTCCCAACTGTTACATTAGTATGCTACATTTGTCAAAACCAATACAGTCTTATTGACTAAAGTCCATACTTTATTGGAATTTCCTTGATTTTTACCTGCTGTCCTTTTTCTGCCCCAGGATCTCACCTGAGATACCACATTATACTGTCATCATTTCTCCTTAGGCTCATCCAGACTTGGACAGTTTCTCAGATTTTTTGTTGTTGTTCTTGTTGTTGTTGTTCTTGATGACTGGAGCTTTTGAGGAGTACAGGTCAGGAAACTTTGAGACAGGTCCTCATTTTGGGTTTATCTGATTTTCTTTCTCATGATTGGGGTTAGAGTTTGTGGAAGGAAGACCACAAGGGTAAAGTGCCATTCTCAACACATCCAGGGCACATGCTGTTGACATGACTTATCCCTGATAATGTCCAGCTTGACCGCATGGCTGAGGCAGTGTTTGTCACTTTCCCACTCTTGTCCCTCTTTCCACGTAGCGCTGTTTGGATGGAAGCAGCTATGCACAGCCCATACTAAGGAGCAGAGAGTTACATTCTATCAATTTGAGAATATAGTACTTACATAAATTATTTGAAATTCTTTTGTACAGTTTTCTGTTATTTATTTACCCACTCATTTATTTGTGTCAGTATGGACTCAAAGATACTGACTTTAAACTTTGGGTTATAACCCAACGCTATGTTATTTTGTTCAAATTATTTCAGTTGTGGTCATTGAGAGCTCTTTCAGTTGCCTCTTGGGTCATTTGGACACCCACCCATTGCCTTGTGTTTTGAGCACTTCCTTACTTTCTGACACCATAAGATGCTCTGGGCTCATCTTGTATATTCCCTGCCCCTACCCTAGAATCAGACATTTCTCCATGGAGCCCTTTTTCTTTTTATTGAAGAATGGTACTTAGGATCCAAGTTCTGGGTGCTGAGTGTGCTCATTGTCACTAGGGTATGGCACTTCTTTCCTTTTTCTTCTTCTAGACCCTCTCAGCTGACAGAGTAAAGAACTATATGTGTGTATACTAACTACTGTATGTATACATATTTTTAATATTTCTATATGCATCCATCTATATTTATATTAAGCTAAACATGAGTTCATATTAATGTCTCCAATTATAATACATTACCATATATTTTGTAGATACTGCAACTTGGTGAAGTATAAGCTAACCTGATTTCCCTCTCTTCTACATAACTCACTTTTCCTAATAATTTTGCTTGTCTTTGAAATTCAGTAACTTCACCAGGCCATATATTGAAGTCAATCATTTTAACTGGACCCTGACTCCAAAAGAGGAACAGAAGTGTTCAGAAGACAATACTAGGAAGCCACCTTCTCTGCAATTCCCAGGCTAAGCCCTGTGGTGGTGACCCCAATTCTGGGACAAGGAGTTCTCTCCAGCCTCTCCTGTTGTCCAGATTGGTGGGGAGAACTTTCCTCAGGGCAAGGAATGCCAAGTAAAGGATTTACAATTTTATTAAAAATTGCATAATTTAAATTTGTCAGAGTAAAAGCCATTGTCTGTGATGAGCAGTTCCATGTGTTTTGGCAAATGTATGGAGGTGTACAGTGTATCTACCGCCACAGTCACGACACGGAACAGTTCGCTCACGCCCAGCCCAGTTCCCTCCTGGTGCCCTCCGCAGGCAACCCCTCCCTCTATTTCTAATCATTGTTACCCACTCACCTGCTCCGCATTCCTAAAGTTTGGTCTTCTCCAAAATGTCATATAAATGGAATTATATAGTAAGCAGCCTTTTGGGTCTAACTAATTTCACTTAGCAAAAATGCATTTGAGATTCTTCCATGTTATTGCATAAAATCACTTAATTTTAGTATTAATATCAATATACTAAATCAGCAGAGTTTAGATTTTTGCACTAGAATGCCTATGTTCTAGAGCAAAATGAATGCCTATATTAGTTTCCTACCTTTTTAAAGATTTTATTTATTTTTAGAGAGAAGGGAAGGGAGAAAAAGAGGAGAGAAACAATGATGTGAGAGAGAAACATCAATTGGTTGCCTCTTGTACATACCCCAGCTGGAGACTGAACCCACAACTCAGGCAGGTGCCCTGACGAGGAATCAAACCAACGACCTTTTGCTCTGCAGGACAATGTCCAAACAAATGAGCCACACCATCAGGGCTGTATTAGTTTTCTACTGCGACATAACAAATTACCACAGTCTTAGGAACTTAACACCTGCTTATTACACCTCATAATTTCAATTGGTCTGGAATCCAGGGAAAACTTGGCTGAGTCCTCTGTTCAGGGTCTCACAAGGCTGCGCTCAACATGTCAGCCTAGGCTGCTAGCTCATCTGAGTGAGATTCACGGTCCTCTTCTAAGCTCACTGGTTGTTGGCAGAATTGTTTCTTGCAACTATAGGACTGAGGTCCTTGTCATGTCAACACCTTGACTTTTGTGCAGTGAAACTGATTTTGTGTTTCTCACCTCCAGAACTATAAGACAATAAACTTGCATGTTTTAAGTGTAAAATCACTAAGTTTGTGGTAATTTGTTACAGCAGCAATAAGAAACTAATAAGGAGAAAAGTGTATGTCCAGGGGATATATTAAAATACAACAGGGATTCCCAAAGTCTTTTAATTGCCAACTCTTGGTAGGTAATACATTTGACATCAATAGCCAAGATGAACAAGCACACACAGTTGTATACACATGAACACATATTCAAAAGTTTAACAAGTCATTTACTCTACACGGTATATTCTGATATTTCCGTACTCTTTATTCTACTTCATTATTTAATTTTTTAGAAAATGCTGGTTAGGACCCACTAAATTGATTTCATAATCACTTGAGTATCTTGAAAAACACTGTTCAGGGAAGAGACTTGGTCCTAAGAAAGATAAGATTAGGACCAACTGAGATATACTTTAAACACCAACTTAAAAAACATTCTATTTATTTACTTTTAGAGAGAGGAGAAGGGAGAGAGAGAGAGAGAAACATAAATGTGTGGTTGCCTCTCATGTGCCCACTATTGGGGGACCTGGCCCACCACCCAGGCATGTGCCCTGACTGGGAAGCCAGCGACCTTTTAGTTTTGTAGGCTGCACTTAATCCACTGAGCCATTACCAGTCAGGGCTGGTCAACTTCTTGAAAGCATGTGATAAATGCTTCTTAGTAGCTCACAGGTGGTATCACTGCTGTCCGGGGACAAAATATAGACAGTGCCAAGTTTTCCCCTGGAATTCTAAATTCTCCATTCCAATGGTTCTCAACTGAGGGTGATTTTGCAGTCCAGAGGACATTAGCCAATGTCTACATTTTTGCTGTTATAACTGGGAGAGAGGCCACTACTGGCATCAAGTGGGTAGAGGCCAGTGATGCTACTGCTAACCATTCTACAATGCAGAGGATAGCCCCCACAACAATGAATTATCCAGCCCCAAATGTCAATAGTGCCAAGGTTGAGAAACCAAGCTTTAGCTGCTGCTTCTCTTAGTCAACTGCATCCAGAACGACTGTGTCAATCTCTTTTGAAGCCCTTCTCCAGGTTTGTCCTTTACGATGTCATATGGTCCAACATTATGCCTTTCCTACCCAGCATAAAATATTCACAGGCTCTTGTGAGTTGACTTTGTGTTTCAGTCTATTTGGGCTGCATAACAAATATACAGACTAGGTAGCTTATAAACAACAGAAATTTATTTCTCACAGTTCTGGAGGCTAGAAGTCCACTTCAGGGTGCCAGCAGGTCGAGTGAGGGCCCTCTTCCAGACTGCACACTTCTTGCTGTATCCTCACAGGGTGGAAGAGACATGAAGCTCTAGGGAGCCTCTTTTAGAGACACATTCATGAGGTCTCCACCCTCAGGACTGAATCACCTCTCAAAGGCCCCACCTTCTAATAACATTACCTTGGAGATCAGATTTCAACATATGAATTTTGCAGGGATACAAACATTCAGACCATAGCAGCTACGATAAGTGACAGCTACATTAAAAAAAATTTATTAATAAATCTGAAAGCAGTAATTTGTGAAATGTGCAAGAGACCTCTTTGGCACACAGTGGCTTATTTCATGCTGCTGCTCCCAGTGAACTAAATTGCACACCTGCTAAGTGTTTCGGACTTCAATGTACATAGCCCAGCTAGTCATCTAAAGTCAGCTGCAAAATTAGATTTTACTACAACCAGATTTAAAGTACATTTGAAAATCATTTGAATGGGACGCAGATAGCATCGTCTCATTGAGAACTGAAAAGATAATGACTTCCACATTATAAAGCTGTTTAGTAGGAGGTTGTTGTTGTTGTTTTTTCCACTCTAAACCTAATTTACCAGTCCCTAATTCTAAATATACTATTTTGGGGCACTAGAAAACATCTTAAGGGTAGAAGGAAGAATCAGAAATCAGCTTTTGTTGTTTCCAAAAATAACTACTATAAAATATACCATGTGTTTAGGAAATGACACCTAATGAAAGCCAACATGGGACAACTCTCTGAGTTGGCCCAAGCCACAGTCACAAGGCCAGGTCCCTGCGGTAGGGTGGACAGTGGTACACACAGATCAAGTGGTGGTGCTTAGTGTTAGGGGGGCGAATTGTTAAAATAACTTATTCTATCTTTCATATTTGGGGAGGGGACTAGGAAAAAATATCACATCTATTGTTAACTCCAGAATGAATGGTTTTGCGGTTTGGGTATTACTGTCTCTTCTAGTTTCACAGGAACATGAAAGCACCTATAAAAATAAACTCCAGGAAGTGAAAGCTACATTACAAAGAAGGTTTTAAACATAATTAGAATTCCTGCCTTCTGAAACTAAGATAGCTTTATGGTGGAAAATACTCTGACCTTAATTTCTGTGTTATAATATGTACCCCAACCCTTGGGGAGGTTGGAGGCCTGGTGAGAAAAGGTCTTAGGAAACCAAAGTTGAAGAGATGGAATAGTTAAGGAAGGTGTCTGAAAGAGAAAATTTCAGAAAGGCATTGTTCCAAGAAGAAGGATCCTTCTGTACTTGTATATATTTCCCTATGCAGCAGTCACATACATACATTCGTTTTTTAAAAAAGAGACTATTTTATTAAATGCCGACCTTGTGTTTGGCACTATGCTACGCACCTTATACAGATTAGTTCAGTTGGTCATCACATCTATGAGGTAAGTACCATTGGTACTCCGATTTATACATTAGAAAACCGAGGCTTAGAGGGATTTAGTGTTTGGTTCAAAAAGAAACCAAGCTAGGATTAGCAATCAAACAATTTGACTCTAGAGGTCATACAAATCACCATCTGGATCATGCAGTGCATGGGATTCTTTCCAGCCCTGCCATAGATTTATTCTATCATGGGCTCAAAGTGAAAGGAATTGTTAAGGCATAGATGATTGAAATAGGAGAGGTCTGTGAGTTTCTTTTTCCATTTTCCAGTCATATCAATTTTTTAAATTTTATTTATTTTTAGTGAGAGGGTAAGGGAGAGAGAAAGAGAGGGAGAGAAACATGAATGTGAGAGAGACAAATTGATTGGTTGCCTCTCGCACATGCTCTGACCAGGGACCGAACCCACAACCCAGGCATATGCTCTGAGGAGATTGATGCCCAACCAACTGAGCCACACTGGTCAGGGCTCAATTTTATTTTCTAATTAAAATATATTTGACATATAACATTGTGTGAGTTTAAGGTGTACATCATGTTGATTTGATACATTTGTATATTGCAGTATGATTACCATTATAGTTAGCACTTCCATCACAACACATAATTCTCATTTCATTTTTTGTGATGGGAATAATTAAGAAGCGGTCTTTCATCAAGTTTGCTGTTTATAATACCGTATTGTTTTCTGTAGCCACCATATTGTGCATTACATCTCCAGGACTTGTTTACCTGCTAGTCACAGGTTTGTACTTTTAGACATCTCTCCTATTTCCCCACCCTCCAGCCACTAGTAACTATCATTTCACTTTTATTTTTTTATGAGTGTGGCTTTTTAAAGATCCCATATATGGGACATCACGCGGTATTTTGTCTTTATCTGACTATTACACTTAGCATAATGTCCTCAAAGTCCATTCATGTTGTCACAAATGGCAGGATTTCCTTCTTTCACATGGCCAAATAATATTCCACATCCGTGTGTGTGTGTGTCTGTGTGTATAATCACATCTTTATTGATTTGTCCACTGATACTGATGTACACTTTGTTTCCATATCTTCACTACTATGAATATGCTATGATAAATATGGAAGTACATATGTCTCTTCAACATCATGTTTTCATTTCTTTTGTGTGCATACCTGGATGTTGAATTGCTGGATCATAATATAGTTCTAATTTTAATTTTTTTGAGGGATCTCCATAGTGGCTGGTCTAATTTATATTTTCTACCAACAGTTCACAAGGCTTCTCTTTTCTCCACATCCTTGCCAACACATGTTACCTCTTATCATCTTGGTGAAAGCCCCCAGGTTTGACATAGTATCTCATTATGGTTTTTATTTGCACTGTCCTGATGATTAGTACTGTTGAACACCTTTTCATGTACCTGTTGGCCATTTGGATGTCTTGTGTGGAAAAATGTCCATTTAGTTTTACTGCCCATTTTTAAATTGCATTGTTTTGTTGTTGTAGTTGGGTTGTATGAGTTCTTTATATATTCTGGATACGTACTTCTTATCCAATATAAGGTTTGCAAATCTTTTCTCTAGCTCTGTAGAATGCCTTTGCAGTTTGTTGCTTCTTTTGCTGTGCAAAAGCTTTTTAAGTTTGATGCAGCCCCACTTGTTGATTTTTACTTTTGTTGTTTTGCTTTAGATCCAAAAATCATTGCCAAAACCACTATTGAAGAACTTCTTCCTTTCTTGTGTTTTCTCATAGGAGTTTTACAGTATTGGTCTTATGTTGAAGTCTCTGAGCCATTTTTGTGAGTTACTTTTTGTGAGTGGTGTAATAAAGGAGTCCAATGTCATCTTTCTGCATGCATTTACCCAGTTTTCCCAACATCATTTGTTGAAGATACTATCCTTTCCCCATTAGGTGCTCTTAGCTCCCTTTTCAAATATTAGTTGCCTAAATTATGTGCGGAGGGGTTAATTTTGGGCTTTCTATTCTGTTCCATTGATCAATGTGTCTATTTTTATGCCAGTACCATACTGTTTTAATAACTAAAGCTTTTGTAATACAGTTTGAAATCTGTGCATGTGATGCCTCTGATTCTGTTCTTTCCCATGATTGCTTTGGCTATTCAAGGTCTTTTGTGGTTCCATACAAATTTCAGAACTGCTTTTTAAAAAAAAAATCTATGAAAAATGCCACTGGAGTTTTGATAGGGATTGTGTTGAATCTATAGATGGCTTTGGGGGAGAGTGATGTCAACACAGAAATTCTGGAGCTGAAGAATTCAATAAATCTGATGAAGAATAAGCTTAGGAATAGGGCAGATCGGATTGAAAACAGAATTTGCAACCTGGAGAATGGGAATTTAGAAAGAACTCGTAAGAAGATAACTACGATTTTAAAAAGCTAAGAAACCCTAATAGGGTTATCAGATATGATGACACCAGCAAATATAAGAATAATTGGTCTAGACCTGACTGGTATGGCTCAGTCAGTTGAGCATCATCCCACAAAGTGAAAGGTTGCCAGTTTGATTCCTGGTCAGTGCACATGTCTAGGTTGTGGGTTCAGTCCCCAACTAGGCAACTGTTCGATATTTCTCTCACATGTTGATGTATCTCTCCCTCTCTTTTTCCTCTCTTTCCCCTCTCTAAAAAAAAAATAGTAAAATATTTGTAAATTATTTTAATGTTGTTCAATTATAGTTGTCTGTGTTTACTCCCAACCACTCCCTCCCACCCCAACCAAACCCTCTTCCCTCCCTTGCTTCATCCCCACTTTGGTTTTGTACATGTGTCCTTTATAGTTGTTCCTGAAAATCCTTTCCTTCTTCTCCCCGTTATCTCCTCCCACCTCCCCTCTGGTTACTGTCAGGTTGTCTTCATTTCAACATCTCTGGTTAAATTTGCTTGCTTTTTTCTTCTGTTGATAAGATTCCAGTTAAAGGTGAGATCATATGGTATTTGTCCCTCACTGCCTGGCTCATTTCATGTAGCAAAATGCTTTCTAGTTCCATCCATGCTGTTGCAAAGGGTAGGACTCCTTCTTTCTCTCCGCTGTGTAGTTTCCATTGTGTAAATGTACCATAGTTTTTTGATCCATTCATTTACTGATGGGCACTTAGGTTGCTTCCAGCACTTGGCTATTGTAAATTGTGCTGCTATAAACATTGGAGTGCATAGGTTCTTTTGGATTGGTGTTTCAGGGTTCTTAGGATATAATCCCAGCAGTAGAATTACCAGGTCAAAAAGCAGTTCTATTTTTAGTTTTCTGAGGAAACTCCATACTGTTTTCCACAATGGCTGCACAATTCTGCATTCCCACCAACAGTGCACTAGGGTTCCCTTTTCTCCACATCTTCACCAACACTCGTTTGTTGATTTGTTTACGATATCCATTCTCACCGGTGTGAAGTGGTATCTCACTGTGGTTTTAATTTGCATCTCTCTGATGGCTAGTGATGCTGAGCATCTTTTCATGTCTCTGGGCTCTCTGTACGTTCTCCTTGGAAAAGTGTCTGTTCAAGTCTTTTGCCCATTTTTTAATTGGGTTGTTTGTGTTCCTGGAGTGGAGTCGTGTGAGTTCTTTATATATTTTTGAGATTAAACCCTTGTCTGAGGTATCATTGGAAAATGTTTTCCCATATGGTTGGTTCTCTTTTCATTTTAATGCTGTTTTCTTTAGCCATGCAGAAGCTTTTTAATTTGATGAGGTCCCATTTGTTTTTTCTTTCCTTTATGTCCATTGCTTTAGGGAACATATCACTGAAGAAATTGCTGCATGGAATGTCTGAGGTTTTCTTGCCAATGTTTTCCTCTAGGACTTTTATGGTGTCATGACTTACATTTAAGTCTTTTATCCACCTTGAATTTATTTTTGTGTATGGTGTAAGTTGGTGATCAAGTTTCCTTTTTTCGCACGTAGCTGTCCAGTTCTCCCAACACCACTTGTTGAAGAGGCTATTTTTACTCCACTTTATGCTGCTTCCCCCTTTGTCAAATATTAATTGACCATAGACACTTGGGTTTATTTCTGGACTCTCTGTTCTGCTCCATTGGTCTATGCATCTGTTCTTATGCCAATACCAGGCTGTTTTGATGACAGTGGCCTTGTAATTCAGTTTGATATCAGGTATTGTGATCCCTCCTGCTTGGTACTTCCTTCTCAAAATTGCTGCAGCTACTCAGGGTTGTTTATGGTTCCATATAAATTTTTGAACAAAATAAAATCTTTTTAAATAATAATAAAAAGATTATTTGGTCTACCAGAAGGAAAAGAGAGAGAGAAGAAAGCAAAAAGTATAGTTAGAAAAATAATAGCAGAGAACTTCCCAACCCAGGAAAAATTTGATATACAAATCCAAAAAGCCAATAGAACCTGTCTTTTTCCATTGAGATAAAAGACCTTCTCCAAAACACATTATAATTAAACTGTCCAAAATCACTGATAAAGAAAAAATCTTCAACACAGCCAGAGAAAAAAGTAACCTAAAAAGAACCCCAATTAGGCTATCAGCAAATTTCTCACCAGAAACTCTATAGTCCAGAAGACAGTATGTGGAATGACATATTCAAATGTTGAAAGATCAAAATTGCCAGGCAATAATACTTTATCTGGCAAAGTTATCCTTCAGATATGAAGAAGAAATAAGGACTTTCCCAAACAAAAGTGAGAGTGTTCACCACCACTATGCCTGCCTTACAAGAAATGCTGAAGAATTCTTCAAGCTAACATGAAAAAATGCTAATTAGTGACATAAAAGTAAATGAAATGAAAGTATATAATACTCCAGCAAAGGTAAAAAGTGAACAAAATATAGATGGTTTGGGGTAGTATGGACATTTTACAATTCATAAACACAGGATGTCTTTCAATTTGTCTGTCTTCATTGACTTCTTTCAACAAAGTCTTGTATTGGGTTGGCCAAAATATTTGTTCAGTTTTTAAGTAAAAATAAGACATTTTTCATTTTCACCAATAACTTTATTGGACAATGTATTTACCATTTTGTTCCACTACTTTCTGCTATCTTTCAGGCAACTTCATAATTCCATCTTCCAAAACTTTTTATCTGTTTGAGCAAAGAACTGTTCCAGGAGTCTTTTGAAGTCTTCCAGGGAATTGAAATTTTTTCCATTAAGAGAGTTTTACAAATGCAAAAATAAAATGGAAATCGAAGTTGTAATATCTAGTGAATATGGCGGATTAACCAGAACTTCCCAGCCAAGCTATAACACTTTCTGCCTAGTCATCAAAGAAACATGTGGTCTTGTCTTATTCTGATGGAAGACTGTGCATTTTCTGTTGACTAATTCCAGATGCTTTTCATGGACTGCTGTTTTCAGTTGGTCTAATTGGGAGCAGTACTTCTTGGGATTGTTTGGTTTTCCAGAAGGAGCTCATAAATAGAGGACTCCCTTCAAATCCCACCATATATACAACATCATTCCTTGGATGAAGACCAGCCTTTGGTATGGTTCATTTCGCTTGCCCCATGATGTCTTCCATTCCATGTTACTGTAAAGGTCCACTTTTCATTGACTATCACAATTTGTTTTCAAAGTGGAACATCTTCATTACATTTAAGTAGAGAATCACATGTGGAAATATAGTCAAGAAGGTTTTTTGCGCTTAACTTACATGGAACCCTCATCCACTTAAATAAATATCCCTCTGGAACTTCAGCTGTTCCCTGTGCAAGCCCAGCCAGCCCTCTCGCACCTTTTCCACATTGCCTAACAGTCTTGTTGTGGTGAAGTGTTTTCTTCTCTCTGTCCTTAGTTATATGGCTTCTCTCTAGCTAGTGTTCACTGGTTATTCTGCATGATTTCTCCAAAATTTAGTAGTAATCTCAGATGGTCCTGGGAGGTTAGTGCAGCTTCCACTTACTCCTCCACCATCTTGAACTCTTTTCTTAAATATTGTTACATATATTGGGTACACAGATGTGGCTTGAACATTATGACTTAACATTAGTCATACATAAATGTGTATGCACCAAATATATGTAACAATATTTAAGAAGAGAGTTTGTATCTCTTAGATCAGCCACAACCTCTACCAGGTTAAATACATTCCTACAGGACTTCTGGACAAGATGGAGGTGTAGGTAGACACACTGTGCCTCCTCACACAACCAAAAAAAGGACAACAACAATTTAAAAGCAAAAAACAATCACAACTGACAGAAAATCAAACCGTATGGAAGTCCAACAACCAAGGAGTTAAAGAAGACACATTCATCCAGACCAGTAGGAAGGGCAGAGATGGGCAGTTGTGCAGAGAGGACTTGCGGCAAGGCGGTGGCTGGAGGACTGGGGTGGGCAAGGCGGCGGATTGCAGACTGGGCTGTCCCACATTCATGTGCAGATAAACTGGGAGGAACAACTTGGGAGCAGGACAGACTGCACAACCCAGGGCCCCAGCTCCAGGGGAAAAAAGCCTCAAACCACTTATTGAAAACACCTGTGAGTGTTGAGGCAGTGGAAGAACTCCCAGCCTCACAGCCTTCGTGGGAGAGACCCACAGGGTCCTAGAACATACACAAGCCCACCCACCCCGGAATCAGCACCAGAAAGGCCCAATTTGCTTTGGGAAGCAGGGGAAATGACTGAAATCCAGCAGAGAGTAGAGCAATTGCCATTGTTCCCTCTTGGACCTCTTCCCCACATACAGCGTCACAATGCAGCAACATGGGTTGCCCTGCCCTGGCGAATACCTAAGGCTCCACTCCTCACTATGTAACAGGTACATCAAGACAAAAAGAAAATGGCCAAAATGAAAGAACAGATCAAAGCTCCAGAAAAAACATAACTAAGCAACAAAGAGATAGCCAACCTATCAGATGCACAGTTCAAAACACCGGTAATTAGGATGCTCACAGAATTGGTTGAATTTGGTTGCAAATTCGATGAAAAAATGAAGGCCATGCTAAGTGAAATAAAGGAAAATGTAAAGGGAACCAATAGTGATGGGAAGGAAACTGGGACTCAAATCAATGGTGTGGACCAGAAGGAAGAAAGACACATCCAACCAGAAAAGAATGAACTAACAAGAGTTCAAAAAAATGAGGAGAGGCTTAGGAACTTCTGGAACATCTTTAAATATTCCAACATCCGAATTATAGGGGCATCAGAAGGGGAAGAGGAAGAGAAACAAGTGGAAGAATTATTTAAACAAATAATAAAAGAGAACTTCCCAATCTGGCAAAGGAAATAGACTTCCAGGAAGTTCAGGAAGCTCAGAGAGTCCCAAAGGAGTCAGACCCAAGGAGGAACACACCAAGGCACATCATAATTACATTGCCCAAGATTAAAATTAAGGAGAGAATCCTAGAAGCAGCAAGAGAAAAGAAGACAGTTACCTACAAAGGAATTCCCATAAGACTGTCAGCTGATTTCTCAAAAGACCTTACAGGAAAGATGGGGCTGGAAAGAAGTATTCCAAGTCATGAAAGGCAAGGACCTGCATCCAAGATTGCTCTATCCAGCAAAGCTTTCATTTAGAATGGAAGGGAAGATAAAGTGTTTCTCAGATAAGGTCAAGTTCAAGGAGTTCATCATCACCAAGCCCTTATTATATGAAATGTTAAAGGGATTTATCTAAGAAAAAGAAGATAAAAAATATGAACAGTAAAATGACAGCAAACACAATTATTAACAACCACACCGAAAACAAAAACAAAAGCAAATGACTAGAACAGGAACAGAAACACAAATATAGATCACATGGAAGGTTATCAACAGGGGAGTGGGAGGAGGATAGAGGGGGGAAAAGGTACAGAGAATAAGTAGCATAGATGGTGGGTAGAAAACAGATAGGGGGAGGAGGGTAAGAATAGTATAGAAAATGTAGAAGCAGAAGAACTTATATGTATGACCCATGGACATGAACTAAAGGTGGGGAATGTCAGTGGAAGGGGGTATGCGGGGCACAGGGGAGTGAAGGGAGGAAAATGAGACAACTGTAATAGCATAATCAATAAAATATATTTTTAAAAATAAATGTAAATATATTCCTACATAGTTGGGATCCAAGGTAGTGGCAGAGTAGGTGGAAGTAACACTCACTTCCTCCCAGGGCCAAACTGGAATTACAACTAAAATACTGAATCATCAACCTGAATAACCAAAGACCAACTGAATAGAAGTCTTATAATCCAAGATTTACAGAGGAGGCCACATTGAAATTGGAAGGAAGGGTGGAGGCATGAAAAGGACTGGCCCTGCTCCTGCTGGCAGTGGCTGAGATTCCAGAGGGATACCTCAGCTGCAAAGGCCCCCCCTGAGGAGCAAGGGGTTTCAACCCCACACTGGACTCCCCAGCCCAGAGCACCAAACCTGAAAAGAAGTGCACACATAGTATCTGGCTATGAAAATCAGTAGGGATTCTCTCCACCAGGGATAGACAAGAGTCTGCTAGAGACCCAGGTGCCTTCTTAAAGGGCCAACATACAAAATCTTGTTTGTAGCCACTCACCCTGGGCTCTGACACAGAAAGGGCAGAGCAGATAGCCCTGTGACAATAAAATGGGGTTTGTGGTTCTGGGAAGAGGGCTAAGGGGACAGCTTCCAGGGTCCCTGTGCTGAGCCCCTCTCCCACACTGCAGACACTATCATTCTTGGATGGAGTGTTCCCCTCCATATGGGAGCAGCCTGGGGGAATGCAATAGCCATACCCTCTGGACTCCCTGTTGCCCCATCCTGCAGAGTTGAGCCCTGCAGAGGAGTCGGCTGCCTTGGCCCAGAGTGTAGAGGTCTGGGCAGACAGACGCAGTGGGTGTCAATGACTGAGTCGTGTGGCTCTGGGGCCAAGGCCATTCCCTGCACCTTCATGGGAGCCTGGCTGGTGCCTACCCCTCACAAAAGATGCACTAGCTCCATCCTACCCTCCAGATTCCTTGCATCACCTCTCTGCCAAACTTGGGCTCTCCAGGAGGTCCATGCAGAATCTGGGACAGACTGAGTTGTATTGCCATTTTTCACTTGCACATCCAGCTGGTGGAGAGCCCTGCCTTCACGCAGCCAAATCTTGGCTTCAAAGAGAACATTTGAGGAGGGAAGACTACAATTGTAAGGAAAACCTTGGTCTAACTGGAAGAGTAATCCTACTCATGGTTCCCAAGGTTAAGACCAAATAAGAAAATGTGGCCATTTATGAGAAATAAGAATATAAGTGTTAAGACTTAAGAAAATAGTATAGCTTTGACTTTGGGATGGAACAGTCTTTGGGTTCAGTTCTTTGAACTCACAGGATTTTGTGTTCAAAAGCAACTAAGTATTTGCTGAAATTATTTTTCAATATCTGAGCAAGAAAGGATCATATTCAAGGTTTAAACCTATATACATAAAATAAATTCTGCAATTTGTAGAAAAAGATTTGCCATCTCCCACTCCAGAATCATCCTATATGATGTGTTATAAGAGACACTATTTTTGATTGTGAAATAATTGATCTTTAGAATAATTCAGTGAGTTTCTGAATATTAAAAACAGAAGTATAAATTAAATAAATCATTAACAGCTGCTTAACAGTGATAAAATATACTTTTATTTACTTTGTTGAGTTAAAGGGTCGTAAAAAAAATTTATTGCTAAAGTAGATATCAGGCAAACAGAAAGGTGCTTTAGAAGTCCAGTTACCTTGGAGTTTATTTAAACTAATAGGAAAGGTCATAATGTTTTCATGCAATACATACTTGGTTCTTTAAATAACAATTGTGACAACAGAAAGAATTAAGGAATGTTGCACTTGTGATTTATACAAAACACCAACATTTTGGGTTGTACATAATTAAAGAAATATTCCAAACACTTTTTGAAACACTGTTGTAGCCAATACATAGAGGCATGCCTTATGTGGGCATAGGAATGCAGTTTAGAAAAGAAAGAAAAAAATCATATTGGAACTACTCAATTTCTTCAAAATCACTGAGCAAGAGAAACAACATTGAACTGCCATATTGATTTTATACAACTTCTATACAGTACCTTGACTTAAATCCAAGAGCAAAAGTTAAGACTCTCCTCTGTTTTTGGTAAACAACTGCATGGTAAACTTAGATGACTTTCCCCCTGGATTTTACCTGGGAGTGGCCTTTTAAATTTTTTTTATTTAAAAGAGGGCAGGTTTGGCACTTTTATACTGATGTCACCAATGTTAATATTTCTTGGGATCTCAGGAAGATTCATATTCTTTACAGCTGATACAGCACGGGCTGGAGCTCCCGCTAAGCCAGCCTGTATACAGAAGCAAATAAAAGAAAAAGAAAATGCACAACTCAGGTGTAGTTCATAAAAAAAACACTAAAAATGGAGGACAATAATAAAAGATTTTCATATAACAAGCTTAGAGACCACATGGTAAGTTTCAACTGATACGAGATGGTTACTCTGAAATACTAATCTATAAAGAGAAAACAGTTGACATAAAAAGTACAGTAAATACATGCAATGGTAACAATGAAAATATTTAAATACAAATTAAACTGTACTAATTAGATAGTACACACAATATGCAAATGACAAAAGCTAGATCTTCACCTATATCTTGATATAACTGACATATAAGTATGAAGCATATTCTACATTAGCTTCCTTATTAAACATCTCTTACAATTATCATGATATATTTTGTGGGGCTTTTTGCTTTAAAATGGCATTTATTATCAACATATGCTGTGAAAAACTAAAAGTAATAGATCATGCTTGTTTAGTTTCTTTACTTAAGGCTAATACCTTAAAACATTTCAAGACAGTAATATTTTTAAATTATTATTTTTAATTATAAAGGTTATTATAAACTTTAAAGGATGTTCTAGAACATTAAAAAAAAAAATCAGGCTTTTAAAGTAAAGCCTCAATCCAAATAGAATAGTTCTGCCTAAATGTGAAACTGCAACAAGAGGATCATTCTACTCTGCGATGCATTAGTAAACACATAATAATTAAAAAGAATCTAACATATCAAGTAGGTTCAACAACATGTTTAGTTTATAAAATACAAGTTTAAAAATAGCATAAATGCAAAGATAGTAAATAAAAATAGTAAATTTTATTTATATTTATAAATAAATCTTAAAATTTCCAGTACTATTACAATATTTGGCTTTTATTTTAGTAGGAAAATTCATAATTTTGTAAAGTAATTTTGAAAGAAAATAAGCTTAAAAATAAAAGAAGAATGAATATATATCATTTTTCTCAAATATCTACATCAACAGTCTTCATATTTTTAAGGTTTAATTTATATAGTAATTAGATTTCAGCAGTTTTTATTCAAGCTATATAATAAAGCCAACAAACACAGTCAATTCGTGACATACATCATCTTGCACAAAAACAGACACTTAAGTAACAAAAACAAATCTTCCACTTTGATTAGATTACATATATGCAGGGGTAGGCAAAAGCAGGTTTACAGTTGTTTGTATGGAAAATACAATAATTAAAAAATAATAACAGAAAAATGAACTGTTTTGCTTACAACTATAAACCTACTATTCACGCCACCCTGTATAAGAAACAATGTTTATGCAATTAGAGACACTAGTTTTAAAGTCCCTTTTTGTAATTTTAGTTTTTTTCTGTCATGTAATCCTACCTTTCTTGTTAATTTAAAAAATAATAATAAAGCTGTTACCTGAGAAAAATCTTGACTGATACAAAATAGGCCAGTGTAAACTATTTGCTGAATAAAGGATACAAACATTGTTAAGCAATGAAATAAAAGCCATGGATTATCAAGTCAGAATTGGAAATAATAGAAGAATCTGTAAAATAGTATTAATAATAGATACGGTCCACATAGGTAATGATAAAAGTGATATGGATGAAACACTCCATACCCAATTAAAGACTTAATAGGGCTGGGACTTCAATTTTTATAATTTAATAGGGATTAGTTGTTTTTTGACGTATAACTAAAAATTTGGCTGACCTCTGCATTTATACCTACCTGAAGTAATGCAGTTTTAGTTATACCCCACTTCCCTCCCACTGCCCCAAAAGACAAAGATACATATGAATATTACTTAGGATAGCATAAATTATATGGAAAAGGTCTTTAAGTTGATCATTTCAAGTTCAATGTCTAGCTATCAAAATTTAGAATGGTTAAGGATCAAAGAAGAATTCAGTTCAAATAGCTTTATCATTTTGTAGGCTCTCTTCCTTTTACCAGGAAATATATTGTTTCCCAAGGTGGGGCAATTATTTTACAAAATGACAGACATCCTGGAACCAGTATCATTTTTTTTCTAGGAAGAAGAATTTTATAATTTTTCTAAATAGCAAATCAATTTGCCACTATTTTTACTTTGAAATTTCTATATAGGGTACAAATGATGAGTAGGTTATAGGAAAGTATTGATGAGATATATACATATTTTAAAAGGCATAAATTATTAGAGGATTTTGTGAAAGAGAGAAAGGGTAGATATGTGTGTGTGTTACTGGATGCTATGATTTATATTTATAAATATTTAAAATAATTGTTTTCAGTACTAAACTAAATGTAATTGTCAAGAAGTCTTCTTTTCCATGATACCCTATACCATGAATGGCTAAACTAAACTTAAGCAAAGAAAATGAGAATAAAAATGCATTATGTTTAAATTTCATTAGATTAGCTCATTTCTTTGTGACCAAAGATGGTATCAACTGTTGGCTACTAATGAGAACATATAAAGTCAACAGCATATTTGTGCCAAATTCTTATTATGGAAAAAAACAAAGTAAGTTTTCAAGTACAACAAATTACAATTCTTCTAAACATGAGCAGCAAGCTATAGACATGCAAAGGATGGTAACTATTCAGAACACACAAATGAATTAAAAGAATCAAATTATTTCTCAAGCATGTTCAATACTTTTGTGTAGAATATCATGAGTTTAAGTGGTATACAATCGTAACATTGTAATGTGTATGTCAATTAAGTTTTAACTAAACAAACGTTTGAAGAAATCAGATTCTACAGAATATAAATTGGAAGGAAAAATACAAGAAGGACTGTTGATTAGTAAGTAAATGTTTAAATGAACTACAGATGTTTACATATAAAAACTTAGAGCTTAAAAAAAAACTTCACATTACCAGGTAGTCAACACCCAAACTGCTATAAAATCAATTTCATCTTTAGACTTCCATGAAAGTGAAATCTAAAACATTTTTATTAAAGAATAAAATGTAGAAGAAGTAATTTGCCACTAGAAAATCAAGTTGCCAACATAGAGGTATAATTTTTATCTTAGTTTTTTTTTCAGTAAGATATATTCAAAGCAACAAGATAACTTTCACTAACACTCAAATTTATAAAAATTAAGTTTACCTGACTTGTTAGTAGTTTATACAATATAAAATGTAAAAGTAAGGTATTTCTGACAGTACAACATAGTTCTTAAAGATTTAAGAGTACACAGTTGACACAAGCAGAAATAAAAAGAATGAAACCCTACTGGAGAAATAACTTGTTTCCATCTAAGTTATTTTACTTGAGCACCACTATGGCAGGTAAACTGCAACAACTCCACTAACAAAAACAGATACATGAATCCAAAGCCGTTAAGAGTATGAATTAGATGAAAGAATGAAGTACAGTATATAAAAGAATGGTCATGTTTTCTCTCCCATGAGATTAAATTAACAGAATTAAGAGAAAGAAAACAAAATGAAGTCTGCAAGTATACCAAAATGAGGCCAAACAGATAGAAGACTTATACAGACATACTCTTGGAAATTTCAAGCACTAAAATCACAAAGATAGTAATGGATGGATATGATTTTTTTGATTTTGTTTTTAAATTGCCAGACCCAAAAATAAACAAAATATGTGCAAGCAAAACCGAAAAAGCAGCATTACTAAAATATATTTCAAAAAATCTGAAAGCTCCTTTTTCCTCATGCAACAGCAATTAACTTTCTCAAAGGGAAAAGGAATCTAAAATTTATTTCATCTAAGACATTAAATACCAACCTACCATCTTAAAATATTTTTTTCAAGCTTGAAATATAGCATAAGAAGATGGTAGCCGGAATAATTTGTACATACTAAAACCTTTACCCACCCTTCCTGCTGGAAGTTGGTATATGCACATTCAAAATTTTGACCTAACAGCAAAGTGAAAGAACATCAACATTAATAAACACAGTATTAAATGGTTTCAGACTCAAAATCATCAACAAAATAATGGCAGATTTTTGAAAATGTTTTAAATAAAATAGAAAATGTCAAGATTTAAATTTCTGAATGTAAGGTCGATAACATTTAATCTGGGAACTAATAATAGGCTTGCTCTTTGCTTCAAAGATAGTGCTTTAATATTGCAATTATAAACAAAGAGATGAGAAATACTGATGACAATCCTCTAGTGAGCAAGAACATGGCATCTTATAAAAAATTTATCAATATAATATTTAAAAATCTTAAAATCTTCCAAATTATTACTCATTTTATATAATCTTCATTTATAGTGTTCATTTCTAACACATAATTTGCCTGTGTGAAATAAATATAGCAGACAAAAGCCATTCATGGATTTAATGTAACTAGTTTTGACCACTCAAGTGACTGCAGGGGTCTTAACCAGCATAGAGAGGCAGAACCAGCTCATGAGCTGACTTTCCAACATCTGTTACTTAGGCCCGCTTTTCTTATTCTATTCTCTTTAAAAATAGAAACTTGACTCTAAAAAAGGACAAAAGCTAATTACTAGTTCTAGGTATGGATGTTAAGAGACCCAAGTGGTTGATAGTTCCTTGCTAGAAAATAGCAATTTAACATAAATTAAAGACTAGAACATAGAAATTGGCAGTGATTTGGCTCAAGAGATTGAATGACACCATTATTTACTTCCTGTGGCAGGGATAAAGTAATATGAATACAGGGACCAAACATGCTACTCCCAGCTTCATGATACAGCCCATGATCTTGGGATAAGAAACTATAAAGTCACCTATCTGTTGCTGCTTCTCAAACACATCCAGAAAGCAGTAATTCAGTGGCTAAAAACTATACTAAATTCTCAGTGACATTTTCCTAATCAGTAAGGTAGGTAATCTAACTTGTTAAATTTATAGGTTTTTTTTCCCCTCCATAAGACTCACTAAAGTATTTTTATTCTGAAATTTTTAAATGGGGTCCTATAAACATTTTCATTTTTCCTGAAATGGCTTTGTAGGAAAAAGTTGTTCATTGTCTACATGGAAATGTTTAAAAAGAAATTCACACAGTTAACTTATAGTGTGAAAACCTGTACAGAAAATACTAGGGAAAACTTAGTTTTTTAAAACTAGAAGTCTATTGAAAACACTTCTAATATTTACCCATACATTTTGCAAAAATATTCAAGGTTTATAATATTTTGTTGAGTCTTATTATGACATGTTTGGATGTCAGAATGTTGCTACAGTGGAAATCTATTTTATTTTGATAAATATAATTCAATTTTTACAGCATTTAATTCAAATTTAAGATAGCCGATCTTTCTTTTTTATTGGCTACTTGTAATATATACCTGTTAGTCAAATTAGTAAAAGCAATTTGGTTAAGACTTTGGAAATGAAAACCATTAGGGGGTAGGGAGAGTAGTATTTAACAGTCACTATGCTAAGCCTTCACTGATTCCTACTTTGTATGCAAAACTCTGAAGGTTCAGCTTTTGGTTTTTAAATTCATAGCCTCTAAAACCTAGCAGGCAATTTTATGTAAGATTCTTAATTTAGAAAGATTGGGGGAGAAAATCTATGAGAGTTAAAGATTGGTTCTGCCATAGGATGCTCAAAATAAACTCTAAATTTAATATACAAAGTAAATTGTCATTTCTACAAAATGTAATTTGTAAGGATAAAATGACAATGTTTAAAAAAATAACAAAAAATTTAAACTTTCCTTTTACAATGCAGGCAGACAAAACAGAACAAACATGACATCAATGATATACTAGTAAAGTACACTAAGTCCAATAAAAGATGAAGAAATTACAAAGAGAAACTAGAATGAAAAATAGGCTACAAGGGACTATATGGGTTCATTAACACAAAGAATTTTTGAGTCTGGCCTAAATAATTGATTGCCTTTGACATCATTTTGCTTTCCCTTTTGTTAAAGTACATTTTTCCCAAAGTCAGCAATACCTTGTCTACCTGTCCTGTCTGGGAGATTGAAAGATAAAGGTCTGTAAGAGAGAAGAATGGAAAGAGCTAGAAAGATCAAGATGTTCCGGAAAAAAGAGGACTGACTTTAAAAAAGTAGTAACTAAATTCAGAGCCATTTATTCATCTTACAAATAACATGAAATACATAAAAACTAACAAGTCTTCCCAACCCACCCATCTACCTCCACCCCCAGGGAGTCCTTTCATTCCTAGGCAGATTCCTGGGTGCCTCTCAGACTTTCCCCAAATCCCATCACTTCTCAGCTTAAATCCTCCTTTCCCAAGATCCCAATGTTATAGCAAACCATTTTTGTATCAAAGCAGGATCTATGAAAACACATTTAGAGTATACTTTGGCATCTCTAGTTAAAGATCTGGGTGATCTTTGCTCCTACCTGGCTAGGCATTGGGAATTAAACTGGTTCACTTGACCGTCACCAAAAATATACTATCATTAACCCAAAATAATAAAATCTTCAGTATCTGACAAAGTAAAGGCACCTAGATAGACCCATATTATGCTTTAAAAGCTGTATCTTAATTAAACCTAAACTGATTTTTAAAAGATAATGCTATTCTAAATATTAATTAATTAAAAAATATGATAACCAGGTCTTGTCATTAAACATGATACTCTGGATTTTAATTAAGTCTTTCTTGCTAAGTTTTTGCTTACATAATAAATTTTAGCTAAAATTCAACAAGAGGCAAATTAAGAAAAATTTATAGTTTGCTTGCAAGTAATCTTGGATTATTCTACAGTCATATGTTTGGTAGATATAACCAATTTAAGTAACATGGAAATGGAACCAATGTGAAAATTTTTGACATTTCAGTGTCTGGAATAAAGCTGGTAGCCTCCAAACATGTTTAAAATATATGAAAATTATTGAAAAATTACAAAAATTAAACATTATTTTTCAATACAATTTCTTAAAATATGATCAGGACTAATGGTCTCACTTTGACTCAAAATCCTATTTTGTAACTAAATGTTAGCAGAAATCACATACAGAGAAACACTTGATAAACATATATTGTGATTTGTCCCCAATCAGATTTAAAACATACTTTCTTGTAAAGGAGAAAAGGAAAAACTAATCTGGTAGCAGATAAGAACTGCCTGTATGTTAAAAGATGATCAATATATGTAAAATAGAAGTACTCACTAACATTCAAAACCATTTTAAATAGCACTGCTTCTGTAAAAGAATTTTTAAGTTATAGTTTTCTTATAACCATCTCATCAAAAATGTAAATTCTGTATTTTACTGCTCTTTATAGATTAAAAAACTGCTCACTAACACAATTTTACTGGACAATCAAAAAGGAAATATCCATTATATGGTTATTATAGGTCCTTTATGACTTTTGTCAATATTATATATATCACACTAGGGAGAAAGAAAAAAAAGACACCACCAATAGAAAGAAGTTAAATACCTGGAAATGTAAAAATTCCAGACAAGAAGTCAATATATTTTTACAGCTGATTCCACAGAATTTACAAATTGCCACATCCATTCATTTTAGAGTGATTAATGATTGTGTCACTGTCTGTATCTTGGCATTTACAATCTATATCCGCACAGTTTTGTAACATGAGGTATAACAGATTATATAAATTTCAAATTATCATTTTAAGACTTACAGTTTATAGTAAATCTTTTACTATACCTTATAATATATTGCAAACTAACCACATTAAATAATATTTTGAGTTGTTTTCCTTTTCCTAGTCTAATCTAGTTTATGTTTTCCCCTTTCAAAAACCAGTATTTTAAAAACTGGCTATAGAACACACAAAATATATATCGTTACTTAAAAGAGTCATAATGTTAGCTCTTCACTGTTATCAGCCTCTTTTTCTGAAAACCAACAGGGATGGTAAATTGAGATAAGAAATGCAGGACTATATTAATTTTAAGTAAAACATTGGAAAATGTTTTTATACAAAGCTCAACTACTTCTAACCCTCCAATTTCAGATTTATCCATCATCTATCCTGTGTTTTATTCAATTCCAGTAAGCATAGTATTGTATTAACCTGATGCTTGCAGGGTTGTCCAACCTTTTGGTATCTCTGGGTGACACTGGAAGAAGAGGAGTCTTGGGCCTCACGTTAAATACACAAACACTAACCAAAACTGATGAGCAGAAAAAAAAAAGGGTTTTAAGTAAATTTACAGCTTTGTGTTGGGCTGTATTCATAGCCATCCTGGGCTGTGGGCTGGACACCCCTGTAGGGGTCAACAGATAATAATTCTTCAGAATTCACCCGCTGTAAATTAACGCTAGCATATTTTTAATACCTTGCTGCTTTTACAGTAATATTAACTTTATATCAACCAAACACATGAATTTGTACTAATAATTATAAATATATTTTCCTAATCTAAGTTATGACTATAAATACCAAAAGTAAGCGTATCCTCAAATAAGCATAGCACTGAATAAGATACAAGACTATTATCTCTCTAAACCTCTGTTATAGTAAAAATAAAACAACCAAAATGATGTTACCTTGAGCATCTTTGCTACAGTACCTGTTACTAATATTCAGCCTAGTGCATGAGGGAAGAGTCACTAAAATTCTAAAGTAGGATTTTATACAATACGAAAGTGCTAGTTGGTCCTCATTCTAACAGTACAAAGTTAGCAGTGTATAACTAACCAAATCTTTCTCTTACAAAATGCAATAAAAGCCATGAATACATCTACCAATAAATGTATGGGAAGATTAAGGCATTGAATTTCCTTTTTCAATATGTACTTGGACTTGCTAAGCCCCTATTATAACTTATTACTTCCTCATGAGAATTCCATTACCTTCTCTTTTCTCTTCCAGAAATAGTTTCATAGTGCTAAATTTATATACATTTTAAAATGTAAGTTCTAAGATTTCCTTCATAATTACTGCCTAATGTTTTATAATGCAAATATTTATTCCATTTTCAAATAAACGATTTATTTTTTAAGAAATAAGAATTTGGAATTGTGTTAATTACCTAAGGCAGTTGACTGTGGCTAAAAGTAGGATACACAAAACTGTTTGGTGGATAGTAGTCACAGAACATCTGGCACACTAAAATTTGTATATTCCCTTTTTAAAACTGAGTAAGCATACCAGCTGTACCTAAAGGGTGATACTAAAGGACAAACAGTGAAAGCTACAAATCATACATGATTATCATGCTTACTACCTTCATTAACTAAAGCACTTTCCATTCTTACCTCAGATTTCTCCAGTTTATTTTGTGCATCAATTTGTGTAACAATCTCATTCATGTTGGTCTCCAATACCATTCCCCCCATCACCATTTCTGCAAGAATATTGTGAACCTAAAGAAAAAAAAATACACACCCATAAAGAAAACTTACTATAAAACATTTCATAATTCTAGTAGTTTTTGGTTTAAACACTGTTGTGTCTACTTTATAAGTATGAGATATAAAATAAAATAATTTAAAGTAAAGGCTCATAATCTATGTTTGTCTCTACTGTGAACCCTTAGGCAATTATATAACCTCTTTAAGTTTTAATGTAATGGGCTGTAAAACAAAGATAATAATAGTACCTCCTCCACAGATTGCTGAAAAGATTAAATGAGATCATTCATGGAAGTGCTCCAAAGTAAACGATCAATGAACATTAGCTACCCTTTTTATCATATTAACTTTAATGCTAAAAAATGATCCACAAGGGCCTTTGATAGATTCTTAGCCAAAAATTATTAAGTTGTTTTATGCTCAAGGTACTCAATAAAGCTATATGGCATCATTATAAGCTCTAGATTGAAAAATAAAATACAATTTTCTTTTTATTGTAGGTACTTTTTAATATGATTTTACCCCAAAGCTCTCTCTCTATGACACACTGAAATTCTTTACCCAATACATCTTATTACTAAAAATAGTATCTTCCATTAGGGAGAATAAATTTAACCCAGGTGTTTTTTCACAAGGTATTGGATCAAAAATCACTAATTCAAAGCTAAATTAAGTTTCACTGAATAATTATACTCTGCTATAATTTTTACAAAATGAGCCATTTAAGAATGGAAACTCTGAAATTAGATAGATACAAATCTGACTCTACCACTTACTAGTCACATGCCCTGCAGCAGTTACATGACCTCTCTGAGTCTGTTACTTTATCTGTGAATTAGAAGTAGGATAGGCATTTCATAAGATTATTGTAAGAATAATTTACATAAAGTGCTAAGCAGAGTATGTACAGGTATTACAGAGTAATTCCAATTTTTAAAAAAACATTTTTTATTAGTCCTAACTGGTGTAACTCAGCAGGTTGAGTGTAGTACTGCAAACTGAAAGGTTGCCGGTTTGATTCCAGGTCAGGGCACATGCCTGGATTGCAAGCCAGGTCCCCAGTATGAGAGACAACCGACTGATGTTTCTCTTGCACACAGATGTTTCTCTCCCTTTCATTCTCCTTCCTTTCCCCTCTCTCTAAAAATAAATAAATAAAATCTATAAAGAAAAAAAAAAAAAAAAAACTTTCTTTGGTTAAATATCTATCATTTGATTTTCATTCCTTTATAATAGTTCATGTAAATGTATTCATGATTTAAAAAATATATTGTTTTTTACTAACTTTTCATTATGGCAAGATGGATACTTCGCGTACAAATTTTGAATAAATGACAGAAATTACTTTTTCTAGCAAACAATACAAAAGCAGAAGCCATAATTGTTCTTAAAAATCTGTGCTAAAAATAATCACTTATACTACTATTCTTTCTGTTGCTAGATACCATTTATTAAAACTATATTTTGGTGCTGTACTATGGTATCTGATTTATTTCTCACATTAACCTTTGTTAAAGCTGAGAGAATAAACCAGCTTACTCAAGACACATAAACTAATATGCAGCAAATTAACAATTCAAACCTAAATCTCAGTGATCCAAATCCAATTCCTTGCTTTCTTCTGTTAATAAATGCAATTAACAGTTAGTTAATTTTTAGTCATAATCTATGAAAATTCAATTAAAGATCAAGAAGGTGATTAGGCGATGAAATAAAATTATCTTGTAATAGCTCATAGGTACTACATGCAGGAACAATGTTCGGACAGAAAGGCCACGGTCAGCCAACAAAGTTATTAAAACTTCCGTTTTAGTGGCAGCACTTACTCTCTCCTTTTTAAAACAAATTCTCATGAAAAGCACAACCTGTAAAGTTGATAAAAGTGCATCAACTCCACCATCCCCACTTTGGTCAGACCTTCTTGTGGGTTCATCATTATATACATTGTACTACTGCCTTTCCAGGAGCATCTCAGAACAAAAGCACTGGAGTAGTGGAAACCATAAATTTCAGTATTATAGAAACATCTTCCAGTTTAGAGGTATCAAAATATGAGCACCCAGCAAATATGGGTCATACCCAAGAAATTCTAAGGACATATGTCAATTTACTAGATAAGGACTAGAATGTACATTTGCCCTCAAAGTAAAAATAATGCCTATGAAGGCAAATTCAGAAATCCAGAAATGCAGACAGAAAATACATATGAAGGCCCTGTGAGCTAAATCCTTAAAGAAACATAATCTCATTTATTATAAATATAATATATGCTTAAAGACTGTGTTCTTGGTGAGGAAGTCCTATACATTATGTAGAAATGTATAGGAGAGAAACTGTGGGAATAAGAATTATTAATTGGAAGGATTAATTGCAAGGAGAGAAACTGTGGGAATAAGAATTATTAATTGGAAGGATACTCCAATATTATCAAGATTATGGTAACCAAAGCAAGGTATGTCACACAAGATGGGGAAATTTAGGAGCTGAACACAGCATGTCCAATGACAAAAAATTCACGTTCCAAGAACTGGGAAGAATTTTTGGCAAACTTAATATGAGAAAGAGGATGATAAAAGCTCTGCTTTTAACATAACCCTAATTCATATATTTAACATATTCCATTATTTTGTTTTATAAATTTTACTTAAAACACATTTTTATAGAAAATAAGAGTGATAATATCCTTGTAATACAACTCATCTATGAAATTCTTTGATGTTCACCTAAAGTAATAGTTCAATGAGTTTTTACCTCTTTTTAAAATTTTTACAGGTATTTAAGTGTTTTAAAAAGTAGCAAATGCCACATTAACAATGTACTTTTGCATTAAAAAAACACATAGCTTCTTCTGGAAGACCGTAACTTTTGAAAAAAATCATAATATACGCAAATAATTAAAAGTTCAAACCATAGAGAAACTTATCTACAAGCAATAAGTGTCCACTGCCTTCTGCTTCTGTTATTAGGTCCCTCTATCTAAAGATAATTACAGTGAATTGTATTTTATATACCCTTCCAGAAAACTTGTTATACACATACTTAATTGTGTTTGTATATGTGTATCTAATTATGCAAATTAAGTCACACTATATAGATTCTATTTCACAATTCTGCAAGAAAATAAAAAATGTATTAAAAATTTGAGGCAGTACAGAATGAGGATATAAATTTAAAAAATAATAAAAAATAATGGTACACATGGAAAAAAACTATGGGGGGTGGAAATGGGAGGGAGGTGGGGAGGGCTGGGGTGGCGGGTTCGGGTGAGAATAAAAGACAGAAAACTGTACAAGATCAACAATTAAAATAAAAATTAAAAAAAATAAAAATAAAAAAAAAATAATGGTGCCAGATATATGCACAAAGGTAATCAATGACACTGCTAGTTAAAAGCAAAGACACAAAAATGTGAAACTGTAAATGGTGAATCCACACTATGATCACACATCTAAAAATGAGAAAAATCTACTGATTGCTTAGAAATATAGACAGGTTATTAAATGAAAAACTGAGTAGGAAAGAACAATACACAGAGACAAAGTGGCAAGACAGAGAAATATGCGCCAAATGAAAGAACAAGAGAAATCCCAGAAAAAGAATTAAATGAAATGGAAGCAACTAAAATGCCAGATGCAGAGTTTAAAACAATGGGAAAATGGATCATTTCAGCAAGAACTTAAACAAAGAGAGAGTAAAAAAAGAAAAAAGACACAGAAAATATAAAAAAAGACAGAAATGAAGAATATAATATCTAAAATGAAGAGTACACGAGAAGAACTCAACAGCTAGTTAAATGAAGCAGAGGTTTAGAGGATAGCATAAGAGAAAGCACAAGCATCAAAAAAAAAAAAAAAGAGAGAGAGAGAATTTTAAAAATGAGGAAAATATAAGGGAACTCTGAGACATTATCAAGCACAACAACATCTGCAATATAGTGGGACCAGAAGGAGAAGAGTATAAGCAAGGGATTGAGAACCTGTTTGACAAAAGTAATGGCTGAAAATTTCCTTAACCTGGTGAAGGAAGAAAAAGTCACGCAAATCCAGGAAGAGCAGAGTCTCAATCAAGAGGAACTAATAAAGGCTCATACCAAGATACATTATGATTAAAATGCCAAAGATTAAAGACAAAGAGAGACTCTTAAAAGCAAAAAGAGAAAAGCACCTAGTTACCTACAAATGAACTCCCATAAGGCTGATTTCTCAACAGAAACACTTCAGGCCAGAAGGGACTGGCATGAAATGTTCAAAGTGATGAAAAGCCAAAACCTACAACCAAGACTACTCTATCCAGCAAGGCTATCATTTAAAATTGAAAGCAAAATAAAGAGCTTACTAGACAAAAACAACCAAAAACACAAAAACCAAAAAACCTGAAGGATGTCTTTCCCACCAAACTAGTATTGCACGAAATGTTAAAGAGTTTGCTTTAAGAAGGAGGAGGAAAGAAATGGAGAGAGCATAAGTATAAAGAATAAAATGGCAATAAACAAGTACTTATCAATAATAACCTTAAATGTAAATGGATTATATGCTCCAATCAAAAAGATACAGGGTAGCTGAATGGATAAGAAAACATGATCCATATATATGCTGTCTACAAGAGATCCACCTCTGAACAAAAGATATATACAGACTGAAAGTGAAGGGATGGAAAAATATTCCATGCAAACTGAAACAAAAACAAAGGCTATAACAAGATCAATCTAACAAGAGGATATAACCCCTGTAAACATATATGCATTAGACATAGCAGCACCAAAATATGTAAAGAAAATCTTGCTGGACATTAGGGAGCGACTGACAGCAAAAGTCATAGTAGGGGATTTTAACATCTCAATGATGTCAAAGGATAGATCTTCCAGAAAAAATTATCAACAAGGCAAAAGTGACCTTAAATAACACATATGATATTTACAGAATATTTCATCACTAAGCAGCAGAAATATATGTTCTTCTCAAGTGCACATGGAACATTCTCAAAGATAGGCCACATGTTAGGCACAAAATATGTCTTAACAAATTCAAGAATTGAAATCATATAATCTTTTCTGACCACAATGGTATAAAACTAGAAATCAACTACAATAAAAAAAACCCTGAAAAACATTCAAATACATGGAGGCTAAATGACATGTTATTAAACAATAAATGGGGTGACAATGAGACCAAGGAAGAAATCAAAAGATACCTGAAAACAAATAAAAATGAACACACAACAATCAAAATCCATGCGACACAGGGAAAGCAGTCCAGAGAGGGAAGTTCATACCATTGAAGGCCTAGCTCAAGAAGCAAGAAAAATCTCAAATAAATGATCTAACCCTAAACAAAAAAGAACTGGAAGAAAAAAACAACAAATAAATCCCAGAATAAGTAGAAGGAAGAAAATAATAAAGATGAGAGTGGAAATAAAAGATATAGAGATGAAAAAATATATCTAAGACTAATAAAACCAGGAGCTGGTTCTTTGTTTTTCAAAAGTAAACTAGATTGACAAATCTTTAACCAGTCTCATCAAAAAACAAAAACAAAAACAATACAAAAGATCAATGAATCCAAGAGCTGGTTCTTTGAAAAGATGAACAAGACTGACAAACCTTTAACCAGACAATCAAGAACAAAAAGAGAAAGGACCCAGATAAATAAAATCAAAAATGGGAGAGAAGTAACAACTGTCACCAAAGAAATACACAGGGTTGTTAGAAAATATTATGAACACCTATATGCTAACAAATTAGATAACCTGGGAAAAAATGGATAAATCCCTAGAAACATAAAATCTTCCAAAACTGAATCAGGAAGAATCAGAACACCTGAACAGACCAATCACAACTAGTGATATTAAAGCTGTAATCAAAAAAATCCCAGCAAACAAAAGTCTTGGACCTTGTGACTCCACAGGCAAATGTTACCAGGCATTCAAGGAAAAACTAACACTTATCCTTCTCAAACTATTCTAAAAATATCAAGAGGTGGGAACCTCCAAGCTCTTTTTAGGAGGACAGCATTATCCTAATTACAAAACCATAAAAAGACATTACAAAGAAAGAAAATTATAGGCCAATATCCCTGATTAACATGGCTGCTAAAATCTTCAACAAAATACTAGCAAACCAGATCCATCAATACATTAAAAAGATCATACACCAGCCTGACTGGGTAGCTCAGTTTCTTAGAGCAGTGATTCCCAACCATTTTGGCACCAGGGACCGGTTTTGTGAAAGACAATTTTTCCATGGACCAGGTGTGTGGTAATGGTTTTGGGGTGATTCAAGCACATTATGTTTATTGCACATTTTATTTCTATTAGTACTAGATTGTAATACATAATGAAATAATTATACAACTCACCATAACGTAGAATCAGAGGGAGCCCTGAGACTGTTTTCCTGCAACTAGACACTCCCATCTGGTGGTGATGGGAGACAGTGACACCGAAGTGTATTGCTTTTGTCCAGCTACTCTGTAATCTCGTTTTGGTTGCTGTCACTGCAGAAAACCCTGCTTCACAACGATAGGAGGTTGGGAATGGAAACAGGCTTTTCGGTGCTTTTGCGGCAGCCTCAGGATATTCCACCGTGACTTCAATCCAGAACCTGTGGAGATTTGCAGTTGTCTCAAATGGTTTTAAAGCCACTGTCATTTGTGATCTCTAGCAGTTGATCCTCTTCTAGCACAAAGTTGATTCACCTGGCTTATTCACAAATGGGCCGCAGATCCATTCCTTCCCAGTTCAGGGGTCTTTTGTGGTTGAGAAGTAATGTTCAAACTCTTTTGAAAGCTGAGATAGGTGATCACACACCAGCTGGGAGAAAGAAGGTTTTGGCTCAGTCTCTTTCAAAATCTCTGCAAATGTCTGAAACGTCAGAAATCCCAATGTTCATTCACTGCCACTATAATTCCTGTTTGGCTTTGAATGCAGCCACTTTATCTGCCAACTTGAACACAGCTGTTTTTCTCTCCTAAAGTGACAGATTGAGTCCGTTGAGCAGGTTGAATAGGTCACACAAGTAGGGAAGTTTTGCGACCCATTCTGTGTCACTGAAATGTGCTGCCAGTGGTGACTGTTTTTCTAACAGAAATCTCTGGAGTGGCTTTAGTAACTCAAAAACTCTGGCCAGTGATCCACCTTTAGAAGGCCATCCCACTTCTGTGTATAAGAGGACCTGTGTGCTCTGCATCCATCTCCTCACAGAGCTATGCAAACAGACGTGAGTTAAGGGCATCATGTGCTTTAACGTGGTTGATCATTTTAATCACATCCTGTAAAACCTTGTTAAGTTCAGGTGACATTTTTTGGCCAGCCAGCATTTGCCTATGGATGACACAGTGTGTACACTCACATTCAGAAGCGACCTCTTTGACTCAAGTAGTGAACCCAGCAAGCCGTCCAGTTATGGCAGCCGCTCTGTCCGTGCATATACTGACAAAATTACCAATTCAGTTTTCCTGATATGTAATCATTCAAAGGCTTGAACAGTGCTGTAGCTGTGGTGTTGGGTGGCAACAAACATGCTCATAACATCCTCACGCACATCCTCCTGAAAAATGTATCATATAAAAACAAGCATTGTTGCCTTATCAACATCAGTAGACTCAGCAAACTGGATGGCACACACCACAGTGACTCCTTAATCCTCCCTAACAGCTGTGCCTTGATATCCTCTCCTATTCCATCAGTTCATCTAGTTATGGTGCTAGTTGAAAGAGGAACATGTGCCACTTTTTGAACTGCAGTCTCTCCTAAAACTTCAAATGTCCTTAGCAGCAGGCAGGATCAACTCTTCACCAATAGTAAAGGGCTTCTTAACTTCAGCAATGCGGTTAGCCACGAAGAATGATGCTCTCAGTGACACATTTGATGAAGTGGTGACCTTCAATAATTGCTTCCATTCTTCATGTACACATTTTTTTTCTTCTGGAAAACTCCAAAGGTTTGTTTTTTAACACAGGGTGCTTGGTTTCCACATGGCAAAACAGCTTTGAAGATTTCATGGCTTCATTGCATAGCTGGTCACCACACATTATACAAAGTGGGCTTGGAGAATGTGAATCACCTGTGGCAATGAGCCCATAATTTAAGTAGGGCTCTTGGCATTTTCTTTTAAATGCAGCTTTCTTTTTGTTGGCAGTCTTGGAGTTTTCTGCTGTTTCATCATTGAGTCTTTCCCCCTTTTCAAAGAAACTCTCCAGCGACATTTGTTTTTACTCATTTTGGCTAGGGTTAGCATGTGGGCTTACCAAAACTGTGCCTGAGACAAGTGCACAGTGCGGGAAAGAGGCACAGACAGAACTGGTAAATAAAATAATGGGCAGGCCACGTGCAGACTAAAATAAGTGTTGGATTCTGACTTAAAGCCTGCTACCAGATGCAGCTGTATAATCGAAGTACATCAACTCACTTGCCACTATGAAACCTGCCACCAGATGCAGCTCCATTGTCACTTGCCACTCACTGATAAGGTTTTGACATGAGTCTCCAATTAGTTGATTTATTATGGTCTATGTGAAGTCAAACCTCTCTGCTAATGATCATCTGCATTTGCAGCTGCTCTCCAGGACTAGCATCACAGCCTCAGCTCCGCCTTAGATCAGCAGGCACTAGATTCTCATAAGGAGCATGCAACCTAGATCCCTTGCATGTGCAGTTCACAGTAGGGTTCCCCCTCCTATGACAATCTAATGCTGCCACTGATTTGACATGCAGCGGAGCTCAGGTGGTAATGCAAGTGATGGGGACAGGGTGTAAAGACAGATGAAGCCTCACATGATTGCCCGCTGCTCACCTACTGCTGAATAGCCTGGTTCCTAACAGGCCATGGACTGATATCAGTCCATGGCCTGGGGTTTGAAGACCCCTGTGTTAGAGCATCATCCAAGACTGTGAGTTTGATCTCTGGTCAATGAACATACAAGGAACAACCAATGAATGCACAAATAAGTGGGACAACAAATCAATGTCTCTCTGTCTCTCTCCCCCCACCTCAAATCAATAAATAAGAACAAAAAATAAAAAATGATTATATACCATGATCAAGTGGGATTTATTCTGAGGATGCAATATTTGCAAATCAATAAACATGATGCATCACATAAACAAAATAAAGGAATAAAAACCACATAATAATATCAATAGATGCAGAAAAAGCATTTGATAAAACCCAGCACCCATTTATGATTAAAAAAAAAAAACTGTCAGCATAATGGGAATAGAGGGATCAGACCTCAACATAATCAAGGCTATATATGACAAACCCACAGCCAACATCATACTCAACAGGCAAAAACTAAAAGCATGTCCCTTAAGATCAGGAACAAGACAGGGATGTCTGCTTTCACCACTCTCATTCAACTTAGTACTGGAAGTACTAGCCACAGCAATCAGACAAGAAGAACCATAAAAGGCAACCAAATTGGAAAGGAGAAAGTAAGACTGTCATTATTCACACATGGTATCATATGTGCATAGAAAACCCATAAAGACTCCACACACACAAAAAACAACTATTAGGTCTAATAAAAGAATTCAGTAAAATAGCAGGAAAAAAATTAATATTCAGAATTTTTGTGGCATTTTTATGTACTCATAATGTAATACCAGAAAGAGAAATTAAGAAAAACAATCCCATTTACTACTGCACGCCCCCCCCCCCCCCAAATAAGATCCCTAGGAATAAATTTAACCAAGGAGGTAAAAGATCTGCACTTGGAAAATTATAGGATACTAAAGAAAAAAACTGAGAAAAGACATAAATAAGTGGAAGTATATACTGTGTTCATGGATTGGAAGAATAAACATAATTAAAATACCCATACTACCCAAAGTGATCTATAGATTTAACACTATTCCTATTAAAATACCAATAGTGTGTATTTCACAGACCTAGAACAAATATTCCAAAAATTTATATTGAATTAAAAAAGATCCTGAATAGCCACAGCAATCTTGAGAAAGAAAAACAAAGTTGGAGGTATCACACTACCTGATATCAAACTATACTACCAGGCCACTGTAATCAAAACAGCCTTGTACTGACCTAAGAATAGGCAGCTAGATCAATGCAACAGAACAGAGAGCCCAGGAATAAACACTTACCTTTACTGTCAATTAATATTTGACAAAGGAGGCAAGATCATACAATGGAGTAAAGATAATCTCTTCAATAAGTGGTGTTGGGAAAATCAGGTACATGCAAAAAAATGAAACTAGACCACCAACTTTCACCATACACAAGAATAAACTCAAAAAGGATAAAATACTTAAGTTGTAAGTTGTAAAACCATTAAACTCTTAGAAGAGAATATAGGCAATAAAATCTCATATATTTCTCATATCAATATCTTTGCCAATATATCTCCTTTTGAAAGGGAAAGAAAGAAAAAAATAAATAAACAAATGGGACCACATCAAACTAAAAAGCTATGCACAGCTAAAGAAATCATCAACAAAACAAAAAGTTGAACCCACTGAATGACGGAACATATTCACCAATAACACATCTGATAAGGGGTTAATTTCCAAAATATATAAAGAACTTACACAACGCAATACAAAGAAGACAAACAACCCTATTTAAAAATGGGCAAAGAGGATGTACAGATGGCCAATGGACATATGAAAAGATACTCAACATCACTAAACATCAGAAAGATGCACATTAAAACCACAATGAGTTATCATCTAACACCTGCAACAGTGGCTGTCATCAATTAATCAACAAAGAACAAGTGCTGGCAAAAATGTGGAGAAAAGGGAACCCTTGTGCACCGCTGGTAGAAATGCATACTGGAATAGCCACTGACAGTGTGGAGTTTCCTGAAAAAAATTAAAAATGGAACTGCTTTTAGACCTGGTGATTCCACTTATGGGAATATACCCAAAGGAACCTGAAACACTAATTAGAAAGAATATTTGCACCCCTGTGTTAATTACAGCATTATTTACAATAGCTAAGATGTGGAAACAGCCCAAGTGCCCATCAGCAGATGAGTGCATTAAAAAAAAACAAAAAACCAAAAAAACAGTGGTAAGATTATACTTTCAGCAACATTACTGTAGTTCGTTAAAAAAAAAAAAACAATGGTACATTTACATAGTGGCATACTGCTCCACTGTGAAAAAAAGGAAAGGTTTTTGCAACAGCATGGATGGACTTTATTATGCTAAGTGAAACAGCACATCAGGAGGACAAATACCATATGATCTCACTTATATGTGGAATCTAATGGATAAAATAAACTGATGAACAACATAGAAACAGGCATGGATATATGGAACAGTATGACAGCTGTCAGAGGGGAGGTGGTTTAGGGGACTGGATGAAAGAAGGTAAAGGGATTAACCAAAAAACATATATACATAGCACATACACACAGACAACACTGTGGTCATAGCCAGAGGGAAAGGGGGCTAGGGAGTAGGTGAAGGTGGGCAAAGGTGAGGGAAATAGGAATGGAAAGAGACTTTGCTTGGGTGGTGGGCACAGGATGCAGTGTGTAGATGACGTTTTTTTTTTAGTTTTACACTTGAAATCTGTATGGTTTTACAAACCAACGTCATGCCAATAAACCTGATTAAAAAAACAATTGGAAAAAATCTCAAAAAAAGCAAAAGCGACACAAATATCCCTTGACAGATGAATGGAGAAACAAAATATAGTATACTCATACAGTGGAATATTATTCAATCTTATGACATGTACTACAAAATGGGCATCAATCTTCAGGACATTATGCTAAGTATATTAAGCCAGACACAACAAGACAAATGCTGTATGATTCTCCTTATACCAGGTATCTAGAGTAGTCAAACTTACAGAAGCGAAAAGTAGAATAGTGGTCACCAGGGCTGAGGGGAGGAGGAGTAGGAGCTGTTTAATGGACATGAAAAGTTGGAGACTGTGCAAACAACATAAATATAGTTACACTTAACACTACTAAACTATACTATAAATGATTAAAATGGTAAATTTTATTTTACATATATTTTATAATTAAACATAAATTTTAAAAAGGTATAAAAATTTTGAAAATAATATTGAAATCAATTCAGAATGTATTTTGTAAGCCTATCTAAATTTTCAAGATAGAAATAGGAAAGTAAAGTATGTGAGTAACATAGTGCTTAATAATAATAAAGACATTTGCTAATTGCTGACTAATATAAAACAACACGGATACAGTAACTCAAAATCATAGATATGATGAACTTCAGGCCAAGATGAAGGTGTAGGTAGATACATGTTGCCTTTTCACACAACCAAAAGAAGGACAACAAATTTAAAAACAAAAAACAAGAGGGGAGAGGGGAGGGAATTTCAGGGGAAAAGAGGAAGGGATTAGAGCAACAAGTATAAAAGATACATGGACAGAAACTGGGGCGGGGGTGGAAATGGGAGGGAGGTGGGGAGGACTGGGGCGGTGGGCTGGGATGGGAGTAGAAAACAGAAAACTGTACAAGAACAACAATTAAAATAAATAAAGAAAAGAAATAAAAATAAAAATAAGACAAAAAACAACCAGAACCGCCAGGAAAATCAAACTGTATGGAAGTCCGACAACCAAGGAGTTGACGAAAACATTCATCCAGACTGGTATGACGAAATAAAAGAATACGGCCCAAATGAAAGGACAGATAAAAACTCCAGGAAAAGAACTAAGCGACTAAGAGATAGCCAACCTATCAGATGCAGAGTTCAGAACAGTGGTAATCACAGTGCTCACAGAAATGGTTGAGTATGGTCACTAAATAGAGGGAAAAGTGAAGGCAATGCAAAGTGAAATAAAGGAAAATGGACAGAGAACTAACAGTGAAAAGAAGGAAACTGGGACTCAAATCAATGATTTGGAGCAGAAGGAATAAACAACCAATTGCAACAGAATGAAGAAACAAGATTTCATAAAAATGAGGAGAGGCTTAGGAACCTCCGGGACAATTTTAAACATCCCAACATCCAAATCATAGGAGTGCCAGAAGGAGAAGAGGAAGAACAAGAATTTGAAAACTTATTTGAAAACATAATGAAGGAGGACTTCCCTAATCTGGCAAAGGAAACTGATTTCCAGGAAGTCCAGGAAGCTCAGAGAGTCCAAAAGAAGTTGGACCCAAGGAAGCACACACCAAGGCACATCATAATTACACTACCCAAGATTAAAGAGAAGGCAAGAGTCTGAAAAGCAGCAAGACAAAAGGAGACAGTTACCTACAAAGGAGTTCCCGTAATACTATCAGCTGATTTCTCAAAAGAAACCTTACAGGCAAGAAGGAGCTGGAAAGAAGTATTCAAAGTCATGAAAGGCAAGGACCTACATCCAAGATTACTCTATCCAGCAAAGCTATCATTTAGAATGGAAGGGCAGATAAAGTGCTTCCCAGATAAAGTCAAGTTAAAGGAGTTCATCATCATCAAGCCCTTCTTATATGAAGTGTTAAAGGGACTTATCTAAGAAATAGAAGATCAAAAACTATGAACAGTAAAATGACAACAAACTCACAACTATCAGCAACTGAACCTAAAAAACAAAAACTAAGCAAACAAGAAGAACAGGATCAGATTCACAGAAATGGAGATCACATGGAGGGTTATCAGTAGGGAAGGAGGAGGAGGCAGAGAATGGGGGGAAAAGGTACAAGGAATAAGAAGCATAATAGGCACAAAGTAGAAAGGGGGGAGATTAAGAATAGTATAGGAAATGGAAAAGCCAAAGAACTTATATGTACAACTGATGGACATGAACTAAGGTGGGGTAGAATGCTGGAGGAGGGGGTGCCAGGATGAGGGGGATAAAGGGGAGAAAAAAATTGGGACAAATGTAATAGCATAGTCAATAAAATACACTTTAAAAAATCTTTTTAAAAAGCTACTAATTATAAAAGTAAGAGCTGCTCAGTAAAAGACTTTAGAATACTGCAACTCTGATTTATCCTTCCTGGTTTATGTGTTATTGTTGACGCGTATTTTAATGCTACAATTTTTCTGTCCTAAACCCACAAGTACTTTAACAATCAATGCTCTTTTATCTTTATCCACAAATTTACTATTTTCTTAGCTCTTACTCCTCTTCACCTCATTCCTTCCTAGGTCTCGGACTTCCTTCTATATAAAGTACTCTCTTTAGCATTTCCTTTAGTGAAGGCTTGGTGGTGGCAAATTCTCTCATTATTTGTTTCTCTGACAATCTCTTTATTTCACTCATATTCTTGAAAAATATTTTTGCTGATTTTAGAATACAAGTTTGGCAGTTATTTTCTTTCAACACATTGTCTTCTAACTTCCATGGTGGCTGCTGAGAAATCAGTCTCCAATTTCCACTGCTCCTGTGAAGTTAATGTGTCTTTTATTTCTGGAGGATATGAAGAGCTCAGATGTAGATTTCTTTTTATTTATTCTGCTTTGATTCTTTTATCTGTGGATTTGTATCTTACAATAATTCTGGAAAATCCTCAGTCATCAGATACTCAGATATTGAATATGCTTCATTCTTTCTCTCCTCTTCTGCTGAGGCTAAGAATAAAGGTTCATTAGACCTTTCTCATTCTACCCTCCCCAACCTGTAAACTGTCATATTTTCAATTTTTGTCTAATCTACTTTTAAACCCAACCAGTGAAAATTTTAATTGATATTTTTTCTCTTCTAGAAATTCCATTGAGTTTTTAAAATTATATAGGTTTTTAAAAATACTTTACTCACTTCAATTTTTATCAGACTTGACTCAACAAGTCGCTGAGTAGATGGGGTGGGGGCTGATGTATCTGGGGCCAAGCTTTTGACTAGTGCTGGCAGGGGAGGATGGTGACTGGCATGTCTGGAGATTAGCTTTTGAATGTCTGAGCCAGAAGTTTGGTTACAAAAAAGAAGTATTGAACAAACAAGTAAATGCATCTACAATAAGGACAATAATAAGAACATAAATAATCAAAATGTCTTGTCAGAGAAGCAATTTGCAAATAAGAAAAAGGAGAAGGCTAGAATAACTTCTATAGTGTTACACTAGACTCTGAGGTATTAAAAAGAACTCAATGATGTTTAACATATATCAAGATATAGAAATGTGTGTGTGTGTGTATTTATTTCCCAGCTTATTTCACAAAGAACCAGGAGTAATATCACCCCTTTATCAATAAGCATACATGGTGCTCAGATTGCCATTTCTAAACATCATTGTCCACTACAAGGAACTACAGTTGCTTAGAGAAATAGCTGTCTTGAGGGCTGGGGCAGAAAATATATGAAATGCTCTTCCCATAGAAAAGACCTAGAAACAATAACCAGCTTCATAAAGCACCTCCAGACTGTGGTTTCTATTTACCATTTTCCCCTAAAAGGAATCAGGCTCCTAAAAGGAATGGCTGATAACATGTCTTGAGCAGGAAATGAACAAAATGAGTCTAGAACATCTAGTTGTACCAGAACACAAAGCAGCTATCAAAGTCCATGGGGAGAGAGAGCCATGTCAAAAGGACTCTGAAGACAAACTGAAGGGGTTCCCACTGGCCAAAGATGAAGCAATGTGAGCATCGAAACAACAACGACAACAATAAAATAGCATCTTCAGTGACTTAAAATAAATTATGTTAAAATTCGAAAGTCGCAAGGATACTAAAAAAATTCAAAGATCATTTTCGGAGGGTTTTAGAGAAGTGTTGTAAAAATTGGTAAATTAAGGAAAATACTTTCATATATAAACTGTGACTTTAAAACCCATCACTTGTCTTTTAATGAATTATTCCCTTCAATTCACACTTAGTGTATTGAATAATGTATCTATTTTAAATTGTTATGTCTTTTCCTCCCACAGTGTAGGTTGATTTGATCAAATTTTATTTATATTATTTCCCCTTCTTTTAAATCAGATTCTACTGTTTATAATTTTCATTAATGAATACTGTCTCTTTCCTTGATGTTTTATTCAAACAAATATGACATTATTATTATTTTAAACATTTTAAAATCAATATGCTTATTGATTTTATAGAGAAAGTGAGGGAGGGAGAAAGAAAGGTAGGGAAAAGGTAGGGGGAGGGAGAGAGGGTGAGGAGGAGGAGAGAGGGAGTGGGGCGGGGGGGGGAGAGAGAGAGAGAGAGAGAAACATCCACAAGAGAGAGAGAAACATCAATCAGTTGCCTCCCCTATGCACCCTGACTGGGGATCAAACCTGCAACCTTGGTATGTGCCTTGATCAGAGATTGAACTAGCAACCTTTTTGGTGTATGGATAACTGCTCCAACCTAGCCACTCAGCCAGAGCAAATATGACTTTATTATTATTTGCAAACCAAATATCAAGTCTTTCTACCACTGGGATGCCCTGTTTTCCTACTAAAATGCTCTCATTATGCCCTATTCTTCTTCTCCCCAATTAAGTTAGATAATCAAAATTCTATAATACATGTAAAATGTACCCTTTAAAGTCTCTTTCCCCCACTGACTGGTTTGGCTCAGTGGATTGAAAACTGGCCTGTGGACCAAAAGGCCGCCAGTTCGATTCACAGGCAGGGCACTGTGAATGGGTTGCCTGGGTTGTGGGCCCAGGTCCCCAGATGAGTCCTGAGAGAGGCAACTGATTGCTGTTTCTCTCACATATTATGTTACTCTCCCTCTTGTTCTCCCTCCTTTCCCTTATCTCTCTAAAAATAAATAAATAAAATATTTTTTGAAGAGTCTCTTTTTTTCATGTTTTCTCTCTCTTTAATCTTTCCATCCTGGGCTTTGAGATTTTTTCCTAGCCTTACACCTATAATTCAACCCTCAACTATGACCATCCTCTCCTTTTAAATAGTACAGTTTGAAAAACATGTTTTTTTTTTTAAGCCCCCAGAAAACTTCAAAATTGCATCTCCATTAAGTACTTTTTATAATTTTTAAATTTCAAGTGTTCATCTATCTTCTGTAGTGGTTCTTTTTCATGCAGCATATATGTTCTGATTATTGAAACTGTTCCTTATCTCTTGTTGAAATGGTATTCTTTTTCTCTGTTTGCTCAGTGGTATTTAGCTCTGGTTACTGGGATATTTTATGGCTAGACATCTTCAGTTGGAAAAAGGAAAAGGAGTCTCTCACCCTGTGCGCACTTCAATTTAAGGATAGGCTGTCAAACTCCTAAAGAGGGAGTGGACTAGGGAACCACTCTGCTCTTAATCATTCATTCTCCTAGCCTGAAGGGTAGGAAAGACACTTAGGCCTCCAATCAGATATCCCTTACCCTGAACAGTTGAGGAAAGGGGTGAATGCAGTGAGGGGTAGACAGAGCACATTCACAGCTGTCAATATCAATGTCATACACCCTCCAAACCAAGCTCTTCATTCATCTTTAGCTTTCTCATCTTTGCCTGGGAGTTTGACACTGTGTTGCAGTAGTGGCAACCTGGGGCTGCCCAATTAAAACTACAGTGTTTGGGAAATGGGCAGGTAATCCAGTTTAAGCAAAGGAGCAGACCATTCCAGCAGACCCAAAATGGACATGTAGTATAAATAAGAAATGAACCAAGTTACTGGTATTTATGAGTTATCACCACCATGTAAGGTAGTTGTAATAAAGAGTTTGACTCCATTTTTGATATTCGGTTGTTGCCAGTTTTTAATTCCTATAACTCCCCCTTCCTTTTCTGTCCCATACCTGGGCAAGCTGATAAGAAAGTCCAGTTGCTTCTTCCTTTGCACTGGTGGGAAGTTCAAACCACTTAAGACCTGGCTTGAATGTGGAAACCCATCCTGACCCCATCCCATAACCGCTAAGACCTAAGTTAACTGGTGTTCCTTGCTCTCCCCAGAAAATTTTATTATGTGAATGATAAACCTTTTCAAATCAGGTCCTCCTGGTGTATATGTGGCATCTTCAGTGTCTATATTCAAACCAACTTTGGGTAGGGTAGGCTATCCCACTGCTTCAGGGTGACAACAATATTAGCCTATGTGACAATACAGAAATCAGTAGTTAAAGATTTATAATAAACTGGAAAAGACACCAGCTTAGGGACTGGGCAGGAGGCCACATGGAAACTTTCATAGAAGGACTGAAAACAAGGCTAGCATTGTTTTAGACAGAGAATATACGGGGGTCAGGAAATGTTTGGTCTCTGACTCTTGGTATCCTGGCTCTTTTGTCTCATTGCATTGAAAAAAATTAAAATAAAAGCTTAGCTCAGAAAGAAGAAATATAGCTAACTTTGACAAGTACTAAAAGTAACACACTGGTGTGTGAAATGAATAGGCTATACACACTACAAATTGTATAATCCTACTTTTAAAGACATATTTCTGTACTTATTTGTACAAAAAAATCTAGAAATATACATACTCTAAGTGTTAATGCCAGCGTTAAGTTAAGGAGGCCATTAGACTGAGGCAGTTCTAATACCTCAGCAGCTTATGTAAGCAAACCAAAACCTAAGAGTGTAAATGCCTAAGGTTAAGAAATTGAAACCTAAGGACAACCAATCATAAACAGCCAACTCAGCTTTCCCAAACAATGTAACTGCTAAAGCTAGAGCAAATCAGGTAATTTCCTTGCTTTGCTTCTGTCTCTTCTCTATAAAAAGTCTTTTGCCTGGCTCCTGTCAGTAGTGTGCTCCTAACACTTCTGGTCTGGTGCTGCCCAACTTCAAACACTTTTGCTCAAGTTAACTCTGAAAATTTTTATTTTATTTTTTTAAATCCTCATCCAAGGATTTGTTTATTGATATAGAGAGAACGAGGGGAAGGCAGGGAGGAGAGACAGAGAGAGAGAGAAATATCGATGTAAGAGAGAAATATCGACTCATTGCCTCTCATGTTCAACCTCACCAGGGATTGAACCCACAACCTAAAAATGTGCCCTGATTAGGAATCAAACCAGCAACCTTTTGGTGCATGGGGCGGTGCTCCAACCAACTGAGCAACCCAGCCAGGGCTTAAAATTTTTAATATGCCTCAATTTATCTTTTAACACTGGGCAATCTCTGAAACTGAGATGGCTTCTATTTATTTTCCTCTTCTCTGTACTTTCTAATAATGAATGTACATTTATAAAATAGAAGTTTAAAAATCATTGTATGTCATGAATGGAAGAGCTTTATTTCCCCACTGAGGAAAACCTTTATCCTCTTGTAAAAATATGAGAACTTTACTCATAACAATGTTTTGTTAAGAACTGTCAATTTTCTTAAACAATTGCTAAATGTATCATATAAGCTATTGATCTTTGAGCAGTCATTTTAAAAATAGAGCTTTTTATAGCATTTTAATCATGTAACAAAACACAATTTTGAATATTGTGAACCATAATAACTAAAAATGACAGAAGTCTTTGTAAATGTGGAAAAACATAAGATATATTAGAGAAAAGCAGAAAACTAAAAATAAATGCTTAAAAATGTCAAGTTTAAGTTATCTGTCCAAATGAATTTATACCTGAAATAAAATCACTTAATGAGAAAAATGGTCTAGAAAATTGGCTAATGATAAATGTATCCTTTTGATGTTCACAAATATTAAAATGCATTCCTTGTACTATATAGCTTGACTGTAGTAGTGGTTACATACCTGTATGCATTTGCCAAAACTGATACCAACAAATTTAATGGTAAACCTATTATCATACTTCTCTTAACTATATACATATAAATTATACCTCAATAAAGCTAATCTTTAAAAATCACATTTTTGCTAAACTGTTCTGAAGCTTACTTTCAGATTATTTTATTTGGTGGCTTAATCATTCAAAACAATGTTACATTACATTAATTTGATACAGGGAAAAAAATCTGTATATATATAGCCAAAGTGGAATCTCCTTCTTCTAAATCCCATATCACTAATACCCAGTAATACTGATCAGAAAACTCAGTTATTCTTTCCTTCCCTTACCTCCAGCTTTCAATAGGCTGTCAGGTCCTGTCAATTCTTTCCTTCATCCCCCCTATACTGCCTTAATTCATTTCTATTTGGATTACTGCATCAGATTTCTAAATTGATTTCCCTGTCTTTAATCTTCCATCTACCAATCCAACTTCCATAAAGTAGAAGTAATCTTGCCCCCAAAATGTACAAACAAAGCAAAAATAATGCCAATAAAAGCTTGTTTAAAAGATTAAATTGCTTCAGAATAGTCTGAAATCCATGTCACTAAAGATACTTCAAAATCAGGCCTCTTGATCAAAATAATTGCCCCTCACAAGAAACCTGTATTTTACATCTTTGCCTGTAGGGCCATCTCTCATTTTCTGTCTGAGAAAATGTCTACTAATCCTTAAAAATCCAGTTTAAATATAATGTCCTCCATTCACACAATCCTAGGCAGAGGTAGGTGGTACAGGTGTGTTCCCCTTAACACTCTTGAACATACTGTTACTTATCAATGCCAGTGTTTCTTCCTTTAGATGTGAATTCCTCTAGCACAGTGTCTGAACCTTCTTCTCTAAGTACAGTGTCTGGCTCATAGTAAAAATAATTTAAAATTGAATATAAAGAAATATAGAAATAAAATAATATTATTCACTAAATCCATTTTTACTTTGGCAAATAAAAACTAACATTTTTCTTAGATTAAAAAGCTTAAAAGATTTGAGAGTACAGTAGTACCTTGTCTACATGGAAAATTAAATCCAGTTCACAGACATTTTCAAAACACTTGTCTAATGTTTCCACAAATACCTAAAAAAAAGAGAGAAAGAGAAAAGGGTTAAAAGCTTTTGAAAACTACGTAAGTTCATTCAAATCTATTATCTACGAGGCAGACAATTCTTCATTGTGAACAAAAACTTTTGTAAATCTATTATCATCCTTTTCTTTTTTAAATTAAAAAGTTGTATTAAGTGCAAAAGGAGTAATTATAGACTATTTTTCATGTAAGCTACTTTTCAATACATTAATATATAAAACACACTTTGCTGAAAATAGAACTAAGAAATAGAAATTCTTAGCACTATTACTTACAAAAGCACTAAAAAAATACTAACGCCAAGCTCCCAATCCTCAAGTTAGGAAAAAAAAGAAAGCTTATTAGAAGTATATTCAGAATAGATGGGCACAGTCCAAGTCTCTATCACATCGTACATAGCCAGTAATTTCTAATTAGCAAATCAGTATAAAAGATGACTAAAAATTACTTATGGAAAGAACACAGACTTTGGAATTAGACTTACTGGGTTCCATCTCTGGCTTGAATACCTTATATGACTTTGTATGGGAAAGGATTAACTCAGAGGACCTGGGTTGCTTAAACCCTACACATTCCCCAAAATGGCCTGTTTTCAGACTAGCCTTTGGCTAGCCTCTAGGAGCTGAGCCCTTGGAAAGTTCTGTCTGAAAAGAGTGTTTACATGCCTGAAACATTGGGCCACAGTATGAGCACATAGTTTATGCTACCAATGTGATATACGTCAAACATGTATCTTTTTCTCTGAGGCCCTGGAATTTAAGTACCAGGGCAGCCACACACGGGCAACATACCTATGTGATTGACCTCCAGTGAAAACCCTGGACACCAAGGCTAGGATGTGCTTCCCTGGATGGGAACACTTCTCACACGTCATCATGAATTACTTCTGGGGGAGTTAAGCACATCTTGTGTGATTCCAGGGGGAAGGGACACCTGGAAGCTTGCACATGGTTTCCTCCACACTTCCCCCATGTGCACGGATGATTTTACTCTGTATCCTTTCACAACGGACCCTTGCCATGAGCACAGCAACTTTGTTCTGTGAATGCTAGCAAATCATTCAGATGGTCTTCGAGACCTCTGATAAAAACTATCAAAAATTAATCTCTAAAATTCCACCTTGCATAGTTGGCAATATCTATTCTATTCATATTTCTACTCCCGCTACCTTCTCAATGGTAGCTTCCACAAAGTAACCATTCTATCACCCAAACTTGGGGAGTTACTAAGAGTTAAAGAGAGCAGCTATTAATTATAATAATACTAATAGATGCAATATTACAATAATATAATAGTCTGGAACAAGAGATGTAAACGAGGACTGTTCCAAGCAAACTGAAATGTACAGTCATCCTATTCATAAGTGATCCAGTGAGACAAACAGTAAATTCTAAACAGCAGGTGCCTTGCTGTAACTGCTCTGACCTCAGGTCACTTTACACAGATCCACAATCCAAGGTTCCTTCCTGGCATCAATGAAGGTAAATAAGACAGGTAAAACAATGTAGATACGTAACTAGATGGCTATAATCAACATTGTCTTAGACAAAGGATAGACAAACTTCTTTGCAAAGAGCAGGAAAGTAAATATTTTAGGGTTTTTTTGGCTATACAGTGTAGCACAAAAGCAGCCATAGATAATACCTAAACAAATAAGCATAGAGGGCTCTGTTTCAAACAACTTTATTTACAAAAACAGGTGGTAGGATGTATTTGATATGCAGGCTGTAGTTTGTTGACCCTTGACTTAGACCAGAGTCACTAAGAGAAATAAGAGGTCTGTAGTAACCAAGTATATACATTTTACTCATAATTTCATTTATGAAAAGAAGACAGCTATTAAGATGACCAAGTGTGGAACATACACACGTCAACCTCAATTAAATTTCTAGTTTATTACAATTTTTTGTGGCAGGTAGAAAATAAATATCATTGAGTATCTACCCAAATTCCCAACTTTATTAATTTTCCCTCAAGGACTTGGTGACATGGCCCCTGAAATGACTTTATTCATTCTATTTTCAGCTAATTCGGATTCATTTTCGTTCTTGTTATAGCAGATTCTTGTTATAAGGACTAAATGAGATAATGCTGCTTGAACACAGAGTAAGCACTTCACACATATTAACTTCCTGGGGAAAGTAAGAATGGGATCAAAAAAGAGAAAACTTCTCCCATTGAGAAAGAGGAAAATATTTACTTTGGAAACAGTGTCTTTAAGTTGGAAATGGTCTGAATACCAATTTATGAAATCATAGTTAAATAAGTTATGGGAAATAAAACCATTTAATGGTAAATTTTCACTGGAGTATGACATACAAAGAGAAATATGCACAAATTGTAATAATGTGCAATCTGATGAGTTTTCACAAAGTAAACATATCCGTGTAACCAACACCCAAATCAAGTGTTAGAATATTTACCAACACTGCAGAGGCCCCCTTAAATCCCATCAGTTGCTACCACCATCAAAAGTAACATTACCCTAACACTAAAGATAATGTTTTGCCTGTTTCTGAACTACTTAAATGGGATCATGCAGTATATAATCTTTGTGATTGGATTCTTTATCATTATGTTAATACAACACAGCTCACTCATCCTTGTTGTGCAGTATACCATTGCATTAATATACCACAATGTATTTATCTATTCCACCATTGCCAGAAATTTGGGGTGTTTCCAGAACTGGGCTGTTAGAATTAGTACTGCTAAGAACATCCTTTTATGTGTTTTTTATGTACACATATCTACTGAATGTATAGCTAGAGTAGAATTGCCGGGTCACAGAGTGGCATACATTCAGCTTTGTAGACAGTGCCATATAGATTTTTCAAATCTATGATAAAATAAAAATTTATACCCCAAATAGCAATACATGACAGTTTCCACAGTTCCATATCCTTTCTAACACTTTATGTTGTCAATATTTTAATTTTAGCCATTCTTATGGTTGTGTGGTGGTATGTGATTGTGATATTAATTTCTACTTCCCCGATGGTTAACGAGACTGAGCACAATTTCCTATTTACTGGCCATTTAGATATGCTTTTGTGATGTCTGTTCAAGACTCCTGCTCATTTTTTCTACTGGTCTTTTCCTTATTCTTTCCTTTAATCCTCACCTGAAGATACATTCACTAATTTAGAGAGCGAGAAGCATGGGGGAAAGAGAGAAACATCAACGTGAAAGAGAAACATCAATTGGTTGCCTCCAGTATAGGCCCTGACTGAGATCTATTCTGCAACCTTTGGTGTACTGGACGATGTTCCAACCAGCTGAGTGACCCTGCCAAGGCTATAATTAATCTTTGTTATGTCCAATTTAAAGTAATCTTTGCCTACAACAAGGTCAAGAAGATATTCTACAGAAGAAAACAAAAGCTGTAAGTTTTATTTTTCATGTTTGGACTGATCTGTCTGGAATTGATTTTTGTGTATCGTATGAGGTGGTCCTCCTACATTTAAAACCATTATTAGAGTTATTAATCAGAATAAATTTTCCAGTATACCTTTTATTTTTTCATGCTTAGTTTTTTTTCAATTTCAGTGGTTTGACTGCCTATATGTTAGTATAGGCAGCTAGTTAGTTAAGGAAGGGAGCAAATGGATTGGACATTAAGCCTGATTCACTAGGAAGTCACAGCATTCACGGTCCAAAAGGGACAGTAGCATCTTCTAACAAGCAACTTAATTCCTGAAGCAGGCAGGAAGAACTGGCTACCAGTCATTAGCTGGGATTACTGATGAAGAAATAAAAACAGAAGGGCAAATTCCTTAGCTAGAGGCACGTGTAGTAGAAGCTAAAATGACAGGGGGTGGGGGGAATGTCAGTGCATGCACATTGCGAACTAGATGATGAGACAAAACTTTGAGGCATGCGCAGTAGGAGTGAAAATGGTGACATAAAGAGGTGGTGGGGTCTAGCCTGAAAACCCTGGAGTAAAGAGAAGTTCGGTTAGGGGAAGAGCTCAGCACAAGCCCTCCAAAGAATCAGGAAAGAAACTGATTAGTATGAAAAGCCTGCTCGCTCTCAAGCCCCAGGTGATACAATCAAAGCTTAACAAAGGCCTGGCTTAGCATGAACACTCCACTGATGCATTGTCTCTGTAGCAGCTGTGTAGGTCCAAGCTCAGCACTGTTCACAGCCCTAGCACAGCCCTCGCAGCGATGTGCAGACGGAGAAATGAGACACAGAAGTTCTACACCTCTGGGATCTGGTCTTTCTCGGCCTACTTAGGACAAGTGTAGGCCTGAGGCCGCAAAAGCTGGACTTTTCTCACAGTGATTCGGAGGTGAACTATGTGGCCATGGATGAGACACAGGCAGCTAAAAACAGTCCTTTATTTTTGCTCCAATAAATCTTACCACTACGCCTGATGCTCCTCTGTGTGCGTCCCTGAAGTGCCTTTCTTGTGACTCTGTGGAAGAACCCTATTTCCAGTGGCAACACATATATTGTAGCCATCCTTTTTTAACCATCAGAAGGTGACTATCTTGATGAAAATGTTGTCTAACTAGTTTTATTTCATTTACTTTTACCTTAACAATTTAGTTAAATGATTTAGACAAAGTGCTCAGCATATAACACATGCCTATAACACGTCTAATAAATGGAAGCCAGTATTATTTATTTGGATGTTCAAAATGTGATTACAAAATGAAAATAAAAATAGAGAATTCTAATACTGCTGATAAATACAGATATAAAAGCAAGGTAAGTATATGCTGAGGCTGTCAAGGCTTTGTGATTTGCTTAAATTAGAAAAAAATTTTGTCAATATTTAAACCTGAACAATACCACCTATGAAAAATGTGAATACTCAAAAAAAAAAAAATAGTACCCTAAAGCAAAATGTCCTAATTATTGAGGTACATGTTCTTAATTTAGGAAAAGAATTTCAAAGAATTAACTCACTCAAATGTGAAATTTGGTTTAAAAAAATAAACGACCCTCTTCAAAAAACTTTCCATTAGCTTTAGCAAAATTATTTAACATAATTAGAAATGTAGTCCCTGGAATACCATCTGGTACATGGACAACACCAATACAAAACTAATAATCTATGAACTGAAGTAAAAAAAAATTAAGAAAAACAAATTAATGGGCCCTGGGGATTCTAGCCAGAACAACGAAATAATAAAGTTGCTGTTGCATTATATTTCACAACATTTTTTTAAAAGAAAAAAAAAGTAGTGAATGGTAAATGGCACCCTCTTGTGTTTCATTTTAAAAGTAATATAAAGTTTAAAGTTAACTGCAACATAAGGTTACCTACTAAATAGCTAGTCGTTAATCTCTGGCCTCAGGAATTCAAAAGTTAGTGGGAGAAAAACTAATTTTTATTTACTAAGAAAACTGTATCTTAAATTTTTCTTCATTTAAATAATATGTGGCTTTCCAAAAATACATAGCTATTTAACTCTTAAGCCTCAGTTTCTTCATTTGGGCATAATCATAGTGCTTACACCATAGAGTTGTTTTAGTGATTAAATGAATATAAAGGGCTAAGAACAGTGTCTCACCAAAAAAAAGGTACTCCATATATGTTAGCTAATAGGATAATACTGTACACATATGAAGAAATAAAAATTTGCATTAGGTAAAAAAAAAGATGCCATAAAATATCCTTAAGTAATATCACTTAAAAGATTCTATATAAAACAATATGCAATTCCTTTCAGAATGAATTAATCCTACTATTGCTATCTACAGTATTAAATGAAGTACATAAATGTTAAACTGACATGTTATGGGAAAGAAAAAGTCTTAAGCCCAAGAATAGTAGGCATAATTTAAGAATACTAAAAATACGCTAAGCGATCCAAAAAAATGTTTCCTTAGCAGCACGATGTTCTACAGAGATCATTGGTTTAGCTCAAACCAAGAATAAAAAAAAAACACCACTAAAAATGTGCCAATAAAGCTGGGGAAGACAGACTCCACTCAAAATCAGACCAATTACACCTTTGAAGAAAAACTATGAATATAGCCTAGGAACATTCTCCAATATATACCAACAATTGTAATATTCAGAGCCTTTAATGTATGTTGTTTAAGGTGTGTATATAACACTCAACTCAGCATATGAATGGATTCTGGACTAGATTTGCAATAAACCTGATGTGGACACTAATGGGCCAATGATGACAATCTTAGTAAAAATAGAAACATTTACTGTCCATTTACAGACATTAAACTTTGAATTTCAATTGAAGAAATTAAGAGTTGATGAAAAGACTTCCTGTCTTCTATATTTATGTCATAATGATTCTGAAAGAGATTATATCAATGACTCTTTTTGTGTGATTTAGTTCTCTTAATTATGACATTGTTATTGTTCCAAGTGCTTTAAATAAATTATTTTATTCAACCTTTGACAGTAACCCCATAAGGCAGGTACTTTTATTAGCAACCATTTGCAGAAGAATAATCTAAAGCAAAAAGTTAACTACTTACACAGTTATGTACTAGGGTTTTTATTAAATTCCAGAAAGTCTTATTGCAGAACTCACATTCTTATTTACCAGGAAAAATCCTTCCAACAACAATAAAAAATACTACTTCATTTTTAAGGTAATAAAAAGAGATTTAGAAAATATGAAAAATAGAGAAAAGTATAAAGCAAATTTTTAACTTCTAATATTTCTACTGCCCACATTAACAAAGTATTGTACAAGACAAAGACTGTTTGTACTATAGGATATTTAATTACATTGTAACCTGTCCATTAAAGTGATTTAATATGACTTGTATGTTGGATTTAGAAGTCTAAGAAGAACAGGGTTTTGAGTTTGTAAGGCTAATATATCAAATATTAACTTTAAAAATGAAAGTAGCCTCTAATTATTTCTTTCTCTGCACAAAAGCTAATCATGAGAACATTTTATAAAACATACTAACATAAATTATTAGAACTATATTTAAACTTCCAAGCAAAAGTTGATTTTAAAAATGGTATTTGGCCTTGAAAGACATTCTATCTTTAATTAAACATGGTACACTTGATGTTTTGAACACTGATTTAAAACAAAGTTTTCCCTCATAGAGTTTCAACTAATAAATATAGAAGGCATAATGGAAAAAAAAATCACTATTTGGCAATAACACAATAATAATTCTTTCAGGCAAAAATTATCAATAGATGTTAAAATTAATGGCCAAAAAAGATTAGAAAAAGGATATTTATATAGTCTCAAATTTATTGTTCACAAAATACTTTAAGCATAAAGGGAAAACAGAAGTTTACAATAAACCTGACAGGCATCATCTTAACCAAGAAATCAGAATAAATAACGTTAAGTAATGGGACAAAATGACACCATACCTCCTGATATGATGCATTAAAAGGGAAGTAACATTGCATCCTGGGTATTTCTTGCCAAAAATACATAACCTGATTTAATTATTAAGAAACACCAAACAAATCCAAACTGATGAATATTCTACACAATAACTACCCAGTACTCATCAAAGAATCAAGGTATAAAAGACATGAGTAAAAGACAAAAGTAAAGAACTACTGCAGAGTAAAAAAAGACTTAAGAGACACAAAAATTAATGCAATATGTGAACTGAATTGAGCTTAATGGGACAATTGGCAAATTTTGTATAAAGTCTGTAGATTAGATGACAGTACTATATCAATGTTAATTTCCTGATTTTAATCATTGTACTGTAGTTATATGGAAGATGTTAAATTTGGGGAATCTAGGTGAATACAGGAAAAAGAAAGAATTCTTTGTATTGTTATTTGCCATTCTTTTGTTAGTCTGAAATAATTTCAACATGAAAATTTAAAAAAATTTTTTAAAGAACCAAAAAACTGAATATGCAAGTTCAAAGGGCACTCTCCTCTTCTACATCCGATTCCTTCCTGAAAACCTACCATTCTACACTGGAAATAAAGAATTCGCCTTAAGGAGAAATACCATAAACTGAGTTGTTTCCTCTCTTTTAAACCTACTTTTAAGGGGAAAAATTAAACTTTAAGTTGCTTCCAGCTCCAAAATTTTAACTTTAAGCACCTGAGTTTCAAAATACTTCCTTCACCACTATAAAGTAAATAATAACAATGTCTACTACATTCTAAGCCCTATGCTAAGTGCTTTACATACATTAGTTCTAATTCTTACAACAATGCTGGCAAGGTAGGTATAAACATCAGCATTTACAAACAAGAAAATTGGGGACGGATAAGGCTAAGTAATTTGCTCTAAGTTACGTAACTGTTAGATGACAGACCCAACATTTAACCATCTGACTCCAAACACCAATTTGACACTATGATGCTTCCCAAGAGGACTGTTGAGATGTCAATAAACATGTAAACTAGAATAATAAGTACCACCAAATTTAATACCAGGATTTATCATGAAGAAATTGTAATTTAAATAACAGGAAAGTAAATTTTATATTTCTAATTATTGGAAATTAGACTTCTCAACAAGGAAACAAAATAGGAAAAAAATCTTAAGAATAATGACTCAGCCTAGGAGTGTTTAATTCAATTGTTTACAAATTTTTTTTTGCTTTCCACACAAATATAAGAAACAATTCACTGAAAACTAAAAGTTTTAATACTCTGATAATATAGCATAGTGTAGCAAGTAGAATTTTCCTACAAGGATCCTATGCCTGGAAAATAAGGCAGCTGGGTAAGGGCTCTAGAAGGAGGAACTGTGCCAGAATTCATCTTCTCCCATGGGATCAGGGGTTATGGCCTCCCACAAACTCCCAATAAGGGAGTAGCAACCTCCCACAATCCCCAAGTGCTAGTCAGCTGAGTTTCCCAGATAATTCTTAAGAACAAGTGATACATAAACCTATATAGCCTGAAGCTTAAATAGTGTATATGTCACCCCACTGACAAGGGTGCTTTCACACCTACCCTGATAATAAAAGAGAACAATGATGTGGGGTGGGATGGGGTGAGGCCTCCCTTGGCGCACACTTCTGTTAGGTAGCACCTACCTCGCATAATTTCCTATGTAATACTAGGAAGTTCAGGCAATCTTTCTTCACCTAAGTATTCTTGGCTTACAAGTATCCCGAATTAAATCTATTTCTTATCACATAACTTGGTCATCATGCAGAATTCATCCTAAACCATCATACATATACAGAATAAAAAGATCCACAAATTCTTATAAAAGTGAAAAAGTTAAAAGAACTTCTTTATCCAATTCAGTTTGTATACTAATAATACTTTATATGCTTTATAAACATATGCCTTAATGATGTTAGCTAAGACCACTAATTACTATTATGTCAGTCATTTAACCATGAGCTCTCTGTACAATATTTTTTTTAATGTCTGCTCCTATTGTTCTAGGAGTTGGTATTATTATTATCATCCCCATTTTTCAGATGAAGTTATTAGGGTCAAAGAGGTTAAACTTGCCCAGCCAGTACAAAGCAGAGCTAGCTCGCTTTTATTCACTGACCTTTCGGACAGCCTCATGGGGTCTGTAGGCAGCATATTAAAACAGGCACACTTTACAAGTGAAAAAATTGAAGGTCTATAAAAATTATGATATATGGTCAATCACATACTAACTTAGCATTAACAGCCATAAGTAAAATAATTTCATAAAAGCTAGCCAAACACTTGTAACTTAATAACGACAAATGCTATACACGTAACCCTAGTTTTTATGTGCATTCTAACAACATGGCCAAAACGCACCTTACTATATCTAAAGAAAAGTTTAGCTGTTAGTTCCCAACTATTTCTAAATTACAACTGATGGTGATGTAATTGTTCTATGTGGTACAGAAAACAATGACAGAATTGGGAATTATCTAGTGAACTTTTATGTCTCCATTATCAGCTTGACATAACAAATTAATTGAGGACAATATGACTGCTTATAAATAACTCAAACAACTAACATTAATATTTAATGAACTTCTATTCTCACTCTGTAAATATTTTAACAGTCTCAGTAAAGATATGCTACAACAGAAAAGACTCTAAAAAAAGCTCTGAGCCCTGGCTGGTGTGGCTCAGTGGATTGAGTGCTGGCCTGCAAACTGAAAGGTCACTGGTTCGATTCACAAACAGGGCACATGCCTAGGTTGCCACCAGGTCCCCAGATGGGGGATGCAAGAGGCAACCAACTGAAGTTTCTGTCACATACTGATGTATTTCTCCCTCTTTTTCTCCCTCATTCCCCCTTTCTCTAAAGATGAATAAAATATTTTTTAAAAAATGCTTTGATTGACTCTGAAATTTGCTTATATAGCAGTCAATATCATGCTAAAATAGCATCAGAAACAAATAAGAATCACCTTTTTGCCCCAACTTATAGAAATTTTAAAAAGGAACATAAGAAAACAGAAGCTGATTATTCACTTGGGTGACATAAGTAATTTACTAACAATGCCTTATCTCAGATTTTATACAATATATAAAGTCAAATCTGGACAACACTCATGTCTTAGAAACATGAAATCTTTGCATAAAAATATGCTTCCGTGATCATTTGAATGGTAATTTTTAATATTCAAAATGCCACAGCATATATTTAGTAATTATATGTTGATGTTTGTTAAGTTTTCTCAATCTGTTCTCTAAAGAATATGCAACACCAAGAGGTTATGATTCAAACTCCCTTGGTTTATAACTTTCCACATTTACTTTTTACATTACACTTGCCTATCTCAAAAGTAGAGGCTGAATAACACAAGAAAATCAGTTGTAAATAAGTTCTGAATAGCTGTTTCATGAAAGAAGCAGAAACAATAAGCTATTTCTTTCCATATTAGTTCACTCAATGTTTTTAAAGTGACTGACTCATGCATGAGCATTCCCTCATGATAATCTTAACACAATACAATTATGTGAAGTACATTTTTTATTGTCAGTTAATTTTTTAATTTTAATGGGATATCACAAATAGAAAGTACAAAATATTAAGTGTATACAGAACTTAATGATTTTCACAAATTAAACACATCAATGCAACCAGCACTAAGATGAAAAAAAATTGCTCTTGCATAGCAACCACTATATTTTATTTTTCTAGCTAACTCTTCTCTTTCTAATTAACCTTTGGATTTTTGTTGTCATTTATTTTACAAAGAATGCTAAATGTTAGGCATTAAATACATTCATTCATTCAACAATTATCTGCCGAGGACCAGTATACTATGTTGCCTGCACCTTTGTATATACTGAAAATAAAAAAGTGAACAAAATAAACAAAAATCCTAACCCACATGCAGCTTATATTCTTGTTTATTGTGATTGAGTCTTTTTTAAAGTTTTTTTTTTAAGTACTTTTTTTTTTTCCTTTTAGATTTTATTTATTTATCTTTAGAGAGGAAGGGAAGGAGAGAGGGAGAGAAACATCAATGTGCGGTTGCCTCTTGTATGTCCCCTGCCGGGAACTGGCCTGGCAACCCAGGCATGTGCCCTGACTGGGAATCGAACCGCGATCCTTCGGTTCGCAGGCCCGCGCTCAATCCACTGAGCTACACCAGCCAGGGCTGATTGAGCCTTTTTTAAACAAGATAAAATCAGTTAAATATATGGTATACTAAATGATGATAAGTACTAAGGAAAAGGATAATAAAGCAGGAAAGGAGTTAGAAAATATCAAAGAGAAGGACCTGGGAGTATTGTATTGAGAAAGTGACATCTTGGTCAAGACCTGAAAGAATAATGTAATTAGCCATGGAAATATCAAGTGGAAGAACAATCTAGGTAGAAAATTAGCAAGTACAAAGGATCTGAGGTAGAAGCATGCCTAATATGTTTGAGGAACAGCAAGGATGGCCAGTGTGGGTAGAACAAAAGGGAGGGAAGTAGAAGACAAAATAAGATTAACTAGTAGGGTACGGAGAGGGGAGTCAAATTATGTGGGGCTTCATGGGTCATCTGTAAGGAATTTGGCCTTTACTCTGAGTGAGAAGAAAAGCCACTGAAGCATTCAGAATGGAAGAGGGTTTAAGATGTGACATATTTCAATAAGATCACTTTGGTTGTTTTACTGAGATAAGACCAAAGGGAAAGAGAGCAGAAGCTGAAACATCAGTCAGGAAACTACTGTAATAACCCAGACAAGAGCTGGTGGTGGCTTGGATCAATATACTGGCAATGCAGAGAGTGGTAAGCGGTCATACTCTGCATATCCAACAGGATTTGCCAAAGAAAAAGAGGTAGGAGAGGTCAGAAAACTGAAATAAATCAACTATAGAAGTAGGCAAATAAGGTGTGCTAGAAGCCAAGTGAAGAAAATATTTCATGAAGAACAGACTTACAAACATTCTTAATCAAATAAAGGAGGACTGAAGAGAACCTTTGGATCAATAACTATGGAGCTGAAAACCTGATGGGAATGTGTTCAAGACAAAATGGGAAAAGCAAAAACTGAGACATTGTATACAGATATCTTAAAAGTATTTTTGCAGTAAACAGGGGGAAAGAAATGAGGCAGCGGCTGGAGAAGGAAATTAGAGACAGGGCTTTTTTTTTTAAGATGGGAGAAAATATTACAGGTTGGTGGAACTGATCTAGCACAGAGGAAAAATGGGAGCAATTTCGGTTGCACCAACACCAGCATATAGGCATGGATCAGTGTGTCCTTGGACTTAGAGCAGCGTGCCAAGCTTTTGAGCTGGAACCTCTGTGTCATGTGCTATGAGAGTGACTTAAAAATGGGTGATGTTGAGAAAGGCAAGAAGATCTTTGTTTAAAAGTGTGCCCAGTGCTATAATGTGGAAAAGGGAGGCAAGCACAAGACTACGCCAAATCTCCAAGGTTTATTTGGGAGAAAGACAGGTCGGGTCCCTGGATTTTCTTACATGGATGCCTACAAAAACAAATAGGATCATCTGGGGAGGGCCTACACTGATGGAGTGTTTGGAAAATCCCAAGAAACACATCCCTAGAACAAAAATTATCTTTGCTGCATTAAGAAGAAGAGTACAGAAAGGGAAGTCTTGATAACTTATCTCCAAAAAGCTACTTATTGGTAATAGTTAGCCACTGACTTATTTATTACAACAAATATCTCATGACCTTTTTATGTGTATCCCATTTAAATTGACCTCATACACCATAATTCAGATCATGAATAGCTAATAGAACATTCCTTTTGAGTAGTCCTGATTAAAATAAGATTGACTTATGATTAAATTAATATGATCAGCTTTTTGAACTTTAATGGTAATTTCTGTTAAGCAAGTGCTATCACTGTTTTCCCCTTCCAAAAATATGACTGGACTTGATTCATAATGTTCAACTTTTCACAAAGATGGTGAATGCCATCTCAATACCCATATGAGACTGGTTTTATATTTAGATTTATATAACTGGTTTACTAATATGTTTAAATACTAAGGAAATCCTTTCACCCTCTCTTAGAACAGCAAGACTCATTTGTGGTTCAAGTTGTGCTCATTAGCCTGTTAAAAGACAAGGGCTAAAGATAAGCTGGAAGAGTCCATTTTATCTTTTTGTTCCTAACGATGCCACTTTAATTAAAATTCCCTGTATCTAAACTGTTGCCTTTTACTTAATGAAGGACATTTTAGTGTGGTTTATGTATAATATCAAATTTAAAATATTTAACATTTCTCACATTTTATAGATGATCTATAGGGTCAGATGCTTTTAAAAATTCAGCATGACTAGACATAGTAGCAAGCTTTGCTTGTGAATTCTTTAAGTCAGACTAAGTTATAATTCAGGATTGTCTTGAACAGCTATTCAAAAACAACTGTAGAATTACTGTATATATGTGGTAATGGTACTTTCCCCAACTCACTAGAAAGACTAAAGTAGAGGAAAATAGATCATCAACACAAAATTGTAAATTAATGTGCTCATAGGGCATAAGATAATTAAAAATGCAATCAGAGATCAATAAATAAATAAAACAGAGGAAAAATAACACAGGAGAAAGAGAGAGAATGCTATGGAAATGAGGAGAAAACTAGCATATAAGTGGGCAAATTGGCCTTAGCTAGGAGCATAGTGAGTTCATCTCTCGTAGAAGACAGAGTAGAGTACATGGACACAGATGTAGAGTCTGTAGAAGTTCTCTGATCACTTCAATTTTCTCAGTGAACTAAGAAGCAAAATGGTAGAAATGCTAGAGACTTAAAGAGAGAGGAGAATGTATCAGTAGTTGTCTAAAGAATGGAACAGTGAATAGACCAGAGAATTACAGTAATATTACTGGGTAATATTAAGGACTCACTGAGGCTAGGGATCATGAGTTTAGAGTGAAGCTAGTAAGTACGGTTATAGTTTTTTTTTCCCACTAAGTATGTTCAGATGTATAGATACGGGGAAGAAGCTGAGCATATATAAGGTTGTGATTTTCATGACTGACCACAGAATTTAAGCTGGGTAAGGAAAGTAAGACATCAGGGAGATCAGAACAGTGAAAAAAAGATTTAAAAGACTTAAGATCACAACAGGCTCAAAGAATTGTTGTTGGAGTAACAGAAATTGTGATATGAAAGATAAGAAGTGGCAGAGAGTATAAATTGTGAAATGGAAATGATGGAGAAATTGAAGTTTGAATAAAGACAAGATCTAGAAATGAGTAGTGAGGTGGGATAGAGGACAAAATTCATTGGAGAAGAGGAATTCCACATTTGAAGACTCCAGTGTACTAGAAAAATTGTCCACATGAACACTGAAATCACAAGCAGTACTGAAGTGAAGGCAGTGAGTAATTCTAAATGAGTCTCCCGTTTCTGTGCATAATGTGAACAGAGTTACTGGCTGCCTTTATTGTGGACTATCTTTCAAGCAAGGTTGTCTAGCAAACAACCTTGGAAAATAGAGTGTCCTCTTCCAGAGCAAAGGATAGGTTTACCCTTAGAAAATATTCTCATCCTCCACTTCAAGGGTAGACATGCTTACTGTCCATTAAAAAAGATTCCAGTTCCCTATGCTTGCAGTTCCTCTGCTATAACTTAATCCACTGTATATAAAGGTATTGCATGGCCCTTTTCAAGTCACACTTTGGAAATTGGAACTTGAGGACCCAGTGTAAGCAAAGGCTGTTCTTTGGCAACTGTTTTTGCTGTTAGTAATGAAGTCCTTTGTTTCTGGCCCGGAAATCTCTTGTTTTCTGCAAGGATCCATGAAATTGTGGTAGTTAACTTACTAGCTTGCAGGCAGGGTAATATATCAGACCCTTGAAAGTTTTTCACAGAATCTCCAATGAATGGAAGGCGGGAATAAAAGATTACTGCAATGGGATGGGTAGAAGGTGGTATAGTTTGATAACCTGAGATAGAACTTGGAGATGTTTTAAAAAAGAAAGAAAGAAAAAAGAGAGATAATGGTCTGGAAAAAGCAAGAACACCTCCAGGCTCAACGGTGTAAAGAAAGCATGACAGAAATCTGCTATCACTGGAGAGAGTTGCATGTAATGTCATCAGGGAAACCAGATTAAATTTAAGAATAAAAAGGTGACGGTAATATTAGGAAAAGAAGTTGAAGAATAAGAGGAATTTGCTGATGAGTGAGCTCCAGGGACATTATGAAAGATCATCAAAAGACAGAGAGGAGTGGGTTTTGAGGTCAAATCTGAATATACCCAGTAAGAGATCCATTAACTCTTGGGCTTGTTGTGGTGACTTACATGAACAAGAAAAAAGGAGCATGATGAAATTAGCTTTGATTAATCTTCATCAGAGTAAGCTAGTCTATGTGTTTTTCTATACCTCCTCCCTCTTTTATCCACCCAATATCTACTATGGAACACTTCATTTCTTACCAAACAGAACATCATTTTAGAAAATTTACAACATGCAAGTTTTTAAAAATATAAATGCCAAAATTGTTATTTAAGATAGAGGCAAATGTTAACTTACTTGAATTAGATCTAAAATGCCAAGTTCACTTTCTGAAGAATCCACACAGAAGACAAAATATAATGTTGCATAATGTCTATAAATCAGTTTGTTGTCAGATCCTCCAATTAATCTAAATGACAAAACAAAAAATTGGAACATTATAAGAACAAAATGAAAAACATTTTCATTAGCTAAAGCAAACTGACAATTGGCTTAAAAACCTTTTTATAACATGAAAGGTAAAATTTAATGGCATTGCATTCAAGCGAACTTGTATCAGAGACTAAGTAAATTAAGATGGCTGTTTTCTTCAAAAATGTTAAGTAAGAAATGCTGGTGCTTAACTTTAATTCATTCTTTCACTAAACTATTGACTGAGTACCTACCATGTGTCAGGCACTGACAGTAGGTAAAGAGCAATAAACAAACAAATAAGGAAAAATTATCAGAGTAGAAAGCACTAGAAAGATAATCAAAATGGGATAATATCATATTGGTGGATTTGTTACTTCAGATTAGATGTTAAGAGTGACATTGATGCCAAGATCTAATAATAATGAGCCAGCCATGACAAAATTTAAAGAAAAGCATTTCAGGAAGAGGTTAACAACTAATAGAAAGGCCATTTCAACTAACAGAAAGGCCAAAACATGGATGCTCAGGGAAGAAAAAGCCTGCACACAAAAAAAGATTAGTAAGCAATGAGGTCAGAAAAGGGTAAGAAATCAGATCACAGGGCGTTTGTAAGTTTACCAAATTTAATTTCATAGCTAACAGTAAGTTACATAGCTTAAGACTGATTGGCAATAAGAAAAAAAAAAGAATGACATTTCTTCTTAAGTTTGGACAGATTTCCCAACAAGATCTCCAAAAATACATTTTGATTTGAAATATAAGCAAAAAGAAAAAAAAAATCCCTGAGCTAAGAGATATTCAATTATTTCATCAAATGTTTTTACTTACACTGATTAGTATTATAGCATTTTACAAATAATCTTTCAAAACATCTTACATTTTTCTAAACACAGTTTAGATAGTTCATAGTTAAAGTTACAATAATCAGTTTGTTCACCTTCTCAAAATACCCTCTAACATTAACAAGAAAAAAAAAATCAAGACTAAATGTAATCAAAGCTAATTGAACGCTGGAACAAGACAGGGGAAAATGGCATCTATTATTTACTCAGTAAAAGTAACACTGAATTTGTAAGTTCTGTACAAACAACTTCTCTAAGTATCACTATACTTACATTCTCTAACAGTAAAAGGGGAAATAATCTTTGACAATTTTTTTCCTGTGGTAGATATTTCTAGAAAAGATTTGATTAAAAATATGATTATGCACTTTAAAGATTCTCTGAAATTTTTTTATAGGTTATAAAAAAATTTTTTATAGGTTATAAAAATTTTTTTTATAGATTACAATTGTTCCTTGAAAGAGATAAAAAGAGCCAGCCATGACAAAATTCAGAGGTGAGCATGTCAGCCAGAGATAACAACGAATAAAAAGGCCATTTTATCAAGAACAAAATATGGATGTTCAGGGAAGAAAAAGACAGTCTGCACACAAAGAAAGATTAGTAAGCAATGAAGTCAGGCTTTACTTCATCTAAAATCAGCAATTTAGCTTTTGTTTTAAACTTTTGCTTGGCTCTGTTTTAAAAGAAGATGGCCAAACTCATAAGAATTTTAAAATGGCTATTAATGTTATTAAAAGAAAATAAAGATGTTAATATGGCAAAAATGTATTTTGCCTTTAAAATATAATTTCATCTTTAAACTACAGTACAATAATGATAAATACTGATACAAATTCTTGTATGGAATGTAACATACCATATAAAACCACAGAATTTTAGAAATCTTCTTAGTTCAAATACCTCATTTTACATAGGTTAAAAACTGAGGTATTAATACAGAAATTTAAGTTACCTGTTCAGGGAAACCAACATGCTATTGACAAAACTAGGACTAAACCAGATGTGCAGACTCATCTCTGATACAATATTTGCCTTCTGCTTTTTATAAGGTTGGAAAAGGATGATTACAAAGTCAACCCGTAATTTTTAGTTCAAACAGTGCCCTGGTTAGATCAATCCAGTTCTCGCACATCTACCACATTCAGTGCACTACGCTGGGTGGTTAGGTTTCTTATGAGATAAGAGATTAAGAGGATGACAGGAAGGGAAGTAATAGTAATGTCAAAGACGACTAAACTATAAAAGTTTAAGAGAAATAAGAAAAATACAATTAAAATATAAAAACAGAAAGCAGGTACACCTGTCCCAAGTATAAATTGGAAGCCCTGAGTTAATGGCAAAATTAACAAACATTTTGTCAATTTAAGTGCACCATGATACAACCTTTTGTGGAATGAAAGTAAACTTTCTACATGATAAAAAGTAATTTATGTTCAGAAGAAATAAAAAAACTTTGCTACTACCCTATTTTTCACACTATGCATCATACACCTTATAATACAAAAGTGTAGTTTCTCTAATCTGTGATTATTCATAATGGGACTCAGTTATAGCTTAGTTTTTGAACTGTCACTGAGAAAATATCTTGTTAAGAAATTAATTATATAAACATGTGGGAACATTTATAAAACTGACTGCAAATTATTTTCATGAAACCCATTAATTTAAAAGTATAATAGTTGGTAAGTTAATTATAAGTAATTTTATTTTTAAATTTATTTTTATTGAGACATATTTGACATATAATACTATGTAAATTATAGGTAATTCTTAATCATTTAAAATAGAAAATTAGCTGATTTCTAATCTATCTATATACAGATATGGCTATACATATACATGTACACACACACACAGACATATATTTGAAAAGCAGACTTCAGTCTTGTTTATAATGACAAAATAAAGAATGTAATCTAACATTTAATAAACAGATCTATTCACTCTACACACCACAAGGAATAACCTGCAGTCATTATAAAAAATAAGTTGCTCTAGATAGGTTTATGTGCAAAGCTTTTCAACACACTAAGTGAAAACAAGCAACATGCAAACTAGCATACACAGTTTGATGCCATAGGTAAAATACTTTAAGATCATACTTTTATATGCCAGTCAAAGCAAAATTAATTTTCTAGAAGGATACACAAGAAACTGGGAAGGTCGTCTAAAATTGGAAGACACTCTTGATTTTATACTTTCCTTGTAATGTTTACCATATGAACATATTACCTTTACATTAAATACTTTTATAAAATTCTTTTAAAAATTGCTTATCTTTAAACATTTCTTTAAGTTAGATTTATAGCTAATATAGGTGTCACTTAATTCACCTAGTGCAATTAATTAAAATTAGGAAGATTTTATCATAAACAGGTTTAACAGTATATGTTTTAATCAGAGTCAAAGATTAGAATAGTCTTTGAAATGAAATGCTTTACTTACAATCCTCCTTCTAGGAAATTACAAACATTTTCATCTCTCTTAGATACCAAGTGGAATGTCTCCCTGATGATTTGCTGTTGTGTATCTTCACTCTGAGAAAGAACAATTCACATATGTTAGGAGCAAATTTACAGGTTTAACAGCATTTTAAACTTTTAAAACAGGCTTCTGGTCAAGAAGGTGGAGTAGGTAAACGCTGTGCTCACGTCCTCCCACAATCATAACAAAATTACAACTACAGAACAACCCTCATTGAGAACCTCCTGAAGACTAGCTGAACAGAAGTCCTATAACTAAGGATATACCAAAGAAGCCAGTTGGAGGCAGGTAGGAGGGGTGAAAACCAGAAGGGATTGTGGCTGAGTGAGATGGAGGGCTTCTGGAGTCCTAGGCATCCTTTTAAAGGGCCTGTAGTGCAGAGACTTACTTGCTGACAGATTCAATCCCTCTGGGGAGGCAGCTCAAAGGGTGACAAAGAGAAACGGAATTGCCTGGCTTCTGGGTGAGGGATGGAGGGGCAGCTTTCTCCCAGACAGAAGTGCTAACAGAGGCTATTGTTCCTTTGTTGATCCCTTTCCCAACCCAGCTGGCACTCGCACGTGGCTGCCATACCTGGGCCTCCATCAACCTTGCTAATACAGTTTGGCTAATTCCCTGGTGATTCCCTGAGATCCCACCTCACCCAACTTGCAGGCCCACCCAAGCTGCTTCCAGTGGCTTTTTCATAAAAATGGCCTGTCTTGGCTCAAGCTTCAGACTTTCCCAAAATCTCTTGAAGGTTCAAAAATCAAAAATAAACTGTGTCTGGCCTCATTGTGCCCCACACATCTTACTAAGGAGTCCCAAAGCTAGCACTGGCAGTGGCCAGCCTCAATTCTCCTTAGCCTCTCCCAGGCACCTCCGAACCCAGCATAAGTGGCAACCATCTGAAGATTAACTTTGTAGCTCGTACTCAGTAGCCCAGAACAGGGCCCAGGCAGCAGCTGTTCTTGGCCTGCACTAAAGTCCCTCCCACACACTTCCACAAATGACACACTCTTAATGGCAGACTCAGCAGGCACCAGTCTTGCTCTGTAGGGTCAACTCGTGCACAAACAGCTCCTCAGCTATAGTCACAGCCAGTTCTCATGACCAATCAGCCTGAGGGTCAATCCCTCCAAATGACATGCTAACAGTAATTAAGACTCAACTACAACAGGAGGGCATGGACAACCCACACAAGGGACACTCCTACAGCATCCCACTCAAGTTATCATGGAGACTGCAGCACTGGATCCCCCACAACATCTATTCCAAAGGCCACTCTACCAAGACCAGGAGACATAGCAACTCTACCTAATATACAGAAACAAACACAGGGAGGCGGCCAAAATGAGGAGACAAAGAAATATGTTCCAAATGAAAGAACAATCATGCTCCAGAAAGAGAGCTAAACAAAATGAAGAAAAGCAATCTACTAGATACAGTGTTCAAACCTCTAGTTATAAGGATGCTCAATTATCTCAGTGAGAATGTCAACAAAGAGAAAGGAAACATAAAAAGAACCAGTCAGAAATGACCAATACAATAACTGAAATGAAAAATACATCAGAAGTAATCCAAAGTAGATTAGATGAAACACATAATTGAATCAGCAATTTGGAAGATAAGGTAGCAGAAAACACCCAACCAAAAAAGAAAAAAGTACTCAGAAAAATGAGTATCATTTCAGGGGCCTCTGGGACAACTTCAAGCATAACATGATTCACATCATAGGAGTACCAGAAGGAAAAGAAGGGAACAAGGGAATAAAAACCTATTTGAAGAACTAAAAACTTCTCTAATCTGGCAAAGGAAATAGACATGTAAACCCAGCAAGCTCAGAGTCCTAAACAAGATGAACTTGAAAGTCCACAACAAGACACATCATAATTAAAATGCTCAAGGCTAAAAACAAAGAGAGACTCTAAACAGTAGCAAGAGTCTCAAGATGATGGAGGAGTAAGGGGAAGCTACAATAACCTCCTAGGACCAAACTGGAATTACAATTAAAGAAAAATCATTCTGAACAACCAACTGAACACTAGCTGGAGAGAAGCCTCATAACCAATGACACACAGAAGAAACCACTTCACCACAACAAGACTGGTAGGCAGTGTGGAGGCGTGAGAGGGCTGAGCTCCCATTGATGGCAACTGAAGTTCTGGAGGTACATTAAGTGGTCAAAGGGATTCCCCCTGAGAAGTGAGGTCTAAATCCCAAGTTGGGCTCCCTGGTCTAGAGCACCAGAACCAGGAAAGGAACCCAAATAACACCCAGCTGTAAAAGCAGGAGGGTTTCTGTCTGCCAGAGAGAGATGAAGAGAGCCTCTTAAAGGGCCAATGCACAAAATTTCATTTGCAGCCACTTAAGCCTGGGCTCTAGTAGAGGAAAGGCAGAGTGGCCTAGAGACTCATGAAAAGAGTCTGGGGTTGGTGGCTCTGGGGAGAGAGCTGAGAAATCAGCTACCAGGATCCCTCTACTGAGTCATTCCATATACTGCAGGAGCCATCCTTCTTGGGCAGAGCAATCCCCCCATGTGACATCAGCCTGAGGAGAAGCAGTAGCCCTACCCTGTGGAGCTTAAGCCGGGCTGCTGAGTATAGATGGAGGCTATATCAGTGATTAAACCTAACAGTGAAAGCAGATCTCTGGGAGCTCTGAGACTTTAGCTGACCCTCTCTGGGTAACTGTGCAGGTAAAAGCCGGGCTTAGTGCACAGCCTGGCTCTTTCTGGATACAACCAGACCTAGCAGAGGGAGCCACAACCTGTCAATTGCTGATAGCTCCAAATAGGTTGCTCAGGGCCAGTCATGGGCAGCAGCTCACATAAGTCTGTCCTAGAGTCTTTGCAGAACTACCTAATACATAGAAACAAATACAAAGAAGCAGTCAAAATGGAAAGCCAAAGAAACAGGTCCCAACATAAAACAAGAGAATTCTCCAGAAGAACTAAATGAAATGAAGGCAAGTAATTTTCCAGATATAGAGTTTAGAGTAATGATGTTAAGGACACTGAAAAGCATGAAAAAAAGACTACATAACCATAAAAGGGCCAGTCAGAAATACAGGATACAGTAACTAAAATAAATAATACACTGGAAGGAATAAAGAGTAGGTTAGATGAAGCAGAGGACTGAATCGGTGATTCAGAAGACAAGGTAGAAAAAAAACACCCAAGCAGAGCAGCAAAAAGAAAAAAGAATTTAAAAAACTGAGGCGAGCTTAAGAAACCTTTGGGACACGTAACAACATCTGAATCATGGGAATACCAGGAGAAGAGTGTGAGCAAGGGATCAAGAACCTATTAGAAGAAACAATGACTGAAAACTTCCCTAATTTGGGAAAGAAAAACACACAATTCTTGTTTGTATAGACAGTCCCAAACAAGTTGGACCCAAAGAGGCCTACACCAAGACACATCATAATTAAAATGACAAGGAGAGAATCCTAAAAGCTACAACAGAAAAAGCAATTAGTTACCCACAAGGGCGCTCACATAAAACTGTCATCTGATTTCTCAACAGAAACATTTCAGGCCAGAAGGGATTAGCATGAAATATTCAAGGTGAAGAAAGAGAGAGGACCTATAACCAAGGCTACTTTACCCAGCAAGGCTATCATTTAAATTGAAGGAGAAATAACCTGCTTAGGCTTGTCGATTATGTTGATCTTTTCAAAGAACCAACACCTGGATTCAATTGATCTTTATTTAGGATTGTGCTTTTAGTCTCTATGTCAGGGGAAAAGAGGAAGGATTTACAGGAACAAGTATAAAGGACACATGGACAAAAACTATGGGGGGTGGAAATGGGAGGGAGGTGGGGAGGGCAGGGGTGGTGGGTTGGGGTGAGAATAAAAGACAGAAAACTGTACAAGATCAACAATTAAAATAAAAATTGAAAAAAAATAAAAAAAAAAATTGAAGGAGAAATAAAGAGCTTCCCAGACAAGAAAAAGCTGAAGGAATTCATCACTACCAAACCACTATTACAAGAAAAGTTGGAGAGGCTTTCTTAAGAAAGAAAAAATCAAAATGATGAATAATAAAATGGCAACAACTACATATCTATCAACTATTACTTTAAATGTACATGGATTAAATGCTCCAATCAAAAGACAAGTGGTAGCTGAATGAATAAGAAACTAAGATCCTTACATACGCTGTTTACAAGGAACTCACATCAGATGGATAGCACACACAGACTGAAAGTCAAGAGAGGGAAAAAGATATTTCCTGAAAATGGAAATTAAAAAGCTGGGGGAGCAATACTTACACCAGATAAAATAGACTTTAAAACAAAGGCTATAACATGCGACAAAGAAAGACCCAGCAATTTCACTGCTGAGTATTTATCTGAAGAAACCCAAAACATTCATTCAGACAGACATATAAATCCATATGTTCACTGCTGCATTATTTACAATAGCCAATATATGGAAGCAGCTTAAGTGTTCATCAACAGATGAATGGATAAAGAAGAAGTGGTATATACATACAGTGGAATATTACTTGGCCATAAAAAGAATGAAATTTTGCCACATGCAATAACATGGTTGGACCTAGAGGGTATTACGTTAAGTGAAATAAGGCACAGAAAGACAAATACCTATTTGTCTTTAATAGTCACATATTATTTCACTTATATGTGAAATTTAAAAAACAAAGTAAATGAACAAACAAAACAAATAAATTCAGACACAGAGAAAATTTTGATGGTTGCCAGGTGGCAGGGAAGTTAGGGGGATGGGTGAAAAAGGGGAATGGATTCAGAAGTACAAATTCATAGTACAAAATAATCATGGGGATGTAAAGTATTGCATAGGGAAAACAGTCAATAATACAGTAATAACTATGTATGACATCAGATGGGTACTAGATTTATCGAGTGACCACTTCATAAGTTATATAAACATGCAGTCACTATGTTGTACACCTGAAACTAATATAATATTATATGTCAACTCTGATTGAAAAATAAAAAATTATTAAAAAATAATTTTAAAAATAAAATATCTGCCTGGAAAATTCATCTGAGAGCTCCTTGGAGAACTAACATATCACATCTTACAGAAACAAAACCCAACATTTTCTTATGAAAAGCAAAAAGAAAAATAAAAACGAAAATCAATGTTTTATAGTGTACCACTACAATATAACTTATTTCTAAGTTTCAAGACCAACAAGAAAATATTAGATGAATTACAGACACTAGTAAAAGGGACATGAGAAATTAATTAGTCAAAGCCCCTTGACTTACAAATAAGTAAAATGAAACAGAGAAGTAAAGGTAGAATTAATTCACGTAGTTAATCTATATGGAATAAAGTCTGGAGCTTCCAATTAAGTAAGCTTAACTAAATGCAAATTGAGGTTAAGAGTCCATCCATCTTACTCACTTTTGTATGTTATCAGAAAATGGAAACCAGAATGGTGAATAAACTATGAAAGATATTTATATTCTCATAGGAACAGAAGAAAAAAGGGGGAAAAATCCCCTGCTAATTAAAACTACAATCACAACATTAAGTGCCCACATACTACTGACAAAGACATATAAATATGCATAATAATATCAAGTATTGTCAAGAGTGGAACAATAAAGCACTTATATAATACTAGAACAGTACATTGGAACAACCACTTCTGAAAACAGAACCAGCATTACCTAGTAAAGCTGAATATGCCAGTAAAATAGCTGACAATGCTATTCAAATATTATGCCCTAGAGAAATCTAAAAAGATGTTTGCAAGACTGCTCATAGCAGCACTGTTTGTAGCAGCAAAAAAAAAAACTATAATGTAAATGTCACTTAATCTTAGAATGCATAAATAAACTGTGGTTTATTCATGTATGGAATATTACACACAGCAATGAAAAATAATGACTACAATAGATATAATGCCAATGATGATCTTAGAAATGATGAGTTTTTTAAAAATTAGATCACAGAATGCTAGGAATATACCCTAAGAATCCTGAAACACCAACTGAAAAGAATTTATGCATCCCTATGTTCATAGTGCTATTTACAACAGCAAGGATTTTAAAACATCCTAAGTGCCCATTAGTAGATTAAGTGGATTAAAAAACTTTTGCACATTTACAAATGGAATACTATGCAGCAGAAAGAAAGAAGAAATATCTACCTTCTGTAACAAGATGGATGGAACTGGAAACTATTATGCTAAGTGAAATAATCCAGCTGATGAAAGACAAATACCATATGGTCTTACTTATAAGAGGAATCTAATGAACAAAATAAACTAACGAGCAAAAAAGAACCAGAGGCATAGACTCATGAAATACAGTAGACTGCCAGCTGTAAGAGGGGAGGAAAGAGGTAAGGACTGTTTGAAAGAAGGCGAAGCAATGAGTCAAAGAACATATATGAAGGACCCAGGGACATGGACAACAGTGAGGGGATTGACTATGGAAGTGGGAGGTGGGCTGGGTGGAGGGGGACAAAAGGGTAAAAATTGGGACAACAATAAGTAATAAAACATTAAAAAATAAATTAAAAAATTAAGTCATAGAAGACTGTAAACATGATTCTACTTTTTATGTTCAAAAACATGCAAAACTAAACAATTGTGTACAAAAATATGTGGCAACACAAAAATAAAATATGATAATAAAAATTAAAAATGGTAACCCTTGCTAGCATGGCTCAGGGGACTGACTGCCAGCCTGTGAACCAAAGGGTTGCCAGTTTGATTGCCAGTCTAGGGCACATATCTGTGTTGTGGGCCAGGTCCCCAGTAGCAGGTGTGTGAGATGCAATCACACATTGATGTCTTTCTCTCCCTCTTTCTCCCCCATTTCCCCTCTCTAAAAATAAATAAATAAATAAATACATTCATTCATTCATTCATTTGTTCGTTTGTTCAAAATTGTGGTTATAGAGAGGAAACAGTTATGAAATACAAGAGAGATACAGAAAGACTTCAAAGATATTGCTAATGTTTCTTAAAACAGTGTGGTAAACACACAGCAGTCAGGGCATCATTTACTGTATCTTACAGATATTTAATATATAAATATTCTTTTGTACCTATTCAACATTTCATTTAAAAATTGGAAAGAAATAAGGAGGAAGTGGGAAATAACCACTGTATAAGACAGTTGCCCCTTTCTCTCCTGTTTGCTTTATTGCTTCTATCGCTTCCTTCTAGTCTTCATCTAGAGATAAACGGTGTTCCTTGAATGACCTTACCTACTCTTGTGGCTTCAACCACATTATCTTCCTAATCTTCAAATCTCCCATATGTCTATGCCTAAAAGAAGGCTGCCTTCTTTACTGAGCTGGGATAGATATTTCCAGCTTCCAAGTATATATAATGTCAGCCTGAAAAAAGGCCAACCATTGTTAATACAACAAGAATGGTTTGCAGGACATCGATATAACCTGGCAGCCAAAAAGAGTGCACTGGAATGCGCATGCTTGAACAATGACACCTTCACTGTACTACTAAGTGGAGGTGGTAGATGCCATTGAGTTGAGCACATGTACTGTGTGGATGTCACATTCAAAATGACTGACCAAGCAGAGCAACAAATCTGTATCAAATTTTGCATTATGCTTGAACATTCCTCCATGGAAAGTATTCAGATGATTCAGAAGTCTGCAGCTATGGGCAACTGGTGACTGGCAATGCACCTGCTCATGGATCATGTCTCATAGTTTTTTGGAAAAATATCATATCACCCAGGTGACTCAGCCCTGCAACAGGCCAGATTTGAAGCCCTGTGACTTCTGGCTTTTCCCAAAACTAAATCATTTTTGAAAAGGAAGAGATTTCAGACTGTCAATAAGATTCAAGAAAATATGATGGGGCAGCTGACGGCAATTGGGAGAATTGTGTGTGGACCCAAGGTGCCTACATTGAAGGTGACTGAAGTGTCATTGTCCTATGTACAATGTTTCTTGTATCTGATATCTTCTTCAATAAATGTCTCTATTTTTCATGTTGTGTGGCTGGATACTTTCTGAACAGTTGTATCTCCACTTGTAGCCCATAAATTTAAATTAAAACTTAAATGCTAAAAATTAAACACATTACATTTTTTCTAAAACTTATTTTTCTTACTATATTCTAATCTTAGTTAATAATATCATCATTCCACAGACTCTTAAGCCAAAATTCTTGGTAGTTCCTTTTCTTCCCATGTCTATTCAGTCACCAAGTCCTGTTAATTTTATTTCAGCAACAGTAAAGCTGGATTCAAAGACATTATCTCAACTCAGATTCTTCTTACTCAGAATATTTAAGAACCACCCAAATGTTTACTTTGCCACCTGTCTCTCTACTCCATCCCACATATCACCAGAATTACTTGCTTAAAAAATAGTATTTGTTTCTTCCCTTCTTAAAGCCCTTCAAATGGTTTCCATCTGATCTGAAATAAAATCAAACTCCCTACTCTGCCATAAAACTCCTTCCAAAATTTAACTCTGACCTAAGCCTCAAATTCCATCATCTATTTCTTTCCTGTACAATGTGCTCCAAGCACATTGAACTTTTCACCATTCGCTCCCTCTATATTTTCCCATTTCCTCACCCCATTCTCTAACAAGATCCTTTTAAGACTCAGCTCAAGCCCTGACTGGTGTAGCTCAGGGGATTGAGTGTGGGCCTGGGAATAAAGGTCGTTGTTCGATTCCCAGTCAGGACACATGCCTGGGTTGCAGGCCAGGTCCCCAGCAAGGGGTGCACAAGAGGCAACCACACATGGATGTTTCTCTCCCTCCCTTTCTCCTTCCCTTCCCCTCTCTCTAAAAATAAGTAAGTAAAATCTAATAATAAATAATAATAAAAAGGCTCAGCTCAAACATAACTTCTATGAAGTCTTTTTTACATTTTCCCAGGAAAAATTAGTTCCTTCTTCTTCAGTGATTCCTTGGTACTGTTTCTATTCCTGTTATACATTTATAGCAAAGTGTTCAAATTTCCTTTGTAGATATCTGAATTCTACCAGACTCTGAGCTCCTCCAGATATTCTTTGAATCCTAAATTCTCACCAAGTGGCTGGTATAGAGTAGCCAATAAAAGGGTACTGAATAAATGTGTAATCTAAAAGATGGAATCCACATTTCTTTATCTTATTGAATATCTAGGTTATTTTCCACATATACATAAAAAGATGCAATGAAGTAAAGACCATATAGTATAGTAGTTAAAAGTATAAGCCCTGCTCTAATTAAATGGTAGATTAAATATACATCTATTTTTGTCACCTTCTTACTCAGCTAAAAATAACAATAAAGGGTTGGTTTTCTTTTTTTTAAAGGCATAAACCCACAAGAATGAGAGGAAAGTAGGAAAGGACAACAAGGGAAACAAAATTTGGCAAGTGGTTGAATGAGCGGGAAAGTATTAAGTTAACCTCAGAAAATGTAATCCTAAATTGGTGACCAGGACACCCAAGAAGTAACCCAATTTGTATTACAAACAGCCCAAGACTCAGGAATTGGTGTTTTAGGTACTTCTGGAAGTGATGCTGTAGAGAAGAATGTAAAATAAGGAGGGCTGTTGAAGCAGAAAGACCACTTAATTCCCTCTACCATCCCCAAGAAAAGTCTGTAGGCTTATTCCCAGGAGTAGGAAAAAACGGGTCTTTGGACAGCAAGAAGTATATGGTAGGCAGAATAATGGCCCACCAAAGAGGAGAATATCCTGATCCCCGGAACCAATGAATACACATCCTCTCACAAGAGTAAGGGATGATTAAATTAATGACCTTGAGATGGGAAGATTACCCCATATTATCTAAATGGGCCTAATCTAATCACATGACTCTAAAATCAAGAAATCTTTCCTGGGCTGTGGTCAGAGGGAGATGTGACCAGAGAAGTCATCAGAGAAATGTTATGCAACTGGCTATGACAATGAGAAAGGGGGTCATAAGCCAAGAACTACAGGTGGCCTCCAGGAGCTGGAAAGGGCAAGGAAATGGATTCTCTCCCACGGCCTCCAGAAAGATAAGCTGTTCTGCTGATATTTTGATTTTAGCCCAGTAAAACCCATGTTAGACTTCTAAATCACAGAACTGTGATTAAGTTTGCATTGTTTTAAGCTACTAAGTTGTGGCCATTTGGTAGAGTAGAAATAAAAACCAAACACAAGGACCATACTGAAAACATTGTAGGGAGTGGAGTAAAAACAATGTATACATATAAGATGCTGCAATCCCTAGCCTCTTTCTTTAACCAGTTTCCAAAATTCCTACAGCCAGGTCTTCTTTGTCCTCCAGGCAAGAGCCTGGAACAAACTTCTCCTGGGAACTCTACTTAGATCTAAATGGCATTGAAGGTTCCAACTATGGCAGAAACTATGTGTTATTTGTTCACCAAAATCTAGTTGCTTTACCTACCAGACATACAATTCAACAGTATTTTCCATTCTCCCTTGAATTTAGGGGAAACCATACAACTCATTTCTGGCCAATGGAATGTGGTTGGTGGATGCAGTGGTATGCTATAGCTGAAAGCCAAATGTGCATTCAAAGCCATCACGGCCATCAATGCTGGTAACCTAAAACTGGCCATCACTGTAGCAAACAGTACAAATTAGAGATTTTTTCTCTCTGGTAAGCCAGTTGTTAAAAATATGTGTACCATCTAAGCCTCACCCATAAAATTCCCACTCAATCTTTCATATTAGTTAGATGCAGAAGTTCCTTTGATCCCTTATCAAGAATGACAAAAAAAATGCCCACAGAGAAGGTTCTAGGCTGATCAAGACCACCAAAATTGGGTTTTATGTGAGTGAGTAATAAACTTTTATTGTGTTAAGCCACTAAGACTTGGGAGATTGTTACACCAATTGTAATTCTTAAATTATCTAAATTGCCTGATCATCTCAAGTAAAGCTCATAGAGACAACCTCCAATCACAGATGCAGAGCTTCCAGTTAGTTTTTAGTGTCCTAGCCTTAGACAGGAGCAGTCAACCAAGGACACTGGACATTTAACATAAAAGCTAAAGATGAAATGGCGGGGGGGGGGGGGGGAAGCAACACAGAGGAAACAAAATAAGTAGGGAGAAGAAACTTTTAAAATTCATACCATTAATATCAGAGAGGTAAAAAAGATAATGCAACTATGAAACAAGAATATTAGAAAACAGTAACATTTGGAGATTAAAAGGGAACTCATGGGAATTAAAAATATAAGGATATGTAGAAGCTAAAGAACTTATGACACATGGACATGAACTAAAGGGGGGAATGTGGGTGGGAGAGGGTGTGCAGGGTGGGGGGAATGATGAGGGAGAAACGGGGCAACTGTAATAGCATAATCAATAAAATATATTAAAAAAATGAAAAAATATAAGGATAAATTTTAAGACACATGAGAAAAACTAAAATATAAAGTTGAGAAAATCATCCCGAAAATAGAGTCAAGGGAAAAAAAGATAGAAAACAGAAGAGAAAGGGTAAGAAAGCCGAACAATCCAGAGAAATTCTGAATAAAAGATTGAAAAAGACAACACAGAAACTGAGAAAATCTTCAACCAGAGAGGACAAGAGTTTTCAGAATAAAAGTGCCATCTAGTAGCCATCACAAATGAATGAAAACTGACTCATAGCAAGGATCTGTGAAAGTTTAGAAACTACAAACAAGAGTCTATGTACTTTCTGGACAGTAAAACAGATCATACACAAAGAGTTATCAGAATTGTTACAGGTTTTTGACAAGCAATACTGGAAACTAAAAGGCATGAAGCAATGCCTTCAAAACTGAAGATCAAAATGCAGTCTGATCAGATTCCTAACACTACAGTTTCACCATTGAAGTCAAAAGGTACATCTCATTAGTCACAACTCCTAAATTACGTTAGTCTAAAGACAACTAGAGTTACAAACAGCATAAATAATTCTTAATGCATCAAAGAAAAATAAATTGTAAAATTCATTAACCCACTAGTAAAACTCTCTTTTCCTATGTTCCTTTCCTGTCCTTATGTATGTCATAAAAGTAATCTTCAAAACCAAAATTTCCCTCTTAATCCAATAGTAAATACATCATTATCCTTAGCTCACCCTCCCACATATATTGAAAGGAGAATTTTTTTCTTAAATGTATTCATTCACTCCACTAGATGTTAGAATGTTGAGGATTACCAAGATAAAAAAGAAACATCTTTTCTCAGAGCTTCACGCAAGAAATAAAATATGAATATAACTACTTTAAACCTTTATTTAGTGTTTTATATCTTGTTTTTTTAATATTCCAAAAAATAAATTAATCTTTTTTGGACTCCCAACTAAGATGGAGGCATAGGTAGATATACTTTGCCTCTTTGCACAACCAAAAGAAGGGCAAAAACAAATTTAAAAACAAAAAATAACCAGAACTTTCAGAAAGTCAAACTGTATGAAAGTCCGACAACCAAGGAGTTAAAGAAGAAACCTATAACAAGACTGGTAGGAGGGGTAGACACAGGCAGGCAGGGTGGAGAGGACTCAGGGCAAGGCGGCAGCTGGAGGCCTGGGGAGGGCAAGGCGGTGGCTGGTAGACCAGGTGGTCCCACATTTGCATGCAGATAAACCGGGAGGAACAACTGGGGAGCAAGACAGACTGTGCAACACAGTCTTCCACGAGGTTCCAGCACCATGGAAATAAAGCCTCAAAACCTTTGGCTACAAAAACTAGTGGGGGTTGAGGCAGCAGGAGAAACTCACAGCCTCACAAGAGAGTTTGTTGGAAAGACCTGCAGGGTCCTAAAATGTACACAAGCCCACATACCAGGAATTAGCACCAGATGGGCCCAATTTGCTTCTGGGTAGCAGGGGAAGTGACTGAACCAGGTGAGAGCCAAGCAAGTGGCATTGTTCCCTCCCAGATCCCTCCTCCACAGACAGCACCACAATGCAGCCAAGTCAGTTGCCCCACCCTGGCGAATACCTAAGGCTCTGCCCCCCCTTACAATGTAACAGGTACACAGAGACAAAGAAATATGGCCCAAATGAAAGAACAGATCAAAACTCCAAAAATAGAACTAAGTGATGAAGAGATACCAACCTACCAGATGCAGAGTTCAAAATACTGGTTGGTACTCAGGATGCTCACAGAAATGATTTAGTACAGCAGCAAAATGGAGGAAGAAGTGAAGGCAATGCAAAGTAAAATATAGAAACATGTACAGTGAATCAACAGTGACAGGAAGGAAACAGGGACTCAAATCAATGATTTGGAGCGGAAGGAAGAAATAAACATTTAATCAAAACAGAATGAAGAAACAAGAATTTGAAAAAATGAGGAGAGGCTTAGGAACCTCCAGGACAACTTTAAATGTTCCAACATCTGAATCATAGGGGTGCCAGAAGCAGAAGAAGAAGAGGAAGAGCAAGACATTGAAAACTTATTTGAAAACATAATGAAGGAGAACTTCCCAATCTGGCAAAAGAAATGGACTTCCAGGGAGTCCAGGAAGCTCAGAGAGTCCCAAAGAAGTTGAACCCAAGGAAGCACACACCAAGGCACATCATAATTCCATTAGCCAAGATTAAAGAGAACGAGAGAGTCTGAAAAGCAGCAAGAGAAAAAGAGACAGTTACCTACAAAGGAGTTCCCATAAGACTATCAGCTGATTTCTCAAAAGAAACCTTACAGGCAAGAAGGGGCTAGAAAGAAGTATTCAAAGTCATGAAGGGCAAGGACCTACACCCAAAATTACTCTATCCAGCAAAGCTATCATTTAGAATGGAAGGGCAGATAAAGTGCTTCCCAGATAAGGTCAAGTTAAAGGAGATCATCATCACCAAGCCCTTATTATATAAAAAGTTAAAGGTACTTATTGAAGAAATAGAAGATAAAGATACAAACAGTAAAATGATAACAAACTCACAACTATCAACAACCAAACCTAAAAATCAAAAACAAACTAAGCAAACAATAGAACAGGAACAGAATCACAGAAATGGAGATCACATGGAGGGTTATCGGGGGGGAGGGGGTGGGGGTTGGGGAGAATGGGGGGAAGGTACAAGGAATAAGAAACATAAATGGTAGATACAAAATAGATGGGGGAAGTTAAGAATAATATGGGAAATAGAGAAGTCAAAGAACTTACATGTATGATCCATGTACATGAACTAAGGTGGGACAATGCTGGTGGGAGGGTAGGTACAGGGCACAGGGGAATAAAGCAGAGAAAAATTAGGACAACTGTAATAGCATAATCAAAGCACTCCAACAATTAGGAACGAGGAAAAAGAGAAGGCCCCAGCAAAAAAAAAAAAAAAAATTCCACAAGTGTGATTTTTTTGTGGAGGGCGGGCAGGCATCCCCCAAGTAGTAAGTATTGCTAGAAACTCTGTGTACGTGCCTAGGCCTCACTTCAGCATGAGTGCATAAAGAACAAGCGATCAGGATGGGACTAGCTTTATATCCCAAACAAGGAGGGAAGAAGGCACCTACAACAGAAACTGTATTAGCACTTTCATTAAATTTCTTTAAAGAACGCTATGCTATTTCCCCTTAGAGTGCAAAAAATGTATTTGAAATGCTTAGCACAACAAAGAAGGCACTCAATAAATGGAAGCTATTATCCTTCTAAAACTAACATCTCCAATACTAAGATGTTTTCCAGTATCAGGGGCAAGACCCTATTATTTAATTTAAATAGAAAATAGCTGAGATGATGATATATTGTGTTTGAATACTTAAAGACAGACACTGAATCATGGTAGCAAATGAAAAGGCCTGAGAACTCAAAAACAAGGTAAAATTTAGGTTAAAAAGTTGGAGTTAAAGGTTCAAGACAATTCAATAGGGAAAGAATAGTCTTTTCAACAAATGGTGCTAGGAAAACTGGATATCCATATATAAAAAAATGAAGTTAGATCCCTATCTCATACCATACATAAACTAACTCAAAGTGGATCTTAGACATAAATATAAGAACTAAAACTAATAGTTATTAATCTTTATGACCCCAGATTAGACAAAGCTTTCTTAGATATAACAACACCAAAAAGCAAAATCAAATAAAAAACTGACAAACTGGATGACATCAAAATTTGAAACTGTAACTACAAATGACATCAATAGGAAAGTAAAAACAACCCATACAATAGAAAATATTTGCAAATCATGGATCTGATATGGAATTTGCATCCATAATATATAAAGAACTCTCATAGTTTGATAGTAAAAAGACAAAAACACAACTTAAAAATGGGCAAAGATTTTAATAGATTTTTCTTTAAAGATATGTCAATAACTAATAATCACTTGAAAAGATGATCAAAATTATTCGTCACTAAGAAAACACAAATCAAATTCATAATGGCAAATTCATTATGCCATTCATAATGACATAATGGGTTACTTGACATCACCAGGATGACTACAATAAAAAAAGACCATAGTAAAAGTTAATGAGAATATGGAGAAATTGAAACCCTCATACATAGCAGATGGCAATATAAAATGGTACAGTCACTTTGAAAAACAGTGTGATCTTCAAACAAGTAAGCAGAGTTACCATATAACCTAGCAATTCCACTTCTATATACACATCCAAGAAAAATGAAAACAAATGTTCACAGAGAAAGTCCATATGAATTCACATGAATGTCATAGCAGAATTATTCCTAGTAGCCAAAAAGTAGAAAAGACTCAAACATCCATCAACTGATAGTGGGATAAACAAAACATGGTATAACTACACAATGAAATATTACTTAGCCATAAAAATAAACGAAGTATAACATGGGTGAATCAATAAAGTTATCATGCTAAGTGAAAGAAGCCAGTCACAAAAGACTACATATTTCATGATTCCATTTATCTGAAATGTCTAGAATGAGCAAATCTATAGATATGAAACAGATTAATGGTTGCCAGCAGCTGGGAGAGATTGGGGATTAACTGTTAATGAGTGCTAGGTTTCACTTGGTTTGATGAAAATATTCGAAACTTAGGTTATGGTGATGGCGTGCAATGGTGAAAACAATAAAGACTATTGAATTATACACTTTCAGTGGGCAAATTGTATAGTATGTGGATTATATCTTAATAAAGATTTTTTTAAGGTTAGATAATTCTTTCTAAAAAAGCTGAGGCCAGTTTCATCACAATACTTTTTCCTTAAAAAGTCTCTTTGTAGACATATTCTCAGAAAGAATATTGAAGGATATTATATTTTGTAATTAGGAAGTTCATTCCCAAATAAGGCTCACATAATTTAAACACTGCAGTCTTTGAAAATAAAAATAAAAGAAGCAATTCTGTCTGAGGAAATACAAAGAGTAACTGAGAACAATCTTTGGAATATTCTACAACTCCCTTAGATACATAATCTTCCAAATTTTTGTTTGGGGAAGAAGAAAAAGTTCTGGAGATGAATGATGGTGATGCTGCACACAATGTGAGTGTACTTACTGCCACAGGACTGTACAATTAAAACGATAAATTCTGTTATGTATATTTTATTACTGTAAAAAATTAGTTTAAACAATCACACTAAGATATATTAATGACAGGAAATAGTAAGATATATATGTGGTGGGATGAACTAGAGACCTTTCCCACTTAGCACACAGGAATCGAAATAATCAATGGATCTGGCACATTGACAAAGAGCCCTTTACTTCAGGACAACAAAGAGAACAATGACTGACAGCTAGTGATTCCTGTAATTACACCAGATTTCAAACAAGGAAGGAAAGATGTAAATGCTTCTCAGCACAATAATAAAGGTAGTCTAGTGGACTTCATATAAACTTTGTACCCCTACAATTAAAACTGTGAGATGTCTGAGAAAAAGAATTTTTTTCCCTCAAGTTGTATTACTTCACAGGTATCTTAGGAAATGGAGCTAGCTTGATCATCAGTCTAATTCGTATAGAGGCTGCAGAGAACTGCAGCACTCATTTTGCTTTTATTCATTGGTTAAGCACTCCAACCTTTCTACAGCCTAAGATAACTGGGTGGAAAAGAAAATAACTGAGCAGAAGAGAGCCATCCGACCTCTCCTGCAGAGGCCAGAGGCATTGTTCACTTGTGTAAATCACAAGGAAGATCCAAGGAGAAATACTTCTTGTGGAAAGCATGCTGGAAATAATGTAATCAGACTGAAAGGTTTGAAGAAGGGGTTGCATGATTTGCATGAAGGCCTGATCTGGCCCTATCTTTCTCCCCAACCCCATCTCTTACCACTCTTGCCTGTAATCACTCAGCTTGCCTTCTTGCTCTTCCTCAATAGGCCATGTTTGCTTCCCTATGAGGAATCCTGAACCTTTTTCTGTCAGATACATACAGTCCTTCCTCAAGTGTTTTCACACACTCCCTTACCTCACTAAATTCTTTTTTTTTTAAAGAATATTTTATTGATATGCTATTACGGTTGTCCCATTTTTCTCTCCTCTTTATTCCCCTCTGCCTCGCACCCTCCCTTCCACCAGCATTGTCCCGCCTTAGTTCATGTCCATGGGTAGTACATATAAGTTCTCTGGCTTCTACATTTCCTATACTATTCTTAACCTCCCTCTCTCTATTTTGTACCTACCAATTATGTTTCTTATTCCTTGTACCTTTTCCTCCATTTTCTTTTCAAATGCCAGGTCCACAAAGAGGCTTTCCCTGATTATCTTATCTAATATAGCCCCTGCCCCACACTATATCTCTTTACACTATTTCATTTTTCTTCATAGACTAATCACAATCTTACATAACTTATTGTCTGTCTCCTATCACTAGAATGTAAACTCACATTACTCAGCACAATGTTACCAGTGTTTAAAACAGGGTCATATAAAAATAAATATTTGTTGAAAAATATGGGCAGAGAAAAGAGAATGAAATGCTCAGGTCAGGTAATATGCAAAAAGGCCACTTCTCAAGGGACTGTCTAGAAGCGCCTAGGAGTCTTAAGAACTAAAAACCTGTTAGCTAATGATGGCCTTTATTCTTCCTACACTGCAACATCCTTTCTGAGAGTTGCCTGATCCTTCAGTAAAGAAAGATTTTCATTCACATTGCAGTACAAAGGATTTGGTAAGGGGAAAGCTAAAAGGACAGAACGGGCAAGGATGTGAGAGTTTTATACAATATTCTTGAAGGGGTCTGGCTTCTCTAGCTGGTCTACAACTCAGAATCACCTTGGCTTATCAGCAGCAGTTAAGAGATTCATAACCCACAAGTACAAAGTCAACTCCAAGTGCTAAAGACAAGAATAAATTCTGATTTTCCAACAAAACTTGGCAAATATTTCCCTTCAGAATCAGAAAAGGGAAGAGTCCTGATACACTCAGTTTATATATGAGTTCAATTTTGTAAAAGAGAAAGAGCTACAAAGAGAGAAATATGTGCAAATTATTAAAGGGCTATTAATATATATTAATGTATTTTTAAACAATTTAACATAGAGAAGCCAGACATTAACGTATTTGGTTATCTTAAAGCCAGAAATATTCAATAAGTCCACCAACAGCTTTGATGCATTCATTCGGTGTTATCAATGTCTAAAAAGTGTTTACTTTTCACTGGGGCATTCTGAAAGGATATATATATGGAAGAAATACAACTATATGTTAATAGTTATCTGTGGATAATGAAATCAAGGGTGACCTTAGGGATCTAAATACTTAAAGATTTTCCACATAATGACAAAAAAACACGTTTAAAAAATAAAATAATAAATAATTTAATGATCAACGACTTTGCTAAAGAAACAAATAAAGCCACTGGAAAGAAGGCCCTCCTCTTCTTAGAAAGGCAGAGGAATGACCTGTAACACTGCCCAATTTATAACCCTTCTCCTGAAGCCAAGAATCACTGTAATGTTGAATATTTTATTTCCTCCTTTAATTTTCAACAGGTTAAACTTACATTTTTTTAAAAGCAAGTCTTCAAGCATACCACGTACAAAAAATGTGATCATAGTAGAATGGAAATTTTCAATGATCCTTTGATATAAGAAATACCTCAAACTAGTACCTTTTGTGTGACATCCAGAATCACATATTTTCAAGAACCATTCCTGATATTAACAATCTCAGAAGCAATCTAAAATTACAAAGAAGAAATTAGTATCAATTCAAAAGAAATAATATGAGGAGCTAACACAGAGGGAACTGGCTTTCCTACCTAACATCTACTCCTCTCTTCCACAATACCAATTTTATTCATGTTTCCATCCTCATCTTCAGCTCCATGGGCAGATCCTGATTAGTGTAAGCTATTATTGGCCCTGGGTAGGACTAATCAGACTGAAGGGAAAGATATATTCTTGGACTGGAGGAACAGATCACTCTTACGGATTGAATTGACTACCGCTGATTTCAAGGAGGAAATCAGCCTTTAGACATCAACTTTGTGAAGAGACAGGTAAAGAAAGAAATCGGATCTAGGATGAAGTCATTGATTTGCTGAATCAAATAATTTTGGAATCTATCTACTGCTCTTGCACTTCCTATTATGTGTACTAACAGTTCCTTTTAAGTGAAAGACTCAGGCTACATAAAACCCAATTTATGTATCTAATAGCATCTTAACTAATGTGAAAAGAAACCAAATCACTTGGAATTATCTTCTTAATAAAACAGCCTAAATACTATGTGTTAATATAATATGTATTAATACCTTAATTAATAGTTAGAACCGCTGACACTTCTATCTTGATCATAAAAATAAGTTTAACTATCCCATCTGCCACATCATTGTAACAGTCACTAAAGAACACATCAACAAACATGGATGCATCTTTCTTAAGGATTTTTTAAAAAAGAAAACAAAGTTATACTTTCAATATTTTAGATCTGTCATGTAAACAAATACAAAAAAGAAAAGAATAATCTTAGAGTTCCTTCAAGGATTTGCATTTCATTGACAAATAATTGGATACAGTTTACAAATATAAGAAAATTGAGGCAAGTTGTGTATGTAACAGTTTGAAAACTTCCCTGTTTGTATATGTGTGTGTGAACTCTCCCACAAGTATACATACACAATCTTTTAAATTGGTGGAAAGAACTAAGATAATTCATATAAAAGAAAAACATTTTTTACTTTATTAAAGTGATTCACCAAAGGATATACCATGGCTCATTAATAATATAGGAATCATAACCCAAGGGTTTTTTTTCTTGTTTGATGACTAGGTAAAAATATTTCTGGTTTAAGAAATATTAGTTTCATTAGTCATTTATAGTAATATACAACTATTGCCAGGCAACTATTAAAAGACTAAAGTTTACCGCTGCCAAGTCACTGTGGCCAAGCATTAATTTAAAGAGACAAACCAAGAAAAACATCTGAACTTATGCAGACATAGTTCAAGGATATAGAAGGCAAAAACAAAAGAGAATGTATTGAGTCTACTCTTGAATTCTTGTTTTTTTTTTTTTAAAGATTTTTTTTCCTTTTTTTTTTTAGATTTTATTTATTTATCTTTAGAGGGGAAGGGAAGAAGAGAGGGAGAGAAACATCAACGTGCGGTTGCCTCTTGTATGTCCCCTGACGGGAACTGGCCTGGCAACCCAGGCATGTGCCCTAACTGGGAATCGAACCTCGATCCTTCGGTTCGCAGGCCCGCGCTCAATCCACTGAGCTACACCAGCCAGGGCTACTCTTGAATTCTTAATGTCAAACTCTAGCGGAATGAACCAAAACCTTCAGTTTAGCCAAATATGTGGTGATTTCATGTGCCTCACACATAATAGCAGCTTGGAGACACAATCAAATCTAAAACTGAATTATAGCAGGAAATGGAAATCTGCACTATTAAAGGGTAACACTGAAATAATGAATGAAAATCCAATGCAGTAGGGGAAGCTGGTTGGCAAATGGTTAAGCACTTTTCAAACTGCTTAGTGTTAAACCGTTACTGGACTCAACCCTCAGTATGAAACAGTTAACCCAACCACACCTCTAAATACTGCTTAATAAATTAAACTCAAAACTGTCAATCTTCTTGAATATATAGTTAAGAGATTTCTTTCAACTTAAAAGAGAAACAGTTGAAGTAATGGCTATTCTATCATTACATTTATCATAAAGGCATGGATTCTGAAAACCTCCTGTCAATGAAGAACTAAATTTTAAGAACTGGAAGGAAATTTAGAAGGTCACTTCCAATCCAAACTTTATCCCAAGCTAGGAGACTCTAATGAATACATCAGCACAGATTTATTGAGAGTTCTCTATATTCAAGACTCAATATTGATTGCTGGTGGTGACATAAATAAATCTTAAACCTGATACCTTACTTCAAGGAATCTATAAATGCCCCAAAGGAATTACAGGCTGTGAAACAGAATATTATACTATAATACAGATAAAGTAAAATCCTAAGAACCAAGAGGAGTCTTTCAGCAAGATAAAAGGCTTCAGGGAATGGTTAAGTGATGTCTGAGTTAAGCCTGGAACAAAGGGCGGAATTTAGATATTTGGTAATGGAAGGAAAGGACATGTCAAGCAATGAGAATAAACTCAAATGCCCTATACCACGGGTGTCAAACTCATTTTCACCAGGGGCCACATCAGCCTCCAGGCTGCCTTCAAAGGGCCAAATATAATTTGAGGACTGTATAAATGTAACTACTCCTTAACAGTTAAGTGAGAGTTCGGCACTGCCGCTGGGTAGAAACAAGGTACCAGGCAGAATAAAACAAGGTGGAGGGCCGGATTCTGCCTGAGAGCCTTGTGTTTGCCACCTGTGCCCTGTACAAACACATCCCATTTCCGACTGCTCTTCCCTTACATATTCCACTCTTGCCATGCTGGTTTTCTTGGTGTTCCTTAACATTTAGGGCAAGTTCTTCAAACAGGCATTGCCACCTCAGGGGCATTGTATTTCCTGCTCCCTCTGCTTGGACTGATCTGCCCCCAGACATCTGCTAGGTGGGCCTTCCTACCTCCTGCAAGTCTTTGATCAAATGTCACCTTCTCAGTAAGAACTTACCTGCCTATCTTATTTTAAATTATCATCCTTGCACTCCATCACACTCCCCTGCTTTTTTCCCCACAGCACTTATAACTACCTGACACACTATATATTCTATTATACTTATTAGCTTTGTGTTCCCTCCCCACTGAAAAAAACAGAAGTTATGTTTGTTCACCTTCAGATTTTATTTATTTAAAGATTTTATTTGGCCAAGCTCCTAGCACAAGACTTCTCTTTTCTGGTTGCCTGCACACCTACCATGGCCACCATTCAGCAACTGGTAGGAAAATGGCACTTAGTGGAGAGTAAAGGCTTCGATGAGTACATGAAGGAACCAGGTGTGGGAATGGCTCTGCGGAAAATGGATGCCATGGTCAAACCAGATTGTACCATTACTTTTGACAGCAAAAACCTCACCATAAAATCTGAGGGCACATTGAAAATGACACAGTTCTCATCTAACCTGGGAGAAAAGTTTGAAGAAACTACAACTGATAGCAGAAAAACTCAGATCATCTGCAACTTTGTAGATGGTGCATTGGTGCAACATCAGGAGTGGGATGGGAAGGAAAGCACAATCACAAGAAAACTGGAAGGTGGGAAAATGGTGGTGGAATGCATCATGAACTATTTTACCTGTACTCAGATCTATGAAAAAGTTGAGTGAAAATTCCATCATCCTTCTGGACAGGAATTAGCTGTGAGGATAAACAAGCTCAGTTCAATGTGCAAATCTCTCCATGCTTTTTTTCCCCATTACTGTTCTGTTATCTTCATCACAAATGTTTTACATGCAACTATTTCCAAGTGTTAGTTTAATTAGGTCCAACCCTTTGGTTAGTAAATGAATGTGTTTATGCAAAAAAAAAAAAAAAAAAAAAGACAGAGAGAGAGAGAGAGAGAGAAAGAGATTGATTTTATTTATTTATTTTTGGAGAGAGGGGAAGGGAAGAAGAAAGAGGAGAAAAATATCAATATGTGACACATTGACAGGTTGCCTCTAACAGGTGCCGAACTGGGGACCTGGCCTGCAACCCAGGCATGTGCTCTGACCAGGAATCAAACTGGTGACCTTTAGGTCCCCAGGCCGATACGCAATCCCCTGAGTCACGCCAGCCAAGACTCATCTGCACATTTTAAAACACTGCCTGAACCTGGTAGGCATGAAATAAATATTTGTTGACAAACTGACTGAAATAAATGAGTGAAAAAAGATTTCTACCCTAAATAGCTTACGGTCTAGTGAAGAAAGCAAATATATAAGCGAAAGAAATAACCTTACATTATTCCTGAATGACAAAAATACAATTGGCAAAACCCAGTTTATAAACTAATTACATAAAAACAGCTTCTGGCATCCCTACTTCTACATGACCAGTGACCATTAGATTCTTCTTTATTCACCTCTTAGCTCCCTGCCCCCAGTAACGCTGTCACTTATGCAATGGTCAAAAATGACACCAGAGCTGCCCCTGCTGCTAGAATTGCCTCTTCCCACGTTAACCTTCACTGCTACCTACTGAGAAAAGGTAAAACATATTCTGTTCCACTGTTAAACAAGAGAAAGATTCCCGGATTCCCAGATTACATTCATTTTTCTGTAGATGGTTGAATTCTAAACTACAGGAATGGTTACACTAATATTTTGGATTAGGCAAGAAACCTATTTTTAACATTGCCTAATTATTGACTGTAGACATGGAAAAGCAAATTTTTTAATTGTTTCATTAACGGACCATACTTTTCTGTACTGCAAATGGATGACACAAGCAAAATGGTTAAGAGAAAGCTCCTTCAATAAAGGCTAGTACTGTATTTTAGGTAAATGGGTAACAATGTAAAGTTAAAGGCATTTTTTTTTTCATCCAGAAGGATCAACTAGAATTCTGTCCTGGATTAATGAATGAATGTAGAACTCTTAAATAAAGGATTAGCATTTAAATTACATTATACTCAAGCCAAACAGTAGTAGAAAATGTTCTTTATCACTAGCAAAACCAAAATTACTTATGGAAATGAGGGATAAGCTCAAGACTTCTCACTTCAACTAACACCTTCACAGACTGAATTATCATTTTAGGCAAAGTGATATCTTCACATTTAATTTTTAATGACAGGAATGATTTCTATCTGGGGTTAATTTGCATAAAAGCGTTAGCCTTGGCACAATTTAAATATTTAATCGAAAGTTCATTTCTGGCTGTAAGCAAATGCCCCAATTAATACGCAATAGTTATATCTCTAAATTAACCCTACTGATGATAGCCCAACTTTAAGTGTTTTGCCTAATGGAGAATTTGGCCTCAGATGGGCACATAATTCTCCATTAACCATTACTAAATTACTTACCTTTACCACCTTAAGATCTCCTGCATTTTTAAACAATACTTGCACTTCTAAGATAATTTTACAAATATTATTATTCTTCATGGGTAGAAAAAAACTTTAAATTAGAACAAATTCCCTTACGTAGAATAATACCAAATCATAACTTTTAGGTATAGAATCAGTTATAGATGATCAACTACAAAAGTCGCCAGTTACTGCAGGAGGAAATAATTTACAGCCACTAAGGAAAAAGTCCAATAAAAACGTTAGTTCCTCACTTATCTTTTTCTTTAACAAGGAGACACGTAAAAGTCAAACCGTGCAGTCTATCCCGTATCGCAACATACAAGAGACTATACAAAGCGTGCAATTATCAAAAGACAGGAAGCTGAAGTTCCTGCTCAATGAGAGGATTACAGTGAACAACAGTAGCCCATTTGTCCATAAAAGAGAAAGTCCACCGAGAAAGGCTGGGAGTCTGGAAGGTGGGGCTGCGAGACCAACTAGCTCCACTGTCTTCTCAGAAGCTAACAGAAGTCGCCGGTGTCAAGAAGGCAAGAGCGCTCCTGGGCTAGCGGGCGCAGGTGGGCTGAGGCTGCCCGACCCAGTAGGGCCCCGCACCGGGAAGTCTCCAGGGCCTCAACCGCGCAGCCGGGAAACCACCCAGGCAACAGACTGGCGGAGGAGCCTCCTAGGCAAAGCCACGTCGAAGGACTAAGAGCGCGCTGGGAGGTTGGCACCTGGCTCACACCCACCCGGAGGCTGACAGCCCCGCAGCGCAAGGCTGCCGGGGCGCAAGAAGGGCCGCGGCGCGCCTGAGGGAGTCGCACTGAGGGCGCTGCCAGCTGCCAACGACTCCCGCTCGCCCATTTCGGCGGCGGCGGGATACTCACGTAAGGCTGGTAGAACTTGGACAGCCGCGGCTTCCCGTGGTTGTTGAAGATGAGGATCGCCTTAATCATGGCTGAGCCGGGCGGACCGGGTGGGCTCTGGAGGCCAGGGCGGGGGCGGGTGCGCGATCCTAGCCTCGGGATCTCGCCGCTGATCCTTCCCCACCCGCCCCCTCCGGCACGCGCGCGCGCCCCCGAGTCTTGGGGCGGGGACTTGGAGGGGCGGGGCTGGGGCGGGGCCAGAGCGGGGCTGGAGCGGAGGGAAGCGGAAACACCCCAGTCCACTACCCACTTGCCAGAGGGGCACATGCGAACTGAGTGGTTCGCCGCGACGCAAGCCACCGTCTCGTTCCCGAGGTGTTTTGCTGTGGGGAAAAAAGTAGTCAATGTATTAAGAGTTAGGGATCTGCCACAGGTTCAACATAGGGGACCAGCTGACTCCTCCAACTGTCGCTGTTGGGTCGCGTCCCCTTACTTCAGCTCCTGCTTAGCAACTCTCCCCGGCGCAAAGCCCGCCTACTGCACACGCTGAACCCCCACTTCCGCTCTCACCTCCCACCGAACAAAATGGCTGAGGAGTCTGAGACTGTGCTGCAGCTCCCTCCCTCAGGCGCGGCAGACAGCGAAGGACCTGCGGACGTCTCCCCAGGAACAGCCACTCCGGAGCCCCCTTCTTCCGCTGCAGTCTCTCCGGGTACAGAGGAACCTGCCGGCGACAGCAAGAAAAAAAGTAATTTTGAAAGTAGTTTCTTTCCGGGGAGAGGCGGGAGGTTTAGATGGCTTGACGCTAAGGATGGCGACCAATAAAGAAGCAAAATTTAGAAAGCACGTCGGAGACGTGGTTTTTGACCAGTCAGGATAGAGGAAACGTACTTTTCGGCTTTGAAGACCTTTGAATTGTGTCCCTCTTAAGAAAGCCGTTACTGGACGTACCTTGGCAGTGTGGTGCCCGGTACTTAACTTGGTTGCCACAGTACGTGTGCACTCTTTCTTGCAGTTGGCCAGACTTCCAACTGTAAAGTACCTCGGTAGCTCCAGGTACTTTACACGATACCTACTTATTAGAATAATGATTTAAGATGATAGGGATGGTGGGTGGCAGGTGTGGATTAGAATCCCCGCCTTCCTACTAGTTAGTTTGCAGTTTTTTATACAGATTGCGTGTGAATTCAGTTTTTTTGTGAATTCACTTCTTGAACCAAAAAAACTGAAATTTTGCCCAGAATGAAGAAGTCCTAAGGAAAGCTAATGGCATAGGAATCGCCTTTAAAGGCAAAAATTTTTGGATCCTTTGTGAATCCTTTAATTGCTTGAACTAGCTGTCATCAACCCTGTATTGCTTGAGAATGAGTTTGCCATTGTAAAATACAGAAATTCCTAAATTTACTTGTTCTGGAGTGCTCTGTGTACAGTTGCTTATGAGAAAATCAGCAAATCAACACCTATAATTCAGAGGTTGACCCTGGGCCTCAGACAAGTTTTCTCAGTCCAGAGTCTTAATGTAGGTATTGGCATGTTTTCTGCTTAGTGATCTCAAGGCCTCTCCTCAGACTTCAGTTTTTTCTGCCATGAAGGATAATTGTCTCTCTCAGCACTGTCCCCCTTTAAAGTTACACTGCCTCTACATTTGGGGGAAATCTATTCTGTCATTTCCACATGATGCATTACTAGAGAAACAAGCCTTTCATTTTTTTATAGATAACCACTAATCTTTCTTCAGAAAAATTCCATGAGTTTTATAGATTTTTGTCCCCCCCCCCTTTTTTTTCCATTTTACTGTAAGCAGGAATATACTTTCAAAGGGCTTGTTTTAATCTGACAGTCTTAGTCAAAAGTATTCTGCTTGATGCTGAAGATAGCCTTCCAAAACAGTGGCTAAAAAATAATGACCCGCAACTGGGATATGGCCTGAAGTTATATAGCATGTTTTCTTCAGTTTGCACAGTGTATGTATGTGTGTCTCTGTGTGTATATGTGTGTGTATACATACACCATCATTTTAAAAATGGTTCTTTTTCTGACTTCTATGAGCATTGCGTTTTGCCTCTTCTTAGTTTACTTAGTAGAAACTAAGTACTTAGTTTCTAGCTATTGAATTTCTACCCTGAAAGTGTCATCCTTTTTCGAGGATGCCTTCTGTTGAAAGGAGCTTAACTAATTCATTCATATGCTCCACATCTGGTTTAATCTATGGAAGAACAAAGATTAAAACAAAACGAGGTTCTTGGTCTTGGCTTCACATTAGGATCACCTGGGAGAGCTTTTGAACATACCTATGCCCAAGACCCTGCTTTAAGAAGATTCTAATTTCACGTGGACACCTGTATTCTTATAAATTAAATTGTTACACCAGTTGATTCCAATACTTAGCTAGAGTTGAAAACTACAAGCAAATCACCTTTAGAATTTAAAAAAAAGTTGTAATTAAAATAAATGTGTCCTCCTTTAGCTGCTTGCCCTTACAATTTTTTTCATTCAGTAGTACAATTCGTAATATTTTCTGCTTCACTTTCTTGAAAAGCTCAATTGCAACTGAGTTGTTGGTAGCCTCGGGATTGAGGGAGTATGGAAGTGAGGTGTTCAAAATTCCTTCATTTATCTTCCAATTTATTCCTCTTCTCTAAATAACTGAAGCTACAGTTTTTAAGCGGAAAAAGGGATACAAAGTTAGCAGGAAAAAATACTGTGCATTTTGTGCTCTAAGTGCCTTCATTATAAGGGTAAACTTGAATATATTTATCTCTGACTCCCTTAGGTCCCAATTTTTTAATACTAATGAATGGGACTAGAAGGATGTACTAGAACAGAATTAACTTTAGGGGGCAGCAATACACTATTTTGCTTTCATTGTTTTTGATTGTAGACAGACTTCTTCCTTATTATTGAATTTACTAGGATGACATTGTTTAATAAAATTATAAAGGTTTCAAGTGTACAATTCTGTAATGCATCATCTGTATATTGTATTATTTGTTCACTACCTCCTCCTCCTTTTTTAAAGCATAGTAAGTTCAGGAGACAGAGTCATAGTTTGGGTTTGTATTTTGGATTATTGAAACCTTTAATTTCTCTAACTGAAACTTTTTGGCCCCTAGTTGTATTTTCTTTCTAGTAATTATTGTTTTCCTTTATTAAAAAGGTTTTTGTAGGAAACTTGGTGTTTGCAACAAGCACAAATAAAACAAAATAGTTACCTATAATGCCATTACTGAGAAGTAGCATTTTGGTGCATATTCCACATTTATATGAATTTGTGTTTGTGATGGTTTTAATGAAATTGAGGCTTCATTATACATTACTGTTTTATGTTTAGTACATTTTGATAACTTTTTCATAGTGTTAAATACGCTTTTGTAATAGTGTTCTTTAACGGCACCTTATAATCTTAAGTTTCAATAAGTATGAGTTGTGAGCTGATACTGTTCTAAACACTTTATGTATATTAATTCACTTAATCTTCAAAACAACCTGATGAGATAGGTGCTATTATCTTGATTTTACAAGTGGAGAAACTCTGGCACAGAGAGATTAAAGAGCTTATATCCCTAACAAATGGCAGAGCCAGGATTTTGAACCCAGGGATTTTAGAGTGTGTGTTCTTTACTGAATTCTGTAAATTCTATCATAGGCTATGATATCCTTTATTGAACTAATGCTGTGTGAATATCCTTGTCGGCAAACCATGGCTGGGTAACTCAGTTGATTAGAGTATTACCTCATACAGCAAGGTTGCAGGTTCAATCCTTTGTCAGGGCGCGTACAAGAAACAACCAGGAATGTGTAAATAAGTAGAACAACAAATCAATGTTTCTCTCTCAAACTCCCTCCCTCTCTCCTCCCCTCTAAAAAAAAAAATCTGTCCTTATCTTTATCTGCGTGTGTGTCTCTCTCCCCCCCCACCGCCCTTCATATATATATACACAGATGTATGTACACACACGTATGTATGTATCATTGGATATTTAAGTTTACCAGTTTTTTCCCTTATAAAAATAAGTGTTTCAACAAAGGTGAAGTCCTTCTAAGTGAATCTCTTTACATCTCATATTTTATTAGTCTAGATTCCTAGAATTATTATTAGTAGTAGTATTGAGTCAGTGTATATCTCTAATGTAATGTATTTTCATATTGTTCTCCAGAAAGGGTATACCATTTGGTATTTGCAACAGTTGTGTCACGTACAATATTATCCTAATCTTTACTAATTTGATAGGTGAAGAGGGCCATGACTCTTTATATATTTTATATATTTATTGACCATTTATATTTCTTTTTTTCCCAGAATTGTTAAAATGACTTTTAAAGATTATTTGCATGGGGAGACCTTTGTGGGAATCAAGATGGAAAAAAACAAAAACACAGCAAAAAAGAATCTTACCTAATACTTGTACATCTTAGATATACTTCCAGTATCATGAACGTTGGGTTGGCGAAAAGGTCCATTTAGTTTTTTCCCTAAAATAAAAGACACTTTTTTTCATTTTCACTAATAACTTAATTGGTTTGGATATTTTAAGTATGCTGGCTATCTCCCGCTATTGCCTTCTAGTGTAGAAGACAGGGGTGCTGCTAAACATCTTCCAATGCATGAGACAGCTCCACAGCAAAGAATTATTTGGCCAAAATGTCAGTAGTACCAAGAAACTTCACAAACCACTTTTGACACGTTCAATCAGTCACAGCACCTTCTCCATAACAGCACAAAATTTTTTTTGTGATTTTATCTTTCTGCATATATTTTATCGATTTTATTACAGTTCTCCTATTTCAGCTTCTCCATTTCCTACGCTATCCTTAATTTCCCCCTGTCTGTTTTGTACCTACCATTTATGCTTCTTATTCCCTGTACCTTCTCCCCCATTCTCACCCCTCCCTGCTGATAATCCTCCATGTGATCTCCATTTCTGTGATTCTGTTCCTGTTCTAGTTGTTTGCTGAGTTTGTTTTTGATTTTGTCTTTCTTTTAGGTTCAGTTGTGAGTTGTCATTTACTGTTCATATTTTTGATCATCTTCTTTTTCTTACATAAGTCCCTTTAATATTTCATATAAAAAGGGCTTAGTGATAAGGAATTCCTTTAACTTAACCTTATCTGGGAAGCACTTTATCTGTCCTTCCATTCTACATGATAGCTTTGCTGGAGAGAGTAATCTTGGATGTAGGTCCTTACCCTTTATGACTTGGAATACGTCTTTCTAGCGCCTTCTTACCTGCAAGGCTTCTTTTGAGAAATCAGCTGATAGTCTTCTGGGAAATCCTTTGTAGGTAACTGTCTTCTTTTCCCTTCCTGCTTTTCAGATTCTTTCCTTCTCTTTAATCTTGGGTAATGGAATTATGATGTGCCTTGGTGTGTGCTTCCTTGGGTCCAACTTCTTTGGGACTCTCTGAGCTTCCTGGACTTCCTGGAAGTCTATTTCCTTTGCCAGATAGGGAAGTTCTCCTTCATTATGTTTTCAAATAACTTCAATGTCTTGCTCTTCCTCTTCTCCTCTGGCATCCCTATGCTTCAGATGTTGGAACATTTAAAGTTGTCCTGGAGGTTCCTAAGCCTCTCCTCATATTTTCGAATTCTTGTTTCTTCATTCTGTTCTGGTTGAAGGTTGGTTTCTTCCTTCTGCTGCAGATCATTGATTTGAGTCCCAGTTTCCTTCCCTTCACTGTTAGTTCCCTATACATTTTTCTTTATTTCACTTTGCATTGCCTTCACTCTTTCCTCCATTTTGTGACCATATTCAGCCATTTCTGTGAGCATCCTGATTACCAATGTTTTGAACCCTGCATGTGATAGGTTCACTATGTCTTCATCACTTAGTTTTATTTTTGGAGTTTTGATCTGTTCTTTCATTTAGGCCATATTTCTTTGTCTCAGCGCACTTGTTACATTGTAGGGGACAGAGCCTTAGTATTCACCACGACAGGGCAACCCTCTTCCCAACATTGTGTTGCTTTCTGTGGAGGAGGGGTCAGAGAGGGAACAATGTCATTTGCTCAGTTCTTGGTGGCTTTCAGTCACTTCCCCCACTACCCACAAGCAAATTGGGCCCTTCTGGTGCTGATTCCCGGTGGGTGGATTTAGGTATATTCTAAGATTCCCCTGGGCCTCCAACAGACTCTACTGTGAGGCTGGGAGTTTCTCCTGCTGCTTCAACCTCCAACAGTTTTTTACAGCCAGAGGTTTTGATGCTTTTCCTGTGCTGGGACTCTGGGTTGCGCCACCTATCTCACTCCCCAGATGTTCTTTCCTGTTTATCCACATGCAGATGTGGGGCTGCTAGCTGCCACTTTGCCCACCTGGTCCTCCAGCCATTCTCTCCACTCCTTCTACCAGTCTGGATGCATGTTTCCTTTTTAACTCCTTGGTTGTCAGACTTCTATACAGCTCAACATTTTGGCAGTTCTGGTTGTTTGTTTTTGTTTTTGTTTTTTTAATTTGTTGCTGTCCTTTTGGTTGTGCAAGGAGGCAAAGTGTATTTACCTATGCCTTCATCTTGGCTGGAAGTCCCTGTTTTTACCTTTCTTGATGTAATAAAGCATAATACACTGAAAATGTTACGTATCTTCTTCCATCTTTAATATTAAAATAGCTGTACAGAAATTCACTAGTTTTGATAAGTTTTTTTTATGACAGCTGTCATAATGCAATGTAACAAAATTATTCTGAATGAAGTTAAAGATAAATAATAGTACTAGAGCCATTCTAGAAAAAAACCAAAAACCTTTTGGCCAACCCAATATATAAACTTAAGTGCAGATTAAAGGTTTAATTTCACTTGAGATATTTCAATGCAATTGTCAATTTCTTTTCCTTTTACAGTTGACATCCTGCTAAAGGCTGTGGGAGACACCCCTATAATGAAAACAAAGAAGTGGGCTGTAGAGCGAACCCGAACCATCCAAGGACTCATTGACTTCATCAAAAAGTTCCTTAAACTTGTGGCTTCAGAACAGTTGGTATGAAACCAGTGGTGAATATTTTTCTGCAGTAATATACAGTAGTTACTGGGCAACAATCAATAACTGTTGTGTATAAAAATACATATGGAGCCACATTTGTTACTTCAGTGTATATTTTATTTCTTTTGTTGGTGGAATTTCTGTACTTTATTGAAGAATTCTCTGGGGAACCCTGAAATGAAATTAATTTTAGATTTACAGTGGGATTTTTTTTTTAACCTACTGTATTGGTGTTTGTGTGTGTTTTTGTGGGTGTTTTTGTTTTGTTTTCAAAAAGTCACCGAATGCCTATGCGGAAAAGTCTATCATAGAACATTAATACAGAAATTTTTAGGTTTTAAAATTTGTTTTTATATTAGTGTTGCTTTCTTCTCATTCATCTTGAGGTAAGCAATATATCTTTGCTATACATTATGGAAGAATTAAGAGAGATTCTTATTTCATATTATAGTAGATGTTGAGCACTTTATGGTAGCAGTTGTAAAGATTAATATTTTAAATGCCACTGTTTTTTTTTTCCTCGCCTGAGGATGTGCCTTACTGATTTTTAGAGGAAGAGGAAGGGAGCCAAACATCCATTGGTTGCCTCCCACACATGCTCTACCTGGGGGTCAAATGCACAACCTTTTGGTGTACAGGATAACACTCCAACCAACTGAGCCACATGGCCAGGGCTGAATTCCACTGATTTTTACCTTGGTCTTCAACTACAGAAATTTAAATGTCTACATGTATTTGGAATGTTGTTGCATGTTAATATATCATACCCCTTTTTCTTGGCCAATATTAATATCAATATAAGAGTTTACTGTACATGGCTTGTAAAATGAACATAGGTGCAAGAACAAGCACAAGATAGATCAATAAATAGAAGTAATTTGAGGTAAAAACAGCATAGAGCCAGGGATTCCTCCACAAGAACTTGTTCAGGAAAAATATTGGGGACGTTTGAGTTTTGTAGCTGACCATTTTACTCTGGGACCAATCGAAGTGAGAAAAGCATCTGTTTTATAAGAATGCCATATAGAATTTAATTAAATGTCAGAGATGGGCAAGAAGATTATTATATCGTCCACATGCTTATAATAGTTAAATCCTCAGAAGCAGTGGGCCTTCCCTAGAGTCCAAGTCTAAATGGAAAAATCAGTGAAATGAGGACATAACACCTGAGAAAAATGAGCAGAGCTATATCTCTGCACGAAGAGTTGGGGAGGTAGGAAGAAACTAGAGGAGCACCAAATAATCAAGACACTGCTTTTAGCCCTGGCTGGTGTGGCTCAGTGTATTGAGTACCAGCCTGTGAATGAAAGGGTTGCTGGTCTGATTCCCAGTCAGGGCACATGCCTGGGTTGCGGGTCAGGTGCCCAGTAGGGGGCATAAGAGAGCCAACCACACATTGATGTTTTTTTAACTACAGAAACAGCTATGTGCCCTGGCTGGTGTAGCTCAGTGGATTGAGCGCGGGCCTGCGAACCGAAGGATCGCGGTTCGATTCCCAGTCAGGGCACATGCCTGGGTTGCCAGGCCAGTTCCCGGCAGGGGACATACAAGAGGCAACCGCACATTGATGTTTCTCTCCCTCTCTCCTTCCCTTCCCCTCTAAAGATAAATAAATAAAATCTAAAAAAGGAAAAAAAAAAATAAAAAAAAAATAAAAAAAAAAAGAAACAGCTATGTTGTATGGTTCCACCTTAAACCTCTATAGTGAATCTGATTATCCCTTTTGATTTAATCAATAGGAAACATAAAAGTAATGTTTTGTCACTTTTTCAGATTAAACTAGAATTTACATCTTTTGACTTTCATCTAGCTGTCCACCACATTATTTTTAGCAAAATGGATGTTAAAGAAAAAAAATAATACTAGGGATTTAGGGAAGATAGCAGTGGTGTCAGAAGGCATAGTTGAGCCCTGGCTATTGTGGCTCAGTGGTTAGAGCATCATCAGGTAACTGAAAGGTGTTGGGTTTGATTTCTGTTCAGGGCACATGCCTAGGTTGTGGGTTCATCCTGACCCAGTGGTAGGCACATGTGATCCCTGGTCTCTATGCGGATTCCCAGTCTGGGTTTGTACGGAGGCAACTGATCAGTGCTTCTCTTGCATCAATGTTTCTCTCTCTCTCTCTCTCTCTCTCTCTCTCTCTCTCTCTCTCTCTCTCTCTCTCTCTCCCCCCCCTCCCCCCTTCTCTCTTCCTCTTCCCTCCGCCCCCCAAAAACACAAGTGAAAGTGTCCTTGGGCGAAGATTTAAAAGCATAATTGAATCTCCAAATTCCCACAAAAACATCAATTAGATGGCAAAAGCAAATACCCATGTTCAGTATTTATAATAGAACTAGATGACAAATATCCTCATGAACCTTTAAATTCAAGTTTGTGGAGATAAATCAACAACAGCCGCACCTGCATGGTATCAGCATTGTGCTGAAAGGAGCAAGCAAGCAACAGGATTGGCATCTAACAACCCTGAAAAAGGGAACACCTGGAAATAGCTAACACCTGTTTACTGGACAGTGCAGTAGACATTTTGAGAATAGTAGCTGAAATTGAGAGGGTATCATTCTCTCCCACAGTAGGTTATTACCGTATATCTTCACTAAGGTGAACTGAAAGGACTGGAGCAGTCTACCCTGTGAAAGCTCTCGAAATAGATTCATTAAAGCTCCTTCCCTTCCAGGACAAGATTCAACACTGAGGAGGAGCTTCTAGAAGTAAATCAAAATTGAGCAGAGTAGGAACATGAAAGAGGAAGGAAATAGAAGGACCACATCAAAGTGGAGGTGAACAGAACCTGGAGTCTCAGAAAGCAGACTTCCATACTGTTGGACACTATACCGAAAAAGAAAAAAAAAAGCAGAACAAGGCGTTCTGCAGAGTTAGAAAAACCACCCAAACCTCATTCTTTAGTCTTCACAAGTTGAAGACTAAATTCATATAAAAACAAGCAACAGAAAAGTGTCAAGGTCAAATCCCATACAATGTTTTTTGGGGGGAAAAGAAAAATAATAACATCACTAAAGACAAAGCATGCCAGAAAAATGTGCCTACAAGACAAGTCAGTTACTATAACTTACTATTTCAGAGCAAACTAAAAGACATTAAGAAAATTATATAAGACATGGAAGAACATAAATCAGCTTTAGTAAAACTCAAATGAAGTTACAGCTCAGGAAAAGAATTAACAATACCCCTGAACTAGTTACTTAAGAAATGGACATTAAACTAGAAGGAAAAAGGCAAATAAACAACAAGTAATGCCTTTTAAAAAAGAAGGCAAAAAATGGTTTTTAACCAGAAAGAAATGAAAGGTAAAAAGGATTTGAGAAAAAGTGACATAATGAGTATTGAGAAAAAGTGACATAATGAGTATGTACAAAGGAGTGATGATATGGATAGCAGGCATTCCTGAAGAAGAAAACCAAAGGATAAAACATATACTTAAAATTCAAAGTAAATTTCCTTAAAAAAATCTGAAAGTATTGTACATAATAAAAAATATACCAAGTACCTAAGAATGTCAGGCCAGAATAATGAGCATTAAGATTCATTATGGTCTTTTACCTCCTTGGTTAGGTTTATTCCTAGGTATTTTATTTTTCTTTTCACTATATTGAATGGGATTTTTTTCTTGATTTCTGCCTCTGCTGTTTCATTGTTGGTATACAAAAATGCCTTTGATTTCTGGATATTGACTTTGTATCCAGCTGTTTGGCCAAATTCATTTATTATGTCGAGCAGCTTTTTGGCTGAGACTATAGGATTTTCTGTGTACACTATCATGTGATCTGCAAATGATGATAGTTTTGTTTCCTCCTTTCCAATTTGAATGCCTTTTATTTCCTTTTCTTGTCTAATCGCTGTGGCTAAGACTTCCAATACTATATTGAATAGAAGTGGTAAAAGTGGACATCCTTGTCTTGTTCCTGATCTTAGTGGGGAAGATTTTAGTTTTTGCCCATTGAGTATGATGTTGGCTGTAGGTCTCTCATATATGGCCTTTATTATGTTGAGGAATGGTCCCTCTATTCCCACTTTGCTGAGTGTTTTTATCATAAATGGGTGCTGTACCTTATCCAAAGCTTTTTCCGCATCTATTGATATGATCATGTGATTTTTGTCTTTGCTTTTGTTTATGTGATGTATAACATTTACTGATTTGTGAATATTGAACCATCCTTGCATCCCTGGGATGAATCCCATTTGGTCATGGTGTATCTTTTTAATGTATTGTTGGATGCAGTTTGCCAATATTTTGTTGAGGATTTTAGCATCTATGTTCATCAGTGATATTGGCCTGTAATTTTCTTTCTTTGTTGTATCTTTATCTGGTTTTGGGATTAGGATGATGCTGGCTTCATAAAAAGAGTTTGGGAGTCTTCCATCATTTTGGATTTTTTGGAATAGTCTGTGAAGGATAGGGGTTAGCTCTTCCTTAAATGCTTTGTAGAATTCTCCTGTGAAACCAGACCACAATGAGATACCACTTGACACCAATCAGAATGGCCATCAACAACAAAGCAACAAACAGCAAGTGTTGGAGAGGTTGTGGAGAAAAGGGGACCCTAGTGCACTGTTGGTGAGAGTGCAGACTGGTACAACCACTATGGAAAACAGTATGGAATTTTCTAAGAAAACTAAAAATGGATCTACCTTTTGACCCAGCAATTCCACTGCTTGGATTATATCCTAAGAACCCTGAAACACCAATCCAAAAGAACCTATGCACCCCTATGTTCATAGCAGCACAATTTACAATAGCCAAGTGTTGGAAGCAACCTAGATGCCCATCAGTAAACGAATGGATCAAAAAACTGTGATACATTTGCACAATGGAATTCTATGCAGCAGAAAGAAAGAAGGAGCTCCTACCCTTTGCAACAGCATGGATGGAGCTGGAGAGCATCATGCTAAGCGAAATAAGCCAGGCAGTGAAAGACAAATACCATATGATCTCACCTTTAACAGGAATCTAATCAACAAAACAAACAAGCAAAATATAACCAAAGACACTGAAATTGGGAACAGGCTGACAGCTACCAGAGGGGATAGGGGAGGGAATTTCAGGGGAAAAGGGGAAGGGTTTACAGGAACAAGTATAAAGGACTCACGGACAAAAACTATGGGGGGGGTGGAAATGGGAGGGAGGTGGGGAGGGCTGGGGTGGTGGGCTGGGATGGGAGTAAAAGACAGAAAACTGTACAAGATCAACAATTAAAATTAAAAAAAAAAGATTCATTATGGTAAAATTATTGGACTTGGAAATTTTTAAAGGGTTTTGGACATCTAAGGTTTTGGACATTGGCTAGCAGTGTCTGCATCATTATGGATGAAATAAAACATACACATGGACTACCGAGTCCGGTGGAGGAAAAAGGACGACAGCATGGCTTTTCTCTCAAGGAGAGCAAAAAGCCGTGGCCTTTTCCATGACAGGCCTTTATTTTATTTCTGCTCACATTAGAAGATGGTCCTCACTCCCTATGCCTGGGTTAGCTATAGGACGTTACCTTTTATAAACAACAAAGGAGCCAATGCCCCTAATCACATCATAGAAGGATATTAGCAAATGAAAAGGGGAAAGTGGTTGAGCCTGTTACACTGGTCCTTGCAAGGTTTGGCATGGATTTTAGGAAGTTACAATAAGCACTTAGCTATCCCAATCCAGGGGGAGGGATTTTGAGCAAGACTCAGAACGGCTTAGGTATATTGCAAACTGATTACCCACCAGAGAACGTATCTGTGGGTGTGGGTCCTGTGCATCTCCGAGTGGGAGCTGGGCCCACGCCACACAGAAGGGTCTACCACAAAAGGGAAAAAAGAGGAAATGACTTAGAAAACTAGGTTATCATTAAACTTTGGCAGTGAAGATACCAGGAAAGAAAATGTGGAATAAGGATTTTATATACAACAAAACTGACTGTTAATCAGGACACAATTGTTAGTAATGTGTAAGACTCAGTGAATACTATTCCCAAAAGCCCTCCCGGAAGAATCTACTAGGGCAAGAGCTTTGTGACAACAAAAATAGTTTGAGAGACATCACTTAAAGACCAGTGATGTAAAAACAAAATCATTATTCTTTAAAATATATTATCTTCCTAAGTTCTAATATTTAGTAAAAGATTGCATTTTGAAATGTTTACTTCCATGGAATTTTAAACTAGCTAAATTGTCGTTGTTGTTTTTTTAAACTTCAGTTTGTTTTTATTAAATATTTAATGTTTTTGTATTATAGTTGTCCCAGTTTTTCCCCTTTGGTTCTCCTCCATCCAACCCACCCACTGCTCCACAGTCAGTCCCTACCTTGTTGTTCATGTCTGTGGGTCATATATATGTGTTCTGAAACTAGTTACTTCCTCCTCTTTCCACCCTTATCCCACTCTCCATCCCTCTGGTCCCTGTCAGTCTGTTCGTTGTTTCCATATCTCTGGTTCTACTTTGTTTTATTCATTAGATTCCTCTTAATAGGTGAGATCATGTGGTATTTGTCCATCACTGCCTGCTTATTTCACTTAGCAAAATATTCTCCAGTTCCATCCATGCTGACACAAAAAGTAGGAGTTCCTTATTTTGTCCTGTTGTGTAGTATTCCATTGTGTAAATGTACCACAGTTTTTTGATCCATTCATTCACTGATGTGCACATCAGTGTGCACCTACGCTGTTTCCAGCATTTGGCTATTATAAATAGCACTGCTATGAACACAGGGTGCATAAGTTCTTTTGAATTGGTGATTCAGGATTCTTATGGTATAATCCTAGCAATGGAATCACTGGATCAAAAGACAGTTCCATTTATAGATTTTTTGAGGAAATTCCATACTGTTTTCCACAGTGGCTGCACCAGTCTGCATTCCCACCAACAGTACACTAGGGTTCCCTTTTCTCCACATCCTCACCAGCATTTGTTTGTTGATTTTATGATGGCCATTCTGACCTGTGTGAGGTTGTATCTCATCTTCGTTTTAATTTGCATCTCTCTGATGGCTAGTGATCCTGAGCATCCTTTCATATGCCTATTGACCCTCTGCATATCTTCCTTAGAAAAGTGTCTATTCAGGTCCTTCACCCATTTTTTTAATTGGATTGTTTGTCTTCCTGGTGTTGAATCATAGGAGTTCTTGATATATTTTAGAGATCAGACTTTTGTCCAAGATGTCATTGACAAATATGTTGTCCATTACGATTAGTTTCCTTTCCATTTTGTTGATGTTTTCTTTAGCCATGCAGAAGAAATTTGATGTAGTCCTGTTTGTTTATTTTTTCCCTTGATTTCCCTTGCCCTAGGAGACATACTGGCAAAAATATTGCTGCATGAGGTATCTGAAATTTCCTGCCTATGTTCTCCTCTAGGACTTTCATGGTGCCATAGTTTATGTTTAAGTCTTTTATCCATTTTGAGTTTATTCTGCGGTATGGTATAAGTTGGTAATCTAGTTTCTTTTTTTTGTATGTACCTGTCCCAACACCATTTATTGAAGAGGCTATTTTTACTCCATTCTGTGCTCCTACCCCCTTTGTCAGATATTAATTGACTGTAGAGACATGGGTTTATTTCTGAGCTGTCTATTCTGTTCCATTATTCTGTGTGTCTGCTCTTATGCCCGTGCCAGACTGTTTTGATTATAGTGGCCTTGTAGTATAGTTCAATATCAGATACTGTGATTCCTCCTCCTATTTTCTAATTTCTCAAGATTGCTGAGGTTATTCAGGGTCTTTTTTGGTTCCATATAAATTTTCAAATATTTGTTCTAGATATGTGAAACATGTCATTGATATTGTAATAGGGATTATGTTTAATCTACAGATTGCTTTGGGTAGTATGCACATTTTATTGATGTTAATTCTTCCAATTCATGAACATGGTATATACTTCCATTTATTTATATCTTCCTCCCTTTAATTTCTTCAGTGTTCTTATAGTTATCCAGGTATAGGTCTTGGTTAAGTTTATTTCTATGACTTTATTTTTTTTTTTTAAGATTTATTTATTTATTTATCTTTAGAGGGGAAGGGTAGAAGAGAGGGAGAGGGAGAGAAATATCAATGTACGGTTGCCTTTTGTGTGTCCCCTGCTGGGAACTGGCCTGCAACCCAGGCATGTGCCCTGACTGGGAATCGAACCGCGATCCTCTGGTTCGCAGGCCCGCGCTCAATCCACTGAGCTACACCAGCCAGGGCACTATGACTTTATTTTTAATGTTGCTCTAGTAAATGGGATTTGTTTTCCTACTTCCTAATTTCTTACAATCCTTTGTATTTCTGTGGTATTGATTGTAACTTCTTCTCTTTCATCTGATTTTATTTATTTGGATCCCCTCTCTTTTCTTCTTGATGAGTCTGGTTAAAGAAAGGCTTGTCAGTTTTACCTTTTCAAAGAATCAGCTCCTGGATTTATTGATCCTTTAAATTGTTCTTTTAGTCTCTATGTCATTTAATTATGTTCTGATCTTGATTATTTCCTTCCTTCTACTTGTTGTGGGCTTTGTTTATTGTTGTTCCTCTATTTCTTGTACATGTAGGTTTAGGTTTTTTATTTGAAATGTTTCTATCTGTTTTAGGTAGGCCTGTATTGCTATGAACTTCCTTCTCAGGACTGCCTTTGCAGTGTCCCATAGGTTTTGGGCTATTGTGTGTTCATTTTTATTTGTTTCCAGTTACATACTGATTTCTTCCTTGATCTGTTTGTTAACCCATTCATTATTTAAAAGCATGTTATTCAATCTCCATGAATTTGAATGTTTTTGCTTTTTTTCTCTTGAGATTGGTTTCTAGTTTTAAGCCATTGTGATCCAAGAAAATGCTTGATATGGTTTCAGTTTCCTTGAATTTGTTGAGGCTTGTTTTCTTTCCTACCATGTGGTCTCTTTTTGAAAGTGTTCCATGTACACTTGAAAATAACATATATTTTGCTTTTTTGGTATGAATGGTTCTATATATGTATCAAATAAGTCCATTTGATCTAGTGTATTGTTTAATGTCACAATATTCTTGTTGATTCTTTTCTAGTAAAATGTCAATTATTGGCAATGGGGTGTTAAGATCCCCTACAATGAGTGTGTTGCTGTCTCTATCTTTCTTGAAGTCCTCCAAGATTTTCCTTATATATTTGGGTGATTCTGTTTTGGATGCATATATGTTTACAATGGTTATTTCTGCTTCATGGATTGTTACTTTTAAGTTTTATGTAGTTCTTTGTCTCCTTTTACGGCCTTTGTTTGGAAATCTATTTTGTCTGATATGAGTATTGCTACCCTGGCTTTTTTTCATGTCCGTTTGCATGGAATATTTTTTCCATCGTTTCACTTTCATTCTGTATAGGTCTTTTGTTCTGAGGTGGGTCTCTTGTGGGCAGCATATGTGCGGGTCATGTTTTCTTACCCATTCAGCTGCCCTATGTCTTTTGATTGGAGCATTTAATCCATTCACATTTAAGGTTATTATTGATAAGTAGTTACTCATTGCCATTTTTTCCCTTTGTACCTGTATCTGTCTGTCTGTCTGTCTCTCTCTCTCTTCTCTTTCATTTATCTTCTTAAAATAGTCCCTTTAGCATATCTTACAGTGCTGGTTAGGTGGAGGTGTATTCTTTGAGCCTTCTTTTGTCTGGGAAACTCCTTATTTGGCCTTCCATTTTAATTGAGAGCCTCACTGGTTAGAGTAGTCTTGGTTGCAGGTCTTTGCTTTTCATTACTTGGAATATTTCTTGCCGTTCCCTTCTGGCTTGGAGCATTTCCATTGAGAAGTCAGCTGCTAGCCTTATCCGGGGCTCAATTGTATGTTACTTCCTGTTTTTCCCTTGCTGCCTTTAAGAATCTCTCTTTGTCTTTGAATTTGCCATTTTAATTATGATGTGTCCTGCAGTTGGCCTCATTGGGTTCCTCTTGATTGGGACCCTCTGTGCTTCCTAGACTTCTGTGACTTTTCCTCCTGTCAAATTAGGGAAGTTTCCATCATTACTTTTTCAAACAGGTTTTCTATCCCTCGCTCTTCTTTTCTTTCTGGTATCCCTTTTATATGGATATTATTACGTTTCATGTTCTCTTGCAGCTCCCTTATATCCTCTTCATTCTTTTTGAATTTTTTTCATTGTGTTGCTTTCTCTGGAGTTTTTCCTACCTTGTCTTCCAAATTGCTGATTCAGTTCTCTGCTTCATCTAGCCTGATTTTAATTCCTTCTAGTGTATTCTTCATTTCAGATGTTGTATTCCTCATTTCCTGCAGCTTTCAATGATAAAGTCTCTTTACTTTTTCATGATGTAGTTCTAGTAAGTTCTTTGTAGCTTCCATAGAGTACCTTGTAGTTCTCACTGAGCTCTTTGAGGACCCTTTTAACCATTTTTTTAACTTAGTGTCTGACAGACTGTTTGCTTCAGTTTCATTTAGCACTTTTTCTGGGGATTCCTCCTTTCCTTTTGATTGGGTATATTTCTTAGTCTCCCCATTTTGATCTTCTCTACTTGTTTCTTTCTGTGCATTATATTGATCTGCTTTAACTCTCTGTCTTCATGGTGTGACTTTCTGTGGTAGAAGACCTGTGGGACTCAGTGGTGCAGCCCCCTTAATCTTCTGAGCTAGGTGCTGTTGGGATGTCCTTTATGCCATTTATGTGTTCTCTCTTGTAATTTGGTTTTGATGTTGTTGAGTCATTCTTTGGTGAGGTTTTCCCTCCGTGTCCTATCTGAGAGTCACACGGCCCACCACGCCTTGTATGATGTTATACAGGTGCTGCCAGAACAAAACAAAACAACTCAGGAAACAAAACCCACTCTTGCAGTAATAACCCCTACCACATCCACACTATCAACAGCAAATGAATAAATAATAATAAAGGTGTAAAGAGATTGACTATTATAAGAAAGGAAAACAAATATGAGATGACTAACTGAAAGAAAAATAAGTTTAGAGGAAGGAGAAATAATAAGAGTAGGCAATAGAAAGAAGGTAAAGAAAATAGAATTTACATCGTAATTAAAAGGGGAGAAATAAGGCAATATGGAATAAGAAAAGGGAAGAGTATTATAGTATGAGGTTCAAAAAAATATTTTTTAAACAGTAGTGAAAAAATCAGGAACCAAATTGGAGAAAAAGATCCACCACAGCAATACCAACAACAAATGAGCAAAGATTAATACCGATGGAATGGAGAAAAGAAGGGAGGGAAAGCAAGGAAAAAAAGAAAAGCTTGTGAGATATCTAGAGGAAAGAAAAATGATTTTGAGAGAATAGACAGAGAAGAAATAATAACAGTGAGGAATGAAAATCAGGCTAAGACGGGAAAAGTAAAATTTAAAACACATAAAAAAGAAAGGATGGGGTAAGGCAAAATGGAGTAGGAGAGGGAAACGGTAAATGTCGAGTTTGAAATAAACTAGTGAAGATCTAAGAAGAAAATTGAAGAAACACAGCAATAACCACCATATCAACAGCTAACTAGTGAAGATTCATAAAGGTGGAGCGAGAAGAACGGGAAAAAGAATGTGAAATGACTAATAACAAGAAAAATGGTTTTGAGAGGCTGGAGAGGGGAGAAAAAGTAATGGTACAGAATAGAAATAAGTTGTAGCCAGAGGAAAAATAAAATTTAAAGCAAAAAGGAAGGAAGAAGGTAAAATAGAGTAAGAGAAGGGAGGAGCAAAATAAAAGATTTAAAGTGAAGTAAAATAAAAAAACTAGTGAAATAATAGGCACAAACTTGAAGGAAAAGAAATGAATCTTAAAAAACTATGCAGGAGAGAAAATAACGCAAATAATGAAGAAGACCACGGTAGAATTCATCTCTGTAGAATCCAGTGTTCACCACTGTTTTCTCTTTGTGGATCCACCCCTGGTAATATCAGATGGTGTCCTAGTCTGGCTCTAGGCAGCCTGTTCAAGACTACAAATGATCCACAGTCCATGGCTGTCACCTTCAGATTTGGCTGGTCCCTCCTATTCTGCCCTGACTGCCTCCCATCAGCCCAGGGCCCAGGAATGGTTCATTTAATGACCAGAGAGGATTGCCCGTACCTTCTCCACCTGTCTTCAGAGGGGGCCTCTAGTGCTATAGAGGGGGTGGGAACCCTGCGTCACCCCCAGGGGTTGCTTTTCAGTTTTCAGGGAAGATGGTGGGAGTGTTTCCCCACCCCTTCGCCACACGACTTGCTCTGTCTCAGATTCTTTCCAATAATGTATGGTTTCTGGTGAATTGCCTGTCTATTTCCTATCAGGAGCCAATCTGTATAAAAGAGGCAGGTCTTTCTGCTTGGCACAGACAACCGCTCTGTTTAGGCACAGAGGTGGGCGGGGGGGGGGGTGGGGCCTGAACCCCTCCTGTTGCACCTGTCTCTAATCTCTCTGCACTGCTGGTTTCAATGGATCATGGCCCAAGGAAGAGTGTAGCTCTAGTGTTTAGTAGAAAGGGCCCCTTCAGAGCTTTTAGCTTTCCCCTGCAGATTCGCACTGAGCAGATAGTCCTGAGCCTGGCCTCATTGATCTGCAGGGCCTGTAATCTGGCAGTTGGGGGTTGGGCACACAAGGTGACCTGCCTGGTTGCAGTGAATCTCAGGTGTTCAGCTCCTGGCAGGTACATGTGAGCACAGGGTCCCTGCTGAGTCTCACCTCAGCTCTTTTAAGAGGAGTTCCTGTGTGGCCCCCTCACTATAGCACCGAACCCTGGGGGGCTTGTTCTCCTCATGCTCCCCTCCACAAAAAGCACAAAGTCTCTCTTGGTCAGGTCTGGCCACAGCCTGATAGAGCCTCAGGCAGTTTTAGATGAAGTTTCTCGGTGGGTTTCTCCTGGATGGTGCTGGAAAGAGTCCCACAGCAATACTATAACATGGGGTGGTGGCAGGGTGCTCTCCCTGCTCCCACCAATGATTGTCAGACTCAGGCAGGCCTGCTCCTGCCATCCTGTTTCTGCAGCCAGCGCTGCCCTTGCTGTCTCTCTCTCCTCAGGAGCTTGCAGCTCCTGAGCCAAACTGTAGCTTCCTCAGTAAGATTCTATCCCATTTGCCGTTCCCATGGTGCCTGGGGTCAAGGAGGCAACAGCCCCTTCCCCAGTAAGTACCGCAGTCCCCAGATGCTGGCTCCTGGTGGCTCCTGGTGGCTCCTGGTGCCAGTGGACTTTCAGTTTCTGACTCCTGTTACAAATCACATCGAGTTCTGTAGTTCTACTTTCCCCATAACACTAAAACCATCTTACTTTTGCCTACGAAGTCCTAATTATTCTTTTCACCTAGTTAAATCTTATTTATCATCTCAAGGAGGCATTCCCTGATGCTTTAACTAATGCCACATCTCTGTGTACTACACACCTCATCAGATGCACTTTTCTCACCTATATTCTTATCTGCGTGTGCCTGCCTCTCCAGTAGACTGAAAACTCCTTAATGGAATATATAATCTTCATAGTTCCACACCTTAGGCAATTCCTACGACATGGTAGACACTCAGTTTACTGAAATAAAAACTACTATTGGGAGCCTTTCTCATGTAAAATGTGTACCAGAAGAGAAATGAACCTGACAGTTCACTCATAGTTGAACTGCCAGGAACTAAAGGCAAATTCTTATATCCATATTACAGAAATTCACATTTAAATGCACACTGACCTCTGTTAAGTTTCTGAAGTTTTTGTTAGCACATTATTCAGCCTTAACCATGAATTGATATTTATGTATTAACTACTTTAAAATAATTTAATAATTAAAACTGTCTATTGAGCACATGTACCAGCAACTGATACTATCTCATTTTATCTTCCCCAGCAGCCCCTAATAGGTAGTTATTTTCCATATTTATAAATAAGGAAACAGCCTGAGAAAAGTTAACTTCATTTAGAGCCACAGTTCAAACCTAGATCTGCCTCTGTTCTTAATAGAGCCACTGCATCATCTAAGGGAGAAATGTAAACAATATTTTGTTTTTGTTGGTGACCCAAATAGTGTCTGTCAACCATCTACTTATTCTGATACTATTGGGTTTTAAAGAATATGGTAAGCCCAGGAAATTTTAGTCTCAGAATTTGACTCTAGACAAAGGAAAATTGAATGTGGTACCTGCAAGTAATGTTTTGTTTTCTAAAAAGGAAATTATCAAAAGCTACTTTGACACTGTGACCTTTTGTTTCAGTATCTTCAGGAATTTTTTAAGGGCAGGTCTTCCCTACTATCTGAAACAAGAGCATTCCTATAAAAACCTTTCCTAAGCCAAAATGGCATGAAGCAAATAAGCAGTTACCATTAATTCATATGGAAAATTTTTTAGCATACCCAGACTCCCCAAAATAACCTACCAAGTCATATTAAAAACAATTATATCCGATTTTATGCTAAGCATAACACCTTACAAGCTTCCTTAGGCTTTCTGGTATCTTAGGAGACAGCTTGTTAATTAATGCTCAGATGCTCATAGACACAATCCAAAGCTTTGGTGGCTTATGCTGAGATGTTGAGTGTAGTTCCCCATGAAAGAGCTGGGCAGGGCCAACCTCACTGTTTCTGTAATAGCTCACTGCAAAACATATGCAGAATGCTATTTTTGCTTTCTTTGTAAAAGTAAAAATCTTCTTCAGATTTCTTCAGTTAGTGAAAACTGACTGGTACTAATGTAGGTTTTTCATAACATGAACTTTTGAAAAGCGGAGGATACCTTTACTAGAATGTTTTAGTAAAAACAAGACTAAACTGAAACATTGAACAACGAATCCTTTAAAGAACAAGGTTATAAGGACATAAGGTTTCAGTTATATTACAGCCCTTTTTAATTACAAGTGAGTTTACAATAGTACACCCAGCCTGGAGTTCAACACCTTTAAGAGTTTTCAGTGGTGGTAAAAGCTAAAAAAAAAAAAAAAAATCCGACTATGTATGTCATTTACCCAAGAAAAATGCACAGGCTATCTCAAATATTAGATCTGATTTTAAGCTGTGTCTGTGAAATTTTGTTATGAAAAATTCTGTCCTTAATTAATGACTGATTGGGAAAATTAATACTTTTAATAACTTATTGAATAAACCTTCAAGCTGTTTGTAAAAACAACATTGAAAAGTTCTTAGTTATAGACTTCTGGCCAAGATGGAGACATAGGTAGACACACTGTGCCTCCTCACACAACCAAAATAAGGACAACAACAATTTAAAAACAAAAAAACAACTGGTACTGACAGAAAATTGAACTGTATGTAAGTCCAACAGCCAAGGAGTTAAAGAAGAAACATTTATCCATACTGGTAGGAGGGGCGGAGTCAGGCAGCTGGGTGGAGAGGACTCGCGGCAAAACCGGGGCTGGTGGACCCAGCGAGGCAGTGGATTATGGAGGGGCATGGTGCACAAGGCAACTGGTGGACCAGGCAGTCCCATATTCCCATGCAGATAAACCAGGTGAAACTGGAGAACAAGAGAGACCAAGCAACCCAGAGCTCCAGCGCTGGGAAATAAAGCTTCAAAACACCAATTAAAAACACCTGTGGGGGTTGAGGGGGCCAGGCGGGACTCCCAGCCTCACAGGAGAGTTCGTTGGAGAAACTCACAGGGTCCCAGGACATACACAAACCCACCCACATGGGAATCAGCACCAGAAGGGCCCAATTTGCTTGTGGGAAGCAAGGGAAGTGACTAAAATCCAGCAGAAAGCAGAGCAAGCGCCATGGTTCCCTCTCAGACCGCTCCCCCACCTACTGCATCACAACCCAGCTACAAGGGTTGCCCCACCCTGGTGAACACCTAAGGCTCCACCCCTCACTATGTAACACGTAGGACAAGACCAAAAAAAAAACAAACGAAAGAACAGATCAAAGCTCCAGAAATAATACAACTAAGTGAAGAAGAAATAGCCAAACTATCAGATGCACAGTTCAAAACATTGGTAATCAGGATACTCACAGAATTGGTTGAATTTGGTAGGAAATTAGATGAACAAATGAGGGCTACACTAAGTGAAATAAAGGAAAATGTACAGGGAACCAGCAGTGATGGGAAGGAAACTGGGACTCAGTGGAGTGGACCAGAACGCAGAAAGAAACAACCAAACAGAAAACAAGGAAGAAACAAGAATTCAGAAAAAATGAGGAGAGACTTAGGAACCTCCAGGACATCTTTAAATGTCCCAACATCTGAATTATAGGCGTACCAGAAGGAGAAGAGGAAGAACAAGTGGAAAAGTTATTGAGGAGAACTTCCCCAATCTGGCAAAGGAAATAGACTTCCAGGAAGTCCAGGAAGCTCAGACAGGCCTAAAGAAGCTGGACCTAAGGAGGAACACACCAAGGCACATCATAATTCCATTAGCCAAGATTAAAATGTAGGAAAGAATCCTAGAAGCAGCAATGGATAAGGGGACAGTCACCTACAAAGGAGTTCCCATCAGACTGTCAGCTCATTTCTCAAAAGAGACCTTACAAGAAGGGGCTGGAAAGAAGTATTTGAAGTCTTGAAAGGCCAAGACCTACATCCAAGATTGCTCTACCCAGCAAAGCTGTCATTTAGAATGGAAGGGCAGATAAAATGCTTCTCAGATAAGGTAAAGTTCAAGGAGTTCATCATCGCCAAGCCCTTATTATATGAAATGTTAAAGGGACTTGTCTAAGAAAAAGAAGATAAAAAACATGTACGGTAAAATGACAGCAAACTCACAGCTATTAAGAACCACATTAAACCAAAAGCAAAAGCAAACTAAGCAAACAGCTATAACAGGAACAGAACCATAGAAATGAAGATCACATGGAGGGTTAGCAACAGGGGAGTGGGAGGAGGAAAGAGAGGGAAAAGGTACAGAGAATAAGTAGCATAGATGGTAGGTAGAAAATAGGGGGATGATAGGAATAGTATGGAAAATGAAGAAGCTAAAGAACTCATAAGTATGACACATGGACATGAACTAAAGGGGGGGAATGTGGGTAGAAGAGGGTGTGCAGGGTGGAGGGGAGTGAAGGGGGGGAATGAGACAACTGTAATAGCATAATCAATAAACTATATTAAAAGAAAGTTTTTAGTTATAATAAGAGGGAACCACTGTTCTAGGAGAAAATATTCTATTGTTTTCCTCTAGGAAGGATGCGATCTTCATAAAGATCTCATCAGATGACTAATTTATGAGAATCAGGAAAAGGAGATTAGGGAAGCTTTCTTCAATTCTGAAGACAAAGAATTTGAAATAACTAGCTGTTTGAACCCCAGAAAAGTACAGATTAATCAGGATACCATTAAAAATGAATCACTATATTTTTTTCTTGCAGTTTATTTATGTGAATCAGTCCTTTGCCCCTTCCCCTGACCAGGAAGTTGGAACGCTCTATGAGGTAAAACATAACTACTTCATTTTCTTAATGCAAGATGCACATCTGTGAATAGTATGATTATTAACCACATCATTATTTTAAGAGATGCTATCCTTAATCACCTCTGGGAGAAAAAGATTACTTTCTTGTTTTCTTTTACTTCTCTAATACATAAACATAGCTGGGTATAGGTAAATTATACAGTGATTAAAGAATTAAGGAATGAATAATACAAACAGAGGATGACTTTGAAGTATACCCAGGAAATAAGGTCTTCTTTTTACCTAATTTGTTTCTCCTACATTGTTTATATTAATTAGTAATCCAGATTTGCCTCTAAGAAATTTAAAAGGAGACTACATAAGAATGACTTCATTTAACATTCTTACAGTTTCATGGCAATAATTATTATGGTACATATACACATTAACACCACTAGTTATACATTATATACATTACAGTTAGAGGTGTAAAGAAGGGACAAGATTAAATATGTAACCCTATTATCCATGCCTATGATGTTTAAAGGAGAGGTTTTATTAAACATTGTGATTACTAATATGTGTCCGGTAGCAACTTGCATCTCTTGAAAGAAATAGCTTTATAGATAACTTACATGTACATTGTATGAGGATATTTATGATACATATAACATTTCTTAATTTTTGTCATTCTTAGATGAAACTAACTTACTGCCTTTTTTTCTTTTTGTAGTGTTTTGGCAGTGATGGTAAACTGGTCCTACATTACTGCAAATCTCAGGCATGGGGATGAACTACAGAAAAGATCTTGATAACTAAAATGAATCCTCACAAAGGAAACAGCTCTGAAAAGTTTGACACTTTTGGCAAGATACTTGTGAATATGATCTACTCAGCATGTTATCTGCTTTGACCCATGTTTATGCATGTTATCCATAGAGTAGATAGACTCACAAGAATGTAATTTGCATTACAGAAATCATGATAAAAGATTGACATGAGAGTAAACCCAGTACTACAACTATTGCTCCATATATGCCTCCAAGATACGGATAAGGAGACTAAGATTGTAAAAGCCTCTTTGTCACCAGTTCTTAAAATTGTTTACTTGTAGAATTAACACTCTGCTGATTGTTTTTCCACTCTAAAAGTCAGTTTTGTTTACTAAAGGATTCTTTTTGTGCTTACTCTGGGAAGTTCAGTTTGTTCAATGTATGGGATATGTCTGTTCTCATTATATTTGTACCTATACAGTATTATGAAACAAAAGCTCATTGTCCTGCTGGTTTTATACCTTACATAGTCCAGTAGAGGGCAGCCCAGCTGGCAGAAAGAAGCAGTTTGATTTTACATCTTTGCCAGATGATAATGGAGGGAAAAAACTGTTCCTGCTCGTTTCTAGCAAACCTCTAGCCAAGACAACATATATATTGACACACTGGAAGACTGTTTTAAAGAATATGCATCATTTAGATTTAATTATTTTGTTGGGAAACAGGAATTTCACAAATTTTGGACAAATTTCACTCCAGTAATTTGATGATTCTGGAATCCCAATGGTTATAGCTGTGGTGATATTATTCTGTCTCTTATTTTTACTGTCAAAAGTGCTCAAGTGAAGGTGACAACATTCTTGAATTTTTTTATAATGAATTTTTCAACTTGAAAATGCTCAGAGAATAACTGGAAAAAGCCTACTTTTTATGTGTATTTCATGGCGTAACTAAAATACCTTTTTTCTAATGCTATTAGATTGGTAATTGCTTGAAGTAAGATTTAACATTTTTCTCCATTCTGTACTATATTTGTAATGCAGTATTTAAAAAGTATCATTTCACTGATGTGTGGAACCTGAAAAACTAAAAAAATGAACAAAAAACAAGACTCATAGATACAGAATAACTGATAGTTGCCAGAGGGTGGGGTGGTAGCGGTATGGCCAAAAATGGTGAAGGGGATTAAGAGGTACAAACTTAGAGGTTAGTCATGGGGATGTAAAGTACAGCATAAGGAATGCATTCAACAATGTCACAACAACTTTGTATTAAAGTTACACATGGCTAGTGGATTTCTGTGATGATCACTTTTGTAGGGTATATAAATGTGAAAACTCACTATGTGATACACCTGAAACTAATATAATATTAGATGTCAACTATAATTAAAAAGAGCTTTATATTCCAGAATAAAAATTAGACATGAAGCCAAAAAAATCCCAGTATTTCAATAAATTGAATGGAATATCCAAACAGGTCTAAAGTGTGTGCAAGGATTTTAAGTGTTTATTTTCAGAGGTAATGGGTATGGTATGGTTTTGTCAAAGGACTTTGAACTATACTTATGTCCCTTAAATCCTAGAATGTACTTTATGGTTAATGATCTGCTATACATTAGCGTTAAAGGATACTAAGGAACAATTGAGTTTACAGTGATTGAATCACTGTTCAGTTCTCATTTTCTGTCCTCGAATTCTTAAGTCCCCTTATACCAATGTTCCTGTGTAATAACTTAATACAGCTAATAGTTAGGAGTGGAATAATACAAGTTAAATTGTGCAAATTTATCTTGTAAAACTGGGTCAGAAATTTGAATATAGGTTGAAAACCAGAAAGTGTATTTTCAAGTCACATATGTTGAATGTGGAAAAGAACTGTTCTTTAGCTTCATCTACTTATAGTTTATTGAAGGATGTAAATATATTTATATGCATATATAGTTAACAAATAGCAAAAATTATTTACCTTATATTTATTACTAAGGTTTCAGGTATGGAATATTTACTACCTCAATAAGCAGAACTACTCCATTTTGAATTTGTGACATCAGTTGTTCATTTTTGATCTAAAGAACTTAGTAATTGATTAAATCTAAGGTTAGTTAAATATGTATATACCTTGCTTGTTTTTTTCCCCTGATAATCTTGAAGAACATACTATAGGGCTTTACACTACTATAAATCATATTTATACTATTACCTCTTAATCCTTACTCAAAGAGTTAATCACTTTATGCTTACTTTGCAACATCTGCTTGTAAGCCTGGATTCCATTAAGTTATTTGGTGACTAGAACCTTATACACAATTCACAAATATTTTTGTAGTTGTCTGGTTTAAACTGTTAACTGTAATTGAACTTGGAGCAGGGGAGAACTGAACCCTCAGGTCATATTTTATTTTCCATGTTTATGAGAAAATTGATGTCAGTTATGTCATTCTTTACATTGCTGTGCAAAGATGACCTACAACATACATAGTATATATAATTATTAGAATATTGTACTTTCATCTTTGAAGGTATCTACACCAAAGACTTCATTGAGTTTCTCACACTTAGGATATATGGTAAGCTAAATAAGATTGGATACTTCCTAGAATCTAATTTTCTAGACTTTCTAATGCTGAAGGCACCTTAAATATCATCTACTCTAATCACACTAGAAAACTCAAAGGTGCAGACTGTGCCTTTCATTATACAGCATTAGTCAACCAGTTGTGTATAACCCAAAATAGGAAATTGCAGTGTTCAAGGGATATGAACATCACCTTTCATGCATCTTCTACCTCATTTTCCAAGGACTGTAATATACTGTGTAAGCTTCTGGCACCAGGGAAGTCAGCTACAGACCACATAATGGGAGAGAAAATATTCAGAAAGCAGTGCAGCAGGTTTAGTCTTACAAGTACTGTTTCCCTACATTATTCAACCCACACTATTCCCTGAACCTGGCTGCTTTTTTCTGTTTTTTACATCTGCTCATATGTTTCCATTATGGAAGTGCACTTACCTTCACCCCTTCAAGTCCTGCTTCGACCTAATTCAGATTTTAACTTCCCTCAAGCTTGTCTGAATCAGTCAAGGGGGAGATACTCTCTGCCTCATAAAAACAGTTACAGCGAACTACCACCATTACAGCACTGATGCGTACTGCATCATAAGCATTGTGTCCAACACCCTTTCATGATTGTATACGCGTATGTCCTTAAAAATAGGACTTTTGGGGCTTTTTATTTGGTACCCATACACATAATACTTAGTACGTTTTCTTATGCATACTAAATAATTCATTGTATATTGAGTGAATGAAGTTAAGTGTGGCTTTCAAGGTATGGTTTAACTTGGAAAAGCAACACTAAAGAGCAATTTGTGTACAAGAGTCCCCACTTACCCATGACCTCCAATGGATTCCTAAAACCCTGGATAGTACCGAACCATACAGATGCTGCGTTTTTTAACAGTATGCTGCGATAAAAGTGATGGGAATGGTGTCTGTCTGCTCATCCTCGTGAAGATGTAAGGTGATAACAGTGCCTACGTGATGAGATGGCTTCCCATATCAACAAAAGCTGAAGACCTTACAAGGCGATCTGTAGTCCCCATTTTTGCATATCCGTGTTCATCTGTGTTACTATTCAAAAACAGTTTGCTTCCATCTTAGGGCTTTTGCATTTACTGTTTCCTCCACTTGGAAGCTTCCCCCAGAAAACCACATGTCTCACTAACATCCTTCAATCCCTGCCCAAATTTCACATCAGGAGTGTGCCCCTGAACTCCCTCTAAAATAACACCACCCTCAACCTTCTTTCCCCGTGCTTTAGTTTTCCTCCATTGTAAGTTGTGTACAGTATTTGTGTGTCCAATTCACCATGTATACTGTCCGCTCTTCCCCTCCATTAGAACATAAGCCCTCTGAGGGCAGAGACTTAGTGTTGTGAGCAGTGCCAGGCATGTGGTACATGGTTTCTTAAATGTGTCAAATGGATCATTAGATGTATATTTCCAGACCTCTGATAATTCTGGTTCCCTTCTTTAGTTACCCACCCCATGCCAATGACCGTTCAAATGTGTAAATCACTGCCCTGGGCAGTGTAGAGTGCAGTAGAACTACTACCTCTCTGGATCTAGGTATTCCACTTACGTCACTAGAACCTCTCCTTGCAACATACATCATAAAAGGTTGGCTTCTGGCGTGCTTCCTAACAAAAGCCCTTTCTGAACAATGGTGATTGAGCTGCCATTTGTATTTCCAAAGAACACTTAGCACAAGTAAGTTTGCGTTATATGTACATAAAGGGTGGGCAAAGTAGGTTAAGTTGCCAGCCATCATTGCCTAAAAGATAAATTAAAAATAATGATACAAAACAATACTAATAATACAAGAATAAACGTGTGTAATCACAACTGTAAACCTACTTTTGCCCACTCTTGTACCTACATTCATGTGAAGCCTAGGAAAAGGTCTTCCGAAGTCTAAATCTTTTATAACCTTGAATCCAAATTATTCCGAGTCCATTAATGAGAAAGAAGGAATCTATACTTGCGTTTTTTGCGTCCCTCACATTTTTTCATCTTGTTCTCAAGCATGTAAGTGCTGTGCACAACATACAAATGTGTCTCCGTACAGGTATTATCAGGAGGCTCCTTCAAGCACATTCCTAGAAATGAAAGATTTCTGTAGTCTAACTAGAACCCTTTAAATTACTGCGTTGGAAGAAAACACACAGAGTACTTCTATTCACTATGAATTGAAGCACCGAGTCTTTGCACTAAATATTTTTTTATGTTTGATTTTAAAATCAAAGAGGTATACCTGGCCTCCTGTTTTCTTGCTCCACAGTCGAGTCTCCTTTGTCAAATGTACTTTCAGTACAGCACACAATACAACATACAGATAATGTACTATAGAGTTATATATCTGAAACCTATATAATTGTATCAACCAATATCACCCCAATAAATTTAAAAGTTTTTAAATATTTAAAGGAAAGCACTGTTATTTCACCTAGCCTGAAGCAAATTATCTATAGTTTCAATCCACAAAAACAGATCTCCATTTTGGGAGTAGAATCCGTCCTTAGCCTTCACAAACTCTACGCAATTTCTCAGTTCTCTGAAAGGAAGGGTCCTCTTCCTCAACATTCACCCCCAGCAGTCTTCTCCAGAACCCCCTTGGTTTGCGTCCTTGGTTGGGAACCCCTGCCGCCAAAAGGAGCCTCAGGGCGAGGCGGCAGAAGAGAGTAAGGAAGGGTGTGGGGAGAGGGGTGGGTCGGGATGGGCGACCAAAGTGCTCCCAGTTAAGGTCCGGGAGAAATTGCACGCTGCCCAGTGCGCGTTGTGGGATTTGGGAGGGAAGGGCTTCCGGTAAGGCTAAATTGCTCGGAGGACCTTACCCACACGCGCCCGTAGCTTCCACCACCATACTCAAGTTGCACCCCGCCTCTTCCCACCCTCCGAGGGCCATTGGTACATTCCCGCTGCTCCAATAGCTTAAAAAGGGCCCGGGAGGCTAAACCCAACAGATTTGGTTCTGATTTGTGTTTGCTGGCGAGCTACGAGATCCCACATTCTCCGCGCCGCCGGTTGGGAGGGTGTCTCTTGGTATCTTGGCCAGGGATTTTAAAGCTGTGGCTCTCAAGGGTTGGGGGTTTTGTGTGTGTAGCTGTGTAGCTGGCAGCTAGGGTCGCTGGTCCCAAATTCCTAGTCTTGCTCGGCTCCTTCGCCAAAGCCCAGCAGTGAGAAAGGCGCGCTGCCACTTCTGCAAAGGATGGAGCAGACCGAGGTGCTAAAGCCACGGACACTAGCCGATCTGATCCGCATCCTCCACCAGCTCTTTGCCGGGGAGGAGGTCAATGTGGAAGAGGTGCAGGCCGTCATGGAAGCCTATGAGAGCGACCCCGCAGAGTGGGCAGTGTATGCCAAATACGACCACTACAGGTGAGTGCGCGCTAGCCCAGCCAGCTGAGGATCTCGAGCACGGGCCTCAAAGCCCAGCGGTGCCAACTCTCGGAGGCCACAGAGGAGCGGGCTCGGGGAAGAAGGATTGGGGTCTTGCTCGAGGAGAGCGCAGACGCATTGAAGCCCACGCTTCTAGCGACCCGGTCCTTCCCTGCACCACCGCGCTGCTCCTCCTCCTCCTGGGGCGCGGGGCTCACTCTCCGAGCTTTGGGCGGAAGGTAGTTCCTGCGGGGATCGCCTACTGGAGGGGGGGCCACCGCGTGTCTACAGTTTTCTGTTCTCACGTGCAAACCTCTTAGCTTCAAAACTACCACTCCCCCCTCTGTCCTTGCCCTCGGGAGCAGTGCCCTGGGGAACAGACTGCCTGGACTAATGGAGGGTGGTGTTCCCAAGAGAGAAGTATACCAGCCGTTCGGAGAAAAGGGTAACAGTGGAGAACACACTTCCCCATACTAGTTCTCCATCACTAGAACCTCGGTCCCCTGCAACCAGGCACCTGCCGACAGGCATTCTTTTGCGTCTTGGGGTTGTCAGCTGCTCTTTTTCCATTTGTGGTGCCCTTTCTCCCAAACCAATTTAATTCCTGGGCTGAGGTTTTATTTAAATCCACTATCGGATTTGCGAAATAAACGACGTTCTCTTTCGCGCCCAAGCAATATGCTTTCTCTTATCCATAGTTCTGGGGATCTGGAATGTAAATTGAAGACCGCTGCTCTCCAGCTGTGCTGGAGTGAGATGCCCCAGGAGGCCTGGTCCTTTGCAGCGCTGACTTGGTTTTTAAGTAAAAATGAATCTCTACCTATCTTCTGGGGCCAGAAGTAAAATTTGATCACCCCAAGGAGTGAGGGGTTGTTTTCCAAAAGGTAGGTAGAGCTTCAGGCATTATGGTTAGTTGGATCGAGGAGGATAGTTGAAATAGAAGAATAAGGAAAGATTATGCTTTCCTTGGTAGCAATTTGTTAGTCATTTCACTAAACCATTAGTATATGAACTGTTGAAGGGATTTATTCAAGAAAAAGAAGGTCAAAACTATGAACAATAACATGGCAATAAATATATATCAACAATTGAATCCAAAAAACAAACTAAGCAAACAAGAAGAACAGAGACAGGATCATGGATAAGGAAAGCGGAGAGCATCTTGATGGTTGCCAGATTCGGGGGGGGGGGTGGTTGGTGCATTTGGTAAATTTTTGTTGGCAAAGGTGTCTCAACTGTATTTTAGGATTTGAAATAAGTGAAGCCTACCTAGGGTCCCATTTTCCACTTCCAAGTGGCTATAAGAAATTCCTCTGGTTCCTGTGAATTCAGTTTATGTTGCTGCTGGTCTTTCTGTGGCTGCCAGTGAGGTTACCAGAGTCTAGTTTTTAATTTTGCCATTAGTGCCAAGTAATGGAGGGCTGGTTACGGCCCAGGTGCTCTTCCAGTCACTTGACACTTGTATTAATTCATTTACCTCCACAACGCTGCAAGATTGGTTCCATTCTTATCCCTATTTCACAGGTGAGAAATGGTAGGCAATAAAAAGTTTGGATTACTGCACAAGGTCATACTTCTATCAAGCAGTGCCAGAAATCAAATTAGCATTATTGTTCCAGAACCCACTCTCTCAACCACTATTAAACTTCTTGCAGATATTTGGAGCATAGTAGTGGTTTTCTTCTTCTGCCTACAGATATTATTTGTCAAGTGAAATTAGCCAGGTAGGCTGTAAGTGCTCTTAATCTTTAGAATGGGACATTTCCATGGACCTTAAATTTGTCTTGATTGACAAGCTCTAACCCATTTGAAATGCAACCACTTGGATAGATCTATTACACAGGTATCTGAGATACAGCTCATTAAGATAATGGGTGCAGTCCTGGGTGGGCGTTTGGAGGAGGAGAAAGGGAAGGAAAAGCGAGAGCAGAAATCAATTTGATAGAATTTTTTGCAAGTAATAAGTGTCCAAGCACTGGGAGGGATTCTGATCTTTGACCTTGGGAAGGCACTGCAGAAGAACCAAGACAGAATATGTTCCATTGTGGATCTGAGAGTGAATTCTGCGGAAGAAGCCCCAAAGAAGCAAGAGGGGTGACCCTACAATTGGTGGAAGGAGTAGTACTGGAACTGAATTTATGGTGAATCAAAGACCATGTGCACAGCCCCTTGCTAGGTCATAAAGGGCTGCAAGGTGAGGATGACTGACATCTAAAGAGCATTTGCTAATCTCCTCCCTCAGTTATCCTGCTGTGCCATGTCTGGCCTTCAGCTAGGAGGAGGAGGGGAGACATAGGACCTAAGTGAACAGATGACCATATGAACAAACACTACCCCGGAAATGGGGTAAAGATTGCTTTCCTTAAAAGTAACAGTTTAAATGAATGTCATAATTATCCAACTTTGCTAATTATATAACATCATTGGTACTTCTTGAACCAATAGAAACTTTAAAGTTGATTTTTTTTTTCCCCTGATGGTGTGGTTGTGATTGTTTTGGTTCAGGATTGTTTTAATTTTAATTTTTTGCCTTATTACTGTTTTCTCATCATTGTAAAAGGTTTAGAGTATTAGTTGCTTTCCTAATGTAGGCTCTTAAGTCGACCCCCACTGCATTTGTGGAGGACTTTTCTTTAGCAGCACTTTTGAATATGATTTTGGTCTGGACTATAGTAAAAATAAGGAGAATTCTAGAACAGCTATTTAATAAAACCTTGTTTTTCAAGTTCAGGTGTAGCTACCTGAGGGAAAAGACAAAAAAAAAAAAACAATAGCAACATTCTTGCCTGGAGCACTAAGGCACTTTGTAAATACCTTGGTGAGAAACTTTCATTCTTTTTATTAGTTTGGGGCAGTCACATGGAGAATTAAGGAATTTGCTTTTATTCCTGTTTACTTTTCCCTGCCATTAATTAAAACAGCAACTGTAAATGTGATTCAAAATATAAAAATGTCCAAAATGAACTGGGAAAAATATTTTTTATTTGTGCCGGATTTCTAATTAGAAAACTACATTCAGAATTGCTTAGAGGTAGAAACAGTAACATCTGTAAATGAATGATATTTTATGACACACTTAGTTTTCCCAGTGCTTGTTTTAACCAAATTCAATCTTCTGAATATATTCTTTTCAGGTACACCCGAAATCTTGTGGATGAAGGAAATGGAAAATTTAATCTAATGATTCTATGTTGGGGAGAAGGACATGGCAGGTAATACAACTATTCATTCATAGGTATTTATTAGAGTACGTATTCCAGCATATGAAATATACAGTGCCAGGCTGGCCACAAGTCTTGAGAGCACTAACAAATCTCATTTTATAATTATTTTCCCCCTAATCCCAACAAAAAAATCTCATGGGAATTAGTATGAGGGGCATACACCATGCACATCAAAACCAGTCCCCAAAATGAGTAATAAATTAAATAGGTAGTAACCCATTTAACTTATTTTCTCTCTAAATTTTTGTGGGATTGTGCTAAAAGTTGACCTTTGTCATATCTGAAGTGTATGAACAATTATGGGAGCAAAGACTCTAACATCCAGATTTGGAGCTAGAAAAGCAATTCACAAATTCAGAACATTTCTTTCTACTTCAAATTTATTGTTTATTTTCTTAATATAGAGGGTAAGGCAACTTAATCTAATACCAATTCTTTGAAACTTGGTTCCTTATTTTTCCTTAGTTTAGACGTTTGCCAACATTATTATTAATTGAGTATTACCTTTCAAACAGGTCCTTCTCAGTCTTTTGACAGTGGTAAAAACAATAACCCAGACCCATTTTTGATGGAGAAAGGAAACAAATTTACAAGACTTTGGAAAATTAGGTCTATAGAGTACGTTTATGTACTAATGGTGTGGAATAGTTTTCACTCAGTCTCTCAGTTTTTTTTTTTCAAAGCAGATTATATATCAAGAATAGGACTAGGCTCTATGGATTTAGGAAACAAGTTCTTCCTATGGTGCATATGAGGGCTAATAGAATTCAACATATGACATAAATGCCAAAAATGTATATAGATTCATATATTTTAGTCAATCCTACAGCTAACTCTACCAAATAAACTTAAATACTATTTACTCTAAAATTATATGAATAAATTCTTTCCCTAAATCAAATTTATTTTCTTTTTCCCGTGAATATTGGGATGTAATCACAGGCAGGATACTCTAAATCTATAAAATGTTAACATTGTATATATGTGACAGTATAATTTTAGGGCCATAGTAGTAGATACACATAGCTTTTGACCCCCAAAGGAAGGATAAAAGAAAAAAAGGCCTGAGAAAAATTATTAAATAATGGTTAAGTAATGTTCTCAGTGTGATGCAATGATTACAGGTGATTATTTTTGCCCTTTCTAAAATTTCTCTATTGTAGTTTAATAATAAAGTTTTAGCCAAGCTTAACTAAGTTGTTCAAAGCTGTATCTTGGAGAAGGTAAAAATTTAAAAAATTAACTGTTCTTTAGTAGGGGATATGCATGAAAACTATACCACTGATATGCATTGATATAGAAGACATTCTATTTATCTTGAACAATGTTGAATCATAGATTAATGATGTTTAAAAATCCAGCTGAAACGGATTTTATACTGGGAGATGTCCCATTGACAGTGTGCAGCTGTAAGTTCTGGGCTGACTGTCACTGCACATCTGGGTACTGGACGATCTACTGAGTTCATTTGTCATTTTGTGTATATATAGCAGTATCCACGACCACACCAACTCCCACTGCTTTCTGAAGATGCTGCAGGGAAATCTAAAGGAGACATTGTTTGCCTGGCCTGACAAAAAGTCCAATGAGATGATCAAGAAGTCAGAAAGAACCTTGAGGGAAAACCAGTGTGCCTACATCAATGGTAACATCCAGTATCTTTTTCTAAGGGCAAGTGGGAAAAACCTTTAACTCCCATCTGAAACATTGGTTACTTACACATGTGCAATAGAACTTGGATCATGGAGTCACGATTTCAGATACTTGGGAAAGGGCCAGAAAGCAGTGGTTTTGTTTTTTAAAGTTTTGCATTTGGATTAGAATCACTTATTAGAAACATATGTGTATAGATTAATGCCAAATGAAAAGTCATTTATTTACCTGCCAAGTCTTAGGACAGTTAGAATCAAGTATGAATTTACATACATAGGGTCTTTTAATAATGGAGTGAGGCCAAGGTTGAAATATTGGTCTTTGTGTTAGAAAATGTAAAGAGCCCTGGCTGGACTGGCTCAGTGGATTGAGCACCAGCCTGTGAACCAAAGGGTTGCTGGTTAGATTCCCAATCAGGGCACATGCCTGGGTTGTAGGCCAGGTCCTCGGTGGGGGGCACACCAGAGGCAACCATACCTTGATGTTTCTCTCCCTCTCTTTCTCCCTCCCCCTCTCTCTAAAATAAATAAATAAAATCTTTTTAAACAATAAGAAAATGTAAAGAAATGGCCTTGGCCAGGTAGCTCAGGTAGCTCAGTTGGTTAGAGCATTGTCCTGCTACGCCAAGGTTGGGGATTCCATCCCTGGTCAGGGCACATACAAGACTCAACTAATGAATGCATGAACGGGGGAACAGTAAATCAGTGTTTCTGTGTGTGTGTGTGTGTGTGTGTGTGTGTGTCTCTCTCTCTCTCTCTCTCTGACTCTGTCAAATCAATAAATTAAAAAAATTTTAAAGAAAGAAAATGTAAAGGAATGTTCTGGAAGTAGTTAGGAGTACTAGCTACTCCCTGTTTTTCTAAAATTCGTATAACATGCTTAAGAGTATTCTCAAGGGGAACCTTACAGAGCACATCATTTAGCAGTGATTATGAATCTCTCACCAAGAATGCATTCTTTCCCCTAAACGTGGTGTGGGAAAGCCAAATGCTGTTTAGGAGAGGCAGTGATTAACATCTGTATTCTTAAAGGGGATAGTAACTTTCCAGAGAGCTTGTCAAACTTATATGAGATAATTTGTTCCCATTAACAGATGAGATTCCAACACATAGGAAAATTAAATAATTTGTCCAAGTCATTCACCTTTGGAGTGGCAGCCAGGATCTGAATCTCAGCAACTTGATACGGCAGTCAAAGCACTGCAGTCTTACTGGCTGCATTCCACTTACATACAGCAAAGTATCACAGAGATTTTTCTGGCCAGGCAGGCTCTTATTTAAAGACAAATATTGGCCTTGATACTTGGCTTAAATTTGTTCATTCGTTTCAGAATGCACTGAGAAAGGTAAGATTACTCAGGAGGCCCCTGTTATCTGCGGGGGATGTGTTCCAAGACTCCCAGGGGATCCCTGAGACTATGGTTTGTACTGAATCCTGTGTACACTATGTTTTTTCCTATACATACATATGATCAAGTTTAATTTATAAATAAAGAACAATAAGAGTAAAAGTAACGGGTAATGATAAAATAGAATAATGATAACAATATCCTGTAATAAAAGGTATGGAAATGCGGTCTCAAAATATCTGATAACTGACCTGATAACTGAGACGGCTGCTAAGTGTCTGTAGGGCGGGGAGCCTACGCGGTGGGTTGGACAAAGGGATAGCTCACCGCTAATGGGATGGAACCGGAGATTTTATCTCACGCTGCTCAGAACAACACACAATTTACAACTTCTGAATTGTTAATTTTGGAATTTTCCACTTAATATACTAAGGCCAGGGTTGACCGCGGGTAAGTGAAACTGCAGAAACTGAAACTGCAGATAAAGGGAAACTATTCACGGGAAGTTTTTTCTTCCCATTCACAGAACACAGGCTGTTGGTTTCTAATGTAGCAGGAAACTCTTATTGAGGGTTGCTATGTATATGAGGCACACCAGCTGTTCAGGAACAAGTTTGTTGCCCTTATAATGCACACAATAAAGCAAAATATCTCTCAGAATAATTCCTTTCAGCTAGTTACAAAGTCTTTGTGAAACTAGATTAGATCTTGAAGAATTCGTGGAGTCTACAATGCAGGGTACAGGAGCCAAGCAGATGAGGTAAAATGGGTGCTGGCTGCAGGCTGGGAAGGAGGCTGTGGAAACGTCCGTGCAAACGTATGTGAGGCACCAACCGCCACCCAGCTCCCACGAAATCAGCCTGATGCCTCTTTCCATAGAAGTGAGAAATTCTGGGTTTTTTTTTTTATGGGAAATCATGACAGTTGGTAAAATACTGGGTGGGATAAGCTAAATATTTCTCTACTAATTTTCCATATGATCAAAAATTACAAATTCACAACCTTCGATGTCTACAGAGGCAGGAGTAGGAATGCAGATAGATACTAATCAGTGGGAATGCTATTTCAAGTCCAGGGAAGAGCACAAGTGAAAGCACAGTCATTGCTAACATAACAACTAGTCAGGGATGGCCTACCTGGAGGGGAAAAGGAAAAATGGACAGGAGGGGTGGGAAAGGAAAGTGAGATCAGGTTCTGGGTCTCCAAGACCAGCTTAAAGTAAGTGCTTTGGTCAGCAGACTTTTATTTGGGAATATCTTGATCAGTTTGGTAGCAGCATGCCACACAAGGTGGAGGAAAGGGATAATTGGGGCAAAGAAAGCAAGGTACCTGTTGTGACAGGCAAAAGGTGGACATGGCCAGGCTCAAACTGGCGTCCATAAGTATCACCAAGTTCAGAATTACTGTGACAGAGGGTACACCATGGGGATAGAGGAAAGGAGGCAAAGATAAAAAAAATAATAATGATGTTGGAATCAATAATTTTGGGGACCAGACATGAGCCTCAGGAGCTTCTCGAAAGGGTAGGTGACTACTTTTTGCGAGGCCCTTACTTACAGAATTGTCCAGCATGCATTGGGTGGTATATGTACTTGCAATTGGAGAAATACATAATTAATTTGTATAAGGACAGTCAGTTCTTAAGAATGTTGAACTTCAGTTTAGAATTGTGCTGAAGCCAGTATAGTATTAAAGCGGTAAGCTATAGAATTAAAGAGTTTACAGACCTGAGAGTTAGGCCCCATATAAGTGAGGAGAACTGAGGATTCCAGAAGGTTTGAGTTGTTTAAATATAGTCTAGCTGGGACTAAGTCTTCTGCTTCTAGGCTTTGCTCTTTGTCATGCATGCTCATGGAGTCGGATCATAAACCATAAGGCCAAATTAGGTGCTGCCTACATTAACTACACTAATTACACCAAATTCTTTCCTTGATTAAACCTCATACTTTCTCTTAACTATAAATTTCTTCTCAGCATGTTTGTATAAAATCACGTATTTTGTCATCATTTCTTCGTTTTAATCTTTGAGACATTCCCTCCAGCTTCTGTGTGGATGGGTTGATCTCTGGGCCAGGGTTCAGCTGTCATCCTCACATCACCCAGGCTTTCCCTTTGTCCCCTTCTTTTGCTAATACATCCCCCTGTTTCCTGGTCTCCTGTCTGCTTCATTCTTGGTCCAGAACCTTGTTTTAGTAAAACATATCCTCCAAGGATATGAGGAAGGGTTCATGGAAAAAAAATTTTTAAGACCTCATTTATCTAAAAATTTCTATGTTTAACCCCTTGCAACATGTTTGATGATGTAGCTGAATATGAAATCATGACCTGGCAATCATATTTTCTCAGAATTATAGAGATAATGAGTGACTTGACTTTATGTTTTCGGTCTTCTCATTGAAAGCCTGGTATCATTCTGATTCATTCTTGAATCTTTCTGTGAAGCCTGTTTTTTCTTTCTAGAAACGTTTGAGATCTTTTTTGTTGTATTTTCTGTCTCCAATATTATAGTGACGTACTGTATTTCATACCTCTCATTCACTGTGCTGGGTACTCAGTTTGTTCTTTCAGTCTGGAAATTGAATGTCCTTCCATTTAAGAGAATATTGTCAAGTTAGTTCTTTGACTTTTTTTGTTTTTGTTATGTTCCTGTTACTCAGATATTAAACCTCCTCTGATTTATTTTATCTTTCCTATTTTCTATCTTTGTTCTTTGAGTCTTCCTCAGCTTCCTCAGTTTTTCTTCCAACCTTTCTATTCAGATTTTTATTTCGAAAAGCTCTTTTATTCTCTGGTCCTTTTATAGTATTTTCTCTTATCTCTCTGAGGATATTAACGATAAGTTTGTTTTTAAAATCTTCTCCTGAATTGTGTCTTTTTCTAGTTGCTTGTTTTCAGGCTGCTCTCTGGCCTGCGTTTCGTACTTGAGGACTTGCTCAAATATCTGGTGACCTTGGCTGTGTGCTAATATTTAAAAATCAGGCACAGAAAAACTCAGTTGGTAGCTCTGAACACTGGACTTTAGTCTAGCATAATCTGGCAGATTTTTTTTTTTTTTTTTTTTTTTTTTTATGGAGAACAACCAATGGCAGTATCCGTAGGGCTTTGTTCTTAAGCCAGTCAGATTCCCTGAGAAACTGCTTCTTATCTCCTGCCTGGAGAAAAAATTTCTGTCTGGCAACATTCTGGCAGCTAGGTAGTGAAGGCTATGGGGCTCTTCCCGTTCAAAACATAAATTTTCACTTCAGTCACCTGTCCTTAGGTCATCTATTCTTTCTAGAGAATAGATCTCAGACTTCTACCAGGGGTAAGGAGTGGGAGAAGTAGTGAAAGGGATGTAAAGCTCTACTGAAATAAGCTTTAACCAGTTCTTCTATTTTTAGCCCTATCTTCATCCCCTTTTCCAGAAATACCCATACTGCCAATTTCTGAGGTGTTTGGGAGGTTCACAACATAAATCGGTAGATGAGTATTTAGCATTCTCTCTTCTGCAAAGCTCTTTGTCTATAGTTAACTGTGAACAACCTGGGTTTGAACTGGACAGGTCCACATATACACAGATTTTTTTCAACAAATACTTGTAATGTTTTCTGTCTGAGGCTGGTAGTCTGCGGATGCAGGGTGCTGACTGTATGCATTGATGTATCCTATTTTACACAGGGGACTTGGATCTTTGGATTTTTGTATCCACAGGGGATCCTGGAACCAATTCCCCATGGATACTGGGAACGACTTCAGTTTTGGAGGAATCAAAAGTTACATGTAGATTTTTTATTGTAGGGCGTGGGAGTTGGCTCCCCCAATGTCCCTGTCATTCAAGAGTCAACTGTATATTTAAGCTTTTAATTTATTAATGTTCTCTCTTTTCCAGTTTCTTTGTATGTTGATACCTTTTTAAATTTTTTTACTGAAATTTTAGGGGGTTTCAGGGAAGAACAGAGCACATATGGCTTACTGTCTTTAATAAGAAGTTCAGTTATAATTTTTGTTCATTCCATATGAACCCAATTGTACAATCTTAGGTGATTGAGAAAATTTTTACCTACACCTATCATCTAAAGTCCTTCATCTGTTCTTCTTGGGTGTTGTTTAGATTCTATTGGCTTACATCGAGTAGAAAATAGTAGCCATACGGAACCTGCTGTGAGCCTTCACTTGTACAGCCCACCTTTCGATTCATGCCATGCCTTTGATCAAAGAACAGGACATAAGAACAAAGTCACCATGACATTCTACAGCAAATTTGGAACCAGAACTCCATTTGTAAGTATTTGTGGTTCAGCAGCATCGTACTGTATGCAATTGCTTTTTTGTTCTAGATATTATTTGAATATTTTAAGTATTCTTGAAGTTTAGATGAACCTTAACTTAGGGGAAAGGACCCTTATATCCTAATTCTTTTCTTTAACTTTGGTGACTGTATTTTTAATTTATAAGTAAATTTAAATTAGATGCAAAGAGTTATTGAGAAAGTTCAAAATGTATGCTTATTTCTAAGATGTTTTCATTTATTAGAGAAATGAGAGTGAAACCTACTTGATATAACTTCTGGTATGGCTTAATATTCATTCATAGGTCTAATTTGCTGGTACAACACAAATAACTTTACTTGCAGAGTTAACCTTTGTAAAGCTTGAGGCCTACTTACTCTGATGATACAAGGGAAGAAACTTGCCTGTTTTGATTGCCAGCTTGTTTCTTGTTGGGGTAGTGATGCTCTTCAGACCACAGATAAATGAGAGTGGACAATAACCACATGGTCCCCTTGAGGAAAAAGTTTCCACCTAAAAATAATAAGGCAACCAGTAGTAATACAGTATGGCAATCTTCTCCCTCTGGTGACATAAGTTGGCCATTTAAGGGAATGGGAAGACTGAAAGCAATTCTCATGAGTCTTACAAAAAGTATGGTCCTTGAGAGAAGCTAGGGCAGCATTTTCTCAGGTGATTGCCCTGCTTTGCTTCCTGCATTTTGATCCCCCAAGAGCTACTCTTGTGACAGGAATAAAGCAGCAGGGCTCCGTCCCGCAGGTAAGAAAGCAGGACTGCTTTGAACAAGCCGAAGTGTCTGGCAGGAAGATGCTTAAACGGATTTTTTTTTCTTTCTTGCAGGCAACTTCAGGATCACTGGAGAACAACTAAGGACCACCAAACCCTCTAAGGTCTGCTGAAGTGTTGCCTGGACGGGAAGGCCTCCCTCCATTTGCTGTTCAGTAGTACACTTTACAAAACCAATGCTTAAATCTCCTGTAAGGCAGATGCTAATTATAAGTCATTAAGTAAGCAAATAGTGGAAGAAAAATCCCACTAAAGAAAAAAGAAGTCTTGTGATTTTTAAAGGCCAAATAAAGTACTCCCCTGGTTTTATTCTCTAAATCCATTGGAACCACACAGGGAATGTCAGTGAAGTCTTTTATAGCTTTTGGAAACACATTGTCTCTGAACTGTAATTAGCAACAAGAAACTACAGGTATCAAATGCCTATGTTGTGACTTGGATAACTAAATGTAGAAGTCTTTAGTATACTTTGTATGTTCTTAATATTTGAAAAGAATTTTTGAATCTGTGGATTTTATTTTTTCAATCATATTTTACAAATTCCTCTTCTATAAATAATAGAGTGTTGTAGATAGAGAAACTTAAGGTACTTTGGCATTTGGTAATGAAATGAGGGACAAGGGATTTAGAAAAGGACGTGCAACCAAACACACAGCAAACCAAAAACACAAAGCCGTGCCTAGTGTGTCCAGTGGTCGTAGTCGAAGACTTTGTACTGCTCTCAGATTCCCAAATAATTTTAATAAAACTGGATTTGAATGCAATTTGAAGTTGTCTTTCTCTTTAACCTCATAAGAATTTCATAAAATTCATAGTTTCTTTGATTTGGTGTGACTACCAGGAACAGTGTGAAGCACGATGTGATGTAAGAGTGTGAGAGGACCGAAAAATGCATTCGAAAATAGCTTACCTTGGGCTTCACATGTGTTCACTAATTGGCTGGAGATACTAACCTGAGGGGATAAATGGAGGCAACCAATTTTGCCTAAAAATCGTATGCGGGTCTGTACAGGCATGCCTTGTTTTATTATACTTCACTTCATTGCACTTTACAGATTTTTTTTTTTTTTTACAAAATGAAGGCAAGACCCTCCACCAGCAGAAAGACTACGACTCACTTCATCGCAGTAGTCTGGAACTGCACCTGCGGTATCTCCAGTGTATGCCTGTCTGTGCTTAAATGTGAATTATTTTTCAACATTTAAAAAACTGGAGATTTTGTAGAAGATGATGTGGATTTCTGCTGCTTGAAAATTTGAAGTATCTAGCAATACTGGACCTGCGTTGCATTTTCACTGACATCAGTCCACTAGGCTGGGGTCTGTCCCTTCGATGGGACCACCCTTCCAATTGGTGGCAGCCCACAAGTTGCCTATTTCCCTTATGTATGTTACCAGCAAAACCCACATATGCACTTGAGTTTGCTGCCCCTAGTTTAGGCAATTTTCCTAGAAATATCTGTCATAATCTTAGAATTTATTATCCCTAGAAATAATTAGAAAGTAAAGCCCCTTGAAGATAGTTCACAGAAGTCATTGGTTATATTGATACCATCTCTTAGAATTATTTACATCTTTGCTTCCTCTCATCTTTGAGAAGGATGTTAACATTTATTGAGTGTTTACTACACACTAGGTATTGTTATAAGTTGTTTAGATGTACTGGCAAACTTAATTTTGTTAATAAAATGAACCCCCTTATGAATTAGGTGCTGTATTGGTTTTCTAGTGCTGCTGTAACACATTATCGCAAACTTAGTGGCTTAAAGCAACACGAAGTGTATTTTCCTATAGCTCTGCAGGTCAGCAGTTGAATAGTTTTACAGCGCTAAAATCGAGATCTCAACATGGCTGCATTTTTTCCCCAAGATTTTATTTATTTTTAGAGTGAGGGGAACAGAGAGAGAAGAGAGAGAGAGAAACATCGACCAGTTGCCTCTCGTACAATGCCCCAACCAGGGACCAATCTTTCTCTAAGCTCTGGGTAGGATCTATTTTACTGGGTTTTTCTTCTAGAGACTGCCATGGCTTTCTATCCCCTTCCTCCACTTTCAAAGCCAGAAATGGCAGACTGAAGTTCTTCTGTTTCTTAGTAGTCTTAATCTGTTCTCTCCTCTTGTACCTTAAGGACTCAAGTGATCAGGTAACATTTCCATCTCTAGGCTGTACCTTTAATCCTATCTGTAAAGTTTTTTCCCATGTCAAATAACGTTCATAGGTTCTGGGAATTAGGATGTGGACCCCTGCGAGGTCATTCTGCCTACCACAGTTTGCCTCTTCCTCCTGCCGATGAGCCACGCCTATCCCACATGCAAAGTAGGCTCACCTCAAGCTAAGATCCCCAAAGTCCCAGCCCATCACAATGTCAACCGAAATTCCAAAAATCTTATCTATATTAGATCTCATCATTTAAATTCAGTGTGGGTAAGGCCTCATTAAAATCCATCCTGGGACACGGTTCTGCCCCTTATTCAGACCTATGAAGCATAGTTTAGAAACTCGCCAAGAAATTACAGAGTTAGCATTTGAATCCAAGCAACCTTCCTTTAAAACTCGTTCTCTTTATACTCAAGCCTTTCAGGGTAAGAGAAACCTGGGCCACTTCCAACTTTCATTTCCTATTTTTAAACAACAAAATTATGGTATATTTATTTGTTTAATAGGTGTGGTATATCTAAATATTTACTATATTGCACTTTTAACATGCACAAATGTGGTAACGTAACCAAACAGAAGAGGTTTGGCTACCTGCCACAAGAAGAGCCAGACTAGTGGGGCGGGTGCTGGTGCAAAAGGAAAGCGGTTTTATTCAGGTGCTGCACAACCGAGGAGAAAGGTGCGCTGCCGTTTCAAAGACCCTCTCCCCTTCCTGCTCGAGCCTGAGGTTTTTATAGGGATGGGGGGGGGGTGCTTTTAAATCTAATTATCTTTCTAGTTTTTGGCATTCTTGAGGTCCTATCTGTTCATGTTTCTAGCTTCTGGCATACTCAGTGTGAGACCCTCGCCCGACTGCCATTTGGCCCTGTGGGGAAGACTCCCTGGCATTCCCACTGACTGTCCACAGTAACAGTGATGCCCTGTGCGTGACAAGTAACGGCCATATCTGAATTTGAGGATCCTGTGCATGTAGGGCTCAACATAAATGGCTGCTCTGGTGGTCCTGGCTGTCCTGGCCATCCTGCCCACCCTGAGCTCCGTGATTGGCCCTGTTCTCCACTGCCCATGACAGTGTTCCCAGAGAAGCAGACATGCTTCTGGAGGAGCTCAGCGCACACTTGGGTTGGCAGGGTGTACACACACTGCAAGGCAGCAAAGCCATCAAGAGTTCAAAGAGATCAGGTCAGAGGGAGAAGGAATGTTGAGGGCTGGAATCATGCTGCTTGCTAAAGGTGAGTGGGATGTAAAAGAAGAGGATAAAGGCTTGAGTCTAGAGGAGGAGGAAAGAGCACGGCGTGTGAGGAGACAGTGAAGGAAGGGCTGGCCGTGAGCCCGAGAACCACCTCAGCACTCAGCACCTCGCCTCTTACCTAGAGCTCAAGCTCCAGCACTTGCTCTTCCCTCTGCCTGGTTTGCCCTTCTCAAAGTTCTCTCCTTGGCCAGCTCTTCTTGCCCTTCAGATGTCAGTTCAAATGCCACCTCCTGAAAGGGATTCCCCAACTACCCTATCTGAACATAAAATCTCCAGGCGCTCTCCATCCAATTTCACTGACACACTTATGGTGACCCTAAAACTGTCATTCCTTTTTCCCTTTTTTATCATCTACATCCCACTAAGAGGATGCAAGCCCCAAAGTGTAGAGACAGTGTTTCCTTTACTGCCGTATCCTGAGCACTCAGGCCATATCTGACATGAAGGAGGTACTCAGTAAATATTTATGCAATGAATGGAAAAGCCCTCAATTTCCTTACATAAGAATTATATGCACAAACCCTTAATGCTATGGGTCTCCTACATGCCACCAAATCGTGTGCCATATTATTTTTATTAAGTATGGAAATTCTAAGGATTATTTTTTTAAGCCACAGATTTCTTTCTCCTCTGGCTCATGTCAGAGGCTTATCTTCTGGTATGGGCTCATTATTCATATACTTAGACAAACTGATGAATAAAGGGTTTTTATGCGTGTTACAAGGAAAGGGGTAGATAGCATTAATTACCCCATTTAGCAATGATGTTTAGCCTTTCTTTTTTTTATTCACAGACCATTTTGAAAAATCTCTGAATGCTAAAGAACTTCTCTCCAGAAAGGCCATCACACAACAAATATGTGCACAATTTCAGAAAATATTTTTAGACCCTCTGAAGTTCCCTAGGGTCCCCAGTTAAAGAATCCTGTCATAAATGAATCAAGGCATATGGAAAGTAGTTTGTGGCTATTTCACTTCATTTTTTGAGACAGGAGGCCATTAATAAGCTCACAACTAGTTAACCTTTTTAAAAATATTTATTTTTAGAGAGAGGGGAGAGGAGGAAGAAAGAGAAGGAGAGAAACATCGATGTGCAGTTGCCTCTCACGCACCCCCATCTGGGAACTTGGCCTGCAACCAAGGTGTGTGCCCTGACTGGGAATCAAACCAGCGGCCCTTTGGTTCACAGACCAGAGCTCAATCCACTGAGCCACACCAGCCAGGACAATGACTAGTTAACCTTTTAAAAGTTACAGCAGGATTTCTAAGAAACACCAGAGACCATTGTTAATTTGTCCGAGGCACATCCATACATTTCTCAAGATCTGTTGTTCTCTCTTTCTAAAAACATTTCAGAAATTCAGAAAACAATGTTTCACAGCGTTATCTATCCAGATAATAGATGTTCTCTTTAAAAAGTTCATATGGGGTAGTGAAATAAGCCAGACACAGAGGTCAAATATTACATGATTCCACTTATACAAGGTGCATAGAATAGGCCAATTCAGAGATAGAAAGTAGACTAGAGATTACTAAGGGGTGAGGGGAGGGAGAAGGGGAGTTACTGTTCAATGGGTACAGAGTTTCGTTGGGAGATGATGAAAATAATTTGGGTATGGATAGTGGTAATGGGTCCATAGCACTGAGAATGAATTATATATTTATAAGTGATTAAAATGATAAATATTATATTTTCCTAACACACAAAAAAACTATTTCTAAAAAAAAGGCGCTTGTAGGAGAAAATGTACATGTGCAGGGGGAGGGTGTATGTGTTGGAATAGGTAGGACCTGCTGTCATAGAAAATACAAACGGTATGAAAGGCATACGGTGAAAAGCTTCCTTTCCATTCCTCTCCTCAAGCTCTCAGTTTCTCCCAGCAGAGGTAACCTATATTACCAGTTACTTGTGTTACCTCATTTATTCTTCCTGTGGTTTACACACAGAGTAGCATCATAACATTCATGTTGTGCACTTATAAGGAGGCCTCTCCATATTAGAATAGAAAGAGTTCCTGCATTCTTTGTCCAGCTGGCTGTGTGGTATTCTGCTGTATGAACATGCTGTAGTTTAGCTCACCAGTCCTCTTTTGATGGACTTTGATGTTATTCCCAACCTTTTACAATTGCAAACAATTCCGCAATGAATAACCATGTATGTGGTATCACAAGTATCAGTTGATTATTTCCTTATTATGAAACAACCAAGATAACTAAGTCGCAGGAAATAAGGGAACAGGCGAAGGTCATCATCGCACACTGCTCTGGCTGTGTGCCCCTTCTGTGCAGAACTTATCACCTGATGTCATCATTATTCATTTCGGCCACTTCCACTCTGCTCCTTGGTCAAGTGTGTTCATGTAAACCCTCCAATGATGTTGGAAGCTTAAGACTCTCAGAGATAACTTATCATGAGCAAGAAAGCCCAGGGAAAGCCCATGTGTTCGTGAGAAATCTAATCTCATCGTGGTCAGTTTACAATTCTGCCCATGCTCAGTAGGGAAATCGAAGAATTCCTGTCACGTGCTTTTGTTTTTATCATGACCTTTTGGAATGGTTGAAGATGATGTAATAGATAGCTTCTTGTGCTATTTGAAAACATGCCTCACAAGTTGCTTGATGAGGGGCATTTTTTTATTTTCCAAGTAATTCACAGAGATGTGAAGAAGCTGTGAGACAGTGAGAGCTACTGAATATGGTTCCGAGCACTGATTTCAACCTGTATCAGTCTGAGAGACTTCCATATACAAGCTCAAGGGCATGGTCATCTCCCTAAAATAGTTATATCTATATATTATAGTGATAAATATAGAGTTTCCCTAAAAACACAACCAGAAAAATTCCTTGCACATGAGGGGTAGAAATAGTACATAACTAGAAAGTAATCTCATGCAACTGAAGACTGATTAGCCTTCAATGCCAAGAGCCCTCCTTGGCTTGTCATAGCAAGAAGTGTCACTACAATAGATCACTGCAAACGCACCTTTCAATAAGCTGTATGATTACCATGTTTATACAGGATTTGTCTAACTGATAAATATAAAGTAATCATATTATGGAGTCATGAGGATGAGATGTACCTGAGTGAGCCTTTAGCCAAACAAGCCTTTTGATAAATTAAGAAACTGAGGCAGGTGAGGTTAAGGTAAACCAAGTTTAATGTAAACTCACCTGAGCAATATCGTACTAGTGCAGGTTCGTACAGCCCCACAGGAGCTGATAGTCAGGAATTTTGCCAGCTCATTGGTAGGTTAAAATCAGCTGTAGTGGGAGTACTTACATTATGGAAATCTGTCAATGCTACAAATCAGGGCAATTCTCTTCCCCCTTGGCAGGGGGAGGGGGACTGTTGTTAAAGATATGGACCATTTTATTTAAAGCTATTGAACCAATTCAAAATAAATTAAGGTTTGCCTGGACTATTTAAATGTACATTTTTATCTTTTAACCTTTATTGGACTTCTACATTTTAAGTCACTTTTGCATATATAGATACATGTTATTTTCACTTCAAAGGAATCCTTTATGTAAGACAGCGATATTATTTCTCTCAGCATCATTTCAGAGATGAGAACATTTAGGCACACGGAGATGAACTATCTTACCCAAGGGCATACAAGTACGTAATGGGAAAACCAAAATAAATGTTGGTTCTGCCCAAGACACACTGTACCTTTGGCAAAAGAGAAAAACTATTAAGGAGGGTCAGAAAGTCAACAATGAGACCAGTGCAATGCAATGGCGACTCTGTGGCTTTTCTGTCTGAAATTGGTCATTTGGTTCCTGACTTCATAGTTTAAGAAAAACAACTCACAACGTGCTCAGGCTGAATGTGACAGGGAAGAGGCTTATTTTTCCTGAGTAAACCCAATTAATTATGTCATAACAGAGCTTGGGACTGGGCTGGCTGTGCTTTTATTCCTACTTATTTGACAGGCACAGGTTATAAACTTACGGACTCTGTCCATAGTTATACCCCATGGCACCAGAGCAATATGCTTTGACTAGGACTCACTCAATTGCAAGTGACAAAATGTGACCTAAACTGACTTGACCAAAACAAGTTTACGTAACTAAAAAGTTCAGGGGATACTCCGGCAATGTGAATTGAGGGGTTCAAACATCTTTTGGGCACTCTACCTGGCTTTCCACCTTTCTTGACTCTAAAGTCTACCTTCACGGTATGAAGATGACTCCCAGTATCTCCAGGCTTACAGCTTCAACATCAATTTTGGCACAAGAAAGGGTTTTGTCTGCACAGTATTTTCATAGAAGTTAAAGAATTTGGCAATGTGGGCTCTGATTGCGTCACAGCCCGGTCCTGATGTACTCACTAGCGTCAGCAGGGTGTGAGCTCTGCCCTGACCTGCATCACCTGTTTGCCTCTGGAGTCCGGAGTGGAACAAGTTCCACCGATTCAAAAGGACTGGTGTGGGGGGCGGGTCACTAAGGAAAATGGGAATTCTCTTATGAGAAGAAAGGGGAAGGGGCAGACTAGGTGCTAGGCAGACAAAATCGATATCTACTGCATGGGAACTGAATAGCTCAATAGATACTTGTTAAATTAACGAAGGAAGAAATGAGTCGAAGATTATAGCAATTAAATCCCATCATCTTCTCACTCCTGATAACACTAATTCAAACAAGTCAAGGATAGTTGTTTTTCTTTCTCTAACTAATGAAATTTATAAAACACCTTGTCACTCCAAAAACAGCTGTGCCCCAAGAAAACCGCTACCAGTTTTTAACCCATCTCAAATATGCTCCATCAGTTCTAACTCATGTCATAGTCCTTCCACTAGAATTACAGTTCTGCGTAATAGGCAGATGGGCTTTTCCCATTTATCTTCCCAGGATCTAGCTAAATCATAAGGTTGAAAATAAAATGTGTCAGATACTCTCATATTCTAAAGAGAACAGACAAAGTCACTAAAAGGCTGGAGTAAGAATTTCTTTTCAGGGTTTTTTAGGAGCTGGTAGACCTGTTGTCAGAGCAGCAATCCTATCCCATCAAGCCTCCCCAGCCTGTATAAAATGAGGCTGAAGAGTTGCAGTTCTCAGTGCCATCGTGAGTTACTCAAATTCCTCTCCTAATGTTCATTCCTAAGTCTATGTAACTGCATTAAGCCTGTTAGAACTGCATTCCAGCTCCTGCTCGGACCACACCTTCTGTGTCTGCCACCCACACCCAACCCCCCACTCTCCTCCTGCTACCCCGCTCCAGCTGAACCAGATTTTCCATTCAGATCTGAGCCCTCCTGTACTTTGGTCAAATAACACTTTCGTACTTCACAGGCTTTATTCTCCTGTTCTCCTGTCTCCTGCCTAAAATATACCCTGCCACAGTACCCTGCCTTCTGAGGGTAATAGCAACTCGTCTCCCAGGCCCAGCTCAAATATCAATTCTTTCAGAAGTTTCCCCATCTTTGGGCTTCCATAGAATTTAACTTTCTTGTAGCACTTACCGCATTCTGCTCTAGGTTACAGAAATTTGTCTTCGACCTACCACCATTGTAATGGATGCATCAGGTGCTGGACAGCCCCTAAGGCAGAGCTCATTCAGTGAGCCAAGGTAATTCTTGTTGTATTGAGTCATAGCAAGACATTTTTTTTTTAAAGGTTACTACTTTACATCTTTTCATTTGTTTTGCTATGTAACTTTAGAGAAATCAGAAAAAATAAGCCATTGAGATTTTTTTCCTGATTATATTTCCCTCTCTGATTTAAGGGGCTAAAGAAGTGGCTTCAGGACAATCTCTCCTGCCCCACGCCCCCCTTGATCTTTTCAAAAGCTTTAACTGAAGAGATTGTAGTGGGTGCTCAGGGTTTGGGTAGGCTTTGGGGGCAGGCTCTAGAGGGCTTTGTGGATGGTAGCTGAAGGGAAAAGGCCATGGTTTCTTTTCATAGGACCTGTGCCCTGTTCCCTGGAAGTATTTTGAAAAGAGTGAACTTCTGGTGCCTCCAGCCTTGGCACAAAGCAGGATCTTCCCAAGGACCATGTAGATTTAAGCAATAAGCTTATCAGTGACTACAAAGTAAACTGAAGCCTAGAAGTATTTACTTTCTAATCATTGCAGAAGCTTCTTGGATTCCTGTGTAATCCTGAGAGGGGCAAGGAATTCCCTCCCATAAAAGCTAAAATTGAATTTTCCACCAACCTGGTAGGGTATAGGCCAAGAGGTGGAATTAATCTGATTCATAGAGAAATAAAAATAATACAGCTTCCAAACTTGGATAGGATGCTAGTCTGTTGTGAACTGGATGTTGATTCAAAAGGGATTTTCTTTCTAGCTTAGTTCCAGTTCATAGACTTGTATTCCACTGAACCACAGAGCAAGAATCTGCAGGCAGCACCTGGGTTTCTAACTCAAAGAAAGTTCAAATAATGAGCAAAGCATTGACAAATAGTGAAAGAACAGAGGATGGTGTCATCCAGGAATCAGCTGAGGCCCTGAAGGCTATAAAGCTGAGAGATGCACTTTTTCTTGCCTCCTGAAAATGTGCACTTCCGCATTATGGCAGCTTATACAATAGTCCTTCTTGGTCCCTGACAAGCAACAGACACTTAGCAGAGTTTCAAAGTTTACATCATCAACAAATGCAGTAGTTAAATACCTCCTATTAACATGTGTTGAGCAGAAGCCTTCAAATCTTTGTCAGGCAGGAGATGAATATGTAACATGGAATGCCTTGGTATTTTTAGAAACTTTAATGACATTTTTAAAAACTGAAAAATAATATGATTTAAAAATTGCAGGCACTTTGTGAATTTACTTTTGCAAAAAACTAACTCTTTGTTTTCTGGAAAATATTTTTAGGCAGACTTTTAATAACATAAGTAACAATCAAGGAACCCCACTATCCCTTTGCTTTTGGGAAAACTGGGCTGCTATCATTTATCTCTACACAGATGTAGGGATAAATAAGCTAAATGCTCTGGTGATCATGTAAATTGAATTTATGTCTCTGCAGACTGTGTAGTTACTTTGGAATGACTGGATCTTTTCTCTGTACAGACAGTGTGCATGTTCAAAGTGGGGCCCACAGGAGACTAGTTGCAGCTCACAGTCACCTCACTCTGCAGAAGAAAGTGTGGCAAGGACTGGCCTGGCTTGAAACGACCCTGTTGGCATTCCTCTCTGGGTGTTGCTCAAGACAGAGTATGACGTACTTCCGGTAATGCTGCTGCACTGTTTTCTCTTGTGAGTGCTGTGCGTGTCCTGCTGGACGCAGAGGGCCAGCTCACATCAGGAGACAGGGTTGGGAGCTGGGGTGAGGCAGGCTGCCCCTGAAGAGAGGGTATGTTTCCTCTCAGTCGTTCTGGGAAGAGGCATATTCTGGCTGAGGGAAAGACAAAGTGGGCCACAGACTAGAAGGGGGTAAAAAATTCCTTCTTCTTCCCCAGCAGAAGGCTGTAAAATGTGGAGTGAGTGAGCATTTTTGTAGGGGAGTAGGGCAGCTTCCTCCAGGTGGGGGCAGAAGGTAGCCCTTTACGGGCCCTCAGAGCAGGTCTGAGTTTGGGGTATCAGAGAGGCCACACGTCACAGTATTAGGAGGCTCCGTTCTATGTATAGTCCACTTCTCTGTAATGCTTCTCTCATTTCAACGTGGCCTTCGCAGGGCTGTGAGAGATCAAGGGGAGGGTTAGGTTGGCCCTGCAAAAGGGCTGTGGAGTCCTCTCCGTGAGGGCAGAGCTGGGGATGCAGTGATGGGGCCAAGGACCAGGGACGGCCAAGAATCGCTGGCAGCAGCATTAGGCTAGGCAGCAAAGAAGAACAAAGGGGATTTGTTGCACACACACGAGACAGCAGCCTGTGTGTACTGAAAAGTACCTAGGCGTCTCTCAGCGAGGACTAGGGTCCACAATCACAATAGTGCTAGAGGGGTCTGGAAGCTTCATCACGGGGATGTTCTAAGGTTACAGTCTGCAGTCCATTAAGAAGTTGTTTGGACTTATTATACGGGTAGCATCTTCAGGTGAGATGGCAGGCCACCAGGCCAAGCAGATCTCCTTCTGTGCCCCCAAGTCCCACCTTCTCCGTGAGACTCCTCCAGCTCCACTTCCTGCTGCTGTCACCCAGCCTGGCCGCAGGAACTGCTGCTCCCCCTTCAACACTTTGGCCTAAGCAAGGACAAGGCTACTCTCCTTAAATCTCTTGAGCATAGTTATCTCAATACTGAAAAAAAGTTACTATACTGTAAGCAATATTGAATTCTAATTAATCATAAACAGGCTGAACTGTTTTAGGCTATATGTTTATAATTTTTCATAATAAAATATTGGCAAAGATACATTACTAAAAAACATAGACAATACAAAGTTTTTCAATGTGCAGATCCAGATCCTATAATAACTTCACTCCAATGCTGGAGCAATTTCACTGACATCTCTTCTGAGTTCTGTTTTCTATGCTCCAACCTGTCTCCATGACTAAGCGCCATCACATCCAGGTGGGTTTGCTAGTATCTCACTCCTCAATTGCACATAGTCACTCACCTAGGCCCTAGCCCAGGTGGATGACTTCAGGACTCCTCCTCAACCTTCTTCACATCACCCTTCCCCAGGAGCAAGACCCTTGCTATGAGTCAAGGAACGGTGTCTAACACTGAGGAAGCGGCTAAGTGAATAGGCCGAGTTCCTTTTCCCAACTCACTAATCAGGTCACTCCCTCCTCCTCACCATAGAATGAGGGATGGGGAAAGACACCGAAAGTGTTAGTGAGGCTGAGCAACTTTCACACAGAAACATGGTATGTTGTACTTCTCATCTTATTAGTATTAAATATTTATTATGCTTCTTTCATTTTTCTACTTTAGCATTATGCTAAGCCAAAATTTCCATGAAATCAGGGGTTTGATTTGATAATTATATATATTTCCAATATAAATTATAAGTACTCAACTATTAAAATTATTTGTGTGGCATTTAAAATAATTTCCTATACGTATTAGTGGATATATATCACACTTGGGGAAATGATGCTATAAGGAATTGGCACAGGTCACCCCACAAAAGGAGTCTCAACTCAGGCAGATATATAATTCAATGGTTGTGTGAAGGCAAAGTTGTGACATGAAAAATAATTTTAAATTAAAATATTAGAGGTTATATTTTACTATTTATTGCAACAGCATAAATTCTTAGGTAGAGTGCTAGCAGAAGATTCGTGAAGCAAGAACTAGAAATCAAATGACATTATAATGGAGTCTCCTGATTCTTCCAGTAATTCCAGCATTGTGGACATTATTCTGAATGATCCTATACTTTTTTTCAGAAAAATTCCCCATGGGAATCATTAAAGGTGGTAATAAGCTGCACAAAAATCTAGTTTTATTTATTCTACTGTGCTTTATCTTTCTCCAAGATATAAAATTGTCAGTATATGTTAATTCAGCCTTTGTCTGCAAAAATGTCATTTTTTCCTCCATCTATGTTATTTTAAGATCAATGCTATTAATCTACTTTTGAGTCTAATGTACTCTTTCTTCGCCTACACCAGATATTGGCAGGAATTTTCAGTGGTCCCAACTGGGAGAAAATGATTTCCTTTTAATTTAAAGTTTTCACTTTGAGTCTGGGAAGGTCAAACCCAACTTCAATTTTTTAAACTCAAAAATCCAAAATGGTTGGAAATTTAGAATTTTTTTTACTTTAGAATTTTCACATATTTTTTTCAGAGTGGTCTTAAAATTACTTCTTTTTGCTTTCTTTACTGTCTCCTCACTTTACAAAATGTAAAGAAACTGATTAAATTTATCTAATGATATTTCCAAGATCAAGTGAACAGATGTCCAAGAAGACAGTCCAGTCTACCGCCCAAGGAGGTGAAATCCCAGAAAAGTCTCAGCATAAGAGGGTGGTTTGGGAATTGCAGAGCAAAGTCACATGGAAGTCAAGGGTCAGGGCATGGAAATTGAAGCCCTGGCTGCTAACGAGCTAACCCTGGCTGGCCACTGGGCTCCAGAGCTAGGGTAATCCCAAGAAATAATAAACACAATAATAAAAGACAAAATTGCTATTGTAGCACAGCTACTTAGGCCAGGCATTGCACCACTTATTCACATATTATTTCACCCCATTTCACAACAACCTTGCGAGGGTGTGTCTTTATCCTCATTTTACAGGTAAAGGTATTGAAGGCTCAGAGCAAGCTGCAAAGTGGCAGACTTCTGACTGGGATCAACTTCTGTCTGACTCCAAAGTTTGTGCTCCATGCACACCGCTCTCTGCTTTGCCAGCAGGTTTTTCTCACACTTGATCAGATAAGTATCCTGGCTTCGGGCTGAGCTATTCAGATGGCGAGAGCCAGCAAACTGAACCCTTGGGCATAAAACTGAGGCTCCAAATTCCCCTGGCAAATGGCCCTTATTTTAGAACTTCTTACGTTTCCATTCCACTGGAGGTTATTTTCTAATTTCTCCTACCTTTAAAAAATAGATATTTTTGCATTATTATATAAAAACAAGATACTAAGAGGTACTATTGCCCTTCTATGCAACCTCATGATGTTTTGCTTTCTCTGTAAATAACAGCTTTAGAATGCAATTACTTTTTTGATCTCCAACCTTCTCCCAATTCCAATTTGTTGAGATATTTTGGTACTCTTAGCTCTAAACTGTTATTAATTTTTTTTTTGCCATATGTGTCTTAAAATACTTCAATTTTTGAGGCTTCTTATTGATACTTACATTACAAATTCCAAATCTTTCTACTACTATTTAGATTTTAAATTGTGTGCTTTTTCACCACCCAACCAGCTCCTCAAGCCATGGAGGGAGGTGGTTTGTGGCCAGTGGTCACAGCCAGTCCTACCAACTGACTGGTCTGGATAAATCCCTCCTATTGATCTGCCAACAGCAATCAAGACTCAACTATAAGAGGACAGAATATTCAGCCCACCCAGAGAACACACCTACAGTACCCAACTTGGATGATGGGGGAGGCTGTGCCACTAATCCCTACAGGACACCTACTATATAGGCCATGTTACTATGTTACTATGTTACTACGTTACTATGTTACTATGTTACTATGACAGGGAGTCAAAGCAGCTCTACCTAATACATAGAAATAAACAGGGAGGCTGCCAAAATGAGGAGACAAAAAAATGTGCCCCAAATGAAAGAACAGAACGAAACTCCAGAAGAACTAAACGAAATGGAGATAAGCAATCTATCAGACACAGAGTTCAAAATACTGATTATAAGAATGCTCAAGGAACTCAATGGGTATTTCAACAGCATAAAAATGATCCAATCAAGAATGAAGGCTACACTAATTGAAATAAGGAACAATTTATAGGGAATGAACAGTAGAGTGGATGAAGCTGAGAATCAAATCAATGATTTAGAACATAAGGAAGAAAAGGCAACCAATCAGAACAGCAATAGGGAAAAAGAATTTAAAAAAATGAGGATAGCATAGAGAGCCTCTGATACAGCTTCAAGTGGACCAACATTCACATCATAGGTGTAGCAGAAGGAGAAGAGAAAGAACAAGAAATAGGAAAACTATTTGAAAAATAATGAAAGAAAACTTCCCTAATATGGTGAAGGAAATTGACATACAAGTCCAGGAATCACAGTTAGCCCTTAAAAAGATGGACAGAAAGAGAACCACACCAAGATACAACACAGTTAAAATGCCAAAAGTTAAAAATAAAGAAAGACTCTTAAAAGAAGCAAGAGAAAAGAAAATAGTTATCTACAAAGGAGTTCACATAAGACTGTCAGCTGATTTTTCAAAAAAAAAAAAAAAAAAACTTTGCAGGCTATAAAGGATTGGCAAGAACTATACAAAGTGAGGAAAAGCAAGGACCTACCACCAAGATTACTCTACCCGACAAATCTATCATTTAGAATCAAAGGGCAGACATGGTAAAGCTAAGGGAGTTCATTATCACCAAGCCATTATTATCGGAAATGTTAAAGGAACTTATGTAAGAAAAAGAAGAAGATCAAAACTATGAACATTAAAATGGCAATAAATACATAACTATCAACAATTGAATTTAAAAAAAACAAACTAAGCAAAGAGGCAGAACAGAAAAAGGATCATAGATATGGAGAACATTTGGATGGTTGCCAGTTGGGATGGGGGTGGTTTGGGGGAATGGGGAAAAAGGTGAAGTGATTAAGAAGTACAAATAGGTAGTTACAGAATAGCCATGGGATGTAAAGTGCGTATAGGAAATGGACTTGCCAAAGAATTTATGTGCATGATCCATGGACATGAACAATGGTGGGGGGATTGCTGGAGGAAGTAGGGGTAGAGGGAGCAAAGGGGAAAAAAATTGGGACAATTGTAATAGCATAACCAAAAAATATAATTTAAAAAATAAAATAAAAATGTGTTCTCAAGGTTTATTGCTCATCACTCTTCCATCTACTCTTAAAATTTCCTTATTTTTAAAAAACTTTTAAATTTTTTCAATTACCATTGACATGTAATATTATATTAATTTTTGTCTCTTGAGCTTCTTTTAGCTTGAAATGTTCTATTTTCTTCAGTGCGGATACATGTGAGATATGTGACCTAAATCATTACATATTCATCAATAGGTTTCTTTTTACTCTGGGAGGCAAATGGCATCTTGGCTGAGAATAGGCTTTTGTATTGCATTCCTTTCTTTCAATGCCCTGTAAGTGTTAATCCACTGTCTCCTGGCTTCCATGATGCAGTTAGTAGTAGTCTAATACCAATCTGGTATTTGTCTTTTGTCTGGAAGCATGGCAGATTTATCTTTCTCCTTGCAATTCAGAAAACTTACAAGGATATATGTAGGAATAGACATATTACTTAATTTTCTAACCTGGCCTGAAACTCAGTAAACCTTTTCAAAGTGATGACTTCAGTCTTTATTTAAACCATGACTTTCGTGCTTCGATTTAAGATACTTCTTCCACTTGACTTTCATACCATTAATTGGATTCTCAATTTCCTCTTTCCTCTCTTTCCATTTTTTCACTGAATTACTGAGCTTCAAAATAATTATTCTTGGCCCAGAAAGTCCTCTTTATGCTGTAATAGAATCTACTTGAGTGACTGCTTATTTATTATTATTTATTTATTAAATTTGTCTTCTCTCTCTTCTAGCAATTGCTACACTACAAGCTAACTCAATTCTGGCTGTTCTGGTTGCTATTTATTCTTTTCTGGATGCTGGGTTGCCTCAGACCATTTCTTTGTCCACTCTTGGCTTTGTCTGACCCTGAGGTTTTAGTCACACTTTGGAGGTGCATTATGCAAAGTGATTCTGTGACTAATGCTGCAGATGCAGTGGTCTCTGCTGTGGTGGGCCTGTCATGGACAAGCAGGCAAACTGTGACCTTTCCTTGGTCAAGGACCCAAGAGGAGCTTTCTGTTCCCATTCTTCTCATCAGTAAAATCTGTGGTCTTCAGAGAAAGAGAGGAGGATGTGTTCCTGTTCAGCTGGGTGCCCTCAGGTGTCCAGCAGTTTTTACTGGGCCACATGGATGCAGATTGGCATAGTTGTTTTCTCAGGTGTGCACAGATCTCATCAAGGCAAGCTTTCCTCAAGATCCAATCCTCATCCCAGGATTCCTCCTCCATATTTCTCAGAATTTGGTCTGATTTGGTTAACAGGGAAAGAATACTCTTTTCAACAAATTTTGCCAGGCAACTGGATAGACACATGCAAAAGAATGAAATTAAATGCTTACCTTACACAGTATGTAAAAATTAACTCAAATGAATCAAAGATCTAAATGTAATATCTGAAAATATAAAAATTTTAGAAGAAAACATAGCAGTAAATCTGTAGTTCCTTGGATCTGGCAATGGATTACTAGATATACCAAAAGCACATGCAACAAATGAAAAAATACATAAATTAGATTGAACCAAAATTTAAAACTTTCTACTTCTAGAAACACTATCAAGAAAATGAAAAGATAACACACAGTGTGGGATAAAATATTTGCAAATAAAAATGTGTTTGATAAGGGTCTTAAATCTGGGATATACACACATGGGCAAAAGTAGGCTTATAGTTGTACATGAAACAGTTTATTCTTGTATTATTAATTATTAATTATTATTGTTTATTTGTATTACAACCGTGAATCTACTTTTTCCCAACCCCATATAAAGCACTCTTATAACTCAATAATAAAAAGACAGATAACAGAATTTTTAAAACTGAGTAAATGATCTGAATAGACATTTCTCCAAAGAAGGAATATAAGTGACAATAAATGTGAAAAGACATCATCACTCATCAGGAAAATGCAAATCAAAACCACAATGAGATACCACTTCATGCCTACTAGAATGGCTCAAATCAAAAAGTCAGATAATAAATGCTAATGAGGATGCAGAGAAATTAGAATCCTTATACACTACTGGTAGGAATGTTAAACTGGAATGGCCACTTTGGAAAGCAGTCTGGTACTTCCCCAAACAATTAAACTTAGAGTTTCCATCTGACCCAGCAATTTCACTCCTCAGTAACAACCTCAGTGGAAACAACCCACATATCCATCAACTTTTGGGCCCACACAAGCTATTTCCAGTGGCTTTTCCATACAAATGGCTTTTCTTGGCCTGTGCTTCAGATTTTCCTAAATTATCTCAAACAAGCCAGCATCTGGCATCAGTAAGCCCTGTACTTCTTGCTAAGTTGCTATGGGCTTAGCATTAGCAATAGCCAGCCTTGGTTCACAGGTTGGCTTCACCTGGATACTCCAAGTCCAGCGCAAGTATCAGCCATCTGCATACTGCTTTGTAGCTTATGCTGTTTGACCCCAGACAGAACACAGGCAGTGGCTGACCTTGGATGTGCCAATAGAAATGAAGGATCAACTATAAGAGGAGGGTATAATAGCCCACACAGTGGGTACACCTGGAGTACCCAGCTTGGGATGCTGTGCCACTGGACACTATTGGACAATACTACATTAGGCCAATCTACCAATTCTGGAAGATGTAGCAGCTCTACCTAATACATAGAAACAAATACAGGGAGGCTGCTAAACAAGGAGACAAAGAAACATGGCCCAAATGAAAGAACAGAGCAAAACTCCAGAAAAAGAACTAAACAAAATGGAGATAAGCAAACTACTGGATGCAGATTTCAAAACACTGGTTATAAGGATGCTCATTGAACTTAGTGAGAACTTCAACAGCATAAAAAAGGGCATGCAAACCATTAAAAAGGGCATGTAAACCATTAAAAAGAACCAGTCAGAAATGAAGAATACACTAATTAAAATAAAGAACAATTTACAGGGAATCAACAGTAGAGTGGATGAAGCCAAGAATCAAATGAGCAATATGGAATATAAGAAATAAAAAATACCCAATCAGAACAGCAAGAAGAAAAATTAATTTAAAAAAATGAGGATAGTGTAAAGAGCCTCTGGGAAAACTTCAGGTTTACCAGTATTTATACCATGGTGGTGCTGGAGGAGAAGAGGGAGCAAGAAATTGGAAACCTATTTGAAAAAATAATGACAGAAAACTTCCCTAATTTAGTGAAGGAAGTAGACTTACAAGTCCAGGAAGCACAGAGAGTCCCAAAAAAGATGAACCCAAAGAGGTCCTCCCCAATACACATCACAATTGAAATGCCAAAGATTAAAGATAAAGAGAGAATCTTAAAAGCAGCAAGAGAAAAGCAGTTAGTTAACTACAAAGGGAGCCCCCTATATATTGTCAGCTGATTTTTCAAAGGAGACTTTGCAGGCTAGAAGGGGTTGGCAAGAAATATTCAATGCAATGAAAAGCAAGGACCTACAACCAAGATTGCTTTATCCAGCAAAGCTATCATTTAGAATCAAAGAACAGATAAAGAGTTTACCAGACAAGAAAAAGCTGAAAGATTTCTACTTGTTGCTCTTCTTCTTCCCCTTCTGGGATCCCTATAATTCGGATGTTGGGACGTTTAATGATGTCCCAGAGGTTCCTAAGCCTCTCCTCATTTTTTTGAATTCTTGTTTCTTCCTCGTTTTCTGTTTGTTAGTTTCTTCCTTCTGGTCCACTCCATTGATTTGAGTCCCAGTTTTCCTTCCATCTCTATTGGTTCCCCATGCACCTTCCTTCATTTCACGTGTTGTAGCCTGCATTTTTTTCATCTAATTTGTGAGTAGAAGCTAAAGAACTTATGACACATGGACATGAACTAAAGGAGGGGAATGTGGGTGGGAGAGGGTGTGCAGGGAGGGGGGATGATGGGGGAGAAATGGGACAACTATAATAGCATAATCAATAAAATATATTTAAAAAATGAAAAAAATAAAAATATAATGAAAAAAAGAGAAAGAAAAAGCTGAAAGATTTCATTATCACCAAACCAACATTATATGAAATGTTAAAGGGTCTTCTTTAAGAAGACCAAAAATATGAACAACAAAATGGCAATAAATACATATATTTCAATAATTGAATATAAAAAAAACAAAATAAACAAGCATAGAAACATAATCATAGATACAGAGAACATTTTGATGGCTGCAGGATGGGAGAGGGGTCAAGGGAATGAGTGGAAAATGTAAAAGGATTAAAAAGTACAAATTGGTAGTTACAGAATAGTCATTGGGATGTAAAGTGCAGTATAGGAAATAGAGTATCTGAAGAACATATATGCATGACCCATGGACAAGGATAACAGTTGTGGGGATTGCCTGAGGCACTGATGGAGGGGCTGTGTGGAGGGGGGCAAAGAGCGAAAAATTGAGACAACTGTAATAGCATAATCAATAAAATTTAAAAAATAAAGAGAAAAGAAAAAATACCTATATACTGGTATTATGCTTAAAGTCTGATAATTGCTCTTTAAATTTCACTGGTTTAAAGTACATACCATCTTTCATTGCATAATTTGCTTTTGTATTCTATTATGTTGCATCTTTTCATCAATAATTTCTTTAATTTTTTATTTTTCAATTACAGTTGAAATTCATAATTATATTAGTTTTAATTACACAGCATAGTGATTAAACATTTATATAACTTACTAAGTGATCCCCTTCAACAAGTCTAATACCCAACATGACACCATACATAGTTATTACAATGCTATTGATTGTATTCCCAATGCTGTACTTTTCATCCTCATGACTATTTTCTAACTACCAATCTGTATTTCTTAATCCCTTTTTACACCCAGCCCCCAAACACCCCTCCCATCTGACAACCCTCGTTTTGTTCTTTGTATCTGTGACTTTGCTTCTGTTTTGTTTATTTAGATTTCCGATTCCACATATAAGTCAAATTATAGGGTATTTGTCTTTCTGGGTCAGACTTTTATTTCACTTAGCATAATATCCTCGAGGTCCAACTATGTTGTCACAGATGGTAAGATTTCATTCTTTTTTATGGCTGATAATATTCCACTGAATATATGAGCACCTGTTCTTTATTCAGCCCTCTATCTATGGGCAGTTAGGTTGCTTCCATGTCTTGGCTATTGAAAATAATGCCACAATGAACATAGGGATGCATATGTCTTTTCAAATCAGTGTTTTGGATTTCTTCAGCTAAATACCCAGATGTGGAATTGCTATAACACATGGTAGTCCTATTTTTTAATTTGATCAATAACTTTAAAAATATCTTGTCCACTGACATAAAAGATAATTGTTGTCCATTTTTATTTTCTTCTTTATCAATATACACAATTCCACTTTTCCCATCCTGAAAGAATATTTCTAAATCCAGTAAAAGAATCAAATTCTTCAAAGGATAATACCAATTTCAAAACATAGTTATAACAAGTACCATAAGAATTATCTACTTTAAGTAGGAATTTCTTCCATATTCAAAAGCACTATTACCCTTTTAAGAACAGCCTTGATAATGAAAAGGATAAATTCTTCATCAATTTTTTCTTTAATGAACTTAAGTTCCTATAAACAATGAGATATTTCAAAAACATTGTTTTCTGTTCTTTCAATTTGTATAATCCTTTGCTTAGGTGATTGAAAACTATGAACAAAAAGTAAGTAGCCTTCACTTAATAGATTATTAAAACTCAACAAGAATTTTGAGGTCCTTTTCTTCATAATTAAGGTATGATAAACCGAGGATTCCTTCAAATATGTTTGTTAAAGAGAGCTAGTAGACTTTTTATGATTTTATTTATTTATTTTTAGAGAGAGGGGAAGCGAGGGAGAAAGCAAGGGAAAGAAACAGTGACCAGTTGCCCCCGTATGCACCCCAGTCCACCTGCAACCCAGGCACATGCCCTGACCTGGAATCAAACCAGCAACCTTTCATCTTGCAGGACAACACCCAGCCCACTAAGCCACACAAGTCAGGACTGTTAGTGAGTATAAATGCTGAAGGGAACAATTCATACCAATGTCGTGACAGTGTCAACAGAAAAGACGTCATACGCTGTTTGGGCAGAATTACACAGAATATGGGCCGAACAGCCAACACTCTTTATGTAATCATTCGTGCTTTGCATCAACTTTGAATAAACGTTTCTGCACCTTTACGTAAACATCTGCGTGGTCAAAATCAAAAGCAGCACAATTCGTCTCATTAACTCCTACCTTAAAAAAGATTCCTTGCTAAAATTTGCTAATGTTTTCCAAATCTCATCTCAAAGAACTTTACCCTCGATGGTCTTATAAGCAAGCCTTTCACATACAAAAAAACTACACAAGCAAAAGGGAAAATTTTTTTCTGATTGTGAATATCTGCATCTGTGTCTGTGCTGCAAAACAGTGAGGAGGCCTTTAGGTCTCGGATAACCTGTAGTGGTAAATGCAGCTGTTACACTTTGTATTATTGCTGTAGACTTGTCCTGGTACTTGAATATTTGCTTGCAGTTTTGGAATCATAAAATATTTTATGATACTTCAGGTAGCAGTACATTTAAAGTCATTTGAGCTGAAAGGTTTGATGCTGATACATATGTGGAAGGCCATTACAACAACTACTGTGAGGATTCTAATCTTCATCTGAATTTCTCTTAATCAAAAAAATTGTATCATTTTCTTCGATACTATTTGAGGAATTCATATATCTCTTTTGCTGAGGTGTTACTGTATGCTAATTTATATCTGACAATTTTTGTGTTGAAGGAACAACTACATAGTACACAAAGAGCTTCAAAAGGACTTTTTCCTCATTTAATAAGTGTCCATTGTTCAGAAATTCATCACAAAACTACTCTTGTGTTTTGGCTTTTGGGGTTTCACATCCACAAATAAAAAAATTATGTATCTGATATTGAAAATCACGGCAAAATATGAAAAGCTGATTGAATTTGATAATCTTATAGCCATGTCAGTGCCGCCAGTGGCTTCCAAGTCTGAACTCTTAGCAAACTGTAAACAGGGGTTGAAGGGCTGCCAGCTAACAATACACTGAGCCCAATATCCGATGCAAAGAAGGTAAACTCTCTGTTTGCCTGCAAGGGAGATGGATGCCTGTAAGACAGTTTCCCTGGGTAAAAACACAGTTGATCTTGCATAAGGTTTTGAGAAGCTTGATAGTCAGGGACTGGTGGACTTTCAGAAGCAGGAGTGTGTGAAGATGGAGGAACTTTCGGCCATGTCAGTGTGGTCACTGCAGGAAGGCTGCTGCTGACCAGTTGACCATGACCTTGAAGAGCATGGCTACTAGAGTGAGGCACCTGCTGACTGGCTGATGGCCTGTCACAGGCTGCTGACTCTCAGGACTAGAGGTTTATTACTGATTGGCTTTCAAAAGCTTGGGGCTATTATTTACTCACCGTTAGAAGCTTGGACTGAGGCTATTGACTGGCTGGTTTCTAGAAGCAAGGCCACAGGAATGCGGCTATACTGTTTGGCTGATTTTCTGAGCATGTGTACTGGTACAAAATTAATCTTGGATTAACAATGCTTACTTGGTCATAATTTGGGAATTTGGCCAAATAATAGTCTTTTCCTTTCTTGAATATGAAAAAAATACTTTGAATTTTTGGTTCCCCCTTTTGGTCTTCTCTCAGCCAAATCCGCAAGAGAGACCATGAGAGGCTGTCCAGGTGTTTGTGGGAGGCACGGGTTTCAGCCGGTATTGCCATTTTAAGTGATTTAAAGACCGATCACTGTGACAGAAAAACAGCTCTAACTAATGAGTTTCTGAAATTTCTTGAAAAACACTAAATCAGAGTGTTTAAGGTATCCCAAAAAAAGTAAAAACAAAACACAAGACAACATAATTGAATACAGGGTATGGCCTGTTTATACATACAGGATTCCTATTAACCCCACCTAAATATGACATTCGAGCTATAACAAGCAAAAATATTTTACTTAGCAGTAAAATTATTTGCTTTCTAAAATTTTAAAGTTTTTTTAAAGGTTATTTGAATAACTTGGGTTTCTTTAAAAACATCAAATTAAAATGAGCTCACGCCTTTCTCTTTCTCTTTCTCTCTCTCTCTCATCTCCCCAAACTATACAAAACATATTTTAGATTTATTCTGTCAAAGGATGTGCTTAGTTTTTCTCTTGTTGATGATGATAATGATTTTCCACTAAAAGGTTCTTTAAATAGGTCTGAGTTTGCATTAATCCTTTTGCTTTTGCTTACTCCTTTGCTTTATTCAAAGCTATGATTCCACCTTCTCTCTATGAAATCAATAAATATCCCCAGAAGAGTCATTAATGTCTGGCATTGCCTTTTTAAAACAAGAAATCAAGAATTTCATATTTCTTTACAAGCCTTTTAAAATGATTTACGCAAATCACAAAGAGAGAGCATTTTTAAAGGATTTCAAGAAATCTTTCATAGATCTCTTAGACTTAGTAGAGTTGAAATCATAAACACAATACTGATACAAATGCTTTATTTTACGCTATATGTAAATTCTCTAGAATAAAAGTTGTGGTTTACAAAAAATATATTAAAGGTAACTCTGTGAAACCTAACTGTATTTCCAGGAACCATTCAACAGACATGATGGAGCAGAGAGGGGCCACAGTTATTAACTAGGGAATCCTGTGCAGGGCATCTGGGCAGGCCAGCCCCCCCCCCCCCTTTCTCTTATCACACGAAGCAGTGGCAACAGCTCCTCTCACAACTGCAGTGGACTCTGGGGATGGAAGGGCATAGCAGTGCCCCACAGAAAACAGAAAAAAAAATAGCAGACATTTTTCCACAAAAGTGTCAGACCAAGCCACATTGTTCTGTGGGCAAATTACCCCAGACATTCAAGGAACAGATAATTCAGCCTATGTTGGCAAGGACATAGAGCAAGGTGTTCTCTTGCCCTTTTGGCGAGAGTTCAAATTGATTCAGGCTTTGTTTTTTTGTTATGTTTTCTTTAGGGCAATTTGGCTGCAACTGTTAACAAAGCTAAAAAATGGGAAGTGGGGTATAAAGGAAATGAAGAAAAGGAGCCGAGGCACAGATTTCTACCCTGAACAACTAGGGAGATGATGGTGACAGAAATGGGAGAGCTGATGAGGTAAATGTGTTGATATTTCCAGAATCTAGCACACAGCTTTATAACTGGTTTTGTACTCCTTCTCTCATGAATATGCAGTGGAGTTTTCCAGAGACGTGCTGATGAGTGGTATCACAACAAACTGAGTGCAGAAGCAGAAAGGATTCTATTAAGCTAGTCATTAGAGTCTCAAAAATGTGAAACAATGCCACTCTTCTCATTATATATATTCTGTTTTGAAAGATACAGTTCTTTTTTCATAAAAATGACATTTATATTAACACATAATGCATCTTTTATTGCTATTTTAAAATAAATTAATCAATAATGTATTTTTTAATTTCCAATATCAATAAATATAATTCATGTAAACAAAAGCTGTTTGTGGTGTTCAATTATTTGTAAGGCAGTAAAATTGTCCTGAGCCAAAAAGTTTGAGACCTGTTGTCCCAAATTTATTTTTCCTCTATAAAAAATTCCTAGAGGATTGCAGCTAGAACTCTTTCCTCATCCTTGATCCACTGTGCATCCTGAATTCTTACTATTTATGACCAACCAACTGTTTGACCAGGTGAACAAACATACAGTTGGGACTTTGGTAAAGCCCTTTTTCTATTCAAGAGCAAACAGTGATAGTTTCCATGAAGACTAAGTAAAAATCTAGAAAAACAAGCTCTCAGAATTTTATTCAAGTAGCCAAGTTTAGTCAACACCGAAAGAAGAGCAGATGGGACATTAGTAAAATAAAGATGTTTTAGGCAGGCATAATAGGGCACAGCAAATCAATGTTGTCCTTGAAGCAAGTGTTCTTAGGTCTAAGATTTCACTTTCTTGCTCTCTATTTAATATTGGGCAAATCGAAATTCTGGATCTCAGTTTTCTCATCTGGGGTTTATATTGGAATCGAACATTCATTCATTTATTCATTTACTCATTCTTTCTTTTGTTCAACAAATATTAAGCATCTCTTTGGCTTCAGACACATTAAGGACTGAAGATACAGATAGAGGTAAATAATTCCATGTCTGACATCTGCAGTATTCATCAGCCTATGAGGAAGATAAATATATTTAAATTATTTGTTATTCTGACTAAAATATCTATCCATATGACAACTTTTTACCTTGTTACCTTCTAAGTTTTCTCCATAGAAGTTATCATCACATGATGTATTACATATTTAGGTTTTTGGGTTTTTTTTTGCGGGGGTGGGGCAGAGCTTACATCTATCTTCCTCACTAAACTGTAAGTTTCAGGAGGACAGGGACTTTGTGTTGTTGGCTAATGTTTTCCCTGTCACATGACTGACACTCAGTAACCACAAATTTGTTGAATGAATGAAAGAAAATGGGGGTAGGCGTAAACACATATATGGAGGAAAGAAAGAGAAAAAAAGAAAAAAGAGAGAAAGATAATGAATAGGGGAAAAAAAATCAATGTATTGAGGAAAGAAGAAAGAGTTGAAGTTAGGTGACATATTGAAGAGACGGAAAGAATATTCCAGGCAGAAGGAAGAGCATGTACAAAGATTTTAAAGTGTGGGATAACACTGTTGAATCCAGAGAGCTGAAATGTGTGATCTGTAGGGCAGGGGAGGGGTGTCAGAGGCAGGCAGCTCTAGCATGCTACGAATGTATGAAGGAATGAGTAACTGCGTGCTGTGAGGGGTCAGAACTGATGTGTATCTGTGGTATGCAGATTGTTCTGAGTTAAGGGCAACTTTACCCTTGAGCTCAGAAGACACTTCTGCCCCTTTCTTGACTACCTGGGAGAACTGGAATTGTTCATAATGAGAGATTATCAGAAATAACCTCTTTGACGTGTCTGTGGGGCAAGAGAAACTTCTATTTACTAAACAGCTGCTCTTCTGATCATACTGTAATCACCCTTTGAAGTTCCCAAGGCAGCTTACCTCAGCTTACCTCATGTAAGGCTCAGAATGCCTTACATATCCATGTTCCTTTTCTGCCTCTGGAGCTCTTGTGCTTGCAGAGTATCTGACCCTCCTGTATGCAGAGCTCCCATACATATGTATGCATTAAACTTGGTTATTTTCTCTTGTTAATCTGCCTATATGATTATCAGATGAGCGGAAAGATCCTAGGGGATAAAGGGAAGTTTCTTCTTTCCCCACAGTGCTACCTTTCACTTTACTACTGAAACAATCTGGACTTCTCTGTGAACTATACTAATATACAGTGGGAAAGTTTTTAAGCTATTGAAGGGGGAAAACTCTATTACCATATTTTTAGGACTATAAGATGAACTGGACCATAAGACACACCTAGGTTTTAGAGGAGGAAAATAGGGGGAAAAATTTTTGAAGCAAAAAATGCGGTCAAATATTTAATAACCTGTGACCCCACTCCACCACCACCCTCCCCCACAGCCAGGTAAGCTATGTTTGGACTATAAGGTACACCCCCATTTTCCTCCCAGATTTGGGGGGTGTGCATCTTATAGTCCAAAAAATACATAATTTTCTGTCCCTACATGTTGGGAGCTGCCCTGCCTGGTTTCAGAAACTGTAACACCCCCATGGGTAAGGCTGAGTGAGTGACCTTTGGACCATAAGCCACTAAGGAGACAAAACTTATCTCCCTGGCAGGGGCGCTGCCTCTGTTCCTTTTACTTCACCTTGCCTGGCCCCCAGTGCTTGATCGGTTAACCAATGATGGGTAAGATTCCTCAAGGGAAGGGTGATCTAAGACAGGCATGGTCATGAAGGGGGCCCCAGGGAAGTACTTGGGGAGCTATAGAAAAAGGGGCTAATGGACCTCCACCCCTCAGTTTTGACATAGCCTAAGTCCCCATTCTGTCTGCAAGAAGTCTCCTAATCTCTTGGCTGCCTTACTTCCCCTGCCTGACGTAAGCCTGAAGCAATGCCAGAGATGGGTGCTGCTCAGCGCTGGAAAGGGCGGGTTCCCTGGGACGATCAGGCCTAAGAAAGAATATGTAAAATCCTGTGAAGCCTGCTTTGCTAATACCCTCAATTTAAATGATAAGGGTCCAAGCCTGAAATAAGTTTGTTTCCCCAAAGTTTTATGGCCGTTTAACTGTCTGACCTTGACTCAGAATAAGCCCTCAGGGTTCTTTGAATGTTACCTATTGTTTAATCATTTCTGCCTGACAATGATTGATGAACTTTATTCCTGTGCAAATTGAACCCAATAAAAGCTTGTCAAGGCAAGGGTCAGGGCGCTGTCCTCTTGAGATAGTGGCCAAGGCTCTCTGAGGCTTGGTCTCCCCTTGAGAGAGAAGCAGCACCATCCCTTTTCCTCCACAGGACTCGGTAGTCTGCGTGAGTTTGTCTCATATCTCATCCACAATGTCTCGAATCCCTCGAGCTGGGGTCCACATCACCTACACACATACTGTACTCTCAATACCTCACTTCTGGTCACAAATTGTGTGGGCTTTTTCTCGCACTCACCAATTCTCCAACACTACCTGGTGTCCTACAATTTAACTCAATTCTGACACTACCTAGAGTTAGCCTCAGATCCCACAGGTAAAAGGGATCATCCGTCCTACAAGACTGCCCCTTCGATTCACACATCAATTGCAAGTCAAGTTCATTACCTGAGCCTCTGACTAATTGGCTATAAATTGAAGGTTCCTATGGTCCCCTCCTCAATTTTAATAGTTTCCTAGACTGACTCATGGAACTCAGGGAAATGGTTTATATATTAGATTAGCAGTTTATTATGAAAAAATGCAACTCAGAAACGGCCAAAGGTAAAAGACGCACAAGGCAAGGTGTGGGGAAAGGGGCACAGTTTCCATGGTCTCTCCATGGTCACCGTCCTTCCTGCACCTCCACCTGTTCATCTACCCAGAAGTTCAGTGAACACCAAGCTCCATACTACAGGGATTTTTATGGAGGCTTCATTTCAAATGCATGATTGATTAATTCCTTGGCCTTTGGTGATTCAGCCTCCAGTCCCAGTCCCCTCCAGGAGGTTGGAGGATGGACTTGAGAGTTCAAACCCTCTAATTTCAGTTTGGTTTCCTGGGCAATCAGTCTCCATTAGGGGCTTTCCAAAATTCACCTTATTAACATAAACTGAGGTGTGGTTGAAAGGTCTTTATGAATAACAAAAAGATACTCCCTTCACCTCTGGAGTTAGTTCAGGAAGCAGACCAAAAGAACAAAAGATGCTCCCATTTTTCTTATTACTTAGGAAATTACAATGTTCTTAGGAGCTGTGTATAGGGGAAGAAGACCAAATTTATATGTGTTATTATAAATTCCAACATCACATTGTCTAACAGTATTGACAGTAATATTATGATGATTATGGTTAACAAATACCGAGTTCTTTCTAAATGAAAAGCACCACGTATCAATTTTAATTGAGAACTGAAAGGCAGACAAAAGATTTACTCAGGGGGTCTTTAGAATTTCAAAATCTGGAGACACAGATTTTGGTAGAAACTCAACTGTATTCCAAACAGGGAAAAAGGGACCAAGTTTACAAAGACATAAAAGTGTTTCCAAAGGAATTACGTAAGTTGCTTTGAAAGAGCTGTATTTGGTGCCAGTGAGCAGACTTACACTTGGCTATACATGATTAATTTCTTATGTCCTTTGCTAGGTAAAAATTTATTTTTTGATATAGAGCTCAGTGATGCAGACCCCATTCCAGGAACAGTATCAGGATGTAGCCATGTGGTTTGGCCCATTTCAAAAGTTCGGTTTCATATGGAGGGGGGTGAGTTAGTTTGGCTCCCCAGAGGCCTCTGAGCTCCATTTTTGCATTGCTCTTTTGACAATATCAACTCCACTTATCTTTTTTTCTCCCATAGCACTTAACATATATCATCTCATCTTCAAATAACTTCATGAGTTAGAGACTATTATTAATTCCTGTTTTACAGATAAGGACATTGATGCTCAGTGGGGTTATGGAAGTTTCCCAAATTAAGTGGCAGAGTAGTTTAACAAGATCCCCAGGTATTTGGTATACACATTAAAGTTGGAGATGAACTGGTCTACAAAAGTGTCTTGTGCTGTTTTCTAGAATACATTGTGGAGGAAGAAGGGGCCGCATACTATACCCGACAAGCTCAGGGGAGGCCTGCATGGTGGCCTTAGAAACCCAGAGACCTAAAGTCACCACATAGGGTGGTCTGAAATCAAAACTTTCTAACTATTGGGTTGGCCAAAAAGTTTGTTTGGCTTTTTCCTACAAGATGACTCTACTAGTGCTTAGGTGTCTTTAACTTCATTTGAAACAGTTTTGTTAGATTGTATTGTGACAGCTGTCATATCAGTATGCATTAAAAAAATCAAAGTTGGTGAATTTTTGTAGTCATTTTAATATTGAAGATGAAAGAAAATACACAACATTTTAGGCGTATTATGCTTTATTATTTCAAGAAAGGGAAAAGTGCAACTGAAATACCAAAAAAGATTTGTGCAGTGTATGGAGGTTCTTTGACTGATCAAACATGTCAAATGTGGTTTGCAAAGTTTTGTGCTGGAGATTTCTTTCTGGGCAATGCTCCATGGTCGGGTAGACCAGTTGAAGTTGATAGCAATCAAATCAAAACATTAGTTAAGAACAATCAACATTATACCACACAGGAGATAGCCAACATACTCAAAATATCCAAATTAATAAAGTTATTGGTGAAAATGAAAAATGTGTCTTTTATTTTATGGATAAAACCACATGGACTTTTTGACCAACCCAATAAAAGCCAGTCAAGAAGGATAGCTATGTCTTGGGACAGCATCTTTCTTGACAAAGGTCAATCTTTACCTTAACTGAGACTGTCTATTGTCTTTTTGCATCCATAACATATCTATGGAATCTTGGGATAATTTCCTGTTTCCAGACCCCTCAGGGCAAATTAAGTGCACCTGAGCACAAGACCACAGAGCCCCTCATTGTCATTGTTATCTGTGTTCACTGCTGTTGACTGTTAACTATCCTATTCCCACCTGTATAAATTAAGTGTGTCTGTTTGTTTTACTTTTTATCCAGTCTCGGAGATTTCCTCACTTTTTCTCCCATCTCCCTAATTTATCACCAGTCGATTTCATGTAACCCCCTTTTGTCTTCTCCTTGACTCTGGTGAATAAAATAAGTGATGAAACTGCCATTTCCTGGAGCATTTTCTCAATCCTTTGAGATTTTGCTTCCCAGCAATTGTCATCATTTGGCTCAAATAAACTCATAAAAATTCTCTACAAGTTTGGACGTTTATTGTGTCGACAACATAATTTTTACTTCTATGTAAGCTGCTCGCAGTTGTTGGGGAGAAAGATACTTTATTTCACCCTCAAGGCTTTTATGGCTGGTCTAATAATCTTACAGACATGAGGCAGATTAGCAAGAGAAAACAACCAAATTCAGTGCATGCATATGTATGAGGAACTCCACATACCCAAGAGTCAGAGACCCCCATGCACAACAGGTTCAGCGACAGAAAGGGAACATGGACGTCCTGCGCTAGGAATGAGGTGAGATGCCTTGGGGACTTCAAAGGTCACTGCAGGGCCATATGAAGAGCAGGTGTTCAGTAAAAAGACATTTGTCCTGCCTACATGCAGTCCAAAGAGGTTATTTCTGATTATCTTTATGGGCAAGGCTTCTTTTTTGTTTTCCTCAGCTTAGAAGAAATGATTTGTTGTACACATTACATTCAACCACAAATGAGAACAGAACCAGTCCAGAATGTCACAGGTCCAGGGCAAAGGACCAAAAGGAACTGTTTTTGTAAGAAAGGGTGGGTCTCTCAAAAGGTGGTCACAGCAGTCAGATGGCATGTATGTTCTAGATCCACTGAGAAGTTCTAGGTAGCAGGCATGCAGTCCAACAATTTGTACCAGTGTCTCCAGCCTCTGGCTTCCCTTATTTCTGCTCCTGTGGCTTCTATGGGGGCACCAGCTAGCAGTTTACTTGAACATCTGCCTCATCGTTCTTCTTTTTCATTTCAGCCTGAGCATTTGCTTCTCCCTCCATGTGGCTCTCACGGCGTGGAGGTCTCTAAGATGGTGCAAGGCCAAGAGTAGGCAAGGCTTCTAATTCAAGTTCTTCCAGGTAGTCAAGGGAGGGGAAGAAGTTTCTGTTGAGCCCCAAACAATCTGTGTACTAGAGAGGCATATTTTAGGGTGACTGGTTCTGAACTCCCACACGATGAAGCATCCTTTGAGCCTCTGTATGATGCTATGGCAGACACTGTGCATTGCTCTTTCAAAACCAGTTATTCTTTACTTTAACTCTAGAACTCCAACTTAATTTGGGTGGAACAATGTGCCCAAGTTAGAAATACTAAGCTTCTCAGACTGCCTTGTAGCTAGACCACATAACACAGTTCAGATTCTGACCAATGAGAGGTACCGCAAGATGGAAATTGCTGGGTGGGGTCTTCAGGAAAAATTCTTCATAAAAGGGGAACTTGGCTCGCATGCTTTTTTTTTTTTACTTTTTCCTCCAGGTCCTAACCTCTTTACTTTGGCCTGGAATGTGGACAAGAAGCTGAGAAGTGAGCTGTCTTGTAATCAGAAGGACTAAAACCACACAACAAAGATGGTGAAGGAAAAGTAAATATAAGCTGGCATTCCTAATGGCATTGTTGAACTGCCTTACCAGACTTAGACTGCTGATATCCAAACTTCGTGCTGTGTGAGAAGAATGCAATCTTTTCTGACTAAGCCACTGCGGCCAGGCTTCTATTACATGTAGTTGAACGTGATCCCAAAGCAAGCCACAAGCACGCACTCACACAACAGCAGGCCAGGCCGACATGGTTTTTCCTGTCTTCTGTAGGTGTGTATATTCTTGATTGCCAAAATCTAACCACTTACTGTATTGCTTTAAAAGTAATTTTTAAAAGATTTGTTTACAATAATGTTTATTCACAACTATGTGGTCACATACCCAGGAATAATGATTAAATCTATGTTATTTTTCTCCTTTGTTTTTAACTAAGTCCATCAGGTGACTTCTATAAGCAGCCAAAATTAGTATTGATAGAATGCTTACCCCAAAAGTACTTTGTTTTCAAAGATGAAATAATGAAGATAGAGCCTTATAATCAAGACACATTGTAAAATCTCAAATGTCAAACTTTCTCATTTCTGATACTCATTCACTTTTATTTAGGCATTTATAAGCACCAGAATAAATCTGTATCCAGCATTTTGAATCTAGGTACAGAGTCAATAGTAAGCAGACTGGCATGAGAGGGCTTCTCTCCTGCTAGGCAGGGTGATTTCTCTGGGGTCAGGAATTAAAGGTAGAGTAAGGAGTGGAAAGACACTCTTGGAGTCTGGACTCAGAATCCCAATGCAGAAGCAGTTTTCTAGAGAAGCAGCAGAATTCATTTTAAGGGCACAACAGCCCTGGAGAGTGTGCTTTGGGGAACGATGGAGAAGAGGCTGTACCCACCTTGTGGCATCAGGAGAACTGGACAGAAAACTACAGAGAGAATGGGAGTTTTCTCCCAGAAACTTTGGGTTTGGGGCTTCCAGAATTATATGGGATAGGACCATAGTTTTTTATTTGGGTACTAATGAACAGTTTGACCTAAGATATTGGGGGATTTTGGAGGGACTGGGGTTGCATCTGTAAAATCACCTAGCACATGTGTCTGGAATATGGTAGATATGTTAGATAGGATAGGGAGTAGACCAAGGCAGGGAGGAGGAAGGAGGCATGTCTCTCCCAACAACCCAGCCGTCCTGGGCCTGGTGGGACAAGATTGCCAGGTGTTCCAAACATCCTAAGAAACACCGTAACAGAACAGCAGGAGGGGAGCCCTTGAAGTTCTGTATGTATCTTTTTCCACTGTCTGGGGAAGAAAGCCTTTGAAACTATGTATTCATCACAAGGTATAGAAGGTGGGGGCGGGGGCAGGGAGGTGGGGAAGTCCACAGTGCCCAAAGAAAAAGCAACTTTGGTTAATTGCTTGCCTCTGGTCACTATCTGTTTTACCAGGGGATCCCTAGCACTTAGAGAAACAGCCCATAAATAACTTTGGGCAATTGCCTCAACTTTAATTAACTGCCTTCTGTCATGTATCTGTTTTGCAGCAAGATGACCAAATGTGTGGAGCAAGATAAGAATTTGGGGAAACAGACTCCCACACATACCCAGGTTTGGGTAATCACATCCCCATGGGGAAGCTGGCCCCACCTTTACTGACCAATCAATATATAACTCCCTCCCCCATCCCACAATTATATAAGTCTTCAGGATCCTTATATAAGTTTAAGGACCCGATACTTTTGCCGCCCTTGCTTGCCCTTCACTTACGCCTTTTTCCCCACCTTGGCTAGGCCCGTTCTCGTCCATGAGAACTTATTACTGCTAAGCTTTGCTTGCACTGACAGACTTGCTGATCTGTAATTCTTTAGTGCATCAGCGAAAAGAACTGAGTTTTTCCCACAACATTTTTCCACTACAGGCTTGTCAAATGCGAATATGTTCATCTGGTCTATGTCCAAGGTAAGCATACATATAATACAAAAGCTTATTGAGAATATTAAAACAAAAGATTCAGAAGAAAGAAACACGTATGGAGTATCGCTTTGCGCCAAGCACGGTGCTAGATGCTTTCACATGAATTTGCACCCGTGCCTTGCAACAGTCCTCTCCGTGGAGATTGACTTTGCTCACCTGGCCAAACTAGAAGCCCCGCTGCCGCTCTTTCTGCAGACCTCCAATGCCGATCACGACCAGGAAGCTCTGTCGCTCTGGAGGAGCGTAAGGAAGGGACCAGCGGGCTCTGAGCACGTGTTCCGTTGTCTCGCCCTCGCCCCCACAAGGCTTCTGGGTAAGAGTGACTATTTTCCTTATCTGCGTGTGCTTTGCACCCAAGAGCTATATTTATACCTACAACATTGAATGCCCTCCATTAAGTCTGTATCCTTACACTTGAAAGAGCTCCGGCACATTCATTCCACCTGATTTGACATCTCATTTAAGGGAATGGGTAGGGAGAAGTCCTGCAGCAGAGAAACTGAGGTAAGGAGGGACTAATCCCAAGTTATAGTCAGGTGTTGTAGGTTTTTCAATTACGGTCGCCGTACATTGGTTTCAGATGTGCCTTATCGTGATTAGACATTGATATAACTTACCAAGCGGTCACTCCAATGAGTCGAGGGGTCCTCTGACGCTATGGTAGGTGTTACAGCTTTAATTCTTTTTAATGTACTAGACCAATGCTTCTCAAATTTGAGGGCTATATTAGCCTTTTCAAGAGAAGAATATTCTCATGAACTTTCAAGAATATGTCCATGACTTCAGTGGGAGAAAGACTACTTTAAGAAATAAAAGTCTTATTTTACCAAAAAATGTTTTTCAGATGTGAATTATCACTGCAAATGAATTATCCCTTCATAACAAGTAAGATGATTTTTCTACTATATTTAAAATGAAAACTTGCCTTGACTCGTGTAGCTCAGTGGGTTGGTCATTGTCCAACAAACGAAAAGGTCACCAGTTTGATTCCCAGTCAGGACACATGCCTGGGTTGTGGGCCGGCTCCCAGCTGGGGGTGTGCGAGAGGTAACTGATCAATGTTTCTCTCACACATTGAGGTTTCTCTCCTTCTCTTTCTCCCTCGTTTCCTCTCTCTCTCTAAGAATAAATACATAAAAATCTTAAAAAACCTAAAATGGACACTCAACATTTAAAATTCCTCATAAAACTTCCAAGCCCCTAAAAATGTAGCAAGTCCCTCTGACTGCCTGCCTAGTTCAAGAAAACCTATACCAACCACAATTTTATTTCTATGAAAAACAGTTCCCAATCACACAGGGAGTCTTCAAGGCCCTGGCACTGTGAAGCACCTCCCTGCTTCCTCTGGTGTGGGTTTAAGTGGGGGAAAGCCAGCCTGGTGTTCTCATCATCTTTCTGTAAAACACAGTCGGTCTGCATTCCACTGGTCTGGGTTTGCTGCGTGTGTGAGTGGCTGATGTCATAGCCACAGGAAAGGTGTTCAACTTTGTTTTTCACAAGTTTTAAGCCCCCCTTGCATTCTCAAGCACCAGACATCCTCTGGGTTGGGTTCTCTGACCTGGAGATACTGCCCACAGCACCAAGTTACTGATGTCGAAAGCACTCCAAGGTCTTAGAAGAGCTTTGTCCTCTGAAACTGCTGGCTTCCCCAAAATTTGAGTCATGCTTTTGTGATAACTTCTGGTTGCTTGCCCTATGGTGTCTCAGGGGGGCTGGGATAATTTTCTGTAAGGACACAGCAGAATCATGTTACAGTGTCCAGGGTCTAAGAGCAGCACTTGGCACTGACACAAGAAACAGGCTACTGTGTGACCTTAAGTACCATTATGGAAATGGGCCAAACCATGCAGAGGCTTGGCTTAACCCTTTAGGGGGCAGAAGGAAGAGAATTGGCTGGGACTCCCAACAAAAACTTTGTAAATCAAAGACTCATAATGGGGACTCTTCTATAATGTTGGATAGAAATTTCAGGGCGCTACTTACTAATAGTTCTGTTTCATTCATATAAAAACTATTGCTGGAAAAATACTGATCATTAAAAATTTTTGATGCCTTTCAGTGGTAGGACAAGTAACTTTTTCCTGCTTCATATTTCTGTAATTTCCAAATGAGCTACAATGATGCAAGGGCAGGAATTTAGACTCAGACTGACTGGCTCCACTATTTAATATCCATATAGCCTCGGATAAGTACTAATCTCACTCTACTTCCATTTCCTTCTGTAAAATGGGGAGAATAATAATAATATCTGCCTTCATGAGGCTCTTGTGAGGATTAAATGAGACCATTCAAGTAGAGAGATTACATTGCCTGACACATAGTAACTATCCCCAAATTTTAGCTATTACTGTTACTACAATACTTTATTAATTCTAAGACTCACTTTCTCTCTCTCTCTCTCTCTCTCTCTCTCTCCACCCCCCTCCCAGTTTGAACTTCTTTCAAATTGGGATGTATCTTACATTAGATGGTAGATAAGACTTGATGGAGAGCCCCTCTTTCTATCCTGGCCTGGTAATGAAACAGGATGAACATGAAACAGAAATGCACCTGGAGCCAGTGGTATTTGTGTGAGGAGAGCAGCTCTTTCCTATGCTTACAGTTCCTATGGAGGACGCGAAGCAAGAGCATTGAGCCTGAATGCTGCTGGCCTCTCTGCCCCTTTCTTATCCTCCCATTTGCAGGAGTGCCTCCCCAGCTGAAGAGTATCACAGGAGCTGGGCTACAGAAACTCACTTCTCCCTCGCCTGGTCCTCTTGGGACTACGACAGTGTAGAAGAGGTGAGTTGGAGCCAGGGGAGTTCGGGGCAATGGGGTATTTGCAGCCAACCTGGAGAAATAGATGAGGAGTAGAGTTAATTTGGGTACCAAAATGGCAGTCTTAGAGGAGCTTTAGGTGGTGCCAGGTCACTCAGATTTTTTACTATGGAGGTTTGATACAGTCAGTCTGAACAGCTAGCTGTACAATTAACTTTTACCTGCTGCAGTCTAGGTCAAAGTCTCTTTCCCTAGCGCCATATGGTATTTTGAGCTTGCTGGTTACTGCTGCTTATGAAGCTCTCTATTCACAGGCCAGTGACTGTCTTTTATGGAGGAGGGCCCAACAAATGTATAGGGTCCCTTGTTGTTCTCAGCAGATAGCCATGGGAGGCTGGTCAGCAAGCAGACATTGGCATTGCTGCCTTCAGCAAAGGTACTGTTCCCAAGTGGTGGCTTTTCTGTGCAGGCTGCAGCTTGTCCTTGGATTATACAGGCAAGCATGCTCTGCCCTCCTGGGTTCTTGCAAAACCAGCGGGCCTCAGAGGGATTAATAGCTGGAGGAGCTGAGGCAGTCATCCAGTCTTAGAAAAAAGAGATTTTTTTAATAGTTTATTTTTTATTGTATTATTTCCATAACCATTTATCATACCCCCTTTCACCTCTACCCGACACCCTCCCACTGAGAAAAGAGATTTTTTTGGACATACTTTTAAAGCAGCATTCTTTTACTGCTTTTATAATACAATACAGCTGAGGGGGGTGTGTGTGTATGTGTGTGATACAAAGGGTTTCAATTATGAGTGCCAGACCTCAGGAGGGATCAAGCTGATCTGCATGAAGGAGGAAAGAGTGAACAATGAAGAATCTAACCTTGGATTCACAGGGCTTGTGCAGAGTCAACAAGCCCTCCCCACCATGTGATCTTGATGTGGCTCAGATTGGAAGGCAGTGTTCTTAGGACTAGTGGACCGTTAGCAAGAGTAGTAAATACAGCCTCCATGGGTGTGGAGAGCAGGACCAATAAAATGGCATTGGTGTGGTCAACATGGGATAAAGCATATAAAACAAATTGGAGTCCTTCACATCAACCAAAATGCTGCCAGTCAGCCATGACACTTCGGTTCAAGAGGGAAACTACGTAAGTCATACTAGACAAATCTAGCAAGGAGACACACCTAAGATATCTGCACACATAACCAGAAGGGCCGTGTCTGCAGAGTAAGACCACCCGCACATAGGCTCCTGGGCAAATTCCCCACTTGCCATCAGGGGTACATACCAAGGCATTTATCAAGGGGCCTAGAAGGGCAGAGAACACCACTCTCAAGGGTATAACTGAGGCAGGCTCCAGACCACTGCTGAAACAGCCGAGCTCCACACACCAGAGGGCTGCTCCACACCACACTGATCTCCTTTGGCATTGGCCACTGGAGGCTTGGCTCTGCTGGACTGAGGACTTCATCTGCTCCCACTGCCTACCTGGCTCCAGAGATCCTTCCTTGCAAGATGCTGACGGCTCCCTTGCTCACTGTGCTGTCTCCCGCACCTGCAGACTGAGACTCTGGGACTCAGGTTCCTTATCCCCGAATTCTTTCATGTGATGTTATCACTGATAGTTTGAGTGATTAGTATTGTTATTAGGTTAGTATAGATTTGCATAAAATCTGCATTAATGAAAGCTGAGTGAACCTGCATTAATAAAATCCAAGTGAATAGCACAGTCACCTGTGTTGGCTCCCTGTTATTTCTCGGTGCCAGTTTCACCTGTAGGACTGGTGGTCACACAGGTGGCTCAGCGCCTTCAGTTCTTAAGGCCTGGGTCAGACATCTGAGTGGGCCTGAAGGCTGATTTAGAGAGAAGACTCTGTCACGAACATACACTTGTGTCAATGGGCAAAGACAGAAGAGGCCTGCTCACATGAGAATGTGAATGCTATGTAACTAACTGGGGCCCACATTCAATTCAGTATTGAGGTACTAGTGAGGGAAAATGTGCTCTCCTGTGGAAAACTATGTGGCTATGTCACAACTAGACTAGCACACACCCTTCATCATTACCTGATTCTGATTCTATGGGAGCTATTTCACAACTCTGTAAGTTAAAAATAACTGATAGCCCTGCAAAGTAGTTCTTGTTTACAGACATGGAAATGGTTCCTTCTGTGGAGGGACAGTCCTTACGCCACTATCCTATGCAAAACCAGTTTTGTGTTATTCACACATTCATTTCAACATTCCTTACTGCATGAAAATTGTGCTGCTTTGACTTCTCCTTTGAACCAGTTACCTGGTTCTTCCATTTAATCAATTAATTCAATAAAATCTCTAATACATCTTCATTTTTTATATATATGTTAGTCATAATTTTGCTACTTTTGAAAATATTTTTTTAACACCAGGAATGTGGAGTTCAAAGGCGAAATAGAAAGTTTTTAATATCGTGGATGGAAAAGAAAGGCACCTCAAATAAGACTAGGATGCCTCCAAGTCAAATTTCTAGACTTTATTCAAGTAGCAATAACTTTGTTTGTTTTGAAAATGCATTAGATTTTAATCTTTAATAGCTAACATTGTTGATTTAGAAGTTTTTTTTTTCCCTGAACAAGGAATAGAACACTAATTACATAAAAATATACATACATAAAAAGTAGTTCTCCCTATTCCCAGAGGGAAAAATAACTACTTGAATATTCAAGTTTTTTCATCATAATTGAAGTCTTGGTCATCTCTTTTGTTAGCTCTGTGACTTTCATATTTAAATTGAATGTCATTAGACAACTGTACGATTTATAAATGTAAGGTGTCACTGTGAGTAAATAGTCTTCCATGAGTGGATTTGTCCCTTCTCCCAACTTCTAATGAAGCAGTAGCATAGTTCAGTGCAATTCCATGAGCAAACGATCCATTGCAGCAAATGCTAATTCTCATCTCCACCTTGTATGTACATGTGAGTCGGTTAAAAGGCTCAGGCAGCCTGTTTAATGATCAACAGGAAGACGAGCTGGGCTTGGGCTTTCCGTGCAGATGACTGTGTCTGTCTGAGTCAGGTGGTCTGACCTATCCTCAGTAGCAAGCACTGTCCCAACTGCTTCCTCAAAGGCCACTGTGACATTGGTGGCATCTTTTGTGCTTGATTCAAAGTAAAGGTAATCCCATTGTCCCTGCAACAGGCTTGGGGTTCTTCTGCAGACACTTGCAGATTACTTATGTTGATCTTGTTACTCCAAATCACAAAAGGAAAGCTTTCAGGCTCTTTAGAACTACATGATATAAGAATTCTTTCTTCCAGTTAACTCAAGTTCTGGAAGCTTTGAGAATCATTGACACTAAAAGGGAGCAGGGAACATTCAGAACCTCTGTAAAATGGGGTCCTCAGGCTTCTGAATCGCTCTTGATAGGCTGTGTCCCAAATCTGCATGGTAACAAAATGTTCCTCTGACTCCAAATCTTTATTTAAAAACCCCACACCTATTGTATGGACATACATACAATATCAAACTTATCAAACTTATTAGTCACACATGTGTTCATTAGGGAACTTTTCCCAACTCCACCATCTCCGAGGGGAATTACTTTAAAAAGTGATGATTTTCCTGCCATTCTTAATCTCAAGACTTTTGACTTAGGAACTCTTATGTGTTCAGTGCAAGCATCATCATTATCTCTAGGGCTCTTGGGAAGATTTACACAGACATTGGGGGCCAGGTGTCGGGAAGAAATGCACCGTTGTACCACGCTCATTATAGGAGTGCAGGAAGGTTCTCTGGGCCACACACAGGACATCTGGGAGTCCCCAGCTGGCCTGTCCAGGTGCAAAGAGGAATGCAAGAGGATTGGGGACCCCACAGGCTGGACAAGGTGGCGGGGCTGCTCAGATCCATACTCCAGTTGCTCCTGCCCAGCACCCAGGGAACAACATCAAGCAACAATATCTTAAATTCCCTACTCTGAGAGGGGACAGTATACATAGATGGGTTTCTCTCCTGATCTAGAAAATTCATAGTTCCAAAAATAATCTCTTTCCAAGAGCTATTTCCAAAATGATTCAAAGTTGATAGGTCATGGCCTCTGGACAAGTGGCATAAACTCCAGCGTATGGACACGAGGTGGTGTCCTCCTTTTCGCAATGCTGCTGAGTCTCTGCACTGGTCTTTGCCAACTCTTTTTGGTTTAGACTAAGTACTGAATTCTGGGAATATAATTTTGTTCTGGGCTAACTGCCCTAAAGATTGAGAATTGAGTCTTTTTCTAAATTTGGTGGCTCTGGGGCTAATGCTGTAATAATCTTGGATGTTCTACAAATAACTCTGGACATTTTTAAGGGTGGTTTGTGAAAGAGTTGGCATTAAGTAATACCATTCTTATGAACTACATTAATTATGGTATGAGGCAGCCTAATCTATAGCTGCTGAAAGAATCACAACTTATACCCAAGATGGAGAATCCCTATGTAAAAACTGAGCAAGATAAGAAGTTAGAAAGTGTAAATTTTGAACATTAATGTTTTTGTACTTTAACACTGAAAGGTAAGGGAAATTGATTATGGACTTTTCGTTTCTTTGGGCCACAATGGCTCTAGATTCACTTTGTAAGCAGGGTTTGGTTTACAGACTTCAGTTGCTCTTTGAGAACTGTTAGTGGAAGAGAGTTTATATTCATATTTCTATGTTGACCATTTTCTGTTGGACTATCTTAATCTTTGTAATTGCTGTCATTTTGAACTTCTAACAAACTACGTTGGACAGTGAGGCTGCTCAGGATTTGTGATGGGAAAAGAATAGGAAGTCAACTTTTATGGTTGGGTAGAAAGCGGCCCTGGCTTTAATTTACCTAATGTATTATTCTGGTGTGTAAATGAGCCTTCTGGAGGCAAAAATCAAAACTGCTCACCAGGGGTTCCAGGATGCTATTCACGAGGAAGCCACTGGTATTAGGAAGCATTCATGATGGGAGAATCATGGGACTACTAATATTTTCCCCCAAGGGGGAGGCTGAACCCCAGGATTAATGGTTAATAGAACACAAAACTGAAAACTATGTTTGAGAAACACTCCTGATATTTACTTCCATGTGAATGGCTTTCATTAGATGACACTTTTTTCCACTCCCTTACCTATCAGACCATGAGTTTAGAGGGAGAAAATGGACATGATAAGACGAGACTTTTCATTTTCCCTTCTGAGAGTGAGCTGCCCAAAAGCGAACACATGCCTGCCTCCTCCACAAGCAGAGGATGGCCCTGTCCAGTGCTGTGGGGAGAGGGACTATCTAATTCTGGCTCCAATAGGAAGCTTGCCTGTCCATTGATACAAGCCTCCTTCTGCAGTGTTAGTTTTATCAGCAATAAAGGTGATATTTGGATCTCACATTGCATGTCTTTTTAAATCTTGTTTTAAAACTCAAGGAGAAGAAGAGTGTCATTTTTGGACTTTCAGCAAATTCCAACAGTATGCATTACTATTTTTAATAGTAAATATATTTTGTTTAAAATTATCTCATAGTTACTTAAAATAATCAGTCACACTCTGAATCAGTCTATCATAACTAAAATTAATCCTAGAACCAGTGTGTGTTCATAAATACAGATACGCATACACCAGACACTTGTTTTTGATATTTGAATGAGAGCTAATTTACCTAAGGAGATACTTGAATAATTTATTCAAGAAAGATCACAGCTGTGTAGAAACCTTGTCTAAGGTCTCAGGGTAGTGATTTAAGCAAAATTTATTTATGTTATGACAATTTTATTACAGTCTCAGTTTCTGAAGTCACTACTTACCAAATAACTTCCCTTATAGAGAGGTGCAAAAAACTGAATGTGTACATACAATCGTGCAAATGAACACATAAAAAAATTCAGTTATAGATGTAGAACACAGTAACCAGTGTTTCAGGCCCTGTTACCTCTACGATTTTTGTTTCATTCAGTTATTTGCTCTACTTTTATCATCCTACATTTTCCCACATTAATTAAAGAATATACATTATATATGCATGCATACATATGCATATATACATACATATACATATGTACATACAGGTACCATATCAATATATAATATATATTTCTATCTTTTTTCTTCACACAATTAATACTGATTTTACCTTTATAGCATGTAGTTGTAGATATATTTCTTTTATCATCAGAAAGAACTTTATATGTAAAATCTTTGTTTTGCTCATGTGAAAAACAGTAGCAGAGGGGAAGATCCATTTAACAGTGCACAGTAACAATCTCAGCTATTCAGATTCCTAAATGAGTTTGAGATCCATGTGTCTCAGGTCCCATCAGTCTGTGCTACCCTGAAGGTGACACATGATTTCACTGGCTCTGGGTTCTACTCACTATTGTTAACTTTCTAGTCCTTTCCAAATTCCTGGGGTGTCTCCTGTGTAGTTCACACACAGTGCTTTCAAGCTACCACTTAATGGCTGTTTGTTAGTACTCCACTCTCTAAGGCTCTTCGCAGATCTGCAGATGGGGCAGTAGTGGAGAGGAGGACAGGAGGACCTGGATGGAGGGAGTGGACCAGAGAGCAGCAAGAACGACAGTTTCTGAGAAATGGCCCTCTCTCACTTCTGAGAAATGATACCTTCTCTTGAAAGTGCTGCCTTTTCCTTAGGTGAGTTCTTTTCAAGGAGACCTGTAGTCCTTCCCAAGGGTCTTCTTCTTATGATCACATGGCTCTGAGTCCTAGGCCAGGCCCAGCCGGGGTTCAAGCAAAGGTCCCCACTGCATTTACTAATTGGATGAGCTTTGAAACATTTGTTCACTGAAAAACAAAATTTCAGAAAAGTTTTGGATAGAAATGCAGTTCAGTCTTTGCCCTGAATATTATAATATTATATTTTTTAAGGCATCAAACAATATAATCTGAACATAAGTCAAACTTTCCTTAGTGACTTTGGGTCAATATTATGAACATGACTGTGGGCATTGTTCTATAACACAGCTATTTCGTGCCTGTTGAGGTGTGTAACTGTTCGCCCCCACTCGTAAGCTGCTACACTTTGGATATCCTATGTCTTCTATTCATAATTGTACTATCTCCCTTGCCACCTTTCTACTTAGTAACTAGATATAAAATAAGAGTAAATAGACTCTGCTGAGAACTGTTGGAGTCTTTCCAAAAATACAATACAGGACCTGAGTGAATTTGTGAGTCTTTATTTTGAGGTCTTCATTTTAGCTACTCTGATGCCCTTATGATTCAGTTCTTGGGTTACAGCTGAATTTCTGATCTGTGACTTTATATCCTGATTTTTCTGTGACAATCCTGATGATGTACTGGAGAAGTATATTAATAGTGTCCTCTTTTATTCTCAAAAGTGCTCCAGATAGGATAATAGATTAAATGGTCACTCAAAAAATGAGTGATAGCATGATTAAACACTGTAGTTATTTCTTCTCCAAATGATCTACATATCAGGATTATATTCAGGTTCACAAATTTTTTAAGATAATATAAAAATATGTATAGTCAAGCTCCATTCTAAATATTTCTAGATTTGTCTGTCCAACGGAAAACCGAGATGGAAGGGGGAAACTAGTGTTAAGTACCCGTTGTTTCCTTCGTTCTATGTTAGACACATTCACAATTACTGAACTTTAAAATCCTCAAGATAGATATAATTTCCTTTTATGTAAAAGGAGTCTCCAGGAATTAGTAAACATCAGGGATGACATAAGGAAAGAAAAGAGAAGTTTTATACCATAGATGGTCTTATGTCAGATTCTTTCATCCCCTTTCCAACCACATATCATAAAGCGTGGAGTACCTCTTCACCTTAACACGATAATATTGTCTTCATACTTGGTTAAGGGGCAGAGGTACAATAGGAGAAAAAAGCTTAATTTAATTCTGAAATATTTACAAAGCCTTGGTTTGGAGGAAGTGCTAAATATTATATCATAGCTTTAGGTAATTGTAAAACCTACCTAATTATTTCTTTAGTTTCTAAGGTCTGTGGCTTTGAAGAACATACAAGGTCAAGCAGATAATGAGTGAAAAGAGGAGAAAACCATAGGGGAAAATGTGACTTTAACCATTCTGGTTGTATCTAAGAATGCAAGCCTTCATTTTAACAAATGAAGGTTTAGAGAAACAATAAGAACAACAACAATAACAACAAAAAAAACACCCAGAATTCTAGGAAATACGGGATAGCACCCAGTCCATCCATAATCATTTAAAAAAAATTATTGATATGTTAGGGCTTAAGTAAGCCATTTTGTTTTTTGTATATTATTTTATCCCTGTGTTTTATCATTTGTGTTCTTTTTCCTGCTTTTCTGTAGGTTACTTGAACATTTCATGAAATTCCATTTTATCTATCATTTTTTAGTGTATCTTTTTAATTTCTTCACGGTTGTTCTAGTTATTACATTATACATGCATAAATTATCACAGTCAACTGGTGTCAGCATTTTACTAGTTCGAGTGAAGTGTAGAAATCTTGTTGCTATTTAAGTCTCTTAACTCTCTTTCATTCGTGTCTTAACTAGTTCCTCTTTAAACATAAAAACCAGACAATGTTATAGTTTTTGCTTCAGTGGTCAAACATAATTTAGGAACTCAAGAGGTGAGTCCATTGTATTTACCCATATTTTTATTGTTCCTGTTGTCCTTTTTTCCTTCCCGGTGTTCCAGGTTTCCTTTTTCTATTATTGTCTTTATTGCTTTTTTGTTTGCGTGTTTCAAGAACTTCCTATAGCCATTTTTAAGGATAAGTTCTACTGGTGAAAAATTTTCTGTTTTCCTTATCTGTGAATGTCTTGCTTTATTCTTCATTTCTGAAGGTTATTTTTACTGAATATAGGATTCTGGGTTGACAGTTCTTTTAGACTTGAAAAAATGTTAGCCACTTCGTTTCGACCTCTGTAGGTTCAGATGAGAAACCTAATATCAGTCAAATTGTTTTTTTTTTCTTATTGGTGAGTGGTTATTTCCCTCTGGTTGTTTTCAAGATTTTCCCTTGTCGTTAGCTGTTAGAAGTTTGATTATGATGTCTTGGTGGGAATTTCTTTAGACGCATCCTATTTAGAGTTCATATGGCTTCTTGAATGTGTACGTTTATGTCTCTTGCCAAATTTGGGAAATTTTTCAGCCATTATTTCTTCAAATGCTTTTTGTTGTTGTTTTCATCGTCTTTCTCCTCTCCATGTTAAAAACGTTAGAAATTTTGTTATGGTCCTATAGGTTCTTGAGGCTCTGTCCATGTTTTTATATTCAGTCTATTTACTCTCTATAGATCATAGTAGGTAAATTTTTTATGTTCTATCTCCAAGTTCACCGACCTTTTTCCTCTTTCTTCTTCATTATGCTGTTGAGCCCATCTATCGAGGGTTTTGTTGTTTTTGTTATTATTGTATACAGTGGTACCTCAGTACTTGTCATTAATTCATTTCAGAATCCATGACAAGTGCCAAAACCAATAAGTACAAATGAATTTTTTCTATAAGAAATAACATAATGAGAAATTATAAAGAACTCCATAATTTTATAAAGAACTATCTTGTCATCCAAGCTTTAGTATTGGCCCTCCACATCACACTTCACTTGTTTTTTTTTTATCACATTCTCTCTCTTGAAAACTCATGGGTTTTCACTGTGATACTCTAGTAGACGCTTAAGTTTTAAATCCCCACTAGCAATCCCACACAACAACAGAGTTAGCCTGTCCTTCATCGGCTTGTGCTCTGGCGATGCCATCTCCCCTTGAGTGATGTAGGTTCTGTTAGGCATTTTCTTCCAGAGCAAACCAGTCTCATTGCAGTTAAACATTTGTTAGGGGACAAAATCCTCAGCCTCTACATACTCCCTAAACTCGGTGACATAGCTTTCGGCAGCGTCTTTGTCAGCATTGGCTACCTCTCCAAGCCTCACCACACTATGAATGCCAGTTCTCTTTTTAAATTTATTGAACTATCCACAACTGGTTTTAAACACTTCAGTGCTCTCACCACTTGTTGCAGGCTTGTCTTTTAACAGATCAGCATGCAATTGCCTGGCTTTCTCACAAATTATTGCCTCAGAAATGCTGTCAATCACTGTTTTTCATTAATCCGATATAAACCAATTTTCAATTTCTTCCAATGTCTGTGAACGTTGCTTACTCACAGACTTTACACCTTTAGCAACACCTGCTGTTTAATCGCTTCTTTATTTCTCATTATTGTCAAGATCATCATTCTCAGTACCTTGAACAACACCGGTGTCAGTCACACCTACACCACTCTCACACTTAGCTATGATCTCTTTTTTCTTTTCGATTGTGGTTCTTACTAACTGCCTTTTAGGCTAAGTAGTGTCACTCTTAACCTTTCTGTGACCCATGATTAGCACTTAAAATGAACAAAAGTACAAGATAGTAACGACAAGCATGTAAGTAAGGGTTCTGCACTCTCTGCAAGCTACCATGTGAGACTGACATGTCAACCTGTTTCATAATGAGAGAGGGGCACCAAGTGGCAAGCAAGTGACAATTGATGAAGCAATTTCTCTTGCAGGGCGGTGTTGTGACTCATACAAGTTCTAGCAAGTGTGACAAGTCTCAAGCAAATGTAAAGTGCCGAAACATTTTTTCTCATCAAAATGTGACAGAGTGCAGGGTTTGATGAATTCTGAAGCTGATGAGTACCGAGGTGTGACTGTATTTCAGCTTTAAAATTTCCTTTGGGTTATTCTTCATATCCTCTTCCTCTTCTTTTTTTCCTCCATTTCTTTCCAGCATGTTTGCAAATTTCGTTGAAGCAATTGCATGAGAGCTGTTTTAAAATTCTTGTCAAATAATTCTAACCTTTGTCATTTCAGTTTTGGCATCTCTTTACTGCCCTTTCTCATTTGAGTTGAGATTTTTTTTGGCAAAAGAAAATCCAGAGAATTCACTGCCATGTTGTTTCTAAGGTTTCAAGGTCACTAGCTGGTCTGTCTTCTTCTGTCAACCTTTCAGAGTGTTTCAATATTTTATATATGGTATATAGGGATTTGGCTATACCTAGAGGAAGGAATAGGGAGAAATGTCTTTATCTTCTAGTAATAATCTTTTAACTCTTTTAATATACCACCAGTGTCCAAATATTTTGAAATAACTGAGCTCCAGAAAGTTCTATAACCAAAGAAGATATGGCGATTACTGTGTCAGCTGGTTCCATCAACTATTCACATGTATTTGAGTTGTCATTTGTGATTGGGGATATTAAAGATGAAATTTACATTGACCGATTTACCTTGCTCTAATTTGCTTTTATAAATTACATTCTGCCAGATTACTTTTGGCCTCATTTCTTTCTTTTCCCAAAACACATGTAACTCTTCAAGCTAGATCCCTAGTCTTTAACCTCCTGAGTAAATATTAACCTTTTTTCCTAACTGGTGAAATAATTTCAGAAAAGTTTGCTTTTGGTTTAGAAGTGAAACTGATTCATCTAATCTCAGATCTCATTTCAAATATGGGTTTCATTTATAGTTTACCTGTGAGGTGTGGTTGTTGAGTAAATTTGAGGGTGTTGTGAGTGCCTTTTCCAGAGATCATAAATCTTGCTATATGTGATGTAGGTCTTGAAATGAGGCAGCCCCAGGTCGAAGACCTAGAATATATGCCTTGATAACGTCTCCAGAATGATGGCTTTGGCAAAGGAGATAGGAGAAGACCCCAGGTGATGAGGATACTAGCAGATGACAAAATAAGGGAGGGAAATGTGTGCTATAAGGGGTGAGAGAGCAGAGCTTGTGGACAAAGCCCCAAAAGCTAGGGAAAGAAGGCAACCAAAAGTGTGATATTTCTGAAAGATAGTCAACACGACTGAGTTTGTCTGTCAGGGTGGAGAAAATGAGATATTTTGTCCTGTATTATAATATTCTGATGAACTATGACTGCAAACTATGATGTCTATAGGGACCAGGGTGATGATGACATGGTTATAAAAAGAATTTACTTTTCTTCTTAGATTTACTAAGATAAAATCAATAACTCTAGCATGACTATAATTAACAAAACTTTCTAATGGCTTCCCATCTCACCCAGTAAATGACAAACTCCTTTTAGCAGTCTATAGGACATCATACCATCTCTCTGATCTTGCATCTTATGCACTCTGCTCTAAACCAGAGTAACTTTTTTTAAGGTGAACTCTGTTTTTTATTGTATTTTTCCATTACCATTTGTACCCCTTAAACCCCTACCCCACAATCACCACACTGTTATCCATGTCCATGAGACCTTTTTCCTTTTTGTTTAATTCCTCCACCCCCTAACTTCCCCCAACCCCACCAGCTGTCAACCTGCTCTCTATCTATGAGTCTGTCTCTGTTTTGCATTTTAGTTCAGTTGGTTCATTAGATTCCACATATGAGTGAAATCATATGGTCTTTTTCTTTCTCTTACTGGCTTATTTCATTTAGCATAGTGTTCTCCAAGTCCATTCTTGCTGTCACAAAAAGTAATTTTTCTTTTTCTTCTTTTTTTACAGCTGAATAGTATTCCATTTTGTAAATATCCCATAGTTCTTTTATCCACTCATCTAGTGATAGACACTTGGGCTGCTTCTGTATCTTGGTGATTGTAAGTAATGCTGCAATGAACATAGGGACACATATGTTCTTTTGAATTAGTGTTTGTGTTTCTTTGGATAAATTCCTAGAAATAGAATCAATGGGTCATAAGGCAATTTCATTTTTTATTTTTTGAGGTTTCTCCATACTGCTTTCCACAGTGGCTGCACTAATCTGCATTCCCACCAACAGTGCAAAAGGCTTCCCCTTTCTCCACATCCTCACCAGCACTTGTTGTTTGTTGATTCATTGATGATAGCCATGCTGACAGATGTGAGATGATATCTCATTGTGGTTTTAATTTGCATTTCTCTGATGATTAGTGACATTGAGCATCTTTTCATATGTCTATTGGCCATCTATATGTCCTCTTTGGAGAACTGTCTATTCAGGCCCTTTCCTCATTTTTTAATTGGATTGTTTATTTTTTAGTGTTGAAATTTTATAAGTTCTTTATAAATTTTGGATATAAGCCTCTTATCAGATGTGCCAGTGAATTCTCTCATTCTGTGAATTGTCTTTTTTATTTTGTTGATAGTTTCCTTTGCTGTGCAAAAAAATGTTTAGTTTGATGTAGTCCCATTTGTTTATTTTTTCTTTTGTTTTCCCTGCCTGAGGACATATATCAGATAAAAATTACTATGAGCAATGTTTGCTGTATTTTCTTCTAGGATTTGTTTCAAGTCTAACATTTAAGTCCTTAATCCATTTTAAAATTATTCTTGTGTGTGGTGTAAGAAGGGGGTCTACTTTCATTTTTCTGCAAGTATCTGTCCAGTTTTCCCAACATCATTTATTTAGTAAACTATCTTTAGCCCATTGTATGTGCTTGCTTCCTCTGTTGAATATTAATTGACTATAAAGGTGTGGGTTTATTTCTGGGCTCTCTATTCTGTTCCATTGATCTATGTGTCTGTTTTATGCCAGTACCATGCTGTTTTGATTACTATGGCCTTATAGTATAGTTTGATATTAGGTAGCATGATTTCTCCAACTTTTTCCTTCTTTCTCCAGATTGCTGTTGCTCTTCGGGGCCTTTTGTGGTTCCATACAAATTTTTGAACTATTTGTTCTAGTTCTGTGAAATATGTCATTGCTATCTTGTTAGAAATTGCATTGAATCTGTAGATTGCTTTAGGTAGTATGAACATTTTAATGATGTTAATTCTTACTATTCATGAACATAGCATGTGCTTCCACTTATTTGTATCTTCTTCAATTTCTTTCTTCAGCATCTTCTAATTTTCTGAGAACAGGTCTTTTACATTCTTAATTAGATTTATTCCTAGGTATTTTATTCTTTAAAAATTTTTTTAAAATATATTTTATTGATTATGTTATTACAGTTGTCCCATTTCCGCCCCTTCACTCCCCTCCACCCTGCCCTCCCACTCACGTTCCCCCCCTTTAGTTCATGTCCATGTGTCATATTTATAAGTTCTTTAATGTCTACATTTCCCATACTATTCTTACCCTCTCCCTGTCTATTTTCTACCTACCACCTATGCTACTTATTCTCTGTACCTTTCCCCTCTCTCCCCCTCCCCTGTTGATAACCCTCCATGTGATCTCCATTTCTGTAGTTCTGTTCCTGTTCTAGCTGTTTGCTTCGTTTGTTTCTGTTTTTGTTTTAGGTGTGGTTGTTAATAATTGTGAGTTTGCTGTCATTTTACCGTACATGTTTTTTATCTTCCTTTTCTTAGGTAAGTCCCTTTAACATTTCATATAATAAGGGCTTGGTGATGATGGATTCCTTTTACTTGACCTTATCTGAGAAACTCTTTATCTGCCCTTCCATTATAAATGAAAGCTTTGCTGGATAGAGCAATCTTGGATGTAGGTCCTTGACTTTCATGACTTCAAATACTTCTTTCCAGTCCCTTCTTGCCTGTAAGGTGTCTTTTGAGAAATCAGCTGACAGTCTGATGGGCACTCCTTTGTAGGTAACTGCCTCCTTTTCTCTTGCTGCTTCTAGGATTCTCTCCTTCATTTTAATCTTGGCTAATGGAATTATGATGTGCCTTGGTGTGTTCCTCCTTGGGTCCAACTTCTTTGAGACTGTCTGAGCTTCCTGGACTTCCTGGAAGACTATTTCCTTTGCCAGATTGGGGAAGTTCTCCTTTATTATTTGTTTAAATAAGTTTTCCACTTGTTGCTCTTCCTCTTCTCCTGATATCCCTGTAATTCAGATGTTGGAATGTTTAAAGTTGTCCTGGAGGTTCCTAAGCCTCTCCTCACTTTTTTGAATTCTTGTTTCTCCATTCTTTTCTGATTAGAGATGTTTCTTTCTTCCTTCTGGCCCACTCCATTAATCTGAATTCCAGTTTCCTTCCCACCACTATTGGTTCCCTGTACATTTTCCTTTATTTCACTTAGTGTAGCCTTCCTTTTTTCATCTAATTTGTGACCAAATTCAACCAATTCTGTGAGCATCCTGGTTACCAGTGTTTTGAACTGTGCATCTGATAGGTTGGCTATCTCTTCATTACTTAGTTGTATTTTTTCTGGATCTTTGATCTGATTTTTCATTTGGGTCATTTTTTTTTTTTTTTTTTGTCTCAGTGTGCCTGTTACATAGTGAGGGGTGGAGCCTTAGGTGTTCACCAGGGCGGGGAACTGAGTCACTGGGTTGTGATGCTGTATGTGGGGGAGGGATCTGAGAAGGAACAATGGCACTTGCTCTGCTCTCTCCTGGATTTCAGTCACTTCCCTTGCTTCCCACAAGCCAATTGGGCCCTTCTGGTGCTGATTCCCATGTGGGTGGGTTTGTGTACATCCTGGAACCCTGTGGGTCTCTCCAATGAACTGTCCTGTGAGTCTGGGAGTTTCTCCTGGCACCTCAACCCCCACAGGTGTTTTCAGTCGGTGTTTTGAGGTTTTATTTACCTGCACTGGGACCCTAGAATGCTAGGTCTGTCTTGCTCCCCAGTTTCACCTGGTTTATCTGCACGTGAATGTGGGCAGCTGGCGGAACCCCTGGTCCACCAGCGGCTTAGTGTGCTGCACCTCTCCACAATCCGCCACCTTGCTGGGTCCGCCAGCTGCCACTTTGCTGCAATCCCTTTCCACCTGGCCACCTGACTCTGCCCCTCCTACCAGTCTGGATGAATGTTTCTTCTTTAACTCCTTGGTTGTCGGATTTATGTACAGTTCAGTTTTCTGCTGGTACTGATTGTTTTTTTTGTTTCTAAATTGATGTTTTTCCTTCTTTTGGTTGTGCGAGGAGGCACAGTGTGTCTACCTACACCTCCATCTTGACTGGAACTCAATGCCTAGGTATTTTATTTTATTTTTTTTGAAGCAATTTGAATGGCATTGTTTATTAATTTCCCTTTTAGTTCATTATTGGCATATAAAATGCAACTGATTTTTGGATATTAATTTTGTATCTTACTATTTTACTGAATTCCTTTATCAGTTGTTAGTTTCTTGGTGGAATCTTTAGTGTTCTCTATATACAGAATCATGTCATCTACAAGTAAAGACAATTTTACTTCTTCCTTTCCAACTTGGATGGCTTTTGTTTCTTCTTCTTGTGTGATTGATATGGCTAGGATTTCCAGTACTATGTTGAATAAAAGAGGTGAAAGTGGACATCCGTATCTTATTCCCAATCTTAAGGGGAACACTTATAGTTTTGATTGAAGACACTAGGCAGCCTCCCTTGAGTCTTCCCCGTGGCTGTTGCTTCTGTCTAGAATGCTATTCCCTTGGAGATATATGCAGATTGGGTCAAAAGTAGGTTTACAGTTCTGAGTACAGGAAACACAGAGTTTATTCTTCTATTACTATTAATTAATTATCACATTATTTTCCATACGATCAACTGTAAAGCTACTTCTGCCCCACCCTGTGTATATTTTAAGAAATATATACATATAGCCCTGGCTGGTGTAGCTCAGTGGATTGAGTGCGGGCCTGCGAACCAGAGGATCGCGGTTCGATTCCCAGTCAGGGCACATGCCTGGGTTGCAGGCCAGTTCTCAGCAGGGGACACACAAGAGGCAACCGTACATTGATATTTCTCTCCCTTTCCCTCTCCCCTACCCCTCTAAAGACAAATAAAAAAAAAAAGAAATATATACATATATATGTGTATGTATTTACTTTTTCACCCCTTCAGGTGAGTAGTCCCAAACAAAACATACCTGCAAGCCTGATTCAGCCTATGGCCAGCCAGTTTCTTATAGATCCTGAGATTCCATGTTTTTCTCCTTGGAAACAGTATGGTTCTTTGGCTACACTGGCCCTTTAAAATTCAATGCCAGATTTTATGTATTCACACAATCCTGAGATTGTGGAAGTCATGATAAGGGGCCATAATTCATGGCCTTGGTAGTGCTCCTCTGTCCCAGATCCTTTCCAGGGGATGAGGGTAAGGAGTTGACCCTTCCATAGAAAGGTTGGGTTCTACGGGCAGTGAGAGGGTATATAGGCCCATCTCCTCTGATGGACTGCAACTGGCAGTACTATTGTCAGAAGTCTACCTGGGGTGTTTGCTTGGCGTTCCCCAGCACTCTACCAAAAAGCAGACTGGGAGTCAGACAGCTTCTGTCATTTCTGTGTGGGTGGTCCAGCTGGCCTTTTGGCTGCTCCAGGCAGCCTCATGACAGGGCCTTGCAGTGATAGTTCCAGGAAAGCAGGAATACAGGGATCCTTTGTTCTTGCTGACCTGAGATGGAGGGAAAACTGCAGGACCTGTTTGGACATTAAGCCTTGTTTATTTTTTTATCTTTCCTTTCTATCAAAGGTAGAGAAAGGGGAAAAGAGTTCGCTACTGGCTCTGTAAAGTAGCAGTGTACTCTGTGGTAGTTGCAAAAGGGGAAGTAAACAGAAAAAGGGCAATTTGGGCAGTTAGGAGATAGTGGACTTAAGAGACATTCAGTCCCTTGCTGAGGTGCTGGCAGGCATCCACTGGTAGTAGGGCAGGGATCTTTGAGGACCATGTGAAGAGGGATGCCCTTAGTCATACTGGCAGAGGATGTCACTGCAGAGGAGGCAAAAAGTGCAAGACTAACATGGTAGCCATCACAGCTAGTTCCAGGGTGGATGTGGAATACCCCCTGCAGCTTCTTAAACACTTTGGGGTGAACGTGAAGACACTGGGCTTCTGCAGAGCTGATACAAACAGATCCAGAGAAATACTTCTTTGTCAACAGTACTACGCTTCTGTCTTTAAAATGAAAATAACTGTATTTTTCTTATAATAGTAGTACATGCTTGTAAAAATTTCAGAAAATTCAGAAAAGTTTGAAGAAGAATGTAAAAGTCATTTGAGCTTCTATGCACAAATAGCTACTGTTAATTTTGGAATAATAGCTTTCTAGATTTTTAAGTGTCCAGGGAGTCAGGGGATATTTTAAACACCATACATTATTATAGATACACACATATTCATGTACGTGCACATATACTTATATAACATATACATACATACACATATCTAATGATAAAGATAAAATGGTATCCTATTACCTTTCTCTTGGGACTAGATCTTGACTGGCACCAAAGCTTCCCAGAATCAGGCAGGATACACTCTGAAGAGCTATCGAGATAGCAGTCCAAGTAATCACCGCCACACTCAACTAACACAAGGCTTACAAGGAAATGGGTTTATAGTGAAAGGACTAAGTTCTACGAGGTGAAACAAGACCAGTGCACAAGGGTATAGAAGTACAGAGGCAGATGGAAACATGAAGGAGTAAACTTCAGGGGAGGGAGCTGACCTTTCAAAGACCTTAGAGTTGGTGTTAACCTTATTCAAAGCCACCTTAACCCCAATATGAATATATAGTATCCTATATTTATGTGTGCGTGTAAGTATACATATACATATATTACTATATAATGTTAAAAGAAATAATACACATTGCAATGTGCTTTTTTAAAAAAAGAAATTATTATACAAGTTGTGTGATTTTTTTCACTTAATAGCATATTTTAAATGATTTTCTGTGTCAACAGAAACATATCCAAATCCTGATTTTTTTTTTAGTAGCAGCATGATTTTCCACTGTATGATTAGGTCATAATATATTTAACTCTACCATGATTGAACACTTAGATTGTTTCAGTTTTTCACTATTATAAACAATGTCATAATAAATGTTTTGCACATATTTTGATTTATATTTTTATAATAATTTTCTAGGATAAATTCCTAGAAGTAGGATTGCTGGGTCATAGATTATGTCCAATCAGAAGGTTTTGTGGTACAATTTAATAAAGTGTCCTTCACAATAATGGTAGCAAGTATTCTCTCACCAATCCTGTAGGATGGCTCATTTTCCTATATGCTTACTATTGCTGGATATGATCGTTCTTATATAGCTTTAGCAATCCATTAGCTGAGGGATTATAGGTCTTGTTAAAAATTGTTTTACTTATCTGATTATATACAGCAACTGTTTTACGATGAAGAAGAATAACAAGACTGAGTGTGGTGATGACATACAGTTGACATCGATAGGTAGATGAGAGATGGGAAAGATTGGGTAGACATTTCTCAGCAAACGAGTGCTGATAGGGAGAGGAAAAGGGAATGTGAGTCTTTTTAAAAAGTGTAATTGATTACCAATGAAAGAAAGAGAAAAACAAAGAAAGGAGATAAGAAATTAAGGAAAAGGAAATAGGGGATGTGGATACAAAAATGAAAATGAAAAGACAAAGAAGAAAAGAGGGAGGTGAAGAAAGGCAGGAGTTTAAGTTAGTGGGTTGGTGGAGGTATATCTGGAAATCATTAGAACATAAAAGTGTCACTAAATTGTAGCTGGAAATATGGTTAGTAATTCTGACAGTATCTCACCTTAGTCATTGCTGGATCCTACGAGGCACCTTCCTGTTCTTCTGGCTTAGAGCTCGGTGATGGAAAGTGAAGGGACAGGAGAAAGCAAGGATAACTCAGAAGATGAGAGCTGTGTGAGTGGAATAATGATGACAGCTTTTGTAGAAATAGAAAAGTTAGACATAGAAATTAGATGGGTCTCAAGTTTGGTTTAAAACTTAAGTTTCAGGGATAAGAAGCTTATCCGGGTAGAGATAAGTTATTGCTAGTTGGAAGTTGTAATGGAAATTCGAGGAAAGTTTCCTTTAGAAGTACTCATTTGAATAATGCCCACTGAAGCCATGAAGTTCGATAATTCCTGAGGGAAAGGACAGAGGCAGGGTAAACCAATGGGTAAATACTGAACCCGGGTGGGAATTAGGTTCCTTTGGGCGGCAAGAGGAGGAAGAGGTACAATCAAAGGAAAGTGGCGTTGTCTGTGGAAGAAGAGCAGACAGAGTGTGGTGTCAGGAGAGCCCTGGAGGCATGAATTGCAGCGTAGGGAACACAGTCAATAATATCCTAGTAGCTATGTGTGGGGCCAGGGGGTACTTGAAATATTGGGGAGAAACGCACTATAAAGTACATGGCTGTCTAACCATTATGCTGTACACCTGAAACTAATACAGAGTAATATGTAATGTAAACTGTAATTGAAAATTAAAAAAAAAAGAAATGAAGGGGGGAAAAAAGTGTGGCATCAGCCAACCCAAGAGAAAAAAAAATTCGTTAAAAGGGAGGTAGACATCCAATGGTGATAAATGGTACTGTGGACAGATTAAAGAAGATGAGGACAAGGCAAGAGCCAGTGGGGTTGAGGATAAGAATCAATGCTGACATTTAGGAACCATGTCAGGGAAGTGGAAGAAATGGACATCAGCTGCTGAGGGATGAGTGAACAATCAAGTGTAAAGGTACTGATTCCAGAGCCCTCTAGCACGGGTATCACCTGGCTGCTCATCAAGAATGCAGATTCTCTGGCCCTTAGCGAATCAGCAGCCTAACACTGTTCCCAGGTGAGTCACATATCCAATAATGTTTGAGAAGCTGTGGAGCACTCGTTCAGGGTAATTGGTAGGGAAAGAAAGTTGGCAGTAGTATCTGGAAGTGAGAACAGAGTGAAGAGAAGGGTTTTGCGGTACTGGGGAGATGGGCATAGGTTTTGAGTCAGAAAGAAAGGGGCAGGGAGAAGGGAAGATGTGTAAAAGGAGAAGAGAGAGTTGATGAAGAAAGGAAGTGGATGCAACCAGGAGTCAGAAGAGAGAAACTTCTCCTGCAGAAAGAAAGGAGGATGCAGGGAGTGGAGAGGAAGATGTGGTCCCAGAAAGTGGAGAAATTGTGGTTGTCTTCTGATGTTGCATAGCCTTGAGGACAGTAGCTGTCTTGGATAGTCTACTTTTGGACCATCCTAAGACATTGCTGCACCTTAGTAATGCTTACGGCAGGACAACAGGTGAGCAGGGGGAACCACAGCAAAAGCAGAATTATGCATTGCTGTGGCTGTGATTTCTGGAGCACTGGAAAGAGACTCTTACCCAATGTTATTTCCTCAGTCTTTTAAAAAAATTCTTTTTAAGTGGCTTTATTGCATCTTAAGTAATATTTTTACAGATTTTTATTTTTAATTATTTTTCCCTCACCATGTAACTCCCCATACCCTCTTCCACCTCCACCTTAAGTAATATTTTTAAATAACATCTCTGTCATGTGTGGTTTCCTTAAAGTGGAAGGTCACACTAAAATTAAGTTTTCCCACAATTAATATAAATTTACCATGCGAGCTATGTGCATGGGCCAGTTGTTATTAGCACACTTGTTTTACAGTTAAAACAAAAAAGGATGAAAAATGATATAAGCTTTTAAAAAAAACTCTGAAGGACTTTTATGGAGAAATAGGGTTTCTTTGGTTTGTGTCTTTGCTAGGTCCAGGTCTACTACATAACTAAAGTCTGTGTTTGTTCAGGACACCACAGCGAAATGTTTGCAAAGTGTTTCTGCTGATGCAATGACTGTAGCAAGGAGGTGTGAGAGTTACTAGAACAATCTGCAGGCCAGATGCTGCTGCTCGATGTTTGATTTCCAAATGAAAACTACAAAAATCTTTCATTGTAAAGATGACTAGCATCTTTTGAAAATTTTCCTCAAGAGAAGCACATCTTATAAGAACTTGCGAAGGGGACAAAGTTTTTCTTCTCTTTCCTCACACCCTTAAAATCAAAAGCAATCTTTCAAATTAGAGCTTTAAAAAAAAGGTTCACAGCATGTTTCTTCTACCTTTCCTGTGGCCCATAGTTTGATACAAGGAGGCAGGCAAGAGTGTGGGAGAGATTATGATTTTGAGAACTGTGTGGTGAGCACAGGGAGGTGAAATTGCTAAAAGGGAAGGAAAAGTACAGAAAAGAGAAATTTTGCACACCCAAAAGAAATTTCCTCTGTTTTACACATCCTCTTAGGGTCACCCTAAGAACTTCCCTTCAATTCATGTGAATTTAGTATTCATATACATGAATGGCCCAGTAGTTAGTTATTTGCAGACTTGTTTTGAAAATAGTTCTAAGTTTTTTATCTATGGTTTTTAGTTTTACTAACATGAAAATTAAATTTTCTAATACCCCACTTGGAGTTAAGATTGAAAATACACTCCCCCTTCCCTTTCTCTCTCTTCAGTGATTGTGACATAAAGTAGATAGGATGTATTCTATACACTAGGCAGAATTTGAGGGTTCTTAAAATTCTGTACAAATACAGTGAGTTGATTGAAATATATCCAGAATCCTTCACCGTTTGTCAAACACTTAATGCCATGTCTGTATCAAAGTCACAGTGCTCCCAGCTATTTTCATTTTACAACACAGCTGCAGTCATGTGATTTCACAGTTGAGATTTTACCAGAAGTTGAAGAAATCTTAACTCACTATCATCTACTTGGCTCCAGTTTAAAATCTTCTCATAACGTAGGCAGCTGGTTACAGAAACAAACATCTACCCGAGCATGGAACATATAAGGGATAGTGTCAATGGCATCACACTGTTACTTCTCCAGGCTGTGTTGGGAACACCTCTCTGTCACACAGAAGTCTCTGCCTGCGCTGTCTGCCACCACACATCTCTTCTTCATGGTAGCTTCCATGTACAGTATGAGCATCTCATCCAAGTGGAAAATTCCTGTCCTTGATACGTGCCAGCAGGTAGGTGGGGTTTCAAAGGCCTGTGACTGCTCGTTGTATTGAAGTTCTGCTGAGATGGAAAATCATGTCTTGTGCACCCCAGAATTTATCTATTTTTGTTTTGCTCCAAGAAATGACTAGTTGAAAGTTATAAGATGTGTAGACTAAGATGTCAAACAGGGTTGTAACAGAGTTCTGGTAATGTCAGTGACTGTGCAAGAGATCAGCCCAGTGGTATCTGTCTCCCTTAGCTTCCAGCAACTAAGTCAATACCACTCATCTCTGGAGTCCAGAGTCCAGGCCTTCTTTGTCCTCACTAGTGGAGTGACTTCACTGTGGTCTGGTGAGCAGATTATGTCATTGCGATAGCCACTAAGCCTCTGAGTTACCTCTTGGGGGAAGGGTGGTAGCATTTGAGGTGACTCTTAAGGCTTTCAGCCAAAGTTTGCAAAATCAAGTGTTTAGAGGGTACGGATAAGTGATGTAATTGAGCAAGACAGGCAGGTGGAAAATTAGAGAACCAGAGAACTCTTGCGCAATACAAAGGTCCTGACTTGGTTTAAAGTGGCCAGCCCCTCTCAGCAACCTGTATCAATATTGTCATACAGGATTGTGGCTCCGTGTTGCCAGACCTTTGGATTTGTCGAGAGAAGCAAGATATATATGTGAAAATTATGCATTATAAATATTGGAAACGGATTTATAAAATATTTTAAACACTTTGTCAAGTGTTTAAAAACATTTCTTCACCAACTTCAATTGTTTGCTCAAGTGTGGTTGTCCTGGTCTCAGTGAGGATTTCCCTGACCACCCTAATTTAAATGACACCCTCCTGATCTCACCTTTAACAGGAAGCTAATCAACAAAACAAACAAACAAGCATAATATAACCAAAGACATGGAAATTGAGAACAGGCTGAAAGTCACCAGAGGGGAGAGGGGAGGGAATTTCAGGGAAAAAGGGGAAGGATTTACAGGAACAAGTATAAAGGACACATGGACAAAAACTATGGGGGGGGGTGGAAATGGGAGGGAGGTGGGGAGGGTTGGGGTGGAGGGTTGGGGTGAGAATAAAAGACAGAAAACTGTACAAGATCAACAATTAAAATAAAAATTAAAAAAAAAAACCTCCACCAGGCCAATCAATGGTATATGAAATAATGCTAAACTGAATTAAACTTATAAATGCAAATAAATAAATAAATAAATAGCACCCTCCTTCCTACTCTGGCACTTCCTTATTCCTTTTCTCTGCTTTATCTTTCTCCATAGCACTTATTGCTACCCAATACTTAGGTCAGAAGTTTTTATTTGATTGCTCCTCTTCCAGATGTTCAGCATCATGAACAGTGTTGGACTCACAGAAGGTACTTGAGAATAAACGTGAATACATGACAGTCTGACACACAGAGACAGGACTAGCTAAAGTGAGTGAAGCGCCGAGCTTGTATGACCACAGGAGTGAGTACACCCTTAAGTGTTGTGTCCTAGATACCACGCTCTCTTGCATTGGTCACTACCATGCTGACACAGTTGCAGTAATGGCCTGATATAATTCTGTGGGTGGGAAGGAAGAGAGGGAAAGGGATTAACATGTTTAAAAGTCAACATGCTACTCACAGACAATGGCATGGTGATTACCAGAGGGAAAGGAAGGTAAAGGGGCAGGTAGAAGAGTGTAAAGGGGGGATAAATGGTGATGGAAGGAGACTTGGGGTGGTGAACACACAATACAATATACAGGTTGTGTATTACACAATTGTACACCTCAACCTGTATATTTTTTAACCAATTTTAACCCAATAAATTCAATTTAATAAAGGAATTAATATGTTACTGTTTTTTAAACCTTTATAACTCCAACAAATCTCTAACAGGCCCATCAATAGAATGGATGATATTGAGAAAGAGTGGTGCAGAGATCCTGAGTTAGAAAGCAAATCTTCTGGGGATTAGGATTTGAGTTTTTGTGCTCTTCTGCAACGTAGACAAACACAAAATGTAATGCACTCATACAAAAATTTTCCATCAGCAAGGAGGGAGAGAATTGATTTCAAGTCTAGGCAGAGGATGGCCAGGGTTAAGAATGCTATTTATTGAAATGCCACCAAAATGTGGGGGGAAAAATTGAAAAAAGAATGAATGTTTGTGGAAGAGGTATTATAACCCATTTTCACGTTTAAGTTACCGCAAAACTTTGAATGACAAGTAATAAGTAGAACTTTCAGGTACTGCGCCATTATTCACACGGAGCTTTGCTGGCTTGAAAGGAATCTCATTCTGCACTCACACCTACCAAAGGGACAATGAACCATGATATATAGGGTTGATATAATGGCAGATGTTGAAGATTTTAAGTAGAAAATCTGTCTGAGGCCCTGAGATATGACACCTATCAGGTACTAAAAAGGGTAATGCGGTAGAGCAAAATGCAAATTGTAAAGACTGTTGGAGGACTGCTTTCTCAAGCCAGAGTTGCAACAGGAGGAACCTATCAAGGGAACTTCTAAAGAAGCCACAGTCGTGTGTGGGAAAATCAGCTTTACGTTTCTGACATGCTAGATAGTGCAAAGCCCTTCAGAATGACACTAGTCAAAGAATAACTTCCTGTAATCTTTTCCCACTTCCCTCCAACCACAGGGACCTAAGAGCTTTGTTTAGCAGGGTGAGAGAGAGAGAGAGAGAGAGAGAAAGCACCAATACTCTTTCTTGGAGCCTGTCCTGGCTAGGAAAAGGAGAAGATTGAATACTAAATTAAAAAAAAAAAAAAAAAGAGTTCTGCATACCATATGGGATTGGGCATTCTCATGTTGAGTGGAGACTATTTTGTGACATAAAGTGACCTAGTATGGTGTATGTCCTAAAAGTGAGCAGAAGAGTCCTGGGACATGCTGGGTTTCATCCAGGGGAGGGGGAAACTAAACCATTTTTAGTTTATTTTTAAATTTATTTTTTCGATTACAGTTAATATACAATATTATATTAGTTCCAGGTGTACAACATAGTGATTAAACTTACAAAGTGATCATCCTGATAAGTCTAGTACCCACCTGACACCATACAGTCACTACAATATTACTGACTATATTCCCTATGCTGTACTTTACATCCCTGTGACTACTTTTATAACTTAAAATTGTACTTCCTAATCCCTTTCACTTTTTTCACCCATCCTCTTACTCCTCATTTCTATTGGGTAACTATCAATATATCTGTATCGATAAGTTTGGAATTAAACAAATTTTAAAGAGATAGTGGGAGGCAAAGCTCAAGTTTCCTTATGATTGCATCTCATGAATGTACTTATTCAATGTACTAATTACTGAGAGCTACAGCAGACCCTGCATTAATTTTATGACCAGTCTCTGCAATTATTATTAAATTATCTAGAAAACTTGCTCTTATGAGTAATAACTAATAAGAATAGTTTAATAAAAGTAAAAAGAAAAAATGATCAGGTATAGTGACAGGTACATTTGTATGGCTGTGTAACAACTGAGAGTTAAAGAAGTTACTGACTTCAGACATTTATTTCTCACAGGTCTGGAAACTGGGAAGTCCCAGATCAAGACAGTGCAGATCTGATGTCTGGTGAGGGCATTCTTTCTGGTTGGCACAAAGAACAGAGAAGAAACAAGTTCTCTCCTGTCTCTTTTTTAAATGGCACTAATCCCATCATAGGGTTCTGCCCTCATGATCTAGTTACCTCCCAAAGGCCCCATCTCCAAATACCATTACATTGGGGATTAGGGTTTCAACACATGAGGTTTGAGGGGAACATGAACATTCAGTCTATGGTAAGAAATGAAGGAGCTCAGAGGAAAGGTCTTGGAAGGAAGAATGGAACCAACTAGTCCTGGAGAGCTTGATGGTGGGGTCTACCCCACTTTGAGAACTTACCCCTCACCAGTTACAAAAGACAAGTCTCTCTCTGGAAAAACAGAATCCATCACTCTTAGTTCATACCTTTTAACTAAGATATTATAAAATGAGGTATTGAAGCACAATGAAGAAATTCTAATAAAGGAATAACTTACAATACATTGCTGAATAAGGCAAGGAAGTGGAAGGAATACAATCTTGGAAGACAGAGTCAGATCTGGCACTTACAGCTTTGTGCATCTCAGTTTCTTCATCTGTAAAAAAATGTGCATATTAATACCACTTTTAGGATTGTTGGGTGGATTAAACAGCCAACATTCCATAAATAAGGATCATTATTCTTAAAGTAAATGCTGAAGACTCACCATCTACATTGGGAAAAATTACTTGTATTATTATATTTATCTCTGTTGTCATTTTATGCAAGGACAGGCTTATAAACATTTTGTAAAAAATTTATGTTGGAACAAATTTATTTAGTGTAGTTCATTTGCTTAACATGGATAATACAAGGAAGCACATGACAGTAGACTTGCATAATAGTCAAGGAAAGACTTCTACATACACCCTTCTAGAAAATTACCTCTTTTCAGTTTTATTTCATACCCTAAAAATATGTTTGGAGATTTTAATAGTAACTTCAAAATTACTTAAAAAGATTAGTAATACTTTTTTTGGTAAATAATTTTTTCCTAGCTTCTGTGTCTTTAAAAAGGAAAAGGCTAATTTATGTTAGGGTGGTGGAGATCCACCTTCACGCAGCTAAAGAAACAACTGATGCAAACAGCTTTGTGGCTTTTCTTAGTCTTATGTCATACATAGAACCTGACAAACCAAATTGGGCTAATTTCTCAAAGTCCCAAAGGGTGATGGTGACTTTTTTTTCTTAATGCAGTTCTGTAGTTTTCAGAAGTATCAACAAAATATAGCTTAAATTGTGGCTAATATAAAAACAGGTGTTATCAATGCGTGTGCTACTATGATTAGCAGCATTATATGCTATCAACAGATAAGAATAGATGATCAAATTCCAGCCCTTTTTTAAGCAGGAAAAAGTTGCAATCTTGATCGTGGTTACGTGAAGTATTGCACAGGCAGGCATTTGAAGACTGCCATTGGACTGTGCGTGTATGTATCACATCCACGTAGACTTAAGTCCCTGGTTTTTAATGTGCCATCCCTTTGCACTCACATATCTGGACCGCTTTGGTGACAGTTCTCCCCACTCAGTGAAACAACGCTGTGCTGTGAGCTCAGAGTGGGGATCCTGTGGGCGGGGAAGCTGGACACACGGTTTCAGAATTTTACTTTCTACCCAAATTGTGTCTTGGTTGTAGTGGTAGTTCCATGTGAGTATATATACATCTGTCAAACTTACTAAACTTCACACCTTGAAAGTGCGTACTTAATTATAATTATATTATACTTCAATTTAATTACACCACAATAAAATGATTCAAAGTAATTTTGCTTCAATCAGATTATTAAAAAGTAGTAACTGTCACATAAAACCCCTCCCTAAAGAAAAAACCCCTTCGTGGCTCCCCCTTGCCTACCAGATTAAATTCACACTGCTAGAGATGTTCAAAGCTCTCTGCTGTACGGTTCCAAGCTACTGCCGTTGACCAAGATTTGTGACCTATTTTGTATCATGGGCCTTTTGGTGGTATGGTGAAAACTGCTGACTCCTCAGAGCACTGTGTTCAAATGCAGATAATAAAACACATAAGAGTACAAAGGAAACCAATTACATGGGAATTATATGAAACTATTATAAAGTGTATGACATTACAGTATATGTACTTCTTTATTAACTCATTAAATAACAAGAGTTAGCATAAGTCTCATAACTACTATACTTTCAAAGTATCAATGGATAGAAACAGTGGTTTAAGATATCTGCAACAACTATCCTGTGGAATGAAATGGTCTGTAAATTGTATTGGTGATAGTCACATATACTGCTTAACTATTATGATTTTTTTTGCCCACATTTGAAATGGAAGGAAATGCTAAGTTTCAGTTAGAGGTTAGTAAGAATAAAGGTGCATTTTTTCCCCATCAAAATCAACTTCCCTCCACACACTCCTTGCCTGCCTCAGTCCCTGGGTGAGAGCTCTTGCCTACTTCCTCATTCCCTAAAAAGCCCCATGACACCCTCTCACTTTGTGCAGAGGTTACCCCTCCTACACGCAGCAGAGGCAGCAGGTAGTGCGAATATGTGGAGAGGTAGGTAACTCAGACAGTGGAGAATGATGGCAGATGCAAAGCCCGTGTCTTCCCTCAGGACATTCAAATACAACTTTTGTATTTTACAAAAAAACCATTATCTACAGCTAAGTAAAGAGAGTCCACAGTTGGCCAGTGTGCAGCCACTGTTCAATCAACTAGAATGAACTCCCAGTTCCCCTCTCGCCCTCCTCCACCACATGAACAGAGAGTTTCACTTGTGTAGAAAGTCTGTCCTCCCTAATCTCTATTAATCAAAATACTGATTGTTCAGAGGTTGGCATTCCCTGCTTTCCCTCACTGGAAGTCCTCTGGCCCCTCTCTGTGCTCCCAGAATATGTGGTTCAAAAATTTTTCTGTTTGTTTTTTTTTAACACAGGTCATATTTTGCCTTGTATTGTGTGTATGAACATAGATGTTTCGCCTTCTCTAATCCATCATGAACTCTTCAAGAGCAAGACACCACCATATTTCTCTTTGCACTTTCGAAAATACCTGCTCTGTGGCGTATGTAGGGCAAAGGGGCCATAGTAGGGTCACATTGACCATGTTAGGCCTGCCTCTGCCACCTCTGCCTCATGTCCTTGTCTCTTTTACTAAGGGCTTCTGATTCTTTGACCACTACAAATAAAGCATGGACATAATTTTTCTTTTATGCAAAGACTTACAATGTAGCCACAAACCTCCCAGCCAGAACAGTAATTGAGGTCATTTAAAGGGCTCATCCAAAAATGTACATTCATTCATTTAATCCAGAGGTATCTGACCTTTTGGTGTCTCTGGGCCACACTGGAAGAAGAGTTGTCTTGGGCCACACATTAAATACACAAACACTAATTAAAACAAAAAATCTCAAAATGTTTTAAGGAAATTTACGATTTTTTGTTGGGCCCCGTTCATAGCCATCCTGGGCTGCATGCAGCCTGCAGGTGGCAGGTTGGACACCCGGGCAGTCTCTCATTCTGCTTAAAAACCAGGTGAGAGCTTACTGCATGAAATACATCAGGTTGGGACAGGTAGGATAGACACACTGTGAAATGTGTTTGTGAAAGTGCTTATCAGCCTAGAGACAAGGAAATTAATACCTCTTCATGAAGGACACTCATTCCTCTTCATATGCAGGGGAGTTGCCCAAGTAGCATTCCATTAATATCATCTGTCAGCAGTGCCCAAGGCCCCGCTGATTACCCACAACTGTGGACTCCATCAAGTTATGTTAAAGCATGTGAGAAAAAATAAAATCTTAGTGTGTATCCTAGCTTTCAAAATCCTTTGCAATGTGACCTTGAATAAGTTACTGAAGATCTCTGGAGCTCAGTTTTGTTATCTGTAAAATATGGATGGTAATAACATCTACGCCCTTGATATCTAATTAAGTTAACCCATATACTGCACTTAGAACAGTGGCTGTCACACAAGTGCTCCGTGAACATCACAAGTATTAGTTAAAGCAAAACTCCTCCCAGATATCTATTTCTTATTAAGCGCCTGTTATGGGCTAGGCACTGGGTTAGGCAACAGAGACCTAAAGCTGAACTAAACACAACATTTTCCTCAAGCTTATAACATAATGTAATGTTTTTCCACCTATAGACTAAAGAGCTTGGAAAGCCTTTTTCTGAGAATCTATTTGTTCATCAGACTGAATAAATACTCTGCCTCAAATATACATGCTTTATTTTTAAAACATATGTAGTTGCTTTGGGACTAATAAATGCCAAAATCATTTAGAAGGACTCCCTATTTCATATTTTTTGTCACTATGTATCTTCTCAACCAATATTAAGGAAATAAATGTGATCATGTGGTGGTCCCTAACACTTTCTGGAGGATATTAGAAATAGCTTCTTAGGGTCAAATTGTCTGGATCTACTGATGGAGTGGATAGTACAGTCTGATGGGAACTCAAATATTATCATGTCTGCTTTGGCACTCAGGAAATTATGCCCCTAAAGAGTGGCAGTCACGCCAAGGCAGTGCAGTGTGGAGACGATGCCCAGGGAATATTTAATCAGAAGTTTCCAGGTACTCCCAGAAAGGTTGGGAACCCGATACAAAGAAGAAAGACATAGGGGAAATTCCCAAATTGATCCAACAGAAAGAGCTTCTGTTCAGGAGCAAATGCTACTGCGGTGTCTCTGATCTCACCGAACAGGGAGGTCTCCAAGGTTGGCAAGGTTCGCAGAGGGGGCCAGTCTGGGGTGCTGCTGCTGGACTGTTATGTCCCTGTGGGTGTGGCTACTGATGAGGCTACAAGGAAGCATTTGATTCACTGTCCCTGCTGGTGCTTTGGCACTATAGAAATTATGAAATTGTTCACCTTCATAGGGTGGGTTGCTAACAAGCAGGTATAAGTTCTTACTTAGAACACTTCTTTTGATAATAGATGGCATTATGTGTGTGGGGAGAAGGAGAACATGAGTGGGTTGGATTTGGTTTCTGTCACAGTTTTAATTTTCTGTCTTGGCAATGCTCCCAAGTAAAGTCTTTAAAAGATTGCAGTGAGTCTTCTGGCAAAATCACTGGGACTACTGCCAACACTAAGAAACTCATACTGGCAGAGATTGGATATGAGAGAACCTCCTACCTTTTTCTTTCAAGTCGCATGCCTTAAAGTAGTTATGGTTCGGTGTTCTTTTAGAGAGGAGATCATTAACATTTACTTTCTGGTCCTGAGCAGAAGGCCACTATACTTTGCCACAGACAATCTTGGTGATCTTTGGGTCTTTTTATCATTCTTAAGCCTCTCAGTGATCCCCGCAGACAAATAAGTCACCCTATTTTGTGTGTGTGTGTGTGTGTGTGTGTGTTTGCTCTTTGCTTTATGTTTTTCTTGTCTGGGAACTAATGTCTTTGGTTAGTCCCAGAAAAATCATAATTCAGTGCCAAGTTTTATTGGCTGCTAGACTCAAGACACTTCATACAAGTTTATCGACTGACTGAGGAAATGGTTATTCACAAACCAATCAAACCCCAAGCCCTCTTCAGTCATATTTCCCATACCTGAGGTGTTTTCTTTTAAGCTCTGAGCTTCTTTTACTCAAAAAGCTGTTGTGGGCCCGATGAACAAGTGGTGTGTTCAGAAGTTAAGAACATAAGCCCTGCAGCCAAACACACTCTCATATGCACTCTGGCTCTGTAACTAACCAGATGGGTGATTGTGAACAACAAACCTTATTGTGAGTTTGTATTTATTGATTTTAGAAAGAGAGAAGGGAGAGAAACATTGCTTTGTTGTTCCATATATTTGTGCATGCATCAATTGCTCTGACCGGGGGGTCGAACCTGCAACCTTGGTGCATCGGGACAATGCTCTAACCAGCTGAGCTACCTGGCCAGGCCAACAACAAACTTTTTGAGTCTCAGTTTCTTCTTTATTAAAATGTGCCAAGTAAGACCTACCTTATAAGTTGCTGGAAGAATTAAATGAAATAAAACAGATTTCCCCAAATTTCAATCATTTACAACTTCCCTACACAATTTTTTTTCATATTTAATACACCTGTGTTATTGCTCCTTTAATTTTTTTGTCAAACATCTTCTGTCACTATAATTGAAAGAAAACACCCTAATGTTTTCTTTAAATTAACTCAATTTTTAACACAGATTAATTTTAAAAGGTACATGGACACTGTCATCACCTTCCTGGCTATAGAATTTAAGTATAAAAAATAAATATAATGGGGACTAAACAATGTTACTAAATTCCAGCCAGATATTTTTCCTGCGAAAGTCTCTGACCTAAAGTTCTGCTCCTTTCGTTAAAGGAAAGATTACTGTGAGCTGTCAAAGGTATATTAGCCCCAACCTGACAATTCCATTTTTACCTGATCAAATTAACTGAAAAAATGATCAAAAGGGAATAACTGTTTCACAATTTCGTCTGATGTAAGTTAATGCCCAGTTTATGTGCCACATAACGTCTCAGTTGCTGCCGATGGCAAGTGCATCACACTTTAGAAAGCTGAGATAGCATGTATGAAGACTTTGTGTTTCTGTGTTAAATGACAGGTACAATTCAAAGATGCCACTGTACTGGGTCTTGAACAGGCACAATACCCACTTAGAAAGTGCAGTTTTGTCATAGAGGAAAGGAAAGGACAAACAGCTGTTAGGCTCTTTCTGACTGTTGCTTAAATATCCACAAAGGACTCTGAGGTCAAATCCCAGACTCAGCAATGGGTTCTCAGATGAAGAAATCACTCCTGGCCTCAGAGGAGGGTGAGAACCCTCGCCATGTACAGAGCTCTCAGCCGGGAGTGGTGTTCCACAAGTGAAGGGAGAAGCAGGAGCAGGAGATCCTTTGGAAAAACTCCCATCCCAGTCTCCACCTCCTGACAGTCTGTTATGGGCTGAACGACCCCCAGTACTTCAAAGTGTGACAGCATTTGGAGATACAGTCTTTTAAGAGATAATTGAGTTAAAATTAGGTCATTAGGGATCCTAATCCAATATGAATGGTCATTTATAAGAGATTGAGACACAGACACACACTGAGGGAAGACCATATTAGTACACAGGGAGAACATGGTCATCTACAAGCTAGGGACAGAGGCCTTAGAAAAAACCAATCCTGCCAACACCCTGATCTTGTACTTCTAGCTTCCAGAACTGTGAGACGATGTATTTACATTGTTTAAGTCACCCAGTCTGCAGTACTGTTTTAGCAGCCCTAGCAAACTATACAGTAAGTACTTCTCGTCTCAATGAAGGGAATAGGCTAAATGGTTCATCAGTCATCAACAGTGACACTCGGTGTCATACGCAGATGGGTGTGTCTGAGAGAGCCAGACTGTCTGATCTTACACATATGTCTTCCCATTTGCCGTTCTCCCAACCTGGCTATTTAAATTCTTCAGTGGGTGGGGGAGGTCTGAAAAAGTCTTGGTTATTTTGTCAGTTTAAAGGAAAAATTTTAGAGAAGTTTTATGTAATCTTGATGAGTTGGATTACCTTAAATATCAGAACAGAATTGTTTTTTAGCCTGCTCAAGTCCCAGATAACCTTATTTTTCCTCTTTTGATCTTTTCCTTCCCACTTGCATTCTTTTTTTTTTTTAATTTTTTTTCTTTTAGATTTTATTTATTTATCTTCAGAGGGGAAGGGAAGGAGAGAGGGAGAGAAACATCAATGTGCGGTTGCCTCTTGTATGTCCCCTGCCGGGAACTGGCCTGGCAACCCAGGCATGTGCCCTGACTGGGAATCGAACCTCGATCTTTCGGTTCGCAGGCCCTCGCTCAGTCCACTGAGCTACACCAGCCAGGGCTCCCACTTGCATTCTTTAAACACAAAAATAGCATTTCAACTTTGTCGAGCTGTGTCTTGTCCCTAATTTCTGAGGTGACCTCTGTTGACCATCTTTGTGTCCTTCCTCCTTTCTCACTTTTTCCCTCTCCCTCCTTTTTATCATCATTGTGTCAACGAAAGACTCCACCATGAAGCTCTGACCGTAATCTTCTCCACCACCCCTGTGCATTTCTAACCGTACTTGACAGTGTGGCACTCTATTGAAGTGCCACTTAACATTTAGGTCCATTAAGTTCATTATCTATTCTTCCTGTGCATGGTGTACCCAAAGCATGCAGCACAACTGGAATCTAAAGGCTTTCCTACCTAGGGCTAGGGGGAAATTCTCTTTGTGACTGTGTGAATCTTGCTCCAAGAATTCTGACTGTCCCTAATTAATGTGTAATGTATTTGCCATTGTACATTCTGTCTCTTGAGAAGAGCTCTCCTAGCCCTGTGAGTTCAAAGTTCAAATATGATTTCTTTGAATATCATCAACAATTACAAACATTGGCCAGATAGGCCAGCCCTTAAGGAGGTCAAGTACCCCTTGGCTAACCACTTAGTTAACTGAGACAGGAAGATGCTCGGGTGTTTTATGGAAGGAGAAGTGTTTTGAGGCCTTTTGTTCAACCAGTTCATTCAGGAGTAATGGGTGAGTGTTAGAGATAAGTAACATGTCTCATCATCAACCATGAGGCAGGTAGAGGAAGAAAAAGAGTAAAACAAAAAATGCCTGCAGACCTCCAGAAAAATAGTGGGTCACTCAAGTCCTTAGAGCTTCTGGTAAGTTCATATGATCTGCCAGTGACACAGAAAATGAGAAACCTCTGGTATAAAGAGTAGCTCAGAGTCTGGGTAGAAAGATGATGGTGATTACTCACTGTTTTTGTATTTTTGTTTTCTGTGGCCACTGTTTCTCCTTGGGAATCAATCCCTTCCTCTTGGAGTTTGTTTGGTTTTGTTTTTTTTTTTTGGCCTGAGTCCAGGGCCTACCTCTTGGTTATACAATATGTTCTGATTCATAAATTTCTGTGAATATCCAGCCTGTGAATAGATTCTTTATTTTGTTTGAAAGGTTCTGTGCAGTTGGATTTTAGGAAATCTGCTGAACGAGAGGCCAAAGGCAGTCTCTGAGCTCTGGTCACTGTTCTTTTCCTCACACACCTCGGGTTTTTTCTCAGGGCAAGTCCAATGCTTTCTCTTCCCTTTAAACAGTCCCTTATTGCTCTCTTTCATAACTACATGACTTGTAGGAAATGAGGCTGGGCATGCCCTCCCTAACTCCTGGACCTGCCCCTGAACACACACACTGGCACTGGGGCACACCAACAACCAGTGTTGTAAAACATCGAATCTGTCTGGCGTGTGGCCGTTTCTCAACCAAGCTCTGTTCTGTTTCTACATGTTTTAAATTAATGGCAAAGCTCACATGTTGAATGTCTGCTCTGCTCTCATCCTTGTGTCCCTGCTTCTAAAAGTTTCCAAGCCTACCTGGAGCCTACCTCACTGCCTGGATCAAATTAGCACGTGACGGTGACGTACCCAGTGGCTGCAAGCCATATCCTGCTTTGATCTTTGGCTGGATCTTGGAAGCCACTTTAATGCTAAACTGTTCTCATTTCAGTCTGTCTGCCTTTTCATTTATTTTCTGTGTCCAATGTTCCTACATGCAGATTGAGACTCAAAATTATGCCTGAGAGTTTACAGTTTATAAGTACTGTAGAAAAGAAAGGCATAGCACCATTTTTAACATTTGTGTCACTATTCTAAAGTTTCTCCATGAAGCATAGAGCCAACCAGAAGGTCCCAGGAGTCTGGGCACGAAGCCCTCCTGAGAGCAGACTGCATTCCTATTCCCCGGAGAAGGTGCCTCCCACAAAGACTTGTTCCTCCTCTCTTATCTCTTGACCCAATTTCTAAACAATTTCTTTGTCTATGGCCTTCTGTAGTAGCAATTAGACTAGTTCACTAGGAGTAAATAGTAGGAAAGAGCCATCTTTTGTACACCAAATTAACGGAAAGCCTGATTTCTAGCCTCCTTGCTACCCATCACGTGGATTCCCTTTCGTTACCACAGGCATGGTACTAGAAGTCATTCACCCACTCACTCACGGACAGACGATTATTGAGGAGGAGGCGCTGTTTCAGACTCGCAATGCCTCTGTGAACAAGCCTGACACAGTCCCTGATCTCACTTATTCACATGCTAGGGGAATGCAGTGCACAGAACACTTCTGCTGAACCTCCAAGAGGGTCCTGAGAGACTGTGGCAGACAGACTCTTCGATGGCCCCGGCAACTCCATCATCTGTTACTTATGTCCTCTGCTTGGTTACAGGCCTGACCTGTGACTTCTGGCAATAGAATGTGGCAAAGGTGATGAAATGTCACTTCAGTGATTACAGTAGGATATATGAGATTTCACCTTTCCTACACTCTCGCTTAGAAACTCCCTTGCTGACTTTGAAGAAGGACCTATGTTAGGAGGCTCCTGTGGCAAGGAGCGGAGAAATAACCAGCAGGTAACCAGGGTTCTCAGGCCTACAGCTGCAAGGAACTGAATTCTGCCATCAACCTGAGTCAGCTCGGAGATGGAGTCTTCCCCAGTCAAGGCTCTGGATGAGAACCCTGGAGAGCTGACATTCTGGCTGCAGCCTTGTGAGTCCCAGATAAGTCATTCCTAGTCTCCTGACCCACAGAAACTATGAGATCATATATGGGTGTTGTTTTAAGCTGTTAAGACTGGTAATTTGAAGTAGTATAGAACACTAACATGGAGACCCCCATGGGCAGGAGGGGTGTCCTGGCCAAGCACCATCCCACAGGCTCCAGTAGATGGTTAGGCTGGCTTCCTCTATTCACCGCCAGTACATTCTTTAGGATCCTTGGGCTGCTGACTTGTGACTTCTCCACAGAACTCCCCTGACCTGGGCAAATGTGTTTACAATCTTCCTGACTCCTGGAACTCCTTAAAATCAGAAAAATGGTAGACTAGAGTTGTCTGAAGCAAGACCATAGAAAAGGAGAAAGCCCCGAAACACTAAGTTGGGCACTGTGTCACTGAAGGGATTCGAGAGACTTGTCTTCTCCCTGCCCCAGCCTCCCTCACTCCCAGGTACTTTTCCAGACCCCAGATCCCCACTGCTGGTAGAGTTGTTTCAAGGTACTCCATTTAATTACATGTGGTAGCTTTCCATTTTTTCCTACATAGCTCAACCAACATATTTAATTTCCTCATCTGTAAAATGAGTATAATAATAGTATCTCCTACTGTTGTCATGAAATGAAATGAGTTTATATATATATATATAATGTAGGAATAATTGTTTAGTCCATTGTAAACACTATACAAATGTATGCAATAGTAGTAGTAGTAGTAGTGGTAGTGTCCTTACTTATTATAGCCAGCAGTGACCTAGGACACTGAAAATACATCATTGTATGCCATAGACCCTGCCCTGTAGCTGGTTCTTTTCTTTCTTTCTTTCTTTTTTTTTTAATTTACATGTATTACTTTTTTGAACAGTTTTTTTTAATTTTTTTAAATATATTTTATTGATTATGCTATTACAGTTGCCCCATTTTCCCCCCATCATTCCCCTCCACCCTGCACACCCCCTCCCACCTACATTTCCGCCCTTTAGTCCATGGGTCATAACTTCTTTAGCTTCTACATTTCCCACACTATTCTTGCCCTCCCCCTGTCTATTTTCTACCCACCATCTATGCTACTTATTCTCTGTACCTTTTCGCCCCTCTCCTCCTCCCATGCCCCTGTTGATAACCCTCCATGTGATGTCCATTTCTGTGGTTCTGTTCCTGTTCTAGCTGTTTGCTTAGTTTGCTTTTGCTTTTGGTTTAGGTGTGGTTGTTAATATCTGTGAGTTTGCTGTCATTTTATTGTTCATATTTTTATCTCCTTTTTCTTGGATAAATCCCTTTAGCATTTCATATAATAATGGCTTGGGAATGATGAACTCCTTTAATTTGACCTTATCTGAGAAGTGCTTTATCTTTCCTTCCATTCTAAATGACAGCTTCGCTGGATAGAGCAATCTTGGATGTAGGTCCTTGTCTTTCATGACTTGGAATACATCTTTCAAGCCCCTTCTTGTCTGCAAGGTCTCTTTTGAGAAATCAGCTGACAGTCTGATGGGAACTCCTTTGTAGGTGACTGTCCCCTTATCCCTTGCTGCTTCTAGAATTCTCTTCTTTATTTTAATCTTGGCTAATGTAATTACCATGCCCCTTGGTATGTTCCTTCTTGGGTTCAACTTCTTTGGGACTCTCTGAGCTTCCTGGACTTCCTGGAAGTCTACTTCCTTTGCCAGATTGGGGAAGTTCTCCTTGATTATTTGTTCAAATAAGTTTTCCACTTGTTGCTCTTCTTCTTCCCCTTCTGGTACCCCTATAATTCGGATGTTGGAACATTTAAAGACATCCTGGAGGTTCCTAAGCCTCTCCTCATTTTTTTGAATCCTTGTTTCTTCTTTGTTTTCTGTTTGGTTGTTTCTTTCTTCCTTCTGGTCCACTCCATTGATTTGAGCCCCAGTTTTCCTCCCATCTCTATTGGTTCCCTGCGCATTTTCCTTCATTTCACTTATTGTAGCCTTCATTTGTTCATCTAATTTGTGAGCAAAATCAACCAATTCTGTGAGCATCCTGATCACCAGGGCTTTGAACTGTGCATCTGATAGGTTGGCTATCTCTTCGTCACTTAGATGAATTGGCTCTAGGGATTTGATCTGTTCTCCTGTTTGAGCCATTGTGAGTGTTTGTGTTTTTTTTGTTTTGTTTTGTTTTGGTCTGGTCTCAGCTGTTACATAGTGAAGGGTGGAGCCTTAGGTGTTCCCCAGGGTGGTGCAGCCCAGTCGCTGGGTAGTGACGCTGTATGTGGGGGTGGGGTCTGAGAGGGAACAATGGTGCTTGCTCTGCTCTCTCTTGGATTCCAGTCCCTTTCACCGCTTCCCCTTTGCCTGGATTAGCTGCATGCGAATGTGGGGCCACCTGGTCAGCCAGCCACCTTGCTCAGCCTCACTGGGTCTGCACGTTGCCACGCTGTACCCGGGGTCCACTAGCTGCCACCTGTGTGCCTGGGGTCTGCTAGCCACCACCTACACACCTGGGATTTGCCAGCTGCTGCTGCCTGTGTGCATGGGTTGCCAACCTCCACTTTTTCCTGCCACGACTCTGCCCCTCTTACTGGTCTGGATGAATGGTTGTTGGACTTCCATACAGTTCAATTTTGTATCAGTTCTGTTGTTTTCTTGTTTCTAAATCTTTGTTGTCCTCAATTTTGGTTGTGCGAGGAGGCACAGTGTGTCCACCTATACCTCCATCTTGGCCAGAAGTCCTTCTGTAGCTGGTTCTTTATTTGTTAGAGAGCTAAGTTCTTAACAGGAGGTGAACAGGGCAGGGAGTTTTAAGGAGTGGAGGCTTGAAATCAGCAATACAAATTTCAGAACCACATATAATGCATACTAGAAAAGCACATTCAAGGTTGGTGAAGGCTGGAGGTGGGAGTTATACAAGATGGATCCAATAGCATCCTATGTCCTCTTGGTATCTCAGGAGTCAGTCAGTGCCGAGATGGGTAAAGGCATATTTCACCTATATTACCATTTTCATAGGGTCAGTCCTGCTAAAGCAAAAATATTAAACTATAAACCCTCATCATAGCCATAGGATCATTATTCATGACAAATTATATGCTGCAGGATACAGTAAATACTTATTTATGGCTTCAATAAAAATATAAGTCACACAGAAAAGTTATATTTGATTGCTCTTCTTTCAGGAAAGCTAGTGGGAAATCTAAGGGTGAAATAATCTAGGTGGCGGGCAGGAACAGAGTGCTGGAAGAACAGTCTCCTTCCCATTCTCCCAGGGACACAGTCCTTTTTGTGAACAGAACATGATGGAGCAAAGGGACAGTGGACTGTCCTGCCCTATATGAGGCATTTGTTAAAAATGAATCTCTTAGGAACAGGCCTCGGCCTCCAAACCAACAAGCCATTAAGAATTAAATCCATATTTTGGGGGGGGGGCGGTTCTTGATTAAGGTATTGTCCAAGATAAGGCCAAAAATAGATTGCACCTTTATGGGATCAGGTCATGTTCCACTTAGTTGCTGATGAGTGTATCTCAATCTGTGGCCGAACTTTGTATTCCTTCTTTTTACCTCTGTACCTCGCATGGCACCTGCAAACAGCAAAATATTCTATTTGTTTTTACAAATCATGTCACTGAATGCTGATTAATAAAACTAGACAAGGAACATTCAAAAGAGGGGCAAAAATAACTCCGTTACTCAATAGTTGTCTCCACATTGAGGGAACATTTTGACCACTTTGACCACTCTGGTAGGAACAGAATTTCAATGTAGACATACATGAGGGACTGTGTTCAAATACTGTGTCTATAGCAATAACCAGTTTCTTGAGATCTCCCCTAGACCCTCTTCCTAACTATTCAGACAACTAGTGCTTTGTTTTTCTGGCACAAAAAGAACGAAAAAGAATTCCCCAGTGCTCTTCTGCCAAACTCCTATTCTGCTGGGCTTTATAAGTGTGTACCAAGTGAAATAAAATGTTTTGATTTCTTCTTCTGCCTTGATTTTCCCTATTGCGATTGTTCTTTATAGCTTGAGATCTCATTAGTAAAGATCCTCTGTTGGTTACTTTTATATGACAACTTGAGTTGGCAAAAGGATGCCCAGAAAGCTGATAAAACTTTATTTCTGGGTATGTTTGTAATGGTGTTTCTGGACAAGATAAGCATTTGAATTGGTAGACTGAGTCAAGAAGGCTTCCTTGCCAATGTGAGTAGGCACCAACTAATCCATCAAGGGCCTGAATAGAACAAAATAGTTCTACTTTTATATAAATGAATTCCTGACTGATATACACTTCTTTGCATTTCAGCTAATGAACATGTTAAGATTGCTGTTTATTTCTGGGAGTGAGGGAAGCGTGAAAACAGGGCATCACGGAGGTGGGGCTTGTAATGACTAAAAAGCAGGACTTGTGATTGAATCTGAGCTCTACTATTTAGTAAAATCAATAGAATATTTAAACTTTATAAGCCTCTTCTTTCTCTAACATGAGAATACAATTACATAACTGAGATCATATAATAATTTAATGCAATTGTTTGTATAAAAACAGTCAACATATAGTAAAGCGATCAATACTAATGAACTATTCCTATTATGTTTTGATTGAGAGGCAGGAAAAAAAAGAGAAGGAAGGGTGAAGAGCTTGGGTGCCATCCAGCACTGGGTGGAGGAGGTGCTGGAGGGCGAGTTTTAAAAGTGGTGGTAGTTCAGATCTATCCATTCTGTCACGAAGGGTAGGAGCTCCTTCTTTCTTTCTGCTGTGTAGTATTCCATTGTGTAAATGTACCATAGATTTTATTTTTTTGATCCACTCATTTACTGATGGGCACTTTGGTTGCTTCCAACACTTGGCTATTATAAAATGTGCTGCTCTGAACATTGGGATGCATAAGTTCTTTTGATCTGGAGAGCAGTATGCTAAGTGAAATAAACCAGATGGTGAAAGACAAATACCATATGGTCTCACCTATATGTGGAACCTAATCAACAAAATAAACAAATAAGCACAATATAACCAGAGACATTGAAATAAAGAACAAACTGACAGTGACCAGAGGGGAGGGAGGAGGGGGGAAGGGACGATGGAGAGAGGAAGGGGAAAGTCATCAAGGAACATGTACAAAGGACACATGGCCAAAGCCAAAGTTGGGGGGTAGGATCTAGGGTGGGAGGTGGGGATAGGTGGGGTGGGGGGAGTGGTGGGGGAAAAATAGAGACAATTGTACTTGAACAACAATAAAAAAATAAAAGTAGTGGTAGTGGAAAGCTATAGATTCATCATCTTGAGAAGGACCAATTCTAAGTGTTGATAACTTGTGCTAATGCATTCTTCAGAAACAACTTACTTGTTCCCCACCAAATTCCCAGGATTTGGGTGCTTTTAATACACTTTGTCCCATAGAGTATGGTAGGTGGAATAATGGCCTATCAAAATTGTATGCCCTGATTTCTAGAATTTGTAAGTATATCACCTTACACGGCAAAAGGGACTTTACAGGTGTATAAATATTATGAACCTATATTATTGAAATAGGGAAGTCATCCTGGTTCATCTGAATAAGGCCTTAAAAGTGGAAGAGAAAGTTAGAGAGTCAGCCAGAGAGATGTGGCCAAGTAAGAAAGAGGAAAGATTCGGCGCCTGAGAAATACTCAACCCACCGTTGCTGGCTTTGGAGAAGGAGGCCATGAACCAAGGAATGCAGGTAGCCTCTAGAACTTTGGTAAGGCCCTCAACTGACAGCCACGAAGAAACAGGGACTTCAGTTCTACAGCCATAAGAAACTAAATTCTGCCTTTATCCCATATGATTAAGGAAATGCTTTGTGCTTTAGCACTTTCAGATAGAAATGGTCCCTGCTGACATTTGGATTTTAGCCAAGTGAGAGCCATGCTGGACTTCTGACATGGAGAACTGTAAGATTCTGTAAATTTTTGCTGCTTAAACCCCTAGATTAGCATTAATTTGTTTTGGTAGCAATATAAAAGTAATAGACAAGGGCATAGACAAAAGCTTCATTTAATTTCATTTATTCATTTATTTAGTCATTTATTTATTTTTCAAACATTCATGGGGGAGCTATAGTGAACCAGGCACTGAGACAGTTGCTGGAAATAAAAGTAAGATCCAGTCCCAGTTCTCAACGTATTTGTAGAAAGTCAGTGGAAGAAACAGAAAAAGGTTTCTGACTCACCAAACAACTTGTTATGCCTAATTCTCTGAATTACTCAACCTCACCTCTGTCCCACAGTTTCACAACAATTCGTCATCGTGGGGGTGTGTCATGTTTTGCAAACTCATTGGCAGGGATGGAGCTTAAGAAAGTTAAAGAAAAACTAATGAATTTTCCCCCTTGGTCTATGTCCGGTAAGATCATGGCTTTTGTGCACTTCCCTGTGGTGCTCTGGCCACTTAATAAACAGCTGCACACACTGCTGCTACCCAGTGACGATGTGACATCCTCCTGCCTCAGAAGAGCAGCCTATGGAGGGCTGTCTAGGCCAGGGCTTCTCAAACCTTAGTGTGCCTAAAATATCATCTGGAAGGCTTATTAAAACACAGATTTCTAGGCTCCACCTCCAGAGGTTTTGATTCCACAGGTCTAGTTTGGGGCCTGAGAATCTGAACTTCTAACAAGCCCCCAGATGATACATTCTGTCCCCAGGCCACGCTTGGAGTGACTTTGGCAGCTCACTCCTTACATGTTGATAAATATATCTGATGGAGCCAGGATGGTCAGATGCAGACAAATCTCAGAATCGTGTAACATATCTGCCAGCTAGTGCCACACTTTTTAATACCCAAGCTCTGATAGTTGGTGCCTCCCGTATTTGTTCCCAGATGGACGGCTCTCCTATGGTAACCTGAGATGCCCTGAAACTTGCCACCAATTCAGACCACTGAGAAGTTAGAGAGGGGAGGGCAGAGTGAGTGGTGTTTCCCTGGCCCATAAATCAGAAAAAGGGGCCTGATGCCCTTGCCATTATGAACAGCATCCTCACCAACAAGGTAAAAAACAAAATAAAATATTGAAATCTCTACTTATGCAACTCGGCAAGAGGAAAGATCAAGTGCTGAGTAAGCAAGGTGATTACACTCTGTGCTCTGCCGATACCGAGGGCCTCAGATGATCTTGCAGCCTCTCCCCATCCCTGACCTCTGTTAACATCCCCTCACCAAATCCTGTTATCCTTTATTTCCTTTGCTGGCGCCCTTCTGTGAACCTTTTAATGCCAAAAGGCATACTGGCACAGACAAATGCTAATGACTTACTGCTCAGTCCTTTGGCATTGTCCTTCTAAAGATCTTTGATTTGAGCTATGAAATGACCATAAACCTCAATACAGTGATTACAAACAGTAATCTTGAACTCCTAAATTGAGCACTTATTCATGGCATATTATTTTGATTGGTTGCATAGACCCTGGCTTCTCTTTTTAAGATTCAGAAATATGGCCCAGGCAGGGTAGCTCAGTTGGCTGGAGAGTTGTCCTGATATGTCAGCATTGGACGTTTCATTCTTGGTCAGGGCACATACGAGAATCAACCAATGAGTGCATAAATAAATGGAATGACAAATCTGTTTCTCTCTCTCTCGAAAGAAAAAAGAAAAAAAATTCAGAAAGATAAGATGGGATTTAGGTCTAGTGTTTGGGAAAAGCCAGTTGAAATTCCAAAGCATCCGCTCACATCATTTGAAAGAGCAAAAGTGTCATAAATCAAATACTGCTTTTTTGATTAAAAATAAAAATACCATCTTTGTCATAAAAATTGACTTTTGCTTAGGTTTTTTCCTAAACAAAAGGTCTTTCTAGAGATGTAGGGAGATGGTTTGTCCTCAGATGACTGCAGTGATGTTATTCCCTTTGTGGTAGGTCTCTGCAAAATGAAAAGATGTATTTAACATATGGATTTTTTATATACCTGTAAACAAATCTCTTTTCCTCTAATCAGAGTGAAAGACTATTACTGCTTTTATTGTTAAGTTATTATTTAGTTTTGTTTTGCTTTAAAGCAAGGATTCTTAACTTACTGTACTTTGTGCCACGAACCTTTCTGGAAATCTGGTGACACCTATAGACCCCTTCTTAGAAGAATGTTCTAAATGCATTAAAAACACCATGTATAAGGCTACAAATAAAAACAATTATTTATAAATACAGTTAACTAAATAACAAGTCAAAGTTGTGACACAATAATACATGTACTTTTTTATGAACCCATTAACTATAGTCTAGCAGCCGGCCCACTACCTGCTATAATTTTGGAGTAGTGATGAGCAGAAACAGTATTTTGAGGTATCTGCATCAACTGTAATGGTCATGAATATATCTGTCACTTCCACTGGAGATGGAAGATACAGCTGTCTATATCTATGATTTATTGTCTACATTCTTAATTAAAGGAAACTCTAAATTTCAAATAGAGGTTAGTAAAAATAAAGATGCAATTTTTCCCATGTAGGTCCTTGGACTCCATGAACTCTTACTCATAGGCATCCTTGGGGGTCAGTGGACCACAGATTGAGGAAATCTGCCTGAAGTACCCCTGACTTTAATGCCTCCCCTCCCTTTGACTTCTTTTCATAAACACTAAATTTTAATTAAGTCAAGGAAAAGATTTCTATGAATCAGCCAGCCTTTAATAAGTAGATGCTATTGTCCTTTTGAAGGGAACACTTCTAAACTTCTGATGGAATTCCAGAAACTGTAATGATAAAACTCTCTGACCCCCAAGGAGCTTTAATTATTTAGGTAACATTCTGATCCATTGTCTTTGAAAATTTTCTAAATAACATTGACAAAAAGTTCGTTCTCCCTTGGTACTTTCACTCTCTTGCTAAGAAGAAAATCACTGTTGACAATGCATTTATATGTAATAGATACTTTATAACTCTCAGCTCTTCGTGTGCCAGTGGGAACGTGGATGTATTCGTGTACTTAAGAGCAACCGGGGAAAGAGAAAGTACTCAACTTATTTTATCAAGTTTAATATCTTATAGTTCAGGCTCCAGAGAATGGTTACCTATATTTTGTCTCACATGAAAAAGAAAAATCCCAGGAAAGTTCTCTCAGACACAGCTTGGGTCAGATGCCAACTCTTGGTCCAATCTCCTGTCTGGAATGGGTGTAGGGTTGGATCAAGATAATACACGAGTGCTTCTGCTGCAACTATGTAAGTATATGCGTTGAGCAATTTTGTTCTTCAAAAAGAACTGAGCACATGGCTCTGCCAACTGAGGCTAATAGCCTGAAACAGAATGGGGACTTGCATGGAAAATGAGAGAACTAGACTTGCCTTTCTCTTTGCTATGAAAAAGGACTAATAGCTCATTCTGGTTTGAAATAATTTGTTACTTCTTCTGAATAAAAAGTAATGCACAAGGAACTAACATTTTGGGATTTTTTTAAAGTGCAATAAAACAATAAAATATCTCACATCTCTTTAAGACAACCCCTGTGGGCTACGTTATCTCCATCTTTTTCCTTTGACTATCTGGGTTTGAACATTTAAGTCAGTGGTAATCACACTTGACTACATATTGGAATTATCTGGGTAGCTTTTAAAACTACTCATGCCTGGGTCCCGTACCCAGAGATTCTGACGCAATTGATTTGGAGGGTGCCCTTGTCTTTGGAGTTTTTTAAAAATTCCTCCTGGTGATTCTAATGTCCAATCGAAGTTGAGAAGCACTGACTTAGGTTGTTCTGATATTCTTTTTTTCCCCCCACAAGTGACATTCAATAATACATTAGTTTCAGTTGTACAGCATGGTGGTTAAACATTTATCCCGCAATAGGTCTTGCACCCATCTCACACCATGTGTAGTTATTACAGTATTATTGACTATATTACCTAAGCTGTACTCCACATCTCTGTGACTATTTTTTTTAATTTTTATTTTAATTGTTGATCTTGTACAGTTTTCTGTCTTTTATTCTCACCCCAACCCACCACCCCAGCCCTCCCCACCTCCCTCCCATTTCCACCCCCCATAGTTTTTCTCCATGTGTCCTTTATACTTGTTCCTGTAAACCCTTCCCCTTTTCCCCTGAAATTCCCTCCCCTCTCCCCTCTGGTGACTTTCAGCCTGTTCTCAATTTCCATGTCTTTGGTTATATTATGCTTGTTTGTTTGTGTTGTTGATTAGCTTCCTGTTAAAGGTGAGATCATATGGTATTTGTCTTTTACTGCCTGGCTAATTTCGCTTAGCATGATGATCTCAAGTTCCATCCATGCTGTTGCAAAGGGTATGAGCTCCTTCTTTCTTTCTGCTGCATAGAACTCCATTGTATAAATGTACCACAGGTTTTTGATCCATTCATTTACTGATGGGCATCTAAGTTGTTTCCAACACTTGCCTATTGTAAATTGTGCTGCTATAAACATAGGGGTGCATAGGTTTTTTTGGATTGGTGTTTCAGGGTTCTTATGATATAGTCCTAGCAGTGGAATCACTGGGTCAAAAGGTGACTATTTTGTAACTGTCCATTTATACTTTTTAAACCCTTCACCTTTTCACCCAGCTCCCCAATGCCCCTCCCGTCTTGCAACCATCAGTTTCTTTGTACATGTATCTATAAGTTTGTTTCTGTTTTGTTCATTTATTTTGTTTTTTAGATTCCACATATAAGTGAAATTGTATCGTATTTGTCTTTCTCTGTCTGACTTATTTTACTTATCTTAATACCCTTTAGATCCATGCATTTTAGCAAATAGTAAGATTTCATTCATTTTTTATGGCTGAGTAATGACCCATTGTATATACATACCACTTCTTCATTACCATTCATCTTCTAATTGGAAGATTTAATCCATTTGCACTTAAAATAATTATTGATAGGTATATAAGCTATTCCCATTTTATTGTTTTCTGATCATTTTCTTCTCTGTTCCTTTCTTATTTTCTTATCTTGTATATTGATGACTTTCTGTAGTATGTAGTGTTGTGTTTGAATTTTTTTCTCTTTATTTCTTATATATCTCTGTAGATTTTTATTTTGTGGTTACTATGTGCTTCATATATGCCAAGCTATATTTATAGCAGCCTATTTTAAGTTGGTGGTTGCTTACGTTTGAACACATTCTAAGATAGCTCCCATTTTTATTCACCTCTCCCATGTTTATATTTTTATCATTGCTTTTTATTTCTTTTGTGTGTGTGTACTTCTGTGTATCCCTTAATTTATTTACACATGATATTCCTACTTTTGATTTTTAACCTTTATACTAGCTTTAGTTTTGGTTAACGTACTGCTTTTATAATGTGTCTTTGTCAAAGAGTATTTTTTCCTTTGCAATATTTATATTTTTTATTTTTCTTCTTCTTAAAGAAGTCCCTTTAATATTTCTCATAATACTGGTTTGGTGGTGATGAACTCCTCAGTTTTTTCTTGTCTGGGAAGCTATTTATCTGTCCTTCAATTCTAAATAATAGGCTTGCTGGGTAGAGTAATCTTGGCTCTAGGTCCTAACTTTTCATCACTTTGAAAATTTCACGCCAATCTCTTCTGGCCTGCAAAATTTCTGTTGAGAAATTAGCTGGCAGTTTTATGGGAGGTCCCTTATAGATAAGTAACTGCTTTTCTTTTGCTGCTTTTATGATTCTTTCTTTGTGTTTAATTTTTGGCATTTTAATTATGTCTTGGTGTGGACCTCTTTGGGTTTATGTTGTTTGGGACTCTGTTTCCTGGACTTGTACAGCTATTTTCTTCACTATATTAGAGAAGTTTTCAGTCATTTTTTAAAAATAGTTTCTCAATCCCTTGATCTCTTTCTTCTTATTCTTATACCTCAGTGATGCAAATGTTGTTACACTTATCTGTTATCCCAGATACCCCTTAAACTATTCTCATTCTTTCCTTTTACTTTTTGTTGTTTCAATTGGGTGTTTTCTGCTGCCTAGTTTTCCAAGTTATTTCTTCAGTTCTCTGCTTTATCTAAACTGTCGTTGATTCCCTCTAATGTATTCTTTGTTACAGATATCATATTATTCATTTCTGACTCATTCTTATTTATGTTTTCTATCTTCTTTTTTATGTTTCCTGTATCTTTTTGAAGTTTTCACTGAGATCATCTATTTTTCCCCTAAGTTCATCGAGCATCTTTATAACCAGGGTTTTGAACTCTGCGTCTGGTAGGCTGCTTGCCTCCATTTTGTTTAGTGTTTTTTCTGAAGTTTGTTCTGTCCTTTCATTTGGAACACGTTTCTTTGTCTCCCCAATTTGGCAGCCTCCCTGTGTTTGTTTCTGTGTATTAGGCAGATCTGTTATATCTTCTAGTCTTGGCAGCATAGCCTAATGTAGTAGGTGATATGTAGGGCTCAGAGACAAAGTGTCCCTGGTCACCTGAGTGAGGTGCTTTAGGGGTGTCCCTTGTGTGGGTTGTGTGTGCTCTTCAATTATAGTTGAGCCTTGATTGCTGCGGACATATCAGTGAGTCGAATGACCCTTGGGCTGACTCACTGTGGGAATTGGCTATGACGATAGCAGACAAGCTGTTGTGTGGGGGCTGACCTCAGGGAGCAGGATTGTTTTAACAAGGCTCTCGTTACTGCTGAATCCACCCTTTGGGTGTATCATTTTTGGTACTAATTGGGTGATGCTCTGGTGTGGTCTGAAGCTAACCACCAGGCATGTTAGTTCTGGGGCCTCTGAGGAAGGGCTCCAGTGCAGGCCAAGGTCAGCCTCTGTCTATGTGTGGCACAGGACAACCTGGTAGGAGCTATAAGGTGATTTGTGGTTGATAGCTCGCTGGTCTGGGCTTAGAGGTGCCTGACAGAGGCTACCCTGTCGAATGAAGCTGGCTGCCACTAGTGCTGGGCTTGGGGACACTTAGCAAGAGCTACACACCACAACAAGGCCAGTGAGTCTGTGCTTGGGCCTTTTCAGAAAACACCTTCATCTACGGTAGCTCTCCATCTCACTGGATGCAATCCCTACTAAAGTTCACAGCCAGCTGTTTTGGGGAGTCTTCTTCCCTGTACTTATGCCCCAGGCTGGGGATCCTGGGGTGAAGCTGGGGCCCCTCAATTTTAAGTGGGGACCTCCACAGCTAAGATATTCTTCCTGATCCTTAACCACCATACATGGGTGTGTCTCTGTCCCTCCTACCAATCTCAACAAGGCTTCTTCTTTATATCCATGAGTTCTGTTTAGTTAGAGGAGTTCTGTTCAGTTAGCCTGCAGGTAGTTCTCAAGGGTGGTTGTTGTATAATTTAGTTGAAATTTTGATATGGCTGTGGGAGGAAGTAAGCACAGTGTTTATCTATTCTGACATCTTTGCTGGGAGTTCAAAACACTGACATCCTCATATTCTTTTTAGTTACATGAGTAATGCATTAACACATTTTTGTTAATTTTTTCAAACATGACTCTCAGTTTTAAAACATTTTTTAAAGTACATGGAATAGGGGTTCTAAAACTCTGACATGCAGCCCAATCACCTGAGTGTATATTTAATATTCATATTTTCATGCCTGTTCTGGTTCTATAGATACAAGGTGTGATATAGGAATGTTTATTTTTTACAAGCCCTGCCTCTTTCCATTTTTATAAAAGTCATTATTTTTAAATAAGTTTACGTCTATGTAAAAGCTTCAGAGAATTTCCCTTTACCCTTCATCTGGCTTCAAACACTTATGTAACGACAGTATACTTAATCAACACTAAGAAATTAAGTACAACACTAAGAAATTAATACAGAATTTAATTGTATTTCACCTTTTTTCCACTAATGTTTTTTCGTGTGTGTGTTGTTCTAGGATTCAATCTAGTATTTTAAATTCAGATAACAGCAGAAACAAACTAACAACAGGCTAGAAATGAAATCTTGCTTTGCTGGGTACTGGAGGAGCTATTTGAGGGAGAATAATCCTTTGTTAATTTTGAAACTGTCCTAGAAGTCATTCAAAGCCCCGTTGCTCCCTTTTCTCCATATATTTTGTGGACTTAACTAATTATAAAATAGTGTTATGAGAGAAGTTTCTAAAGTAACTTTTATTTGAAGACTCTGGGTACACACGAATATGAAATTAAAAACACTTCTTGTACTGAGAACAGAGGAATAGCATTTTAACTAGTCTTGGTGGTTGGAACAGAAACAGATGTGGTCTCCGAAAGAAGACAAAAATGTAATGTGGTCATGGATGATTATAAATTTTTAAAATGCACTTTTGCCAATTCTGCTTTGCTGATTTTAGAATGCTTATTTCTCTGGAGCATCCAGTATTTGAGGACAGGTCTAATATAGAAAATAAGGTCCACTTCTTAGCATGTCACACATAACACAGCCCAATCTGTCCCTGGAAAAGGTGTCTGGTCAGCATTAAACTGACCAAATGAGGCAAAGAGAGAACGACCACTATAAATCACGGCATTGTGAGTATTTACATTCTGACCTGGAAACAAATATATTTCAGTTAAAGAACGGAAGACTTTGTTTTAAAAAAAAAATAGGTTTCAGGCTCATCACTTTCAGTCCTTACTGTAAAATAGGATGCTCCTATGAAATCAAGTTAATAGATTTGATCTTTAAATAACTTTAGCCAGTATTCCATAGAGTACCTCTTTTCTATAGGCACAAAAAGTACTCTTAACCTTAGCCAACTTTCATGCAAATCTATCCCTATATTCAGGTTCTCCAGAGAAATAAAACCGATAGGGTAGAATAGATAGGTAGGAGGTAGGAGGTATGTATGTAGGAAGATGATAGATAGATAGATAGATAGATAGATAGATAGATAGATAGATAGATACACAGAAATTTATTTTAAGAAATTGACATGCATGGTTAAAGGTGGGGAACTGGCAAGTCCAAAATCTGCCAAGCAGCCAGGCTTGCTTGAAACTCAGACAGGGGTTGATGCTGCAGTCTTAGGACAGGAATTCTTTCTGGGCAACCTCAGATTTGGCTCTTAGGACCTTCAGCTGATTGAATAAGGCTCATGAGATTAGCAAGCATAATCTACTTAAAATCAAACGATTGCAGATGTTAACCACATGCACAAAATATCTTCACAGCAATGCCCAGATTACTGTTTGACTAAAAAGGTACTACAGCGTAGCCAAGTTGACATATATAAAACTAATTATCACAGTTCATGGACAAATGTTAAAATAGCCACCCCTGTTGGAAAAAGCAGCTCACATTTCTAATAACAGTGGTCATTATTTTTAGATGTATTTTAGAAGGTAAATGAAATTAATACATTGATGATATTTAAAATATCATAATATCAACACCTCATTAATGTAGTAGAGTGTAAATAAGCAGAGATACAAGTCATATTTCTTGTGATGTAATTATATCCTGGATAGCAAAATATCATATGCAGAGAGCCACTTAACAAAGTTCACTAATTGAATTACTATTCATATAAGCTCAAACAATATAAAAAAGCTCACTAATCATTAGCTATCAATCTGTAGGAAATGTTTCCTGAAGATATTAATAAGTATTATTAAGAAAAAAGCTAAATTTTAATATGCTCATTATGATTATAAGCATTTTAATAGGCTCATTTCCTTTAGGCACTAAATAATATTTCATTATTCCAATGTACCAAAGTTTATCCATTCACCTCCAGTAAGACATTTTTGTTGCTTCCAAGTTCTGGCAATTATAAATAAAACTGCTAAAACACCCATGTGCAATTTTTTGTGCGGACATAAGTTCTCAGCTCCTCTGGGTAAATGCCAAGGAGTGAGACTGCTGGGTGTTATGGTTAGAGTGTGTTTAGTTTTATAGGAAACTGCCAAACTATTTTCCAAAGTAAAGTGGCTGTGATATTTTGCATTCCTACCAGCAATGAGAGATCCTGTTGCTAGACATTCTCACTAGCAGTTTGTGCTGTTAGTGTTTCAGAATTTAGTCTTTCTAATAAGTGTAGCATAATGTTTTCGAGGTTCATTCATGCTGTAGCATGTATTAGGTTTTTATTCCTTTTTATTGCTGAATAATATTCCATTGTGTGGATATGTGATATTCTGTTTAGTCATTCATCAGTTGATGGACATTTTGGTTGTTTCCACTTTGGGGCTGCTATGAATAATGCTGCAACAAACATTCATGCATAAGTTTTGACTTTTCCTGGGTATATACTTAGGAGTGGAATTGCTGTGTCATAAGGTAACTCTATGTTTAACTATTTGTGGAAATGCCAATCTGTTTCCAAAGAGGCTGCATTACTTTACATCCAATCTAGTAAAAGAGATGAGCAATAGAGTAAGTACTGTATTTTGCCATGTAGAATGTACACTCATATTTTTGGCCCAAACTTTCAGGAAAAAAATCTTTTGTTTTAATTCTATAATTCAATTTTTAATTTATTAATATTTATATACTTTTTGTATTATAAAGGGATTTTGGCACTTATTTTTGAACATATTATGGTACAAGAAATTTTATGTAACAAATAATTACAAAACACAAGAGCAGATACAAGGTATTTCAGGTACTACCCATATATAATGTGCATCCTTATTTTCCCCTCAAAAATTTGGGCAAAAAGTACACATTGCAAAAAGTATACATGGCGAAATACAGTAAATAATAAATAGAAGGGAGAAAAACCGTAAAGAATCATGGAAGAATAGACCATATCTGGGGGTTAAAATTTTAGTTAAAGTGGGAAGGCTACTTTGTTTATGAGCCATCTTATGCATATATCATCTCAATCAAAGCAAACAAACGAACGAACAATGCAGTTAAGAGTTTCATCACCACGAGGGTACCTGCATTTACAGAGGTTAGGGAACATGCCCAGGATTACAGGGCAGGGAGGTGGTGAGGTTGGAATTTCAATCCTGCTTGCTCTGTCTTCAAACTTAATGCTCTTTTCACTGCCCCACATTTTCATAAGTGTTTATTTTGCTAAAGTAAGAGTTCATTCTTTAAATGTAAGCTCAAGATGTCCTGATCCAACCTTGAGGTTGTAAACCCTATTGTCGATAGGGACCCTTAAATACATTTCGGACAAAGCCAGTTAATGTGTGAAGCTGATTAACCTCAAGAAATAGTCCCAACAGTACATATGAACACACCCAAAAGGACTTCACAAAACTATTATGCATGAATATATTTTAAATACTGCCTGGCAAAGGATAAGTATTCTTTCCCGATCTCTCTGGGAGCCTCTGTTGGGGCAGAACATTGCATATTGCAACTGAGGAATTCCTACATTGTTAGGTTTCAAATTTAAAAAAACAAACAAACAACTTCCTTATTTAATGCCACACCAGTATCTAGCCAGGTTTAATACTTTGGAATTCTGCCCTACTCTTTCTACTCCCTGAACTCTCTAACATATGCTAACCCCAATCTGATGAAGAAAAGCTTTTTCTAGGGTTTTGTGCAGAAATTCTCCTCCTTTACAATTAGCTAAGTGGATGCTTACCACTTATACGTATTACTACTGATACCTCTTTCCGTAGCTCTGCAAATGCATTTCCGAAAACGAAACCACTGGTTAAGCCTAACAGATGAAGTCATAAAAGCTCCCTGTTTTCAAACCATATGACAAAGCTATAGTAATTACCAGTAAAACCCTTGCATATATGGTCAATTAATTTATGACAAAAGAACCAAAAATATACAATGGGGAAAGGACAGTCTCTTCAACAAATGGTATTAGGAAAATTGAACAGCAATATGCAAAAGAACAAAACTGGATCACTTTCTTACATCACACACAAAAATTAACTCAAAAGAGATTAAAATATTGAATATAAGACTGGAACCATAAAACCTCTAGAAGAAAACAGCAGGTGGTAAGCTCCTTCACATAAGTCTTAGCAGTGATTTTTAAAACTCTGACACCAAAAGCAAAGGCAACAAGAGCAAAAAATAAACAAGTAGGATCAAAGACCTTCTGCACTGCAGAGGAAACCATCAATAAAATGAAAAAGCAGCCTAGTGAATGGGAGAAAATAATTTCAAATCATATATCTGATAAAAGGCTAATATCCAAAAATATAAAGAACTCCTACAACTCAATAGCAAAAAAAAAAAAAAAAAAAAATCTGATTTAAACATGGGCAGAAGATCTGAATAGACATTTTTCCAAAGAAAACATACAGATGGCGCCCTGGCTGGTGTAGCTCAGTGGATTGAGCGCGGGCCTGCGAACCGAAGGATCGCGGTTCGATTCCCAGTCAGGGCACATGCCTGGGTTGCCAGGCCAGTTCCCGGCAGGGGACATACAAGAGGCAACCGCACATTGATGTTTCTCTCCCTCTCCTTCTCTCCTACCCTTCCCCTCTAAAAAGATAAATAAATAATAAATTAAAATAAAAAAAAGATAAATAAATAAAAAATCTAAAAGAAAAAAAATTAAAAAAAAAACATACAGATGGCCAACAAGTACATGAAAAGATGTTCAACATTATTAATCATCAGAGAAATGCAAATCAAAGCAATAATGAGCTATCGCCTCACACCTATTAGAATGGCTGTTGTCAAAAAGACAAGAAACAGCAAGCATTGGCAAGGACGTGGAGAAAAGGGACCCTCTGTTCACCCTTAGTGGGATTGTAAATTGGTGCGGCCATTGTGGAAAACAATATGCAGGTTCCTCAAAAATTAAAGAGAAAGCTACAAGTATTCTCATGCCAGTTGCTTTGTTAGAACCTCTGAATATAGAGCTAGCTAATGTAAGAGGAGAATTTGAAATCAGCAAGTCTGGGAAAACAAGAAGGAAAAACACTCAATATCTTTATGACATTGAATTAAAAGTATGAAATTATCCCACGTTCTGGAAATAATTGGTGGCATTAAAGTGAGTACTTTTTCAGTAGCCAGAATTTCACAAATGAGCTCGTATCTCACTTTTTTAAAAAGTTAGTTAACAGGTTTTTGAAAGGTCATGCCTCCCACTTTTTGAAAGAACACTGTGTCCACCCATATTCCCAACCCCTTTCAACAAATAAATTCTCTGACCTAACTGCTTGTCTGAAAAAGTCCTATCACTGCCCCAAGTTCCACTTTTTCTCTATCAGCTTCTCAGAATAGCTGGATACTATCAGCTTCTCGGAATAGCTGGATACTGAATGGCTCTTGACTTTTTAAAGGTTTGGAATGGGAATTATCTATGAAAAAAATCCAGTACAGATCAACTCAGGCCCATACACAGAAAGAAGACAGGAAGTATACATAAATACCAAGGGCTTCAGTAAATACTGAGGGCTTCGGTGTTACAGGCATTTTGTATATTGAGCAATTAGAACATAGTCAGTATGCAGCTTACCGTGTGATTTTAGTTCTGTAGCAGTTTGCTTTTAGCTAAAAATAGATGTGATATTTGTCTCTCCCTGAGAAGTTAATGTGACAGGAGTTATCTAGGAGGAAATAACAAGCTGTCTCAACACAATGTATTGTCATTGTATAAAACTGCTCAAATATAGTGTCTAGTATTTCACAACTTGTTAATAACCAAACAGCATTTAAAAAACTAGACCTTTTTACATTTTCATAGGACATTAGCAACTCTTGCCTCAACCTATCTTAAAATCATTTGTGAAAGTAGCAGACATTTGTGGGTTGGTCTCATTACATCACTGAAACCCAATGTTCTCAGTCAAAGTTAGGTCAATTCATAAAGGAAGCTGCGGTCATGAAGTCATAACAACACAAAAATGTCAGATATAAAAAGGACAGAACTGGGATGCAATCCAGAGTGTCTGGCTCTCGGGTCTGGGCTACTGGACATTTCTTTCTCCAGTGCACTGGCTTAGCAGCTTCCCCACGTGCTCTTCCCTGACTGAACACCTTGTAAGCCCAGGGGAGCAGCTTTGAAATGTTGAGCCCTTTTGCTAGAACCCTCATTTGTAGGTGCTTTGCTCTTTATTATGAGTCCACCTTGTCCTGAAGATTGTATTTGTTGGTGGATGTTTCTAGAAGGACTTAATAAGCCGCAAGAGCAAGAGGACCCAGTGTTTGGAACACTTCCTGATGCTAAAGATTTTAGGGCCCAATATATACGGTCACCATTGCATCGAATTGCCCAGAAGTTTCCTAGCACATCACAGACATCCTGTAATATTTGTTAAGTAAATAAATATATCAAATAATGTGTTGCAGAGCAGCTCAGAGAACCAGAAATCTTTTTTCTCCAAGGCTCACTTATATTACAGCCAGTATAGTTCTCCTCTTTTCACTGAGAAATATGTATTTCCCAGGTAGTGAAAGGAAAAATTATTTTTTGGCCTGTTCTAGAGTTGGCTTCTACTGTAGGCAAGTAGAAGAAAAGAAGGAGCTGATGGAGTCCACCCTTACCTCTGCTAGAGTATTCTGTGCTAGATCCTAACCTCTGCTCCTCACCCCTATGGAGAATTGAGTGACAGTATGTTGAAACTGGCAAGACACTGGGGAAGATTTGTGTCCCATTTTGTGGTTTTACTGAGAATGAAACAGAGGCTCTGATAGGCCAGGATTCCCTAGTTCTCCCTGGCAGCACCAGGAAAGAAAACTGAGTCTGCTAAGGGACAAGGCTCTCTCTTCCCCTTACCTGGGATGGCAGTCCTCATCCACCTGTTCTCCCTTTTCTGTTTCAACTTAAGTTTTTTAAAAAATTATTTTCTTGTTCAAGTACAACAATAATATAATTAAAATAGTTGTCTGCATTTACCCCCCACTACTCCCCTCCACCCTAGCCATCCCCACCTCCCTCCCCTGATTCCACCGTCTTGGTTTTGTCCATGTGTCCTTTATAGCTGTTCCTGGAAACCCTTCCCCCTCCCCCCCATTATCCCCTTCCACCCTCCCCTCTGGTTACTGTCAGTTTGTTCTTAATTTCAGTGTCTCTGGTTATATTTTGCTTGCTTGTTTGTTTTGTTCATTAGGTTCCACTTAAAGGTGAGATCATATTGCATTTGTCCCTCACTGCTTGGCTTATTTCACTTAGCATAATGCTGTCCAGTTCCATCCATGCTCCTTCTTTCTTTCTGCTGCATAATATTCCATTGTGTAAATGTACATAGTTTTTTGATCCATTCATTTACTGATGGGCACTTAGGTTGCTTCCAGCGCTTAGCTATTATAAATTGTGCTGCTTTCAACATTGGGGTGCATAGGCTCTTTTGGTTTGGGCTTTCAGGGTTCTTAGGATATAATCCCAGCAGTGGAATTACTGGTCAAAAGGCAGGTCCATCTTTAGTTTTCTGAGGAAATTCCATACTGCTTTCCACAGTGGCTGCACCAGTCTGCATTCCCACTGACAGTGCACTAGGGTTCCCGTGTCTCCTGCACCAGTACCAGGCTGTTTTGATTATAGTGGCTCAGCTTAAGGTTTTAAACACTGCCGAAACCAGTGTTCTAAACTTTCACATTCCTAGACATAGGTGTTGGTGGTGGTGGTTTTCCTTCTGAATTATAGACTATTTGAAAAGCTAAAGGATTGGAGAAAAAGTAATGTTATGTTTTTCCCATCATGTCAAGAAGTGAAGTAAAAAGAAACCCAACCAAATGAACAAAGAAACCAAGTTGCCAAAAATGTATAGAGATCAAGCCCATCTTGTGCATGGGCAGCTTAAAGAAGGAGCTGAACTAAATTGTTGAAAATGGTGACCCTTTTTATGGGGCATGAGTGAGATTAGAGAGTGGGGTGTGACAGGGATTTTATTTTATGCTAAATGCTATTCTATTGCATTATTTTACAGTGAAAACGTAATCATGCATTTCATGAGTAACATGTTAAAAGTTATATGAATTCAACAAAGAACTAGTATCTACAATATATAAAAAAAACTCTCAAAACAACAGTAAAAACAAAAACCAATCCAATTAGAAAATGGGCAAAAAGTATGAGAGACATTTCACTGGGAAGGATATCCAGATGACAAATAGCACTTAAAAAGATGCTTTATGTCATTAGATATAAGAAAAATAAAAATTAAAACCCAAATTAAATGTCATTTCACACCTATCAGAATGGCTAAAATACAGTGAAAATACCAAATTCTGACAATAGTGCAAAAGACCTAGACCCCAATGCTGGTGGGAATATAAAATGGTATAGCCACACTGGAAAATATTTTGGCAATTTCTTATCAAAATAAACGTTATGATACAGCAATTATATGCTTGGTTATTTATTCCAAAGAAATGAAAATTTATGTTCACATAAAAATAAAGGTCCAGAGAATTTTTATTCTTATTACCAGACAGGGACCAGCCCAGAGTGGGTCTGAGCAGGTAGTGTGTGGGTTCTTGACTTCATGTAGGAACAGTTTCACAACATGAGTGCAGTTGATTTTGAGAGTATGTTTATTAAAGCTGGGAACAGTGAAACAAAGGAAGGACTTAGGGTAGGAGAAGCAACAGGAGAGCCTAGACAGGGCTCAGCTTTGGTTCCCTCGAAACATCATAGGAAACAAGTGAGCCAAGGCAGGGCTGCTGTTAGCTCACCTGGAAGTCAGAGCAAAGAGGGCCTTGGAGACAGGGTCAGGGGCAAGCCTGGGATGAGCTGCTGCTGCTCGCTGCCCCATGGCTGCATGTCTTGTGGGGACCCTTAAAGTTGAGCAGGAAGTAAAAAGTTCATGCCTGAGAACAGGCCTGGTGAGCTCTAGAGAGAGCTCACATCTGGTCTTTGTCTTCAGGGTTTTTATATCTCTTCTGACAGTGAGGATTTTAGGGGAGGGTTTCAGCAGAATATTCATTAGCTTTCCAGGTGCATTTTATTTTTTTAATTTAATTTAATTTTATTGATTATGCTATTACAGTTGTCCCATTGCCCCCCTTCATTCCCCTCCACCCTGCATCCCCCTCTCACCCACATCCCCCCCTTTAGTTCATGTCCATGTGTCCTAAGTTCTTTAGCTTCTACATTTCCCACACTATTCTTGTCCTCCCCCTGTCTATTTTCTACCCACCGTCTATGCTACTTATTCTCTGTACCTTTTCTCCCTCTCTCCTCCTCCCACTCTCCTGTTGCTGACCCTCCCCATGATCTCCATTTCTGTGGTTCTGTTCCTGTTCTAGCTGTTTGCTTAGTTTGCTTTTGCTTTTGGTTTAGGTGTGGTTGTTAATAACTGTGAGTTTGCTATTCATATTTTTTATCTTCTTTTTCTTAGGTAAGTCCCTTTAACATTTCATATAATAAGGGCTTGGTGATGATGAATTCCTTGAACTTTACCTTATCTGAGAAGCGCTTTATCTTCCCTTCCATTCTAAATGACAGCTTTGCTGGATAGAGCAATCTTGGACGTAGGTCCTTGCCTTTCATGACTTGGAATACTTCTTTCCAGCCCCTTCTTGCCTGTAAGGTTTCTTTTGAGAAATCAGCTGACAGTCTGATGGAGACTCCTTTGTAGGTAACTGCATCCTTTTCTCTTGCTGCTTCTAGGATTCCTTAATTTTAATCTTGGGTAATGTAATTATGATGTGCCTGGTGTGTTCCTCCTTGGGTCCAACTTCTTTGGGACTCTCTGAGCTTCCTGGACTTCCTGGAAGTCTACTTCCTTTGCCAGATTGGGGAAGTTCTCCTTGATTATTTGTTCAAATAAGTTTTCCACTTGTTGCTCTTCTTCTTCCCCTTCTGGTACCCCTATAATTTGGATGTTGGAACATTTAAAGATGTCCTGGAGATTCTCAAGCCTCTCATTTTTTTGAATCCTTGTTTTTTCCTTCTTTTCTGTTTGGTTGCTTCTTTCTTCCTTCTGGTCCACTCCATTGATTTGAGTCCCAGTTTCCTCTCCATCACTATTGGTTCCCTATGCATTTTCCTTCATTTCACTTAGTGTAGCCTTTATTTGTTCATCTAATTTGCAACCAAAGTCAACCAATTCTGTGAGCATCCTGATCACCAGTGCTTTGAACTATGCATGCGATAAGTTGGCTATCTCTTGGTCACTTAGAAGTATTGGCTTTGGGGCTTTGTTCTGTTCTTCCGCTTGAGCCGTATTTTTCGGGGGGAGAGGTCTGGTTGCGCTTGTTATGTATGAGGGGTGGAGCAACCCAGTCCCTGGGTTGTGATGCTGTCTAGGGGGCGGGGTCAGAGAGGGAACAATGGTGCTTGCTCTGCTCTCTCTCGTATTTCAGTCCCTTTGGCCATTTCCCACAAGCAAATTGGGCCCTTCTGGTGCTGCCTCCCGGGTGGGTGGGCCTGTGTATGTTCCAGAACCCTGTGGGTCTCTCCAACGTACTCTCCTTTGATGCTGGGAGTCTCTCTCCAGGCACCTCAACCTCCACAAGTATTTTCAATCGATGCTTTTAGGCTTTATTTTCCGGCACTGGGGCCCTGGATTTCGAGGTCTGTCTCCCTGTTTTCACCTGGTTTATCTGCATGCAAATATGTGTCCTTGGTCAGCCAGCTGCCTTGCATGCTCGGGGTCCACTAGCTGCTGCCCGAGCACCAGGGTCTGCCAGCTGCCACCTGCACGCCCAGGACTGCCAGCCCCCTCTTTCTCCTGCCGGAGATCCCTCTCCGTGGGCCAGGGACTCCATCCACCCCTCCTACCGGTCTGGATGAATGGTTGTCAAACTTCCTTACAGTTCAATTTTCTGTCAGATCTGGTTGGTTTTTGTTTCTAAATCTTTCTTGTCCTTAATCTTGGTTGTGCAAGGAGGCACAGTGTGTCCACCTACGACTCCATCTTGGCCAGAAGTCCAGGTGCATTTTAAATATGCTAATGTATCAAAATGAGTATATAGGGAAGTTTGGGAATATTCTTTGATCTGCTTTACTGTTTTACTTTTATCTTGGGTCTGTCTGGCTCTAATGGGGTTTTTTGTTATTTGTTCCTTTGACTTTGTCTGGCCATGAAGTTAGCTGGTACAACTGGCATTAATTGGGTCTCTGTTCTCTCTTTCCCAGACCAGGGAGATTTAAGCTATGTGTTCTCTATTTAGGGAGGATGGGTATAAGCCATTTGCTCTCAAGTGTCCTTGGTTAGGGAAGAGAAGGCCTTGTGATTCACCAGAAGACTGTAAGTTGTTCAGACTTGGTTTGTCCTTTTTTAACTTTCTTGTCTCAGTTTCCCTATTCCACTTGCCCAGGAATTTTCCCAGCTACTAACTATCCTGTCATAACGATAGCTAAAAACTGGAAAAAGCCCAGAGATCCTCTGATAAGTGAATAGTTAAATTGTGATGCACACATTCCACAGAGTGAAAAAAGCCAGTCCCAAAAGGTTACATACTCTGTGATTCTATCTATAAAGAAAACATTTTTGAAATAACCAAGCTTTAGAAATGAAGAACAGGTTAGTGGTTGCCTGGATCAGAGATGGGGAGGGGTGGGTGGGGTTTTAAAATGGTAACACAGGGATCCTTGTGGTGATAGAACTGTTTTGCATCTTGACTGGTTGTAGACACATGAATTTACATGTGGTAAAACTGTATACAACAAAATACACGGTACAAGTGAAACTGGGAAATCTGAATTAGAGCAGCAGATTGCAGCTGTGTCCTGTCCTGGCTGAGGTGCTGTACTATAGTTTTGTAAGGTGTTACCATGGAGAAAACCTAGGTAAAGGATACATGGAATGTGTATTATTTTCTTTCAACTGCATGCAAACCCACAATTATCTAAGTAAAACTTTCAATTAAAAAGAAAACTAACACGTTGAAGCATTTGAATACATTAGCCAACTCCTGCCTGTAGAGCTGTAGGGCCTGTACTGCTTCTAGAGGATGGGGTGTCCTTTCCACCTCCCCAACAAACACCACCCCCAAACATCTTTACCTTGTTCTTCCCGCAGGTGCAAACAGGAGAACAGGGACTGAACTACCTCAACGAAACATTTTGATAGCCATAAAATCTGACTGTGATCTAGGTCTCAGTCAGAGGCTAAAGGCCTGGCTACAAATCAGGATCATCTGTGGTGCTTTAATAACCTACTAGTGCTGGCACCACATCTCAGAATGATTGAATCTGAGTCTCAGGGTCAGATCAGGGCCTAGCTTCGTGTTGGTGTTGAAGCTCTCCAGGTGTGGTAACATGCAGTCAGGATGGAGACCTACTGGTCAGAGTGGTTCCACAATGATGGCTTTCAAAACATCAACCCAGGTACCCTTTTCTCACTACCGCCGCCTGCACTTCTGGGGTCAGAAGGATATGTTCTCAGGGGCTCACTTCCCCTCATAGTCAAAGCCGATGCCAAGCGCAGGACCTCTAGAAGAAGGCATGCTCAGTGGTCGGCCAGGAGGGTAAGTTCTGGAATCCACACAGGGATGCTTAGCATTCTCCAGGCTGTGTACTTAGCTGAGTTTCTGCACACATGGCTGAAGCTCTACTAGTGTTCTCTGATGGCTGCTTTTGAGGCTGCTAAGAAGCCAAGCAACTTGTGGGTAGAACCTCTGATGAACAGGGAGGGGGAAAGGAAAAATCCTTGGGGTGACAAAGCCTTCTTAGGCCTACTTAGCTCCTAAATGAGAGCCTCCGGCCATGCCACCAAAAACTCTAGAACCTCTTTGAAGTTCTGAGAGGTGAGGCCTGGTGCCTCCAGAGTAGAAAAGAAGATGGGGGTTTGGTGTCCCCCGAAGCATACCTTAGGGTACTCACACTTACAAACACCCCAGAGATGATGTGAAGGAAACCTCCTTCAACAGTTCCTCTGTACAACTCTCATCCAGTACTCATTAGCATTTGGAAGGCAAACAGAGCTATGAAACACTCTGCCTGATTATATCATAAGTACCACAAGAATTTCTCAAATAACCCAAGCAAATTCCTTAGATTCTGCTAAAAGCCAAAGGAATAACAGCTTTCTGACCATTCATGCACTCTTATTCATGAATTCCAGACATTTTCTTGATTGTTTTAGAGGTGAGCAAAGTTAGCTTCTCCCAAAATCCAGCTGTGTCCCATTATCTACAGTTATCACTATTAAGATTCTATTCCTAAATTGCTGATAAGGATTCATTAAACAGTTTCCAAAAGGCAACACACTACTTGACCCCATATTTGTTGTTTTTAAGTAATCCCAAGTGCAATTATTAAAATAGATATGGTTCATCTACATGCTGATGTTTTATTTTGTCCTCTTACAAATTTAATCTGTGCACTTTATATGGAGAAGGGAAGAAAATAAATTATTTTCTTTCATCTGCTTTCTTTCGCTCCTGCTTTGCAATCACTCCTGCAAAGTGACCTAAGAAATTGTTGCTGAAGGAAACAAAAGATTGAAAAGGCACAGCAGCTAGTCCCCCGCTGCTTGCTACGGTCCTGGCTGGGCTGAAGCCAAGTACATGTTGTGGGAACGCAGCAGCGCTGCTGCAGGCTCTGACCTTCACTGGCTCGATTCTGAACTTTATCTTTCTCCGCTCTAGTTTTGACTTGTACGCAAGTCAATGACACAGATTGTTTTTCCCATAAAGCAGCTCCAAATCTATGTCAAAATCAGTCGAGGCTATAGCAGATTCCTGCTTTCTTTTTTTTTCTTTCTTTAGCTCAGATCTTAAAATAAAAATTAAAGGAAATCTAAATTTCCAGACCAGGTCTAAAATTCTGAAGTCATTATGTACTATCTTTTGTTTTTGCACAGTCATTAATTTTTTTTTAGTTCATGGCTTTCTTTGAAATTAAGAATTGTTGGCCCAGGCTGTAGGAAAATGCACGTGTTTACAAACATACAATACTTTGCTCTATAATTTCAGGGAGTCCACAGACTACCTAAATCACCAAAGCCAACCCAGAGACAGTTCTGGTGGATCCGAATAAAAATTTAGGTAATCAAGAGGAGGAACTATTCATGTAACTATATCAATAGTTCCCTAAACACCTAGGCATGACAAGGGAAAATATTTTTTGAAGAATCTGTACTCAGGCTGAAACAAAAGGTGTATTCTTTGTAGACCAGAGACTAAAAACTTCCTGAACGATGAAAGGCAGAAGGTGCCATAGCCCCAAATCTATGCAAAACAGCGCTGCTGGGAAAGGTCCAGGGGCCACTGAGTTGCCCCAAGCCCAGAGGTGGCAGATGGTGGAGCAGGAAGACTCCAACACAGCTGACATGGTGATGGCCTAGGAATAGTAGGAGGAGGAACCAAGTTGATCAGCTCCTTCATCTCATTCTTCCCCTCATTGTAGTCACGTGACCACACCTAGCCCTAGGGGTCTTTATTCTGGAAAGTGTGTTCATTCTTGGCCACTGCAGCTTTACCTGGTGTACAATGGTTTGTTCCCTAGCATTTTGTGGTGTTCCCTAGCATTTCACACCATTTTTTCCTGTTAGTTAGATACATGGCTGTTGTGGGAAATTTGGAAAGTGCATAATGCTACTAAGAGGCAGTAAAAGTACTACCCACAATCCTATCACCAAGAGGTATGTTTGTTTACATTTTGGTGTCTTTTCTTCTAGAACTTTTTCTCTACGCTCTTTTTGTTAAAAAAAAAATCTAACTCAAATAAAATTGTAAATGCAATTTTGTACCTAATTTTTTAATTTATTCGTAATTGTGTCATCTAATTGGATAGGGTTTTCACCTGAAAGAAGTGTCCATAATGACTAAGAGAGGAAGACAGTGTCTCTGTCCTCAGAGTCTAGAGGAGAGAAATGAAGGTTAAAGAACTGTGGTTCTGAATACTTAAGATGGTGGCTGCTTGTTCTCATTGCAATCCAGACACATTGGTAGGGGCTGTACCCTGAGGAACTGGCTGTGAGTGTAAATAATTCAAAGAAAGAGCAGGGCTAAGCCCATTCCTCTAAGTGAACACTAAGTTCCTAGAGTCAAAAGTACGTAGGCTGAGATGTAAGTACTGGTCTGTTTAAAGGGCAGTCATAAACTACTTACGAAAGCATATTTGAGAGTCTTGATCTTTCAGATCTTTAAAATTGACCTCATGGATCAATATTCTCAAACTTTTTTGACTTTATTCAACCCTGTTCAGTTAAGAGAGCTAATTACCCCACTTAAGTCAACCTCTCCCTGGGAAAAGAATTTGGGGACTACAAAGAATTAGGAGAGAGCCAAAATTATAATTAACATAGTCTTATTAAAGTAATTGGAAAAAATCTGAAGTGATCAACAGAAGTAAAAATCTATCAGTAACTATACAAATATATTACTAATATCATCTTATATATTAATTGAAATCCTTGGCCCATTCAAGCTGACATTGATGCACAGTAAAATGTGTCTTATCTAAAAACTGGCAATCCCAGCTCTGTGTGCAGAAAGCTTTGCAATTAAAAAACACAACCTGTTACTTTAAATTGCCAGATAATGTGTGTGATGGATATCCTCATCCTACGGCCACTTCCCACATCCACACCTGGCCCCCGCCCACATCTCTAATTCCTGCCCACCCTTCCTCCTTCCCAGATTCCACCTCTGTTTCTAAGCTGCATCCCAGACTTGAGCCCCAAGTTAATAACTTGATAGCTTTTAAGAGGTGAAATAAGAATCTCATCTTTTTAGCATCATGAACCAGGACTGGATATAAAATATCACACACCTGTGACTATAGCTGCTTGCTATTCCTGGTTCTGCATTACTTAATGTAAAATCAAGTATACAGAAATTTACCATGGTAGATGTAGACTCTGGTCCAGTAATTCAGATAATGTGATAATAGAGACCCAAATATTAGAAGTATGAAAGATCTACCTTGAAATATCAAATATGTGGCACAGGAAAGAAAGCTAAGGCAAATGTATGAACTGATGCCTCAGCCATAAAATAAGTATCACTGGAATCAGTGTGGTTTTATGTGCCCTAGCCTGAACAACTTATAGACCTGCTTTTATATATCTATGGGCATTAATTCAGTAGATACAATATAGTCCCAAATAAATACTTTATGACTCAAAGCAAATACTTCACAGCGCTGATAATGTTTACTGTTATACAATAATATGTCAGTTCACGTCCTCTGAGAAGCAGTTCAAGAGGTTTATTGAGGGAAATGCCTATGAGGGCAAAAGCAGGAGGAAGTTGGAGTACACAGGGAGGGACTTCAGACTGCAGTGCAGGTCTGACACCTGTGAAAGGAGGAGGATGAGGTAGAAGAGACCCAGACTAAATTACAACTCTAAGAAAGTCAACCCTAACACAGAAGTTACCCATTAGATGAGTCCTAAATCAGGCAGAAATGGACCATCTCTAGTACCCCCACCATGCTCTGTCACTGGCTGGGTACAGCCTGGGGAGAGCGTGGCACCAGCTCAGACAGTTCACTCCACTTGTTGCAGCAGGTTCTCTTGAAGGGAGTTCTGAGCATGCAGCTTCATGACTGTCCCAGTCCATCTCGAATGCTGCCCAGACCCTTTGCTCCCTATATTCAGCTGGGCAAGGAATATTTAGAAGAACCTAAGTAGATTATGTGGGTTGCCCTGCTCTCACATGTGAGCATCAGATGACCCATCCTAATTCATGCTTCTGCTGGCCAGGGTCAGTTTCCTGCCTTGATGGTGACTCTTCTCACCTTACCCTGGGCACCACTCAAAGTTGTCAGCCTTCTGCATCACTAACACAAGAGAGGTATTTATTCCTAGGTGTGTAACATGATGCCTTCAGAATCCAAAATAGCTCACCAAGCATTATGTGTCCACCTATGAAGTAGGAAATGCAATATTAAAAATTTGTCTTTTAGTTTGGAGAGGATATCTTGGCAAAGCCCTGACTGCTGCACCTCTAAAAAGTGTGCTCCAGAGGTGGGTTTCTGAGTCTCCTAGGGCTTGTCGCCCGCTCTATGAAATGCATTTGTCTTATCAAGGCCCCTAGCATATTAATTGGCTCTTGCTCAACCTGCCCATTCAGCATGATGTCATTGAGGTAATGGATCAGTGTAATGCTCTGCAGGCCATCCTGAAAGTCCAGATCACTGTAGACTATGTCACAATGGAAGGCAGAACAATTAACAGAGTCTAGGAGCATAAACATAAATAAATATTCTGTCAGTTAAGGGAGTCTTGTGTCAGGCAGAAATGGCATGGTTCTAGCACCTCCACCACCCCTGCCCAGCTCAGTCATTGGCTGGAAGGGGATAGGGGTGTGGCCTCAGCTGGCTGCTGCAGAGAATTCTGAAAGCCTGGAGGATGGAGGCTATGAGTTCACACCACTTCTTGCACCAGTTGGAGGGGCCGAGGTTCATGGCAGCTGCAATATATTTACTAGGGGTGATGTTTATTCTTTTCTAGTGCTTTTCTGTATTTTCCAAATTTTCTAGAGTGTTCATATATTATCTCTAAAGTCAGGAAAAAACAAACACAAGTACACATTCCAAAAGTACTTTATGTCCAGTTTTTCAGAACCATGCCATTTCACAGTGAGTTGTCAATTATAACAGATTTTTTTAAAGCCTCTGGCCAGAAAGTCTTATAAAATGATTTGATACCATTTTAATTTTGTTTACAGTTTTTAAAAGATTTTATTTATTTATTTTGAGAGAGAGAGGAGGGGAGGAAGAAAAAGAGGGTGAGAAACTCAGTGTGAGAGAAAAACATCAATTGTTCGTCTCACATAAAGGTCCAACCCCAAAAGCGAATGGGCAGACTTCCACTTTGTGGGACAACGCCCAGCCAAACCAGCCACACTGGTCACACCTTGTTTACAATTTTGATGCTATGACTTTGGAGATATTTTTAATGGTTTGCTTTTTTTTCTTACTATTGAAATGATATGTTACTTTTAGAAAATGTGAAAATCTACATAACAGTAAAGAAATAACAAGAAATATCCCAAATCTTAACATCCTTGGACAAATATTGTTAGTGTCCTGGTGTATTTCCTATTAGGCTTTTCTCTGAAGCTGCCATCAAAGTATGCCATTTTTGCATAATACTTTCCGCTACAACCTATTTCATCTAATGGGTAACTTTACCCTTAAAAGAAGTGTCACTCACTTAGAGAAAATAAATGAGTATGGGCCTGAGAGTTACATGGACAGTTTCACCTTCACCTCAGAGATGCAGAGAGACATGGTGGTCAAAGGGTAGCTGTACCGCATGAAGCAGGACATGTCAGGACCTAAGCCAGTGCAGCCATTGAGATAGTAGGCTTGTGTTCAGGGAAATGACTGGCAGCAAGTGAAATGGTAAAATGCGGACTTGCTACAGAAATAAAGCAGAATCAAGACCCATGGGGAGTGAAATCTTTAACATTTGTGCCATAGTCATGCTCACTGTGGTGGGTGGAGTACATGACATTTATTTATTTATATATTTATTTACTAATTGTGACTACTTTTATGCATACACGCATTTATTTTTTCTTTATTTTTAAATTATATTTTATTGTTTATGCTATTACACTTGTCCTGATTTCTCCCCTTTGCCTCCCTCCACTGAGCACCCTCTACTCCCTCATGCAATCCCCAACCATTGTTCATGTGCATAGGTCATGTGTATAAGTTCTTCAGCTACTCCCTTTACTGTGCTGTACTTTACATCCCCATGGCTGTTCTGTAACTACCTGTTTGTACTTCTTAATCCACTCACCTCTTCACCCATTCTCCCCCGCTGTCCTCCCATCTGGCAACCATCAAAGTGTTCTCCATATCCATGATTCTGTCTCTGTTCATCTTGTTTGCTTACTTCATTTTTTAGATTCAACTGTTGATAGGTTGTACTTATTGCCATTTTATTGTTCATAATTTTGATCTCCTTTTTCTTAAGTAAGCCCCTCTAACATTTCAAATAATATTGGTTTGGTGATTATGAGCGCCTTTAGGTTTACCTTGTCTGGGAAGCACTTTATTTGTCATTCCATTCTATTTTTTATATTTTATTGATTCTAAATGATAGCTCTTCTGGGTGGAGAAATCTTGGCTATAGGTCCCTGCTTTCTATGACTTTGAATATTTCTTGCTGATTCCTTCTAGCCTACAAAGTTTCTTTTGAGAAATCCACTGACAGTCTTATGGGAACTCCCCTGTATGTAACTAATTGCTTTCCTGTTGCTGTTTTTAAGATTCTCTCTTTATCTTTAACCTTTGGCGTTTTAATTATGATGTATCTTGGAGAGGGCTTCTTTGTATCCATCTTGTTTGACAATCTCTGTGCTTCCAGGACTTGCATGTCTGTTTCCTTTCTAGATTAGGGAAGTTTTCTTTCTTCATTTTTTCAAACAGATTTCTAATTTCCTGCTCTTTTCTTCTCCTCCTGGCGCCCAATGATGTGAATGTTGGACTGCTTGAAGTTGTCCCAGAGGCTGCTTATATTATCCTCATTTTTCTGGATTTTTTTTCATTTTTATTGCTCTGATTGGTTGTCTTTTGCTTCTTTATGTTCCAAATCATTGATTTGATTTCTTAGCTTCATCCACTCTACTACTGTTTCCCTGTAACTTTTTCTTTATTTCAGTTAGTGTATCCTTCATTACTGACTGGATCTTTTTTATACTGTTGGGGTCCTCACTAAGTTCTTGAGTATCCTTATAACCAGTGTTTTGAACTCTGCATCTGATAGGTTGCTTATCTCTTTTCATTTAGCTCTTTTTCTGGAGTTTTGATCTGTTCTTTCATTTAGGCCATGTTTCTTTGTCTTCTCGTTTTGGCAGCCTCCCTATGTTTGTTTCTATATGTAGACTTCATGTCTTGGTAGTGTGGCCTAATGTAGTAGGTGTCCTGTAGGGTCCAGTGGCACAGCCTCCCCTATCACCTAAGCTGGGTATTTGAGGTACGCCCTCTGTGTGGGCTGAGTACACCTTCCTCTCGTAGTTGAGCCTTGATTGCTGTTGGCAGATCAATGGGAGGGATTTACCCAGGCCAGGTAGCTGCAAGGACCAGCTGTGACTACTGACTACCCACCTCTGCCCTCTGTGGAGGATCACCTGTGCAGGGGCAGGGTGCTGGTGCTTCGACATGGTCTGTAGCTGCCTGCTGTGTGCATAGGCTCTGGGGTTTCGTGGGTGATACAGGGCAAGTTCAGCCCCCACCTGTGTATTGCCCAGAGCCACCCAGTCTGAGCTATAAAGCAACCTGAGATGGCTGCTATTCCTGCTGGGCTTGGAGATTCCCAGGTAAAGCCAAGCTGTGAATCTAGGCTGGCTGCTGCTGGTGCTGGGCCTGGCACTCACTGAGGCCAGCTATTACTTGTTTGATAGAATTTAGGAAGTTGTGAAGCCTGAGGTAAGACCAGCCTTTCATATGGAAAATCAGTTTGGGTGAGTCCATAATTTGGGTGGGTCAGAGTCTCAGGGGATCTCCAGGGCTGGACAAACAATGCTAGCCAGATTGATGGAGTCTTATATATTGTACCAACTTGCTGGCTCTGTGACTCTGTCAGAGGAGGGTTCAAAAAAGGGTCAATGGCCTCTGCTTCCCTTGACACCAAACACTTCAATTTTCCCTCTATGTCACTGGTGCCTTTCAAGCTGCTACCCCAGTGCTAGAGCTCAGAGGTAGTGAGACTGAGTATATGAGTCCATGTGTGTGTTCTTTAAGAGGAACTGCTTGGGGCTCCAGCCATTTCTTCCACCAACTCAATCCCCATTTGTCTTTGCAGCCAGATGTTTTGGGGACTTATCTTCCTGGCACTGGAATGCTCGGCTAGGGTGCCTGGTGTGGATCTGGGACCCCTCGCTCCCAAATATCCCTCTCAAATTTTTATCTACCACGCATGGATGTGGAGCCAGCCTTGTTCCACTTCTGCACCCCTCTTACCAGTCTGGATAGATGTTGTTTCTTTAATTCTGTAGTTGTCAGACTTCTATTCAATTTGATTTCTGACAGTTCCGAGTGATGATTGTTCTATATTTTAGTTATAATTTTAATGTGGTTATGGGAGGGGACAAGCCATGTCTGTCTACACTGATATCTTGATCGAAAGACCTATTATGAGTTTAAAAGCACTAGTCCCATGTCTAGAATTAACTGTGTGGAGAGAGACATGTCGTAAGGCCTAGGTTATCAAGTTGTTGGATTACCAAGTTTAATTTCATTATTCAGATTCATCATGTGGCAGGGGTAAGGCAGCAGAGAATAAGGCCAATGCAATTTTCTAGTGGCTCTCCATGCAGGATTGGATGACTTAGTCCTGGGTACTCCTGGGCTTCTCATGAGAGGCTAATCTAATAAGAAGAATAAAAAGCTATTCTCATGATGCTAAGGTTGGAAGAATTAAGAGATGTACCCTATTTTTTAAATCCTAAATCAGAGAGATGGTTATATGACCTAAAATCAAAGAATTGATTTTAATCTATAAAAATATTTATAAAATATTTTAATCTATAAAATATCTCTACCATGCATTTCAAAAAGTCTTTAAGTAAGGAATTACAGATAAACAAGTTTGGGCATGTGTTAATAATTATTTAATTGAGCCCTAATTGGTGTGGCTCGGTTGCTCAGGTGTCATCCTGCAAAGTGAAGGTCACCAGTTCAATTCCCAGTCAAGGCACATGCCTGGATTGCAGGTTTGGTCTCTGGTGAGGGCACATACAAGAAGCTACTGATTGATGTTTCTCTCTCACATTGATGTTTCTCTCCCTTTCTTTCTCCCTCCCTGCTCTTCCCTCTAAAAATAAATAAATAAAATCTTAAATAGTAATAATAATAATAATTATTATTTTTCAATCAAATGATAGGAATATTCTTTTCACTCCCTGCTTTTGTATATTTCACAATTTTCATAATAAAACTTTCCAAAAAAACTCTTTGTAACAACTTTAGTAATTTCATAACATTAATTCATAGAAGTTTCATGAACTCTTTATTTGTCCATCATGTTCAACAATTTGTCTCCAGTGCCTAGAAAAACGCTGCTCCATTAAATTATTTAATTTCCTTATATGCAAATAGTTCTTTAAATAGATTCTAACTTCTTGGTATATGAATAATTTCATGGTTGATCAATATTCTAACCTAAATGAGAGTGGAAAATGGAGTATTTCTACTGCAGTTATTGCTTCTTCGTAGAAAACCCTAGTGTAGCGGTGCCAGTGGAAAAGCAGTCAGAAATGAGGACTGAGTTAGGGAAGTTGGGGCAAAATACAGAGAATAATACCATATTTTGCCAGATATAATGCTCACCCACGTTTTTGTGAGCATTATACATGAGATTATTATGCCCATTATTATACCCATGGCATGTAATCATTATACCCATGTATAACATGCAACCTTATTTTTCCTTCAAAAATGTAGGCAAAATAGTGCGCATTATACACAGCAAAATACAGTATGTATACCAGAAATAAACTTCAGAAACTCTGGGCTCTTGTCTTTCACCATACTTATCCTACTTTCATTTTGTACAAAGAGTGTCATCAAAATATTTTGTGTACATATACACCCTTAATTTTTATATAATATTTCATGTCTTTCAAAGGGATTTTGTCCCCTAGTAAGAGTTCTTTGGAACATTTGTGGTTTCCATGGATTAAGACACAAATGTAATATTAGATTAGTGGGAATTTTTAATTATTATACTTTCTAGAGAAAGAAAACAACACTTAAACATTCTTTGTGATATTCCTTTGCTAAAGAAGCATTCTCCTAGTGTAAATAATAGCAATAGTTCTCACTTGCTGAGTACTTATTAGTGTGAAAGACACTCTACAAAAAGCACCTTATTTAATCTTTACAGCAACCCTATAAGAAATATATTGACCCCATTTAAAGATAAGGAAACTGAGATTCAAAAATGCTCGTCACGCCCTGGCTGGTGTAGCTCAGTGGATTGAGCGCGGGCCTGCGAACCGAAGGATCGCGGTTCGATTCCCAGTCAGGGCACATGCCTGGGTTGCCAGGCCAGTTCCCGGCAGGGGACATACAAGAGGCAACCGCACATTGATGTTTCTCTCCCTCTCTCCTTCCCTTCCTCTCTAAAGATAAATAAATAAAAAATCTAAAAGGAAAAAAAAGTACTTAAAAAAAGTTAAAAAAAAATTAAAAAAAAAAAAAATGCTCGTCACTTACCTAAGGCCACACAACTGGAAAATGGTAGAGTCCGCCTGATTCTTAAACATCCACTATCAACTACTTATGGAGGGATATTCCCTCCATAGAAACCTGATTTGGATACTTCAAGCCCAAAACAAATTTCCCTTAAGTCATTTGTAAAGTCAAATAGAAAGTATGAGATTTCCATGTGTATTATCAGAACTAATTAACTTTATATTCTATATCTTACTCTGGAGATTTTAATACAATGGAGCAAAGATAGTCTTTTCAAGAAATGGTGCTAGAACAACTGGACATCCATATACCAAAAAAAAAAAAAAAAAAAAATTAATCTAGGCACACAGACCTTATACACTTCAAAAATTAACTTAAAATGGGTCATAAACCTAAATGTTAAAACAGAAAACAATAAAACTAGAAGGAAATATCTTGTGTACAGTAATGACTTTTTAGCTACAGCATCAAAGATATGACCCTTAAAAGACATAATAAGCTAAATTTTATTAAAATTAAAAAGTATGTTCCATAAAAAAAATGTCAAGAGAATAAGAAGATAAACCACAGATTGGGAGTAAATATTTACAAAAGACACATCTTATAAAGGACTATTATCCAAAATATACAAGAACTCTAAAAACTCAACAATAAGAAAACAACTCAATTAAAAAATGGGCCAAAAACCTCAACAGACATCACACCAAAGAAGATATACAGATGACAACAAAGCATATAAAAAGATTCTTCGGACTTCTGGCCAAGATGGAGGCATAGGTAGATACACCGTGCCTCCCGCACAACCAAAATAAGGACAACGAAAATTTAGAAACAAACAAACAAACAAAAATCAGAACTAACAGAAAATTGAACTGTATGGAAGTCTGACAATGAAGGAGTTAAAATAGACACATTCATCCAGACCGGTAGGAGGGGTGGAGTCGGGCGGCCAGGCGGAGAGGGGTAGCAGCAAAAAAAAGTGGTGGCCTGCAGATCCTGGGCATGCAAGGCAGCAGCTGACAGACCCCAAGCTCGAGGTGGCAATGAGCAGACCCAGTGAGGTGTGCAAGGTGGCTGGCTGACCGGAGGGTCACACATTCCTGTGCAGATAAACCAGGCAAAACTAAGGAGCGAGATAGACCGCACAACCCAAGGTCCCAACACGGGGAAATAAAGCCTCAAAACACCATTGAAAATACCTGTGGGGGTTGAGGTGCCAAAAGAAATTGCCAGACTCACAGGAGAGTTCATTGGAGAGACCCACAGGGTCCTAGAACGTACGCAAGCCCACCCCTTCTAGGGCCCAATTTGCTGGTGGGAAGCAGTGGAAGGGAGTGAAATCCGAGAGAGAGCAGAGCAAGTACCATTGTTCCATCTCTGACCCCTCCCCCATATACAGTGTTACAACCCAGTGACTGGGTTGCCCCACCCTGGTGAACACCTAAGGCTCCACCCCTCATATATAACAGACACGACAAGACGAAAAAAAATGGCCCAAATGGAAGAACAGATCAAAGCTCCAGAGCAAATACAACTAAGCGACAAGGGATAGCTGACCTATCAGATGCACAGTTCAAAGCACTGATGATCAAGATGCTCACAGAATTGGTTGATTTTGGTTGCAAAATAGATGAAAAAATGAAGACTATGCTAAGTAAAATGAAGGAAAATGCACAGGGAAACAATAGTGATGGGGAGGAAACTGGGACTCAAATCAATGGAGTGGACCAGAAGGAAGAAAGAAACAATCAAACAGAAAAGAAGGAAGAAACAAGGATTCAAAAAAATGAGGAGAGACTTAGGAACCTCCAGGACATTTTTAAGTGTTCCAACATCCAAATTATAGGGGTACCAGAAGGGGAAGAGGAAGAGCAACAAGTGGAAAACTTATTTGAACAAATAATCAAGGAGAACTTCCCCAATCTGGCAAAGGAAGTAGACTTCCAGGAAGTCCAGGAAGCTCAGAGAGTCCCAAAGAAGTTGGACCCAAGGAGGAACACACCAAGGCACATCATAATTACATTAGGCAAGATTAAAATGAAGGAGAGAATCCTAGAAGCAGCAAGAGATAAGGAGACAGTCACCTACAAAGGAGTTCCCATCAGACTGTCAGCTCATTTCTCAAAAGAGACCCTACAGGCAAGAAAGAAGTATTCCAAGTCATGAAAGTCAAGGACCTACATCCAAGATTGCTCTATCCAGCAAGGCTTTCATTTAGAATGGAAGGGCAGATAAAGTGCTTCTCAGATAAGGTCAAGTTCAAGGAGTCCATCATCACCAAGTCCTTATTACATGAGATGTTAAAGGGACTAATCTAAGAAAAAGAAGATAAAAATATGAACAGTGAAATGACAGCAAACTCACAGTTATTAACAACCACACCTAAACCAAAAGCAAAAACAAACTAAGCAAACAGCTAGAACAGGAACAGAACCACAGAAATGGAGATCACATGGAGGGTTAGCAACAGGGGAGTGGGAGGAGGAGAGAGGGGGAGAAACAAAGAATACGTAGCACAGATGGTAGGTATAAAATAGACAGGGGGAGGGCAAGAATAGTATGGGAAATGTAGAAGCTAAAGAACTTATGACACATGGACATGAACTAAAGTGGGAAATGTGGGTGGGAGGGGGTATGCAGGGTGGAGGGGAATGATGGGGGAGAAATGGGTGAACTGTAATGACATAATAAAATATATTTTTAAACAAATTTTCATTTAACATATCATTAGGGAAATTAAAATTAAAACAATAGTGAGATACCGCTAAATACCTGTTAGAATGGCCAAAATCCAGAACACTGACAATGCCAAATGTGTTGACAAGGATGTGTAGCAACAGGACCTCTGATACATTGCTGATATAAATGCAAAAGAGTAAAGCCACCTTGTAAAACAGTTTGGCAGTTTCCTATAAAACTAATTATTTATACTCTTACTGCACAATCCTGCAAAAACTGTTCTTTGGTGCTTACCCAGAGGAGCTGAAAACATGTTCATGCAGGAGCCCATACATGGATGTTTATAGGACCTTTATTAATAATTGTCCAAATTAGAAGCAATCAAGATATATCCTTTAGTAGCTGAATGGAAATATAAATGTTGGTGCATCCATAAAATGGAATATTTATTCATCACTAAAAGGAAATCAGCTTGAAAAATTTATTCCATGGAAGATGTGGAAGAATCTTAAATGCATATTACTAAGTGAAAGAAGCCGATCTGAAAAGGCTGCACACTGATTCCAACTACACAAGGTTTTGGAGAAGGTAAAACTATGGAGACAATGTAAAGATCAGTGGTTGTCAAGGGTTGTGGAGGCCAGGAAAGCATGAATAAATGGAGCACAGAGAATTTTGGAGGCAGTGAAAATATGCTGCATGATACCATACTGATAGATATGTCATTACACATTTGTCCAAACCCATAGAGTGTACAACTCCAAGAGTGAACTTGAATGTAAACTATGGACTTTTGTGCTAATGAATGATATGTTAGTATAGATTCATCAATTGCAGCAAATGTACCACTATGGTGAGGGAATGTTGACAATAGGGGTTATGCACGTGTGAGGGTAGGTGATATATGGGAGATCTCTGTACTTTCTTCTTAATTTTGCTGTGAACCTACAACTCCTCTAAAAAAAAGTCTTTTTAAAAAGCACTTGTATAAAACTATGAGTGTAATTGTATTGTTGGGAGTATAGCTTTTGGAAATACAATATATTTGACAATAATAGCACAAAGGGCATGGGGTGGGAGGGTAAGGTGTATTGGAGTAAGAAAATAATACCCGATGAATATTCCACCCAACCACAGAAAAATATAATTCTCCTCAAGTGATTATGGAATGTTCCTCAGTATAAATTATGCTAAGCTATAAAACAGGCTTCAATAAATTTTAAAGCATTTAAGTCATACAAAATATGTTCTTTAATCATAATGGAATGAAATTAGAAATCAATAACAAAAAATTGGGGAAAATCCACAAATATATGGAAATTAGATAATATAGACTTAAACACTGAAGAGATCAAAGAAGTCATAAGGAAAACTTAAAAATACTTTGAAATGAACAAAAATGTAGTCGCAATATTCAAAAACTTATGGAATGCTGCTAAAGTAGTAGTTAGAATTTATAGGAGTCCTATTTTAAATTACATAGTTATACTTCTACATTCACTTTGTGAAAATTCAAGCTGAACATTTATGATTGTCCTCTTTTCTCCATGTATGTTTTCACTGAATAAAAGATTTACTTACAGTATTTTTTAAAGTAAGATGCTTAATAATAAAGCATCAAGTACATTGACAAGTTTCTATAATTTGTGAGAAAGTTGCTTTTCTGCTGTTAATAAACACAACTTTTAAAAATTAAAAAAAAAGACTTTGTAGGTATAAATGCCTATAGTAAAAAATAACCTTTCACATCAATAGCCTAACCTTCTACCCTAAGATACTTAAGAGCAAACTAAACCAAAAGCAAACAGAAAGAAGGAAATAATAAAGATTACAGTGGAAATTAATGAAAAAGAATAGAAAAACAATAGAGAAAATCAACAAAAGCAAAATTCAGTTCTTTGAAAAGTTTAATAAAAAATGGTAAATCTTCAGCTAGATTGGTCAAGAAAAGAATAGAGAATGGGAGGGGGATAGAAGAGGAAAGGGTACAGAGAATAAGTAGCATAAATGGTAGGCAAAAAATAGACAGGGGGATGTAAAGTACAGTATAGGAAATGTAGAACCAACGACCTTATATGTATGACCCATGGACATGAACTAACGGAGCGGAATGTGGGTGGGAGGCGGTGTGCAGGGCAGAGGGGAATAAAGGCAGGGGAAATGGGACAACTGTAATAGAATAATCAATAAAATATTTTTTTAAAAAGAATAGAATAGACTAAAATTACTAAAATTAGAAATAAAAGAGTAGACATCACTACTGACCCCAGAGAAATATGAAAGGATGTATCAGAATAGGGCTGCCAACCTTTCCAAAGTGCAAGTGAGCACAACTTCCACATCCTCTAGCACCACTCTCCTTGAAGCACAGAAGGAAGAACTGCTTACAAAGTCATTACTGAAAGCCCCTAAGCTTAGTGGTTTTAAAATTGCTCGAACCTCTGCCAACACTGTCAGGACAGAAGGCATTGTGGCCTTCCTACCCAAGCTGTTCCCATCTCCCACAGGAAAAAGGAACTTGGTGATAACAAAGACTTAGAAAGGGCCCAAATTAAAGTCAAAATGGTAACATTACAGCAATTACACACAAAAAAATTACAATTACATGAAAACAAAATGATCCACTAAAGTAAAATATTATTTCAGGAACAGTGGCAAATAAAACCATGACCCACTCTTGCCAGGCTGATGATGCAGATAATATAGTTCAGTCTGAGAATTATGGAAATTCTACTCTTTTTGTACATCAGACACAGTGGAAATTTTACAGCATTCAGTGGCAACCCCATGTCTTGTATTATTCTTTAGTAAACTCTGCTAACTGGCTAATTTTAGTATTCAATGACCGAAATAAGTTTATATAATAGTGCATTAGTTATTATTTTGTTTAATAACAAAAAAGGACTTACACAAGGAGGAGTCAGTACCAAATCCCATCCATGTTTGGCAAACCTTATTTTGAGAATCACTGCTTTACACCCGCACATGGATTGCCACTTATCCACTTGGACATATACCAGATAACCCCATGTTGGCATGGCCTTTTCCCTGTCCTTACAGAAAGTGTGGTAAAGTTGACTTGAAGTCAACTTCATGGCAACAGCATGGCAATCACAGAGAAATCCAAAGCTCTTCTTAGAATCTCTCTAAGTTTCACGGTGGGCACATTTTACAATCACAGGATATTTTGATTCTCTCTTCTATGTGAGCAGTCTCTGTACTGCATCACAGTAATGCAGATGTGAATCTCAGTCTCCTTTTTAAATCCCATCATCAACAACAAAATTCCCTCAGAAAGATGTTTTGTGAAGATGTGCTGGAAGACGGAGAAGTGAAATGACAGTAGCACAAACAGTGTCAAATAAAGGAAAAGATTTCCCATTCTTAAAATATTCTTTGCCTCCTTCTCCCTTCACTCCCTTCTTTCCCCCTCTGCCTGCCCCATCTCCCTCAACTTTGGAGTTGCACCAGCACTCCTCACCTAGTCCCAGCTGGTCTCCACCTTGTTTGCTCCTCCTGATCCCCCTGTTCTCTCTGTTTTTGGTTTTCTCAGCTTTGTTTCAAACAACCTCATTCATCTCATTCTCTCAGAGAGAAGAGCTTTAACACTTCTCTGAAGAAATGGCACCTATAAATGAATACTCAGATCCTTGGGGTTTTGCCAACTTATTCCCAATGCTGATCTAGGAACTTTTCTTTGAGAATCAGCTGTGACTGACATGTAGAAAACATGACCAGTGATGTTGAGCTACCTAGTGAGATGTGGAGCAGGAGAGGAGCAGAAGCATTTCTCAAGAAGGCAGTGATTTATAAAGAAGAAGGTGGTGGGAATGTGGTGCAAAGTGAGAACTAAGTGTTCAGTTAATATTTGCTGAGGAAGAATTTCCTAGTGGAGCAAGAAAGCTAAGGGAAAGAGATGGGTGATGGGACAGGATAACAACTAAAGTGGACAGAATACCTTTTTTTCCTAGTCTTTTGGGAAATCCTTTGTAGGTAACTGTCTCCTTTTCTTTTACTGCTTTTCAGATTCTCTCCTCTTCAATCTTGGGTGATGTAATTTTGATGTGCCTTGGTATGTGCTTCCTTGGGTCCAACTTCTTTGGGACTCTCTGAGCTTCCTGGACTTCCCGGAAGTCTATTTCCTTTGCCAGATTGGGCAAGTTCTCCTTTATTATTTATTCAAATAAGTTTTCCATTTCTCACTCTTCCTCTTCTCTTTCTGGCACCCCTATGATTCAGATGTTGGAACATTTAAAGTTGTCTGGAGGTTCCTAAGCCTCTCCTCACTTTTTTGAATTCTTGTTTCTTCATTCTGTTCTGCTTGAATGCTTATTTCTTCCTTCTGCTCCAAATCATTGAGTCCAGGTTTCCTTCCCTTCGTTTTTGGTTCTGTGTATATTTTTCTTTACTTCACTTTGCATAGCCTTCACTTTTTTCTCTATTTTGCGACCATACTTAACCATTTATGTGAGCAGCCTGATTACCAATGTTTTGAACTCTGCATCTGATAGGTTAGCTATCTCTTCATTGCTTAGTTCTTTTTTTTTTTTTTTTTTTTTGAGTTTTGATCTGTTCTTTCATTTGGAACATATTTCTTTGTCTTGGCTCTCCTGCTATATTGTAAGGGGAGGAGCCTTAGGTATTCACCAGTGTGGTGCAACCCAGGCTGCTGCATTGTGGCAGGAGGGGTCAGAAAGGGAACAATGCTGCTTGTTTGGCTCTCAGCTGGCTTTTAGTCACTTCCCCGCCTACTCACAAGCAAATTTGGCCCTTCTGGTGCTGATTCCCAGGTGGGTGGGTTTGTGTACATTCCAGGACCCTGTGGGTCTGTTCAACAAATTCTCCTGGAGGCTGGGAGTATCTCCTGATGCCACAACCCCACAGATTTTTATAGCCAGAGGTTTTGATGCTTTCTTTTCATGTGCTGGAACCCTGGGTTGCTCAGTATGTCTCTTTCCAGTTTTTCTTCCTGGTTTATCTGCATGCAAATGTGGAAATGCCAGCTGCCACCTCACCCCCACCCCCAGTCCTCCATGTGTCCTCTCCTCCCTGGCTGACCATTTGAAGGGGGAATATTTCAGATTGCTTATCTTTCCATGCAGGTATTGCTGTTCTTTGGGCTGGCTCAGGAAATCAACTATGATCCTGAAAGTGTGTTGGTTGGACTAGTGAACACAAGCCTGCAATGAATGACTATTAAATGATATCAAAAGGCAGCAAATTCCTTTGCATGAGGTGGGGAATGAATTAGAAGATTTCAGCCCTGGCTGGTGTAGTTCAGTGGATTGAGTGCGGGCCTGCGAACCGAAGGATCGCAGTTCGATTCCCAGTCAGGGCACATGCCTGGGTTGCCAGGCCAGTTCCCGGCAGGGGACATACAGGAGGCAACCACACATTGATGTTTCTCTCCCTCTCTCCTTCCCTTCCCCTCTGAAGATAAATAAATAAAATCTAAAAGAAAAAAAAAAAAGATTTCAGACGACATTCACATTGGACTCAATATAAGTACCCACACCTCACCCTCCCCTGCCACACACACCCCTTCTCTCTGTCATTGCACACTGAAGACTGTCACTCTTGTCATAATTAGATTGGTCAGAAGAGCACCACCACCACTAAAACATGCTTTATTAGCTGTCCTTAGTAACATGGAAAGGCTTTAGAAAAAGCTGAATAAAAATGGGCTCCCTGAGGTCAGTGGTGTTGGGAGGGTCCCTGAAAACAGTTCCCTAAAGAATATGGTTCCACTAATTTTAATAAGCCTTCAGAGTAGGTTTGTTAATCAGACCTAGAGTAGGATATAATAAGCAAAGATTTCTGGTTGTGGTTAATTCATGGAGTCCACAGGAATGAAATTGATAAGCAACACACTAAGGTCCTACTTGATTTACACAGTCCTGGACTCCAAGGAGGTCAAAGCTAGAAGAAACCTGATCTGGATGGCCACACTAGAGAGCCACAGTCTTCATCCATTTCTAGACCTAAGTCAATTCCCAGCCCTAAAATGATTTGAATACGATGTTGGATAGTTTTAGAAAGGTCCTTTCATGATCATCCTGCTAGCCTTTCTCCTAGGGCCATTGGCCATTTATCTTGGAAATCATGCACTTTGAGAACCAATTCTGATTTCAAGGATAAGTGAATCTTAGTGATTCACCAGTCAGACAGGGACCAAGTAATAAATGGATTTTAATCCAAGTCTTCATCACCCTAAGCCCAGTTGGGCCCAAGATCCATTCTGTAGGTATTTTCTGAGCTTCTTACTATAGGGTTGGCATAGCAACAACAATTGACAACATGTTGAAGTTGGCTCCTGACCCCTGGAGTAAGGTAAGAAGCTCAAAATACTAAATCAAAGCAATACTGAGGAATACAAGGAAATTGAGGAGGATGATTCCTAGATTTCTAGAAATAGATATGAAAACAATAAAATGAGGCTATTGCTCAGAGAGATTGACAAAATGTTTAATGTAATTTATTTTTTAATATATTTTATTGATTATGCTATTACAGTTGTCCCATTTCTCCTCCATCATTCCCCTCCACACTGCATACACCCTCCCACCCACATTCCCCCCCTTTAGTTCATGTCCATGTGTCATAAGTTCTTTAGCTTCTACATTACCCACACTATTCTTGCCCTCCCCCTGTCTATTTTCTACTCACTATTTATGCTACTTATTCTCTGTACCTTTTCCCCTCTTTCCTCCTCCCACTCCCCTGTTGCTAACCCTCCATATGATCTCCATTTCTGTGGCTCTGTTCCTGTTCTAGTTGTTTGCTTTTGTTTTAGGTGTGGTTGTTAATATCAGTGAGTTTGCTGACTTTTCACTGTCATATTTTTTATCTTCTTTTTCTTAGATAAGTCCCTTTAACATTTCATATAATAAGGGCGTGGTGATGATGAACTCCTTGAACTTGACCTTATCTGAGAAGCACTTTATCTGCCCTTCCATTCTAAATGACAGCTTTGCTGGATAGAGCAATCTTGGATGTAGGTCCCTGCCTTTCAAGACTTCAAATACTTCTTTCCAGCCCCTTCTTGCCTGTAGGGTCTCTTGAGAAATCAGCTGAGAGTCTAATGGGAACTCCTTTGTAGGTGACTGTCTCCTTATCCCTTGCTGCTTCTAGAATTCTCTCCTTCACTTTAATCTTGGCTAATGTAATTATGATGTGCCTTGGTGTGTTCCTCCTTGGGTCCAACTTCTTTGGGACTCTCTGAGCTTCCTGGACTTCCTGGTAGTCTATTTCCTTTGCCAGCTTGGGGAAGTTCTCCTTTATTACTTGTTCAAATAAGTTTTCCACTTGTTGCTCTTCTTCTTCCCCTTCTGGTACCCCTATAATTCGGATGTTGGGACGTTTAAAGATGTCCCGGAGGTTCCTAAGCCTCTCCTCATTTTTTTGAATTCTTGTTTCTTCCTTGTTTTCTGTTTGGTTGTTTCTTTCTTCCTTCTGGTCCACTCCATTGAGTTGAGTCCCAGTTTTCCTCCCATCTCTATTGGTTCCCCATGCATCTTTCTTCATTTCACGTATTGTAGCCTGCATTTTTTCATCTAATTTGTGAGCAAAATCAACCAATTCTGTGAGCATCCTGATGACCAGTGCTTTGAACTGTGCATCTGATAGGTTGGCTATCTCTTCGTCGCTTAGAGGAATTGTCTCTGGGGATCTGACTTGTTCTCCGTTTTGAGCCATTTTTGGTGTTTTTTGTTTTGTTTTGTTTTTGGTCTGGTCTCGGCTGTTACGTAGTGAGGGGTGGAGCCTTAGGTGTTCCCCAGTGCGGGCAGCCCAGTCACTGGGTTGTGACGCTGTACGTGGGGGCGGGGTCTGAGAGGGAACAATGTTATCTGCTCCTCTCTCTCTTGAGTTCTCGTCCCTTCCGCCACCTCCCCTTCGCCTGGATTATCTGTGTATGAATGTGAGACCACCTGGTCAGCCAGCCGCCTTGCGAGGCCTCACTGGGTACGCACAGTTGTCACCCCATGCGACAGCCGCCACCTGTGGGCCTGCCAGCCGCTTGCACACTTGGGAACCGCCACCCACTGCCGTCTGTGTTCCCGGGTCCACACCGCCACTTTTTCCTGCCGGGACTCCGCCCCTCTTACTGGTCTGGATGAATGGTTGTTGGACTTCTTTACAGTTCAATTTTCCATTAGCTCTGGTTGTTTTCTTGTTTCTAAATATTTTTTGTCCTTAATTTTGGTTGTGAGAGGAGGCACAGTGTGTCCACCTACGCCTCCATCTTGGCTGGAAGTCACTAATGTAGTTTATTTTTTTAAACATGTAATTTATTTATTTATTTTAGACAGAAGGGAAGGGAGGGAGAAAGAAAGAAAGAGAAACATTAATGTGTGGTTGTCTTTCGTGCACCCCCTACTGGACACCTGGCCCACAACCCAGGCGTGTGCCCTAACTGGGAAACAAACTGGAGGCCCTTTACTTCACAGGCTGGCACTTAATCCACTCAGCCACACCAGCCAGGACTAATGTATTTTATATAGCAGTACAATCCACAATAATATACAACTTTTAGGATCATACCGGGTGACCTTTTCAAAGGATAATCTAACTAGGTTCTTCCTAATTATACTGCATTGTCTACCTCTTTCAGCAAGACTGTAGCTGATGTTATCTTTACAATGTTAAGCTAAAAGATATTGTTACTTTTAAGTTATTGCTACCTGATCATAGAATATGATATATAGGACATTACGTTTTGTAAGCCTTGCCAGTTAAGCTCAATGCAAATGAATTAACATCATCTATCATTGCTTCTTGCCCAGATGACCCATCTGAAACTATTCTTGCATTTGTCAATGTAATTTAGTTTCCAACTGAGATATCCCTGTAAATGAAAAAGAAAATCATATCTGATGAAGGGTAATCTTGTAAATAAAGTTTTTGAAAGTGGCATGCTATATAATCCTAATATTTTCACATGGTCAAAATAAGATTGCTGTATACAATTTAAAAGGAAAGATGTGGGTTCTGAATGGTGCGCCACATCCAAACAATTATACTTCTTATTCTCCATTAATCCATCCCTTTACCCAACTTTAGCCAATATTTTTTATTCACCACCTATTATGTGCCTAATGATGGAGCAAAGAGAAGACAGTTTTCTGTCTTATAATGTGATTTTTAAAGGAGAAAATTATAATAAAAATAAGGATGCTTGACTTCTTGGTATTTCCAACACCTAGCACAGTGCCTAGAAAACAGAGGCGCTTGTTTATGGAATGCCACCCTAGAGTTATTCAGGAGATTAATGTTCTCTGCTCTCTATGCTAGGCTGCTTCGGTTTCTTTTGCATCACCAACATGTCTCTGAATACCTGAGGAACTTGGCTTCTGTTAGGGACATCTTTTCTTCGCCTCAGGGAAAATCAATCAAATAATTTATTCTCCCTCTCTTTCTGTCCCCTCTTCCTTCTAGTCATTACTCCTTAAGAATATATTTTCACCTTCCACCATACTGACATACATCCTCTTTCATCCTGTAGCCATCAAAAGAGGTGCTAGTCAGCCATCACCAGACACACCATTTTAGTTCTGACTACCACCACTTTTATCTGGGTTACTGAAACAGTCTTTCAATTGGTCTCCTTCTTTAAATATTTTCACCTCTCTAATGCAGTCTTTATATGGCCACTAGAATGCTCTTTTCACACAACTTTAATTTGGTTCTCTTATACTTAACACTTTTTAATGGTTCTGCCTTGCCCTGGGAAGAAGTCCAAATGTAACAGGGTGCAGCCAAGGGGGTGAGGAGGGCCCAGATAGGAATTTGTAATGGGATCCAGAACTTGGTGTCCAGGAAATATTAGGAAAAAAATATATATATATATATGATGTCCTCACCCCCACAAGTCTGAGCTGGGGGATGGGATGCATGGAAGAGGGCCATCGAGAGTTGTTTTGAATAGCAACAGTTTTGCAGATAACCTCTAGCATGGTCGTTTAACATATCTATAGCCTTTAACTGGTTTCATAGATATGTTAAACAGCTGTGGCCATGCTTTGAGCCAGGGGGATGGGAGTGACTTCAACTCAGGATGTAACTGGGAGGCAACTCCCCCTGGTTACAGAGCCTGAGTAAGAGCTTGGAGATGATTGGCTCCACACTACAGGGCCACACCCACCCAGACTTACTATGGCAGCCCAGTAAAGCTGGAAGAATACGGGAATGCTGGCAGCTGTGGCCAATTCCCGTATTCTGTGGGTTGTGGGAGGAGTTGGAAATGTTGCGGCAGAGGAAGATTGGTGCTGGGATTTAAACCCAGGTGCGGCAGTCATGCGGGGTCTTTTGGGAACCACACGGCCTGGGCAGAGGAGAACCACAGACTTCTATTTCTTTTACTGAGATACGGTACCTCAGACTGGGCAGAGGGGGAAGGAAGGACTGGGCATTTGTGGGTATCCTAAAGGACTTCGGGATCTCAATGAAGACATTATTCTTAAGTTTGTATAACTCTTTAAATAAATAATCCCTTTCCTTTTCACCAATCTCTGGCACTGAGAGACGTCTTTCCCTGGCGGCAGACAAGGTGAACCTAGTATGGGGTGGGGGATCCCTGGAGGACAAGGGTGGGTCCATTCGGTAATAGTATACCATTCACACACACACCCAGTCTGTTCTGTAATACAAATCTATTAACAAGACTTTCCAGATTTGTGACCCATCCACTTTTGAGTATTATCTCCCTTTTGCTATCCTGGTGCTTTTAGCAAAGTTTTGCTAAATATATCAGCTGTTCTACTGTAAATCCCAGATTAAAAAGAGCCAATTATTTGAACTAGGGCAGAAATGTTAGAAAGGGAGCAGCATCCCCTAGTGGCCAGTATGATGTTGGTGGAGCCGGTGAGTGAGATTTGAAGGAGAAAGAAGACATCTGAAAGCCTACAATGTCTTTTTAAAAATTATCTTATTGATTATGCTATTACAGTTGTCTCAATGTTCTTCCTTTGCCCCTGTTCACCCAGCAACCCCCACTCCCTCAGGCAATCCCCACACCATTATTCATGTCATGCATATAAGTCCTTTGGCTACTCCATTTCCTATACTGTACTTTACATCCCCATGGCTATTCTGTAACTACCTATTTGTACTTCTTAATCCCCTCACCTCTTCACCCATTCCCCCATACCCCACTCACATCTGTCAACCATCAAAACATCCTCTGTATCCATGATTCTGTCTCTGTTCTTCTTGTCTGCTTAATTTGTTTTTTAGATTCAATTGTTGATAGATAATGTATTTTCTGCCATTTTATTGTCCATAGTTTTTATATTCTTTTTCTTAAGAAGACCCTTTAACATTTCATATAATGCTAGTTTGGTGATAATAAACTCTTTTAGCTTTTCCTTGGCTGGGAAGCTCTTTATCTGCCCTTCGATTTGAAATGATAGCTTTGCTGGGTAGAGCAATCTTGACTGTAGGTCCCTGCTTTTCATGACTTTGAATATTTTTTGCCAATCCCTTCTAGTCTGCAAAGTTTCTTTTGAAAAAGCCACTGATAGTCTTATGGAAACTTCCCTGTGGGTAACTGCTTTGCTCTTGCCGCTTTTAAGATTATCTTTAACCTTTGGCATTTTAATTATGATGTGTGTTGGAGTGGGCCTCTGTGCATCCATCCTGTTTGGAACGCTCTGTGCTTCCTGGACTTGCATGTTTATTTCCTTCACCAAATTAGGGAAGTTTTCTTTCATTATTTTTTCAAATAGAGTTGCAATTTCTTGCTCTTTTTCTCACCTTTTGGCACCCCTATGATGTGGAGGTTAGGATACTTAAATTTGTCCCAGAGGCTGCTTATACTGTCCTCATTTTTTTTGGATTCTTTTTTATTCTTGTTCTGGTTGGTTGTTTTTTGCTTCTTCATGTTGTAAATCATTGATTTGATTCTTGGCTTCATCCATTCTACTGTTGTTTCCCTGTAAATTGTTCTTTATCTTAATTAGTGTATCCTTCATCTCTGACTAGATCTTTTTTATGCTGTTGAGGTCCTCACTAAGTTCTTTGAGCATCCTTATAATCAGTGTTTTGAACTCTACATAGATTACTTATGTCCATTTTATTTAGTTCTTTTCCTACAGTTTTGATCTGTTCTTTCATTTGGGCCATGTTTCTTTGTCTCCTCATTTTAGCTACCTCTCTATATTTGTTTCTATGTATTATGTAGAGCTGCTATGACTCCCTGTCTTTTTGGTGTGGCCTAGTGTAGTAGGTGTTCTATAGGGTCCAGTGGTACATTCTCCCCTATTACCTAAGGTGGGTACTTGTTTTGTGTGGGCTGAGTACACTCTCCTCTTGTAATTGAGCCTGGATTGCTGTTGGCAGGTCAATGCGAGGGATTTACTGAAGCCAGTCAGCTGCAAGGACTGGTTATGACCACTGACTACTGACCTCTACCCTCCGTGGTGGATCAGCTGTGCAAGAGTGGGGTGGTGGTGCTCCAATGTGGTCTGTAGCTGTCCACTGTGTGTGCAGGCTCTGGAGTTTCCCGGATGGTGCAGGCCGAGGTCAACCTCCACCTGTGTTCTGCCCAGGGCCACCCTGCCTGAGCTATAAAACAATCTGAGATGGCTGCTACACATGCTGGGCTTGGAGATTCTCAGGCAAAGCCAAGTTGTGAATCTAGGCTGGCTGCTGCTAGTGCTGGGCCCAGGGCCACTTAGCAAGAGATACAGGGGCTGGGGCCTGGCAACTTACTGAGGCCAGCTGTTGCTTGTTTGATATGATTTAGAAAGTTGTGGATCATAAGCCAAGACTAGCCATTCATATCTCGGTGGGCCTGTAAGTTGGGTGGGACAGACTCTCAGGGGATCTCCAAAGTGAGGCAAAGTCTTAGCCAGGAGTCTCAGATATGATACATGCCTGTTGACTCTGTGGTGAGAAGGCTCAGAAAAGGGACAATGGCCTCTGCTCCTCTTTCTGTCTGAGGATGCTATCCCCCAGCTCCCACTTTGATAACAGACAGTTCATTTCCTCCCTATATGCCACTGGTGCCCAGCGCCCTGGTGCTGGAGCTCAGAGGGAGTGAGCCTGAGTATGTTTGTGTGTGGGTTAAGGGCAACAGCTTGGAACTCCAGAAGTTTCTTCCACTGACTCAATCCCCACTGGGTTTTGCCGCCAGAAATTATGGGGATTTATCTTCCTGACACTGGAACCCTGGGCTGGGGGACCTGGCGTGGGACTGGGACTCCTCGCTCTCATGATTTTTTACCCAAATTTTTATCCCACCACGTGTAGGTGTAGAACCATTCTACGTCTCCACCCCTCCCACCAGTCTGGTTAGATGTGGTTTCTTTAATTCCATAGTTGTCAGACTTCCATTCAATTTGATTTCTAACAGTTCTGTGTGATGGTTGTTCTATATTTTAGTTGTAATTTTGATGTGGTTGTGCAATGAGGTGAGCCTTGTTTACCTAATCCGTCATCTTATCAGAAGTCTCTAAAAGTCTTTACAGATCCACCTGACCATTTACAAGTGAAGCTTCTTCGTCCACTGCTTCCTGCAATTTGGAACACTAACTGATGTTCTAAAGGAAGGTGGTGTTTTTGTTATTGTCTTTAATTTCACTTTTGTAAAATACAAAAACGTTTTTCAAATGAGGGTTTAAAATATTGCCCCACAATGTTATATTCATAACCTGACATCTTAACTCTATGATGATGAAAATTTTCTTTGGAGAGGTGAACAACATGGTCTGACTATAGACCATGAGTTGACAATACAGTGGAGTGGATTTCTGGCTCCTGTAGATTTTGTGTTTTCCATTTCAGCCATCAGTGAGAGACTTCTGAAGACTAGTGGCTTCTGACAGTTTGTTCTTTCCTTGAGACACAAACATAGTTTGCATCATTGGCCAACATCAGGGTTTCTTTTTGGTTTTATTTTTTATTCACTATCAAGTAGGCAGTCGCTCTCAGCAAGATTTTGAGAGGTCACATCAATTTTTAAATTTAAAATTTATTGCCTACGGTGGAAATATTATATGCTGTAGCAGTACTCACAGATTTGGGTATCCACAAGACTCTCATATGTATCCTTTGCGCATATATCTGTGTCTATAGACAGATTGAGCAACTGCAGAGAATAATGAATATGCCCATTTGACCTTCTCTGAAATATGAGAGATGTCAGACAAGTCTTTACTAGGGAGTTGTGGGAGCTGGGCAAAAATACAGATATCACTCATTTTCTGATTTCTCACCATCTGAAGATTGCAAACAATTTTACTCCAAATTCATTCTAAATCAAAACCTACTATAATGAATCTATGGGTATCTGCTAGCTATAATATGTAGATTAGCTTACACATCTGGAGAAGAGGATGCAGAGTGGATTGCAAATTTAGCTCAGATTTTTTCCAAGTAAGATGGGTCTTTGCTGTCCTTGTTTAAATGGGTTGTACATTATAAATATCATTTTCACATTATTAAGTGCTATGATATGTTTGTATCATCCCTCCCGTCCAAATCCTAACCTCCAAAGGTGACAGTATTGGGAGATGGGGCCAATGGGAAGTAATTAAGTCATGAGGGTAGATCCCTCATGAATGGAATTAAGGCTTTTATGCAAGAGAACTCACAGAGCTCCCTAACCCCTTCCACCACATAGACCAGCAAGAGACTGGCTGTGAACCACAAAAATGTTCTTCACCAGATGCAACAATGCTGGTGCCTTGATCTTGGACTTCCCAGCCCCTAACGCTGTGAGAAATAAATCTCTACTGTTTATAAGCTACCCAATCTGTGGTATTTTGTTATAGCAGCCCAAATGGAGTAAGACATTAAAAATATCTTCTAAAGAATTGATCTGCCAATGGAGATCACATGGAGGGTTAGCAACAGGGGAGTGGGAGGAGGAGAGAGGGGGAAAAGGTACAGAGAACAAGTAGCATAGACAGTGGACAGAAAACAGACAGGGAGAGGGCAAGAATAGTGTGGGAAAAGTAGAAGCTAAAGAACTTATGACACATGGACATAAACTAAAGGGGGGGATGTGGGTGGGAGGGAATATGCAGGGTGGAGGGGAATGATGGGGGAGAAATGGGACAACTGTAATAGCATAATCAATAAAATATATTATTTTAAAAAAGAATTGATCTGCCAATTAGTTTTTGATAACCCATGTTTTGGGGAAGAGATCATCTCAAAGCAAACAATTACAGATGTTGCTATGGTCAGAGTTATATATACATATGGCTATAGTTTCACAGGGAAAATGTTGAAAAACAAAGAGAAATTTGTTGAACCTAATACTATTGATCAGAAGAAGAGAAAAAGGAAGAACAATTCTGAATACTCAGTGCCAAATGTTTCAAAATTATTTTAGATCATTCATAGGAAATTATTGGTGTTGTAAATGATTGTGATTATGACCTAAGCAGAAGTATAACATTCAAAAATCAAAAATGCATTTCCATATACAGTCTTATTATTGGGAGCCATATAAGTGCATGATAAGGCAATGCTATCCATTTTGAGGAGCTGTTTTATTGACTGTTTTAGTTTTTGTCCTGAGGTTTCAGGTGAGGCTTCTTAGTTATTGATTGTGTCTTAATTGCCAAGTTGAGAAGACTGTCCTACCTACTCCTTGAATTTAGACCTGGACATGCCTCTGACATGTACGAAGCCACTTAACTCTTTCACTGGCTCACACTGTCTCAAATTTTAGCCATGACTGAACCTCACCCAAGACCACAGTCCCCCTTCCCTCCCATCACCAAACCTTACTTGAGCAATTGAAAAGTACTATTGATACTATACAGTATCCTTGAGAGCTGTATGCAAACATTCCATTGAGGAGCTCATTAAGTGTTAAAAATAATTGGATGGTTAGTATTTTAAATGCTTATATCATGAAGACACACTTAAGGATTGTTACAGAAACTGAAGCTTATTGTTAGTGGTATTTCAGAAAACTGTGTGGGGGTTTTTGTATGGATATGGAATGCATAATTATTTTTCCCATTTAAAATACTAGAATATTAGACCACCTCTAAAAATACTACAAAGAAGCAAATTCTAGTGCCTAAATTACTATCCAACATGTTTCTGGGAGTATCTCAGATACAGATAATGAGGAATGCAGGCTGTAGGTAAAACTTCGAAGATGTTAACATTTCTGGCCCCCACCCCCTTTGTGTCAGGTGTATAATGTATTGCACTGTAGTTTGATTTATTTTTTTTTTAAATCCTCACCCAAGGATATGTTTATTGACTTTAGAGAGAGAGGAAGAAAGAGAGAAACATCAATGTGGGAGAGAAACATTGATTGGTTGCCTTCTGTAGGCGCCCAGACCAGGGAAGGAACCCGAAGCCTAGTTAAGTGCCCTGATCAGAATGGAACCTGCAACCTTTGGTGCACAGAAAGATGCTTCAACAAACTGACCCACCTGGCCAGGGAACACTGTGGTTTTAATCTCATTCATTCATTCATTCATTCATTGTTTTTATTGCCATTTTATGTATGAAGAAACAGGTTTAGAAGAGCAATGTTACCTTCCCAAAGTCAAGAGTTATAAAGTAGAACCCACCTTTTCTACTGTGAAATTCAGTCTTCTTTCCACTCATAGAAGAAACAACCCAGCTCTTAGGAAGGTGCAATCTCCCCCAAATTTCACTTCCTTGGAGTTCCTTCCCCCTGTGGAGGTCGTGGGCATGCCAGGTGGACAGAAGTTCTGCACCTAGCTGCTCAAGAACACCCCCTCTACTCCATCTCTCTATCCTGCCGCCTCCTGACTGACCGCCTCATTTCCAGGTCTGGCTTCTACCCATCTGCCTCTATTCCTTCTCAAATGAGATGGGTACGTTCAGGATGGTATGACTGTAGACTATTTCCTTCTCATAAAACTCTACTCACCCTTTCTTCTGATAATGTTAAAGTGCATGAGTCTCCTCCTGGTCATTTATTTAAAAAAAGATATAATACCTAAGTCAACACCTCTTAGCTACTATACTATTACCCACCGTTATTTTTTTAATACTCTAACACAAAGTTTCTCCTCAGTAAAACAGGCACAATACCTACCTTATAGTGTTTGTGGGATCCAAAAACACAATAAATGTAGTGTGCGTAGCACAGTGCCTGATGACAATGACTTACTCCATATCGGTCCCAGAATTCATGCCCCTTGCTAAACGGCTTCCATCCAAATTTGTTATTATTTATGAGAACACTCTCTGCAAACAGTGAAGCACTCAACAACCTGTGGTTAGCCCCCTAAAGCAAAATGAGGTCTTCTTCACTTCCTCAGAGATCTCCCAGCAATCAGCTCTCAGAAGAGCACAAGCCTATGCGGCTTACTCCTAAGCACCGCCGGCCATACCCCTGCTTCAGGCCCCACCTCTCGCCCTCCCTACAGCCCCGCCCCTCAACATGCTAAGGCGGAGGCCGATGCCGCGGGAGCTTCCACGTAGACACTCCAACGTCTCTCTCCGCAGAGAGTACTTCCGGGTCGCTGAAACAGGTGCCTTAGGCCCCGCCCCTGCCCAAGCACTGGACCGCCACTTCCGGCCACTTCAGGCCTTTCCCCTTTTCCGTGCAGGTTTTGCTGTCTGTTCCCCAGGTCGTTCTCGGCCCTAGGTCCTGGCCTCTGAGCACCCCTCGCTCGCCCCCAACGGCTAGCTGCTCATCCACAATATCCAAGGCTCAGAGCGACTCGGGCTGAGGCCTGCCGCGCGCGGTGAGTCCACGCAGACCTTACCCCGCGTGTCTCTGCAACTCCGTTGAGGCCGCCGCCACCGACTCGGGATGCCGCGGCTGGAGTCCGCCGCGGTCTGTCGGGATTGCAGGCTGCTCGCGCTGCTGCTTCTGCTGCTGGTGTCGGAACCCGGCGGCGCCTCTGAGATCACCTTCGAGCTGCCGGACAACGCCAAGCAGTGCTTCTACGAGGACATCACGCAAGGCACCAAGTGCACCCTCGAGTTCCAGGTACTCCAGGCTTTAGCGGTTGGTTCTGCGACCCCAGCTCAAGGTTCCAGGGTCGGGGAGTAATCGGCTGGTGCCCCACTCCTGATCTTGTGTGTTAATTCTTTGGCTGATTGAAGAATCAGTTCTAGGTATCTGATACAGAGCATCTGGCTTTCCTTTTCTAAACCTTGGGCGAGAGACATTTAAGACCAGATATTAAGATATATGAATCCCGGAAATGCTTTCCATAGCTGTGAGTTTTTACATTCTCCAGTGCCTTTCATTTGAGGGCCATTGAACTCTAATCCACACCTGTACTTCAAGTAGATTTGAAGTGCTGCTGACATCTAACTCCATTGCTTTTCAGTTTTTTCATTGTTATTAGAACTATTGGATAATATGGTGGTCCCTGTTATTGGAAGAGCATCAAACAAATCCAGATAATCAGCTGCCAAAGGTGTTGCAGAAAGAGTTGTTACAGTAAATGAGAGGCCTCTTGTCATCTTTGGGAAGATATTTTTTAAAAAACTTTATTTGGCAGAATGTAGTTTAAGTTAGTTAGAACAATCTTTATTCTGTTTCTATTATTTTTGGTAGACTTATTTCACATATTTGAGCAACTGTTCAGTGGTGGATGCTGGTGATACAGAAGTGATCAAAACACTGAAGGGTGTATTATTTATTCTTGATTTCCCACCTGTCCTACCCTACTTTTCCTAATTAGTACCTGCTCATTCATCAAACTGCTTTAAGAGCAGAAAATAGGGGATATAGGATCTCGTCTTTGGGATCTGTGAAGGCTTCCTTTAGCAAGTGATTTTAAGATGAATTGTAAAGAATTAGTTGTACATACTTTGGTAAGGGAGAAGAGGGAGTAGGCTTTGCAGTGATACTGTAGTAAGGGTGATTGAGGATTTGAAGACCATAGACAGGTCCTATATTTGGTAATAAGCCAGAAAGGAGAGGAAGAGGTGTCAGGGGTGCCGAACCAATAGTGCCTTGCTGGCTGTGATAAGAATTTTAGTTTTTCCTGTGAGTATGGGAAGGTATCACAGGGTTGTAAGGAGTGCAGTGACATGATCCAAATATTGTTTGGTGGTTATATGGATATTAACTTGTGCAGGTAGAGAAGGTATTTTAGAATGGATACACAGACTGCTTAGGGAGGCTGTTGTAGTGGTTCAGGCTTAGACTAGGTCTAGGATGTTAACCATGGGGAAGGAGAAAAGTGAAAGGATTGGAGATAATTTAGTAGGTAAAATCAATAGAACTTGGCGATTAGACTATGAGTGAGGGAGAGAAGGCTAAGGATGACCCTTAGGCTAGTTTAACTTCCTGTATTAGGACCAAGGGACAGAAAAGAAGATAGCAGGAATGGTAATATAATTTGTCAGCAAAAATCTTGTTTACATTTAACAAACATTCTGAATTCTTATATGTGTAGACACTGTTTTTGGTGCTGGGAATACTAGCACTACTACTATTATGGGCTAAAAAACAATACCTGTTATATGGCTGACAGTATGCCAAGTATATCAGGTGTATTACTTAATTGTCAGGACAACTCAATATGAAATAGGTATAGTTCTTATTCCTTTTTTACTGATGAAGAAACTGAAGCTTCCATAATTTAAAATACAAGATCATAAAACAGCAAGTAGCAGAATCAGTATATAGTTCTAGGTTAGTTTCTTTCCTGTTTTTTTTTTTTTTTAAGATTTCATTTATTTATTTTTAAGAGAGGGGAAGGAAGGGAGAAAGAAAGGGAGAGAAATACTGATATGAGAAAATATCACTCAGTTGCCTCTCATAGATGCCCCCTGGGGACTGAACCCGCAACCTTTCGCTTTGTGCTTTTTGGAGCATTGCCCAACCAACTGAGCCATACCAGTCAGGGTTCCAGGTTAAATTCTTTACTTTACTATACCTCCCAAAGATAAATAAGACTCACTTTGATCTCAGGGAGTTTACATAGACACTTAGTCATATAATGTTAAGTGCAACAATGAAAGTACAACACTAGGTAGTGTGGGAGCATAAAAAAAATAACTTTCCTCCCACCTTCTAAGTTCTAGCTGGGCTAATAAATTAACAGACAGATTAACAGGAGGAAATGTACACAGTTTATTATGGATATATATGCAGGGGTGTCATAGATATGAGATTCAAAACCCATTGGGCAGTTGAGGCTTATATGCCATGCTGGACAAAGCAGAAGGTGTGGGCAGGAGTCCCCTATTTCAGAGGGGAAATAGGCAATTCAGAGTTAGCAAGAAAGAGCAGAACATGTGGCAAATTCTTGCTAAGCAACCCAGAAACAATGGGGCAGAGGTGAGGAAACAGGATTTGTTAGATGTTTTTTCCTGTCTGTCTGATATGATACAGTGAACGTCTAAGTCAAGGGTGTCAAACTCATTTTAACTAGGGACCACATCAGCCTCGAGGTTGCCTTCAAAGGGCTGAATGTAATTTCAGCTCCTTAACAGTTAAGGAGTAGTTACATTTATACAGCCCTAAAATTATTTTGGCCCTTTTGAAGGCAACTTCGAGGCCAATGTGGTCCCTAGTTAAAATGAGTTTGACACCCTTGATCTAAATGAATTCTGAGGGTCCCTTCCTGAAGCAGTTTTTAATTATTATCTGAATCTTTTTAGATGGGAAAAGGGGAGGTAACAAAGTCTTTAGTCTTTTGTTTCTTAATAACCAGCTTAAAATCAGTATTCCAAAAGGGGAGTGGCAAAACTTTGCCCACCTCTTGGCTCCCTCCCTCCAACCCCCCAGTATACAGCTGGCTGAAGGAAGAAGGATCATTAGTAAGTTTTGCTGAGCGGCTGGTGTTTGGTCTGAGTCTAGAGGGATAAGTAGGAGTTATAAGGCCACAGAAAGGAAAAGGACATCGTAGGCAGATGTGTTATGTTTGCAAGACATAATTCTAGTGGGCCCGAAATTAGCCTGAGCTGGCACCAAAGTACACTAGGTAATATTGTTGCTTTGATCTAAGGGCATTAGGGGTGGTTTGTAACAGTTTGTCGACATTGTTTATTGGTAATAGTGAGATCGATGATTTGCACCTGGTCTCTATGAGCACTGCCCAAAGGCTTGGCATTAAGTCTGGTTACCTATCAGAAATATACCTGTGTGTCCAGCAAAATATAAAAAACCCAGCCAATACTCTTTTGGGCTCACTGGTTCCAAGGTGTTCCTTGTACACTTGGTGGTTCCTGATCTGGGAGGGAGTATTGAGCCACAGCTCTCACACAGGGAGGCCAAAGAAGCCAACAGCTAACTTCTCCTGACCTGTTTCTGTGAGATAGCTTTTGGCTGTGAGGTTTTCTTTTTCTACAATACACTGGATTTGTAAGCATTGTCATTTTGGATCCTGTGATTCTTCTTCAGCAAACAAACCCTGTTTAACTGTTAGTGAAGATATAAAGCAAAGATTTCTTCAGAGAACTTCTGGCAGTCTGATATGTTTGGAACACAGAATGAGAAAGGGTATAAAAGATGTGCTAAGGCTACCTGGAGGAGGTATAGGGGAATGGTATTCCATTGTTAAGAAGTTTGGATATTTCTGGTGGGGAAATCAAGGGAATTTCCAAAAGGAAGTGAGATTATCAAAAGGTTTTAGGCAAATGCAGGATGGAGAGGGATAGAGAGATTGCCCACACCTCCAGGAGACATGTGGGGATGGGGGTGCTACTGGCAAATAGTGGATAAAGACCAGAGATGCTGCTAAACATCCTAGAATGCACAGAGTAACGCAGTTCCCTAGGCCCTTTGTTCTAGGGCCTAGAACAAAGAATTACCCAGCCGGAAATGATATAATCAAGGTTGAGAAACACTTCATTAGAGGGATGAGAGATTGGGTTGTAGGAAGAACTTTTAGGAAGTTGTGGCAATAGTCCTGTCTGGATTGTGGATTAGGAATGGAAAAGATGGGATGAATTTGAAAAAGGCAATAACATCAAGAGATTTCTGTGATTTAACTGGACAGGTAGGGACACTTAATTTGGGATGATTCCAAGTTTCTATCTTACATGACCAGCCCAGTTGTAAAGAGGTACTTTTATCTGAAGAATGAGATTAATTTTTTAAAAGTGTATTGCAAGAAACGTGGCATGAAGATCAGTTCTGGTCCTATTCAGTTTGTATGTATGTATTTGATTATTACAAGTACAACAGTCAATGTGAGTAATTGGGTATATAAAAATGATGTCATTATTTTCACTTGGAAGAAAAGTTATTGACTTTTGGGGAGAGGAGTAAATGTCCAGTTGATAAGACACTTCTTAGGTGAAAACATTCTATCTGTATATTAACTTTACATAGTTTTACAGTTTCCTAAGTACTTAATTTGATTTAGTTATCAAAATGATCTTGTAACATAGTTTATTCATCATATCTTAAGAGACAAAAGGTCACGTAGGTAACCAATTTTTCTTTGAAGTCTGAAGTTTGATCTCTGAGTTCTACGGATCTGGAATGTCAATATCATGCTAACCAAAAAGTGTTCAGGCTTGAAAATACAGGCTTGTACCACCCAGTCTTGTTGGTTGGAAACTCATGTACCCTGTGTTTCTTCTCCTGTCTCCTCTTTCTTCCACTCAGTTCTTCTCATATAAGGAAGCCTTTCTTCTCTTTAATCCTTTCTCCTTTTTCTCTGTTATTATGATTGTCCAATAACTTCAGGGGGTGGGGGCTCCGCCTGCAGGGCCCCCATTGGCCACCACAAATAAGAGTAAGTCTACCAAGACATGATCTGCTTGGGGAGGAAAGGTGGTGGATCTCTCAAAGGAGAAGGGCCAGGGGCTTGTTCCTCAGTGGGCTTTTATTGGGTTCATTTTCCACAGGAATATAGGTAAAGCTCATCAGTCATTGTCATGCAGTAAGGATCAAACAATAGATAACATACAAAGAACTATGAGAGCTTGTAATGAGTCAGGATCAGATAGCTAAAGGGCTATAAAACTTTGGGAAACAAACTCATTTTATGCTTGGACCCTTACCAGACAACTGAGGACATTCTTAGCAAAGCAGGTTTCACAGGATTTTATACATTCTTTCTTAGGCTTGATTGCCCTGGGGAACCACTGGTTCCTGCCCAGGGCAGCATGGCATTGTTTTAGGCTTAAGTCAGGCAGGGGAAGTAAAGCAGCCAAGAGATTAGGAGGCTTCTTGCAGACAGAATGACAACTCAGACTATGTTTAAGTTTAGGGACAAGGGTCCATCACCCCCTTTCTCTGTAGCCCCCCACGTCCTTCCCTGAGGGCCCCTTCATGACCATGCCTATATTAGATCGTCCTTCCCTTGAGGAATCTTACTTATCATTGGCTAACCAGTCAACCTCCTGAGGCCAAGCAGGGTGAAGTAAAAGGGGGCAGAGGCAGCGTCCCTGCCAGGGAGATAAGCTTTTTCTCCTTAGTGGCTTATGGTTCCAAGGTCTCTCACTCAGCCTTAGCCATGGGGGGTTACAGCTTCTGAAACCAGGCAGAGTGGTTCCCAATGCATCAGGAAAAGTCTCCCCCTCCTCTCTTCATGTGGACAACCAAGGCTGTGCAAACTGTAACTGATTAAGCATAGGTCTTTGAAAATAGCTCCAGCATCATCTTCAGAAACATTTTATCTACCCCCAACCCAGCTTTCCTTTCAGTGTGCTTGTCCTTAAATATAATCTTTCCAGATAAAAGATTTTTTTGTGTTGGGTTGTTTTGTGTTTGCTTTATGTTTCTCTTGGAAACAAGTTTATAAATGACGATAATACTCTTAGAACAGCCCAGAAGTCTGTTCAATTTATAATGTAGTTTAAAATAGAATATGTATCAAATTCTATATAACTGGCCTGTAAAAGAATTTAAGCAATCTGTTTGTGATTTGGCAGTAAAATTAGTTGGAGTTCTATGATGAACATATGCTTGGGGTGTTACGCTAAAGACTGACCTACTTTACTACTTCACTGTCCATGTGTGTACCTTGATGATACTCATGGGAAACTAGGTGAGAAAATTTGGGGAAGTAAAACATTACAGGGGACTAAGCTTAAGGGTTAAAAATATGATTTTGGAGTTCAAGTTTTATCTTAACTCAGTTTCTCAGTTTGTCAGATGGAGGGGTGAAAAAAACCCTCTGGTAGGATTGTTGGGAGAATTAAGTGATATAAGAGATCTGCGTTAACTAGAATAGTTGTCTGGCTAGTTAGCTAGTTCCCTCTCTCCTATTATGTAGAAATGTGTTCAGTTTTCATAAATCTTTAGTTGAACTGAAATTTGCCTCCCAAGTTCCATCCACTGGTAGAAATAAGAAAATGTAAAATTATCTGTGATAATAAAGGTCCTTCACCTATAACCTTATTGCCATGTTACATTTTAACAAGAAATCTGGGTATTTCTAAAACTTGTTAATTGCAGTAATCTCTTCTTTTCTCTGTCTTTTTGTAGGTGATTACTGGTGGTCACTATGATGTAGATTGTCGATTAGAAGATCCTGATGGTAATGTGTTATACAAGGAGATGAAGAAACAGTATGACAGTTTTACCTTCACAGCCTCCAAAAATGGGACATACAAATTTTGCTTCAGCAATGAATTTTCTACTTTCACACATAAAACCGTATATTTTGATTTTCAAGTTGGAGAAGACCCACCTTTGTTTCCTAGTGAGAACCGAGTCAGCGCCCTTACCCAGGTAAATAAAAAGTCAGCAACATAATGTCATTGTGCATAAAGGGAGAAAATACATAGCTTATATGCATTAAGTTGTTGATAAGTACAGAATTTTGACTTTACCACAATCATTAAGACCTATCTTAATTCTTACACTGGGTCAGGCATTTCACAGAGAAATTTAGGCTTTTCACTGAAGACCTATGGTAAAGGATTGTATATATTTTTAAGTATTAAAAAAAAGCTTTAAATTAGGAAGATCACTTAGGTAGAATCATCAATGGCAAAGGAAATTGAGGAAGTCCAAACAGTGCTCCAGCATTCTGATGTATTTTCTGTAATTCATGGAGGAATGTTACCAATGTAACTTAACAGATTGGTATAACTAGAAGCAAAATGATGCCTTAATATATATGAAGATTACACAGATGTTAGTATAATAACGTATACTAACATTTATGTTATTCAAGCTGCTGTTAAAATAACTTAAGGTAAAATACTAAAAGATTATTAAGTCATCTAACAAAAATAGTTAAGGAAGCGAAATTGGGTTTTATTTTGAAGAATAGTTTAGTTAGAGAAAGAGTAAAGAAGATTTAAAGTCAGTGAACAGATACTGCTCAGGTGATGAAAGGGCTGTTTGAGTTCTGGTTCAGACACAGTATGAGCTTAGATCAGATCTAAAAGATAATCAGTTAGGTATTCAAAGGAATTATTTAATACCTGCTTGTTAAAACCTTAAACTGGTACAGTATTTCATTGTTCCCAGGTTCCACTGAGTCCTTTGGCCAAAGTCATGTGATGATAGAGGCAGTTTTTAAGAATGTATAAGAGCCCTAATTCATGGACTTATTGTAGGCTTTAATAAGATGGAGTCACGTGTTGTTATTTCTAGAAATGTTCTTTTTAGCATCCTGTGTGAATGGCAGTTTGCTTTATAAAAAGATTTTTCTTTCGGGCCATGGTTTATAACTTAGTCTTCATGAACTTTAATTTGTATAAGAAAGTAGGTTGCTCTCAAAAACCTAAGTAGATAAATATATGAAATGACTGGTCATAAAGCAATTAGTATCACTTAATCTCTTTTATTTATATCACTTTTAAAAATCTTTTCTTAGTTTTATTTTTCTACTTTCAAAAAGCTAATAAGTCTCTTCTACAATAGGGGTACTTACAGAGCAGCTGTTCATACTTTGAAATTGAAAAATATTATCAGCTAATAAATGCAGAATAAATAATAGCATTTTATTAAATCACCATTTTTTAATCACTAATAAAAGAATGGATCTAGAGTAGGCACTAATCACCAGTCACTGCTAAAACCATTAGGTGAAGGGCAGATGGGAAACCTTATAATAGGTAGATAAGAGTGATTATCACCTAAATCTAATGATATTTCACAAATGCAGAGATAACTAGACATTATGTGTCTTCTGATAATAGGCAATAATGAAATACGCAACATTGCCTATGAGGTGTTCCCACTAAGAATGTCACACCTGAACCCCATCAAGGCTCTAGCTCCAACTACTAGTTTATAAGAAACATGGAAGATAGAGGAACACCATGGGAATACTGTTAGCAAAATTCAGGAAGTGGAAAATGCTGCAGGATTGATGCCCCAATTTCTTCAATTAATAGAGAGATAGGAAGGGAAAAAAGAAGGAAGAAAACCTAAAGATTAAAGAAGACCCAAAGACATATTAACCAAATCATTGTGTTGATCTTGTTTGGATTCGGATTTGTGAACAACTTTTGAGGCATTTGGGGAAATTTGAATAGCAACTTTATATTCAGTATAAACTAAAGGAATTATTTTTACTTACTTGATGTGGTATAATGCTGTTGGGGTTCCATTTTTTTAAACTATTATCTTTCAAAAATAATATAAAGTATAAAAATATAGCTGAAATGATATCCAAGATTTGCTCTAAAATAATTGGAGTGAAGGAGAGAATTGTTGGGGAATATAGATGGAACAAGATTAGGCATGTGTTAATAATTATGGAAGTTCTTTGTTCTATTCTCTATACTTTTGAATATGTGTGAACATTTCCATTCTAAAGGTACAAAGAAGGAAAGGGAAATGACACCATCTGAAAAATTATATTGAATCTATGCAGTTAGTCCTTTGATTTCTGTGTTTTCTGTAGTCCAGCTGTTCTTAATCCATACCCCATGGTCAGGCTTCAAGGAATCCTTAAACATTCTGATTTTGTGTCAAATCCTTGTTTTCATGCATATTTTCCAGGGGAAGAATCCTTAGGCCACATATTTTGAGAATCTATATAAAGCAAAGAAATGCTGCAAGCACCTCTCTAGCCTCTTACCACAAATTAGAAATTACTCATTTTAGCACTCATTTAGAAAGATTAGTTTTGCTAATCTTTCATTTCCTAGGGGCCTGACTAAAAAAAAAAAAAAAAAAGAACAAAAATGTTTAAGTATTCTAATAGGTGAATTCAATCTGTAGATCCCATAATTTTATACTTTTTTGAAATCACCTTTAATGGAATATTTTTACAGTTATTTCTTTTATGCATAATTTGGTAGAACTTTATTGACTATTTAAATTATTTTCTAATGTTTACATTCCTTAATTAAAATTAAGACAGATTGTTTTTTAAATCCTTAATATGTGGTTTGTAATGTAAAATAAGTATATAATAAAGTATGTATTTCATCACCAGGATTAAGTTTTGAGCAACAAAAAAATATTAAACTCTGGTTTATTAAAAAAATTAGACATTTAACCTTTCTCAAGTCAGATGGTGTAATTGATGTATTAACAGTAAGGTGTCTTCAGATGAAGGCTTACAAATTGATTATACAGTGAAACAGAAACTTGGATCCCATTGAGAACATATATATTGGTTTAGTTCACTGCCGTGAAGAAAAAGACTTATTTAGCAAATTGGTAAATGTAAAAAAAAAAAAAAGATATTCCGACTCTGACATATTATTTTCAGATTCAACTATTTTTATGCCATACTTGGAATTTTATTTGGAATTAGATATTCTTGTTGGTCAGATTTACTGTTCTGCCCAATCTCTTCCTCGTAATCCTTCCTTTTTGGGGAATCTGGGTTTGTAATTTTATAGCCGCAAATCTTACCTGATAAGTATTTCTGCTACTGTGAGCTTGGTGTTCCATCCTTACAGATGCCACAGCTGTGACATTTAGTATGCAGCAATCAGCTGCTTTATGGGATCTGACCTTACCAGTTGTACTAGTGGGAATGAGTAAAGGGAGTAAGGGTTGCATTGCCAGGACCAGTGGCATAAATGTGTGAATGAATGAATGCCAATTTAGTAGAATATTAATGAAATAAAGAATTAAGATCAAATGAAAAGATAACTATGCTAGATGAATTATACAGAAAGTATTAAACGTATAACTGGAAATATTTCTCTTTAGATGGAATCTGCCTGTGTTTCGATTCATGAAGCTCTGAAGTCTGTCATTGACTATCAGACTCATTTCCGTTTGAGAGAAGCTCAAGGCCGAAGCCGAGCAGAGGATCTGAATACAAGAGTGGCCTATTGGTCAATAGGAGAAGCCCTCATTCTTCTCGTGGTTAGCATAGGGCAGGTTTTTCTTCTGAAAAGCTTTTTCTCAGATAAAAGAACCACCACAACTCGTGTTGGATCATAACTACGTTTTGAGAATTGATGCACCATTGCCACTGTAATATTGCTGTCCTCTAATTAATTTTAGATACTGAAGAACTTAATATTGGCAACATTTTAAAAACGTTACTCATATACTTATTTGGGGGGATGTACGATGAATATCCCCAAACTGTGGAAAGGACACCTTTTTTTATTTGTAAAGGTATAAAAACTTTGGAACTTATTTTGGGCTATTCATGTTAAATATTCAACACCAATGATCTACACTTTTCTTGGTTGTTTATATCTACTCTTCGCACACTAAACTTTGGTATTTTGATTCCTTTTTGCCATTTAAAAATACTTTTCTTATAGGTAGTAGATATTTTTAAAACCTTCAATTTAATATCTACATATGTTGTGGAGGAAGAAAATTGCCTTTTAATCGTTTATAGTAAATAAGGTTTTGATTTTCAGAAAACCAAATGTGATTAGCTGTAGCCCAAGCCCTATTCTGCACTGTTTAATTTTTATGGGGGAAAAGTCTACCATAGAAATGTTTGTTAATATTGATATAATTTTAAATTGATACATCATGGTATAACTTATTTTTCGCTAGCTTGGAAAATGTCAGATTTTTGTTTTGGGGGATTTTGATTTATAACCAGATGTTATTTTTTTTCATAAATACATTCTTACCACACAGAAAATAGTGTGTTTCAGTAACATCATGGAATTTAAACAGGCCTTAAAAATCAGACTGTCATACCAGATAGATTAAATACAGCATAATTTAAGATACTTCAATGTCTTATAGTATAGGGGCAAATGAGATTAAGAAAAGGTTTAGTGAGTTACCTGCACACATTACATTTTCAGTGCTTTTACAAAGAAAAAAGGTGATCTGTTTCATTTAAACATTAAATTGGCTGGTTCTTGCCCTTATGTGGCTTTAATGTTTTTGACTCATTCCCAGCTTAAATTGGCAGTTATAATATTAGTATATTAAAAGTGCCATACATTTAATCCCAATAGGTGTGATGCACTGAGAAGTTAGTTTTTTTTTTTTGGATTCTTTTCTATTCTCTTTTTTCTCTTTTGTCTTGCACATGTAATTTGTATAATCTCTGGTAGAATCCCTAATATGATTTAAAAACTTAGAACACTGTGTGTGTTTTTTATTTGATAATCTTCATTGATTGTACTGCATTTAATGAATATTAAATAGCTCATATTCTGTACACTATATGGTTTAAAATGTGTTTGTATTTTATAACTTGTATAGATTGAGCTGACTGAAATAAGATTTTGTTTTAAGTATTCTAAGATAGAACCCAAGATATTGCAAAATTGTATAGGTGTTTAAAGCTTTTCTGCTCTTAAAAAAATGCGACTGCTTTTTGTCATGCCTTCCTGCCTCACCCAAAGGTGATAAGTGCGAATAAGACTTACGTTGTAGAGACTTTGATATGTGGTACCATAGAATACTGATTAGGTAGCAATTCTAGTCACCACTACTGACTAAAAGTTAACTCAATTTTAAGCTGTCTTAAAATGCATATGTACACTACTGCATGTAAGAGCAAAAGGAATTAAAGTTGCCATGCTGGCTAATTTCAAATGCTGCAGTGTAGTAAAGGATAAACATGTTTTCAGCTTCAGCTCTTTAATTCTAAAATTTTTGAAGACCAAATAGTTAATCCTTAATAACAGATTAAGAACTGAAGTTTAAAATTTTGCAGATGTATCTATTTGGATTCTTATATTGGAGTTGCCCTGCAGCTTTATATGTCCCTCTGTATTTAGGTTTGAACATTTTCAGCACTAATGTTAATGTGGTTCATAGCACGGATATATGTTAAATGTCCTTTCTGGTTACCTGTCTGCTCTGTTATGTTCAGATACTTAGATCATAATTAAGCAGTCAGGTACTATCAGTGTGCTGAGTTTGGCATAGATAATGCAGTTATTTCATCTGTGCCTATCAAAACTTCTCAATATTAGACTATTTCTACAAATAACTTTTGATGAAACTATTGAAATATATTAAAATGTTTGAAATCACCACTGTTACCTGCTGTACAAGATAGTACAGGCTTAGTGTAGTCTGTATTAACTGGTTAACATTTGATGGCTGTCTATACTCAACTGGGTATGTATATGTATATATAAATGAAAGAATACATATCTATACAGATATAAATGTTAAGTAAACTTTTTTCTTCCTCCTAATATATAAGTTGTAGCTCATCTTTTTTCTTTAATTTTGTAACTTGATGCGACAGTTTGAATTTTCCAAATATTTGTATTGGGACATATGGCTCAGAATATATATTTAAACATCATTAGCTGTATATATTTTTAAAGTAAATAATGGAAAGGAACTTGATATACAAGTTTATACTAAAATTTCAACTGTGAAGATATAAGATTACTTTGCTAATAATCTAAACTTTTTTTGTAAAAAGAAACAAATGGTATGTGGTTCGTAACTTTCATTCTGGCTGGATGCTAATCAACTTTGAAAATACAATGGACTGAAAAGCAATTTTATTCTTTGAAAGATTTCATTTAAATCTCTGTACTATCCATATTTGCTTCAGTTTATAAGTGTGTAACATTGATAGTTAAATAGGACAAAGCAGATCCTATGACTGTTTTCAAAAATTAAATTAATATATAAATAAATGAGGGGGTTTTCATTTATTTTTGGGAAAAAACAAATTGCTCTAAACAGATGATGGTTCTGTAGGATTGCCTCAGTCAGTTCTTGTAGAATTAAAAAATCTTTCAACAAGCTGATTTGTTTTTGTCAGGATTTAAATTTTTTTAAAGCTCCTTATGAACTTGGAGCTTGGAGTAAATTTTTGTAGCAAAAGAGTGATTATTTATTTGGTTTTTCATCAAAACATCATAGGGACTGGGCAAGAAAAGAAATTAAGAGAAATACAGTTACCCCCCACTTTTCAAAAGTTCAGGTATGCCACTTCCCTTTTACAAAAGATCTGTATTACATGTACCTGTTTTCACTAACTGGAAGAAAGCCAGAGGATTTTCCTATTACGAGAAATGGTGAAAAGTGAAAGCAGCATTCAGCATTTGTCTTCCAGGGAGCCATTACAGAGGCAGCACACACCCTGAGCAGCGTGAGTGGCACTGCTTTCGCTCTATGTTAGTATTCTTTTAGGTTTTGTGTGTTATTTGGTAGGTTATTTTGTGGGTCTGGGAACACTTAAATTTTTTGTCATATAAGTGGTAATTTCTTCTTTGCTTTACCTCATTTCTGCTTAGGAAGGTTTTCATAGATATATTCTCTTTTCAGATAGCAGGGGAAATTTGTACCGCCTCTAAACTGCCTCATTTTTAACATGTTTTGCATTTCTTACTGAAAGTTTGGGTGAAAGTAGTTAAGCCTTCAGTTCTCTGAGAAGCTCTTAGTTTTTAAGTAAATTAACCTTAGGTTGTATAATGCCAAGGTGGCTCAATTTTTTTCTTTCCCTTTATTAATGTAGTTGTAGGGGACATTCTGGTTTCTGGGCACAATTCTACAAAAATAAATAACAGTTATTTTAGGTTAACATTCATTGAATGCTTTCCCTCTGCCAGGTGCTGTGCTAAATATTTTACTTGTATGGATACATACCATCTTTGCAATAATGCTGTGAACTGAGGAATTCCCGCTGTGCAGGCGAGAAAACACGGAAGCGTAAAGAGGTTAGGAAACCTGCCCGTAGCACAGTAGTTGCAGATTCTGAATACGAACTATTGCATCTGGCTCCAGAGCCCTCTTTCTCAACCACCAGGCGGTGTTGCCTTACAAACACCAGTGAAAGGATAGATCTCTGAAGGTTTAACTATCTTGATTTCAGTGGAGCTCAATATTGGTTCAGAGCTTTAGTGTCAAATTCAAATCATGGTTTTGTGATAGTCTGCTAGAAGTTTCAAAAATGAACAACATAGTCTGACCTCCAGGAACATAACTTAGTTTAGGGAGGCCGGATAATTGTATAAGCAAGTAATGTTACATTAAGTAACAAAACAGAATGGCCTTGAAGGGGCCATTCAGGGGCCACCTTAGCCGCTGAGGCATTTATAGGGTGCTATCAGAGGAAGAAATCGCAGGGTCCGGCAGAAGTAAGGCTTGCTTGAGTGTGGTTGGTGTGGTATATGAATGTCTTTCATGAGGTGGACAGCAATTTGAACATTTCACCTAAAGTGTCACGCTGTGCTTGGTGGTATATTATTATGTTGTGCAATTACATGCTTATGATTTTGTAATAAAAAATTGTGTAATAAAAAAGAGGCATTATTTGTGCTGGACCCTGTATATAGGTTGGAAGACTAATCCCAAAAAGTTTAACTCTGTCTACCCGCAGGGGAGGTCCATGGTTGTCTAGCTAGGCCAACAACTGAGCGGAGTAAACTCTAATTTAGGGATATGGACTGTTGGCCAGTACCCATTGCTACAGGTTGGAAAAACATGTTCTCTAACTTTGTTAATAAAGGTGGTGATCTCTTATCCATCTCAGTTGTTTCCAAAATCAAGGAAAATACAGAATGTTATCCCTAAACTATCAAATGTTCTATTTTTGACTCTGTTTTTTCCATTTTATCTATAAGATATCATTAGAAATGACCGCATTCCTTCCTGGGATTGAGAAGTAACACTGGTCTGGCATTTAGATTTTTTTACTAAATCTGTTTTTAGTGTTGGTATTTGCTAGTGATTACTCCTACCTTAAAAAAATTTTGAGAAATAATGGTTCTAAGAGTAAATCCACCTATCATCCCACCATCCATTTTGATGTTTTTCAGTGATTTTCATAGATATATGTATGTGTTTTTTAAAAATTGGTATTATCTATAATAAATTTTCAAATTTGAAAATTGTGAAATCTGCCATAATACAGAAGAGGGTATTAAACGGGTACAGGTTAAAGAGAAGTAAAATTACAAAGCACACACCGATATAACCAACACTCAGTCTAAGAAACTCAACATTGCTAGCACCACAACAAAATGTTCCTGTGTATCTTTTCCTCATCACGTACCTGAACTTCTCCACAGAGATGACCAATGTTCTTGTAATGAAAATAATTTTCTCATTCTTTAAAAATATTTTTACCAGTTATGCATAATAAATCTTCTCAAACTGCTTTTTAAAATAACTTCCAAAGATCACAGATACTTTTAGAAATACAAAATCACATGCTCGAAGACTTTGGCAGTATCAAACTCTCACTTGCTGTGCTTATCTCTGAATTAGCCTGTAACCGTTCAGCACGGTCTATAAACCACACTTTGAATAGTACTGTAGCTACATTCCTGAAAAATATTTTTTTAAATCAGGCAAAAAGTAAACTTTAGTAAGTAAAATTTAATGAGTAATAAATTCTACTTAATAAATAGAATATTACATGTATCATACTGTGACTTTGTTTTGCTAGGTCACCCATGTTGATGCATGTGGCTGTGGTTTGTTTTGTTACTGTCCCTTATATGAGTATACTATACGCAGTTACACATTTTTCTACTTAATGGCATTTGGATTGTTCCAGGGTTTTTTGCTATTATGAACAAAGCCACTATGAACATTTTTGTATGTGTGTCCTATTGCACATGTGTATGATCTCTTGAGAATACATCTAGGAGTGGAATTATTTGCTTATAGAATGTATCTTCATTTTTACTAGGTAATGTCTACCTTTCTTAAAGCAGTGGTATCAGTTAGTGCTTTCACCAGCATTGTTAGAAGGTTCCACATTTGGTATTGTCAGACTTGAAAACTTGAAAATCTTCTGGCTATTTCTGTTATTTTTATAGATGTATGTACATTTGTTAAAGAACATACTGCATCATTGTTTAACCTGCATTTCCTTGAGATTAATTATTTGTTCTCATGGGTTTACCATTTTGACTTTCTCTCTTGTAAAGTTTCTGTTCAAATTATTTGCCCATTTTTAAAAAGAGTATTGTTTGACATTTTTCTATTAACAGGATTCCTTCATGTATTCAGGAGACTAATCCTTTGGTTATAACTATTTCAAATATCTTCTCAGTTTGTTTTTATTTTTCTATTTCTAATGAAATGTATCACTCTTTTTCTGTATTGGTGTTTTTATACCTTGTTTAAGAGAGATTTCTCTATCCTGAGGTCATGAATATCTTTTCCTATGCTGTGTTCTAAAATATGTATAATTTTGTCTTCTACTGGAATTGAGTTTTGTACAAGATAAGGTAGGTAACCAGGTTTCTTTTTTAATTTCTTGACAGCTCATCTATATTGATTTGTCATGCCAATTCGGTCATCTAGTAAGTGCCCGTATGTACACGACTCTCTGTTTCTGGGCTTTCTGATCTATTCCATTGATCAGTTAGTCCTTACACCAGTAACATACTATATTAATAACTAAACCTTTTTAAAGTCTTTTTTTTAAAAAAATGGATTTCAGAGACAGAGAAACATCAATTTGTTCCACTTATTATGCATTCATTGATTTATTCTTGGACATACCCTGACCAGGATATGCAACCTTGGAGTATCAGGATGATGCTCTAACCAACTGAGCTACCTGGGCAGGGCTTAAATTCTTGTTATTTGGAAAAACAGGTCTTTATACCTTGTTTTTCAAGATTTTGGCTATCTGATTTTTTGCAGCCTTGGAGTATCAGGATGATGCTCTAATCAACTGAGCTACCTGGCCAGGGCTTAAATTCTTGTTATTTGGAAAAATGGGTCTTTATACCTTGTTTTTCAAGATTTTGGCTATCTGATTTTTTGCATTTTTGTACAAAGTTTAGCATTAACACAAGTATCAATAAAAAGTCTCTTAGGCTTTCGATTGGAATTCTATTTAATGTGAATAATTTCCTCTTTATAATAGTGCATTTTCCAGTGAATGAACATATCCTTCCATTGTTTAGGTTTTCTTAGATCTTTTGATGAAGTTTTGTAGTTTTCTTCACAGAAGTACATATTTATGTATTTTGTTAATCTCATTTGCTTGTTTTTAATATTTTTGATGCTATTATAAAAGATGCCTTTAAATTTTTTATTTTTTTGCTGTTGCTGACGTATTGATATACAATTTTTAATTTGATTTTTCTATTCAATTCTGACCATCTGTAGATTCTTCTGGACTTTATGTATACAGTTGTATCATCTACAAGTCAGGACAGATTTGTCTTTCTGTTCCCCAATACCTTTTGTTCCTTTTTTTTTCTTGTCTAATTACATTTACAGGGATCTTCATCTAGTGGGATGTTGAATAGAAGTCATAATAGGGTTTTTTGTTTTGTTGCTGTTCTCTGGGAATGCTTTCAAGGTATCCTATAAGCAACTTATGGTATTTTTATTAAGTTTAGAAATTTCCCTGCTATTCTAAGTTTGCTTAGATTTGTTTTATAATCATTAAGTTGAATATTGTTGAAAGTGTTTCTGTACTTACTGAGAAAAATCATTTTCTCCACCTTTATTCTCTTAATGTGGTCAGTTACACGGATTCATTTCCTATCATTAAACCCACTTTTTTTCTTGAGGTAAAACCAATCTGGCCATGATGTGATTTGTTTTTAATAGATGGATTTGGTTTGTTTTAAGATTTTTGCTTAATATCAATATTGTATAGCCTTAAAAAGTGAATTGGAGAGTGACTTGCTTTCCCTGTTACCTGGAAGAGCTTCTGTAAGATTTGCATTACTTCTGTCTTGAACTAGAAGGAAATTAGAAATCTTTGGTAAAGTGTGCTTGGGGTCTGGCATCTTGGTGGGATACTGATTCAATTTTATTATTAATAAGAGTATTCCATATAATATTGGTAAATTGAATATTCCTAAAAGTGTGTTTATTTCATCTACATTTTCGAGTTTATCAGCACAATGTTATTCCTGTTCTCTTATCTTTTTAACATATCAGATCTATAATTATGTTCCCCTTTTCATTTCTGATACCATTATTTGTATCTTCTCCTTGACCAGTCTTAGCAGAGGTTTATCACTTTTATTGTTTTTTTTCAAAGAGCAAATATTTTGGTTGTTTTCTTGTTATATGTTTGTTGTCTGTGTCATTGATTTCAGCTTTTTCATGATTTCTATTTTTCTAGGTTGAGTTTAATGTCATATTTCTATATTCTTGGGTATTTAGCTCAAATTTTCAACTTTCTAATATATGTTTAAATTTCATATATGTCAAAACTATACATTTCCCACCAAATCCTGCTTTAGCTCTATGTTAGTTTTCTATGCTAAGTAACAAATTGTCAGTTTCAGGCAGCGTACTTTTATTATCTCACAATACCTAGGGGTCAAGAGTCTGGGCAAACCTTAGCTGGGTTCTGTGCTCAGGGTCTCACAAGCCTACGATCAAGTAGTCACTTGGACTATGTTCCCATCTGGAGCTTAGTGTCCTCTTCTTAACTCATCAGGTTTTTCATGAAATTCATTTCCTTGCAGCTGTAGAACTGAGGCTTCCCCTCCACTTAAGAAGTTCATTACTTCTTTACTGCTTGCTTCCTCCAGGCCAGCAGGAGAGAGAATCTGCTGTGCTGAGTCTCTTCTTTCAGGGAAGGCCTGACGGGGTTTTCTGACTAGGTCAGCCACCCAGAATAATCACTGTTCAGAGTCAACTGAATAGGGACCTTAATTACATCTCCAAAATCCTTTTACCTTTGCCATATTCTGTTGATGAGAAGCAAGTTATAAGGTATGCCCATATGAAGGTATAGATATGGGGATGGGGAAGGATTTCAGGGGCCATCTTAGAATTCTGCCTACCTACTACAAGCTCCATTCTACAAGACTTGATACCTATCATTTACAAATATATTTTCCCATATGGTCCATTCCCTTTACATTTTTTTTTTTAAAGATTTTTTTTTTCCTTTTAGATTTTATTTATTTATCTTTAGAGGGGAAGGGAAGGAGAGAGGGAGAGAAACATCAATGTGCGGTTGCCTCTTGTATGTCCCCTGACGGGAACTGGCCTGGCAACCCAGGCATGTGCCCTGACTGGGAACCGAACCGCAATCCTTCGGTTCGCAGGCCCGCGCTCAATCCACTGAGCTACACCAGCCAGGGCTCCCTTTACATTTTAACTGCTGTTTTGTTTTTGGCTGTGGAGAAGCTTTTTATTTTGATGAGGTCCCATTTGTTTATTGTTTCCTTTATGTCCCTTGCTTTAGGGGACATATAAGTGAAAATATTGCTGTGTGGAATATCTGAGATTTTCCTGACTATGTTCTCCACCAGGGCTTTTATGGTGTTGCGACTTATATTTAAGTTTTTTATCCACCTTGAATTTATTTTTGTGTGTGTGGTAAGTTGGTGATCAAGTTTCACTTTTTTGCATGTAGCTGTCCAGATCTCCCAACACCATTTGTTGAAGAGGCTATTTTTACTCCATATTATGTTGCTTCCCCCTTTGTCCAATATTAATTGACCATGGATACTTGGGTTTATTTATGGGCTCTCTATTCTGTTCCATTGGTCAAGGGTTTGATTTCCAAAATATATAAAGAACTCACATGACTCCACTCTAGGAAGACAAACAACCCAATTAAAAAAAGGCCAAAGGACCTGAACAGACACTATTCCAAGGAGGACATGCGGAGGGCCCAGAGACATATGAAAGGATGCTCCACATCACTAGCCATCAGAGAGACACAAATTAAAACCACAATGAGAAACCACTTCACACCTGTCAGAATGGCCATCATAAATAAATCAACAAACAAGTGCCAGCGAGATTGTGGAAAAAAGGAAACCCTAGTGCAGTGTTGGTGGGAATGCAGACTTGGTGCAACCACTGTGGAAAACAGTATGGAATTTCCTCAAGAAACTAAAAATAGAAATGTCTTTTGACCCAGCAATACCATTGCTGGTATATCCTAAGAATCTTGAAACACCCATTCAATAGAACCTATGCACCCCCAATGTTCATAGCAGCACAATTTACAATATCCCAGTGCTGGAAGCAACCTAAGTGCTTCCCCATAAATGAGTGGATCCAAAAACTAGTACATTTACACAATGGAATACTACACAGCAGAAAGAAAGAAGGAGCTCCTACCCTTTGTGACAGCTTGGATGAGTCTGGAGAGCATTATGCTAAGTGAAATAAGCCAGGTGGTGAAAGACAAGTACCATATGATCTTACCTATAAGTGGAACCTAATCAACAAAACAAAGCAAGCAAAATGCAACCAGAGACATTGAAATAAAGAACAAAGTGACAGTAACCAGAGGGGAGGAGGGTGAGGGATAATGGGGGGAAATGGGGGAAGAGCCATCAAAGATCATATAATGTATATGATGTATAAAGGACCCATGGACAAAGCCAAAGGGGGTGGTAGGTTCAAGGGTGGGAGGGGCAGGGGGTGTGGAGGGGTGAAAATGGAGACAGTTGTGCTTGAACAACAATATAAGTAAAAGACTTGATACCTATTTTACTTAATTTCAAAGAATTTTTCTGATTTTGTTATTCTAATTTGACCCATAAATATTATTTGGAATTACAATTCTTAATTTCCAAACATAAGTATTTAAGTTCTGTTTTATTGATTTCTAACATAATTGCAGCATTGTGATCAGAGAGCATATTCTCTATTACTTAAATTATTTGAAATTTATGGGCAATTGCTTTATGATTCCACTTACTTTTCTCTCAATTTATATGTTGTCACATATTTTGTATACCTTTAAATATGTTATTACCATTTTATGTATTCGATATTCATTTAGATTTACCCATTTATTTGCCACTTTCTTTGCTCTCTGTTCCTTGCTGCTCTTTAAGCTTCCATCTGGAGTAATTTTTCTTCTTGCATGAATACATTTAGAATTTCCTTTACTGCAGGTCAGCTGGTAGCAAATTCATTTCAGTCTTTTTTTGAAAATGTCTTTATTTTTGCCTTAATCTTTGAAGGAAATTTGTGCTGGGCATAGAATTCTCTTTGGATAATTTTATTGTGAAGTATCTTCCTATTGTCTGCTGGCTTCCATTTTGTTATGAAGAAATCAGCTATCTGTTGCCTTATTGAAACTAATCTTTTTTGTCTGGCTGCATTCAACATTTTCTCTTTGTGTTTGATTTTTCTGCAATTTCCATGCTGTAAGTGATTTGATTGTATTTTATCACTTGGGTTTTATTGGCATCTTGGATCTGTGGACTGATATGTCAGTTCTGGGAAGTTTTCAGCTATAATTTCTTTAAATGTTGCCTCTGTCTAATGTGCTCTCTCCTTGCCTTCTGGGACTTCTAAATGTATCTTAGACCTTCTTGGTATATTTCCTGTATCTATTTTTCTTTTATATGTTCTATATTTATTTTATCTGCATCATCTTAGATTCTGATATAGCTTATAAATCATGAATTCACTTTTTAGCTGTTTTTAATCTGCCATAAGACATTCATTGAGTTCATAATATGTTTTTATATTTTCTTAATTCTATTTTTCTGTTAGGTTCTTTTTTTTCTTACATGCTCTGTTATTTTTCATGTCATCCAGTTTCTTGCTCCATTTTTTTAAATCCTCCCCTGAGGATATGTTTATTGTTTTCAGAAAGAGAGAAAGGGGGAGAGAGAGAGAGAAACATTGATGTGAGAAACATCGATTGATTGCCTCCCATATGTGCCCCAACCGAGAATCAAATATGGAACCTAGGTACATGCCCTCACTGGGGATCGAACCCACAACCTTTTGGTATATGGGGTGATCTCCAATCATCTGAGCCATCCAGCTAGGCCTTGCTTCATTTTTAAAATGAGAATTTTCTTTCCATGGGTTATTCTTTGTGTCTGATAATTCCAGTGTGTACAGCCTGCTGTGATTCTTTTTGTGGATCTGTAGTTCATAATTGCTTCTAGTTAATGTTGTCTTGGTTATCCTTGTACTTCATTATGTTTGTTTACTTGAAAAACCTACAAAAAAAATACAGGAATAATTTAAGATCTGGGATGATTTTATCTTCCTTAAGAGGTTTTTGGGTTTTGTTGTTGTTGTTTATCTCTATGTTATGTAAATTAACTCATTTATTAAAGGCTAGCTATATTTCAAATAACAAAGCCTCTACTGATTTTTAGTTCCTTCAGTGTTCAGATGGCAGGCTTTACTGTGGTGGCAGAAGTGATCATGCAGGTTCAGGTACCACCAGCTATTATTTTCATGCAAGAACCATAGTGCCACATCCCCACAGCTCATCTCTTATCTTGGTTTTGCTATAGAAAGAGCAAGTGTACTTGACCTGCTGGCTGATTTCAATTTTCTTCACCGTTTTCTTGAGGGGGGCACCATAATAAGTCTCATATTTACCAACAATTCTGACTTTCTTGGTGTGTTTAGCTTTGTCACCACAAAGTAGGTTTGAGCCCAGAGAAAGAGGTTTTTTCATTCTTTCTGCCAGGTGTCTGAGGTCACAATCTGGAACTTAGACTTTAGATTTTCTGTGCCCTTCCAGATGATCCACTGAACTTCAATTTGTACCCCCCACTCCAGGATACAGCCCTGACTTGGGCTTTGGTCTAAAGGGGTGTTTTCACCATTTGGTGGATATTAAACCCAACTCTTGCCTTTCCAGCTCTGGTCATTGATGAGAAGACAACTCTACCTCTCAGCTACTTTCTCTAAGATGGGCAATCCACCCCAAGGGCAAAAGTAGCTTTGGCACTGCTTCCTGAACTCTAATTCTGTCCCTGAATTTGACCTGGGAAATTCTAGCTTTTATGTCCTCAAAAAGATACTTACTGTTTTTCATTTTCAGGGGAACATTGATCCAAATAACCTGTTTTTTGTTTTCTCATTACCCACCTTCAGAAATTCAAGGTTCCATCTTGGTCACGAATAAAATGTGCAACTTCTGTACTTTTTTTCCTACGTCACCCTTGGCTGACTCATAGAGTTCGATTTCCCCCAGATGATATCTTCTTATCAGTGACTCATTTATGTTTTCAACAAATATTCATTTGGTGCCAAGTATATTCTGTCCTTTTTTCTAGAACTGGAGCAGGGATGTCCAACCTTTTGGCATCTCTGGGACTCACTGGAAGAAGAGTTGTCTTGGGCCACACATTAAATACACAAACACTACTGAAAACTGATGAGCAAAAATAAGATCCGTGCATAATTTTTGTGATATCAGCCACCACACATAAGCATAAAGGTCCTCACATAATAACCCTAATTATGCAGCAACCCTTTCAATAATCTGTTACAATAGTCAAGCAGATCCCAAGTCTGTGACCACTAATATAGAAAAGTACATATCTAAGTAATAACATGTCATTCATGGTTTTTAAATGTTTTTTATTGTAAATTTAAAAGAAAAGAGGGCAACATAAAACTAGTGGGGCGTTTGACATTGTATGTGAGAAACTGGTTCATCAATATCTGGTTTGATAGTAGTTGCAATTCTTAGTGAGTTTTCAAGGTGCTTGTCAGATATTTTGGTTCTAACTTTAGTCTTAACGTGTTTCATTCTTGAAAACAGTTGTTTGCAAATGTAGGTGCTGCCAAATAGTGATGACATGAGTAAGGCGTGATTGTGAAGCAAGGGATATTCATTTCTGGGAAGATACCTATAAAGTCCAGTAGAGACACAATCAAAGTTTTCTTTGAGTGTCAGGTTGCAGCTCTGTGTGTTCCATTTGAAAATTGGCAGGTAATTTATTTACGTCAACTGAAATTGGAATTGCAAACATAGCAAAATATTGATTATTTTCCCAGAAATCTTGAAATCTGTTTTCAAATTCTTGTATCAAATCAAAAAGTAAGGCTACATTATTTTCCACTGTTCACAGGACTGTGTTTAGCCAACGTGTTGAAATGCATAAAATTATCTGCCTTAATTTGAGCATGCCTTAATTTCAGTTTTACTTGGAATTCTGTTATGGTTTGAAACATGGTATTGATAAGTTGGTTTTCACTTTGAAGATGCATGTTTAACTCATTTAAATGAGCAGTTAAATCCACTAAAAATGCTAAGTCTGTAAGCCAGTTTTCATCATCAAGTTCCGGCACAAATTTGTTTTCGATACCATAAATGACATGTTGCAAAGCATAAAATCTTTTCAACATTTGGCCTCAACTTAGCCATCTTACTTCTGAAAAGTAAATGATGTTGCCATAATCAGCATCAGTACTTTTAAGGAATTCCTGGAACTGGCAATGATTCAATCCCTTGCTCTTATGAAATTTAGTCTTGATGATGATTTGCATGATGTTATCCATTTTTAAAGCTTTTGTGCATAAATTTTCTTGATGTACAAGGCAGTGATACTTCATCAAATGTGAATTTTGGGCAGCAATTGCATCATCTTGTGTTAATTTTACAAGTCCCTCTCTTTTACCTGCCATCACCATGGCACCATCAGTAACTATACCAGATATGTTGACAATGGACAAAGCCGCTTTAATGTATTTTTTACTGCTTCATATGACTCTTGATTTAGTTGTGTCTTTCAACGGCACTAAAGAAGCCATTTCTTCAGTGCCATATTTGTCACCAATGCCTCTACTAAAAATGGCAGTGGAGCCATATCTGTAGCATCAGTGCTATCATCCATTGCCAAAGCATAAAATTTAAAATTAGCAGCCCTGCTCTCCAAACTTCTTTCAATAGACTTTTCCAATTTCTTCAATTCGTCTGGCTATAATGTGGTGAGACAAACTGATTTGAGAAATATCCCTCTTTTCTTCAGGACAAATTATGTCTTCCATACTTTGTATACATTGCTTAATAAACTCACCATTGGTAAATGGTTTTGATTTTTTTGCTGTTAAATATGCTACCACATAACTAGCTTTTACAGTGGAATCCACCCAAGTTATAACTTTTTGAAAAAATTTTTGTTGAGCAGACTTCTTTTCAGTTCTGCTATTTTGTCCTTATGACACAATCCATATGCGTTGAAATTGGCAGCATGTTTTTTGCATATAATGCCTTTTCAAATTATAGTCTTTGAAAACTTGCACAAATTCCCTGCAAATCAAGTAGAGTGCTTTACTATTTCCCTCTACAGAAAAGTAGTCATCTGTCCACTTTTAATTAAACAATCTTTCTTCACCCATATTTTTCCTTTGGGGGGGGGGTTCTTTTTTCTTTTGAGATGTAGAAGCCATGCTGGTATTAAAAAAATAATAATAGGCCTTCCATCCAAGATGGAGGCATAGGTAGATACACTTTGCTTCCTCGTACAACCAAAAGTAGGGTCACAAATTTAAAAACAAAAACAACCAGAACTACCAGAAAATTGAAATGTATGGAAGTCCGACAACCAGAAACTTAAAGGAAAAAAATTCATCTAGACTGGTAGGAGGGGTGGAGACAGGCAGCCAGGACGGAGAGGACTCGTGACAGAGGACGTGGAGAGGAGGCTGGCAGTCCCACATTTGCATGTGGATGAATTAGAAGGAACAACTGGGGAGCAAGACAGACCATGCAACCCATGGTTCCAGCCCCAGAAAAGAAGGCCTCAAACCCCCTGGATGTAAATACCTGTGGGGGGTGCAGAGGCAGGAGAAACTCCCAGCCTCGCAGGAGAAACTCCCAGCCTCACAGGAGAGTTTGTTGGAGAGACTCACAGGGTTCTAGAATGTACACAAACCCCGTCACCCAGGAATCAGCACCAGAAGGGCCCAATTTGCTTGCAGGTAGCGGGAGAAGTGACTGAAAGCCAGCAAGAGCCAAGCAAGGGGCATTGTTCCCTCTCTGACCACTTCCCCACATATAGTACCACAACACAGGGAAGTGGGTTGCCCTGCCCTGGTGAATACTTAAGGCTCTGACCCTTACATCTTAACAGGCATACCAAGACAAAACAAAACAAAACAAAACAAAACAAAACAAAACAAAACAAAAATATGGCCCAAATGAAAGAACAGATCAAAGCTCGAAAAATAGAACTAATCAATGAAGAAATAGCCAACCTATCAGATGCAGTGTTCAAAACACTGTAATCAGGATGCTCATAGAAATGGTTGAGTATAGTCACAAAATAGAGAAAGAAGTGAAGGCTATGCAAAGTGAAAGAAAAATATACAGGGAACCAATAGTGAAGGGAAGGAAACCTGGACTCAAATCAACGATTTGGAGCAGAAGGAAGAAATAAACGTTCAAGCAGAGCAGAATGAAGAAACAAGAATTTTTAAAAATGAGGAGAGGCTTAGGAACCTCTGGAACAACTTTAAATATTCCAACATCTGAATCATAGGGGTGCCAGAAGGAGAAGAGGAAGAGCAAGAAGTTGAAAACTTATTTTAAAAAAATAATGAAGGAGAACTTCCCTAATGTGGCAAAGGAAATAGACTTCCAGGAAGTCCGGGAAGCTCAGAGAGTCCCAAAGAAGTTGGACCCAAGGAAGCACACACCAAGGCACATCATAATTACATTACCCAAGATTAAAGAGAAGGAGAAAATCTGAAAAGCAACAAGAGAAAAGGAGACAGTTACCTACAAAGGAGTACCCATAAGACTATCAGCTGATTTCTCAAAAGGAAACTTACAGGCAAAAAGGGGCTAGAAAGATGTATTCCAAGTCATGAAAGGAAGGACCTACATCCAAGATTGCTCTATCCAGCAAAGCTCTCATTTAGAATGGAAGGGCAGATAAAGTGCTTCCCAGATAAGGCTAAGTTAAAGGAGTTCATCATCACTAAGCCTTTATTATATGAAATTTTAAAGGGACTTGTCTAAGAAAAAGAAGATGATCAGAACTATGAACAATAAAATGACAACAAACTCACAACTATCAGCAACTGAACATAAACACAAACAAACTAAGCAAACAACTAGAACAGGAACAGAATCACAGAAATGGAGATCATATGGAGGGTTATAAGTGGGAAGGGGGAGTGGGGAATGTAGGGGAAAGGTACAGGTAATAAGAGGAATATAGCAGGTATAAAATAGACAGGGGGAGGTTAAGAATAGTATGGGAAATGTAGAAGCCAAAGAACTTATATGTACAACCCATGTACATGAACTAAGGGGGTGGGGAATGCTGGTGGGAGGGTGTAGGGAAGTAAAGGGGAGAAAGAAAAATGGGACGACTATAATAGCATAGTTAATAAAATATAATTTAAAAATAAAATAATAGATAAGGGACCTTATTTACTTTTATTGTAAAAATTAATTGACAGGAAAATAGAAAGCAAGGTTTGGGCCCTGCTACAGCTCTTTCATCTGCTGATGCAGGACAAGGTAGAGGGTCGATTGTAAATCGTGGCAGGCAATGTGTGAGGTGCTGCTGAGGTATGGAAATACCTTTAATAATCAAATAAGAATGCTTCCCTGACTTCCAAATAATATTGAACGCCTGATGTTGCAATGGTATATTGAAATATTGATAATCGCTGCCTTGCTAAGTCATCATGAGCACATGTAATGTCTGATGGTGTCAATTCTACTGTCTGTGTTTGGAAGATAACACACTGAAACCACACACCACGTAAAATGGAAGCCATGCATGTGTATCAAGAGTGTAGTACATTTATTTTACAGGACATTGCGACATGTAATCCCAAAAAGTCTCCTAACGTTTTAAGTAAATTTACAATTTTGTCTTGGGCCTCATTCATAGCCATCCTGGCCTGCACGCGGCCTGAGGGCCACAGGTTCACCACCTCTAAACTAGAGATTCAAGAACTTACTATTTTGTTCTAGGTGTTAGACAACAAGGCAGCTTTCATATAAGAGGTTTTTAACCTGGGATGAACCCTTTAAAATTATTTACAAGATTTTACATATATCTTCAGCTTTCTAGAGAAAGAGCGTGTCATTTTCATCACATTCTTGAAGGAGTCCATGACTCAAAATGTTTTAAAGAATAATTGCTCTGTGTGATATTAGAGTAATTTTAGCTTTTTTCTATTAATATAAAGATTTTAGTTCTAAGACTATTTTGTTAATTTATTCTGCGTGGTGGGAATTGGAGGATTGGATATTGATTAACTTTAAAACTTTCTGCTGTTCAATAGATGTTTGACTAAATATCTAGTGTGTGCTAGGCAATGGGAATACTGAAGTAAATATGATAGTTTCTTATTCTCAAGGCATCTGGACACAGATCTCAAACAGAAAATTACAACATCTAACCTGAAAGTAATCATTCTCAATCATTTGTGCTATAAGAATCACCGAGTCTACATGTAAAAAACTGATTTTTCTCCAGTTTCTTCCCCTGCCCCTGAAACTTTGATTCAATAGATCTGGGGTAAATCTGGGCCATCCTCCCAAAGGTTCTGTTGTAAGTGTTGTTATACCACATTTTGGGAAATAGTAAACACTTTTGTAATACTATGTCCCTGTTATACCATGTTCTCCATTCATGCTATATAGTTTATTTACTCTTCTAAACAATGCTTTTCCCCCATGTTACAGATGAAGAAATTGAAGCGCTGAATTTAAGTTCACTTGCCTAAGGTCACACAATCAGTGGTAGAACCAGGGTTCAAACACACACACATCTGTAGAAGCAGGCTTGTGTCTCCCACGTGTATATGTAACCTCCCAATCATGCAGAGATATGTGAAGAGCTAATCTTGACCATCGATAGCTCTCTCACTTCCAGGATCTTCCTATTAAATTGCTAGCCAATCCACCGGTCTGCTGCTCATCTGATGCAAGGCCATGGCTTCAGACTAACAGAGCTATGGGGTTCCCCCATTTATTTCCTCCCAAGTTTGTGATTTTTATTGACAGCACCACTAGGTACGAACTTCTACCATCCACTCCACTCAGGTTAGCTCCATCCAGAAGTCAAACGCTGGCTTTCACTGCCAGCCTCACCCTGGCAGCAAGCACTGTTGCACCAACATAGCTGGAGGATGTGTGGGGTTGGGGAGATGAGAGCAGCTTCTAGTAAAAATGCCACAGACTCCTGCCCCAAATTCAGCATGTTTTTTAAAATGATTCTCAATTTGTTGTTTGCTTCAATATCCAAATGATTATTTTTGACAATTTTGTCTAGTTTGGGGTGGAGTTTTTTTTTTGTCTTTTTTTTTTTTTTTTAAAGAGGGGAAGGGAGGAGAAAGAGAGGGAGAGAAACATCAATGTGTGGTTGCCTCTTGAATGCTCCCCACTGGGGATCCAGCCTGCAACCCAGGCATGTGCCCTGACTGGGAATCGAACCAACAACCCTTTGGTTCGCAGGCCAGAGCTCAATCCACAGAGCCACACTAGCCAGTGCTGTTAGTGTTTTCAAAGAATCATCTTTTGCTCTTGTTGATCCTCTGTTGTTTTTCTCCCCTATTTTGTGGTCTTCTTTTTGTTATTTCTTTTTATTTGCATTTCATTTTCTGTGTTTTTCTAATGTCTTGATGTCTATTTAAATAGTTGATTCTCTGGCTTTGTTTTCTGATATGTGCATCTAAGACTCGAAATTCTGCTCTCATTAGATGTTAGCTAAGTCTCACTAATACTGACATGTAGTATTTTTGTTAACATTCAGGTAAAATTTTATGATTTCTGTTGTGGTTTACTTTTGACTCATGGATTACTTTTAAATGTATTTTGATTTCCAAACATGTAGAGGCTTATCTAGTTATCTTTTTGTTTTTGGTTTTCAGACTAATACCTAGGTGGTCAGAGAACATATTCTGTATTATTCAAATCTTTTGATTTGTATTGACTTTGCTTTGTTGAGACTTTGTCTATGGCAAAAAAATATGGAGTAATTTTGTTGATGTCTGATTTTCTTAATGTTCCATGTGTACTTGAAAAGAATATATATTTTGAAGTTGTATTGGATACCATAATCTATATATATCAATCAGGTCAAGTTCATTAATCATGTTCAAATCATTTATATTTTGACTGATTTATGTATGTGTCTGCTGGGCATATGTAAGATGTCCAGGGAAATGGTAGAGTACGCTAAAGAGTACTGAGGATCCAGATCTTGAGAACATCAACATTAAGTGTCAAGGATTTTAGGTGTGGGATGCCACAGGGAAAACCTTTCACATGTCAAAGAAGCCATCTCTTCTCTGATTTAATTAGCAGTCCTTCCCACTTTACTCTGCTTTAATTCATTCATTCATTCATTCATTCACAATGAATGGACCTGAAATTTTCTTACTTGCTTAGATATCTATTGTCTGTCTCCTGGACTAGACTGCAAAGTCTCCAGGAGGACCAGGACCATGTGTGTCTTGTTCACACTATATCCCTAGTGCCTAGCATATAGAAGACACCAAATATTTGTGGCATAAGTTACTAGTGCATTTCTTGAAATGTATACTTAATAATTTGGGTAGAAAATTTAAGTAATGAAACTTGTAACCAATTTAAAATATTTTCTTAGAACGAACTTAAGAAGAACAATGCAAAACTTGGAACAATTTGAAACATAAAATGGAAAAATTCAAGTGAATTTTCTCTTGACCTTAGTGACTTTGGGTTCATTTGTGCATGGGATATGGGTAGTGAATGGAGAAATAGATGTTTATTGCATTTGCCATTAGTAGCGTTGCAGTGAAAAAAAAATAAAAAGCACAGATTTGAAGGGTTATGAGAGAAACAGGCAGTGGAGACTGAAAGAAGAATTTAAGAATAAGAAATATGTGTCTATTCATTTTCTTTTTTATCCAATCCCAGAGACTTCTGTGCTTTGCTTTCTCCCACCTCCCTAATCTATTACCAATGAATTTCATATAACCCCCTTAGGCCTCCTCCCTTCATTGTATTGTATAAAATGGCGGTGCAAAACTGCCATTCTCTGGAGCATTTTCTCAATTCGTTGAGATTTTGCTTTTGGGTCAGTTGTCAGTTTGACTCAAATAAACGCAAACATTTTTACATGCTTGGACGTTTCTTATGTTGGCATAAGGCTTTTTATGCTTCTTTCACTTGATTGCTGTGGTTGTTTACTTACTTATTTATTTTTGGTTCTTCCTTAATAATCAGTGAATTCCCAGTCCATTTCGGTTGTGGAAAAGAAACCTGAGCAAGGTGCCTATTAGGGGGTAGGGGATGACTGGCTGCAGCGACAGTCAGTGAGAATCCAAAGGGAAAGGAAACATCAAGGCACCACCTTGGAGGTAGTCGCTGTACCTCAGGGAAAAGTCCAGAATCTGTGTGTTTGGGTAAGACACGCCATTTCCCAGGGTCTGGTCTAGGAGGCCTAGACTTTACTGGGGGTTCAGTGATGGGTGTGCCTGGAAGACAGAAGCAGTGGCTGCAGCCCCCATCCCAGTACCCGGGTTTTTGCGTAGCAGATACAGTGGTGTTCCACGTCCCCCGCCCCCCCCCCCCCCCCGCCGCCAACTCGGGATTTATGTGGGGGCGAGGGGCACAGCGCAAGGAGAGTGCACATTTGCCTGGACGCGAGCTCTCCGGCGTGATTTCCTCTTTTGCACCCTTGTAAGTGGCCCGTTTTTTCCTTCGGCTCGGACAGACCCAGCCAGGTTATAACTTCTGACTCGCCCACAGGGCACTGCCTCCCCCGCCCAAGCAATACCTGGGAAGCTGCGGGGGTGGAGTGGGGGGCGGGGCAAGGCGACGCCCAAGGGTCAAGTGTCAGCGCGTTTCCGAAGGGTGGGGACTCCGCTGTGTTGCGACTTCCGCCAGACGAGCGTGGAGGCAGTGGGCGTGGCTACAGGACTGGTCGCCTTTCCCTCCCAACGCCCAGGAGAAGTCGCCCGCCCAGTGGGTCCGCTCAGGGTCTGCAGAAGATGAAAAAGCCTGCACTCCTTACAGGCTAGTAAGGCGCGGAGGTGGGGGGAGGTGCCGCGGGATCCGGGTGGGCTTAGGGGCGGGGTGGCCTTGCCACCGGCCCGGCAGCGGGTTCCTTACTGTGAAGGAAAAATCCACACAACTTTCTACCGTTCTTCTAAGTTTCACCTGGACTAGAAAACCCATTTAAAGAGAAACCTCTGAGCCATAAAGTAAATAGCCCGGAGTCTTAAATGTCTTACAGGTTCTGCGTGAACCTCAGCCAGGCACAAAGTGCTCAAGGTTTTGGTTTTCTTTTTTAGCTTCTTGTACAAAAGGTAATTTGGATAAAAATAATTTGGGCTGGCAACTGTGAACTAGTTTTCGGTATTATATTAGTTAGGACCCCTCCTGTTTTTTATTGCCGTAAACTTTAAAAATGGAGGGTCTTTAAAATATAATATTTTAACACTTTAAATAGTGTGTTGGTTATGAATGGAGGTAAGCAACTCTATTTTGTATCTCATTTAAATCCAAAAGTAGATGAGCCAGAGTAAAATAATGTCTTACTTCCTTCTGAAGCAAAGTAAATTCTACTCATGTCCAGCTTTATGGAACTTGAGTATAAACCACTTTTATACTGTTGAACCATTTGCTCCTCGTGGTATTTTTTATTTATTCATTTAACAAATACTGGTCTGCTGAAAAATCTTGCCTTTAAATAAGCCTCCCTCCACCCGCAAACATCCCTTTGTAGGTCCTGCCCATTTCTTTCCTTCCTGTTATTTAAACAACAACAAAAAAACTTCTTTAAAGGACTTGCCACCAAGTCTCTATTTCCACTTTTCCTATTTCATCTTCCACCCATTCCTCCTGGGCTTTCTGTCTTCATCACCCCCCGCCCCCCGCCCACCCCGCTGCCTTGTCACTTGTGAAATCCAGTATCTGTGTAGTTTTCACTTTAGCTCCCTCCACCATATTCCTTCTTCATTTGGCTTCCAGGTCACCTCTTCTCACTGGTCACTCCTGTGTCTGCAGACTTTTCTTCTTCCCACCCATTAAATGTTAGAGTACCACAGGGCTCAGTTCTTGGCCATATTCTCTTTCTAGCCATGTGGTATCCCAAGGCAGTTTCTGCCTAAGCCATAATCCATGGCTGTGCATAACATCTATAAGGTTATAACTTCCAAATTTTTATCTCTATCATATTTATTTCTGCCGACCTCCGGAGGTGTACATCCAACTGTTTACTCAAGAACTCCATTTGGAAATCTAATAGATGTTTAAATTTAGTACAGTCAAACCTTGGTTCTGGAACATCTTGGTTCTCAAACAATTTGGTTCTCGACCAGGTTGCTCACAGAAAAAATGGTCAAACATGATTGCTGATATCATACCCACCCAGTTGCCGCCTCCACTTTCCCCTCAATTACCTTCCTTATCTCAGTAAATGTTAATGCCATTCAACTAGACTGAAACTCTAGGAAACATCCTTGATGCTTCTTTTTAGCTCAGACCCTACATCCAGGCATCTAGCAATTTTTTATCTCTACCTTGAAAAAGTATCTCAAATCTAACCACATCTCACTCCCTCTCTCATGCAAACAGTCTCTCTTACCTATATGACTGTGAATTCTCTGATTTGTTCTTCTTGCTTCTGCCCTTGCTCCTCTATCTACAGTCTTTCTATAAAGAGCAATGACTTTTCTCAAATATAATCAGAACTTGGACTTCCCTTCAAAACCTTTTGGTGGCCATTTATTGCAGTCATAAAAACCAAACTCTTAGAATGGCTTCAAAGCCCTATGTGATCTAATCCCTGATGACTATGATCTTATCTTCTTCATTGCTTATTTCTGTGAAGGGATGAAGATCCTGCTGCTGTTGCCTTCGCTTGCAATGGGCCTCTGCTAGGCCATCACAGGCTGCGCACCCTCAACTTCCCTCACTTCCCTGTTCAGATGTTTTATCTGCCATGGTCCTGTTTTAACTTTTTTTGCTACTGACCTGCAGGTATGTTGCTGTTAGATATTAGTATTCCATGCTTATGGCACCTCTAGAACATTGTTGGTTTCTAGGACTCTCTAATATTGAAGTGCACAACAACAGATGCTTTCTCTCCAGCCTCATTTTGATAAGATATAGTTTGCCCTTAAATTCTGTGCTTTTATAAAATGTTCTTCCTGTTTGAGAGATTGTCCTTTGGTGCCAGTTCTCATTTTTAAATTTAGAAAGTGAAAGAAAAATGCTATCCAGTCTACCAAAAAAAAGTATGCAATATTTATTTTGGCAATTCCATTGCTTCAGTATGAAGCAGTGGTCTCTGATTTGGAGACTTTCTGAATGATACCAGTAACAGGTAGTTTAAATGGAAAGAAGAAAAATGAAGTAGAAAGTATTATACAGGTTTTTTAAGTGTACTGACTAAGCAGTTATCAGAATATCAAGATTTTACAGCAAAACTCAGTCTTCTTTTTAAAATATATGGGAATGGAAATGAAAAACAATATTTTTGTCTTTAGGAAAAGCCATTGGGGATAAAGACTGTTTAATTTATAATGCTTATTTCTCATTTTAATTCCAAGGAATTTGTTCTGTTATGTTATCAGTAGTATATATATTACCCTACCCTGTTCTGGAAGAAAAAAAATTAATTTCAGAATTGGGATGTGTGAATAAATATGTGCAACAGAATATTAAATAAAATTTTAAAATAAGTGGATTTGGAATATGTATCAAAGAGAAGAGTAAGAGGGTTAAAAGGGAAGCCAGGAGTGTATTAGAATGAAAACACCTGCCAGAAGCTTCAGTTTTTGTGAGCTAGACAGCACTCAGCAACGTGGGGCTTCCTAGTGGGTGAATGCAGAGATGGCTTCACAGATGAAAAAGCCAGTGCCCAGGCAAGGTCCATTTGTGTTTTTGCTTTTTTACCTGGTGGAAGCAGTTTGTGTGTGTGTGTGTGCACGCGCGCTCACGCGCACGCTTGCTCTCAAGTAATTACGTGTTTACTTGCTCAAGGATCTGTTTAGATGGAGATGATACTGCTCTACAGTGCTTGTAAATAAGTAGAATATTGGAAGATCCCTGTTTGGTTTAGAGTTAGCAAGCCCAGACTCTTTGAAAATTTGCATATAGATAGAAAGTAGGAGGTCAAAAAGAGTTAAACCTGGAAATGGGCTCCACCCATCTGGAATGTGCGGATATGGCACATAAGGAATATACTATCTGGGCATCACGTTAGCTGACCTCTATTTAAAAGCACATAACCTAGAAAACAATTTTCTTATTTACTAAAAAAAAATAATTTTTTCAGATTGCATTATCATCGTAGAGAAAGGATATATATATAGATACACATATAGATTCTATGTACATTTACACACCTACCAAATACCAATACCCAATGTTACCTTTTTGGTGTACCTCTTTCCAATCTATTTTCTCTAGTTTGTTTTACAAAGCTGAGATCATACTGTATATGCTATATTATACTCTACTGTTTTTACTTATTATGGAAGCACTTCTCATATTAAAATATTCATAATACTCAAACACTTCAACAATTTAATAGGATTCATCATATAAAAATATGACATAATTTACGTTTGTTGTCATTCCCCAGTTTTTGGACACTCTGATTGTTTACTTTCAGTAGAGTTTTGGCTAGCCCATGATACTACGTACAAGTTCTCTAATAAGAAAATATAGTCACATAACTCATACTTCAAAATTGTGGTAAATGTCTTCATAGATCCTGTGACAGGAGAAAGCTGAGCAAATTGGAGCATCTGAAAAAAAAGACTCATGTCCAGGGAGCTGGAGGAACAAAGGGGAGAGAGGAAAGAGATGAAGTTGAAGCTGAGGGGTCAGATACAGGGCAGCATTGATCACATTAAGAAATGTTTATTCCCAGAGCAGTCGAGAGCCATTGGAGAGTTGTAAATGTGAGTAACTTGATCAGATGTACGTGTTTAAAAAGATCAGTGTGGCTGCTGAATGGAGAATGGATTAGACTGACCAGAGTGGACAGAGGAGACCAATTAGGAAGCAGTGCGGTGGACTAGGGGAGAGATGTTGACCTAGGGTGAAAATGTGGGAAGGGAAAGCGGAGCAATTTGAGATGTACTTTGGAGGTCGAATAGGCAGAACATGTTGATAGCTGGAATTGAAAGTGTAGGAGAGGAAGGGGAAAGTGTCAGCCATGCCTCAGGTTTCTGGCTGTCATAACTGGGCAGGTGATGATGCTATTTGTAATAATGTCACTTCAGTATAAGATAGGATGGATTCAAATTCTACCTTTTCCTGAAAGTATTGATTACCCTAGTTGGGATTTTTAAAACATTTTCAGTGTGATGAAGTGAAAGAAAAGTCCGCATGTTCCCTGTCTGGCTGACACGAGTCTGTTCTGTTGTGTCCTGGCACTGCCATGCTGTCATCCTGAGGCAGGCAGACTTTTTCTGGAAAGAATCAGAAAGTAAATATTGTTAGCTTTATGGGCCATATGGTTTCTATCGTAACCACTCAATGCTACCTCTGTAGGAGGAAATTAGCTACAGAGAGTATGTAAATAAATGGGCATGGCTGTTTTCCAGTACAGCCTTATTTACAAAAGCAGGTGGGCCCTGGCTAGAGCAGTTTGGTTAGAGCATTGTCCCAATAAGCCAAGGTCGCAGCTTTCATCCCTCGGCAGGGCACATACAAGAATCAGTCAATGAATGTGTAAAGTGGAACAACAAGTCTTTCTCTTTTTTTTCCTCTCTCTCTCCCCATGACCCCAAATCAATCAATAAAAAATTTTTTTTAAAAATAGGTGGCAGGCCATGTTTTGCTGCTGACCTGTGTTATAGCTCCTTGTCCTGAGTTCAGATATTGTACTAATCACAGTTTAGTTGCAGGGAACAGAGTCTACTGTAGCTAGTTTAAGCAGAAAGGTATACATTAGAGGGTATTTCAAGATTTATAGTCTCATCAGGAAGGTTGAAGACTTTCTAGGTTGCGTGTTTAGGGGTCTAAAGACACCTCCTCATATCACCTAGCAGCATGGGTCTAGTGTTTCTGGGGCTTTTGCCATGACCAGGAAACCTGCCACATCAGGGAGCTGCCAGCTCCTGAATCATGCCAACTCTGCAGGAGTCTAAACCAGCAAAAGAGGTGCCTCATGTTCTGCCTGCCTTCATATTTAACTCAGACATGTAAGTACATCTGATTGGTAGAATTTAAATTACATCTTGAACCCTAGCTTCAAGGGAGTCTAGGAAATACAGCTCTTAGTACTTGTGGTACAGGGAGTTCAGGAAGGTACACTGAAAGGAAGTTGGAATAAATTTTGGATAAGCAAATCTGCAGTACCTGCTGCAGAATACTCCTTTGTCTACTTCACATCATACCCCCCTTCTTTCCACACCTAAACTGCCAGGCAACAATAGTAATAGCAATATTTTCTCTTTCAAGATAATGCAACTATCCCTCATACAAACAAAAGTGCACTAACCTTCTTCCCAGAAGGTAAACCTCAGAGTCCTGTATGTCACCACATTACCCAGTGTTCATCACAGACATTATCACACAGCACAGCACACTCGGGAGTTAAGTGGCAAATTTTCTCTGCCCTCCTAGGGAAAGAGGGATGTTGACGAGAGACAGAACTGCCCAATGATCAAAAGGATAATAGCTCAGCTCTAAGATGCTCCCGTGCATATTGTTCATTCTTTCTCTCTACTAGCAAATTTCCTCAGTTTCTAGGCAATCCAAGTATTACTTCTCAATGAAATCCTTTCCTGACCCTACGCTCATTTGTAGCTGTTGGTCTGCTTTTCCCTTCTTTCTCAGCTAAGCTCTCCCTTCTCTTCAGGCCCTCACTTTCTGTAGACTCTCCAGCACACTGTGGTCTGATGGGACTCCCACCATTCGTCCAGGTGCTAAATGCAGGGGACTGACCACTGCTCCAAGCACTCTCTTCCCTTGGCTCCAGATACCCATCTGCATCTGATTCTCCTCCTGCCCCAGGACCACTCCTCCCCCTCCTTTGTGGGCCCCTTCTCCTCTGGATGCCTTGTAGGCATTAGTTCTGTCTCTATTCTCCTTTCTTTCTACCTATTCTTAGTTACTCACAAAGTGCCAAACTTTTATCCTCCTTGAAGATGTTCTCCCAAGCATTGGGCCTACCTGTGTAACTGCCTACTGGATAGCTCCTCTTCTAGATTATGGGGACACCAACCTCTTTATATCCCCAACTGGATTAATTGGTCACACCCACCTTCACCCCCACCCCATTCATCTTGGCAAAGGGCAACTTCCCCAAGTTACACAAGGATCAGGCTTGGGAGGCACACTTGACTCTTTTTTCTGGCACCCACTCACCTTTGTTACCTACTACATATCTTTGTGTCCATTATCACTTCCCTAGGTCTGGACTCTGCTTTCTCATGCAGGTTACTGCCTCTCAACTGACTGTTCTCCCAGTGTAAGGCCTTCTAGGCTTCTAGCCTAGTCTCCTTACTGCAACTATTTTACCCTGTCTAAACGAGTCAGATCATGTCACTTCCTAACTTATACCTACCACGGGCCCTCTGTCTGTCAACAGGATCAAATTCAAAGTCTTGAACATAATAGATTAGAACCCTTATGCTCTCTGATCCTGTTTATCTCTCTTCTTATCTCTTACCACTACCTTCCTCTTGCTTTTACATTAATACACATGAGCCATATAAACACATACTGTAAAATTATCTTAACAGAATTTGCCCTCTGGTGCCTCATTGTTTTTGCAAATGCTGGTTCTACTGCATGGAAAATGTCCACCTCTCTCTCAGCCCTACTAATGTGTAGTATTCCATGCTGCACTAGTCTTTCCTAGCACCTGTAATCCTGAATGAAGCACCAGTTTTCTACTTATTCTGGCTTCACAGCCCTTACACCTAGCACGTCTTGGTACAGAGTAAGTTTTTAACATCAAAATTTATGAATTGACTTCTGGTGGAGATGGAGGCATGGGTAGACTTGCTTTGCCTCCTTGCGCAACCACAAGAAGAATCACAATTAACCTCAAAACAAATAACACCCAGAACTGCCAGAAAATCAAACTGTATGGAAGTCCAGCAACTAAGGATTTAAAGAAGCCATGTTTATCCAGATGGGTAGGGAGGGGTGGAGTTGGAGTGGAGAGACAAGAAGATGGGGTGTGATGTGGAGAGCCAGCAGCAGTGGTAGATCGAGTGGTCCCACATTCATGTGTGGTGCTTAAAAATCCAGAGGGATACCTTGGGAACAAGTGGTCCCAGCCCCAGGCCAGACTGTACAGCCCAGAGTTCCAGCGCTGGGAAGATAAAGCCCCATAACTTCTGGTTATAAAATCCAGTGAGGGCTGGGGTAATGGAAGAAATTGCCGGTTTCTCAGGAGAGTCAGTTTAAAGGGCCCATATGGACTTAGGAGACATGCAAACCTACCCACTCAGGACTTCAACACCAGGGCAACAGCTGGAAGGATGCCAGTTGCGTGTAAGAAGTTAGTGAAGTGACTGGAAACAGGGTGAGTGCCGGGCAAACCTCCAGCAGCAAGGCAGTGGCATTATCCCCTCTCTGAGCCCTCCCCCAACACAGAGCCACAACTCAGTGAAGTGAGTTGCCCCATCCTGGTGAATACCTAAGGCTCCACCCCATACAACTTAACAGGTGTGCTAAGACAGGGAGTCAAAACAGTTCTACCTAACACAGAAACCAATACAAGGAGGCTGCCAAATTGAGGAGATGCAAACAAATATAGCTCAAATGAAAGAACAGAACAAAACCCCAGAAAAAGAACTAAGCAATATGGAGATAACCAGCCTATCAGATGCAGAATTCAAAACACTGGTGATCAAGATGCTCAGAGAACTCATTGAGTATGGCAACAGCATAAAGGAAGAAATGAAGGTTACACTAGGTGAAATAAAGAAAAATCCACAGCAAAGGGAAGAAGGCTGAGATTCAAGTCAGTGATTTGGAATGTAAGGAAGAAATAAACATTCAATCAGAACAGAAAGAAATAAGAATGAAAAAAACAAGGATAGTATAAGAAGACTCTGGGACATTTCTAAAAGTGCCAACATTCAAATCTTAGGGATGCCCCAAGAAGAGAAAGAGCAAGAAATTGAAAACTTATTTGAAAAAATAATGAAAGAAAACTTACCTAATTTTGGTGAAGGAAATAAATATATAAGTCCAAGAAGCACAGAGAATCCTAAACAAGTTGGACCCAAAGAGGACCACACCAAGACACATCCTAATTAAAATGTTAAAGTTAAAAGATAAAGAAAGAATCTTAAAAGCAGAAAGACAAAAGCAGAGAGTTACCTACAAAGGAGTTCCCATAAGGCTATCAGCTGATATCTCAAACTTTGCAGGCAAGAAGGGATTGGCAAGAAGTATTCAACGTGATGAAAAGCAAGGACCTACAACCTAGATTACTCTGTTCAGTGTAGCTATCATTTAGAATCAAAGGGCAGATAAAGTGCTTCCCAGACAAGGTAAAACTAAAGGAATTCATCATCACCAAGCCATTACATGAAATTTTTTTCTTTTTTTAATATATTTTATTGATTATGCTATTACAGTTGTCTCATTTCTCCCCCATCATTCCCCTCCACCCTGCAAACCCTCTCCCACCCACATTCCCCCCTTTAGTTCATGTCCATGGGTCATAAGTTCTTTAGCTTCTACATTTCCCACACTATTCTTGCCCTACCCCTGTGTATTTTCTACCCACTATCTATGCTACTCATTCTCTGTACCTTTTCCCTCTCTCTCCTCCTCTCACTCCCCTGTTGCTAACCCTCCTCGTGATCCTCATTTCTGTGGTTCTGTTCCTGTTCTAGCTGTTGGCTTAGTTTGCTTTTGTTTTAGGTGTGGTTGTTAATAGCTGTAAGTTTGCTGTCTTTTCACTGTCATATTTTTGATCTTCTTTTTCTTAGGTAAGTCCCTTAAACATTTCATATAAAAAGGGCTTGGTGATGATGAACTCATTTAACTTGACCTTATCTGAGAAGCACTTTATCTTCCCTTCCATTCTAAATGACAGCTTTGCTGGATAGAGCAATTTTGGATGTAGGTCCCTGCCTTTCAAGACTTCAAATATTTCTTTCCAGCCCCTTCTTGCCTGGAAGGTCTCTTGAGAAATCAGCTGACAGTCTGATGGGAACTCCTTTGTAGGTGACTGTCCCCTTATCCCTTGATGCTTCTAGAATTCTCTCCTTCATTTGAATCTTGGCTAATGTAATTATGATGTGCCTTGGTGTGTTCCTCCTTGGGTCCAACTTCTTTGGGACTCTGTGAGCTTCCTGGACTTCCTGGTAGTCTGTTTCCTTTGCCAGATTAGGGAAGTTCTCCTTTATTATTTGTTCAAATAAATTTTCCACTTGTTGCTCTTCTTCTTCCCCTTCTGGTACCCCTATAATTCGGATGTTGGGACGTTTAACGATGTTCTGGAGGTGTCTAAGCCTCTCCTCATTTTTTTGAATTCTTGTTTCTTCCTTGTTTTCTGTTTGGTTGTTTGTTTCTTCCTTCTGGTCCACTCCATTGATTTGAGTCCCAGTTTTCCTCCCATCTCTATTGGTTCCCCATGTGTCTTCCTTCATTTCATGTATTGTAGCCTGCATTTTTTCATCTAATTTGTGAGCAAAATCAACCAATTCTGTGAGTATCCTGATGACCAGTGCTTTGAACTGTGCATCTGATAGGTTGGCTATCTCTTCACAGTTTAGAGGAATTGACTCTGGGGCTTTGATTTTTTCTCTGGTTTGAGCCATTTTTGGTGGGGTTTTTTTTGTTTCGTTTTGGTTTTGGTCTGGTCGCGGCTGTTATGTAGGAAGGAGTGGAGCCTTAGGTGTTCCTCAGGGTGGGGCAGCCGAGTCGCTGAGTCGTGACGCTATTTGTGGGGGCGGGGTCTGAGGGGGAACAATGGTGCCCACTCCGCTCTCTCCTGGATTCAAGTCCCTTCTGCCACTTCCCCTCCGCCTGGATTGTGTGTGCTCAAGAATGTGGGACCACCCGGTCAGCCAGCTGCCTTGCGCGGCCTCACTGGGTCTGCACAGTTGCCACTCCATGGCCGGGGTCCGCCAGCTGCCACCTGTGCACCTGGGAACTGCCAGTGGCTGCTGCCTGCGTTCCGGGGTTCGTACGTCCACTTTTTCCTGCCGCAACTCCGCCCCTCTTACCGGTCTGGATGAATGGTTGTTGGACTTCTGTACAGTTCAATTTTCTATCAGTTCTGGTTGTTTTCTTGTTTCTAAATATTTGTTGTCCTTAATTTTGGTTGTGAGAGGAGGCACAGTATGTCTGCCTACGCCTCCATCTTGGCCGGAAGTCCCCATTACATGAAATTTTAAATGGACTTGTTTAAGAAAAAGAAGATTGAACCTATTAGCATTAAAATGACACCATGCTCACAACTATCAACAACTGAATCTAAAAAGAAAAAACCAACAAACTAAGCAAGTAAGCAGAATAGGAACAGAATCATAGATATAGAGATCATTTGGAGGGTTATCAGCTGGGGGGAGAAAAGGAGAGAATGGGGGAAAGGTGCAGGCATTAAGAAGTGTAATTGGTAGGTACAAAATAGACTGGAGGGGTGGGATGTTAAGAACAGTATAGAAATGGAGAAGCTAAAGAACTTGCACAGCCCATGGACATGAACTAGGGTGGGGATATTGCTAGAGGGAAGGGGGTTACTAGGTGGAGGGGGACAAAAGGGGGAAAACTGGGACAACTCTAATAAAATCAGTGAAAAAATTGATAAGAAACCATTGATTTTACATATATTCACCAGAAGATGGTGCTGTTTAGATAGGAAAGAACTTAAAAGCTGAAGGTGTCAAGTACAGTACTAGATTCCTTCATTTTTAATGTGTTAAATTTCAGAGGCAGTGATTTAAATACAAAGCTTTTTCTGTGGTAAACACACGGGCAAGTTTAAAAATTGTATATGTGCATGTATTTTATTATGTAATTATTTTTAATATATTTTATTGATTATGCTATTTCAGTTGTCCCCTTTTTCCCCCTTCATTCCCCTCCACCCTGCACATCCCCTCCTGCCCACATTCCCCCCCTTTAGTTCATGTCCATGGGTCATACATATAAGTTCTTTGGCTTCCACATTTCCCATACTATTCTTACCCTCCCCCGTCTATTTTCTACCTACTGTCTATGGTATTTATTCTCTGTACCTTTTCCCACTTTCTCCCCGTCCCACTCCCCTGTTGATAACCCTCCATATGATCTCCATTTCTGTGGTTCTGTTCCTGTTCTAGCTGTTTGCTTAGTTTGCTTTTGTTTTTGTTTTAGGTGTGGTTGTTAATAATTGTGAGTTTGCTGTCATTTTACTGTACATGTTTTTATCTCTTTTTTCTTAGATAAGTCCCTTTAACATTTCATATAATAAGGGCTTGGTGATGATGAACTCCTTGAACTTGACCTTATCTGAGAAGTACTTTATCTGCCCTTCCATTCTAAATGAAAGCTTTGCTGGATAGAGCAATCTTGGATGTAGTTCTTTGCCTTTCATGACTTGGAATACTTTCCAGCCCCTTCTTGCCTGTAAGGTCTCTTGAGAAATCAGCTGAGAATCTTATCATATTATTATTGATTATTATTTTACTTACTGTTTGGGAGCCTCTCTTGCCAAGTGGTCATAATATTTTAAAAATGCAAACATTAAATCTTAATTTTAGGGCAACGAACTTTTAAAGAAGTCCGTAATAGAGTTCTCCAGAGAAACAGGGCTAATAGGTTAGAGAGAAAGAGAGGGAGAGGTGGAAGGAGGGAGGGAGATTTATTTTAGGAAAGGGCTCCCATGATGGTGGGGGCTGGCAAGTCAGAAATCCACTTTCTTTTTCTGTCTATGTCTACACTCACTCTTAATAATTTCATATAGTTTTTAGGTTTTAAATATAATCTATACACAGATAATTGCCAAATATACATTTTCCGGCTGAACTTCTCTCACAAACTCCAAACTCTATATTCTATGCCTACTCAACGTCAGTAGCAAATCTTGTCATACACTGTACTGTGCACATCCTACTGATTACATCAGGAGGCACATAATGCCTGGTTGTCATCAGTAAATGGATCATTTGGATTAGGGTGGTGAATCTCTTATGTGTCTGAATTTTTTTGTTCTATTTATTGGATTTTCTATTTCAGATGCATTTGTTTTCATTATATCAGTTGCTGTTTAAAAGAAATCTCTATAGCTATATCTTTTTTCAAATTGCTATATTTTTTATCTTTTTTCCTTCCCATATTCTGTGATTTTTCTCCAAGCCTTTCTGCCATATTTAACTGATATGGTTTTGATTTCATATTTATTTCATGGTGTTTGCTCCTTGATTTGTGTACAGTCTCTCTTTTCATCTAATTGTGTTGTCTCATCTTCAATATTTTAAAAATATTTTTATTTATTGATTTTAGAGAGAGAGGAAGTGGGGGGGAGAGAAACATTGCTTCGTTGTTTCACCTATTTATGCATTCATTGGTTGTTTCTTGTATGTGCCCTGACCAGTGATGTAACCTGCAGCCTTGGTGTATGGGGACAATGCTCTAACCAGCTGAGCTACCCAGCCAGATTATGTTTTATTGATAACATATTCTCTTTATTGTCTCCTAGAGCAATATTAATCAAAGTGCTTATCTGTAATATAAGAAGCCCACACCCAATGTAAACCATTCTGGTTTCTTCATTGAAAATATCTTACTATGAAAAAAGTCAGCTGAACTAAACAGCATACTTAACTGATGTAGTTGATTGACCTTGTGGCACAATCTCCTTGTCTTATCATAGGCCGGCACCAGAAGGTTCAGAGAGAGGCAGCTTGTCCCTGGACTGCACTGTGATAGTTTTTCTTCAGCTTCTTTGGTGTGTATTTAATAACAGTAATAGCTGCTAAAGTTTGGGGGACATTGCCATAAGTCCTTTTGATCTTTATAGATACTGTAATTATATACTAAAACCCCTAAACATGGGTCCTACAATTATTACCATTTTACACATAAAATCAAAGCACAAATATGTTTGCTAACTTGTGCAAAGTCTCCCAGTTTTTTAATAGCAGAACCAGGATTTGCATTCAGACAGTCTGATTCTGGAGCATGTAGTTTTTGTATGCTATGATTCTTCTTTGTGTTCTTTTTTATTTCCTGTAATATTTTTGCACATTTGCGAAGCTGTTCTTTCCATCTAGTCCTGTTTAAGGTGGGGGATTTCGATGGACCCTCTTTTGCCTAGATATAGAGTGGATACATTCCGGACCATCCTTCATATCTCAGAGCTGCTCTGATCTTCCCTTCAGAATCTCAGTTGCAGGGCTTCATTCTGATGGGTTATATTTTTCCACATTTCTCTTGTCTAAGGGGATGTGATTAGCTCTGTTGGGCTGTGGGCAGTAATAATTGGTAGCTGTGGTGGTCTTGGATCTTTGCTGTGGCAAGGGAGCGGGGAGTGGGAATGTCATTGTATCAAGTTAAAAACAAACCAAAAAAAAAAAAAAGGTTTGGTCTTACAGAGAGCGATTTGGACAAATCATTGTTATCACAAATGCATTTGTCCTTTGATACAGAAACTCCATTTGGTAGAATTATTGTATGGATGAACTTGTACACATATGAAATGACTGTTGCCTGAAGTTATTATTGCAGCATTGTTTATAATAGTATGGACTGGAAACAACTCGCATAGCCAGTAACAGGGGACAGTTGTAGTCCATCCATGTGCAGGAAGATTATGTCACTGTGAAGAAGAGTGAAGAAGTTCTCTATGTGCTGGTGTGGAGAGCTCTGAGGTCACAGTATTAATGAGAAAAGCAGTCTATGTATATACTGGTATTTGGCTGTTTGTGTGTATAAATGAATATAATATTTTCCCCCAAAGTATTATATATATGTAACATGTACGCGTATGTAATGTGTGTACATATACATAATACACAAATATATGCATGCACACGTGTGTATACTACACATGTGTGTTGCATATAATACGTGTGTGATACGTATACATTATATAATACCTTTTTGGAAAAGAGAAAGAAAGAATATACTATATTTATAAAGAAACAGTAGAAGAATATAGGAGAAACTCATAAAATTGACCAGTGGGAGGCCATGGGGGTAACTGGATGGATAATAGTGGGTGTGAGACTCTTCAACACAAATGTTTTCAGTGTCATTAGGTATTTCAACCACTACCCTTTCTTTGAAAAGTAAGTTAAAAAGTGATACACACATGTTTTTATTCCTGTGAACGTCATCTCATGTGTCTCTCCCCAGCAGCCACCCTCACTCTCCTCCCATTTCATTGAGGGAAGGAGATGAAGCCTAAGTGCTTTAGACCTGGTGCTGACCATTCCTGATGGGCAAGGAGAACTTGAAAGGGAGCTTTCCAGGATTCTCATTGCGAGCCTTCTCCCCTCCACCCATTTCCATCAGCATTCCATTCCTTCCTTCCGTTCTAGTAGAACCCTCTTTATTGATGGAGTTCATTGGCTCAGAGAGAGTACAGTTGGGTTCTCTCCTTCTTCTAGCCTTGAGAACCAACCCCAGTGATGGATCTGGACCATCCCCCATCTGGAGTCACTGGTGATGGGAAAGGCAGGTCTCTGGCACGTGGTTTTCCACATCTTCCCACCTTGGCTATCTCCTCCCTCTCTCCTTCCACATTAGAAGGTCATAGTGCAGTTTTCAGACATTGTCATTAACTTTTTTCTCTCTGGTCTACTTAGGGCTGGGGTGGGTGGGAGTGCTTGAAAGTTGAATAGCATACCATAGATTTCTGGAGTGTTTTGCTCTTTTTCTGACTGGTATTTTGGAAAAAAATAAGATAAAGTTGTAATTCTTTTTTAGAAATTCAAAAAATATTGTGATTTGGCTTGACACACCATTTTACCTTAGAAATTTTTGACATTTTTATGATTATCTTGTATTACTTCAAGTGCACTTCTCTGCAGCAACTCGTGATCAAAACAGTGATGTTAAGTTGATTTAACAAACCTATCTCAATGAATAAATGAACATCATTTTAATAGGCACAGAAAAGAGACGTCTCTGAGTGGTTTAACAATTACGTCATTATGCAGAGGATGCTTCTTTCTCCAATTTCGCATAGTAAAACCTTTTTTCATAATGCGGTAACAAAGTCAGCAGTTAATTCTAAACAATGAAGAGTTCAAGTTCACTTGTTTTTATTATTTGGGATGTTTGTATATATGTGTGTATGTATGTAGCAGTTTAGAGTTATTATGCCTAGAATGCCTCTTGGTTATTGGCATACTACACTGTGGAGTCAGAACCTGAAGTACAGATACAATAAGTGGCAGGCAGTAGCAGCGATACCTTCCCTATTGAGAGGCAGTAGCAAACCCTTGCACTCTCTATATATATTAGAAAGAAGTTCTCTGTGTTTCTTTTTTATCTTCTCTTCCCATAACAATTTTTTATCATTTTTGCTGAATGGTTTCTTCTAAACCTGAATTATTTTGACATATGGAGCTGTGTTACTTATATCATTATGAATGTAATTCTGATTTCTTACTGAACTCTGGTCTTTGTCCATGAATAATAAATAAAATGTTCTGGAAAACAAACAATGTGGGTCATGTTTGAAAATATGAAGCCTATATTTATGTATCCTAAATTTTCTTTTGATAAAAGAATACTTTATAACTGCCTATTTTGGAGTTACATTAATATTACCAGCATTATCAGAACATTTATTTAAATTAGATTCACGTGGAATACTTTTCTTTAATGGCTGAGCAAATTCTTCCACTCTTAGAATTTTTAAAATAAAAAAATGAGTTTAGACAATAATGATTCTTTGTTAATTTCACAGGAGAAAATCGCAAGTCTTTGTTTCTAGATTTGACTTCCAAACCGAGATGCTAATTTTTCCCTGGGTGAATAAATATGTTTTATTCAGTATTCCCAGGATTAGCTGGAAGAAAGTAGGCATTACTTTTCACAACCCTTATTATAATTTCATTATAATTTCTTCGCCGGCCCCATTACAGTGGTAGCCTGACCTTAGACAGACAAAAAAGCTCTGAACCAGTAATGTTTGACATTCTCAGTCTTTCTGTGCTGAGTCAGTAGGAGCTGCCTGCTGGCCAACTTTAGGATATTTGTACTCTGTCTTGTATTTGTGTTTGATACAAAAATAAATTTCATACTTAATATTTGAATATTGTTTCTTTAGATTTTCATATTTCTACTCTACGCAATAATTTGATAATGGAGAAGTTATATTTTAACTCCAAATTGATAGAGTGCTGTGGTACCTCTTCACTACAATACCAAAGTAATTCATTTTAATCTGGAGGTTTATAGTGCTAATATAATGCCATTTAATATTTCCAAATGTCACCTATGACATTTCCCTGGACCCTTCGGTTTAACTTACCCTGGACTATCTGTAGTAGCCCGTAGAAGCTCACAAAAGACAAGTGATTTTGTTTCCCAGTGATCTGTTTGGCATTTCTTTCTTAGGACCTATATATTGTCATGTTTTTGAGCTTTTCAGGTTGAATGCAAGTTTCTATTTTTAATGTTTTGATTAAATTTACAGTGTTCTTCTCTTTGTTATTTCTTCTTTTAGAATGAAAAGAAATGCCAAGAATTAAAGCTTTTCTCTTCCAACTTGGATATTTATAATGGGTGTTGGGAAGTCTAAAATAGATCCTTGCCCTCTTTCTCTCTCTTTGGGTAAAAGCCACAGTGTGGATACGAGTCAAAGACATCATGAGTCAGATTCCAGGAACTCTAAAATCCCCCTGCGTGATGTTGCTGGGCATAGCAGTACAACAGAGTTGCCAACAGGAGAGCAGCGGGGAGCTGAGGGAGAGGACGGGGTGCCTGACGAGGAAGCAGAAGAAGAGGTGTTCTTCAAATTTGTGATATTGCATGCAGAAGATGACATAAGCGAAGCTCTCAGAGTCCAGGATCTGCTTCAAAATGGCTTTGGCATCAAACCTGGAATTATTTTTGCTGAGATGCCATGTGGCAGACAGCATTTACAGAATTTAGATGATGCTGTAAATGGGTCTGCATGGACAATCTTATTGTTGACTGAAAACTTTTTAAGAGATACCTGGTGTAAGTTCCAGTTCTATACATCCCTAATGAACTCTGTTAACAGACAGCACAAATACAACTCTGTTATACCCATGCGGCCCCTGAACAATCCCCTGCCCCGGGAAAGGACTCCCTTTGCTCTTCGAACCATTAATGCCCTGGAGGAAGAAAGTCGTGGCTTCCATACACAAGTTGAAAGAATTTTTCAGGAGTCTGTGTATAAGACACAACAAGCTATATGGAAAGAGACAAGAAAAATGGTACAAATGCAATTTATTGCCTGAGATGGTGCACAGCACACATGGCTGGCTCTTTTCTTATGAATGATTGATTTCTTATGAATGAATGATTTATCTTCACTTCAGAAAGCAATTTCCAGGAAAAGTTTAAATAAAAGAGATCCTGTTCTTATAGGAACCTGTGGAGCACAAGGAAGATGAATTCCTGCCAATCAAAGAATTATGGTACTTTTTGATGTTTTAGTAAACTTGAGAAGGTCAGAGTTTCAAGAACTTTGCTGTCACAGTTTTCCTAGTTCATGAATATGACAATGGATATTTTCAATTCATAGTCCTTGTGTTGCACTTTGAACAAAAAAATTATATGATAGATATTTTAAAAATATAACACTTTTTGCCCTGGCCAGGTGACTCGATTGGAGTATTGTCCCATACACCAAAAGGCTGTGGGTTGGTTCCCTAGCCAGGGTACCTACCTAGGTTGTGGGTTCAATTCCTGGTTGGGGCATGTACGTGAGGCAATGGATCAATGTTTCTCACATTGATGTTTCTCTCTCTCTCCCCTTTCCTTTCTCTTAAAAAAAAATCCTCAGATGAAGTTTTAAATATATATATATATATATATATATATATATATACATATATACATATATATATATATATATATATATAAAACACTTTCACTGAATAATTTTATTCTTAAAAGACACACATGAGAATGGCCCTGAGAGATCTGACCGCCCTCCCTCTTGAGACACCCCTCGTGAGTGTTGTGATAAAGCACCCTCGTATTGTCACCCAGAGATCTGGTTAGCCAGGATAGAATGTGGAGTGTTGAGTGCTGACGAATGTGAAATCAGAAATACATGTGAGAATGGTGGGACTTTTAAAAGGAATCCAGTCAAATGTATTTTTCTTTCTGCTGGAATTTGCACATTTGGAGGCAAGTGCCACCAGCAATTAGTGACTCAATTGATAGTGTGGTGGTTAGAGACTCCATGGAGCTGGGTGCAGATGTCCCCTGGAGCCTGAAGCTCCCCATGGTGGTCATCTCCTATACCCAGGGCCTTATTTGCAGAGCTTCTGAAAGGTTTATGATTGTCTGTCCTCAGCCAGATATTCTAGAATCAATTGCCTCTCATGCTAACCTTTAAAAATTTTCTCCCATGCACAAGGTTCTATCCAGGAAGTATTTCTCAGGTGTTTAGAATAGTCTCTCTGTCTGCCCCCCACTTCTCTGTCTGTCTGTCTCAATATTTAGAGTTGGGATAGAAGTAGGAGATGTGTTTTATCACCTCCTCTTCTAGTGTCCCACACTCATAACAAGCGAGAGAAGCCCCAAACAGACCTATTCCTTTCCCTCACAGCCCTTCTGCCCCAGCTGAGATGGGAATCGTCAAGTACAGACCAGGATGGAGTGTGGTATGAATCATGCCCTGTTATAATGCAAAAAGCACCTGACGGGAGATCAAGAGACCTTGTTCTAGTTCAGTCTTTGCTGCTGAGGATGAATGTGGCCGTTGCAAGCTGCTTACCCTCTTTATCTGTGAAATAAAAGGACTGGATTGATGGGCCTATAAAGGCCTTTGTTCTCTCTGAGAATGTGAACAACTAGGAACCAGAAAAGGGAACAAGCAAAAAAAAAAAAAAAAAAAAATAGAATTTTGTAATACTGATATATAATATAGCTTCAGGAGTCATGTCAGTTTACAGGGAAAGGGTATTATATGTTTACAGCTTTTCTCATGCTGCCCATTATACTTTTATAGTCACAGAAAAAATTGTAATACATGTTTATTCAGATTTTTAAAAATATGTATTTTTATAAGGACCCTTGAGCAAAGACATTCTGCCTGATCTTTCTCCTTATCCTACTTCTCTGAATCTCCTTCTGGTCCTGGGGTCTACTCACATCCATCCGCATTCACCTCTTCATAGCCAGGAACCAAAATGTTCCATAAGGAACATACCCCGCAGATCGTGCAAGTAAGTCTAACTCCCTTCTCTGCTAGTAAGTACTTAAAGAGGAGATTGTTTTCATTGCATGGTGCTGTTTCCTTAACCTCAAGTCCCTTTCCATCATAGTAGCATACTACCTTTTCTTTTTCAGTTTTAATAGTATTTTTTTGCCATACTGCTTCCTGTATCTCAAATTTCATACACCAACAAAACATTAATCACCCATTGTTTGTGCCTGCCAAAGTCAGATCAATTGATGCTGGATGATATTTCTTGAATAAATGTTTTTATTCTTTATCCTTGACTAAACTTGATTATGACTAACTCTGTTGAAGATTGTGGAGAAGTATTTTGAGAAGAGGCATTGATCTGTGCTCCTCTGTAGAGCACCAACCACAGTCTCTCGATGTGGCATTTTTATGATGAAAAATGTTAAGTACCAAATAACTGTATATGTTGTACTTCACAGTTGTAACAAGGGATTATCAAAATAGCTAAACTGAGGATGGCAAGAGGTAAAGGTATGGGCTTAGTCACATGTTTGTGTGTTTATACATATGCACACACACACAGATTTAGATTTACACACGCAGCCCATGCAGAAGTTCCGGAGAATTATGCCACATGCTGGAGAGCTTCCATGTTGAGTCCTCTGTGGGCCCCCTGCCCACCGTGCAGCTTTGCAGAAGAATCTGAGTTGTGCCTTCTGCAGTTGGGATTCTTTCAGCTGTAAGACACAGGAAACCAGTGCACATGACCTGCACCACAGGGCAAACTCATCATCCACCTTAACACGAGGTCCCCTGACATACGGTGCCTCAAAAAGTTCCTACAGTGTAATGTTATTGCGCCTTATGAAGGAATAAAATTTTGTGACATGCTACAACATAGATATAACCTTGCAAACATTATGCTAAGTGAAAAAAAGCCAGGCACAAAAGGAGAAATATTCTGCATACCTAAAATAGGCAAATTCGTAAAGACAGAAAGAGGAAGAGAGGTGACCAGATGCTGGGGGAGGGAAGAATAGAGTAGAGAGTCCTGTTTAACAAGTGCCGAGAGTTTCTTTTGAGGAGGATGAAGTTCTGGAAGTGGATAATGGTAATGGTTGCACAACATTGTGAATGTCCTTGATGCCACTGAATCAAATGGTCGAAGTGGCCATTTTTGCATGATTTTGCCAAAATAATTTTAAAACCCCAGATTCTTTCCATACTTTTGCTCAGCCACCCTCAGAGGTGCAGTCAGGCTCCTCTCGGTTGCACCCCGGTCATTCCTTTGTCAGATGCCACATACAGACGCGGCAGCGTCCAGCCTAAGAAGGTGACGGGAGGGGTCCACCCAAGGAAGGAAGAATATTTTCATTACTGCTTTACTGAAAAGTGCTTATACATCGGACAGTAATTTGATTGGTTTCGTTATTATTTTAAAATTCTCTCCACCTGCACCCTAGTGGATTCCTCCCACTGCCTCCCCTTCCCTTGTCCCCTCCAGTGCCTCTGCTCTGGAGTCAGCCCATCTGGGTTTGAATCCCACCCCATCCTCCATAAAATGTGATCTTAATCAAGACATCTAGTCTTTCTGGGTTTCAGAGCCCTTACCCAAAAATAAAGATTATAATACCTCCCTGATAGGGTTATTTTGAGGATTAAATAATACGTATGAAGCACTCAAATAGTGCCTGACACATAGCTACTATACCAGTTCTGTGCTAGTAGAACTATTACTGTTGCCTACTACATTTAATCTGCACCATGGGATGGGGGAGAGGGCAAATGTGAGTTTATAACTACCCACATCCCACCTCTCGGAACCCTTGCAGCTTGTAGAAGATAGGTTTTAAACAGAAGGAAAGACGCGAAGGAAAGACGCGGGGCCTTGTTTCCGTGTACAGAACAATTCCCATCTGGGCACTGAAAACTGAGAGGAGCCCCCTGAATAGCAAGAGATGTGCGAGCTGTTAATAGTAGGTGTGAGTGTGGAGGGAACAGCGGCTGGGAGAATGAAAGCATGGCCCCAGGACTGTGACAAGTCACAGAAGTGGGCCCACAGACTGTAAGAGCAGGAAGGCGGAGTCCAGGAATGCCAGCTCTGAAGCCAGTTCAGGAGTATGGCCCAGGTATGTACACCTCAGCTGTCTTGCTCCTCATAGTCAGAAGCAGCAGATAAATGTAGCATGCATTTCAGTTGGGGGCAGAGGGCTCATTTAACTCAGCGCATTTCTGGGGCTGAGCAACTTCTAGATAAGTTTACCTTGTTTGGGAACGCAGGTTGGATGAAGTGTAATTAGACTGTTCCTTCCAAGGTTGGGCAGAGAGGGTAGTGAGAGAAGCATTCACCCCTTGGCTCCTTCCTGTCCGGGTGAACTGGATTTCTACCCTGAATTCAAGGTTGCTGGACTTAATCCCTTCCAGTGCAAGTCATGGCAGTTTTCCATTTAATTCCCTCGTCCTGCCCCTTTGCAGATCCTAAGACATTAGTTGGGCCTTGGAGTGGACCCAAAACCTGCCATAAAGGCCATGCCTCAATGCATAGGAAGTGATACAGCCAGTTACAGAAGCAGCTCCTTGGGTCCTCACGTTAACTGCAGCTCGTTCTTAAACCCCAAGCCTGGCTGCCGACTGTGAACAGTGTCCAAAGCCTGAAAAGCCCAATCACTTCAGCTACAAGTAGTAAATACTAAATTGATATGTAAACAACATCTGGCAGAGCCATCTCCCTGCTCAGCAGAGGATGCTGTAGGATAGAGATCAAGGTGATTTTCACAGACTCATAGGGAAATCTGACTAGGCACCCAGGTTGCTGAATATTTAGGGTGGCTCAGTATAAACATCCAATTCAGAATCGTCTCTGTCCATATGCCACACTCCACTCTTGAGTAAAGCTGTTACCTACCTCAGGTAAAGCCTCTTGACCCATGAATGACTAGGGTGGGGCTGGCCGAAGGCTGAGAAGCTGTTGCCACAGCTGCATTGCTGGCAAGGTGAGGTACAGTGTATTTGCCTTGGGCATTCAACCCTGTGCCTTTCCTCCTTATTACCAGGTCTTAATGTCACCTGCTGGGCAAGTCACAGAATGTGACTGTACTCTCTGTACTTGTAGGAAAGTCTGAAGGACGAGGAAGTTTCAGAAAGCTGTCGAGCACCTGATGAAATGAAACGATAGCATCTGAAAATTGAGCACCCTAAGCCAATGACTAAAAGGAAAGAACTAATACAGGAGGACCAGTGTTGTTGTCCATGAACCTGATGTTTCTTATGAGATTCCAAGTAGAAAATAATGTACTAGATTTGGAACATTTAGTAGCTGGATAAGAATAATATTCTTATGGAAATTTTTGTTTTAAGTAGTATTTGGCAATCCACATTGTCAACACATTAAGTTTGAATTGGAGTAAATATTATAGTATTTGAAAATGCCATTAATTAATAACTCAGAGCATGAACATTATTTGATTAAAAACTAATCAAGTTAGTGTGTGTGTGTGTGTGTGTGTGTGTGTGTGTGTGTGTGGTGGGGTGGGGAGATGTCACTCTCTCCCCTCCTCTGCCAATGCACTGGCTTTCATGACTGTTTACTCCAACATCTGTGCTGGTTCACACCTTCCTCCCTTTCTGGCTTCAGCAAGAATTGTTCTGGGGGGAAAATAAGTCCTTTATTTAGTATAGCACTCCTCCCATTCTCTTCAAACAGAGTTAGTTCTGAGTCATTTTACTCTGAGGTGAATAAATAGGAATGCTTTTTATAGCATATAACAGGAACCTGCATTTAAGCTGTTTCATAATCTAATTAGGTATGTTCCTTTCAGCCACCTACTCAAACAACAGGTTTAAAAACAAGGAAATCTGTACAAACTAGCTCCTCCCAGGGGATTTCCATGGATACATTGGACAGAACATGTAACCAGCTTTACAGAGTAGATGTCTTCAGTATATTTATAAATTAAAACATTATACATGAATCTAAAATTATATTGTGGTAACAGTTGCACAGTTCAGCAAATATATAAAAACTACTGTACACTTTAAATGGGTAAATTTATGGCATGTAAAATATATCTCAATAAAGAATAAACAAACAAAAACTCCACAAACTGCAACAACAAAATGCTATTGCGATTTGGAACATAATTTGACAGTAGCTAGTTATGTTGAACATGGGCATATTTACAAACCTAGCAATTCCTCCTCTGGATTTTTGCCCTAAAGAAATTCTCCCATGAGTACCCAAAGAAGCAATCGTGCGGAGGATGTCTGTTGCAACATTTTTTGTAAGCGAGGAAAAACTGGAAAAAATCTAAATGTCCACCAGTAGGAGGATGCAGAAATATATTGTTAGGCAGATACAATTGAACACTACAGAGCATTTAAAATAACTAACAAAGGTGCATATATCAACATGGATAAATCTCAAAAAACATAAAACTTGGGAGAGTGGAGCAAGTTGCAGCACAATATGCGTGATTTATATAAAGTTTTAAAACATACAAGGCAGCATATCTTTTAAAAGATACTTACCTTTATGTGATAGTATATTATTTTCTGTGTTTTTCTGTATGTTTGAAATAATTCATAGTCATTTTCTAAGCACACATAATCATGTTAAGTGCTATAGAATTTTAAGCCTGGCTGATGTAGCTCAGTGGATTGAGTGTGGGCCTGTAAACCAAAGGGTTGCCTGTTCGATTCCCAGTCCATGGCAAGTGCCTGGGTTGCAGGCCAGGTCCCTAGCAGGGGGCACTTGAGAGGCAACCACACATTGATGTTTCCCTCTCTTTCTCCTTCCCTTCCCCTCTCTAAAAATAAATAAATAAAAATCTTTTTAAAAATTAATTATAGATGTGATGATTTGAGGAATGAAAAAAATGAGGAAGATTCAGTGGGTACATAAATTAGAGAAATCCATGCTGGCAATAATTGATTTCATTTTTTATCACCTAATGTGATGGGCACGCACTTCACATCATCTCCATGTTCTACATGATTAGTCTTATTAATCCCTGCATAATGAAGCTGGAGACATAAGTAATAAGCCCAAGATCACAGGCTGGCAGATGATGGAGTCATTGGAGTGTCAAGTGGTCTGGCTCTAAGGCTGGTGGTTCTTCAGCTTCACAATGCTGCTTCTCAATGGATCTGTTGGATAATTTTAGGAGAGGTTGGTGGCACAAGGAGAAAACCATAGCAAATTCTATGTAAAATCAATAAATGGCATGGTGGAGTAAAGATGCCCTATTTTTAATCTTTGCTTTGTATGAATAACCCATGACTGGGAGTCAAGAGATACATGCCCCACTCCATTGTGCTGCTGTCTAGTAACTTTTCCAGTCTTCAATCTTTTTTAAAAAAATTTAATCTATTTATTTTTTATTGTTGTTCAAGTACAGTTGTCTCCATTTTCTTCCCACCACTCCCCCTGCCCCACCCACCCTCACCTCCCACCCTCAATCCTACCCCCTTTGGCTTTGTCCATGTGTCCTTTATCCCTGTTCCTTGATGGCCCTTCCCCTTTTCCCCCCTGTATCCCCTCTTCCCACCCTTCTGGTTACAGTCAGTTTGTTCTTTGTTTCAACATCTCTGGTTATATTTTGCTTGCTTGTTCATTTTGTTGATTAGGTTCCACTTGTAGGTGAGATAATATAACACTGAAATTTTGTCCTAAATTTTGCTTAGGACACCTGTTTTGTTTTATTTGCTTTCTTTGCTCATACTACATGAGTGTATATTAAATGAAATGCTGCTTTGATTTAGAGGGAAGAAGAAAAGTAAGGGGGACAGGACAAGAGAGAATTGTGTTTATTTCAAGAAAATTAGTGTTGCAAAGCTCCTGGGTACATACGACTGTGGTTTTTTATGTCTTCATAACAACATGGTTCAACCATGTATGAAACACTGACTAAAGGAAATAAATATAGACGTCCACATACACTCTGATTTATGAGTTTCAGGAGGAGCTGGTTCAAACAAAAATTACTACTTTTCATACTTAGATCATACTGTAGGTAAAATTGCTATGACAGAATGCCATATGTTTTGATGAGAGTGCAGCCACGTTATCTGGGATCAATCCCAGTTCTGATTTTTGCCCCTTGGGTAACTTTGGGCCAATTAAACTTTTCATATTTTAGTTGCCTCATTTGTAAAATGGAAATCATAGTAATGACTACCTTTTAGAGTTGTTGTGAAAAATAAAGGAGTTAATACAAGTAAACTGCTTAAGAGGAGGAGTAAGGCATTCTAGGAAGCCGTTTTCATCATGACCTGGCCCATTAATCATGGCCGACTGCTCAGAGATTAGCTAAGTAGTTAGATCCAGATCTTGATAGTTGCTCTGTTTTTTTTTTCCCTTCAGACCATATGGGTTTACTTTCCTCACATAAGGTTTCCTAAAGCCAAAGAACAATCCATCTGCTACTTAAACAAAAGCAGATTTGTTGCATTTAACTTTAAAAAGAATGTCTATAAAGATGAGCTCCACCTTTCGGTGGGCCTCATCTTCACTGCCTCCTTCTAGCTAAGGCTGGGTGGCTGATGTAGTCAGACATCCAGTCATTGAAGCAGATCCAAGGGGGAGAACTCAAAGACTGTGCTGTAAAGCAGAGGTGCCATAAGGATCAGTAGTCACTGGTCTCAGTGACTCCTAGTACTTTCTTTGTTTCACTAAGTTTAGTATCAGCTAAAGAACTGGAAGGCTCCAGCCATTCTTTCATTGGTCAAAGTGTGTGCTGTAGTGGCTTCTCCATTGCTAGCAAGCAAAGAGAGAAAGGTGAGGGCAGCGGTAGCCCTGATTTCAGCCACCAAGGAAATTCTGAGGTGGTTAGTGCTCTGCTACCTGGTTGTCATGGGGAGCAGATAATTCAGACTACTGGACAACTGGGGACTTAGGGGAACAATAGGTCCTGAATATTATGCTCTGCGGAGATATTTTTCTTACTCTTTCTTAGACTGCCTCCTTAGGATCCAAGCTATTATCAGTGGTTACCAAGGCCTACTCAATTTTTAAAATTTTAATTTATTTCTATTTAATTTTAAAAACAGATAATATATTCAAATGCTTCAAAATTCAAAGGTACAAAGAAGCAATCCAGTTTCTATTCCCAAAGCCAATTAACAGCTCCTTGGTTTCTTTTCCAAAAATACTCTGCATATTTTGGGGGGGTTGATTGCATCTTTATTGTGTATCAGGGCTTAGATGATCAACACCAGTTGGCATCACAAGCCACTCACCCGCTGTCCTTCTTTTTGTGAGCAATCTCCAGACTCTAAGTTTAGCCCATGAGATTGGTATCAGGAAAGGAAAGAAAACCCTAGGGTCACATCACCTCTTGAATACCTGACTTTTTTATACATGTGTACATGTACATATATTCAATCTATCTCAGGGACCATATCAATACATGAAAAGCTTCCTCATTTCATTTTTCTTGACTATCTAACATTTCATTGTTTCAATGTATCATGATTTATTTTAATCAGTTCCAAATGGTGGGCTTTTTGGTTGTTTCCAATCTGCCATTTCAATGCTCCTATAAAAAATAATCTTATATATGTGATATTTTGTGTATGTATGAATGATTATGTCAGTAAGATAAAAAGCCTAGTAGTGGACTTGCTGCTTTAATAAACATGTGCATGTGAAATTTTTATAGATACTGGCAAAGTGTTCTCCACAAAGTTTGTATCAATTTATACTCCCACCAACGTTATATAAGAGTGACTGTTCCCCCAGATCCTTCTAAGAGTGCCACCAAACTTTTTGATCTTTGCCAATCTACTAGATTAAAAAGAAAAAGCTTCTCAAAAATAGTATCTCATTGGCCCTGGCTGGTGTAGCTCAGTGGATTGAGTGTGGGCCTGTGAACCAAAGGATCGTGGTTCGATTCCCAGTCAGAGCACATGCCTGGGTTGCAGGCCAGTTCCCAGCATGGGACACATAAGAGGCAACCATACATTGATATTTCTCTCCTTCTCCCTCTCTCCTACCCTTCCCCTCTAAAAATAAATAAATAAATAAATATTTTTTAAAAATTATTTAAAAAAATAGTATCTCATTGAAGTTTTAATTTGCATCCTTTAAAAAGTAACGTTGAACATCTTTTTATATATTTAAGAGCCCTTGGTGTTCCCTTTTCTATAAACTATGTATATATGCCTTTTGCCCGTTTCTAGTGAATTATTTATTGTTTTGTATTGATTTGTAGGAATTTTTTATGTATGGAATAAATTAGCCCCTGACTCAGATTTAAGTTGCAAGTATTTTTCTCACCATAGGTTTTGACTTGGCTTATGGTAGTCTTTTCCATGCAAAACTTTTTTTTTAATTGTAAATAACATAATTTGTCAATTTTTTCTTTTATCTGAGTTTTTAAGTTTTTTCTACTTGTTTTTTTTTTTTTTTTTTTCAAGATTAGAAAGGACTTCCTCATGTAAAGAAAATTATCCTCTAGCCCTGGCTGGTGTGGATTGAGCACGGGCCTATGAACTGAAAGGTCGTCGGTTCGATTCCCAGTCAGGGCATATGCCTGGGTTGAGGGCCAGGTCCCCAGTTGGGGGCATGCGAGAAGCAACCAATCATATCTCTCTCGCACATCGATGTTTCTCTCCCTCTCTTTCTCCCTCACTTCCCCTCTCTCTAAAAGTAAATAAAATCTTTTAAAAACATTATCCTCTAGTTCCTTTGTGGTTTTATTGTTCACATTAAAGTTTTAGACCTCTATGGAATTTATATTGGCGTAAAGTGAGAGATGTTGGTGTAATTATTTTTTTCAGTTGCCCTAACACCCTTTTTTGATAATCTGTCTTTCTCCAATAATTTTAAATGCCACCTTTATCATCTATTAAATATTCACATATGTATTTTAGGTCTATTCTTAGACTCCACAGTGTTTCCTGTTAATCTGTCAATCTATTCTTATATCTTTATCACACTGTTTAAATTATTGCCACCTTATAATATGCTTTAATATCTAAGAAAGCTAGTCCAACCTTATTACTCTTCATTTTCAGAATTTTCTTCATGCTTGATTATTTAATATTTCATATGAATGCAAAATATTAATTTTAATATACCAATATTAAAATATGCTCATATTGCTGTAAAAATTTTTCTATTATTTTTATTAGGACTGCATTACATTTCTGGCTTAGTTTAGGAGATTTGATATCTTGATGATGTGTATCTTCCCATCTAAGGACATTTTATGCCAAAGAGTGACATGGATATGCCATCCTGAAAGGTTTGAACAAAAATGCCAAACTTTTGTATGCATTATGTGTGCTAAGGGCTTAAAGTGGGCTTTGCACTGGAGCATCAACATTTTTACTTTAGGACTTGGGCAAAATAATTAGACTCTCTGTGTTGTGTGTGATTATGTCTTTAAAATTAATAGTAAGCATTTTAATTTGTCTTTTCTATATCCTTATTTATTAGTCTATTTTATCACCTATATCATAACAAGTGTGGTTAAGTCTCCCACAGTAATTGCAGGCTTGTTTTCTTCTTCATTTCCCTATCCCACCACCCCTTTGGCAATCATCAGCTTATTGTCTATATCCATGGGTCTGTTCTGTTTTGTTTTGTTAGATTCCACATACAGGTGAAATCATATGGTATCTGTCTTTCTCTGTCTGACTTACTTCACTTAGCATAATACCTCCTAGGTCCATACATGTTTTTGCAAATAGCAAGATTTAATTCTTTTTTATTGCTAAGTAATATTCCATTGTATAAATACCACATCTTTATCCATTCACCTGTCAGTGGACACCTAGGTTGCTTCCATATCTTAGCTATTATAAGTGATGCTGAAATGGACATAGGGGTGCATATATCTTTTTGAACTAGTGTTTTTTGCTCTTTAGATAAATAGCCAGAAATAGATTCCTGGATTGTATAGCAATTCTATTTTTAACTGTTTTGAGGCATATCCATACTGTTGTCCATAGTGACTGCATTAATTTACAATCCCAGCAACAACGAACAAAGGATTCATCTTCTCCACATTCTCACCGCCACTTGTTGTTTGTTGATTTTTATGATGATAGTCATTCTGACATGTGTGATCTGGTATCTCATTGGGGTTTGGATTTGTATTTCCCTGAAGATTAGTGACATTGAGCATCTTTTCCTATGTCTATATGTCCTCTTTGGAAGAATGTCTGCTCAAGTCCTTTGTCCATTTATCAGCATTTTAAAAAAATTTTTATTTTAATTGTTGATCTTGTACAGTTTTCTGTCTTTTACTCCCACCCCAACTCTGTCCATTTTTTAATCAGATTGTTTGGAGGAGTTTTTTTGGTGTTAAGTTGTGCAAGGTTCATATACATTTTGGATATTAACCCCTTATCAGATGTATCATTTGCAAATACTGTATCTTCTGCCATTAAGTAGGTTGTCTTTTCATTTTGTTGATGGTTTCCTTTGCTATGCTAAAACTTTTTAGTTTGATATGGTTTTATTTGTTTATTTTTTCTTTAGTTGCCCAGCATTTGTAATTTAAAAATATTAGGAACCTTAACAATTCATATTTTAATATTCAATAATTATGTTACAAAGCAAAAGATAATTAAAAATATGTAGAAAACATGTTCAAGAATGCTTATTATAGAGATCATTTCATAAGTTGTATAAATGTCTAACCACTATGCTGTGCACCTGAGACTAATAAAATATTGAATGTCAACTGTAATTTAAGGTTTTTAAACTTTAATTAATTAATTAATTGGAAACGATGTAAATGCATATCAGCAGTGACTTGATTAATTATGCTAATCTTTATCTTCAAATACCACTCAAACATTTTCTGATTCAACCATTTTCTTTTAATATTTATTAACATAAAAATTCCCATTATAATTGTAAGTGAAAAAGCAAGAAACCAAAAGTATATTTAGTATGGGTCTAATTTGTTTCTAAGAGTTGGATGTGTATATATTCTGAAAAAAGACAAAAGGCAATAAATTACAATGTTAACTTTAGCTGTCTACAAGGTTGGATTTGGGGTAATTTTATTTTACGTGTGTGTGTTTTGTTGTATTTCCCTGCTTTTCTACATGAAGCATTATTATTTTATAATCTACATAATGTAATTATTAATGAAATCTTAACAATTAGTTTGCATAACAAGGTTATGGTTCAATAACAGGCATAGGAAGTATATTAGTGGTTGAAAATATTTTCCATAATTGGAGCAGCCAATAAATGCTGAATGCTCCTCCATTGTATTTATGACATAATTGCCTTTCCTGAAAGAACCCTTATTGAAATCATGGTTCCATTAATGAATGTCTGATATATAAAGATATAGCTTTAAAATTGGCAGCTTATAGAAAAATTTTAAAGCAACACAGTAGGAAAATTAATTGCACATAATTAGATAAAAAGTAATCATTAGACAACTTTATTATTTACCAGTAGTTTGCTGCATGCTTTTTATAAAACAAAACAAAATCAACCCTTGTTACGATTTTACTGTCAAAAGAAAATTTAACCATTTATGAATTAACAAGAAGAAAAGGGGTCTAATAATATGATTGGGAAGTAGATCACGAGTAGGTGAGGATACCAATACAGCTGCCCTGTTTTACTACCCCTGAGATACCTATTTTATGCAGAGCATCTTTTTCCCTTGGTGTGTTTATATGCTCTCAGGGTGAGTGTTATAAACTGTTTGCTACTAATCCTGTGCTGAGGACTTGCGTTTACTATTCTCAGACACAAGGATATGTGGGAAGTTGAACTCAACTCTAAGAAAGGGACGTTTCTCCTGATTATGGTTTTATTTGAAATATTTCTGGATTGAATTTTCTTCTTATTCCAAAAAGTATTTTACTGCTGAGTTTTTAAATGTTATTTGAACTTCCTAAGGACTTCAATTTATACATATATAGATTTTTCTGACTTGTGTTATAAACTACTTGGAGCTAAAATTTTGTTGATGCATTACTATAAATTTTAATCAATGAAAATATGTCAAGGTTTAAAATGAAGGAAGATTTTTATAATAGCGGCCCTTCATTTTGTGGATTGGGATGAATAAATTTTTTTTTTGTGGAAAATATGTGGTTTTATTCAGTGCTGAGGCTATTATTTAGACTTTCCTGTGTAAGATATTTGTACTCCATTGTTTTTCTGGGAAGTGGTGGTTTTTCTTTTTTCTTATTTTTTTATCTAACTTTTTTGGACATTTTTAATTGTGTTTTTTTTTCTATTACCATTTATCCCCCTAATACCCTTTTCCACCTCCCCCCATTCCCCTTTTCCCTGCAATCTTCACACTATCGTCCATGTCCATGAGTCCTTTTTCTTTTTTTCTCAATCTCTACCCCCTAACCGCCACCCTGCTGAGCTGTCAGCCTGCTTTCTATGAGTCTGTCTCTATGCTGCTTATTAGTTCACTTTGTTCATTAGATTCCACATATGAGTGAAATCATATAGTATTTGTCTTTCTCTGACTGGCTTATTTCACTTATCATAATGTTCTCCAGGTCATAGTAATAGTGACATCATGGATGGACAATTATAATGGGAATTTTTATGCTAATAATAGTCTTCTTGGTCAAAAGTATCTAAGTATGATTTTATTTTTTAGCTTTTGATCATTAGAAACACGGATTTTTATTTTCTATTTTACCAACCATTTCTAGATTGACCAAATCTAAGCATACAAGTAATATATAAACCAAATAGTTGATGTTGTTTGACATCTTAAGGGATTAAACAGAGTGCAAAGTAGAAATTAGGTGAGTTGGCACAGAGCATTGAACTATTAGATGAGCTTCCGGATCTATCAAGTACGTTCCAAATCCATTCTGTAAGTGTTGTTAAAGGATCCTCATGAAAGAGACTTCCATTTTTTAAATGAAAGTAACATGCAATCGACCATCAATCATGCACATGTAGCTCTGTGCTTTGACGTGTAACGATACAACTGGAAGTCATCAGTCTGCAGCTGAGAAGAGGGCTCGCATCTGAACTTGATTATTCTGGCACCCTCATTTCAGACTTCCAGACTTCAGGACTGTGAGAACTACATTTCTGTTGTTTATGAGCAAAAAAAGAGAATGTGCCTATAGTTAAACAAGTTGGGTTTATTACTCACAGCAGACAGGGAGACCATACAGCAATAGAATTTATGAAGCATCTCAGTAAAAGGGAATTAGAAAGAATGGATTATTGGATTGGGGCTTTGGCTGGATAATTTTAGGAGGGTCTAAGGAGGCAGGGGTTTGCTCTAGATCAAATGCTGTAAGAAAGCATGGGCAATTCTACAACTGAGTATCAATAAGGGATATCAGTAGAGAGGGGAAATTAGACAAAGACAAAGTAAACAATTAATAAGTAGCAATCATCTTGGCCAAGGTAGGAGATATTTAGTATTCTGTAGGCATCATGCTGCTTCTATTTTTGACTGTGCTTAGGCTAAATTATGGAGGGGCCTTATTTTGTCTCATTTTATCACAGTCTCAGGATAACCTTGTCTGAGGTTCATGTTCTGTGAGATGACTGATGTCTAATAGGAGATTAACAGGGTCTAGCTGTGAGTGTAAGGCAAGCTTCTGAATGTTGAGTACTATCATTTTTATTTTCTTAATGCAAAGTGCAACAATATAAGATGCACACATGATTTTCTATATGTAATGCTGTTTTGAATTCAGAATCAAAGTTAATAAGGTGATGGTGCTTTAACATTAAGGGAGAAAAATGCTGTTGCTCCTTTTAATGGTTCATTTTGGAAAGTTGTATAATTAATTCTCTTTGGCTGATTTAAGGAAGTTGGACTGGGAATATCCCAACAATAGCATGAAAATATTTCCTCAGAAGGGTGTGTCTCAGATGGGCCATGTCCTTCATCCTGGTACAAAAGATTTTTAAGAAAGGAAGTTTGTACTTTGTTTTATTCATCCACAGTTATATATTTTTGGTAATCAAATCCCAGTGATCATTCTTAGTTTTAAAAAAAATCTAGTGTTTATTTTTTAAAAAATTCTTTAACTGGACTTGTTTTATCTATTTTTGTTTATACAGTTAACAAAAGATTACAGAATATTATGGTAATAACTTATTAATTAATGTACAGGGAATGGTATTATAAGTCATATGTTAGTTTCAGTTGATGAATTTTCATTCTAGAAATATTGTAATGCCATGTGGCCAGTTGCACACTGATAATAAATCATAAAGACATAGGGGTAGGAATAATAATAAAAGCTGCAAATAGATTCCAGACTATAAGATGGAAAATATATTACATAAGAAAAAGCCAAGGAAGCAACAAAAAACATTTTAATATGTGTCTTTTCTTAAATGTTGTTTAAATGATAGTACTTGGATAATAAAATGACCCAAAATAGGCGCAAAACTCTCTGTCCCTCTCTCACATACAACACCCCTAATATACATGATCTTAACTTAGATGGGATTTTATTTCTTATTTCATTCATTCATTCATTTCATCCACCCACCCCGCCTCTCTTCCCCTTTGGCAGTCATCAGTGTGTTCTCTATATCTATGGCCCTGTTTCTGTTTTGTTTTATCTATTTATTTGCTTTGATTTTTAGATTCCACATGTAAGTGAGATTATATGGTATTTGTCTTTCTCTAATTTCACTTAGCAAAATGTTGTGGACCGTTCAGCCTGGTTTCAGGAGTTGTAACCCTCATCACCCCATGGTGGGCTGTGTAAGAGCCTAGGGACTCACTTCAAATGGGTCTGTTCTGTCACAAGGACGTGAACTACTAAGGAGACAAAGCTTATCTCCCTGGCAGGAGTGCTGCTTCTGCCTCATCTATCTCTGGCCTCAATGCTTGGTTGGCAGTCAATGACAGGTAAGACTCCTCATGGGAGGGGCAACCTAAGCCAGACACAACCACTTGGGAGGCCTCACGGAAGGACTTGGGGGGCTACAGCAAAGAGGATGTGATGGACCCTCGCCCCTCGGCTATTCTGACATAGCCCAAGTCCTCATTTCTGTCTGGGAGATGTCTTCTGCTTCCTAATCGGCTTAAAGCCTGAAACTGTGAGGGCAAGCGGTGCAGCCCTGTGCTGGCCAGGACGGCTCCCTGGGTGATTGGGCATAAGAAAGAATTCCTAAAGTCCTGTGAAACCTGCTTTGCTAAGAGTGCGCTCACTTAAGTGATAAGTGTCCCAGGAGGAAATGAGTATGTCTCCCAAAGTTTGGCAACCCCCTTTCCTGACAGACATTGACTCAGATTAAGCCCTCAGATTTCTTTGAAATGTTAACCATTGTTTGATCCTTGCTGCCTGACGTACCTGTATTCCCGTGTATTTGAACCCAATAAAAGCCTAGTGAGGAAGTGGCTCTGCGTCATTCTCCTCTGGGAGTTTGACCACCTTTCCTCCCCAAGCAGATCATGTCTTGGTAGTTTTTATTTTCATCCGTGATGGAGGGATGGGGCTCTGCGGGCGGAGCCCCCTCCCCCCACATCTGGCACCCAGGACAGGGGCCCCCACAGCAAAATATGCTCTAGGGGTATTATATTCATATCCTCCATTTTTGTTGCAAAACCCATTTTTTTTTTTCATTCCAAAAAACTATACAAGAATTAACAATGGTTGGACTTTTTCCAGACCTCATATATGAAAGGGACCCCCCCCTGGAATTTATTTACTAAAAAGTTGTGGTTTATTCTTATGTGTTTAAACTTCAGTTGCCTTCAAAGTACTCTCCATTTGATGCGATACACTTATTGAGATGTTTTTTCCACTTCTCAAAACAGTTTTTGAGCTCATGACTGACACCTTTTAGTGCTTCTGCAGTTTTTTTGTTTCATCTCCCTCTTCTACATCGGCAAAACATTTCCCTTTGAGACTTTTTTCATCCAGAGAAACAAAAAAAGTTGATCGGGGCGAGATTGGGTGATAAGGAGGATGGGGGAAGGGAGACATGCTGTTCTGGTCAAAAGCTGCTGAACACTCAGCACGGTGGGCAGATGCGCTCGTAAATCACCCATCATGAAACGGGCAAGCATGTTGAAAGAGTCTTCAAAAAAAAATTCACTGAAGCTGAGCGTGACCTTTCAGAACAATGCCAGCTGGTACACTGATACAGATGGGTTCCTAGAACACTCACCTAGTGGGGGAAGCCTGTACTGTAAGGTGCCCACCCTCCAGAAGATAATTTCAGGTTTTCTGGGGTCCTCTCTTGTAAACACCCATATTCTAAAATCTTTTTGTTTTTCATGTGAGGAATATCAAGGGTAAATATTACCTTCAAGCTTTCTTACTGCTTTTTTTTTTTCCTTTCAATGCCTGGCTATTGTAAGCTACTGTTTGTTTTTTTTCCCCCTGCTCTTCTGAACCATATTCCACATAGACTTATTCCTGTGATAATATAGGGTGGGGCAAAAGTAGGTTTACAGTTGTTCATATGGAAAATAATACAATAAATAATAATACAAGAATAAACCCTGTTACACTCACAACTGTAAACCTACTTTTCCCATACCCTGTATTTATAATCTATTATAAACCTGTCTTGAATTAATACGTATACATGCAGCTCAACAATAATCTACTTTATGATATTCCCAAGCGAAAAGCAAAATGGACAGCCTTTTGACTGTAACTTCCCCTCCACATGTGTGGACAGAAAGGCTCTCATGTGAAAATAGAGGAAGCAGGCTAATGAGGAAAGAGGAAACTAGGCTAATGGCTTGGTTCTGCAGTTCTCAAGATGCTTGTCAGTGGAAGGTAAGGGTGAAGACACTATTATTGTGGTTCTCAAACTTTATTGCACACCAAAATGATCCAGAGGTTGTTTTGAAACACCAATTGCTAAGCCCTACCTCCAAGAATTTCTGATTGCTGAGGTCTCAGGCAGGGCTGGAGAATTTGCATTTCCAATAAGTTCCCAGCTGATGCTAATATTGCTGATATTGCTGATATAAAAGCCACACTTGAAAAACCTTTACTCTATGAGTATATTTCTATCTGTTGAACCCCTAGTGGTGTGGGTTATATGTTTCTTTTTTTAAAATTTACCTTTCAACATGCTGAGATCAGTTCAGGGTAGCCTAGTCTCAAGTCTCCACTTGTCACTAGTCCCCAAGTCTCTTTCCTGGACTCTTGTTTAGAGCCTGAGGGTTCCAAGATCCTAGTCTTCCAAGATGAGACCCTATTTTCTCCAATATCTTAGCCTGGGCTCTGCATCCTTAAAACATCTCTTGGCCTCACCTCCAGCCTTCCCCCCACACCCATGTCATTTGTAGTGCCTGACAACCCCTCTTCTGCCTGCATCAACCATTCTGGGCCTGACATGTTCTGTTATCACCCAAATCCTTTGTGAAACTTACCACCTATAGAATTTTGATTTAGTACAGTTCCATTGCTGTGATTAATATAATGAATTAGAATTTTGTAAGGATTTAAGGGAAATAGAAATCTGTGACTTGATTGAATTTGAAAGTAGGACTATGTGATTGTTAGCTGTTGAATTATTATAACTGAAAAGAGAATGAGCAATTGATTTGAATAACTGAGTTCAATTATAGAAGGTAAACTTACACTGAACATAGTCAATACATATTTAAGAATTGTGTTAGTTTTTTCTTGCTGCGTAATAAAATTGCCACAAACTTAGTGATTTAAAGGCATACCCATTTATTAGCTCACAGTTCTATCTGTCAGAAATCTGGAAAGCAAGAGTCAAGTTCACTACTTGATGCTACAGAGGGCTGAAATCAGTGCCAGCTGGCCATATTCTCCTCTGGAGGCTTGATTGAGGAAAAGTGTGATTCCAACCTCATTCAGGTTGCTGGCAGAAGTCAGTCCCTTGTGATTGTAGAACTAAGGTCCTTGTTTTCTTCCTGACTGTCAGCTGGGAACCACTCTGCACTCTCAAAGATCACCGACATTCTTTTTTCACAGGCTATCTTACAACATGGCAGCAACAGAATCCTTCATAGCCAGCGGCAGAATCTGCTTGTATTGAATCCTCCATGCTTTGAATCTCTGACTTCTTCTGCTTCCACCAGCCAGAAAAAACTATCTCCTTTGAAGGGCTCACATAATGAGATTAGGTCTAGCTGGATAATCGCCCTTTGACATTGCATGCTACATAATCACTCGAGTGATATCTGATCATGTTCACAGGTTCCACCCACATTCAAAGTGGAGGTGATCATATAGGACTGAGGGACACTGGGGTAGACTTCTGACTATTTCAATCCGCCCTCTGACACTGATCATCCCTGTCTGTTCCAGAGGCAAAATACATGTACTTTCTTCCAAAGCTTCTCAAGGGATTTATCCCTATGTAGTAGCATCAAAGTCCAAAATCTATCTAAATATCATCAGCTCAAAACTCCAAAATATCATCATACAAATCAGATATTGATGAGGCTCCTGGGTATAATTAATTCTGGGCCCAATTCCTCTATATTTTTGGACCTGTGAAACTAAAGAGACAAGTTACCTGTCTCTGTATGTCTAACGTACAATGGTGGGACTGGCATAAGATAAAAGTCACAGGCATTTGAGTTCAAAGAGAAAGTAAATGGAAGGTACAAAGGAGTTATCGTCCAAAGTAGTTTTGACATCCAGCTGGGCCAACTCTGATATGTTTCAAGGCTTGGGAATATTTCTCCTTCCCTCTTGGCTACTTTATAGGCTCTTGGCTTCTCTCTCCTGGCTTTCGGTTCTGCCCGCTGGGTGAAGGTTATTATTAGAATAATGCTACTGTAGCAATTATTTTATTTTTTTGTGTTGCTCACATTTCAGGTATCTTGAGGAATTCATGGCTGATACACAGGAATCTATGTTAACACATGCTGTAATGATAAGCACAACTCCAATATTTGTAAGGCTGATAAAATGACATCCCAATTTTTAAGCACAATGGGATTAACCACCATTTACTACACCATGGGTCATATCCCCAGGAGTGAGCTCATACTTACAAGATGAGGACTTCTTAAAGAAAGGAGCACTCACTGGGAATGGTCATCTGATAGGCAATTGTCTCAATAATGGCATATGAGGAAATGAAAGAACTGAGAAAAAAGTTCACCAAATGCTTTAAACAAAGTCCACTAGCATTTCTTTAAGCCAAGTTTTCTCTAGAATAGTCAAATCTCATCAACAAGGAAAAGCCAACCAGACTACCAGTCAAGATGGCAGAATAGGTAAACATGGCTTGCCTCCTCACACAACCACATCAAAATTACAGCTAACATACAGAACAACCATTACTCAGAGCCATCAGAAATCGAGTTGAATGGAAGTCTGACAACTACGAAATTCAATATACCACATCCATCCAGACTGGTAGGAGGGGCAGAGACATAGAATGGGCTGGTCCCACATCCATGTGTGGTGGGTGAAGATTTGGGAGGGATATCTTGGGAGTGAGGAGTCTCAGCTCCACACTAGGTCCCCCAACCCAGGGTTCCAATGCCAGGAAGATAAGTCCCCACAACTTCTGGCTGAAAAAAAAACAGTGGGGATTCAGTGAGTGGAGGAAACTTCTAGAGTCCAAACTTCTGGAGTTCCTCTTAAAGAACCAACACATAAACTTACTCAAACTTACTCCCTCTGAGCTCCAGCACCAGGGTAGCAGCTTGAAAGGCACCAGAGGCATACAGGGAGAGACTGGAAGTCTGTCAGCTTTCTCTCAGACAGAAAGGCTAGAAGAGGCCATGTCCCATTGCTGAGCCCTGCCCCCACAGAGCCACAGAGCCACAGAGCCAGCAGGTGGGTGACATACCTAAGATTCCATCTCCCTGGCCAAAACTGTTTGCCCTGCCCTGGGAATCCTCAGAAATTCCATCCCACCCAACTTATGGGCCCACCTAAACTGTTAACCATGACATTTCTGTATGAATGGCTGGTTTGGTTCATGCTTCACAGCTTCCTAAAGCCTATCGAACAAGCCACAGCCAGTATCAATGAGCCCCCATACCTCTCGCTAAGTGATCCAGGCCTGGCACTAGCAGCCATCAGCCTAGGTTCTCAGCTTGGCTTTGCCTAGGCATCTCTAAGCCCAGCACAAGTAGCAGCCACATCAGATTGCTTTAGAGCTCAGGCAGGGTGCCCTGGGTACAACACAGGTTGGGGCTGATCTTGGCCTGCACCACCCAGGAAACCCCAGAGGCTGCACACCCAGTGGACAGCTACAGACCATGTTGGAGCACCACCATCCTGCCCCTGCAAGGCTGATCCTCCATGGAGAGTGGAGGTTGGTGGTCAGTGGTCACAGCCAGTCTATGTAGCTGACTAGCCTGGGTAAATCCCTCCCATTGACCTACCAATGGTAGTCAAGGCTCAACTATAAGAGGAGGGTTTACTCAGCCCATATAGAGGATGCTCCTTGAGTAGGCAGCTTGGATATTAGGGAAGGCTGTGCCATTGGACTCTCTATAGGACACCTACATTAGCCTACACTACCAAGACAGGGAGTCATAGCAGCTTTACCTAATACACAGAAACAAACACAGGGAGGCTGCCAAAATGTAGAGACAAAGAAACATAGCCCAAATGAAAGAACAGATCAAAACTCTAGGAAAAGAACTAAACAAAATGGAGATAAATGATTTAGCAGATGTAGAGTTCAATGTGGGGGGGCTCCACCCGCAGGGCCCCCCCAACCCTGGGCCACCACGGATGAGAATAAGTCTACCAAGACAAGATCTACTTGGGGAGCCCTGGCTGGTGTAGCTCAGTGGATTGAGCGCGGGCCTGCGAACCGAAGGATCGCGGTTCGATTCCCAGTCAGGGCACATGCCTGGGTTGCTAGGCCAGTTCCCGGCAGGGGACATACAAGAGGCAACCGCACATTGATGTTTCTCTCCCTCTCTCCTTCCCTTCCCCTCTAAAAAAGATAAATAAATAAAAAAAAAAAAAAAAAAAAAAAAAGATCTACTTGGGGAGGAAAGGTGGCCAGTCTCTCAAAGGAGAAGGGCCAAGAGCCTTTTCCTCAATGGGCTTTTATTGGGTTCATTTTGCACAGGAATACAGGTAAAGCTCATTAATCATTGTCAGGCAGTAAGGATCAAACAATAGATAACATTCAAAGAACTCGGAGGGCTTATTCTGAGCCAGGGTCTGTTAGCTAAAGGGCTACAAAACTTTGGGAAACAAACTCGTTTCCTGCTTGGACCCTTATCATTTAATTGAGAGCATTCTTAGCAAAGCATTTCACAGGATTTTATGTATTCTTTCTTAGGCCTGATCACCCTGGGGAACCCGCCCTTTCTAGCACAGAACTGCACCGCCCTCCGTCATTGTTTCAGGCTTAAATCAGGCAGGGGAAGTAAGACAGCCAAGAGATTAGGAGACTTCTTGAAGACAGAATGAGGACTCAGGCTATGTCAAAGCTGAGGGGTGAGGGTCCATCACCCCTTTTGCTATAGCTCCCAATCCTTCCCTGGGGCCCCCCATGATAGTGCCTGCCTTAGGTCATCCCTCCCTTGAGGAATCTTACCCATCATTGGCTAACCAATCATGCATTGGGGGCCAGGCAGGGTGAAGTAAAGGGCAGAGGTAGCACCCCTGTCAGGGAAATAAGCTTTGTCTCCTTAGTGGCTTAAGGTCCGAAGGTCACTCACTCAGCATTAGCCATGGGGAGGCGGGTTACAGCTTCTGAAACCAGGCAGGGAGGTTCCCAACAGTTCAAAACACTGGTTATAAGGATGCCCAAGGAACTTAGTGAGGACCTCAACAGCATAAAAAAAGATTCGATCAGAGACGAAGGATACACTAACTGAAATAAAGAACAATTTACACGGAAAGAACAGTAGAAGCCAATAATCAAATCAATGATTTACAATGTAAAGAAGCAAAAAGCAACCAACCAGGACAAGAAGAAAAAAGAATCCAAAAAACCTGAGGATCGTGTAAGCAGCCTCTGGGACAACTTCAAGCATTCCAACCTTCACATCATAGGGGTGCCAAAAGGTGGGAGAAAGAGCAAGAAATTGGAATTCTATTTGAAAAAATAATTAAAGAAAACTTCCCTAATTTGGTGAAGGAAATAGACATGCAAGAGCAAGAAGCACAGAGAGCCCCAAACAAGATGGATGCAGAGAGGCCCATTCCAAGACACATTATAATTAAAATGCCAAAGGTTAAAGATGAAGAAAGAATCTTAAAAGCAGCAAGAGAAAAGCAGTTAGTTACATTCCCATCAGACTGTCAGTGGGTTTCTCAAAAGACACTTTTCAGGCTGTACAGGACTAGCAAGAAATATTCAAATTCATGAAAAACAGGGACCTATAGCCAAGACTGGTCTACTTAACAGAGTTCGAAACACTGGTTATAAGGATGCTCAAGGAACTTAGTGAGGACCTCAACAGCATAAAGAAGTCCAGTCAGAATTGAAGGATACACTAATTGAAATAATGAGCAATTTGCAGGAAAACAACAGTAGAGTGGATGAAGTCAAGAATCAAATCATTTAGAATCACTTAGAATCAAAGAGCAAATAAAGAGCTTCCCAGACAAGAAAAATACTAAAGGAGTTCATCATCACCAAGCCATTATTATATGAAATGTTAAAATGACTTATTTAAGAAAAAGAAGAAGATCAAAATTATGAACAAAAAAGGGCAATAAATACATATCTATCAACAACTGAATCTAAAAACAAACTAAGCAAACAAGAAAAACAGAGACAGAATCATGGATACAGAGAGGGTTTTGATGGTTGTCAGATGGGAGGGGGGTGTGGGGAAATGGGTGAAGAGGTGAGGTGATTAAGAAGTACAAATAGACAGTTACAGAATAGTCATGGGGATGTAAAGTACAGTATAAAGAATGGAGTAGCTGAAGAATTTATACACATGACCCATGGACATGAACAATGGTGTGGGGATGGTGAGGGAGGGTGGGGTGCTGGGTGCAGGGATGCAAGGGAGAAAAATTGAGACAACTGTAACAGTATAATCAATAACATATATTTTAAAAGAAAAAGTTAACCAAATCTAATTTGCATGTGGGTAGTCCCCAGTACCTAATCTACAGCACAGTGACCAACATATGGAAGACTCTTTTGGTGGAATTTTGGAAGTGGCATTTCAACCATACAACCTTGGAGACCACTTCCATGTAAGGCTGTCCTGGGTGGGACACTTGGACAAAGCCATGAGAAGGATGACATGGGCAAAAGACAGATCCTTAGTTTAATGATTTGTAGCAGACAGGGGAGAGTTAAGAACAGCTTAGAAGGGGAAGCCAAGCACATTCTTAGTTTAATGATTTGTAGCAGACAGGGGCAAGCAAAAAAAACATGTTAAAATTTAAAGGGGAAGGCTAGAACATAATTATAAATCTAATTTTGATTTAAAGGGAATCTTGGAGGTTTCTAAGTAGAGGGAATAGGATTAGTGTTGGCACTAGAATAAAAAGAGGACTAGTGGGAGAGGTGAGAAACGGATGGGGAAAGTAGTTACGGTGATAACGTGGACATTTCGTTTTTCACATATTTAAACAATGGTTCAGACTCACTCTCAGCACAGGATCTTCTCTGAGGTGTTGTTTGAGTAGTAGTCATAGATTCGTGCTAATATAGTCATCATTTCTTGTCCAGACTCTACTGTGAACAAGGACAAGTATTATAGTATGTTATTGTTAAAATTACTACAGTGCATAGGGTTATGTGAAAATTCCATTTGTGGTAGGAGAATTGTACACATTTTGCCAGCACAGATAGAACAAGAATTCTGGGTTCTGGCTTTAGTACATAAGTAAGGGATACAATTTATTGAGTGCCTCCTGGGTGTAGAACACTGTGCTCCATGTTTTATAAATGTTACCTCATTTATTTCTCAAATCAATCCTTTGGCAGTAGGAACTGTAGACCCATTTTACATTTGGGGGAACTGGGGCTCTGAGAGAGGTTGCTGTTTGCCCAAGGACACAATTATAAGTGGTAGTTGCCTCTGAAGCACCCTTCATACTTTTCTCATAGCTTGCCCATTAAATTGAAATGAACTGCATAAGTGTCTTTTGCCCGCACAGATGGTAAAGTCACCAGGAGAGGGACTCTGTCTTATTTTGAACCCAGTGCAGGCAATACATGTGTGTTGAACTGAATTGTCTACCACTAAAACCTGTGCTCTTATATATGGTGTGATGTGCTAACTGCCTAAGCTTAGTAGCTGTAAGAATATTATAAAAATGTGGCAGAGACACAAGGCCTGCAGGCAAGGAGAGTGCAGAGTTTTAGCATTAGAAGACCTTCCAAAAATGATGTACATCCTTCCCTTTAGAAGAATTCACTCTCAAAATTCTTCATTCGTGCAAGTTCCTTTTGATGATGAGAAACCGCACTCCATGACAACACATACCGAGGGGGACCCAAAAACACTGAAATTATCTTCTGGAGGGTGGGCCCCTGATAGTACAGGCTTCCCCCACCAGATGAGTGTTCTAGGAACCCGTCTGTGTCAGTGCACCAGTTGACGTTGTTGTGAGAGTCTGCATTCAGCCTCAGTGAATTTTTTTTTTTTTTTTGAAGACTCTTTCAGTGCATTTGCCCATTTCATGATGGGTGATTATGAGCACACCTGCCCACACCTCGCTGAGTGTTCAGCAGTTTTTGACCAAAAACGGCATAACCCGTGTGCTCCACCCTCCCTTTTCACCCAGTCTTGCCCTGAGCAACATTTCTTTCTGTTTCCCTGGATGAAAAAAGTCCTCAAAGAGAAACATTTTGCCGATGTGAAAGAGGTGAAACAAAAAATGGCAGAAGCACAAAAAGGCATCAAAATCAATGAGTTCAAAAACTGTTGAACAGTGGAAAAACGTCTCGATAGGTGTACTGCATCAAATGGAGAATACTTTGAAGGTGACTGAAGTTTAAACATGTAAGAATAAATACACCATTTTTTAAAATAAATACATTCTGGAGTTTTTTAGGTCCCCCCTCATAGAAGACTGTTGTAGGAATTCTTTCTTCCTTTAACTTCCTCTCCACCCCCACCCCTATCCCACCTCCCAGAGCACACAGGGTTTGAGAATGTGTGAAGGATATTTAAGTGAAGGCCTGAGGCAGTGTAGTTAAGTAAGCATTATCTGGAAAAGGATTATGTGTGAAGCTTGAAGCCAAGTAATGAGCGAGAGTGGGACACAGAGACAGAACTGCAATACCATGACGGCAAGTGAGAAGGCTTGGAGCAGATGATAAGAATGAGGGTGCAGGGCAGGTACAGGCCAGATCCTGGAGGGCCTTTAAGCCACGTTCAAATGTGTAGACTTCTTCCTAAGAACAATGAGAAGCCACTGGCTGAATTGAGGAGTGGCATGATATGTATGCTTTTCTCTCTGGGTAGTTGAGTGGAAAATTAGTTGGAAGAGGCAAGAACAATTGGGAGAAGATGAATGCCTCAGTCTGGGAGGGTTAATGGGACAGTCTTCAAACTGTTCTGTCCCCTGGCAGCACCACTACTGCATGCACCACCAAGATATTCCTCTGCCGGGTGAAACCTACTGCGCACCCGTCATGAACCTGGCAGAGTTGTGTGGCTGCTCGGTGTGGCTCTGCCTCCCCTGCAGCTTGTCCAGTCCAGATGCTCTCATCTACTACGTTATGCATGTTTTGGCTTTCTTGTACTTTCGCAAGTGCACGGAGTTCTTTTTTCACCTCACACTGGGCCCTTAGTAAATGGTATTTATTTCCACCTGGACCACTCCTTCTCCCTGCTCCATTTGCTTTCACTAGTTAACTCCTTCTCCTCTACCTTTCTTATCAACCATCGTTTCCTCAGAGCAGCCTACCCTGACTCCTAAGAGTAGATCAGGCCCCCTGTCATACTGTCTCAAAAACACCCTGTGTTTTTCCTTCCTAGTGCCCATATCAGTTTGTATATATTGTTTATTTGTTATTATTTTTCAGAAATCTTCTGATAGCAAATGAATGAAACCCTGCTCAAATTGGCTGAAGCAAAAATCAAAAGAAGTAGGAGGAGGGATGTGCTGGCTCACGTAACTGAGCACCTCGGCCAGGATTAGCATGTTGTCTAACTCCAGGTAGCACCATTCAACAACTCTGAAGGTAAGCAACACAGTGGAAATGGCGGGACCCAAGGGCTCAGGCAATGCCGTCCAGTGAGCCTTGGTGTCTGTCCATGTCCCCTTCACACATGTTGATGTGAGTTTCTGGTAGGCTTGCCTCATGTGGTGGCAGCCAGCAGCTTCAGGCTCCTATTCTCCCAGCTGCAGACCCCTTGGGAAAAGATTCTTTTTTATCACCAGATTCACAGGAAGTCCCCAAATTGATTTCCAAAATCACAGTGTGGTATAAAAGGAAGTTTATTTCTCTCTCAGGTAAAAGAAATCCAGATTTAAGTGGTCTCTAGCTTGTGTGTTTCTTTTCAGTGCTTGGGACCCAAATGCTACCTTTACCTCAGTCCGCTTCAACTTTATGGCCCAATATATAGCAGCTCTGGCCTCAGCCACCAGGACTGTATTTCAGCCAGACATGAGAGGAAGAAGGACACAATGTCTGTCCTTAAAAACATCTTCCTGAAGTTGAACACAGCACTCTGTTTATGTACCATTGGCCAAATCTTGTTTTGTAATTTTTTTAATTTTTGAATTGCAGTTGATGTACAATATTATATTAGTTTCGGGTGTACAACATGTGATTAGATATTTCTATAACTTACAAAGCAATCACCCCAATAAATCTACTACCCATCTGGCACCAAATATAGTTATTACAATATTATCGACCATATTCCCTACATTATACTTTATGTTCCCAAGACTATTCTTTTTTTAAATTTTATTTTTTAATGATTTTATATTTTAAACTATATTTTATTATTTATGCTATTATAGTTGTCCCAGTTTTTCCCTCTTAGCCCCTTTGCACCAAGTTGCCCCTTCCCAACTCCCTCAGGCAATCCCCATACCCTTCCTTGTCCATGTCCATGGGTCATGGATATATGTTCTTTGGCTACTCTATTTCCTATGCTGCACTTTACATCCCCATGACTATTTAGTAACTACCAATTTGTACTTCCAAATTCCTTCACTTTATTCTCCCATTCCCCCAACCCCTCTTATATCTGGCAATTGTCAAAATGTTCTCTGTGTCTATGAGTCTGTTTCTATTTTGCTTGTTTGTTTGTTTTTTAGATTCCACAATAAAGTGAAGTCATCTGGCATTTGTCTTTCATTGTCTGACTTATTTCACTTAGCATAATACCCTCTAGGTCCATCCATGTTGTTGCAGATGGCAAGATATTCTTTTTTTTATGGCTGACACATATTTTGTTGTATTTATGCACCACTTCTTCATTATCCATTCATCTATTGATGGACATTTACATTACATCCATATCTTGGCTGTTGTAAATAATGCTGCAATAAACATATGGTTGTATATGTCTTTTCGATTTAGTGTTTTTGGTTTTTTTGGATAAATACCCAGAAGTGGAATTGCTGGGTCCTTTGTCTTTTGTTATAGTCTTTGTTTTAAAGTCTATTTTGTCTGGTGTAAGTATTGCTACCCAGCTTTTCTTTGTTTTGTTTCCATTTTCATGAAATATCTTTTTCTACCCCTATATTTTGCCTTTGTGTGTCTTTCGATCTAAAGTGAATGTCCTGTAGACAGCATATGTAAGGTCTTGTTTTGTTATCCATTTACCATAGTCTTTTGATTGGAGCATTTAATCTATTTGCATTTAAAGTAATTGTTGATAGATATGTATTTATTGCCATTTTATTATTCGTATTTTTATCTTTTTTTCCTTCTTTTTCTTAAGGAAGACCCTCTAACATTTCTTATAAAACTGGTTTGGTGGTGATGAACTCCTTTAGCTTTTTCTTGTCTAGAAAGCTCTTTATTTGTCCTTTGATTCTAAAGGATAACATTGCTGGGTAGAGTAATCTGGATTGTATGTCCTTGCTTTTCATTACTTTGAATATTTCTTGTCAATTCCTTCTGGTCTGCAAAATTTCTGTTGATAAATCTGCTGACAGTCTTATGGGAGCTCCCTGGTTGGTAACTGACAGCTTTTTTTCTTACTGATTTTAATGTTCTCCCTTTGTCTTTAAACTTTGGTATGTAAATTATTGTGTGTTTTGGAATGGGCCTCTTTGGGTTCATCTCATTTGGGTCTCCATGCTCCCTGGACTTGTATGTCTATTTCCTTCACCAAGTTAGGGAAGTTTTCTTTTATTATTTTTTCAAATAGGTTTTTCATTTTTTGCTCTCTTTCTTCTCCTTCCAGCACCCCCAAATGCAAATGTTGGTATGCTTGAAGTTGGCCCAGAGGCTGCTTACACCAGCTTCATTTTTTTTGGACTTTTTTTGTTTTGTATTGCTGTTCTGATTGGGTATTTTCTGCTTCCTCATAATAACTCATTCTCTGCTTCATCTACTGTACTGTTGCTTCTCTCTAACTTATTCGTTTCAGTTAGCTCATTCTTCCTTTCCTACTGGTTCCTTTTTATGGCTTCTATGTCCTTTTCTATGCTGTTGAAGTTCTCACTGAGTTCCTTGAGCATCTTTATATCCATTGTTTTGAACTCTGTATTTGGTAGTTTGCTTGCCTAAATTTCCTTTTTTCTTGAGATTTCTCCTGTTCTTTCATTTGGGACCTGTTTTTTTCATCTCCTCATCTTGGCCTCTTCCCTGTGTCTGTTTCTGTGTATTAGGTAAAGCAGCTGATATCCCAGACTTATAGAATGGCCTTATGTAGTACAGGTGCTCTGTAGGGCCCAGGTGCAGCCTCCCCAGTAACCCAAGCTGGGATCTCCAGGTGTGCCTCTCTGTGGGCTGTTTGCACTGTCCTGTTGTAGCTGAGCCTCAATTGCTGTTGCACATCACTGGGAGGGACTGACCTACAGACCTATCAGCTGCGAAGACCAATTATGACTACAGGGAAGAAACTGCAGTGCAGGGGCCCACCCCTCAGAGCAGAATTTGTTTCAGTGGGGTTTTGGTGCCTGCTGAGTCTGCCTGTTGAGTGTGTCATTTGCAGAGGTGATTGGGTTGTAAGCTTCCATGGTCTAAAGGTGTCCACCTGGTGCACTGGCTCTGGGGCCAACCAGGAGGTACAAGGTTATCCACAGCCTGTCCCCAGCCAGGGGTCATCTGGCATGAGCTACAAAGCAATCTGAAGACATCTGCTATTTGTGTTGGAATTGGAGGTGCTCAGGAGAGGCCAGGCTGCTAGGCTTACTGCTGCTAGTGCAAGGCCTGGGGCCACTTAGCAAGAGGTACAGGGTAAGCAAAGGTTAGATGCTGCTTGTTTGAAAGATTTTAGGAAAGTCAGAAACATGACCCAAAAGAGGTCATTTGTATAGAAAAGCCACTGGATGAGGCTTGGGTGGGCCTGAAAGTTGTATGGGGCAGGGTCTCAGGCAATCACTAGGGTGGGGCAAACCATGCTGGCCAGGTTAATAGGAACTCAGATATGATGCCTGCCTGCCAGCTCTTAGGGGATGGACTCAGCAAATGAACAATGGCCTCTGCCAGAACTTTTGTCTGGGAGAAAGCTGCCCCTCCAAATCTCCTCCTGACTTCCGGCCAAGATGGAGGCGTAGGCGGACACACTGTGCCTCCTCTCACAACCAAAATTAAGGACAATAAATATTTAGAAACAAGAAAACAACCAGAACTTATAGAAAATTGAACTGTACGGAAGTCCAGCAACCATTCATCCAGACCGGTAAGAGGGGCGGAGTCGCGGTAGGAAAAAGTGGAGGTGCGGGCCCAGGAACGGAAGTAGCAGCGGCTCGCAGTTCCCAGGTGCACGGGAGGTGGCTGGCAGTCCTCGGGCGCCCAGGCGGCAGCTGGCGGACCCCGGGCACAGGGGGGCAACTGTGCAGACCCAGTGAGGACGCACAGGGCGGCTGGCTGTCCAGGGGATCCCGCATTCGCGCACGCAGACGGTCCAGGCAGAGGGGAAGTGGCGGAAGGGACTGAATTCAGGAGAGAGCGGCGGAGCAGGCGCCATTGTTCCCTCTCAGGCCCCGCCCCCACATATAGCGTCACAACCCAGTGACTGGGCTGCCCCGCACTGGGGAGCGCCTGAGGCTCCACCCCTCACTACGTAACAGCACGCGCACGTGCGCAGATAATCCAGGCGAAGGGGAAGCAGCAGAAGGGACCGGAGTCCAGAAAAGAGTGGAACAGGCGCCATTCTTCCCTCTCGGACCCCGCCCCCACCTATAGCGTCACAACCCAGTGACTGGGCTGCCCCGCCCTGAGGAACACCTAAGGCTCCACCCCTCTACGTAATAGCTGCAACCAGACTAAAACCAAAACAAAACAAAAAAACCTACCAAAAATGGCTCAAACCGGAGAAAAAATGAAAACCCCAGAGTCAATTCCTCTAAGCAACGAAGAGATAGCCAACCTATCAGATGCACAGTTCAAAGCACTGGTCATCAAAATGCTCACAGAATTGGTTGATTTTGCTCATAAATTAGATGAGAAAATGCAGGCTACAATACGTGAAATGAAGGAAGACGCATGGGGAATCGATAGAGATGGAAGGAAAACTGGGACTCAAATCAATGGAGTGGACCAGAAGGAAGAAACTAACAACCAAACAGAAAACGAGGAAGAAACAAGAATTCAAAAAAATGAGGAGAGGCTTAGGAACTTTCAGGACATCGTTAAACGTCCCAACATCCGAATTATAGGGGTCCCAGAAGGGGAAGAAGAGCAACAAGTAGAAAACTTATAATAAAGGAGAACTTCCCCAATATGGCAAAGGAAATAGACTACCAGGACGTTCAGGAAGCTCAGAGAGTCCCAAAGAAGTTGGGCCCAAGGAGGAACACATCAAAGCACATCGTAATTACATTAGCCAAGATTAAAATGAAGCAGAGAATTCTAGAAGCAGCAAGGGAGAAGGGGACAGTCACCTACAAAGGAGTTCCGATCAGACTGTCAGCTGATTTCTCAAAAGAGACCTTCCAGGCAAGAAGGGGCTGGAAAGAAATATTTGAAATCTTGAAAAGCAGGGACCTACATCCAAAATTGCTCTATCCAGCAAAGCTGTCATTTAGAATGGAAGGACAGATAAAGCGCTTCTCAGATAAGGTCAAGTTCAAGGAGTTCATCATCACCAAGCTCTTATTATATGAAATGTTAAAGGGACTTATCTAAGAAAAAGAAGATAAAAAATATGACAATGAAAAGACAGCAAACTCACAGCTATTAAGAACCATACCTAAAACAAAAGCAAACTAAGCAAACAGCTAGAACAGGAACAGAACCACAGAAATGGAGATCATATGGAGGGTTAGCAACAGGGGCATGGGAGGGGGGGGAAGGTACAGAGAATGAGTAGCATAGATAGTGGGTAGAAAATAGACAGGGGCAGGGTAAGAATAGTATGGGAAATGTAGAAGCTAAAGAACTTATGACACAAGGACATGAACTAAGAGGGGGAATGTGGGTGGGAGAGGGTGTGCAGGGTGGGGGGAATGATGGGGGAGAAACGGGACAACTGCAATAACAATCAATAAAATATATTTAAAAAAAAAACAAAACAAAAAAAACAAATCTCCTCCTGAAACCACTGACCAAATCTTAATCACATGTCCACACATAACTGCAAGAGAAGCTGTGCCCATATAATACTGGGAGTTGTGTTACTAAAGAAGAAAAAATGAATATTAGATAACTGATGCAGACTCTGACCAGCAGCGTCCACTGTGTTATGGACGAGACAAAACAAATTCTCTCAGACTACTGAAGTCCTATGAAGAAAAAGGGATGGCTCAATCACTCTCTCTAAGGGAGAGTGCCTTGGCCACTCTCTCAAGAGGAGAGCACTTCAACCCTTGCCTTGACAGACTTTTATTGGCTTTCTAATAGCATACATCGAAGAAGGTTCTCATTCATTGTGCTTAGGTTTGCTTTAGGTAATTACTTTTTCCAGATAACAAAGGAAAGGGTGTTAGTGATTACTTCCTACAGATTAACAAAGAAAACTGTTGCAAATGCAAGGGAACAATAAGAGTGATTGGTCTGGTTACACTCCATCCTTGGGAGAATTAGCACAGACTTCAGGAATTTACTTTAAAATATGCAGTAAGCATTTGCTGCTTCAACTCAGGGTGAGGGAGTTTTAGCAAGAGCAAGTCTCAAATCAGCCTAGGTACAATGCAGGCCCGATTTCCCACAGGAAAGCCAATCTGTGGGTTTGGCTTCCTGTGTGCCAACACACACCTATATGCTTTCCAATAGGGCGAGGCTACATTTGCCATTCCATGAGGATAGGTTCCCTATAAATAACAATTAACTTCTCTATCATTCAGTCCTCTTCTGTAATTTTCTAGAAAACTAGGGAACTGGTAGAAGTTTCTCACGAAAGAAAATGAGTGCTGTTGTCCCAAGAAAGGAAAATGGCTACTGTGTCTTCAGATCTAAGCTCCGTTCATCAGCTAGATTTTAAGTTTTCATGTAACAGAAAATTCAACTCAAATTTTTCTCAACTTAAAGAAGATTTATTGAATTATGTAACTGAAAATTCCAGAAGGAGAGTGAACTTCAGGAGTATTTGGTTAGGCTCTGCGATCTATTGATTGGGTTTACATTGTGTAAGATTTGTTCTCATCTGGCTTTCTTTATCATGGCAAAATAGTGACAGCGTTTCCAGACTTTGCATCTGCACACCACATCACACCAGAAGGACTATGTCTTGCAACCACTCTTATTGTCATAGACCAATTGGTCAGTCACTATTTCCTCACCTTCAGAAAGCTGGGATGGTGTCCACTCCATGGAAGTTGCAAGGCTAATACAAAATGAGAGAAGGAGAATTCTTAATAATGAGGCCTGGGTGCTATTAGGGAGTGGAGAGAGGGAAGAACAATTATTGGGTAGGCAACCAATTAATGTTCATTACTCTCCCTGTGAGCAGAGCCTAAATCTCTAACACCTAGCACTATGTGATTACAAGTAGATGCTCAATAAAGATTTGGTGACTAGGTAACAAAGCGCAAAATAGGTTAAGTACATACCTCTACCATAACCTTTGCCATCTGGCCCCTGGAGCTAATAACACTACCCTCAAGCCCTTTTCACCCCGTGGGTGAAGTGAACTGGGCACAAAAATATTCCAGATTTATCCTGACCACAGACCAAGGCCTGACATCTAGGCCCCACACTAGCATGGACATCCTCATGGAGGCCTATCATAGGGGGTGAGGTTCAGAAAGTACAGTTTCCTGGATGAGGCGTTTAGTCAAAGAAGCCAGAAACAGCAATATGAAAGGGGTAAGTACAAACTATAATCAGTATGAGCCATCCATGGTTGTTGCAGTGAAACATGGTCACGTGGCAGATCTACAGTTACAAATCAGCAGTGAATTCAGGGAAAGGGGCCTAGGAGTCAGGAATGGTGAGAAGGCAGATGGGAAACAATTAAGGGAAATAGCTGAGGATATAAACTATGAGCAGGACCAAGGTGGAGAGCCTTTTCTCACTGGTATTTCCCCAGTGGTAGAGGGGCAGTCCTTCCAGCCGAAGGCTGCAGGGCAGGTCTCAGATGGGTGGTGTGAGGGAGCTTTGCATGCAGAGCCCCCATCTGCCACAGATGAGAATAAGTCTACCAAGACATGATCTGCTTGGGGAGGAATGGTGGCCGATCTCTCAAAGGAGGAAGGGCCAAGAGCCTCTTCCTCAATGGGCTTTTATGGGATTCATTTTGCACAGGAATACAGGTAAAGCTCATTAATCATTGTCAGGCAGTAAGGATCAAACAATAGATAACATACAAAGAACTCTGAGGGCCTATTTCGAGTCAGGGTCAGATAGCTAAAGAGCAATAAAAGTTTGAGGAACAAACTCACTTCCTGCTCGGACCCTTATTTAATTGAGAGCATTCTACACAAAGCAGGTTTCACAGGATTTTACATATTCTTTCTTTGGCCTGATTGCCCCAGGGAACCTGCTCTTTCCAGCACAGGGCTACACCCACCACCAGCATTGTCTCAGGCTTAAGTCAGGCTAGGCAGCCAAGAGATTAGGAGACAGAATGTGGACTCAGGCTATGTCATAGCTGAGGGTCCATCAACCCCTTTTGCTATAGCCCCCCAAGTCCTTCCTTGGGGCCTCCACGTGATCGTGCCTGGCTTAGGTCGTTCCCCCCTTGGGAAATCTTACCCGTTATTGGCTAACCAATCAAGCATTGGGGGCCAGTTATGGCTGAAGTAAAAGGAGCAGAAGCGGCACCCCTGCCAGGGAGATAAGCCTTGTGTCCTTAGTGGCTTACTGTCCAAAGGTTGCTCACTCAGCCTTAGCCAGGGGCCGGGTGGGGGCGGGGCATGGGGGCTTGTTTACAGCTCCTGAAACCAGGCAGGGTGGAAACCTTTCAAGGAGACAACTATAAGCAGAAACTCAACTCCAGTGCCTAGAGACTTAGGGATTGTGGCAGTGTGGAAAGCAAACACCCATTACTGAAGAAATGTACTGGGGAGGCAGTGTATCACAATGGGTGATGACAATTTCTAGAGTCAAACTGTCTAGATACCAATTCTGCCTGTCACTAAATGACCATGTGATTTTACTCAAGTTACTCAACCTTGTGACCCCTTGGTTTCCCCATCTGTGTAATAGTACTTAACAGTATTTTTAGGAAAAACCATACAGTAACAATCCTCAAGCTTTTATGCACACACAGAAACACTAAATAAATGCTCCCTGGTATTGCCAGTCACAGCAAGTACTAATTAGGAAACCCATGATCAGCACTGGAACCCTCAGATGCTACCTTTGAATTGCCATGCCCCTCTTTTCCTTCAGGGCTTTACATAAGATATTCCATGTGCCTGGGACCTCGTATCCCTCCCTTATGTCTAGCTACAACTTCCCCACCTTCTTCAGGTCTGAACTCACACATCCCTTTCTCAAGGCTGGGGACTCCTGCTGTTCTGATGAGCCCAAGGACATTTGGGCTTGCCTGCTTGTGTCTAGTTTGGTCTGGGAAGTAGGGCAGAGGCTAAGTCTTCCTGCCCAAGGTCTGGCTAAGTACCTGACATAGAAATAGACTCAGGCTCAGAGATGAGTTATGTTATTATAGCTAAGGGACCCAGATTGATGGTTTTAGTTTTTTTTTTTTTAAACCCACCCTGGATATTATTGTTTATTCTGAGGGCACTTGAGGCAGAACTTTAAAAGTTAGGGCTCTTCTGGGCAGAGAAAATATGAGATTCTAGTGCTGGAATACCCTGAATAGATGCACTGCATTAGAGTTTTGGTGTGTGCTGTTGTTGATTTGTTTTGCTGTTGTTGTTTGAGAGGGAAATGGAACATGGAACTATTGCTTTTTTTTTTTTTTTACTCACTGAACCAGATGGCAGACCTGGAGATCTAAGTAAAGAATTGCCCTCTTGAAGGCTGCTTGGCTATACAGCCAATGACTGAGCCAGTTTCCGGCATCATGTCCAGCTTGCTCGGTAAAAGCAAGAGTTGAGTTGCCCTTTAGGACAGCAGAAACTACACCTGGCCCTGCCCTATTTGCTCAGGTTTGAATTCCACCTGAGCAAAGTTGTATAACATCAAGTTCAAATTATTTTACCTGGCTTCCTAAGATGCTCCATGACCTGACTCCTTCAAAACTTGGCCTTTATTTCTCACCACTTCCTGTTGCAGGTAGTTCCTCAGCCACATGGAACTTCTTTCAATTCTTTTACTGCCAGGCACTCTCTGAGTCTTTCCCTTTGCCTAGAACTTTCTTCATATCACCTCTTCACCCATGCATATTTCTGCATAATCATCACTGCCTTTGGGAAGCCCCCACCCCACCCCATTGCCCAGCCCCAGCGAGGTGCTTCAGCCGCTCCAGGAGGACAGGTTCAACATGACCTTGCTCACACACACTCCATTCCCAGGCCTCATCATTAGGCATAGCACAGAGTTAGCAAAAACATGTGTTGAAAGAATGAGTGGCTGAATGAATCAGTAAATGAATGGGTGGATGAAATATGCCCGTCCACCACAAATGATCAATCAGAAGCTTACTTTGAATAGAGGCCTAGAAGATGAGGGAACTTTTTTCATGTTCTTGGATTGGGTGCCCTAAACTATTGAATTGGAGCCTACCCAAAAGACAAGAAAAACACTTAGGTAAAATAACAAATAAATAAATAAAATAGTAAACTGATATAGCCGAAGTAAAATAAGTCATGGTAAACAGATTGTACTGAGCTTACATAGCGTTGTACTGAGCACAGCAGTACTCCGCTCTGCAGATAGATCTGCCAGTCTGCTTCTGAGGAATTGGTCTATACTTCTCAAGGGGAGAAACTTATGCCTATACCACAAATCTGCCACCAACGTAAGTGTTCAAAGAGTTCTTTGGGGGCACTCCACAAGAATACTGTCCTCAGAAAACTGACACTATTGGCCTTATCCCCTCCCAAAGGGGAATCCTAAATCAGGATTGAATTGTAAGTGTGGTGGGCTACTCTGGCCTTATAGGGCAGGAAGAGAGCCTGAGACTTAGCATGAGACCTACCTACTGGCATGGGACAGGTTTTGAAGAACTAACTTAGTTACAGAGAATAATGCCAGTAGAAGAGCCAGACAGAAGCCACTATTATCAAGAAATGAAGCAGTCTCAGGCACAGCTGACAGCCAACAGCTGGCATGGGGGCTTCCAGGAAGAAAGAGTCAACATGACAGGGTCCTCACCATCATGGTTGAGTTCAGGGCAAAAGTAGACACGGGACATATTGGAACTGCCCCTTGGTGGCAGGAAAAAGAAGCCGGAAACCAGCAGGATTGGGGTCAGGGAAAGCTACTCTGCAGCAGCACTGGCCTTTAAAGAGAGGGGTCAGCAGTGAAACACACAGGGGCCATGGAGAAAGGACCTATAGAAGGAGTGGGAGGCACAAAGTCAGTGGATGGGAAATGAGATGGAACTGAATCACCTTACGGAGTTCCACCCTAGGACATAGTGAATTTCACTGGGAAGGTAAATGGCATAAGGTTCCTAGAGCTTGAGCATCTGGGAGGTGTTGAAGCAGCTCTGGAATATGGGGTGGTCACCTTGGCAGAGATTAGAATCGTCAATGGTGATTCTAATCTCTGCCAAGGTGACCACCCCATATTCCAGAGCATGAAGAAGGGGGACCTTCAAGCCCAGGGCCCCACGAGGTGGCTGGCAGCTCCTGTGTGGGAATGTACAGGTGGGTGTGAGAGCAGACAACTTTGAAGTAGAGTCCGGAACTGAGGCAGGATGTGAAAACACAAAAGGAGTGAGGGTTGGGAAAGCAAAATTTATTTCCTGGGCTCTGTAAAAAGTAAGGCACCAGAAGATCATTTGAATGTTTAGGGCCTGGCCAACAGGGGCTTTGGAGTGATGTCAGAGGCATTGTCCCCAGGGCTGGGAGAGGGTGTAGGAGTGCCCTAGATCTAGGTTGGGGTGGCAGTAGAGGACCTAGATGGACTACTGGGCTAGAAGTGAGCTGACTGCTGCTAATAAGTGTGGCTCCTAAGACTTTGGGTGGGGTCTCATATGTTTGTAACTGACAAGAGCCTGCTCTGTCTCACATCAGTCTGGGCTGTGCCAGAGAACTCGATATCACCATTCCTCACTTGGGGTGTAACTCATCAGGGTGTCAACCAGGTTGGTAAATCCCCAATAAGCAAATCTCACAAGCTTAGTAGGGTGGTCCATCAGCCATAAAGCCATATCCTCAGGTTAAACCGCTCTATAGCAGTCTTGGGTTGTCTGCCCATGTCCTACTGAGCAGACACTAATGTAACTGGAGGAAATAATTGGAGGATACATGGCAGGGATCCACACATCTGATGTCACCTTCTTTTTAGGAAGTTGAGGGCAAGGACCTTTAAGACCAAGGTTCAAATGGGCATAAGAATTATCTCTAGGATTTATTAAAAATGCAGACTCAGACTCATGTTTCACATCAAAACTAGCGAATCTTAATTCCTGAGAGTGTGTCCCAGAAATCTTAAACAAGATTCATTTAAACAAGTTTCCTAGGTGGGTCTTATGGATCATATTCGAAGAAACACTTCCGTAGAGGCCCATGCTGTTGAAGCAAGTAAAGATGGATTTTTTCATTTTGTGGGGATTCGATGAAAACCGCCCGGATTTGGCTTATTCATGATGGCCCAGATGGGGTTGTAAGGAATTTGGGAGAGATGTGGCCATGGCACTGTGCAAAATTTGATAAAAATTATATAAGGTAGATATATGTTGAGGCTGGGTAATTAATTTCTGGGTGCATCAGGCTGACTGGGTCTGAGACCAAGGAGTTTCTCCTGAGGTTGGAGCTATTCCCTGGTGATTGGTTGGACACCGGCACATGCATGGGCCGCCAGTCAGAGGCATGGACACAGGTGAGGGCAAGCAGAAGGACTGAGACTGAAGCTGTAGCCAAGATCATCAACCCATAGGGATCATTCCAGCTGGTCTGGATGTTCTGTCAGGAGGGTACTACTGACAGTGGTCTGGTATTTGAGATTTGTCTCCTTCATCTGCCCCACAGCTAGGAGACTCTCTTAAGCTATAAAAAACTCCTCAGAACAGATTCCCTGCTCTGAGTTGCCAAGTACATCCTCATCTTTCCAAGACTCTTGGGCTTCTACGCCAGAAATGCTGGACAATATCAGGTGGGCCGGGTTGAGATATGAGGAGGAGGCTAGCAATGGGTGGAAGCTGATTCGTAAGACTCTTCAAAATCTTTCTTATTCATTGCTCTTACAGAGATAGCTAGAGTCAGGGCCCTGAAAACTTCAGGAAATGAGATAACGAAGAAAAGAAACAGATATTTTTACGACATAAGATTTCTAGCTTGTGATAATGTGATGAGTAAAATTATAGCACCATACCAAAGTGGGTGACTGAGTCAAGAGAAAATTATCAGAACTTGGTGACTGAGTTGCTGCCTAATCTTATATTAGTCAGGGAAGTAGAGAGAGGCTAGACCAAAATATACAAGGGGAATCTGGAAATTTCCCTGCTAAAAGAATTCTGCCCTGCATACTTCTACATGTTTAACATTCATTTGAGTTCACACCTTTTTAAAATGCTAGTACACCAAGGATGTATTCTTGCTTTAAGTAGAATACTTTCACTGAGCCACATGCATTCCAAAACCTCTAAGAGAGCAGCTGCGCAGAAAGGATGTGAATTGTGGTTAAGCTACAGAAATGGGAAATGGTGAATAATGATGCACTTTGAGGGAGGGGAGTGGGGGATTTTTGAATCTTTAGGAGGTCACCTAGGGTACCACCTGTACCTGGAGGTTAAGTGGAGAAGAGAAAAGGGGCCATCTCCTATATTCTCTCAGCCCCTGCTTTCTCCATAGGACTCTCTCCCTTCTCTCACTCCCTCTAATCCTTTAAGATCCGGTTTAACCATTATCTCCTTCCCAGACTTATACAAGGAGAATTAGAAGCTCCATCCTTTGGGTTCTCATGGTTGTTTATATACACATATGACCCTCATCTGTTTACAGTTACATTTCTCCCACAGACCATAAATTCCTTGAAATCAGGGGTTATATTAATTTAGTATCAAACATATTAACAATAGGATTCAATAACTATTGATATGATGAATAAACTTATGACAATTAAAATATTTCACCTTGGCTAAACAAATTGTCAGTGTTAATTAAAAATTCCTTATATAAGAAAGGCACTTCTAAATAGTGTGGGAAGCATATATAGTTATGCTACTTTTTGTGTGACTTTTATATTCATTAAAGTAGTTTCCTTTTATATTTTTAAAGTTACGCTGTTGCCTAGTTAATACTAAAAACAGAAGGTTTTTTTTTTTTTTTTTTTTTAATCCTGGCCTCTCCCCAAATTAGACCAGTTACAAAGTTTATCAAAACCATGCCAACTGTTTCATTGAAGTTTCTGATTTAAACAGACCCTAGTAAAAACTAAACATTTGAAAATCCCCAGAAGGAAATCTTTATAGGAGATTATATGGACCAAAAAAATCACAAGAGTGGCCAGGCAAACCTGGGAAAATTTGATGTATAATTTTAGACATACCACTAGCTTAGCAAGAATTTAAAAAATATCCAGTGGGGACAAGGTTTGGTGAATTCAATATACGCCCTTGCCGCTAATATAGCAAATTGGCCTTTGTGGGAAAGCAATATGACAATATGTATGAGAAGCCAGAAAGTTGTTCCACAATCCAACTCCTGGAAATTTATCCAAAAGCAATAGATAAAAAGAAGAAAAGAACTTATACACTTGAAAATATACATTTTTCTAGTAATAAGGGTGCCTCTTCTCTGCTAGTCTATTTCCTCCCCATCACCTTTTTAGGTATGAGGTAGTATCACCTTTGGGCTTACAAGTCCGCTCTAAGGGCCTTGCTGGGATGTACCCTAACAGGTGGTTGTGAAGCTTTAGGTGTCAGGCAAGGCAGATGAGTCAGAGCTGTGGATGCAGTGACACAAGGCTTCTGCTTAAGGGTAGGCTGGCTGTTTGCCTTGGCTCCTTGCCATGGTCCCTCTGTTTGCCTGCCATCCCCAGGCACTGACTAGAGTGGGTCATTCAGAGGCTCCCTCTGCTCCTTTTCCCCCTTTCCAGGCATCTAGTTCCCACCTGGACCACCTGCAGACTCCTTAAACTTGAGTCCATGGTTCTTCTTGTTATACCCCCAAAAGTATTCTGAGGCTTTCCAGAAGACAGTAATAGCTGATTTAACCAGATTCCAAAGTCTTAGCTACCAAATCTGTGTAAAGCAAACCAACCATGACAAACAAAAACTTTTTCTTACTATTCACAGAGGGTGGGGAGGCGGTAGGTGTTTAGAAAACAACATAAGGTCTTTCAGTAAAAAAAAAAAAGAAAAAATGAATTTTCATCGAGTTTCTTTTAAGAAAACAAAAAATTAAACAAAAGATTAGAAGAACAAATATTGCCAAAATCTTTAGAAATGGAGACAATCTCCAATAGGGGGTTGATGAGTAAATCCATGGTCTTCAAACATTTTTGCTCACATACATCAAATACTGTTTATCCTCTTACACAGTTCTAGGTTAACAGCTAATTTTTTCAAAAGTTTAGGTAGTTTTAAAGGATGAAATTTCCTGCATACTGTAAATATTATTGACATTTTAAAATAGAATAGTCACTCTTTTAAATGAATTCAATGAAATCTAAATACCATAGTAATTATGCCTACTACCACCCATTTAAAAACTATATGATCAAACTTTCTTACCTACAGTATATTTTACATAATTTATTTTTCTCTTACACTTATAAATCCATTCCACTTCTCTACCCCTCAGGAGTATATCCTAATTTATTGTATTTTTATGTTTGAATGTGATCAACTGTATTTCTCTGTAATCAATATATATATACATTTAAATTAAGAAATTGAAACTTCCTATGACTGAAAGACTGTAAGTGCTGATACATTTTCTTCTACATGGAGATACCATTATATTTATTACTAATAAGCAAGTATTCAAAACAATATAACATATATTACAAATATTTAGTTATTAAATGTAATTTTTTATAATTAGTACATGAATTTATTGTTAAATACAACTTCTTACAAGAATGAGAGGTTAGCATTAATGTTTTCTTAATTTTTCATGTTTATAAGTTCTAAGAAAATGTCTTCATGTTAATAAGTAGATGGGGCTGTAAGGAGTTTGTCATATCACTGTCACTTAATTCTTTGAATGCCTTCCCATTTATAAACTCACTTAGTGATTTTGAGATCATACTTTGTTGAAAGCAATTATGTGTAAATCATCTGACTTGTAAAAGTATTTGTTACCCAGTCATTAGAAATATACGTTTTCTCAATATAGCCCGTATTTTAAAATGAGAAAGAACTGACATGAATTGCCTGAGATTTTTAAACCCTGGATCAATGCACCATTTAAAGATTCACAGTGAAGGAGAGTTACGCCCTTTGTTTTTGCAATTTGGCAAATATATGGCTATTGTGAAAGAGTTGGAAAATGAAACAGGGAGACACCTTAACTGCATTCCTTCACCAGCAAATTAGTTATAGGAAATATCCAAAATCCCCTCAGGGATGCACATCTCAGTTTGAAGACCACTAATGTAAATTTTTACATCATCTTATTGAATTTGATGTGAGAGTTCAGCTTAGGTTAGGCTTTAGTTGGGACACTACACTGGTGTCTCCATCTTGGGAGTATAGAACTGTGATCTGTACCCTAGTAACAAAACAGCCAGTGCTCTTGTTTCGGTTTTATAGATGGCTGCTGTCATCCTTTATATTCTAGTTTCTGTTTTCTTGTCAGTGGTAGTAACCTTAACTTCGATTTTTGGGGTACTTATGTTGAGCTTATGTACTGGCTACCTAAGGGAAATATTATGCCTCACTTAAAAATGATTATGTCAACTGAAGATCATTGGTGCCAATGCACCGTCAACAAGAATCCCCAGTCTGTTGGTGTTTCAGCTTAGCCAGTCCCCAGTCTTTGGTGAAAAGGAAAAGCATGCTCTCTGAGCCAGATAGGGGCTGTTGTACTTAAACAGAATTCCCCACCCCTGGTCTCTGACTGGTCCATCCATATGCAAATGAGGACTCATAATCCTCACAGTCTGATAGGTCCAAAGGCACTATCCTGATTGGTCAGAGTAGCTCTGATTGGTTGGAGCTTCACTGCACTGATTGGATGGAGAAACCTCAATCTGATTGGTTGCAATAGCATTCCAGGAACTCCTTTATATGGCTGGCTCCGATGGCAGAAATACGGGGTAGGTAGGCAGTTCAGTGCAGGCTTCTCCATGAAGTGCAGTTTGTGTAAGAGGCCCCTGCATAGAAATGGCTGCTAGTATCTGTTTTTTAAATTTGAGCCCAGTTATCACCAAGAGTTACCAACTTCTTAGTAGGTGAGTAGGTGTCCTTTTTTTCCCTCAGGGTTCCAAATTATTATCGCTAAAATGATAAGAAATAGTTAGAGCATGTTAAGGGATATAAGCAAAATACAAGATCTGTCCAGAAGGTATCCAGACATGTAATATGACATAGAGACATTTATTGAAGAAGATACAAGAAATATTGTACATATGATAATGACACCTCAGTCCCCTTCAAAGTAGACACATTGAGACCTCACACAGTTCTCCCAATTGCCACCAGCTGCCCCTCGTACTTTCCTCAACCTCACCGACAGTTTGAAATCTCTTTTCTTTCAAAGGTGATTTTAGTTTTGAGAACAGCCAGAATTCACAGAGCACCAAATCTGGGCTGCAGGGGTCTGAGTCACCTGGGTGATTTGATGTTCCACCAAAAAAACTCTGCATGAGCTATGATGCATGAGCAGGCACATGGTCTTGACGAACCTGCCATTCACCAGTTGCCCATAGTTGTAGCCTTCTGAATCATCCAAATAGTTTCTACAGAGGAATGTTTAAGGTTAATGCAAAATTTGATGCAGATTTGTTGCTCTACTCGCTCAGTCATTTTGAATGTGATGACCACACAGCACACATGCTCACTCAACGGCATCTACCACCCTCACTGACTAGTACAATGAAGTGGTCATTGTTTACACCTGTGCATTCCAGTCCACTCTCCTTGGCTGTCAGGTTACATCATGCAAACTGTTCTTATATTAACAATGGCTGGACTTTTTCTGGACAGACCTGGGGTATAGTTGTATGAAAATTACAATTTTGATTATGCAAAACTACATAAATTTTTGGACACTGTAAAAATATGCAAGAAGTAATTATTTGGTAAAATGTCATTAATGTTGCATGTCTTTAACCATCATCTTCAAATAATGATGATGATTAAATTTATGATGGTGGAGGTCAGATAATGTCAACTATAACTTTCCCGTTCTGCCAGTGGTACTAAGAAATTGTGTGTGAGTGTTTAAGTTCTCCCAAAATAAAGTATTCAAGAGATTGAAGATTATAGGAGACTGTTCTACATGGTATGGGCCCAGCTCTCACTTAGAAAGGCCGGTGAAAAGTGAGGTCCAGTACACAGGACCCACGCCCACGGATAGGTTCTCCTGTGGGGAATCAGGCCTGCATTGTACCTACCTCACTTTGAGACTTGCTTTTGCTAAACTCCTTCACCCTGAATTGAAGCAGAAAGTGTTTACCGTAACTTTCTAAAATCCATGCTAAACCTTCCAAGGATTAGTGTAATCAGTTCAACCACTTTTTCCTTTGCATTTGCAAATATCCTTCTTCTGTGATGTGATTAGCAGCATCCTCTCCTTTGTTTTCTATAAAAGGTAACCACCTAAAGAAAACCTGTGCATTGTAAATGAGGACCATCATGTAATGTGCCCAGAAAGGCAATAAAAGCTTATCAAAGCAAGGGTTGAGGTGCTGTCCCCTTAAGAGAGGCCATGCCATCCCTTTTCCTCCACAGGACTTGGTAGTCTTGGTAGTCTGTGTGAATCTGTCTGGTACCTCATCCGCAATGTCACGGACCCCACCAGCTGGGGTCCTCATCAGAAGATGTTTTTTTAAAAACTAACTTCTCATGTTATTCCCCAAATATAGTTACACTCTTCTTCAATCTAGTTTAATACATCCCATGTGTTCATATGACAAATTCCAGAAGTTTATTTCCTGCCGTATGAAGTAGTAATCTTCTCATTCATAATAACTTTTTAGCTTTCTTTCATTTCCTCGTTGTTTAGAGTTCAAAAAGTCAACCTTGCTTACTTGTACTACTCTTTTTACCACTACTTGTAGCCTTTATATTTTTTAAAATCTGCATTAAAAAAATTAATCATGTTTGGCAGCCTCCAAAACTAATCTTTTTCTCAAATTTGTTTCTTGTTTTTCTTTCTTTCTTTCTTTCTCTTTTTTTTTTTTTTTTTTTGAGATCTATGGGCTTGGTGTAGTTCAGGGCCCACCAAAGAAAGGGGCGCACAGGCTAACCTGAGAAAATTTCTGCCTGCGAAAGAGGGTAGTGATGGTTTCCACCCCTCTGGGGACCACAGCAGGGGGGCTCAATGGTTTCCTGAAACAAGTCTCAGGAAACAAGCCTCACAATACAAGCGCCCGTAGAGCAGTAGACCGGAAGACCCCGCGATATCCTCAGCGTCTACAGCGGGCTCCGACTACCTCGGCGCTGCGCGACCGGGCCCCCTCTTAGCACTCAATTGCCCCCTAACCCTCCCACGGCGCGCCGCGCGCAGGCACTTCCTCCGCCGGGCTCCTGGCCCCGCCCCCTCCGCGCCCGACCGCCTCGGCCGGCCGCCCCGCCCCTAGGCTGTTGCTCCGGGCGGCCGCCGCCCTCCCCCGGCCCAATGGCGCGGCTGTCGCGTCAGTGATGTGAAGCAGTGCTCTGGCTCGTCCGGCCCCAGGCTCGTAGCCCATTACACCATCCGCCGCGGCAGTCGCTGCAGCCACTGAAGCCCGCGTTGACTGGGAGGGCGGGAGGCAGCTCAGCGTGGCGGGGCGGGGCGAGCGGCGTGGCCGGACTCATTCCTGTGGGGCGCGGGGCATGGAGGAACTGTGCGGCCGCAGGCGGAGTGGGGCGGCGGTGGCGAGGACAACGGTTTGAATTTGAAGAGGGCGGCTGTAGCCGGAGTGGCCAGCGGCCGCTGGATGGACTAGCTTACGGGCAGGTAGCAGTGACGACGGCGGCTTGCCGGATCCCGGGCCCTGGCCTGAGGCGCCCGCGGGGAGGCCTGGGCGGGAAGGGTAAGGAGGGCGCCCCGGGCAGCTGAAGGTGGCAGCGAGCCGGAGACCACAGGGTTGTAGCCCCGCCGGGAGGGGTCGTGGTCGATGGAGGATCTTGGGGAGGGCCTGCTCGAGTCTGGAAAAGGTAGAGGTGAAGGTTCTGTCGAGGCGGCTGTGGTTTGGGGAGCGGCGAATCCCTTGGGGGCGGAGGGATCAAAACGGGGCGGGCGAAATTAGCTAAAAGGCAGCCGGATTTCCTGAGATCCTCGAGAAGTCTTAAAGGAAAGAAAACCTTTCGGGTGAGGGGGTTTGGCCCTAGCTGGCCGTGGTTGATTGTGTCTGACTTTTTTGTTCCTCCCCGAAACCCCTTCTGGCCACAATGAGGCCTTGTAGCCTCGCGCCCTTGGTCCGCTCTCTGCAGATGTAAGTGAAACAGCTCTGAACCCGCGTCTCCTGCCTCTTCGGTTGTACTCTCCCTGGGCGTGTGTAGAACAAAACTAGAACTAAAGCGTGTCTGGATAGGAAGCGAGAAAACCGGTTCCCTGTAGTGTTTAAATTTACTGTATATAGAGAAGAGACCGCCTCCCACCAGAACATTGGGGTCTCTGTGTACCTTTTTGTAGTCTCCTTTTTCACTTTTGGGGGGGGTGGTATTAGAGGCCATAGTCCCTAAGGTATGGCTTTCCCTCCCTTCCCACAGAGTAGAAATTAAAACCAAAATGTTTTTGCCTTTGCCTATGGAAAATTCAAAACTACTCTTTCTCCCCTCTAGTTTGGTGCTCTCGTTGTCAGATGTCTGAAGGCAATAGGACAGAAACATTCTCACTGCGGTTTTATATCCGACCTGGGGTGCAGTGATTAACAGCGAACTTTGGTTCCTGTAACTCTTGCCTGTGTCCATAGAGTTAACCTGGAGCTTTGCTTTGAAGGATAAATAACGCACAGCCTCTGAACTGGACATAAATGGATCTAAAGACAGCAGTATTTAATGCAGCTCGCGATGGCAAACTCCGGCTTCTTACCAAGTTGTTGGCAAGCAAATCCAAAGAGGAGATTTCCTCCTTGATCTCTGAAAAAACAAATGGGGCCACGCCACTCTTGATGGCGGCCAGGTATGGTCACCTTGACATGGTGGAATTCCTCCTAGAGCAGTGCAGTGCCTCCATAGAAATTGGGGGCTCAGTCAATTTTGATGGTGAAACCATAGAGGGGGCCCCCCCTTTATGGGCCGCTTCTGCAGCAGGACATCTGAAGGTGGTTCAGTCTTTGTTAAATCATGGAGCGTCTGTCAACAACACGACTTTAACCAATTCAACTCCTCTTAGAGCTGCCTGTTTCGATGGCCATTTGGAAATTGTGAAGTACCTTGTAGAACACAAAGCTGATTTGGAAGTGTCTAACCGACATGGGCATACCTGCTTGATGATTTCATGTTACAAAGGACACAAAGAGATTGCTCAGTATTTACTTGAAAAGGGGGCAGATGTTAATAGAAAAAGTGTTAAAGGTGAGTTCCGCTTCCTTTTTAATTTTTTTAATTGTTTACCACTTATTTTCTGGAAACTTGATACATAAGTATAAGCAGTGGTGTTGATTGAATAAGCCAAAACTGACAGAATTGTTTTGATTTATGTATACCTTCCGGTATAACCTTGTTGTTTGTGTGACGTTTGATAACATTGAATGAATGTTATAGAAAAGATCTCTATCGCTATGTTAAGCAGCATTTTCTGTCCCTTATTTGGAGTAACTTCTAATTGCTGGGAAATGGGTTCTTCAGAGTTACAGAGCATGTTAGTGGCACTTGGATCTGAGGCCTTCGGTTGTATTTAATCTTTTTGAGAATGCACTTCAATGTAATATATTTTTCTTAGCTTTAATTTTTTTTTTAGAACACCCTTGGAGTAGAAACTACTATATTTAGTCAGTCTTTTTCTTGTTTATCTTAGGTAGGCATTTCTTTTGTTGTTCTGTCAGGGAAGGTGAGGCCAAGCTGACCTGGAGGGATTAATATCAATGGAAAAGGAGAAAAATCTCTTCCCTTATTCCCTGTTTATTGTGTGGCCAGTAGAAAATCTTTTTGTATAGAACATATATTAAATTTAGCAAGAAAGAAAACAGATTTTTAAAAACTGCTAACAATACTGAGAGCAAAACAAGGATTAGGTTAAACAAATGTGGATTTGTTGGCTAGCAACAATGTAAACAACCTTTGTCCAAAAGAGCTCAGGTTTACAATTGTGTATAATTTCCAGCAATTGTAATGAATTTAAAGCAGCAAATGATAGTTTATAATTATTTTAAACCCTTAAAAAAACAACTGGTAGTATAATTGTGATACTTGAAAACCTATTTTTCTTAAACATTTATACAGCCGCAAAATATTTCACTGCTTAATTTAAAAAAACCTATTGTATTAAAACTTAAAAGTATCATACATGGTAAAAAAAATATTGAAACAGTACATATTGCTTTACAGTGTTTAATGAAAATTAGGTCTTATCACCCACTGATAACCACTATTTAACAGTTTTTGTGTGTGTGTGTGTGACCTAGAGCTAATACAAGTATACTTCTCTATTATTATCACCATTTTTCTGTTAGTTGATACATACTGTTTTTTAAAAAAATACTGATTTACCTTGGATGTCATTCAACTCCAACACACATAGCTACCTCAGTCTGTTTCATGGCTACACAGTACTTCATTGTACGTTAAGTTATTTATGTGGTCTCTATTGATGGACACTTCGGTCATATCCTGTACAAACAATGCCACTACAAATATTCTTGAACAGACGTGCATCTTTGTACACTTGTGTGAGAATAGCTTTATTATAAATACTTACAAGTGGAATGGCTGAATCAAAGTAAATATGCATTAATCATTTTGGTAGTGTCTGATTGCCTTTCAGAGATGCTAAACCACAGTATGGGGTATACAGTTACTGGATATATTTATTAAAGTTACTATCTTTAAAAAAAAGTATTTGTTATAAAAATGCAACATGCTCATTGTGATTTTTCTGAAAATATTTCCCCCCCGAGGAAATATAAAAATGTCAAAAAATCCAAACACCTAGAGATAACTCTTTTAAAGATGTTTCTGAATTTATACATAGATATATGTATGCAATTTTATTTTATATGCTCTTGTATAACCTATTTTTAGCTTAATAAATGTTATCTTTAATGTCATTAATTTTAGCTCTCTGATTTCAGTAGCTACATACTCTTGTGTTAATGGAGTTTTATGTTGCTTCTAGCTTTTCAGTAAGCATTCTTATGAATATTTTCAACTGTTCCTATTTTTTAATCATTTTTTATTCTTTATTTTTTTAATTTTTAATTCTTAATATATTTTATTGATTATGCTATTACAGTTGGGCCCATTTCCCCCCTTCACTCCCCTTCCCCCTGCACACCCTCTCCCACTCACATTCCCCCCCTCTTTAGTTCATGTCCATGGGTAATACATATAAGTTCTTTGGCTTCTACTTTTCCCATACTGTTCTTACCCTCCCCCTGTCTATTTTCTACCTACCATCTATTGCTCCTTATTCTTTATACCTTTTCCCCCTCTTTCCCCCTCCTACTCCTCTGTTGATAACCCTCCATGTGATCTCCATTTCTGTGGTTCTGTTTCTGTTCTAGCTGTTTGCTTAGTTTGCTTTTGTTTGTTTTGTTTTAGGTATGGTTGTTAATAATTGTGAGTTTGCTGTCATTTTACCGTATATGTTTTTGATCTTCTTTTTCTTAGATAAATCCCTTTAACATTTCATATAATAAGGGCTTGGTGATGATGAACTCCTTTGACTTGACCTTATCTGAGAAGCACTTTATCTGCCCTTCCATTCTAAATGACAGCTTCTCTGGATAGAGCAATCTTGGATGTAGGTCCTTGCTTTTCATGACTTGGAATACTTCTTTCCAGCCCTTTCTTGCCTGGAAGGTCTCTTTTGAGAAATCAGCTGGCAGTCTTACGGATACTCCTTTGTAGGTAACTGCCTCCTTATCTCTTCCTGCTTCTAGGAGTATCTCCTTCATTTTAATCTTGGGTAATGTAATTATGATGTGCCTTGGTGTGTTCCTCCTTGAGTCCAACTTCTTGGGACTCTGAGCTTCCTGGAAGTCTATTTCCTTTGCCAGATTGGGGAAGTTCTCCTTTATTATTTGTTCAAATAACTTTTCCACTTGTTGCTCTTCCTCTTCTCCTTCTGCTACCCGTATAATTCGGATGCTGGAACATTTAAAGATGTCCTAAGCCTTTTATCATTTTTTTGAATTCTTGTTTCTTCATTCTTTTCTGATTGGATGTTTGTTTCTTCCTTCTGGTTCACTCCATTGATTTGAGTCCCAGTTTCCTTCTCATCACTATTGGTTCCCTGTACATTTTCCTTTATTTCACTTAGTGTAGCCTTCATTTTTTCACCTAATTTGTGACCAAATTCAACCAATTCTGTGAGCATCTTGATTACCAGTGTTCTGAACTGTGCATCTGATAGGTTGGCTGTCTCTTTGTCGCTTAGTTGTATTTTTTTTTGAGCTTTGATCTGTTCTTTAGTTTGAGCCATTTTTTTGTCTTGATGTGCCTGCTATGTAGTGAGGGGCGGAGCCTTAGGTGTTCACCTGGGCAGGGTAACTCACGTTGTTGGGTTGTGATACTGTATGTGGGGAAGGGGTCTGAGAGGGAACAATGGCGCTTGCTCCTCTCTCTGCTGGATTTCAGTCACTTCCCCCACTTCCCACAAGCAAATTGGGCCCTTCTGGTGCTGATTCCTGTGTGGGTAGGCCTCCATTCTAGGGGCTTGTGGGTCTCTCCAGCGAACTCTCCTGTGGGGCTGGGAGTTTCTCCTACTGCCACCTCAACCCCCACAGATGTTTTCAATCAGTGGTTTGAGGTTTTATTTCCCTGCACTGGGACCCTGGATTGTAGAGTCTGTCCCACTCCTCCTTTGTTTCGCCTGGTTTATCTGCACACAAATGTGGGACTGCGGGGTCCACCAGCCGCTGCCTTGCCGGCCAGCTGCAGCCTTGTGCTCCCTGTTCCACAATCTGCCACCTCACTGGGTCTGCCAGCCGTAGCCTTCCCCACCGTAGTCCTCCACCACTGCCTTGCCAAGAGTCCTCTCTGCCCTAACTGCCCAGACGTCTCCTCCCCTCATACTCGTCTGGATGAATGTTTCTTCTTTAACTCCTTGGTTGTCAGACTTTCATACAGTTCGATTTTTCTGTCAGTTCCGGTTGTTTTTTTGTTTTTAAATTGTTGTTGTCCTCCTTTTGGTTGTGCGAGGAGGCACAGTGTATCTACCTATGCCTCCATCTTGGCCGGCTATTCCTGACAATTTTTGAGATAGGTTGTTGGGTCACTAGACAGCATGACTTTTTTTTTCTTTTTTTTAAAACAATTATCATTGTTTTTAAGAATACTTATTTTAAGAGAACAGATGACTGCTTAAGTGACCGTGTTAATATAGGGAGTGCTTTGAAATCATAACTAAGAAAGAGTTAAAAAGTATGGTTACTTGTTTAGACTTGTTGGATTGTTTTTTCTTTGTTTTGGGCTTTTTATTGATCAGCCTGATGATGGACAGACTACTGATGAACTCATGTATTTTAAGTCAAATTGGGGTATGTTTTAAACTCTATGTCATCGTAGAGATGAGTACTAGTACTCTTCCTGTGTGTTTTTCAAAACTGCTTTATATACTCTTAGAGATACAATATTTGAGAGAACTATACTATAAATAGTTCATTTTTTGTGAGCATTTTCCCTAATAAACTGTAAACAGTATTTAACTTGATTACCTTTGATATTTTAGAAGAATATTCCTTTTTAATCACTATTCTCATACAGCTGTGTATTTGAGCATGTGTATACTCCCTCTTTTGGCCAATGGTCTGCTTATTCTAGTCATTTTTTCCCCCAGTGTCAATATCAGATATTTATGTCTTCCAAAAATATACATAGCCTCTATATCACTTTGTGGACAGTAGTCTTGCCTTTGCATGGTGCATTTTAATTTCAACAATGATTTTTAATGATTGTTGGGACAGATTAGTGTACATCATACCCTACCCTGTTCTGATCCTGAAGCTTTCATTCTTTGATAATCACTCTCATTGACTCTCCAGTTTTTTTTTTTAGCTGTGCAGTGGTGTCCAACCTTTTGGTGTCTCTGGGCCACGCTGGAAGAAAAAGAGTTGTCTTGGGCCACACATTAAATACACAAACACTAATGAAAACAAAAAAATCTCATAACGTTTTAACTAAATTTATGATTTTGTGTTGGGCCGCATTCATAGCCATCCTGGACCACATGCTGCCTGTGGGCCATAGGTTGGACACCCCTGGAAAGGGGGTACAAAATGCAGGAACCAATTGAAACTGAGGCAGGAACACTGGAGAAGAATCTGATAGAGAGCATTCAGAAGAATCTTTACTACATTTTTACCCCCATCAAAAAAAAAGTGGAAAAGACTGATAAGACTAGGGATAAAATGGAATAATTTCTCAGGAAACTTTATGTCAGCCATTGGAAATGTTTTCTGAAAGAAGAAAATGCAAATAGATTATGCTTGGTCTGCTTAAATATAAAATGTATGTGACTTCTACATTCCATTACTTTTTAATAGGTAGTTGGCATTTGAATATGTTATTTTACCTCTATTACTTTTTAACAGTCTGTTGGCATTTTGAACATGTTTTAACCTAAGGTGGAATTCATTGGTTAATGGAGAGGTCATTTATTGAATTGCCTCAGTGTGCCAGGCTGTTAGACTTAACATATACAAAGATGAATAAGACAAGATACCCAGTCCTTGATTCCCTGCCTTTGAGCTCATGGTTCGGTCAGAGAGACAGATTCATAAGCAGATACTTAAACCACAATATGGGACAGTAGTGCTTTCTTCTATTAGATATTTGGAAATACTTTATCCCTAAACAACTCATTACCTGAGGGGACAGTGGATTACGGTACTTCTTTTTCCATGGCATTCAGAAAGGGGAGAAGAACTTTGAGGTATTTAGAAATAACTTCTTCAGTTTAACAGTTGATTTTTGAGACAGGAGAGTTGGTTGCTATTTAAAACTATATAGACCCCAAATGAGAAGTGATTACACAAGCCAGTCTTAGAACTGTCACATTGATCTCAGCACTTCATGGTTTTAGTCGTCTTTGGTTTTCTTTTGTTCTTTATTATTATTTCTTTTAAAACGTAGAATAGGACTTTGCAGATGTATGGTAAAGTTAATTAAAGCCCTTCAATTATGCTTTTATACCAAAATTCAGCTGGCGATTGAGCAGCTGAAAATGATTGGGCACTACGGACCAATGGGAGAGCTCTGAGTTGGAATTGGGGAGGCTGACCCTAGAGCAGCAGTCCTCAGCCTCTTTGGCACCAGGGACTGGCTTCGTGGAAGACAGTTTTTCCACGGACAGGGTTGGAACGGGGAGAGATGGTTTTGGAATGATTCAGGTGCATTACATTCAAGCTTATTGCTGTGCTACCCAGTTCCTAATAGGACTGGTATCAGTCTGCGACTCAGAGATTGGGACCTTTGCCCTAGAGGGCATGCTATCCTCATGCATGGGCCACTCATTTTAGATACACAGGTAATTATGTAAATTGGTAATAATATAATTATTGTGCATTTTCTGTAGGGAAGGCATTGTGTTGGGGCTTTGTGGAGGCTATGAGAAGGTTCAGGACATCACATTGTTAATTGCTAAAGGAACTGTATAAATCTACGTTGTAGGATTTCATAAAAGTGTACTGACTAGAAAGACTTCCATGGAGAAGTTGAACTGGGCCTTGAAAGGATTGTTGGGATTCAGATCTGCAAAAGGCATTTGATACAGTTTTTAACGCTTAGGAAATGGCACAAGGAAAGCCACATTGAGAATGCGCTTGGAGGGTCCAGGAATTGGGAAGTAGGTATGCTGTTTAAACCAAAGGGCACTCAGCTAAATTATTGAGTTGGCCGAAAACTCTGTACTGTGGCTCTAGTAGTGCTTAGTTGTCTTTAACTTCATTCAAAACAATTTTGTTAGATTGTATTGTCACAGCTGTCATATCAGTATGCATTAAAAAACCACATCAAAATTGGTGAATCTTTGTGTAGCCATTTTAATACTGAAGATGGAAGAAAATATGCAACATTTTCAGTGTATTATGTTTTATTTCAAGAAAGGTAAAAATGCAGCTGAAATGCAAAAAAAGATTTGTGCAGTTTATGGAGAAAGTGCCGTGACTGATTGAAAATGTCAAAAGTTGTTGCAAAGTTTCATGCTGGAGATTTCTCGTGGGATGATGGATGCTCTCCAGAGTCAGGTAGACCAGTTGAAGTTGATAGCGATCAAATAGAGACATTAATTGAGAATAATGTTATATATACCACGTGGGAGATAGCCAACATACTCAAAATATCCAAATTATTAAAGTTATTAGTGAAAAAGAAGAATATGTCTTTTATTTTATGGAAGAAGCATACTGACTGTTTGGCCAATCCAGTACATTTCTAATTAGCTCTTTGAAGCTAGAGACCTAGTGTTTGTATGCATGCATTAGAAAGAGTATCTGGCCCATAGTGGCTATTTGGCAGATGGGCTTGTTAAATGAATGTCATGGATTTAAGAGGAAAGATTAGAAGCTCTTTGCTAGCAAGGACTGTGTTTTGTAGTCCTTCCATTATGGAAATAAGTACATGAAAAATTGACAGTAATTATGAGAAATGAGTGGCACAGATAGAATTCTGTACAGGTTTAGAAAAGGGAGAAATTCATGTAGGTTCATGTTCAGTATAGCTAGTATGTAAGATTTTGAGACAGCTAGTTTGAGCAGTTTATTTGCTTTTTTTGTTACGGATATTTTCTAATTCTTCTGTAAGAATAGAGAAGAATACATGGAACCACTATGTGTTTATAACCTTGCATCACTGATTATCCACATTTTCCAAAGTTTTAAAAAATCTATTTTTCCTGTCCTTTTGTTTCCTGCAGTAGTTTAAAGCAAAATTTGCCCCAGGCATTATATTCTTTCCCGCAGTATAGATATTTGAGGGTATAGATGTATCTCAGTCAAGAAAATTAGGAAGAAAGAAAGGAAGAAAGAAATTACATATGTTACTGGTAACACAAAAGAATTTGAACTCAAAATCTACCCTATAAATTAACTGTTAGTATTAAGATAATGGACAAAGATAATGATTGTTGTCATACAGGTAAGTTATTTCAGTGTACTAGAGGACTATCTAAGAGTGTTGGAAGAGGTTTTCTTTTCCTTCCTGACTTCTCACCTGTTGGTTACCTCAACATACCTACTTGTAGAGAATAGTAAAAGGGAGAGACTTAAACTTTTATTTACCCTGTAACATCTGTATTTATTTGAATTTAAAAATGTTTAAATAACTGACAGGTTGAATTTATTAACATTTTGATCCCAGATTATCAAGTGGCTCCTGCAGGTTGTTCTGTGTTCATTGTTTTCCCTCTTGTTTCTCCTTGTACATGTAAGTTTCTGTAATCTCAGGGAACTTGGCCTACTTGGAGAAGCTAAGCTGTAAATTGAATTCAGTAGGAAAGTAGTGTATTCCTCTATCCCTGGAGATTGGATTTTGAAATGTGAATCCTCATAGAATTGAAGTTGAATTGAAATGAATAAATCCTTAGTACTGCCGCTATTTCAAGAGCTGTAGGCCGCACCAGGAACTTAAGGCAGATAATTAAGTTTTACTTAATGACCTATGGGTGGATGTGGTTCTCTTACTGAGTTCATCTGTATCAGATTTTCCAAGAATGATGAATTAAATTTGTTTGATTAAGACAAAATTCAGGAAGCCCTTGGCATTCTCAAGATTTAGGCTGTTGAAACATCAGGAATGTATGTGATGGAAGATCAAGGTGGAAGTGGTGGAGAGAGGCCCAAGTAAAGGAGTCACAAGGATGCAAATTTGATTAAAACATCTCTTTCTCTTTTTCCCCTCCTTTTGGGAAGAGCTGTTGCTGAATAGGGTGAAGTAGAGAGGCCAGAAAGGAAATTTTAATGAAGTCTGAATTGTAATGTTGATGTTTTCATCAACTTTATATTGTGTCATTTTCATCAAATTATACTAATATTAGTTGTTTTAGTCCTGATTCCTTAGTTCACATACTCTTAGCCTTGAAAATTCTACTTAATATCAAGACCCATTTCAAAGGCAGTTTTTCATCCTCCCGCTCAGAGATAAGAATTACCTCTACGGATGCATATATCTTTTAGCATTTAACTTTGTCATGAGCTCAAGGACTTGTATTGTTCAGCTTCTGTATGTTCCTAACTCAGTGACGTATGCAAAAAATTAATGAAGGGAAGGCACGTGGTACTTTGATTCTATTTTGTTTCATTTTTCACCTCAAACTCCTGTCCTTGAGTATCTTAGAATATGCATGGGGGAGTGAAACATTCTAAGCAGAGGAATCTTCTACTGCTCCTTTGATATCCTAAAGTGTTTTTACTTTTCACTTCCTCCCTTCATACATACCAGTTAGTTATTCCAGGAATAAACTATTGGAATCAGCATTGTTTTACAGTTGAACTGCTCACCCTTTCCTCATCTTTATAAATGGACCTCTTATGGACTCAGCTTAGTCCCAGATACAAAGTTGAAGAGGAGTGATGCCAAGCACAGTAGGCTAAAGAGGTCCTATTGTAGCAGACTTGGGCATTTCCAGACAAATCTCTTACAATAAAAGGCCCTTTAATTGTTGCTAATATCAGTCAAAATTTACACTTTTACCAACCACACAAGTACTTTGATTTTAAAACAGCTTTCACATACCATTCACTGATTTAAAGTGTACAGATTAATGGTTTTAGTAGGTTCACAGACTGTGTAACCATCACCACAATCACCTTTTCATCCCCACCCACACCCCTGGCAAAAAAACTCCACATCCATTAATAATCACTCCCATTACCCCCTCCTCCCTCATTCCCAGATGGACTAGTTTTAGACAACCAGTTATCTTTCTGTCTCTTATCAATTTGTCTGTTCTGGACATTTCATATAATTGGAATCATAATATAGGTCTTTTATAACTTCTTTCATTTAGCATGTTTTCAAGGCTCATTCATTTGATAGCATGTCAATACTTTATTGTTGAATAATCCACTGTATAGATACACCACTTTTATTCATTTATAACTTGATGGACATTTGGGTCGTTTCTATTTTTTAGCTATCAGGAGTAATGCTGCTATGAATGATTGTGTAGAAGTTCTGAGAATGTATGTTTTGAGCACAGGTAGGGATGGAATTGCTAGATCAGTGGTAACTCTGTTTAACCTTTTGAGGAACTTCCAAACTGTTTCAAAGCAGCTGACCGTTTTACATTCCTTTTAGCAGTGTATGACGTTTGTTATTACCCTTCTTTTTAAGATAGCCATCTTAGTGGGTGTGAAGTTGTATCTCACTGGGGTTTTGATTTTTATTTCTCCAATGGCTAATGATGCTGATCTTTTCATAGTTCTTATTGGCCATTTGTATATCTTCTTTGGGGACGTGTCTGCATTTCCTTTGCACCTTTTTAAACTGTTATTTTTTTTTAATTGCTGAGTTGTAAGAGTAATTTATATATTCTGAATACAAGTCCTTTATCAGATATATGACTTGCGAATCTTTCCTTACATTTTTTGGATTGTTTCTCATTCTTTCAATGATGGTGTTGTTTACAGCAATTTCAATTATATTTTACAAACTAATTTTTAAAAATTCGACTGTGAATCACTTACTTAGATTTGACTTAAACAAGAAAGCTTTTAGGAATAGGCATCAGTAGTATTCGTTAAAAGACCTGAAGTGCTAATCTTAGTTGCTGTAATTTTGAAGAGCCCCGTAATTTTTTGATAGCAGGCACATAAAAGATAGGAATTCATGCTCAACTGTGATAGTTTCAGTGCATAGCAATGGGGTTGAGATTTATTGATACCCATTACTACGCAGACAGGAACTTTTCTGTGGATCAGCTGTGCAATCTAGTTGTAAAACACCCTATTTCTGCCATGGCATATCAGTGTTTAAATTTAAAGAAGAATAGTGAAGTTTTGTTTCTGTGTGTGTAAAATAGGGCTGTGGCCTAATTCTCCTTTTGAACTTAGCTATTAGATTATCTTAACTATATGGCAAATACCATATTTTGCAGTAATAATGTACGCTTCTTTGCCAAAATCTTTGAGGGAAAAATAAAGGTGTGCAATACACATGGGTAGTACTAACTCCATATCTATATAAATGTTTTTAATTTTTATTTATACTTATGCATTAAAAGTGTAACTCTAGAAAGCAATAACAATATCTATATGCAAAATAATACCCTGGAATATGATAATCGGTTTTGTTTGAGTGTAAATAAATAAAAAGTTGAATTAAACAGTTAAAAGAAATGAAAGAGCATTATACATGAGAGCTTGTTATACATGGTAAAATACAGTATCTATAAGTAAGTCCTCACTAAATGTTGTTGATAGCAACTGAAAGTGAAAGGATATATAATGGAACCAGTTTTACCATAGGCTAATTGTTATATGCAAGAGTTAAGTTCCTATGACTTCTCATCAACATTTATAACTAAACAATGCTGAATAAAACCACATTATTTGTGAATCTGCTATATAGCAAACAAACAAACAAAAAGATTCTTCCTCTATTTCCTTCTAAAATAGTAAAGGCCAGCAGCAAAGTCACCACTTAGAGCCACCCCTAGGTCAGCTGAGTCAGAGTTATTGTGATCCTCTGGTGATTTTTGCACACAATAGTTTGAGAAGCACAGCTTTATCTGACTAATACTGAAAAAACACAAACACAAAGCTTGAACTATGTGAAGACTTTCCAGACAGTGGAATCTGTTGAATTGATGTTAGAAATACTACAGTAATTTATAACAAACACTTTGTATTTGTTAAATATTTTACTGCCCTTATGAGGATAGTTTTGTTTCATTAAAAAGATGAATCAATTATCTTTACTTTTTGGGAGTGGTTTAGAAGCTGACTTAATTCCAAATCTGGTAAGTCTACATAATCTCACCCAAATTGAGATATTTATAAATGCTTTGAAATTTTTTTATGGTTTAAGTGGTTGATTGATAACATTCCATCAAACCCAGACTATCTGGTTTGGAGCCAGGAACCTCCTAGGGCTCAATATAGTTTTTACTCAAAATACTAGTCTAAGACTGCTTAATTAAAAAAAAATCTTGACCCCATTGCTGTGCCCCTAAACTATCACAGTTGAGTGTGAATTCCTATCTTTTAGGTCCCTACTATCAAAATATTACAGGTCTCTTTACAGCAACTAAGATTAGCACTTCTGGTCTTTTAATGAATAGTACATGCTTTAGTGCCTGAGTACTTCCCATAATTTCTTTCCCTTAAATAGCCATCTCAGAAGCATCCCAGTGAATATGGCTACTTTTTATTCTTCTAAACTTTCTTAGTGCTATTTAAGTTAGATAGATGAAAATTAATGTATTTGGATCATACTATTTTAACTTCTGCAACAATACTTTAACTGAATTAACACTTAGGATACTATTATCTTGAGTTTTAAGAATTGTCCATTTAACAGATGTCTTTTGGGAAGTCATAAAAATATTCCATTATGAATTCGTTTTCAGAAATTTTAACTTTTTCTGCAAATTAACTTTTTCTTAATTGGGCATTGAGAATTATATAATGCAGTGCTTCCCTTTTTTTCTTTAGCTAAAGGTAAATTCATTTAATTTTATTTCTTAACATCCTTAATTTTATTTAAGATGGCCTGGTAGTATTTTTGAATTCTGTGTTCTATTTTCATTGTCTTGTTCACTCTGAGGACCAAAATAACATTAAGGGGTGGAGATACAAATTTTTTAAAAGTTTTATTTTTTTTAATCCTCACCTGAGGATATGTTTTTATTGATTGTAGAGAGGAAGGAAGGGAGATAGAGAAAAACATCAATGTGAGACAGAAGCACATCATTGGCTGCCTCCTGTAAGCACCCTGACTGTGGATAGAACCCACAACCTAGGTATGTGCCCTGACCAGGGATCAAACCCATAACCTTTTGGTGTATGGGGCAGTGCTCCAACCAACTGAGTCACTCGGCCAGGGCAGAGATACAAAATTTTTGAAAGTGTAATTATTGTATTATGGAATTATTTTTAAGAAACATATAAACAGAAAAAGTGTTGAGTTGAATTTTCAAGTGTTGGTATATGTTACTATTTAACAAAAGTTTAAATTAGCAAAGTTACCTAGCACAAATTAAATATGATTTTATTGGTCTTCGGCATGTAACTTAGCATAGACTAGTCACAAAATAGTAACTCAGTTTTTAAATTTAGCTTGTTATATTTTTCACAGAATTTGCATTTAATACAGCATTGCTGAAGTTCTTGAATGAAACAAGTGATAAAGCAAAAATATATAGCCGTATTTTGTTCTATTGCATTTCACTTTATTGTACTTTGCAGACACTGTGTCTTTTTACCAATTGAAAGTCTGTGGCAACCCTGCATCGAACAAGTCTGTTGGCACCATTTTTCCAACAGCATTTGCTCACTTTGTGTCTCTGTGTCATTTTTTTGATAATTCATTGTTTCAAACTTTTTCATTATTTGTTATGGTGATCTGTGATTAGTGATTTTTGATATTACTGTTATCATTGTTTTGAAGTGCCACAAACCACGTCCATGTGATGATGAATTTAATCTGTGTTTTTTATGTGTTCTGCCTATTCCACCAACTGGTTGTTCCATTATCTCTTTCTCTCTCTTCAAGCCTCCCAATTTATTCCCTGAGACACAATAATATTGAAATTAGGCCAGTTAATAACCCTCTAATGGCTGTAAGTGATCAAGTGAAAGGAACAGTCACAAGTGCGTCACTTTAAATCAGAAGCTAGAAATGATCAAGCTTAGTGTGGAAGGCATGCTAGATTTCTAGACAAAAGCTAGATCTCTTGTGCCAGTTAGCCAGTTAGCCAGGTTGTGAGTGCAAAGGAAAAGTTCTTAAAGGAAATTGAAAGTTATACGCCAGCAAACACAAATGATAAGGAAGTGAAACAGCCTTAATTGCTAATATGGACAAAGTTTCAGTGGTTTGGATAAAAGATCACACCAGCCACAATGCTCCCTTAAGCCACAGCTTAATTTAGAGCAAGGCCTTAACTCTCTGTAGTTGAAAGAAGAGAGAGGTGAGGAAAGTGAGGAAGAAAAGTTTGAAGTTATCTGAAGTTGGTTCACAGGTTTAAGGAAAGAAAACTTTCCATAACATAAAGTGCAAAGTGAACCAGCCAAGTGCTAATGTAGAAAATGCAGCAAGTTATTCAGAAGACCTAGCTAAGATGACGAAGGTCACTACACTAAACAGATTTTCAGTGCAGACAAAACGTTGGAAGAAGATGCCCAGGACTTCAATAGCTAGAGAGAAGTCAATGCCTGTTGCCTTTATTTTAAGAAATTGCGACAGCCACCCCAACCTTCAGCACTTACCACCCTTATTAATTAGCAGCCATCAACATCCAGGCAAAGACCCTCTGCCCCCCAAAAGATTACGACTTGCTGACAGCTCAGATGATGGTTAGCATTCTTTTTAGCAAGAATGTATTTTTAAATTAAGATATGTACATTGTTCTTATAGACAAAATGCTATTGCATACTTAATAGACCCCTTAATATAGTGTAAACATAATTTTTATATGCACTGGAAACCAAAAAAAATCACGTGACTTGCTTTATTATGATATTTGCTTTATTGCAGTGGTCTGGAACTGAACCTGCAATATCTCCAAGGTATACCTGTATACAGTAAATATAGAAGACAACTGTTTATCATTTTAAAAATTATTTTTATATAGTAAGCCAGACAAATTCCAGAAATTGGAATATAAAGAGACATGTCATGAAAGAAAATAAAGTTTGTAAACAGACATGGAAATATGTTCTATATAACTAGGTATAAAGGTAATATAAATCAAAATTCAAAGATTGATTCCAGTCTTAGAAAGAATACTATAAAAGTGGAACTTTTGAAATATTTTATAATTCCTTTGAAAGTGAATTAAAAATGTGTGTTACTACACATTTGTGATTGTTTTAAGGTGGCATTAACTTTTTTGTCATTTGTTTCTAGAGTATAATTATATACAATAAAATCCACCTTTTTTAGTGTAGAGTTCTGTAACTTCTGTCAGTTATATACTGTAATTTAACTACCACTACATTAATAAAGAGAACAAAAACTTCCTTCATGCCCCTTTGCAGTTAGCCCCTCTTCCAGCACCACCCCCTTGCCCTGCCCTGGCAATCACTGGTCTCTTATCTGTCCTTGTAGGTTGTTTTTTTTTGTTTTTTTTTTTTTAAATAAATTACTTTATTGTTGTTCAATTGCAGTTGTCTGCATTTTCTTCCCACCACTTCCCCCCACTCCAGCCAAACAACCCACCTCCTTCCCTTGCTTCCACCCTCCCCCTTGGTTTTGTCCATATGTCCTTTATAGTAGTTCCTGAAAACTCTTCTCCCCACTGTCCCCTTCCCCCTCTCTTCTGGTTATTGTTAGATTGGTCTTAATTTCAGTGTCTCTGGTTACATTTTGTTTGCTTTTTTTCTTTTGTTGTTCCAGTTAAAAGTGAGATCATATAGTATTTGTCCCTCACCGCCTGACTTATTTCACTTAGCATAGGGACACCAGTCCAAAAGAACCTATGCACCCCAATGTTCTTATAGTTTTTTAAGCACTAATTCTAATAGTGAAACTCTGAAACAGTGGGAATATCCATTAACAGGGAAGTGTTTATGTAAATTAGATGTCCAGTAACAAGGATGTGTTTATGTAAATTATGACATGCCTCCTTACTTAAACCTTCACCATAAAGAGAACGATTTGCATGTAGACCATGTGGTAACATAACATGACAAAATGACCAAGATGTAGGTGAAAAGCAGGCAACAGTTGTACATTACCGATTACAACTTTAACAAAACATATTATGTAAAAGAGACTTGGAGACATGACACAAAAATTATAGTTGCTTTAAAATTAGACTTTTTTTAAAAGCCTGTTTTCTAAACTTTTAATTAGTGCTATAGGCTGTAATTCAGAATAAATTAGTGTTTCCAGGGCTTAAAAGTTGTGGTTGGATATACTTAGATTGTTAGAGTATTAACAAGATTCCCTTAGTGAAGAAGATCCCCTTCTTCTAAGATTTTGTTTTTTAAACTTATTTATCCAAAGAGGCTGTTTGAATCACTTTTTGTGGTATCAAATTTAAAAATTTAAGAATCTACCTCAACTTTTGCAGTGTGCTAATTGCTATCTGGGATAGAAAGGAAATACAGGATCTGTGTACTTTAGGAATATTAACAGTTTAGATAAAAAAAAAAAAACAACAACTTTCTGAGGCAGTAACATTATACTATTGTAAGGCATTACATAATATGATAAGTGTAGATGCAATATGAATACCTGCTACAATGAGTGGTACATTTATTCACCAGGCATTCTCAAGATGGCAAATTGATGTGGTATAACTAAGGAGGCCTCTTTGAGCAGCTAAAATTCCTGGTGAGACTTGGAGGATAAGAAGTTAAAAAGGTAAAGCAGAAAGAGTGTATTACAGGAAATATTAAGAGCAGAGACTTGGAGGTGGAAGTGAGCAGACTGTTCCCGGTGCTGGGAGAGATACACTTATCCTAAGTATCCTAAGTATCCATACTTAGGGTAGAATGATGTGAAGCATAAGCAGAATATCTATCTGCCTTATAGAGGTATTGGTAATGTCTTTTGGATTAGGGTAGGTGTTGGCAAACTATGGCTCAGGGGTTGTCATATCCTTTCCACTCCCTGTTTTTGGATTGCCTGAGAGCTAAGAAAAGTTTTTTGTATTTTTAATGGTTTAAAAAAAGTCAGATGAAGAATAATACTAATTCATGATGTGAAAATTATAGGAAAATCACATTTCATTGTCCATAAGCAGAGTTTTCTTAGAAAACAACCATATGCATTAATTTAATATACAGTAGTTTCCCTCTCATCCGCAATTTTACTTTCCACAGTTTGTTATCCAAGGTCAGCAGTGGTCCGAAAATATTAAATGGAAAATTCGAGAAGGGACAATTCATAAATTTTAAATTGTACACTATTCTGAGTAGTGAGATGAAATCTTTCACTGTCCCTCCTGGAATGTGAATCATTTCTTTGTCTAGCGTGTCCACCCTGTATACACTACTTGTCTTTTGGTCACTTAATAGACCTTGGTAAGCAGATTGTTGCTGTATCTCAATGCTTGTGTTCAAGTGACCCTTATTGTACTTAAAGGGCTTGTGCTTGTAAGTGCAAGGGTGGTTTACAGTTTATCATAGGTATATATGTATAGGAAAAATCATATACATAGAGGGTTTGGTACTATCCTTGGTTTCGTGCATCCACTGAGGGTCTTGGAGTGTATCCCTTGCAGGTAAGGGGGACTGCTATATTGCCTGTGGATCCTTTTTGCTATAAAGCAGTTGACCTTATGGCCTACAAAGCCTAAAACACTACTTAAGCCCTTTACAAAACAAGTTTGCCATCTCCTGGGCCAGATTCACAGTGCATTATTCATACTGAAGGTGATAAGAAATGAGGCTGGAGAAGTAGGGTGGGGAAATATTTGTCATTACAATCCATTTCCCATAATGTATTCCCACTAACCACAATAAGCTTTACTTCATGTACCATGATGTCCAAACTGTAGATTTCTTTCTCATTGCCCTCCCACCCCCACATAAATGGTGTTTGGAGAATCAGTGCAGTAGAATTCTGAAAGCCATCTTAAAGATTTTCAGCTATTTCCTTAGAGGAAGCATGAAAGCTTTTGAGTTGGAAAGTTGTGATTGGTAAGAGTTTTATTATAAGGTTGGGCTTGTATTGGGTATAACTTATTCATTGGAGTTCAGTATGATTGCCATTTAAAATATGACCAGTACTCAGAAATGAGCAGTACCCTGAAAGGGTGATTGAGAAACATGGGTTCGTGTTTTACTACTAATGTTTGCTCTGTTTTCTACTTATAGAGTAAGTTTATTTTCTGTACTTTGCATAGTTATTAACATAAGATTACAAAGAAGCAATAGTTATATAAAACTTAGGAAAATAAAAAATGCTGTGCCAGCATACTGATCCCTTTTTCTTCTTTTGCTTTTTATTATTTGCTTTTACTTCTTCTGGTTTTAATTTACTGCTTTTCCCCTATAACTTATTGAACTGGAAACTTAGGTAATTTTTAAAAAGCCTTTCCTCTTTTCTAATGTACATTTAAGCACAGTTTCAGCCATATTCCATATGATTTGTTACTTAATGTGTTCACTATTCTCCAGTGAAACATATTTTCTATTTTTCATTGGGATTTCTTCTTTGACCCATGGGTTATTTAGAAGCATATTTTAAAATTTAATATATATGGATATTTTTCTCATTTTTTGTTTGTTTTTGATATCTTAATTTGCATTGTGAATTTGAAACATACTCTGATTTCAATCTCTTGACATTTGTGTGAGACTTACTTTATGGCATAGAATATATGATCAGTATTTGTGTACACTCCATGTATCCTTGGGGAAAAATGGTATTTTACAGGTACTGAGTTTAGTGTTCATTTATGTCAGTTAAATTGTTGGTTAATTGTGTTCAGATCTTCTATAACCTATTGGTTTTGGTCTTTTATACTGAGAAGAAAGGTATGTTCAGATGTCCTATGATTGTGTATGATTTTCCTTTGTAGTTCTGTTGATTTTTGCTTTATATAATTCAAACCTGTGTTTTGAGATGAAAACAAATCTGTAATTTTATGTTGTTTTGAACTTTATATCATTATAAAATGTTTTTCCTTTATCTCTAATCATGCATTTTACTTTAAAATCTACTTAATCTAATAATTTACTGTAATATCGGACAACTTTCTTATGGTTAGTTTTTGCATAGAGTATGGTATATATTTTTTTTCCATCTTTTCACTTCAGCCTTTTCCCCCCTTATATTTAGGGTGTGTTTCTTACAAGCAGCATGCAGTTGCATTTTATGTGTTTGTCTTCTTAGTGTGACAGTTTCAGTCTTGTAATGGGAACATTTAGTTTACTTGCATTTAATGTAATTACGATATATTTTGGTTTTAATCTCCTAACTAGTTTTTGGGTTTTATTTGTTCTACCTGTTTTGTATTCTTTGCTTCTCCTTTTTGCCTTTGTGTAGATTATTTTTTGTTATTTTTTTCTCCATATTAGAGAATATGTAGTAATTATATGTATATTCTCTGTTAGTGATTACCCTAGATCAGGGGTGTCAAACTCATTTTCACTGGGAAGTCATCAGCCTTGTAGTTGCCTTCAAAGGGCCGAATGTAACTTTAGGACTGTATAAATGTAACTACTCCTTAACTAGGGCAAGGAGCTCTACATTCAGCCCTTTGAAGGCAACCTCAAGGCTGATGTGGCTCCCAGTGAAAATGAGCTTGACACCTCTGCCCTAGATAGTACTACTTTGACTTATCAAAGTCTAACATAAATTTCTAATTTTACCTCTTTCCAAGAAACGCAGAAATCTTAGAATACACGGTGGGGCAAAAGTAGGTTTACAGTTGTTCAAATGGAAAATAATGTGATAATACAAGAATAAACTCTGTGTTTTGTGTATTCACAACTTAGTAAGTCAATATTTGCCCCACTTTGTAGTTTATCTGCAAATACCCTTCTTACTTTTTATACTATTGCTGTCAAGCATTTTACTCCTATATGTATTTCAAGCCCTTTGAGACATTACTTTTAGTTATTAAAGTTAATAAAGACATTATTTTTAAAGACAATGTTTATTTAGAATTCTCACAAATCACTCTTTGATGTTTACGCCCATATCTCCAGGTTTGCATGTAACTTATCTTCCTTTACCCCTAATGACACCGTATAGTATTTAATTTATGTTTGCTGGTAATAAATACCTTAGTTTTTTTGCTTTTCTTTCTCATCTGAAATGGTCCTTTGTTCCACATTTATTCTTAATGTGGGTATAGAACTCTAACTTGGCAGTTATGTTCCTTTATTTTAAGACATTCTGTTGATTCCTGGCTTCTGTTTTTCCTGATGAAAACTGTCAGTCTAACTGTTGGTCTTGGTCTTTTGTAGGTCATGTCTACCTATTATCTGATTTTAAGATTCTTTTTTTTTTTTTAGAAATGACAGGTTTCTCCATTTATTTATATGCGTATGTTTAACCTCCGTTGATAATAAGTTTGTTTTTCTACTGTCTGAATGTAACAATGTATTTTAGCTCAAATAGTTCCTATAGTTTTTTTAATATATTTTATTGATTATGCTATTACAGTCGTCCCATTTCTCCCCCATCATTTCCCTCCACTCTGCGCACCCTCTCCCACCCACATTTCCCACACTATTCTTGCCCTCCCCGTCTATTTTCTACCCACCATTTATGCTACTTATTCTCTGTACCTTTTCCCCCTCTCTCCTCCTCCCACTCCCCTGTTGCTAACCCTCCATGTGATCTCCATTTCTGTGGTTCTGTTCCTGTTCTAGCTGTTTGCTTAGTTAGCTTTTGTTTTAGATGTGGTTGTTAATATGTGTGAGTTTGCTGTCTTTTTACTGTCATATTTTTTATCTTCTTTTTCTTAGGTAAGTCCCTTTAACATTTCATACAATATGGGCTTGGTGATGATGAACTCCTTGAACTTGACCTTATCTGAGAAGCACTTTATCTTCTCTTCCATTCTAAATGACAGCTTTGCTGGATAGAGCTATCTTGGATGTAGGTCCCTGCCTTTCAAGACTTCAAATATTTCTTTCCAGCCCCTTCTTGCCTGGAAGGTCTCTTTTGAGAAATCAGCTGACAGTCTGATGGGAACTCCTTTGTAGGTGACTGTCCCCTTATCCCTTGATGCTTCTAGAATTCTCTCCTTCATTTGAATCTTGGCTAATGTAATTATGATGTGCCTTGGTGTGTTCCTCCTTGGGTCCAACTTCTTTGGAACTCTCTGAGCTTCCTGGACGTCCTGGTAGTCTATTTCCTTTGCCAGATTGGGGAAGTTCTCCTTTATTATTTGTTCAAATAAGTTTTCCACTTGTTTCTCTTCTTCTTCCCCTTCTGGTACCCCTATCATTCAGATGTTGGGACATTTAACGATGTTCTGGAGGTTCCTAAGCCTCTCCTCATTTTTTTGAATTCTTGTTTCTTCCTTGTTTTCTGTTTGGTTGTTAGTTTCTTCCTTCTGGTCCACTCCATTGATTTGAGTCCCAGTTTTCCTCCCATCTCTATCGGTTCCCCATGTGTCTTCCTTCATTTCACGTATTGTAGCCTGCATTTTTTTCATCTAATTTGTGAGCAAAATCAACCAATTCTGTGAGCATCTTGATGACCAGTGCTTTGAACTGTGCGTCTGATAGGTTGGCTGTCTCTTCATGGCTTAGAGGAATTGGCTCTGGGGCTTTCGTTTGTTCTCCCGTTTGAGCCAATTTTGGTGTTTTTTTTGGTTGTTGTTTTGTTTTGGTTTTAGTCTGGTCGCGGCTGTTACGTAGTAAGGGGTGGAGCCTTAGGTGTTCCTCAGGGCGGGGCAGCCCAATCGCTGGGTTGTGACACTGTAGGTGGGGGTGGGGTCCGAGAGGGAAGAATGGCACCTACTCCACTCTCTCCTGGACTCCGGTCCCTTCCGCCACTTCCCCTTCGCCTGGATTTTCTGCACGCGCAGGCGTGCTGTTATGTAGTAAGGAGTGGAGCTTCAGGCGCTCCCCAGTGCAGGGCAGCCCAGTCGCTAGGTTGTGACGCTGTATGTGGGGGCAGGGTCTGAGAGGGGAGAATGGCGCCTGCTCTGCTCTCTCCTGGATTCAGTGCCTTCCGCCACTTCCCATCTGCCTGCACCGTCTGCGCTCGTGAATGTGGGACCACCTGGTCAGCCAGCTGCCTTGTGTGGCCTCACTGGGTCTACACAGTTGCCCCCCTCTGCCCGGGGTCTGCACCTGCACTTTTTCCTGCCATGACTCCGCCCCTCTTACTGGTCTGGATGAATGGTTGTTGGACTTCTGTACAGTTCAGTTTTCTATCAGTTCTGATTGTTTTCTTGTTTCTAAATATTTGTTGTTCTTAATTTTGGTTGTGAGAGGAGGCACAGTGTGTCCACTTATGCCTCCATCTTGGCCGGAAGTCCTGATTTTAAGATTCTTCTCTTTTCTTTGGTTTCAGCAATTTTGCTGTAGTGTGCCTCAAAGGTGATTTTTAAAAATTTATCTCTTTTGGTGTGTTTTAAAATGTAATAAATTTATAGTTTGATCTTTGATCAGCTTCAAAAAATTCTCACACTTTATCTTTTTAGGTATTGGCTTTGGGGCAATGTTCTTCCACCAAAATTCTGGTTTACATCAGCCCTTCTGACAACATTCCCTCTTTTCCTCACAGTCTTTTCCTCAAAGGGATGCTTTGGCACCCCTTCCTCTCTATGCTTTTATTTTCTTGTTCCTAGTTCTCTATTCATCTGTATGTCATCTGCTTTTAAAGCCACCCACTGAGTCTTTCAGTTCTAGAATGTACATTTTTTCTTGTAGTTTCTGATTCTTTAATTATCAAAAAATTTTTTTAATTTCTCTGAACATGCTAAGCATAATTGTTATTTTAAAGTCGGTATCTGGTAAGGGTATTATCTGGACCTTCTGTTGGGCTTTTCTATCAGGTCTTATTTCTCTTGGTTTTTGTGTTATGGTTTCTTGTTTTCTGTCTATTATTTTTTATTGGATACCAAGCATCATATATGAATAATATAAAAAGTAATTTGAGCCTTAGTATGATAACATCTTCTAAATAGTTTTTATATTTGCTTCTGGCTCTTGATTATGTAAATGAGTAATCCTGGATTACTTTAATATTGAGTTGATTTTAAATTGGATTTTCATTCCTGTGACGGCTAGTTTGTTTGCAGTTCACCTTAACTTCTAGAGTTTAGACCTTCATGGCTATAGTCCAAAGTGTAGGGGGATTTTAAAGTTCCCTTCCTAGTGGGCTCTAGACTCCAGTTTTCTTACGTAGTCCTGTAAGGTTGTCAAAAACTCTGCTCAGTTTTTCATCTGCCTCTTCCAGAATTGGTAGAGGCCTTTGGGGGAACCTTGCCCAAATTGTGGATTTTACTTCTCTAATTTTCTCTCTTCTCCCATTTGTTGTCCCCTTGTTAGCTCTTACATGATGTCAAACAGATTTTTTAAAATACATTTTTCAGCATAAACTGCATTGTTTGTACAGTGAGCTACCCAGACAGGTTCCCAGATGTCCAGCCAGTGGACTTGCAGTCAGGTCTTTTTCTAAGGATAGTTGTCTCAGCCAGCTATGTTAACTCTTTTTCTTCACACATGTCTAAAATGACTCACTGTTGAAATTTTCTGTAAACAGTGTATGTGAATATCAAAGATCTGTGTGATAATTTTTGTTTTGATACTTAGTAAAATGTTTATAATTAAACTTAGCTAAAATAGTTGGGTGGTTACAGTATCTTAATATGTTCCATACAGGTCTTCACTAATGTGCCAGTGCCTGTTATCAGTTTAATCCATATGTGGGAAGAACAAACCGGTGTTAGAACATTTAGTACATCTAAAAAGATTGCTTCAAAATTAAATTACAACGGGAAAAATCTATTGTGAAACGATACTTCAGATGTCTCCTTTTAAAGTTCATATTGAACTACCCACATATTTTTCAGATTTCACTGGACTTGTTTTTCTTCTGGGAGCTTTTTGAGGAAAGTACTTTGTTACCAAGAATTTTTGACTAAAACAGTTGAAGTTCTCATGGCAATCAAAAATAAGGAAAAAAATAGTTTCTGTCTACTATCAGAAAGAATTGGGGAATCTTAAATATTATAGACTACATTTCTCATTTCCAAATTTGGAAGCTCACTTAGAAAGTTAAGTGACTATCAGCAAAACTGTGAATGGTTGGTTAATTTCATCAGTTTTTAGTTTTAGAATATGCACTTGAAAACATTATTTAAAAATTCCAGGAGGCCATGGATTAGTTTTGAATTTCATCTTTGGATATCTTTTCATGCCTAATTTGGTTATTTCATTTATTCAATAAATTAACAAGTATTTCTTTAATCCCTACTATGTATCAGACACTAGCTTTAGGAGCTGGGGATCATTTCTTTCTTTTTTGTAATCAAATTAAAGTATGTCACATCAAGGGTGATTTGGAGCTGCCTGTGTTTCTTTAGGTTCTAAAGTATATGCATGTATTACACTGTATCAATATTTTATCTTTTTCTCCTTTCCCCTTAAGGTAATACTGCACTGCATGATTGCGCAGAATCTGGAAGTTTGGACATCATGAAGATGCTTCTTATGTATTGTGCCAAGATGGAAAAGGATGGTTATGGAATGACTCCCCTTCTCTCAGCAAGTGTGACGGGTCATACAAATATTGTGGATTTTCTAACTCATCATGCACAGACCAGCAAGACAGAGCGGATCAATGCTTTAGAGCTTCTGGGAGCTACATTTGTAGACAAAAAAAGAGATCTACTTGGGGCTTTGAAATACTGGAAAAAGGCAATGAACATGAGATACAGTGATAGGACTAATATAATTAGTAAACCAGTACCTCAGACACTAATAATGGCTTATGATTATGCCAAGGAGGTAAACAGTTCAGAAGAGCTAGAAGGTCTTATTGCTGATCCTGATGAGATGAGAATGCAGGCGCTATTAATTAGAGAACGTATTCTGGGTCCTTCTCATCCTGATACCTCTTACTATATTAGATATAGAGGCGCTGTCTATGCAGACTCTGGAAATTTCAAACGATGCATCAACCTATGGAAATATGCTTTGGATATGCAGCAGAACAATTTGGACCCTTTAAGCCCAATGACCGCTAGCAGCTTATTATCTTTTGCAGAACTATTCTCTTTTATGCTGCAGGATAGGGCTAAAGGCCTGCTGGGTACCACTGTTACATTTGATGATCTTATGGGCATACTGTGCAAAAGTGTCCTTGAAATAGAGCGCGCTATCAAACAGACTCAGTGTCCAGCTGATCCTTTGCAGTTAAATAAGGCTCTTTCCATCATTTTGCACTTAATTTGCTTGTTAGAAAAAGTTCCTTGCACTCTAGAACAGGACCATTTCAAGAAGCAGACTATATACAGGTTTCTTAAGCTGCATCCAAGGGGAAAGAATAACTTCAGCCCTCTTCATCTGGCTGTGGACAAGAACACTACATGTGTAGGGCGGTACCCTGTTTGTAAATTTCCATCTCTGCAAGTTACTGCAATACTGATAGAATGTGGTGCTGATGTGAACGTCAGAGACTCCGATGACAACAGTCCCCTGCATATTGCTGCTCTAAACAACCATCCAGACATCATGAATCTCCTTATCAAATCAGGTGCACATTTTGATGCCACAAACTTGCACAAACAAACTGCTAGTGACTTGCTGGACGAGAAGGAAATAGCCAAAAATTTGATCCAGCCCATAAATCATACCACTTTGCAGTGTCTTGCTGCTCGTGTCATAGTAAATCATAGAATATATTACAAAGGGCATATTCCAGAAAAGCTAGAGACCTTTGTGTCACTTCATAGATGATAATTTGACTGTATTTTAGCACTGTCAAAGCACGAATTGTTAACAGTTGTTTCATAAATGAGCACTGTTGTGATAACACCAGCATTCATTTAGCTTGATATCATCGTGCTCTCATTAGCTAAAGCATTATAAGCATCAAATTTACAGGATTGGTTTCCCAGTATTTAATATAAATATACCATATAATATATTGTTTGTGAATTATTGAGAAATGTAATGTCATATTCAAATTTTTAAAATTGTCTGCCAAAGGCTTATTCCGGTTTTCATTCTGGTTTTGCTTGCTGTTGGGTGTTCAGGACCGAGTTAACCATTCTTCAGTGGTGTCTATATTTTCCTGGTTTGTGAATTTTATACAATTGAAGGCCTTTCTTTTTTGCTTCTTCCTACTCTTCTCCAAGCTTCTCTCATTTCCACTTCATTTTTTTCCTAATCATTTCTTATTCTCTACTCCCATGCCCTATGAACCCATGCTAGGTCGTACAAACTTTATGGACTTGTTACCATTTGCAGTTACCATAAGTGCTTTATCTTCTCTACGCACTGGCTTAAACTTGACTGTTGTATGATAGCATATTTTCTATGCAGCAGTTGGTCAACTTCAACTCAAAACACTGTTGAGTTTGTTACAAAGTTCATTTTATGAAAGTACTCTTGTAGCATGACAGTTTTTAGAGCTATTGGTTAGCTACCTGAGCTCCAGCTTCCCCCCATCACCCAACATCTGAGATTTCTGTCTCTAATCCACTGAAATTATTGTGTGCTAAATTTGGGAAACAAATCTGTTCTAACTCATTAACCCAGTTGAAATTTAGGTCTGTCATCTTAATATATCATGCAGTAAAAGGAAGAATCTTTTTAAAGTGACCCACCTTTCATGCTATGCCAGCATTGTCTTGCTTGTGCTGATGATGTGATTAGGTATAGAGAATTTGCTTAAATTTAACCTAAAGTTTATCACGAAGCTTAATGAGTCACATTGAAATATTCAGTAATTGAACTGCAAATCACCTTTAGTTACAAAAAGAGCTAAAGCATGTCAGTGGCATGATGCTTGCCAAGCCAGATCTAGGCATCTAGGATAATTAAGGTATTTAAGTACTCAATTTACTGCCATAGTATCAACGGTCAGTAAGTGTTCTTTCTTTCTTCAAGTTTTAGTATACCTTTAAAGATAACTTGCATGAATTACTTTGGTCTCAATTATGTCACTGTAGTTAAACACAAAAGGTTGCAGTGCTTCCTTTTCCCTTACTAAAAGTTAGCTTTTCTTTTTCTTTCTTTCTTTTTTTTTTTTTTTTTTTTTTTTTGGTATTTTTTAAACAGCTTTGCCAATGCCACAGAAAGGGCTCTTTTAACTTAAGATAAGTGGAAAGTACTAAAAAGATTCAGGTAATTATCATTCAGCACTTTATTATTCAGAATAAAATTTATGATGGCATATTTGCCCTGCAAATGTCTTAATAAAATTGTTATTAATAAAAAAACTCCTGATTGGTTTGAGGAAAACTAATTTTTACCTGTGAGCTTAATGAGCTGGATTATTTGGACTTTTGTGTTGACATTTTATTTCGAGGGTTGATGAAATGGTATTTAGGGAGTCATCATTGCAAACATCCACATTAGGTTTATTTCACCTTTATTCAGTAAAAGATTGTAATGAAGAGTAGTAAATAAACAAAACAGCATTTGAGTTTCTGGTTAAATAATTGAAGTTTAATTTTTAAAAAGGTATCCTTATTTTACTAGGTTGTGAATTTAATTTCGCTGTTGACAAATGTGAATTGAATATAAATGATAGCTCTCCAGCCTTTTGATGAAGGAGTTTTAACCTTACTTACCATGGGCAAATTTGATGAAATATGAACTGCCACATATATAAAGAATAACTTGAGATTTGGACAAATAGCTAGAAATATCAGACATCAGTATTTTGAAATCATTGACATTAACCTTGTGGTGTAAGAATTGTATATGTATGAGCTACTTTTTAAAAAAAGAAAACCTTTGCAAGTAGAACAAATCTACATTAGTTGATCTCAATACATTTTGGGTAAAAGAGCAATTAGATTTTTAAGTGATTTAATATTTCCTCCTCCTCTTTTGGGAAGGGGTAGGAGGACGACCTACATGCTCTTATAGTAAGGCACATCTCACACTGTTTTACAGGTGAACTTGAATTGTGCAACTCTAATATAAAATAAGGATTTCTTTACTTAGCATTTTTCTACTGCTCAGTTATAGATAACTTAGAATTGTTCCTCAGTCTTGATAACTGAAATGCCTTATTTCATTTAGGATACAATTCTCTTATTTGCCATCTCTGCAAATGCCACTAGGAGCGCTTGAAAAATTAGTTTACTAGCTTAACATTGTCCATTATTTTATTTCAGAGGAGGTTGGTTAATAAATGTGACCTCGGACACTGTTTAGGCCTTTGTCAGAAAGTATTTTCAAAGTTGTTGGGAGAAAGAATAAAATAAAATTTTTGTTATTTTTTAAACCGAAGATGAGTAATTAAATGCATAATGAGTTAATTGTACTCATTTGAGTCAGTCTAAACCTTACACTGTAGCATGGTGATGTTGGCTGAAGTTGAGATCTAAGTTCTGATTACATTTCAATAAAAATGCCCTGTTAAAGCCTGCTGCATTTTAGATGTTCCACTAGTGATCATTTCTGTAAAAGAAATGGTCACTTTACTCGTATTCAGCACCACTCTATAAAGACAAGTGGATTATAGATTTTAAAGATTGTGTTTTCTTACCCATAGATATGACAGGCACATAAACCCAAGTCAGCAAAAGATAATTTGGTGCCCAGTATGACTTTGAAGTAAGTAATTGCTCACTTGTAAAGTGGCTACCTAATATATAATTAATATTTTAGAGACCCCCCCCCCCCATCTACAGTGACTTGGAAAAAATATCAAGTTATATTTGAAGAAGTAGCTCTTTAAAATCATATTACCCCGCAGAAACCTTAGGTTGAATTTTATAGATATAATCCTTGTAAATTAATTTTATCAGAATTTTGGGGGCTGAATGAGATAATATTCTTGTGCAGTGTAACAACATTATTGCTTGGAACTTTAACCATTTTAGAGTTAGATACTAAGGAAACTAAAATTAATTGCTCATCTTTTTTTTTTCCCCCTTATAACTAGTTTCTCTCTTTTCTCAGTTCCCATTGTATTTTTCAAAAGAAGTACTGTATTCAGGTGCCAGCCAATAAGTTGTCACACAATGGAAAATGATAATGCCACAACATTCATTGTAAGGTTTAATAAAATTACATTTGCACCAAATACAAGTGTATTATTAACTCTTAATATTTGACTGTTGTTACCTTAATGCTTTTTGATAGTGGACTCTGCTTCAAAAACACCTAATTTATGGTCAGTTAGAACTTTAGATAGCATATATTATTATTAATACTTCTATGTAAAAAGATGATTTAGGCACAGTTTATTCTAAATTTTTTTTCCAGTAAAGATCACAGAAGCTAAAGATGGGAAGACTTTTGTTGTCAAGTGCATGGGAAAGGAATTGCTTTTAACTCGTGTTCATGTTTTTGTTCTTGTTTTTTAACTGGTTTGGTATTAAGTATCAGAAGTGTGTCATAAATATATTACTATAAAGGTAAGTTTTACTATAAAGGTAAATTTTTATCACTTTTAAATCATAATTGGGCTGGCAAAAAAGTTCATTTGGTTCATTTGGTTTTTTCCCTACGATGTCCCTCATACTGCTTAGTTGTCTTTAACTTCATTTGAAACAATTTTAAGATTATATAGTGACAGTTGTCATATCAGTGTGCATTTAAAAAGAATTGCTGAATTTTTTTGTAGCCATTTTAATATTGAAGATGGAAGAAAATATGCAACATTTTCGGCATATTCTGCTTTATTATTTCAAGAAAGGTAAAAACACAACTGAAACCCAAAAAATGATTTGTGCAGTGTATGTAGAAGGTGTGGTGACTGATTGAATGCGTCAAAAGTATGAAGTTTCATGCTGGAAATTTCTTGCTGGAAGATGCTCCACAGTTGGATAGATCAGTTGAAGTTGATTGTGAGCAATCAATGTTATACCATACGAGAGAGAGCCAACATACTCAAAATACCCCAATCAATAAAGTTCTTGGTGAAAATGAAAACTGTTGTCTTTTATTTTATGGAAAAAACCATATGGACTTTTTAGCCAACCCAATAAACTCTAACTACTTTTTTTTTTTTTTAATCTTTTAAGTTTCTTAATATAGAAAGCCTTAATAGGTCCAGAAAATGCACTGGCTGTGATTTCTAAAGTCCGAGCCTAGATTGAAATATCCAATTGAGGAGGCTTTTCCCTTTTGAATCATTAACCTGCTATATCCATAACAAGTACAGGCTTTGTCATCCTTTGACACCAGCTTTATTTATTACCCTTGGTTCTGTGATTGCCCCTGAATGCCACCACCAGTATTCAAAAGGAAATTTAAATTTAAAAGGATAAGACTTTTAAGGATTTGAACAAGGAAAAGTCATACTACTCAAGATACTCTATTTTTTAAGGATTTTAAAATCTTCCCCCTCCCCCTGCCTTATATGTACTATCAGCAGGTTGAGTAATTCTGGGTTTTTGTAGTTGTGAAATAATTGGTTCCTGCGTGTCATGTTACCTTACATTTTGTATAAAGATTCTTTTAAATAAGGTTTTCTCTAGTGAAATTGACTCAACTTTATATTATTATTTTAATTATATAATTTTCTAATATTTGATATCAAAAGTGAAACTACCATTCTCTGCCTTAAAAATTGAATTCTAAAACTATAAAAGGAATACATTTAAGACATGTTCACATTAAAGAAGGATTTGATGAGTAGTAGTTAAGCACAGGTGCTTATTAACCACTGTACTTTGGTGTAAGTCAAGGAATGGAGTGGTTTAAAGTATTGTCAAAAATAAAAATGGAAAAAAAGATTTAGCCTATTGTAGAAAAATTATTTCTAAAACTTTCTAATGAAGTCTCTTGTAAAGTGAGTTATACTTAATTTATTTTTAATATATATTTGAGCCTTAATTTTTTCCTTTTCTGAAGAAATATAACTTTGGCAGGTGTACTCCCTTGTTTACATAATAGGTAACCAGTACTAATTGATCCTAGGATTAATGTTTATTTCTTAAAATCTTCATTCTTATAATTGGATGTCTTTGTAGATTATAAAACTGAAGAGGATACATGTGGTAATATTTAGTTTAAAATTTATTAGGCACCTTGATTCTTTTGTTTTTAACAAAATAATATACTGATCACAAGGGCTTAACTGGAAACAAAAAAACAAACCAAAAATGACATCACAGCTTGATATAACAAAGTCTCACACAGAACACAAGAGGACAGACCATCGGAGGAAAAAAGGGCAACGTAGGGAGACAGTCTGGATAGCCAGGTTGGGGCTCTTGGAGGGAGACTTGCTCTAAGGTTTCTTGCAGATTCTTAAAGGTGGTGGGTGTTTCCAGAATTCAGCAGTATGTGTGTTCAGAGGGCTATTGATGTTGGGTTCTCCCAGCAGGCCCTGCACGGAGAGCAGGGTGGTCCTGATGTCACAGGGGTGACCACTTGCCCTCCAGGATGTCCAGGCAGAAGGGACTGGTGTCCATGTGTTGGTGGTGGTGGCAGGGCATGAGCTTCCCTGTGGGTGTGCTGTGACAGTATCCGCTGGGGAACTCCTTGGAGAGAGACCTCAGGTCTTCACGGACTGTTCTGGCTGCTCCCTGGATGGTCCTTCCCCGTCCCTCCACCATTGAAGAGGCAGTTTGAGTCAGGGAAGGCAGAAGTTCTCTTGCTGGAGGATTATCCTAAACGTCACCTGCTGGAGCCTGTTGCCCAAGACCACCCCTCCCCTGTCTCCACATGCCCTCTACTGGCCCTGGCACCTTTACAGATGGCTTCTGGGTCTCAGTTCTGGAAGACTATGCCCACCTTGATTCTTTAATAAAAGTAATGCCAGTTGAGTACTCAGTCAATAATACTGAATGAATCCTGCAGTACCAGGCACTGTATCCATTCACTGTAGAAGACTGAAAAATAAGCAAAAATAAAACCAATCTAATCTCCCAGGTATACACAGTTAATGCTGGGGTATATTTTATTTTGTGTGTGTGTTTTTTTTTTAAATTTATTATTTATTTATCTTTTTAGAGGGGAAGGGTAGGAGAGAGGGAGAGGGAGAGAAATATCAATGTACGGTTGCCTCTCGTGTGTCCTCTGCCGGGAACTGGCCCGCAACCCAGGCATGTGCCCTGACTGGGAATCGAACCGCGATCCTCTGGTTCACAGGCCCGCGCTCAATCCACTGAGCTACACCAGCCAGGGCTGTGTGTTCGTTTTAAATCTTAAATTCTTCAGGACAAATTGTTAAAGTAGTGTATGGTAGCTAAATTTTGGGAAGTTCTGAAAATAGAAGTAGGTTAAGGATGAATTTAAATGGATGTGACCTGCTTGTAATGGAGTGTTAAAGGAAAATTAGAGATAGTCCCCATGTCCTTTCAGGGTAATCTTAGACCAAAAAAAAAGTCAAGTAGCAACCTAAGTCCACATTCTTTGCAGTAGGCAACAATTCCTATTTCTTTCCGGAGTAGCTGATGTTAGGATACCTTCTATTCATCTAAATGTAACTTTATAAAGAAATTGTGGAATCTTTAGTTACACACAAAGAGTTTATACATTTAAACCTTTCTGATTTTTCTATAATCCTAAAAATAAACTGGTATTTGTAGTGTTCTCTTTCTATATGACTGGCTGACTTTGAACAAGTCTTAATATGCTCGAATTAGGAAAATTATTATTTTTTATTTTACAGATGAATTATACAAATTAGAATTGTAGAATATTTTTATTTCTTTGAATACTTCAAGACATTTCTGTTGAGGAAGCATTGTTGCTTCAAATTTAAGAATTTTCACTGACAGAAAAATCAGCAGTTTCAGGAAACCTCCCGCATAAGCTTACACAGCTTCTGAATCTTGGATTTTGCAGATATATCAACATATTTCCCTCCAAAATGGACAATCATTCCATCCATGACTGACGGGTCAATCTTAACTTCCACTCTCAACATTTGGTTTTTACTCAGGAAGCTGTTCAGGATCATTCTTAATTCAGAAAGTGGCTTCATTTAAAGAAGATACACTGCTCACTGTGCATGGTACTTCTCCACGGTGGACACTCATCGTGGTAGAAAGGCAGACATGACTCCAGGGGGATTGTTCAAGCAACCATTTTCAGCAAGCCAAGTTGGATGTGAAGGGAGAAAACCTGTTTTGCGGTCATATCATTCAGGCTTTTCACTTGAACGGAATGCTTTATGTAGGGTTTTAAAATAGGGGCAGCCATTTTGGATTCCTTCAAGATTTGTTCTACTCAACAATTCCTTTTCTACTTGTTCCAGTTTATTCTGTTTAGAGGCAACAGAATAAAGAACAATGGAATAACGACCTCCCATACCATATACCTGAACAAATGGCCACACAAGCATGGCAGATGGCCTGGCCACAGGCGTGCTGAAGCATCACAACAGTGGGGAGAGTGTGAACATTGCTGAGGAGGCCGTCTTTCCCCCGGGTGCCTGTAGGTCAAACCCAGGCTGAGAGAGAGGTGCTAGGGCCTCCTTCAAGACTAAAAGTTTGGAGTAATTTTGTATTGACAGAAAAGTCGCAAAAGTAGTTACAGAGTTCCTGTATACCCTTTATCTAGCTTCCCCTAATGTTAACATCGTACGTGTTACCTGCTTATCAAATTTAGTTTACGAAAACTAAGAAGTTAACATTGGTGCAAAACATAGTTAAACTATAGACTTTGGTTAGATTTCACAGTTTCTCTTCTAATCTAGTAATGACCTTTCTTTATTCCTGGACCCAATTTAACACTATAATACCTTTTAGCTATTCTGTCTCCTCAGTCTGTAACAGTTTCTTAATCTTCCCTTGTTTTCCTAGATATTGGTGTTTTGGAAGAGTGCTGGTCAGATAGTTTGTAAAGTGTCCCTCCATTCTAATCTATCTGATGGATTCTCGTGATTTTACTGGGATGATCATTTTCTGGGGAAGAATGCCACAGAGTGCAAGTGCTTTTCTATTAAATCACATAAGCGGAACATGATATCAGTGTGACTTATCACTGGTGATACTAACCTTACCAAGTTCTTTCTCTGTTGGAGAGCTACATTTTTTTCAATTCCACGTGTATTCTTTGAAAGTCGTAAGTCCAATGTCTGCTAATGGAGGAGAGGAATTAAGTTGTATTGCCCAGAGTGGGTATTGACATATATTATTTGGAATTCTAATATTTGTTCTTAACATTCAATTTTCATATAGGCTCAAGGTTATGTATTTTATTTTTGTGTGTTATAAAATACTGTGATTATTTTGAAGCTCAAATTATTCTCACTTTGGCCTTTGGGAATGATGTCCTTTAACATAACTCCCTTCCCCCCATATCCCTTCCTCACTTTCTAGCACTACAAGATACTCCAGATTCATCTTCATATATTCTCCAGCCCTAGAGTCAGCCATTTCTCTAAAGAACTATTCCTTTAATTGGAGAATGGCATTTAGAATCCCAGTCTTGATTGTTGGTTGTTCTTGTTGACTGTGTGTACATACTCACAGACATATCTATAATGCCTTCTGCGTTTATCTGTATATATTTAAAATAAACCTGAAGTGTATACTGATATCTCTAACTCCTGATCCAGTACCACAGGATTCATCCCAGTTATCTCCTTCTGCTTATTGTAACTTCTTTCTCTGTCAGTGAGAAACCTCTCATTCTCTGCAATTTATTTACTTATTCTTTCAACTCTAGTGCACATATAATGTAGTTTCAGAATTGTTAACCCAGTACCTTGCGAGAAATTTGCCTATGAGATACAATGCTTATGCACATTTTTTTTCTATTTTTGCTGTTAGCCTTACAGTAAGTATCCAGATACCACTTCCCAGCATTACTTAAGGCAGCACCCTTTGTCCCCAACAAAACTTTCTTTAATGACTATTTTGTATAGACATCAAAGTGTAACTTTTCTGTAATGCAAGAATCTGACTAAACTAGCTCACCATCAAAATAAGGAAGTGTAAAAAAGACAGTGTAAAAAATGTTAAAGTAGAAATGTGTATGTTTAATCTATTGCGATCAAAAATGGCTATCTTCTTCCTGTCTCAGCTGATTGTTCAAGGAATCTATTTTCTCTCTGCTTTTGCTGACTTTCTAGATTTTTATGTTAAATTTAGAATCGTGATTACTGAAATAGAATTAAAATTTTCAGTTGGTAAAATTTGTCTTCCTCCCACTTTGAATATACCTTAAAAAATGAAACGTCTGAGGTTTGTTGGGAGTAGGTGGGGGCAAAATTAGGAGTCTTTCTTTTAATTGTCTAAGAATATTTGTTAGAAGGGAATTATTCTCCATGTTTAAATACTGAAAAAAATTGTGCTAAAAACTAAAATATGAGAATTGCTGGTAACCATCATAATACCTCATGGTGCCCTGTATTGAATGCATTGGCTTTTCTTTAGGCTCCAACCACTTTTTACCATAACATGAATGAATATTATTGGATCAGACTGTCGAAACTTAACTCTCAACTGTGAATGTACTACAACTCTACGGGAAAGGGTCTTTATGATCAAAGGGAAATAAATTTGGGGGAAATTTATGATGTAAATGCATACATTTAATAAACTTACTGATCATCAAACACTATGCAGTGAGTCAGGGATGTAAAGATTACTAATACAATCCTACCACTGAAGAGAGTAATATTTGGGGGGAGGCAAACAAAGCTAATTTTCAATTGTATTCTGAAGGGTAGAAGGTTTTTCTGACTTTTAGGTTTAATAAGAATTGAGATAGGTCTTGAATTAAAATTGCTTATATATCATATTGTTTACTTTAAAAAAACAGTTCACATTAGGGCTAGCTGGCTCTTTCATCTTTTTATCAAAATGAGGTTTAGAGGAAAAGTGCATAGTCCATTCACTGAATTTTCTTCATCTTTTGATGTCATTGCGCTAAGATTTGTGCTTTATATTTTATTTTTAAATGTTTACTTTTTTACATGAAATCACAGGAGTATGTGTATCTGCAGGCGACACATTTTTGTGCTCTGAACTTACTGAATCTGGCCCACGCAGTGTACTTCGTGCTCACTGTGATTGAAAGTCAGTCATAGTCTACCAGGCTCAGCAACAACATCTGTTTTCTGTAGCCTGGAATTAAAAAAAAAAATTTTAAAGAAAATTGGCAGAAGAATAAAGATAAGTAAGCGATCAAAAATAAATCTCACAGTTTTAACTTTTTGTTAATCTTTTAAGCCATCTAAAAGTACTTTAAAAAACCTTGAAACACATCCCCCCAAATTAACTCCTTAAATACAATGAGAACACGGGTGGCAAACACATGGCCCGTGGGCTGAATTCGGCCCTCCCGCTCCGCACCTTGTTTCTACTCAGCACCAGTGCCGAGCTCTCACTTAATGGGTAAGGAGTGGTTTCCTAAAATTACATTCGGTCCTTTCAAGGCAACTGTGAGGCTGCTGTGGTCCCCGGTGAAAATGAGTTTGACACCCCTGAATTAGAATGTGGGAAATTTGGTTTGAAAGCAGCTTTTTCCTTTTTTCTATTCTGCAACCTCTGTTTATAATCTGTTATTAGTGTTGCCACAGGTGAAAATGATTTTAGGGCACTAACAAGTGAGCATGTACTTTCACCCTGCTGAGCTAAGCTAAGGCATTGAGGAAGATATTAAGGAAAATGGAACCCAAGTCTGTGAATACTTGATCAGCCATGGTATATGTGGGTTTTGTTTCATTTTTAATCTAATCTGAATTCTACTTTCAATTTATTTACATTTAAAGTTATTTCTAAGTAATTTCAACTTAACTTCTACCATCTTATTTTACTATGCTTTCGCTTAGCTGTTATTTCTCTTTTTCTACCTTCAAGGAGGTATTTCTTTATCCCTGTTGTTTATTTAGAATTTATATATTTCACTTACAGCTTTTTTAGTGGCAACCTTTACACATATTTTCCACAGTATTTTTAACATACTGTGTACTGGATTGAATTGTAGTCTCTCAAAGATACATCAACCAAGAACCTCCATGTGTGTCTTATTTGTGATAAAGGTCTTTGAAAATGTATTTAAGGGAAGGATCTTGAGATTGGATCATTCTGGATTAGGATGGGCTCTAAATCCAAGGAAGAATGTTCTTAGAATAGTAGAAGACATGGAGACCTAGCGGAGAAAGCCATGTGAAGACAGAGCCAACACAAAGGGGAAAACTGTATAGATAGAGGCAGAGATTTGAGTGATGTAGCTACAAATTAAGGAATGCTAAGGGTGGCTGGCAGTCATCAAGAGCTAGGAGAGAGGACGGCTCTTCCTCGGAGCCTCCAGAAGGAACTAGCCCTCTTGACACTTTGGTCTTGGACTTTGGCTTCTGCAGTCGTGGGAGAATAAATTAATGTTGTTTTAAGCCAAGTTTGTGGTGAGTTGTTATGGCAGCCTTTGAAAACTAACACAACATGCATACTGGTTTACTAGAGCTATCCATACTGCAAGGAACTTGGAATGTTTTAACTTCTATCATATATCTCTAATTTTGTACATTGTTAGAAACCTAAGTTGATGGTTCACCTTGGTTTTAATATTCCTTCCATCCAAATGAAGTATTTTATGGTTGTTGTTTTAGTTTGTGCTCAAATGTACTTATTTACCAGTTTTGTTAATGGTGCTATTTATTACTTACACTCTATTTCTTTTGAGAAAAAATTTTCTTACCTCTAAGGTAGTGTAAATGCTTCTATTAACCTGTAACAAATAGACAGCAAGATGTTTCTCTATAAAAATGGGTGTATTTGGGAACAAAAAAGAATTGCAGTTTGGGACATGCCTGCAATCAAATGGTGAACTGTATGCAAGTCCAGACAAACAAAGGAGAGGAATACTCTTTTATGAACTTGGGAGGGGCTTTTGTAAATGAAGCATCCATCGGAGGAAGCTGAAAGTTCAAAGTATAGCTATGGCAGTCTCCCATTGGATGAGCTGTTACTAGGCAAGCAAACTTTCTTCTGCTGAGGTAGTAAAATAATATCACTTCCTTTTGGAGATGCAAGGTGTGCCTCTTCTGTTGGGGTTTGGTGGTATACACTGAGTGACTTGTGAATGAAAGTTCTCTTTTCTAGCTTCCCAACTCCATTTTAAATGAGGGTTCTGTCTATTAATTTTCAGACTTTAGACATATATAAAGTACCTTTAATATTCTTATTTTGAGGCAGGGGGAGGTGAGTACTGTGTGTGTTAAACTGTGTCTCGACTGACAGCTTTTCCCTCAACATTTTGAAGAAACTATTCAATTATCTTTTGGCCTCTAATGTTGCAAAGTTTTCTGTCATTCTTTGTTCCATTGTGGGTACTCATTTTTCCCTCTCATTTACTTTGAGATGTTCCCTGTCTTCAGCATTTTTCTATTTCCTTATGATGTGAATTAGGTGCGATTTATATATGTATCCTTCTCGTGACTTGTAAGGATGAGTCTTCAGTCTGTGTACTCATGTCTGTCTTTAGTTCTGGAAAATTATCACCCACTATATCTCAGTCTACTGAGTCTTCCTCATCCTCTTTGTTCTTCCCTTCTGGAACTCCTGTCCAACATATTGTTAGACCTTTACAGTCTCTTCTTTGTCTCTGAGCTTTTTTCATGTCTTTAATCTCTTGTACTAGACTCTAATTTCTTTCTTTTTTCCTTCCTTTCCTTTCCTTTCCTTTCCTTTCCTTTCCTTTTTCCTTTCCTTTTTCCTTTCCTTTTTCCTTTCCTTTCCTTTCCTTTCCTTTCCTTTCCTTTCCATCTTTATGGGTGCTTTATTCAGATGGCCCGCTATCTGAGAAGACAGTGGATTCTGTACCCTAGACTCTAATTTCTTAAACCTTTCTTCCATTCACTAATTCTGTTATCTTCTATCTAATATGGTAGCACATCTATGAAATTTTAAAATTTCAGTGCCTCTGTTTTATTTTTAGAAGTTCTATTTTGTTCAAGTTTTTTTGTTGTGTTTCTCTCCTCTCTTTAAACATTCCTACTTTATGCTCCCCTGTAGTTATACTATCTCAGTTCCTAGATGCTAAGCCTCTTGTTGATCGGGCTGCTTTTTTCCTGATGGAGTCTTTCCTCCTGCAGGTTCTAATTTTATTTCTGTAGCTATGCTCAGCAGGTGGTATTCAAGTGGAAGGCCTCTGTGTCCAGGACTTTGGGAATATCTCTCCAGAGCAACCAGGACCCCAGTGGTTCCAGAATCAGTATTTATATTAAAATTTCAGCTTGGGTATCCTTTATGAAGAGGGCGAAGTTACTTTGGATTCTGTGCAGAAAGTTCCACTTTCTCACGGAAGCATATTGTTTTTAATCCAATTCATATTCATGGATAGACAACAAAGGCTCCTTGCTGCCTCACTGGACTAGACAGCTAAGGTTTTCTTGGCCTCTTTACTTAAGGAATAGTCTCTCCCAGGTTCCTGACATACGTAGATTTAGTTTCCCTCTCTAACTGGTACTAAAGGAGATGCCTTCTGTAGGTGCTAAGCTTTTAGTCCCTAGTCTTTAGACACCCCACATCCATCAATGTTGGCATTAGCTTGTGCACACGCACTTTGGCTTTAAATTCCCCTCTTCATTTCTGAAACTTAAGAGTTTTTCTTTCTTTCACTCAGCTATGTGTTAAAAACAAATTGGGAGGAGGTGGGAAGAGAAGGTATATGTATCCACTGTTTCCATGTGTTTGGATAAGTGGATAGTCTGTATGAAGCTAGTCCACCGGTCTCATTTCTAATTGCGCTGGGTCACAAGTACCAGAGTTATTATGAGATTTTCAGTTTTATAAATTAGAGCTGAATCACGGTCATCCTTATGTTGATATTCTCCCTAGAATTCAGTTGTACTTTGTTAATGGATCAGCAGAGCATAGACTTATAATCGTGCTATGTGACCTTGAGTATGCCCCTGGCATTTAGTTCTGAATGTGACCATTGTTTTTCCTCTGCCACAACAGAAAGCAAAGTTGCTGAGAGCAGCCTGTCATGAGGCTAAGATTTGGGGCTGAGAACCTTTCGAGCCACAGAGCAGTCTTCGTTTTGTCAGTGTAGACCTAGCTCAAGTGAACCTTCCTTTAGTGTCCTGGTCAAAGAGGAGGACGAAAGTTTGTATATTGCATTTCCTCTAATTTACCAGAGAAAATTTGCTTGGGTTATTTTGGTGTACAAAGTACAATTTTTATTTTTATTTTTATTTACACATGTGTGAAGCATTTAGTGGTGAATGGCTCTTTAAGAGAATTTCATATGCCTCTAGCAATGGACTAACATCTCAAGGTAGCCAAAAGAAGAAATGTATATTTAATATATCTTTTCATCACAAGCATTCCATTTATTATTTATTATATATTGACCCTCAAGATACTTCATTTAATATATACATATTACATATGTAGACTGTCCAGAAGGTATCCAACCATGTAATATGAAAAATACATTTATTGAAGAAGATACAAGAGACATTGTACACAGGACAAAGACACCTCAGTCCCCTTCAAAGTGGGCACCTTGGGGCCTTACACTGTTCTCCCAATCGCCATCAGCTGTCCCATTGTATTTGCCTGAATCTCATCGACAGTCTGAAATCGCTTCCATTTCACAGGTGATTTTAGTTTTGGGAAAAGCTAGAAGTTGCAGGGTGCCAAATGGGGGCTGAGTCACCTTGGTGATTTGATGTTTTGCCAAAAAACTCCATGAGACATGATACAACAGCAGGCATGTTGTTATGATGAAGCTGCCAATCACCAGTTATAGCGCCATATTCTGAATTGTGCAAATAGTTTCTGCAGAGGAATGTTCAAGTTTAGTGCAAAATTTGATGCAGATTTGTTGCTCTACTAGCTCAGTCATTTTGAACGTGACGGCTACACAGTACACATGCTCACTCCCCCACTAACTAATATAGTAAAGTTGTCATCGTTCATGCATGTGCATTCCAGTCCCCTCTCCTTGGCTGCCAGATTACATCGATGTCACAGAAACCACTCTTGTTACATTAACAAAGACTGGAGTTTTTTTGGGCATTGTATATTTTATATATTTAAATTTACATTATATATGTGAGTATATACTGGAAGCGAAAGAGAGAGAAAGAGTATATCCCTCCCAAAACACTATGTAATATATAGCTAAATGGTAATGCACTTTGTTGGATTGTGCCAACAGCACAACAGAGTATATTTGTGGAGTACTTGTGTGAAAGTTAAGGAGTGGCCTATTAAGTTATAATGACAAGAATGTTTTTAGCTGTAGAAAATGATAGTGATTCAAATGTCAGGTGTCTAAGAAAAAATTAGATCCATTAGATGGGAACACACTTTAAATAATTGTGACCACATTTGTTGTGCTTGCTAGTCTCCTAGTTACCCACAGGACATGAGGGAATTGCAGAGAAGATGTGGTAAGTTACTCTATTTGTCAAACAGCTAATAAAATAGTCTGGCTCTGGTGATGAGAAACTGATCTACTCAGAACACAAGTCAAAGGTCATTGGAGCTTTTTTACTGCATTGAATTCATTCAACATACCTTCTTTGTAACATGCAATTACATTGTTAAAGGATGAAGTACTAATTATGAATGTGTCCAAGTTTCCTTAAGTAACTGCTAAGTACTACCTTTTCTAGAAATATAAAATTACATGTAGTTTTATTTATTAATTAGATTCAACAAAATAGGTCAAAGGCAGTGATGAGCAGAACACAAAACAAAAAGGGAACTGATGAATAATTTATTAGTGTAAAGATTAATATATTACCTAAGTGTATGGGTCTCTTTTACTAGCTGTGTGACCTTGAGCTAGTTACTTTTAAAGCCTCAGTTCCATAGTTAATGAGAATTAATAAAATCTACCACATAAGGGTTTTTTAATTTTTTAAATATTTATTTATTTTTCATGTTCAAATTTTATTTTTCCATTCCCATTTGTCCCCCCTTAACCCTCTGCCACCTCCACTCACCCCTCTCCCCACTGTGGTCACCACACTGTCGTCCATGTCCATGAGTTCTTTGTCTCTTTTTATCTTTTTTGTTTGATCCCTCCACCCCACAACCTGTCTCCCAGAGCTGCCAGCCTGCTCTCTATCTATGAGTCTGTCTCTGTTTTGCTTATTAGTTCAATTTGTTCATTAGACTCCACATATGAATAAAATCATATGGTCTTTCTCTGACCGGTTTATTTCACTTAGCAAAATGTTCTCCAGGTCTATCCATGCTGTCACAGAGGAGAAAGTTTGTTTTTTTATACTTGGGAAGCATTTATTTACTTTCTTACATCACCTTTCATTGATAAATCCTGTACCTCCTCAGGAAAATACAACACTAGCAAGTGTCTATTGTGTCCTATGGAGAACTTCAATCTTAGGTCACCACATACGGTTTTTGTGAAGAATGAATAAAGAATGTACAGGGTTAAGTAGAACACTTGGCACAAAATTTCTTAGTAAATGTAGCAACTATTATTATTTGATGACAAAGTTGATAATAAAATAAGATAAATGGTGGATTTATTTTATTTTAACCTTTAAATAAACTTTTACATGTACAATGAGCCTATTTTATACACTACTAAAATGTAAAATTTTTATTTTCTGAAATCTAGAATATAAAACTGAAGAATGCAGCTGGTGTTTAAAACTAGAAAGTTGTTACACTTCCTTGAATGGTGAACTTGGAAAGTGGTGGGAGGAAACAGCTTAGAATTAGAAAACCTTCATTCTTAATTTTGGATGATGAAGAGCAATGTTATAAGACCTAATACATTAAAATTCTGTAATATCTTTAAAAACAAGCCCTGACATAGCAGGCATTGGAATGAGAAATGCTCCAGACTTTTGAAATACTGTACTTTGAAGGGTCTCAAATGTGTTGTCTTTCAAAGGTGGAGAACTGATGACTAAGTCTGCAGCTAAGGGAAAATTGGCCACATTTTTAGTATTGTGAGCAGACTCCCGAAGCCCAAAGGGAATTATGTTCTGTCTTTTACTGCCTGTGGGAGGGGTGTTGCTAAGAAACAGAATTCCTGATACATTCTGAGGAAAGCAGCTTGTCATTTTAGGGATGCACAGAGAATAAATTGCAGTGAAGGCAACGTATTTTCAAAATCTAAAGCTGTTACTATCCAAAGAAGACTGCATCTCTGGCTGATTAGACATAACTCATCTGATTATGTGAGGCTCAGAAAACAAAACTTAGGAGCCTATATTGCTTATTTTGGTGCTGTAAAAGAATACACGGCATGCCAAATCATTCTTTTGTGAGTGAGTGAAGGACAACAGGAGAAAAGCTGCAGAATTTGAAGCATGGAAGGAAGCTAACCTGTGCTGAGTGGTTCCATGCAAAGCACTGGGCAGGGCTCTGCCATGGCCATACCTTGCAACTCTCCCTGATCACTTGTGAAGTAGGTGGCATCATTTCCACTTTACAGATAAGAGAGTAAGTTCATCTGAAACTTGACCAAAGTCACAAGCTGTTAAGCATCAGTGCTCCTGACTTCAGGCCTGTGTTTTCTGACTCTAAGTGCAGAGTTCTTGCCACTATAGCTGCTGTCTATCAGCTTCCATTTTAGAAGACTAAACAAAGTGGAGTCAGAGTTAGACCACAACTGCAAAGGAGGTTAAGCAAATTCGATGCTGTCAAGACACGGGCCTGGCTTTTTAAGAACGGCCAGATTTCTAGTTCCTTTTGTCTGTTAAAGCACGGATGCTGTCTCATTATTTTTCATCTTGTAAGGCACTATCCCCTCGACTATGCATTCTTGCTAGAGGTCTTCAAGGTACAGAGAGCAGGGAATTACTGACAGCCTCTCAGGGACTATCTGATGTGGTACAATGTAGGAGACTATCTGAAATGATTGGGATCTCTAGGGTCTCTTCTGATTTTGCTTCTTTTATACCACATTTTCAGACATCTATTCTCACCTTTTCAGCACTGAGATAAATTTTCTTATGAACTGGGTTCATAAATAGCTCATGGGAATAACTATTGTATCCAGAAGTAGAATTCATTCATCCAACAAATATTGATTGAGAGCATGTTGTATGATGGGTAGTATCATAGGAGCTAGAGAATCAGCAGTAATTAAGGCAAAGTTCTTATTCTCATAGACTTATCTTATTTTCATCTAAGTATATTTTATTGATTTATACTATTATAGTTGTCCCATTTTTTACCCCCATTAGTTCCCTCCACCTCATCAGCATTCCCCCCACCTTAGTTCATGTCCATCGGTCATGCATTTAAGTTCTTTGTCTTCTCCATTTCCTATACTATTCTTAACTTCCTCCTGTCTATTTTGTACCTACCATCTATGCTACTTATTCTCTGTACCTTTTCCCCCTCTCTCCTCCTCCCACTCCCCTGTTGCTAGCCCTCCATATGATCTCCATTTCTGTGAATCTGTTCCTCTTCTAGTTGTTTGCTTAGTTCATTTTTGTTTCTAGATTCGGCTGACAGTTGTGAGTTTGTTATTATTTTACTGTTCATGTTTTTGATCATCTTCTTTTTTTTTTTAGACAAGTCCCTTTAACATTTCATATAATAATGGCTTGTTGATGATGAAATCCTTTAGCTTTACCTTGTCTGGGAAGCACCTTATCTGCCCCTCCATTCTAAATGAAAGCTTTGCTGGATAGAGTAATCTTAGATGTTGGTCCTTGCCTTTCATGACTTGGAATACTTCTCTCCAGCCCCTTCTTGCCTGCAAGATTGTTTTTGTTGTTGTTGTTGTTGTTTTTGAGAAATCAGCTGATAGTTTTATGGAAACTCCTTTGTAGGTAATGTTCTTCTTTTCTTTTGCTGCTTTTAAGATTCTCTCCTTCTCTTTAATCTTGGGTAATATAATTGTGATGTGCCTCCTGTGTTCCTTCTTGGGTCCAGCTTCTTTGGGATTCTCTGAGCTTCCTGGATTTCCTAGAAATCGATTTCCTTCGCCAGATTAGGGAAGTTCTCCTTCATTATTTTTTCAAATAAGTTTTCTATTTCTTGCTTTTCCTCTTCTCCTTTTGGCACCCCTATGATTTGAATGTTGGAATGTTTAAAATTGTCCTGGAGGTTCCTAAGCCTTTCCTCATTTTTCTGAATTCTTGTTTCTTCATTCTGTTCAGGTTGAATGTTTATTTCTTCCTTCTGCTCCAAATCATTTATTTGAGTCCAGGTTTCCTTCCCTTCACCGTTGATTCCCTCTATATTTTTCTTTATTTCACTTTGCATAGCCTTCACTTTTACCTCTATTTTGTGACCATACTCAACCATTTCCGTGAGCATCCTGATTACTAGTGTTTTGAACTCTGCATCTGATAGGTTGGCTATCTCTTCATCACTTAGTTCTATTTTCGGAGTTTTGGTCTGTTCTTTCATTTGGGCCATATTTCTTTGTCTCCATGTACCTGTTACATTGTAAGGGGTGGAGCCTTAGGTATTCACTAGGGTGGGGCAACCCATGTTGCCACATTGTGGTGCTGTGTGTGGGGAGGAGTCAGCGAGGGAACAGTGTTGCTTGTTTGGTTCTTGGTGGCTTTCAGTCACTTCCCCCACTACCCACAAGCAAATTGGGCCCTTCTGGTGCTGATTCCCAGGCGAGTGGGTTTGTGTATGTTCTAGGTCCCTATGGGTCTCTCCGGTAAACTCCTGTGACACTGGGAGTTTCTCCTGCCAATGCCACCCCCACAGGTTTTTACAGCCAGAGATTTTGAGCTTTCTTTTCCCACACTGGAACCCTGGGTTGTGTGCTCTGTCTAGCTCCCCAGTTTTTCCTCCCAGTTTATCCGCATGCAAATGTGGGACCACCTTGCACACCCAGTCCTCCAGCTGCTGCCTTGCTGCACATCCTCTCTGTCCTGGCTGCCTGTCTCTGCCCCTGCTACTGGTCTGAATGAATGTTTCTTCTTTAACTCCTTGGTTGTTGGACTTCCATACAGTTCAGTTTTGTGTCAGTTCTGATTATTTTTTGTTTTTAAATCTGTTGTTTTTCTTTTAGTTGTGCAAGGAGGCAAAGTGTATCTACCTATGCCTCCATCTTGGCCAGAAGTCAGAACTTATCTTGTTTTTTTTTTAAATTTTTTAAAATATATTTTATTGATTATGCTATTACAGTTGTCCAATTTCTCCCCCATCATTCCTCTCCACCCTGCACACCCTCTTCAACCCACATCCCCCCTCCTTTAGTTCATGTCCATGTGTCATAAGTTCTTTAGCTTCTACATTTCCCACACTATTCTTGCCCTCCCCCTGTCTATTTTCTACCCACTATCTATGCTACTTATTCTCTGTACCTTTTCCCCCTCTCTCCTCCTCCCACTCCCCTGTTACTAACCATCCATATGATCTCCATTTCTGTGGTTCTGTTCCTGTTCTAGCTGTTTGCTTAGTTTGCTTTTGTTTTAGGTGTGGTTCTTAATAGCTGTGAGTTTGCTGTCTTTTCACTGTAGTATTTTTGATCTTCTTTTTCTTAGGTAAGTCCCTTTAACATTTCATATAATAAGGGCTTGGTGATGATGAACTCATTTAACTTGACCTTATCTGAGAAGCACTTTATCTTCTCTTCCATTCTAAATGACAGCTTTGCTGGATAGAGCAATTTTGGATGTAGGTCCCTGCTTTTCAAGACTTCAAATATTTCTTTCCAGCCCCTTCTTGCCTGCAAGGTCTCTTTTGAGAAATCAGCGGACAGTCTGATGGGAACTCCTTTGTAGGTGACTGTCCCCTTATCCCTTGATGCTTCTAGAATTCTCTCCTTCATTTGAATCTTGGCTAATATAATTACGATGTGCCTTGGTGTGTTCCTCCTTGGGTCCAACTTCTTTGGAACTCTCTGAGCTTCCTGGACGTCCTGGTAGTCTATTTCCTTTGCCAGATTAGGGAAGTTCTCCTTGATTATTTGTTCAAATAAGTTTTCCACTTGTTTCTCTTCTTCTCCTTCTGGGACCCCTATCATTCGGATGTTGAGACGTTTAACGATGTCCCGGAGGTTCCTAAGCCTCTCCTCATTTTTCTGAATTCTTGTTTCTTGTTTTCTGTTTGGTTGTTAGTTTCTTCCTTCTGGTCCACTCCATTGATTTGAGTCCCAGTTTTCCTCCCATTTTTATTGGTCCCCCATGGGTCTTCCTTCATTTCACGAATTGTAGCCTGCATTTTTTCATCTAATTTGTGAGCAAAATCAACCAATTCTGTGAGCATCTTGATGACCAGTGCTTTGAACTGTGCGTCTGATAGGTTGGCTATCTCTTCACGGCTTAGAGGAATTGACTCTGGGGATTTCATTTGTTCTCCGGGTTGAGCCATTTTTGGTGGGGTTTTTTTGTTTTGTTTTGGTTTGGTTTTAGTCTGGTGGCGGCTATTACGTATGAGGGGTGGAGCCTTAGGTATTCCTCAGGGCGGGGCAGCCCAGTCGCTGGCTTGTGACGCTATAGGTGGGGGCGGGGTCTGAGAGGGAAGAATGGCACCTGCTCCGCTCTCTCCTGGACTCCAGTCCCTTCCGCCACTTCCCCTTCCCCTGGATTATCTGCATGCGCTCTCGTTCTGTTACGTGGTGAGGGGTGGAGCCTCAGGCGCTCCCCAGTGTGGGGCAGGCAGTTGCTGGGTTGTGACGCTGTATGTGGGGGCGGGGTCTGAGAGGGAACAATGGCGCCTGCTCCACTCTCTCCTGGATTCAGTCCCTTCCGCCACTTCCCCTCTGCCTGGACCATCCGCGCGTGCGAATGTGGGACCACCTAGTCAGCCAGCTGCCTTGTGCGGCCTCACTGGGTCTGCAAAGTTGCCCCCCTGTGCCCGGGGTCCGCCAGCTGCTGCCTGTGGGCCCGGGGACCGCCAGCCGCCGCCTGTGAACTACCAGCCACTGCTCCTTGCGTGCCCAGGTCCGCACCTCCACTTTTTCCTGCCGCGACTCCGCCCCTCTTACTGGTCTGGATGAATGGTTGTTGGACTTCTGTACAGTTCAATTTTCTATAAGTTCTGATTGTTTTCTTGTTTCTAAATATTTGTTGTCCTTAATTTTGGTTGTGAGAGGAGGCACAGTGTGTCCGCCTACACCTCCATCTTGGCCGGAAGTCCAGAACTTATCTTGTAATGGAAGAAAGACATATAAACTAATTTCAGATAGTAATAATGTACTCTACAGGAAAAAATATAAGCAATGTAGAGGGATGGAGAGTGAGTAGGAATGGGACTGTGGTGGCAATTTAAGGGTAGTCACTTCAGGCTCTCTAAGGATCTGCCATGTGCACTGAGACTGAGAAATAAGAAACAGAATGCTGCACAACCTTCAGGAGGTAGAGTGTTCAAGACAGAGAGACTAGCTAGTGTAATGCCCTGAGGAAGGCCGTAGCTTGGTTATTTAAGGAATGACAAGGACAAAGCATATGAGTGGGAGAGGTTGACAGGTGCATTATTTCAGGCCCTGGTGGTTGTATGGAGGAGTTTGGATTTTATTCTCAGTGTGATATGAAGTCATTAGAGGGTTCTGACCTCTAATTGCCAGGCTATATGTTATTTAAAGATAACTCTGGCTGCTGTCTGGAAAATCAGTTGTTATAAGTGGAAGCTGGGAAACTTTAGAAGGCTCTTACTATATTGTCCAGATGAAAGAAGGTGGTGGCTGGGCTTCGTGTTATAGTAATGAAAATAGAAGTGGAAGGATATAGGCTAAGGCTTAGAGGGAGTTCCCAAAGGAGTGTTCATGGATTGAATGATGAGTGTTAGAAGAAGAGGAATCAGGGGCTCTTAACAAATGCTTGGCAACTTGTCACATTTTTAACAGTTATAAAACAAAAGGCAACATGCTGGTGATTACCTAGTCATTTCTGTCACTGCCCGGAACAGCAACAGTGACTGGCAGTATGTATTTGCACTTGTGAGTGAGGATGGGATTTCACAAATTAAAGCTTTAAAATGTTTTTTTAAATTTGTTTTATTTTAATTTTGGCTCATAAAAGGAAAGAACAAATGTTTCCTTAGCTTATAATCTTAAAAAAGAAAAAAACCCATCTACACACATGCTCAACACATATATACATACCACCACGAGTGATACTTGGTTTACAGGGGTTACTGAGAGTAGCTGTTAGAATTAAAAAAAAAACCCAAAAAACCCAAAGGCATAGATAAATGAACTATGCAAATGACTTTGATTCATGTAGACCCTAAAAATAAAATCCACAATGAAAAAGCCATTTAAAAAAATGTTTGCCTACTTAGAGGTTCATGGGAGGAAATATTAAGACAGTCTAACCACCATGTTTGGAGTACATATATCTCACCAAATAATAGTGCAAAAGTGAAAAAAAAGTCACAATATTCAGCTTATATTTTCTCCAAGAAGTGCAGGGCTTTAGAAACACTGGAGTCGTAAAACAGAAAAAGGGACGCAAATCTGTGGGATGTAGACCCTGAGGAGTGGATGAAAAGGATTTGGGGGCTAACGGGAAAGGGAGACAAGGGGAGTGCCTTCAGCGGAACATGGGGCATTTCTTCTGGTGCAAATTCAAGACAACCTTGCAAAGTCGCTGTCCCTGATTGCTAAGCCAATGCAGAAGAAGGCTTTTCTTTATGTATTAAATTAGTCACTGTCACCAAATTAATACTTGAAAGTACATGACTAAGGTAAAAACATCTTCCATTAATAAATGATTGGTGGTTTAAAGTGGACCTTTATCCATCCCTCCACCATCGAAACCCCAACCCCACTCCTCAGCATCATCCACTCTTCTAGTCACAGCTTCCTGATTACCTTTGACAGACTAACCCCTCTCCCATTGATTACAGCCTCAGTGGGACTGTTCTGCTGACACTGACCAAGGCAGGGATATCAGGTGCTCTGTCTCTGTGGATTGAATGTGAACAAACAAAAGAAAACGGAACGTGTTGAACTCAGTGATGACATCTTGAAGAGACTGTCTATTGATTTCAAGTACCTGGATTGTCAGAGCAGCCTAGTTTCTTCCCTGTTGAGACCTGGTTCTTTGTTTTTTCCCTAGTGAATACCTATCCTCAATCTCTTTTCTTGCTAAGTTAGCTGGAGTTAGTTTCTATTGCTTGCCATAGAAGAATCTTAGCTGAAACAGTTAAATTTGATCTTTTTTTTTAGTAATAAACTGCTTGACTGTTTATTGCTTGACTGTTGACTTCTTGACTCTTTTGCTTGACTGTTTTACAAAAGAATGCTAGAAGTAAACCAAGGTGATTCCCTCTCCAGGGGACCTAATAGTGCCCCTCTTCAGGAAAGTAGCAACTTGGAATAAAATCTGGCATGCCTCAGCTTTTCAGGGCAGAAGGTCATGTGCAATTTCCTTTGCCTTCCTTTGGCTGCCAACGTGTAAAAAAAAAAAATGCTAGAAGTAGAGACTTTTGTGCTCTTTAAATACCTAGGAACAGCTAAGACTTCAAAGATAATGGTGTTGAGAATATGTGTATTTAGAAATGGCTTTAGATGCCACATCAGTTCCCATGACTTTCTTGGTGTGATACAGATATTCATTCAAGCTAATGCAGCCCTTATTCCTATAAATGCTCTTTACATATGTTTTAAGACAACAACTATATGTCATATATTTTTTAAAGGTCTATATTCAGTTTTGGTTGCTTTTTCTGTCTTCAAAAGTGTTCACAATCAATTAAAATGCTACTCTTTTACCTGTGATTTGCTGTCGAGGGAGATGGTAGAAGTCCTGGTCAAAGACAAGACACAGATCAGACTGGGCCAGTCAGGCTTGCAGGGTCATGTGACTCAACAGAGGCAGGGCCTAGCCTAGCATTCAGCCCATGGAGAATGATGGAGGTGCATTGGAAGATCGGAGAAAGAGAGGGAGTTTAGTTTTTTTTCTTTTCTCTCCTTTTTTTTAAAGCACCTTCAACACCGTGTCATTCTGCTCAGTAAGTCTGTTGCTTCTGTATTGCTCCCTTGGTTGAAATGAAGAACCTACAATTTAGCATGATATTCATAGAGATACAGAAAGATAATACAGCCACCAAAGAGAAAAGCAACTTAATTTGCAAATGACATGCAAGACAGGAGAAGTAGGAAGATCATTAACTTACATAACCAGGATCACACAGAAGAGGTGTTGGCGATGGGGGTAGGGCAACATGGGCTTTAATTTGCCAAAGGTAAGTTACCAGTAAAGTGTGAGCCGTGTTCCACATAAAATAATAAGGTGTCGAATACCATCACTGAGACTACATTTCTTCTAGCATTGAGTTGTGATTGGAGGAGGGTCTTCTAGAGACAAACTTGTCAACTTGCTTTTCAGCCCTTCACCTCAAACGCTATTTTTTATTACCCTGAATTGGTAGAGAAATCCCTACTTCCCAGACCTCACGTCTCCATGAACAATCTTTCACTTGTAGTACTCCTCTTTATCCCTTGCTCCCAAGGAGAAGTGATATCTGATTGCAGAGCTTGAGGGCTCATCTCTGTCAGGTTTCTCCTTGGCCAGCCTGCACCTCATGACCAATGGCATTTTCCCTTCACAGCTGTCCTCCATGTAGCAAGCTCATCTGGGTCAGGTCAGAGCCCCCCTTCTACAAGCACTTCAGGAGATTTTTTCTCTTTGCCCTTGCTATCAGGGTTCTGTAGGTTATGAGGCAGCACTTTCCTCTAGTACTGACTAGTTGCGTTTTGAGTAGTCTGGAGGCCCAGCTTCTTTTTTAGGAGAACCCAGGAAGCAAGTGATATGGATTCCATCTAGAGGTCAACCTTTTCAAGACAAATGTAAGAGGCATGAAGAAGTTGAAGCAGTGTTAGGGGGTGGAAGGTGGGGAGAAAAGGAGACAAGGAAAAACCCTCAGAAGAGCGGCATTTGGGCTGAGATGTGAATGCTGTGAAGCAGAAAGCCATCATGAAGATGTGGGGACAAAGTATTTTGGGCAGAGGATATAGAAAGTGTAAAAACTTCGAGGTGGGAACTGGCTTGGATGTTCCAGGAACAGCAGAAAGGTGTGATTGTGGCAGGACATAAGGTCAGAGAGGCAAAGGTATGTACCGTACCAGATCCTGGCTTTAATAAAAACTGTGTTTGGCTGTTTAGTGGAAGAATGCTAGAAGTATTCTTGTAAGGAGTTGGACCTTATTCTGAGCAATATGGGAAACCATGGTGGGTGTTGAGTACAGAAGCGATGTGATCAGGTTCATATTTTTAAAAAAACCACTCACGGCTCTAAGGAGAAGAGACAGAAGGGAGCAAGAATAGAAGCAGGGAGTGGTGGTGATGAGGATGAGAAATGGGAGATTTGTGACATATTTTGGATGTAACTGATAGGTCTTACTAAAGGATTGGATGTTGGATGTGAAGGAAAAAGAAGGAATTAAGGGTGACTTGTGGATATTGAGGCCAAGCAACTGGTGAATGGTCAAGCTGTTAATTAAGATGGGTGGGTGAGGGGGGAAGAGTAGTAGTAGAGGGTAGAGTTTTGTTTTGGGTATGTCAAATCTGAGATTTTATTAGACGTCCAAGAAGAAACATGAAGTATAGTCTGCAGCCCCAGTGAATGGTTGGGGCTGGATATAAATTTGGAAGCCATCAACATGTACGTGATGAGATTTAAAGCCATGGCACTAGCTGGTCTCACCCATGGAAAGATATACATAGAAAACATTATTGAGGACTGAGATTTAAAATGCTTCCAACATTTAGGAATTGGGACGTAGAGGCTGGATCAGCAAAGGAGACCAAGAAGGCACTTGTATTAGTGAGGGTTCTCCAGAGAAACAGAACCAGTGGTGTGCGTGAGTGTGTGTGTGAGTGTGTGTATGTGTCTAAGGAATAGGCTCACCAAACTGTGGATGCTGGCAAATCCAAATCTGTAGTGTGAACTGTTTGGCGCAAGACCCAGGAGAGCCAGTGATGCAGATGGAGTCCAAAGGTAGTCTGCTGAAGAGTTCTCTTTTACTTGGGGGAAGGTCAGTCTTTTTGTTTTATTCAGGCCTTCAACTGATTGGATGACGCCCACCCACATTTACTCTTCTGATTAAAACAGCCTCACAGAAGCACCCAGAATAATGTTGGACCAAATACCTGGGCCCCCAGTGGCCGACTCAAATTGGCACATGAAATGAACCATCACAGCAGTACAGTGAGGTAGGAAAGTTGGCTTCTTGCATTCTCTTAACAGTTTCTCATCTACATGCATGTGAGCTGATCAAAAGTGGCACATTTGAGCCCACTTTTTACCTAGAAACAGAGGTACCCTGGAAGGGATCTTAGAGGCTGATTAGGCCAACTTTCCATCCAATGTAGATTTTTAAATTTCTGCTTAAAAACAACATCTCGTAGGCTGCAACAGACCAGTGTTTCCAATTTGCTGGAGGAAAAGTCCTCAGGACCTGAGTAGACTCCACTCTAAGCATCTTTGATTGGAAATTGACCAGGAGCCTAAGAGAGAATATTCACATTAATCTAGAGAAAGAGGATTAGAACAGGGTTTGAAAAGATCTCTTTAAAGTTTGGCTTTCTACTTTAGTAAGTGAAGACAGTAGACAAAGAAGTTCTGGAGCAGCTGGCTTTGACAGAAGAGCACGCTAGGCAACCTCTTTTCTTTTTATCCTGCCGTTTGCAAATGCCAGGACATAATGCTGTGGACTGAATATTTGTGTCCCTTCCCCCCACCCCCCAGATTCATGTTGAAACTTAATTCCCAGTGTGATGGTATTTGGAGGTGGGGCCTTTGAGAGGTGGTTAGGCAAAGCCCTCATGAATGGGACTAGTGACCTTATGAAAGAGACCTCAGAGAGCTCCCTGACCCCTTCTGCCATGGGAGAAGATAGTCATCAATCTATGGACTAGGAAGCAGGGTCTAATAGGGTAATGAATGTGCTGGTACACTGATCTCGGACTGCCAGCCTCCAGAACTGTGAGAAATAAATTTCTATTATTTATAATCCACCCAGTCTGTGGTATTTTGTTGTAACAGCCCAAACAAACTGAACTGAGACATGTAACATCTTTTGTTCTGGCTTGATTCATTAGAAAATTTAGTGGCTGTGACTTTTGTGATGTGTTTTTAATCCTGAAGAGAATTTATTACACAATTATTAACAAATGATATTTTTGGTCACCAGATTCTATTAAGAAACCAAGGACACCACTGAGAGTCTCAGCAACATTAAGGACTCTGTGTGAGTCTTTGCGTTTCTTCCCTGCAGTGTGGTGTTCTTCCTTCAGCTGTTCACCAGCCCCTCACCTACTCACAGAATAATGAACTTCATGCCTTCAAGGATTACATTTCCTTAAAAAATGAACAGTTTCCCTTAACACAAATATTTCTAAGGACACTTTGCCTTTTGTTGTATTTGTAATAATGAGTTTTGTTCATTCAACTGTGAGCTTCTTAAAAAAAGGATAATATCGCCAACATCCTTTAGGCATGTCTTAGATACCATCCTGCACTTAATGGACTATAAATATTTAATGAAGGGTTAAAGATGATAAATGCATTATAAATAAATGCCTACATATTGACACGTGGTTTGGAAGCAAATTGCTGTCTTTTTTAAAAAGGATTACGTATCCCAAACTCCATTTCGGTGTCTCCCTCTAGAGAGGTCGGCCCGTGCCAGCGAGCAGGGTGGGTGCTGCTGTCCACACCGGGCCGCTCCTGTGTGCAGGGAGACAGAGGACGGCTCTGGAGCGGCAAACGGAATAACCAACAAGTAACCAATAAATCTCCAAAAAAGGATCATGCACTCAGTGTATACATGTTTTTTTGAAAAATTTAAAAGAATGTCATCACAATTCCATTATTTAGGCATAACAACTACCGAAATTTGGGTGTGTTCAATTTGGTCTCTGATTAGTGGAACTATCACATCAAACAAGCTTCATTGTAAGTCAAACTTACTTTGCATAACTGTGCTGTTTCCAGCTCTTAACTCAGGAATTATCTATTAATAGTTAAAAAGAAGCCAATGTGATTTCTTTGATGTATTTCATGTGTCCCCCTGTATTCAGGGGACAGTCACCTCACTGATACTCCTCTGTGGGTCTGAAAGGCATGTGCAGAAATCAGTATGCGGTGCCAAAAAGGAGCGATTCCCAACGACACCCGAGTAAACTTCAGGGTTTAAAGAAGTCTACAAGTGCGAAACATGACTAAAGCCTTTATTTTAATTTTGAGGGGTATTTTTGTATTGTTTGTGCCTTTTTTGCTTTAGTGACAGGCAAAGTTGTGTTGAGATATGAATTACCAGGGTAATTTATCCCAGTTCTTCACTTTTTCTACTTGTGTGACTTTCACTAACAAGCTGAAAAAATTCCTGGGGTTTCAATCCACTAGGAATTTGAGATGTTACTTTTCTTCCATAACACGTGGTTATGCCACAGACCCTCGGGCTGAAGCTCCCTTATCCTCTGGGATGGTCTGAACTGGTGTGGAGATAAAGGTAGCGTTCTGGGCCTGAGGATTCCTGTGGGAGGTGCCATAAACTGGTTGAATGGAACCCATGCCAACCTGCTTCTAGCCTGACTTCTGGTTCAAAGAGGCTGGAGAAATCAACGTTTATTTCTCCATCTCCCATGGAATGAGATCTCGACATGGGACTTGGCCTCGGCAAATCCAATAGGCCTGTGACTAGGAGGAGTATGTGAGTAAAGTAAGGAAGTGGCTGGGCATGAGAGTGGGATGGGCCACAGTTCTGTTGGAAAACTGTTGGTCTAGAAGAGGTCAGCAAACTTTAGCTCACCAGTGACTGTTTTTGTACACAAAGTTTTGTCGGAACACAGCCATGCTCCTTCATGTGGTGTCTGTAGCTGCTTTCATGCTACAATGGCCCACTTCAGTACTCCTGGCAGTGACCACGTGGCCCACAAAGTCTGATATTTTCACAGTCTGGTCCTTTAACAAAAATTTGCCAACTCTGAATGACCTATGAGATTCCTTCTATCCATTCTAATATCCTTGAGTTCTATCTTTAGGGATACATGTGTGGATCCACCGTTTGGACTCCCCAAAGCATTTAGGGAGTTCATTGCTTCAGCAGACTTTGGTTGAATCTCTGTTATGTGACAACACTCTATTCTAGGTGCTGGGGGCATGGATAAAGTGGAAAGATACTTTTCTAATCTTATGGAAAGCATGTGCTAGTAAGAAAAGACAGGCAATAAAGAAGTGCACAAATAGAAGTGAGCAATATTGTTTCATAGAGCGATGAATGTTTCCATGAAAACAAAACAATTTCTATGATGAAGACAGACCACAAGAGAGGGCGTCTGTGTACTCAGTTGGGATGGGTGTTCAGGGATAATTGTCAGCTCCCCATTTCTCTTTATGCTGAATTGGTTTGACCATAAAGGTACTAGTTAGAGATCATGTGTAAGTACTCAGGTCTGGGCCAATGTGTAACAGTGAATGGGCAGGAAAAAAGGCAGTAGAAATATAACCCAGAGAATGTAGTCACAGATTACCAGTAATTTAAAGCCCTCAATCTGGGGAAAGTAAATCAAATAATAAAGCTGCAAAACTAAATCCTTGCTCTAGGTTTTGGCCTTCTGTCTATAACAGACCACAAAAAGAAGTTCAAAATGTTTTGCCTCCACAAACATTGTGATATAGTCACTTATTTGGAAGGGACGCATACCTTTGTGTACTTGTATATGTTTTACATCGTTTTGTGATGCTGCGGTGGTGGAGTTGGAAACATGTCCTGGTTAGGTTGGAAAACTCTTAAACTAAATTAAAGGTGATCCTGAATTGACAAGCATGTTATGGTAACCTTGTTCTCAGGAGACCAGTGGTTGCAGACTATGTTATTTTATTTATTTTTCTTGTTTACTTACTATTTAAATAATAAAGTATGCACTTTTCACTTTGTTTTAGCAAATCAATAACACAAAATAAACCAGCATAATTAAACTCATCTATCCCAGCCTAAATTTCTGGTGAGCAAAATTTTTAAAGCATAAAAAAAAAAACAGAAACAAAATACTCAGTCTGCTTTTCTGAACTTTAAACTAATGTAATTTCTTTTCAGGAAGGGGAACACACTGTCTTGGTTATAGTTTCCTTTGGTCCCAAATCACTAGCAATGCTGAAATACAGGGTCTTGACTGGATCCCTCTTGTAGCATTGGGGACTGAGGTTGAACAGTGGACTAGAAGAGTCTGATCTTTTGCTTGTTTTGAAACAGTAAGCCTCATGTTGTAAAAATGGCAGAGTTCTTACAGTCCCTGGTTGAGCATAGCTAAATCCTGATCCGTGGGAGCATGTTTGTATTGCAGTGATCCTAATTTACCCATAAATAAATTATTCTCCCCTGAAGCCCATAATAAATATAGTTTTAATTGCATGCCAACTGTTAGACCCTAAAATTAGACAGCTTTGGTCCTCCTTTGCCAGTGGGAGGAGGTGTTCTGGAATATTTGAGTTGAGATTTTCTGTGGCTCCAGAGGCACTTGGGGAGAGAGAAGAGGCAGTGATATTTATGATGAGTGTCTGAGCAAATTTCAGTTGTAGAAGCCTTAATTCTGATTCAGACAGAAGCCGTGTTCAAATGTTTTTCAGCCAGGTAGAAGGCAGCGCCCCAGCCGTGCCTTGTAGCATCTCTCCTATTTTGAATCTCCAGGGTCCATTTTCATTACTGAAGCCAGAGAGGGCAAGTCAGAGACTGCCCTCCTGCTTGTTCCTGTGGTCAGTCTTCCTTAATTAGCAGGAACGGTACCCACTTAGAAGAGATGTTTGTGCCCTTGTGACGAAGAACCTTCAAATAGTCACTCTCCAAAGAAAATGTAGGACAACCTTACAAATTAGTTTGAGCACAAGGGAATACAGGCCATGTGTGAAATTAGGTTGGCCCCAATAGAAGTGAGGTGAAGAGCGAGTGGGAGGTTCTGAGTGCCCTGCAGACATGGCCCACGCCCAACGGAGCGACCTGCGCGGCTGCCTTGGGCGAGCGGCTGTGGGCAGATATGTCACCTCTTGATGCCTGTCTCCTCCTATGAAAAATGAGGAGAAAACAGTACATACCTCACTGAGTGGTTGTAAGGATTAAGTCAGATGATGTTTATCAAGTGCCCACATACCAAATGCCCTTCATTCCTCAATTCACATTTTTAACAGATAAGAGCAAACCTTTGAAAACAATTATTTAAGCAATGTTGGAGGATTCCTGTGTTCTTTCAAACGGCTGATATTATCTTTCTTTCTTTGTTATTAAAAATGTGTTTACTTAGATATACTCAGAATGTCAACAATGAACTCACAACTCTTTATTTTTCAATTATAGAGACGTAATATATAGTTAATAGAACAATAATTTGAATTCCCCTTTGGGAGGCATGTAGGTTTTGATTTCCCTTTCGTAATGGTCTTTGTTCACATTTGCCATGCCTTCAAATTTCCTTTTTTTCTAGCAAATCTTCTCTTTGACGTTTCTGAATATGTTCAAGAAATTTCCAAGAAGTTGACAAAAGCTTTTGGGTGCTTTTTTCTTCTTGAGCTTCTTGGCTTCTTAGAATCTCCTTTGCCCATGTTTCATTGTTTCTCCAACGGTTAGAAAGTCACGTTGCCAATTCTTATTCTTCTACTCCTAAGGAATAAATAGGAAGCAAGAAAACAAAAGAAACAAATTCCTGAAGTAAACTCCAGGTCTCAATGAATCATATATCAATCAAGCAATTGAGGAATTCCCAGTTATTTCTTTTAAAAAAATCCCATTTACTCAAGACTTTGCTGTCAAAGCTGTGTTCTCAGGAGAGGGGTGGGGCATGTCCCCCTGGCAAATCCCCAGTAACTGTAGCTTACTTTCCCGTTGACTTAACTGTTGACTTTCCTGTTGATTTAACATTTCTCTCTTATTCCATTTGCAATTTAGAATAGATACCAAATACATGTGGGTATTCCATTCTTTGGTAGATCTATGGTGCACTACAAACCAGTGCATCTCAAAATTTTTCTTTGCTTTCACAACACTTTCAAGAGGAACTACACCAGAGAAATTGGTGAAACGTGTCTCTTCATCCCCAGTCCCTCAACCACAGTCCTTGCTCCCACTTTGATTAGTTTACTTATATACCCTTTTGCGATTTTTTAAGCATATACAAATCTGAATGTATATGCAATTACTCCTTATTTTACTCAGTGGGCACCATACTCATCACAGTGTTTGGCAACTTGCCTTTTCCACTAAACAATACCTTGGATGTTATTGTAAATCCATACACAAAGGTTTCCAAGTTTGTGAAGGATGGTTTTCTCCCCAGCTTTGTGTAGAGGCATGTGCACGTAGAGCTTTCATTAAATTATATTTTGGCACACTTAATGCCTCGCTCTCTCTCTTTTAATAAATAAAGGAATAGACATAGAAATTTACAGTGTCTGACACTCTAGTGAGAATTCTCTCATGGCCTCAACTTCTTTCCTGCTGTTTCCCTCCCTGCCCCGGATATCAGGCATGTTTCCAGGATGGTGTTGTTGCCGGGAGGGTGCCACGGCAGAAGCATCTCTTTCAGGTCCCATACAAGCACAGTGTGGTCCTAGAACTAGGTTTCTCCTCATTGCCACGTTAAAAGGAGTCTGTGCCCGTCCGAAGGATTTTTAAACTGATCGTCTAAGATATCTTTCTTAGTGCTTTTACTTATTTACATAAGCTCCAGGGTAGTGAAGACTCTTGGGTTGGGGGTTGGGGATATGTAGAAAGAAGTAAAAAGGTAGATTGATATGATGCCAGCAATGAATAAATAAAATAAGCATCTTTTTGTCCTTTGATCTTATGGATGGGCACATGAAAAAAAATTTAGTATTGACTAGAGATTTGTTTTCTTTTGGGTATGATTGGTAATGGTTATGCTTGCGGATCTAGCACAGAGTGAACAGCTATTATGAGTTGAAGAGTCCTGAGTCTTAAGAGAGCTACACGTGTTTGTTGCTTTGGGATGTCTGACCAATCACCTTTGCCCATAGCACCCTGATATTCTTTTGTAGATTCCCCTTCCACTTCTGCATATGGTCTTGGCAGGAAGCTCAAGAGCTTAGGTGGGGCCTCTTCCTGCCTTGAATAGCCTTGGGGAAGACAGGTGACTTGGGCTTGGCCATTGGATGGTATCCCTGGCCTCTTAAGAGAACGGTGTGATAGGGTTGGCAGTGGAGGTTCAGGCCAGCAGTGTGGTGCCAGGCTACCTAAACGAGTCTTGCTGTGTGATAGGCCTTTGCTATAAGCAGTATCTCCCCTAGACTGGGGCAAGAGGGCCGCCTCTTTGATTCTTTTGGCTTCATCTGTGCCCACCCAGAACCTATATCCTCCCTTCTAGACCACAGTCTGATGTGGATTGCCTCTGAAAGTTGTTTCCCTGCTCTCTTGAAGGCCTTTTGAAGATCATGGGTGATTGACATGACTGATCCTTGAAACTGCTGACCCTTGAGCACTCCTTGCCTGTACCTGGCACAGTCTGCCTCCCAAGACCATCACAAGCCCACTATGGAGGGCATTAATATTCTTGGTTGACCTCCATTCTTTCCTTCTTCTGGTGACATCACTTCAATTTTCCTTTGAAGTAGCAGGGGGAGGGCCAACTGTGGCCGATCAGCTTATTTCATATCTCAAGTCACCTGGTTTGTTCAAGCAGAGCAGGTCACTCAAATCAGTCCAGTATGAATCAGTCTTGGGACTTATGTAGAGCTATTAAAAAAGACAGAAATTCTCTTTCCTTAGTCTAACTGGATGAAAGGCTGGGTTCTTTGGGAGTTCAACATGAGAGTGTGCTGAAAATGAAGCCAACACAGAGGGGATAAAATGAATAGTTAACAAGAGAGAGATTGATTGATTCCCAGCATCATTTAATCTGAGTTATGTATCCAACTAGCCCCACCCTTGAACTTTTCATCTCCCCGAGACAAGAAATTCCCCTTTGTTTAAGTGTACTGGTCTTGGGATGTTTCTCAGTTGGAATTCACAGAGCCCCAACAAATTCGTCCACCTAATAAGTGGAGTTCCTAATATTGTATTATTAAACCTGTGCTCTAAGCTTACACCTGCTAGAAAAAAAATACATTTCATTCAAAAACAGTAAGTGCTATAGTTCTTCTTTGCCTTCCTCCCATCCTCCCAGTGAGTATAGGAAAGTGAGCCTTGGCCTAGGACTTATCCTCAGAACAGCAATTTGTGCATAGAAGAAACAGAGCTTTATAAAATGGAATTGTGTGCCCAGTGTGACCTTTGTTCTTGAGGAAGCCTGATACAGGGCTTTTCCTAAAATGGCCCAGCATTCCTAACCCCTCTGCAGACTGAGAATCTGGGCACATTTCACAAGTTCAAAGATTATTAGGGATATAGCAATAAGTTTATATACTCTAGAGCAAAAATTTTCAGTCAGTGTGCCACAAGAATTTTAAAACATGCCACACCTGACTATCTAGTCAGGGGCACTGACCTCTTTTACCTCAGAGTGTCAAATAAAAAAGTGACAATAGCCAACACAATTGTCGTCTGGTGTGAATGAATCAAAATTGTACCTATTTTTTTTTTTGTCAGATTGACAAAAATATATATATTTTGGTGTGCCAGAGAACTTTAGTGATTAGATTATGTGTGCCACGAGATGAAAAAGGTTGAAAATTGCTGCTGTGGAGACATGGGGGAATCTCAGGGTTCTCAGCAAAGCAAGAAAGCTAGAGCCAGGAAGCAGAGAGGACATTGTAGATAACGTATTGCTACATTTTCCTGTCAGTTTTTGACAGGAAATACAAAAAAAACAGAACTAATACTTCCTTGACTGCTCTTACTGTGTTGGCATTTTTTTCTTTTTTTTTTTCTTTTTTCTTTTAGTGGAACCAAGTTAAAAAAAATTGAGTCCTAAGATTGGTTTATCAAGCAGGATGCAATTAGTTATCTGTGCAATTTATTCCCAATACTCTCACTGCCTTGGTTCCCATGCCTTGGTTCAGGGCGGACTGGTTGTGGGTGGCTCCTCTGAAATCTCCTGGCTCATCTTCTCCTCTGGGAGATGGTCTCCTGCTGGGGCCTTGGTCGAGTAACCCGGAAAATTGATGTTTCCTCTCTGCTTCATGCAGATGCCCAGACCTCAAGTCAGGGAGACAAGGAAGTGATTTCTAAATGGGGCTGACTGGAAGTCAGTGCGGCATAGGCTGGGGAAGCTAAGTAGAGATCATTGGCATTTCCTTCAACCAAATGACTCTTTGAACAAAAACTAGTCAACTGACCAGCTGATTTGGCCACCTCACCCTGCAAGTCACCTCACTGGCATACAAACATAGGGCTTTGTTTTCTAGGACTTTTTAATGTATTTTCCAATCTTCCCAAGTGCCTTAAGGCATATTTGACACTACATTTTCTTTCTTTTTGTGTTGTTAGCTATTTTTTTAAAATTACAAGAAGATGATTTTCAGTCAAGGTGGAAGCATAGGTAGACATGCTTCACACAACCATGAGAAGAATCACAACTAATATCAAAACAAAAAACACCCAGAACTTCCAGAAAATCGAACTGTACGGAAGTCCAACGACCAAGGATTTTAAGAAGCCATATTCCTCAAACAGATAGGAGGAGCGGAGACGGGGAGCCAGGGTGGAGAGGACATGGTGTGGCGTCGGAGAGGCATGGCAAGGTGGTGGCAGTGGCAGCCAGCAGACCAGGCAGGCAGTCCCACATTCATGTGGAGTAGATAAAAATTGGGAGGGATGAAAAATGTCTGAGCAATCCCAGCCCCAGGCCGGACTATGCAGCCCAGCGTTCCAGCAGTGGGTAAATAAAACCTCATGACTTCTGGCTGTAAAAACCAGTAGGGGTTGGGCCAGCAAAAGAAACTGCGGGTCTCTCAGGAGAGCCAATTTAAAGGGCCCACAGGACCCTAGAATGTACACAAACCCACCCACTCTGGGAACCATCACTGGGGCAACAGATAGAAAGGCACCAGCTGCACACAGGGAAGTGGGTGAAATGACTGGAAAGTGCTGAGCACACTTCCAGCAGCCAGGTAGCAGCATTGTCCCCTCTCTGACCCCTTCCTCTGACAGAGTCACAAAGAGGTAAAGTGGGTAAATACCTAAGGCTCTGCCCCATACAACTTAACAGGTGCACTAAGACAGGGAGTTAAAGTAACTCTACTTAATACACAGAAACAAACACAGGGAGGCTGCCAAATTGAGAAGACAAAGACATATGGCCCAAGTGAAAGAACAGAACAAAACCCCAGAAAGAGAACTAAGCAAAATGGAGATAGCCAACCTATCAGATGCAGAGTTCAAAACACTGGTGATAAGATGCTCAGAGAACTCACTGAATACAACAAAAACATAAGGGAAGAAATAAAGGTTACACTAAGTGAAATAAAGAAAAATCCACAGGGAACCTATAGCAAAAGGAAGGAAGCTAGAGTTCAAATCAATGATTTGGAAAATAAGGAAGAAACAAATGTTCAACCAGAACAGAATGAAGAAACAAGAATTAAAAAAAAAATGAGGAGAGAATAAGAAGACTCTGGGGACATCTCCACAAGTGCCAACATCCAAATCACAGGGGTGCCAGAAGGAGAAGAAGAATAGCAAGAATTTGGAAACTTTTTGAAAAAATAATGAAAGAAAACTTTCTAATTTGGTGAAGGAAATAGACGTACAAGTCCAGGAAGCACAGAGAATCCCAAACAATTTGGACTCAAAGAGGGACGCACCAAGACACATCATAATTAAATGCCAAATGTTAAAGATAAAGAGAGAATCTTAAAAGCAGCAAGAGAAAAGCAGAGAGTTACCTACAAAGGGGTTCCCATAAGACTATCAGCTAATTTCTCAAACTTTGCAGTCTAGAAGGCACTGGCAAGAAGTATTTAAAGTGATGAAAAGCGAGGATCTATGACCTAGATTACTTTTTCCAGCAAAGCTGTCATTTAGAATGGAAGGACAGATAAAATGCTTCCCAGACAAGGTAAAGGAATTCATCATCAACCAAGCCATTATGAAATGTTAAAGGGACTTATTTAAGAAAAAGAAGATCAAAACTATGAACATTAAAGTGACAACACACTCACAACTATCAGCAACTGAATCTAAAAGACAAAAGCAAAACAAACTAAGCAAACAACTAGAACAGGAACAGAATCACAGAAATGGAGATCACATGGAGGGTTATCAGCAGGGAGGGGGAAGGGTGAGAATGAGGGAGAAAGTACAGGGATTAAGAAGCATAACTGGTAAGTACAAGACAGACAGAGGGAGGTTAAGAACAGCATAGGTAATGGAGAAGCCGAAGAACTTATATGCTCAATGCATGGATGTGAACTAAGTGGGGGGATTGCTGGAGGGAAGGTACCTGGCAAAGGAAGGAAAGGGAAAAATATTGGGACAACTCTAGTAGCATAATCAACAAAATATACTTAAAAAAAAGAGAAATCTTCCCTGACCACGGATAAAATCAGTTCCCCCTTATACCTGCTCCTAACAGTGTCTGCATGTCCTTTACAGCACTTATCACAAGTGCAATTGTATAATTACTCATTTAAGTTATATTTTAATATTTATCTCCTCTAGAATCTAAGCACCTGTGCAGGGACTGTACCTGTCTTGTTCATGGCAGATGAACAAAATATACCCTATGTCACAAGGGCACAGCCTGGGGCCTAGTGTATAGTACATGCTCAATAACTCTGTGTTGACTGAATAAATGACTATGGAAATTTTGCAATAGTAAAAAAAAATTACAAGAAGAATTCATGCTTACTAAAGAAACATGATAAAATTCATAAAAACCAAAATAAAGAAATAAGAATAAACCTAGAGGTCATCTTTGTTAACTTTTGTCACATGTGCTTTTTCTTTTTGTGTTTATTACTTGTCAATCTCTCTTCAGTGTGTTCTAAACATCCTTCCTTGTTAATAAATATACTTCTGTACAATAATTTTAAAGGTTGCCTTCATTGTGTCCTAATGCCTGGGTATACATAATTTATTTTGCCATTCCCAATTGTTGGGCAAGAAAGTGGTTTCTGGTTTTTCTGTATATAACATCCTTATAGTTATATGTTTATGCACATTTTGAAAATTTCTCATAACTCTCTTGGAATTTTGTGTCAAATTGTACTTGTTTTTAAGGTTTTTGTGCTCTCTGCCAAATTGTCGTGCGGGAAGGCTGTGCCAGTTTACGAGTGGCCATTTCTTGAGCATTGGTTTTCAGGTACTAATAATTCTACCCCATTGGACCCGGAGTGCAACAAATCACACAAACTGGCTTTCTTTTTCAATCAATTTACTTCTTTGTGGTTTTACTTCTTATTATCCTGGACACGTTAAGAGCTTTCAAAAAGTGGCGATAACTTGTCACCCCACACATTTAATTAACACTGGCTCAGAGCTAAGCATGTGCTCAGGCCTGGGGCCCAGCATGGCAGTGAACAGGCCCCAGACTCCATCACCAGGGAGCCTGCAGCCCGGTGGTATTCTTCAGGACCAGCATTTCACGTACGGAATAGTTAGTTTGTGCACAGTAGTTTTAAAATCCCTCTTGATGTGTACTACCTCATTTAAATTATACAACAGCATTGTTATCAATATAACTACCTCTATTTTATGGAGGAAGACATCAAGGCCGAAAGATACCAGCTGAGAGCTTGTGCAACTAACACATGGCAGAGTAGCAACTGTAAATCTCATGCCTCTTGCACCGCACCCCTAAGAGAGCAAAAGGTAAAGAAAGCATTATATTAAGAATATTTGAAGGACCTGCTTACCCAAAGTCCTTTGTCTGATTGTGTCTCTTCTCTGAAAATCCTTCATGCATTCCTTTTTGGTAAATGTTAGCAAAGAGGAACGCATCTTGAGATGTACCGCTCTTTAACAGGTAAACAGTTTTGAAGTCCCAAGAAAAAGCATGCTATCTGTAGATTTTCTCCTTATAGGAGGGGCTAGGGTGAAGGTGAGGTTGCAGAAATGGGAGGGAAGGTGAATATACTCAATGCTACTGATTTGTACGTTTAAAAAATGATTAAAATAGTGATTTTCATGTTATGTATATTTTTAAAATATTACCAAGCCTCAAGTTTTAAAAATTACCATATACACACAACTACATGTTATCATCTATCAGGGAAAAAAAAAGAGATGGGAGTGTAGGATTTCTGGATATGAGATTCTCCTACTCTAGATTTCACATCCACAGACCCACTTTCCATAGGATGTTGGGACTCTGATATCGAAATAATTGCTATTGTAAGAGATGTCAATATATTCAAGTTGCTTGACAGTTCAAGTCTAATAATTCATTTTTATTTTAGAAGGATAATTTTATAAATTAGAACGTCATCACTTACTCCCTACCTAGAGGTGTAAGTAAAGTTCAGAAGCAGGACCGTGACCTTCTGACCCTCCCGTGTTGCCAGATCAGTTCACAGGACTAATTGGGAACTGCTACTGTAAGTTATAATCCTTCCTATTTATGACTTACTCAAATTGGGAAACCATAAGATGTGGAGGGGTCACTTAGAACTTGGAGGTGGGGAATTTTTGTTTCTTTTAACAAACAAATATGTTTCCTTTTATTAGATATGAGTTTTTAAATGAATCATTTTTCCTTTTTGCCTCAGCCAGCACAGAGCTCCTTTGGGGGGGGGGGGGCGTTGATTATAATCAGTGTCTGTAGCTTAGACTTTATAATTCAGTACTTTTCTGGTTTTTAAGTCCAGACCCTAATTCTTTTAATTTTTTAATGGATTGGTTGGATTTTGGCTTTTGTCATAAACTTCCTCATTTTTGAAACATAGACAAGGAATAAAAAATAAATTGATGGAAGGAAATATGACAAACAACTACTTGGCTGGTGAACTGAAACAGGACACAGTAAATCACTTTATCAGTTGCCTATCCCAGTTTAGATACCCGCCTGGCGACACTTTACCTGAGTCAGCTGCTTTCCTGCAATCCAAGTGCAACATGTGTGTTCTCTTATCTATGACTTGTTTGGGCCTGGCCAGCTGGAAGAAGCCAGCTGCTCATCCCTTTGACTTCTGAAGTTAGTATTCTTATGCAGTGCTTGGAGCGCTTCTGTTGGAGAACTCCTATGTAAACACATCTGCTCTTCACATACTGTCAGAAGAACACTTCCTGGAGGCTGAGTGAGCAGGGTTACCCAAGTACTGCTACTGCAGAGCTGAGGCCCCAGGACTTCCAGATAACAGCAGGGCAGAGCTCGCTCTGGAGGTCGACCCTGAGTTGTTACTACCCCTCTCTGAAATGCCATCTTCCCCCGGCAGTAGGTGCGTCTGCATGTCCCCTTTCCTGAGCATAATTGAAATTTCTGCTCATGTCCTCATCCCTGAGCATCTGCCTTATGTTAAGTTGGTTGTTAGGAGGGTTTTCTGTTTGAGATTTTTGAGGTTGATGCTTGAGGGGAATAGTGGAAATTCTTGGACAATGTGTAAAAGAAGAGAAATGAGCTACCTGGGCTTCGGGCTGAGAGAGAGTAGGGTCTGTCGTTCAGGGTGAGATCACTCTCTAGTGCCTCATCTATCCCTTTAGCTTCTCTACCACTCGGGGGCCAAATTGATTGAGCAATCTGGAAGCTCACCAGAAGTCTCCTGTAAGTACATGCTTTGATTTTATGGAGGTGAAGTGTCCACAGAACCCTATACACTTTATAAGGGGATTAAAAAAGTGGGGGAAATTATATTAAAATGACCTCTTAGTTTTTGCTCCCTTATCTCATTTACTAATTATTTTGAAAACATCAAATATCAGGTCAAATACAATGAAAGTTCAAAATCTGTTTCTATGATTAACTTTAATACATCCTTAGGAAGAGCTGATTTTTTTTTGCTTTCCAAAAGTAGACACCTTTGCTTCCTAGGTATTTCCTTTGCTTCCCAGGCATTTCCTTTGCTAACAGTTGTCTCTCCCTATTTTCCAGGACTACACAAAGATGGCAAAAATGTTGGGAGCAGAGATCCATTTTTAGCAACTAGGAGAAAGTTTCAGAGTCTTTAGGAAGGTGGAAACTCAGCAGAGAGCAAGGAAGCCACTTATTATACTCCAAGTCCTGGGGACTTTTTCACTTACTACTATTTTTTTAAGAGGGTGTATAGCCATGTATTCTGTTTCTTTGTTACTCAAAGTATAGTATGCAGACCAGCAGATTTGGCATCACTTGGGAGTTTTTCATAAAAGTCTTGGATGCCCCAGATTAAGATTAATATGAAAGAGATTGACTTACCTGTTAATATTATGAGGACCCAAATTTCCTTTGCTTCATCAGCTTATTGGCCCCAATGAGCGCTCATTACCAGTAATAATTTGACCTCACTAGCTCAGATTTCCCTGGCATTTCCATTTCCTAGAAATGCTTAAAACAGGGTCTCTGTTTATCTTTAAAGTGCCCTTAAGCTTTCCTTGGACTCCTCAGAAGGTTACCCAGATGCCACTCTTGCCTGTTGCTTACTTCCTGCTGGGGTGTTCCCAGTGAACCCGAAGTCCCCTCCCAGGGACCAACATATGCAAGGGTCATGTCTCCTTCAGTATTTACCACATCAGGACTTCTCATGGTCATGAGCAGAAATGGGTAGGGTGCCACGTCCCCAGTCTCTGACATGGTCTTGTGTATACCCTATCATCATTTACAAGCCTACTCTCCACAGGTCTAAGGCATCTCAAAGGCCACAATTTTGTTAGACACCTGCATCCTCACTTTCCATTCCTGTCCTCAGGCATTCTGGCACCAAGCCTTCCCCACAAGCTACTTCCTCCATGAAAATCTCTTCATGCAGAATGATCGGTGCCTGCAGGTCACCATTAGTATCAATCCATCAGATATTCACAGGGTCTGAATCCCAGTTTAGGCTCAGCTGGAACCATAGGCTCAGCTATGAAACAAAACAGTATGATGTGGATGCTTTGAACAACAGAACAGTAACCTTATCAACAGCCAATGCTTGCTTCTGATTTATTACTTATTGAGTCAAAATACTTACAGAAGTACTTTTCCCAGATCACTTGACATACCCTTTGAGTTCTCTGCTGAGATCACACTAGGATAGACAAATTAATTTTGGGAACTACATTTTAAAATGGACTTTGGTAGACTGGAGAGGGGCCAGCATAGGCATGAAGGATGCTGGGGTGTCTGGAAAACTTGTATGTAGTATGCAAGGAAGTGAAGAAGTTTAACTTAGAAAATGGAGGCTAGGATAATGTCTTTAAATTTTAAACATCTGGCATGTGTCCAGATAAGGTCTCTTCTTCTGGATTATTCTTCTGTCACACATACTGTAAGATCAATGAGGAGAAATTAGAGAGAGGCAGATTCTAAAGGCCCCACATGGACTAATGAGGCATAACTGCCTTGGGAAGCCAAGCTCTCTGTCGCTCATGGGTATAAACTGAGAGAAGTGTGTTTATATTAGTGCACTTTAGGACAAATTATTGTATTGGGGAGGGGGGTTAACCCAGATAGCCTAGAATATTGAACAATAGAAGCTAGAAGGAGTCATAAAGATTTGTATTTGTAGAGTGCAACAGAGTCCAGATCTCCAGTCCCTGGCTCAGTGCACTTCTCACCACATGGTGTTCTTCCCTGTCAGACCCCATGCAAATCTCAGCCTCCCTGATGCTGTGTCTCCCTGAGCGGGACCAGGTGAGAGAATGGGGGAAATGGAGCTTGAACGATTTACTCTCTGGAAATTATTGTAAAGTAAGTTAGTGCTGTCAAGGCTAACGTGTCTACTTATCTGTGGACTATTTTTTTCCACCAACTAATAGAATCCTTAAATAGGTATTCATTTCCATAAATAGGTATATATTCCCAGAATATATTACTAGAGTTCTAAGTTATTTTCCACTTAAATTTTGACTTTATTTGATAGCCATTTCAATGGACTATTTCTTAGTACATGGGTTAGAAATTTGTTTATTCTTTGGTCCAAATGGAATGAAACAATGATTGACCATTGAGATGTCATATTTAATGATAGAAAGCAGAGCCACTCATGAAAGAGAAAAAAAACCATTCCTTTAGACATATCCTGATAACACAGGGAGTAAAGGACATACTTTGACCCAGGGATTGTGATGTTTCTAAATTGGCTGGAGATATTTGAGACCCTTGGGGCTCAGTTGCATTTATGTCCTGAGGTTGAGCTTGCTGACAATTTACACTCTGGTGCCAGCTGGCCGGCCATTGCAGTGTCAGCTTCTCCATCTGTTAAATAGGGGCGATTTCATCGCTGTCACCCCCTAATACCTTCAGGTCTGTTAGGAGGATTCATGAGCAGGAGCTGCAAGGATTAAAATATGAAGTACCACTGTCAGTCCCATCAACTTTTAGTAAAAAACCTGGGTAGTGGAAGTAATCAAATGCAATGTGGCAGAGAAAAATGAGCAGAGAAGAACATTTTTAAATCTTTTTAATAACTGGCACTTCAAATCTATTTCATTAACCATAATATAAGGTTGTAACCCCATCCCTTACCTTTCCCTCTTACCTCCCCTTTTCTTTATTCCTTTCCCTCATACTTTCCCCTTCTTTCTTTCTTCTCCCTTCAGCTATTCCTTATACCACAAATTTCCCCTTTATTTTTTCTTTCTGGTCCCATTCCACTATCCTTTGCTCATCTAGGAATATGAAGATGCACTTTAGCAACATAGGCACAAGGAAAATTAAGATGCATAAGCAAGAAGTCAATCATCTTTCCTTGTTTGAATTTTTATTAGTATATGTTTTAGATTATCTATAAAGTGCAAGGTACCATGCTAGACATTATAGAAGCTGCAAAAATGTAAACAAATATGTCCTATAGATGTTTATAGTCCAGTGGGGGGAAGATAAAAGTAAACATAACTTGGGAGAAACTGGTTAGTGCCTTAAGAGAAGGAACACGACTGGCGGTGGGAAAAGGGAGTAAGCCAGATGCACCCAGTGCGGTTTGTAGAGGTAGGTCCGTGGAGTGGTGAGTACACAGCAGTTCATTTATTCATCATTCATTCAACAAACATTTATAGTGTGCTTCTATGTGCCATTTATTATGTTTGGAACTAGGAATATGACAGTGAACAAAAGCAATATGGTCCCATCTGCCTGGCGCTTCTGTGCAGTGTGGGATACAGACTTTAAACAACTAAATGTACATATTCACATCTAAGTAATAAATAAAAGGAAAGTACAGTGTTCCTGGAGATGGGAGAACATGGGAAACCTAATTTAAATGGAGAGTGAAGCATTAACAGAGTGCTCTGAATTCCTATTGATGAACAGAAGGAGGTGGTAGTAGGGCCAGGGGGAAGCTGGGAGAGTTCTCCAGGAAGTAGTAGCAGCATGAGCCCAGGTCTTAGGGGAGTTTGCTGGTGCCTCCAGAAACCGAAAGCAGGCCTCGCTGGCCTGCACTCAGTAGAAGGAGGGAGAGTGATAAGTTTGGGGAGCTGGCAGAAGCTAGGTGATGTGGGGTTTTAAGTCATGTTAAGGATTTGGGATTTTATTCTAAGACTACATGGGAATGGTAGAAAAATTGAAGGGAGTGACATGACTGAATTCATGCTTTAGAACTACCCTCTGGCTGTCATTAGAAAGATTGACCTAGACAGAATAAGAGTGGGTGTGAGGAGTCCAGGTGATGGTGGCCAAGCCAGACGTGGGGGTGGGGGCATGGGTGGCAGTGACATGGAGACCAATGTTAGAGTCCCTGTTGGAATTAGAGAAAAAGATGACTTTCTAATCAGTGTCCATCTTATCTGGCCAAACTTTTCTTCCCACTTATTGCTTGTCAGTAATTGTCAGTGATTCCATCTTACATTCAATCAATATCATTATCAACTCACTCGAAAGTCTCTTGTCATGGTTCTCACTTCTCACCTCCTGGGTTTCCCCTGGTTCCACCATGCTGAGCTTCCTTGGGTTCTGTCCTATTTCATGTCCTTCCTTTCCCTGTCCCCTTCCTATGATACTTCCAGAGGGGGACTTAGAAAGGAGGAAATCATTGAGAATCTGTTGAAAGGGAAGGGAAAGATTATGGGGAAAGGAGCTAAAATAGATGGCTGGAGGCCCAGAGGAATTTTGCTGACCTTTTCCAATTTTTGCTGCAACTTTTTCCTATTTCTTTCATTTGTCCTTAGAAAAAGAGGAGCTGTGGGTATATGCCTTTTCACATCCCACCTCTCATGCCTCATGGGCACCTAGGTTGCTTCCAGCACTGGGCTATTGTAAGTTGTGCTGCTATGAACATCGTGGTGCATAGGTTCTTTTGGATTGGTGTTTCAGGGTTCTTAGGATATAATCCCAGCTATGGAACTGCCGGGTCAAAAGGCAGCTCCATTTTTAGTTTTCTGAGGAAATTCCATACTGTTTTCCACAGCAGCTGCATTGATCTGCTTCTCACAAACGGTGCACTAGGGTTCCCTTTTTCCCACATCCTCTCCAACACTTGTTGTTCGTTGTTTTGTTTATGATGGCCATTCTGACCAGTGTGAAGTGATACTCATTATGGTTTGCATCTCTCTCATGGCTAGTGATGTTGAGCATTCTTTCATATGTCTATGTGCCTTCTGTATGTCCTCCTTGGAGAAGTGTCTGTTCAGGTCCTTTGCCTATTTTAATTGGATTGTTTGTCTTTCTGGTGTGGAGTCATGGAAGTTCTTTATATATTTTGGAGATCAAACCCTTGTCCGAGGTTTCTTGCAGTAATGTAGGTGGGAGCTGAGCCCACTTTCTTTTGCACCCAGATGAGACATTTAGCTGATCTTCTGAAAAACAAAGTAATTAGAGGCTTAGAGCTTTCAGGTTTCCCCCCTTATCCCCCTCAAAACCTCTTCAGAGGAAGAGAGAGGGCCTAGAGATTGAGTTCGATGTCAATGGCCAATGATTTAATCAGTAGTGCCTATGTAATGAAATGTCCATAGAAACCTCTAAAAGACCAGGTTTAGAGAGTTTCTAGAGAGCTCTGGTAAACTCACTTTGAACAATTTGTGTCTATCCAGCTCACCTACTAGTTTTGTTAAACTTATTTTTGTTAATTAGATTTTGCTGCCTGGCATCCATCATCCCTTTTCTTTTCCTTCTGATAACAGCACATTGATTTTCCTGTGGGGTACCATCCCTCCCTCCCTTTCAGGCCATGGGGTTCTGGAGGAGCTGACCCCACCTCCAGTGACAGGAGTAGCCCATAACCTATGATGGCCAGTCAGTAGATCCCATTCTTTTTGAAAAAGTGATGGTTGTTTTAAGAGTGGGCACAGGAAACAAGTTAGTTCAATAAACCCAATCTTTGAATTTTTGCCAAACATTGCAACAGAACATTCTCTCTTTCTTTTGAAATTGCTAACCCAGATGGGTATAACCCAGAATCTTCTGGTGGCCATCTTGCCCTCCTGAGGGTGGTACTGCTTGAAAGTGGAGCCAAGACAAGAGGAAATTGGTGGGTCAGCAGGGGTGGGGGTGGGTAGAGGGCTGGAGAGTCAGGCACAATGTTTCGTTGCATTTCAAAACTGCCCTTCCGCTCTAGTCCCAGGTGGCCCGGCAGGAACGTGGACAGATCTCCTAAATATCTGCCTGCAATAATTTGGGGTCAGGAGACTGAGATTAAGTTCTGGTGCCACCATCATTTACTAGTAACGGTCAGGGACAAGCCATATAATCTCCTGTAAAGCAGGGATAAAGACACTTCCTCTACCTCCCTCACAGGGTTATTGTGCTAATTGAATGAGATGCAGGATGCACATTTGCTCTCTTAGCCGTATGAACATGCAGTGCGGAGCAGAGGAGAAAAGCACCGACGACTTCTAGTGTGTGTTCTGTGCCAGGCGCACCGTCAGGCGACTCCATGTATACAACTCTATTTCATCTTTTCGGCACCCCTGGGAGGCAGGCTGTGGTGAGGGATCACACATGCAGTGCCCGGTACGTTTCCTGGTGTGGAGGGGTTGCTCGGTAAATAGTAATTTCCTATCATAACTGTGACACCAGCTTGGGGACTAGCTTTAGTCCTGAGGTGTTTTCAACTGTCATATGCAGACTTGACCTAACTGGTATTTAATGTCACATCTAGGCTTAATGGTTGAAGATGGAATTTTTGAACTTGGCACTTGGAAAAGGGTTCTATAACCAGAAAAGTTTGGGACATGCTGGGATTGCAGTTAAATAGGTCTTGTCCAAGGTTGTATGGTAACCCCATGAACCAACCTTGGGGTGACTGGATGTTCTCTCTCTTGATGGGGATTTGTGTTACACAGGTAGATAAATTTGTCAAAACATAGCACCTGCAGACTTCACATTTGCGAATTTCATAGTGTTTAAATTTTATATCAGAAGGAAAGAACTGTAAACGGACACTGAGCTCTAGTTAATAATATGCATGCTGAAGTATTTAGGGGGAAGTGTATTGAGACATAATTTACTTTGAAATGCACTCAACATAAGATGTAGTGTGGATGAATGAAGGGATAGGTAGGTGGATAGATGTGATGTAGTAAAATGATCATGATAGAATCCAGGTGGGATTTTGCTACTATTCACTGGAAAGTGCTTTCAACTGTGTTGTATGTTTGAGATTTTTCATAATGGAATGTTAGAAAAATATTGCCCATAGCCAAGGCCAGATTCCTGCCCAAGAGCTTTATCTTTCTGAGCAGCCCATGGTTCCTGCTTCCTCCTAGGCCCCAGTGAGAAGACCTGCTACCTGAGGATCTGAGTGCTGTGCCCCTGTAAGGCCTGTACGCCGAACAAGGCACACTACTGTACCCGTGATTCCCCTCCTAGGCAAGGAAGGCTCGCCCTTTTTCATAACAAGGGAAACAAAAATTCCCTCTAGCTCAATTGACCCCCTCTTATTAACAAGACCCAAGGTGTTCCGTAAGCCACAGTGAACAGTTCTGAAATAACCCTTCTGCTTCAGCTGTCATCACTTCTGCTCCCAGCTGCTCCCTGGGCTTTGGCAGCTCCCCCTCCTCCGATATTTACTCTCACTGTCACCTCTCCCCCACCTCCCTCACACCCCACGGCCTGGGTTCTGGGTCCGGCAAGCCCAGGATCCATCTGATTCCTCCTTTGCCTTTCCTCTTTCAGTCCCATCTGAGATAAACCCAGGGGTTTAAGCAGATGTCTCTGTTTATGGTTGTAGTTTGTTTAATAAGTTAATCAGGCACATCAAATCTGCTACTGCTCTGTCTTAAACTCTGACTTTAGTCCATTTTTCCATTATAATATAATTCCTGTTACTTGCATTTGCTTTTCTTAATTCCAAGCACTTTCCATCTCTTTCCAAAAAACTCATTTAAACTTTCACAAGATAGACTGGCAAGTATTATTCAGCTTTTGTAGATGGAGAACTGAGGAGATGGTGCAAACATTATTGAGTTCCTACTGAGTGCACTCATTTGCCACATGTTTCTGTGTACACTGTCCTACTTAAAACCTGCCCCCTACTTGCGAGGTGCTTATTATATTGCCACCACTTTTACATGTGAGGAAACTGAGGCCCAGAGAGAATATTTTCTGAAGTGTAGTTCCACAGAACGTCAGAGCAGGAAGGGATATCAGTGACTAACCACACCAACCACTGTATTTTCCAGTTGGGGATCCTGAGGCCTAGAGAATAGATGTGAGCTATTTAAAAGAAATGCTAGAATTGGAACTCAGGTCTAAGTCTTCTGACTGGTTCTGAAAAACAAGAAACTCCATATAGATTTAGACATAGGGGGAAAGTTGGAGCGTTCCACTCCCACAGGGTGTCTGTGTGCCACTCTAGGCTGGCATTGCAGATTTTAAATCTGGCATGAGCTGAGTGCGGGGTTGTCTTTAAAACTTAGCCGCATGCAGCCTTCAAGGCACTCGAGCCCCCAGAAGTACTGATGGTCCTTTGTTTGATGACTGTCTCACACGACAGGAGGCATGTGAGAAGACAGAAGAGCAGAATCAACAGTTGTGATACAAACATTGAAATGAGAAGTGACTAGAAAAAACAACAACAGCATGGCAAATAGACCCCACTGCAGCCGGGCACCTGGGCCTGCTCTTTTACAGTTCCCACAAGTCACATCCTGAGTCTGTGTGATTAGGTTCAAGGGTGAATGGGGAGGGCCAATGTCCAATTTCCTCACCGATCTCATTTGCAAGTAGCAAAAGCTTGCTTCTCAGATGGGCTTTGGGCATGGCCTGAACGGAGTGTTGCAGGCAGAGTCTTACGTCTGAGCTGATATTTGCCTCCCTCTTCAAATAAAGTAGGTAGCTGGATCCGAGGTTAATTTTCCCTTTGGTTGCTTGTACGTCAGCTAAGATTGCTCAGTCACGTAACACGTGGGGCTTCTGTCATGGGCGGTGAACTGTGCTGTACATACTGTCCTGTGACAGTTGGCTCGACTGTCTGAATGGCATGTAACAAAGCTGGACTTGGACTTTATGTGGACTCCTAATTAGCAGAGGACTAACCTTTTACTGGAAGTGTGGCTGTAAAGGGACAGTATTTTTTTCTCCTTTCTTTGCAAGTCTGTTGCTTGCACCATTCTTTTTTTTTTTTTTTTTAATTTTTTATTTTAATTGTTGATCTTGTACAACAATTAAAGTTTTCTGTCTTTTACTCCCACCCCAGCACACCACCCCAGGCCTCCCCACCTCCCTCCCATTTCCACCCCAAAAAGGGACAGTATTGATTTTGCCATAATGCAACCTAGGTTGCTGATGTCCCACGCATAATATTACGTAAGACTGAGTGAGCCAAGCTTTGGCACTACTTGCAGACAGCTGGCATCTGACTACTGTTGGGTCCTATGGGCCCAGTCATTCCCTTGGTGCTGGGAATGGGTTTTCCCTGAAAGGAATGGGTGTTCTCACTGTCAGTCTTCCTGGAGCAGGTTATTCCTCAGCAAGGTGATCATGTAACTTAACATCCACACTGGTGCTGTTTGGGGAGTGAAATGGGAACTCTTAATAATAAGCTGGAACATAAGGTTGAACCCAGGCTGACAGTCAACCCTCTTTTAGGACACTCAGAGGTGAAACAAGAGAAAATACTGCCACCCTGGGCTCTGAGGAAGCCTGGAGCACTTCCTGGCCACAGTGGCAGCAAACTGGGCACTGAGCAGGAGAGGAACATAGGGACCCTGAGGGCAGATCTGACTTTTGGCACTCATTGGAAGCTGTGCTTTGAATTGAAGTCCATTATCTGATTTGTACAGATTCTTCAAATAGTACTGCCAGGACATTTGTTGTGTGTGGAGAATGAAGGGGAGGCCTGGGCTGTCATAGGAAGCCCCAGAGGGAAAGAAGGGTCCCATCCCTTGAGGGCTCAGTGGGGGCTGGGGTGCAGGGATGTCTCCTGCAGAGCAGAGCTGTGCACAGCACCAAGGACGACAGCAGCTCCAGGATGCTGGTACCCACATTCCAAGAGATCTGGGGCCAGGTGAGGAGGGCAGGGAAGGGGCTGTGTGGCTGAGGACCTATCATCTGTGAACACAGCATGGCTCCCTACGCTTTACCCACCTTCCCAAATTACCTCCACTCTTTCCTGTCTGAGTGATGTTAACAGGTATTTATTTTGTAATCACAACTGAAAATGCTTTTAGATTTTGTTGCTATTCTGTTCCTTCTTGTGGCTTCCCACCTTTGGGGCAATACCAGGTGTGTTGGGGAAGCAGTCTGAATTCCAGGCTCCCTCACACTCTGCACACACTTCCAGGCTGGCATTTGAGTCTGAATTTTAACTGCCTATTGGCTTATCCTGCGTACCTATGTCTCTCTCTCCCACTCCCTCTGCTAACCAGCTTGAGGTTGTCACATCCCCAGGGTCCAACACAGTGCCCAGCAAAAAGCAGGCATCCAGTAAGTCTTTGTACAAATGATGGGGAGAAATGGAAACAACTGTGAGGTGGGAGACAAGAGGTGTGAAGGTTCAGACTTCATGCTTCCTAAGGTCTGAAATATCCATGTGGCTTTTCCAGGATAATAGAAAACCTCTATTCTCATCTTTTTCTATTGCTTTCAATTTGATTTTGTTGATTTGTTTCTATGAGAGAGAGGGTGGGGGGCAGGATCTTACCATTATGGCTTAGAAACAATTAGGACAAGGAGGGTATATGTACATATGTATGTATGTATGTATGTATTTATCATTTTGGGCATGGGGCTGTGGCCCTGTTAAAGCAAGGGTGTCAGGGCACAGGCAATGTCTGCGTGTGCACTGGGACCCTGGGCCATGGCTTCCTCTTCCCAGCAATTCCAGGCAAAGCCAGGATCCCTTGTCTCACACACACCTGGGGCCACCACCCTATTTACAGCTAAGATGGATTTATTTTGAATTAAATGCTTCTGGAACTATTTTTCCCAGTGCTTACTTTTCTTTTTTCCAGTTCTTACAACTAATAATATATAGGGATGCTATTTTATCACCTCCATTTTTTCAGTTGCCTATATTGCCTTAAGATTCTGATTCATATCATAATCTAGGAGTATTATCAGCTTTTAATGTGGTTTACAATTTTTCTTAGAAAAATTTCCAAATTAAACCCAGCATATTGGAGGAAATTATATGGTATGTCTAGTTTTATGTCTTCGTGGGTTGGTTTCTGTTGTCTTTTTCCTCCCCTGGTTCTCACTCATAGGAAACTTATGGTTGGCCTTGCATTTTATCTGTAGAAATAATGTGAGGTTGAGTATGAAAACATAATCCTCCACAGAGCATTTTCATTGGCTTCTGACGCTCAGGGACCACCTGAGTTAAAGTTCCAGACTTGAGATTCCCCGAGTTACCCATGTGAGGATGGTGTTGCTTCCCGTTCCCTCTCACAGCAGCGGTTCCCAAGCTCATCTGCATCTTGGAATCTCCTGGGGAGCTTCAAAATATCCTGATCCCTGTGTCCCATTGAAGAGACTGTGATTTAATTGGTCTGTGAGGAGGGGGGGCGGCTATGCTCTGGAATTTTTAAAAGCTCTCCAGTGATTCTAACGTGCAGACAGGGTTGGGAAGCTCTGCTCTAAGAGTAAAGCCCTTCAGGGCCTCAACATAGTGTGTGAGTATTTATCAGACTCTCCACTTGGCAGGCAGGCCCCTTTATCTGTTTCGCCCAGTGAGGCTGCCAAATACCACAGCTCCGTACTGCAGCTGTTTCTTCCCGATTGGGGCGAAGGCAGGCAGCTTCGTGCACTTCTCCTATTCTTCCAAATTTCAACACAATAATCCTTCACTGTCTTATCAGATCTTTGATGCTTTTAAGAAAAATTAAAATATAACTATGTATTGTATTTATATTTGTAAAAATATATACTTAAATTTAATTGTGTATTTTTTTTAAAGATTTTATTTATTTATTTTTAGAGAGGGGAAGAGAGGGAGAAAGAGAGGGAGAGAAACATCAATGTGTGGTTGCCTCTCACGTGGCCCCCACTAGGGGCCTGGCCTGCAACCCAGGCATGTGCCCTGACTGGGAATCGAACCTGCGACCCTTTGGTTCGCAGCCCGCGCTCAATCCACTGAGCTACGCCAGCCAGGTTAATTGTGTATTTTAATAAATTATATTTAATATATTTAATTATGTATTTAATATAGTAATTACATGTTTTAATATATATTTAGTTATTTAAACATATAATATTAAATAAATGTGTATATATAGTATTTTTTTCATACAACTGTTTTAGCTGACCTCAGTGGAAGGGTTGAGCTAGCCTGCTATTAAGAGAATTGAAACAACAAGTGCTGGCCAGGATGTGGAGAAAAGGGAACCCTTGTGCCTCCTTGGTGGGAATGCAGATTGTACAGCCACTGTGGAAAATAATATGAGTTACCTCAGAATATTAAAAATGGAACTACCTATGACACAGTGATCCCATTTCTGGGAGTTTATCTGAAGAATCCTGAAACGCTGATTCAAAAGAATGTATGCATGCCTATGTTCCTTGTGTGTTATTTACAATAGCCAAGATTTGGAAGCAGCAGAAGTGCCCATCAGTAGATGAGTTGATAAAAAAGGCCGTAGTACTGCCCTAGCCAGTGTAGCTCATTTGGTTGGAGCATTATCCTATAGATTAAAAGGTCAAGGGTACATTTCCTGATCAGCGCACATGCCCAGATTGTGGGTTTTATCCCCAGTTGTGGCGCATTTGAGAGGGCAGCCAGTTGATGTCTCTCTCTCTCTCTCTTTCTCCCCACCCCCGACTCTTCCTCTTTCTTCCCACCTTCCTTTCTCTCTAAAAAGCAATGAAAAAGTGTCTTCAGGTGAGAATTTTTTTAAAAAGCTGTGGTATATTTCCACAATGGAATACTATTTAGCCATAAAAAATAAGGAAATCTGAGCTTTTGAGACAGCATGTATGGACCTGGAGAGTATTATTATTATAAGTGAAATAAACCAGTCAGAGAAAGACACATGCCATGTGATTTCACTTATATGTGGGATCTGTGAACAAAATAAATTAACAAACAAAATAGAAACAGACTCATAGCTGTCAGAGGGGAGGGGTAGGGGTGCTGGGTGGTAAAGGTGAAGGTATTAAGCAAAAAAAAAATTTCATAGACAACAGTGTGGCCATTAACAGAGGCAACTGGGGGTGGGGAAAACAGGAGAGGGTGAAGGAAGGATAAATGGTGATGGAAAGAGACATGGCTTGGGGTGGTGAACACACGATAGGACATAGAGGTGATCTGTTATAGAGTTGTACACCTTAAACCTGTATAGTTTTATCAAACAATGTAACCCCAATAAATTCAATAAGAAAAACAAAAAGAGAGTTGAAAGATTTCTACTTGCTTTTTTTATGTTCAATGATCTCTGAACTTTTTGTTGGTCTCCTGCCCCCTAATGGGGTGCAGGCCTTAATGCCTTAGAACTTGGGTGCCTTTGACCTCAGACACCACTTTACCATCCACAATTCTGCATGTGGTCATCTTTTGGATGGATTGCATAGAGTTGCTGTTTTTCAGGGCATCACCAAAATCAAAGTCCTTTCCTTCTTCCAGAAGGCAGTGGTGGGTGGCGACTCAGCCTCCAGCTTGGCCTGGATGTTCAGCAGGGCCTCATACTCCTGGGCCTGGTGCTGCCCCTCTGCCTGGGTCTGGGCCGGCTCTGAGTCCAGGTGCAGCAGGATCCCATTGAGCTGTTCCATCTGCACAACATAGCACGTCTCCACCTCCCTCAGGATGTTCTCCAGGCTGACCTTTAGATTTTTCATTGAGTTCAGATCTATCTCCAAGCTCTGAACCATACGTCACAGCTCTGTGAGTGTTACCTCAGCAGTTCCTATCTCAGTGGTTTGCCAGGTGACCACTGTGGTGCTCTCCTCCATCTCCTGTCCAGCTCCTCTCTGCTCTTCCAGGCCAGCTCATCATACTGGGTCCAGATGTCTGTCATAGTCTTTATTTGGGGGCGTCCAACTCCATGTCAACCCAGAGTTGGCAATCTGGTTTTATAGACCATTTACTTCCCCCTTGTAGTTCTTCTTTATGTAGTACTTCTTTAAAAGCAGCTCAGGAAACTTGATCTCTCTCTCCAGCTGCAGCCAAGTGATACTGGTGTCATTGATGACCTTTTGGAGTCCATTGATGTCACTCTCCACAGCCTGGTACATGGCCAGCTCCATCTCATACTTGACCCTGAAGTCATCAGCAGCAAGACAGGCATAGCCAATCTGCAGAACAATAAAGGTATTGTCCACAGAACTTGCAAAGACATGAGCACTCGCGTCCTCCATTGTCTTGAAGTAATGCCCCCAGTCTCTGACCTGCAGTCCCTTCTTCTCTAGATGTTCCTGGATTTTGCTTCTTAGTTCTTTATTATCAGCCTTCAGGCTTCTCACCCTCTCCAGGTAGGAGGTCAGGTGGTCATTCAGGCATTGCACTGTCTCCTTCTCTTTCTGGATGTCCCCTATGCCCACCAGACCCCTGGACCTCCAGCTATCCTGGATGCTGGTGGAGGGGGACACTTAGATCTGGGACCCCAAGGCCCCATAGATGCTGGCACTGATAGAAGAAAGGGGAGAGAGAGAAAAAAACTTTCAGTTTTTTTCTTAAGGGACATTTAGTTTGTCAAAAAAGAATCTTCTGATATTTTTTATGTGCCTGTCAGCCTGAAGGGCAATTTGTGAAAACGTTACTGTGTAGTTCAACCATTCCTTTTGCAGACTTTATGTGCCTCCACTCTGCCACCTTCACTGCGTATCCCTGAGTCTCCATTTTCACCATTGAATAATATCAAAAATAACTTCAATCAATAGACTGGGAAGTTAGTAGCCTGACTGTGTGAAGCGAGGAAAGGATATGACTACTCCATAAACAAATGGTCAACAATGTCTATTTTTAGCTCTTCAGTTCAACCCAGCCCTTCCTTGTATCTGCTGTCTCTAAAGCTGAGTATCTCTCAGGCTTTCCATCGGAGTGACGTGGCTCACTTAGTGGTTATGCCCCTCCGGGTGATAGATTGTTGCTTCCTCGGCTGTGCTAAATCACTCACTGCTCCCCTCTCCGGTTCTGCGTTCTAAAATTGCATTGAATTCTCTTGTCTGCTTTTATCTTTTGTATTCTCTTTGTCTTTTATAGGTTTCTACTTTTTTTTGTTGTTATAGTTCCTTAACTATCAATTTAATAGAGTCTCAAACAGAAGATAAAAAATTCTCATTCTTAAAACATATTCCAATAAACTTTAGAAGGTTTTGTCTGTTAAAGACAGTTCTCTTGAGGTTTTACCAGGATTGCTTTGGATTTATAGGTTAAGTTGAGAATGTCAATTCTATGTTACAGTGTCTTCCTAGGCATGGAAAGTCTCTCCATTTATTTTGATCATTATGACCTTCTGCAAGTTTTTACAATTTTCTCTATATTGGCTTTCATACTAAAAATACTCCTTTGATGAAGAGCATAAGTGACACAAAGGAAAAGCATATTTGTGAGGCTGAAGACTGACTTGAAAATTTGGCCCAGAATGTAGTGTCAAAGGACAAAGAGAAGAACATGTGAGGGAAGAATTGAGAGCCTTGGAAAACAGACCCAGTAATTCCAACAGCCTTCTCATAGGACATTCACAAGGATGGAACAGAGAGAATACAGGAAGAAATGAAAGAATAAAATTTCCTAAAATTGTAGAATGATGAAACACACAAACATGTACATCTTATTCCACAATGTGGGCAACTCAGAAAGGTTAGAGGAAATTCTAAAGGGTTCAAGACAACAAAGAGAAGTTAAATAAATTTATTTCATGAGGATTTTCTCCACTCATAAACAGATTAGAATTGCTGATTTTAGAGACAGCAAATAAAAGCTGCAAATATTTGCCTCTTGGTAGCAAGCATTGTCTGTCACCAGAACTAGGAAACACTATGGAAGATGTAGCAGCCTGGCATTTCTGTATTTGTCTCGGTCCTTCCCAGCCACCGAGGGGCCACCAGTTAATAGCAGATATCACAGGGCCCATCTGTTTTCCAGATAGTAGTGATGCCTCCAGACTCAGTCTTTCACTGAGCTGGCTCCATTTGGAGAACCATCATATTCTCACATCCTTCCAGCAGCCCAGAATCCTGAAAAACTCTTTGAAACAGAAAGGGCAGCTTGGACATTGGAACAAAACTCTCCCCTGCATCCGTATGGAGGAGGAGCATCCTTTACATGATGGAGAAGCCCAAAGCAAGGTCTGAGGCTGCTCAAGTCCCAACTTCGTGTTTCCCTACCATCCCTTCAAAGGCCCAACATCTTCTTGAGATTTTTTTTAAGCCTCAAATTGTACCACTTTATTTTTTTAATTAAATATTTTCTTGTTGTTCTATTACAGTTGTCCCAATTTTTCCGCCTTTACTCTCCTCCACCCAGCCCACCCCCACTCCCACAGTCAACTCCCACCCTGTCATCCATGCCCATGGGTCATTCATACATGTTCTTTGACTGGTCCCTTCCCCTTCTTTCCACCACTATCCTCCTCCCCACTCCCTTCTGGACACTGTCAGTCTGTTCCTTGTTTCCATGACTCTGGTTCTATTTTGCTCATTTGTTTGTTTTGTTGATTAGGTTCCTCTTATAAGTGAGATCATACGGTATTTGTATTTCACTGCCTGGCTTATTTCACTTAGTATAATGCTCTCCAGTTCCATCCATGCTGTCTCACATGTTAGGTACTCCTTTCTTTGTACTGCATAGTATTCCATTGTGTAAACATACCAGTTTTTTATCCACTCATTTCCTGATGGCCTCTGCTGGGATTATACCCTAAGAATCCTGAAACACTAATTCAAAAGAACCTATACACCCCAATGTTCGTAGCAATGTTATTTACAATAGTTAAGTACTGAAAATAGCCTCTAAGTGCTCTGTCAGATCTGTTCCTAATAAGATGTGGGGCAAATCAAATAGTGTATTTACTAAGCAAATGTATATATCTGTATGTATTTATGTATGTGTGTATACTCATATGTCTGTATGTGTGTATATATATGAATAAATGACATGGCAGATTTTATCCCTCATTTTGTAGATGAGCAAATGGATTATAAATGGTAGCCTGAGAGGTATGGATGGATTATCTGTCTCACTTATTGTTAGAATCATAGAGAAGGGCCTTTTTATACTGATTATGTGTACTATACCTAATCTTTTCTAGCACAAACTGTGGAAACCCTTTCCTTTTGCCTTCTTTAGGTGCCTCTGAGTTACTGCCCGACCACGGAGGTTCAGGACTCTACAAAATACGAACATCAGAGCCATTAGCCTAAGAACCTGGACTAGCCTGAGAAGGTTAGTCCATTTTCTAGTTACAGCCCATTTTTTTCGTTCAACTGCTCAATAAATGTGAGGTTGGTGCCTGGGAAGGAAAAAGATGAACATGGCCCTGCTTTTATGGGACTCGAATTCCAGCCCCACCCCTATCAGCCGGGTAGGCTTCAGTAAGTCTTTTCAGCTCCCTGACCCTTCAGTTTCTCATCTTTAAATAGAACGCTCGCTTTGCCTATTTGACTCACAGATTTGTGTTTGTGTGTGTAGTCAAATAGTATACGAAATAGTGGTTATGAGAAAAACCAGAGGACATTACTATCATTTTCCTTACAATGTTTTAGTCCTAATTAATCTGAGTTGCTAAATAAATGGTGAATTCAACTTAGGCTTTCACTTCCCACCAGGACAAGCAGTGTATGCTTCTTCTTGGTGCGTAGTAGGTGTTTCCCCCTCCCCTTTCCTGTCCTGTCATCTCTTTTCCATTGGGTTCTGCAAGGCATGTGTGAGTCACTTCTGCTCTGGGTAACTGCAAAGTTCTCTGCCCTTCCCTTGAAATACCAGAAGAAAACCCTCAATGCCATTGCCTGGGAGAATGCTCACTGAGCTCTCCTGGGTGGTTTTATCCACCATCCTTGAGCTTCCCAAGGGGTGTCCCAGCTGCTATATTGGGGCTACTCAAGAAGGAAAGGCTGTCTTTCCATTGCTAAGGTTCTGATTTCTGTCCATGGGTCTTGTGTCAGGCCAAACCACCTATTTTCAATCAAGTTAATGATAATTAACACTTCAATTTCTAAGAACTTTACATTCATAAACTTATTTAGTGCTAACAGCAACCCTGTATTATCCCATGTGGTGGAGAAAAATGAGGCTTACTCAAGGTCACCAAGCTGGTGAGTAGCAGAGCTGGACTTTGATCTCAGGAAATCTCTCCCTGGAGTCCAGACTTCTAACCACAGTTATCCTGGCTCTTAAATTAGCTTTCTTAACTGCCAGCTCAGAGTTAAGAAAATCTCCCCGCATACAAAGTGCCTAGCAGTATGTTGGCATTCCTTAATTCTTTGCTGATTTAGATAAAAGTCAGCTCTGAGGTTTCACCTCCTCCATTCTTAATATTCCAGACAATTGGACACTGATCTCTTCAACTTAACCTCTGTTGAACCCCAACTTAGATGGAAGATTTGATTATAGGCACTTTCGTTATACCATCTCATTTAATCCTCACAACAATGCAGGCATGCTTCTTTTTATTGCTCTTCACTTTATTGCACTTCACAGAATGCTGAGGTTTTTTTGAAATTCAAGGCAAGAACCTCTACCAGCAAAAAGATAACAGTCTCCTTTATTGTAATACTCGCTTTATTGTGGTGGTCTGCAACAGAACCCATAATATCTCTGGGGTATGTCTATAATGCCTGTACTTCAAAGTGTCTTTAATCCTTTGTGCAAAGTAGCAGTCTCAGACTACCTAGCTGGAGATCATGCAGCAATTGTAAGTGGTAAACCCAGAAAGACTGTTCCAAGATGGGTCCCTTCCCACTACACAGCATCTGCTGTGTGCAGCTGGATGTTCTGCAAGCAAAAATGAAGGGTCACATTCAACCAGCGGACTGTGAAGTTATACTAGTTTTGAAGTGAATCATGGCTCAAAAAGGAAAACATAATATGACCTCTGGAAAACAGGCAGATACGACTCAATCAGTAGCAAAGTTTGTCTTTGGAAAACTAAATCAGACCAGCTCAATTTTCTTCATCATTGCCACAGCCACTGGAGTCCACACACTAGTGGGTGTGTTTGTTGCAGCTTTAAAGAGAATTTGGGGATTGAAGGGTGATTTGCCTAATTGGAGAACCCTGTTACGGGTAGCTGATCAAGGCGTGCCAAGATGGAGAGTGCCTGAAAAAGCAGGAGACTCTGGGGCAGAGACAACTTGAGGATTTAGAGATAGTTTCAGGGAGAAATGTAATGAAGGGTCTTTCATATTTCAACCAGAATAAAAAACAATGAAAGAAAACGTAGGGCTCTCCTGAATTTTCGGTGCTGACTGAGCCATCTGGAGCTTGAGAATCCAGGTTAACCACCTGGAAACATTTTGGAATGACTCTAGACTGTAAGTTACGAAACCTTGGCTGAGAAGGGAGGAGGGAGTGCTAAATGGGCACAAACACACTGAGATGTGTTCCAATGAGGTGGAATATTATTCAGGAATAGATGCAGAAGTAGCTGAAGTGGCTCATAGGTGTTCATTTTAATTCTTTGGTTGCCTTCTGTGGGAAGCTACTTCCATCCAGTTCTTTTCAATGTAGATTGAGTCATATCCTCTTTATTTGCCAAAAGCATTAATTTGCCATAACCATTTCAAAGCATTGGACAATTGCTGCCTCATTTTTAGAGGGTTGATTGGGACACCCTTGCTGAGCTGCTGTCTCACCAAGTGTAGGAGTTTGAGATGAACTTCCAGCCACTGGAACAAAAACTACCCCAAAGAAAGCATGAGTGCGTGTTGTCATTGACTAATAGATCTTTGTTTTAACTTTTTTCTGGGCAATCTGCCACGTTGTTGTACAAAGGCTTGCAGACTGCCTTCTACGAGCTTATGATCTGTTTGAGGGAACTACATATACACAGAACAGTGTTTTGTAAATGCGAACAGACAATGACAGTTATAGGAAGCAAAGAGGATGACGTTTGCAATGCAGCTAAAGAGGCAAAGCAGAAAGTAGATTGGAGCTGATCCTTCTTCAGGGGTGCAGGGGAGAGAACGGAAGTCATTACAGGCAGGCAGAATGGTGCACACATACAGTCTAGGGGTAGGAGAGCCCGTATTTGCCTAGAACCTAAGTAATCCAGCTTGGGGTGAGTGGGAAATTTGTTGGGAAAGAAGTATGAATGCCCCCCATCCTTTGCCTGTCTCCATGCTTCCCTGTGTGATCTCATTCAGTAGTTCAAGTTTAAACAATGTCTATATGCTGCCGACTCCTGGATTCCTAACTCCGGCACAGACCTTTCTTCTGTGTTGTGGACTTGTTCATCCAACTGCCTGTTCAACATCTCCTACAGGAATCTCAAACTGAACACATTCACCGTGGAACTCTTGCTTTTACCCTCCTAACTTGCCCCTGCCCTCCCACCTCCCATGTCTTTCTTGGTAAATGGCATCAGGATTCGCCCAGGTGAGCAAGCCCAAACCCTGGGAATCACGCCTGCCTTCTTCTTTCACGTATTTCCCTACATCTACTTCATCAAAAATAGGTGTCAACTCTTTTACAAGAGAATCTCAAGACTGTCCTCCTCTGACTCTTAGTGCCATCACCCAAGTCCAGGGCACCAACCTGTCCTGCCTGTCATTCCATAATAGCCCCCTGATTTCAATCCCTCTAAGCTTAGATTCCTGTAACCCTTTCTCCTCCACAACAGTCACAATAACTCTTTTGAATTGTTATCAGGTTAATGCCAGCAGATTTTACTCCTGCTTAAAACCCTTTGATGGCTCCCCAGTGCTCTTAGCATAAAACCCCTACTCCTTACCATGGTCTCACCCTACCACCACGCCTGCCCAACCTCCATGCATCTTCTTGTGATAACTGTGTCTCCATTTTTCTTTGGGGAATTACTCCCTGATTCTTACTGCAAGTGGTCTGGGCAGGTTGTCTCCACTTCATTCCCTGTGTCAGGGGGTTGGCAGATAACATCAATACAGACAATCAGCATGCTCCTTGAGCATGCTCCTGTGTCACAGAGATTGGCTCAGAGGTGAACACGTCTCCTAAGTTGATCTAATAAGACTGTTGCTAGAACATTGGGAATTGCTGGCTGTAAAGATGATGTATATCTGGAGCTACAGAAACTCATCTATAGGGAAAGGCTTCCTGACCTAATCTTACTCAAAGCAAAGGAAACTAAGACATGGAAAAGACTAAGTCCTGTTGACTCTGTTTGAGCCCAGTGTAACCCCGTGCCATGCCTCTACTTGTCAGTTGAGCCAATGAATTCCCGTTATAGTTCGGGTTTCAGGGGGGTTCCAGGCTAGCTTGTCCTGTGGGATATGACACCTGTCTAGACTTGAACCTTATCACAAACCTTTTCCTCTCTACACTCAACCTTGGACCTGGGACACATCAAATCTTTTCTCACTTCAGTGTCCTAGTTTTCGGTGTTCATGTTGCTTAGAATTCTCTTCTGTAGATTTTGTGGGGAAGTTGACTTACTCCCATTTCTTAGTCCTAAGCTCAGATATCACCTCCTCAAGGGCCCTTCCAAAACTACATAAGAGAGATTCCTCCAGTTCCCTTCTATTGTGTCCCCTTGTTTCATTTGGAGCAGTGACCAGAATCTTTGTCTCACTTGTTTGCTTCTGTGCACTTATTTATCGTTGGGCTCTTCCATTAAAATATTAGCTTTATGTTAGCAAAGATTTGCCTGCCTTGTTCAGTTTGTACTCCCAGGGTCTAGTTCAGTGCCTGATACAAAGTAGGTGCTTAGTAAGTGCTCCTTAAATGTGAGAATAAATGAATGCATGCATGCATGCACTTTTAACTCTTCATAGATTCATCTTGCTGTGAAGGAAGAAAGAGGAAATATCTTGCCATAAAGCAGGGGTGTCACACTCATTTGCACCAGGGGCCACATCAGCTTCGAGGTTGCCTTCAAAGGGCCAAATGTAATTTGAGGACTGTGTAAATGTAACTACTCCTTAACAGTTAAGTGAGAACTCGGTGCTGCCTCAGGGTAGAAACAAGGTGCAGGCCGGATAAAACAAGGTGGAGGGCCAGATTCGGCCCTCAAGCCTTGTGTTTGCCACCTGTGTCATAAAGGATAACAGGCCATTGGAAAATTCAATCTTCCATTTTCTCAAAGGCTTTACCTGGAAACCACAGAGCAGGATGTCCTGCAAAGGAGGTGATCATAGCCAGATGTGCCCAACACAAGCCTGCAGTGAGTCAGGGCAGTGGACAGTGCACTGGCTATTCTGTGCTGGTCCCAGGCAAGGGTAAAACCCCTACCCTTACCTGTAAGTCATCCTCAGGAACCACTGTAAGTCATGGGCTGCTTTTGGCTGAGGTAGTCTTCTTTCTAACACGAACTGCCCCTTTATTTGGAAAGGGAGGAAGGCAGTCAGTTGTGAAAGGTCCTGCCTCTCCGATCTTGCTAGCAAGTCTTTTGAATGTACTGCTACTAATAAGGTGGTATCGGCCAGAGCAAACATGTATAGTGCTTGATGCACGTTGGGCTGTTCTAAGTGTTTTGTATGTATTAACACATTTAATTTCCATAGCCACTGAGGTGAATTCATGATGGCCACCAAATCTTTGCTATTTTTCCCATTGATCTGACCCCTTCTCTTTGAATCTGGGTGGGTTCTATGACTGCTTTGACCAACAAAATATGGTGGAAGTGAGAATGTGCCAGTTATAAACTGTCTCTCAGAACTTGCTCTTGGATGTTCACTCCAAGGGAAGCTAGACACCATGTAAAAAGTTTGAGTGCTTTGCTGGAGAAACTACAGGGAGGGGCCTGAGACTCCATGGATAGGTAGAGGGCCCAGCTGAGCTTATCCTTGAGCCGTTCCTGACCAGGCACCAGACATGGAAAAGAAAAAGCCATTTTGGACCCAGGTGCCCCAGGTGACACCACATGGACCTGAGAACTCCTCAGAGGACCTTGCTTAAATTCCTTACCCACAATCTTATGAGAAAATTAAAATAACTGTTTTAGACTTCTGTGTTTTAGGTAGTTTGTATTCAGCAACAGATAACTGGAACAACCACGCTATGTCACGTGTGAGGTCATTATCCTCCTTTTACAGATGAGGACACTAAAACATGGAGAGGTTCAGTGACTTGTACAAAGCTGTAGAGTAGGAAGAGGCAGGCATGGAATTCAAGTTCAGGTGGTCCGGCTCCAGAGCCTGAACCAGCATGCTCTACCAGTGCTAGGTCCTGCCTGCTGCGGGCTTCTGAGATATAAAATTCCTTAACCTCAAAGGGTCTCGGCCTTCTTTTCTGCAAAATGAAGGGTTGAACGAGATTAAATATCAAAAGCAGAGTTTCTCAACTTGCTTTTTAGAAGGAATATTAGGCCAGATAATTTTTTTACTTGACAGTATCCCTGGCCTCTACCCACTTGACAACAGTAGCACCTTCCCTCTGCTGTCCCTTTCCCCTCCTGTGACAAGTGAAAATATCTCCAGACATTCCCAAACGTCCTCAGAGGGGCAAAATCGCCTCCAACTGAGAGCCGTCCCAACTTGCCTCCAGGCTGGCTTTTGCCGCTCCGCCCCTCTGCAGCACTGTCTCCCTCTGTGCCCTGCCTGGCTACTCTCATCTACTGTTCAACGTCGAGGGCGCATCGTCTGCCCCAGGACTCCTTCCCTGCCCTCTCTGCTGCTAGGATGAGTTAGCTGCCCTCTAATGCCAGGAGGCCTTTCCATGGTGCTACAGGAGATGTTGAGGTGGCTGTATCCCTGGTGGCCTGTAAGCTCCATAAGGACGGAGACTGTGTCTTACTTTCAATATGTAACACAAGCCTTGGCTGGCTCAGTGTTGGTGCTGAGTAAATTCTTATTACAAGGAATGAATGAATGAATGAATGAATGAAGCAGTACATTGTGGAAGTTTGTGGAGCATAGGTTTTTGAGTCGACTAAAGCTGGTTTGAATCCTGGCTCTGCCGCTTACCATGAGCATCGAGTTGGGAAAGTTACATAATCTCCTTGACACTCCTCTCTGAAATAGAGACAGTGAATTATTGACCTCACAGGGTGTTGTAAGGAGAAAAGGAGATTATATCTGTAAATCACTTAACCCATTGACATGTAGTAAATGCTCAGTAAATGGCATCTTTTAGAAAACAAATTGTAATTTAATGCCTCCTCACCCTTCACATGCCTTATTCCTGTTTCTACAATTCTGCTAGCAGAGTTTGTTGGCACAGACACTGTTGGACAGTCTGTTTCTCTTTTCCTCAAGACTTCCTCGCTGTTGATGTGAACTTTACTCAGTCCTGGTGTGCAGTTTTCTCAGCATTGCACCAGAGGCCTCCTCACCACTGTGCCCTCTGACTGACCCAGAGGGCAAGGAGCACGTGGTCTGAAGCCTTAGAGAAGACTCACAACTTGAAGCGGCAGACAAGTCTAGCTCAGGTGACCCGCTGCGTGCTCCTTACCCTCAGGGGCTGAGGGGTGCACAGGGCACCACATAAAGGAGGGGGCAGGCAGAGCCAGGGAAAGGGGCTATCACGGACAGACTTTGGCCATCTGTGTGGTAGCAAGATGTGCTTGTTGCCCTTCCCTTCACTTCTGGGGGCATCACTATTAATCACTAATTCATAAGTGTAGCCTCAGGCAGATTAGCCTCTTTGAGCTTCAGTTTCCTCATCCGTAAAATAGGGTTAAAAATAAACCTTCCTTCCAAGGGTTGAGGTAACAATGAAATGCTAGAGTATAGAACTCGGTAAATAAGATTGTTCTGTTGTTTGTAAATATTGTTGTTATAGTGTTATTAGATTATTATTATTTTCATCATTATCTTTGTGTCTTCAGCACTTAGTCAAGGTATATGTTACGTGCTTGATAACAAGTCTGTTGAATGAAAATGAGTGCAGGAGTGAGTGAACCAGAGAAGGTCACAGAAAGAGTTACATAATGATAATGAACTCATTGCTAAAACAGGCCAACAATGCAGGGAGACATGACAAGAGGGCAAGGTGAGTAATTCATTCTCAGATGGGAGGCAGTTCAGTGACTGCAGAATGAAACATCCCCGTGAGACGGAGCAGGTGGGGAAGCCTTCACCAGGAGGCAGTAGGATCTGAGATGATCTGTCTAGGATGGGTGGGAGCTGAATAAACAGAAGAAAATGGAACAGTTATAGGTGGAGATCTGCCATACTCAGACCTGGCACCTTAGAGAACATGAGCCTTGAGGATGTTCCCTTAGGGAGCTGAAGTTTAATTTGGTTCTTGCATCTGCGGCTTAATTCTTGAGGGCCTAGCCGGATCTCAGAGTCTGTGTTGCTCTCAGAGGAGAGTGAGAGGCTGCTGCAGTGCAAAGCCCGCACATCTGCAGGAACGTTTTCTTTGTAAACCAGCTCTCTATGACAACCACTGCATGTGTTCTCGGGTAGGGGCCAGCTGCCTCAGGAATTAATCAAACCCTTTTATGCCGATTCTCGTGAGCTTTCAGAGGGTCTTTACACAGAACACTTCTAAGTGAGTAGTGAATGAATATTCATAGATATATTTACCCCACCCCCATTCCAGAAGGACACTGCTCTCAGAGCTGCTTGCTATTCCTTGGTAAAGGGGACTGGCTTTGACCTTTGTGCTTATTACAGTGAAGAGGGAAATGAGTCAGTCTCTCACCCCGAAGAAACAGAACATCCTTTTCCTGTCCACAATAAACTCGTCAAAGGCCAAAAAGTGTTGGGGAAGGAGTGAGAGAGTTTTCAATCACAGTACTTGTCTTCAATGTGTAGGACAGGCTGGCATGTGTATTCTCTCCGAATGACCCAGGTTACCCCTGAGGGACCCACGTGATTCGGTTTCTCATAACCAACTTTTCATTCGCCTGCCTGGCCTGATCCGTAGCTCTCAGCATTCTGATTGGACATTGCCTTTCAGCAATAATAGCCCCAACACATGAAGAGTACTTGACAGATTATGAGGAACTTCCATCCATATTATTTGATTTCCTGGACTACCCTGAGAAGAATGTAAGGCAAAGATAACTTACTTCTCTGCCCAGGTGAGGGACCTGAAGGTCAGCGAGCTAGTTAAGTCACAGAAAGGCACGGGACACGAAGGCGGAAGCAAAATTAGAACATGTGAGTCCTGACCCCCAGGCCGGTGCTCTCCCTGGTCCATGGCCGCCACTACCCTCCTGTCATTCACCAGACTGACGCTGAAAGTCTCATGAGCTCAAAAGTTCGTCTTGAAGACATCAAATCTTTTCTGAGTTCTTCAGCTAAGGGTCTGAGCCGTTGTGAAGTCCTGTTCTGAAAGGTCTCCCAAGGGCGATCACGCTGCAGGGTGCTCTCTGAGACCCAGACTGACTCCAGTGGATTTGACGTCTTCGAGACTCATTCCAGTGCCCTTCTGGGTGCTGCTAGCACAGCGTGGAACAGCCTGCCCCCTTTCCTCTCTCGCACAGGGTGTCTTCAGGGCTGCCCCAGGCACAGGGACCTGTCTGTCTTCCGACATTTCCCTTCCCAAACAAGCACTTTCTTACAGTGCTTGTGAGGGCCAACCGGGCCAGCTGCCTGGAAGACAACAGGGTTAGAGCCCTCAAAATTACAAATGCATTGACTCATGGATCCAGCAATCTCACTTCTGGGGATTTTCCTACACACAGATTTGCATATGTATAAATAACAGGACGTGTGTACAAGATTGTCCATTGCAGCCTGTTTTGTAATAGCGAAGACTGAACACAGCCTAAGGGACCAACTATACAGGACAGACTGTTAAATGAACAGTGATGGAACCACATAAACACTGTACAGCTACAAAAATGAGTGAGGACATTCGTAGTAAACTGATAGAGAATGATCGCCAGCAAAATACAAAATGCTGTATATAATTTGCTACATTTTGTGTGAGAGATGGGAAATGAATATAGATTCATATTTGCTTGTGTTTGCATAAACAGAGGAAGGATACTTGAGGAACTAATACTTTGGTGGTGGAGAACAGGATGGATGGAGTGATGGTAGGGAAGAGGGGGTTAGATTTTCAATGGAACTTTTATAACATTTTGAGTTTTGAAACTCATGAGTAGATCATCTACTCAAAGAACTAAATTCATCAAACTTGCCCCCAGCAGCCAGCCAAGGTGGAGACTTCCTAGAGATAAAAGCATCTGAGCAGAATAGAAACACTTAACCCTTAAGCCATCACCCAGGTAGCTCGTCAAGTCTTTGAAACATACTGTCATCTAATGGGAGCGAGTCAGGAGAGAATGTGTCAGCCCAAATGTAGAGATGAGCTGGGCAGGAGGAGAGTAATCACTGGGAGGACTGAGAAGCTGACCAAGGTCTTTTAATGATTGTGGAATTTTGAGATTCAGGGGCTCATCCTTTGGCACTCAGGTGCATTCCCAGGTCATCTTCCTCTCGTGCTCTGGCTTGCTGAGTCCAGTGGCCCCAAGATACTCCACTCTAGGAACTGGCAGGCCTTCTGATGCCAGCTCTGCTCTGTTCTGGCCTTGTCTAGAAAGAGGCCTGGTTTGACCTGGCTTCTAAGAGTGAGGTCTTGGCACCAACTGCCCCATTCCACTATCAGGGTGATATTGGAGACCTTAAACCACCCCAAAGGCAAACGGTTTTCCCACTCACCAGCAGCCACGTGCCTGACTGCTCTGGCCCTGCCCAGGGAAGATCAAACCATTCATCGCACCTTAATTCCCCTTACTGCTAACAGAAACACTGCCCTTCCCAAATTTGCCCCTCTCCTCCTATTATTGGTATGAATTCTGTTCAAGAAACTGCCTATGTCTTTGTTTTACTAGAAAAAAAATTCAAATGAGCCCAGCCTTCACCAGCAGAGCTGGCAGAAAGCCCAAACCGTCACCGGTTCCTCCTCGACACCTCCACTTCTCTGGGGTGAGAGGAGGGGTGTGGGAGTCAATTTGTCATTCTTAAAATTTTCCTAGAGCAGTGAAAATAAGGTTGAAAATAGCAGATTTTTCTTGCCAAGTGAAAAGAGGCTTACATTCCATGCCTTAGAACATCTCCAAGGTGGTTTCATCTGTCAGGAATTTTGAACCCGGTGCTCTGAGAGCCCATGAGCACCCACCCGGTGAGCGCATGCGGGCGGCACAGGGCACGCAGGCACCTCTGGACTCCCTGAGGGAGTAATAGAAACAGAAGGAAAGTTCAAGGGGTGGGAGGTTGCTGAGCAAAGAGGCTCAATTTGGCCTGTCTGCTTCACTCTTCCGTTACTTCCACTGTGAATGACAGAGAGGGAGTTTTAACTGGTTTGGCTTTTTCTTTTGTCCAGATAGAAGAAATATTTCTTTTGCTTCATTTTGCTTCTAGCTAGGTCAAAGGAAGACGACTTAACAGCAGGAGCTCCGAGTTGAAAGTCTAGGCTCAGATCCAGGCCCCACCCACAGATGGTCTGCGGTTGATTTCATCACAGTCTCGGGGCCTCAGCGTCCCACCTGGGGAATGGGTAGAAGGAATCTTTTGTATGCTTGAAGGACATCATGAAAAGAAATGAGCTGCTTCTTCACCATGTTTTCCTCTCTCTTCCTGTTTTCCCATCTACCCCATCTTCTCCGTGATATTTCAGATGCCCCTTAAAAAAACACCCTGTGTGAAAATACCTGTGTGAAAGTACAGGTCTTCAAGGAGCTCGCTTTGCAATAGGTAAGAAGAAAAGCCCATACTGATTCAAACAAAGGCTGAGAAGAAACTTATGCTATACTGTCACCGACAATGAAGCCCTGTAGGAGGATAGTGAGTTCCCTGCCCAGTAGCCCACAGGGAGGACTCTCACTGGTGCCTGATGCAGAGTCGGACCTCAGAGTCAGGTGTTAATGGTAGGGTGCCGCCCTCACCTTCGGGGCAGACAGGAATGTGTGCAATGGCCAAGCACAAGACAAGGAGCAGAGAACTGTGCTGGGTGAGCAAAGCCTTCCTGCAGGCAGGACCCAGTCCCTTGGCTGCTGCTTTGTGGCCCCTGGGCTAGCAGGGTCTGAACACACAGAGGGTGGGAAAGGAGGAATGGCAGGAGCCAGAGTTCCGGTGGGAAAGAAAAGCAAGGCACACAGCCTGGGCGTGGGGGATGGGCAACTTGGGAGGAGGGGGCAGGAGTGCTGAGGAGCCCCCCCCACACCCCCTCAGATTAGCACCTGGCCTATGTGTCTGAAAGCAAGAAGCCCCAGCTGAGGAGGCCTCAGTCCCTCTGAGGCCTGAAACTATACGTGCTGGTATTGTTTTTTATTATTGTCGTTACTATCACCAGGTAACTGCACATGGGAGCAGGGCCTTTTTCTGGGTCTGCCCAAGTATGCCCACGCCTCAGTCCTAGTGCCCCTCAGACAGGCCAGACTGAGTCGGTCAGCACCCTGGCTCTCAGCTGCGGGAATGAACGGTCCCCGAGGGTGTGGGCCGCCTTCTGCACACTCGAGGCAGAGGCCCGGTGAATTGAGTCACTGACCTTTACTCCTCCAACGCCCGCTCGGCTGCATGGCTTACAGTTCCTCATAATAACACACACGTCTGGTTATGAATCAGGCTAAGGCAATAGTTTTAACCAGAAAAGTCTCTGCTTCTTTAGAGTTGAGGCACCCAGAGAGGTGACAAACCTCACCCTTCATTTGTATCATTAACAACCTAGGAAGTGTGCTCCTGGATGAAGAAAAGCATAGTAAAATCTTAACCTCTGTATGTACAATTTTATATATATATTGGATTGGCCAAAAAGTTTGTTTTGTTTTTTCTGTACGATGGCTCTAGTAGTGCTTAGTTGTCTTAACTTCATTTGAAACAATTTTGTTAGGTTGTATTGTGACAGCTGTCATATCAGTGTGCATTAAAAAACATCAAAATTGGTGAATTTTTGTGTAACCATTTTACTATTGAAGATGGACGAAAATACACATTTTCAGCATATTTTGCTTTATTATTTCAAGAAAGGTAAAAACACAACTGAAATGCAAAAAAAAGATTTGTGCAGTGTATGGAGAAGGTGCTGTGATTGATCAAATGTGTCAAGAGTGGTTTGCGAAGTTTCGTGCTGGGAATTTCTTTCTGGACAATGCCCCACGGTTGGGAAGTAGAGAGGGATCAGATCAAGACATTAACTGAGAACAATCCACGTTATGCTCCGCAGGACATAGCCACATACTCAAAATATCCAAACCAATAATGTTATTGGTGTAATGAAAAATGTGTCTTTTATTTTATGGAAAAACCATACAGATTTTTTTGCCAGTTCAGTGTATAATTTTCTCTCAAAAAAAGACTGGCTCTGGGGAAAGAATCAGATTATACTAATGCCTGAGGAGTCTGATGACACATTAATTGAACACACTTCCACTTGAAGCATCGCCCTGTTTCACTTTTTGTCTCAGCTGGGGCTGCACCCAGCAACTTACATTTCACAGTCATCATTAGTATTTCTGCTATGCTAAAGGGTCAAGGAGTTCAGTCTGTTTTCAAGAGCATACCGTCTTGTTTAGTTCGAGAGGCTGAGTCTACAGTAATGAGGTGACTGGAGGGAAAGGGGTAGACTCACTTAATCATCTAGAAGATTCCTTCGAGTCCCTGAATATCTGTGGACTTCTGGATCTTTCACATTTGACCTAAAAACTTCTTTGGAACCTGTGGTGCTGAATCCTTGCTTGACTTGGGAAATTCCCTTATTTCCCCCTGTTCTGGGGAAATACTCGCACTTGAGATGAACTGGCAGCAGTCGCTCTAATTTGTTCTTTAAGGAGAGTGGGGATGAAAGCTCGTTTTTGTTTAGGGTCCTGGCATGCTTTCACTCAAACACAGGAGAAGAAAGGCAGGAGGAAATGGAATGAGGCCACAGGCAGTAGTGGGAGCAGGGAATGGCTGCAGAGGCCCCTGTGGAATGGGCCTTCATTCGTCAGCCTGGTCACGGAGGTCAGCATGGAATTTGGAATTCTCTTATTGTCATAGAGGAGCCCGACTGGTGGGTCATTGGAGTATGTTTGCAATCAGTATGTGGGCACTAGGTTGCTGTCTTCAGTAGAGATTGTTTTCTGGCTCAAGGCAGTGTTGTTGTTTTCAGGTGTTTTTAAGTCTGAATCCCTTAAGTGACAGAGGTTTGTTGAGATTTACATGTCCCACACTATCCAGGGCTTGAAGTGGGAATGAGAACAGAAGAGTATAAGGCAAAGTCCTTACTCTTAGTTTAAATTCCAGGGAAGACTCAAGATTAATATATATTCCTTCCTTCCGAAAGCATCTGTGAAGCACCTTCCATGAGCAACACTTCACACTGGTGGATACAGCCTATTCGCCCTTTCTGATTATAAACACTTTACCTCTTACAGGCACTTCCAGGACAGACTACGGTCATATGGGTAAATTAGAGGAGCACAGGTTGCTACAAGGCGATATGGTAAAATGCTAACGTGGTGCAGAGTAAGGTCTATGGACACCAGGGTAACCCCCTGAAAGGTGGTTGCAGAGGAAAGAACCTAAGCAAAAGAGTGGAGAGAAACCCAGATGTGCTTAGGAACACCAGGAGTGAGGTCACTGTTGCAATGAGGAGGCCTTGGCCAGGATGGCGGCAATGAGAACATAATTAAAGGGGACAGTGTGAGAGACTGTAAGACAACGTATTGGTGGAATAATGTATTGCTTGCAAATGAAGTGTATGTGGGAACCAGGGCAAGACAATGGGCAGAAATACCATTCAACTTCAAGTTGAAACCTTAAGAACTTGGAAAATATGGTACATTCGTAGAGCATTCAGTAACAGAAGCACACACACACACACACACACACACGTGCTGTTTGACAATGATTTTTTTTTACATAATGAGATTTAGGTACCCGTGGGACAGCTAGGTGGAGAAGTCCTAAATATGGAGAAAAAAATATTAGTCTAGAGCTTATGAGACAGGATGGAGCTAGAGATAAATATTTTGAAATCTTCTTTATCAAGATGATGAAATTTGAGGGTACATAACATTGTTAAGGGGTGGTGGTGGAGAAGAGAACCCAGCTGAAGGAAAACTTTGGGGAGTACTGTGCTTAGGATGTCAGATAGAGAAGACCGTTTTGCAAACAGAGAGAGCATAAGAAAAAGAGCCAGAAGGAAAGGTGCAGTAACAACCCCAATGCAGCCGAAGGCCAAAGACAATGGGGCTAAGAGAATCTGATAATTAATAATTAATGCATAATTAATGCATCATCTAGCAATCTCCAACAAGCAGTTTCAATGAGGTGGGGCCAGGGAGCCAAAGTCAGGACACAAAAATGTTTAAGTGTAAATGAGGGATGAAGAATTAAGGACAAATCATGAAGGAAACTCCAGGGCTCAGCTGAAACAGCACTGATGAACTCAGAATGTATCAGCGGCTGGTGACCTTCTGAAATACTGCTTGAGGATGTGGTTTCCCATCTAGCCTTACACCCCAGGCCTCTTTCTCACTCAGGCAGCCGGCCATGCCATATGTACCATCTCAGGGAAGAGGTGCTGTAGCAGATAAAGGATTTCTCAGAACATCATTAATAACTTTGGAGAAATTCAGGGTTCCCTGGTCTTGTTACTAGAGGAAGTGCTGCGTGGTTGATGAAGGAGGAGGGTTGAAGGGGAAGCAAGAGGTGACTAACATTGTATTTCCTGAGAAACGGGCCCTACTCCCTGTAACTCTGTGATGGTTGACTTTATGTGTCAACTTGGCTAGGCACAATTGTTTGGTCAAAAGCTAGTCTGTCTGTTGCTTCAATGGTATTTTTTTAAAGATGTGATTAACATTTACAATCAGCAGACACTAAGTAAAGCAGATTACCCTCCATAGTGAGGGGTGGGCCTCATCTTATCAGTTGAAGGCCTAAAGAGTAAAAACTGAAGTTTCCCAAAGAAGGCATTCTGCATCCAGACTGCAACACAGAAACCTTACCTGACTTGACTTCCCAGACTTCAGACCCAAGACTGCAATACCAACTCTTACCTGAATTTCGAGGCTGCTAGCCTACATATTTTGGGGCTTGAAAGCCCCCATAATCACATGAGCCAGTTCCTTAAATTCTCATATATATATATATATATATATATATATATATATATATATATATATACTGTCCAGAAGTTATCCAGCCATGTAATATGAAAAATAGAGGACTTCCGGCCAAGATGGAGGCGTAGGCGGACACACTGTGCCTCCTCTCACAACCAAAATTAAGGACAACAAATATTTAGAAACAAGAAAACAACAAGAACTTATAGAAAATTGAACTGTACGGAAGTCCAACAACCATTCATCCAGACCGGTAAGAGGGGTGGAGTCTCGGCAGGAGAAAGTGGAGGTGCGGACCTGGGAACGCAGGCAGCAGTGGCTGGCAGTTCCCAGGTGCACAGGCGGCAGCTGGCGGATCCCGGGCACAGGGGGGCAACTGTGCAGAACCAGAGAGGCCGCACAGGGTGGCTGGCTGACCAGGTGGTCCCACATTCTCGCGCCCAGAAGGTCCAGGCAGAGGGGAAGTGGCGGAAGGGACTGAATCCAGGAGAGAGTGGAGCAGGCGCCATTGTTCCCTCTCAGACCCCGCCCCCACATACAGCGTCACAAGCCAGCGACTGGGCTGCCCCGCCCTGAGGAACACCTCAGGCTCCACCCCTCATACACAATAGCCGCGACCAGACTAAAACCAAACCAAAACAAAACAACAACAACAAAAAAACCCACCAAAAATGGCTCAAACTGGACAACAAATGAAAGCCCCAGAGCCAATTCCTCTAAGCAGTGAAGAGATAGCCAACCTATCAGATGCACAGTTCAAAGCACTGGTCATCAAAATGCTCACAGAATTGGTTGATTTTGCTCACAAATTAGATGAAAAAATGCAGGCTACAATACGTGAAATGAAGGAAGATGCATGGGGAACCGATAGAGACGGAAGGAAAACTGGGACTCAAATCAATGGAGTGGACCAGAAGGAAGAAACTAACAACCAAACAGAAAACAAGGAAGAAACAAGAATTCAAAAAAATGAGGAGAGGCTTAGGAACCTCGTTAAACGTCCCAACATCCGAATTATAGGGGTCCCAGAAGGGGAAGAAGAAGAGCAACAAGTGGAAAACTTATTGGAACAAATAATAAAGGAGAACTTCCCCAATATGGCAAAGGAAGTAGACTACCAGGACGTCCAGGAAGCTCAGAGAGTCCCAAAGAAGTTGGACCCAAGGAAGAACACACCAAGGCACATCATAATTACATTAGCCAAGACTAAAATGAAGCAGAGAATTCTAGAAGCAGCAAGGGATAAGGGGACAGTCTCCTACAAAGGAGTTCCCATCAGACTGTCAGCTGATTTCTCAAAAGAGACCTAACAGGCAAGAAGGGGCTGGAAAGAAATATTTGAAATCTTGAAAAGCAGGGACCGACATCCAAAATTGCTGTATCCAGCAAAGCTGTCATTTAGAATGGAAGGACAGATAAAGCGCTTCTCAGATAAGGTCAAGTTCAAGGAGTTCATCATCACCAAGCCCTTATTATATGAAATGTTAAAGGGACTTATCTAAGAAAAAGAAGATAAAAATATGACAGTGAAAGACAGCAAACTCACAGCTAATAAGAACCACACCTAAAACAAAAGCAAACTAAGCAAACAGCTAGAACAGGAACAGAACCACAGAAATGGAGATCATATGGAGGGTTAGCAACAGGGGTGTGGGAGGAGGAGAGAGGAAGAAAAGGTACAGAGAATGAGTAGCATAGATAGTGGGTAGAAAATAGACAGGGGGAGGGCAAGAATAGTATGGGAAATGTAGAAGCTAAAGAACTTATGACCCATGGACATGAACTAAAGGGGGGAATGTGGGTGGGAGGGGGTGAGTAGGATGGAGGGGAATGATGGGGGAGAAATGGGACAACTGTAATAGCATAATCAATAAAATGTATTTTAAAAAATCAAAAAAAAAAGAAAAATAGAGACATTTACTGAAGAAGATACAAGATACAAGAAACATTGTGCATAGGACAATGACGCCTCAGTCCCCTTCAGAGTAGGCACCTTAGGACCTCACACAGTTCTCCCAATTGCTGTCAGTTGCCCTGTTGTATTTTCATGAAGCTTATCAATAGTCTGCAATTCTTTCTCTTTCACAGGTGATTTTAGTTTTGGGAAAAGCCAGAAGTCACAGGACACCATAGCTGGGTTATAGGGAGGCTGAGTCACCTGAGTGATTTGATGTTTTGCCAAAAAAACTCTGCACAAGATGTGATGCATGAGCAGGCATGTTGTCGTGAAGAAGCTGCCAATCACCAGATGTCCATGACTGCGGCCTTCTAAATCATCCCAATAGTTTCTGCAGAGGAAATGTTCAAGCTTAACGCAAAATTTGGTGCAGATTTGTTGCTCTACTTACTCAGACATTTTGAATGCAATGGCCACACATATTTTATATATATATAAAATCTCCTACAGGGTTTTGTTTCTGTGGGAAACCCTGACCAACATGAGTTCCTTCAAACTCCCAGAGAGGTGTACAGGGAATGTGAGAGCAATGCAATATAAAACCCCAGAAAAGTCATTGTAACTGAAATGAGTGAAATAGGAATGGGAGAGGCAATGATGAATTAGGGACCCAAACTCCTTTTAAAAGGGGTGAGTTCTACTCAACTCCAGGCAAATGTTGCCGTATAGGAACAGAGTCTGGTGTTATCAGACAATGTGATTAAGAGAAGCCAAAATACATATTATTATGGAAAATCACTACAGGAAGGGTCTTGTAGAAGAGATAAGTTTTGAACATTCTCAGAGAAGTGCGATCTACACTGAAGTGTAGGAAGTACTGGGTTTGAAGCCATACAAAATAATCACAAGCCCTACCCGCCCACCTACCCACCCACACACCCAGGGACCTCTCTGCACAAAGAAGAAAATATATCCCATGAGTTTGAGCCTCTTTAAAGAAAACAGATGATTCTTACTCTGGTTAACTGAGACAGTTGGTTTTATTTAATCACCACAATGTTTTCCTGTTTCAATGTTTAGGGGAAAGGGGGGAGTGAAGAGGGCTCACCTTCCCATTGACTTTATTTATGCCATGTTTTCAATTTGGTGAGACCTATTTTCAGAATCCTTTAAATAAATGGAGTTTCACAAAGATAAGGTAACTGCATGAAACTTCAACCCAAGTTATTTCTCTCTTGCTACTTCGAAAGGGAATCAAAGCTCACAAAGCAGAGACAAGAGCGAATGAACAACAGAGGTGAGAAGCAAGCCTTTGCACGGAGGAGGCAGGCTTGCATGGAACATGGGGTAGTGGCAGGAGGTGTGGATATGATCACGAAATTGTAGGGCAATTTTTTCCCTCGGGAGAAAGTTTCAGTGAAATGGACCCACCTGTCGTTGGAAGTGACATAAATGCGGGTTAGCCCTATAGAACCATGGAAAGCTCAACGGATTACGATTTTTTTTTTCTTTCAAAAAGCTGCTAATTGCCAAGAATATATTTCTCCCTGCTTTTCAGTGCATTCTGATGTTAGAGCAAATTTGATGATTCATGTAACAGAACAAAAATATGTGTTATTACATAAGAGAAGGGAATGATTAAACTATCACTTGGGTGCTTCTCATTTTCATAGTTCGTTATGCAACATGTGGAATACCTTGAAGTCTCCTATTCTCTTCATAGTGAAAAATGCCCTTTGGCTGAGATGGATTCAGGTAAACAACTTACACTATGAATCCAGCACAAAAAAAAAATAATACCCTAATTCTGGACACTTGCCCTGAAATGTGTTGAGTGCCAGATGCCACTAGAACATCAAAAAGAGACAGTAATTTCTAGTGCAGCAAGTGTAGTGCTCATGGCAGATGCCACCAGCTGTGGGGCCACTCGGCTGCAGACGGGGTCTCTGGGAGGTGTGCTTTGCCGGGACTCATCTTTCACCCTCTTCAGCTTGCTCTTCTACAAGATTGCAGAATGAAATAGGATAGTGCAATCTTGGCTAAAATCAGAATCACCTGGGGAGATGTAAAATCCATATTGACGCCTGGTTCCTGTCACCAGGAACTCTTATTTAATTAGTCTGAGTTGTGGCCCAGGTGTCAGGGTTACTTTCAAAGCTCTCAAACTATTTCTAATATGCAACCCAGGTTGGATGCCAGTGCTCTTTTACAGAGCTCAGTAAATTGTGGATTACGGAATGACAGAGCTTGAGGAGAACTAATTCTGTGCTTTGTAGACGAGGCAACAGATACTCAGAGAGACCAAGTGATTTGCTGAAAACCACGCAACTTATCAATAGCAGAGCAGTGACTAGAACCCATCCCAATGTTTTTCTATAATACTCTACCACAGAGACTTTGGTTGATTGAGGAGAAATTAGTGACTTAAAAATGCTTATGAAGTTGTTAGAGTATTATGTAAGTGGCTACCCATTCCCCCTGTACACAGGACCAGCTACAGATTCACCACTGAAAAATGCTGTTCTTGGTTGTTGAATATCAAGATCTAGATGGAACTGTGTCTCCCAGCCTTCCTGTCTTTGGGCTTCCTGTTTGAAGTTAAAATCCTTTCTAAGATAGGCAGATATTGACAAAGGCTCATTAATAACCTGTGTGAATAAGCTCTGCCCTTTGGAGAGATACTTTGTCTTCACAGACTGCTATGATGGCCTTTGCTTAAAGTAACGCCCCTGGTCTTTCATTCTGCACTAGTCAATCCATTGATCCACAGCGGAGATGAGGACCTACTAGAGATGAGGATGTTTGCTGGCTGCTTTGAGCACAGAAGATACATGACATTGTTGCTGCTTTCAATCAACATTTGCTCTAAATGAGGGATGAGACATCACAGTAGACATCTATTTGTGCTTGCCCAGCATCTCTTGGGGAGCCACCCCTCTCTCATTCCCACCTCCAGATTTATGCTGAGACTAAGGAATGGGCAAGTGGGGCAAGCTGCATCAAACTGGGATGGCCTGGAGGCTTACTGGAGCTGTGAAGGAGAGGCTCCAGTCTGTGGAATGACACCAACTTTCTAGGCAACCAGCACTGAAGGGGAAGAGACAGGGGCATCGCCCTGCAGGCGCTGTTTGTGCCCTGGATTCAGCCTTGCCTAAAGTTCACTGGACTTTCCTGATGGCCCAGGACATCCCAAGTCCATAAACCAAAAGCTCCTCACCTCCTTTTTTTTTCTCTTGAGATGATAGTTTAAGTCAGGTTTTTCTCCTTATCGACTTAAAGAGTCCTGTAAGCTTTGGCGCTTTATCTCAGGCCACTTGAACTGTTTGGACAGTCTACTCCCATATGTCTTCTGGACGTCAAACCCAGCTGAGGGTTTTGGCCAGCATGAGTGGTGATAAATCGGCTGTGCTGCCAGACCTGTCTAATGGCTATTTTAAGGTCTTCTTGTTTCCAGAAGCCAGTAGAGAACTACTGGTGGGGACATTTGTTTGGTGACATGCAAATTAACTTGGTTTTCACTGATAACACCCTCATTTGATGGGGCTCTGGCATCACAATAGCCATTTTTGATGAGACGGATCACTTTCCTGGAAAATAAACTCACCACCTGTCTGAATACTAACCGGAGGACCAAATTGGGGGCAGCTTTTAACTCTTTGGCTATTAGCGTATGTATGGGATGTAGCTGAGTATGTGACTTGGGACTTCAGCTAGCTTTTCAGTTCATCCTTCTGTACCGAAAACTGACCCATAATCACAGGTGTGTCACCATGGGGTTTCTGAACCAGCAAACTCAGTCTATGTTAGGGTACCAGCAAAGATGAGAAATATATTTGAAAGGTAGTTGATACTTCAAAAGATCATCAAAATACTTATCATAGGAATTATTAGGAGTTTGTTGTCTTTCTTTTACTCATTTTGGGATTTAGAATTGTGTCGATTTTCAATTATGTATCAACAGGGAGTGAGAAATCCACCATAATTTAGCCTTTAAAGATTTTAATCTATCTAAATAACAAGTAGCATAAAAGCAAGAACTGAAGAAGTAAAAGGTGTACTTATGTGGGGAATGAGGTTCCAAAGAATGGGGGAGCAGGAAAGAGGCATAAACTCTTTTAATCATTAGAATATAAAACAGTTCTTGGTGGAAAATGTTCTCAAAATGTGCAAAAGGTTTGTATCATTTTATGCAGCAAGAGAGTCTCAATTCTTTTGTAAACAGTTTCAGGTTTCAAAGATTCTTTGGCTTTGTAATTTATTTAAAACATCAGTTGCTTCATGCACTGGCCTCAAGCCCTCCTTGCTAAGTTGTTTATGTGGTACTCGACTGTTGCTGCAGGGTTATATCAAGACACAGCTGTATAAACAAAGACTATTAACCTATTGGTTGGATTTAGCAGACGCTTCAGTCTGTTTAAATCCGCTGACATTTCCAATTACTGTGTCTCCAGATTCTTTGCAGAACAACCACTGAAGGTGACAGGAGTGTTTCTAAATAGTCCTAAAGACAACAACGTCCACGTTCTAAAGAATGACCACTGCAGAAATAGGGACTACCTTCCTGTTGACACTCAAAATCATGGAAATTGCAAAGGTGGTGGAAGGGAGTCCAGGTGTCTCAGAAAGGAAGGAGGTTTCGCATAGTCTTTATGTTAGTGATACAGACTTGTATTTTCCACAGAGAGTGCATGATTAATAGTAGTAATTTATTAAAGAATATTGGGTTCCCCCCATATTCTTTCTTACATAAGCTTTTAGATGACTACTTTTGTTTGCCTTCCCACAAGAAGACCCAGAGACAAGACTGAATTTAGATAATTATTTGGGGGTAGACCCCAGAAAGTCCCTGTTAAGAAGTGGTAAAAGTAAGACCGGGAAGGGAGGAAAGCCAAAAATAAATGAACGACCACTGTGGGCACCTGTAGCTCGGTCCTACTGGAAGTCTTCAAGTAATTGTGTAGACTGAGCTTCACAACTTTCCCAGGGAAGGTCGCGGGAGTTGGGATATTTACCCACCAACTCCCCACTCATTGGCTGAGGGTTGCCCCTGGGGGCTAGAGGAAAACAGCTGGGTGCTTTAGATGAGAAGCTGTCAGGGGGCAAGGGGAGGGGCCATCATCCCTGCAAGAGAACAGATAAGGGGGATACGGGATGGGGCATTGATAGGGTCGGCCACACTGATCATTTTCATATATTTGAAAAACAGAGGTTTGTCGTGAGAAATTATATTTCTTTTCTCCAGCAGGAAGAGGGTTTATTTGACTATTTCCTAAAAGATTTCAGTGGAACGATTTGGGGCGGGTAGCCTGCGGTACAACTAACGTGGCATGTGAGCAGCGCAGGGACAGAAGCACGGTTAAATTATCCGAGTGCCTCTGTGACAGGGAACACTGTGAAGCCATTAGCATCATATTTTGGAATTTTTAATAACATAGAATGCTAAGTGAAATGCTACTGTTAAGTGAAGAAAATTAGGTTATAAAATTGCAATTTTAGTTACAGGAGAGAAATATTTTCACATAGAAAAATAGTAAGAAATATACGAACACATTAATGGTGTTTATCTCTGGGTGGTGAGATCAGTGGATAATTTTATAACTTTTTATACTCTATTTCTCAAATATTCTACAACGAATATTTTTACCATTTTTTATGTAACGTGATTTATGGTTTTCTCTGTATGATTAGATTAAGTGGGAAGCCTGCTGGGTAGACAGGTGAACTTAGTCTTGAGCTTGTTGGTTTGAACGCAGCAGGCAGGCTGTTACTCAGCTCTGTCTTTTCTGCCCAGTTCCCCAGGGCAATCTGACAATCTGTGGGTGCTCATGTCAAGGTTAGCTCATGCTGTTTCTGCATGAACTCTGGGACCAAGAGGACTGTTCCCAGATGGTGTTCGTCCAGCAAGACTCCTGCAAGGGCTGTAGGGAGGCAGCTGCTGTTAACTGCTTGGGTCAGAGGAGACCACCAAGGAGCTAGTGCCTGGGAGGGTTTATCCATGTGTCCTTTTTGGGGTCAAACAGAGGAGCACATCCTGGTTCCGTTTTATATCAATTTATGGTTCTCAGTTCGCAGCCATTTAGGCTAGTGGTGGTCACAGGGCAGTGCATTCTCAGCCCCATCTGAGAATCTGAGAAAAAGCGTGTTGCTGGGAACAGTAGAGGAATATAAGTAAGAGTATCTTCAAGGAGGTAATACGCTAAAGGGAAGGTAATATAATCCATTGAAAATTATTGCTCATATAAAGAGAATGTGATTAAAGATCATTGTAGCATTCAAATAAAATGTGTTAGGAGTTTGGGAAATGGTTGGGGAATGCTCTAGGAAAGAGTCACTGGACTAGTGTGATTGAGAAAGGCCTTCTAGCGAAGGTAGTGCTTTGAATAATGGATCAATTGTAAAATAATGAACATTCACCTAACTCGGTAGAGTTTTTATCTTGTGTAATAGGCAGCCCTGAGTATTGAGAATTCTTTTCTTTTCTTTTTTTTTTAAGAAATAGTCTTTTTAAAAAAGATTTCATTTATTTTCAGAGAGAAGGGGAGGGAGGGAAAAAGAGAGGGAGGTTGTCTCTTGTGTGCACCCCAACTGGGGACCAAACCCACAACGCAGGCATGTGCCCTGACCTGGAATCAAACCAGAGGCCTTTTGCTTTGTGGGACAACACCCAACCAACTGACCCACACTGGTCAGGGCCTGAATATTTAGAATTCTGATCATGGTTCTGTCTCAGATTCCCTGTGTGTCATCAGGAGTATGTTTCCTGGCCCATAAAATGCCAGTGCTAACAGCCACCTGCCCTGTGGCACGTTATGTGAATAACTGATGATAAACATCCTGGGTAAACTTAGTGGTGCTGTTGCTACTAGCTTAAAAAATGTCATATGCTTAAATACAGAGACAAGCACCAGAGAACTCCTGAAATATAAAACAATGATTGTGATAGAAAGCTCCAGTATGCTCGAAATGGTGTCCAGATTTAACAAGTTGATTCAGGAGGAATTTCTCTTCTTGAATATGCTAGTCACAAGCTGGTTATAGAGAGATGGAGTCAACTGGGGACTATTTATTCAGTCCCTCATGTATGCTTAGCCCTAAGCTGGGTAATATTGAGGGTTTTTAAAACAGCATTAGCAAGAGTGTTGTTTTGGTGAGTTTATGGCACACAAACCTGACCTGGAAGCTGTAAATCCTCAGGCATGCAGACATTCAACTCGATTTGTAGCACAGAGTTTAGAGAGCCCTTGGGAAGAACCCTAAGAGGGGTTTACTCTTCCGCAAAGATCTGATTCATTACTGTATCTAATTCATCACATCTTTGAGCACAAGATCCCCTTTGCACTGCTTGTTCCATTAATGTGAAATGGATTCAAGTGAATTGGAAACCATGCACCAAAACAAACAGACACCATCACTGGTCCCTATTAGAACAGAGAGCACACCTTTCCTTATGCCAACCTCTATTTACAGTGTGGCTGGACCAGCCCTGCACACCAAGCTGCATACACTCCCCCTGGGGCCAGCTCTCCTGCCCTTTGGGACTGGGGCAGTCTTGCCGACTAAAGGAATGAGAAGAGGTCAAGGTTCACTTGGCCAGTTCTGGACATTAGGAAGGGCAGTGTTGCTATTTTTGCACAATAGTATATCATTCTACTCAAGGCTTCAAACCACCTGATAAGAGACTTATAATGAATCTTGAGGACAAAAACAATAAGCAAACAATAAAAATGAGGCCAGAGGAAGTCAGTAATAAATATTTCCTTGAGGTGACATTTGCAGCACTTTTGAAAATATTGACTCAATAAGTATGAGGCTGAAAAACAAACCTCTTTTATAACTGGGACAATCATGTATGTCATTATTGCACTGGGTATTCTCTTCGAGAGTGTTTTGGTGGGTGTTTTTGTTTTATTTTGTTTTGCTAACCATGGGATCTAGCATATGAACACTTTTTATGTGCAACCTGTAGTCTTCCTTGGTGGTCGTCTTCTGTGCTTCATCTAAATTCATAAAGGGCTTTCTCTTCTGGGTTATAACAGCCTTTTCTCCCAGTGATTGGAAACATGAGAAGATGAGATCTTCTACACGTGTTGACCTGTGGCCTTATGGAAACAATCATTCTATTTTAATATGGAAATGCACTGTTTTCTTTTTCCTCCCCCACTTTTTTGTCTGCATTTAAAGGACCTAAGGTAAAGTTCCCTCTTCCTGAGAGAGTTTCTGTCAGGGCCTTGTACCCCATAGAAAGACAGACTAACATTTGGTTTGTTAATTTTCATACTATGGGTAGAGTGGGCAAAAAAATTATTGTAAAAGTACAGGAAAGAGAAGAAGCAAGTGTCCTGGAGGAAGCTGTACAGTGAAGAGGAAGTTCTCTTGAGGCAGAAGAAGAAAAAGGTCTGTGGATTTTAGAGAAGGGAATGAGTTTCTCCTTTGGCTCAGGAACCCAAGGAGTGGCCAGTCCTCAAGGGAGATGGTTGTATGATGTACCCGAGGAGATGGAGACACATGTTCTAGGGTTCTCAGCCTGGAAGCACTTCCTATGCCTCAAGCATGGACAGAGCATCATCCTAGGGGTAGTGTGTGTGTAACAGCCCAGCAGGGTGGAGCTTTCAAGTGAAAACCAGGTTGATTCATAGAAAACACAGAGAGATGTGGTCCTTCTTGCACACCCAAATAAAAGGAGCAGCTCTAAGCATTTTCATCCATGACCCACATCAGACTGGCCTTCGCATATAACTCTGTACCTCAGACTCTCTACCTAGCTCATGCAATCCAGATTTGGTGAAGCTGAAATTTATTTCATCTCAGTTGCTTTCTTTAAACAAACAGAAAACAAAGTTAAAAACATAAAATTGGCTGGAGACTCTTGGAAGAACCCTGTATAATTGGGTCGACCTGAGCTTAAGCTTCATTAGTTGAGTGATACATCCCCCTCAGCTAGCATTTTTACATTTTGTCCTGGTTAAACTGGTAAATGTTCTCTTCCTCACCATCCATGGACTTCCTTCCTTCTCTTGAAGGTAATTGACACTTCCTGTTTCTTCAACTTTTCACACTATCCAAACCAAGGAGGCTCTGAAAATAGGTCCTTTACATGATTTGTTTGAAGGCTTACTCTCTCCTTAACTAGGTTACCCAACCAGGTGTTCACCTTTCATTTTTTTAAAAACTTTTATTAAAGAATGAAAGGCTTCACTACTTTGGTAATTGCTTCCCCTGCCAAGTCTCACCCTTCCCCTTCTACGTGCAACCATTTTTAAAAGAAAATTTTGGCATCAGCAAGCAGTCCAGAAGACTGGGAGGAGGAAGAAGGAGACTTCCTGCCACACCCCGCTGGAACTATTTATCTGGTCCTGAAGGGAGACTGATTTGCTCTCTGGATGAAATGCGCAAGTACTGCTCGTAGCCTCTCTTCATCTGAGGCACAGCAAGTTTTCCAAGACTGATGGACTTTCTGATTCACGTAAATAGTCAACATTCTCTGAATATCCATAGTAGAGAGATGGAGAAAGACAGCATAGACTTTTTTTGTGGACTTTGCTAGAGAAAGTGCTAAGAATCCAATTTCACCAAGAGAGAAGATTATTTCACTGGAGACATGCAAAAAACTGCCATCGATTCTAAAGAAAATTCCAAAACATTCAGAGCGTGGTATTTATGCTACTCACTCAGATATTTGATCTTATTTGAGAAAGGAAATCTCATTGTTTAGAAATTAGACCTCATATATATTTAAAGAAAAATGCCCCAGAATGCTCAAAGGTATAATACTTTATGCATAAAATACTGGTTTACCTTAGTTGACATTTTCTAATCTTCTTTCCATTAGGCGTATGAATAAAGAAACAGCAGAATCTTGCAGTAGAAAAGGAAGAGCTTATATTGGTTTTCCACATTTGAATTTATGACTGTGCTTTTTTTACTCCTTCTTTAAAAAAAAAACAATTGAAAATCTCAAGTCTTCGGAAGGGGATTAGAAGTCTAAGAAACAGCCGTGACCTAAGTTGAAAGAGCAGGGCATGGGGAGTCAGGAGGCCTGGAGGCTAGGCCCCCTTTGGCCACTGGCCAACCACTTGGAGCACTTGGTCCACGTCATTCAGGCTCTCTGCCTTGGCCTATTAGCGTGATGAGAAGCTGAGCTAGGCCATCCCTCAGATCCTCTCCAGCTCTAGTGCTTATTTAATGATTGTATTCTGAGAATTCTAGAGCCTTTACACAATTTGCAAGGCTAAGAGTGCACCTGGGAGACACATGGGCCTCAGCTGCACTCTCCTCACATAGAATGAGTCAGGCTCACAAAGATACTTCAACCAAAGCATGGGGACAGCCTGTTCAGGCGCAGGCTGGGGAGAGCTAATCGAATTCATCATCCTGACCACGTCGGCCTTGGAACTGGGCTTGGTAGGTAGCCTGGCTTTTGGTTAGAATGCAAGCCTAATGAAAAGTGCACTGGAGGGACACCTAACAGCAAGCAGGGCAGGGCAGCTGGGCCACAAACATCGTCTGACCTTTGGCTAAGTCGCTTGCCTCTCTGCCACACTGTTTCTTTATAGGTGTGAAGTGTGGGTTGTCAGATCTGCTCTGCCTTGCTCAGCGGCTTTTGATAAGATGAAACACATATGGAAGTAAAAAGAGTTTGAAAACCATACCATGACACATAATAGAAGGATTGTGATGAGCTTTGAAAGGTGTTGCCACCCCTGTGCCTGGCCTAGGGAGAAAGCAGGGACAGGGGATTTCAGCACCGGGATGAAGCCTGGGCCGAGGGAGGAGGAGGGGCAGGTCAGGCGAGGAAGCAGGACTGGAAGACCAGTGAATACAGGCAGAGGCTCCTGGATGCAGTCAACTTCAGGCTGGGCTCTTTGGAAACCCTGTGCCCGCTCTGTCCACTTCCAAAGACCCTCTGTTTACTGACGGCATGTCCTTACTGCTGGAAATGTCTGTTGTGCTGTTTCTTCTCAAAAGAAAATGATTGTGGGATTACAGGGGCTGATTCCCTGATGCCCCACCCTAGGACTCTCTTGCCTTGTGAGACACACGGAGCCCTGCTCCGTGGCTCCTGGCATGCAGCGCAGGAAGCAGACACCTCGATCACTTCACAGGAAGGGGCTCCGTAGGCTAGCAAGGCAGTGACCGGGCTGAGATAGAAAGCAGGCCAAGCGACAGCAAGTGATGATAACCGTAGTTACTATTTATGGAGCACTGTGTGCCGGTGCGGAGTCAGGCACTTCACGTACATTTGCTTATGTAATCTTCACAGCTACACAATGAGCTCGTTATGTTATTATTTTACTCCAATTTAGAGGGGTTAGGAGAAGTCATGGAACCCTAAATTTTCTAGTTTATCTTCATGATAGAATTGACTTTTGAACTCAGTTTGTCTGGACTCTAAATCCTGTCCTCAGTCATTGTGCTGCTTCGCTTGTGTGCACAGAATCATATCAGGTCAGGCCAAAGTTGTCTGGACTCCAGCAGAATCCCAAAGTAATAATTTAAAAAATAATGTTTTAAAAGATTTTATTTATTTATTTTAGAGAGAGGGGAAGGGAGGGAAACATCGATTGGCTGCCTCTAGCACATGTTCCAACCGGGAAACCAAGTCCACAACCCAGGCATGTGCGCTGACCGGGAATTGAACTGGCGACCTTTCACTTTGTGGGACAATGCCCGGCCAACTGAGCCATGCCTGTCAGAGCCCAAAGTAATAATTGAGTCAGTGATGAGATAACTGAGCAGTGATGAGATCAAGACACAACAATAATCCAAAAAGTGCCTGACTTGCTCCCTAGGATAAAATAAATTAAAGCTAATGAAAACAGTATTTCGGCACTGGCCTAGGAAAAGTAAGATGCCTTAGAAGGGACAGAAATGATTTACTGTTGATGGTTCCAGCTAGTGGCGTGCGGATGCCAGCCTGCACTGACTCACACCTGCCGCCGAAAGCCGATTTTGTGTATATCTTCCAAACTCCACATTCAATAAAGTTAGGTTGGTAGCTTGAACTTGGCCAAAGTAGGAGTATTAACACCATGAAAAATGGCAAACACTACAAATCAGAGCTTTATTTCCCTGTAGAGGCAAGTTGTTAAACATGTACCTGCACTGATTCTAGCGTTGTTTATCATTTCTCCCCAGCGAATTATAGAGTCCTATGAAGCATTGTTTCTGCAATGTGGTGTCTAAAGGGAGGTCTTAATTCTACATATGCAGATATTATGAATGAGTTAAAGGAGCCATTATAACATGTGCAGGTGAAGACATCCACTGAAAGTTGCTCAATGACCAAACATGCTGAAGACAACTGAATGCGGGGCAGGCCTTTGCTGCCAGTTCCGGAGGAGCATCTTGCTCTCAGAGCCACCATCTGTGCCTGCAGGGAAAGGTCTGGTGGCTCGAGTTGTGACAGCAGGACTACAGGTCTGTGCGAGTGACTTTTTCCCTTTTTACATTTAAAAATAACCTACTAACGATCATATGGATAAATGAATGGAAGCTGAACGCATTCAGTTGAGGGGAATATTTTGTCAAATCCCCTAACTTTTCAACTACATCTGCATTCACCAGATACAGCATCTAAAATGTTACTTGTAGTATCACCTTCCTTGATTTTCCATGGCAATGGGAGCTAGGAATGGAATGGAGGAGTAGAACCCCCACACACCTCAGTTTTGCTCTTCCAGCATCTGAACTGAAATAGAAGCGTGAGTTTCAGCTGTTTCTCAGCTCCTTCTTTTCTGGGTCCATGTAAGTGCTCCTGGGCAGTGGAAATGCCCATTGGACACCCCCCAGTGTCCTTTAATCAGAGTTATAAGAGAGTCCCTCTAGGCAATCTCTCCTACTAAGGCCCATTCTGGCTCAAGGATTCTGTGCCTGAATAACTGCCATTTGTGGGCCACAGCACCGGGGTCAGCTCTCTAAGCATGCTCTTCTGCACAGCTTGAGGGAGGACTGGGTTTCAGTTCTGGTTCTCCAGCCAGCACAAGATCTTTGTTCTTTCAGAGGCTACTTGCTTTCCTGATCGGGACTTAGCAGGTGGAAGGATACCTTCCCTTGGATTTTCTAGTAAAATAGCAGCCAGAGCTGTAGTAAAAATAACCAGAGATTAAATGACCCACTCTTAGTAGCCAGTAGCTCACATGGTGGGGACGGCAGAGCAGTGGGACAGCTGTGAGGCCCTGCCTGGTGCATTCCTGCTTCAGCTGGGCACTACTCCTCATGTGGAGGGTCTTATATAAGACTCGGTCACAGCAGCCTGCTCCTCCCTGCCGGGGCAGCTCACAGAACACAGGATTAGCTGCCTAGAGCCAAGCTCTATTTCTGGAAGGCAGAAAGTTCAGCTGAAGGGTAGCCTTTGGAAAAATATTCGTTTACTCCATTGAAGGGAGCAGAGATAGAGACCTCTAGGGAGAAAATTATTTTGGGAGACTATTTTGCACAGAGAAGCCAAGAACATTTGGGATCAGAGTAGGGCAAGACAGCAGAGCCAGTGAACAAACTTGAAAAGTAATTCTATTCCTCCTGTCATCATGCCCTTCTTTGGCTACTGCACAAATTCAGCTCCAGGATTTCAAGAGTATAATTTATTCAGTAAGTCTGATGAAACGGGACTATGATTCTGTCTTTGCCACCAACCTAAGCTTACCTTTGGATACACATTATACATAAATAAGCACAATATATTCTGATTATTGTTCAGCAACCTGGGGGATCTCTGTAAGTCCAAATGTGAGATCCCCAACCCTGGCTTAACACTTGTTTTCATATTCAGGTTGTGGGAAGGGACGTGGTTAGCGTGCATGCACTTACTCTATTTTTCTGCCTCCCTAGGTGGTTAATTGCTTCAGGACAGAAGGAAGTGGGAGATATGGTGATAATTTAACATGGTAATTAAGGAAAATTTATCTGAACTCATATGTCTGTGTGCGTGTGCTTTAGTGAAATGGATGTGTGGAGTCTATTTGAAATGACAGCTTTGAACCTGGGGGCAGGTTCAAACCTGGAAGGAGAGAGCTAAGCTGGGATCTAAGAACACAGGGCAGCAGCTAGCAGCCAAGGCAGGTGGAAGGTAGGAACACTGAAGCATGTGATCAGGGACAGATCCAGAAGGCAGGAACCAACTCAGGAAAGGGCTCCCTCACCCACAGCAGGAAAGGATAGAGAATGTGAACCAGGGAACTGGACTTTGACAAAATCCAGGACATTCCTGAAGCCCCAAGGTTAGCCAAGAGAATGCATGCACCAAGGCCCGGACAGATCTGGGGGCGCATGGGGGTGGGGGTGGAGGAGGAAGAAGATTGGAGATGCAGAAAAGGGGGCAGATTTGAGTACTAATTAGACCACTGCTTGCAAATGGAAATGCCTTCAGGTTTTTGTATGTGTTTTAAATTTTCCACAATAAATTTCCTTTAAATGTAAGAAAACAAAATGGAGAGGAAACCTACAAGTTAAAAGAGACTTTAACACACCTACCAGTTGCAATGTAGGGATCTTATTTAGATTCTTGATTCAAGCAAATTGTTAAAAAGTTTATGAGACTTGGAAAATTAAACACCAACTTTTTGTATTAAGGAATTATTATTTTTACATGTGATAATGGCATTATGGTATGTTTTTTGATACCATATCTTTTGGAGATACATGCTGAAATATTTATAGATGAGATTATATGCCTGGAGTTTTCTTTTTCAAAAATCAGAGTCAGCTGAAATAAGATTGGCTGTGCGTTGCTATTAGTTAAAGCTGGATGGTGGGTTCATCAAACATGGAGCCAGCGCTTCCCTTGTGGGGACAGATGCGGGGGCCACGTGCTGGAACGGTTTCAGAGCTTTGTGTCTGCTCTGTCTTATAGTTGAGCATCCCTGCTGCTCTGGGATGAGAGCAGGCATTAAAGGAGAGGTGAAACAGCCACAAGGAGGTGGGAGTTGTAGGGGAGCATTTTTGTTTGTTTTAAATATGTACCTATAATAAGGGCTTGGTGATGATGAACTCCTGTAATTTGACCTTATCTGAGAAGCACTTTATGTGCCCTTCCATTCTAAATGACAGCTTTGCTGGATAGAGCAATCTTGGATGTAGGTCCTTGCCTTTCATGACTTGGAATACTTCTTTCTAGCCCCTTCTTGCCTATAAGGTCTCTCTCTTTTTTCTTTTTTTAAATTATTGTTCAAGTACAGTTTTCTGTCTTTTATTCCCATCCCAACCAACCCCTCAGCCCTCTCCACCTCCCTCTCATATCCACCCCCCTAGTTTTTGTCCATGTGTCCTCTATACTTGTTCCTGTAAACCCTTCCCCTTTCCCCCTGGAATTCCCTCCCCTTATTATATGAAATGTTAAAGGGACTTATCTAAGAAAAAGAAGATCAAAAATATGTTCAGTGAAATCACAGCAAACTCGAAATTATTAACAATCACACCTAAAACAAAAACAAAAGCAAACTAAACAAACAACTAGAACAGGAACGGAACCACAGAAATGGAGATCATATAGAGGGTTAGCAACAGGGGAGTGGGAGGGGGATGAAGATGGAAAAGGTACAGAGAATATGTAGCATAGATGGTAGGTAGAAAATAGACAGGGAGGGATAAGAATAGTATGGGAAAAGAAGAAGCCAAAGAACTTATATGTATGACAAATGGACATGAACTAAAGGGGGAGAATGTGGGTGGGAGAGGGTGTGCAGAGTGGAGAGGGGTGAAGGGGAAATGGGACAACTGTAATAGCATAATCAATAATATATATATTATTAGATATATAGATAGATATTGAAAAGATATATATATATATGTATTGCTTTTTGGAATCTATTGAACTGAGTAACGTGGGAGAGGCTAATTCCCCTTTCTCTTTTCCTCCCTCAGAATTTGAATCCTAATTGCTTGGCAGGCTTCATTGCCAACCAGACACTTCCCAGACTCTTTATCATGAAGTGTGGCCATGTGATTTAGTTCTGGGCAATGAGATATATGCAGAAATGTTATGTGGGACTTTCTAGAAGGTTTCTTAAAGAAAGTTAGCTCTTGTAGGTGTCTCCCTCTTCCCTTCTCCTCTCTTTTTCCTGCTGCATGGAATGCAGATGTGAGGTGTAGGGCTCTGGCAACCATACTGGACCACGAGGTGGCCTTGAGGAAGGAAGCCACATTCCTTGTAAGGCAGAGCAGAAGGAAAGGAGTCTAGGTCACTGACAATTCTCCAAACTGTCTTTATCTGCATGTATTTTACAAAGTGAGACTAAACCTTCACGTAGTTGAGCCAAAAAATACTTTAGATTTTTAATTTATATGCACAGAGTCATAATCCTAATTGATACAGGCAACTGATTATTGGTAATAAATAAAGCAATGTTTATCTGATATTAACTATCAAAAGTTCAAGTGTCATTGACTCAGAAAATCCGGTTGGAACTTGATCCTGTAGATATACACTGAGAAATAGCATTGTTTGCAAAAGCGAACATTGTAAAGGAGCTAAACATCCATGCATGGGGACTGGTTATACAAATGAGCCTTTGGTGGCATACCAGGCAACCGTTCAAAGACAGAGCTGTTTGTATTGCCACGAAAGACCTTAGTGTGTATTGTTGAGTGAAAAGGAGTAAGTTACAAAAGAGCATGTGGTTTGATCTCTTTTGTGTAAACAAATTATATATATATATATATATGCATATATATGCACATATGTAATTTGGGGTTTTTTTAGAAGGGAACAAAAATTTGTTAAGCAAAGGGAGAGAGGGCCAGGCAGTTAGTGTGGAGAGAGGCTTTTGCTAGTCATTGTATATATTTTTGTATAGATTGAATTTTCTCTTCGCTATCTGTCTTTATATTAATAAAAAGATTACTTCCAGTAGCACACATTTGCTCAAAGTCTAATTTTATAAATTAATAGCTCAAAGAGTTTGCAATTCTTAAATTTTCTTCAATATCACTATCTTAATATTTAAGGTACAGTCTAATTTCTCATTGGTACTAATTTAAATGGTTCCAATAAAGGCATTGTTGTCCATTTTCTGCTCTCCTGTCCTGCTCTCCCTTTTCCTCCCCCTCTCTTCCACTCCCACTCCTTCCTTCTGCTTTTCCCGCACCCCTATAAATGCGACTCTCCAAGAACGAAGTCTTCCAGGATCCCCTGCAGCAGATCAGGGAGAGCACAGGAAGGAGCGAGCCTCCCAGGAATGGCTGAGCCAGGAAGGGCTCTGTCCACCAGCATGGGGATGATACTGATATTCTGTCTGAACCCAGCATCCTGGGAACACTCAGGGCCTCCAAGTGATTTTTGCCAGGTTGTTTGTTTCTTGCAGATGAATGAGGACACACGCGCTCTGACAGGACTTGGCGTGTGTCTGGGAGTTTATTTACTCAGGCTTCAAATGAGGGTAAAGGTTTATTTTGACTCTTTCCTGCATCATGAGAGCTCTGCTAATGAGAGTGGGATGAGAACACAGCGGGAAGACAGCAGCACAGCAGCCGTGTACTGTGAGGCAGATGGCAGAAGAGGTAACATTTGTTTCCAAAGGATCTCAAGGTGAAGTTCACAAGAGCAGCTCGATCAGTGCCTCGATTATAGAACAGTTATTTCTCTGGAAAGCAGCCTTACTTGCTGGCTGCATACTTTAATGAGTGGCGCGTTCCACTCCTTGGGGATGGAACCGCAAGTAGATTAACGCAAGTTGGAAGGTCTGAGAGATGAAGGGAGGAATATGTGGGAAACACAGGATCTACAACTTGTCACTAGACCAGGCATATTATTCCCAACCATTTTAATTATGAAATGCAAGCCCACTTTAAACTGGCTTACAGAAAAGTCATGATTTATTGATCCATGCAACTTGGGAGTTGGGTGGGTGATTTCAGGATAGTTGGATCCAGGGCTTCACACAGGGAAGGACATCATCACTGCCTCTCTCCCTCAGCCCTGCTTTCCTTGGTATTAGTTTCATTCCCTACACGGTGGTGAAGGTGGTTACCAAGGACTCCATCGACCAGTTTAGCAACCCCAGGGTCAGGCATCTCTTTCTGTATAGTTCCAACAACATTAGGACTGGTTTTCACCGGTCCAGTGTGGGACGTGTGTCCATCTCTGAACCAGTCACTGCCCCTGTGACCTTCTGAGCCCAGGCCTGGTACCCAGGCCTGGAGCCAGAGTTATACCAGATTGGGGGTAGGGGAATGGGATGTGAGGGGAGGTTTGTGGGGAAATTGGTGTGTTGTTGTCAGGTTCGGGAACGAGAGTCAACAGGCCACAATTAAATGTCCACTACACCAGTATAGACTCCCAAGCTTCAAGTTTCCAGGGGTAAATGGAAGGGAGAAGGGAGGCTACCAACACTGTTCCCCAACCCCCAGTATATCATTCTTCTCTGAAGTGTTAGGGATTAGAGACTCCCTGACCAAAACCTAAGGCTTTGGTGCTTACTCTGGAGTCTTTGAGTTATTTGTGGTTATCCCAAGTATCGTGGTTGAAAACAGATTGGGACTAGAAAACACATACATGTTCTTAGGAGTATTCCTAGGCCTGGATGGATTCCCCGTCTAGGTTTCCACTAAGAGAGGTAAAATAATTTACAAGTTTTCTGAAGAGCTTTCTAATTCCTCCCCCAGACCTAAGGGAGCCAACCTAATTTATTTTTATTCCATTATTGCCTCTGTTTTTTAAAAACTTCAGAGCAGCCAGTGAATAACAAGCTAAACCCACACTTAAGCATGCTGGTCTCAAATCAAGAGGGGCTCTTCTGTGCTCTTCTGTGGGTAGAGCAGCAAAGAACACTGATGCCACCTTCTAGAAATGGGATGTTTGAAAAGATATTTTTGTAAGACTGAGACATGTCTTTCATAATACACAGATTGAGTGGAATCTACAGAGACTTGGAAAATGCTGGATCATAATGCAAATTATATGATCATATCAAGCAAATAGAAATACATAATTGCCAGCCCTTTTTACCATCTTTGAAAATAAGGACCGTATGAAGGCAAGTAGCTCACCTCAGAAACGGACAATCACCAATTCTTTGTCTTACTGGGGAGAGCATATTCTGCAACGCTTCCTATAAATGGGGCAGTCAGGTATAGACCTGTTTCCAAACAAACATTAGTAAGGAGGAACGGCATAATTTGGAAATGTGAAGAAAAAAGAGAAAGGAGTCAATTTTGGCCAAAGGAAAAACTTGGGTGATGGCCCATAGTCATCTGTCCTCAGAAACTGACTGAGAAGAAATGAGGGGTGAAGGCACCCCCTACAGTCCCTGTCAGAATTAGATCACCACCTCTAAGCATGCTAGGAAATTTGCACAGGGCCTCTGATCACTGCCAGTTCCTTTTATTAGGAAGGTTCAGAAAGTTCAGGTAAGACAAATCCTCTGCTCCCTTCTCAGGTCTAGAACAAAACCCAAAGAGGAAACAACCTCTGGAAACGTCAACAATGTTTACTCAACTTATCTGCCACACCTACTTCCTCCTCTATAACTTTTTTTTTTAAACTTAAAAAAAAAAAAACGATTTTATTTATTTATTTTTAGAGAGAGGGGAAGGGAGGGAGAAAGAGAGGGAGAGAAACATCAACGTGTGGTTGCCTCTCTTACACCCCCAACCAGGCACTTGGTTCGCAACCCAGGCATGCATTCTGACTGGGAATCGAACCAGTGACTTTTCGGTTTGCAGGACACCTCTCAACCATTGAGTCATACCAGTCAGGGCCTCTCCTACAACTTCTGTGTGATTAGATCAAAAATGGCCCCAACCAAGCTAAAAACCAATTAAATTACTCTTTAGGGATTCTGAACTCAGAGACATAGACAGAATTTACCAGTGTAGTTGAGGAACATAAGGGAACAGATACGTGGAATATAAGCTGAGGCATCAGGACACCAGTTTCTGCAAACCAGACGCCCACAGGACAGATCTAACACACAACATACTTTGTTTGGCTTATGGGTGATTAAATTTGAAATGATGGCCAACACGTAAGTATTGGAATAGCTCCTATTTTAAAATGGAGGAGCTTCCAGAGCAAATTGCATGGAAATTGTGACTACCTAAGAATGAACATGATGATAACGTAGAGGTCAGACTTGAGCTGTGCTTGGGACTTTACAGACTTTTAAAACATCCTTCGAAAGACCACTGGAGCTCCCCTGTACATATGTTCCCCTGAGGGTCCATTCAAGAGCATTAATGAGCACGCTCCGGACTCACCTGCTGCCTGTGGAGTTCTCAGAGTAAGTGGAGAACTTTCAGCAAACTTACAGGAGACAAGACAAACAAACATTCCTGTTTTACATAGGTGGCCCAGAGTCCCCATACTCCCTTTTGCTCCCCAGATCCTGAGCCTGGGGGACACACGTGATTTTCCATTTTGGACCCACTTTTCATGTGTATGAGCCCCCACAAGCAGGGGCACCTGCGAACCCTGCACTGAGTGAAGGAGCTCAGCTCAGGAGGCTTCAGAGGAGTCCCAGTTCCTGCCCCTAGTGAGGTGTGCTTGTTAGCAATTCCTGAATTCCCAAAACTTTTTCATATCTAGAGTGAGCAATCTCCCTTCTCCCTGCTACTCCTACAAAATATGCAATTTATCTGAGCAAATTTGAGTGGAATTTCTGACCTGATAGCCAAAGGAGCTCACTCTGAGAGTTAACCTAGCAGAAGAAAGGTGGCATGGAGAAGGAAACTAGGCTGTGTGGCTGTATTTCCATCACATCATCTGGAGCCATTGGTTCCTTTAAAAAGACCAGCATGCACCATCCTGGTGGCCTCAGGATCCCTATTGATGTGGACTCTTTTGGGCTTCTTCCCACCCACAGCATCTGGGCATAGCTAGATCACAGAAGACATCAAACTATAAAACGCCTCTACTTTTTTTTCCTTTGGCCCCCGAATTCTTGCTCAAGTTGTCAACTTGTATATCTGGGAGATATCTTTAAATGTTTGCTGAATTTTGTTGACCTTGTTTACTGGGTCTGTTTACGGGTACATACAGAGAAAGACAGAAAAGGATCCTCACCGTTGGCAGTCTGAGACCTGGGTGTTTTCTGGCTCTAACCCAAGGCAGTGGGTGAGCAGCATGTTTTAGAGCCATGGTGCAGCTCTTTGCTCTTTTCTGTGAGTCAGAGTCATGTGCTATCTAAAACAGCTGGTGAGTGTGGGTAGGACAATGCAAACATAATAACAATTCATTGAATTCATTCCCAGGGAGGCTGTGACCCTTCATCCAAAGCCCGAGTGAGGCTCCGTCTGGCTGTGTTAAGGGTCGGACTGCACACACAGACCCATGGCGCTGACTGATTCAGCTCAGCCTTGGAGAGCCCTGCATGCTGCTACATACTGTGTCTTTAGGGAGGTGGGAGCAAGTAGATTTGACCATATGTCTAACACTAGGCTAGCCCATACTTGTGGCTGGGCTTCCCTAGTTAACTGCACAGAGCCTGTGTTTACCTAACGATGTACAAACTCACTAATACTGCTCAAGACCGAGGCATGTCTGGGATATTTACATTTTTTGAACATGTATTGCTGATGAATCACCCTCCTGCTCCCACATATACTTGTGTGAACATGTTATTATGCTGCTCCCATGAGGGTTCACTCGATAGCTCTGCTGATGGCAGGGCCAATGACTAAGTTCCAAATCTACCTGGGACCTGCAGTGCTCAGCCGGCTGTTCAGCTTTAGATCATTGAAAGGATCACCACGTGACTAAGCAAACACACGTGAGACATGATGAAAGAAGGCTTCTGACCAGGAAAGACCATGTGGTGAAGAGCAAATTCCAGGCAAACTGCTGCTGTAATGCATCAGAGCACAGAATGGACACCCTTTCCTGGAAACAGCAGCAGCCGTGCACAGAGAAATCATTGTTAAAAGTATTGCAAAATATCAGTGCAACAGATGCTGAGCAATTTCCAAGGGTTAGATGTGGCAAGTACCTGTTGTATCAGAGAAAACTTTTAGAGATCACTCTGTAGCAGGCAAGGAGGAAGGTTTGCTGGACTAGGAAATATTTGATTACCACTTAGCCTTGCCTTAGGCAGATATGTGACTGAAAGTTACCCTGCAGCCTCCCTTTCTGTACCATTTTCTTTTTTAAAAAATATATTTTATTGATTATGCTATTACAGTTGACCCATTTCTCCCCCATCATTCCCCTCCATCCTACTCACCCCCTCCCACCCACATTCCCCCCTTTAGTTCATGTCCATGTGTCATAAGTTCTTTAGCTTCTACATTTGCCACACTATTCTTGCCCTCCCCGTTTATTTTCTACCCACCGTCTATGCTACTTATTCTCTGTACCTTTTCCCCCCTCTCTCCTCCTCCCATTCCCTTGTTGCTAACCCTCCATGTGATCTCCATTTTTGTGTTTCTGTCCCTGTTCTAGCTGTTTGCTTAGTTTGCTTTTGCTTTAGGTGTGGTTAATAACTGTGAGTTTGCTGTCTTTTTACTGTCCTATTTTTTATCTTCTTTTTCTTAGCTAAGTCCCTTTAACATTTCATATAATAAGGGCTTGGTGATGATGAACTCCTTGAACTTGACCTTATCTGAAAAGCACTTTATCTGCCCTTCTAATCTAAATGAAAGCTTTGCTGGATAGAGCAATTGTGGATGGAGGTCCTTGCCTTTCAAAACTTCAAATACTTCTTTCCAGCCCCTTCTTGCCTGGAAGGTCTCTTTTGAGAAATCAGCTGACAGTCTAATGGGAACTCCTTTGTAGGTGATTGTCCCCTTATCCCTTGCTGCTTCTAGAATTCTCTCCTTCATTTGAATCTTGGCTAATGAAATTATGATGTGCCTTGGTGTGTTCCTCCTTGGGTCCAACCTCTTTGGGACTCTCTGAGTGTCCTGGACGTCCTGATGGTCTGTTTCCTTTGCCAGATTGGGGAAGTTCTCCTTTATTATTTGTTCCAATAAGTTTTCCACTTGTTGCTCTTCTTCTTCCCCTTCTGGTCCCCCTATAATTCAGATGTTGGGACATTTAAAGATGTCCTGGAGGTTCTTAAGCCTCTCCTCATTTTTTTTGAATTCTTGTTTCTTCCTTCTTTTCTGTTTGGTTGTTTCTTTTTTCCTTCTGGTCCACTCCATTGATCTGAGTCCCAGTTTTCCTCCCATCTCTATTGGTTCCCTGTGCATTTTCCTTCATTTCACTTATTGTAGCCTTCATTTGTTCATCTAATTTGTGAGCAAAATCAACCAATTCTGTGAGCATCCTGATCACCAGGGCTTTGAACTGTGCATCTGATAGGTTGGCTATCTCTTCACGGCTTAGAGGAATTGGCTCTGAGGCTTTGATTTTTTCTCTGGTTTGAGCCATTTTTGGTGGTTTTTTGTTTGTTTGTTTGTTTGTTTGTTTTGTTTTGGTTTGGTTTGGTTTTAGTCTGGTCGAGGCTATTTCGTAGTGAGGGGTGGAGCCTTAGGTGTTCCTCAGGGCGTGGCAGACCAGTAGCTGGGTTGTGACGCTATAGGTGGGGGCGGGGTCTGAGAGGGAGGAATGGCGCCTGTTCTGCTCTCTCCTGGACTCCAGTCCCTTCTGCCGCTTCTTCTTCACCTGGATTATCTGCGCACACGCGCGTGCTGTTACATAGAGAGGAGCGGAGCCTAGCCTCAGGTGCTCCCCAGTGTGGGGCAGCCCAGTCGCTGGGTTGTGACGCTGCATGTGGGGGCGGGGTCTGAGAGGGAACAATGGCGCCTGCTCCACTCTCTCCTGGATTCAGTCCCTTCCGCCACTTCCCCTCTGCCTAGACCGTCTGCGTGCACGAATGTGAGACCACCTGGTTAGCCAGCCACCTTGTGCGTCCTCACTGGGTCTGCACAGTTTCCCCCCTGTGCCCGGGGTCCGCCAGCTGCTGCCTGTGGGCCTGGGGACCGCCAGTCTCCACCTGTGCACCTGGGAACTGCCAGCCACTGCTGCTTGCGTGCCCAGGCCCGCACCTCCACTTTTTCCTGCCGCAACTCCGCCCCTCTTACCAGTCTGGATGAATGGTTGTTGGACTTCCATACAGTTCAATTTTCTATAAGTTCTGGTTGTTTTCTTGTTTCTAAATATTTGTTGTCTTTAATTTTGGTTGTAAGAGGAGGCACAGTATGTCTGCTTATGCCTCCATCTTGGCCAGAAGTCCCCTGTTTGAGCTATTTTTGTTGTTGTTGTTGTTTTGGTCTGGTTGCAGCTGTTACCCAGTGAGGGGCGGAGCCTTAGGTGTTCCCCAGGGCGGGGCAGCCCAGTCGCTGGGTAGTGACGCTGTATGTGGAGGCGGGGTCCAAGAGGGAATAATGGCACTTACTCTGCTCTCTCTCAGATTCCAGTCCCTTCCGCCACTTCCCCTTTGCCTGGATTATCTGTGCGCGAATGTGGGACCACCTGGTCAGCCAGCCACCTTGTGTGGCCTCAGTGGGTCTACACAGTTGCCACCCTGTGCCCGGGGTCTGCTAGCCGCCCCCTGTATGCCTGGGAACTGCCAGCCACTGCTGCCTGCGTGCCCAGGTCTGTAGCTCCACTTTTTCCTGCTGCGACTCCGCCCCTCTTATCGGTCTGAATGAATGGTTGTTGGACTTCCATACGGTTCAATTTTCTGTAAGTTCTGCTTGTTTTCTTGTTTCTAAATCTTTGTTGTCCTTAATTTTGGTTGTGAGAGGAGGCACAATGTGTCCACCTACACCTCCATCTTGGCCGGAAGTCTCTGTACCATTTTCTTGACCTCCCTCTTGGCTCTTGCACATCCTGCCTCACCACCATCCATGCTATAGACAATCTGCACACTCTCTGCCCTCTTCTAGCCCTCATTTTAATCCTGGAATGGTTATTTGCTACTGTGTTGAGTCTTCTGAGATGATTATAAGACTTAACTGTGAAATAGAAAAACATGTCCCCCTTTTAGTTACTATCATCAGAAGAGGAAGGGACTGTGGGCAATAGGTGGATTTTTTTTTTTTTTTTACTTAAACTACAGATCATGGTTTAAGGCAACCAAGCTGTGCTTAAGGCAAAGAAAACAGCAAACAGCATAACCAACAGGAGACCAGAAGCATAAAGCCATCCAAATAGAACGTCAGTTTCCCTGAAAGAGACACAAATTGTTGTTATATGTTGTTGTTTTTTTGTTAGGGACTTTTGTTTTGTTTTGAGAACTTGACATTGCCTCACCTTTGGTGCCCACAAATACAGAAGCAGCATTGGTCGGCCCTTGGCATCTCTTTGGGACTGACTAGTCACTACAGCTTCCTGATAAAAGTTTATCTAAGGAGCCCCATTTTCTTTACTTATGAGGACAACTTAATTGACAAGAGAGCCACAAATAAATTACAATTTAGTTGGAAACTTTGCTGTCAGACTATAGTTGTTGTAGCCTGATTCTGGCCTTGCCATCACCTGCAAAGGCTAACACTGAGCCCAAGCTCTGTATAAATACAGAAGTATCTTCTGATTGCTTTGTTGCTTAAATTTGCTAACTTCTGAGAGCAATGTTGTGGAGACTAAGAAAAGGAAGATTCTAGAATTATTAAACTTGCTAAAGAGTTTCACTGGTTCTCAAATCATTTCCGAAATGATCACATTTGGGGACCTATCCTATGTGATGTTTCCACCCTTTATCGCCTAATGAAATGGCCATGCCAAACGACTCCAGGAAGTCAATCCTACTCTTGCTAGATAAAACTCCCCATAAGACTTCAAGGTAATTTACCTGGGCCTTTTACTTTACTTATGAATCAATGTCCCAGTGTTCAAGGAATGTAGTACGAATTATTTTTCATTTTTTATAAGGATAAATTAAAAACATTGAGAAGGCTGAACTAGAGGACATTTCCTCTAAACGTAGGTCTGTTCCTTTTTCTTGTATTGCAATCCCATCAATTTTCTTGCTGATATTTTCTAATTTCTTTCTTAGTTGTAAAGATTTTCTTCTAATTTATTCCACCCTCAAATTCCCTGTCCCTCAAATAAATTGATTTCCTATTCTTGTCCTAGAGTCTTTCCGTTCAACAACTGACCTTACATCCTCCTCATTTCTTCTACGTCATGACTTCTTCCTCACAAAGTCATAACTGGCTGGGCGTCTGCCACCAGGCAACCCTGGCTGAGTGAGACAGCTGATAAATTCCCAAAGCCTTATAGTTCAACAGTAGTCAGATGCCACATCCATGTGGCCTGATGCCACCCCTCCCTTTTTAGAAGATTTTATTTATTTATTTTCGGAGAGCAGGGAAGGGAGGGAGAAAGGGAAAGAAACACTGATGTGAGAGAGAAATATGAATTGGCTGCCTCTTACACGCCCCCCTCCCAGGGATCTAACCTGCAACCCAGGCATGTGCCCTGACCAGGAATGGAACCAGTGACCTTTTGCTTTACAAAAGGACAGCCAACCAACTGAGCCACACTGGTCAGGGCATAACATCCTTCTCATTTAACACACCATTCTGATTACTGATAGGTAATCTTAGTCCCTTTTAAGTCCTTCACCACCGTCACCACTTTTGAATCTTTCTTCCAGTCTCCTAACATTATGACAATTTTCTAAGCTTGCTGAAGGGAGGGAGGTGCCCCCATGTCATGACAGTTAAAGTCCTCTCACATACCTCCCCAGTCGTTTTCCTAATTCTGACTCCCAACCTGCACTCTATTCAAACTCAATACTCACTCTGCTTACCTGGTGTTTCCCCACCACTCACTGCAGAAGGCATTGCTATAAAGTTGTCTAGATGGTCAAGGACCTCACAAGACCATAGCCCTGGACCTAGATTTTAGGCCTAGTAGGAGAATAAGGACATCCCACAGTTGTCCTTTTACTGGACATTGAAATGGGAATACATAAGCATATTCCCATTTCAGCTTAAGTTACTAATATAAAATGTAGCCATTTTTTTAGAGAAATGCATTGTGTGTTTTGTGTCGCCTCATCTCCAAAATCCTTTCAACTGGCTTATTTCAGATTTTTAATTGGGACCAAATAAAAGCTATTAAAGACTAGAAAACATAAGGCAAATATATCAGGATCTTATTACAAGTTGATTTCTCAACCTGCATACTTGAAATGACCATCATTAGCTGAGCTTAAATACAATAGAGATATCAGAGAATTTGAACAACCAGCCATGCAGGAAAAGGTGTTTAAACAAGCTTCCAAAAACAGTAGTTAGAGTGACATTTGATGTGGAATGACAAAGTATGTGTATTTTATGTACTGTGTCAAGTTTTCTTTTAGTCATTCTTCTTCTTTTAATACTTTAATTTGTTACTCTTCAAGGCATATCGTACATTGGACCAAAAAGAGAACTGGCAAGTTGATCCTAAAGCACATGTTCCTTAATCTGAGTAACTTCTGAGAACATAAGACTTCAATGACATTTTCCATTAAAGAAAATTCATTGAATTTTGTGCTTAACCAAAAACTTCTAACATTAATTTCTAACCGGTTATATCCCCAGTGCACATGTTTTTTCTAAAGAAAAGCCATATCAAAGTAATCTTTTTCCTAAATGCCATCTGAATCATTTTTATAGCAAACTGAAAATTCTCAGTAAACTGAAGTTTTGTTTAACAACAAAATAAATATAGCTTATAAGCCCACCTTATAGGTTTCTTAGTTTAAAGGCAACAGGAAGTTCGCATTCTGCAATGGATCTATAAACCCAGTTACTTTTATCTGGAATCTTACGGCCATAGCATCTCACAAAACCATGTCCCACATGCTAGAATTTTTGGGGGGAGTGGGGTGGCCATCTGGCTGTGCAAAAGCCTTTGATGAAATCCTTTGTCCAAATTAGTACAATTTTTTATTTCCCAGGAAAATATGGAAACCTTATCACACATTCTTACTGAACAAAGGTTAGATTACTATCAATGGCTCTTTTAATCTTGCTCTAAAAGAATTTTTAAAAGTCTAGACATTGCTGATGTTTTTGAATTACACACAAAAGACAATTTCAAAAGATAAATCTTCGTATCTGACTCATTTGACATATCTTTACTACTCAGAATGAAATCCATAAAAATGAAACTAATGTAATTTTCAAAAAGTTCCTACATGGTGGAGTCTTAGGATGAGGAACTTCTAAATGAAAGAAGGTGGAGACTCTCATCTTGCTACTTACAAGCATTTTTCCTCAGGGGGATACTGGCCTATTTGTGTAAGTTTTATTTGCAGGCAAGCATGTATACAGGGCCAGAGCTTGTCAGTGGCTGTTCCAGAGAATGTTTCCAACACCCCCTTATTCTGGTAATGTTCTAGGACAGGTTTTGTTCGGTCTTCGTAAGCCTTTAGTCTCTTGATAAGTGTCTCTGGTCTATCATCCTCACGCTTAACAAGAGGCTCTCCGGTCAGGTCATCCTTACCAGCCACTTTGGGAGGGTTGAATTCAAGGTTGTAGACACGACCACTGGCTGGATGAACCCAGCGAGCAGCGAGGCGTTGCATGATGACCTCAAAGGGCACGTTCAGGTTTATCACCAGGTGTATCTGGTGAACTCTATCGAGGGCTTCAGCTTGTGGGAGAGTCCTGGGGAAACCACATAACAGCCAGCTATACTGAGTGAGATTTTTCAGCTCCTGAAGTGTCAAACGAGTCATGAGGTCGTCCGGGATGAGCTTCCCCTGGCCCATGAGATCCTTGGCCCGCACACCAGTTTCGGTGTTCCTCATCATGTTGTCTCGGAGCAGGTCCCCGCTGGAGAGCTTCTTTAGCTGGAAGTGTTTGATGATGCGCAATGACAGGGTGTTCTTGCCGGAGCCTGGAGAGCCCAGGATCACTGCGCGTAGGAGCTGCCGGGAAGCCCCCATGGCTGCCCAGCCAAGCCTTGGCCGCAAGAACGGTTGGGCCCCCACTTGGCTTGTGCGTTCCTGGCCTCGAGGACAGGCGCCAAGAATGTGCAACCTGCAACGGAAATGGATTTTTTAAATGGACACTACCAAAGAGCCAATTCGTGAATTCAAAGGCTAAGCCAAGGAATCCTCCCATAATGCAATATAAAGAGCTGAAGAGATGGTATGTAGAAAAGGAAAATTAAGAAACATAAAGTGCAGATTCAAAAGTTCCACCATTCACAAGTAGAAAATGGAGAGGATGGAGGAATACAGTATTTCAAGAAATAATTAAATAGACATGAATTTCCTCAGAATTAAAGAATGATACAGATTTCGAGAATAGTGAAACTGTCCAGAGCATCTAGAAGCAAATGTTGACCGAGCTGTGGGTAAATAGGTTTCTCGCAATGCACTGGTGAGGTGTTCCCACTGCTATTTTGGGAGGCAACTTGGCAGTGGCTCTGGGGTTTTTGTTTTTTGTTTTGAAAATTATTTATCAGTATCTTCCTTAGACAAACACTCCAACAAAGCGACAAGAAAGCAGGTTTAGGATGTTCCCTTCACCCTTATTTATAACTGAAAATTTGTTAACAACCTAAATGTCTCCTGATAAGAGAATGCCTAAACAAATCTTAACCATACAGTGGAATATTATGCAGCAACTGAGGAGACAGAGGCAGATTTCTATGTGCTGAACATGAAGAGATTTCTAAGACATTGTATCTGCAAACAGTTGCAGAATGGTAAAATTTGTGTTCATTTTCTGTTCAAAATGAACTTATGTTTAAATATACCTAGTAAGTGAAGCCAGGCTTCAAGCAGTGGAAAGACATGACTTGATTTTTGTTTTTAAAGGGTTACTTGTCTGCAAGAATGGAAGAAGGGGGAGCTGTTAGGAGGCTATTTCAACGGACCAGCAGAAAGGTAACGAAGTACAAATATTTTAATTTAATTTCTCCAATATGAGTGAGACTGAGCATCTTGCCATTTGTTTTTGGACAATTTGCATTTTATTTCCATGTAAAATTCTTAAGTTGACAATTATGCACTTCAGTCGCTTCCTTGGAAAAATGTTTTAGGGTTCGTTTACTCCATGAGCTGTGAAACAGGTCCTTTGCTTTGTCTTGGGGGGTCCAATTGCATTGGCTTAATACAGCATCAGGCCATGCATCACACAGTGCTAACGCTAATTAGAGGCTGCCGAGCCACCAAGCCTGCATCCACTTCATTCTCTTCCATTCATGAGCCAATTCATTTCTAAAAAAGATCCATAAAAATAATCTGATGGGTTGTTCTCTTTCTATAAACAAGAGAGAAAGCTATTTCTGAATAAGAATTTGGGGAATAGAAGCCCAATTTCTGTATTTGAATTTTCTGGCAGCAGAGTAGCACGGCCGCTGTAATTTCTCAGATTTCTTTTTTATTGTTCCTGCTATTTTTGGCCTTTAAATAGTGATATAATCTCTCTTATTGTTTCTGTACCCAAAAGAGTTACACTGAATACCTAGGAAGACTCAAAAGGTAGATGCATATTTAATAGAAATTTGGCTCACATCCTACAGCAAAGGGGAAAATGATGTTATAATTTGCAACAGTATTTTTCATAATACTAATTGATTTGCATTATAAAGCAGCACACTATTACTGTCTTTTAGGATAACTAATTACATGCACAAAAAGGGATCCCACCAAGGCCTTTCTATCCTGGATGGATTTAGACTTCTAGTATGTCTAACCTTTACTTCAGATATCTAATTTGGTACCAGACTCTGATCCCAGAACATTCCAGAGACTGTCTGCAGAGAGTGGGTAGCATTCTTGGCTCTGGGTGTGGGCGGCAGAGCGGGGGCTCCTGAGTGGCTTAGCGCGAGCACACTCCATGTGGGCCTCCTGGTTGATGTCAGGCTCCTAAGCACAGAGTCATTTCTGGCTCCTGAGACCACTTCGCCCCTTTCTCCTTTTCCTAGACTGATGACACATAACCTGTTTGAGGCAAATGATTATAAAACTTGTTCTTAATAGCAGCTGATAAGGGATTCCTTGACAAAAAACATAACCAGTAGCCAAGTAATATCATCTAATATAGTTGACCTCATTTAGTAGTAGTAGTAGTAGTAGTAATAATAATAATAATGCCAACCCAAAAACTCATTGAAATTTTCTAGGTATTTCTTTACAATAATGGAAGCTAAATGGCAGAGCAACAAAAGAAAAATCGCAGGGGCTCCTCAAATTACTCCTAGTGTTACATTACTAATCATTTCAAGGTGAAAATTCTCAAGTTAATTTATCGCCCACTCCCTAAAGGAGAGTGAGCAGCTTAGGGCATCCCAGGAGACAGAGCTAAGAGCCACAAGGAAGATGGCAGGTGAAATATTCATTCATGGATTCAGCCAACCTTCAGGGGGCATTTATCTGTGTGGCTAGTGGTTCTAAATGCAGGGGACAAAGCCCATGAGGAAGACTGAAGCCTGGGTGTCTGTTCTCATGATGGTGACATTCTAGTGGGCATTATGGGCCAGTGTTGCCCAAGGGATCCTCTGGGGAATGTGAGATGATGTTAGGTCTCTGTCAAAGAGCATTCCACTCCCCTACCTCCAGGTTTGATAAGTGTGTTTGACTCTATGTTGTTATATGTTTAACTACAGAAATTTCAAAGATACATAAAATTAGGAAATGGTGTAGTCCCACATACTCATCTCTAGTTTCAACCATGGTCAACATTGTGCCAATTTTATTCTACCTGATATTTTTTTCTCCGGAGTATTTTTCAATCATGTTTTATCTTATTTTTTCTGGAGTATTTTAAATAATAATACTTTTTAATTTTAATGATGAATGTGTATGTTTTAATGTATATCAGAAAAATATAATTAGCACATCAACCTCGTACTTCAAGGTATTCTTGCTTAGGATAAAACTTAACTATAAATAAGTTTTCAGACAGCTACACAGATAGGGCACAATTCAACAAATGAGTACATAAATGACTAAAGTTTATGAACTATTGTTAGAGGAAAGAAGAGATTAAGAGGAGGTAGTAGACATTCCCCTTCACCTTCCCTCCCTCAGTGAGGTTAGGATGGTTACAAGAAATTCCTTCCTCTATAGACAATATTTAGCATCACACCTGGCACTTAATAAGCACCTACAACAGAGAAGGTAATATTGTTTTTGGGAGACATCTTTGAATCCATAGAACTGATACTGGCTACTGTTTATTAAGTATCTACTGTGTACAAACACTGGTGGAAGATTTATATACATTATCTCATTTCCTCTTTATAGCCACACTCTGAGTAGATGTTATAATCCCCATTCTTGGAATTAAAAAATTGAGGCTCAGAAAAATTAGGTAACTTAAAGTCACAAATCTATAAAGTCACAGGGCTAGGACTTGGAGTCAAGCTTGTCTTCCTCCAAGTCCATGTTGTTTTCCATCCAGCTCCCCAGACAGCCAGGGCCCGTTTCCCAACCACCCGGAGGCAGCTGGGGGAAGAAGCAGGTAAGTGGAGTTTAGAGGCCTGGCGTAAACCTGATTCTTCCATTTGCTAAGGTTGTGACCTTGACCACTTCACTCCACTTTTTCTAAGCCTCTGTGTCATATGGACAGTAATACTACTTGCTCAATTTGCAAGCACAAAGGGAAACAATGTATAGGGAAATCTGACCCTGTAGGCACTAAAGGTGGGTACTCTATCTGAAGGCCTGAACAGGGCCTGTGATCTTAAGCAATCCCCTTCCCTGCAAAGGTGAGGGAGCTGGCCCCTAAAGTCCTGCTGGGGATAACATTCCAGAATTGATTAGACTGAACCTGTTACTAATACTGACTCTGAAGGTAATGGAAATAACTAGATGCACCTTCGTTTGGGGTGATTTTACTTATAGTTATTTATAATTGTCTTCGTCTGGATTCCTTAGAAAGCAGAGCCTGACAGCGCTCTGTTGCTGCTGTTGAGTAGGGAGTGCAATCCTGAGAAGCAGCAGCCAGAGACACAGGGGTGAGCCCAGGGAGGAGCGGGAGAAATCTGAGCAGGCGTGACTGCGCTGGTCACCATTCAGTGCTACTGACTGCTCTGTCTGACAGAACCATGCTCTGGAAGCTGCATTTTAGGACAGTCTAGAGTGGGGGGGGGGGGGAACAAAATGTGCAGAAATGCAACATTTTGACTATGAGATGTTAACTCCTCTGCAATTCTTGGCTGTGCAGTTCTGGGCTACGAAGCAAGGTTCCCTGTGTCTTACCTCTTGGGGTCCACAGGGAAGCTCAGGAAAGGAGGTGAAAGGGGTGTGGCATGGGCATGAGACTGGGCTCTGGGAGGATGCACCTGCAGGAAGTAATTGGAGCTGGTGTCCACGGTGGCATTTGGAACAAGAGACAGGGGAGGATGAGCAGACCTAAAGTTATGTAGGTGTATGATACAATACTTATACCCAATCAGCTTCCAATCAGAATCTGAAGGGGCTAACTTCATAAAATAAGAAGGATGATGAAAAGGAAATTAATTCATAGAAAAGAAAAAAAAAAACTAGGTATCTTATTCTGAAAAGGTAGGGTAATAATAGTACTAACGCATAGGGTTGTTGCAGTGATGGAATGAATTTGCGAAGTTAATATTTATGAAGCATTTAAAATATATGTGGCATATAAAAGCCAGTATGTCAATGTTTGTTTTAAAAAATAAAATACTAGCTACATGAACTTAGACAGCTGCTGCAACTGAGCATTAAATTTACCTCTAAGCTTTCTAGCAGTTAAGGAAAAAAAGGAAATATGATCAAAATGAACCTGCTAATTCTGAAGGAAAGCCAAGAATTTACCTGGCATGAAAACGGAAAGAGAATGGATCCCAGGGGACATTAAAAAGCAGAATAAATAATGATTTCAAAATGATTTAAGAATGGCTAATTCTTTTGCTGATACTTTACCAGATATAGCTACTTCTTCTGGAAGCTAAGATAATAAAGTTCAGATTTATAGCTTTCTGATGTGTTACTCTGAGACAGAGGCTCCCAAGCAGGGGCAGCGTTGCCTCCCAGGGGACATCAAGCAATGTCTGGTGATATTTTTGGTTGTCACTATGTGGGGTCGGGGGGAGGGGTAAAGCTACTGGCGTCTACTAGATAGAGGCTGGGGATGCTATTAATATTGCCTGTGACATGCCTATACTAAGAACATTATTTGTTCTTTATCCAAAATTCAAATTTAACTGGGAATCCTGTAGTTTAATTTGCTCACTCTAGCAACCTGGCTACTAAACTTCCTACAGAGCATAGGACAGCCCTCCACAACAAAGCACTGTCCGGCCCAGAATGTGAATAGTAGTTAAGCAGACAAACCCTGCCCTAAGTGAAGTATAGATCTTTGCATATTTTCCTGGAGGAGTGGAGACATAGTATGGATGTTAAAATTTCTTTTCCTTAGTCTGACTTCTAAGATTAGTTAGCTGACAATTAGTTCCAGGTCCAAACCTCTGGCCTCAGACTAGTTTATTTATGTCTGTGAAACTGATGGAAGCTTGAGTCCTTCCTCCAACGAACAAGTGACCAAGTGGACATTGTATAGGGAGCTTCTTGAACATCCCCATTAATCTTTCAATATCTTCTGTCCATACCAATAGTCTGACAGTTGCTACCTACTGCCTCATCTGGTTACTTGGAGAGATTTATTGCATAAACAGTCAGTGGATCCAGAAATATTTATCCAGACTAAAGTGATTTGAATAAAGTGATTTGGACAGTAAAAAATGAGGCAGAGAGTAGAGCCTGCAGTACTGGAGGGGCTTGCATTTCAGTGACGAAGTAATTCAGAGGGAGGATACTCTGTCTTTATGTGGGATTAGGTAAAAGTTAGGGGGTGACTGAAAGACAAGCTGGGACAGAGAGCAGGTGAAGTCCACTTTCCAGAGAAGGGGCTGTGAGTCCGAGCAGTTGTTGGGCTCCAGGGGTATGTGGTCTTTCCGAGCAGGGAGTCGCAGCTGCCATGTGGTTCTGGACAAGGGTGATAGAAAAGACTTGGTGAAAAGTCAGAATTTTAATTCCTTTTCCTTAAACTCCCATTACTTCTCTGGCTGCCCTTGCCAAAGTCCACATCACCTTGCCCCCTTTTTTTTAAGACACTTCTTCATGTAATAGGAACCAAATAATATATCACAAAGAAAATATTCTCTAAGTAGAGCTGGAAATGGAAAAAAAATGTAAAGTCCCTCATGACAATATCAATGGGTTAATCTTTGACCTCCACCTGCTTCCCAGGCCAACCTAGAATGAGAGAAACAGGGGTTAGTGTTGTCTTCAGTTACTGCCCAGGGGATCTGCATTGCAGTCAGCAAACTATAGTGGGTACATCGCTAACTATGAAATGGCACAGAAAAATGGGAAAGTCAGCAGCCAGTGGCTCTCCTGAGCTAAACTGCCATCTAAGAAGGTGGAAGATGCTTTCTACCCAGTGCTGGCTCACCCGAGGTTACACAAACACCTGTCTTATTGTTAATCCACATTTGTCTTTTTTGGCCTTTCCTTAGTCAGTTATCATCTGTGGGGAGGTGCCCCTGCACTTCCCCCTTCACACCGCACTAAAGAGATGGAAGGCAGAACAGTGCTTGATGTGATGTAATGTGATACCAGACATTCACACCCGGTGACCCTGATTCACCCAGAAAGGATTCGATGACACTTAGTGTCCTCTGTTCAGAGGGCGGGGAATTTTATCATCCACTTTTGAAAGCTTGCCATCAAAAAATAGCTGAAAATAACTTTTTCTGTCTGTGATTGAAGGGTTAGTTTCAATATTCTGAAAAAACAACCTCCATGGTACACTTCTTTCTCCATTGGGGTGGGAGACGAGGTACCACGGCACTTCCACAAGGTGCTGTGAGTCCCAGGGGCACAGCTGACTTCTCATTGGTTTCATTTTGAATCGGATGCTTCTTGATGGCACTGCCATTTTTAAAAAATAAACTTTTTCTGATGGCATGATGTTAGAGTTACAGAAAAGTTGTATGAACAGTCATTTTCACATACCCCGCCATCCAGTTTCCCCTACTGCAACATCTTACATGACTGGGCACGTGTGTCGGATCTAAGAAACACATTGGCACGTTACTGTTAATTAAACTCCAGGCTCTGTTTAGATTTCACCACCTCATACATTCACGTCCTCGCTCTGTTCCAGATCCTATCCCAGGCGACTTGCACTGTGTTGAGTTGTCGTGTGTTCCCCAGTCTTGAGGACATGCCCCAAGTCCTCTGGTCTGTGACAACTTCTCAGTTCCTTGTTTTTCTTTCTTTCTTTCATTTTTTACTCCTTACCTGAGGATATGTTTATTGACTTGAGAAAGAGAGGGATGAAAGGGGATAGAGAGAGGAGAGAGAAACGTTAATCAATTGCTTCCCATATGTACACTGGCCAGGGATCAAACCCACAAACCCAGGCATGTGCCGTGACGGGGATCGAACCTGCAACAATTTGGTGTGCAGGACAACTCTCCAATCAACTGAGCCACTGAGCCAGGGCTCTTTCGTTGTTCCTATTGACCTTGACAGTCTTGAGGAGTTCTGGCCAGGTATTTTGTAGAATGCCCCTTCCCCAAATTTGGGTTTGTCTGTTGTTTTTCATGTGATTAACTGGGGTTGTGGGTTTTTGGAAAGAATAATACAGAGGCAAAATGCCCTTCTTGTCACATCATTTCAGGGGTGTAAGATACCATATGGCATCTCCAGTGATGTTAACCTTTATCATTTGGTCAAGGTGATGTCTGCCACCTTAGTCCTCAAGACAGAGTGCAAGGTTCTATAGGACTGAGGACAATAGGATTTCAACACCTGAGCTCCAAACTCGAAACTTTTACAATCAAACTCAGTATGTCCCCAAATAATGATGCAAGCTGCTCTGCCGTCAATGTTCCTAATTTCAGTATCTATCCGGTTGGCAAAGTCATAAACCTAAGAGTCATCCTTAACTCCCGCCTTTCTCTCTCTTGCCACTAAATTGTGCCCCAAGTCCCACAATTCCTGCTTCCTAGATATTTCAACACTTCCATTTCTCTCTAGCTCCATGCCACCATCCTCATCCAAGTCACCTTACCACACACCCAGATTACTGCAGCATGTGCTCAGCTGGACTGCCTGCCTTCAGCCTTGACCCCTTGATTATTTCTACTCTGCAGGCTAAGGAAATCAAATCATACTATTCCCCCAGTGAAACCTTACTTACTGGCCTCAGGACAAAATCTGAACTTCTAGTAAGATTTACAAGCAACCCAATCTCTCTTTTAATTGTGTGCCTAGTCTCCCACCCTACCTTTTTGCCTCAAAATTCATAATCGTAACCAGCTTTTTTTCCACTTTCCCAAATTCACTGCTCTTGTTTCACCTCTAAGGATTTCACATATACTCTTCTCAGCTTACAGAATGTTATCACCCAACTTTAATTAGTTTTCAGTTTAACTACCTCTTTCTGCAAGAAAAACTCTGATAAAGACTCTCCTTCAACCCCTCATGGGAAAGAGCCTCCTTGAGCCCTCTTTTTGACTAGGCCTCTTCTTGCCAAGGCCAGTTTAGTTTAGTAAGATCCTGCTAAGTCAGTTTGGTGAGAGCCCCTCTCCCCTTGATAACTGACCACCTTGATATCTGACCAAGTTCTTCATCCCCCACTCTCGATGTCTGAGTCCCTGACCTGCCTTTAGCAAGAATCTCACCAGGCCAGTTAGGCGAGAAGCCCCAACCCTTGATGTCTCTCTGCTCTTCGTGTTTTTCAGTCCACTGACCTCACTCTGCTTCTTGGCTGTGAATCCCTAGCTGTACTAGCTGTATTTCAAATTGAACTCAGTTTTATACAGAAGTCTCTTTCCTACTGTAGTAGTTACTGAATAAATTCTGCCTATATATCCTTTAACTACGGTCTGGCTTTATTTTTATTTCTCTTTAACAACTCCCTGAGCCCAAGACGAGATTAGGACTCCTATCATATACCTCTTCTACTTCCCCTGATGTGATTCTCGTTATACTTTATTGTAACTTCTCCTCTAAATGTTTTTTTTTTTTTTTTAAAGTAAACTGCAAGTGTGCTGAAAGCAAGGATTAGGTCCAGCTCAACATTGTGTCCCCAGCACAGCTCAAAGACGTGTAGGGCAGTCAAGGTTTGTGGAATAAAGGAATGAGTTTTTGAACTTGCTTACTTGCCTATACAGGAAGTTTTAGGTAGTTTGGGGTACTGTCAGGAGGTAGTGTAGTGGGCCTGCGCCATAGACGGAATGAACCTGTATCTACTTCTGTACCGCTGAGCAACTCGAAGTCCTTCCTGGGCCTGGTCTGCCCTGCCGCAGAAACACCAGCCAGCCTTTCACTAGCAAGGCCTCACGTACAGTTGGGCTGTACCTGGCTCATTCACCTTCTCAGGAGGACCCTCTCATCACCAGTGCCGAAAACTCAGTATTGTGTTCTCTGTGTTTGTTTACCTGTCTTTCTTTTGATCTTCTGGCTACCACATAATATAGACTAGACTTAAATTAGTCAAATTTAGCGCTCAGGCACGAAAAGGTGATGGATAAGTTCTTATTGTAATGTAACCATTCACATTTTGTATCTGTCTATCTGCTTACTTATTCCACTGATGTTTAGAAGTAATTGTCTGGGTTTGGATATATTTTGGCACACTGATAAAGGGTGTCAGGTATGTATTGAGTTTGAATGGGGGCTTTCTGCTGTTTTGAGACAGATAAATGGCTGGCCGATAATTTTCAAGCAGAAATATCTTCATTTTCTGGTGTATTTTAATCAAGTTTGGGATGTGGGTAAAAGCAAACAAGACAATGATTACATTAAGTAAAAATTAACTTTTATTAAGCAAATAGGTTTGAAGCAAAAAACTGTCATCAGTATTGACACTGAGAGACCAAAGGGACCCCCTGTAAGTCCCTCACAGGCCACCGGATTGCACTCCAAGGGGAAAAGGTCTCATTGAAACCCCTCTAACTAACGAGTGTCTATCGCAGTTTTAAAGGGTTATGGAAGAGAGAATTCTGTGGCCTCTCTGGCAGATCCTCCTTCTAGACATTAGAAGTGCTGACTCTGGGAAACCGAAGTCTATTGATTTTTCACTTACATTCTTCATGCTGCTGGTAAAACCTAATTCCTCCTGTCTTTTTGCAGTGTAGGAGAAAACAGAAGCTTAAAGAGGTTAAATTACTTGCCCATAATCTCATCCAATAAGTAATGGATTTAGGATTTGAACCTAGAACTGTCTTACTCTAAAGCCCCGCTCTTTTGTTCTTAACCAATGGACGCCTTGCCTACTTAATGAGATTGTTCAATAAACAAGATAATTCAATTCCTTAGCTAGCTCGGAGTAAAGAGAATGCCCACTATTGGCCGTAAACCTATATGACTCTAGCTGCGTCCAGGGGTGCAGGTCGGTGTGAGGCAGCTGACAGGCTGCCTTTGGAAATACTGGAGATGGAAACAGAAGACTGCAGTGCAGCAGCGCAGCCTGGTGCAGTTCACAAACAAGCTAAAGTGTCCCAGGGCTTTAGTGCAGTGCTCTGCTTCGTGATGTTCCCAAAAGCTCTGACATTTAAAAAGTGGTAACGGCTAATCTGACTTTAGGACTAGTAATTCTGTCTCAGATGCTTTGTCTGTAAAATGAGGCTCATAACACTCCTGGTGAGGATCAATGGCTCATACATGCAAAGAGCTTGAAACAGGGCCTGGTTGGTAGTGAGCTTTCAATAAAGCTTAGGTATGAATAATATGTTTCAATTGTTACTATTATGTTTGTTATTATTATTGTTATTATTCTAAAATGAGAGCAAGGTGTTTAAACACAGCCACAGCCACTGAAGTGGTGACTAGGCCCTCTGAACCGAGGTCCTGACCGGCCAGTGACTCTGCTAGTCAGGTGGTAGCTCCAGCGGCTGCTGCTAAAATGCACACACAGGGGCCCAACCACTCTTTAAGTTTTGTACATTCTCTTTAGTTTTTCCCAGAATTATACCCATTGTTGTATATGCTAATATTTACTAATAAAATATCGTTGTATTTAACTCTCGTTCCCCAAAGCCTTACTTTGCAGTACTGCTATTTATGCTGTATAATTTCGGCGTTTCTGTTTTTCATTACAGGTCACTGATTATTCACATCCAGAGATGGTTATTAGTCTTATATCTACTCTTCAGATTTTTAATCATTCTTATTTTAACTGAATTCTTACTTTTGCATTCCAACTGCATTCTTCTTACTTTTCTCTCACCATTTGTGTACCTTCGTTTGTTACATTCTATTTAACCTTCCTCTAATCTTGCATTAACATTTCTCACATATGGCTCAGCTATTGTTTTTTTTATACTTCTTCAAACTTAAAAACCTTTATTTAAGCACATAAACATTCAAAATGTACAAAAAATATACTTACTATAAAAACACCGACCACGGACATGAACTAAGGGGAGGATTACTGAAAGGAAGGGGGGTACTGGGTAGAAAGGGGAAAAAATTAGAACTACAGTTATAGCATAATCAATAAAATATACTTAAAACATAAAAAAGTAAAAACACTGAGAAATGCATCAAATTCGTATAAGCACTTGTCCATACTTTATTATCTTCAAAATATTGAACACTTGTCTAGAAGTTATAATTGTAAAAACTGTTATATTTAAAAATGTGGAACAACACTCAGAAATAACATAAGATTATTATGAAATGTTCCCTGACATTGTCAAAATGCATTAACTAACAGGTTCTTATTACGGCGATCACTAGGTATTTGCACATGCATTAGCTGGAGGGGTCCTGTGAAGAGCTCTTTCAGGTGAGCCAGGAGGACGCATGCCTGTGTTTTCATCTCCTTAGCCTACAGGTAGATCCCATGGGGTGAGGTTTGCCTTTCCCCTATACGACAGACACATGCACACTCACATGCCTTGCGCTATCCTTCTGAGACTGTCTCCTTAAAGACCACAATTGTTGCTCGTCTTGATTACATTTTATCTTTGCATAAAAGAGGGTCAATGTGTCACAGGTGCACACTAATGTGCCACACCTATATCGCCAGCCAACCTCTCCCTTCCGCCCTGACTGCCCTATATTTGCAAATGAGCATACTTGCTTGAGCTGAGTGGAGCCAGAATATACCTACAGGGAGTCTGTTAAAAAGAAAAAGGACATGTTTCAGTTCTTCCTAGCAATCTAGGTGCTGGTGAAGGGCAGTGGATAGCAGTGACATTCATGTTCCTCACTTTCTCTGAGTGAAAACTGTTTCATGGTAAATGGCATCGTGACCATGCACATGGACTCATGCAAATATAGGAAGCTATTGAGAGGTCAAGGTCCTAATTTAGGAATATTTAATGGGATCTCCTGGTAGGCCCTTCTGACTACCTGGCTAGTACATACACACTAATTAGAGAGCCCTGCCCAGGGCCAGCTGCCCACTGGAAAGTTCAGAGTTTCGGTGTGTCAACAGGTAAATACCACATCAGAGGCATGTAAATTAAACTCTCTACCTCTTTCAGCATCTTCCGCCTGCTGGGTTCCAGGAAGTAGCCAATGTATCCTAAACATCTAGATTGAAGAAATAAAAAGTATCAGGAAGTCAAAGGTTATTTAAAAGGTTAAACATCTTTTATAAACTGATGTTGAATTTGTAGGAAGTGTTGCTTTGGAGACTGAGGTGAAAGGAGCCTAATTTCCCAAGTGCAGCTATGACTCAGCAAACTACCGCAGGCTCTACATATCAGAGGAATGCACACCTCACTCCAGCAAAGCAGCAGGTGGAAAGAGCTGCTTTGCAAATTTCTCTGGACCATCACAGCAGCAGAAAAGGAATCCAATTCATGTCAACGCCTGAGCCAGAAATCAGGGATGGTTTTTTTTTCTAGGAAATAGGTGTGGTGCCAACACCCTTTTACATCAGATGTAGTAACAATACAGTGTCAAGCTCTGAAATAATTTTTAAAGCCATAAAGCTGTTGATTCTGTTACTGGTGAAATGAGATATTCTTTCTGTCTTTACTTGCTGTATCTGATAGCAGACAAGGGGTGGGTGGTGAGTTCCTAAAAGTTCTCCAAAGGAGTCTGCCACAGTTCCTCACTTTTGTGTCTGTCCATAGGACCAACACATAGCAAAGTAGGCTACACAAGGACTTTGAAAGTCAGATTCTCAGACTTTCAACTTGATCACAAACCTCCTTCTATATATTTGTCTGGAAGTTCATTTCTTAACCTATACAGTCTTTTCTGGAGCCCTTTTTAAAGTGACATTTTAATCATACCTGTGTAGAATCTTTTTTGTATTTCCTCCCATCTACTCATTGACTCAGATCCCTGTCTGGGGGGAAAAAAAGTAAAAAGTGAAATGGGAGAGGAAAACAGCAATATTGACAGGTAGATTTTTGGAAATGGATCAGTTACCCAAAAATTTATTCTCCAGGATCAGTCTTGGAAATAACCATAAGCTACTCTATTCTATTAGGTAGCTTTTGCTGCATAATAAACTACCCCAAAATTTATGGGTAAAAACAATGGCTATTTATGTGGCTAACAATTTTGAGGATTGGCAACTTGGGCTGAGATTTGCCGGGCAGTTCTGGTCTTGGCTAGACTTGGTCATGAGTCTGCGAGGTTGGCTAGAAACGGTGGGGTGGTCTCAGCGTGGTGAGCCTGTGGCTGCTTTCCACAGTCTCCTCCCCGTCCAAGCAGGCTATCCCAGGCTTTTTCTGCATTAGCTGGCAGGGATCCTACTGAGGGAGCAGAGTGGTCAAGGCCTCTTTAAAATCTACCTTGGAACTAGCACACATCACTTTCATCACATTCCATTAGCCAAAGCAAGTCACAAAGCTATCCCAGATTCAAGGTCAAGCCCACCTACTGATGGGAAGGGTTGCAAATCACATGCATTGCTAGAGGCACAGGTAGAGGAAGGGGAGAGTTGTAGTCTGTTACACCTACCAAGTAAAGAGAAAATAGATCCAAATAATTTTATCACAGGTGAATTTTTCACAGAAGAAAAATGGGCTGATAAATAAATTGTATGGATTTGTACCCTATTTGAAATAATAGTAAGTAGTCATTCTTGCTAATATTGACACCATAAAAACAGGAAACACAGGGCAAATTTTTATTTAATTTTAGTCTGGCTTCCTAGATTTCATACACATAATCGTAAGGCTTAGTACAGTAATTGCAGAAATAACAACTTAACATTGTAACTTTCATTTTGCAGTAGTTTGTGTAGATCCTTGTTGCAGGCTGGGATATCCGGGAGGTACACTCTGAGATGGAATGTAGTATACGGGATGTTTATTAGGGTGCATCCCTGGCATCAACACCTGTGGAAGAGAGAGGAAGGAGCAGAGAGAGAGAAGCTGATTGGCCAGGTCAGTTCCCAGCTTCAGTTCACTGCTTGCAGAGCTCTGGATCTAAAATGGCCTGTCAGAGTTGTTCCAAATTAGGCCAATATGGCCTGGTCTTTATAAATGACCCTTCCTCCATCAGTCATTGAAGTCAGCTGGGCAGGACATGACCTTGGGCAAAATAGCTTTCTGAGACAAGACAATCCCTGACAGTGCCAACGGATGAAGGCTGTCTGCACTTTTGGGGCTGAAGGCTCTTCCTCCCAGGTCCAGCAGAATGCTAGTGAACCATGGGAGAGTCTAGTTACATACAACTGATTTAATCTGCAGGAGAAGCTGCATGGACATATAATATGATGATATTTATTGACTGTTGTTTTCCTAAGAGGATTTCAGATAGCTTCATGAAGGGTATGTGACTCAGAGCACTGTTACCTTCATGTTGCTGCTGGAGCTGAGCAGGAAGTAGAAGGCTAATGGAGGAGTTAATTAGCCATTGGTGCAAGTCTGCTTCATGCATATTTCAGGCCGGTCCCTCTCCTCCCACAGGAGCACTGATTCCTGCTACCCTGCCCTCAGGCCAGCAATGCCTGCTATGGTGGATGGGGATGTGGACTTTTTTCTTCTTCTGTCTGGATCACTAGTCACCCATATTGTCAGGAGGGAGTGAATTTGGGCTATGAGGGGTGGGATGTGGGTCAGGGCCCAGTAGTTGAACCCAACTCTAAGGTAGTTATGTATATAAAAATCTAACTTTACCGTATAGGTCTATCGGAACTAATCGTGTTGCAATCATATTTTTTCTTTTCTTTATGAAGGAATGAAGAAAGCTTTCCTGGTGAATTTAGAATAGGATTTGATTTTCAGAAGCTTGATTTACATACAACTGTTCAACCATTTGCTGCACTCAACAGCTGGATTAGGAAAGGGTATTACATTTCCCATCTGCATATTGGATTGTCCTTTTAAGGGTTTTGAAGTACTATTTGTAAGAGTTTGACCAGCCACAGTGGGAGGCAGTATTGCCTAGTATTAATAGTTGAGATCCCAGATTCAAGAGTAGGACTGTTCTGATTCTGATGTTTTTAGATGTGTGTTCTTGGACAAGTCAATCTCTCAAAGCCTCAGTTTTCTCATATGTACATTTTAGACCATAAGAGCTGTTTCCTCCAGGAACAACTGTAAGGATTCAGTAAGGTGATGTCCACAGAGAGCCTGGCATAGACCCTGGAATGAAAAGTGTTAGGTGGTGATGATGATGGTAATGGGGAGGCCCATTTAGTCATTGTCTGCTGTTACATCTCCACAAACACTCACTCCTCTTCATGGTCTACTTAATCTGCCAAATCTTAATTTTTCTGCTGCAAGAGCTCTAAAGCAATAGATAGTGGGTAGAAGTAAAAGAATGCAGAAGAACAAAATGTACTTTTGAAAAATATGTAAAATGCAGATTCACTTCCAAAATAGCAAGATAGCAGAACGTAATTTGTTCTGGGAGAATTACATAAAAATAAACAGCTATGGCTGTTTCAGTGATGCCCAAGAGCAGACACCTAAGGGAACAGAGGGAGGGGTAGACTCCTGTATGGTGGCCATCATGGAAATGAATCGCTTGGGTTCAGGAACAGGAGGGAGTGGGTGGGGATCAGCAAGCAGAGCCAAAGGTCTATGGTTTGTGGGCATATGGGAAGCACACAAAGCCACAGGCTTCTCACTGTCAGGTCCACCAGTGGCTAGCCAGCAGTGACTGACTGAGGGGGCTGACAATGCACAAGGCAAATTGAGTAAGACTTCTAAATATAAGGACTTTTGACGTAGTGTGTGAAACCTCAGCTGTTCTATAATTAAGCTTTAACCTTTGTCCACGCTGGAACCAGACTTTACAAGGAGATGGTTTACTCTTGCTTGGCCTCAAGTCACAACAGTTTGTTGCAAAGGGACATTGCTGAATTTACAAACTATTAATATAAAGAGACTTATTTTCAGTGTGGTTTAGGTATGAGCTTAATAGTCCACGGTGGAAAAGAAGAGCTCTCTCTTTGGCAGTAGTGACTTATAATGCAGTGTTAGATTTGATAAACTCATGTTTAGTTGGCAGGATAGGGATCAGTTATGTTCAGATCAATCAGTCTTCCTTACTAAGCTATTTATTGTGGTCATATACAGGTTACCAACTTAAAAAAGAACTCAGCTAAAGGCATATTAACTTTATAATGCCTTTATAGGAAAATGCAGTTTACCAACTCTCAAAGAATTCAACAAAATGCATTACCACAGAAGCAATTAAAATTACTTTACCCTTTGGTTGGCAATTTAGAAGAGCTTTAGGTTCTTGGAGGACCTCATTGCTGTCACTGTCATTGTGCAATTCTACAGGTTTAGAACATGTAAGAGACCAGGACCAACATCTGCACCTAAGCTGTCTTGTGAGTATGTCCCTAGTATCCAATTCTGGACTTCTGCTACTTTGTCATAAAAGTACTTGCTTAAAAGCCACTTCTGGTTAACTGAGTATTCTTTTTTAAAACATTCCTAGGTTTTTATTTTTATTTTATTTTTCGAAATAGTTGTAAATGAGAATGCTTTTATTTATTGATTTGACAGAGAGAGAGAGTAAGAAGAGGGAAAAGCTGATTTGTTGTTCCACTTATCTATGTATTCATTGATTCCTGTATGTGCCATGACTGGGAATCAAACCTACAACCTTAACATATGACATGATGATGCTCTAACAAACTGAGTTACCTGGCCAGGGCAAGATTGTTTCCTTTCATTTATTTTTATTTTTTAAATTATATTTTATTGATTATGCTATTACAGTTGTGCCAATTTTCCCCATTTGCTCCTCTCTACCCAGAACCCCCTTCTCCCTCAAGCAATTCTCATGCCATTGTTCATGTCCATGGGCCATGCGTATAAGTTCTTTGGCTACTCCTTTTCCTACACTGTACTTTACATCACCTTGGCCATTCTGTAACTACCTATTTGTACTTCTTAATCCCCTCACCTCTTCACCAATTATCCCATATCCCCCTCTGAGCTGTCAACCATCAAAATGCTCTCTGTATCCATGATTCTGTCTCTGTCTTCTTGTTTGCTTAGTTTGTTTTTTAGATTCAGTTGTTGATAGGTATGTATTTATTGCCATTTTATTGTTCATAGTTTTGATCTTTTTCTTAAATAAGTCCCTTTAACATTTCATATAATAATGGTTTGGAGCAGATGAATTCCTTTAGATTTTTCTTGTCTGGGAAGCTCTGTATCTGCCCTTTAATTCTAAATGCTACCTTTGTTTGCTAGGTAAAGCAATGTTGGCTGTAGGTCCCTACTTTTCATGACTTTGAATATTTCTTGCCAATCTCTTCCAACCTGCAAAGTTTCTTTTGAGAATTCACCTGACAGTTTTATGGGAACTTCGCTATAGGTAACTAACTGCTTTGCTCTTGCTGCTTTTAAGATTTTCTCTTTATCAGTGACCCTGAGCATTTTAATTATGGTAAGTCTTAGCATGGGTCTCTTTGCATCTATCTTGTTTGGGACTCTCTGTGATTCCTGGACTTGCATGTCTATTTCCCTCATCAAATTAGGGAAGTTTTCTTCCACCCAGTTCTTGCTATTTCTCTTCTCCTTCTGGCACCTGTATGATGCAAATGTTGGAAATTGTCCCAGAGGCTGCTTACACTGTCTTCATTTTTTAAAATTCCTTCTTCTTCTTCTTGTTCTAATTGGTTCTTTTTTGCTTCCTTATGTTGCAGATCATTGATTTGATTCTTGGCTTCATCCACTCTACTGTTGTCTCCCTCTAAATTGTTCTTTATTTCAATTAGCGTATGCTTTGTTTCTAACTGGATCTTTTTATGTGGGTGAGGTCCTCACTGAGTTCGTTGAGCATCCTTATAATTGGTGTTTTAAGCTCCTATCTGATAGATTGCTTATCTCCATTTTTTCTAGTTCTTTTTCTGGAGTTTTTATCTGTTCTTTCATGGGGCCATATTTTTTTGTCTTCTCATTCTGGCAGCCTCCCTGTGTTTGTTTCTATGTATTAGGTAGAGCTGCTATCACTCCATGTCTTAGTAGCATGGCCTAATGTAGTAGGTGTCCTGTAGGGTCCAGTGGCACAGCCTCCTCTATCATTCAAGGTGCCCTCCATGTGGACTGAGTATACCCTCCTCTTGTAGTTGAGCCTTGGTTGCTGTTGGCAGGTCAATGGGACGGATTTACCCAGGCCAGTCAGCTGCAGTGAGTAGCTGTGACCACTGACCAGCAACTTCCGCCCTCTGTGAAGGATCAGCTCTGCAGGGGCATTGTTGTGGTGCTCTGACATGGTCTGTAGCTGTCCAATGGGTGTGTAGGCTCAGGGATTTCCTGGGTGGTACAGGCCAAGGTCGGCCCCAACTTGTGTTTTGCTCAAGGCCACCCTGCCTGAACTCAAGCAATTTGAGATGGCTGCTACTTGTGCCAGGCTTGGAGATTCCAAGGTAAAGCCCAGCTGTGAATCTAAGCTGCTGCTGCTAGTGACAGGCCTGGGGCCACCTAGCAAGAGGTATGGGGACTGGGGGCTCATTGAGGTTGGCTCTTGCTTGTTTGAGAAGATTTAGGAAGTTGTGAAACATGAGCCAAAACCAGCCATTCATATGGAAAAGCAGCTTGGGTTGGCCCGTAATTTGGGTAGGATGGGGTCTCTGGGGATCTCCAGGGTGGGGCAAACAGTGTTAGTCAGTGTGATGGAGTCTCAGATATGGCACCAGCCTGTCAGCTCTTGGCTCTGTTGGGGGAGGGTTCAGAAAAGGGACAATGGCCTCTGCCCACATTTCTCTGTGGGAGAAAGCTGTCCCCCAGCTCTCGCCTTGATGCTAGACACTCCAGTGTCTCCCTCTCTACCACTGGTGCCTTTCAGCTGTTTCCCCAGTGCTGGAGCTCAGAGGGAGTGAGGCTGAGTAGGTGAGTCTGTATGTGGGTGTTTTACGAGAAACTGCTAGGATTGCAGCAGTTTCTTCCACTGACTCAATCCCTGCTGGGTTTTGCAGTCATAAACTATGGGGATTTATTTTTCTGGCTCTGGAACCCTGGGTTGGAGGGCCTGGTATGGAGCTGGGACCCCTTACTCCCAAAATATCCCTCCCAAATTTTTATGCAGCACATGTGGATATGGGACAAGCCCATTTTGTATCTCTGCCCCTCCTGCCAGTCTGGATCATGTGGTTTCTTTAATTCCGTAGTTGTCGGACTTCCATTCAACTTGATTTCTGATGGTTCTGAGTGATGGTTATCCTATATTTCAGTTGTAATTTTTATGTGATTGTGCAAGAAGGCCAGCTGTGTTTACTTATGCCACCATCTTGACCAGATGTCCTGAGTCTTCTATTTGTCTGGGTTCAGAGTCAATAAAATTATCCCATAGCAGTAGCTCTCAAATTTATGCCATCCTTGAGACATGCTAAAATATAGCCATAGACGAACTCCTCTGGAGGGAAAATATTCATGGCCAATGTTTTGCCTGGGGATTCCAGGTCCTTTGCTATCTCCAGGTCTAATGATAGAAATCTGAGGCTTAAACATATATGGCCTGCTTGGCATTTCCACCTGATTCTGATAGCCCAATAATGAAAGTAGCCTCAAGAACTTCTTTTTAAGCAATCCAAGAAAATGTTAATCACTCTTCAACTAAATAGTTCATGGCTACATAATGACATGACCTATAACTTCTAACGTCCTTATATCAAAGTATTTTTGTTCCAGTTGTCTTATTGCTCTTTAAATGAGGGAAAAGATCTCACTGACTTCTTGAACCTATGGTGTGTATAATTTTAATTAATAAGACTGGTTTTCTTAGATGACTGTTAAATGGACCAATTTCAAGTGGGAATCCTAGGAGAGCTTTGAAAAACACATGAATTGTGCAGCTATACCTTTAAAAAGGTGTGGTTTTCCAGGACACAGGCATTAAAAGAATATACAGGCTATCACTTAGCTGGTCCTCTTAGGTGCACTGGTCAAATCCTTTCCCAGTTAGGCAGCTGATGGGATCAAACTCCTTAGCACCCTTCCTTGGTTTCCATCTTATCTTCCTAAGCACTTCACCTTGCCCTCTCTGCTGCTCTTTCCGTAGTTCTTTATCTTTTAGCATCTTACCTTTTGCCTGGCTCCGGCATCTCCCTTGCTCTTCAGGCCTGGTGGTTGGTGCTTCTCCGGAGACCTGCCCTGATGCCTCCCTGGGCTCTGGTTTGCATACCACCTGAGGTTACACCTGCTCCCTACTGCTCTTAGTGATAACTTCCCCACTTTGCCCTAAGGCTAGTGCATTTGTGTGTGGGGGGGGGGGGTGTACTCTCCTCAAGAAAAAGATACTCATAAACTTGTTTTACCACAAACGCCTTTTAATGAATTTTGAAAATCTTTTTGCCAATTCTGCAGCATGTTTATTCTTAAATCTATAGGTTCAACAGTTTTTGATTATTGATTGATTGGCAAATGTCTGTTGAGGCCTGCTAGGTATCTGGTGCTAGGCCTGACATGGAGAAGTTACCTCGTTGCCTTCAATTCTAAAGAGGATGTAAGGGTGCTTTGGCTATGAGATATGTCTCCCCATACTTGACTACAAGAGTTGACTACACTTATCTCCATGCTTGGCAGATAGACTGTCTTCCCTCCTAGTCTAAATGATTGCCTCCTAAAGCTGTTGAGAGAGACACCTTTCCCAGATAGATCATTCCTTCATAAAGTGTGTATAGATTGTCAAGTGTAAAAACAAGAAGTAGAATTTTGTGTAGAGTATACTTATGTTAGTTGAAAAGGCAAAAGAGAGCCCTGGCTGGTGTGGCTCAGTGGATCGTGTGCCAGCCTGCAAACTGAAAGGTCACCAGTTCAAATCCCAGTCAGGGCACATGCCTGGGTTGCGGGCCAGATCCCCAGTTGGGGGCATGTGATCCATGTTACTCTCCCTCTCTTTCTCCCTCCCTTCCCCCCTCTCTAAAAGTAAATAAATAAAATCTTTTTTAAGAAACAGCTTTCCTTTAAAACAGAAAAAATGAAGGAGAGAATATATATATAGTACCTCTAGAAGAACACGCAAGCAAGTGGTAATATCAGTTGCCTCTGAGGAAGAAAACTAGGTGGGTGGGAGTCAGGGGAGAACAGGAAAGATTTTTCTGTATACACTGTTGTAACTTTTGAATTTTAAGCCATATAAATATTAGAGCTATTAAAAACAAACAAAATCTATTTTTAAATATTAAGTCTCAAAAAGAAGGTGGGCAAGTATTGGAATATAAGGAGCTGCAGTTCCTTGCTGGAATCTTGAACAAACTGATGAGAGAGGTACACAAGTGTAGATATAGAAAGTGAATCCCTAGGAAATCATAGAAGAAGAAAGTAGAACTCAGCCTTATAGAATTACATGTAGGGTTTTTTCCCCTGAAAAGTATATTAAAACACTACTCACGAATGCTCATGTGCTGGGGCCCCTTGGTCCATGGTTGGGAAGCAGATAGGCAGGCTCTTGATGGCCAAAATAATATACCATAGGGGAGCTTCTGAAAAGCTCTGGTAAATGTGACAGGTTTAGTCACCGAGATCGTCAGCTGTATTAAATTCTGCATATGCTGGTGTGGGTTTCTGTGTAGGCCCGCCACCAATTAGGGGTTTGAAGACTCACAAAGTGTTCAGTTTTGTAAGGCTTGTTTGCATTTTAGGCAGGGAGATACTGGGTTTTGATGATACCCTGTCATAGTATCTTCTTTAATGAACCTCCTTTCTCCTCTAAACAGTATATATTTGTGTTCCCTAGTGTAATAAATAATGTACATAGAAAGTGCTTTACAGCATTGGTTAAGGCTGTTTCTATACCTGCTGTTTATACCTCCATCACTTTTTTATTTTTTGGTGACAAATGAGCTAAATACAGTGAAGAAGCCACAAGACAGTCCTGTGCAGCCCACAGAGGGAAAGTCACAACTCACCAGATACCAGCTGATTACCAAATTTTCAAATCAACCACAGCAGGCCACTGGCACTAAAACTCTTCAGAGCAATTCACAAATATTAAAAATCAGAAGTTACTTAATAAACATATTGAATGAGGGGACAATAATAGCTTCCATGCACAATCTGTAAAATATAAATCTTGCCCTGGCTGGTGTGGCTTAGTTGGTTAGAACATCATCCAGTAAAGCAAAAGGTCGTGGGTTTGATTCTCTGTCAGAGCACATACCTAGGTTGCAGGTTCAGTCCCCAGCCAGGGCGCATGCAGGAGTCAACTGATTGATGTTTCTCTCCCTCTCTTTCTCCCTCCCTTCCCTTCTCTCTAAAATCAATAAGCATGTACTTGGATGAAGATTAAAAAAAAAAATACATGTATATATAAGGCTTTTTAAGAAAAGCAAAACATGCATAGATATGTTCTATTGGTTGTGTTTGCTGGGCATCATTTAAAAGGTTCATACCAAACATTCCTTTTGCAACTCTAAATCATGGGAAACTAGAACAAAGTCAATCCCTGAGTGGGCAGAGTTCTTTACTGAACTCCAGTAAAAGGAGCCACCCCTTCTAGGATCACAGAGCAGCGCTGGACACCAGAGTTCTTCATCTTGTGTTTCTTCCTGCAGTCGGATTAAGTGTATTGGACTGCCCCTCACCTTCCCCATTTCACAGTTAAACAATTTACATGGATTACTTCCTTAAATCATCACAGCTACCCGTTGGGCTATAATCATGATGTTGTATAGATGAAGAAACTGGGCATAGAGAGGCTAAGTAATTTTTCCAAAATCACAGAGCTAGTCAGTAGTTGAACCCAGGCAGCATGATTCTTGCACCTACATTCTGAACACCACGTCACACTGCTGCTCTAAAGAAAAAAGACCCGTGTTCATTGAGATGCTTTTATATGTGCTATGTTTAATGAAAAATAATTAATTTTATACTTGAATATTAGGAGAAAAGAAAACCGCAGTAAACTTGGGCTGCCATGTACAGTTGTGCAGGTGAGCCCGGCCCGGCCCTCAGGGCCCATCCCCAGGCAGCCCCCCTGAAGGGCGCCTCTCAGCGCTCTGCAGCACACAGCACACACAGGGAGGCAGCCTGTAGGACTGGTGAGCTTTGGGTAAATGTTTCTTTATCATGAGTGCTGTTATGTCCTAAATGATCCTTATAAAGTTTCGAAAGTTGACTATAGAAAAAGAAAAGCAAGGGAAAGGAAGAGATTAGGTAAACAATTAAGAGATTGGCAAATTTACTTTTTAACTGTATGCTTCCTATTTGACAGTTTGAATCAACTTGCTTTGCTATGAGAGATATGAATTACCACCTATGCTCCCACATCTCTTCCCTTCTGTTTTTTGCTTGGCATGTTATCATTTTTACATGGTCAAGATTTATAGTATTTATGTTCTGTCAGGGATTGTAATCCCCACAGTTGCTTAGTCTGAATTCCACATCTAAATGAACCACCCGATGTTGTATCATAGCCTCTCCATTATTCATACTGATTAACTTCTTAATTAGCCCACAGACTATCACTGGATATCTATAATTTTGTGATTTCATTCAAGTATTTCTGTAGGATGGATTCCCACAGAAATTTGCATTGTTGGGTAATAGGGTACAAACATTTAAAATTTTCCCTGGCTGGTGTAGCTCAGTGGATTGAGCGCAGGCCTGCAAACCAAAGCATCGCTGGTTTGATTCCCAGTCAGGACACATGGCTGGGTTACAGGCCAGGTCCTCAGTTAGGGGTGCACTAGAGGCAACCACACACTGATATTTCACTCCCTCTCTTTCTCCCTCCTTTACCCATCTCTCTAAAAATAAATAAATAAAATCTTTAAAAAAATAAAATAAAATTTCATAGGCATTGTCAAATTGGCCTCTTAGAAGGCTGATCCAATTTATATAATCAAAAACAGTCTCGAAGATCTTTTTAAATTTTTGGCTTATTTGAAAGATTGTGAAGAGAATGCCATATAACCCAAGTTAGAGGTAATGATTATTAATAATTTATTGTATATTTTCCACAACATTTTGCTGATATACAAGCGTAAAATATACACATAGTCTTTTTTAACATAAAAGGGCAATACTGTACAGGCTGTTCTCCATCTTGCTCTTTGCCAGTTCAGAAAATCCATATCAGCACATATCCATCTAATTTTAAGAGCTGAACTGTTTAATATATAGATGTCCCAATATATAGATTACCATTATATAAATGTTCCAATATGTATTCAATGTTCTATTAATGGTATCTTAGGTTGTTCCAGACTTTTACTTCAAATAATGCTACACATAATATCTTCTATCTACATGTTTGAACACATGTATGAGTGCGTCTATTGATTAGATTCCTAAGGGGAAATTTCTGAGTAGAAAGGTGTGGGCGTTTGATTTGGACTGTTACTGCTGAAAGGGTCTCTAAGGACATTGCACCATCTGCAGCCCCACCGGCAATGCATGATGGGGCTGTTTCCTCACAGCCTTTGCCATATCGTGTGCTGTTAAATTTTGGAATATTGTCAATCTAAGAAAGTGAAAGTAATATTGTTTAATTTTAATGTCCACTTGTCTTATTATGGGTAACAGCTGACAAACTTTTTAGTATGTCTAAGAGGCATTTGTGTGTCTTTTTCTGTTAACTCTTTTTACATCCATCCATTTTTCTATTGGTTTGGGGAACTGCTATTTCTTTTTAATTTGTAAACTTGCATATTGAGTAAATTAGCTTTAGCCACCTGTTTTTTTAGTATTAGTTCCCATTTGTAGCTTGTCTTTTGTCTTTCTTTGAAATATTTTTAGCCATGAAGAAATACTTTTTATTTTTATGTAGAGAAATTTTTTCTTTTAAAAAAATTCTTATTGTATTTTTCCATTACCATTTAGTCCCCTTATACCCACTCTTCCCCAGCAATCACCACACTGTTGTCCATGCCCATGAGTCCTTTTTCCCTTTTGCTCAGTCCCTCCACCCCTGAACCTACCTTCCCCCTTAGCTGTCAGCCTGCGCTCTATGTATGAGTTTGTCTCTATTTTGCTTGTTAGTCCAGTTTGTTCATTGGATTCCACATACAAGTGAACAGCCAATCAGAGAAAGATAGATACATTTTTAATACTTTATGTTTCAGGGTTTTGTGTCTTCCTTAGAAAGACCTTCCCCATTTCTTCAAAGACCTTTAAGATTTAAATAAGAAATTATTTCATATTTTAAGTTGCTTTTGTGTTTTCATTTTCATATTTACATATTTGATTCATCTGCTACTTATTTCAGAGTAAGGTAGGCATTCAGTTCTCTTTTTGTTCTAATCGTTAGCCTGTTGAACAAATGATCCATCTTTCCCCACTGCTTAGAAATCCTGCTCTCAAGAACATCACAGAATTTCCAGTGGAAAGGTACCGAAAGAGGGATCTAGCTTAGTGGGTCATGCGTGTTGGTTTGCAGATCGGTGCATGAATAGCCACTTCAGGATTTCATGACGGAGTCAACAAAAATACAAGTCACTGCCCCAGGAGCTGCAGGTTCTGAAGGTCTCGGGTGGGGTTCAAGTTACTGTCTTTCTTTCCTGGTTTATTTTAGAACTTTCAACCCAATGTAAACATTTCATGAAGAGTTCAGTTGGTAACTATATTTATAACAGCTTCACCTAGGTTCACTGTTACTAACATTCCCCACATTTATATCTTTCTGTATATATTTATATAGCTGCATGCACACACACATTTATTCTTTGAACCCTTGAAAATCAGTTGCAAACATAATTTCAATTTTGTATATTTCTACATTTTTATCCTATGAACAAAGATATTTACCTATTTAGTCACAATATAAGGGTCATATTCAGGAGATTTACCATTGTTACAATACTATTATCTAACAGTCCATATTCAGACTTTCCCAGTTGTTTCAATGATGCCCTTTATAGTTGCTTTTTACATCCTGAATCCAGTTAAGAATCCTCAATACATTTCATTTTCATGTCCCTTCAGTCTCCTCTAACCTGGAACAGTTTCTAACTTTTTATTTTTCTTTGCCTTTAATTACCTTGACATTTTTATTGTTTTTGTAGAATGTACTTCAGTTTGGATGTGTTTCCTCATGATTAGACTTAGGTTGAGCATTTTTGGCAGGGGTGCTATATAGATGACATGCATCATATTGGAGACGCATGTCATTTGTCTCATCATCGGTGCTGTTAAGTATAATCACTTGGTTAGGGTAGTATATACCAGATTTCTAGCCATCCATAATATTTAGATGCTATGCATGTGATTCTGATGTAAAGCCAGGTGTAGGATTCACTGATGAGTCAAATATACTACTCAGAGATGGAATCTCTTCAAGGAGGTCTTTGAAGGCTGGGCATTTACGAGAATTTAATTAGCTCTATATGAGGGAACAAAGTTTTCAAGAGCACACATATCCTTCATCTAGTTTAGTTGATTGAAAATATTTTATTTTATTATTATTTTTTTTATTTGTCTTTAAAGGGGTAGGAGAGAGGGAGAGGGAGAGAAACATCAATGTACGGTTGCCTCTCGTGTGTCCCCTGCTGGGAACTGGCCTGCAACCCAGGCATGTGCCCTGACTGGGAATCGAACCGCGATCCTCTGGTTCGCAGGCCCGCGCTCAATCCACTGAGCTACACCGGCCAGGGCTGATTGAAAATATTTTAAATACCTTAAAGAAAAGAATTATTAAAAGCAGGGACCCAGATAGATACTTGTGCACTCATGTCCATGGCAGCATATTCACAATAGCCCGGAGGTGGAGACAACCCCCATGTCCATCAGTGAGTGAATGGGTAAACAAAACGTGGTGTACACATACAATGGAATATTCCTCAGCCAGAAGAAGGGAGAAAATTCTGACACATACTCCAACATAGAAAACATCACACTATTTTTTTTTTAAATCATCACCTATGTCGAAAGTGGTTTGCGGAGTTTCTTGGTACTACTGACATTTTGGCCAAATAATTCTTTGCTGTGGGGCTGTTTTATGCATTGGAAGATGTTTAGCGGCACCCCTGGCCTCTATCTACCAAAAGCCAATAGCGGGAGATAGCCAACATACTCAAAATATTCAAGTCAATACAGTTATTGGTGAAAATGAAAAATGCGTCTTTTATTTTATGGAAAAAAAACATAACAGAACTTTTGGCCAAACCAATACTTAATACCACTGATTGTGCACTTAAAAATGCTTAAAGTGGTTTTATTTTATCTATATGTTATCACAATAAAAAACCCATTTGTTTATACTAAGATAAAATGTTTTACCCTTTGTAACTTTCCTGTCTTGTTTTGCTTTTGGAAAAACACAAAGTGCACTGTTCTCTCTTCCATATAACCTCCTTTTAACTAGTTTGCAGCCTATACATACATCTCCCCAACAATGGCAGGAGCAGTGTGAAGTTGAATATACATTTTGCTTCTTACAAATTGGATATTACAACAATATAAAGTGATCTTGGAACTTTTTTGAGAAAATAAAACTAAACATCCTAAAGGTAAAGCAGCCCACCACCCATTTCAGACATGGGACAGTGTGTGCAGCATTGCCCAGAGCCCCTCTTCCCTTTTTGTACAGAGCCTGTGCTCAGGTCCTGTACCTGCAGAGGGTCACTCAGCCACAGCAGCAGCTTGAAAGCAGGTTGTGTGTGATGATTTCTATAGAACAAACTGTAGAGGCTGCTCAGGGCTTTTATTTTATCTCCAGGAGGTTTCAGCACAGACAAAGGAAAATGTGGTCAACTGGAAAGAGCTTGGCATTTCTTGATAGGCTCATGTAACGATTCATAAACAAAAAGGCAGCTCCACTTTGCTATAGCAACACATCTGTTTCTTCCAGTGAGGTAGTTTCTGGTCAGGTTATTAGCTGCCCTCACAGCTCAGCATACACTTGGTCACGAGGCTGCAGCTCATGCCACTCCAAGTTCAGGCCCAACCAGCTCTCATGTCATTTGGATTCCAGGCTGATCATATGAGCCCAAGGTCCAATTCTGTTCCAGCAAGTCACTGAGCAGGGGTGAGTCTCCCTCTGCCCCTAAAGGGTAATGCTTGCTTTGGGGGATGTCTGGGGAGGCTGCACCAGCCTGGATTCATCCACACTCCTTGGAGGAGATTTGTGTCTTCATGGAGCAGGCAGGAGAGGATGCAGGAAAGAGAGGAGTCCAGAGATCCAGAGTGAGTAGAAGAGAAAGGGACCAGACAGTCTAGGGCCTTGCATGGGAGCACACTTCTCTCCTTCTCCAGGGCATGTTGCCACCTGGCCCAGCCTGTACCCACTCACTACCCTGCAGAACAGGCTGAGGGAAGGAAACAGCTCTCCCGGCTTGCAGTCTGACCCCAGATTCTCTTGTCTTTCTCTAAAGCCTTTGGCTTGTGCTCCCCAGCCTCCACCTAAAAAGTAAAGTGGCCCCTTGGGCCTTGACTAAAGGGATGGCTGCTGTTACTAAGGGAAAAATGGAACAAAAAGTCTCCAAGGATTCGGGGAGGAGAGGGGTGTGGCCCTTAGCCTAGGTGTGACAAGGAAGGGATAGGCCTTCAGCATTTTTTTGGCCCAGTCCTATCTATCCTTCCAGGGCCTGAAAAGCAATAGTCCAGTTCAAGTGGAAGGCCAGATCTTCAGCAAGAGCCCCAGGCTAGAGATTAGGGGAAAGGACCCAAGATCCTAAATGTAAGGTTTCTCCTTCACCTGGTCCACCATGCTCTTTCTCACCATGATCCTAGATCAAGGCAGTACCTGGGTGAGTTGGAGAGTTACAACTCTTTGCAAGGAGTAGGAGGAGACACTGAATAGAAGAGGAATTGAGAAGCTAACATCCTGGACTCTAGAGGCATTCTCCTTCAGGTTGTCTAAAGTGACAAGAGCTTTCTTTCGTTAGTCTGGTTGAAGATTGACTTCTGCCCTGTAGGACAGTATTTTCCCTCTTGAGACAAGCCTCCTACAAATCATTCTCATCCAGGCAACCATCACCCATTCATCTGAAGAAGATTATTTTTTGTGCCCAATTTGCTTGCTGGAAACTACCGCACTTCAGTGTCTGCAGTGCAGATGAAAATAAAAATTTAAAAAAACAGTCCTCTGCCTTGATGATGGGACTGGAGAATCAAAAGCAGCAATATATGCAACTAATAACTATTTAGTGGTGAGGGAGGAAGGGTAGAGGGCCAAAGGTCATGGCCAAGGTGTGTTTCCTCTATTCAGTATTCAGTCTGGACTGACCATCTTTACTGTACACCCAATTCTGCCCCGCAGAAATAGGTTCAGTGTGACCCACAAGTAAAAAACACTATAAACAAATGAGATGCCTCTTTGACCTTTTGAGTTATATAAAACTTGTCTCTGCAGGTCAGTTACAGTCAGAGCATCTCTGGAGAAGCCTTTTTTTTTTTTTTTAAATATGAGAATTGACACCATGACATAAAAGTGACAGATTGGTCACTCTTATAAGGTAGTCTGGAATTTCATGAAATGAAAAATAATAACAGAAATATTAGTCCCTCTGTTGTTAAGGACATGAAAGAAATGGAAAGGCCGCTGTGCAATAAAGAGGGAAGCGAGGAGTCTCCAAGTACACGGTGAGAAACATGAGATGCTGTGCCTGAGTGGGCAGGAATGTGGCTGCAAGATGCTTTGCACAGAAATATTTTCTGGGCATGAAAAGCCTATGAAGTGAACAGCCAGCCATAGAGACCTCTCCAATTTCTAGTGTTCTAGTAAATACTGTGAGATTACATTCTGAACTTAAACATTCTTTCTTCAGTGACACTGTCCACCATCTGGGAACATTTAAAGCAGTGCTCATGGGAAGTTTAGAATGAGCTGGAAAGTCACCTTCCAAAATGGGAGCACCCCAGCGCTGGAGCACTCCCACTGCCCTGAGCTGATTGACATCAACTCCCCTACACTGCACTCTGCTGCATCAAGGAAGCAGAGAAGGGGTGACAGCAACAATGAAAGAAACTCTGATTTCAGTCCTTTGGTATCTATATAGGGATGCAGAAGCCCTGCCTATTGATCATCTGCGGATAAAGCCATTGGACAAAAGGTTGATGGGAAATTTCAGAAAGGAGGGATCAAGATGGCCTTACCTGCACCCATCAGGTCTTACCTGATAAAATTCAGCATTTCTAAGAGTCGGACAACCAGATGAGTGTTTCCTAGTGTGGCGTACTAGTAAAAGCACAGCATTGTCTATCACATATTCTTGCCAAAAAAAGGTTTAACCTATATGGAATCAATCCTGTATATCTAACTGCCAGTTTATAAGAAATACACAGGTAGAGAAACAAAGTTAAATGACCCACCAGGAAACAAACAGTCAAAGACAGATCATGACATATTCTGCAAGATAGTTGGCCTTGTTTTTTTCCAACACATTATTGGGATTAAAAAGTAAGGAGCAGAAAGAGGAGGAGGAGCTGCTCTACATTAAAAGATATTTAAGGTACATAATAACCAAGTGCTGTAAATGGACCTTATTTGGGTCCTGATTACAACAAACTGTGGGAGGGCAATTGAGAAAATTAGGGAAACTTGTAGATGGACTGCTATTGAATGATACCAAGGAATTATTAATATTTGACATCATAGTTATGTAATAATGTCCACTGTTTTTTAAAGATGTATGCCAAACTTTGTAGAGGTGAAGTGATAAGATGCCTGATATTTTCTTTGAACTACTTCAGGAAATGAAATGATAGATAAAGCAAGAATTCTTTATCTATTTAGAATTCTTATGAAATGCTTTTATTAATGATTTTGTGTACATGAATATATTACATGCAGCAGTGAAACAAATTACCTCTGTGAAACACGCACAAATGAAAATATGTTAGGCCTATTGGCGCTCACTTAAGACAAGCAGAAAAAGCATTTTTCTGAGTCACTGGAAATAGATCTGTTCTCTCCATCTTTCTTTTGTGTGTATGTGTGTGTGTGTGTGTGTGTGTGTGTGTTCCAATAAAACTTTATTTATAAACGCAGGCTGGATTTGGCCCACAGGCTGCATAGTTTGCAGACTCCTGATCTAGGCAATGCTTCTTAATTGTTAATGTGCACACAAATCATCTGAGAATCTTGATAAAATGCAGTCTTTGATTCAGTCAGTCTGGAATAGGGCCCAGTAGCCTGCATTTCTTTTTTTATTATTGTTTATTTTATTACAGTTGTCCTAATTTTCCCCCCTTTGCCCTTTTCTGCCAAGAGTACCCCCCATCCCACAGTCAATCCCCACACCATTGTTCATGTCCATGGGTCATTCATACATGTTCTTTGACTAATCCCTTACCTTTCTTTCCACCTTTCCCCCTCTTTCCCCATTCCTTCTGGAAGCTGTCAGTCTGTTCCATGTTTCCAAGTCTCTGGTTCTATTTTGCTCATTAGTTTATTTTTTTCATTAAGTTCCTCTTACAAGTAAGATCATATGATATTTGTCTTTCACCAACTGGCTTATTTCACTTAGCCTAATGCTCTCCAGTTCTATCCATGCTGTAACAAAAGATAGGAATTCCATCTTTCATTCTGTTGTGTAATATTCCATTGTGTAAATGTACCAGGTTTTTTATTTTTTAATATATTTTATTGATTATGTTATTAGAGTTGTACCATTCCCCCCTTCCCCTCCCACCCATGCACACCCCCTCCCACCCACATTCCCCCCCCCTTTAGTTCATGTCCATGTGTCATAAGTTCTTTAGCTTCTATGTTTCCCATACTATTCTTGCCCTCCCCCTGTCTATTTTATACCTACCGTCTATGCTATTTATTCTCTGTAGCTTTCCCCCTCTTTCCCCCTCCCACTCCCCTGTTGCTAACCCTCCAGGTGATCTCCACTTTTGTGGTTCTGTTCCTGTTCTAGCTGTTTGCTTAGTTTGCTTTTGTTTTAGGTGTGGTTGTTAATACCTGTGAGTTTGCTGTCTTTTTACTGTTCTTATTTTTGATCTTCTTTTTCTTAGATAAGTCCCTTTAACATTTCATATAATAAGAGCTTGGTGATGATGAACTCCTTGAACTTGACCTTATCTGAGAAGCACTTTATCTTCCCTTCCATTCTAAATGAAAGCTTTGCTGGATAGAGCAATCTTGGATGTAGGTCCTTGTATTTCATGACTTGGAATACTTCTTTCCAGCCTCTTCTTGCCTGCAAGGTCTCTTTTGAGAAACCAGCTGACAGTCTGATGGGATATCCTTTGTAAGTAACTGTCCTCTTATCTCTAGCTGCTTCTAGAATTCACTCCCTCATTTTAATCTTGGCTAATGGAATTATGATGTGCCTTGGTGTGTTCCTCCTTGGGTCCAACTTCTTTGGGACTCTCTGAGCTTCCTGGACTTCCTGGAAGTCTATTTCCTTTGCCAGATTGGGGAAGTACTCCTTTATTATTTGTTCAAATAAGTTTTCCACTTGTTGCTCTTCTTCTTCTCCTTCTGGTACCCCTGTAATTCGGATGTTGGGACATTTAAAGATGTCCTGGAGGTTCCTAAGCCTCTCTTAATTTTTTGAATTCTTGTTTCTTTCTTCTTTTCTGTGTGGTTGTTTATTTCTTCCTTCTGGTCCACACCATTGATTTGAGTCCCAGTTTTCTTCCCATCACTATTGGTTCCCTGTGCATTTTCCTTCATTTCACTTAGCATAGCCTTCATTTGTTCATCTAATTTGCGACCAAAATCAACCAATTCTGTGAGCATCCTGATCACCAGGGCTTTGAACTGTGCATCTGATAGGTTAGCTATCTCTTGATCACTTAAAAGTATTGGCTCTGGTGCTTTGATTTGTTCTTTCATTGGAGCCTTTTTTTTTTTCTTTTGGTCTGGTTGCGCCTGTTATGTATGAGGGGCAGAGCCTTAGGTGTTCACCAGGGCGGTGCACCCCAGTCTCAGAGTTGTGATGCTGTATGTGGGGGCAGGGTCCAAGAAGGAACAATGGCGCTTGCTCCACTCTCTCTCGGATTTCAGTCCCCCCTGTGAGGCTGATAGTCTCTCCCAGCACTTCAACCCCCACAAGTGTTTTCAATCAGTGCTTTTAGGCTTTATTTCCTGGTGCTGGGGCCCTGGGTTGCGCAGTCTGTCTCACTGCCCATTTTTGCCTGGTTTATCTACGTGCAAATGTGTGACCATGGTCAGCTGCCGTGTGTGCCTCACTGGGTCTGCTGGTTGCCTCCCCACGCCCGGTAACCACTGCCTGTGCACCTGGGGTGTGCCAACCACCACCTACACATCTGGGACCACTAGCCACTGCTTTTTCCTGCCGCCATCCCTCTCTGCCAACCACCGACTCTGCCCCTCTTACCAGTCTGGGTGAATCATTGTTGGACTTCCATACAATTCAATTTTCTATATGTTCTGATATTTTTTTTATTCTAAGTTTTTGTTGTCCTTAATTTTAGTTGTGAGAAGAGGCACAGTGTGTCCACTTATGCCTCCATCTTGGCCAGAAGTCCTATATGTACCAGTTTTTTAATCCACTCACCTACTGATGGGCACTTAGGCTGTTACCAGCACTTGGCTATTGTAAATAGCTTTGCTATGAACATAGAGGTATGTAAGTTCTTTTGAATTGGTGTTTTGGGATTTTTAGGCTATGTTCCCAGCAGTGGAATCACTGGGTCAGAAGGCAGTTCCATTTTTAATTTTTTGAGGAAATACCATACTGTTTTTCACAGTGGCTGCCTGCAAATAATGGCATTTGTACTTCCTCCTTTCCAATTTGGATGCCTTTTGTTTCTTTTTCTTGTCTGATCATTGTGACTAGAACTTCCAGTACTGTATTGAATAAGAGTGGTGTAAACAGACACCTTTGTCTTGTTCCTGAATTCAAGAGAAAAGGTTTTAGTTTTTGCCCATTGATTATGATATTGGCTGTAGGTTTCTTGTACATGGCCCTTATTATGTTGAGGTGTGCTTGCTCTATTCCCACTTTGCTGAGTGTTTTTATCATAAGTGGGTGCTGGATTTTATCAAATGCTTTTTCTGCACCTATTGATATGATCATGTGATTTTTGTCCTTTATTTTGTTTATTTGGTGTATTACGTTTATTGCTTTGTGAATATTGTGCCATTCTTGCATCCTTGAGATGAATCCCACTTAATCATGATGTATGACCTTTTTAATGTTTTGTTGGATCTGGTTTGCCAATATTTTGTTGAGGATTTTAGCATCTATGTTCTTTAGAGATATTGGAGTGTAATTTTCTTTCTTTGCTGTGTCTTTACCTGGTTTTGGAATTAGGATAATACTGGCCTTACAGGCTGACAGTCACCAGACCGGAGAAGGGAGGGAATTTCAGGGGACAAGGGAAAGGGTTTACAGGAACAAGTATAAAGGACACATGGACAAAACTATGAGGGGGTGGAAATGGGAGGGAGGTGGAGTGGGCTGGGGTCGTGGGCTGGGGTGGGAGTAAAAAACAAAACTGTACAAGATCGACAATTAAAATAAAAATTTAAAAAAAGAGTTTGGGAGTCTTCCTTCTTCTTGAATTCTTTGGAATACCTTGAGAAGGATAAGAGTTAGTTCTTCTTTTGAATGCTTCATAAAATTTACCTGTGAAGCATTCTGGTCCAGGGCTTTTGTGTACCAGAATTTTTTTGATCACTGCTTCAATTTTCCTAGTTGTTATTGGTCTATTCAGATTTTCTGCTTCTTCTTCACTCGGTTTTGGAAGGTTGTATGTTTCTAGAAATTTGTTCTTTTCACCCAGGTTGCCCAACTTCTCGGCATATAGTTGTTTATAATAATTTCTTATAATGTTTTACATTTCTGTAATATCAGTTGTTACATCTCCTCTTTCATTTCCGATTTTATTTATTTGGGTCTTCTCTTATTTTTTCTTAATGAGTCTAGTTACAGGTTTGTCAATTTTATTTACCTTTTCAAAGACCAGCTCCTGGTTTCACTGATCCTTTGAATTAATTTTTAGTCTCTATGTTATTTTAATTCTGCTCTAACCTTGATTATTTCCTTCCTTTTACTTGCTCTGAGCTTTCTTTATTATTTTTGCTCTAGTTCTTTTACATGTAGGGTTAGGTTTTTTATTTGAGATGTTTCTATCTTCTTTAAGTAGGCCCGTATTGCTATGAATTTCTCAGGACTGCCTTTGCAGTGTCCCATAGATTTTGGGCTGTTGTGTGTTCATTTTTATTTGTTTCCAGATACTTTTTTATTTCTCTTTGATCTCATTGTCAACCTATTCATTATTTAATAACATGTTATTGAGTCTCCATGTTTTTTAGTTTTTTCTTGAGGTTGGTTCTAGCTTTAAGTCATTGCGATCCAAGAAGATGTTTGATATGATTTCAATTTTCTTGAATTTATTGAGGCTTGTTTTGTGTCCTACCATGTAGTCTATCTTTTAAAATGATTTATGTGTGTTTGAAAAAATGTATATTTGGCTTCTTTGGGGTGAAATGCTTTGTAAATATCAATTAAGTCCATCTGGTATAGAGTATCATTAAAAGCCACAATATCCTTGTTGATTTTTTTTGGATGATCTATTTATTTTTGACAGTGGAGTATTAAAATCCCCTACGAAAACTGTATTTTAAACTCTTTTTTAAAGTTCTCCAATATTTTCCTCATATATTTAGGTGCTCCTATGTTGGGCGCATATATGTTTACAAGGGTTATATCCTCTTGTTGGACTGTTCTCTTAAGTATTATGTAGTGACCTTCTTTGTCTCTTGTTACAGCCTTTGTTTTGAACTCTATTTTTGTCTGATATAAGTACTTCTATACCAGCTTTTCTTTTCATGTTCATTTGCTTGGAATACTTATTTTCTATCACTTCCATTTTAGACTGTGCACATCTTATGTTCTGAGGTGGGTCTCTTGTAGACAGCATATATGCAGGTTGTGTTTTCTTATTCTTTCAGCTACCCTACATCTTTTCATTGGAGCATTTAATTTTAAGGTTTATTTAAAATTTCCATTTAAATTTAAGGTTATAATTGATAGGTATTTGTTTATTGCCATTTTCCCCTTTGTACCTGTGCTCCTTTCTCTCTCTATTTCTTCAACTTCTTACAGCAGTCCCTTTAGCATATCTTGCAGTGCTGGTTTGGTGGAGATGTACTCTTTTAGCCTTTTTTTTTTCTTTAAATCTGGAAAGCTCCTTATTTCACCTTCCATTTTAATTGAGAGCCTTTCTGGGTGGACTAGTCTTGGTTGCAGGTCTTTGGTTTTCATTACTTAGAATATTTCTTGCCACTCCCTTCTGGCTTGTAGTATTTCTGTTGAGAAAGCTGATAGCCTTATCAGAAATCACTTGTATGTTATTAGCTCTTTTCTCTCTTCTGCCTTTAAGATTATCTCTTTCTCTTTAAAGTTTGCCATTTTAATTATGATGTGTCCTGGAGTAGGCCTCTTTGGGTTCATCTTGATTGGGTTTGTCTGTGCTTCCTGAACTCACATGACTTTTTCCCTCATCAAGTTAAAGAAGTTTTCTGTAATTTTTTCAAACAGGTTTTCTACCCCTTGCTCCTTTTCTTCTCCTTCTGGTATCTCTGTGATGTGAATATTATTACATTTAATGTTGCCCTGAGACTCTCTTAAATTATCTTCATTCTTTTTGAGTCTTTTCTTTGTTTTGTTGCTCTGATTGGGTGTTTTTTTCTACCTTGTCTTACAACTCACTGATTTGATCCTCTGCTTCATCTAGCCTGCTTTTAATTCTTTGTAGTGTATTCTTAATTTCAGATATTGTATTCTTCATTTCCTCCTGGTTCTTATTCACAGTTTCTATGTCCTTTTTCATGCTGTTGTAGTTCCTCCTAAGTTCCTAGTAGCTCCCATAAAGTTCCCTGTAGTTCTCACTGAGTTCCTTGAACAATCCCTATAACCACTATTTTGAATTCTGGTACATTGCTTGCCTTAATTTCATTTAGCATGTTTTCTGAGGATTCTTTTTTTTCCTTTTGATGGGGGATTATTTCTCTGTCTCCCCTTATTAGGTGACTCTTTTTTGTTTGTTTCTGCATATTAGATTGATCTGCTTTGATTCCTTGTCTTCATGGGGCAGCCTTCTATAGTAGAAGACCTGTAGGACTCAGTGGTGCGGTCTCCTTGATCTCCTCAGCTGGGTGCTCTAGGGATGCCCTTTATAAACTTTGTATGGGCTTTCTTGTTGTAATTGAGTTTTGGTTGTTGGCTTGTTCATTGGTGGGTTCTCCTGTCCTGCTAGCTGACTGAGATTTATAGCCCCCACCACATCTTGTATACTGTTGTACAGGTGCTGCCAGAACAAAACAAAAACCCAGCCAAAAAAAACCCACAGCAGCAAAAACACCCATAACCATAGCTGCAATATCAGCAACAAGTGAGCAAATATTAATAAAGGTGGAAAGAGAATAATAATATTATAAAAAAGAGAAAGGAAAGAAAAAATATCATGAGATGTTTAAAGGAAAGAAAAATAATTATGAGAGGATAGAGGAAGGAGAAATAATAAGAGTAAAGACTAGAAACCAGGCTAATAAAGGGAAAAATAAAATTGAAAATGAAACTAAGAAAGGGCAGGAAGAGGTAAAATGGAGTAGGACAGGGGAACATTAAAATATGAGATTTGAAATAAAAAATAGTGAACATCTAGCAATAAAATTGAAGAAATGCAGCAACAATCACGATATCAATGACAAGCAAGCAAAGATTAATAAAGGTGGAAAGAGAATAAGGATATTATAAGAAAAGGAAAAAGAATGTGAAAGGACTAGTGGAAAGAAAAATGTTTTTGAGAGGATGGATGGAGGATGAACAGTGAGGAATAGAAACAAGGCGTAGAAAGGGAAAAAAATAAAATTTAAAACAAAAATAAGAAAGGGAAGGGAGAAAGCAAAATGTAGTAAGAAAAGGGAAGAGTAAAATATGAGAATTGAAATGAAAGTAAAACAAAAAATAGTGAAATAATAGGAACAAAATTGAAGAAAAAGAAAAAATGTTTAAAAGCCATGCAGGAGAAAAAATAACTGAAATAATGAAAAACAACAAGGTGGAATTTATCTCAGCAGAGTGGAGTGTTGGCCTACTGTCTTCTGTTGCATCCATCTCTGATTGTGTCAGATAGTGTACTAGTCTAGCTTTAGGAAGCCTGTCCAAGGCTACAAGCAATCCACAGTCTGTGACTTTCTCGTTTAGGCTTGGCTGGTCCTCATTGTTCTGCCCTGATGACTTTTTATCAGCACAAGGTCCAGGGGCAGTTCATCACTGAACAGAGCAAACCATTGTTTGTACTCCTTCGCTGCAAAAATTTGTATCAGCTGATATTCCACTGATTGTTCAGGTCACTCGTCAGAAGATCAGCCAAAAATCCATGCTGGGGGCACAAGCAAGTGGGTTCAGCTTCCATCTACTCCGCTGCCGTGTTCCAGTCTCTTCCATATTTTGAAATAATCAAAACCAAAAGTACTTTTTTAGGACCGAGACAAACAGCTTACATACAAAGAAATATGGATGACTTTTGAAAAATATGATTTCTCTGAAAATCCACTGATTTCTTAGAAGCTTAGGGAATATTAACATCAGATTTGCCACTTGTAACAAAATGGGTCTGGATTCTTCCTGGTGATAAGCCTTTCTCTAGTACACTAGTTTTCAAAGCATAACCTGGGAACTTTTAGAAATGCGAGTTATTCAGGTATATACTAGACCTACAGACTTTGGGGGGAGGGGCGGCAATCTTATTTTAACAAGCCCTCCGGGTGATGCTATGCACACTAATGTTCTTAAAGAGGCGGGGGTTCTCCCACTGCTCTAAGAACAGCAAGTTAAATGTTAAGAAGGTACATCAATTCTGGGAACCCCTGAGTGGATTGTTTAGTGCAATGCAGAAATAATGCACTAAATGACTCATCACCCTTACTTGCTAAATGATGGGGTTTCATCTGGTGGTAATGTCCCACATCCTCTCCTGTGAACATATTTCAACTGTGTACGAGTAGCTATTGTTAGGAAACATGGGTTAATAATTCTCTTTAAATCCAGACATGGCCAAGAGGTTGATGTCCTCTAAGAATTTTGAATCTGGTTGCCAACTTGTGTCCACTTAACCTTTCATTCCTTGAGTACATCTCAGCCCCTGATTTGATGAACCTCATCCTTGAAGGGTGATCAACTGTGAAATATTTGCTGGCTTCCTTCAGCTGCAGGAGACTCAAGTTGACTCACTTGTTGGCATATTCCTATTCAGGCATTCTCATTTTTTTATTGATCTCATTAGGGTGACATTGGCTTGCACAACCAGACAGGTTTCAAGCATACAACTCAATAAACCATCATCTGCACACTGCAAAATTAAAAATGGGAAAGAAATGGGCAGGAATCTGTGCTTATTACATCAGAAGCATTTTCTCTCCGTTAATGTCTACGAGACGTGAGAAATTTTTGTTTTGCAAGAAAAATATCATATTATTCAAAGAGATTAGAAACTGCCCTTGGAAAATACAGTTGAACTTCTACAACAGTCATCTGAACTCTAACTCCTGAGTGAAAGCAGAAAGTAGAAAGTCACCTTTGGGGTTTCACGGATTCCTGAAGCCAGCTCTGAGAGGGCTGAGGTGGAGTTGCTGGATGATCCAAGAAATCAAGTCTCCACTTTGGAGAAAAATCAACATGAACCGATCTTTAGTTTGAGAGACAATGCTGACTGCAATCCATTCTCCCCAGGGTCATGGCCACTTACCAACTTGGAGATGTGGGTCTAACTTTCTAAAAATGGAAGCTGGTTCCCAGCAAGTGACAAGACAGGGTGGAAAAAGTGTTGATCTTAAAACCTGACAGTACGCGCTTCAAATCTCAGCACCATCTTTTTGAATTAGGTCACATTTGTCATTCTCTGAATCTCCATTTCCTCATTTATGAAATGAGGATAACACCTAGTGCGCAAAGGTTGTGTGAATGTATACACACACAACATTCTTTTCTACTAAAGGCATGCTTTGTAAACATGAATGTTCTCAGATGTGCTTGGTAAACCATGGAATAATGGCATGTAACATGGAAGTCCTGATGGACTTCACCAGCATGCTAATGCTTCCCTTCATGAGTATCAGCAGCTGATCACAGCTGAATATGACAGGTGTGAAGTCCACAGTAATGTCTGCTATGTCTATCACCCCTTATTATTTTGGCTTGCTTTGATCCACTGCTCTGTCCAGGAAGGATTCAACATATGATTTTCCCCAGTGTTTGGGCATGATGTCCTAACCACCATAACTCAGGAGCCTCACACCCACTTGCATCCCTTTTATCAAGGTACACTCACTTTTTAATTTTTGTAAGTAGAAATTTTAGACTTGCTGTAGTATTTTTTAATTAGGAATTTAACTTGTTTGTTTGTTTGTTTTGCTATTCTAATATTTTTACCAGGATCGTTATTTTTGTTAATGCCCTGGTTACAGATTTGTATCAATTTTTAAGAGAGATGCTCCTAATATTATTTTTCCATAAGCCCTGTCAGTTTTAGTGTGAATGATAATTTTAATACTAACTTTGTAGAATGCTATGTTTATGAGAAAGACAAATATTGTGATAAAACAGAAATTGCATAATGCAAAATGTACACACACATGCATGCCACACACAAGTTCTGATTCTTGGTAGCACTGGTGGATTCTTGCAATTCATTTTGCCTTCTCAACTTCGAAACTTCTGTCCTTGGGGAAGTCACCCTTATCTTAACAACTTTGAAGGAACAAAGATAACCTCAATATGGAGTCTTAAAATGCTGGACACTCATTTTCCCAGCCCCCCTTATGATAAAGGCAGAGGCCTGTGCCTCAGGCTTTGCCAACCAGGGCCACCTGTGCCATGGCTCCGACGTGGGAACTAGTGACACTGAAACCGAGGGGCCAGGAGCGCTCTGTCATTTCTGTGGTTATTGTGTCAGTGCTTTCCTCCCCAGAACGCTTTGGGCCAAAGCTTTGGTATTCTTATTTTCTGCTTAGCCTGAAGCCAAATCTTCTGACCTTTCTACAATTCATGAGTTACCCACTATCCTTTCAAAAACTTGTCTGATTCACGCAACCAGATTAAGCTTCTGCTGCTTGCTGTGAAGAACTCCAGCCAATATGGAAGTTGTTGTAATATATTCAGAATTGTTTTTAGCATCTACCACATCCCCTATACTTTAAGTGATACCCAGACTGGCAAATTACCTATCTGTTCCAGGTATCTATTGTTGCATCTAACAAAACACCCCTAAATCTTTGTAGCTTAAAACAACAATTTCTTACTGTCTTTCATGGTTCTGGGGGTTGACTGGGCTCAGCTGGGGCCTTCCTTCTTGGGGTCTCTCATACAGTTGCAGTTAGATATTGGCTGGCACTGGAATCATGTGAAGACTAGACTGGGCTGGTTGCCCAAGATAGTCCCTTCACTTCAACTCATGGCTCCTTGTTCTCTCTCTCTTTCCACATGGTGCCTTGTCCCACCCTCCTGGGCCTCTCCACAGGATTCGGGGCATTTCACAGCATGCTGATCTCAGACAAGTCACACAAGTCAGCTGAACTTCAAGGGCAGACAATTAACACTTATGGGCTACACCTAGAATTGACACAGTGTATCTATCATATTCTGTTGGTCAAAGCAGTCACAGTGTCAGCCTCTGTTCAAGGCAGGGCAGCGGGTGGTGAAGAAATGGAGAAATGCACTCTAGTTCCTGAAGTGGGAGTGCCAAGGTCACTCTGCTAGTGCCAGAGATATTTTCACACCCAACTTTGGAAAATACAATCTGCCACACTGTCCTTAAGGGGCTAGGTACTGTCTGGAGAATAATGTAGAAAATACTCAGCGGTTTGATTCTTAAAAGGCAAAGTGCCCATCCTTAAGGGATAAGATTGGCTGTTCTCGGAATAATACACAAAATAAAAATAGAATAATACACAAAAGTATGGCTTACAAAATAAACCACAGTATGGTTTTTGAAGACAGGTGTTGACTTCTCGGTGGAGAGACTCCCCGACCCCCTTCACATAGGGTCCTAATCTCTACTTTGTGGCAAATAATACAGGGCAGTTTGGGAAACCTCTAGGAGTCTTACAACCCAGGAGAAAAGTTCTCTCCCAGTTTTTGGCTTTTTTCATTACTTGGGAAAATCTACCAAGTGAAAAAATTGATAAGCAGTCTCCTAGCTAGCAAAGCTTTGGAATTGAGAGTTAAAAAAAAAAAAGTAAGTAAATAGAGAAGATAGTAAATAAACTGCTGAGCTCCGGGCCTTTCCTTGAGCTGCATGATTCATGAGGGTGCCACAAAGAAAGAGGGACAGCACTTCTGAATTTCATTTTGGTGGTTAAAAACCGGGAAGAGTCTGAACACAATTTGATTTAACACAGTGCCTGCCCAAATAATAGTTTATTTACCTTCACACCAAGCAATCCTTCCTTGTGCCTGCACTTCAGGGACATAAAAAATTGCACTTAGTCTCTGATCTTCAATACCTCTGACTCTTAAAGATAATTTTTCTTATTTATCATTTTGACATTATTGCTTAGGGCTATATGTAGTCTTGACAGTAAGTACCTGATAGAAATACTTCTCTCTCCATTGGTTGTATGAAGCTTCTGAATCTAGCTTTAAAAAAAAAAATCTCTTCACCCTGGAGTTTCTTCCAGGCTTGCCCAAGAAAGTGGCTTGCTATTCCGGATCCTGAGGATTTTAGTATCTTATGTATGGTTTTTGTTTCATGTGCCCTGTTGGGGCCAAGGTGAATTCCATTTGCGTAATATAATGAACCCAAAGTTCTCAGTGATGTTTCCCTGGGACTTAGTTCATTTTTTTTCTGCTTTGCTTCTGTCAAGACAAGGTTTCTATAAAATCTTCAGAGTCTTAATATTGAATATCATTTTTCTCTTCACATAAAATTTTCATCGGCTTCCCCCACTGTCTCTGCATTATCATTATTATTGTTTGTATGAGTTCTTTCTTAGTTTCCAGTGACATAGAACCAAACTCAAATGGGCTTAAGACAAAAAGTACACTTACTGGTTCTGGGAGCTGAAAGGCCCAGGGGCTGGGCTGGCTTCAGGCAGAGCTGGATTTAGTGCTTCAACCACGTCATTAGGATGCAATTTCCTTCTATCTCTACTTTGCTGCTTCATGTTTCGGCTTCATTCTCAGTCTCCATTTAGCCCCAGGCTCCTGGCTGCTCCTTCATAGTGATGTGATTGCAGGGGCAGCTCTAGCCTTACATTTCCTCAGGTTAAAGTGCAGCTTAAAAGATATGGTCTTTTCCAGCAGCTTCTGAGCAAGACCAAAGGTTTATTATGATTGGATCAGTTTAGGTCATGTGTCCATTTTGAACCCATCACTGTAGACAAAGAAGGACATGGTATACGGAATGGTTTATGCTTAGTCACATGTTCTGTCCTTAGAACCAGGGCCAGAACCACCCTGAGCAAGCAGTGAATCTGCAAGGAGAGTCAGGACTCTTGTAGAAGGGCAAATGAATTCAAAGGAAGCAACAAACAACTGCTAGTGTTATTATTACCATCATAATTCTTTTTAAATTACCATTATTTATACAATTCCATTTAACCCATAGTGCCTGGAACATATTAGCTCTATAATACATATTGAAGGGATGAGTTTTTTACTAATGATAAATGTTAGTTCAGTCCTCTCCACTGCCAGTCAAACAGGGCTGCCAAGCAAGAGTAAGGCGTGCAAAACAAAGAAAACATTGAAGCATTAATAATACATGAGCTAATAAAGTGGTTCTTCAGATCTTTATTATTAGACTATTTTGATTACATAGGCAGCATGTGCACATGTATAAGTGAAGTACATTTTACATTGCTATATAAGTGGATGGTTTTAAGTCTCTCCCTAGGCAAGCAAATCTGACACACTTCACTTTCAGCTGAATTGGAATGCTTCCAAAATGCACTCTCAGATGTTGCAAATGCTCCTCCATTGTGGTGCCTCACTGTCTAAGCAGAAAGCCTTCCCACCCTGTGAAGGGAGAGGGTACAGGAGAGAGGGGAAGAAACTGCCAGGTCAGCTTCAGCAGCACAGAGAGAATGTGTTCTTTCTTTTGCCTCCTTCCACTACTACTGCTTCATTTTCTACTCCCTAAATAGGGGAAAGCAGCTCATTGCTATCTGGGGCCCAGACTTTTGATAGAGGACAGAGCACAGAACATTATGTGAGTAGCTATTTCTAAAGTCTCCCAAGCACATAAGAATGACACAAAACTGGTTCCATCATGGATGCACAGAGACAAGATAACAGCACCATTGAGAATGCATAGAGCAGAGTCAATTCAGTACATATAATGCATGTCTTAGGGTCGTGGGGAACAAGTCTCCCACAGAGCTCCACTAGGGAAAGGCTGGGTTAGATCTGGATGCATCATCATCTTGTTTGATTTGAGTACCCTGTTGTGTGTTGAAGATAAAAAGGTTAATTATTTCTTTGGCCATTGACATGAATGCAAATCAAAATTTACCTAATACCTGTGCACACATGTACATACACATGTGCATGTATGTGTATAACATATATTTGTACAACACAGTGTGTTCAGTGTGTTAGATATAATATATGCATTCAGTGTTCAATATATTACACATTTCAATATATACTTGTGAATATATATGTATGTGTACACACAATTATTTTTTAACTTCAGGAAGAAAGAAGCTGTGTAGCCTCCTGAGTCTAAAGGAGAGAAAACCTCTCCTCTGTACTTTTGGCTCCTGTTGGGGTTGGCAGAGATTGCTGTGAGGTGCATCCCAGGAGCCCTGTGGGAGCAGAGGTGGCAGTGCGGTGGGCTATGGGCCCTGCCCTGTCTTGAACTCTTTAGGTTTGCACTGAGAGGGGCAGATGTTTTTCCCCTTGATGGTATTCTGTGAGTGCCTTGTGTCTTGGTGACCGTGATGGGTTCTCCACACCTCAGGGAAGAGAGCCAGGTGAATCTCATGGAGAAGCATGTTACCTGTGCCTCCTTCCTGTGCAAGATGGCAGACCTGCTAGCTGGGAAGAGGATCCTTCCATTCTGCACCAGGCTCAACACTAGTAATGGCTTTATCATGCCTGCTATCTTGCCCTTTGGCCATGAACTAACTGAAAAGATTCCTTTTATGTATTTATCTTTAATGCCTAGAATGAGATTTTCTGGAGAAGCATTTAGAACCATGAGTCTGCTAACAAAGTTATGGGGGTGTCAGCAGTACTGGGCAGAGACAGATGATGCTCTGTGCACTTGGCCATGGAGTCAAGCACAAAGAGCCTAGAGATGATGTAAAAGAGCAGCCATAACCTCACAGTCAGATATATGGGGGGTAGGTGGAGTTAGAAGAATCCTCTTCTCTCTTCCAAGAAGCCCTCAGAATAACCTTCTTCTCTTCCATGCAGAGACCAGAGATAGGTTGGACACATTGAGTCTACATAATGCTTTTCATCTAGATACCTCAAAAACTTCCTTGGAGAAATTTCTGAAAAGAAGAGTCAGAGAAGTGAGAGAAAAACCAAAGCTTGATTGTTACAGCCTCACTCAGATTTTATGATGCACTGAGAAGAAATAGTCTATCACACCAGCCAATGTTCATGTGCATTGTTTTCCTCCCCTCTCCACTGACTGCTTCCCAGAGGTAACTTAGAACTCCAGCATTCAAAGGACTTCATCAGTCAGGGCTCTGTTATGAAACTTGGACTCATGAAAGGCAGTTTGTTGAGCAATTTTTCAAAGCTGATTTTTCATTAGAAAAAAGGTGGAAAGTTGGGAATTAAGTGGGAACAAAACACACTGGCAAGGGTCTGCATCACCACTGCTAAGTCAAACAGTGAGTCATCTGGTTTCACCACGGCCCTTCCATGTGGAGGCTGCCCTCAGACTTTGCCTCCTGTTTGCATTTGTAAACTGCAAATGGCTCTAGAAACATCATTTGTGTGAAGGGTGGATTCACTTTATTCTAAGGGCTTTCTAAGGGCTGACCTAAGGATTCCATTTAGGAGTAGCTTTTATTAATAGACACTATGCACACATTTCATAATTAAAATATTCATTTAATTCTAATTTATTTTTAATGAAATCAAACTGACTATTTCTCATAGCCCTAGCCTAGTGAAAGATAAAGTTTACCTTCTATTCTGGTAGTATTAGTGTGAAATATTTCCTTCATTACAAAATAAACTCAGGGAACAATTTGAAATTATGTCAAACAAAATCAGCCGTCAGGTTAGGTAATAGTCTCTTCCTTTACTTAATTTTTCCATCAGGGGACAAAAATGTAACAAGAGAGAAAAAGAACAAAAGAGAGAAATAACTTTAAAAAAAAAACAGAATACTATGAAAATGTGTAACTCTTTCCTCTACCAAACTGCTGCTGGTGACAACTGTACCTGTGTGGAAAATGCAGCATTTACGCCTTCATTAATTTACTAAATATTTATAAAGCACCCAGTGTGTAACTGTGATAGAAGGGACATAAGTAAAATGGTTTGAGAATGTCATGGGTCGCAAGCTCAAATGGCTGTAGGAATGAAGCAGGTCACATAAAAGCGTGACAGTGATCAAGGCAATATAAGGGTGACTGAGCAAACAGAAGAATGCTTGACCTGTCTAAAACATTCACAATTGATTTTAAAAATTTAGCCCAGGGCCTGCTGTGGGCTTCCAGTTTTCCACTCCTGGAACATGGAGAAGGAAGTCAACTCTTATGGAAAAGTTTTCATTTAAAGTGAACCTTGACCCTGGCTGGGTAGCTCACTTGGTTAGATCATAGTCCTGACATGCCAAGATTGTAAGTTTGATCTCCGGTCAGGGCACATGCAAGAAGCAACCAATGAATGCACAACTAAGTAGAACAACAAATTAACGTCTCCCCTCCCCCCTCCATCTCTCTTCCTCTCTCTCTAAAATACATACATACATACATACATACATACATACATACATACATATATAAAATAAAGAGAGCCTTGAAAAGTAACATTTTGAGAGAGAGAGAAAGACAGAGAGCGCAGGATAGGACATTCTAACCTAACATTGTCCACGAACAGAAGCCTAGGTTGCAGTGGGAGTCTCTGTGAGTGGGATGATGTCCTAAGGGCCAGCGTGAGGAGTTTAGGCTTTATAGAGTGTGTCCAGAGTGGAATTTTAGATCCCCACCGAACTATTCTGTTTCCCAGGGACCATGGCTCAGGAGTGGGGCTACCATTCCTCCTGTCACTCTGGTCAGAACCCAGGAACCATTATGTTTTACTTTCATTTTCTCTCAGACCTCAGGGACAGAGTTGAGTTTTATGGAAATGAATCTCATACATTGGTAGAGAGGGAGGATTCTCTTTAAGGAAAAGTCTATAGAACTAGGTGCAAAAATGAATGTTTACTTTGGATGGGTTGGTGTAAGTAGCAGGAAACCCATCTCTGCAGACCCTTATGAAAGCCATTATTGGAATCTGCTGCCTCTACCTTCAAAAATATATCCCAAATGCAATGGCTCTTCCTGACATCCACCACTACCTCTCCAGACCAAGAGCCACCGTTAGCTATGGCATAGACTACCACGGCCAGCCCCTCACTGGTCACCCAGCTGAGAAACTTGCCCTACTGCAGTCTATTCCAAACGTAAGGCAGAATGATTCTTTTTAGATCTACATCAGAGCACACCATACCTTTCCTCAAAATCCTTCAATGGCTATCCATCACACACAGAATAAACTCCCTTAAATAAAGTCTTGTGTATGGGCTCCAAGATCCTAATATACAGCCCTGCTTGCTTCTCGGGCATCATTTTCTGTCTCTCCCCACTAATTACTCCACTGTAGTCACACTGGCTCCCTTGCTATTCCTTTAACAAGTCAAGCACCCCACTGCCTTAGAGCCCTTGTATTTGTTTTTCTCTCTGCCTGGAACACTTTTTCCCTGAATATTTTCTTGTCTCTTCCCCATCACTTCATTCAATCTTGGCTCAAATGTGACTTTCTGATCCCCTTGTCTCAGTGATTTTCAACAGTTTTCATCTCATGGTACACATAACTAATTACTAAAACTCTGCAGCACACCGAAAAATATATATTTTTTGCCCATCTGACAAAAAAAACCTAATTTACACCGGACAGCTATTGCTGTGTTGGCTGTTGTCATTTTTTTTTCAATTTAACAATCTAAAGGGAAAGAGGTCAGTGCCCCTGATTAAATATTCAGGTATTGTATGTTTTAAAAATTCTTGCATCACACCAGTTAAAAAAACCACTGCCCTGTCTAAATGCACCACCATTTAACTCTATCCCCTTACTTGATATACTTTATGCCCTTTCTCATACTTTACTGCATACTTTATTATTATTCATTCACTTGTTATTGTCTATTGTGTCCCCCTGATGTAAACTCCACTAAGGTAGGGATTTTGTTTTACTCATTTCTGTTTTCCAAAAGCCTAGCATAGTACCTACTGTAGAGAATAGTGTAAATGCTTTTTTGGAGGAACATGGCATCCTCCAACACCTGTACAATTTTTTAAACCCAATATCCAGCATTTAATTTTTCAAAAAATTCCAGGCATACCAAGAAATAAGACCCAAAGGGAAAAATGCATGCTAGAAAGAAACCCACAGATGACCCACTTATCAGGCACAAACTCTGTAATAAGTGTAACATGTTTAAGGAAATAGATTGAACACATGGGACATGATAGAGATAACTACTAAGAACAACTAACTGGTGTAAGGAAAACAAGCTATTCCCACATTGATGAAGCTCTTTTAAATTTGGCGCCTGCAAGACCTTTCATCGCCGTAAGTGTAAAGTTTGAAGAAGCTCTGCAGGTGAAACTGTTATGTCCACCCCACCCACCCAGCCACCCATTATTAGCAAATAGCTTATCTTTCTATTTCATAGAAATATAATTTTCTCTATTTTTAATTTCTTCAGAGCCCAGTGGTGGTCACTTTGTGAGCTTTAGATACCAGGCTAAGTTGGAATTTTGTCATAAAACTTAAAAATCTTATTCTTTACATTCTTATTGGTTAGTGAGCCTCTTGTAGCAGAGCTAACACTTTCCTTAGAAGTTAGCCCTCAAATAAACCAAAATGTTTACCAAATAATTAAATTCACTTATGTTTGTAATCAAATTGCTTTTTAGATTAGAATATATTTGATATTTCTACATCCCATGACTTGTTTGCATAGGGCTCTTTTGGTTTGGTTATTTATAATTCTCTCTTTTTAAATATATTTTATTGATTATGCTATTACAGTTGTCCCATTTCTCCCCCATCGTTCCCCTCCACCCTGCACACCCCCTCCCACCCACATTCCCCACCTTTAGTTCATGTCCATGTGTCATAAGTTCTTTAGCTTCTACATTTCCCACACTATTCTTGCCTTCCCACTGTCTATGCTACTTATTCTCTGTACCTTTTCCCCTCTCTCCTCCTCCCACTCCCCTGTTGCTAACCCTCCATGTGATCTCCATTTCTGTGGCTCTGTTCCTGTTCTAGTTGGTTGCTTAGTTTGCTTTTGTTTTAGTTTTAGGTGTGGTTGTTAGTAACTGTGAAATCTGCTGTCTTTTTACTGTTCACATTTTTTTATCTTTTTTTTTTTTTAGGTAAGTCCCTTTAACATTTCATATAATAAGGGCTTGGTGATGATGAACTCCTTTAGTTCCCTCCAATAGTTGTCACGTGATCTCATCTCTGAGCCTGTCTCTATTTTTCTTGTTAGTTCAGTTTGTTCATTAGATTCCACTATGAGTGAAATCATATGGTATTTGTCTTTCTCTGACTGGTTTATTTTACTTATCATAATGTTCTCCAGATCCACCATGCTGTCACAAAGGATAAAATTTTCTTTTTTATGGCTAAGTAGTATTCCATTATAAAAATATCCCATAGTTGTTTTATCCACTTACACACTGATAGACACTTCAGTTCCTTCCAAATCTTGGCAATTATAAATAATGCTACAGTGAACATAGGAGCGGTCATGTTCTTTTTTATTAGTGTTTTAGGCTTCTTTGGATATGTTTCCAGAAGTGGGATCACTGAGTCAAAAGACAGATCCACTTTTAATTTTTTGAGTTATCTCCATACTACTTTACAGAGTAGTTGCACAGTCTGCATTCCCACCAACAGTGCAAAAGGGTTCTTCTTTCTCCATGTCCTCACCAGCACTTGTTGTTTGTTGATTTATTGATGATAGACATTCTGACAGGTGTGAGATGGTATCTCATTGTGGTTTTGATTTGCGTTTCTCTGATGACTAGTGACATTGAGCATCTTTTCATATGTGTATTGGCCATCTGTGTGTCCTGTTTGGAGAAATGTCTATTCAGGTCATTTTTTAATTAGATTGTTTGCTTTTTGCTGTTCAGTTTTGTAATTACTTTATAAATTTTGGATATTAACTTCTTGTCAGATGTGTTGCTAAATATATTCTCCCATACATGAGTTGCCTTTTTATTTTTGGATGTTTTCCTTTGCTGTGAGAAAACTTTTTAGTATGATGCGGTCACATCTGTTAATAAACAAATATACAAAAAATATTGTATATGTTTCCTTTGCCTGGGAAGATATACTAGATGAATATTGCTATGAGCAATGTCCAAGACTTTACTGCTTATGTTTCCTTGTAGGATTTTAATATCAAGAAATGAGTTATATTTTTATATGTCAACAATGAACTAATGAAAAGGGAAATTAAGAAAACAATTCCATTCACAGCTGCTTCAAAAATAATAAAATTCCTAGGAATAATTATAACCAAGGGTGTAAAAGACCTCTACTTAGAATATTGTAAGACACGGAAGAAAGGTAATGAAGAAGAAACAAATAAGTGGAAGCACCTACCATGTTCATGGATAGGAAGAATTAACATCATTAAAATGTCCATATTACCCAAAGCAACCTACAGATTCAACACAATTCCTATCAAGATTCCAGTGATATATTTCACAAAACTAGAACCAATATTTCAAAAATTTATATGGAACCAAAAAAGGACCTCCATAGCAACAGTGATTCTGAGAAAGAAGAACAAAGTTGGAGGAATCATGCTAACTAATATCAAACTGTACTATAAAGCCATAGTAATCAAAACAGCATGGTACTAGCATAAAAACAGACATACAGATCAATGGAACAGAATAGAGAGCCCAGAAACAAAGCCACACCGTTATAGTCAATTAATATTCAATAGAGGAAGCAAGCACATACAACAGGCTAAAGATAGTTTATTTAATAAATGGGATGGGAAAATTGAACAGATACATACAGAAAAATGAAACTAGAGCACCTTCTTATACTACTCACAAGAATAAATTCAAAATATATTAAAGTCTCAAAGATTTTTTAAAGGAATATTCATAGATTATAAGATAAGTGGAAGCTGACATGCAAAAGAGTAAAGAAGTGGGTGTTAAGAGCTCTACAGAAGGAAATAGAGGGTTAAAAGAGAATAAGTGAAAGGATCTGAAATTATTCACCTATGAAGTTATTGTCTGAGTTAGGAGTTAAGAGCTGAAGACAGTTAATTTCAAAGGGAAACATAAAGTCATACATTAGAGCTTTCAGGAACAATAGCAGAAAAAATGGGCTGCTTTCATTCTCGTTGACATCGCTTTGTAGGTCAGAAGATTTCTTAGTTATACAGGCTCCTGATGATTCAATAGCTGTGCAAGGTGCAGCCCCATATACACATAGCAGTCCTGGCACTCCAGTCAACATGCCATGGCTTGGTAGTACACAGACTTGCAGAGGAGCACCTGTGGTATGTAAAGCTAAATATATTTATATGTAAACATCCTATTTTTCCCTCTAGCTTAATAGATAAAGGATGATTTAATCAACATGATCTAAAAATTCTTAACTTTTTAGTAAGTCATGTTGCTGCAAATTGTAAATTTTTGATTATGAAGAATGTTTTCATTTTTAAAAGATAAAAAATATTTTAAATAAATAGTTTAAAATGCAAAGAGCTGTATATTAAGTAATAATTATTTGGAACTTCCTGGTCCAAATCAGCAAGCTGTAGCCTATGGGTTAAATTGTACCCAGCATCTGTTTTTGTATAGATAACATACTAAGAATGGTGTTTGCATTTTTCAGTGGTTGAAACAAAATCAAAAGAAGAATGGTATTTCATGACATGAAAATTATATGAAATTCAAATTTCAGTATCTATAAAGTTTTATTGAAATATAGCCATAGTCATTAATTCATATTTTGCCTATGAATGCTTTCATGCTAGAAAGGCAGACCTGAGTATATGAGACAAAGACTATATGCGCATAAAGCCAAAAATATTTATTATCTTGTCCTTTACAAAAAAACTTGCTAATCCCTAATCTAGATAGTATCTTTTAGTAGATATCAACTAACAACTATGCCCATATTACCTATGGCTTTTTTTTAACCCTGAGACAAATATATTGTTCTTTGAACAAAGGAAAACAGTGTAATTGTTTTAAGTTTAAGCAAAGTATAAAATGCATATAAACTGAATCAGAATTTTTCTGTAGTAATGGAAGATCTTCTTGAGCCCAAATTACCAAAGATGTGATCCGAGTTTAAACCTCCATGAGATTGTTTTCATTGATACTTACAGTACAGGAATTGATACAGAGAATTGAAGGAACCCAGCACCTTAATTCTCTCAGTGGCTTTCTAGATGGTAGAGTTGTTGTTTGTTTGTTTGTTTGTTTGTCATTTCTTTTTTCAGTTTCTGAAATCTTATGGAATTCTCTCTTGGGCTAAAAAGAATTTTTTCACTAATTAATGAGGGTAATTATTTAACTAAAGACTGTATCATCTTTAATAATATCTGATAATATTTTATACTGAATGAAGTTCCTTTATTGTACCTATCACCTTATCATTCTTTGAGATGTCTGTTGTAGCTATTACAATCACTCCTACTTCTCATTCTTTAGATGAAGTTGAAGCAAAGGTCAAGTGATTTAATTCAGGTCACTATTCAAATTTCTGGCAAAGCTTGTATTAGAGCCCTCCATTCCACTTAGCTCACTGATTTCAGATAGGAGCATTTTAAAATTAAGTTGAAGAATTTGAAATGCAATCTAGTAATTATTCAAATGAATGACTTGGTCATTAATAGTTATTCTTTCCAATTGACATTTATTAAAATTCATTTGTAAAACCTACTGATATTATCACCATTTACAGGGAAACTTAAATATATTAAATATATGAAGAGAAATAATAGGCACTGTTTTCCACCTCGAGTTTCTGAGAACACAATACGGTTCTTCCTGTGACACCTTTCTTTCTTTCTGCTTCCACATTTGCCTCCTCTGTTCTGTACACAACAACCAGAGCTGCTGCTTTCCAAAGCATCATTCAGTTCGTCACTCCACTGCTTAACATTTCCAGATTTCCCAGTACAGGTTGAAAAAAATACAAGTCCTTATTAACATGGCTGCTAAGGCCCTCTGTGATTTAACCTCTGCTGGTCTCTGGCAGCCTCATCTCCCTTCATCGCACACCTGATTCTCTTTGCTCTACTTACAGTGGCCTTGTTTCTGTCACTGGAACACATCAAGCTCATTGCCATGTCAGAGCTGTGCCTTGCATTCTGCTTAAAATGCTCTTTTTCTGGTTTACCTTTCAGATCTTAACTCAAATTCCCCTGCTTACCTAGTGAAGTCATCTGCCCCTCCCTACTCTACCCACAGTCACCCCGTGTCATTGTATTTTATCATCTTTGTAGATTTTATCAGTTTTGAAACCATCTGTTTTTGGATGTCTTTTTTATACCCTCTAGATGTAAGCCCTTTGAGAGGTTACTTTTCGCCTGCCTTATACACTGATGATCTCTAACTAAAATAGCATTTAGTGTGTAATTGGAGCTCAGAAAATATTTTATACTCCAAAGCATTGTGACAGCATGGAAGGAATTGGAGAGTATCATGCTAAGCAAAATAAGCCAGGCAGTGAAAGACAAATACCATATGATCTCACCTTTAACAGGAAGCTAATCAACAAAACAAAGAAACAAGCATAATATAAACAAAGACACTGAATTTGAGAACAATCTGACAGTGACCAGAGGGGGAGGGGAGGGAATTTCAGGGGAAAAGGGGAACGGTTTAGAGCAACAAGTATAAAGGACTCATGGACAAAAACTATGGGGGGTGGAAATGGGAGGAAGGTGGGGAGGGCTGGGGTGGTGGGCTGGGGCGGGGTAAAAGACAGAAAACTGTACAATATCAACAATTAAAAAATACTGATTAAAAATTTTTAAAAAAGTGAAAAAAAATAACTTGTCATTCTTCTTGGGACTGAATTTTCTTTCTATCCAAAGAAGGACATATTTTCAGCTAGGGTCATTATAATCTGTAAACTTAAGTATATAGATTGCCTCACTCCATAATCAAGAAAAATACACCACATAATGTGTTCTTTTTTATATGGGTCTTCTAAAATAATTAATGACTTTTTCCCTTTATGATATTTTACATATGCTTTCAGAAACATTTTTAAAGCTGTGCTTGTATATTTTTTATTCAGCATTTTCCTTTGATACTTTAGTCAGAAAATATCATTTAGTTAGAAAAAAGATAAAAGAAAGAACAGGAATCTTTAGGCATTTAATTAAGAGGAACATGAGATTTAAACATAAAATTTACTAAAGTAACTAACATTCAACAGGTTTTCATTTTTTTGTGAAGAATTGATAAACTATTTTCTTAATCCCATTATTTTATTGAACTGTGAATACTAATGAAAAAAGAACACTTGTTATAACCAACTTCTGCTTTATTGGCATATTACCAGTATCTCTACATGACTTTCAGTATTCCTATCCCTCAGCAGTTCTGCTACATACTCTCTTCCCTCACTATCGAACCCCCACTTTCCTTACTACTTTAGGCAAATTGAACAATTTAAAATTGAAAACAACAACAAAAAATGGTACCTGAGACTGATACTATAAACTTAGGGTAATATATACCTGCAGTTATGGGGCCATAAATAGGAAATGTTCTATAAATTAAAATTATCTTTTTAATTTCACATATATATATTTTCAGTCTTATTTGACAGGCTTTGTAAATCATTCAAAACATGATTACAAACAAGTAAACAAACAATTCCAGAGTATCAATTAAAAATTATACAATTTTTTGTTTATGTCATTTTTCTCCAGCATGCTTCTGCTTGTCTTTATAACCTTATATACTATTCAGGATTATTCCAATAAATTTAATGGGGTTAGAAAAGAATTAGCAAGAAAAGAGGTAAGAGTAAATACTAAGGTGAATTCATTCCCTAGAGCCTGGTCAGCGATCCAGAAAACACATGTGCACTTGCATGCAAGAGGGCCAAGCTACTAAACTTAATTTCCACTACCGTGTTAGTGTTTTTACCATCATAATAGCAATTATGGAATCACATATAAATCAACCAGTAAATAGATAGATAAATATTATTTAAAATTCTTGTCACAAGTAAATTTTTGATACTGCTATTGTAACTAAAAGAATGATTTTCTTCATTAACAGATGATTAAGAAAGCCATTAATAATGTCAGAAGAATGACTTCTCATCCCACCCTTCCTTACTGTAAGTTGATACTTATTTGCCATTATTCTAAGTAATTTAAAGGAAGCTTTTAGTTTAAATCAAAAGATAGTAAACATTTATCTTACTTTTTTTGTAGAGAATGTTTGCTACCAAATAAGATCTTTATTTCAAAATTGGATAAATACAGAAAAAGAAATTTCCCTGTATTAATAGAGAAGTCCAATTTATGTAGTAACTTTTTAGCATTTTGACTACTTATTTTTGTTAGAACTTTTTTATATTATTATTATTACTTTTCTTTTATTGATTCTAGAGAGAGGGGAAGGGAGGAAGAAAGAGAGGGAGAGAAACATTGATTAGTTTCCTCTTGTACACACCCTGACTGGGGACTGAGCCTATAACCCAGACATGTGCCCTGACCAGGAATCAAACCGGCAACCTTTCAGTTGGCGGGAGGACACCCAGCCAACTGAGCCACACCAGCCAGGGTAGCACATTTTATTTTTTAACATTTCCAGACTCTTTACACAATGTTAAGTTGTAGTTGATAATTACTGTTTTAATAATAGGATTGCTTCCATCTTTTATTACATAAATTTGAACATATCTTGGTTGTTTATTGTCTCAACATAATCAGTTTGTATTTTATTACTATTTTTTGTTCCTTTAAAAAAGGACTTAATTGGGAATTTATGGAAAGTATTGAAGTATTGAAGCAGAATAACAATAATAAAGACAATTTTAAAATTAATTGGTGGGTTGGAATTAATATTCATATTGGCATGTGAGTACTCCAAGTTTTTTAAATATTATTTTTAAGTTGTCCTATGTGTTGTGACCATTCAAGTTGTGACAGGTTGGCACATGTCATAGCACACAACAGGGAGTCCCTGCTGGCTTGATTACTGGAGGCAAACAAAGCTGGCTTCCAGCCACAAAATTATATAACATAGCATGATTCTGCACATGCGAGCCCACTTCATGTTATGGGAACGGTTTATTGGACCAAGTCTCAAGGCTGTGAGAACACTGGTTATCAGGCCCCTCCAAGGCTATAGGAACACTGCTTCCCTTAGCTACCCAGACACCTGGGTGAGGAAGCCAGACTGCGTCCATTTACCCTATATCCTACCATACAGTAACAAAAATAGAGCATGCTCAAAATTAATAACCTATAAAAATTTTACCACTTTCAGCTCTGGCTGGTGTGGCTTAGTGGGTTGAGCACTGGTCTGCAAACCCAAGGATTGCTGGTTCAATTCCTAGTCAGGGCACATGCCTGGGTTGCAGGCCAGGTCCCCAGTAAGGGGTGTGCAAGAGGCAACCACACATTGATGTTTCTCTCCCTCATTTTCTCCTTCCCTTACCCTCTCTTAAAGTAAATAAATAAAATCTTTAAAAACAACAAAAGACCATTTTACCACTTTATTGAGACATATTTTGATAAAATACAATTGACGAAACCAATGTTCTTTTCAACTTAATTATTATAAGCACCTATTATCAAAATGGTACATGTGTCCAAAAAAAGGGTTCAAGAGAATCACATATTTAAAATGAAGAGAGTAATTTCTATTTTTCATACTAGAGAAATAAAATAGAAAAACTAGTCTGTTTTTACTACTTTGAATTTATCGAACACTAGAAGTATGTTTTCTATCCACAGTCTAATATGAAGTGAAAACTAAGAATCAGTCACAAAGCACAGAGAGCAAGGAGTCAAATGTGTTTTATATACAAAGCTTAAATAATTTTACTCCCACAGCAAGAAACATTTGGCATTGCAAATAAATCTATCCCACCTTCATGCACCAGGGTTTGGAAGTATCCTTAGATATGGAAGGGACTTGTCTTTCTCATCCCCATAGCATGTTCTGACAGGTTATACCTTATAGGAAATATTCTCTACCTCGATCTCATAAATTTAAATAAAGAGATCCCTAGTTTTGAAGGCAATTTATGGACATATTTTCAGAGATATTAGGTTAAATCAGATAATTTCTGTCTTGGAATAAGTATTTTCCCTCTTCAGAGAGGTAGCATAGCTGGTAGATAAGAGACTTTAAAAGTTAAAAGCTAATTAAATTAATCACTGGATTTTTTTCAGTATATCTTTTCATGTCATGTACAAGTCCCACAGATAGTGATTTAGTTCAACAAGAACCACTTTTATGTAGTGGAAATATTTTAAGACAGGATTTTAAAAAATTTTACCCTGAATTTCAGATACTTCATAATAGTTTCTTCATTTGGAGTAGGCATTTAAAAAATCTTAGCCACAAGAAACCACTACTTTTTGACTTCCACTCTAGGGAGATTTTTAGAAGTTAGGCTAATGGGTTAGATTAAAATAGAAATGAGAGTTTTAAAAGGACTTCCTTTTTAAAAACATGAACTTATTAAGGTTGTTACCATTATAGTTAACCTGTTCCTTACCTCTTGGATACAACACTGTTAAAATATGGTCAAGTACCGGGTAGCAAGTAACATCTGGGAACTTCTTAGAAGTGCAGCTTATTGACTCTATTTCAAACCTGCCGAATCACCATCTACATTTTAACCAGATACTCTGACAATACGTGCACACGTTAAAGCTTTGAGAAGCACAACCAGAGAAAAGGGCATTAACAAACTGTAGCCTAGGCACCTGTTTTGTAAATAAAGTTTTATTGAAATACAGCTACTCCACTTTCTATGACTACCTTTCCACTGTAACAGCAGAGTTCAAGGGAACAAAGACTTTACACTTGGCAAACCTAAAATATTTACTATATGGTCCTTTAAGAAAAATTTGCCAACCCTGCTCTAGAACATCTCTTAGTGTTTTCACTACCCATAATCCTACTTTCCTCCAACTGCCTCTCTCTGCTCCTGATTTATCACTAGCACTCTGTTTTTTCAATCTTTTTTTCAATTGCAGTTGACATATAATATTATATTAGTTTCAGGTATACACTCCAGTAGTTAGACATCATATAACTTACTAAGTGATCATCCCAATAAATCTCATACCCATCTGACACCATACATAGTTATTAGAATACCATTGACTATATTTCCTGTGCAGTACTTTACATCCCCGTCACTATTCTGTAACAATCAATTGAGATAACTCACTACCTTCGGACCAGCCCGCATGACTATTCTGTGACAACCAACTTGTACCTGTAAATCCCTTCACCTTTCTCACCCATCCCACCAACACCCCTCCCACCTGGCAATAGTCTAAATGTTCTGTGAGTCTGTGTTTGTTCTGCTTGTTCATTTATTTGTTTTTTTAGATTCAGTCGTTGATAGATGTGTATTTATTGCCATTTTGTTGTTCATTTTTTTAAAAATATTTTTTCTTTTTCTTCTTTTTAAAAAAGACCCTTTAACATTTCATGTAATACTGTTTGTGGGGTGATAAATGCCTTTAGCTCTTTCTTGTCTGAGAAACTCTTTATCTGTCCTTCAAATCTAAATGATAGCTTTGCTGGGTAGAGTAATCTTGGCTGTAGGCCCTTGTTTTTCATCACTTTGAATATTTCTTGTCAATTCCTTCGGGCCTGCGAAGTTTCTGTTGAGATATCCGCTGACAGCATATAATTTCTTAGATACCAATTAGCAATATTATTTACTTTTTAATGGGAAATTAAGGGGGTTTAATCTAGAAGCCTTTAGAATTCTACTATGCTTGCAGTCATATAACCCATGAACATCCATTATGTGCTCATGCTTTTCCACTTTGGTTGTAAATATTATATTGTTCCAAACTAATTCTATACCTCACCCCTTATTTCTCTAATTCATCCTTCATATTGCCAACAAAGTTATATAACAAATGACATATATAATTATACTATGATTGGGATCATAGTACTATTTTCAAGAACTCTTCAAGGCTCCTTATTGTATCTAGAAGCCCAAATTCCTAAGATAGCATTCAAGACCTTCTACGATCTGAATTAATTTTACAGATTAACACTCATTATAACCTTCCACATAGGTTATTTTAAGGCATAACAAATTATTCTTCATTACCTGCCCAAGTCACCTTACTGTGGATTCACCTTAACCAGGATGGAGCCAAATTACACAACACCTGAGCATGTTATCGCCCTTAGCAGGGAAGTGTACTAGGGTATTTGGAACAGATGGCCCATACCGTATCACAATAATGCTGATCCATTTGTCAGTTATGAATAAAAATGGGCTGCCTCCTGCTTGTCTCTGCAATTCATCATGTTCTGGCTCCCACTCTAGTATCATGAAGGAGGTGCCCCAAGGTGGTGACAGTTTGTATTTCTCTGCTCATTTGACAGCAGATGGGGTTAAGGGTGATTAAAAAAAAAAAAGGAATTGCTATTAAGAAATAATGTTAAAATGTTCTCGACTGAGACTTGTGTATAATCCAAAGTGGGCCAACTTCCAAGACACATCTGTGAGGGTGGCTATTATTTTCCTTTTAATTAGAGGTCATTTGGTCTGGCACTTCCTACCCCTGTAGGGCAGTAATGGTTTTACTCACCAAGTGATCCAATGGGTAGAGTAGGGGTCTCGTGGAGGGGAAGCAGAGAAGCAAACCTCAGAGGAGTTGAAGGCTTCCGTGAACCAGTTAGATGTACCATACTCCATAAATGCCTCAAATACAGTGGAATGTAGGTAGAAAGTTTTGGTCTCTCCCCAAGCAAATTCTCAGTTATTCTGAGCTCCTGGAGAAAGTGGAGACCTCCCCATTTATCTCTCTCTGTCTTTTATTCCTGCCCACCTCCAGGCATGTGAGGTGGCCTGTAGAACAAGTCACAACACATGGTAGGGCGACTGGGAGTAAGGACAGAAAAGGGCCCACACGGATGCACAAGCGTTAGTTCCCATGCCCTTGCCATGAGTGTGCTTCCGTGATAAATGGTGTCCCACGGGTCTCCTGGGAGGTGAGGCATTTGGGGGGACTCTTGGGGCAATTCCCTGTGGAGGCCTGTTACCTCCAACCCCCGTCCCCTGCCCCCAATGGTGACTGGAACAGAATCTTTCCCTTCAGGTGCCAGCAGTTGGAACAGTTCAGTGAAGCCCACGTGACTATAAAGAAGGGTACCAAACCTTGACTGTATCACAGGAGCATGGATCACAGTTCCTCCACGTTTACCATCTGAACCGGGAGGGTTGGTGGGTCATCAGCACACGCAGGCTGACCCTACCAGGTGCACCTAGCTAGTGGCACAAAACCGAGCCTTGTCTCCCTGGGTTCTGAGGTCCAGCTGGGTCCGTGGACTCACTGAAACTCATGCTGAATTAGCACCTCCCCCCACCCCACTCCAAGGGCTGAGAGCTGCTCTTTACTTGCTTATGATGGGGGACCTAAATAAAGCAGAATTATCTTCTGGAGGCGGACCCCTTGTAGTGCAGGTTTCCCCCACTAGATAAGTTTTCTAGGATCCCATCTGAATCAGTGTACCAGCTGGTGTTGTTGTGAGAGGCTGTGTTTGGCTTCAGTGAATTTTTTTTTTTGAAGATTCTTTCAACATATTTGCCCATTTCATGATGGTGATTTACGAGTACACCTGCCCACACTGTGCTGAGTGTTCAGCAGTTTTTGACCAAAAATGGCGTGACCCTGTGCCCAACCTCCCTATTCACCCAATCTCAACTCAAGCGACTTTTTTGGTTTCTCTGAATGAAAAGTGCCCTCAAAAAAACAAAAAACAGCAGAAGCACTAAAAGGCATTAAAACCAACGAGTTCAAAACCTGTTTTTGAGCAGTGGGGAAAAAAAGTCTTGGTAGGTGCATTGTATCAAATGGAGAGTACTTTGAAGGTGACTGAAGTTTAAACATGTAAGACTAAATAACATAATTTTTATAAGTAAATTTCAGGGGGTTTTGGGGTCCCCCCTCATATGTTTGCTTTCAGAAAAGAAATTTGGTCTTTAACACAGGAAACAAACAAACAAAAAAAAACCTTGAAAATGTCAAAGATCTATAAAAATGAACTTATTCTCTGAACTAAAATCCATGGAGTGTAGGGACTGCAGGCTGGACCCTTGAGCTCCGTCCTTCTTCCACTTGACCTCTGTGCCTGTTCAAATTCAATTATTTTCTCCCTCCAAACTTTGGATGCGCTGCCCTTATCAGACTGAAATCCATAGTCTGTCTTCCCACCACTGAACGGCAGAGGTTGAGGGGCCACTGTTTAAGTCTGTGAGAACTGTAAGTTCAGAGCCCAGTCCTGTCTCAGCGTCTGTGGGGGCAACCTCAGCACCAGCGTGGCGCAGAGCCCGTGGTGTGCTCTGTGTGGGCCCAGCTCACTGTCAGCATGTCCTTTGCAGGAGTCTCTGCCACCTTCCTCAGTCCTTCAGCTAGCTAGAACCTCTGGTTTCCCTCAGAATCAGATTCCTCTCCCCCGAAGCACTGTGTTGAAGCTCCACATAACTGGGAGGTTTTCAGGGCAAAGTGGCAAGAGAAAAAATAAGCCAGATTTCCCCCAAATTATGGAGCACAGGAGCCAATTTTCCAAGTCCTCACCAGAGATGGGGGATTTTTTGCCATTTTAGGAGCTTATGCACCAACCATGGCTGCAGCTTCAGGATAAGAGCAGGACCGGGAGAGGAGAAGAGGGAAGGGTCCCCAGCAGTCCCCCACTCTGGCTCCAACAGGCCCCCTGTCCAGTCCTCTCTGCGTCATTCCCATCCTGACCGTGGAGCAGTGCCGAGACTCACCGCCTTTAGGGCAAAGCTGAGATGAAGGAGGGAAACCAATCGGCTCACTGCTGTGCTGGTGGTTCATCAAGTTCTGATTCCCTGCCCCAATCTGCTTGCTGTTGCTTCCTGTCTGGAGTGCGCAGTTACCAGCCATTTATATTTTGTCCTGAGCTCAAGCTTGTCTTCAGTGGGGGGGGGGGGGGATGGCTGGCTATAGACCTGCTCCATCCTGGTGGCTCCAGAATGATGTGTTCTCATTTTTTAAGAAGAAGAAAGGGAAGGAAGAAAGTGAGTGTGGACAGCAAGTAGACTTTCTTTAGAAAGAAGTGGACAGTATTTTCTCATAGTCTTTTGAAGTGCTATGCTGGCTGGCATGAGGTACCTTTTATTCCTCCCTCTGGGTATTCTTCCTGAACAATGTGGACAGAGTTGACTGCACAGACGTGGGAACAAGAGGGTGGTCAAATCGCAGGGTGATCTTTAAAAAGTATAAACCAGATCATGTCATCTCGTGCCTTTTCCTCAATGGTTCTATAACATTGTCAACCCACCCGAGGGCTCTTTATCCACCAGCACTCTCTCCCCTGCACCCCAGCCAGCCTGGCTCTCTCTGCCCTGGGGGCACTTGCTGTCCCTTTGGGAGTGGTTTCCCTCTTCTCCATGTGGCCAGCTCTGTCTCAAAAGCCAAGTATGAATTTTAAAATGACAAGATCTTGGGAAGCCCTTCCCAGACTCTGGTGGGGAGTCACTGCAGAGGTCCCAACCCAGCACTGTGGAGTAGCATGTGGCAAGAGGTCACAGATGTAAGACAGGTCACAGAGGTAACGTGGCAAGTCTCAGGTCAGCCACGTGGGCCAAGCTAACCAGGTGTTGTTGAAAGTGGGAAGAGGTCATGAGGCTGGGTTAGAGATGCTATGGGAAGGAATCAACCTGCATTCCTGGCTTTGAGGCTGGAGGAAGGGACCACAGGCCAAGATAGAGGGTGGCAACTGGAAGCTGGGAGTGCCTTTGGCAGGGACACAGAAACGAACTCTCCCGTCAGGAGTGGATTCTGCCAGCACCTCCTGAGCAGGGGATAGGGACTCCCAAAGCCTTTGGAGAGGAGCACAACCCAATGAGGCCACTTCAGGTTTCTGACCCACGGCACCTGCAATCACACACTTTGTGGTCTAGGCCACTGTGTTTGAGGTCATTTGTTAGAGTAGCAATAGAAAACCATATAGTTCCTATCAATCCCTAGTCACGTCACCTAAGTCTATTTTCTTCATGGCTCTTAGTATCTTCTTAAACAGTGTTTTTTTAATTCTATTTAATTATTACACTATTACAGTTGTCCCAATTTTCTCCATTTGTCCCCCTCTACTCAGCATCCCCCCTCCTACAGGCAATGCCCAACCATTGTTCATGGGTCATTTGGCTACTCCATTTCCTACACTGTACTTTATATCCCTGTGGCTATTCTGTGACTACCTATTTGTACTTCTTAATCCCTTCTCCTCTTCACCCACTCCCCATACCTCCCTCCATCTGGCAACCATCAAAATGTTCTCTGTATCCATGATTCTGACTCTGTTCTTCTTGTTTGCTTAGTTTGTTTTTTAGATTCAACTGTTGATAGTTCTATCTATTGCCATTTTATTGTTCATAGTTTTGATCTTCATTTTCTTAAATGAGTCCTTTTAACATTTCATACAATAAGGCCTTCGTGATGATGAACTCCTTTAGTTTTTACTTGTCTGGGAAGCTCTTTATCTGCCCTTCAATTCTAAATGATGTCTTTGCTGGGTAGAGCAATCTTGGCTGTAGGTCCCTGCTTTTCATGACTTTGAATATTTCTTGCCAATCCCATATAGCCTTATATATAGATCATATATATATATATCTCCCATACATAATATATATGTGTATGTACACACACACACACACACACACACACGGATTTTCAATCCCTCTACAAGAGTGTCTTTTGAGAAATCAGGAAACAGTCTTATGGGAATTCCCTTGACTTCCCATAGGGAAGTTATTTACCTACATTATTAGTTACCTACACTATTACCTACATTATTAGTTATTGTAGGTAAATAACTGCTTTTTTCTTGCTGCTTTTAAGGTTCTCTCTTTATCTTTAACCTTTGGTATTTTAATTGTGATGTATCTTAGAGTGAGCCTCTTTGCCTCCATCTTGTTTGGGACTCTCTGTGATTTCTGGACTTGCATGTCTACTTCCTTCATCCAATTAGGGAAGTTTCCTTTCATTATCTTTTTTAATAGATTCCCAATTTCTTGCTCTTTCTCTTCTCCTTCTGGCACCCCTATGATGTGAATGTTGGTGTGCTTGAAGTTATCCCAGAGGCAACTATCCTCATTTTTTTTGGATTCTTTTTTCTTCTTGTTATTCTGGTTGGTTGTTTTTTGCCTCCCTATATTCCAAATAGCTGATTTGATTCTTGGCATCATCCACTCTTACACTTTTTTTTTTTTCTTTTTTTTTAATCATCACCTTTATTTTATTTTATTTTATTTTTCTTTTTTTTAATATATTTTATTGATTATGCTATTACAGTTGTCCCATTTCTCCCCCATCATTCCCCCCACCCTGCACACCCTCTCCCACCCACATTCACCCCTTTAGTTCATGTCCTTGTGTCATAAGTTCTTTAGCTTCTACATTTCCCACACTATTCTTGCCCTCCCCCTGTCTATTTTCTACCCACCGTCTATGCTACTCATTCTCTGTACCTTCCCCCCCCTCCTCCTCCCACGCCCCTGTTGCTAACCCTCCATATGATCTCCATTTCTGTGGTTCTGTTCCTGTTCTAGCTGTTTGCTTAGTTTGCTTTTGTTTTAGGTGTGGTTCTTAATAGCTGTGAGTTTGCTGTCTTTTCACTGTCATATTTTTGATCTTCTTTTTCTTAGATAAGTCCTTTTAACATTTCATATAATAAGAGCTTGGTGATGATGAACTCCTTGAACTTGACCTTATCTGAGAAGTGCTTTATCTGTCCTTCCATTCTAAATGGCAGCTTTGCTGGAAAGAGCAATTTTGGATGTAGGTCCCTGCGTTTCAAGATTTCAAATATTTCTTTCCAGCCCCTTCTTGCCTGTAAGGTCTCTTTTGAGAAATCAGCTGACAGTCTGATGGGAATTCCTTTGTAGGTGACTGTCCCCTTATCCCTTGCTGCTTCTAGAATTCTCTGCTTCATTTTAATCTTGGCTAATGTAATTACGATGTGCCTTGGTGTGTTCCTCCTTGGGTCCCACTTCTTTGGGACTCTCTGAGCTTCCTGGACTTCCTGGTAGTCTATTTCCTTTGCCATATTGGGGAAGTTCTCCTTTATTATTTGTTGAAATAAGTTTTCTACTTGTTGCTCTTCTTCCCCTTCTGGGACCCCTATAATTCGGATGTTGGGACGTTTAACGATGTCCTGGAGGTTCCTAAGCCTCTCCTCATTTTTTTGAATTCTTGTTTCTTCCTCGTTTTCTGTTTGGTTGTTAATTTCTTCCTTCTGGTCCACTCCATTGATTTGAGTCCCAGTTTTCCTTCCATCTCTATTGGTTCCCCATGCGTCTTCCTTCATTTCACGTATTGTAGCCTGCATTTTTTCATCTAGTTTGTGAGCAAAATCAACCAATTCTGTGAGCATTTTGATGACCAGTGCTTTGAACTGTGCATCTGATAGGTTGGCTATCTCTTCACTGCTTAGAGGAATTGACTCCGGCGTTTTCATTTTTTCTCCGGTTTGAGCCATTTTTGGTGGGGTTTTTTGTTTTGTTTTGTTTTGGTTTTAGTCTGGTCGCAGCTATTACGTATGAGAGGTGGAGCCTTAGCAGCCCAGTCGCTGGGTTGTGACGCTATAGGTGGGGGCGGGGTCCGAGAGGGAAGAATGGCGCCTGTTCCGCTCTCTTCTGGACTCCGGTCACTTCCGCCGCTTCCCCTTCACCTGGATTATCTGCGCATGCGCGCGTGCTGTTACGTAGTGAGGGGTGGAGCCTCAGGCGCTCCCCAGTGTGGGGCAGCCCAGTCGCTGGGTTGTGATGCTGTATGTGGGGGCGGGGTCTGAGAGGGAACAATGGCGCCTGCTCCGCTCTCTCCTGGATTCAGTCCCCTCCGCCACTTCCCCTCAGCCTGGACCGTCTGCGTGCGCGAATGTGGGGCCCCCTGGTCAGCCAGCTGCCTTGTGCGTCCTCACTGGGTCTGCACAGTTGCCCCCCTGTGCCCGGGGTCCGCCAGCTGCCGCCTGTGTGCCCCAGGACCGCCAGCCACCGCCCGTGCACCTGGGAACCGGGAGCCGCTGCCACTTGCGTTCCTGGGTCCACACCTCCACTTTTTCCTACTGCGACTCCGCCCCTCTTACCGGTCTGGATGAATGGTTGTTGGACTTCTGTACAGTTCAATTTTCTATAAGTTCTGGTTGTTTTCTTGTTTCTAAATATTTGTTGTCCTTAATTTTGGTTGTGAGAGGAGGCACAGTGTGTCTGCCTACGCCTCCATCTTGGCCGGCCCACTCTTACACTTTTTTTTAAATTTTTATTTTAATTGTTGTTGTACAGTTTTCTGTCTTTTACTTCCATCCCAGCCCACCACCCTAGCCCTCCCCACCTCCCTCCCATTTCTACCCCCCTAGTTTTTGTCCATGTGTCCTTTATACTTGTTACTCTAATCCCTTCCCCTTTTCCCCTGAAATTCCCTCCCCTCTCCCCTCTGGTGACTGTCAGCCTGTTCTCAATTTCAGTGTCTTTGGTTATATTATGCTTGGTTGTTTGTTTTGTTGATTAAAGGTGACCACTCTTACTCTTGATTCCCTATAAACTATTCTTTATTTCAATTTGTGTATCCTTGTTTCTGACTGGATCTTTTAATGCTGTTGAGGGCCTCACTAAGTCCATTGAACATCCTTATAACCAGTGTTTTGCATTCTGCGTCTGATAGATTACTTGTCTCCATTTCGTATAGTTCTTTTCCTGGAGTTTTGATCTGTTCCTTATTTTGGGCCATGTTTCTTTGTCTCCTCATTTTGGCAGACTCCCTGTGCTTGTTTCTATGTATTAGGTAGAGCTTCTGTGACTCTCCATCTTGGTAATGTGGCCTAATATACTAGGCATCCTGTAGGGTCCAGTGGCATAACCTCCCCTGTCACCTAAGCTGGTTACTTGAGGTGCACCCTTCCTGTGGTCTGAGTACAACTTCCTTGTGTAGTTGAGCCTTGGTTGCTGTTGGCAGGTCAATGGGAGGGGTTTGCCTAGGCCAGTCAGTGCCAAGGACCAGCTGTGACCACTGATCACATACCTCTGCCCTCCATGGAGGCTCAGCTGTGCAGGGGCAGGGTAGTTGCACTCCAATGTGGTCTGTAGCTGTCCCCGGCATGCTCAGGCTCTTGGATTTCCCAGGTGGTGCAGGCCAAGGTCAACCTCCACCTCTGTTTTGCCTGAGGCCATCCAGCCTGAACTGTAAAGCAATCTGAGATGGCTGCTACTTGTAGTGGGCTTGGAGGTTCCCAGGTGAAGCCAATCTGTGAATCTAGGCTGCTGCTGCTAGTGACAGGGTTGGGGCCACTTAGCAAGAGGTACAGGGGCTGGGGACTCACTGATACTGACTATTGATTGTTTGAGAGGATATAGGAAATTGTGAAGCATGAGCCTAAACCAGCCATTCATATGAAAAAGCAGCTTGGGTGGGCACATAATTAGGGTGGAATGGAATCTCTGGAGATCTCCAGGGTGGGGCAAACAGTGTTAGCCAGATTAATGGATTCTCAGATATGGCACCAGCCTGCTGGCTGTGTGTCCCTGTTGGATAGGGTACAGAAAATGGACATTGGCATCTACCTACCTTTCTGTGTGGGAGAAAGCTGATCCCAGCTCTCATCTTGGTGCCAGACACTTCAGTGTCTCCCTGTATGCCACTGGTGACTTTCAGGCTGCTACCCCCTTGCTGGAGCTCAGAGGGAGTGAGTCTGAGTAAGTCTGCTTCTGGTTCTTTAAGAGAACTGCTTGGAACTCCAGAAGTTTCTTCTACCAACTCAATCCCTGCTGGTTTTTGCAGCCATAATTATGGGGACTTATATTCATGGCACTGGAACCCTGGGCTGGAGGGCCTGGTGTGGGGCTAGGACTCCTTACTCCTAAGATATCCCTACCAAACTTTTATTTACCATTCATGGATGTGGGACCAGCCCATTCTGCATCTCGGCCTCTCCTACCAGTCTGGATAGAGTGGTTTCTTTAATTCCATAGTAATTGGTCTTCCATCAACTTGATTTCTGATGGTTCTTAGTGATGGTTGTTTTATACTGTAGTTGTAATTTTGATGTAGTTGTACAAGGAGGTGAGCCATGTTTATATATGCTGCCATCTTGGTTGGAAGTCTCTCCGTGTGTGTCTGAAGTAAAGTGTTGTTCTTGGTTACCTGCCTTCCAGACCCTCTCAACAACTGAAAGGTAACCTGTGAAGCCCTGTCCCTGAGACCCGGGTCCAGCAAGTACCACAGAGGAGTGGACAGCACATTGCATTGAATGAGTTCAGGAGTGAAGGGGTCTTTTCTGATTTCATAAAATTATATTTTTTAATAAAACTGATTCATTAACATAAATACATATGATTTCTTAAACCTCTTTAGAACATCCCAATTAAATTTGTGAATGAAAAAAATATTTTGTGTGTGTGTGTCAAATCCTGTGGTCTTAAAGAGTATTATGCTAAGTAAAATAAATCAGAGAAAAACAAATACCATATGATTTCACTTATACATGGAATCTAAAGAGTAAAATAAACAAATAAAATGTAAACAGACTCATAGGTACAGAGAATAGACTGATGGTTTCCAGAGCAGAGGGGGAGTTGGAGGAAGGGGTGCAAAAGGTGAAGGGATTAAGAAGTACAGATTAGTAGTCACAAAATAGCCCTGAGATGTAAAGTACAGCATAGAGAATATAGTCAGTAATATTGTAATAAATATGTAAGGTGCCGGGTGGATGCTTGAAATATCGGGGCTACCACTTGGTGAAGTATATGATTGTCTAACCACTAATGCTGCACAGTGAAACTAATACAAAATAATAGTGGATGCAAACTATAGTTGAAAAATAAAATCTTAAATCAAAAAAATAAGGATCCTGTTCATTGAAAAGACTTGGAGAGGTAGGCACATGTGCTCAGTCTGACATCTTGTTCCAATCTTTTAGTTGTACACCAAGGAAAGATGAGGGTTCAGAATAGTCAAAAGACAGGGACTTACTAAAAATCTTCACATAGAAACTCTCCAGGAAATTTTCCTCTTTTGGAAATTTGACCCTGAAATTTGCCAGTGGGCTCTGTGAACCATCAGCTGTAATGTTAGTTTTTCTGTTGAATACCTCAAGCTGTGGGTCATAGAGTAGAGAAGATAGATTTTTATATAATCCTAATGGATTAATGGCTCAAAATCAAATCCTGGCAGAGTATCAAAGACTCACAACAGAAATGCAAGGGTAAAAGTTCCCTCTCTAGAAAATATATGACTTTGGGCTTGTTTTTTTTTCTTTTAAAGATGTTGAATATATTTATCATATTCTTTTCATCTAAGAAACCAAAAGAAAACCACATGATGCCAAAGTAAGAAATAAAGCCTCCAAAGAATACAGAATAATTTTGGAAGCAATAAAAATCTACTTTAAAAGATCTGTTTGTTTTAAAGAGCAGTGAAATGACCTGCTGCTACACATCAAATCCTCAAATCTAGTCATAGGCATTCTGTTTTCTATTTAAAGCCTTGTGTGAGAGTCTAAGCAAGTGTTTTTTGCCCAGCTGGTTTGTGCCTTGAGGTGCTTCTGCTCTGACAGGATTTCACCTGCTTGAATGGGCAGGAAGGTTTCTTGCCACAAACTTCACACTCAAGGCTGGATCTCAGCAACATTGTACAGCAGAGATTTTTTTTAGCCTCTGGCTTCCCAGTTTGGAAAGTCTTTCTCTTTATCCTCCTAACTATTAAAAATTTTCTGACCCTTAGCCCTGGCTGGTGTGGCTCAGTGGATTGAGCACGGGCCTGCAAAGCAAAGGGTTGCCAGTTCAATTCCCAGTCAGGGCACAGGCCTAGGTTGTGGGCCAGATCCCCAGTCAGGGGTGAGCAAGAGGCAACCACACATTGATGTTTCTCTCCCTCTCTACATCCTTCCCTTCCCATCTCTCTAAAAATAAATAAATAAAAACTTTCTGATCCTTTATTATTATTAGACTTAGGTGCAAATGACTGACAATAGCTTAAACTTTTACTCCTTTCTGAAACACTTGCATTTGAACATGGATGCTGTAACTGTGGGATCCCGGTGTCAGAGAAGGTGAGGAGCAGGTGAAGCAGGACTCCGTGGGCACCAGGGTCCCTGAGTACTTGAGGGGTATCCTCCTTCACCTGCTTGCCTAAGTGCCGATTTTATCTTCTCACCAGGTATCTCATCCTACTGCAGTCAACAGGATAATATTTTTATGTCCCCTTGGTTCAGAGAAGCAAGAGTCAGCAAGCTTTGTGTAGTAACTGCTTAAATATGAGCCCCTCAGAGGTATACAGGGGAGCGGATGGGACTCTGGCTCCTCCCCTACCCTCTTCTGCAACCAAAGTGACTCTGTTTTTCCTTCTTTTTTTCCCCCCAGTGTAAAATGTCTGAGAAAAGGGTTCTATCACCAAAATAAAGATGGAAAATAAAGCAGATAAAGCTCTCCAGAATGGAAAGCTCTGGGGTCTAATTCCTGCTTCCTGGAGCTCAGGTGAGTTTAATATGCAGGGCTAATATGACTAAGTCTCAGGGCCACATCTGGCCAAAGATTATATGCTACAGCTGCCTCCCAGCTCAGGCTGCACGTTTGCAGAGAGGGGACCTGTCCATTCCGTCCTGGAGGCAGAAAAGATAGGTACTTGAGAGAGGCATTTTCAGTGAGCATGGAAAACCAGACCATGGCAAATAACATGTTAGATTTTAACCGACAGTCCAAACCTCAGTGTCCTCATCTATAATGATCTGTAAAATGGGAATGATGACAGTGACCTCACAGGGTTGTTGTGAGACTCGAGTGAGTAACATATGCAAAGCTGTCTGCCCAATGTTTGACCCACAATCCCTGTACACACCAGCTATTATCATTAACTACATGCTGTTCTATATCACTCTCCAGTCTCCTCCTGTGGGAACCACCTGTCGCCCAACAGGACAGGAAGGGTTTGGATGGCATTATATGTTTTATCCTATATTGTTAAACTCCCGCCTCCCCATAATACCTAGTACAGTGTCCAGCGTATAATGACTTCTCAACAAAAACTTAGTATTGTCACTAATATTGCAGCTGAGATCATGGACTCTTTTTTTCTTCCGCAGTTGGTGAAACTGTGTCATCCCAGTTGTCCTCATTTTTGTTTGCTTTTTATATATAGAATGTTACCTTTCCTTCTAAGCTTTTTTTATTTTCTTAGAAAAAGCAGTTTTTGCAATTTGATCTTTGGGTCTACCTACATGAAAATGTAAAGGAAAAAAAGGATAAAAATCAAATTCATTTTTTTTTTAAATTTACTTTTAAGTCAAAGCAGTAAGAGCTTATTTTCCCACTCTCAAACTAAAGAATACCAGAAAAATCCTTTGGCTTCACTTTGCTTTATATTCTCCGCTTATTTAAAAAAAGAGGAGAAAAACGCATTCTTGACTACTGTGGAGACTATCTTATTTTTACAAGATTAGAGAGGTAAACATCAAAAAAGATCAAGTGTATTCAATAGTACGAAGATGAAGATAATTACAATCTCTTCTACCACTGGGTGAATTTGATGTAAAAATATTGTAGATCCAAGATTAACTTTGTTATGGCAAAATAAATGATTTAACTACATTTAAAATATGTGTAATAAATGTCATGGTTAATATTTAATAACAAAGGAGTTTTCTTATTTAACATATGCTTTAAATATAAGTGGGAATAAAATGGTACAGTCACTTCAATGTATAGTTTGGTAGTTTCTTTAAAATTAAACATGTACTTACCATGTGACCCAGCAACTGTACTTTTGGGCATTTATCCCAGAAAATGAAAATTTATGTTTATACAAAAAGCATGTACATGAATATTCATGTCAGCTTTATTCATAATATCCCCAAACTGTAAACAACTCAAATGTCCTTCAGTGGGTGGTGAATGGTAAACAAACTGTGGTACATCCATACTCAGCAATAAAAATGACAAAATGATTGATTGCTGTGTAATACACACAGCAATAGGCATTGTGCCCAGCGGGGGGGAAAAAGCCAGTCTCAAAAGACTGCATAATGTATGACTCCGTTTATATAACATTCTTGAAATACCAAAATTAGATGGAGAACAGATCAGTGGTTGGCAGGGGTTAAGGGGTAGCATGAGGGAGGCATGTTAATGAAGCAATTCTGAATCCCTGTTATAATGGTGGTTATGCTCGCCATCTACACATGTGGTAAGACTGCATAGAACTATGTACACACACACGGAGCTTGTGCAACTGGCAAAACTTGAATAAGTTCTGTGTATTCTACCGATGTTAATTTCCTGGTTTTGACTTCAAACTATAGATATGCAGATGATACCACTGGAATAAACTAGATGAAGGGTATTTGAGATCTTCATACAATATATATTTCACAACTTGTGAATCTATAATTACCTCAAAATAAAAACTTACACAAAAACATAAACATAAATAGAAGTTCTACACAAAAATAAATTTCCATTGCACACATGAGTGTTTTTCAATAGACACGTGTAAAAGGGAAGCGGTATGATATTACAGAGAGTAAGCTGGAGGGTTCAAAACAGTAGCCCAAGAGACTTCCTCTGTGACTTAGCTTGTTAACACAGATGGAGTAGATTTTATCATGCAAACTTTGCTCTCCAAATTAATAATTAAACTTTAACTCCAAGTGTTTTTATTAATCTTTTAAAACCCAAGAGAATTCCCCAGCATGAGCACATGTACCTGTGTACATTTTCAGAGAAATAAAATAAAACAAAGTTTCCGACTGTACGCATTCTGTATGCTACAAAATGTGTAACCCAGAAACTCTTTACTCTCCACAGTTGTCTGTATTTCTTTCCCTTCCATTTGATTCTTGCAATAATTGCATGGAGTATATAAAGGGGAAAACAGAAGCAGAAAAATCTTAGGATGCTAATACTACCATTCTTCTATGAACTGCCAGGACAAGTGCACACACCCAGACACAGGTGTCCACAGGAACCCAGAGACCCCAGGCATCCCTCAAACATCACACCAAAAGGACAAGAATGTGGAGCGACAGGACAGCATCCTGCTAAGCTCTGCTGATACAAGTGTTGTACTATTTGGTTCATGCCATTCCCCAACATTTTATTCTCTAATAATCCTATGACGTAGGCATCCCATAAAGAAACTGGATAACTCATACGTTGGCCACAGATGTCTACCCATGGCAAAGGGTAGGGCAGGTCGCAGCCCCGCCACACTCGCAGTGACTCTGGGCTCAGCTTTCGGTGGCACGCTGCATGGGTGTAAACCTCAGCTCTATAATGTTTGAGCTCTGCCATCTGCACCAATTACAGGGCCTCTCATCAGTAAATTAAGGGAAATAATAACAATTGGGGTGTTTTGAAGATCAAATAAGTTAATACATGTAAGTCATTTAGGCCAGGAGTCATCAAGATACGTCCTGCGGACGATATCCAGCCCACTGCCTGTTTGGAAAAATAAAGTTTCATTGGAACATAGCCACACTCATTCCTCACCTATTTCCTGTGGCTGTTTTCTCACTGCAACAACAAAATTAAGTACTTGTTATAAGAAGACCAGAAAGACCACAAGCCTAAAACTTTTATTTTCTGGTCCTTCACTGGAGAGGTTTGCCCACACCTGGTTTACATGAATGTTTGGCAAAAACTGAGTGCTCGGTCAGTATTGACTCTTATCACTGTTCACCCTGAGGTCTTGGGGAACAGTCTCACCCCAAGCACTGAGGGCCTTGTGCAATTCATATTTCAAATAGTTTATCCTGCAATCATAATTCTAAAGTCTCTCACTTAGAAAATCTATTAATTTTTTCATTTATTTATTTTTATTGTTCAAGTATAATTGTCTCCATTTTCCTGCCACCACTTTCCGCACCCCACCCATCCTCAGCTCCCACCCTCAATTCTACCCTCTGGCTTTTTTAGGCCTGTGTAATGAGAGTAGTAACCTGGTAGACAGGTTTCCTGCTCTTGGAGAAAACTACAGAGTCACTTTAATGAATCAAATATAGCTGACCTGTCAAAAAAATCTTGGATTTTGGCACAGTTGCAGCTTGGCTTTTCCAGATCAAACAAACAAATGTATTTGCTAGGAAAGCATGAGGCAATACTAGGTCACATGGCCCCATACTAGGTCACGTGTCTGAAAAAAGGGTTTCTACGGGAAGTAACCTCACAGGGTGATCTGATCATAAATTCCTAACCGGACAGGTCATAGTGGGTAGTCATGGCCCAGGCCTATAACTTCTATAGTGAAAGGTTTTAGGCCAGCCCTGTCTGTCTAGGTTAACATACCTTTGAAATGCCAGAAGTAATTTCCCTGGAAGAGGGTATAAACCCTCAGGAGAGCACATCATCTTAACCTACTCCCTGCCTTGCTTTCTCCAATCTTCTTTACATCCCCTCCTTAATTTCAAAAACTTAAAACAATTTGCAAAACTGTTGTTCTTAAAAGCATTTGAGATCTTGCTACCTGGCATTCGTCATCAGTTTGGCACAGATAAACTCTGATGAAAAATTCACTATAGGTTTGGACATTTTTTATGTCATCAGTCATTGTGGTCATATCCTCTGGAGATAGGAAAGGTTATCTACCTAAATGGCTCAGCTATTTGTGGAGGTCACATCTAAAGAGAAAGAATAAGGGAAGTGATCATAAACTAATCTAGATTTTCAAAAGAAAACAAAAAGAAAGAAGGAAGGGAAGGGAAGGGAAGGGAAGGGAAGGGGAAGGGAGGAAGGAAGGAAGGAAGGAAGGAAGGAAGGAAAATAAAGTAAAAATAATTATTTTACTAACCTAGATAGTACCCCTGGATTGATTGGTATCCTTCCAAATTATAAAGCTAAAATAGATTCTTCACATAGAGTGAAGAATCTCTAGGTCACATAGGCCACATAGCGTGACCTACCTCCAAGATTATCCTATCCAGCAAAGCTGTCATTTAGAATGGAAGGGAAGATAAAGTGCTTCCCAGATAAGGTCAAGTTAAAGGAATTCATCATCACCAAGCCCTTATTACATGAAATGTTGAAGGGACTTATCTAAGAAAAAGAAGATTGAAAATATGAACAGTAAAATGACAATAAACTCACAACTATCAACAACTGGACCTAAAAAAACACAAAAACAAACTAAGCAAACAACTAGAATAGGAACAGATTCACAGAAATAGAAATCACAGGGAGGGTTATCAGCAGGCAGGAGAAGGAGGAAAATGGGGGGAAAGGTACAGGGAATAAGAAGCATAAACGGTAGGTACAAAATAGACAGGGGGAAGTGAAGAATAGTACGGGAAATGGACAAGCCAAAGAACTTGTATGTATGACCCATGGACATGAACTAAGTGGGGGAATGATGGTAGAAGGCGGGGGAGGTACAGGGCAGAGGGGAATAAAGGGGAGAAAAAATGGGACAACTATAATAGCAAAATCAATAAAATATATTTTTTAAAAATGCATTCTTCTGATACTTATGTTCTCCTGCCATTTAGGCAGGAAATTCCTACTTGAATGTCTGTGGAAGTATCTTTTAATTAGCAATTACATTCCTCCCTATTAATCTTTATCAAACTGCCTTTAAGGCCAGCAGACAAATGGAATTTCCTTGTGTTTACCTAATGCCTGCAAGTAATTTTTCCCTTCACTGTCTCTGGGACCATGGTCAAAGGTCAAGTCCCTCTTTTAGAAGACAACAAAAATCATTTCTCAACACTCTTTGAACTTTTTGTTTATGGCTCCATTTCCAGTTTTTTTTTTTTAAATATGAAAGGTTAATATATAAAAGCCCATTAAGGAAAATAATGTTACACTTGAGAGTAATTTAATAGTTTCACAAAAAGTAAAAACTGACTCGTCACATGGAGTAAAGGATGTCTCTAACCCTTGGAAGTACCTCTTACAGAAGTTTTTTCGCACTAGAACTAAAATTATGCAAACACGCCACACAGAAATAGAGATCTAAATGGCCTCTTAGATTACCTATACTGGTGAACTAAGGCTGTGGGGGAAGCAGGCATCCAGCAGGAGTCTCTCCTAAGACCCACGCGTCTAGTTCATTTGCCAATAGCACATGAATATTATCATTGAAAATGTATTTAAATTTGCATACAATATAAAGTGCACTCAGTTCATACATGGGAACTGCATCTAGATTAATTTTATCAATAAAAAGGAAGAATGAAAGATAATTCATTAAATTTAGAAAAAAACTAAATGTAATACTCAATGCATAAAAATGAAAGGTTAGTTAAGTATATTTTCCATCTCACACATGTTTTTAGTTGTGTGATTAAAACCTTGTTTTTTTTTCATTTATTCATTTGTTTACTAAAAAGTGACTTATTAAGTTCCTATTATTTAGCAGATAAAATTCAGGTTCTCACAGAAGTTAGGTACCAGGGAAAGGAGACAGATACTCCTCAAATAAGAAAATTAACTTAATTCCATATTTAAATCTGGAAGTTCTAAATGTCAAGCAAAATATCTGAAAAAGCTAGTCTTTTTTTTTAATAATTTTTTAAATATATTTTATTGATTATGCTATTACAGTTGTCCCGTTTCTCCCCCATCATTCCCCTCCACCCTGCACACCTTCTCCCACCCACATTCCCCCCTTTAGTTCATGTCCTTGTGTCATAAGTTCTTTAGCTTCTACATTTCCCATACTATTCTTACTCTGCCCCTGTCTATTTTCTACCCACTATCTATGCTACTCATTCTCTGTACCTTCCCCCCCTCCTCCCACGCCCCTGTTGCTAACCCTCCATATGATCTTCATTTCTGTGGTTCTGTTCCTGTTCTAGCTGTTTGCTTAGTTTGCTTTTGTTTTAGGTGTGGTTCTTAATAGCTGTGAGTTTGCTGTCTTTTCATTGTCATATTTTTTATCTTCTTTTTCTTAGATAAGTCCCTTTAACATTTCATATAATAAGAGCTGGGTGATGATGAACTCCTTGAACTTGACCTTATCTGAGAAGCGCTTTATCTGTCCTTCCATTCTAAATGACAGCTTTGCTGGAAAGAGCAATTTTGGATGTAGGTCCCTGCTTTTCAAGATTTCAAATATTTCTTTCCAGCCCCTTCTTGCCTGGAAGGTCTCTTTTGAGAAATCAGCTGACAGTCTGATGAGAACTCCTTTGTAGGTGACTGTCCCCTTATCCCTTGCTGCTTCTAGAATTCTCTGCTTCATTTTAATCTTGGCTAATGTAATTACGATGTGCCTTGATGTATTCCTCCTTGGGTCCAACTTCTTTGGGACTGAAAAAGCTAGTCTTGACCAAGTTTTATTAGTCTTCATGTAATTTGGACAAACCTAGGGAACATTAATTCAGAATTTCACATAGACACAGATTTGACTAAGAATTTCCAAGTGGGACAGATGAGAAACATGGCTTTTCAATAGGGATTATAGTTCCATTGAGCCAAAAGAGGATTGGCCCAGATTTTATGAAGCAAATTAAATATTGGACATTTGTTTTAATCACATAAAATGCATTTTCTGAGTGAAGTTCATAAAATAAAATAGTTTTTATCTGTTGGTGGATTAGAAAGATTAGTCTTCTTCAGAGTGACAAAATTTTGTCATTCTCCACAGAGATGAATCACTTACTGAGATAGTTCTTTCAAGGAGAGCACACACGCACGGGAAAGCCTGGGGCCCCATTTGCTGGCTGCTGGGTCTCTGCCAAGTACAGGGACCTTACTAAGGGCTTTAGCCCCATGGCCTCATTTAAACCATAGGAACAACCCGGCCAGGCAGGTAGGAAATGGACAGAAACAGAGAGTTGAGTAATTTGCTCAAAGTTGACTCAGCTAAGTAGGTCAGTAGGAGAACCTAGATTCGAATTTAGGTCCAACTCTAGAGTCCATAAACACACAAGCACTTCACTGGGGCCGCTCTCTCAGTTGAGAAATGTCATTTACTTGAATCTGAATCAACAGTGTTATGGTCCATTTGGCTGTTTCCCTAAAGCCAAGCGCTCAGGACAAATTCCAGGGCATTTGAACAGCTCATTTGGCAATGCCCAGCAAAGATATTTGGGCTTAGTGTTTTTGTTTTTCACTTTGGATCTTGATACAGAAGAAGTATTACCATTGAAGAATGTTTTCTGTGTCAGAGGAGAGCTCCTAGGCAGAGTTATGAGGCATTTACATTAAGGATTTGTCTAACTTCAAATTTTAGTTATGTGATATTTAAAATAAACAGAATAGTGTAGAAAATAATGTAACAGTTGCCTATGTAATCACCCCCAGGATTAAGGAGATGCTGTGGGGGAGGGAAGGTGGTACATTTTCCTTCATTCCTAAGATTTCCTCCTCCTCCTCCGTGGAGCAAGCTCAGCTACGGATGATACACTCTTGCTGATGTCAGTTGCTCCCACTCATGGGAGGTGGAGGGTCTTCCCTCACTAGCAAGTTTGGGAAGAGGAACTACTGATGCTTAGGGCTGTTCCTTGCTGTCTTCTTCATCTTGAAAACATGCTGGCTCTCAGAGAGCGTAAGCTCTCAGAGGATCCCTGCCATGTTAGGAGCGAAGTTTCAAAGGCTCCCATGTGAGGGTCCAGCCCTGTTAATGGTGGGCTCAGCACTGCTGCCTGTTTCTGGGGTCCAATATTTAAAATCTGAGATCTGAGCCACATTTTTATCATTTACTTACATAATTGTAAATGTGATCTTTTGTTGTCAATCTGACTCTTTGTCTTTATTTTATTTGATTCAGAACTTAGGTGCTATTTTGAGGGATTCCTTAAATACTAACATTAAACTTTCACCATGCTAAGAGCCTTCCTTCTAAAGATGAATAAAAGTTACAATTATAGCTAAAGCTCCCCCAACCTCCAACCACCGTATTGTTTTCTTCCTTCCCTACTATTAACCACTAAATTGACCGTATCCTTCCCATATATGTTTTGGTATTTTTACTATATAGGTATATGTCCAAAAGCAATATTATGTTGCTTTATGTGTTTAAATTTTTATAAAATGGTATCATCCTGTGCGCATTCTTTTGTAACTTGCCTTTTCCATTAAATATTGGTTTTGAGATTTTTCTTCATGTGATATACATGTAGACCATTCATTTATATTGCTGTGTAGTACTTCACTACATGATGAAATTTAAGTTATTTTTTTCCATTTTTTCTACGGAGTGAGCAGTGCTACAATTGATATTTATGTATATCTTTCTTTGTGAAAGAGTTTTTCTAAGGTAGATATCTTGTACGAATTAATAAATGCTAGCTGATGTAACCTGAGTTCAGATAAGCTCTGAAACCTCAATGGCTTAACATAATGAAAGTTTCTTTCTTGTTTATATAAAGTTCAAGTAGATATACGAGGTGGGGGTGAGGAAGGGGGATGATAGCTCTGTTCCACAGAACAATTCAGAGACCCAGGCTGAAGGAGAGTCTGCTACCTGTCAAGGTCAGCCTGTTTGCCAATGCCGGTCAATGATGGAGAAAGAGTGGAGAAGGTAATCTAGCTTTTTAACCTCTCTGGCCCAGAAATTACACACATTATATCTCCTTACATTCCATTCTGGTGTGAACCAGTGCATCTAAATGCAAGTGGCTAGGAAATATAGTCCCTGATTAGGCAGCCTCATTCCCCAAACTACTCTGTCTTCAGAAAGGGAACATCAATTTTTCACGGACAGCTGACTATCTCTGCTACAACACCTAAAATTGGCATTGCTGGTTCTGTCAAAGAAGAGGGTGTTTTCCCCTTTACATTTAAGTAATAACTATTGAAGTTCTACACTGACCCAGACATCAAACTAGGAATTGGGGGTGCCGATGAGAACAAAAGTAATATAACCCTGCTTCTCCTGGAGATTTAATCTAGTAAATGAGACATATTCCACACAAAGATATTATAATCTAGTGTAGAAATATTACAAGAGGATTTTAAGATGCTATGTTAAGGTCACATAAGAGGGCCATTCAAATCAGACTCGGGAGGTTATGGGAGATTTAATACGAACCCCGAATGGAGTTCTGAGTTGGAGTGAGTCTGCTGAGGTACAGGTTGCAGAAGACTGAGGGAAGGTGGAAAGGACAAAGAAAACGTGAACAGTATTACAGATGCTGGAAGGCGGGAGAGAGCATGGAATCAGAGAACCTGCAGAAACCCAAAGGAATCAACACCTGATTGGATTTGAGATAAATGTGAAAATGAAAGTATTAATGATGACACTTTGCTGCTGGCTTGGATAAATTGTAAAAGTTTGATGATAAAGATGACAGATTTGATTTTAAACAAATTGAATTTGAGGTATATATTTAACATCCAAGTAGAGATTTCCAATACCTTCATGGCTATATGGCTCTTAATCATGGGGAAAAGATAAAGATTGAATCTAATATCTACATATGGAAATAATAAACACCAGCATGACATTCACAACCTATGGTGTGATGATAACGTATATAACAAGAAGAGAATAAGACAGGAGAGAACTCAAAGGAACAGCAACATGAAAAGAAAAGGCAGAAGTAAAGGAGGTAAAAGGATTTGCTGGTTAGAGTTATCAAAAATGATCTGTAGTTGCACGAGTGTTTCCCTGTTGTTGCCATCTTTCCTTCTGCATCTCTCTTCTCAAAAAGCAGTTATTTACTCCAAGATTTTATTTTCTAGACTTTTTTGTACTAAGGATGATGTTACAGGCTTGTGAGTCTTTGTAGCAAGAGAAATAGATGGAATTACTGGTAGCTTCTCTCTCTTGCCACTGTATTTGGTAGCATGATAAAAGAGAGTATCATTAGTTGTAAATTGCTGAGAGGGGTCTCAGGGGAGGACAACATGGCAGATTTCATTCATTGTCACTTTCCTGAACTTTGAGAGATCCCTTGATTACAGCAATGCTCAGTAACACCATCAGGGGAAAAAATTTTTTTTTATTAATTTTAAAGTTGATAAAAAAGATCAGCTTGTACCCAAATGTTAGGCCAATATAATTCAAAGGGCAGGTTTTCCAAGTCAGAAAAGCTAAAGAACCCCTTGGAACAGGGCAAAGATGGAGTTTGGCCTCCACTCCATCCTTCAAAAATTCCAGGCTACTTTCAGACCTTGTGTCCTCTGGTCACCCAACCCTGACTGAAAATAGGAAATATAATTCTATCAAGGCACATGGGAATAACATAAAATGAACCCTGCATGTATTTGGGATCAATAAGTAAAAGATCAATGCCCAGAGGAGAGAAAGTATTTGGGAAAAGAAAAGTTTATAGTCTTTCTTTTAAAAACAGGTTTAAAAAATACAGAAGAAAAAACAACAAAAATATGTCATTTTTAGCAAAGTACCCTTCAACAACCTAAACAGCATTTCTTAAAGAAAGGTAAACTATTTGGCTAACATCAAATGCTGCTACACTCTCCAATTACTTCAGAGTTGGCAATGATGTGAGACTGGGGAAGTGGAATGATTAGAGTTTAGTGGAGAGAGTATAAAGTTCTCTCTTATAATCAAATATTCTGCAGCCATCAAAAAGAATAATTGTGCTGATAATACAATTATCTCCAAGATATTTGTTGTTTTTAAAAAGCATGCGTAAAAAGTGCATGTAGCATATAAATATTTGTGTAACAATAGGAGAACAATATATGCACACACATGTATTTGCTTGTATAGGAAAGAGTATCTCTAGGGATAATACAGAGGAGGGATGAGGGACCAGGCAAATAGGTGTTAGGGACGGGAGGTTACCATATACTCTTTTATGTTTGAATTCATTGTGTGTGTGTGTGCGCACGCACGTGTATTTCAGTGTGAGAAAAAGAAAGGTATGGTTGTTTGTCCCACTGCCTACTGAGAATAGCATTTCAAAGTAAGGATTAATATTCAGTGAAAGTAGACTTAGTAACTTTCATTTGAAATTAAGGAGAAGCCAGATATTACAAGACTTATCCTCTATTTTTTCCTAAGTTTGTGTTTCTTAATCTGATTTTGGCCCAACACAGAATATAATCCACTCTATTAAAGAACAGCCATTCCTCCTCCTGAAAGTGATTCTCAGTTGGGAGCCATGTACCCTGCAGGAACAGGACAAGTGGCTTTGAACTTGTTCAAGGGGCCATGGGCAGAGAGAAATGGAGGAACAGGAGGAGCAGAATATTCCCAGAAGTGGGATCACAGAATGGTTTACAGTAGAGAAACACATCCTTATAAAACTATTAGGCATGTTTTTGTCATGACGATTGTCTTGTATCCTTTTTTGTGACCAAGGTAGTATATTTTTTAAGATATTTCTAGGTATTCTGTTTGGGGCAGAGTTCTCTGGACTGCATGGGGCCATCTTACCAGCTAATGCATTTTGCTTTAAAGTGTTGCTGACCAGCTCAGCCTAACCCAGCCCAGAGCTCTGTTTCTCTGCCATCCTCACTGAAAAGGCCACATTTGGAATGTGGGGGAGGAGAGTGGTGACAGTGTCCTCTGGCAATCTGGAGACCCACCCCAATCTGTCACCCATACTCAGTCATTTAGCCATCCTTGGGGAATAAAGAGTTCTGAATGAAAACCAAAATCAGTGCTTGTTGGCCATTGTAATCTTCCACTCAAGAGGGAAATTAAACCAATCAAAAGAACGTTTCATCAGATTTTTCCTGTTGTGCTAAAAAAAAAAAAAGAAAAAGAAAAATTGCCATAACAATTCTTATAATTTATGATCCTACTATAATACAGCTGTGGCAGACCTAGCACATAGATGGATACTTTATAGACTGACGTCCCCAAAATTCCTGTAGGTTTTGCTTTAAATTTTTGTTTTTCCTCTCAATTTACTAATCAACCTTATCAAAAGGAAATTTGTAACATAGCTAAATGGTAAGAGACCAGGGAGCAAAATTAGGGCTGGAAATAGTGACCTGGTTTCACTAGATATTGCAGGAAAATGACTGATTTCTAGGTCACTGATTTTTTTCTACCAGAAGTGTCTGGCTAAATTGGGTTACAGCCTGCAGGTTCTTCACCTGTCTCTCACATAAATAAGATTTCCCAACAGTGCCCTTTCAGCCCTACTCATTGAATGACCGGCACAAAGGCATTTCAGCCAGTACAAATTTTTGTTTGTTTGTTCCAGGAGACACTTGGTTCCTTGAAATGCATATGGTATGAACATTTGCTAAAAGTCAAAGGTGAGTGATAAGAGAGTGTCTACAAGGATCCTTCTGCATCTAAGGATCTAGAATTCTGTGACTGTAGGATACAGAATAGAAAATAATGAGATGTGTTCCACATAAGTGAGCAGATCCAGGATTAGAGGTATGTCATAACTTGAAGACAATCCAAAATGTATTTGTAGAGTACATGAATCTTTGAAGGTTCTTGATTTCAGAAACAAAACCCACTCTAGCTGGTCTATGCAAAGAAAGAAAGAAAGAGGAAGGGAGGGAGGGAGGGAGGGAGGGAGGGAGGGAGGGAGGGAGGGAGGGAGGGAGGGAGGGAAAGAAAATTTATTAAACGTTTTAAGTAGTTCTAAAAATCTCAGTCAGGGCCAGAGAATCAACCATGGGTGTTCACTGAGACCAGGAGCCACATGCAAGTTACATAGCACGATGGCTCCAGGGGACACCCTGCTGTTCCTGGGTGCAGACAGCCCAGCCCTTACCGCCAGTGGTGGGCCTTCTGGCCCTGGCCTCTGGAAGGTGCTGCCTTTCCCTTCATCTGCCACGATGGATTTCTTGAGGCACCTCACTCACTTCCACATGGAGATCTCAGTGAGGGGGGTCTGATGGGCGGAATTTGGACTCTATATCCTAATATCTAAGATGTCAAGACAGTTTCTGACTTCTTTGGAGAGCAGACTCTGAAATTAGGACACTGTCCAAATACAAAATGAACCCGAAGAGAAAGGGTGGTCAAAAAACCTTGGCAAACACCACTTCAGTGAAGTAATATAACAGCTTCCTCTAGGTGCCTGAAGAGAGACCTTTCCAGGGGTGTTGATGCCCCATGGGGCAGACTCTGACCAATGGGAGACCAGGAGTAGGAAAGAGCTGGCAAATAAATTTCTTTACCTTCCTTCCTCCTGATGGGCTACTGTGAGAAGCAGTATTTTGACAGCAAATATGGTTAATACCCCATGAGATGGAGTACTAACCATATTTTATGCCAACAGCAGACTGACTCAAGCCTCCCTCTTGTTTTTCCCAGACTCAGTCTTCCTCTGTCTTCTGTGGGATGGCACCTCCCTAAAAAGCAGCAGCTCAGAAAGTTGTCCCTTAGGCTCTGGTTTCTAACACAACCCAGACTACAAGAGCATCTCGTTGTAGATGCAACATATTCTCACTAGATCTTAGCCTGGTCTCTATGATCAGCTTCAACTATTTTCTCTAGAAAACTAGTAATAGACGCTCATACAGATTTGTAAACCAGCACTTGCCATAACTGTCACTCACACTGAAAACAACTTTTCTACTGCCTCTAACTTATTTTTTGCCTTATGTTCAAAAACTGAATAAAATTCGTTATTGGGAGGGGGTGAGCTGTGAGAATGGAGGTAGGAATTATCTAGTAAACTCTCAGAATCACTAAGAGTCTCCTAGCTTCCAGTTGAATGGGCTTCGTGCTTTGTTATAGCATGCTAACTTCTTCCTTGTTCCCCAAACAAGCCTTTGCTTCTGTTTCTCTGTGCCCTCCCTCAGGCTATTTTCTCTTCTAGGAAGCTATTTGACCTTCCCTTATTACTACAGCTAAATGTTTCTTGTCCTTGAAAACTAAGCTCATGTGTCTCCTCTTTAAGCTCTCCTGAGAACTCCCAAACACAACCCTAATTTATGCCGAGCTATGAAATACCCTGTGCATTGTATTTATGTGCCACACTGGACTTCAGCTGTTAGTCTTCCCTAAAAAAAGGTAAGCTTCTTGAGGGCAAGAATCATGTCTCATTTGTTTTTATAGCCCCAGCTTTAAGCAATGTAACTGGTGTGTGATTATTTAATAGAAAGTTGTTGAATGAGTGATATTTGTGGAATAACTGACAATTTCAGCTCAGGTCTCTGTGCCATGTTGTGGCAGTACCTGGAAAACTGCCTTATCCAAACCATTTCTTGGGTGGAAAAGCTGCTCTGCCTTTCTACTCACGGGTGAGATAATCAGTAATGGCTCTGCACCATCCTAGCTGAAAAAGTCCTGTAATTTCCCTTGGAAGGAGAGAAACCCTGTGAAAAGGTTTTGTGTCATGTTTCTGGTTGGTCCCTAAGTGAGTGAGTGAGTGAGATAAGAAACCTGGTATAATTTCACCTAGGACTTGCCTCACAGATGACTGGTATTTATGTTATCCACATACCACTTCACCAGTGGACAAAAATAGTTGTTAAAATAAGACATTTAATTGCCCCCATATTTGGCAACAGTTTGTCCCGTATGTCTAAAGTTAGCCCTTATTTCATACACATGTCCAAATATGTCCTAATTTTTGGTTTAGAAAATACATACACATTCATTTATTCACGAACCCACTTACCAGATATTTATGGATGACTGCAGTGGGCCTGTGTCAGGATGCAGATGCAAAAGGGAATGAAACAAAGATCATCCTTCGTGGAGCTTGCATTCTAATAGGGGAGGCTACAAACATTGTAATTCAGTAACTTTCTTTAAACAAGTATTTGTTAAGTGACATTTATTTATACTTCTTAAGCCCTTTATTTATAAATACCATAAGTAAATATAAACTTATTTATATTTATTAAGATTTAATTTATACTATAAAAATAGTAAGTGAACATAAGTTTGTTTATTTGTATTTACTGAGCCACTAAGGACTAGATGGCAAAGATGCAGGGGTGCCCAAGGTGGTTACTCTTTAGATCCATCATCACACAAATAGATAAGAACACATAACCCTCGTGAAGGAAAAAGAGACTAGAGGGGCTCCCACCCTAACTGGGGCTGGAGGTGGCCCAAGAACTGACCTTCAGACTGTGTCCAAAAGCACCATGACTAATAGCTAAAGGGAGGGTTAGAGGCCCACTCCAGGCTGGGCTGCTAATGTATGCAAAGGGGTACTGGTACACTTGGGGATCCTAAAGCAGCCCAGGGTAGCTGGAGAACCAGGAGAGAAGGAGAGGGAGGCAAGAAAGGTGGTCAGGCCCAGATCACGCAGGGCTTGTACGTTGCTGAAGGAATCTGGTCACACGCATCGGGGAATAACAGAGTATGGAGGGCTGAGTGAGATTGTTGGTAAAATTTAGTTCACAAACTTCAAAGTTACTTGTCTTTTTTCTTTTGATTTACATTCTGGTGTAAGTAGTTGAAGTTTGCTTTTTTCAAACTGTTTATGTCATAAAAATTGATAGTATTAAAAATATCCTAACAACTTCCACTAAAATGAACTCTTAGATTCTTAGTATAAAATTCAGGACACTGAATCTGTTTAAGAAACTAAAAGTCTGTTTACTATACTGAGAGTTTGACTATGAGAGTAAATGTTTTCATCTGCCAAGGATTCAACACCTATGCGCCTTCCTACCCGTACTGCTGAAATATCATGAGGAGAACGTTTGAATTTTCATGCATAAAAGATGAAAACATTTTTCCTGTGCAAAGAATCAAATATAGGCTCTGTACATTTGTTTATTGTTTCTTAGGTGACATCTGGTGGATAAAAACTGAAATGCAGTTTTATGTAGTTTAAAAAAGGTGAGGTTCTCAAATTCCACTGGTAGAAAATCATTAAAGAGTTTGAACTGAATTGGTTGAAGATTAATTTTATTTATATTTTGGCATCATATTGTCCACAGTAAGTCGGCACTATGGTATCAGATGAGAGAGAGAGAGAGAGAGAGAGAGAGAGAGAGAGAGAGAGAGCGAGCGAGCAGTGCAGCGCTCTAGTGGATTTGGAGGCTTGGAGTCTCAGACAGTAAAGGGCTAAATGATTTGATTAGCTACAGACAGACAAGAATCAGATAATATTGGATTTCTCAGTGGCAATACTAAATAAAGGAGACAACAGAACAATATCTTCAGCATTCTGAAGGAAATTTTCTTTCTATCTTGAGAACTCTACTGAGTCAGACTCTGCTGTGAGCAAAATAAAAGAACTTTTAGACACATATGAAAGTTAACCTTTCAGAAGTCCTCTGTGGGTTGCTAATTCAAAATGTCATCTTTACCACTCTGCACTCCCACCAACAGTGCACTAGGGTCCCCTTTTCTCCACGACCTCTCCAACACTTGCTGTTTGTTGCTTTGTTTATGAGGGCCATTCTGACTGGTGTCAAGTGGTATCTCATTGTGGTTTTAATTTGCATCTCTCTGACAGCTAGCGATATCCAGCATCTTTTCATGTGTCTCTGGATCCTCTGTATGTCCTCCTTGGAGAAGAGTCTGCCCAAGTCCTTTGCCCATTTTTTAATTGGGTTGCTTGTCTTCTTAGAGTGGAGTCGTGTAAGTTCTTTGTATATTTTGGAGATTAAACCCTTATCTGAGGTATCATTGTCAAATGGAAAACAGTATGGAATTTTCTAAAAAAACTAAAAATGGATATACCTTTTGACCCAGCAATTCCACTGCTAGGACTATATCCTAAGAACCCTGAAACACCAATCCAAAAGAACCTATGCACCCCTATGTTTATAGCAGCACAATTTACAATAGCCAAGTGTTGGAAGCAACCTAGATGCCCATCAGTAAATGAATGGATCAAAAAACTGTGGTACATTTACACAATGGCATTCTATGCAGCAGAAAGAAGGAGCTCATACCCTTTGCAACAGCATGGATGGAACTTGAGAGCATCATGCTAAGTGAAATAAGCCAAACAGTGAAAGACAAATACCATATGATCTCACCTTTAACAGGAAGCTAATCAACAAAACAAACAAACAAGCATAATATAACCAAAGGCATGGAAATTGAGAACAGGCTGAAAGTCACCAGAGGGAAGAGGGGAGGGAATTTCAGGGGGAAAGGGGAAGAATTTACAGGAACAAGTATAAAGGACACATGGACAAAAACTATGGGGGTGGAAATGGGAGGGAGGTGGGGAGGGCTGGGGCGGTGGGTTGGGGTGAGAATAAAAGACAGAAAACTGTACAAGATCAACAATTAAAATAAAAATTAAAAATACAAAAATAAAATGTCATCTTTATCAAATACTAGGATTCAGTTTTGGGGTATTTTCTTTTATGCTATTGCAATTTGGGTCTTTATTTTTTTAATTGAGGTATAATTGTTTGTACAGATGACAGCAATTGATTTTTATACACTAATTCTGTACCCACCCATCTCATAAGTTCTTGTATTATTTGCCATGGATTTATAATTGCGTTTCTTGGGGTTTTCAGGTATGCAACTATCTGTAAACCATAATAAATGTCCTTCTCTTCCAGTGTTTATACCTCTTATGTCTTTTTCTTGTTCATTGCTTAAACTTCCAGAACTATGCTAAATACCAGTGGTGACAATAGATATAATCGTCTCGCTGCAGATTTTAATAAGAATGCATCTAGGATTTCCTTATTGAACGTAATGCAGGCTTTTAATAAATATCTACCTTTTCTACTTTATAAAGATTTTTAAGTCAAGTATGGATGTTGAAATTTATCAAATGCTTTGTCAGCATATTTGGATAAAATCACACAATTTTTTTTATCTTTGAATCTATTTTATCAGCCAGAGTTCAGCTGCAGGAAACAGAAAGGCATTTAGTACAGGGAATAAAAATAGGTAAGGAGCTGGTGGAGAAGGTTCTCTAAGAATAACTCCCAGAACTACACTGCAGCGAGGGCCCACCAAAAGACCTGCTCCCTCCCTCGGCCACAGTCAAGAAGTCACGCTTCCACTCCCATCATCCATGAGCTCCAGGAGCACACCATTTTACTGTGATCTGGGAATGAGAAGCTGCCACCGGAATTCTTAGCTCCAGGAGAACACACCTTCTTATCTGTCACCTCTAGATCAGGAAACTGATGCTAGAACTGTCAGCTCCAGAGTTTCACCACGTCTACTACAACCTACCCCAGCACAATGTATGCCTCAAGCACAACTTCTTTATTTACTTGAATTCCGAAATCAAGTTTCACATGAGTGCATCTGATTGGCAAAACATAATTTACATCGAGGACTCTAGCTGCAAGGGAACTTGGGAAATGAGGATTCTGAGCTTTCCAGCCTCTGGAGTATAGGATAGCACACTAAAGAGAGACAGGAATAGATGCTGATGAGCCAACGACTGTACTCAAACATCCTAACATAGTGGATAATACTGAATTATTCTTATAATCCTATGGAAAAAAATAATTTTCTTTTAATTCTTCAGAGATGCTGCTAGATAATTTTGCTAAAGCTTTGTTAAACATTTTATATCGATATTTATAATTGATTTTTGGCCATTGTTTTATGTGTGTGCATGCTATTGCTGTCAGTTTTGGGTAAAAAGTGTATGCTACCTTTATTATTAGAATTTGGAAGTTTACTTCTTTTTCTCTCTGTTCTGAAGCAATTTAAAATCATTAGAGCCTATTTATTCCATAAGATTTGGTAAGATTAATCTGTGAAGCCCTCTGGGTTTGTTGGTCTTTGGGAGCCCACCATTTTGATAACTTTTTCCTTATTCTCAGGTTTTTAATATTTAATGTTTGGATTTTTAATTTACCAATTTTAGAAATTATATTTTTTTAACAAGGGAAAAGGACCAAATTTAATTACATATGTATGTACAGAAACCCCACATCCTTGAGAGGTTCAGACACAACAAGGTAAAATGAAGTAAATGTGGCAACTTAAACTTAGAATGAGGTAAGGTACCTGAGGCTTCAGAGGGGAGGAAAGTCTTCACAGAACAATAAGAACAGATGTTTAGTAATTAGACGTTTGTCCAGAAATATAAATACATCATTAAAAGATTTCTGGTAATAACTCTTATTATGGGAAAAGGCCCAATTTAAACTCTTTAAGGGAGAAGGGAAAATTTCTCTTTGGCCTGGCTGGTGTGGCTTGGTTGGGTGTCATCCCGAAAACTCAAAGATTGCCAGTTCAATTCCTGGTAAGGGTACATGCCTGGGTTGCAGGTTTGGCCCTCAGTCAGGGTAGGTAAAGAAGGCAGCCAATTAATGCCTCTCTCTCATATCAATTCCTCTCTCCCTCTTCCTCTCCCTCTCTCCTCCCCTCCCTCCAAAATAAAAAATAAAAATAAAATAGTTTTTCTGGAGTGTGCAAGGTCTCCATTGCCTTCCGCTCAAAATAATTCACATGCCAACATAGCACATCTTGGGGAGGCCTGTTTTGAACACCTGCTGAGGTTATCCTCATCAGCCGCAATTGCATTAGTGAGTCATTTGTAAATGTCAGAATCAGGGTTCCAATAACTATAATAAGCAAAGTTTCTAGATTACATAGATAACTCTGCTGGTATGTTCATCAGTCTTTTAGTGAACGGGTAAATTTTTTTCTGATTGAAATATGTACCAGTGCTGTTTTCTTGTTTAATTATAGAGACAAGGAATAGGCAGACACATTGATGCAGGATTCAACTTGGAGGGCAGGGTGGAAGTAGAGGAATTATTACAGACATCTGGATGGTGTCCTTAATTCCCCCTCAGCTATTGAATCTCAGCTGTCTGCAATCAAGTACTAAGTCACAAAATGGTTTACATTGTGTTGCTATTTTGGTTTGACAGACTGCTTTTCAGCATGGAAATCGTGAACAATTCACCAGGTTGCATTTTTTAGAAAAAAAAATTATTTCATTTGGGTTTTCAAATTTATTTGCAAGCAGTTGAGCAAAATAGTCTCTTATGATTTTTAAATTCTCCTTTGTATTCTTTATTATGTATATTTTTACTTTCTTAATTTTACTTCTTGTTCAGGTTAGCTAGTAGTTTAACTATCTTAATTTGTTAAATACATTCATTTGGATCATCATTTATCTGGTTTTTGTATTATTATTTTCTACTTTAACATTTCTTAATTCATTTTTCCTTCTTTCCCTTTTTGGTTGTTGATTTTTGCCCTAAGATGTGTGGTTAATTCGTTTATTTTTATTCTTTCTTATTTATTAATATATTTTTTGAAACTGCTCACTTTCTTGTGCAGATTGCTTCAGCTGTAATCCATGGAGACTAGTATGTAGTGTCACCAATGTTTTCTAATTAAATCACAATTTTACTTTTGTTATCCTCTTTGACTCTAAAGCAGTGACTCAGATTTTCATCTGGTGGCATGCTGCTATGTCGCAAAATTTTGTAAATGTGCAGTCACTGTGGAAAACAGTATGGAATTTTCTCAGAAAACTAAAAATGGAACTGCCTTTTGACCCAGCAATTCCTCTGCTGGGATTATACCCCAAGAATCCTGAAACACCAATTCAAAAGAACCTATGCACCCCAATGTTCATAGCAGCACAATTTACAGTAGCCAAGTGCTGGAAACAGCCTAGGTACCCATCAGTAAATGAATGGATCAAAAAAATGTGGTACATTTATACAATGGAATACTATGCAATAGAAAAAAGGAAGGAGCTCCTTCCCTTCGCAACAGCATGGATGGAACTGGAGAGCATCATGCTAAGCAAAATAAGCCAGGTGGTGAAAGATAAATACCATATGATCTCACCTGTAAGTGGAACCTAATCACCCAAACAAGCAAAATATAACCAGAGACATTGAAATAAAGAACAAACACAGTGATCAAAGGGACAGGAGGAAGGGGATAATGGAGGAAAGAACGGGAAGGGTTAAGTCAAGGAATATGTATAATGGACCCATGGACAAAGACAATAGGGGTGAGGATTGAATGTGGGAGGTAGGGAGTGAGTAGGGCAGAGGAGAGTAATGGGGGGGAAATGGGGACAACTGTAACTGAACAACAGTTTAAAAAAATATGCAATACCTGACTATTTAGTCATGTACACTGACCTCTTTTCCCTTAGATTTTCAAATTAAAAAAAAAATTACAACAGCCAACACAACAATAACAGCCCAGTGTGAATAACTCAGAAGTACACACACACACACACACACACACACACACACAGCTTTGCTGCAGAATTTTATTCATTTATATGTGCCATGAGATGAAAAAGACTAAAAATCACTGCTCTAGAGTTTTGAGAGAGTTTTAAAATTCCAGGTAATTGGGTCTTTTTGTCTTCCCCATTGGTTTGCTTTCTGATCGGAGAATTATATCTGCATTATTTCTGCTCTTGGGCATTTATTGAGGATTTGTGGTCTAAATATATGGTCAACTTTTGTGAATGTTTCATGACTGTTTAAAAAAGAAGGTATGGTCCCTGTTTTCAATGAATAAAGTTCAACATATTAGATCTATCTTATAAAATTATATTTATCTTATAGAATATGTCATTTAGTACACTCTATATTGAGAGCTTCCTTCACTATACCCTTCTCTGGGTAATGTCCCCATGGATGGGCAGCCTTAAAGAAGTAGAGCAGTTCTGCAGCAGGTGTCTGACAGCTACTATCCCAAGCTCTGCCACAAGAGTGAACATCCCTGCTGCCCAAACTAACAACCAGTCCTTGCAGAAATATTGATAAGGAGAGGAAACAGACCTACAAGAACTAGTCATTATCTCTCACACATTTACACTCACCAGAAGTAATGTCAAGCACACACTTGGATTTACATATTTTATAAAGCCAAAATCTTCTTTTTGTTTTTCCTTTTTTTAAAAATTTGATCAGGTTTCCATCAGATACTTCCTTAAGACTGCTCTGTATCACCATCTGTGCAATTTCTCAGTACTGCCTACTTCCAAGCTCAAATCACGGTGGAACTTCCACTTCCCTGTATTTCCCTATCCTTTTCAACCTGGTTTGGTGTCTACAGTCTTTCCTTGGTAATGGTCCTAACACTTCTTGATTTTCTTGCCAATATGAGTGAGCCATAAAATGTTTCTGTGCTCCAAATTATGCCCATAACTAGACATTTACTTTCTGTTAAATTTTATATGCATCAGTTAATGTTAAGCTGGCAGTGACAGGATTTTTTCAGCAAAAGTACAAAAAGAAACAGTTTAAAAAATTGTTGGTTATTTTACTCAAATAAAAAGAAGCCCATGCAGAAAACTACACAACACTGAAGAAAGAAATCAAGGAAGACACAAACAAATGAAAACATATACTGTGTTCATGGATCAGAAGAATTAACATCATCAAAATGTCCATACTACCCAAAGCAATTTACAGATTCAATACAATACCTATTAAAGTACCATGGCATATTTCACAGACATAGAACAAACACTTCAAAAATTTATGTGGAACCATAAATGAGCCCAAAGAGCTGCTGCGATTTTGAGAAAGAAGAGCAAAGTAGAAGGGATCCCAACACCTGATACCAAACTGTATTACAAGACCACTGTAATCAAAACAGCCTGGTACTGGCATAAAAACAGGCACATGGACCAGTGGAACAGAACAGAGAGCCCAGAAATAAACCCAAGTCTCTATGGTCAATTAATATTCAACAAAGGGGGCAGCAACATAAAATGGAGTAAAAATAGCCTCTTCAACAAGTGGTGGTGGGAGAACTGGACAGCTACATGCAAAAAAATGAAACTCAAGCACCAAATTATACCATACACAAAAATAAATTCAAGGTGGATAAAAGATTTAAATATAAGCTGTGACACCATTGAAGTCCTAGAGGATAACATAGGCAGAAAAATCTCAGATATTTCACGCAGCAACATTTTTACTCATATGTCCCCTAGAGCAAGGGACATAAAGGAAAGAATAAACAAATGGGATCTCACCAAAATAAAAAGCTTCTGCATGGCTACAGAAAACAGTATTAAAATAAAAAGAGAACCAACTGTATGGGAAAACATATTTGACAATGATACCTCAGACAAGGGATTAATCTCCAAAATATATAAAGAACTTACAAGACTCTATTCTAAGAAGACAAGCAACCCAATTAAAAAATGGGCAAAGGATTTGAACAGACACTTCTCCAAGGAGGGGATACAGAGGATCCAGAGACACATGAAAAGATGCTCAATATCTCTAGCTATCAGAGAGATGCAAATTAAAACCACAATGAGATACCGCTTCACACTGGTCAGAATGGTCATCATAAACAAAGCAACAAACAAGAAGTGTTGGAGAGGTTGTGGAGAAAAAGGGACCCTAGTGCACTGTTGGTGGAATTGCAGAATGGTACAACCACTATGGAAAACAGTATGGAATTTTCTAAGAAAACTAAAAATGAATCTGCCTTTTGACCCAGCAATTCCACTGCAAGGATTATATCCTAAGAACCTGAAACACCAATTCAAAAGAACCTATGCACCCCAGTGTTCATAGTAGCACAATTTACAATAGCCAAGTGTTGGAAGCAACCCAGGTACCCATCAGTAAATGAACAGATCAAAAAACTATGGTACATTTACACAGTGGAATTCTATGCAGCAGGAAGAAAGAAGGAGCTCCTACCCTTCACAACAGCATGGATGGAACTGTAAAGCATTATGCTAAGCAAAATAAGCCAGGTGGTGAGGGACAAATACCGTATAATCTCACCTTTAACAGGAAGCTAAACAACAAAACAAGCAAGCAAAATATAACCAATGACACTGAAATTGATAACAGACTGACAGTGACCAGAGGGAAGAGGGGAGGGAGTTTCAGGGGGAAAAGGGGAAGGGTTTACAGAAACAAGTATAAAGGACACATGGACAAAAACTAGTGGGGGTGGAAATGGGAGGGAGGTGGGGAGGGCTGGGGTGGTAGGCTGGGATGGTAGTAAAAGACAGAAAACTGTATAAGAACAACAATTAAAATAAAAAATTTTTTTTAAATAATAAATAAAAGGAAGCCCAGAGGTAGCCAGTATAACTACTCAAATGAATACATGATAATTGTAAAAATAACAACAACAACAACAACAACAAAAAGCCTGCAACATTACAGAAGTCCCAATCATTCATTGTTTTCTTTATTAGCTTCTTGATGAATAACTTATTAACTTTCACATTTATCTATAGTGATATGTTTTTAATTTAAAATTCTCAAGAATCAGGTAAAAGGAGAGGTGGGAGTGGAGTCCACTTCCCCCTGAGCACGGGTGAAACACCTAGCCAACCTTCTGAGAAACAGAGTGAACAGCCAGCAGTACCCCAGCATATATGAAGATTGGAGACCAAAAATTGTAGAGGACATAGAAAAATCAGATGAGTAGTTGGAAGCTATGAACACCAGGATACCTGCTGGAAGAGGAAACCCATCAACAAAGGAACCACCAACAGATAACAACAGAAGAAGTTAAAGGAGGGAGTGGATGCCACACTAACTCAACACAGGACCTATCTGGAAATACAACTAAATGGTGGAGAAATTACTCAGAACAAACAACAAGAGCAAGACAGAATCCTCACAACCTTGTACACATGGAAGAACCAGCTTCAACACAACCTGCCCACACCTGCACAACAGAATACAAGAGGTGGAGAGGTGGTGGATACAGTGACCCTCAGTTAACCAGCTGGGGGAAAGGACCCACCAAAGAAATACCCAACAACAATCAAAACTCAAAGTCATACAGAGAGCCAACATAAATGATAGCCCAAGACCAGTGAGCTCAGGAGATCAAGGAGACTGCACCACTGAATCTCAGAGGTATTCTACCATAGAAGTTCACATCATAAACCCAGGGAGTGAGAACAGATCAATTTAAGAGGCAGAGGCTAACAACAAGAGTTTCGCAAACAATGGGAAGACAAATAAACAATCACCAAATGAAAGGAAAGGAGGAAGCCTCAGAAAGAATGCTAAATGAAATAGAGGCAACTCAACTATCAGATATTGAGTTCAAAGCAATCGTTATCAGGAAGCTCAATGAGCTCACAGGGAATAACCAGAAACTACAGGGAAACTACAATGAACTGATTGCAAACTATATCAACATGAAAAAGGAAATAGAAACTATCAGTAAGGGCCAAGAGGAAATGAAGAATACAATTTCTGAACTGAAGAACACAGTAGAAGGAATCTAAAGCAGGATCGATGAAGCAGAAGATAGGATCAGTGAACTGGAGGACAAAGTAGGAAAAAACACCCAGAAAGAGCAAGAAAAGGAAAAGAGGCTCAGAAAAAAAATGAAGAGGGATTAAGAGAAATGCAAGACACTATGAAACGTAATAATATCCGTATAATAGGGATACCAGAAGGAGAAGAAGAGCAAGGGATAGGAAACCTATTTGAAAAAGTAATGATGGAAAACTTCCCTAATTTGGTGAGAGAAAAAGTCACACAAATCCAGGAAACACAAAGAGTCCCAATCAAGAGCAATGTGAAGAGACCTACTTTAAGACACATCATAATTAAAATGGCAAAATTCCAACATAAAGAGAGAATCTTAAAGGCAGCAAGGGAAAAACAGGTAGTAACATACAAGGGAGCCCTTATAAGACTAGCAGCTCTCAATACAAATGCTCCAAGACAGAAGGGAATAGCAAGAAATATTCCAAGTGATGAGAACTGGAGGCCTCCAACCAAGACTACTTTATCCAGCAAGGCTCTCAATTAAAATGGAAGGCCAAATAAGGAGCTTCCCAGACAAAAGAAGCCTCAATGAATATACCTCCTCCAAACCAGCTCTACAAGAGATGCTAAAGGGTTTGCTTTAAGAACAAGAAGAAAAACAGTGGAGAGAAAAACAGATACAAAAAAATGGCAATGAATAAGTGCCTATCAATAATAACCTTAAATGTAAATGGATTAAATGCCCCAATCAAAAGACACAGAATAGCAGAATGGATAAGAATACATGATCCACACACATGCTGTCTACAAGAGACCCACCTCAGAACAAAAGACCTACACAGACTGAAAGTGAAGGGCTGGAAACAAATATTCCAAGCAAATGGACAGGAAAAAAAAGCCAGGGTAGCAATACTCACATTGGACAAAATAGACTTCAAAAGAAGAGCCATAAAAAGAAACCCAGAAGGTCACTTCATGATACTCAAAGGAAGAATCCATCCAGAAGACATAAATATTGTGAATATATATGCACCCAACATAGGAGCACCCAGATACATAAAGAAAATCTTGGAGGACTGCAAGAAAGATATTGAGAGCAACACAATCATAGTAGGAGATTTTAACACCCCACTGTCAAAAATGGACAGATCTTCCAAACAAAATATCAACAAACATATTGTGGTATTGAACAATGCCCTAGATGAAATGGTCTTAACTGATATATATATATAAAGAGAGACTTGCATCCCAAAGAAGCTAAATACACATTCTTTTCAAATGCATATCGAATATTTTCAAAGATAGACCACATGATATGACACAAAACAAGCCTCAAGAATTCAAAAAAATTGAAATCATATCAAGCATTTTCTCTGAACACAAGAGACTGAAACTAGAAGCCAACCTTAAGGAAAAAAACCAAAAACACTCAAAATCATGGAGATTGAATAGCTATTAAACAATGATTGGGTCAAGAATGAGATTAGGGAAGAAATCAAAAAGTTCCTGGAAACAAACGAAAATGAACTTGCAACAGTCCAAAACTTATGGGACACAGTAAAGGCAGTCCTGAGAGGGAAGTTCATATTGATACAGGCCTACCTAAAAAAGATAGAAACATTTCAAATAAACAACCTAACCCTACACCTATAAGAACTCGAACAACAACAAAGACAGCCCACAGCAAGTAGAAGGAAGGAAATAACCAAGATCAGAGCAGAATAAAATGACATAGAGACTAAAAGTACAATTCTAAGGATCAGTGAATCCAGAAGCTGGTTCTTTGAAAAGGGAAACAAAATCAACAAGCCTTTAAGCAGGCTCATCAAGAAAAAAAAAGAGAGAGGACCCAAATAAACACAATCAGAAATGAAAGAAGAGAGATTGCAACTGACACCGCAGAAATACAAAGGATTGTAAGAAATTATTGTGAAGAACTGTATGCCAAGAAATTTGAAAACCTAGGTGAAATGGACAAATTTCTAGAAAAATAGTATCTTCCTATTTCACGCGGCAATATTTTTACTGATATGTCCCCTAAAGCAAGGGACATAAAGGAAAGAATAAACAACTGGGATCTCATCAAAATAAAAAGCTTCTGCACAGCTAAAGAAAACAGTATTAAAATAAAAAGAGAACCAACTGTATGGGAAAACATATTTGACAATGATACCTCAGACAAGGGATTAATATCCAAAATATATAAAATATATAAACTTACAAGACTCTACTCTAAGAAGACAAGCAACCCAACTAAAAAATGGACAAAGGACTTGAACAGACACTTCTCCAAGGAGGATATACAGAGGATCCAGAGACACATAAAAAGATGCTCAATATCTCTAGCTATCAGAAAGATGCAAAGTCCTATCCATAGCAATTAGACAGGAAAAGAAATGAAAGGCATCCAAATTGGAAAGGAGGAAGTAAACTGTCATTGTTTGCAGATGGCATGATAGTGTACATAGAAAATCCTACAGACTCGGCCAAAAAACTACTCGACCTAATTAGTGAATTTGGCAAAACAGCCAGATACAAAGTCAATACTCAGAAATCAAAAGCATTTTTGTATACCTACAATGAAATATCAGAAACAGAAATCAGGAAAAAAATCCCATTTGATATAGCAACAAGAAAAATAACCTAGGAATAAACCTAACTAAGAAGGTAAAAGACCTTTATGCAGAAAACTATATAACACTGAAGAAAGAAAATAAGGAAGACACAAACAAATGGAAGCATATACCATGCTCATGGATTGGAAGAATTAACAACATCAAAAATGGCCATACAACCCAAAGCGATTTGTAGATTCAATGCAATCCCTGTTAAAGTATCAATGACATATTTCACAGATACAGAGCAAACATTTCAGAAATGTATATGGAACCAAAAACCACCCAGATAGCTGCAGCAATTTTGAGAAAGAAGAACAAAGCAGGAGGGATCACAATACCCGATATCAAACTGTATTTCAAGGCCACTGTAATCAAAACAACCTGGTGCTGGCATAAAAAAAAGGCATATAGACCAATGGAACAGAACAGAGAGCCCAGAAATAAACCCAAGTCTCTATGGTCAATTAATATTTGACAAAGGGGGAAGGAGCGTAAAATGGAGTAAAAACAGCCTCTTCAACAAATGGTGTTGGGAGATCTAGACAGCAACATACAAAAAAATGAAACTCAATCACCAACTTACACCACACACAAAAATAAATTCAAGGTGGATAAAAGACTTAAATATAAGTCATGACACCATAAAAATCCTAGAGGAAACCATCGGTAGGAAAATCTCAGACATTCCACGCACCAACATCTTCACTGATATGTCCCCTAAAGCAAGGGACATAAAAGAATAAACAAATGGGACCTCATGAAATTAAAAAGCTTCTGCATGGCTAAAGAAAACAGCATTAAAATGAAAAGAGAACCAACTATATGGGAAAATGTATTTGCCAATGATACCTCAGACAAGGGTTTGATCTCCAAAATATATAAAGAACTTACCCAACTCCACTCTAAGAAGACAAAAAACCCAATTAAAAAGTGGGCAAAAGACTTGAACAGACAATTCTCCAAGGAGGACATAGAGAGGTCCTAGAGACATATGAAAATATGCTCAGAATCACTAGCCATCAGAGAGATGCAAATTAAAACCACAGTGAGATACCATCTCACACAGGTCAGAATGGCCATTGTAAACAAATCAACAAACAACAAGTGTTGGAGAGGATGTGGAGAAAAGGGAACTCTAGTGCACTGTTGGTGGGAATGCAGACTGGTGCAGCCACTGTGAAAAACAGTATGGAGTTTCCTCAGAAAACTAAAAATGGAACTGCCTTTTGACCCAGCAATTCCACGCTGGGATTATACCCTAAGAACCTGAAACACCAATCCAAAAGAACCTATGCACCCCAGTGTTCACAGCAGCACAATTTATAATAGCCAAGTGCTATAAGCAACCTAAGTGCCCATCAGCGGATCAAAAATTATGATACATTTACGCAATGGAATTCTATGCAGCAGAAAGAAAGAAGGAGCTTATACCCTTGGGGACAGTATAGATGGAATTGGATAGCATTATGCTAAGCAAAATAAGCCAGGTGGTGAGGGACAAATACCATATGATCTCCCCTTTAACTGGAACATAATCAACAAAAGAAAAAAGCAAACAAAATATAACCAGAGACATTGAAATTAAGAACAATCTAACAATAGCCAAAGGGGATGGGGGAGGGGACTGTGGGGAGAAGGGTTTTCAGAAACTGCTATAAAGGACATGTAAACAAAACTAAGTGGGAGGGTAGAAGCAAGGGAGGGAGGAGGGTTTGCTGGGGTTGGGGTGGGGGGGTGGTGGGGAGAAAATGCAGACAACTGTAACTAAACAACAGTAATTTATTAAATGAAATAAATTCTCAAGAATCAATATTTAATTGAAAAGTTATTTTGTTCCTAGGAGCTAAAAGTTTCTGAAACATTTCCTGTAAATCCAAAGGAATATATAGATGATACAACAGTTTAATTTTCTAACTATAAAAGAATGACTTTATGGTAACTTTTTCTGAAATTAATTTTTAAATGATAGGCTCATGTTTATCGAGTAGGTTGGAATTCTCAGGGAAGAGTGTTCTATTGGGACTAAGTGGTGTAGTCATAAACCTACCACCCACACTGAAGATATTTCATTTTCCCAAGGCTGATCTACGAGATGTAAACCTGGGACTACCTGCAAATGACTAATCAACATCTATTTAAACGAGACTGATTTTCTTCTTTATTTCCTTCTGTCCTCCAGGGGGAAAAAAATCTTTTTCAAAAGAAGAAGAGTGGACTTAGATGTTTTTGTAGTTTTGGAAAATTAAGTATTAACTCTACAGTGATATTCAGTCTTCATGCTTGACTCTGCCATATTTTAGCTGTATTATCTTAAAAAATTCGTTAGCTAAGGTCCTCAAGAGTTTGTTAATTAAGGGTAGGTAGGCAAGTAAGTAAGAGTGTTTGGCACACAATAGGCAATTAAAAGTAGGAACATTTTTAAAATATTCACAATTTTTCATTTTATCTAGTGTTGCCCTCAGACTGCCTTAACATTGAAAGTATTTTCACTGTTGTTGCTGTGGCTGTTGTTGTTGTCATCATTGTATTGTTAACCAATAACACTTTTTGGCCTATCCTCAGGAAAGTGACAGTCTGTTGGGGCGTATCTGGTTAGGGAAATTTAACCTTACTGAGAAACTTTAAAATGAGAGCAGAAAGACTGAAAACACTTTAAACCACTACTTTTTGTTTTTTTAGTTTTCCAGAAACCAAGTTAAGTTTAAACAGTCAAACATTTTGTGTAGAAATAGTCATTTAAGGGTTGATAGAAGGAGCTCAAATGTTTTCATTTGAGAATGAAAATGTGGAGGTAGTTGTTACCCATCCATAAGTCTGCATTTATTCTGATTTCAGAAGTCAGTATGGATGAAACAACTATGGGACATTTACACAATAGAACACTACTTAGCTATAAAAAAGAAGAAAGTTTTACCCTTTGCAAGAGTGTGGTTGGCCCTAAAGAATGTTATGCTAAGTGAAATAAACCAGGAAGAGAAGGGCAAATACTATATGATTTCACTCATATGTGGAAACTAATGAACTGAACTAATAAGCAAAATAGAGAGACTCATAAATAGCAGAATGACAGCTAAGGGGGAGGTGGGTAGAGGGTAGAGGGATCGAGCAAAAAGGAAAAATGACAGTGTATAATGCACACCCACATTTTGTGTGCATTGTATGCAGGATTATTATACCATGGTATATAGTCATTATACCCATGTATAATGCACATCCTTATTTTTCCTTAAAAAATTGGGCAAAAGTGCACATTATACATGGCAAAATATGGTATGCTGTGTTGGTATTTCACCTTTGATTCTGCAACTCTACTGAAGATATATACTTGTCCAAATACGAAATACTAATGAGTCATTACTTGTAACAGCAAAACATTAGAAATCATCCAGACATCTATCAGTAGATGACTTGTTGAATAAAAAAATGGAATATTATACATTCACTTTAAAATGAGGTGGATTTCAGTAGACCGATAGCAGTGAGTTCCAGGATACAGTATGTGGAAAAGGTCAGGTGTACAGTATTATATGTAATGTGTTAGGAGTTGAATTGTGTCCTCCAAAGAGATATGCTGAAGTCCTAATGCCCAGGGCCTATAAATGTGATCTTATTTGGAAATAAGGTCTTTACAGATAAAATCAAGTTAAGATAAGGTTATATGGGATTAGAGTGGACACTAATCCAATGACTGGTGTCCTTATAAGAAGAGGAAAATTTGGACACAAACACAGAGGGCATTAGGTCATGCAAAGATGGAGGCAGGGAATGGAGCAGTGCTTTAACAAGCCAAGGAACACTACTGACTGCCTACAGCCACAAGAAGCTAAGAGAGACGCAAGGAACAGATACTCCCTCTGGGCCCTGCAAAAGGGACCAACCCTGCCACCACCTTGATTTTGGACTTCTGGCCTCCTGAAATGTGAGAGAATGAATTTCTAGTCATTAACCACCCAGTTTGTGATACTTCATTATGGCAGCCCTAGGAAACTAATGCAATATGCTACGTTTTTGTAAAAAAAAAAAAAAAAAGTAAAAGAAAAAAGGAAAGTTAACATAGGTGTATATATTCATTTTTGCAAAAAAGAAACAAAAGAACAAGCTAAGACATAAAAATGGTTACACATAGATCAGTTGAAATGGTACAGAGAGGATATGTTTTGAAGCAAGACTTCTTTAAACATACCATGTCATATAATTTTGGGTTTACCTATATTACATGTTTTACATATTTTTAAAAGAGTAAACCAAAAAGAAAATAAAAGATGAAACACTGGAATTGAGCCCAAATAGAATCAAAAGAACCCAACTATATACAAATTGATTCTATAACCGCAAAAAGCAAAAGATTTCATAAAACTTTTCAACACAACACTCATCCTGTCCAGGAGATAGTCTAAAGACAAGAAAAAGAACTGCAAAATGATTTTAAATTTCACTTACTTGGTTACTGTTGGTGGTAATATTAGAATTGTAATTCGAAACCACATAACTGTTGCAAGAAAAAGCAAAAAAATAAATATGATTATTTATATTCTAAGGAATCCAGATTTTCAGTGTAATAGAAAAGAAATGCACATATGTAAGATGTTCAGGAAAAACAAAAACATCAAGTCTCGTGGCATTCCTGTCTCTGGTATCTGGTAAGTGTGGGGCATGCTTTGTTTAGTCTCTTTGAAAAGTGTGATAATAGTTTATTGTTCAAGCCCATCAATAATACTCTTTCATTTAGGTTCCGACTTCGTAGAAACCTAGAAAGAAGTTCTATTATGTAACATACATCTATAATATACATCTAAGATAGATATAGATATTTCTATATATGACAAGAATACAGTAAGTATGGGAATGAATGATAATGAATTTTCTTGGCAGTTAGGGAGAGGTGCGGTGTAGAAAGATTTTGCTGAATAAGAGGAGATTCGTTTTTAGGAAAAGGGTATAAACAGGCCGGCAGCTCCCAGTCCAGCCCGGCAGCTCCCAGTCCAGCCCGGCTCCCACCCCTGCGCTCCCGCCCCGCCCGTGCTCCGCCCTGCCCCTAGCCACGCCCCGCGCTCCCACCCAGCGTCCTAACTGTGCTCCGCAGCCCAGAACATCGCGCGGAGGCGGCCGCTCCTCGTGCAGGAACGCCCAGGTCACGGTGGTCGCAGCGCCTGGAGCGGCCGTGGGGGGAAAGATGGCCGCTCTGACGACAGTGGTAGTGGCAGCGGCGGCCACTGCGGTAGCCGGGGCTGTGACGGGGGCGGGCGCGGCCACCGGGAACGGCGTGGGAGCAGCTCTGTTGCCGCAACAGGTAAATCAAAGAGGGCCGGGAACCTGTATGGTGGCGGACGTAGGCCGGAGGGGTCTGCAGGGCCCAGTGCCTGGATGGGGCCCCCGACCCTCGTGGAACAGGTGTCCTCTGCAGCGTGGCCCTGGGAGCAGCGGTGTCAGCCTCCTTTTTCTTTGCTCCGGGCCTGGCGCACACCCGGCATTGCGCTTTGTTCGCCTGTGCGTTTAACTGCCTTTATGAAGAGGCACCTCCCAGCAGTTTTGGAGTCCAAGATGACCTGGGTGGAAACCCTGGCTCTGTCGTTTCCTAGAGTGTGATAGGAGCATACTTACCCTCCCGGCGACACAGTTTCTTTTCCAAAAAATTGGACCTGGTAATATTCATCTTTCCGAGCCCTGGAGAAAGATTTCCTGCAGAATAATTAATTGGCCGCTGCTCTATTATTGTACCTGCGCTGGGAAGACAAGGAGGAATCAAAATGGGATTGTCCAAGGCACTTGTGTTTCCAGATTCTTTTGGGACCTTTTTGCCCACAGTGAGAAACAAAGGATCCCTCAGGGAGAATTGTTGGATCCAGTGACTCGGGTCAAAGATCTCGACTCCTCTTACTCCCTCACAGACCTCAGCTAAAGCACAGACGATTCCTGTCTGTTCCACCTTAAGAATAAATCCAGAATCCCCCTCTTCTCACCACTATCCTCGTCCACACCCTCATTTCTCCCCTTGCTGAAATATGGACTTTCCTAATCGGTTTCTGTTTTTCCTCTCTTGCCTTCCTAAAGTATTCTCAACAGCCAGGGTGATTCAGTCCAGTAATAATAACACTCTGCTGCTCAGAAGCCTCCAAGAGGTTGTTGATCTCACTCAATAAAAGCCGACATCCTTTCAGGGCCTATTAGCTCCCCCACCACCTCCCTGTCACCTTATCTCCAGTCCCCTGCTCTGAGTCTGCTGCAGGCAATCTGGCTTCCTGGTGGTCCTTCAGAGATGCCAAGCACTGTCCTACCTCAGGAGCTTTGAAATTGCTCTTCCTTCTTCTCAGAATGCTGCCACTGCCTTCATATATCTTTGTTCAAATGCCATCAGCTCACTGATTCTTTCCCTGACCACCCCCCCCCCCAAACTGAATTCCCCTACCCAGGACAACTCGTCTTCTTTTTTGGTTCTCTTTTTCTTATAGCACTTATTTACCATGATGTATTACATATATTATACCTATTTTCTTTACTGTCTTTCTCCATCCACCACCCACCCTTGGGAATGTAAACTTTATGAGGGCAGAAACTTTTGGAAGTTTTACTCACTATTGTATTCCCAGCATGAAGAGCTCTGCATGTTTAGTCCTGGAACATAGTAGGTGCTCACTAAATATTTGTAGATTAGTCCAAACCTGAAGGAAGGCTGTTGCGAGCTGAGGACAGTTTCTATTCCTTTCTTCCTCTAAGGAAATGCAGTGTCTTTACTTACATAAATTGTCCTTAGGCAAATTTTCTCACATCCTCCGTAATTCTCTTTACTATTCTAACTCTAGCTGAAATGACTCAGGGTAAAATATAAAAGATATAAAAATATATAATATATGAAAATTTTTTATTTATTTTAATGATATTTTATTGATCATGCTATTGCAGTTTGTCCCAATTTTTCCTTCTTTGTCTCCCCAAATAGCACCCCCCACTCCCTCAGGCAATCCCTAACACTTTGTTCATGCCCATGAATCATGCGTGTAAGTTCTTTGGCTACTCCATTTCCTATACTGTACTTTGCATCCCCATGGCTATTCTGTAACTACCTTTTTGTACTTTCTCATCCCCTCACCTCTTTATCGATTTCCCCAAGTCCTCCCATATGGTACCATTAAATGCTCTCCATATCCATGATTCTGTCTCTGTTCTTCTTCTTTGCTTAGGTTTTTTTTTTTGTCAGTTGTTGATAGGTATGTGGTTATTGCTTATGTATTGTTCATTGTTTTGATCTTCTTTCTCTTAAATAAGTCCCTTTAACATTTCATATAATAATGGTTTGGTGATGATGAACTCCTTTAGTTTTTTCTTGTCTGGGAAGCCCTTTGATTCTAAATGGTAGCTTTGCTAGATAGAGCATTCTTGGCTATTGGGCCCTGATTTTCATGACTTCAAATATTCCTTGCCAATCTCTCCTAGCCTGCAAAGTTTTTTTTGAGAAAGCAACTGACAGTCTAATGGGAACTCCCCTGTAAGAAACTAACTGCTTTTCTCTTGCGGCTTTTAAGATTCTTTATCTTTAACCTTTGGCATTTTAATTATGATATGGTTTGGCATGGGCCTCTTTGCATCCATCTTGTTTGGGACTCTGTTATTTCTGGACTTGTATATCTATTTCCTTCACCAAATAAGGGAAGTTTTCTTTCATTATTTTTTCAAGTAGATTTCCAATGTGCTGCTCTTTCTCTTCTCCTTCTGGCACTCCTACGATATGAATGTTGGTATGCTTGAAGTTGTCCCAGGAGGCTGCTCACACTATCCTCATTTTTTATTATTATTTTTTTCTTCGTGTTGTTCTGATTGGTTGTTTTTTGTTTCCTTGTGTTCCATATCATTGTTTTGATTCTTGGTTTCATCCATTCTACTGTTGATTCCCAGTAAATTCTTCTTTATTTCCATTTGTATATCCTTCATTTCTGCCTGGATCTTTTCAGCTGTTGAGGTCCTCACTAAGTTCTTTGAACATCCTTACAACCAGTGTTTTGAATTGTGTATCTGATAAATTGCTCATCTCCATCTTGTTTAGTTATTTTCCTGGAATTTTGATCTTTTCTTTTATTTGGGCCATGTTTCTTTGCCACCTCATTTTGGCAGCATCCCTGTGTTTATTTCTGTGTATTAGGTAGAGCTGCTGTGACTCCGTGTCTTGGTAGTGTGGCCTAAAGTAGTAAGTGCCCTGTAGGGTCCAGTGGCACAGCCTCCCCTATCACCCAAGCTGGGTACTCAGTGTGCACCCTCTGTGTGGGCTTAGTACAACCCCTCTTGTAGTTGAGTCTTGATTGCTGTTGGCAGGTCAATGGGAGGGTCTTACCCAGACCAGTCAGCTGCAAGGACTGGCTACCAACCTGTGCCTTCTGTGGAGGATCAGCTGTGTAGGGACAGAGTGGTGGTGTTCCAGCATGGTCTGCAGCTGTCCACTGGGTGCATGAGCTCTGAGGTTTCCTGGGTAGTGCAGGCCAGGGTCAGCGTCCACCTGTGTTTCACACAGGACCACCCAGCCTGAGCTATAAAGCAGTCTGCAAATGGCTGCTATGTGTGCTGGGCTTGGAGTTTCCCAGGCCAAGCTAAACTGTAATCCAAAGCTGACGGCTGCTAGTACTAGGTCTGGGGCCTTTTAGCCAGAGGTACAAGGGCTTGGGGCTCACTGAGGCTGGTTGTTACTTGTTTGAGAGGATTCAGGAAGATAATGAAGCCTGAACTGAAACCAGCCATTCATATGGAAAAGCCACTGTTAACAGCTTGGGTGGGCCAAAATTTGGATGAGTTGGAGCCTCCGGGATTCCCCAAGATGGAGCAAACCATGTGAGCCAAGTTGACAATCTCTCAGATATGGTCCCTGCCTGCCAGCTCTGTGTCTCTGTAGGGAGAGGGCTCAGAAAAGGAACAATGGCCTCTGCCCACCTTTCTGTCTGGGAGAAATCTGTCCCCCAGCTCTTGCCTTGATGCCCAACACTTCAGTTCTACCCCATATGCCACTGGTGCCTTTCAAGCTGCTGCCCCAGTGCCTGAGCTCAGAGGGAGTGAGTTTGAGTAAAGTGCCCTTAAGAGGCACTGCTTAGGACTCCAGTAGTTCCTTTCACCGACTCAGACTCTCCTGGTTTGTACAGCCAGAAGTAATGGGAGCTTATCTTCCTTGCACTGGAGTCCAGGGCTGGGAGACCCAATGTGGGGCTGGTACCCTTACCTCCTGAGATACCCCTTCTAAATTTTTACTCCTATCAGTCTGGGTGGGTGAGGTTCCTTTAGTTCCATAGTTGTTGAACTTCCTTTCAACTTGATTTCTGACCATTTTGAGTAATGATTCTGTAGTGTAGTTGTAATTTTGATGTGGTTGTGCAAGGAGGGAAGCCATGTTTACCTTTGCCTCCATCTTAACTGGAAGTCCCTTCCTCTATGTGAAGTATTTGGAGATGACCCAGAGGTTCCTCAGCCTATCCTCATTTTTTTTTGAGTTTTTGTTTTTCTTCTGGTTGAATGTTTGTCTCTTCCTTATATTCGAAATCATTGGTTTGAATCTCAGCTTCCTTCCCTTCTCTGTTGGTTTCCTGTAGATGATTCTTTATTTCACTTAGTGTACCTTCTTTTCCTCCTTTATTTTTTTGCCATACTCAAATGAGTTCTCTGAGTATCCTTATCATCAGTGTTTTGAACTCTGTATCTCATGAGTTGGCTATCTCTGTTTCACTTAGTTCTTTTCCTGGGGATTTGTTCTATTCTTTCATTTAGGCTATTTTTGTTTGTCTCCTCAATTTAGCAGCCTCTCTGTATTTGTTTCTGTGTATTAGGTAGAACTGCTTTTACACTCTGTCTTAGTAAAGCGGCCTATGCAGAAAAGTCATCTGTAAATTGTGTGCAGTGGAGCCTTATGTAATTGCGAGGGCAGGGTAATCCACTTCACCACTTTGTGGCTGGGCGGGGAGGGCTCTGACAGGAGACAGTGCTGCTGCCTGGTTTCTGGCGTTTCACCTGGCACTCACCTCATTTCTAGTTACTTCAACCCCTTCCCATGTGCAACTGGCACCCTTCAAGCTGCTGCCCTGCTGGTGAATCCCAGAGTGGGTCAGCCTGCATACATTCTAAGATCACGGTGGCCCTTTAAGCAGTGAAAACCTGGCAGTTTCTTCTGCCGCCCGAACCACCGCTGGTTTTTACAGTCAGAGGTAATGGGGATCTATCTTCCTGGTGCTGGAAACCTGGGCGTGCGGTCTGGCCTGGGGCTGGGATCTCTCACTTCCAAGGCATCCCTTCCTGTTCCTGCTGCCACAGCCTTTCCACATCTCACCACCTCTCTGCCCATCTCTGCAACTCCATCTGCGTAAATGTGTCTTCTTTAAATTTTTGGTTGTCAGACTTCATACAGCTCGATTTTCTGATAGTTCTGAGTATTATTCGTTTTAGGACCTGGTTGTAATTCTTTCTATGGTTGCATGAGGAGGCGAAGTGTATCTACCTGTGCCTCCATCTTGGCCAGAAGTAAATCAGCTATTTTAAATATGTTTAAAAACCAAAGGAAACCATTTCCAAAGAACTAAAAATGTAAGAATGATGTCTTACCAAATAGAAAATATCTATAAAGAGATAAAAATTATAACAAAGGAATTAAATAATAATTCTGGAGTTAAAAATACAATAACTCAAATGAAAAATTCATTAGAGAGACTCAACACTATATTTAAGCTGGCAGAAGAATCAGTAAACTTGAAGATAGGTCAATTCAGATTATCCAGACTGAGGAACAGAAAGAAAAAAAGAATGAAGAAAAATGAACAGAGCTTCAGAGCCCTGTGAGACACAGTCAAGCATCATGTGTAATGAGAGTCCCAGAAGGTGAGAAAAAGGAAGGGGGGAGGGGAAGAGTATTTGAAAAAATAATGAATGAAAACATCCCAAATCTGATGAAAATATTAATATATACAGCTATATATAATCCAAACAGAATAAACTCAAAGAGAGCCATACCTAGATACATCACAATCAACCTGTGTAAAGACAAAAACAAAAAGAAAATCTTGAAAGCAACTCAGCACATATGAAGGATCCTCAATAAGATTAATGGCTGATTTCTTATCAGAAACCTTGGCCTCCAGAATGCAGCAGGATGACAGTCAAAACACTGAAAGAAAAGAACTGTCAACCAAGAATTATGTCCAGCAAAATTATTCTCTAAATGTAAAGGATACTATATCAAACTAAAAAGCTCCTATATAGTAAAGGAAACGATCATCAAAGTCAAAAGGCAACTGACTGAATGGGAGAAAATGTCTGCATATCATATTTTATAGGAGTTACTATCCAAAATACAGGGTCTGGCACAAATAACTCCCCTCTTTTATTACAAAATCATAAGCACGTAATTCTGTAACGTAACTATCACACTCAAGCACACCATATGACATTTTTGGTGAAATGTTCAAATTAAAACTGTAAATTATTACACCCATATTATTACCCCACCAACCACACTCAGGCCTTACTTCTGCTGGACCCTGTATATAAAGAACTCATACAATTCAATAACAGAAAAACAATTCAATTCAGAAATAGGCAAAACTGACAGGAACAAAACTGACATTTTTCCAAAGATATACAGATGGCTAACAGGTACATGAAAGGTCACTCTACATCACTAATCATCAGGGAAATGCAAATCAAAACCACAATGGGATATGACCTCACACTTGTTAGAATGGATATTATCAAAGAGACAAGAAGTAACAAGAGTTGGCAAGGATGTGGAGAAAAAAAACCCTTGTGCACTGTTGGTGGGAATGTAAATTGGTGTGGCCCCTTTGAAAAATTATAGACAGTCCTCAAAAAATTAAAACTAGAACCACTATATGATCCAGTAATTCCACTTCTGGGTATTTATTAGAAGGAAATGAAAACATTAACTTGAAAAGATATATTCACCTCATGTTCATTGTAACATTATTTACAATAGGCATCAGTGGATGAATGGATAAAATTACCCCCTGAGAAATTCTATTATTGACATTTCATCTTTGAAAAAAAAGTCCACCTTCATGTTTCACCATTTTTATTATTGCGGATAAACTTATTTTTATTTCTTATGCAGAATGATTGCTGTTTTGGTACTTCAGGTGGAATTCGTCCTTTACAGCTTCAAAACTGGAAACAGAAAGTTAGTCAGACTAAGAAAGTGGAATTCTTACGCACGGCAGAAAAACTTAAAAATCAGTAAGTATAAGAACATGATCTTCAAATACCATTACTAGCCATTTTGTTATGAACAATGTATAAAATTAATTCTACTGCACCCTGTCCAATCCCACATTAAATTAACAAAATTCTGGTCACTGGCCTTTCAAATATAAAACAAGAGAAAGATGGGAAGTGTGAAATAGACAAATGATGATAGACTATTTAATATAAAGTTAATTTTAAGTAGAGTTGTTTAAATTCTGTTTACTTTTACCATTTGGAACCAGTGTATTTCAGGGTGGGGAAGCAGTTATTTCTTTAGACTGCATATATCAAATAACAGATTGAACACATTTTCACTTAGCAAGATAAGCACTTGGTAAATATTTTTGAGTGAGTGAATAATTTAGTGAAAAGTCTGTACCCTCAAGTTATATTTTTGAAATGTCCTTTTCTTTGGTCTCCTTCCCTCGGTCTCTATCCCTTTCAGATCTGTCCTGGACATTATGACTAGGCTAATTGAGAACTTTTAATTTGTAGTGTATATGTATTTTTAAAAACTATATCCAGTGATATGTATTGAATGTTCAGCATTGCCAGCAGCACCATGATATATATCGTGAGGAATGATAAAAGAATTAGAATTCTAAGCACTCAACCCTACCCTATAGTTGAAAACTTCATCAAAACACTGTTTTGAAGTCATGCAGTATCAATTTGCTAAAGAACCAAGAGAAAAGGAGACTTGTGAAAAATGATTTCTGGACCAGAATTAGTGGCAGTTGTCTGTTTAGAAATTCTACAGATAAAAAAGTATACCGTTTGACATTTGAAAAGTTATACTATAGCTTTAAGAGATAGAATTCTCAACTGCATTTATATAATACTTACATAGTATTTTTAATACTCAAAATTTGAGAACATACAGGTTTTTTCTTTGATTTCCAAAATGTACTACTGCAGATAGAATTGGACTGTAGGTTAGGGGTTCTGGTTTATGTTTCTCTCTAGATTGATAATCTACAAGTGGTTAACATCTATATATATAGTAAACCAGTAGATTATGCCAGTATTGATACCTCGTCTACCGTAATATGTTGGTTTTACAGCTCTTACTAGGCTTTCTCCATCTGTTGCAAGGTTTTGGAAAAATTCATTGGAAGAATGTTAGAAAAATTTGTTGGAAGAATATTTCTATCTAGCACTTCTCGTTGCATACCAAGAAGAAAACAATTTGCAGTATAATTCTGTTCTATTTTCAGAGTAGGTAATATGCAATACATTCATGTGGTTTAATGATCAATATATGTTAAAGGGTACACAGTGAAAGGTCTCTGTTCCCCTGTGACCCCAGCCACCCACTGCCCCACCCCCCCAGACGACCACTGTTTCTAGTTTCTTGGGTATTATACCATAGATATTTTGTAATCTATGCTTATAAGAAAATAAAAATACATATTTATATTTTGTCTTTTTTATGTGAATGGTAATATTTGTTCTGGATCTTGCTTCTTCTTCTTTTTTTTAACTTGAGTATATCTTAAATGCCAAGGAATTGTTGATCTTGTCAGGCATGATAATGACATTATAGTGCTATAAGTCAGATATCTGTAGAGATGCACCCTGAAGTATGTTGGGGTGAAATTATACAGTGTAGTGGATTTAATTTAGAATACTTAAGCAAACCAAAAAAAAGAAAAGAAAGATACATGAACCAAGAGAGGAAGAAGAGATAAAATTATGGAATCAAAGTGATATGAGGAGTATAATATCATTTGTGTATACAAGGGGAGTCCATTTAGCATTTTCTGCTTTTGGATATGACTCCTAACGTTTTCAAATAAACTTTGTTATAAAATGAGTATGTCTTGGAGATCTTTCCTTATCAGTGCCTGGAACACAGGACCACTATATTGTATCCCAGTGTGTGACTGTGACATAATTTAACCTGTCCCTTAGTGATGGGCATGGAGATTATATTCAATCTTTTATTATGTAACAAGCGATGCTGCAATGAATTGCAGTATTCACATATCCACAGCATTTTGCATACGTGTGAGTGTGTCTTTGGGAAATAGTCCTAGAAGTAGAAATGCTGGGTCAAGGGTATGAAAAAGAAAATGCATGTGATATTTTTCCAGGTTGTCTTCCATAGACAATTTATAATATTTTCCTAAGTTTTATCATTAGTAAATATTATTTAAACTTGGGATTTTTTTTTGCCAGTGATAGGTGTACAGTGTTGTTGTATACTTTTGATTTTAATTTCTTCTATTGTAAATGAGGTTGAGCATCTTTTCATATGTTTGGCAATTTGTCTCCATTATTGTCTTTTGACTCTCTTTATAGGTTAGTATTTTCTAATCCAAGAATGGCTCGACTTAACTTACTGTCATAGCATAACCAGTGCCAATGCTAGAAATTTCTATCTGATCATAGTACTTTCCCCCACCTTCAAACCAGAGCCTCAGTGGGCTTCCCAGTCTTGAGCATGGGACTCAGTAGCCACCCTCAGTCTGTTAGAGTTCACTTGCAGGCTGAAATCCCTATGATGTCTCTGTACTATCCATTGCTTCCTCTCTGAAACACAAGTATCAAGTTAGATCCCCTCAGTCTTTGGGGCAGCCAGGTAGGCCTGGAGCAGTCTCATCTGTTTTCCCAAGTATGCCTTATAAATATCAAATTTTTCTCTTTGCGTGCCAAAGTGGAAAAGGTTGGGAACTCCACCTTAGATAGTTGTCTCTCAGGTTGTATGAAATTAAGTCAATGGACAGAGCTACTCTACCACTCCTTAAATCCAGAATTAGTGGAGAAGTATTCATATTAATTTCCACCTTCTGGGAGAGAGAGAACAGGTATCGAGAAAATAAATTTCTTTGTCCAACCAAAGTTTCTTGATTGTACAAGTGCTTGTTTGTCTTACCCCGGGTTCAAACTAACATTAGACCTTCTTACTGGTAGATGGACTTAAATCAAAGAAGCTGTGAAGTAAACATAGGCAGTATCTTTTACAAATACTAAAATTTCTGTCTTCATAGATTGTTTGTCTCTTGAAGTTTTAGTTTTATTAATAATACTAATAACTTACACTTCCATACTACATTTTTACTGTATAAAGATACCTTGTGCATATTATCTCAGATAGTGTTAATCACACACAACCCTGTAGAGAGGTGTTATTATTCACATTTTAGTGCTTAGGAAATTCATACCAGAAAAGGGTAAATGTCTTGGTTCAGTTTACAAAGTTAGCAGTGTTTTCTAACAAAAGCAGCCGTAGGCATTGGCAGCGATTTTCAGGTCACAGTGAGGTTGAGTTGGAATCAATAGTCAAAGGCCTATGTATTTTCAAAGCAAGTCTATGACTGCATTTTCTTAAATTAACATTTTATAATTTAAATAATTCAAGTTACTTGTGATTTTAGTTGAACTCCTTTCTAACTATTTTGACTCCTTAGATGAATGAATAAAATGACAAATATAAAATGCTGATTATTATGAGTGTTTTCATATTATAAGCAATTAAAAATATATTTAAGTCATATTTATATCATTTGTTTCTTTTCCTAAAGAGTTATTAACATAGAAAAAGATAAACACAGTCATTTCTACAACCAAAAAAGTGACTTCAGAATTGAGCATAGTATGCTGGAAGAATTGGAAAATAAGTTGATTAACAGCAGGAAAACAGAAAGTAAGTCGAGTTCATGATGAACAAAAACCGTTAAGTGATATAAAGTTGCACTTTTGCCCTGTGCTTTGTATTTGTGCTTTGACTGTTATATTTTCTCTCAAGGTACTTTCTAGTTAGTAATGAGTTTGTCTTTTATGGATATGTATTTATTTTGTCAGGTTACTATTTAGTGATTCTAGCTGGGTTATTTTCTATGTGAATTTCTTCCAATTTGATAGGAAAAAGAGGGTTTGAGTTTTTTTGGTTGACAAAGTAGTTAATGTTATTAAAATTCCTTAAAATTAACAGAAATTTATTCTTGGGCTATCTGGTCTTAGCTCATCACCCTGGTACTGTTGACTGAGACCTGGACTAAGAACAGCAACAGAGTCAGAGCCTGTACTTAATAATAGCATGAAGCGATCAGGTCACAATCTCATAAACCTGAGTTTCCTGTCTGTGATATAACACCTACCATGTCTACCTCAGGAGAACTGTCCTGTGCATCCCATGAGATAATATATGAGATGGTGCCTTGTACATTGCACAGAAAATGTTTTATTGTTTGCTATAAATATCAATCATTGTTAATAGTATACTAAATGTTGGTCTTAAAAAAGAATTCTACAAGTATACCTTATTTCATTGTAGAGTAGATTTGATCCATTACAAGATTCTTAGATTATAATTAAAAATTGCTTAGCATTGCTTCAAGGAAAAATAATGGTTATCAACTAAGCTTTATAAAATATTAATTTATGTAGAGATTATACAACTTGTGGCAATCCCTTGTAGCCAATTGAAAGAAATTCTTAATAAGTTCTTTCAGGATGTAACATTGCACTGTTTTAAGAAGTTATGATTTTTCAGGTAGTGGCAAGAATCATTCTCCCTCTTCTGTTTGAATGACAACAGGATCTATATGAAAACCAAATTTTCGGTTCTCCTCTTTGATTCCTCGAGCAATCTAAACATCCCTGGTTTACTATCTCTTAATTTCCCTTAGTTCCTTTGTAGACAACTGAGAGGCTGATCTATCTCAGTCATGCCACTAAGTAGAATGTCTTCATTTTCTGCATTTTAAGTCACTTCAGTTTCTCTATCTTAAGACCATTTTATTTTTACCTTTTTATTTATTTTTCTGCTATACTTCTGCCTCTCTTTATTCACACTTTGGGTTTATCTTATTTAGGAGAAGAATGCACTTAGTATAGGGATACAGAAGTTTTCCCTCCCCATATTACGCCCAGAAGTAGAAAATACCTTTTTCTTACCTCAAATATGATGCTACAATTTTAGCCTACATTTATGTAATATTGTATTTAAGTGCTTTGCCTATAGAGTGGCAGTTACAAATGAATAAATAAAAGATCACTTGCTGTATCGTGGTGTCACTGCAGCTGATCAAACTGTGGCAAAAACAAAATAACAAAAATACTTTCCTAATTACTTAACTTTACTAGAGAACTTTCTTGACCTGAAGTTCCAACAGTAAATAAGACCCTATAAAAATACATGGATAAAGTTTCTCCTTTTCTGGGATCCTAGAATTTTAATTCAAAAAATAAACCAATGCCATATTTTTGTTTTGGATATTAGCACTGGCTTCAAGCCCATACTTAATGATAATTTTTAAAATTGCTTTTAAGGACTTTTGGACAGAGCTATGTGGTGCTTCATACTCATTTGTGAAAACATTGAAAAAAATGGAGGGGCATAAATAAAGTACTAAAAGATGATAAAACTACATTACTATTAAATGTATTATACAAATATAGATTTGTGCATGTAAATACATGGTTTTAGCCTAATAATTTAAATAAAATACTAAAGTAAGATTATTAATTCAGAGAGAAAATATGAATGAGTAATCCAGTCTGTCTGTTGCTGATACAGAACATCTGAAAATGTATTTGAGACCCTCCCCTGTTTTTCAGGCTTTTATTGTGGGCCTAACATTTTCAGGCTGGTCCTTTGGATGAGCTTGGCAACCTGTAGGGCAGATACTACTAACTGGTACCTGAGGCACTTCGCGACGGCTGTAACAGTGACGCTAGTGGGTATCACTAGCCTCCACAGCTCAGACGATGTGCTTAGGTGAAATTAATTCTTGTTAGGAAGTTTGTGAGTATTCACAGAATTAATATTGTTTAGACAGTTTTAATATTTCCTCTAAAAAGAGAGTTGAGATCTATTTCAAATTCTATTTTGATAAATTATAACAAATTAAAGAAAAATCTGTTGAAGAACAAAACATGACTAAGCCTAAGCTTCTAATCCATGTATTTAAAACAGTGTCCAGCCCTGACTGGGTGGCTCAGTTGGCTGGAGCATCATCTCGTACACCAAAAGGCTGCAGGTCCCACTCCCAGTCAGGGCACATGCCTTGGTTGTGGGTTCAATCCCTGGTCCCAGGCACGTATTGGAGGCAACTAATTGATGTTTCTCTCTCTTTCTCTCCCTGTTCCTCTCTCTCTAAAATCAAAAAATATATCCTCAGATGAAGACTTAAAAAAATTAAAAATAAAACTGTGTCCAATAAGTACATCTCAACAGAGTAAAAAGAATGAAAAAACATTTTCTTGGCACATGTTATAGTATATTTAACCCATTGTGCTTTTAAATATTGGAAGAAAATGAGAAAAGCTTTATTTACAGCAAGGATACTTAAATGTTCAGGCTGTTTTGATACCTGAGGAAACATCTTTTTTTCATTATTTAATTGCTCTCAGCTGTCTTTTTTTTTTTTTTTTTTAAGATTTTTATTTATTTATCTTTAGAGGGGAAGGGTAGGAGAGAGGGAGAGGGAGAGAAATATCAATGTATGGTTGCCTCTCGTGTGTCCCCTGCTGGGAACTGGCCTGCAACCCAGGCATGTGCCCTGACTGGGAATCGAACCGCAATCCTTTGGTTCTCAGGCCCGCGCTCAATCCACTGAGCTACACCAGCCAGGGCTCTCTCAGCTGTCTTTTACTAAGTGAAGATGATCAGGTGTAGAATTCTGAACTGTAACCATGTTTGCCATAGAATTATTTTAAAGTACGTACTTCTTCCTTATAGGAGCAAAAATCCAGCAACAATTGGCCAAAATACATAACAATGTAAAGAAGCTTCAGCATCAGTTAAAAGATGTGAAGCCTACACCCGATTGTAAGTACATTTAGATTTTATATTCTTTCTGATGTATTAGTATTTTCTGTTGTTCATTAGAAGAATGTATACATTTAAATTTTTTTTTATTTGTTTGTTTTTAAAGGGAGGGGAAGAGAGAGAGAAACACCAATGTGTGGTTGCCTCTCACACTCCTCCTACTCCTCCTACAGGGGACCTGGCCCTGGAGGCGTGTGCTCTGACTGGGAATCAACTGGCGACCTTGTGGTTCACAGGCTGGCACTCAATCCACTGAGCCACACCAGCCAGGGCAAAAAATGTATACTTTTCTAATAAGAATTTTTCTATTTGGCGTTAATGGAACTAAGCCTTACTTTACTGGTTAAGGATCGATAAGGATACATTGGAGAACTGTGCTATCTGACATTGATGTGGTTTTTTTAATCTTTAAAATGCTATAAATCCTTACAAATTATGAAGTAGGCAGAACAGATATTAGGGTCATTTATAGGATGAAGAATCTAGCTTTGCGCAGTGGCAGTATCGTAGCCAATGAGGTTTATAGGATGAAGAATCTGTGCTAGGTAAAGATTCAGGTTGAGCCAATGAAGAGGAAAAAATGAAGAGGACCAGTTAGGATCCTGATTCTTAGCCTGGTAGTTTTCCTATCATTTGCTTTTTGAAATAATTGATTTAGGAGCATTTCAAATACCTAAAGAAATGGTTAAATAGTATTGGGGCAAATACTAGTCGTTTGTAAAAAACAAAATTGTATCCTAACCTCTACACTTATATCAACATTCATTCCTGAATGATCAAAGCAGTAAAATGCTCAAGATGAATGGACTTAATCAGATGTTCAGTCAAATCCTTGATCCATCAGTTATGTGATTTTGGGCAAGTCATTTGATTTTTCTGAGCTTTCTTTTCCTCGGCTCTAAAATGGAAATAACCGCAGGACCTAACTCATAAAATTGTTGGAGTCTTGAAGTGAGAGAGTTCACATAAAGCATTCGTGCACTGCTTGTAAAATAGCACTAAAAAGTAGCAGATATGAATATTATAATTTGTTAAATTAATACATGGAACCATAAAAATACTAGAAGAGAACATGAGTTAATATTTTTATAATGGTATAGTAGTTTATAAGAATGACAGTGATCAGAAACCATAAAAAAAAAGTGGGCACTCCATCAACTTGGTTAACACTGTTTGCCCCACCCTGGAGGTGCCCTGAGGCTCTATTCCACCCAACTTTCAGGCCCACCCAAGCTGTTTCCAGTGGCTTTTCCATATGAATGGCTGGTCTTGGCTCATGCTTCACAACTTCCTAAATTCCTTCAAATAAGCAACAGTTGACCCAGGCAAGTCCCCAGACCCTGTAACTCTTGCTAAGTGGCCCTAAGCCCGCACTAGCAACAGCCAGCTAAAGTTCACAGTTTGACTTTGCCTGGGAACCTCCAAGCCCAGCACAAATAGCAGCCATTTCAGATTGCTTTACAGCTCAGGCTGGATGGCCCATGGCAGAATGCAGGTGGGGCCTGACCATGGCTGGTACCACCAGGAATACCCCAGAGCCTGCAAACCCAGTAGACAGCTACAGACAACATACTAGCACTACTACCTTGACCCTGCACAGCCACAAGAGAAAAGCAGGTTGTTTCCTACAAGGGAACACCAATTAGACTGTCATCAGATGACTCAACAGGAATATTTCAGGCCAGAGTGGGAGTGGCATGAAATATTCAAGGTGAGGAAAAGCAAGGACCGACAACCAAGGATCCTTTTACCCAGCAAGGTTATCATTTAAAGTCAAGGGAGAAATAAGGAGTTTCCCAGACAAGAAAAAGCTAAAGGAGTTTGTTAACACCAAACCAGTAAATGGTAAAGGACTTGCTTTAAGGATAAGAAAAAGAGAAAGAAATAAAAAACAAAAAACAGAGGAAAACAGCCTAACAAAATGGCACTACATACATATCTATCAATAATCACTTTAAATATAAGTGGCTTAAATGCTCCAACCAAAAGGCATAGCATAGCCAAGTGGATAAGAAAACAAACCCATATATATGCTGCCTCCAAGAGACCCATCTCAGTTCAAAAGATAGCTCAGTTCAAAAGACTGAAAGTAAAGGGATGGAAAAAGATATTTCATGCAAATGGAAAAGAAAAAAAAGCTGGGGTAGCAGTACTTACATCGAACAAAATAGACTATAATATAACCAAGGCTATAGTAGAGACAAAGAAGACACTACATCATGATAAAGGGAACAATCCAACAAGAGGATATAACCCTAGTAAACATTTACACATCCAACATAGGAGCACCTATTATATGTCAAGCAATTTTTGATGGTCATAAAGGGAAAGATCGACAGGAATACAATTGTAGTTGGAAATTTTAACAACTTATTGACTTCAATGGATAGATCTTCCAGGCAGAAAATCAACAAGGAGACAGCAACCTTAAATGACACACTAGATCAAATATATTTAATTGATATCATCAGAGCATTTCACCCAAAAGCAGCAGAATATACATACTTTTCAAGTGCACTTGGAATGTTTTCTAGGATAGAACACATGCTAGGACACAAAACAAGTCTCAATAAATTTAAGAAGATTGAAATCATAACAAGTGTTTTCTCTGACCACAATGCTATGAAACTAGAAATCAGTCACAAAAACAACACTGAAAAGCACACAAAGACATGGAAACTAAATAACATGTTATTAAACAATGAATGGGTCAACAGCAAGATCAAGGAAGTAATCAAAAGATACCTTGAAAAAATGAAAATGAGAACCCAACAGTCCAAAATCTGTGGAACACTGGGAAAGCAATCCTAAGAGGAAAATTCATAGGATTACAGGCCTATCTGAAAAGCCAAGAAAAAGCTCAAAAAAAAAAAAAAAAAAACAATCTAACTTGACACTTAAAAGAACTTGAAGAAGAACAAAGCCCAAAGTGAGTGGAAGGAAATAATAAAGATCAGACCAGAAATAAATGAAAGAGTCTAAAAATAAAAAACAAAAAAGATCAATGAATCCAAGAGTTGATTCTTTGAAAAGATAAAAAAGATAGACAAACCTTTAACCAGACTCTTCAAGAAAAAAACAGAGAGGACCCAAATAAGGAAAATAACAGGTGAAAGAAGAGAAATAACAACTGACACCAAAGAAATACAAAGGTTTTCTTTGTAGGAAAAGATTATGAACAACTATATGCCAACAAATTGGACAACCTGGATGAAATGGATAAATTCCTAGAAATATACAACTTTCCAAAACTGAATAGGGAAAATCAGAGAATCTAAATAGACAGATTACACCAAGTGAAATTGAAGCAGTAATCAAAAAAATTCCAATCAATAAAAGCCGTGAATCAGATGGTTTCACAGGTGAATTTTACCAAACATTCTGAGAAGAAATACCATGTCTCTTTTTCAAACTGTTTCATAAAATTCAAGAGGAGGGAAGGCTCCCAAACTCATTTTCCAAGGCCAGCATTATCCTAATTCCAAAACCAGTTAAAGACACTACAAAAAAAAATAAAATACAGGCCAATATTCCTGATGTGCATAGATGCTAAAATCCTCAACAAAATACTAGCAAACCAAATACAGCAATACATCAGAAAGATCATACAGCCCTGGTTGGTGTAACTCAGTGGATTGAATGTGGACCTGCAAACCAAAGGCTTGCTGGTTTGATTCCCAGTCAGGGCACATGCCTCGGTTGCAGGCCAAGTCCCCAGTTGGGGTGCACACATTGATGTTTCTCTCCTTTTCTTTCTCCCTCCATTCCTCTTGCTCTAAAAATAAATAAATAAACATCTTTTTTAAAACAAGATCATACACCATGATCAAGTGGGATTTATTCTAGGAATGCAAAGTTTGTACATTTGCAACCAATAACTATGATTCACCACATAAAGAAAAGGAAAAATAAAAGCCACATGATCATATTAGTAGATGCAGACAAAGCATTTGATAAAATCTAGCACCCATTTATGATAAAAACTCTCAGCAAAGTGGGAATAGAGGGAACATACCTAAACATCATAAAGGGCATATATGACAAACCCACTGCCAGCATTGTACTCAGTGGGTAAAAACTACAAGCATTCCCCTTAAGATCAGGAACAAGACAGGGATGCCCACTTTTACCTCTCTTAAGTCATAGTCATAGCAATCAGACAAGAAGAAGAAATCAAAGGCCTCCAAATTGGAAAGAAAAAAATAAAATTGTCTTTATTTGCAGATGACATGATACTGTTAATTGAAAACCCCAAGAGTCCATCAAGAACCTGCTAGAATTGGTAAATGAATTCAGTAAAGTACCAGGATACAAAATTAATATCCAGAAATCGATTGCATTTTTATATGCCAATAATGAACTAACAGTAAGGGAAATTAAGAAAACAGTCCCATTCAAAATTGCTTCAAAATGAATGAAATACCTAGAAATAAACCTAACCAAGCATATAAAGGACCTATATGTGGAAAATTACAAGACACTGAAGAAAGAAATTAAGGAAGAAGATACAAATAAGTGGAAGCACATACCATGTTCATGGATAGGAAAAATTAACATCATTAATATGTCCATACTACCCAAAGCAATCTATAGATTCAACGCAATTCCTGTCAAGATTCCAATGACATATTTCATAGAGCTAGAACAAATATTTCAAAAATGTATATGGAACCACAAAAGAATCTGCATAGCAACAGCAACCTAAGAAAGAAGAACAAAGTTGGAAGAATCACACTACCTAACATCAAACTATATAAGGAAGCAATCCCCAACCTTTTTGGCACCAGGGACCAGTTTGGAGGACAGGGTCACAGAAGGTGCAGCTCAGGTGAACTTTGCTTGCTTGCCCACTAAGGGAGGCATGGGGAAGAGAGAGGCAGCAGAGCTCAGACAAGCTTCGCTCATGGTCAGATTCCTGACAGGCCACAGACTGGAGACCCCTGCTATAAAGCCAGGGTAATCAAAACAGCATGGTGCTAGCATAAAAACATATACATAGATCAATGGAACAGAATAGAGAGCCCAGAGATAAGCACACACCTTTATAGTCAATTAATATTCAACAGAGGAAGCAGGTACATACAATGGGCTAAAGATAGTTTATTCAATAAATGGTGTTGGGTAAATTGGACAGATATGTGCAGAAAAATGAAACTAGTCCACCTGCTTACACCACACACAATAAATTCAAAATAGATCAAAAACTTAAATGTTAGAATTGAAACCATAAAAATCCTAGAGGAAAACATAGGCAGAAAATCTCAGACACTGCTTGTAGCAACTTTTTATTGGATATATCTCCCCAGGCAAGGGAAACAAAAGAAAAAATAAACAAATAGAACTACATTGAACTAAAAAGTTTTTGCACAGCAAAGGAAAACATCAACAAAATAGACAACCCATAGACTAGGAGCATATATTTGCCAATACATCTGATAAGGGGTTAACATCCAAAATTTATGAAGTACTTACAAAAAAACAACCCAAATAAAAAATGGGCAAAGGACCTGAATAGACACTGCTCCAAAGAGGACATACAGATGGCCAAGAGACGTATGAAAAGATGCTCAATATCACTAATCGTCAGAGAAATGCAAATTAAAACCACAATGAGATACCATCTCACACCTGTCAGCATGGCTATCGTCAATGAATCAACAAACAACAAGTGCTGGTGAGGATGTGGAGAAAGGGGAACCCTTTTGCACTGTTGGTTGGAATACGGATTGGTGTAGCCACTGTAGAAAGCAGTATGGAGAATGTACCTCAAAAAATTAAAAATGGATCTGTCTTTTGACCCAGCCATCCCATTTGTGGGAATATATCTGAAGGAATCTAAAACACTATTTCAAAAGAACATAAGCACCCCTATGTTCATTACAGTATTATTTACAATTGCCAAGATATGGTAGCAGCCCAAGTGTCCAGATGAGCAGATAAAACAAATATGGGAAATTTACGCAATGGAATACTACTCATCCATAAAAAAGAGTTAAATTTTACTCTTTGTGACAGTATGGATGGACCTGGAGAACATTATGCTAAGTGAAATAAACCAATCAGAGAAGGACAAATACCGCATGATTTTGCTCATATGTAGAATCCCATGAACAAATTGAACTAACTAGGAAAATGGGGATAGACTCATAGATGGAGAACAGATGACAACTAGTGGGGGGATGTTAGGGTGTGGAGGGATTAAGAAAAAAGGAAAAAGGACTCATGGACATGGACAACAGTGTGGTGATTACTGGGGGGAGGAGATATAAGGGTACTAAATGGTAATGGGAAAAAAATACAATAAAGATTAAATCAAAAAATAAAAAGGAAAAAGAAACATTTTTGGAAAATAATGATGTAATGATATGTATACATAGGGAAAAATTTGCAATAAAATTTTAGAACCATAAAAATTCTGTTTTTAAAAGCACATTTTTCTTATTCTTTAGGCTAAGAAATGTTTTTAAATTAGGGAAATGTTCTATTTTTTACCCAATATTTAACTGTTAGTCATTCCAAAATGATGTAATGTAATTTTCCTTTTTCTTTTTTACAGTTGTTGAAAAGCTAAGAGAAATGATGGAAGAAATTGAAAATGCAATTAATACTTTTAAGGAAGAACAGAGATTGATGTATGTTTTAAACACATTTTAATATAAAATTATTGACCTATATATATTTTCAATAAATTTCCACTAGGTTGTTATATATAAATCATTTTATTGTTATGTATTTAATATTAGTCTTATGCAAATGCAACATAACACTTTTCTTCTTTTGTTTTAGGTTTTAGATTGCTTTTTGTGTTTAAAGTGAATTTTCATTTATATTTGGATACTATAAAATCTCAGATAAGAATCTGAAAGATTGTTTTATTCTCTGAGGAAACTCAAGACTTAGATTTATAAACAAATAGTGTTAAGTAGAGAAGATGACATGAAAAGAGCAATAATTTAAATCGGAGGAAAATAAAGAGTTAATATGGATTGGTTTATATCTTATTATTCAACTTTATTTTTGAAATTTTAGATATGAAGAGCTTATTAAAGAAGAGAAAACTACTAAAAATGAGTTGAGCACCATATCAAGAAAAATTGACACATGGGCTTTGGGTAGTTCAGAAACAGAGGAAGCTTTCAGGGCAATGTCAAGCAAAGTTCCTGTAGACAAAATAACACCGAGTACTCTTCCAGAAGAAGTGGTAGATTTTGAAAAATTCCTTCAGCAAACAGGAGGTCGACAAGGGGGCTGGGATGATTTTGATCACCAGAACTTTGTAAAGGTGAGAAACAAACATAAAGGGAAGCCAACATTTATGGGAGAAGTTCTAGAACACCTTCCTGGAAGAACACACGATGAGGTTCAACAGCATGAGAAATGGTATCAAAAATTTCTGGCCCTAGAGGAAAGGAAAAAAGAGGTAATAATAATTACGATAGCCATTGTTTGTTGTATATTTCTGTGTTCTAGGTGCTGCACTAAATTCTTTAATGTTTATTAAAATAATTTTACAACTCCACGAGGTATATTGCAGTTTCTACCACCCCTCTCCCGCAATCTTTTTTTTTTTTTTAAATATTTATTTATTTATTTATTTTTAGAGGGGAAGGGTAGGAGAGAGGGAGAAGGAGAGAAATACCAATGTATGGTTGCCTCTTATGTGTCCCATGCTGGGAACTGGCCTGCAACCCAGGCATGTGCCCTGACTGGAAATCGAACCGCGATCCTTTGGTTCACAGGCCCGCGCTCAATCCACTGAGCTACACCAGCCAGGGCCTCTCTCCCGCAATCTTATAGAAGGTGATACAGGCATTGAGAAGCTGAGTAACTTTACTTAACTAATGGAACTATGGTTTGACTTTCTCAGAGCTAATGTCTCTACCCCAAGAAATAATATAGTGGCCCAGAAAACTTCTCATTATGGGCAAAACCCTGTGTGTCCACCAGAAATGTGGGAAATCCAGATCTGCCCAGGCCTTTGATAAAAGGCATCTTACCAGCAAAGGCCATATGGTTTTCAATAAGAAATACAGAGGCAGCAGAAAAATTCTTTGACTCTTAAAAGTTTCATTGAGGTTTAGAACTTCAGCCTCATTGCTTATTTGAAAAGACTCAAAATGTTGACTACCCCAGAGAAAAGAGTAATTGTTAAGTGTAGCAAATATCTAAAAAGTTCCATTTTCACAAAAATATTTTTTTGGCTTTGGTTTAGTTAGGATTTCTCAATCTTGGCACAGCCCGCAGAGCTCCCCTAGCCACTGTAGATGAGAATGAGTCTACCAAGACATGATCTACTTGGGGAGGAAAGCTTGACCAGTCCTTCAGGAGAAAGGTGTCAAGCCTCTCTCTCAATGGGCTTTATTGAGTTTAGCTTGCATAGGGATGCATATCAAAGAAAGGAGGTATGGTTTACAGATAACATTTCTGGGATCATGGGGGTCCTTTTGAGTCAGGGTCTGGTAGACAGGGTGATGCCAATCAGCTATAAAACCTTGGGAAACAAACTTATTTTGTGCTTGGACTATTAACATTTAAATTGAGGACATTCTTAGCAAAGCAGGTTTCACAGGACTTTATGCATTCTTTCTTAGGCCTGATCGCCCCCTGCCAGGAACCAGTGCTTCTGGCACAGGGCTGCACCCACCTTTGGCATTGTTTCAGGTCTGAATGAGGCTGGGGAAACAAGGCAGCCAAGAGATTAGGGAGACTTTTTACAGATAGAATGAGGACTTAAGCTATGATAAAGCCGGGGGATGAGGATCTTTTGTCCCTCCTCCACAATCCCCTAAGTCCTTCCCTGATGGCCCTTTCATGACTGTGCCTGTCTTAGGTTGTTCCTTCCTTGAGGAATATTACCCATCGTCAACTATCCAGCCATCCTCCAGGGGCCAAGCAGGGTGAAGTAAAGAGGGCAGAGGCTGGGCCCCTGCCAGGAGGATAAGTTTTGTCTCCTTAGTGGCTTACGATCCCAAAGTCCTCTAGCCGAGGAGCCTTTTTGCCTGTTGGCAAGATTACAGCTCCTGAAATCAGGCAGGACGGTTCCCAACAGTTCCATTTTCATAGTATTTTTCTGGCTTTGGTTTAGTTAGGACTTCTCAATCTTGGCACAGTTGACTCTTTGGGCTATGTAATTCTTTGCTGTGAGTGCTGTCATGTGCATTATAGCATTATTAGCAACATTCTTGGCTTCCACCCGCTAGATGCTAGTAACACTCCCTTAGTTGTGATTATCAAAAATGTCTCTAGACATTGCCAAATATCCCTACAGGGCAAAAATTGTCCCTGGTTGCGAACCACAGGTTTAGATACTTGAAGTCTGAGTCACATTTTTTGTAGACTTCAGCTGTTATATACCTCAGCTTGCTTGAGGTAACAACAAAAGTATGACTGTTCAACAGATGACATACCTACAGAACATCAAAGAAATATTGATTCCATGTTTAAATTTTTACAGGAAACAATAAATTGTTTCATCTCTCCTAAATCAGTTAAATGTAGGAAGATTGAAATTTGAGACTTTAAGAAATTTTTTCAAAAATAAGTAATTTTTAAAAACTCAAAATAACAAGCTGTTAGGAATTATTTGGGCTTTTCCCCTGGATACTGAAAACATGGGGTCCCTGGCCCAGCAAAGTGGTGAATGGACTAGCAAAATTAGCATCACCTGGGAACTTGTTAGAACTCACCAGGCCCCTAATCCAAACTCTGGGGATGGGGCCCAGGAATCTGTATTTTAACAAGTCCGCTAGATTATTCTGTTATAGGCTAAAGTTTGAGAAAAACCTCTGTAGGGAAAAAGAACAGATACAGTGCTTCATGTAATAAAGGTAAAGCACCTTGACTCTAGCATACTCTTTTTGTTTCCAAAACAGGGTACTGTTTTCTGATATTTGATGGTTGACTAAATGATAGGGGTGAGGTAGGAGGGGCTGTGAAAATTGAGGTGCCATTTACTGAAGTAGAGCATGTTGGAGGAGGAGAAGAAATTTGAAGGAAAACATCAGAAACGTAGTTTTAAATCTAAGATTCTGAGTAGGAGATTTATCATTTTTATCTTTGTTTGCCTAAATAAAGATACTTATTTTCAGATATGGCCTGAACTTTCCCTGATATTGCTTTGCACTGCCACATTGAGTAGCACTGTACTAGATGGCATTTGGTATTACTTTAATCATCTGTGATTCCTATCACATTTCCTTGTATAGAGTATACATACAATAAGGATTTATTGAATGAATGAATGAATGAATGATACACAATGAGGAAGGATGAGGGAACACTTTTCTGACTTGAGGGTAAAGAAATTCAGTGGATGTATCCTTTATGGCATAGAGAAGGCTGCTAGTATTTTAAATAATCTTTACATATTCCATGTAAATTAAGCTAATTTGCTTTTTTTTTTTTTTTTACACTTACAAAGCACTGCATGCCAGTCACTGACTCATTTTAATCTTTGCAATATCTTTGCTTAAGAGGTACTACCTACCACTTACAGATGAGCAAAATGAAGATAGAGTACTTCAGGGACTCATCCAAGGTCACACCTAGTAAATGGCAAAGCCATGATTTGATCCTGAATATCCCGACTTCAGAGCCCATGCTACTTTTAATTCCTCTTCTGATACTTGAACAAAAAAGGATCACTGGGAAAGGATTCTAAGCTTAGAGGATTTGGAAGTGAGATGATAGAGGGAAAGGGTGTTTCCCATGCACATAAACAAATGAGGTGCAGTCCTTAGGCACCTGGGGATGAAGAGAGGAAGAGGAAGGCCAAAGGCATAAATCATTCAGTTTTTAAGGCACATTAATTTTTTAAAACAGAAGTAGAAAAAGTACACTGGTTAAAAACAAACAACAATGACAAAAAGCACTTGGAAACTGAAGCAATCAGTATCCCGCAATCAGTATTCTTTATAGAAAGATGGACTTGAGGTTGTATTTTAAAGTGCTGTTGATTATTAAAAATATTTTTCTTTTGCTCTGTTTTCTTCATCAATTAGTCTATTCAGAATTGGAAAGCTAAAAAGCAGCAAAAAAAAGAGCAAATTTTCAAGTTAAAGGAAAAGGCAGAGAACATACCTATGCTTTTTCATAACAAACAAGGTAATCAAAAGCAAAAAGAAGAACAAAGAAAGAAGAAATTGGCAGTGGAAGCTTGGAAAAAACAGAAAAGTATAGAAATGTCAATGAAATATGCTTCCCAGTTAAAAGAAGAGGAAGAAAAAGAGAAAAGGCAGCAGAAAGAACGCCAACGCCAATTTAAACTAAAATTACTACTAGAAAACTACACCCAGCAGAAAAAAGAACAGGAAGAATTTTTAAGACTTGAAAAGGAGAAAAGAGAAAAAACAGAAAAGGCAGAAAAAAGGAAAGTTGCTGCTGATGAAATTTCCAGATTTCAAGAAAGGGTGAGTAAATATGTTTCCTAAATAATTTTCGAGGCTGCACGTAGAGGTATTGCTTCCAGATTCAGTTCAGGAAAAGTTGAGTACTTCCAATATGATAGGCTTGTACCTACCCAAATGGATAAGCCATGCTATCTCATTTCTAGTAGATTATAGTTTAGTGGGAAAGATGTGCAAGTGGATATAATGTGGTAGATAGTATAGTATAGTATGGTATGTGGTAGATAGATAGTATAGTATAGTGATTGAGGCGTGACAGAGAATTTTAGGAGGTGGATATGTAGGGAAGGAAGCTTATCATAGCTATTAATATCAAAGAGAAGTGGTACTTGAGTTGAGTCTTGAAGGAGAAGAAAGGAGTGTAACAGTGGTTTGTCGGGGAAGCCCATTCTTAGGGAGGGCATCAAGTAGAAGATGGGAACCAGTAGGAGACAAGGCTGGAAAGGTAGCCAAGGCCAGGTCATGAATGTGTTTTCTTTGCCAAACTGACTCTTTTCCCCACAGGCGATTTCCTTACTTGTTCATTGTCCACTTTCCACCATAATAGAATCTTCATGAGGGCAGAGGTTTTGTCCTCTTGTTCATTCTCGTACCTTGTATATTATAGATACTCAATGTATATTTAAAGGAATCAAGGGTATTGCTGAGAGGTAGGACTATAAGTGATTTTAAGCAAATATGTACAAGAAATATGCCAATCAGAGAGATTATAATCTTATCAAAGTGGAATTCAGTCCAAAGAGTATTAAAAAGACAAGGAAGTTTACTTTAAAATGAAAAAAGATACAAACAAAATAAAACTATTATGAATATAACTGCTATAAAATGACATATGCATCAAAATACATAGCTACAATACTTATAAAGCAAAAAGCAAGGGAAGTATAAAAAAATAGAAATATTAGTGGAATTTCTTTTAGTCTCTATAAAAAAAAATCTCCCTAAATAACAAAATACCCCTTTCCTCCAAAAAAGCAAGTAAGCCATATAATAAAAGATGTAGAAAAAAGAAAATCTGTGAAATAAGAAATATGAGAGATCTAAAACCAGACATACCTGTATTGATAAGTGAAAGTGCGCTTAATTCTATTAGAAGAAAAGGAGTTTTAGATTGAACATAAAATAAGAGACACCGGAAAGAAAGTGATTCTGAAATGATGTGCATGTATATTTATATTCAAAGAAAGTAAAGCTTTTACTACTGTTGGAAAAGGTCAATATTAAAGGAATGTTAATATTTAAGGTGATTTTATTTTACTTCCAGGCCACTAAAGTTTGAAACAAATTCTTGTTATTTCACTTTCTTTTTTTTTTTAAGGTTTTATTTATTTATTTTTAGAGAGAGAAGAAAGGAGGGAGAAAGAGAGGGAAAGATACATTGATCCATTGCTTCTCTCAGGCCCCTAACCAGGGTCCTGGCCTGCAACCCAGACATGTGCCCCAACTGGGAATCAAACCTGTGACCGCTCAGTTTGCAGGACAACACCCAACCCACTAAGCCACACCAGTCAGGGCTTTTACTTTCGTAATGTTATCTTTTTTTTATTGGTGTATGTTTTTTAGGATTTACATAAACTTGAACTGAAAATTCTTGATAGACAGACGAAGGAAGATGAAAAGGCAGAAAAACAAAGAAGACTGGCAAAATTAAAAGAAAAGGTACTCAGTACTCAGATTAATTTATTTTTATTGTTATACTAATTCCTTGATTTGCAAGGATACAAACATCAATTTTCTTTGTAGCCAGCTTTATTTCTATATCATCTTCTTCAAAATTTATACTTACAGACATAGGTATAGCTTAGTACAATTTAAGCAACTATTGTGTCATTTCTACCATTTCACATTATAAGCACTTCATTTCCTTTTATCCTAAATTAATTCTCTCTTTCTACTCTGTTCTTTTCTTCATTGTTTCTGTATAAGCCTCCCTTTTAGACCAATAGCATCGCTGAACCTCAGTGGTGATACTCATAGCTAAAGATGTTGGTGACTCTCGTGGGTAGACGAAGAACTTACTAGTGGTTATTTACCCTAAATTTATTGTTGGTTGTGCCACTATCACACTTCGCTGCATCGTATTTCCCTCATAATAGAAATAGAATAAAATAATTGAACTAGAAAAAATAAAGTAACAGTTTATTAATGGGTTGATGTAGTCCAAATTTTATTTTAGCTATATGAACACGTTGAAAAGTTTGCTGAAGAGGTTATTAAGTTTTATTATTTAGTTCAAATCAGGTATTTTTCTTAAACTGCTGTTTTATTAAGATCCTTACTACATATTTTACTCAAAAGCACAAATAATATTTGGTAAATTAACTGGCACTCATTTTACTTCTCATTACAGGTTGAAAACAATGTTAGCAGAGACCCCTCTAGGCTTTACAAACCTACCAAAGGTTGGGAAGAGCGGACTAAAAAGATCGGACCAACAGGCTCTGGGCCGCTTCTGCATATCCCACATAGGTATAAAGGAGTTAGAATGGGTGTTCACTTTGTGATAATTTAATGACTGCATGTTTATATTTTATGCAACTTCTGTATGTATAGTTTATTTAATAGGAAAAAGTTGATAAAACAAATCTATGTACATTTTTAAAAGTTCACATTTAATGGGCACAACTCACTCAAGGAGCTGCCCCACATCTACTCGGATGCATACTTTGCACTTCTTTCACATCAGCACCCACACCCTGGCCTCTTTATCTACTTGAATAAAACTTGCTTTATAAAAAAAACAAAATAAAATAAAATAAAAGTTAATGTTTAATCAGTTAGAATTTAAAAAAAATTCCCATGTATTTATAATTGCTCTTTTCTTCTTTTCCTTAGGGCTATTCCAACCTGGAGACAAGGAGTTTAGAAAAGAATATGAGATAATGAAATTGGTATTCAGTTGATGACAATGTTAGCATATTCAGCTATAACAGGACGGAGTGCTAACCATGTTTTTTAAATATCACTAGCTCAGACAGACTGATTATTGTGTTGTACGTGAATTGACAGTCATTAAGTTCCAAGTGGTATCGTCATTAGTATTTCCTGTTTATACTAAGAGGGTATTTAATGTGTACGTTGGCCTATTATTGATGTAAAAGTTTTTTGAATGAGTTTATGTTACAAACAGTATTTCGTTTAAAATACTGAGAACACTTCAAAGATATTTTGATTTTGTCATGACACAGCAAAATAAATTGGGACAATCGCAGAGTGACATTTTTCAAACCTAAATTTTGTAACATTTATATTTTGGAGGTAAGTTAGCTTCAGTGACAAAATGTATGGGTTTTTTTTTGTTTGAGTTATGAAATAAGTTAGTACTTTTTCTAAGTTTACAAATTGGTAGTTTGTCAGTTACTAGATTTTTGTGTAATAAATACTTTGTATTTGTTTAAAGCATGCTTGGTTTTATATAAAGAATATTAATTTTAAAAATATGCCTCACACCTGACATCTCATATCTGCTGTTATTTGTATTATTTATAAAATTTTTTTGGTTTCCTTTAGCTTTTTCAAATTTCCCTCCAGCCTTTCTGGACTTTACACATTTATAAAATTGTTGTGTCTTTCACATCCTCCTGGCTGATTCAGTTTTCTTCTTCCGTTTGCCTCAATATATTTGGGTAAAAGAGCTAATTTAAAAATTTCCGAACTTTTGTACATGAAAATACGATATAACAATTTCACTCAACTTTTCATATTATAAAATCTTAGTTCCTAACTTTAATTAGTTTTCGTCTTATAGGGAAATTATCATATGCATAATAAATATAGGCAACTTATTTCTTATGACTTTTATCTTAGACTATATTTAATTATAACTTGATACATTTAAGCCCAATGATTCAGAAATTTACTATGAGTAGTGGTCAAAACCTATTCTTATTTTACACTTACTATTCAAAGTAGATATAACTTCCAAAGGAAACTGAATTCTAATTGTACACTTATTGGTACAAAATAGGAGAATTAACATAAAACATCCTTAATCAGGAATGCCCATTTTACAGTACTCATTTCCCATGACTTTTTAAAATTATTTGAGGCAGTTTAGAAATAAAATACATAACAGGACAAGGAAATTAAAAATAGAATTGAACAGCTAGAAGATACAGAAAAGTATAGGTTTTTATGTGCTGCTTACTAACATGTTGCTCTGTTTTGCACACAAATGCAGCTTTCAGTTTCCTGCATCTAAGGTAAGCATACCAGGCAATGTGATTCTTATGGAGTTTTTTGTTTATTTTTATTTTGTTTTTTAATAAAAGAAGGTGTAAAAGTTTCTTTGAAGAAACTCATCCTTCTACCTGAATCTAAAATAAATGAGGAATTTGTTATATAGATCCTTTATATAGACTATGTAGAATAAACATAATATAAATGTCTTCAGTTGCAAGCTTATAGAAGAGATGCCAAATAAACACTTCTTACAGTGGTTCTAAAAGTATGTTAAGACATTTAGCCCTGGCTGGTGTAGGTCAGTAAACACAGGCTGCAAATCAAGGGGTTGCCAGTTCGATTCCCCGTCAGGGCACATGCCTGGGTTGCAGGCCAGGTCCCCAGTACAGGTAGCACAAGAGGCAACCACACATTTATGTTTCTCTCCCTCTCTTTCTCCTTCTCTTTCCCTCTCTCTAGAAATGAATAAATAAAATTTTCAAAAATGCATATTAAGATATTTAGAAAAAACACTAAAAAATGTTATAAAGCACCTGTAATTCCACCACCCCAGAGTAACTTTCCAAGAGCATGCTTACATACAGTGACACCTTGGTGCTCATCCTTAATTCATTCTGGAACTCATGAAGAGCGTTGTAACCGATGAGAACCAAGCAAACAATGAGTGAAGAAGCATTTTCTCTTATGGGGAGGCATCATGACTCATACACGCGCTAGCAAGTGCAATGAGTCCCAGTTAAGCACCAAGTGCTGAAACACTTTTCTCATCTCAATGGGACAAGTACAGGGTTTGATGAGTTCTGAAGCTGACGAGTACCGAGGTATGACTATTTTTCCAATTTACAGGCTGACGCTCATTCCACTGAGCCATGCCAGTCAGTCCTGACTGTATTTTTATATAGAGTACATTTCAGTTACTATATTGTAAGCACTTAATGTTATATTACACATATTTTCCTATCTTTCTATATAATTCAAACATCATCACTTAATGGCTAAATCTTATTTGCTATCCATAAATGGATGCTTTGTCATTCGCGTACTTTGAAGACTTGAGCTACTTACACTTAGCTAGTAATGTAGAGTGGCATTTTATATACGGGTTAGATTCTGTCATGCATATGTCAAAAACCTTGTATGATCAAAATCACCCACAAAAAAATCCCTTTTACCTAGGAGTATATATTATATTATTTCTCAGTGAGTCCATCATAGAAGTATTTCCTCCAGATTTGGATCAGACTGCTGGTTCTCTAGCCAAGAATCAGATGAAATATTTAACTTACCTTTAAGGGTCACGTTGAATAGGATTGTCTTTCTGACCACACACAGAATGTGCAGAGTTGATTCTATTTATATATAGTAAGTTAAATGCATGTGATATGACTCCACATGGAACATCTTCAGACATTTGGTGGTGTGTATGTGAGAGATCTTTAATGTATTGAAAACTACTCTGGGCATACCTTAAGGGCAAGGATTATGGTCTCCATATTTGTAAGAATCACCAAGGACAGCCCTCTGCTTATACTCAGCTATTTGATAATGCAGTATTTGTTAAAGATACACAGGAAAAACTGTGGGTAAGATTAGTACCTAAAATTAGATAAGGCACTTAGGATTGTCGAATAAGTATAACTCCAGTCCACATGGTACATTTTTTTAAGAAATACAGTTTCTAAGAAAGCTATTAAGATTATACCCAAACTTCTATTAGCTCAATTGATTATTTTTTAAAAAAAAGACAAAACTATTTTAAGCCTGATCCTTGAGTGGATTTTTCCCCTCAGGATTCCATATGAGGTTTTATAGGGAACATGGCTGAAGCAACTTATATCCCTCTTTTTGAAAAAATAGCTAGAAACGTTATTTCATTTTTTTTTTTTTTTTTTTTTTTTTAGTATATGGGTAGTTGGAGAACATCTGGAGCTTGCTGTTGCAAATTGATAAAAGTGATGCTGTAGTCAAAACATTGACTCAAGCAAAGAGTACAATCTGAAGACTCATAAAAGTGAGGCCAACAGCCAGACATATGTATGTGAACATATGTATGTATAGTGCACTTAGATACATCTTAGAGTGCTATCCGATATTCTAGAGAGGACTGGGAACGACTCAACTTTTATGGTGTCAATAATTATTTAATAAACGTTTATTTCCATAGCTTGATCTGTAGTTTAGTTTCCGTATCCATTCAGGTTAAAACTGTGGCCTCCCCCAAAGTGAGTCTGTTGGAAAATTTATAGAGTCATTCCTGTTTTTATATAAACCATATCACGTTCTTTAGGTCTTTGATCTTCTCAAAGCTAAGTTAAAACTCTTGACATTGTACTCCCTCCCAAATATCGAAGGAGTAGTAAAAGTTGGGTCGTGCGCCATCTAGGCAGAAACCGGGGCGATAGAATGTTGTGTGTGACTTCCCATTAACTGTACGGTAATTGGACTCCGTTCACCTGTAGGGGTTTCTTAGTACCGCTCGCCAATTCCTTCCGGGTCAGGGCAGGCGTCGCTTCCGGAGCAGCATGGCGGCCACGGAGGATGAGCGGTTGGTGGGGGACTGTGAAGGAGAGCGGCTAGATTTCCTGCGGGATCGGCACGTGCGGTTTTTCCAGCGGTGTCTCCAGGTTTTGCCGGAGCGCTATTCTTCGCTTGAGACCAGCAGGTAACTGGTGACCACAGTCAGTATGGCCGTCCCGGGGCCCGGGCCTCAGCGGCAAGGATCCCTGGAGCCCCACGGCTAACTAGGCGCCCGCAGGGGGCCGCGACGCCGCCCGCTCGGCACTGCCGAGTCCCTCCCCTCTCCGGCGGGCCTGTGGTCGCTCACTTCCCTCCGAACTACGGCGGGAGGGTTTGGGAGCTGTAAGTCTAGGAGTTTTGGAATCACCAGTTTCCGCCTTTTTTCATCTCCTATTTTTCTTGTCAACTTTGAGCTTCCTTTTTACTCCGTCTTTCCGGCTTCATTACTTTCGAGTATAAAAGGAAAAAGAGAAAGTGTTTGTCATCGTATTTTAAATAAACAGCCTCTCCTGTGTTTCCCTTTCCTAATTCATTGACTTTTTTTTTGAGGTAACATTGGTTAATAACATACGAGTATTAGGTGTACAACATTATAATTCGGTTTCTATATACGCTATTGCGTGTTCATCGCTAAAGTCTGTTTTCTTCCGTTACTATATATTGGACTCATTAATTCTTAATTGAGTGGCTGTATTGTGTTTGATGTATAGGAGCAGAAGGGATCCTCTGGGGTTTGAATAGAAGTTAACTTTCTAGGAACTGTAAATCTATAGGAAGATTGGCAAAGGAATTACAGTGTTGCGTGAAGCAGCCTGGTAAAGTGTATTTGCAAAAGCCTTGTAAGTTGGAGGTGGCTGAGGAGTGTGATCTGGCAGAAAGTAAGAAACTATGAATTAGTCATGCAGAGTAAAAGTCTGGGGATAAGAAGAACGAAAGGAGGAGGCAGTCTTCGCTCTGCGTTGCTGTGTTTTGAAGTGAGGCTCCAGAGCTGCATAGGACTAGCTGGCAAGAAAGAGCAGATTGTTTTCTCCACATTTTTTGAACTCGGAGTCTCTGGTGTATTTTGAACACTGCGTGACTAGGTCCATTTTGGAAGTTTTATAGAATACTTCTGCGTACTCGTTCAAGAAATATTTATTATGTTAGGTGCTGGAGTACAGCTGACCAAGTAGTTTCAGTAGGGTCTGTGCTGTGTGTAGGGTTCATGGGAGCATATAGGAAAGGCAGGTACCTAATCCAGATTTCTTTAGAGATGCCTTTCCTAATCACCCTTTGCAAAAGACACCACTTCCAGTCACCACCTGAAATTATATATTCATTGGTTTACTTTTTAATATCTTTCTTTTCACAGTGGATTGTAAACTTCACAAAGGCAGAGTCTTTGTCTACCTTGTTTATTTCTGTAACACTAGGGTTGCCCTGTCCAATGTGGTAGCCATAAGCCACATTTGGCTATTTAAATTTGAATTAATTAAAATTAAATCAAATTAAAAACTCAGTTCTGTTTGCAGTAGCCACTGCAGTACATCTGCTCTGTCACCACATTGACCAATGAATGGCTTTTGTTTCTATTTCAGTATTTCTGTCATCTCAGAAAGTTTTATTGGACAGCACTGTACCGGGACATTGGACAGTATTTAGCATATTGAGTAAATATTTGTTGAATAATGTGAGCTGAGCCCTGAAAGATGAAAAATATTCTTGTTTTTAAAAAAAGTAAAGCATTATTTGTATGCCTCTCTCTGTCCATAGGTATTGATTGACTAGCACAGCCCATGCCTAGACTTAAGATTTCTATTTATATAATGTCATTAAGCAATGTTACCTCAATAAATTTAAGAAAAAGTTCCAAAATTGTATTATATAGGATGTTAAGAAATATTTTAATAAATCACATTTATATTGTATTGGGATTAATTTTATATGGATAAAAATATCTTTCATTCTGTTGTGATTGTTGAACTTTGCTTATAGCCATTATAGGTCTGTGGTTACATTTTCAAAATGCAGGTCTGTTTGACTGGTCTATTCCTTAAAATTTCAGCATGGACAAAACCATATAGACTAATGGATGTTGGCAGTAAACTGTGTAATCCTGGTCACGGCATAAGTAAAACAGCAAAGTTGTTTAAACAGCTAATGTAATAATTGACTTAATAACATTAGTATAATTTTGGGACCAGGCATTAGATATTAGGTAATAAATGTGACATGTTATGTTACATTAGCAGAGATATATATATATTTTTTTTTATGCTTTGTGTTTGTCTCTTGAATAGAATTTTTAAAAAACACTTTTGGTTTCTTAAGGCTCAGTAACACATTTAAGATAATCTGTACATAGCAGTTTTTGTACTGATTTTTTAAAGTTTTTCAGTTTCCTGATTTACAATCTTTACAGGATCTTTAGTTTAGCATTTAGTTTTTTGGGGGTGTATGTGATTTGTAATTGACCTTAAGATACTTGTGAAGAAGCTCCAACCTTTTAAGCAAAGATGATGGTCACAGAATTTCTACTGATTACTAGAGTTTTAAGGAAAACAGTGGGTTGACAAAGACATAATTCTTACCCAGCACCACAGTTCAATTCTGCAGGCATTTATTGAGGGCCTGTCGTGTGCCTGGGAATGGGGATATGGTATTAAACCAATGATTCATGTGTTCCTGTGTTCCTTCCTTTTTACTGATAGATATGAAACAGTTGATTCTTAAGAAGACTAATATTTTACCTTATTTTCTGACCCACCATTTTAGCAAAATTATTTCATTTCCGTTTCCTTTAGACTTACTAATAGGAATAATTTTTACTTTTGTAATAGTGGCTTTATGAAAATTCAAATGTATATTGTTGTTTCACTTGAGATTTTTCTTTATTAGCTTTGAAAAGTGGTAGTTACTAGTTACCTCAAGGGAATAGTAAACCTTGGATTGTGATCTTTGTCAATTAACAGGTCTTTTTTGGTTATGTGTTCTTGTTGCCATTTGTATTTAGTTAAGAGGAATTAGAGTAGGCTTTTTTTAATTGAGGAACAAAATATTGACCATTTTCTATTGTGTTATTTTTACAGATTCAACTGTTCAAGGAGAAGGGTTTAGGTAGTTTTTATTTTACAAAACAATCTTTCTGCTTCTGAGTCCTTCTATATTCCCTGTGCATCCTGTGTTGCAACTGTGGCTGCCAACCATCCCAAAACTATTCTGTCTTTTTGTTCCCTCCCTTATCTGAAGAATATCACAATCTAGCAATGTATCCCTCAAAGTATGATGGTGGTGGTGGGAGGCTCTTAATCGGTGACATCAGGATACTTAAAAAAATGCACGTACCTGGGCCTGCCCCCCAGATCTACATTGGACGTCATGTGAATCTGGGATTCTGCATTATTGTAAGCATCCCTGGTGATTCTGATGCACACTAAAGACTGAGATTGTTTGCCTGATAGGAGAAACAGACTGGAATGGTGCTGCCCAGCTCTACTGTGCATATAGAATCACCTGAAATATTTTGAAAATGTTGGTTCCTCATTGCAATAGGTCTGGGTAGGTTCTGAGATATCGAAGTTCTAACAAGCTCTCCAATGATAACTGATGCTGCTGATCTCCCAACCACAGTTTGAGTTTGTTTGCACAGTAATTGTATTCACCGGGCATTCTGGAACCGTGGGCTTAGTGAAGTCTTCTTAGAAGTAACCCTGGAGCTAAATATTAAAGCATGTTCAGTTTTTTGTGCATGTGTATATGCTGGTGCCTTATAGGCAGATAGATAAAAATGATAAAGTCAGGTAAGTGAATGTTGAGCAGAAAAACCTCACTCAGTTCTCTAATAGTGGTTCATAATGTAAGGCAGGTGTGGTAGGAAGTTAATTTAGAGAGGTGGACTTGAACCAGATCACAGAGGGCTTTGTGTTCCGGGTCAGGAAACTTGAACTTATTATCATGTAAGTGATGGGAAGTAGCCAATCACTGGATCTTCCTAGTTAACTATGCATTTCAGAGTAAACATTGGATTTGAGATTGGTCTTTGTATTAAGTGGAGCAAGATCAGAACCCAGAGACCAATTAGGAAGCTGTTGCAGTAGTTCAGAAGCCAAGTCCTGTGGCAGTGAAAGTAGGGATAAAAGGAGGAATGAAGGAAAATGGAGGAGTCCTAGCATTAAAGGATTAAAACTGCCATCAGGTGTAGAGAAAAAGGCAGAAGGGGCAGGTTTAGAAAGGAAGATGAGGACTATAATGGCACTTATTATATAGCAACTAAGTTTTTTCCCCTATAACTTGACCTATTTAAAGTTAGGAGGCTTGTTTTATTCACTTTTGTCACAAAATCTGGTCTGTAGATGTTCAGTAAATGTTTTTTTACTGAAAAATTATTTTGCATGTTAAATAACTCCCAAAAAAGGCTGAACTTAAAAATATTTACCAGATGAGTCAGCTATTTAAAAATAATACAGATGAAGAATAAGGCTTAAAGTTCTAGAATTTACTCAGTAGTTCATCAGCCATTCCATAGTATTTATTTGGGCCTCTGTCTGCTATGTATTTTAACTTCAGGTTAATTCTAATGTGTTCTTTAAGGCTCTTCATTTCCATTGTTAATCATTTTATTGAGCATCGTTGTTCCTGTCTTTTTTTTTTTTTTTTATGTAGCTGCTTGTTTTTAATTTTAGAAGTCTTTGCAATATAATTTAGCTATAGCCCCACCTGAGGTCTAAGCAGGAATGTAGTCCATTGTTAAAGATACTTGGAGATGCCATTAAACAGATTGTACTAGAAAAGGGCAGAGCAAGAGATCCAAAGTTTGGGAATCTAGTCAACTCCCATAAGTCAGTGTTCCAGTGTACTCCCAAATGGTCACTCACCTGTCTATCTAGCCTAATAGTATCCTACTCACTTAGTGACATAGGAAAATCCTATTAGTGTGCCTAAATTCTGTTTCACTGCCCAGACTCATCTTCCTTTTAAAAAAGTTTTTAGAGGTTCTATTTGATCTTTGTTCCTTTTTGTGCTTCTGTCCTTCTCCCTCCCAAACAATTTGTTCTTAAGCCTGAACATTTTGAAATCTTTTGGAGATGTCATTTATGATCCACTGGTGAAGCAAGTTGATGTAAGGACAAAAAAAATGTTACTTTTTCATCCATGCTTTTTATATGTATTGGTTACAGTAGAAGAGGCAGGAAGACTCAGCTTGCTTTGGATTTTCAGACTACACACTCAGAGTTCAATTCTAGGGGAAAGAAGAAAGGAAGAGAACAGGCAGCTGGTCTCCAAAGGAAAAATAAAAATAACCTCACTAGCCTGATTTTAGGTACATGTATGACAAGATTACTCATCTATATACCTGCACCAGGGCAGGTTGCACAGCAATGTACATCCCAAGTAGCAGTCTTCAGGGCACCATAAAATCCCACGTTATTCCTCTCAGAGGCCCACAGCCCAAAACTCCCCTGTATTTTCTGTGGCCTGTTTAATTTTCTTCCTCTCCAAGCTTTAGGACTACTTGAGAACTCTAGTGTGGTCAGAAAAGGAATTCTTTCCTAACCTACCTTAGGATAGGCCCCAAATAACTTCTTGATCCTATCTGCCAGCCACTGCTGAGAGCTTCACTTTTTAAACATAAGCTTTGCTCTGTAGCTGTGTTAATTCTATAAACCTTAGTCTCAACTGCTGTTGTAATGGGGTGTAGACTTAACGGGGGTATGGGTTTAACAGAGCTAAACTGAGAGGCCCCAGGTCCCCCCTCAAGCCTAGCTTGGAGACTGGCAAAAGCAGCAGCACCGGGATTGAGAGCTATTTTGCACATCAATAACAGCAGATTAGCCTCCTGGCCTTCGTGGAACCAGGAAGATGGGTGTGACTTTGACCCTTAATGTAAATGGGAGGCAGCTCCCCGGTTACAGTACCTGTGCCTGTGTGAGAACTTGGAGATGGTTCCTCCATGTCATGGGGCCATGCCTGCTGGGACTAACTTTGGAAGCCAAGGAAGGCAAAGAATGCAGGAGTGCTAGCAGGTGTAGCCGATTGTGGGGGGAGCCAGAAATGAGGTTACAGTGGAAGATCCGCACCGCAGGGATTTAAACCTAGGTGCAGCAGCCGTGCAGGGGCTTAACCATGAGGTTTGGGGAAGCAGAAAGGATCCTCTCTTCACCACCCGCCTTAGGAAGCAGGAAATCAAGATGTAGCAGCCCTGTGGAACTCCACAGTTTGAAAGGATGCAGAAGGATTCCCAGGCTCACTGGGAGGATGCAGTTTTGGATTAAGAATGGGAGCCCAGGAGCCTAGCCAAGCTACCAACTTCTGTTTTCTTTTCCTGAGATATGGTACCCCTGACTGGCCTGGTTTGGCAAGGGGAGGCAGGACCGTGTGCTTGCGGGTGTTTTAAAGGGAGTTTGGGTTGTAACGGTGACATTCTGCCATCACTCTAAACCTGTATAACTTTTGAATAAATAGTCCGTTTTCTTTTTACCAAACTCTGGCATTGAGAGCCCCAATTCCTACCCGGTGGCGAGTAGAACCAGTAACAGGACCCCTAGGTGGAGGGGGTTTGTTTCTGTAACACTGTGAGTTGAAAATGCTAGACTTTTAGAAATCTTTAATAGTTAAATACGCAAAATTTTAAAATAGTGTGTCATCAGATGACTGATTTCTGGTATTTGCCTTCATTCTCAGGAGCAAGTAAAATGAAAAACAGATCATTTAGATAATACTTATAAACAGATAATATGACTTTAAAGCATGGTTTCTCAACCTCACCACTATTGACTTTGGGGGCCAGATACCTCTTTATTTAATGGGATTGACCTGTGCGACATAGGACATGTAGCAGCATCCCTGGCCTTTACCAACTAGGTAAAGCAACCTTCCCTATTTATGACAACCAAAAATGTCTTCAGAATGTTCCTAAATGTCCAAAGTGACTTAGGACCGCTCACTGCCTTAGGACATTAAGCCTTAATCCTCTTTTAGAATCTCTGTTAAAAAGTTAAAGAATGCCTCAAGCAGCCCTGCTAAAGATTTTAGACCAGACAATTTGAAGTATTAATTTATCCATATTAGTCATAGGAATTACTAGAATATGGAAATGGGATAACCATGCTGAACTAAACAACATTCTGGAATGGATCTCAACATGAAAGGAATTATACATAACAAGCTCTTCATGTGAGAAGCAATCACTAAGGTACTAGTTTTTATATGAAAGCATAATGTTTAGATTTCTGATTTGTGCACAGTCTTAGAGGGGGGAATGAATATTGTCTTACAGTTTTTCCTTCCATCAAAGAATGGTTCTCTTTGGGAGAATTGAATTGAAATGCATTTGTGTTTTTTAAAGTGTTCCTTTCAAAATTCATTACAAATTTTTTCTAAGGTCACAGTATTTGTTAACAAATTTGAATAAAAATGGATTTATTGTAACATTCCTTAAGAATTAAGCAGCAGCTATAAGCATAATTACTTTTGACAAATTAGTGAAAACTGAGGTTTTTATGTATTTTTCCAGGCTTTTGACTTTATTTGTACTGAACAAGTGCAGGAAACTGTCTTTTTTTAAATCTACTTTAGCCTTCAGGCTACTGATATAGAGGCTTCAGTAAATTCAGATGAGTAGGATTGGTTTCTTAACCCCAAAATATCCCTTTTATAAAAATCAAAACAAAGGTTTGATTGTTATTAAATTATAAGAATATATTTGGTTTTTTGCTTTTGCAGAATGGGAGTTGTGTTTAAATTAATTGGAAAATTGAAATGAGTTTATTATTACTCTGAATTAGAAAGTCTTCAGTGATTTGATAGTAAAGATGGAATCTGACATTTTTTCTTTTAGGTTGACGATTGCATTTTTTGCGCTGTCTGGACTGGATATGTTGGACTCCTTAGATGTGGTGAACAAAGAAGATATAATAGAGTGGATTTACTCCCTGCAGGTCCTTCCCACAGAAGACAGTGAGTGAGTTTTTAGCGTTTTATTTTTAGTATGACTAGTTGTACCTGGTGTAATGTGTTGGATGAGCATATCTTTGCATTTATTCATAAACTATTAATATATTTTATTCATCTGTATTTTTCTTGTAATACAACATTCCCATTCTTTTTAAATATTACACTTAGCAAGTCTAACCTGTAATCTTTTGGGGAAACAATTTAGAATTATCTGGGATTAAAAGATTCACAGTTGTAGCACCATCCTGTATTGTGCACTTTCACATTGATGACTGCTTGTTGATTACTTGTATTTAATTTACGTTTGATTAGTTTTATAGCATTTGCTCTTTTTTTTTTTTTTTTTTTTTTTTTTGTCTCTTCGGTAAAAACCTCTTTGTCATCAGAAAGTTTCTTTTCAGTCTTCTGGTCATCTTCCCTCTAATGTTTCATTAGCATTTCTTTAATGATTTCTTACGGCTTGCTCTTACTCTTCACTCATTTTTATATTTCTTAAAACTTTACAGATTTTGATCAATAAAATAAATTTTCAAAATTTAGAAGTTACCTGATCAACTAAATACACACATGTTTTATAAACTACATTGTTCACTCTATTCAGTGTAAAATGCCTAACATCAGTTTAACGTATGAATATTAGAAATTCTAACCTAGAAAAGATCAAGGTAATACACTCCCAGGAAATCACACAATTTGTATCAGAGGTGGCCACATATCTGTCTTTTAAGAGTCAGCATTTATAAATTAACAGTGTCATTCTTTGGTTGGACTAATCAAGTGTAAATCTCACCTAGATGAACTTTGCAAAAATGAGCTAAAGCTTTATTTAGAAAAAAAGAGGTTTGATCTGTTGGACATAGTTTATGGCTTTCTACTTTGTTGTTATTTTGAAGATCCCAGTGTTTGTTTTTTTGTGTGTGACTTTTAAAATCTGTGCCAGTGGATGAATTCTTGATAAAAATGAGAATTTTGCCCTGGCTGGTGTGACTCAGTGCATTGAATGCCAGCCTGCAAACTGAAGCGTTGCTGGTTCAATTCCTGGTCGGGGTGTATGTCTGGATTGTGCACGAGGTCCCTAGTTGAGGCATGCAAGAGGCAACCAATCGATGTTTCTCTCCCTCTCTTTTTCCCCTCTCTTTCACTCTCTTTAAAAATAAATGAATAAGTAATAAGCATTTGAACTAGGTCTATCAGAACTTAATGCATAAATATCTAATCACTTTTTATCAGCTACTTGAAGCAGCATATGTGATAATTTGCTCTGTAGTTGTAGATTCTGACATGTTGGCGAGTAGGATTTATTGGATGTTCTGCTAAGAGTACTTGTCTAAATGTATGCAGAAGGGCTTTGATAAATTACAAGATACGGTCCTCATTCTCTAGGAGCTTATGGGTGACATGAGGTCATGGTTTTAACCTGCAAGTGGAAGTAATTTGTATTTTCCCTTTGTACCAGGATTTTTCTTTTTTTACTAGCTTAAATGGAAGTCTGGGTTTGTGGTTTTTTTTTTTTAAGTTGGATATTAGACAGATGTGAAGATAGTATTACAGATTCTGACTTTTGTTTTTATACTAAAAATGTATGCCGTATTCAAACTATACACTAGTTTCTTAAAGAAATATATCTTATGTAGTACAGGTGGGATTTCACACTGTGTTATATGGAAAAGTTATTCTATAAGTTTTTACTAAAATATACATATTTTATTTAGAAAAATGTTGTTGATACTCATCCACCGAAATAAAGTAGCCATTGTTTCTATAGAAGAGTATGGACTGTAATATCTTAGTGAGACAATGCATACTATAGGTTACAATTACCAGAACACTGACTACTTATTTGCCATGTTTCCTATTTTTGTCTTTTCTTATTTTTTTCCTCCACTTTTAAGGACTGTTTACTAGTTCTGTGATTGAGCTATTTTTGTCTGTCTTTAGTACGTGTTTACTTTCCTCTACCATTTTATTAGTGAAAATGAGTTTTTTACAACACCTTAATACCCATATTCTTTTTAATGGCTGCTTCCTTTTCTCATTATTTGATCTTTTGTTGTGAGAGATTTGCTGATTCTTTGAACATTCATATTAATTGTGTTTGCTACATACTCACTAGAATGGCTAAAATGAAAAAGGTGGGGGAAAAAAGTGTTGATGAGAATGTAGCACAACTGGAACTCGCATACAATGCTGAAGGAGCTTTATAACCATCATTTATAACTACCATTTGGCAGTATTTACTAAAGCTGAACATAATGTGCATTCTATGACTCAGCAGTTCTTCCCCCTAGTATATAGCGGAAAGATACTATACACCCAAAAATACTTCAAGGTACTAGAATGTTCATTGCAGTACTTTTCACAAGAGCACAGAAATAGGAACTACAAAAGTTCCTCGTCATTGGTGTAATGGATAAATGATGTATTCGAATATTTACGTAATAGAAAACTGTGCGCAGTAGAAGGAAAGAAAATTTTACAGCTGCATGCAAGATTTGAATGAATGTCACACACGTTTTGAGAGAAAGAAGTACATAGTATATTACTCCATTTATATAAAACACAAAATAGGCAAAAGTAATCTCAACTTTTAAGGAGTGACCAGAAGGAAGTAGGAGGGGGCTTTCAGTGCTGTCGTGTACTTTTTTTGAGCTGAGTGCTGGTTTTGCATGTGAGTTTACCATACTTTGTAGAAGTTCATTAAGCTGTTTAATTATCATAGGTGTGCTTTTCTGATATTTGTTATAGCTTGGTGAAAGTTTTTAAAGTTTTTTAAATTAAGGTTGGTAATCACCATCTCTTGAAACCATTCAGAATTCTCTTCTGCATTTTACTGTCATCTCCATAGACTCCATTGATTTGAAGCCCATTGCTAATATTTTGAAAAATTATTGCTGCGTAACTGTTGCTTAAAATGTTTTTGCTTATGTCTTAATTGTAAACTTCTGGAGGACTGAAAAATCTGTTTGCCTTACATTTGTCTTCCCTTTCAGACATAAAGCATTGTTGCACATCAGCAGTTGAAAGATTGTTAAATCACTTGTACTTTCTCCAACTTTACTGTTCATCCTTTCTGTATTTTCACATTTAACCTAGAGCATCCTCTGGCACCTCCAGTATTTTCTCATTCCTAAGGCATTTGCAGACTGAGTAGACTATGCTTTCTGTGACTCTCATAGGTCTGTATTTGTCCTACTTTGTGATAGCATATACAATCTTAAAAAACTATTTTTTTTAATTTTTTTAAATATATTTTATTGATTATGCTATTACAGTTGTCCCATTTCTCCCCCATCATTCCCCTCCACCCTACACACCCTCTGCCACCCACATTCCCCCCTTTAGTGCATGTCCATGTGTCATAAATTCTTTAGCTTCTACATTTCCCATACTGTTCTTGCCCTCCCCCTGTCTATTTTCTACCCACTATCTATGCTACTCATTCTCTGTGCCTTTTCCCCCTTTCTCCTCCTCCCACACCCCTGTTGCTAACCCTCCATATGATCTCCATTTCTGTGGTTCTGTTTCTATTCTAGCTGTTTGCTTAGTTTGCTTTTGTTTTAGGTGTGGTTCTTAATAGCTGTGAGTTTGCTGTCTTTTCACTGTCATATTTTTATCTTCTTTTCCTTAGATAAGTCCCTTTAACATTTCATATAATAAGGGCTTGGTGATGATGAACTCCTTGAACTTGACCTTATCTGAGAAGCACTTTATCTGTCCATCCATTCTAAATGACAGCTTTGCTGGATAGAGCAATTTTGGATGTAGGTCCCTGCTTCTCAAGATTTTAAATATTTCTTTCTAGCCCCTTCTTGCCTGGAAGGTCTCTTTTGAGAAATCAGCTGACAGTCTGATGGGAACTCCCTTGTAGGTGACTGTCCCCTTATCCCTTGCTGCTTCTAGATTTCTCTCCTTCATTTTCATCTTGGCTAATGTAATTACGATGTGCCTTGGTGTGTTCCTCCTTGGGTCCAACTTCTTTGGGACTCTCTGAGCTTCCTGGACATCTTGGTAGTCTATTTCCTTTGCCAGATTGGGGAAGTTCTCCTTTATTATTTGTTCAAATAAGTTTTCCACTTGTTGCTCTTCTTCCCCTTCTGGGACCCCTATAATTCGGATGTTGGGAAAGTTTAACGATGTCCCGGAGGTTCCTAAGCCTCTCCTCATTTTTTGAATTCTTGTTTCTTCTTCGTTTTCTGTTTGCTTGTTAGTTTCTTCCTTCTGGTCCACTCCATTGATTTGAGTCCCAGTTTTCCTTCCATCTCTATCAGTTCCCCATGCATCTTCCTTCATTTCACGTACTGTAGCCTGCATTTGTTCATCTAGTTTGTGAGCAAAATCAACCAATTCTGTGAGCATTTTGATGACCAGTGCTTTGAACTGTGCATCTGATAGATTGGCTATCTCTTCACTGCTTAGAGGAATTGGCTCTGGAGCTTTTATTTGTTTTCTGGTTTGAGCCATTTTTGGTGGGTTTTTTTTTTGTTTGTTTGTTTTGGTTTGGTTTGGTTTTAGTCTGGTCACGGCTATTACGTAGTGAGGGGTGGAGCCTGAGGTGTTCCTCAGGGCGGGGCAGCCCAGTCTTTGGGTTGTGACGCTGTATGTGGGGACGGGGTCCGAGAGGGAACAATGGCACCTGCTCCGCTCTCTCCTGGATTCAGTCCCTTCCGCCACTTCCCCTCTGCCTGGACCATCTGTATGCGCGAATGTGGGACCACCTGGTCAGCCAGTTGCCTTGTGCGGCCTCACTGGGTCTGCACAGTTGCCCCCCTGTGCCCGGGGACCGCCAGCTGCCGCCTGTGCACCTGGGAACTGCAAGCCCCTGCTGCTTGCGTTCCTGGGTCTGCACCTCCACTTTCTCCTGCCGCGACTCCGCCCCCTTACCGGTCTAGATGAATGGTTGTTGGACTTCCGTACAGTTCAATTTTCTATAAGTTCTGGTTGTTTTCTTGTTTCTAAATATTTGTTGTCCTTAATTTTGGTTGTGAGAGGAGGCACAGTGTGTCCGCCTACACCTCCATCTTGGCCAGAAGTCCTTAAAAAACTATTGAGTTGGCCAAAAAGTCTGTTTATTTTTTTATGTAAAATAAAAGACACGTTTTTTCATTTTCACCAATAACATAATGTAATGCTAACCTCAATTAATGTCTCAATTTGATTGCTATCAACTTCAACTGGTCTGCGTGACCATGGAGCATAGTCCAGTGAGAAATCTCCAGTACAGAACTTTGTAAACCGCTTTTGACACATTTGATCAATCATAGCAACTTCTCAATACTCTGCACAAATACTGTTTTGCATTTCATTTGTGTTTTTACCTTTCTTGAAATAATAAAGCATAATATGCTGAATATGTTGCACATTTTCTTCCATCTGCAATATTAAAATAGCTACACAAAAATTCACCGATTTTGATTTTTTTTTTTTTAATGCACACTGGTGTGACAGCTGTCACAATACGATCTAACAAAATTGTTTCAAATGAAGTTAAAGACAACTAAGCGCTACATAGAGCCATCTTACAGGAAAAAACCAAATGAATTTGGTCAACCCAATAAAATATAAAACGAAACCCAGAGACCATAAAGGAAAATTTGATAGATTTGACTAAACAAATATTTTAAATGTTTTGTAGTGAAAGATAAAAAGTTCAATAAGTGACAAACTTGTAGGAAATTGTGATATATAGAATAGACAAAATATTAGCATTGTATATATTGCCTGCCACAAGTCTGTCTAGACTGAAGAATTCTTAAAGATTGAGAAGAAAATGATATATCACTTTAGAAAATGACAAAATGTATGAATAGGTAATTCACAAAAGAAGTACAGATAGTCAACAAATACATAAAAAGAGAAATAGCCTTACTAAAAATCAGAGAGATACAATAGAAGCAGTGATGTTACATTATTTTTTAACTAACATGTCAACTTAGCAAAAAGTTTTAAAAGTTGACAAGAATGTGGGGGAAAGAGCACTTTATTCTTTTGGTGGAAGTGAAAATTATTACAACCTTTTGAAGGGTATTTTAGCAGTACAGTTTTTTACTCTATCTGACATATTCTTATGTGGGTTGAAAAATGGCACCAAAGGACATGTTGACCCAGAACCACAGAATATGACTTTATTTGGAGTAAGGGTCTTTGCAGATGTAGTTAAGGTAACAATCTCAAGATTAATAACTGGTGTCCTTATAAAAAAAAGAAGAGGGAGATTTGAGACACGGAAGAGTCAGAGAGCTAAGAGAAGACCACCCCTGCCAAAACCTTTATTTTAGACTTCAGGGTTCCAGAAGTATGAAAGAATAACTTTCTGTTCTTTGCAAGCCATCAGGTTTATGGTAATTGGTTCCTAGCCTGGGTAAGCTAATACGTGTGCACACAAATATATGCAGAAGACTATTTTGGCATTATTTATTCCAGCAACAAATTAGAAGCAAAATAAATGTTCACCAAAAGTGAAACAGTTAAACTCTGGTCTAGTAAAGAATACTATGCAGTAGTAAAGTGATTGAGGTAGATCTATATATGTACTGACATGAAATTGTTCACTGTACATGGGTAAATGATAAATACCAACATATACAGAGGCATTTTGTTTGAATAAGTTGTGAATATAAATATATAGGAAAAACTCCAAAAGGATACATAGAAAAACTTTGTGGAGAGGAAAGTAGATGGGTATGCAAGAATAAGATACTTTAATTTTAGTCTATATATCTGCATTGCTTGAATGTTTTACAATAAATATGTTTCAGTATTTAAAAATTCAAGTTAAAAAAGTCAGCCTAACTTCTCTTAAAAACACAACAAGAATAAACATTTAAAAACTAAAAGTTATATTAAGGTTATACATAAATATTCGTATTTTGCTCATGGCAGAAATAATACTGTAAATTATTTAATATTTTATAAATTTCAAAAGCATTGTCAAATACTTCATTAAATTTGTTCTTCCCCTGATCTGCCTTTCCTAAAAGAGGAAAAAAAGACGCAGTTTGATTAAGAGACCTGCCCCGAGGCCATACACATTAAGTAGTACAGCTAGACTGAAATCCCAGGCTTCTGACTCAAAAGTCCCAGTGCTGCTTTACTGATGAAATATGTATGTCCCTAGTGGAGACTTTCATGTGTGGCACTTAAGTACATTGTGAATAATTAATCAGAATTAACCCTGGCCTTTCATTTAACTCCGGAGTTGTAAAGACCCCAGTGGTATCCTACTAATCAGTGTGTGGTCAGACCATTGGAGGGTTGGGACCCTTCTCATCAACCTCTGCAAGTATTTAGGAATCACAAGGGTTCAGGCTGGAAATTGTGTGGTCCTTTCTCTGATCAAGAGCACAACTAGAGAACTTTAGAGCTAGAATAGAGCAGGGAATATTGTAGTCCATCATTTTACAGATGAGGATATTAAGGTCCAGAGAGATTAATCATTTGTTCACAATAATATGGTTAGTTAAGAATAGAGGCAAATTAGAATACGGTTTTTTGTTTTCTAGTCCTTTGTTATTTTTGTTACTGGTATCTGTTTTTTAATAGATCTCATAAAATACTAGGGTTAAGTGTTTGGGAATGTAGATAAGGTGGTTAATATTAAAAGGTGAGATGCTTACGGTTTTATTTTTTAGTAGATTTTTTAGTCAGATTACTGCCCTTTAAAAATAATATGCTTAAAATGTAAGCAGTTTCCTGTGGCTCTGTCGAACATGTTTCAAGTTTAAAAAATTGTAGAGAAACTTTTGGAAGCATTGTGATCAAGAAGTTTTTGCAAAGATCTCACAGGGGTTGGTTTGTATTCCCAACTGTCCCTAGTCAAGTTACAGGAAAAAAAGTGGGGTTAAGCTGCTACCATCAAATACAGGCATAAGACAGAGAGGTTTGTTGGGAAGGACAAAGGTCTTTAATAAAATGTTGTACAACTTGGGAAAATGGAGGACTCCCAGGCTCCAGGCTCCTCTCTTCTGCAAAACACATATAAAACCTGTTCGTTCCCCAAAAGGCTGAAACCCAAAATCAAGCCCAGAAATGTCACTCCATCCTTTCCTGCCTACCCCTCTGGACCCCAAGGCTGCTAAGCAGACAGCTCTCCAGCTTCAGGCTCCCTCCCTTGAATCCCTGTGGTCCTGATCTGCAGCTTCCCACACTCGGGGCGGGGGGGGGGGGGGGGGGGGGGGCTGTGTCCAGAGCCTCTGCCAGTCTCTGTACCTGGTCATGCAGGGGCTCTGTCTGTGGATCCCAGAGGAAGAGAACAGCAAGTCTTTGCCCTCCCTTCATTTAAATCTTCTCAGGCAAGCCTTGTGGCCACAGCTAATCCCTCCTTTTTTCAGATTGGACTGGAAGGTCAGCACCACCCCCTGCCCTCAAGTTAACCTTTAGGTACACATGTTGGTGTAACCTGTGGTTTCTCCTTAAATCAGGAACCAGAAGGGGATAGGAGGGATTTTCCCTTCATCACACTCTAGCCTTGTGCAGACTCCAAGGGCTGCAGCCTGCAGCACCTCTGCCAAGGTTGGGGAAATCGGTCCACAGATGCTGCCCTATATTGGTTACTGGGGCAATGTAACACTTGTTTACCCTTTACCAGGGACGCAGTCTCTCCTGTGCTGCCCCCAGGAGCCTCCCTTTTGCCCAGCAATCTGGCCATATCTCCCTGTATCCATGAGTCTGAGGGCCACATCACAAATCTCTAATTCTAAATTCTCAGTTTACTGTGTTGTTAGATGAAACACTGTTAAATCTCTAATCTCTATGAAAGAAAGTCTTCCACCTGCCTTTTCTTTAATTGGTCTAGGTCCAATTCTAAAAGTAATCTGTGGAATTTAGAAAATGTTATTAAAAAAAACATTTTTAAGCTATAGAATTTTGCATATACCTTGTCTGTATCTCTCTTGATATCTTGGAAAGAGTTGTATAAGGTGTGTCCTTTTACTAGCAAATCCTGTGTTGGTTTTTTTTTTAATATATTTTATTGATTATGCTATTACAGTTGTCCCAGTTTTTTCCCCATTTGCTGCCCTCCCTCCAGTACCCCCATTCCCTTTAGCAGTCGCACCTCTTAGTTGTGTCCTTCGGTCATGCCTATAAGTACTTTTGCTTCTCCATTTCCTATACTATTCTCAACATCTCCCTGTCTATTTTGTATCTGCCAATTATGCTTTTTAATCCCTGCGCCTTTTCCCCCATTCTCACCCTTCCCCTTCCCAGCTGATAACCCTCCAAATGATCTCTGTATCTATGATTCTGTTACTGTTCTGGGTCTTTGCTTAGGTGATTTTTTTAGATTGAGTTGTTGATAGTTGTAAATTTGTTGCCATTTTAATGTTCAAAGTTTTGTTCTTCTTTTTCTTTAATAAGTCCCTTTAACATTTTATGTAATAATGACTTGGTGATGATGAACTCCTGTAGTTTTATCTTATCTGGGAAGCACTTTATCTGCCCTTCCATTCTAAATGATAGCTTTACTGGATAGAGTAATCTTGGATGTGAGTCCTTGCTTTTTATCACTTTGAATACTTCTTGCCAGTCCCTTCTAGCCTGCAAAGTTTCTTTTGAGAAATCAGCTGAGTCTTATGGGAACTCCTTTGTAGGTAAGTCTGCTTTTCTCTGACTCCTTTTAAGATTTTCTCTTTCTCTTTAACCTTTGGCATTTTATTTATGCCCAGGGTGGGGCAACCTGCTTCACCTCGTTGTGGCCGTATGTAGGGGGAGGGCTCAGAAAGGGGTCAGTGCCACTGCCTGGCTTCTGGAGGTTTGCCTGGCACTCACCCTGTTTCCAGTCACTTCACTTACTTTCTGTATGTGACTGGTGGCCTTTCAGCTGTTGCCCTGGTGCTGAATCCCAGAGGAGTTGGGTCTGCGTAAATTCTAAGTCCGTTTGTACCCTTTAAGCAGAGTCTCCTGAAAATCCACCAGTTTGTTCTGTCTGTTGCTCCAACCCCCACTGGTTTTTACAGCTAGAAGTCATGGGGATTTATATTCCTGATGCTGGAATCCTGGGCTTTGTGGTCTGACCTGAGGCTGGGAACCTTCACTCCTGAGTTACCCTTCCCAGTTTTTATCTGCCATATGTGAATATGGGACTGCTTGTTTCACTACCTTTCCACGTCACTTTGCTATCTCTGCATCTCTGCCCCTCAGATCCATCTGGATGAGTGTGGCTTCTTTAAATCCTTGGTTGTTGGACCTCCATACAGTTCTACTTCTGACTGTTCTGGGTGTTACTTGTTTTGAGGTGTGGTTATACATTTTTCTGTAGCTGTGCAGGGAGGCAAAGGATGTTTACCTACACCTCTATTTTGATGGGAAGTCTGAAATCTTGTGTTTCTTACAACCTATGAAGAATTATTTCCAGAGTCATAAAATATAAATATCAAATTTTACATAGAAATTGCCACATTATTATTCACTTGAATTGTTTGCCTAGTGCAAAAACTGAACTTTTAAAATTTGGATTAGGAAGTTAGGAACATGACCAAATCATGTTTTGAATTATATTTAAGCAGCATGACCACCATTAATATAGTGTGGTGGTATTTTAGCTTAAGAGTGTTCTTTTTTTTTTTTAAACAGAATTGTTTTTTTCTTTTAGATTTTATTTATTTATCTTTAGAGGGGAAGGGAAGGAGAGAGGGAGAGAAACATCAATGTGCGGTTGCCTCTTGTATGTCCCCTGCCGGGAACCGGCCTGGCAACCCAGGCATGTGCCCTGACTGGGAATCGAACCGCGATCCTTCGGTTCGCAGGCCCGCGCTCAATCCACTGAGCTACACCAGCCAGGGCAAGAGTTGTTCTTTATTAGGAGCCCCTTAATATACCTTTTAATGTGTTTTTATTTTATCTTTAACAATAACATTTTCTCTTAAAAGAGGGAAATATGCTTATGAAAAGTAGCTCTACTAATTAAAATGTATCTTTTAAAACTCTCATTAAATTTTTATATTCTACAGGTTTATAACTTTTATTTTTTAAATAATCTAAATGCGTTGTCTTTACAATGCTTGACATATAGTTTGTGTTTATTATGAGCTTAATTGTAAAGCTTTTATGTTTTAAAGTGAGATGTGACCCAGTCATTAGGCAGGAGTTACCTTTGTAGCTTAATAATTATCTTTCATATGCAGGCATGCAAATAAAGGGATTGTTTTTCCTTATAGTTGATAGCTAAACATGGTATATTCTCTAATACATCCCTTTACATACTCAACATATACAATATATACATATTACATCCACATTCATATTCCCAGTTTTGCTGCTGCTTCTTCCCATTTACCCAATTTTATTTTCTGAAGTAACATGAATTTTTACAATATATTACTATCTAAACTACTTCCATGTAGCAAAATAAGCTTGTTTGACTTTATGGCTCTACCATGGTGGAGGATGCATCCATCAAATTAGTAGTTCTCAATACTGTGTATCACACAGGGATTATTTTTTCTTTTTACATGCGATTGTCCAGGCCCAATGCTTAGGGCTTTCATGTGGGCCTGGGTTAGGACCCAAGAGATATCTGTATTTTTTTTCCAACTTTACGATTGAGTCTGTTAGGCTGTTAGAACTCTTTCAGGGTTTGTTTTTTGTTTGGTTGGTTGGTTTTTGTTATTTTCTGTTACTGAATAGGAACACTAGGTGGTGCCATTTAATAATCTCCCAAGAAGTTTAAACTGTACCCTGAGTATGCATCCAGTTGTAAATTTGGAATGAGTGGCAAATTTATACTAAACAGTTGGTCAATAACAAAAAAGGATCTAGAATCCTAACTTGTCATCCAGTGTCTATTTTGTGTATTCTGTTCTGGGCTTTGATGATAAGTATCCTTTGCTTAATTATAAACATAATGCCCATATTTTGGTATCTTTTATTCTTGACTGTATACATTTCCTCATGTTGCTACATACTTCTCCCTAATTATTATTTTAATAGCAATATAATGTTCCTTTTGAGGAGATGCAGTATGTTATGTTTAATCTGTCCAGCAATCCCTGTGTAGTACGCAGTCAGAATTGAGAACCACTGATTTGGTAGAAAGTTTTAAATTTGTGAGTACAGTTTCCTAAATTGTTCAAGGAATTAATGTATAAGCTACTGTTCTGTGTATTTCAGGGTATATAAAGCTGAGTAGAGCACAGTACCCGGTTTAAAGAATAGAAGAGTGGCTAGAGCTCCAGGTTGGTCAGGCCTGAGTTGGCCCGAGGTGGACATGAATGAGCAGGGTTGGACCAAGATGGCAGTGTAGGTGGTTCATCTCAAGTTGGATGCTTTCCTATTTTGTCTCAACTGTGCTCTGAGCACAGAGAAGGAGCAGGTGATGGGACTATGTATAGGGGAGTTGAATGATGACACAAGGAATGACTCTAAATTTACATGTGCCAGCACTAAAATAAGCACAGTTGCTGAAGAGGTTGACACTGTCAGAATTGTTCACATTCATTCTGTCATCATCTTGCCACATTCTCGTAAGAGGATGGATCAAGTCGAAATTTCTCTAGAGCAGTCTATCTGCAGCCTCACCAGAGGTGGAGTGGCTGGCTGAACTAACAGGTCACCCCATGAGAAGAATTGTGGGCTGATATCATTCCCATCCTTATATAACTGTTTGGCCTTCGCATGTTGATGTTTGCACACAAGCCATGTACCAGGTGATGGATCAAGGCTGTGTGGGGCTTATTTTTTCCTGTTTCATAGAAGATGAAAACACAAAAATTGGCTGGGTACTCTACACTTACCTTCAATCCATTCAGGCTCAAAAAAACTCAGAATATGAGAGAACTGAAATCCCAATCCATATTGTACCTCATATAACCATTGGCAAAGTGTTCCTTGAATCAGCAGTTGAGCTGCCCAAGACCCTGTGCCAGGAGGAGCAGGATGCATTTAGAAGGATTCACAGTCTTAACATCTGGACTCAGAAGCCAAGATCCATAATGGCTCAGCATTTACCAAGAATCTGCAGTCAGATGTCAGCAGTCAGCGGGCCTCTCCTACAGTAGTTGGAGGACAGACTGGAGCAAAACCAACAGCATTTACAGGAGTTGCAACAAGAAAAGGAAGAGCTTATACAAGAACTTGCTTCTCTAGAATAAAGTGGGGGGAAATGAAAGTATCCATGTATAAAATTAAATAAGCTAGGTCAGTTTTGAAGAAAAAGTTGGAAGGACTCACATAGACTTACTCACTTCAAGACTTACTATATATAAAGCAAGAGTAATCAAGATGGCATAGTAATGACCAGCTGATTTTTGACAAAGGTGCGAAAGCAATCAGTGGAGGAAGGATAGTCTTTTCAATAGATGATGCTGGAGTAATAGGACTCACAAAGGCAAAAAAACGAACTTTGACATAAAATGCATACCTTATATAAAAATTAACTCAAAATGTGTCATGGACTTAGATGTAAATCTATAAAAATTTTAGAAATAGCCCTGGGTGGTGAAGTTTGGTGGATTGAGTGCTGACCTGTGAACCAAGAAGGTTGCTAGTTCAGTTCCCAGTCAGAGTGTATGCCTGGGTTGCCAGCCAGGTTCCCCAGTTGGTGACATGCAAGAGGCAACTGATCAATGTATCTTTTGCATGTTGTTTCTTTTCTACTCTTTCTCCCTCCCTTCCCCTCTCTCTAAAATAAATAGATAAATATATTTTAAAAATTTACTGAAAATTCTAGAAATAAAATCATGGACAAATTTTTATTGTCTTGAGCTAGGCAACAAGTTCTCAGCCTTCACCCCAAAGCACAATCCTAAAAAGAAAAGTTAATATATTGGTCTTTATCAAAATGAAAAACTGTTCTGCAAAAAATTTGAGGAGTAAATTATTGAGAGAATTATTTGCAAACCATATATACAATATATAACAGTCTACAATATATAACAGTAAAAACCAACAATCTAATAAGAAAATGAGCAAAATACATAGATAGATACTTCACTAAAGAGAATAACAAGCAAGCACAAGAAAAGATGTAAGTTAAACATATGTATACCGTATGACCCAGCAGTTTAACTCCTAGACATTTATCACAGAGAAGTGAAAACCTGTGTTGGCAAGAAAACTTGCACACAAATGTTCTTACCACCTTTGTTTGTAATAGTCCAAAACAGGAAGCAACCCACATGTCCTGCAGTTGAGTTGTTAAACCAACCATGGAATATTATTCAATGAAAACAAATACTCATACAAGTTGGATGGATCTCAAGGGTATTGTGATGAATTTTTTTTAAGGTATAACATTCTTGAAATGACAAAATTACAGAAATAAAGTACAGATTAATAGTTGCCAGGCATAGGGACTGGAAGGGTAGAGAATGTGTGTGACTGTCAAGGGATTGCACAAGGAGTTCCTTTGTTCCAGTAGAACAGTTCTGTATCTTGATTGCGGTGTTAATTAAATGAATTTATATCTGTGCTAAAACTGTGTAGACCTACACACACCCCCAAATGAATGCATGTAAAATTGAAATAAGTTCTGCAATCTAGTGAGCATTGTACCATTGTATCATGTGAAACCGAGTAAAGTCTGCAGTCTAGTAAGGAGTATTGTACCACTTTCAGTATGTTGGTTTTGAAGTAGTACTGTACTTACATAGGATCTTATTACTGGGGGCTACTTGGTGAAGGGTACATGGGACTCATTGTACTATTTGCAACTTCCTGTAAAACTATAACTATTGCAAAATAAAAAGTTATACGTATTAAAATAATAGAAGAGTAAAAACTAGTTATGAATTAGTCATGCACCAATCATAAGAGATGTGAAGCTAGTTCCTCAAAGCCTATTTTTTTTTTTTAGTTTAAATATTTATTTATTTATTTATTTTTAATCAGTATTTTTTTAATTGTTGATATTGTACAGTTTTCTGTCTTTTACCCCGTCCCCAGCCCACCACCCCAGCCCTCCCCACCTTCTTCCCATTTCCACCCCCCATAGTTTTTGTCCATGTGTCCTTTATACTTGTTGCTCTAAACCGTTCCCCCTTTCCCCTGAAATTCCCTCCCCTCCCTCTCTGGTCCCTGTCAGACTGTTCTCAGATTGTGTCATTGTTTATATTATGCTTGTTTGTTTGTTTTGTTGATTAGGTTCCTGTTAAAGGTGAGATCATATGGTATTTGTCTTTCACTGCCTGACTTATTTCTCTTAGCATGATGCTCTCAAAGCTTATTTTTAACTAAACTTGATTTTTTACTAGTTACACATGTCCAGCCTGTTGATGCTACATTTCTACCTGATACATCAATCATGCTGATTTTTTAATTGAGAGTGTGACCATTTTTTATTTTACATTTAAAAAAAATTTATTCCAGCTTTATTGAGGTATCACTGATATGACATGTAAGTTTAAGGTGCAGAACATGATGATTTGATACATGTATATGTAACAAAATGATGATTACATAAGGTTCTCTTTCTCCTCACAAAGTTACCTTTTTTTGTGTCTGTGTGCTGATAACATTTAGGACCTACCCTCTCAATAACTTTCAAGTATACAATGTAGTACTGTTAACTGTAGTAACCATGCATTAGATCCCCAGAACTTAAGACTGTATGCTTTGGCCAACACCTCCACACTTCTCCTCCAGCCCCTAAAAACCACTATCTACTATTTTTATGGTACCAGCTTTTTTGTATTTCACATATAAGTGAAAAGAATGTTTGTCTTTCTCTGTATTACTTATTTCACTTAGCATAATGCCCTCAAGGCACATTCATATTTTTGCAAAAGGCAGGATTTCCTTTTATTGATATCTGAATGATATTCTTGTGTCTGTGTGTGTGTGTGTGTGATTTTCTTTATCCGTTCATCTGTTGATGGATAAATTTTTTTAAAAGTATTTTATTGATTATGCCATTACAATTGTCCTATTTTTTCTCCCCTTTATTCCCTTCCACCCTGTACCACCCCGCCTCCCCATCAGCATTCCCCTACCTTAGTGCATGTCTGTGGGTCATACATATAAGTTCTTTGGCTTGTCCATTTCCCATACTACTCTTAACCTTCTCCTGTCTATTTTCTACCTACCATTTATGTGACTTATTCCCTATATCTTTTCCTTTGTTCTCCCTCCTCCCTCTCCCCACTGATAACCTTCTATGTGATATCCATTTCTGTGATTCTGTTCCTGTTATAGTTGTTTGCTTATTTGTTTTTGTTTTCTTTTTTAGGTTTGGTTGTTGATAGTTGTGAGTTTGTTGTCATTTTACTGTTCATATTTTTTATCTTCTTTTCCTTAGATAAGTCCCTTTAACATTTCATATAGTAAGGGCTTGGTGATGATGAACTCCTTTAACTTGACCTTATCTGGGAAGCACTTTAACTGCCCTTCCATTCTAAATGGATTACGCTTTGCTGGGTAGTGTAGTCTTGGATGTAGGTCCTTGCCTTTCATGACTTGGAATACTTCTTTCCAGCCCCTTCTTGCCTGTAGGGTCTCTTTTGAGAAATCAGCTGATAGTCTTATGGTAACTCCTTTGTAGGTAACTATCTCCTTTTCTCTTGCTGCTTTTAAGATTCTCTCCTTATCTTTAATCTTGGGTAATTTAACTATGATGTGTCTTAGTGTGTTCCTCTTTGGATCCAACTTGTTTGGGAATCTCTGAGCTTCCTGGACTTGCATGTCTATTTCCTTTGCCAGATTGGGGAAGTTTTCTTTCATTATTTTTTCAAATAAGTTTTTTATTTCTTGCTCTTCCTCTTGTCCTTTTGGCACCCTTATGATTTGGATGTTGGAACGTTTAAGGTAGTCCCAGAGGTTCCTAAGCCTCTCCTCATTATTTTGAATTCTTGTTTCTTCATTCTTTTCTGGTTGAATGTTTATTTCTTCCTTCTGGTCCAGATTGTTAATTTGAGTCCCAATTTCCTTCCCTTCACTGTTGGTTCCTTGTATATTTCCTTTATTTCACTTTTCATAGCCTTCACTTTTCCTCCATTTTGAGACCATACTCAACTATGTCTATAAGCATCCTGATTACCAGTATTTTGAACTCTGCATCTGTTAGGTTGGCTATCTCTTCATCACTTAGTTCTATTTTTGGAGCTTAGATCTGTTCAGTCATTTGGGCCATATTATTTTTTGTCTCCATATGTCTGTTGCTTAGTAAGGGTCAGAGCCTTAGGTATTCACCAAAGCAGTACAACCCCATGCACTATGTTGTAGCTCTGTATGTGGAGGAGGGGTCCAAGAGGGAACAGTGCTGCTTACCTAGCTCTTGGCTGGCTTTCAGTTACTTCCCCTGCTACTCCCAAGCGAAGTGGGCCCTTTTGGTACTGATTCCTGGGTGGGTTTGTGTATGTTCTAGGATCCTGTGGGTCTCTCCAACAAACTCTCCTGTGAGTCTGGGAGTTTCTGCTGCTGAAACTCCCAGAGATTTTGAGGCTTTATTTCCCCACACTGGAACCCTGGGTTGTGTGGTCTGTCTCACTTCCCAGTTGTTAACTCCTGGTTTACCACATGCAAATGTGGGACCGCTAGGTCCGCCAGCCACCATCTTCCCGTGAATCCTCTCTGTCCCGGCTGCCCATCTCCACCCCTCCTACCAGTCTGGAGGAATGTTTCTTCTTTAACTCCTTGGTTGTTGGACTTCTATACATTTCGATTTTTCTAGAAGTTCTGGTTATTTTTTGTTTTTAAATTTGTTGTTGTCTTTTTGGTTGTGCAAGGAGGCAAAGTGTTATCTACATATACCTCCATCTTGGCCAGAAGTCTTCCGTTGATGGATGTTTAAGTCGTGTCCTTTTTTTGGTTACTGTGAATAATGCTACCATGGACATGAGAGTACAGATATCTCTTTGAGATAGTGATGTCATTTGCTTTGGATAAATACCCAGAAGTGGGATTGCTGGATCGTATAGTGGTTCTATTTTTAATTTTTTTGAGGACCCTCCATACTGTTTTCCATAGTGTCTGTACCACTTTACATTTCCACTAACAGTGTAGAAGAGTTCACTTTTCATTAATATAACTATATTAAGTTCCTAGTTATATTTCATTGGTATCTTAAAAATGAAAATTTTTAGATAGAAAAAAATTTCAGTAAAATTTTGAATGAGTAGAGACTAAATGGGAACTTAATTGTGTTCTATATACTTCAAAGCAAAATGGGTTATTGGACTCATAATGAGGTCTGTCCAATGCTAAACTACAAAGTACATATATTTTTATGACTATAGATCAGTTTGTACCTTTAGCTTGCTCCCTGTGAAGAAGCTATGAGTTAAAGTAAAAAGAAACTGGATGGGGTAAGGATTCTAGATCCTTTCGTGTTACCACGTTTCCTTGAACATGTCACTTGTGGGTTTCTGCTTTCTGTTCTATAAAATGAGGGATTGAAGATGTTGATCAGATAAGAAAAGTATGAAAACTTTTTATATACAGTGAGGCGGGTTGTAAACTAAAGGTACATAGTAGAAAATCATTATTTTCTCCTGACTTGTTTGCAAATTAAATGAGCAAATTTCCATAAAGCTCCTTGAACAGACCTGGCACATAGTTAGCATTCAATATTAGCTACTGTGAAAAGAGAGGTAGTGATGACAAAGGTTTGGTACTAAAATACTCTGTTTCTGAAAGATGTAATTGAGCTGCTTTAGCATCTGTACAAAAAAATAAGGGATACTTCAAATAAGTCCATGTTTTTATTTTCTAGGATCAAATCTAAATCGCTGTGGTTTCCGAGGCTCTTCATACCTGGGTATTCCATTCAATCCATCAAAGGTCAGTTCTCTTTGGATCAGGAGAAAAGAGGAGGGAGGTGGGGAGATTTCAGTGAGAAAGAATACTAAGAAAGGATACCAGAAGAACCAAGCTTCCATGTTTCAATACAGCTACATACTATCTAACATATATTACAAACTGGAACTCTTTAGGTGAAAGCTATACCCACCTTACTTCTTGGAAAAATGCACAATATACATACACAAAAATTATGTCTCTCTTATGTCCTGTGTGTGTTTATAAATTATTGGTGATTTCCTGGAGAAAATGGAATTAAAGCACTCAGGTGCTTGATACTTGCTGTCTGAGAAGCCCATGTACTTACATGCATTAGAGAGGGACTTTACAGATGGTTCTCATTTCTTAGTAAAAAAAAAAAAAAGAAGAAGAAAAGAAAAACAAAAACCCACACCTTACAACAGCAGTAACTAAAGACCTAAGTAGTGATGAATTTGCTGATCTTCGTGGCAATAGGCAGAATATTTTCAGGGTTTTATCCAGAGGCTTTGGTACCAGCACGCACAGATGTAGAAAGCAGTGAGTCCTAACAAAGTGAGGAGGTTTTTTCTTTAAAGAAGCAGACCCAGAACAAACTTTGTAGATGTTTCATCTGCGCACAAAATACCAATTTCTTCCTATACTGGCAAGCATAGAACAACTTCATCATTTTGTCAAGAGGTTTCACAAAATAGAAACTTTTTCCTTGAAACTTTTTCGTTTGCTTCTACAATGGTTACAAGCTATTTGACTACATTCAGTGTGTCAAGGTTTATATGCAGTTGCAATCTGAAGGCAAACAGCACACTGCCAGTTTTTCTATACTGTGCTTCAAAATTCAGGAATAAATAGTGATTTTGGAGAAGGTGACATGATTTGATAGAGGCACTGCTTAAACTTTTTTCCTCTGCCTTAAGCTGTAGACCAACTTACCTATGTCACAGTCATGAACTTGCCATGGTGTTTTCAATCATGTGTGCCCATTGCTTTTAGCAGGGAATCTGAAAACAAAGGATTTGTAAAATACAAATACATATAAAATTGAGGTTTGTTTTTCTCAATCAGATATCTATACAAATTAGTATAGACATTTTAATTTTACCTATTTACTGAAATTATTTAATAAAATAAGTTTTCATTTCATTTTACTAATTAAGATTGTATTAATTTTAAACTCAGAATCCTGGAACAGCCCATCCTTATGACAGTGGCCACATAGCAATGACCTACACTGGCCTTTCATGCTTACTTATTCTTGGAGACGACCTAAGCCGAGTAAATAAAGAAGCTTGCTTAGCAGGTTTGAGAGCCCTTCAGCTGGAAGATGGGAGGTATGGGTCATTCCTTCTTACTTTTTAAAAGAAAAATCTTTTTAAACTGGAAAAAAATTAATATAATTCTATACAAGAACCTTCAAGTTTATCATAAATTCTTATTAATCTGAACTTTTATTCCTTTGGTGATAGGAGGAGAATGGGATGAGCATTGAATGTTATATTCCAGTGTAGGTAGTTTTCTTGATATTTTTAAAGGACAGAAAAAGAAGTTAATGAGTTTATTAGTATTTGATGATTTGTGTGATGTATCTAACTAAAGAAGACTTTTTCCCGGAGTTTTAAGGTGAAACTTTTTAAATCCAGGAAGTGATAAAACAGTAGTGTTGCTGTCTAAAGAAAAGACTGCAAACAAATCCTGCTATGTCATTATTTCTCTGTCCCATCTACTGTTGTCTCTCTTTTCCTGACAGTATTTTTAAAATGCTGCTCTTGATGAGGGGAAAATTAATATCAACATGTAAGATAAATTGCCATTAATTGGAAATACTGTAATACTAAATATTTACCTCAGCAGGCACATGTGCCTAATTTCTCAATACTTTGACATAGTCTTTGTTTCCTGCTACCTTATCTTTGTTTATAAACGAAGAAATAGATAAGAGATGCAGTCTATTTATCTCTCTAAAACTAATTAAGTAGATGAAAAATTTAATTAAAACACTATGATCAATTAATTAATGGTTATCTATATATAGAAGAAATTTCACATAGTAAAACCTGGTATTTAACTGCTACCTTTTTTTCCACCCCCTATTGCACCGTAGCTGTTTCAGGCTGAGAACAAAACGTTGGTGGCATTTGGAAGAAATAACTGTGGTAGTATGTAAAGCTACCCAGAAATCAGAACTTTGGAGTCATGATTTAGAGATTATTTTAGATTATTCAATTTAATAGTTCTTTATTGAATAATGCAAGTAGTATATGGTTTTTAATCCATATTAGGTTTTTAAATCTGTATTTGTGATAGAATAAAATTATAAAACAGTATTATTAGTAAATCTCATTGTTGTTATTTTCAGTTTTTGTGCAGTACCAGAAGGCAGTGAAAATGATATGCGATTTGTATACTGTGCTTCCTGTGTTTGCTATATGCTGAACAACTGGTCCGGCATGGATATGAAAAAGGCCATCAACTATATTAGAAGAAGTATGGTGAGTTATGTTGCTAAATTGATTTCTTAATGTTGTTATTATTATTATTGGTATATCAGGGCTGCAGTTTAATGCATGCCTCATCTTTTCCAGCAAGAATATGGAAATATGGACAAGATTGCTTTTTGGGTACATCATATATCAGAATAGCCATATAGAAAGAATCTTCAAGGACAGATTGACTCTTTGACCATTGAAATTTAAACATGATCTAATGGTATCTAAAGAAACAATGTCTTTCTCAGAAGATTTGTCTGCCTTAGAAGCAGGGGGAAAACAGTAAAATCTCAAAGGCAAATATTGATAGTCTATCCTAGCGGGGACCAGTGGGGAGCCTTGGCCAAGCATAATGGAAAATTATGGCATTCTTGGTGAGATTATTCTTATATTGTGTGTGAGGTGTGAGTGCTTAAGCTATTTTGACTTGCAAGACCCAAGTGTAACAAGGTTGACTGGACTGACAATAGATTTCTTGAATCACTTTTCGTTTCTGAGTCATTTGTTTTAGTCTAAGGTTTATTTTAAGGAAAATACGAAATATATTATTTTTTCATAGAATACAATTTAATCTTTTTTATTGACAACTGTAAGAAAATCTTAGTCTTAGCTAGAATTATCTTTTGTTCTACTGTTTAGTCTCATATAAAACTGGAGAGATAGAAGTGTTGCTTCCCAGGTTTATTATTTTCCAAATAAAAAATGTTTTACTTTTATAAATTAGAATATTTAAGGCTGTTAATTTAACTTTTTTACTAGTCAGAAATTTAAAATGAAGATGTAAATTTTTAGAGAAATGAAATTATTTTTAACTGAATGTGTACATGTGAATCAGAGTTTATAGAAGGCACAAATACCACAAATATTTAAAAAGCTTTGGAGGCAGAATAAACCTTTTTTTTTTTTTTACTCTTTAAAATAGATTTTATTTACTTATTTGAGAGGGAAGAGAGATAATGATGACAACCACAAATGTGTAAGAGAAACATTCATTAGTTGGCTCCCCTTTGCATCTTGACCAGGGACTGAACCTGCAATCCAACCATGTCCCCCAACCTGGAATCCTTCGCTTTGCCAGAGGGCCCCCAGCTAAGCCACACAGTCAGGGTTGTTATTTATCAGTAAGTTTAAATCCTGGAGGGGTACAGCATTACATGGATTCTGTGTCCAATGGCCTTAGCAGGAAGGTTGCTTCGGAATTTAGCACGAACCATGCCGCTGTTTCCATGAGCACGAGTTACCTTTCCCCAGATGACTCTGGTTTTGTTTGGTTTACCACCAGGAGTCACCGTGTTGTTCTTGGCTTTGTACACATAAGCACACCTCTTTCCTAGATAGAATTCAGTTTCATCTCGAGCATAAACACCTTCAATTTTAAGAAGAGTTGTGTGTTCCCTCTGGTTCCGGAGACCCCGTTTATAGCCAGCCAAAATGGCCTTGGACCACAGCCTTCCAGACATTGTTGTTGCAGAAGTTCTGTTCCTGGCAGTCCAAAAAGTTCAGCAGCAGGAATTCAACTCACCACCACCAGAAAGAATAAACCTTTAAAGGAGTTTTAAAAGGAAAAGAGATTTATGTTTTACACAAGGGTGAGTGATAGGAATTTTGTCATGAATACTAAAGAAGTAATACTATATTCTTCTTGGTGCATTGTACTGGTAATGTTAACTTGGATCACTTGGTTAAGTTGGTGTATGCCAGATTTTTCTTTGTACAATTAGCATTTTTCCCTTTGTAATTATTCGGCATCCCATTGTGAGATATTTGGAGACTATAACTTTTAACTACTAGTTAATACTAGCACTAGTATTATGTATTGATGATTTTTTCAGTTCTATCATTCCTTCTGTAATAATCAATTGAAATTCTGTTACCAAAATCTTTTCCTTTGCCCCTATCTATCTACACTTCACTGTGGACTCTAGATTCTTGTTGTATTCGAGGTTATTATCTGTTACTATTATGTATTTTGCTGCTCACATTGTCCCAGATTTGGCCAGTGAGAAACCTTTCAGCAGGCTCTTTGCCCTTTTGACATACCTGCTTCATTCCTTAAGCATCTCCTTGCTTTCTGGTACAAGATATTTCCAGGTTCATCGTTTACTTTCCTAGCCTCAGCCCTGGACTCAGTTATTTCTTCAAGGAGCACTGGTTTTTCTTATTGGAGGGTGTAGAAACCAGGATTTGGGCATTGGATGTGCTCATTGGTATGGGGATATCATTGCTTCTAGCCCCTTCCTCAGCAGGCAGAGCTACAAAGTGTGTGTGTGTGTGTGTGTGTGTGTGTGTGTGTGTGTACACAGATACCCCCTTACAAACATCTATATCTATATATTAAAAAAAACCAGGAGTCCATACTGATACCTCAGATTTCAATCCGACATCACAAAGTTCATTTTTATCTTCTTTTTTCATTTTAACTCCCTTCTCTGACACTGATAAACAGGGCTCCATTATCCAGAACGATTCTTTTTGTTTTAAAGACTGAGGTTATATATTCAAAATATATTTAAGAAAGACTTAGCCCCATTTGGTGTGGCTCAGTTGGTTGGAGCATTGTCCTATAAACTGAAAGGTCGCAGGTTCAATTCCTGGTCAGGGCACATACCTGGGTTGCGTTTCTGTCCCAGGTTGGGGTGTGTGTATAAGAAGCAACCAATCAATGTTTCTCTCTCACATCAATGTTTCTCTCCCTCTCTTTTCATCCTTTCTCTCTCTAAAATCAATAAGCATGTCCTCAGCTGAGAATTGAAACAAAGGGAAAAAAGGTTTAGTTTCCTTTTTTTATTTACCCCTTTAGTATTCTGTTATTTATTGGAAAAAAACAATTAAGTTCGTTTCTGTTTGGGTTTCTTTGTAGGACACTCCCTATCCCCATGTACACACACATACACTTCGTTGGTCTTATATATTTCTGTGAAATATTAACCTGGTTCTGAAAGTCAGAACTATACAAAAAGGTATATTCAGAGATTGTAACTCTTGGGGGTCTCCTGTCCGTTCAGTATTCCACCCTCATTTTTAACCATGTTATTTACCTTATTCCCATTCAGTCTGTGGGCACCCGTTCTTATTAATTTTCGGTTTGTCTTTCCTATAGTTTTTGATGAGCAGATACGTATATTTTTATTTCTCCTTCAATTTCTTACTAAAAGGTACTGTACCATAAATACTTTTTTGCAATTTGCTTTTTTTTCACTTAACAATATAGCTTGAAAATTATTCCATATCAGGTCATGGAGATTTTCCTCATTTTTTTTTTTTTACAATAATAGTATTCCATTGTGTACAAGTGCCATAGTTTTGTTTTGTTTGTATATTTTTTCAACTATTCTACATATAGAATACATATTTTCCAAGTATAAACAGTGTTGAAATTAATAATCTTCTGCATATATGCTTATGTATTATTCAAGATACATCTTTAGAGTAAATGCTTAGTAGTTGAATTACTTGATCAAAAGACAAATGCGTAAGTAATATTATTAGATGTTGCCCATTTTCTCTCCAAAAAGTATGGACTAATATATGTTTCCATAAGTTTAGAACAGTGCCTATTTCCATATAGCCTCACAGATGAAATATGTTTTACTTCGATTTTTACCAGTCCGGTGGGTGAAAAATGATATCTCAGTGCATTTTTAACTTGCATTTATTTTATTATGAGTAAGAGTAACCATTTTCTTAACTGCAGGCCTATATAAAACAAGGCCATAAGCCAGATTTAGCCTGCATTCCTGGTTTGGTGACCCCTACTTCTAGTCCATTATTTGGCTTTTTGCTGTAGGTATTCCAAATTTGTGTATGTTCTTTCTTTGCTTATCTTTCATATCAACCACTTTCTCTTTGACCCTTGTTTACTTCATCTCAAGAGAATTTTTATTCTCTTGGCTGTTCTCAGTCTTTCTTTAATGTCTCTTAATTGTGTTTTCATTTGAGACTATTATTTTTTAGGCATCCCGTAATTTAGTCTTCATTTCTCAGCTCATTTGGTCTTTTTCTTCCCTTTGTTTCCTGAAATCATTAATTCTCTATTTCTTTTTACTGATTTTTTTTTTCTGTTTTTCATGTAGAATTTTCTTTTTGTATTCCCAGTTGCTTGTTTGAGGACATGTAATTGAGTTTGGGGTGCTGTATGGGTTTTCTTCTGCTTTATCACTGTTTGGGGAAGGTAGAAGCAGTTTTCATATACTAAGATGTTTTCGTTTAAATTGCTGTGTCTTTAACTTAATCACTTTGCATAGACTTGTCTTTTCTTACTTACTCATTTAGTGTGTTATTTTTCCATACAAGAATTTTTAGTTTAATTTCCATTTTTTCAATGCAGAGAAACAAAGTTTGATTTTTATTTTATATAACCATTTTATTTTTAAAGTATATTTTATTTATTATGCTATTGCAGTTGTTCCATTCTTTTTTTCCCTCTTTCTCCCCTCTGCCTGGTACTCTCATTCCCTCCAGCAATTCCCTGCCCACCTTCATTCATGTCCATGGGTCATACATACAAGTTCTTTGGCTTCTCCATCACTTACACTGTTCTTAACCTCTCCCATTCTCCCCACCACCACCCCACTGAAAACCCTAAAAATGATCTCCATATCTATGATTCTGTTCCTATTCTACTTGTTTGCTGTTTATTTTTGTTTTGTTTTGTTTTTTTCTTTAATATATTTTATTGATTATGCTATTACAGTTGTCCCATTTCTCCCCCATCATTCCCCTCCACCCTACACACCCTCTCCCACCCACATTCCCCCCTTTAGTGCATGTCCATGTGTCATAAGTTCTTTAGCTTCTACATTTCCCATACTACTCTCACCCTCCCCCTGTCTATTTTCTTCCCATTATCTATGCTACTCATTCTCTGTACCTTTTACCCCTCTCTCCTCCTCCCACTCCCCTGTTGCTAACCCTCCATATGATCTCCATTTCTGTGGTTCTGTTCCTGTTCTAGCTGTTTGCTTAGTTTGCTTTCATTTTAGGTGTGGTTCTTAATAGCTGTGAGTTTGCTGTCTTTTCACTGTCATATTTTTTATCTTCTTTTCCTTAGATAAGTCCCTTTAACATTTCATATAATAAAGGCTTGGTGATGATGAACTCCTTCAACTTGACCTTATCTGAGAAGCACTTTATCTTCCCTTCCATTCTAAATGACAGCTTTGCTGGATAGAGCAATTTTGGATGTAGGTCCCTGCTTTTCAAGATTTCAAATATTTCTTTCCAGCCCCTTCTTGCCTGGAAGGTCTCTTTTGAGAAATCAGCTGACAGTCTGATGGGAACTCCTTTGTAGGAGACTGTCCCCTTATCCCTTGCTGCTTCTAGAATTCTCTGCTTCATTTTAGTCTTGGCTAATGTAATTACGATGTGCCTTGGTGTGTTCCTCCTTGGGTCCAACTTCTTTGGGACTCTCTGAGCTTCCTGGACATCCTGGTAGTCTATTTCCTTTGCCAGATTGGGGAAGTTCTCCTTTATTATTTGTTCAAATAAGTTTTCCACTTGTTGCTCTTCTTCCCCTTCTGGGACCCCTATAATTTGGATGTTGGGAAAGTTTAACGATGTCCCGGAGGTTCCTAAGCCTCTCCTCATTTTTTGAATTCTTGTTTCTTCTTCGTTTTCTGTTTGCTTGTTAGTTTCTTCCTTCTGGTCCACTCCATTGATTTGAGTCCCAGTTTTCCTTCCATCTCTATCAGTTCCCCATGCATCTTCCTTCATTTCACGTACTGTAGCCTGCATTTGTTCATCTAGTTTGTGAGCAAAATCAACCAATTCTGTGAGCATTTTGATGACCAGTGCTTTGAACTGTGCATCTGATAGATTGGCTATCTCTTCACTGCTTAGAGGAATTGGCTCTGGAGCTTTTATTTGTTTTCCGGTTTGAGCCATTTTTGGTGGGTTTTTTTTGTTTGTTTTTTTTTTTTTTGTTTTGGTTTGGTTTGGTTTTAGTCTGGTCACGGCTATTACGTAGTGAGGGGTGGAGCCTGAGGTGTTCCTCAGGGCGGGGTAGCCCAGTCTTTGGGTTGTGACGCTGTATGTGGGGGCGGGGTCCGAGAGGGAACAATGGTGCCTGTTCCGCTCTCTTCTGGACTCCAGCCCTTTCCACCGCTTCCCCTTCACCTGGATTATCTGCGCACGCGCACGTGCTGTTACGTAGTGAAGAGTGGAACCTCTGGCACTCCCCAGTGAGGGGCAGCCCAGTCGCCGGGTTGTGACACCATAGGTGGGGGCGGGGTCTGAGAGGGAACAGTGGCACCTGCTCCGCTCTCTCCTGGATTCAGTCCCTTCCACCACTTCCCCTCTGCCTGGACCGTCTGTGTGCGCGAATGTGAGACCACCTGGTCAGCCAGCCGCCTTGTGCGGCCTCACTGGGTGTGTACAGTTGCCCCCCTATGCCCGGGGACGGCCAGCTGCCACCTGTGCCCCTGGGAACTGCCTGCAGATGCGGCTTGCGTTCCTGGGTCCGTACCTCCACTTTCTCCTGCCGTGACTCCGCACCTCTTACCGGTCTGGATGAATGGTTGTTGGACTTCCGTACAGTTCAATTTTCTATAAGTTCTGGTTGTTTTCTTGTTTCTAAATATTTGTTGTTCTTAATTTTGGTTGTTAGAGGAGGCACAGTGTGTCCGCCTACACCTCCATCTTGGCCGGAAGTCCTATTTTTGTTTTTGTTTTTTTTTTTTTAGATTTGTTGATAGTTGTGTTTGTTGTCATTTTACTGTTCATAGTTTTGGTCATCTTCTTTTTCTTAGATAAGTCCCTTTAACATTTCATATAATAAGGGCTTGGTGATGATGAACTCCTTTAATTTGACTGTACCTGGGAAGCACTTTATCTGCCCTTCCATTCTAAATGATAGCTTTGCTGAGTAGTGTAATCTTGGATGTAGGTCCCTGCCTTTGATGATTTGGAATACTTCTTTCCAGCCCCTTCTTGCCTGTAAGGTCTCTTTTGAGAAATCAGCTGATAGTCATGGGCACTCCTTTGTAGGTAACTGTCTCCTTTTCTCTTATTGCCTTTAAGATTCTCTCCTTATTTCTAATCTTGGGTAATGTAATTATTATGTGCCTTGCTGTGTGCTTCCTTGGGTCCAACTTCTTTGGGACTCTCTGAGCTTCCTGGACTTCCTGGAAGTCTGTTTCCTTGGAGTTTTTCATTTCTTGCTTTTCTTCTCCGTCTGGCACCCCTGTGATTGGGATGTTGGAACATTTAAAGTTGTCCCAGAGGTTCCTAAGCCTCTCCTCATTATTTTGAATTCTTGTTTCTTCATTCTGTTCTGGTTGAATGTTTATTTCTTCCTTCTGGTCTAAATCATTGATTTGAGTCCAGTTTCCTTTCCTTCACCGTTCGTTCCCTGTACATTTTCCTTTATTTCACTTTGCATAGCTTTCACTTTTTCCTCACTATTTTGCATCCATACTCTATTATTTCTCTGAGCATCCTGATTACCAGTATTTTGAACTCTGCATCTGATAGGTTGGCTATCTCCATTTTGCTTAGTTCTTTTTCTTGATTTTTGATCTGTTTTTACATTTGGGCCATATTTATGTGTCTCAGCACACCTATTACATTGTAAGGGGCAGAGCCTTAGGTTTTCACCAGGATGGGGCAACTGACGTGGCTGCATTGTGGCACTTTGGGGGAGGGGTCAGAGAGGGAACAATGCTGGTTGCTCCGAGCTCTTGCCTGGCTTTTAAGAGACTTGAAGTTTCTTCTGCCACAGCCTCTACAAGTCTTTTCAGCCAGAGGTTCTGGGGCTTTATTTTGCCTAGGCTAGAACCCTGGGTTGTGTGGTCTGTCTCACTCCCTACTTGTTCCTCCCAGTTTATCCACACATGAATCTGGGACCATCTGGTCCACCAACCGCCTTGCAGTGGGTCCTCTCTGCCCCTCCTACCAGTCTGAGTGAATTTTTCTTCTTTAACTCCTTGGTTGTCGGGCTTCAGTACAGTTATATTTTATGGCAGTTCTGGTTGTTTTTGTTTTTAAATTGGTTGTTTCCTTCTTTTGGTTGTGTGAGGACACGGAGTGTATGCCTTCATCTTGTTCGAAACTCCCAAAGTTTGACATCTTTAATGTTGGGTAGTATTTGTTTTTTTTTTTTCTTTTTTAGTGTTGGTGGGGTTGTGAGTTCTATGATATTCTGGTGGGAGAGAGGTTTTCTTATTTCCTGAATCTCGGAATTTTGCTCTTTTGAATTTACCTTTGCATGCTGCCACCTTGACTTGCACTCTCTTAACTCCCTTCCTTAAAGTCAGTGCTTAGATGTCTTTCAGTTCAGGCAGTTCTCTCTTGGCATGGTAGTGCCTGTCTGTAATAATGTTCGTGCAAGCTGAAATGATACATAGTGATCTTCATCATCAACTGGAAAAATGAGGGTTGTTTTGTGACCTTAACAATTTTTTTCTAAAACACTGAAAACTCTTTTACTGTCATTTATAAATGTGCCATTTATAAATTTTTAATGGTAAGACCAATATTTATTTAGTACACTGTAATTTAAAACATTAGCAAGATTGAGAAGTAAAGTGTTTTCTTTGTAAAAACATTTAGCAAGAGTAGTTTAGACAGTGCTTTGCTTCTTCTCATTTGGCTTTCAATGTGGAGTGGAGCGATCATCTTTTCTGTCTTGGTAAATGATCATGCTGCTTTATAAGTTTGTATCAGCTTCCAGTATTTTATCCTTTGCATTTTCATTTTTGTGCTATATTTCTAAGAATTTCTTTTATGTGAAGTTTTTTGCCATTATCGCTTTTTAGAATATCTTTATTCTCTTCATCACAACCACTTTCTTCACCCATGTAGATGTTTGGCCTTTACTTAGTTGTTTTGACTGTAGCACTGTCAGCGTTCCCACTGTGTTTGATTTCAGTTTCACTTCAGTGGTATTGCTTTTCTTTACTGCACTTTCACCTTTGTAGCCATTGTTATAACCTCTTTTGGCTGTGCCTGTTTATAAATTGTCATGTGGCTTTATTGCTAGAAGAAAGGGACAACACAACCACCCACTGGCTGTCTGCATGAACTGAATAACATATGCAGTGACAAACTACTAACAGACTTTGAAAAGAGTGACGTAACTGGTCACTTCTCATGATGCAAATTTATTATTTATGTAGTGACTTGTGGACTGAGGAGCTAGCAGGAAGTTTGTATTTTATGCAGTTGCTCATAGTTAGTGTGCTGTGGTTTACTGAAATTTGAGTCATATTGTGTTATTTAAGCCATGGCACCTCAAATTTGTGCATACGGGAACTGTGCAAAGCAAGGACTGCCTGTATTTCACACTTGGGGTGAAGTCTGTCTTTCAGATAGTGAGTTTAGATCAATCTCAGACCTGCCACTAGCTCTCCTCCTTGGTCTTTTGATTTTTCAGGTTGCTCTTGCTCTCTGCTAACTTGTCAAGAGTGTAAGAGATGACTTGCTGGGATTTGATGTTTATTTTTCTATAAACAGGTGATTTGAAGCTTGAGCATACATATCTTCCAGCTTTGCTGAGGTTTCAATTTTATATAGCTGTATTGTTTTGATTTGTTAGGATATGGGGGGAAATTAAATGTTAGGCAGTCACCATTATCCTGAGCTACCCAAAAGCCTCAAAATAGATTTGTTTTGTGTTTATAATGTGTTTTTAGTATAAAATCCTTACATCTTCCTTAAACACATATATTCTTACAAGTGGGAGAGGAATGAGAGTTGAGTCTTTTTATCAGGTAGAAATTAATACAAGTAAGGTGCTGTCATTGAACAGTCTACTGTCAGAATGTGCCTAATGTATGCATTTAGTAATTTGGTGTGGTGAGTAAGACAAGAGCAGGTACTTGAAAATGCCTATATCTACTACTTTGTGATAAAGATGTAAAGGGGAAATAAAATTAGATCAAGCAACAAAAAGTAGTATAATGACAATTTAATTTATTATTATTTCCCTATTAAACCAAACAATGTTTTTCTTTTTCAGTCCTATGACAATGGGTTGGCACAGGGAGCTGGACTTGAATCTCATGGTAAGGCATCTTAAAATAAATAAACATGTAGTTTCTTTAAATAACATCATGGTATCTTCTACCTGGAGGACCTCAGAAGTTTTCTCAGCCCTTTGTTCAGCCTGACGGTCTTCTTTCCTGCTTTTCTCTTTTGACACTCTTGTGCCAGTTTGAACCTCTTCTAGGTCAGTAATCATTCATAAACTATTCAGACCAGAGTTTTCATACAATATTTTCTAGTAACCTTCTCAAGTGTTAGCTGCACAACAGTATCTTGGGGTGATGTCTGTCTTTATTATTTTCTTGAGGTTTTATTTATTTGTTTTTAAAAAAGGGGAAGGGAGGGAGAAAGAGGAAGAGAGAAACATCGGTGTGTGAGAGAAACTTTGATCAGTTGCCTTTCTTACATCCCAACTGGGGACCTGGCCCACAACCCAGTCATATGCCCTGACCAGGAATTGAACCAGCGATCCCTCTCTTTGTAGGATGACACCCAGCCAACTGAGCCACATCTGTTAGAGCCTTCGGATGATTTCTTAAGATATTGTTAGAAAATAGCAAAATTCCTTCTTTGGCATAACACTAAAAAGCTAGATGCAGAATATTAAACATGAATCAGTCAATTTGTGAAAAAATAAAAAAGTTTTATTTACCTTCCTTAATGTAATTATCCTAAATCATAGTCATGAAACATTTTATTGCATAACGTGTGTTCAATATATTGATAAAATCTCTCCTTTCACATTTTTTCCCACTTTTGGCACAACCAAAATAGAGAGATAATAATCACTTCTTTGTCAGCACATCAATAGCGTAAACTCTTTCATATTGAATATTTCCATATAGAAGTAAATAAGCTTTCATGCTCCCTTTTAAAAAAGAAAGGCCAAATCAAGCAGGCTCTCAGAGTGAACTCCTTGTTTCATCTTCGTCACAGCAGTCTCTTTTTGTTCTCCCCTGTTGTGCCCACCCCTCTTTCCCTATGTGAGATACAATGGAAAGACCAGATCAGTATTCAGGTCTCACCCCTGACACTAGCTTTGTGATCTCAGCTCCTCACTTACTATCTCTAAAGGCTGCCACATGAACAAGTAGAAAAATGTGTATTTTTTTAAAGATTGGTGTTAGAATTATAAGAGATATGGGATAAAGTGGATTATGAACTATAAAACATGTATTAAAAGATATTTTTAACATATATTCCTCGATTTCATACCTTTGGAACCTTGTCCTATCAGGTATCTTTTCTGTCTCTTACATCTTACTGCCTCTTTCCGTGTAGGTATTTGTAGAGTGTATCACTAAGGGCTGCATAGAAGACTGTCTTCGATTTCCTCTGAGGCCACACTGTAATTAGGACACAGTTAATTCTTGTGTGTGCTTGCGTCTATCTGAGATTAGCAGTGGGGCAAGCTGGAAATAGCAGTTATGTCACTGGTCATCACCACTTGGTAAGGAAGGATACACTTGTCATTACAGGAAGAGAAAAATCTGGCATTTGTAAGAATTTCTGAGAAGGTAGGGTCTGCTGCTCACTCTTGTAAAGGATGTTAATGGGCATACTGGCCAAGGGGAGCTGGTAAGGTTACCAGTACAGGAGACATGTGGGACAGACACTTGTTCCTAAGAGATTGGGATTACATTCTTTGGGATATGAAACAGAGAGAGCTGCTCAAACATGATACTCTCTAAGGGATCCTGTCAGAAAAAACTCTTGCTGAGTCACACAAGCAGTGATTTTGAGTTGGTATGACTTCCCTAGGATTGTACCCATCAAGATCATCAGTGATGGACTGTGGTTCATGCCAAAAAACTTCCATTCTTCTTTTATCTCTATTTTTTAAAATATATTTTATTGATTATGCTATTACAGTTGTCCCATTTCTCCCCCATCATTCCCCTCCACCCTGCACACCCTCTCCCACCCACATTCCCCCCCTTTAGTTCATGTTCATGTGTCATAAGTTCTTTAGCTTCCACATTTCCCACACTATTCTTGCCCTCCCCCTGTCTATTTTCTACCCACCATCTATGCTACTTATTTTCTGTACCTTTTTTCCCTCTCTCCTCCTCCCACTCTGTTGCTAACCCTCCATATGATCTCCATTTCTATGGTTCTGTTCCTGTTCTAGTTGTTTGCTTTTGTTTTAGGTGTGGTTCTTAATAGCTGTGAGTTTGCTGTCTTTTCACTGTCATATTTTTATCTTCTTTTTCTTAGCTAAGTCCCTTTAACATTTCATATAATAAGGGCTTGGTGATGATGAACTCCTTCAACTTGACCTTATCTGAAAAGCACTTTATCTGCCCATCTAATCTAAATGAAAGCTTTGCTGGATAGAGCAATCTTGGATGGAGGTCCTTGCCTTTCATGATTTGGAATACTTCTTTCCAGCCCCTTCTTGCCTGGGGAAGGTCTCTTTTGAGAAATGAGCTGACAGTCTGATGGGAACTCCTTTGTAGGTGACTGTGCCCTTATCCCTTGCTGCTTCTAGAATTCTCTCCATCATTTGAATCTTGGCTAATGTAATTATGATGTGCCTTGGTGTGTTCCTCCTTGGGTCCAACTTCTTTGGGACTCTCTGAGCTTCCTGGACTTCCTGGAAGTCTATTTCCTTTGCCAGATTGGGGAAGTTCTCCTTTATTACTTGTTTCAGTAAGTTTCCCACTTGTTGCTCTTCTCCTTCTGGGACCCCTATAATTCGGATGTTGGGACATTTAAAGATGTCCTGAAGGTTCCTAAGCCTTTCCTCATTTTTTTGAATTCTTGTTTCTTTCTTGTTTTCTCTTTGGTTGTTTCTTCCTTCCTTCTGGTGCACTCCATTGATTTGAGTCCCAGTTTTCCTCCCATCTCTATTGGTTCCCCATGCATCTTCCTTCATTTCACTTATTGTAACCTTCATTTTTTTCATGTAATTTGTGAGCAAAATCAACCAATTCTGTGAGCATTCTGATAACCAGGGCTTTGAACTGTGCATCTGATAGGTTGGCTATCTCTTTGTCACTTAGAGGAATTGGCTTTGGGGCTTTGATTTGTTCTCCGGTTTGAGCTATTTTTGGTGTTTTTGTTTTTGGTCTGGTCGCGGCTGTTACGTAGTGAGGGGTGGAGCCTTAGGTGTTCCCCAGGGCAGGGCAGCTCAGTTGCTGGGTTGTGACACTGCATGTGGGGGGCGGGGTCTGAGAGGGAACAGTGGCGCCTGCTCTGCTCTCTTCTGGATTCCAGTCCCCTCCGCCACTTCCCCTGGATTATCTGCGCACTTGAATGTGGGACCACCTGGTTAGCCAGCTGCCTTGAGCGGCCTCACTGGGTCTGCACAGTTGCCACCCCGTGCCCGGGGTCCACCAGCTGCTGCCTGTGGGCCTGGGGTCTGCCAGCTGCCTGCACGCTTGGGAACCGCCAGCCACTGCTGTCTGCGTTCCCAGGTCTTCACCTCCACTTTTTCCTGCCTCGACTCCACCCCTCTTACTGGTCTGGATGAATTGTTGTTGGACTTCCGTACAGTTCAGTTTTCTATTAGCTCTGGTTGTTTTCTTGTTTCTAAATATTTGTTGTCCTTGATTTTGGTTGTGAGAGGAGGCACAGTATGTCCGCCTACGCCTCCATCTTGGCCGGAAGTCTCTTCTTTTATCTCTAAATTCAGCTTGGTAGGTTGGAGGCCTAAAGCCCTAGAGGAGGGTTCCCTAACCACGATGCTCCAGTTTGTTGATGTACCACAAATGGGTCCTACATGTGCCAAGCTATTGCTCCCTTAGCTTTTGGGGCAGCCAGGCAAGACCTGGGTGTCTGGAGACCCTGGTAAGGTGGTCTTAGACCAGGAGCAGCCACCTCAGGACACTTTGGTATGTCCTACAAATATCAGATATTCTTGTTCTTTTGTGTGTTCTGAGGTTAGATAAAGTTCTTCCTGTTGGTCACCCTGTGAAGACATTGTATACTCCCTTTTTCTTCTTTCTGTTAACCTTTTTAGACAGTGGTCCAAATACACTGTTTGTCCTTCTACAAAAATAGCTTGCTTTTTAAATTTTTTGTATGAGCCTTTAGCAACTTGGTGTTCCTTTTTTAAAGTCATGAATAATGTTTATTTCAAACCCAGTGTCTCTTTCTCATTCCTTATCTTCTCTTTATTGAAGCATTTGAAGCTGTTAACCTTTCCCCCTTTTTTCTTGGAATACCACATTCCTCTTTTCCTGCGTTCTGACAAGTTGTTCCTGGTTCCTTTGCCATTTTTGTTTCTCGTTCTGATCTCTTTACCTTGGTCCAAATTTCTTCTTTTCTTTTTATTGTATTTTCCAGTACCATTTAATGCCCTTATTTCCCCTCTCCCCCATGTCAACTTTCTTCTTTTCTTTGGGTCGTTCCATCTTTATAAATCTCAGGGCTCTTGTACTTGCTCTTCTTTGTAGAGAATCCTCCATCCCCAACCCTAGCGTACATCTGGCTTTATTTCACATCCCTTTAGATCTGGGTTCATATGATATTTTTGGATAAGCCCCTTATTAAAATTGCAAAGCACCCACATACACACCTCCTATTTAGAATTACAAACCAACCACATATACACACCCTGTCACTTATCCCCCTTTCTGGCTTTATTTTTCTCCATGTCACTTACTTATATTTTAGCTATTTGTTCACTGTCTCCTCACATGACGTAAGCCTCATATACAGAGATTTGGGCCTGTTGTATTCACTGGTGTGTCCCCCACACCGATAACATGTGTGGCACACAGTTGAATGAACCAGCAGATGGTTCTTTATCAATTATCCCTGTGTCGATGTCACCCAAGCTATGTTTCCAAACATGTGATATTGCTTCTGAGCTGCACAGCTCCCTTTCTGTCTGCCTGCCTGCTAGGCGTGTTTACTTTGCTGTCACTTCAGCATCCCAATCTGCACATGTTTAAACCTTTGTTCTCCTCTTTCTTCCTCCTAAGTCTGTTCTTGTTATTCAGGAAGGTAGAACTACTACTACTAGATCTACTGATTTTTCAGAGAAGCCAGAAATCCAGAATTTTGGATGTTTTATCTCTTGTTCTGTTACTTTGTATGTGTGTGTAATTTGCCAACCATACCATTTGTCCCCCATAAGAAACCAGTTTATAATGTTTGATCCACAGACTGAAGGGAAAATAATTTTTCTTATTTAGCTGCTGCTGTGCCAACTACTATTTAGTCTCATTTAATCCTCATTCCAGCCCTCTGAGGGTAGTCATCTTTGTATTAGATTCAATCAGAGAAGCAAAATCACTATGAATATTAAAGAATAAGGAATTATTACAGGAATAAGATTTTACATAGTTGCAGATGAAGATGGAAGAGGAGTAAGGGCCCGAAATAAGTAGTTGTGGGATTGGGAAAAAGTCACTGACATTCCCTTCTGGAACACTGACACATGTGGACAAGTGAGAACTTGCAGGGGAATCTGGAAAGCCAGGTCCATCCAGCTGCCAGAATGGTGGGGTCTGTGGAGGGCTGTTGCTCCTGCATCCGTTAATGAACCTGGTGTCACAGAGGCAAGAAGTAAGAAAAATTTGTATTCCAAGTATATGGGAGCATAAGGTCAAGCAAGAATCTACCAGTACCTCTGCCTTTGTCTCTTATCACCCCTAGAAACAACCAGGGTGGTGGCTGCTGCTTCACTCCCACCTACAAATCTTACACAGATTTCTCTAACTTCAGGCCATACAGGAAGTTCTAGCTTAGACAAGTTATATAGTACAAAACCTCTGCAATAATTATTGTCATTTACTCAGAGACCTTAAATTATTATAGGCTGAAGAGTGTGTAATGTATTCTCCAAGTGTTCCTATATGCCTCTTCACCTCTGGACTTTGCTAATACTCTTCTTTTGGGGGCAGGGATCTGAAGCTTCCCCTCCACCTGCTTTTCCATGTTTCCCCTTTCTTAATCTTCAGTTTTGCCTGTCTTTCTATGCCTGGTTCCAGTGTCACATTCTCTGAAAACTTTTTATCATTTATTGTCATTCCCCCACCCCAGCCCTGAGCAATTTCTCCTTTTTCTACATTTCCATAATCCTTAGTTCATACCATTTTCCTTATATTTATCTCAGTTTACTTGATTTTCTCTGCTAAAACTGATCATGTCTTATTCATGTCTTATTCCATATGCCCTTGTATGTTGTAATATTCAGTAAGTATTTAATGAATTGGTTATCTTATGTTCTACCCCGTATCTCAAACCTGAGAAGGCTGAATTTGTGATATGTGCCTCTGCTATAGTTTGGTAATAATCAAGTTTCTTCATGTGCTTTTCTTCCTAATTCTGCAGTCTAAATGTTACTTAACACACTATTTTGTTGTTTGTTTGGTTTTAATTCATGCATTCTTCTCCGACTACTGCCTAGCCTGGAGCCTATTTGTCATGAAAACTAAACAGGTGTGTTATACCCTTCTAGACCCTGATCATGTGATGATTCTATTTATCCTAGTGATTCTCTTATGATGGTACAATTTGCGTGTTTTGTAAGAATTGGATTTCCCTGCTTTCCTAGGATTAAAACTTTGTTTTCTTGGAATGCATACTAAAAAAGTGAAAGTTCAGATAAATTAATTAGATTCCATTATTCTTTTAAAATATCTCTACTCTTTTTTATTTTATTTTTTTAAATTTTTTTTTTAAAGAGGTTTTTTTTTAAGTACTTTTTTTTTTCTTTTTTTAGATTTTATTTATTTATCTTTAGAGGGGAAGGGAAGGAGAGAGGGAGAGAAACATCAATGTGTGGTTGCCTCTTGTATGTCCCCTGCCGGGAACTGGCCTGGCAACCCAGGCATGTGCCCTGACTGGGAATCGAACCGCGATCCTTCGGTTCGCAGGCCCGCGCTCAATCCACTGAGCTACACCAGCCAGGGCTAAAATATCTCTACTCTTTAATCCAGAAGAGAAATAATAGTAAACTGTCTTTGACCTAATTTCATCGAAGTATTCAACTTCTTCGAGTTTACCTCACTTGACCCTTCTCATGTGATGTTCAAGTATAAAACAGTGTGCTTATTTATGTACCTAATTATTTATCTTTCTACTTTATGTGTTTGTTGACTGACCATTTTAAGTTACACGTTTCAGAGCACATCGATTATTAGGTATATACAAATAAATACTACTAAGAGAATGCTTAAAATTGAGTTGTGCTACCTAATGGAAGCAATAAGTTAACTTTTAACTGTTACACTTTTAAAATGTAAGTAAATCAGCACAAAGAAGCAGAGTCAGGAACACCTTTAGCCTACACCTGGAAGAACTGGAAAAGGTTGTTTAAAGAGAACCTCTGTTGTCCCTTCCTGTGATATTTTATGACTGAGACATTGTACATACATTAATTATTCATATAACTGAAGAATATCACTTTAAGCGGCAAACTTCTGGTGATTTCAGAAGGGAATCTTTCTCTTATTTGTATGTGCCTTAATATTTTTACTTTTAATGCCTCTGAGAAAGAAGCATTTTTTTCCCCTTCTCTCCCTTTTTTTATTGTTTATGCTATTATAGTTGTCCCACTTTGTACCCCATTTCTCCCCTCCATCCAGCCCACCCCTCCTTTTTATAATCAGTTCCCTCACCGTTGTCCATGTCCATGGGTTCTTTGTATATGTTCTTTAACTAATCCCTTCACCTTTTTTTTAATCAGTCCCCACCTCACCCTCCCCACGTACAGCTGTCAGTTTGTTTCATGTTTCTATGCCTCGGGTTCTGTTTTGCTCATTAGTTTATTTTGATCATTAGATTCCTCTTATAAATGAGATCATATGGTATTTGTCTTTCACCAACTGGCTTTTTTCACTTAGCATAATAGTCTCCAGTTCCACCCATGGTTTTGTGAATGTAGAATTTCCTTCTTTCTTTCTGCTGTGTAGTATTTCATTGCATAGAAGTACCACAGTTTTTCTATCCGTTCATCTACTGATGGGCACTTAGGCTGTTTCCTAATCTTGGCTATTGTAAATAGCACTGCTATGAACATAAGGGTGCATTAAGTTCTTTTGAATTGGTGTTTCAGGATTCTTCGGGTGTATTCCCAGTAGTGGAATCGCTGGGTGAAAAGGCAGTTCCACATTTAGTTTTTTTGAGGAAATTCCATACTGTTTTCCACTGTGGCTGCACCAGTCTGAATTCCCACCAACAGTGCACTACGGTTCCCTTTTCTCCACATTGTCACCAGTACTTGTTGTTTGTTGATTTATTAATGGTAGCCTTTTTGGCAGGCATAAGGTGATATCTCGTTGTGGTTTTAATTTGCACCTCTGTGATAGCTAATAATGTTGAGCATTTTTTCATGTGTGTGGGCCCTCTGTATGTCCTCCTTGGAGAAATGTCTATTCAAGTCCTTTGCCCATTTTTAAGTGGATTATTTGTCTTCCTGATGTTGAGTTGTACAAATTCTTTACACATGTATTTTGGAGATTAAGCCCTTGTCCAGTGTATCACTGGCAAATATGTTCTCCCAAATAGTCAGTTCCCTTTTCATTTTGGTGATGTTTTCTTTAGCTGTGCAGGTTTTAATTTGATGTAGTCCCATTTGTTTATTTTTTTCTTTATTCCCCTTGCCCTGGGAGATATATCAGCAAAAATATTGCTATGCAAGATATCTGAAATTTTACTGTCTATGTTTTCCTCTAGGATTTTTATGGTATCACCACTTATATTTAAATTTCTTATCCATTTTTAGTTTATTCTGGTATATGGTGGAAGTTGGTGATCCGGTTTCATTTTTTTTGCACGTACAGCCTGGTTCTCCCAACGCCATTTATTGAAGAGACTCTCTTTACTCTATCGTATGCCCTTGCCTCCTTTGTCAAATGTTATTTGACCATAAAGACACAGGTTTATTTTTGGGCTCTGTTCTGTTCCATTGATCTGTATGTCTGTTCTTTATGCCAGTGTTGGACTGTTTTGATTACAGTGCTTTGTAGTATAGTTTTATACCAGGTATTTTGATCCCTCCAACTTTGTTCTTCTTTCTCATGATTGCCAAGGCTATTTGGGGTCTCTTTTGGTTTTGTATAAACTTTTGGAATATTTGTTCTAAATCTGTGACATATAACATTAGTATCTTAATAGGAATTGTGTTGAATCTATAGATTGCTTTGGGTAGTATGAACATTTTAATGATGTTAATTCTTCCAGTTCATGAACATGGTGTGTGCTTCCACTTATTTGTTTCTTCCTCAATTTCTTTCTTCAGTGTCCTATAGTTTTCTGAGTACAGTTCTTTCAGTGTGGCTCGGTTGATTGGGTATTTCCCACAAATGTAGAATAGAGAAAGGCTATTTTCCTACCTTCTTCCACTAGGGCATACTGAACACAATTTAACCTTTTCTTGATGATTTCAGATCATTACTGTGAGTAGCAAGTCTTGTACTTTAATGTAATGATGTAATATTGTTGAAGTTTTTGAAAGCTTGTAGGAATCGTTGATCTAATGCTATTTAGCTCCAAGAAGATGTTCTATTTGGATTCTTGTGCCTGGTGTTGTATCATATTCCTTAATTTACTTATTGTTGAGATGTTACTGTGTTTTCCTGTTGTTTTGGTTCCTAACATACTGCTTTTAATCTAGGCTTTTGAAACTAGTTTTTTAGAATTTTGTGTGAAACAAGAACCTCTTAGGGATAAATTTTGGTAAAGTATTTTAGCTTAAGTATAGACTTCATAATTACTTTTTATGGCTACTCAGAGCCCAAACTTCAGTAGTTAATATTTTCAAAATCTGGTGATTTGGGCAAAGTAAAAAGTATTTTTACTTTGAATTGTACAAGTTTGCTTTAAAGAATCCTAGCAAGTAATTTGGATAGTTATAATTAAATGTTTCATTTTACTTTTTGGTAGTTTTAAAGACAACATACTATGAGAGGCTTTATATTTAATGATCATATAATACCTGAAGTCATGTCTAAGTTTTCATGAAAGAAAAGTTGAAACTAGTGTGTTATTGAAGAGGAGATAAGATGTGGTTGCTTAATAGAAGTTATTCTAAAAGGTTATAATAATTTTTTTTATTTTCTCTTTTAATTCATTCATGACTAGCATAGATCTCCCAACTAATTGGGAAAAATTCTAAAGATTTGATAGTTCTTACTGACAGTAGTCTATTTGATTTGATAGCTGCCTTAAGTTCTCTACAGTGAATGCTCACTTTTCCTTTTCCAGAGAACATATCCAAGATTTGTAACGGCAGAAGGAAAGTTACAGGATGAGGAATATTAGGAATTATCATCTACTTCAATAGCTGAAATAAATAAAAATTACTAAGTGAAATTGTAGTAAATTGAAAATATAAGCATTTTTAAATTGTTACAGGAAAAGTTACAAGGAAAGTTACAGGATGAGGAATATTAGGAACTATCTACTTAAATAGCTGAAATAAATAAAAATTACTAACTGAAATTATGGTAAATCAAAAATGTAAGTATTTTCAAATTGTACTTTTAAATTTTTAAGATGACAACAAATGGTACCATTGGAAAGTGTTACCTTTCTTTATGGAAAAATAGTGACTTTCATTTCCTCGGAAAGTAATTAGATTTGTGGTCATTTTGGTTTTCTATTGCTGCTGTGACAATTTTACTACAAACTTTGGGGTATAAAACAACACAAATTTATTCTTGTATAGTTCTGGAGGCCAGAAGTCTGAACCTCAACAGGGCTGGTTACTTCTGGAGGCTTTCTGTAGTTTAATCTCCTTCTGCCCTCCTTTTATAAGGACCCTTGTGGTTATATTTAGGGCCCACCCAGGTGATCCAGGATAATCTCCCCTTCTCAAGATCCTAAACTTAACCACATTTGCAAAGTTCTTTTTGTCAAATATGGTAACACGTACAGGTTCCGGGGTGAGGACCTGGATATCATTGGAGGGGCCTTATTCATTCTATGGTAATGAGTATGGATACTCACTTTCCATCTACTTCCAGCTACAGTTTTCTTCTCCCCTGCCCATACTTACTCTCTCCCTCCCTGCTCACTGAAACTTTTTTCCCTTAAATTTCTTAAGCTGACTAGGCATCATATCTGTATACCAGCTTCTAGCTTGTGTATGTTATATGTGAAAATTAGCCTGTAGCTCCAGACAGATGGAAGCTCAATTCATAACAAATATACTATCTTTAAAGGGATTAAAATCAGACTCAGGTGATGGAGTCCTGCACAGGGAATAGTAGTTCGTCCTACATTTTAGTTTCCACTCTGCCATTAACTGTTTAATTTTGAACAAGTTCTTAGTCTCCCCAAGCCTTACGTATTTTCATAAGTAAAATGTTTCTTACAGTTTTAAATTATTGTAAATTATTTTCTTTTTCATCAAATTAATATTAAAATCTTCAGTGCTAGCGACTATTTAAAATTATAATTGTCTTTTAAATTTAAATTACTTTTATGTATTTTCTAGAATTATTTAACCACTTTTTTTCTCCAACTATTTTATATCATTTTGCTAGGTGTCTGGTTTGAAGTATAATGTGTGGTTTTGATTAACAGGAGGATCCACTTTTTGTGGCATTGCATCACTGTGTCTCATGGGTAAACTAGAAGAAGTTTTTTCAGAAAAAGAATTGAACAGGATAAAGAGATGGTGTATAATGAGGCAACAAAATGGTTATCATGGAAGACCAAATAAGCCTGTAGACACCTGTTACTCTTTTTGGGTGGGAGCAACTCTAAAGGTAAGAGAAATAATAAAAATGAGAAACCTATACTCTATGTTAATATCAACTGTGTTTAATGGGTTTGGTATTGGTACTGTTCATCAAATAATTGTTAAGTTTAGGCCACTGCTTTTCCTGTTGCTCTGGCAAAGCTAGTATCTGTATGATTTTTCAATAGAATTCAGTTATCTGTTGTACTACTTGTAAATGTCCATTCTTATAAAAATTCAAGTGACCCAAAACCTAGTTAAAAAAGTAGGTGTAAGATCATAAAAAACTTGTTACTAAAACTGATCAGTAACTCATTTAGAGCAAGGATCTGTCTGAACATACTAGTAAAGATTTTATGGGAAGATATCTTAAAAGATAAGTTATGAGTCTGTTCTTTTTTTAATCATTTAAGGTTTTCTATTTTTTATAAATTTGTGTAAACCTTCTGAAATGTATTGGTTGATCTCTTTATGCATCTTCCCCCATCTCTACTACATTTTGATTTACCTAATTCCAAAAGGTTATTTAGCTACTAAATACCCACATGTTTTCTTTTTCTTAAAATTGCCTTCACCTTTAGAAAGTATCACCTAGTTCTGACATCCTGGAATCTATTCTGAATTCTAACAAAAATCTATGTTCATCTTTTATATGGTTTCCTAATTTTGTCTCTTAGACAAAATTCATACACATGTTGAAATACATTTGGAAAACAAAATGATTTAAAATAAAGGCAAGAGCCTCCCTCTCTCCTGCACTATTTTTAATTTTTTTTAATTATGAAAAATGTCAGTATATCAAAAAGTAGAGGGAACACTGTATAATGAATCCCTGTACATCCATCAACCAGCCTCAGCAGTTTCATCCCTGAGTCAGCCTTCCTTCATCCACACTCATACCCACTGCTCTCCCCTCCATATATTATATTTTAAGGCAAATCCCGGATACTGCTTTTTATATTATCTGGAAATGTTTCAGTATACTTGCTGAGGAAAAAATACAGTTTTTGAAAAAAAAAGAACTGCAGTATTATTATTATCGAATTTAAAAAATTAGCCATGAGCTTCTGACTTCTGGCCAAGATGGAGGCGTAGGTAAACACACTGCACCTCCTCGCACAACCAAAAGAAGGACAACAACAAATTCAAATACAAAAAAAACAACCATAACTGACAGAAAAATCGAACTCTATGTAAGTTTGACAACCAAGGAGTTAAGAAACCAGACCAGTAGAAGGAGAGGAGATGGGCAGTTGGGTGGAAAGGACTTGCAGCAAGGCTGCAGCTGGAGGACCCGGCAAGGCAGTGGATTGCGGACCAGGCAGTCCCACATTTGCATGCAGATAAACCAGGAGGAACAATTGGGGAGTGAGACAGACCGCAAAACTCAGAGTTCCATCATGGGGAAATAAAGCCTCAAAACCTCTGAGCATAAAAACCTGTGGGGGTTGCAGCAGCAGGAGAAACTCCCAGACTCATGGTAGAGTTTGTTGGAGAGACCCACAGGGTCCTAGAGAGTACACAAACCACCCACCTGGGAATCAGCACTAGAAGGGCCCAATTTGCTTCTGGGTAGCAGACAAAGTGACTGAAAGCCAGTTGAGAAGTGAACAAGTGGCATTGCTCTCTCTCATACCCCTACCCTACATACAGCACCACAATGTAGCACTCTGATTGTCCCACCCTGGTGAACACCTAAGGCTCCGCCCTTACCACATAACAGGTGCGCTGAGACAAAAAAAAAAAAAAATTGGCCCAAATGAAAGAACAGATCAAAGCTTCAGAAAAAATACAACTAAGCAACAAAGAGATAGCCAACTTATCAGATGCACAGTTCAAAACACTGGTAATCAGGATGCTCACAGAATTGGTTGAATATCGTTGCAAATTAGAAGAAAAAGTGAAATAAAGGAAAGTATACAGGGAACCAACAGTGACAGGAAGGAAACTGGGACTCAAATCAACAGTGTGGACCAGAAGGAAGAAATAAACATTCAACCAGCAAAGAATGAAGAAACAAGAATTCAAAAAAATGAGAAGAGGTTTAGGAACCTCCAGGACATCGTTAAACATTCTAGCATCTGAATCATAGGGGTCCCAGTAGGAGAAAAGGAAGAGCAAGAAATTGAAAACTTATTTGAACAAATAATGGAGAACTTCCTCAATCTGGCAAGGGAAATAGAAGTCCAGGAAGTCCAGGAAACTCAGAGGGTCCCAAAGAAGTTGGACTGGAGGAGGAACACACCAAGGCACATCATAATTACAATACCCAAGACTAAAGAGGAGAGAATCTGAAAAGCAGCATGAGAAAAGAAGACAGTTACCCTCAAATGAGTGCCCATCAGACTGTCAGCTGATTTCTCAAAAGAAACCTTGGAGGCAGAAAGGGGCTGGAAAGAAGTATTCCAAATCATCAAAGGCAAGGACCTACATCCAAGACTACGCTACCCAGCAAAGCTATCGTTTAGAATGGAAGGGCAGATACAGTGCTTCCCAGATAAGGTCAAGTTAAAGGAATTCATCACCAAGCTCTTATTAAATGAAGTGTTAAAGGGACTTATCTAAGAAAAAGATCAAAACTATGAACAGTAAAATGTCAACAAACTCATAGTTATTAACAACCACACCTAAAATTAAAAAAGCAGACTAAGCAAACAACTAAAACAGGAACAGAATCACAGAAATGGAGATAGCATGGAGGGTTAGCAACAGGGGAGTGGGAGGGGGATAGAGGGGGAAAAGGTACAGAGAACAAGTAGCATAAATGGTAGGTAGAAAATAGACAGGGGGAGGTTAAGAATAAATACTATAGGAAATGTAGAAGCCAAAGAACTTACGTGTGTGACCCATGGACATGAACTAAAGGAAGGGTGTGTGTGTGGGAGTGAGTGCAGGTTGGAGGAAAATAAAGGGGGGGAAATGGGATAACTGTAATAGCATAATCAATAAAGTATTTTTTAAAATATAAATAAAATTTAAAATGAGCCATAATTCCTTATTATCAATAAATAGCCAGTCACTGATGATGTTTGTTTCCTATTACATCACATGAAGAGTTACATGATCTCTTGTTGTCTTCTTTTAACAGAGCTCTATAATTGTCAGACCTGATTTATCCATTATGAAGTTCCCCCTTAGTTTTTTTTCTTTTATGATGGTAAAATACATGTAACGTCATACTTACCAGTTTAACTATTTGTAAATGTACAATTCATTGGCATTAATTACAATTACGATGTTTTGTAACCATTACTTCTATCTGTACCCAGAAATTTTGCGTCATCCTCAATATAAGCGCTTTACTCATTATTAAACAGTAACTCTCTCCATTCTTCCCTCCTTCCAACCCTTGGAAGGGGAACAACCCCTGGAAGGGGAAGTAGAACAACCTTTGTGTTCTACTAATACCTGTAGAACACAGTAGATATGTGTTCTACTGTGTCTGGCTTATTTCACTTAGCATAAATATTCTGAGAATCCATCCATGTTGTATCACATATCAAAATATCATTCTTTTTTATGGCTGAGTAATATCTTTTGTTTATTTATTTATCTGCTGATAGACATTTGGGTCATTTCCACCTTTTGGGTATTGTGGATAAGGTGGCTATACAGTCAGTAATGTAATATCTGTATAGGGCCTATAATACCTATATATGGCCTATATAGGTGGGTACTTGACAAATGTGATGATTTTATAAAGTATATAAATGTCTAGTCACTGTGTTGTACATCTGGAACTAATATTGTATATCAGCTGTAATCAAAAAGTAAATTTACCAAAAAAAAGGTGGCTTTGAACATTTAGGCACAAATTTCTATTCAAGTCCTTGCTTTCATTTCTTCTGGATGTTTACCTAGAAATGGAATTTTTGGATCATACAGTAGATTTATGTTTAACTTTTTGAGGAACCACCAGACTTTTCCACAGCAGCTGCACCATTTTACATTCTCACTAGCAGTGTACGTTGCTTCAAGTTTCTCTACAACCTCATGAACACTTGCGCATTTTTTAATCAGGTTGTTGTTTTCTTGTTGCTGGATTTTACACATTTTTTTTGTATTCTGGATATTGATTATTTATCAAGATAAATGATTTGCAGATATTTTCTCCCATTTCTTGGTTGTCTTTTTACTCTGTTGATAATGTCCTTTGATACACAAAAGTTTTTTAGTATGATGAAGTCTAATTTATCTATTTTTTCTTTTCTTGCTTGAACTTTTGGTTGTCATTTCCATGAAATCATTGCCAAATCTAATGTCAAGCAGATTTACCCCAGTGCTTTCTTCTAACAGTTTTACAGGTACAGCTCTTGAGTTGAGGTCTTAAATCTATTTTAGTAAATTTTTGTGTATGGTATAAAGTAAGGGCCTGACTTCATTATTTTGCATGTGGACATTCAGCTTTCTCAGTAGCATTTGTTGAAAGTTGACTTTTACGTCCTTCTGATGGGACCTTGATAGTCTTTGACAACTTTAAAGGTGACCACTTTTAAACCTTTTTTAAAAACTAATTCTTATTGATAACTTCACCTTTAGACATTATCTTTGATTCCCAACTGTGAAAAATGAAAATTTAGTTTCCCTTTTCTCAGCAAGTTATTACTAGTTTTCTCTGTGTCGGGGTGGGGGGCAGGGATTGTTTGTTAGTTTCTTAGTTCTGAGCCTTTTCTCCTCTTTCACCTTATAGTTTGGTCAGTTTGCCTTTACGTTTGTAATGTCAGGTTTGATAACATTCATATTTTGTACAGTAATAATAAAATATTTTATGCTTAGTCTGTAGGTTGATTCTAAAATTTAAAAACTAATAATCACTTAGTATGATTAGGTAAATATTGTTTTTTGCTGAACCAAGTATAGTGTTAAGATGATTCCTTTTTATGTAATGATCCATGTGCTACTGATGGAAAATATTTCCAACATCAGGACTCGAAAGATTCTTTCCATATATTCTTTTTTCAGTTACATTTTATTATTTATGCTGTTGCAGTTGTCCAGATTTTTTCCCCTTTGCCCCACTCCACCCAACCTCCCTGCACTCCTTCAGGCAATCCCTCCACCTTGGTTTATGTCCACTGGCCAAGCATATATATCCTTTGGCTACAGTATTCCTTATGCTGTACTTTACAACCCAATGACTGTTCCATAACTACCAACTTGTACTTCTGAATCCCTTCACCTTTTTCACCGATCCACCCAAACCCCATACCATCTGGCATCAAAACGTGCTCTTTATCTATGATTCTGTTTCTGTTCTGCTTGCTTGTTTATTTTGCTTTTTAGATTCAGTTGTTGATAGGTACACAGGATCTGGCACAAGTAATGCCCCTTTTTTATTACAAAATCTTTTTTTTAATACATCTTATTGATTATGCTATTACAGTTGTCCCATTTCTCCCCCATCATTCCCCTCCACCATGCACTCCCCCTCCCACCCACATTCCCCCCTTTAGTTCATGTCCATGTGTCATAAGTTCTTTAGCTTCTACTTTTCCCACACTATTCTTGCCCTCCCCCTGTCTATTTTCTAGCCACCGTCTATGCTACTTATTCTCTGTACCTTTTCCCCCCTCTTCCTCCTCCCACTCCCCTGTTGCTAACCCTCCATGTGATCTTCATTTCTGTGTTTCTGTTCCTGTTCTAGCTGTTTGCTTAGTTTGCTTTTGTTTTAGATGTGGTTGTTAATATCTGTGAGTTTGCTGTCTTTTTACTGTCATATTTTTTACCTTCTTTTTCATAGATAAGTCCCTTTAACATTTCATATAATAAGGGCTTGGTGATGATGAACTCCTTGAACTTGACTTTATCTTCCCTTCCATTCTAAATGACAGCTTTGCTGGATAGAGCAATCTTGGATGTAGGTCCTTGCCTTTTAAGACTTCAAATATTTCTTTCCAGCCCCTTCTTGCCTGGAAGGTCTCTTTTGAGAAATCAGCTGACAGTCTGATGGGAATTCCTTTGTAGGTGACTGTGCCCTTATCCCTTGCTGCTTCTAGAATTCTCTGCTTCATTTTCATCTTGGCTAATGTAATTATGATGTGCCTTGGTGTGTTCTTCCTTTGGTCCAGCGTCTTTGGGACTCTCTGAGCTTCCTGGACTTCCTGAAAGTCTACTTCCTTTGCCAGATTGGGGAATTTCTCCTTTATCACTTGTTCCAGTAAGTTTCCTACTTGTTGCTCTTCTTCTTCCCCTTCTGGTACCACTATAATTTGGATATTGGGACGTTTAAAGATGTCCTGGAGGTTCCTAAGCCTTTCCTCATTTTTTTGAATTCTTGTTTCTTCCTTGTTTTCTGTTTGGTTATTAGTTTCTTCCTTCTAGTCCACTCCATTGATTTGAGTCCCAGTTTTCCTCCCAACTCTATTGGTTCCCTGTGCATTTTCCTTGGTTTCACTTATTGTAGCCTTCATTTTTTTCATCTAATTTGTGAGCAAAATCAACCAATTCTGTGAGCATCCTGATCACCAGGGCTTTGAACTGTGCATCTGATAGGTTGGCTATCTTTTGTTTGCTTAGATAAATTGGCTCCAGGGCTTTGATTTGTTCTCCCATTTGAGCCATTTTTGTTTGTTTGTTTGTTTGTTTGTTTGTTTTTGTCTGGTCACAGCTGTTACGTAGTGAGGGGCGGAGCCTTAGGTGTTCCCAGGGCAGGGCAAACCAGTTGCTGGGTAGTGATGCTGTACGTGGGGGCAGGGTCTGAGAGGCAACAATGGCGCTTGCTCCACTCTCTTTTGGATTCCAGTTCCTTCCACCGCTTCCCCTTCACCTGGATTATCTGCACGAATGTGGGACCACCTGGTCAGCCAGCCACCTTGCGCAGCCTTACTGGGTCTGCACCGTTGCCACCTCGTGCCTGGGCCCACTAGCCGCCACCTACATGCCTGGGATCTGCCAGCTGCTGCTACTTGTACATCCAGCTCCACCAACCTCCACTTTTTCCTGCCGCGACTCCACCCCTCTTACCAGTCTGGATGAATGGTTGTTGGTTTCCGTACAGTTCAATTTTCTATCAGTTGTGGTTGTTTTCTTGTTTCTAAATCTTTGTTGTCTTTAATTTTCATTGTGCGAGGAGGCACAGCGTGTCCACCTACACCTCCATCTTGGCTGGAAGTCACAAAATCTTTTATTACCAAATAATATGCATGGAAGTCTATAACATAATAATATCACTCAAGCATACCATATGACATTTTAGGTAAAATGTCTGAATTAAAACTATAAATTATTACACCCATGTTACTACCCTACCAGCCTCACTCAAGCAGGTGTTCCTTCTGTTGACCCAGTATATATATTGCCATTTTATTGTTCATATTTTTTATATTCTTCTTGAAGAAGACTCTTTAATATTTAATATAATACTGGTTTGGTGATGATGAACTCCTATAGCTTTTTTTGTCTGGGAAGCTTTTTATCTGTCCTCCAATTCTAAATGGTAGCTGTGCTGGGTAGAAGTAGCCTTGGTTGTAGGTCCTTGCTTTTTGTCACATTGAATATTTCTTGCCAGTTCCTTCTAGTCTGCAGTTTCTTTTGAGAAATCAGCTGACAGTCATATGGGAACTCTCCTGTAAGTAACTTAACTGCTTTTCTCTTGCTGCTTGTAAGATTCTCTCTTTGTCTTTAACCTTTGGCCTTTTAATTATGATATGTCTTAGTATGAGCCTCTTTGGGTTCATCTTATTTTGAACTCTGTGCTTCCTGGATATGTATGTCTTCTTCCTTCACCAAGTGAGGGAAATTTTGTCATAATTTTTTCAAATAGGTTTCCAATTTCTTGCTGTCTCTCATCTCCTTCCAGTATCCCCATGATGTGGAAGTTGTGATGCTTGACATTGTCCCAAAGGCTCCTTACACTGTACTCATTTCGGGGGGTTCTTTTATCTTCTTGTTGTTCTGATTGGTTGTTTTTTTACCTCCCTATGTTCCAGATAGCTGATTTGATTCTTCGCTTCATCCACTCTTACTGTTGATTCCCTGTAAACTGTTCTTTATTACAATTAGTGTATTTTTTGTTTCTTACTGGATCTTTTTATGCTGTTGAGGGCCTCACTAAGTCCATTGAGCATCCTTATAATCAGTTTTTTGAACTCTGTATCTAGTAGGTTGCTTATCTCCATTTTGTTTAGTTCTTTTTCCGGAGTTTTGATCTGTTCTTTCATGTGGGCCATGTTTCTTTGTCTCCTCATTTTGGCAGCCTCTCTGTGTTTGTTCTTTTTTTTTTTTTTTTTTTTTTTTTTTTTTATTTATTAAGTAGAGCTGCTACATCTCCCAGGCTCCGTAGAGTGGCCTAATATAGTAGGTGTCCTTCAGAGTCCTATGGCACAGCCTCCCCTATTACCCATGCTGGTTACTCAAGATGAGCCCACCATGTGGGCTGTGTACACCCTCCTCTTGTATTTGAACTTTGATTGCTATTGGCAGTCACATCCAAGGTCAGCCACTGCCTGTTTTGTATCCAGGGTCACGAAGTATAAGCTACAAAGCAATCTGCAGATGGTTTCTACTTGTGCTGGGTTTGGAGGTGCCCAGGAGAAGCCAAGCCATGAACCAACGCCAGTTGCTATTAGTGCCAGGCCTGGGGTATCTTAGAGGTACAGGGCTCATGAAGCTAGATGCTTCTTGGCATGGGGCCAAGACAAGCCATTTATACAGAAAAGCCACTGAAAACTGCTTGGACAGGCCTGAAAGTTGGCTGGGTCCAGGACCCCAGGAAATCTCCAGGGTGGGGCAAACAGTGATAGCCAGGTTAACAGAATCTCAGATATGGTACCCACTTGCCAGCTCTGTGAGGGGAGGGCTCAGAAAAGGAACAATGCCCCCTGCCAGCACTTCCGTCTGGGAGAAAGCTGCCTCCCAGCTCTCACCCTGATGCCAGACAATTCAGGTCCTCTCCATTTGTTTCTGATGCCTTTCAATCTGCTACCCCACGCTGGAGCTCAGAGGGAGTAAGTCCAAGTAAGTCCGTGTGAGGCCCTTTTAAGAGGAATTGCCTGGGATTTCAGCAGTTTCTGTGTCACACAGCCTCAATCCCCACTGGTTTTTACAGCCAGAATTTATGGAGACTTAGCTTCTTGTCAGTGGAACCTGGTATGGGGCTGCGACTCCATCACTCCTGAGATTATCCCTCCTGATTTTTATCTGCTACGCAGGGTATGGAATCAGCCCATTCTGTGTCTTTGCCCCCCTACTGCTCTCTATGTGGTTTCTTCTTTAATTCCATATTTGTAGGAATTCCATGTAGCTCAATTTCTGGTGGTACTAGATGATGGTGGTTCTACAATTTAGTTGTAATTTTGATGTTGTTGTTCAAGAGGTAAACCATGTTTACCTACACTGCCATCTTGACCAGAAGTCCTTCCATATATTCTGTTCATTAAATCACAATGAATAAGTTTGTTTCTTATTTGTACTATGACTTTTTTATTCGTTTTTTTAGTTTTGAAATATAATGCTTTTTCATTTATCACTGATATCTTCTGTGCCTCTCTGAGTCAGTAACAAATTTTCAATGCTTTGTGTCTTAGAGAAATTTCTTGAACTCCCTTGCCTACCGCTCACCATCCCCTTCTTTTTACATTTGATTTAAGAGAGAACAAATAATACATGTCCGAAATCTGTAAACTACACAATTTTTATGCTAAAGTTATATCTGTGTCTTTTACTTTTCATAATTAAAGAACTATACATTGTTTTATTCTCAAACAGAACTGTCTCTAGCATCTGGTTAATAATTTCTGTTGCTCTTTTTTTGAGATATTTTTAGTTCTGGCCACTATCAGTTTGCAGTTTACTAGCTCAGAAGCTTATCATAAGAGTTAAAATATGGATAAATAAAATTGTACTTTTTAAAAATGACTGAAAAAGTTGGACATATTGGGGAATAGCTGTGTCTTGAGCCTAGCTAAAAGTGATGCAAAGAGATTAAATGGGCATGGTTCAAAAGAAGGAAACAGTGAGTGGGTCAAGAAATCAGGACAATAGATTGGATTAGATAATAAAAAAGATAATGGGATTGGCTACTTTTTTGTGCTCAAGTCCCCAGAGGCTTGCTCTGAGAGCCTGAGCTAGGAAAAAGCATATTTAAATGATATATATCAGAAAATTGAGCCCATGGTTGATATAAAAGTTTATGCCAGTAAATTTGTATATCATGTCATTTCAGCTTCTGAAAATTTTCCAATACACTAACTTTGAGAAAAATAGAAATTACATCTTATCAACTCAAGATCGCCTCGTAGGAGGATTTGCCAAGTGGCCAGATAGTCATCCAGGTAATTTGTTTTAATCCAGAACAGTTTTTCTTTTATTTCTTGACTAAAACTTTAAGCCTCTTTGTCAGAAATGGCATATGATAGAAAATTCAGCCATAGTTGTAAACTCACATTAAATAATATGTTTTTAAAAAGGTAAATTGTTAAGTTTATGGGACTTAAGAGTATTGACAGTATAAAGGAGGAGTTTGATCATCTAGATGTATTGGTATACTTTACATTTTCCCAAATATTTTATTTGGCAATGTTCTATTTCATTTGAGGCAATAAGGCAAATGATCTAAATAAGCATTGTTCAAATTAGAGAATCACAAAATCTTTAGGATTATTGCTATCACTTGAGCTACATAGAATAAATTACTCTTAATCCAGGAAAGAACTTGTTTTTGCTGTTTTCAGATATTAAAACAGAAATCTCAAATCCTGAATAAGGTATCCTTCACTGTCCAGACTTTTGTTCTTTGTGTTTTTTGGCACATTGGAATTTTTTTTTAGGTGAATACTTTGCTATCTGAATTCTCACCATTCACTGTCTCAAACTCAGGTCTCTTCAGACGATATAATATCCCATGCTTTCCAAATACAGGAATGTGAAGATGTAAAGAGCAAAAGGATTCTTGTGTTTCATAAGTACTTTTAAGTGATTTCTTTAGAAATATTGAAAAATCTGTATTAATAATGACATTTCTTCAGAATATGTGGATAATGCAACTATTTCCCAAACCTAAACAGACCTTATTACAGGCTGCATACTCTATATAAAACTGCCTGCTGAGTAACTATGCGGATGCCATCTATAAGCCATTCAGACTTTGCCTACCAGCAGAACTCATTATCTCCATGCTCTACCTGGCCCCAAAACATTGATGGCATTGGACCCAAGTTCAAGCCTAGGATTCAGCAGAAGTCTTACTGTGTCTTCCTGCCTCTAGTCTAGTACCCCTCATAATGACACTTTGCGTGCATGTCTGTATATGTGCTTAAATGAGAAGAGAGGGACCAAAGCTTTTTTCAGACTCTCAAAGGGATCTTTGATGCAAAAAAAGAAAGTAAGGTTAAGAACTTCTAATCTAAACTCTTCTATTAAATCTATTTTAAAAAGTCAAAGACTTTCACAGCACTCATAGTCAGTTCTTTGGCATGGCACATAAGAAGGCCCTCTTGGTATTTGGCTCCTCTCCCACCTCTAACATCATTTTCAGGCTACTGGCCCCTCCCCCTTTCGTTTTTACCTCCAGAAAAATCAATCTATGTATAGCTTTAAAAATCAGTTGAGAATTTGTTAAAAATAATTCAGAACAATGATATGTTTGATAAGCAAGTTGACAAATTATGGCCTATAAATATATGAAACTAGATTCAAGGAATGATCATTTTTGCACTAACACAATAGAGGTTTTTATTATTAGTCTAGAACTTCTTCAGCTCATCTCCTGTCACAGAACTGCTATGGTCAGAATTTGTACTTGAATCAGAATATAAATAAGGGGCTCACGAAATCATATTTTTGTACTCAAAATGAGCAAGAATATTTCCTCACATCCATACTTAAGTTGTATTTTCATTCACAATATTCTTTAGAAAAAAATGTACAATGCTTTTAATTTCTAAAGCAAAATAATAGTTAAAGATTTTTGGTACGTATAACACATAACCACAGATATGGTAGAAAGGTGACTCAAGAAAATAATTATTTTGGTCTGCGTGCCATTGTTCTCAGTCACTGCATGATACTATTTTAACAAATAATGGGAAAGGGAAACGACAGTCTCTTGGAAAGCATTTCTTATACAAACATACTTAAAATACATTTTGAGTATTTACGGTAGCTTTTTTAAAAGAAAATTCTTGAAGCTTTTTTCTTGGAAGATCAGTTTCTAACTTTAACATTTATGTGAATACTTGGATGTCATACTTTCTATGGATATGTTACAATGTCTTCAGAGCTGGTACACTACAGAGCATAGAAAATCTTTGTATAAGTTGAACTCATGTGGATGGACCTGTTCCTAGAGCCTTTATTTATAAAAATATTTTTAACAAGTCTTTAAAATTAGCTAATTCTTGGTCCTAATAAAGCTAATGGCATATTTGACACAAAGAGTTTATATACTTTATAGAGGAAACAGTGTTTTTTATGAAAAAAAACACTCAACATGTACAGTGCTTGAATACATTACCACTTTACCAATAAGGAGTTTTGTTTTGTTTTTTAGCTATTTGAGGTTTGAAGCAGTTAACTGCTGGTTCATTGGATTTTACAAAAATCCTTTTAAGAAAAAAGTTAATTTTTACATTAACTTTAATGTAAGTTAATTTAAAACTATTTTATGTTATTCTGGATGTATTTTTATTTACTCTTTCTACTGCATTTTTTTCTAGAAAAGTTTCTTCATCTCCAGATAGTAAACTTTAACGTTGCTTTGTGTCTTTTATAATTTTAGAATAGCTGCAAAGAGCATATAATAGTTCAGGGAAATTAAATTTTGTGTGTGTGGTTTGAAAATTAAAGGAAAATAAGCCAGAAGAAACCCAAGTATTCTCTGAAAAGACAAGGAGGGCCTCCATTAGTGAAATAACTTCTTCACAAATAACACTGTGTAAGCACTATTGGTTTTTCCTGTTTTGAAAAGTAAATGATACTCGTGTAAGTAAAACTTTTTCTTCAATTCTTTTGAAAAGTTTGACTTAGATGTTTTGAACTTTAATAGCTCTTGAGCTCATAAATGATAGCCAGATCAAAAATAGAACACATTTTTTACTGCTACAAAATCTGTGTTTTGTAGTGTTCCCATAACTGTGGAAGAACAGATAAGGCCCTTGGGCAAGCAACAGCCATGTGATTTCAGTGGTCACTTGAATGGAAGAGGGTTGCTGACCCCTGAAGGGCACTAGGGAGGACAGTGTAGAAGAATTGTTGTTCTACGAGGACTCACGTTATTATATCCAAGTAGAATGTAAGCCTGTTTTTATTGTCAGATCAGATATTTTTAGAATGACTGACATCATCCTAAATTGGAAAATTAAATATGGTACAGCACTCCAGAATAGATTGTTTTGCTTAAGTGCCTTTCATTTAACACAATATTAGGATACTATATGGTTTAGGAACTTTAAGAAATAAGGGTAAGAGTACTGTTGCCTAGATTCAGAGGTTTGTTTCTTTTCATTTTTAGGAAAAAATTTTCCTTTTATGATAATAAAGTTAAACTCGTTTCCATATTCTATAGTAAGCAAATGAGAAAACCCACTAAAGTGAGTAGTCTTTTATATTAGTGCTACTCTTCTTTTTTGTCCTTTAATCACAAAGGATGTTGGGGTATCTCTTCTTCAGTTAGGAACTATTTTCCTTTGTTAATGTTATTGTCTTGAATCAAATATCATCTGATTTTGATTACCTGGTTATTTAAAAATTAGTGTTTGAGACTTTGTGAAAGCAAGTATGTCAAAAACTATATTTAGAATTTTTCTAAATTTGTTTTTAATGTAGCTGTTGGCTGATAGATGTGTAGCTAAAGTATTTTGTAGCATGTACAGATCAGAATGCCTATTGTGATTTTAAAAATGCTTCATTTTCAGATGCTTTGCATGCATACTTTGGGATTTGTGGCTTGTCATTGATGGAAGAACGTGGAATTTGTAAAGTCCATCCTGCCCTGAATGTAAGCACACGGACTTCTGAACGCCTTCGTGATCTCCATCAGAGCTGGGGAGCCAAGGACTCAAAACAGTGCTCAGAGAATGTACACATCTCCACATGACTGACTTTAGGTGGGGGTGGGGTGGGATTTGTAGCATAACTGTAGCTCAAGGTTAAAAGCCATGTATAACCAAGTGTGCTCTTTTTTTAAGAGTTAGAGTCTTAAAATCAAATCTTGTGCTGATGTCACTTTGGGTATGGTCTTGAGCCAGTATTCGTAGTGGGTTTCAGGAAAATCTTTGAATTTTGAACTACAGTGCACTACCTTGTGGTTCTTAAATGTTTATATAATATATTTCTAAGAAGTTCTTTTGAGGAAAATTAACTATATGTATGTAGGTTATCTTTTTTAAAACGCTTCCTTACAAATTGTAGTATATTGTAAAATGGACACAAATCTTCAAAACAAGTTTACAGTTCATGTAGCATTGATAATCTTTGAGTGGATAATTAGTGGTCATTTTGAAAGCTTGAGTGCTGATGGTAGAAAATTGCTTTAATCAATTAAATATCTGGGATTATTCTTTGAAAACAAATGATCCTGTAATTTTTAAAAAGAATGACTTATTTTGTCTTAAGTGTGTGCCAGTTAAACTTGTATGGCCTACTTAAGTGAAGTTAACTTCATAGCAAGAATGAACAGGCTTAACTAATACAATTATTTTCTAAAGGGAGATTGTTTTAAGAAGACTTATATAACTGAGGGAAAAGTACTTTAACTGTATGTGATAGTGAATAGAAAAGTTTTGTGTTGTGCAGGTCATTTAATTAGATGTCGCTCGGCTGAATAACATTTATGTTTGCTTTTAATGTCAAAGTATTAGTTGCTTTCTTTTCTTTGTGGGTAGAAAACAGTATTATCTGGAAGGAAAGATGTTTCGTGGTTTTGTTTATTTTTCTGAGATGTGTGGTATTATAAATTATACTTGTACTTTTATAACTGAGTTATTTTTAGCCACTTAGATTTTTTTTTTTAGTTTGTTGCCCCATTTTAGCTGCTCTGATGTCAACTAATGGTTTTCTAATTTTTCAACTTTTAAATAAGTAAAAATATAATTAAAAAGCAGGACACTCAAGTAAATTTAATGGTTTAGCTCCATACATGGTCATTTATATTTTTATATTTCAGGTAAGTGGGAGGCATTAAAGACTGGGGTTTTACTTATGTTCTTTTGTTTTCTTCATTCTGTGAGCTTGCTAATTACAAGTGAGGTAGTATAAAAAGCCATCCTGTTAGTAATCAGTTTATCAGCAAGTTACATCAATCACTGTTGCTTGATGATGTTCAAAGATACAAAACTAGTACTGAAATGGAGAAGGAAAATGCTTCACTAAAGGAGCTGAATTTTAAGTTAAGATCTTGATGATAATAAATGTTGAATCATATATGTGTTCTCCAAGTGTCAGCATAAAAACTAAATTGCTAAAATCATTGTTTAAGTATAGTAATATTTAACATTTTATTTTCATATCTTGCCTAGATTGGAGAAAAAAATAACCTTAAATAATGGTCCTTCCCAGACAAAGGGATAACTACTTTATACTTGGAGAAAGGATTAGTTTTAAACTTCAGTTTGCCAGTCATTTTTTAAAATTAATCTTTATTGCATTTTTGCCATTACCATTTAGTCCCCTTAAATCCCCTTCCCCCAGCAGTCACCACACTGTTGTCCATGTCCATGAGTCCTTTTTCCATTTTGTTCAGTCCCTCCACCTCAAACCTCCCCACCCCCAGCTGTCATCCTGCTTCCCATCTATGGATCTGTCCCCATTTTCCTTGTTAGTTTATTTCCTTCACCAGATTAGGGAAGTTTCCTTTCACTATTTTTTTCAGATAGATTTCTGATTTCTTGCTTTTTCTCTTCTCCTTCTGGCACCCCATGAGGCAAATGTTGGACCTCTTAAAGTTGTCCCAGAGGCTGTTTATAATCCTCATTATGGGGGATTCTTTTTTCTTGTTGTTCTGCATGGTTGTTTTTTGCTTCCTTATCTACCAAATTATTGATTTTATTCTCAGCTTCATCTGTTCTACTGTTGTTTCCCTGTCAATTGTTTTTTATTTCAATTAGTTTATCCTTTGTTTCTGACTGGTTTTTGTTTGTTTGTTTGTTTGTTTTTTAATGCTACAGAGGTCCTCATTAAGTTCCTTGAGCATCCTTATAAACAGTGTAGTGAACTCTGCATCTGATAGGTTGCTTATCTCCATTTCATTTAGCTCTTTTTCTGGAGTTTTTATCTGTTCTTTCATTTGGGCCATGTTTCTTTGTCTCCTCATTTCGGCAGCCTCCATGTTTGTTTCTGTGTATTAAGTAGAGCTGGTTTGATTCTCTGTCTTGGTATTGTGGCCTAATACAGTAGGTATCTTGTAGGGTCCAATGGCACAGCCTCCACTATCACCCAAGCTGGGGGACATGAGGTGTGCCCTTTGTGTGGGCTGAGCACACCTTCCAGTTGTAGTTGAGCCTTGGTTGCTGTTGGCAGATCAATGGGAAGGATTTTACCCAGGCAAGTCAGCTGCAGACTGACTGGCTGTGACCACCAACCACTGCCTTCCGTGAAGGATCAGCTGTGTGGGGGCAGGGTGGTGGTGCTCTGACATGGTCTGTAACTATGCACTGGGTAGGCAAGCTCTGGGGTTTCCCTGGTGGTACAGGCCAAGGTCAGCTCCCAATTTGTGTTCGGCCCCAGGGCACCCTGCCTAAGTTATAAAGCAATCTGAGGTGGCTGCTGCTTATGCTGGGCTTGGAGATTCCCAGGTGAAACCAAGCTGTGACTCTAATCTGACTGAAGCCAGCTATGGCTTGTTTGATCGGATTTGGGTGCCAAGAAGAGCCATTCGTAAGACAAAGCAGCTTGGGTGAGCAGGTAAGTTGGGTGGGGTTGAGGGAGCCTCAAGGGACCTCCAGGGCAGGTCACACAGTGTTAGCCAGGTTGATGGAGTGTCAGATATGGCAACAGTCTACTGGCTCTGTCAGGGGACGGCTCAGCAAAGGGACAATGGCCTCTGCTTGCCTTGATCCCAGATACTTCAGTTTCTCCCTGTGTACCACTGGTGCCCTTCAGGCTGCCACCCCAGTGCTGGAACTCAGTGGGAGTAGGTGAGTCTGTGTGTGAATTCTTTCAGAGGAACCATTTAGGGCTCCAGCAGCCTTCTCCACTGATTCAATCCCTGCTGGTTTTCGAAGCCAGAAGTTTTGGGGACACTCTTCCTGGAACTGGAATTGTGGGCTGGGACAGGGGCTTGGGGAAGACCTGGTGTGGGTCTGGGACTCCTTGCTTCCCAGATACCTCTCTTGAATTTTTATCCATATGGGTATGAAGCCAGCCTGTTCCATGTCCGCACCCCTCCTACCAGTCTGGATGGATATGGTTTCTTCAATTCTGTAGCTGTCAGATTTCTTCCATTCAGCTCAGTTTCTGGTGTTCCTGAGTGATGGTGGTTCTATATTTTAGGTGTAATTTTGATGTGATTGTGTGAAGAGGTGAGCCATGTCTGCCTACATTGCCATCTTGACTGGAAGCCCCTGCCAGTCATTTCCAAAAACAAATAAAATCAAAGTTATGGAAAATATTTAAAAAAAAAAAACAAACCCTGCTGATCAAGATTTTAAAAAAGAAAATAAATTTTCTGATGATGGGGGAAAAAATAAGTTTAACAACAGTTGTCACCCTTCCATGAATTGCTTCTGCTTAAATTCAGGCAAGTTAAGACATCCGCATCTCAAGGTATATCATCTTATAGCCATCGGGAGTTAAAACACCATGTATGTAATGGCTTTAGGACTGATATATGCAAAGCTCAAACTGTTTTTTCCTGAATTACTATTAGTGTTTGGAATGTTAGAAAGTCAGTAGCAGTAATTGTATTTATTCATAGAGATGAATGAGAATTCCATGGTAAAAGTATTTCATAAAATTATTAAGAAATATTTTTTTACTCCTTGTATAATTTAATAGCATAAGATTGTAAAGTGTAATATGGTTCTAATTGATATACTTGTGAGAGGCTTTCTTGTAAAACTTCATGCACCAGTGATTGCCACATTCAATAGCAGCCTATTGACCAAAAACATACCAGGCTAGTGTGAATTGTGGAGAAACTATTTCTAACTTTTTCTAAACAGTTATTTACAAGAAAATTACTTACTAGTAAAGTAAATTATAAGTAATATTTTACATACATACTTTGGTTTTTAGCAGTGGTGGTAGAATGAGAAGGGAAACATGAAGTCCGAAACCTCAGTCAGCTCTGTTCCTGCGCTTTACCCCTACTCCTCATACGGTATTTTGAGAAGGTAGTGGGAGCAGCCTTGCTTTAAGCATGTTCAGCAACACAAGGTTGACCAGGTCATACAGCACAGTTCAGTCTGTTTATCATCTGCAGTATTTTTAGCTTTGACCTGTAATATGTATGCATTTTTATTAGATGTTTAAATAGTTATTTATAAATATTTAAATTCAAGTAGTTTTGCTGACAGGAGTACATAGTTTGAAAACTGTTGGACCTGATATTATTTAAGACTCGGTAAAGTGTTCCTCTGGAGTCAGATGATGGGTCTGGTCCCAGATCTGCTGGTGCATCGGTGTGCTCTTCTTGGACCCCAACCTTCCCACTGATAAAGCAGCGGGGGGAATCTCATGTATTTGAGGATTAAATGAGATAATAAATATAAAGCACTTGGCATAGTACCTGAAATACATAAATACCTATAATTTATGGTATTTAAATTATAATAGCTGTCATAATCACCATAAAATTATTGTTATTAAAAACTTTTCTACAATAGATATTTCAGAGTTTAAACTTGGGGAAAATGATGGCAACAGTATACTTTTTGAATCTCCTCCTAAGGATACAGAGTAACTAGGATAGCCATAGACTCTATTCTACAAAACTAAATGACAAAGTTTCCCTATGAATGGGAAAACCCAAGTGAGGGTGAATCACTGACCAACATAGTTTCAGCATCTGTATGGAGAGACGTGGAAGGCAGACAACTGGTTTATGACAAGCCTTGAGAACAGGGGAACTTGAACATTGCTCTCAGTTGCTCATCATAAAGTTCAATGGGCCTGAGAACAGAGACTAAAAGTGGGAGGGGTTCTACAGGTTCCCATTTTCAGGTGCATATGTTACAGCAATATAATAAGGTGTGATGGTTGTGCTAGAGCAACCTGTACTTCTTAAGAGTAATAAGATAAAGCCTAGCACTGAGGAGAGGCTCCTAGCTAGCATTAGATAGGACAAGTACAGTAAGATAGAGAATAGAAAGTCCAGATAAAAATTGGGAACGCAGGCCAACAAACAGAGACATTATTTGTAGACATATATACTCTTTTAAATCACTTTGTCAAAATGAACAAGGAGTGTTAGGGCTGTGGATCTCGGAAAAGTCATTAGTCTCCCTCCTAAAAGTACAGGAAAACTCTTTTTTTTTAATGACCAACCAAAGGGGAAGGAGCAAGCAGAGGAACACAAATAGAGGACTCATGGGCATGTACAATGGCAGGGGGAATGACGGGGGCGCAGGCAGGGTAGGGGTGAGCAATGGGGAAAAAGGACAACTGTAACTGAACAGTAAATTTTTTAAAAAGGAGCAAATGAAAAGAATTAAAGTCAGATTCCATTCAAAGTTACAAGAATTAAGCAGATCAACATCCTCATAGGCAATGAAAGCATACCAGAAAAGCATGACCACAAGACTGGTAGAAATCAAATATATATATTTTTAAAAAGTAGTTATGACAGAAAATCTATAGTATTTAGAACTACATCAATTAAAATGGAAGAAACTGAAAAGTAAACTATGGAGTCTTAAAAAACCGGGAAGAAAAAGCAAGACAAAAGAAAGCAGAAGAAATTAGTAAAAAGTGGGGAAGGGAGGAGAGTAAGATACACAGGCCACCAGCTAACCTACTCAAGAAAAAGGAGGAAACAAAAATTTGAATATTGGAGAAATAATCGTAAAACAGGAAAACTTGCAAAAGTTTAAGACTACTCTGAATAATTTTATATACTAAATTAGAAAAGTAACTTTTTTAGAAAAATGCCAATTGCCAAAATTTACCCTAGTAAAGAAATGCACAAACTAGTTACCATCTATCATAGAAGAAACATAGTTAAAGGACTCCTTACCAAAAAAAACCCATCAGCCCCAGATTGTTTCAAGGAGTTTTCTACCAGATCTGTATGACTAAATAATCTAAATGTTTAAAGAATTCCAAAAGCTAGAAAAAGTATCTTGAACTTCAAAGTGCCAAATAAAAAAAGACTCATTTTGTAGACTCATTTTGTAAAGTGAGTATGATATCTCCCAAACCTGGCAGATTGTACCAAAAAGAAAATTGTAGACCACTGTCACTTATGAATATCATTGCAAAAATCTTAACTCTTAGCAAACAATAGCACTTTCAAAAAGTGGTAAATCATTACTAAGTTGGGCTTATTATAGTAATGCAAGGAAAATTAGTCAACCATTAATATTTATTATATTAAAAGAGTTAGGGGGAAAATATGGTTATCTCTATCTTTGCAGAAAACAAAGACATAAGTTGGGAAGGAAGAGGTAAAACTGTTAGCAGACATGATTTTGTATCTGGAAAACCTGAAGAATTTGTTGAAAAATTCTGAAAACTTAATAAAGTAACAATTTATTAACATAGAAATAGCAGTCGTCAGCAGACAGGAAAGAGTGCATACTCGATTCCATTTAAGTGAAGTTCAAAATAGGAAAAACTTACCTATGGTGTCAGAAATCAGCACCCCTTTTAGTCACTACCTCCCTCCCCGAAGGTAAGTACTATCATGATGTAATCACCATCAACTAGTTTTGCCTGGTTTTGAACTTTATGTAAATGGAGTCATAATGCATACATTATTTTTTTCAACTGTCCTCTTCAGCTCCACAGGGACTGGAAGAGTACAAGGCAGCTTCCGTGGTGCTGGTAATGTTCCATTTACGACCTAGGTGCTGTTTCCATGGGCACATTCACTTTATGAATATGAAGCTGTATACTTGATTTGTGCACCTTTCTGTATGTATACTTATAGTGAATAAAATATTTACTAAGAAGAACGAAAGACTTTATATATATGTATGTGTATATATAGATACATATACCTAAACTAGTTAGAAAATATACTTGAAGAGAATATCTCTTTTATGATTTCAAAAAAGAAACTTAATGTGTAAATTGAAGACATGTCCAAAACCTCTGGGGAAAACTTAAAAAATAAAACTCTTGAAAGGCAAAAAAAGTCTTGAGCAAATGAAAAGATATATCATATTCTTAGATGACACTCAACATCAGAACATGCTTTTTTTCCTTTAGGTGAATTTATAAATTTAATTCTACACCAATAAAAATTATCTTTATTTTTATTTGAGAGAACATACAAGAATAACTATGAAAACTGGGGGGGGGGGGGGGGGGGAGAGCAGTGAGAGGGGACTAGCCTGGCCAGACACTAAAACATATTCTTCAGTCCTCCCAGTATCACATACATGCAGAACACAAACACATGCATAACTGTACATATGAATATGAGATATACTGTATATTCTTTAAATTGTTTCCATTTAACAAGATCCAGGATCCACCAGGAACAACACCTGCTTGAGGTTAGTAGGGTAATAATTTAGGTGCAGTACTTTATAGTTTTAATTTGAACATTTCACCTAAAATGTTGTATGGTGTGCTTGAGTGTGATATGTTACAGAATTTCACGCTTATGATTTTGTAATAAAAAGGGGTGTTATTTGTGCCGGACCCTGTATTAAGAATGTCTTTCACTATCCATACTTTGCTTTAAACAGTTGTATACTATTGCATTGCATAAATGTATCAATCAGTGCCTTATTTTACACCTACACAGTTACAAAAATATTGCTTAAGATCTTTGAAAATGTATCGTTGCCTAAACTAAATTTATAGATGCGCAGTGGCTGGGCCAAAGAATATGCACATTATAAATTCTGGTAGCCTTTGCCACACTGCTTTCTAAGGTTGTTCTGGTGTATACCAACTTGACACTGATTTTTAAATGTGATCAGAAAGCAGTCTTAAAAGTCACTAGAGAAACTACAAGTTTAGGCTCAAAGCCAGTTTCCCTCACTTAATCCTAGATGAGCAAGTCAGAGTTTGATAGAGCTTTATGAAGTCTCTAAGGAGTGAAGGGCAATAATCAATTTGAAAACGTGTACGTAAGTAGCTTACTCTAGAATGTTAATGGGTTTTCATCTTGCCATTTGAATTTCAGTAATTGAGTGTCATGCTAGAATACTGTGTGACAGAATTCTGCTATAGGATATACTGTAGGAAATTATTCAGTGGTTAAATTATTAGAAATGTACATATAAGAATAATTGTTCAGGCAATATCTTTTTATTTTTGTGGCTGACTTATTTTAATATTTCTCATCTTAAGGTTATTTCCAATTCACAAGTGTTGGTGTGAATATCATATTTTTCTACGGCTTTGTAGAAGGAAATTTCTGGATCAAATAATGTATACTTTAAAAAATATTGGTAATAACTGTTAAATCACCATCTGAAACCAGCATAGCTTTTCATAAACTCATGAACAGGTCATTGGATTACCTGTTTCCTGATATCCTCCTCACTAATCTTAAAATTTTCCTATTCTTCATGAAAAAATAAAAAGTATTCCTTTGTTGATAAACAGCATATATAACAAATAAGTCTTTAAGTTTGTGGGGGAAGTTTATTCTTTATATGTGTTGTATGGCTGAATACTAATTTGTGTATGTCTGATAGTGAAATTTTTAAAAAAAAACAAAAAACCTTTTTTTATTAGTGTAGGACTTACAGCAGGAGTTTCCGAAGTGTGGTCTGTAGAGAGGAGCAGTGGCTTCACCTGGGAACTTTGAGAAATGCAGATTCTCAGGTCTTTCTTTAGACCTACCGAACCAGAAACTCTGAGGTGAGACTGGCTATCTGTATTTTAACAAGCTCTCCAAATGGCTGTGATGCACACTCAGATTTGAGGACCAATCACTGATTTCAAAAAAGCAGCTTGGGCAGGAGAAACAAGGGAGAACCTCATAAATTTAAAGGGCGGCGGGGGGTGGGGTGGTTAGTTAACAGAAAGCTCAATATGATTCAACAATGTGATCTTTACTCGTACCCCAAACAACTAATGATGATGTTAGTCCATTTTAGTACGGTTAGAAATGTAATGAGTTCTCAGATATGCAAAGAAAAGATCACATTTATTTTTTCAAACGGGCCCAATCTTCATTTGCCTGTATATTTGGCTATCAAAGGGTAGGAGAGGCTGGGAGTGGGGCCATTTACATTTGTCAAGTAATAATTTCAGTCTCTTCTAATATTAGTGTTTTGTTTCGCTTTTATCTCCTGCTCCTTGCTATCTGGGTATTGGTGAAGGCCTCCGTTGCAGGTTGTTGCTCAGTTTATTTCCCAGACTGGTGCCTACGGAAGTGTGAAGGTGTCTGTCCTGATCTAGTGTGGCCTTTTGAGGTTGGTTGCCTGCCATCTACCTCTGATTGCACAGTCCCAGCACTATGGCCCCTTTGCCCTGATGCCAGGCCTCCACCAACCGACCTGATCTTATGTGACTCCATATCTACACCTTTAACCTGCCTCCCACCCCCACATACACACCCCTCTTGGGCATACGCAAAAACTGCTAGATATTCTTGAAGCACTGTCTCCATTTCATGTGTCTAGGGACCTCCCCTCCACTTCAGTGCTACCAAGCCCCCCTGGATGTAGACAAAAGCTGAAACTCACGGGACTGCAGCGGCTCCTAAGCAATGCCCGGAGAAGCTGTTCAGAGGGCCACTTCACATGCCATGTGTCTGCATATTTGAGTTACAAATCAAAGTAGAAAAATTATGTTCTATCGTCATAGGTTGTCAAATATAATGACAGATTGCAAAACAGCAGATCATACTAAGTTAATTGCGACTAGCACAAACTGGTAGTCAACCTCATGTTCCTCCCCAGGCCGTGACTTGGCAGTGACTGCTGCTGGGCTGGAGCAAAGTGGGCAAAGAGAAGAGATTTCTCCCTGGCTTGCTGGCCCTGGTGCACTGCAATCACTGGGGATAGCCATGGAATAAAAGCCAATTTCCTTAGAAGGAGGGAAGAGTGGTTCTTTCATCCCGACGTGATCTCTCTTCAGCCACCTGCACCCCTCCCTCTGATCGCAGACTTTCTCTCTATTCCGCAGTCAGAGTCAGACGATCCTTGCTCACAACACCAACACATGCCCAGCCTCCTATCCCACCGACACCACTCTTTCAAGCACCTCAGAGGAACCTGATTTTTTAAAGGCTAGGTTCAGATTTCGAAATCTTGGCCTCAGGGTTCCCAGCCCAAGGCCAGTCCTCTTTTTCCCCACCCTAAGCATCCTTACATACCTTAAGGAGCTCCCTCATGCTTGTGACAAGTTCCATGTCACTTCTAACTCCTCCAAACAGCTGTTTTTTACATCCTCACACCTTGGACCTAGGAGTACACACCCTGGCAGCACAGTCCAGAAAGGAGCCAGGGGAGGACCCCATGCAGGCTTTGGGAGTGGGCTCAGGGGAGAATGCCAGGATGTTTGGTACCTGGGGCATGCTCTAGAAGGGGCCCTGCCCATCCCTCATGGGGAGCACCAGAATGGGGTCTTCTAGAGAACAAGGGCCCCTCTTGCCCAGATCTAAGGGCAGTACTGGCAGGCCACCAGCCCCTATGTTCTGAAGTTTCTTTATGCCTGTCAGGACTTTGCTACGAGGCAATGCGTACATGTCTCCTATGCCCACCTCTTTCATCCTTTCCACACTTTCCCAGGGCTAGGAGTAGTAAGATTTCTAGGCTTTAAGGCAGGGACTTTACTGTCATTTCCTGAGCTCTCTCTACCACTGCCTTGACATGTTTTAAGAAGTTTAGAATATCCTTTGTCAAGTGACAAAGCCTGGCTTTATGATACTTACTTTCCTGCAGACTCTTAAAGGTCCATATTTCCTTTCTTTTTCCTTACTAAACCTCTCCAGGTAAGTAAGTGCCTCAGGTGAAGAGGAAATGCAAAAGCAAAATACACATCAAAATTTTTCAAAGTTAGTATCCCTGCCACATTAATAGAAGCACAGTAGCAAAAATGAAGGAAGTGGTGACACCACAGTGCTCTGTATTGTCAGCCCAGTAGGTTTACAGTCAGAAGTAGGAAGATCAGGATTTTCAAGGGGGCATGGAGAATTGGGCCATATTTATATTCAAATACATAAAGAGCTCTTCTAGGGAAGAAGGTTTCCATTCAGTGGCCAATCCAGAATTTCTGTTTAGGAGGGGCTTAGAGAGGCCATCAGTAAGAAGGAGGTCCAGAGAACTTGCCCTGAAGGTGGTGTGTGTTACTGTACTCTGCTGTGCATGTACTTTAGAGAGAGCAGATGAAAATTGCAGGTTGATCTTAACGTATACTCCTCCTTAGTCACACTCTGGCTCCACCAGTAGTGACTGCACTGCTCAGAATTCTCAACAAGTAACATTTGTTGAATAACAATAAATGAATCACCATGGGAAACAACTCTGCAGCATCAGACCTGCGTGAGGCTGGACTGGCTAGGTCAGTGAGTCCCTGTGGCTGGAGGGGGTAAGGCCCAGTTGGACGGCAGGAACAGAGCATGAGGGCTGCAGGCTGGTGGTGCAGCTGGACCCACTTTCAGATGGCATGCAGTTTGGATGGAGGTGTTAAACAGGAAAACAGTTATTTTAGAGCATTAACCCATTTCTCTAAAACGTAAGCACTTACATTGCTTCTTCTGAACTAACTGCATTGTCAGTAAACAGATCATGCTAGTTGATAAAGGGACTTTTTCAGAGAAGTTCTCAGCTCAAATATGGAAGGAATGTTGTGGGTAGAAAAGAATTAACAAGGGCTGATTTTAGGCAACAATCATCAGTACATAGAGAAATTATTAGGAGAAAAGTTGGTGGAAAGCTTTCAAATGGAAGGCTCACCTGAACCAACTGACCGATCCTACAGTCTCTAAAAGTGAAATAGACATTACCAACTTCCCGATACAACACCATGTAAGGTACACTTAGCACAAATCAATATGCTAGATCTCACTTGTAATAAGTGAAATGGGAACAAGTAAAATGGCACTAAAAGGAAGCGGTCAGCCCTATCAGAAGGCAGAACTTCCCAAAGCCAAAGCTGGTCATTGGCATAAAAAGTAGGGGGAGAGATAAGCTTAGATTAAAACAAATGTAAGAACGCATTGGACTTTGTTGGGGTCCTAATTTGAACAAAAAGATACCTTGGAGAGGATTGGAGAAATTTGATTATGGGCTAGATATTAAAATGATATAAAAGAATTATTTTTCATTTTGTTGTGATAATGGTTTGTGTTATGTACAAATATTTCTTACTTCCGAGGCTTATTACTCACAAGGCTAGAGTAGAGACAGGAATCTTTTTGTCGTTTTAAGCTCCATGGGAATTTCTGATAAGAAGCCAGGTTTAGGGATCCCTTTATTAAGTAACTCAAAAAGTCCCTCCTTACCTGGACAGTACATGGTCTTCAGGTGACTTCAGGCTGACTAATACATGTCTCCTAAATAGTAGTTAAGAGCAGCATCTTTAGGAGGCAGTTAAGTTTCTAGCAAAAATATTTTTTTCTTGAGAGGTTTTCCTCAGTGATTGGAGGCCTGATCATTTGAGGAAGAAAAAAAAGGGATCCCAGTAGCTCTCCAGTTTCTACGTCAGGCCTGGCTGGACTAGGCTATGTCCAACTCTGGAGAAGGAAGACGTTTTTGTTGAAAATATTTAAGAAGTAGGGTTTGGCTCCATGTTATTATATTGAAAATGATGTATTTTATCTCTACATCCTTCATAAATGAAGCCTAAAAATGTAGGAAGAATTACTATGTGCAAGTCCTATTAATATGTAAGTAGACAAATGAGTTTCAGGAAGCTCTACATTTATGTTTTTTTTTCAAACAACGTTTTACTGCCTATCAGGAGGAAAAGTAACACATTACAGAACGTAGAGCTCCAAACCAAATTATTTCAGCTTTTATTTCTGTAACAGCCATACACTGACGTTACTTAAGTGTCTAAATGAGCTTGTAGAGCTTACTCCACTTTATTAGAATGAGATTTTACTTAAATCATAGGAGATTGCAAACGGGGTTGTAACTGTAGAATGTTGAATATTTGGTATTTATGGGAGGCACAATAACACTTCTCTGCTTATAAATATATAATAACATACTGGAAGATATCCATTAAAATTTTAATATTTGGTAAAGCATGTATCTGGAACACGCTTTCCCCCAAAGTCTTATGATAGAATATTTGGGGGGAGAGAGAGAGGCTGGTGGGAGAGGCATCAATGAAGATGCTTGGCTGTTAAAAAGAAGTGCCTTTCCCTCCAGTTCCTTTTTATTTTGGTTTATTACATCTCGTTTCAATTATCTTTTACTGTTGTCTGTAAAAAGAGCAGAAATTGGCATCCAAGGACACAATTGAAAAAAAAATTCTTACTTACGGGGAATTTTTTATTTCAAAGATTCATTTCCTTACTAACAGATTCTGGGTAACTGAGCAGGCCTGGCTTTAAACACTGGAGACCTAATGACGTTCATCTTTTCCCCTTAAGCAACCAGCAAAAGAAGAGTTTCAAGACTATATGCCCCAGGAGGAAAGTGGTTGTTACTTCCCAAACCAGTGCTTCAACTCTTGTCTTTTCTATTTTTTTTAAAAAGGTAAGCAATTATATCAGAAAAATTTTAAACAAGATAAAAGGGGTACTGCAGACAACAAGGTCTCCTTCCTACACCCAATGCCTCATTCCCCAGTTCTCTGCAGAGAAAACAAGTGTAGGCAGTTTGTTTTCTAGAAATGGACCTGTGAATACAACCACATATGTGTGAACGTGTTTAAACTCACACACTTACATATAATGGTGACCCAGAGACCAACTGACTCAGAAGAAATTTAAATTTTCATTTATTTGACATAACTTGCCATTTTTGTATTCCAGATACCTACTACCAGTTATTAGGAAAAATGGCCAATTTAATAATCTTTGTTATATTTGAGAAAGGATTGAGGAATGACTTAATAAATAACTTATAAGCCCATAAAAATACTTAAACAATAATAACTGGAAGGTCATAGAACAAGATTCTTATTTTTTAATTCCACCACTCCTTATTGCTACTGCATAAGGGAATCTTTTACCTTTGAGCCTGGCAGCATCAGGCTGCTGCAGACACTGCCACTGGCTGAGAGGAACTATGTCCCACTGCAGAGGTGGATTGGAACTGGGATTTCCATCTCCAAACACTTAATGCTTGAGGAGAGAAGGCTCAGGACCATGCCAACAATCAACATCAGTTGCTTTGGGTAACTAGGACTATTTGCTGCAACATTGCCTCTTCTTAGTAGAAAGCAGGAAAGCACAGAACTGGTTGTATGGCTTTGCTTCCTTACCCTCTTCACATCATAGAACACATAAAAATATTGTTTGTAGGGCGCCCGCAGGAGGCAGGGTGTAAACCCAGAAGGTACCTTATGAAGAGAACATCCATCATCCTAGAAGCTCTGTTGGCCCAGGTCCTACCCAACACCCTTCCTCTCAAAGGGCTGAAGGTACATATTAGCACACAGGGAATCCATTCCAGGAACTGGAATTTGTAATCATTCACTACCTAAGTAAGGCTGGCAGACCACTTTATTGCAGAAGCAGCAGCAGCAGCAGCATTTGGAACTTGTTAGAAAAGCTGACACTCAGACCCATCAACCAATATAAGCCCCACAAGTGAGTCTGGTGAACATTTAAGTTTGAGAAGTGTTGTTCTACAGATAATATCTACCTTCTTAGTATACTTCTACAGCCCTTGGAAAGCAAAGCCCTACCTACCTTTCCAGCCTCATCTTTGGTCATTCTCTCCCAACCTAACCACAGTGAAGTATCTTTAATACCTGAAACATTCCACTCTCTAGTCTTTCCTTTACACTGGCTGACTCTCAGCCTAGAATGACATTTACTTACCCTTTCAAACTTTTACTTGTCCTTCAACTGTCAATTTAAAAGTCAAGCATTTACATCAAAGTCCTGCCTAAAAAAACATGAAAAATCTCAAACAACCTAACCCTCCACTTAAAGGAACTAGAAAAAGAACAACAAACAAAGCTCAAAGTGAGTAGAAGAAAGGAAATAATAAAACCAACAGAAATAAAATAGAGCTTACAAAAAAACAATAGAGATGATCAATGAAGCCAAGAGCTGGTTCTTTGAAAAGATAAACAAGATTGATAAAACCTTTAGCCAGATTCATCAAGAAAAAAAGACTTAATCCATAATGAAAGAAAAGTAACAACTGACATCACAGAAATACAAAGGATTATAAGAAAATATTATGCTGTGTGCCAATAAATTGTACAATCTGGAAGAAATGTTTAAAATCATAGAAACATACAATCTCTCAAAACTGAAATGAAGAAACAGAAAATATAAACCAACCAATTACAACTAATGAAATTGAAATGGTAATCAAAAAACTTCCAGTGAATAAAGTCCTGGACTGGAAGGCTTCAAGTGTGAATTTTACCCAACATTCAAAAAGAACTAACACGTATTCTTCTCATACTATTCCAAAAAATGCCAATAGGAGTGGAGACTCCCAAGCTCATTTTGTGAGGCCAGCATTACCCTAATTCCAAAACCAGGTAAAGACACTACAAAGAAAGGAAATTATAGGCCAATATCCCCAGTGAACACAGATGGAAAAATACTCAACAAAATATTAGCAAGCCAAATACAGCAATACATTAAAAAGATCATACACCATAATCAAATGGGATTCCAGGGATGCAAGGTTAACATCTGCAATCAACATAATACACCACATAAACAATGAAATATAAAAATCATATGATCCTATCAGATGCAGAAAAAACTTGTAACAAAATCCAGGACCCATTTATGAAAACAGTCTCAGCAAAGTAGGAATGGAGGGAACATATTATAATAAAGGCCATACATGACAGACCCACAGCTAGGATCATACTTAATGAGAAAAAACTAAAAGCACTTCCCTTAAGGTCAGGAACAAAGCAGGGATGTACACTTCTACCACTCTTACTCAACATAGTATTGGAAATCCTAGCCCAAGCAATCAGACAAGAAAAGAAATAAATCATAGAAACATACAATCTCTCAAAACTGAATTACATTTGAATTGGAAAGGATGAAGTAAAACTATCATTATCTACAGATGACATTATACTGTATATAGAGAACCCTAAAGATTCCACCAAAAAAAAAAAAAAAAACCAAAAACAAAAAACTACTGGAACTGATAAATAAATTCAGTAAAGTAGCAGGATACAAAATAAATATTTAGAAATCGGTTGCACTGTTATACACCAATAACAAATTATCAGAAAAGAAAACTAAGAAAAATATCCCATTTACAATTGCATCAAAAAAAATGCCTAGGAATACATTTAACCAAGGATGTAAAAGACCTATACTCAGAAAATTATAAGACACTGAAGAAAGAAATTGAACAAGATGCAAATAAATGGAAGCATATACTACCCTCATGGATAGGAAGAATATAAACTGTTAAAATGTCCATACTACTGACAGCAATCTATAGATTCATTAAAATTCCTATCAAAAATATCAAGGTGTATTTCACAGAACTAGAACAAAGAATCCAAAATTGCATATGGAATGACAAAAGACCCCAAGTAGCCACAGAAATCTTGAGAAGGAAAAACAAAGTTGAAGGACTCGTGCTACTTGATATCAAACTATACTACAATGCCATAATAATTAAAACAGCATGGTACTGGCATAAAAACAGACATATAGATCAATGGAACAGAATAGAGAGCCCAGAAATAAACCCACATCTACACCTATATGGTCAATTAATATTTGACAAAGGAGGTAAGAACAAACAATGCAATAAAGACAGTCTATTTAATAAATGGTACTGGAAAAATTGGGCAGATATGTGCAAAAAACATGAAACTAGAGCACCTCCTTACATCATATACAAGAATGAACTCAAAATGGATTAAAGACTTAAATGTGAGACTTGATACCATAAAAATCCTAAAAGAAAACATAGGCACTAAAATTTTGGACATTTTTCTTGGTAATATATTTTCTGACATATCTCTTAGGGCAAGGGAAACTAAATAACTAAGTAAATAAACGGAACTACATCAAACTAAAAAGATTTTGCACAGCAAAGTAAACCATGAACAAAACAAGAAGACAAACCACTGAATGGGAGAACATATACACCAGTGATATATACATCTGATAAGGGGTTAGCTTCCAAAATTTATAAAGAACTCACACAACTCAACACCAAATTAACAAGTAATCCAATTAAAAATGGGCAGAGGATCTAGATACTTCTCCAAAAAGGACATACAGATGGCAAATAGACATGAAAAGATGCTCAACATAACTAATTATCAGAGAACTGCAAATTAAAATCACAGTGAGATATGACACCTCACACCTGTCAGAATGGCTATCATCAATAAGTCAACGAACAAGTGCTGGCAAGGACATGGAGAAAGGGGAGTCCTTATGCACTGTTGGTGGGAATGTAGTTTGCTGCAGCCACTGTGGAAAAGAGTGTGGAGATACCTCAATTAAAAATAGAACTGCCTTATGACCCAGTGATTCCACTTCTCACTATATATCCGAAGAAACCCAAAACACTAATCTGAAAGTCTACATGCGCCCCTATGTTCATTGCAGCATTATTTACAAAAGCCAAGATATGGAAGCAACCCAAGTGCTCATCAATAGGCAAGTGGATAAAAAAGTGGTGGTACATATATACAATGGAATGTTACTCGGCCATAAAATGAATGAGTATTACCATTTGCAACAGTATAGATGGACCTAGTGACTATTATGCTGTGATATAAGTCAGTCAGAGAAAGGCAAATACCATATGATTTCACTTATATGTAGAATCTAAAGAACAATATTAACAAACAAAGCAGAAACAGATTCATAGATACAGAGAACAGACTGATGGTTGCCAGAGGGGAAGGGTGGCAGGGGGTTGGTGAAAAAGGTGAGGGGATTGAGAAGTACAAATTGGTAGTTACAAAATAGTCATAGGGATGTAATATACAGCATGGGAAATATAGTCAATAATATTAATAATGATGTATCTTGCCTGTTGTGTACTGGAAATATTAGAGCGAACACTCTGAAGTATATGATTGTCTAAGTACTATGCTGTATACCTGAAACTAACACAAAATAATATTGATTATAAACTATAATTGAAAAAATAAAATAAAAGTCAAGCCTCACCTGCCTAGCTGATTAGGCAGAGCAAGACAGTGAGTGGCCCATCTTACACCCTGTGACTCCCTATTTCTGATGATGGGCTTCTGTTATAATAATTATCACACTGAGCAGCAATGATCTGTTTACTGTCTATTTCCTCAAGCAGAAGTGAGCTCCTGGTGTCAGCAACTTTGGTGTACTCATGTTTGAATTTCCAGCAGATGGCAGGGAATCTTGCTGACTTTTCTGCCAGAAAACTCTTTCCTCTAAAGACAATAGTGTAAATAATATTTATAAATCATTTCAAAATAATTGTTTGTATTTATCTGATTTGTGGCCAGTTTTATAAAATACAAGATTGTATGTAAACTCATTTCTTACGCCTCAGGCCACATGTAAAATTATGATCTTTAGAATTTAATATATTTGAACTGTAATAAAGTTATTTCAAAGTGAAATGAAGTCATATCAGGATAAATTATAGATGAATTTATCAAAGCAAATTATCTTCTGATATGACTACTGTCTACTAAATCACCGTCCCAGTGCTTATTTTTCAAAAACATAAGATTAAATATTGATCACTCACTGTCTTTTCCCTAAGATACTAAGAAAATTGTTATTTCTAGCTGGTCTGCGTTCACTTTAGAAATCAGATTCTTATGTTGTATTCTTTTTCTTCCCTAAGAATTGCAGACTTCCCTCCACATACATCTTCAGCTGGCCTTCTCCATGCATCACTTTTCAGTCCTCATCTGGGTGCCAGGGCCATTTCACTGTGTTAGGGACACTCATGCAAGAGATGTTCTAAGAGACCAATTTCTTCTTATAGCTGAACAATTATTGGTGTAATCTACCAAACAACTGTAGCATGTGAGACCACATCCAGTGCTGAAAAAAGCCAAGCAGGCAGTGTTTCGTTCTTGAGTTTAGGAAAGTGGGTGTGATGGGAAGGATGGTAACTCTCGTAGGATCTGATGTGGGCATCTGTCTCTCAGAAGAGGAACTAGCCCTGGCTGGTGTAGCTCAGTGGATTGAGCTCGGGCCTGCGAACCAAAGGGTCGTGGTTCGATTCCCAGTCAGGACACATGCCTGGGTTGCGGGCCAGTTCCCAGCAGGGGATGCATGAGAGGCAACCATACATTGATATTTCTCTCCCTCTCCCTCTCTCCCTCTCTCCTTCCCTTCCCCTCTAAAGATAAATAAATAAAATCTTAAAAAAAAAAAGAAGAGGAACTAGCACATGAGAAGGAGAGGTGGTGGCAACCGTGATGACTCCCAGCAGAGAAAGAGGAGGACCCATCAGTTGACTGCTGGCCATCCCTCAGAAAACAGGAAAAGAGAGCAGATCATTTCAAAAGATAGAGAATTAAAACTTAGGCAGCACAGACAACTTATTTGGAACCCCTGGTTTAGGAAATAGCTTTTCTAATGCAGAGACTCTCTATTCAAAAGGAAGAAAATATCACATTTGCAAAATGAGTCTTGTTCAGTGCCTCAAAACTGGGGCTTGGTGTCCTAAAGAATTAATGTGGATTCTTAAATCTCTCAGAGGGATGAAAGGGGCCCAGGGAGTGTCTCTTAGATCTGGTTCACAGCCCAAAGAAGAAATGCCTAGGCCTTACTATCAATGGACATAAGATAATAGCATTAATCTCCATTGTCCTGACAAGCTAATCAGTCACTAAAAACATAAACAGGAAGTTCAGAGCTGTCACACTCTCCTAGGAGCACCGACAATAGTTTACAGTCCAGAAGATGCTGCATGTATCTCCTTTCTCTTCATACCGCAAAGACAGAGGAAGAAGCCAAGTTACTTGGACTGTGATTTTGTGATCAAAGCCTTTTCCTGCTCACAGAACCGGGCGGTGTAAGAGTCGTGCCCTGCCAGAAAACAGGCTCGAGCACGGTCCCACTAGCACCACCAAGCGAATCCTGCAGAAGAGTCCTTGGGGCTCTAAGAATTCAGGTGCAGCAGGACTTCCACAGAACCAAGAAACACACATTTCTCTAACCAGAATTCACCTGCACTTCAGGCTGAGATGTTTATCCAATGGCTGAATAGCCACCTCCTGTCTGGAGATGTCTTTCCTCCCAGGTTCCTCAATAATCTTGACACATCTGCCTTGACACTTAGCCACTTCTATTAAAATTACCTATTGATATATGTGTCTCTCCTCAATGACATCAGGTGACCCGTGAGCAGGGAACTAAACCTTATTCAGTTTCAAATTTCCAGTGCTTACAACACATACTGGGTGCTTGTTAACATTTGTTGAATTAAGTCCATCTAAGCCAGTTTTCCTGCACAGCCTACAATGGAACTGTCCCTACAAAGGGACTGGGGCCGAGACAGATCTCCAGCACAGTCTGGAACACGTGGGTTCCTGACTTTGTGCAGGAAAGATTTCATGAAGTGAATCCAGGTGATTCTGAGAGTACGTTTATTAAAGCCAGGGAGGGTGAAACAAAGTAAGAGCTTAAGATAGAAGATGCAAGATCAAAGTAACAGAAGTAGAACCTAGGTGGAGCTGCCTTGGCCCTTTGCAAAGAAAGTCACAGAGGCAGAGAAGTGAGCCAGCTGGGCTGCATGAACTTAGGAAACAAGTTACACAAGCAAAAGCGGGGCCCTTGGAGACAGGTTCAGACAGTTAGCCTGGGAAGAGCTGCCGCCGCCTCTGCTCCCCTGGTTGCAAGTCTTACTGGCACCCTTAGAGCAAAGGAGCAAGAGAGCAAAGGTACATGCCTTAGAAGGGATGGGGGGAAGATGTGAGTGTGTGAGAGAAAGAGAGAGAGAGAACACGAGCGCACACTGGGTTCTTTGTTGTCAGGGTTTTTATGTTTTCTAAAGGTGGGAATTTTATGGGAGGCCTGGAGAGAATCTCAATAGAATATTCATCAGCTTTCTAGGTGTGTCCTTTAATATGCTGATTCCTCAAAATGAGTGTATAGGGTCATTCTCTGGACAGTTTCACCTTCAAATCATGTCACCCAAAAGGGAGCAGGACTGAGGCCAGTCTGTCCTCATAGGGTATGGAATGTGTAAACCATTTGCTCCTACATGTCCTTTGTTAGGGAAGATAAGACTTTGCAATTTATTATCCATCTATAAATTGGCCATTTACCTATCTGTTTTAGTTTCCTATTCCACTTGCCAAAGAATTTTCCTAGCTTCTTACTATCCTGTCTGAGTGCTGGGAAAAGTAAACAGACAGGGCTCCCCACCCAGCTAAGTCCGGTTCTAGTGACCTATAACAAGCCATTCGCTGTGCCAGACCTCATTACGGTGTACCGCAGGAACCATAAAATGTGCTGCCTGGGTCGGCAGAGACCGGAACAACGGGCGTGTTCCTGTCTGTCAAGGGCCCAAAGCTCTTCGGAGGAGAGGAGAGGCTGTTTGGTTCCGAGCTGCTATCTCTGAGAAAGCAGTAGGTTGGACAGCCCAGGAGAATCTCACATATATGGTAGCACTTTACTATGTTGCCCATGTTTGTTCTGTTTGTTTTTTTTTTTTTAATTTTATAGGTTTTAGATTTACAGGACAGTTGCAAAGATAAGACAGAAAGTTCCCAAATACTCAGCACCCAGTTTCCCCTGTTATTAACATCTTATATTCATCTGATACGTTTGCTACAGCTAACTAATATCAATGCATTATTAACTATATGCAGATTTCCTTGGGTTTTAACGTGGTGTCCTTTTTCTGTTCCAGGATCCCACCCAGAGCGCCACATTACATTCAGTTGTCATGTCTCCTGACTGTGACAATCTCTTAACTTCCCTTGTTGGTGACTCTAACAGCTTTGAGGAGTACTGGCCAGGCATTTTGTCCAATGTCTCTCAATTATTTTTCTCATTATTACACTGGGATTATGGGTTTGGGGGAGGAAGACAGAAGTAAAGTGCATTTTATACCTTTTTACTTTTAAAAATCCTGTGTCAATTCCTCACTATCTCCTTTACCTCCAAAAGCTATTATCATATTGATAGTGCCTTTTAGGATCAAGGAAATGGGGCTTGATCCTAAATACATACCTTATTCTGGTATGTATTATAGGAAGCCATTCTTACCTGATTGGGTGTCACTGGTAGGAATGGATTCTTCAGAGAGCATTTCCTGGGAGGAGTCCCTTAGAGCCACAGACTTGCTAGAGAAGGGGGATCAACCAAAGGCAGCAGCTGGTCGTAAAAATCAGAGCAGTCCTGGTGGTTGGCCTGTGAAAAGACACCCTCAGGGATTTTTTAAAACCTTCATGCACAATGAAAGACTGGAATGTGGAATAACAAGGGAGAAAAATATGGCCACAGTCAAAGGCAGCTGATCAAAAAAACACCCACACCCTATCCGGTGGAGTAAAGTGGAGAGTCTGTGAATATGTCAGGTAACAGGCAGTAACAGAACTTGCCACCCTCCTGGCTCTGCCTCTGCCTCTGCCTCTGCCTCTCCCGGAGACTTTGGGCAAGTCCCTCCACTGTCTGTGCCTCAGGGTGATCGTCTCTGAAGGGTGGACAGAGTAGTACTTGCCTCAGAGTTTTGTGGGGCTCTAATGGGACAATATGAGTAAGCACTTACAGAAGTGCCTAACCAGTAGTGAGTATTTGATACTTATTAGCTATTATCATCATTATTAAGATTGAAATGGTCCTAGTCTGGGAAGTATCCCAAAGTTACAATCCTATGACTCAGAAGCCTTCTAAATAAGCTATCTGAAAAAAAAATGTTCTGGAAAAGAAAGATCAGGAAATCTCCCTCTTTTAAAAAAAAAATGCCTTAGCATTCACATGCACCTGGTGGCAAGCAGAGAAGGCAGATCCTTAGAGTTTCTCAAGGCGGTGTCTGAATTCTACTTCTTCATGTCTTCCCCCATGCAGTTTAATCTTGGAATCGTGTTCAGAGGGCAGTTAACCAAGGCTAAGTATGCTTCACTGTCTGGGGCCATGAGATGGAACCAAGCCAACTGGGCCTCACTGGCACAGTGAACTTGGACTCTGCCAGCCACTCAGCCAGCCAGCTAATGACCTGCCAACATAAATAAGCTTCAACATTCACCCTCATTTTAGAACTCTGGTAAGAATTAGAGGAACTCAGTTATCTGAAAGTGTTTGGTAATCTGTAAAGTGCTTTTAATTAAGAAGTATTATCAGTGTTCTGTTAAGCTCTTTGCTCAGGTCTCTGTGTCTGAAAATGTGGCAAAAAAGGAATGCAGTGATTTCTCCCCTTCATACACCCTTTTCTTTCACAATTATAATCCAGGTATTATATTATAGATGTTGCAAGTGAATAATAATAACAGGCAGGATTCATTGAGTCCTCAGTGTGCTGGTTACAATTCTAAGCTCTTTACACATATTAATTCATTTAATCCTTTAACAACTCTCTGCTAATTGTGCTCATTATTACAGATGAGTAAACTAAGACACAGAGTAGTTAAATGAATTGCTAAAGGTCAAATAGCTACAATGTAGCTATATCAGTTGAGACTAGGTTTCGTTGTATAACAGATAACTCAAATAACAAGGTTCAAACAAATTAGAATTTAATTTTCTCTTGAGTAAAAGAAGATGGGAGGCAGGTAGTCAAAGGCTAGAATGGCAGTCTCACCATTCTTAGGGACTCAGGCTTGTCTTTCTTCTCTAGACATCTTGGCACATGACTTCTATACTCAGGTCCACCTCAGCAGTCCCAGGCAGGCTTGTAATGCCAGGCATCAGCACTGTGTTTCAGTTAGAGGGAAGGAAGGACAGGGCCAGAGGTCTTTCTCAGAAGCCCCCTTACAACTTCAGCTGACATCTGTTGGTTACCCCCAGCTGCCAAGCTGGGAAATGTGTCTGTTCTTTTCTTTTCTCTTTTCTTTTCTTTTCTTTTCTTTTCTTTTCTTTTTCTTTTTCTTTTCTTTTTTCTTTTCTTTCTTTCCTTCCTTTCTTTTTCTTTCTTTTCCCCTTCCTTCCTCCCTCCCTCCCTCCCTCCCTCCCTCCCTCCCTTCCTTCCTTCCTTCCTTCAAGTTGGGCACATTTCTTAAGGCTCTGTAAAACAAAAAAGAGAAAATAAACTTTAGACTCATGTAACATACATTACAGTTTCTCAGAATAGAATTGTGGGTTTCATTGGCAGGTGGAGATAAGGCCGTATTATTGTTTTTATTTTCTGCTTTCAATAGTCATTTGAAAAACACAAACAAGGTGATGGGTACAATTTTTTTTAAATTTGAACTTTACTTAGATTTCCAATTTTCCCTTACCTACAGTTTAGTTACAATTGATGAGATTCTGTAACTTCATAGTATTACAATTATTATTTTAGACTCTTACAATGATGAAGGAAAGAAAGAAGGAGGAAGAAAGGAAGAGAGGAAGAAAGAAAGAAATGGTATTTAGATGCAATACCTTTCTTCCTCATTTTTATCTGAAGATTTTTTCTGCAAGATATGACTCTCAGATTTCCCTTTCAAAGAGTAAGTGTCCTATATTAAAGCTTTCATTTGTCTTTTAAGGAAAGAAAGGAAAAGACATTTGAATGAAATATTTAGAGAATTTCTTACTTGATTTATGCCTAAATTTTTCTTTCGATCTCAGTTTCTCCAGTTGTATAGTCATTCATTTATTCATTCATTCACTAAATACTTGTGGGCTTAAAAGATGTTGGATGCTTTATATGTGATAGTCATTTCTGTCTCATTGCTAACAAAATTTTGTAACATGTAACAAATTATTTAAAGTTTGTACCTTAATGAGTACTTTTACAGTTAAATAGAAAGTATTTCTTTTCATACAGGCAAACCAAATTTGGTATATTTAAAAAAGAAACTGAAACCTTTTGGAATCATGAGATACAAACATTTCAACTATGTACACATTACACATAGAAAAACATATTATGAATCTTTACATATAAGGATACTAAAAGACAAATATTAACAATTTTCCTTTTAAGAGTAAACAATATATTGTGAAATGTGTTTGTGAAATACAGTGCTCTCCCCTAGAGCTGATACAACTCTAAAATAAATATATTTGCAGAAATATTCTTCTCATTTACAGTGATGCAGCCATACTGCTTCTCTAAGGGAATATTTATAAATATTGCTACTGTGTTTCAGAAATGTTTTTGGAAGAAAATCACTGTAGATGAATCTCCTACAATGGAAAATGTTATAAAAACATTTCCCCTGGTAGAATTCAAAATTGTGCATGTCACAGTAAACAAAGAGATATGAGTTCTGCATCAGAGCCTAAGGCTACGAGTGGTGTCCTGGTTTATTTTCAGCTTGTTATTAATCCTGGTTGCCTTCTGACACTAGATGAGCCATTCAAACTATTGAATTACTCACCTTTTGTTTGTCAGAGGACACAGCCAACAATGGCTGTGGGAGGAACCTTAGAGGACCGAGAAGCTTTGGTACACAGGTTGGAGACCTGTCTAAATGTGTAACTATGGGGGAGAAGGGCCGTAAAAATCTCTTGAGTCCTTAAAATAAAAAGTATTCATTTCAAATTACAAAAGACAAAGAACGCTCCATTTTCATTACGGATTCACATAAGATGCAAATGAAGTAGAACAGAGAAGCAATGGGCAGAAGAACAGCAAGGACCAGTTAAGTCTTACAAGAACAGCAAGACTTTGAAGGAGATTTTGTGCAAAGACTGAATATGGCAGTTAGAAAAGGCAGAAAATGGGTTAATAAATAAATTTCTCAACATGCTTTTCCCATTGTGCCCTCGATCTTATTTAGAAAAAGATGATTAAAAATTTTTAAACATACATACACCATAGCTCCACTTTTTGCCTTGGCTGACTAGTTTGTAGTTTGGGGACAGGTGAAAGTGTGCCTGCCTCTTGGCCAAAAGCTTGTCCTTCCTGCTCCTCAATGTCAGTGTTATTTTTATAGTGTGATGCTTATAGAATCCCTTTCTTAGCATTTTTTTTTTTCTATTCCATGAATTTCCTCCCAGATACTCCTCTCTTCTATAATAGAACAACAGTGCTGGGGTCCTAGCAAATAATCAATTAATCAGTAGCCTATATTGGTGGTGTTAACATTCTTAATTTCAGATTAATGGAGATATGAGCTGTGCAGTCTGTTGAGGAACACTGACACAATGAGAAAGAGGTTTTAAAAGTGTGTCTTGGCAGCAAAGTAGAACAACAGACACACTATCATTTTTGTCAGAGCCAATCATCTCCTCCTTCGATAATCACACAGCAGCCAATCTTACACCAATTACTACCTCTTAATATACTCTATTCTTCCCACTCGCTGCCAGGAAAAACCATACTAAATCTGAATCTGAGATCCTGTAAATTATCTTTCCTCCTTCCTCCCCATAGCTTCCCTCCCCCAACACTCACAAAACAAACAACCTTCTAGAACAAGTGAGGAACAACAGGAGGATGGCTCTCTGAGAGCCAGCCCATTTATCTCATTACCAGCACTCAAAAGTAACTCCCTTGATCTCTGGCTTATAACGCCTCACAGGGATAATGCACTCAGAACCTTCAGGGTGGTAAAACACATGGATGCTTAGCTATGAGGCAGGAGGAAAAATACAAGGTGGACCTTTGCCCCAAGACGATGACTGAAATACTCAGGGGAGGCTCTTCAGCCTGGCAAAGAGCAAACTTTGTGACAGAAACACACCCAGACATGATGAGAGAAGCAGATCAAAGAAACTAAAAACGGAGAATGTGGCTAAATTATTTATAATGATGCTGCAGCTGTATTGATCAGAGGGTTTCTCTCTTAACCCTAACTTCCCCATAACTTAAAAAGCTGTTGTCCCCTAAAGAATTATGCCCTGATGTGAAAAGGGTGTGAGGTGGGTTACTGCCCAGGATCTTAGTTAAAAAAAAAAACTGGTTATCCAATATAGTTCTCTGATATCTAATGACAAACAAACTGATGATCTCTCTGCATATCTCATTTCCTAGGAAAGAAATGGTATATCATTTCACAGCATGCCCTGCAGGAAGAAAAGGTTCTGCCCTCCCTTACCAGGATCATATTACCTCAGCATCAAAAAACCTAATACCAAATTGAAGCTTTCAAAACATAGTGTGGGATTAGAAGGACATTCATATTTTAAGAGTTGCATATCTTGCTTACTGCTCAGTCTGCACCCCAGAACACAACGGGGCCCATAGTAGGTAATCAGTCACATTGAATAAATCGGTGAGTGTTTTTGGCACATTGGGATTCAGTGAATGGATTTGGGACTCGATACTAAATGCCATGTGCACAGTAGCGTGCCAGGGGGCTACTGGCTTCTATGGTCGCCTCACTGGCCATTGCAGGCTTCCTCCTGGGCAGAGTCCTGCTTGTAAAGAAATAACTTGTCTTGGGAGGTTAAGGACTTAGGTTATATGCACACTGTTCCAACTTGGCCATTTGGGAAACTCTAAGGCAAGGATCTAAGGCAAAGATTTTGTGGGATGAACTTCTGAAGAAAAGAAACTGTGAACAGATACAATGTCCTTTTCACCTCAAGGGAAAGGGGACTTGAAAACTCTGTTCTTAACACTATTGAGGTACCAGCACTCCCATTGGGGGAAAAAAAAACACAACAACAAAAAAACCTTTTCTGATGTGGAAGAGAAAAAAAATATTGGTAGCACCTACCAAGCTGGTTCATTCCCAGAAGAAATCCTGAGCATTTGTTCCAAATGGGGGTTGAGAAGTCATGTGGGAAAAGTCTGTTGTGACGTATCTCCATTACAGACAGCTTTGGCTAATGTGATATTACCTGTCTTCCTAACAGTTCACATTTTATGGAATTAAACCAAAAAAGCACATTGTTGAAAAAGAAGGGTGATAGGTAGATGTGCCTAGTTTTTTGATAATATTTAGACAGATCAGAGAGTACTAGAAATAATCAGGTTTCAGCAAGAGCTTAAAAATAGACCGATCTTGGATTTTCGATGAGAAGGAATGTGGAGCCCATGCACAGGCTCCTGTCCCTCCCACCCCAAATTCCTGGAAATGACAGATCAGATGCTTTTTGCTTTTTTTTTTTTTTTTTTTAAATTAATAGCAGTGCCAGCCCTGGCTGGTGTGGCTCAGTAGATTGAGTGCCAGCCTGTGAACCAAAGGGCCACTGGTTCCATTCCCAGTCAGGGCACATGTCTGGGTTGTGGGCCGGGTCTCCTGTTGAGGACATGCTAGAGGCAGCCACACATTGATGTTTCTCTCCCTCTCTTTCTCCCTCTCTTCCCCTCTCTCTAAAAATAAATAAGTAAACATAAAAAAATTAATAGCAGTGCTGGAATACAGAAGTAGATACTGGGTGGGCCAGAAATTACTAGATAGAATCCTGAAGTATGCAAAGCAGATGGGATGTTAACAGAGAGAGGCTGCTACCCAAAATGGGAATGTCTGCAAATGAGCTGCTGACCCAGAAAGGGCAGATTCAGGGAACAGGAAGAGCCCTAGGCCACCAGAAAATGCAGAGTTGGGGCAAATGTGGACATTAGAACAAAAATGCTGAAGAACATGTCAGTACATCAGATTCAGTAATGTATTAATAGAATTATATATCAAAACCAAGTGGGACTTATGCCAGAAAGGTTCAAAATTGGGAAAAAGTTAGTGTAATTCACTCTACTACTAGATTAAAAATGGAAACCATACAATCATGTAAATAGATGCCTCAGAAGGACATTTGATAAAACAAAAAAATGTGTATCTAATTTTAAAAACCTTTTTAGCCTACTAGGAATAGAAAAAACCTTTTTAACCCAAATAAAGGATATTATTAACCCAAATTCCTTGTTTCCCCGTACCTTCAGCTACAGAGGTGAACTATGAGGATGGCTTCCATTAAAGTCAGAAATAAGACAAGAATTACTGTTATCACTTCTGCTACCTAACATTATACTGGAAGTTCTAACAAATAAAAATAAGACAAGAACAAAGTAATCTGTAAATATTGGCAAAGAATAGGGGAAAAGGCCTATGTATATTCAGATAAACTATTTGTCCTTTTTAAAAATTTCAGGATCATCAACTAACAAGCTATGAGAAATAATAAGAGAGTTCAACGAGACAACAGAAACAAGGTCGACAGACAGCAGCTGTAGCCTTCAACCTCCTGGCAGTGTCCGTGTATTGCAAAGGGTGTTACTATAGACTAAAGGTGTGTCTCCCCCAAAATTCTCATGTTTTCGAATACATGCCCCTAACCCCAATGGTATTAGAAAGTGGGGGTGGGGAGGCTTTGGGAGGTTGTTACTAGGATGAGAGTAGAGCCCTCAAGAATGAGATCAGTGCCCGTATAAAAGAGAACCCCAGCTCTCCCACCTCTTATGCTGAGTGAGGAGACAGTGAGAAGGCATGGCTTGTGTCCAGGTGTGAACCTCTTTGTGTTTATCTTTCTAGGACCTGTTAATTAATGTTTTCCATCAAGTTAGGGACTTTTTAGTCAGTGTTTCTCCCAGTATTTTCTGTACCTTCCTCCGTTTCTCCTCTCCTTCTCAACACACCCATGCACACACATGCTTGTATATAATCCGTATTCTATATGGAGTCCAAAATATGGATATAGCATAAATTATTCAAGCATTTCTTTATTAGTGTAAATTAAATTACCTCTAGTTTTTTACCACTATAAACAATGTTGCGATTAACATATTTATATGTGTCTCTTTGAAGGATGCTTCTCTATACAGATACTGAAAAGTGAAATTGCTTAGTCATTTAACATTTTAGTCACTGTTGCCAAATTGCCCTCCAAAATAGCTATATCAATACTCAAAACCAAAAGTTCTTAAAGGTACACATTTTCTTACACTTTTAAAAAATTGTACCATAAGATCCCACTTATATGTAGATTCTAATGAACAGAAGAAACTCACGAACAAACTAGAAACACAGGCATGTATATACAGAACAGACTGACAGCTGTTGAAGAGGAAGGTGGCGGTCTGGATGAAGGAAGGTGGAGGGAGGAGTCACAGGACACACATTCCTGACCCAAGGGCATGACAACAGTGTGGGCATTGCCTGAGTTGGGGGTTGCTGGGCAGAGGGGGCAAAGGGGGAAAAGTTGGGGACAGCTGTAATAGCATAAACATTAAAATACAATTTAAAAATTTGTACAATAAATTTCTTTTAGTTGCTGATAGTCTGATGAATGAATGAGGGGGTCTCATTGTTTTCATTTCTGTTTCCCTTGTTACTATTGTGGTTGTGCACTTTTTCACCTTTATTGGTCATTTGTTTTCCCTCATTTACAAACATTTTTCTGTTGGGTTTTTTGTTTCTTATCCATTTACAGGAGGTTCTTTATGTATTCTTAAATGTATCCTAATCTGTTGTATACATTCAAATGTTGTTTTCTCAATCTCATTTCTTTTAACCTTGGTATCTTTTGATGTCAGAGCTTTTTTCATCACCATTTGATTGATCTGCGCTTTCACGCTGATTTGAAATGTCCCCTTTGTTATTTAGTAAGTCAACGTTAATCATATGGAATCTTATCATGAGCTTTTATGTAGATTTTCTACTGTTTTATTGGTCTATTTGTCTATTCTTATACCAATTTTTCTAATTATTATGGCTTCATTGTTCTATTTGCTAGAACATTGTTCTTTTATAAATCATTTTGGGCTTTCGTGGGCATTTCTCTTTTGAATTAATGTTAGAATTAACTTGACAAGATCCTGTTAAATCCTTGAGAGTTTTATTGTGATGGTTTTGGATTTACAGATTAATTAAAAGATTAAAGAAAATCATCGCTAACAGATTGTCTTACAAGATATACTAGAAGAAATCGTCAGCATGAAAGGAAAGAGCTATAGATAACAAAAGATGATGAGCACCATACATGATAAACTTGTGAGTAAATAAATAATGTATATATTCATTTCTTAATTTCTTTAAAAACATGCAATCTTTTGTTAGGTTGGAAGCATTAATTATAACACTGCATTTTTCAGCTTATAACGTACACAGATGTAACATGCATGGCAGTGGAGGGAGGAGAATTGGAACTATATTGTAAAGTTGTTATATTTTACCAGAACTGAATCAGTATTAATCTAAAGTAGTTTGTGAACTGTTAAGATTTATATTTTAGCACCTAGAGTAACTATTAAAAAAAATAACAATTTTGTCAGAAGTCAACAGTGAAGGAGGAACAGAAGAAGAACAAAGAATACCGCATTTTTGGACCATAAGATGCACCTAGGTTTTAGAGGAGGAAAATAGGGGAAAAAATTTTGAAGCAAAAAAAAATGTGGTAAAATATTTAATAACATAAATAACATAATATTTCACCAATGTAAATGCAAAGCTACATTTGCACTATACGACACACCTCCATTTTCCTCCCAAATTTTGGGGGGTGCATCTTATAGTCTGAAAAATGCGGTAAGACATGGGGAACCAACTTTACCTAACTGATTCATGGAACACACCACCCAATAGCAGGAGACATATTCCTTTTAAGTGCACAGGGAATGTTACTCCCAAACAGATGGTATTCTAAGCCAGGATCAGTAAATTACAGCCCAAGGGCCAGCCACCTAATTTTTAAAAAACCCTTTTAACTATTTTTAAGTGTGCAATTCAGTGGCATTAATTACACAATGTTATGCAACCATTTTGTATACCTAAAACTTCATCATCCCTGGCATAAAGTCTGTACCCCTTAAACAATAATTCCCTATTCCCCATTCCCTCTAGCCCCTGAAATGTACTTTCTGTCCTTATGAGTTTACCTATTCTAGATATTTCATATAAGTAAAGTCATACCACATTTGTGCTTTTGTATCTGGCTTATTTCACTTAACATAATGTTTTTAAGTTCTATTTTACTGTAGCATATATCAGGCATTCATTCCATTTTATAGCCTAGTAATATTCCATTATATGCATATATCACATTTCATTACCCATTCATTTATTGATCAACACTTGGGTTGTTTCTGTCTTTTGATTATTGTGAAAAATGTAGCAGTGAACACTCAGGTACAAGTATCTGTTTGAGTTCCTGTTTTGCATTCTTTTGGGTATATACCTACAAGTGGAATTGCTGAGTCATATGGTAATTTTATATTTAACTTTGGAAGAACCACTAAACTGTTTGCTAAGGTGGCTGCAACTACTTTATGTTCCCACCAGCCACGTACAAGGGTTCCAATTTCTCCACACTGTCACCAACAATTATTTTCCTTTTTTAAAAAAATTATAGCCATCTATAGACTTCCGGCCAAGATGGAGGCATAGGCGGACACACTGTGCCTCCTCTCACAACCAAAATTAAGGACAACAAATATTTAGAAACAAGAAAACAACCAGAACTTATAGAAAATTGAACTGTATGGAAGTCCAACAACCATTCATCCAGACCGGTAAGAGGGGCGGAGTCGCGGCAGGAGAAAGTGGAGGTGCGAACCTGGAACACAAGCAGCAGCGGCTGGCAGTTCCCAGGTGCACAGGCAGCAGCTGGCAGACCCCGGGCACAGGGGGCAACTGTGCACACCCAGCGAGGCTGCACAAGGCGGCTGGCTGACCAGGTGGTCTCATATTCGCGCACACAGACGGTCCAGGCAGAGGGGAAGTGGCGGAAGGGACTGAATCCAGGAGAGAGTGGAGCAGGCGCCATTGTTCCCTCTCAGACCCCGCCCCCACATACAGCGTCACAACCCGGCGACTGGGCTGCCTCTCACTGGGGAGTGCCAGAGGCTCCACTCTTCACTACGTAACAGCACTCGCGCGTGCGCAGATAATCCAGGTGAAGGGGAAGCGGTGGAAAGGGCCGGAGTCCAGGAGAGAGTGGAGCAGGCGCCATTGTTCCGTCTCAGACCCCGCCCCCACCTATAGCGTCACAACGCCGCGACTGCGCTGCCCCGCCCTGAGGAACACCTAAGGCTCCACCCCTCACTACGTAATAGCCGTGACCAGACTAAAACCAAAACAACAACAACAAAAAAAATCCCACCAAAAATGGCTCAAACCGGAAAACAAATAAAAGCCCCAGAGCCAATTCCTCTAAGCAGTGAAGAGATAGCCAACCTATCAGATGCACAGTTCAAAGCACTGGTCATCAGGATGCTCACAGAACTGGTTGATTTTGCTCACAAACTAGATGAAAAAATGCAGGCTACAATACGTGAAATGAAGGAAGATGCATGGGGAACCGATAGAGATGGAAGGAAAACTGGGACTCAAATCAATGGAGTGGACCAGAAGGAAGAAACTAACAAGCAAACAGAAAATGAGGAAGAAACAAGAATTCAAAAAGATGAGGAGAGGCTTAGGAACCTCTGGGACATCTTTAAACATCCCAACATCCGAATTATAGGGGTCCCAGAAGGGGAAGAAGAAGAGCAACAAGTGGAAAACTTATTTGAACAAATAATAAAGGAGAACTTCCCCAATCTGGCAAAGGAAATAGACTACCAGGACGTCCAGGAAGCTCAGAGAGTCCCAAAGAAGTTGGACCCAAGGAGGAACACACCAAGGCACATCGTAATTACATTAGCCAAGATTAAAATGAAGCAGAAAATTCTAGAAGCAGCAAGGGATAAGGGGACAGTCACCTACAAGGGAGTTCCCATCAGACTGTCAGCTGATTTCTCAAAAGAGACCTTATAGGCAAGAAGGGGCTGGAAAGAAATATTTAAAATCTTGAAAAGCAGGGACCTACATCCAAAATTGCTCTATCCAGCAAAGCTGTCATTTAGAATGGAAGGGAAGATAAAGTGCTTCTCAGATAAGGTCAAGTTGAAGGAGTTCATCATCACCAAGCCTTTATTATATGAAATGTTAAAGGGACTTATCTAAGAAAAAGAAGATCAAAAATAGGACAGTGAAAAGACAGCAAACTCACAGCTATTAAGAACCACACCTAAAACAAAAGCAAACTAAGCAAACAGCTAGAACAGGAACAGAACCACAGAAATAGAGATCATATGGAGGGTTAGCAACAGGGGAGTGGGAGGAGGAGAGAGGGGTAAAAGGTACAGAGAATGAGTAGCATAGATCATGGGAAGAAAATAGACAGGGGGAGGGCAAGAATAGTATGGGAAATGTAGAAGCTAAAAAACTTATGACATATGGACATGAACTAAAGGGGGGAATGTGGGTAGGAGAGGGTGTGTAGGGTGGAGGGGAATGATGGGGGAGAAATGGGACAACTGTAATAGCATAATCAATAAAATATATTAAAGAAAAAAAAATTATAGCCATCTAATAGGTGTGTGAAATGGCATCAATTGTGATTTGATGTGTACTTACCTAATGACTAACAATGTTGAGCATCTTTACACATGCTTATTCAGCTGCCTGTTTTTGTAAATAAATGTTTTTGGAACATAGTCTCATTCATGTGTTTACCTGATGATTGCCTTCATCCCATAACAGCAGGACTGAGGAGTCAAAAAGATTGTAGCTGCAAGTGTAAAATGTGTACTAGCTCACTGGGTCAGGAAAAGTTTGCTTACTCCCAAGTTAGAGTATACAAAAGCCTCAATATTATTTTGAAACATTCAAATTATTCAAAAGATGGTCTCTGTTCAAAACAGAATTAGATTAGATATAAACACACAAAAAATGGGAAATTTGAAATATTTAGAAATTCTAAATAATTTGGAAATTAAGCAATATATTTCAAAAGAACTAACATCAAGAAATGACAAGGGGAATTTTGAAAATATTTCTAAATTAATAAAAACAAAAAGCATATAAAAATTTATGGAATGTAGTGAACCTAATACTTACTAGTTAAAGACTGAATGCTTCTCCCCTCTGACTGGGAATAAGGCAAAGATGTCCATCCCTGTCACTTTCACTCAGTTTTGTACTGGAGGTTCTAACCAGAGTGATATGGTAAGAAAAAGAAATTCAAAGCATACAGATTGGAAAGGAAAAATTAAAACTTTTTAAATTATAGATACCATGGTCCCTGACTTATGATATTTTGACTTTATGATGATGTGAAAACTTTCATTGGAAACCAGATTTTGAGTTTTGAATTTTGATCTTTTCCTGGGCTAGCAGCCTGTGGTATGATACTCTCTTTTGATGATGCGTGTTGTGAACTACCCTGCCTGGTCTCAGAAACTATAACCCCTCGAGGCTAAGGCTGAGTAAAAAGACCTAGGGACCATAAGCCATTAAGGAGACAAAGCTTATCTTTCTTGTAGGGGTCTGCCCCCTTTTACTTCTGCCCCCTTTTACTTCACCCTGCTTGGCCCCAGGTGGATGACTGATTGATTAGCCAATGATGGGTAAGATTCCTCAAAGGGGTGATGACTTAAAACAGGCACAGTTGTGAAGGGGCCCTAAGGGAAGGACTTGGGAGGCTATAGAAAAAGGGGGTGATTGACCCTTGCCCCTTGGCTTTGACATAGCCTGAGTCCTCATTCTGTCTTCAAGAAGTCTCTTAATCTCTAGGCTGCCTTACTTCCCCTGCCTGACTTAAGCCTGAAACAATGCTGGAGGTGGGTTCCCCAGGGCGATCAGGCCTAAGAAAGAATGCATAAAATCCTCTGAAACCTACTTTGCTAATACCTTCAATTTAAATGATAAGGGTCCAAGCAAGAATGAGTTTGTTTCCCCAAAGTTTTATGGCCCTTTAGCTATCTGACCCTGACTCAAAATAAGCCCTCAGAGTTCTTTGAATGTTATCTATTATTTGATCCTTACTGCCTGACAATGATTGAGCTTTATGTATACACCCTGTATTCCTATGCAAATTAAACCCAATAAAAGCCCATTGAGGAACAGGCTCCTGGTCCTTCTCCTTTGAGAGATTGGCCACCTTTCCTCCCCAAGCAGATCATGTCTTGGTAGACTTACTTTCATCCTCGGAGGACAGGGGGCTCTGCAGGCAAAGCTCCCCCACAGATGGGCAGTGTCAGAGAGCCACAGCTCCCAGTGCAGCCAGCTGGTTGTGAGGATAAACAACCCAAACTCTAGTGTAGTACAAAGTGTGTTTCCTACTTAATAGATTTGCAACTTACAATGTTTTGTCAGGACAGAGCCCCATTATAAGTTAAGGTATATCCATAATATGATAAGGAATCTACAAATAAAATCTACTGGAATAAAGGAGTTTTGCAATGCTGTAAAACACAGGTCATCATGCAGTTATTAGTTGTATTTCTATATACAAGCAATGAACAACCCAAAAATGAAATTAAGAAATCAGTTTTATTCACAATAATAAAAACTTAGCAATACACTTAACAAAATAAGTGCAATACCTCTGAACACTGAAAGCTGTAGGGTAGAGCTAAGAGAAATTTTTTTAAATCTCAATAAATGGAGAGATACTCTAATGTTTTAAAACTGGATTACAAGATGATCGTACAACTCCATAATGTAATAAAAACCACTGAACCGTACACTTACAGTTGGTGGGTTTCGTGGCATATAAATCATACCTCAATAAAACTGTTTTTCAAAAAAATGATATTTTAAGCTGTACTTGAACAATTAAATAAAATTTAAAAAAAATAAAAAGTTAAAAAAATCGATATTTTACATGAACATTCCAGGTTCAGGTGCTAGGAGGCATTCGTGTAAGAAAGCTACATTTTATGCTTGCACTTTTGAAATAAAAACTATTGAAGTAAATATGAGGGCTTATTAAAACCAAGATCTTTTTAGATTATTCTGGTCTCTAACTCTAACCTGCTAAACATTAATCATTACAGATTTCAACTTTTAAACCTTCACAAATGAAATTACTATCTGTGTTCGCAGTTAAAAAAACTTAGAATGTCTATCTTGTAAATATTATTTGTTGAAACTATTACACGACATGTTGATTACCATTAGGAGGAGAAAACAGGGTGTCGTGGATGAAAATGAAGCTAAAAGCTGTAGGTCAAGTTACAATTATTTATATAATTATAAATATTTGTATTTCATAATTGGCGTGGCAGTAGAGCAGTTACATTGAAAAGTTTTCTCCATTAGATGGAAGCTGGAAATTAGCAGATTCCCCACAGCATGTGGCCCTTCGATATTTACTGCTGGTCTCCTCATTGTGAAAAATTCATGCATCATGTAATCCCTCTATTAAATATCTTTCTCTTTGGTGGGGAAGTTTCCCATGTCTCTGTTGTGTTATTTTCATGATTTATGAGAAATATGAATTTTTTTAAATGTTTCTTTTGGGGAATGAAGTTAGACATTAATCTATGATATTAATGTCTGTATGATATTAATCTTACATTGTTCTTAGAAGTGAAAGAAATAATAAAGCAACTAATCTTTGGTACCTATTAGCTGTCTGACACTGTGTCTTTGAAGTCCATGCATAGAATTTTTGGGGACATTTTAATGTGGTCTTTTTATATGGTTGTCACCCATGGAAGGTCTTTACTACTCCATGGTGCTCTGTGCACATAGTAAGGAGTGGCCAGTGGCACCAGGCATCCGAGTAAATGCTCAGGACCAATCCAGGTTCTAACTTCTGGACACTGATTTGGATGCGGGCAATTCTGCTCCCTGCCACTTGCAGCACCTGATTCTAAGATTCGTACCCCTATCCCTGTCTCGGTTTTGGGTAGGAATCCAAGCAACTGATAAACATATTTTGCTTGGAGTATTTCCTAGTAGCAAGTGATCAGGTGGACAGAACTTTTATAATAGCTACTTTTTCAGGGAAAAGGGAATCCTGGAGATCTTAGCATTGAGAGCAGGAGGGGTTAGATACCATTATGTTAAAAACCAGTGATTTTACAGAACACAAAAATGAAACCTAGGAAATTGACTGGACGACCTACACCACGGGTAGCAGAAAGTATCAATTTCTCACCTGATATTTCTCTCCCTTTCCTTATAACAAATCTTTGATTTTGTTTAGAGTAGCAATCAATGTTTCCAGAGTAATCACCTCCTAGCCTTCCTTGCAGCTAGGGGTGGACATGTGACCCATTTCTCACAAGGGACCAAGTGGAGGTCATTGGATGGGGTTTGGGGAAAGTTTTCAGGGGAAATGTTTGGCTGATATGCCCCCTTTTCTCTACTTTCCATCTTCCTGCTTGTAAAGCAGACGTAAGATTACTTGTTCAGCTCTAACACTGTGATTCTTATGTGCCAGAAGCCATTCTGGGGATGAAAAACTTTCACTCTTAGGGCAATCTATCCAGTATTGCTAATATTAGGGAGGAATACATTCATGGCTACAGACCTTATCTGAATTCTACTATTTTTCCTTATGAAAGCAAAGACCATGCACATGGTTCTACAGAACTTGGGAAGGACAAGCAGCTTCAAAGCAAAACACATTATGATTGCGTCTGCTCCTACTTATCCTCCACAGATGAATACCCAGCACATTAATTTGCGCTGCTGGCTTTAATAGACTATGAGGACCGAGGAGGAAGGAAAGCAACACATTAAGAGGAAGAGCAAAGTTCTGGTAGAAGAACAGTCAAGGTAGATCATTGGACATTTAAGAGGAGATGTGCAGGAAATAAAATTTTATACTTTTGGACTCTGAGTGAGAGAGGAGAAATTTTAAAATGACCAAAAGAAGAGGCAAACGAGAAAAACCACTGTCTCATCAAGCAGGCAAGCGCCTATGCTCCTCTCCTGCAAATCAGGTCATTTCCACACTGCACCCTCCACTGATGCTGAGCCCAGGGCAACACTGCCAACCTGAGGAAGGGAAATGGTTCACTCTGGTAGTAAATCTTATATTTGTGTCTCATCTAATCATCAATGGCAGATTTCTTTTTTAGTAGACCTCAAGTCCTTGTCTCTTTCCACCTTTTTAAGAAAGGTAAGACTGCCTACAGAGGAGTACTAGACTAGAACTGACTTTGTTCAGCCAAGTTTTCTTTTCGGGAGAAGCAAAGATTGTCAGGTATGAATGAAGCAGGAAGACTGAGAGGCCATTTCAGCCGTAGCCTCCTAGGGGAGCTGCTATTTTAAAAAGAAGTGTAAAATGTGAGAAACATGCACTGAATGTTTAACTCAATCCATGAAACGAGTAACTGGAAAGTGAGTCGTAAGGGTGAGTGAGAGCATTTGTCCAGGAGACTTGCTGGCAGGAATGCTTTTTAATTTTTTTTAATTAGGGGAAGGTTGAGTATCAAGAGGATATCGAGATACAATCGACCTTACACACTTAGAGTGTTTAAAATACAATCCTTGTGTTTGTTCTCATCTCAGAAGCGCTGGGCTTGGTCTTTGTTACCTATTGGATTTCAGGAAGGCTGACTTGAGATGCGGCGTTGCCATTTCCTGGGCCCTCACTTAATTTTTTTCTCTCTTTTTCCGGCGTCGGCAGCCAGATCCTTTGTTGTGCCTCCTCTGCATTCATTCTCCTTGCCCTCGCACCTCCAGACAGTGTGATGGGGGGTTTTCCTGGGCCTCCCACTGGGAGCTCCGGACGTCCACCTTCCCGGGCATTGGATAAAGCACCGCTTTAACCATCCAGTGGGTGTCGGGGCTGGGTCCGCTTTTGTGTTGGTGTTTGTCTCGGCGGCGGCCAGACCCGGCAGGAGGCGCCGGCCGCGACCCCCGAGGAGGCGGGGCCTCGGCGCGGGCTCCGCCTGGTGAGGATTTCACAGCTGCCGCCGCCCTGGTTTGTTCCGTTACATCGTCCGGCTCGGCCCGGACCGCTTCGCCCAGAGCCCAGCACACTAGCAGGGGCTACCCAGGAGCCCTCTATAGCCTTCCTCCCAACCACCCCTGCTTTTTGTTTGTTTCCCCGCTTTCCCATTTTTCCTTGTTAACGGCATACTGGCGGGGCGTTTGGCAAAAGTCAAACTAAAAAGCAGAGAAAAAGAAAAAACAAAATTGGACGCACCTGCTTCGGTCCTCCAGAGTTTGTGAAGGGCTGTAACCATGTCTGAGTCGGGGGAGATAAGTGAATTTGGCTACATCATGGAATTGCTAGCCAGAGGAAAGGTAAGTGCTGGGGCGCGCAGTGCGGCAGCCTGGGTCCCCACTTCGGGCACTACCTGGCGGGTAACTGTGGGTGCCCCGCTCCATTTCAGGGCGGGGGCTGGGATCCCGGTCCGCGCTCTCAGCCCGGGCTCCCAGCAGCTGCAGAATGCAAAGTAGCCGCCTTTTCTTTATTACGCGGCATCTCTGAAATGAGCCAACTGGAGCTTTACGGCGCTTTTGGGGCCAGCTGGGCGACCGGAGAGGCTCCGAGACTTCGAGGAGCGAGCGCTCAGCGTGCGTACAGGGGGAGAAGGGCCGGGCGTTGGCCAAGGGGACGCTCCTGGAAGCACCTAGGGCTGCCCGGGCGTGGTGACTTCGAGTGGGTAACCTCTCTTGTCCAGACACCAAGCGCGGGGGGTGGATCCCAGCTCCCGGTGACCAGGCATGGAGGGCGGGATCTGTTTGAGCGTGAAGTCCGACCGTGTGGCTGGTAAACAGAGTGGAATCTTTGATCGCCCCGCCTAGGCGTTTTCAGCCTTCCTTCTAAAGTCCTTAGCCTATGCCCCAGGCTGGGAACCTTTCAAGCCGACTTCTTTTGGTGGAGAGGGGGGAAACGATAAAGACGTATTTCAGCCCAGCACCTGTCTCGGAGCCCTTTCCAAATCCAGGCTGGCGCTGTTGGTGGCGCCTCACGACCACGCCCTCGGGCCGGCCGGGTGGCGCCGCGCCTGGGCAGAAAAGCGGCAAGACTTACCCCGCGTAGCTTTCGAGAAACTGCCCAGAGAGATTCCTAAATGGTTTGCAGAAGGGAGGTGTCAGGAAAAGCAAAGGCCACCCGGTTCCCGGTCCGCGGAATTCGCAAGAAAAAGCAAGAAGTGGCGGGGGCGCGGGGGGGGGGGCGGTCTGCGTTTGCCCTCTGCACCTGGAGTTTTGAGAAGAGGTGGTGGCACAGAGGAAAAAGGACTTCCTGCGCACGGTCATCAGAAAGGAGAAGGATGATTCTGCAGGCCTGGTGTGAGCACCTGAAACTTGAGTCTCATACCTCACTCATCGCAACTCCGAGGATACAAAGTCTGGAGTGGGCCGGACAGTCTTGAGGCTGGGAAACCGGTTTAATGCACTTACAGGCTAAATCGTCCTGGGCGAACCGTGCACCTCCCTGAACAAACTCCTGTTTTGCAAGCACGAAATCGACTCATCTGGAATTGAATACTTATTAGCATTTTGAAGGTGGTCCGCCACTAGCAATGACAGCCCTGGGCCAGAAGTACAAACGGAAGACTCGTGTTCCTTGTTCCACTTTTCTTCCTACCATGGGCTCCACTCTGCACCTCCAGGGGCCTCCCACTCATACATGGAGACACCCTGGCCAGCACATCCAAGTGCCTTATCGCCACCAATAGTTTCCCGTTGGCCACCCCCAGGCCTAGGGTGCATACCACAGCCCGCTCCATCCTCTGCAGGACCTACCCTGGAGAGAGAAGTGCAGAAGGAAGTGCTGGTTCTGAGCGAGGAGACCCGCAACCAGATGGCCAGGACCCGACCCTCAAAAGCCCGCAGTAGCATCATGGTGCACAGGAGCTCTGGCAGGATGGGGGCTGAGAGAGGGGTGGGGGAAAAGAGGAGGCCATTTGTTGATGACAAAATAAATGGACCAGTCTCAGTTGAGAGGTGAATTTAGTTAGGCCTGTGGTTCTCAGTCATTCTTCAAGTAAGCCAGAATTGTATCAGTTGATTAATACTTACACCTTCAGCAGGCAAAGCTTTAAATTCTGAGAGAAGCAAGGCTTTAAGTTCTGAGAGAATAGTTCAGGGGTGGGATCCAGGGATCTGCATGTTAACACCTCAGGTGGTTATAAATCACACAGGTAAATTTCCTGTAATGGGGAAGGAAGTAGGTCAGAACCATTAGTGAACCCTTAAAAAATCTTATGGTAAAATCAGGTAAACAAAAATAAACCTCTCAATTAGCCATGTGTTACCACAATATGCTCACTATAATGAAAAAGCAAAAGCAAAATAACCTCTGCTTTTATCTACTGAACTTCTCTGCCTCACTCTCTATTTAGGCTTCAGCAAGGGGCCTGCAGCAAACACAGCATGCTCAGTTGGCTTCCAAAGTTAGGCTGGGTGTCCCTGTGAAATCTCTGAGTTTGGGAAGCACACTGCTCTCACAATAAACTTGGGCCAGTTCCTCCCTCTGACTTCTTTTTTTTTCCTTGGTGGTGGTGGTGGTGTGTCGCTAATAGCCTTCTAACTATTTTGACTCAAGCTTATTCCCTGCCCACTCTCCTCACTGCCCCCAACCCCCAACTCCATTTAAAACCCTCAGTAAGCCCTGGCTGGTGTAACTCAGTGGATTGAGCCCGGGCCTGTGAAGCAAAGGGTTGACGGTTCCATTCCCAGTCAGGGCACATGCCTGGGTTGCAGGCCAGGTCCCCAGTAGGGGACACATGAGAGGCAACCACACACTGATGTTTCTCTCCCTCTCTTTCTCCCTCATTTCCCTTCTCTCTAAAAATAAATAAATAAAATCTTAAAAAAAAATAAAACCCTCAATTTGTGTGTGATTACACAGTGAACACCCAATACCTACCTCTTTGAGTATTAGCCATGGAATAGCAGAACTTTGAGATTTACTTGCTTTATTTTCCTTTGAGGAGTTAGCTTCCTCTTTGTAGTTTAAGTTTGCAGTGTAACGAATCAGGTGAAACTGGTCTAATTACACCAAGTTGGCTGAGTTAATGGAGAGCAGAGGCCAGTCATCCTCTTGCCCCCTTTCTCTCCCCTCCTTTCCTTCCAAGTTGAGACCAGTGGGTTGACCGTCATGATAGTTTCTTTCACTTTTCTTTGATGGCTTTAAAATATTACTAAATTAATATATGCTTGTTCGAAATATTCAGCCTTTCCAGAAAGTTTTACAGAGCAAAAGGTCGAACTTCTCTCCCACCTCCAATTCACTGCCTCCGCCCATGGCAGCAGTTTGCTGCTGTGTCTATTTTAAATTACATTAGCTTATTGTTTGTTCTCTGAATGTGGGAGGTGAGCCTTTCATCTTAAGGTAACCTGAAACCCACAGGAGAAACTGGATATTTTACTCTATTGCGATGATTACTTTAATATTTAAAGTACACAGTGATCTCTGCCAGTGTGGTCTTTCTGCTCAGCAAACAATACACTCTGAGTATAGTTAAAACCTATGATAATTCTCAAGAGGTTTAAAAATCAATGTAAATGGAATTCCTTATATTTCACTCTCAGAGAAATTTGTATTTCTGGAAGCTGTTTTTATGTTTCTGTTTTAACTTGTCTCTTTGGACTAAAAGAGAGCTTTCCAAATCCGTGGTCAATATCTATTGGTCCCTAGAATCATTCGCCTTGCTAATACTATTTATCATGTTCATACACCTTTTCCCTTGACATTGTTATACACTCTTCTGGAATCATATAATGAAGATTCAATGCCAAAGAACACTGAAGAATTTAAATTTGGTATAACTCTTTATAGAGTATTTAACATATATATATATTTATATATAAATAGCCAGAAAGTACTTCGTATTTCTCATAGTTCAACAATTACCGTTCATCTACTTTCAAATAGTACAATAGTTTCAACAAAATAAAAGAGGCTTTGGAATGTGACATTTAATTTTGATAGAGAAACAGGCAATGATTCCATTACTTGGTGAATTATTACATTTAACTTTGAACATCTTTTAGGCACAAAAAATTCAAGAACTTTTATAAATCCAAAATTTACTTTAAAAGAAGATACTTACACCCTGAAAGAATTAGGTTCGAAAGATCCTCAAATCTAGACTAATAAAAAGTCTTAAACATCTCCTAGGATCAAAACCAAAATACCATGAAATGATTTGTTTCAGAAAGTTCAATCAATAGTTGCTCACACAACTGAAATCTAAATTAGGTGATAATACTAAGGTTGTGTTCATTGCAAAGGGTTCTTTAAAAAAATATTTTTTATATCTTGAGATTGGGTAAAATGTGTGTGTTATGGGGTTATGGAAGGCAAACAAAAGATTTCAACTGAAGCAACATCATTCGAAAATAGGTAGTTTCATAAAACATCACTATAATTTTCCTTCGATGTTTTTACTACATTGTTTAAAAGATAACTTGAAAATATATCTCTTAAACTACTTTGTAAAAGAATGTTTAAATGAGATTTTTCAGTGAAATTATAAATTTCATGTTTTGTGCTTACCTGTGGGCAGTGCGGTAGGGATGCCGGGCCGAGATTCGGATTTGAATCTGGCTCTTTGGGATTTTATCAAATCATGTGACTGACTTAATCTGTGGGTGGAGGTGGGCAGGAGTTATGGTTGTTACATGTTCCCTCTGAAGGGAATTATACTTATTTCACAGGGTTATTGCAAGGCTTCAGTGAGTGTTTTATTCGCTTAAGTTCCTGATACTGTCATTGACACATAGTAGGCCCTCAGTAAGTGAAAGCTATTGCACATAAGCTACTATGACAACAGGGTTGGGTCTTGAGACACCGTATTTCCAAATTGTGATCATTAGCAAGTGGAGGTAGAGCTGCCAGATAGAATGCAGGGATTAGAGTTAAATTTGAATTTCAGATAAATAAACAATAATTTCTTTAGTATAAGTTTGTCCCATTCAACATCTGGGACATACTTATACTAAAAAAAAAATTTCATTGTGTATCTGAAAATGAAATTTAGCAGGATGTCTATCCTGTTTTTATTTGCTAACCCTAGCTTCCCTAAGTGTAGGAATAGTAAGATAGGGTTAAAAGAGACTTGCTAACAACCTCCAAATATTACCAGTGTTATATCAGTGTTATATGTCAAGGTGGCCAGGAGACTCCTTTGCCCACCAGGCATTCAGCCAGTACACTCCACCATTAATGGGAAAATGTCTGCCCGAGCAGCGCTGCGTTCCTCGTATCCAGTTTCAAATTGTTGGTCTGGTGCTACCATTTAGCAGATAAATACCTACTAGATTTTCTCTTAAAACAAACCAAAGTTTCAATGGATGGGAAGATTAGGCTTATCAAATGTTAAACATTAGTGCACACACGAAACGAGAGTACTGAGTCATGTTAAACTGAGTAGTAACACTCTTAAGCAGTAACACTCTTAAGTAGTTTAGAGTGTGGGAGCTAATCGATGAAAACTACACTAATGAGGAAGGAGGCTTTCTATCTGCAGCTTGAAAGATGAGTAGGATTTGGCTAGGCAATGGAAATCTGAACTTTCTGGCTCACCGGACTCCCTCCCCTGCGGTTGTTCTCATAGAAACACTTTATGACAGGTGAGCTTGGCCTGTCAGAGGCTTGGGTCAATAAATAAATGACATTTATTGTTCCTTCACCTCTAATTCCTGATACCCAGCAAAGTAGACAATGCCTGTGCCAATCACTGTGAAACCCAGTGATTTAATTCATTGCCATCTTCCTTATTTCCCCTAAGTCCAGAACTCTCTTAATTTTTGTACCCAGGTTGTTCAGTGACTATGGATTCCCAACAGGGGGCAAAGTTTAGGCACATGTGGCCATATCACCATGTTACTTCTTGTTCAGGACAGACTAACAAACAGTATGTCAACAATCTCTGGCTGTTTGATTTCAGACCAAACCGATTAAGAGCCAGTGGTGCCTCACAGCACTTACTGAAATGTGCACGATCGATGGTCATTAGGACTTGACTCTGCCAGTAATTTAATCTTTTGTTCATATTAGGAGTCAGTATGGAAAGAGACCTGGTCAGTTGACTGCATAGGGTATAGCCTCAAGGGTAACAGGTTTATATTTTAATGTCAGGTCAGGAACATTTATTAAGCTTCTGTTTTACCGAACTGGAATGGTGTGTGTGTGTGAGTGTTTGGTGGGGAGTGGCAGTTCTTGGCAAGCGAAGTAGGAGAAAATTGGTGACATCCTTTCTTGACCTCTTGGACTTCATGAAGTAGAGTGATGGGAGACAGCTCATTGCCTCTGTGACAGAAGAGCAATTAAACTACGTCAACAAGTGCAAGATACCACAATGGAGACGAGGGCACTAAAGGTCTGTAGACTTGGCAGGTGGGTGCCAGGTGTGGAATAATATGCTTCCTTGTGTTGAATTTTGACCCATATTTTAAAAAAAACTATTGGAAAAGGAGGTACTAGGATACTCCAAACTAAAGAGGGGTAGGCACCAAGAGAGAGCATATGCAACGCAAATTAGAATAATGATTTTAAAAAATACAGATCTTTCACATTAGTCCCACTGAAAAGCCTTCAAAAGATTCTCAACATCTATGGAAAAGAAGCATGGTATTCCAGGCCCTCCATACTGTAGTAGACTCATTTCGTGTTATTACAAGTTTACCTCTCTGTCCCCCACCCCTGCTAAACATTTAAATATGTTCAAATGCACATATATCCCCTCCTTATTATATTCCTATACAAAGTTGCTTGTGGTCCAGGACCATAGATTTTCTGCCCCTGTGCAAATGGATCTGTAAGGGTACTGACTTACACATATGGAAAGTCATCTGTAAATACCTAATCGATAGGCTGTTATTGTAATCTATAGGCATGAGGAGAGGAGGCTCAAAGTAGGCAGGGGAATTTAGCTGTGAGTTTGGGAGAGGACAGGATGTGAGGAGAAAGTGTATTTGAAGGCTAACCAGAGGTACAGGGGGAAGGAGAGAAAAGGGTTAAAAAACCCCCCACAGGATTTTAACTTGAGGAACTAGGAAGGATCTTGTATCTTTGGTAACTTGAAGACTGGAACGTATGGATACTGAGAGAAATGGATGAGATGACCCAAAGCATGGCAGCCAAGGGGGTTAGAAATGACTAGGGAAGTGGGAGAATGATGATTTTCACATTTGCTGTCTTGTTAACAATATCCCTCCTCACCCTTTTGCTTTTAAAAGTGTATGGATTAAATTACATTAAAAAGTTTCTGGAAGTAAAGCATATTATAAACTGCAAACAATTCAATGCAGGGTGAGTGAAAAGTGTCCTCTACACTGGACTCCTTCCCCTCACTACTCAGCAATACCATTATTATGTGTGTGTGTGGGGGGGGGGGTCTGTTTCAGAATCTTATTTTTAGTCATTTATTTGCCTATAAGCATATATGCCTGTCTTATCATTTTGCCAGTGGCAACATCCAGCATTCATCTGGTTTGTACTTTTTAAAATCACTGTAATTTTAGAAATCTTTTCTCATCACTACATTTTAACTGCTGCCTAGTATTCCATGGCATAGTGTACATTATGGATGATAGAAATATATTTAGTGTTCATAAATAAGGTTCCAATTAAGATCATTGGACACATGTTTTTGTGAACACATGCAAGTCTCTCAGTGGGGAAATTCTTAGTGGAATTGCTTAGACAAGGTATGAGCATTTACAATTTTTTATAGGACTTACAAACTTTCCCTTCAAATAAGCTGTACCAATCTACATCATAACAAAAAAAGTTTGAAAGTACCTAGTTCCCCACATTCTTGCCAAGTGTATTAACATAATTTTTGAACTTTGAGAATCAGGTGGAAAATGGTATCTCACTGTTGATGTGCATATGGAAGGGCTTTCAAATTGACTTTCAGCCGAATAGTGTCCATACAGGTTTTATCTTCAGCTCCTGTTAATGAAGCCTTCTAATCTCCTTTACTCTGTTAGCTGCTAGTTTTGGACCACAGCACTATTTAAGTGTGCTGATGTGAGATTACAGCTAGAGGGGAATTATTTGACCCAAAGACCAGTATGAAAAACAGAAACTGATTTATAGTGCTTTTTAATGTTTGAACTTTAAAAAAATCTATGCAAGAATGTGACATACTGCTTGTTATATGTAACTACATTTTGGATGCATGAATTATTTTCCTTCTAGTTAAGATGCTTCAGAACTTGTGGGAGGAGAGAAGCCTCAATTCCAGCATGTGGGGCTACGCAACAGGCCTTAATACGGATCAAAAAAGTCCAGTCATTGCTTGGCAGGGCGTTCAATTTCTCTGCATCTCATCGCAAATTGAGGGTTTCCGTTAAAAACAGTTGCTATGGTCCCTTGCTGTTCTTAATTCTTACTGCTACACCGCTGTTTAATTGCCGGGCTGGAGAAGAGGTTACCACTGCTGACACTGCTGTGGAAAGACAGAACTTTGCATAGCCAGAGACTTCTCCCAAATACAAAATAAAGTGGGAAGCATTCCAAAACCTAAAAGGGATGCCGCGCCCCAGTTCTGTGGTCCCTTCACCTAGCCAGTTTAGAGCGCTTGTTTTCTCAGTCGTAAACGTGCTCTAACGCAGCTTCCAACAATCCCAGGTTATTTTTTTCCCCATCTGCCTTGAAAACAAGGTAAAAGAAACGCGCTTGAGCTGTGGCAGGTGAATGTTACAATCCTACTCCCCAGATCTGTCGAAGACGTGCCTTAACCCTCGACCGGCGCCCACCACGTGGGTACATGGGTGCCGGAGCAGCTCCGCACCAGCTGTCCCGATTTCCCTGCGCGCTCGGTCGGGGATGCGGGAAACTGCAGAGCAGCTGTGGGGGCGGAGGCAGGGCGCTGACCCTAGACGGGGAGAGCGCTCCCTCGCTGCTATCTCTTGAATTCAGTTCCTGTCCAGCGCCAGGGAAAGGGACCCCTGTTATGCAGTCTGCCCTGGCGCCACTTGGCAAGAACGTGTTGTGCGTGTAGAAAAGCAGAAGCAAAAAAGCAGCATACGCATGGTTGTTGACCAGTAAGGGAGTGTGAAGTTCACCCTGTGGATCGGCCGGAAGAGGAGGAGGAGAGTGGGGCGGGGACAAGGACCCAGTAGGGGAACCCCCGGCCCGAGCAGCAGCGTGCGGTGGGTGAGTTCCCGTCCCAGGCGCCTCCGCTGGGCGGGGTTCTGCAGTGTTCCGTGAGACGGCACAGGTCCGCCTGCGCCTCGCTGATCCTCTGGAGTCGGGATATGTGACTTGTCTGTGATGCTTGGTGCTACGCTTTTCCAAAGAGCAGGGAAAGCAAAATGAAGCAAAGGGAGCTGCGGGGGCCAGAGGCCAGGGCTGCACCCTGCCGCTCAGCATCGCGCCGGGCCCTGCCCTGCCGCCCCGCTTCTGCCCTCACTTTCGCCCCTCAGGGCCTTCCTACCCCCAACAGGGCGTGACTGGCTTGTGCTTTGGTGGGAGTGAGGGGCGGAGGGGGCGGGACCACACCCCACACCACACCCCAGCCCTGCTGCTCTGTAGCCTGGGGCCCACCCCCCACCCCCTGTTGTCCCTCCTCCTTTGTGCGGCGGGCCCTGTTGCCGGGTGACGGCCCCGCCCCACCTCCGCCCCGCCCCTCCGCAACGCCGGGGCCCTGGTCTCCACTCCGCCACCCGCCTAGCCGCAGTCCGCAGCAGCCGCCGCCGCAGCCGGCCGCAGGCTGAGTTTCCGGGGCCGTCGCAGGGAGCGAAGCTCCTCTCTGCGCTTGTGCTTTCATTCGCCCTGGCCCCTGGCCGCGTCGGTCCGCTGGCCGGGTCCGGCTGACCAGCTCACCCTCCGGGTCCCAGCCGAGGCTCCACTGCCGCTGCACGGACGCGCCCACCAACCCTGCCAGGCTCTCGTCTTCCGTTTGGACCCTGCCGTTGATGACACCTGCAAGGAGGCCACATGGAGGGGGATGGTTCAGACTCGCTGGTGAGCGGGTCAGAGAAGCGACTGCTCCACGCCTGGTTGGCGGCGCGCCGGGTGCCTAGGTCTCTCTTCCCTTAGCGCTCAGCTGGGAGGGAGCCACTCCTCCTGAGGAGCGAAGGCTGCCCTGGGGTGGTGGCCTCGCTTCCTCCTCGCCTTTCCCGTCCCGGGTCGGGTTCTGCAACCCTGTGCGTTCCCTTTTTACCCCTTGGAGGACTCCGGGTCAGCTGGGTGTGGAAGAGAGTACAGTTTGAGCGCGTTTGTCGCCCATCTGAGCACCTGGGAGAGTCCGGGCGGGGCTCTTTAATGGGGTTCAGGTTGTAGAATTATTTCGCTTTAGAGAGTGTGGTGCCCATAGCTGCGCTGCGCGGGGCGCGTGTCCTGCCGCCCTTTGTCTGGGAGCGCGGTGGGGTCGGCGCTCGAGTTCCCCGTTTGGACTCCTGCGGGCTCGCTCTGGCAGCTTTTCGGCTACGAGTGATTTTGCTTGAAGGGGGACAGTCAATTCTTAACTTGTTGGTTTCCTGTCGAACCTCATTTATTTTGAAACAGCTGAATTGTGGAACCACCGCATCAACATTTCTCTTAATCAGATTGTTTTCCCTCAATGAATGTAAAATGAACACTAATTTACCTTTTGGGTAAAAATTATTTTATATCTGTCGTGCTTAAAAAGCTTGTGTACTGCTTCATGTACAAGAAAAATGGAAACGAATTTAGATCTTCCAGTGGGAGGTAAACCTATAAAATGGGGTGTGAGGACCTATCTTGAATATTCAGGAAATATTTTCCTTTGAATTAAGTGTCAGTTTTCTTCTACAATGAGATAGGATGTAAATGGTCTGTATAATTTAATGTGAAAATTGTGAGGTGTGACTGTTTTCCAAATTTACTAAAATTGTGATGTGTTTATTAAATATTTACTGAATGATGCAGCAAGAAACACTGCAAAGACCCACTGAGCCAGCTGGCTGTGGTGCTGTTATCAGGGATTATTAAAGCGCTTTGTGTCGCTTTAGGGAAAATAGAAATAGAATAGTATATGTTTTAATTTAATTAGTGTCGCTTTAGGGAAAATAGAAATAGAATAGTATACGTTTTAATTTAATTAAAGTGAGTGACTTAATTCAGTTTTAATATTCTGTGTGTTTCCAGTAGTTGAAATAATTGTACAGGTTATTAGTACTTCAGAGTTGGACTGTCACTAAAATTGCTGGGATTCATAGCCCTTGAAGATTGATATACATGGGAAAAAGACGGCATGGGAAACTGGTAGGAGGTTATCACACCTTTTTTAGCTGTGATAAGAGAGTGTGTTTCTCATCAAAAATAATGCAAGCTTGTAGTATCGAAAGCACTTATAATGGTTCCTTCTAATCCTCTACACTCTTTCAATATTTATAAAGTGCTATTAAGATAACTACTCTGATATTGCAGCAGGAGATCCTCAAGCATTTTGCCTACATTACAGTTGCAGCATATGAAAAATGGTTACATCTAATGTAGGACATTGTTGATAATTCAGCTTGTCAATAGATTTCAAGTAGGGTTCCCTGAACATACTGGCTAGCCTAGTTTTGATCAGCTCTTGTTATTTGCTGCTCACAGAGTTAATGTGCTAAATAGAAAAACTGTCTTATTCTTAGTGCTATATTCTTAATTTTTATTGAAGTAGTCTGCTTTTAGGAATTCCCTGAAGTCCTAAGTCAGTAAATTTATGATAGTTTGAATAACTTCATAATTGACGAACTGTTACGGTCCCCTAATATTTTCTGCCAATTTTTCTCATACTTCAATTTTTCCCATATCAGGACACCTCAGTTCTAGGCTATTGGGTGCTGCGAGGGGGCGTGATGGTGTAGTATTTCATAGCCAAAAAGGAACTTCAGATTTCAAAAGAGCAATCTGTTTCTTAATTCTTTTGGAAAGGTAAACACATGTACTTCTACAAGAGATCTAAGCATATTAATATATTTACCCACTAAGAGCCTCTGATTCTGATTTCTTTTTCTTTTTCCAATTTAAGGTTACCATTAAGAATATCGAAAGAGAGCTCATTTGCCCAGCATGCAAGGAGCTGTTTACCCACCCGTTGATTCTTCCTTGTCAACACAGTATCTGTCATAAGTGTGTGAAAGAACTTTTACTGACACTTGATGATTCATTCAATGACGTGGGATCAGACAACTCCAATCAGAGCAGTCCTCGACTTTGGCTCCACTCCCCTAGCCTGGATAAAGTCGACAGGATTAACAGGCCAGGTATGTGGTAGAACATTGAGGTCAAGGAGCTTCGTTGATAACTGTGGAAGGGAAATTCCTTTTATCATTTTCAGGGTTAATCTTTCCAGGTGAATACATTAAAACTGTAGTTTTTACAGAGGCCCCTCCGCCTTTTAAAATGTCAAAACGAATTCTTAGTGACTTTTGGTACGCACTTAAAATTGGGTATTGAACACCAACTTTGTGTTAAACCCCTTATTAACTGTGTATTTTAGGGGAAGTGTTCTTGTCCTGTGGTATCCTTTACATGAGGGATGAATGATGGATTACTGAAATACTTATTAGGGAAACATCTATATGTAGTAATATGAAAATAAATATGCAGAATAAGGGATGAGACTACATAGTGATTACTCCTAAGGATTTTTTTAGAAGAATTATTTGGTGTCATTTTATTCTACCTGAGAATTTTATTTTCTTCAGTTATTTTTAATCCATTTTTGTAAAATAAGGATTTTGAACATCAATTAAATAATAGTGGAATTCCGTAGTCATAATAGAAGTAGATCTAATGAGATGTATAGCATGCATACTGTACCTTTATTATATGGCCAATATTTGAATTGTTTCCTGTTGGGATAGTGTTACTTTTTCTGGACATCCATAGTAGGATTAATATAGATCTAAATTAATTTGAAATCACTGGGAATAGGGCCACTGAAAAATTAAGGAGTAAGTGAAGACCAAAATCAGCAGTGAGGACCAAGGGGAGGCCTAGGTGGGGCAGAATGCCACAGTGTCATGTTAGGAACTGCTTCGGTGGCCGTAAGCACCAGACCTCGGGGCCTCCACTCTGTCCAACTTGGGCTTTGGGGTTCTTAGTTTAATCCTTTCCGCCACTCTGTCCATTTCTTCCTCATATAGTATAGGAGTAACTTTTTAATCTTGTTTAAAAAAAAACTTTTATCAGAAAAGAATCTCTCCATATTTACATTTTAGAGAATTCCACTTTTTTTGGTCCATGCTGTGATATGGAATCTCCTTGGGTGATGTCTATGTCTTTGAGCTCCATCAGAGGGTGGGTAAGGGAGATTTGTTGTAAGACTAGTATTATGCTATTTTAAAAACATGTGTTTTTTTTTTTAAGTGGTAATAACTAATTACTTGGGAGCTATTTCTGCAGATATAAAAATCACACGTGTACAGTTATGGGCTGCCTAATGACAGGGGGTGCATTCTAAATTCCCTCATCAGGCGATTTGGTGCTTGTGTGAACATCACAGAGTGCACGTACACAAGCCCATTACACACCTGGGCTCTATGGTAGAGCTCATCACTCCTAGGCTGCAGGCCTGTACAGCGTGTTACTGTACAAAACAACACGAGATTAAATCAAGTACAGGAGATAATGTTGCAATCAAGAGACATGGAAAACACAAGGTGTATGCGGCTACTGCCAGTAAAACATGGCGTGCTGTTCTACAGAAGACTTTTTTTTTATAAGCAAAAAGACTAAACTGTAAAATGACAGTAAAAAGTATAGTACAATAAATACATAAATGGGTAACATAGTTGTTTATATTAGTAGCAAGTGTTATGTCCTGTATGTAATTGTACGTGCTGTACTTTCACCTAACTGGCAGTGCAGTAGGTGAGGTGACACCCGTATCACCACAGACACACAGCGCGTTGCGCCACAACGTTAGGACAGCCATGACATCATGAGGCGATAGATGTTTATAATCCTGTGGGGCCACTGTCGTATATGTGGTCTGTCCTTGACTGTAATGTCGTGACACAGTGCGTGACTGTGTACAAACTCAGGAGCAGTAGGTAACTTGTGGGAGTGCAGGGAGTGTGAGGTGGGAGAGAGTTGTGCGCATTATGAAGTCATCACTTTTATGTTTCTCTCCCTGCCAGCAAATTGGCTCACGGGGAAGAAACACAGTAACAGCTTGAAATCATCCTACCAGATAAACCTTGATATACTAGATCCTCATTGGCTAATTAGGACTCCTGCTTGGTTGACCAAGGAAAATTCACTTTTTGTATATTAATAATATTTAGCACAGACCATTGAACAAAATTTTACTTGTGTACTAGTATTTCTAATTATAATTAGATTGAGCTCATATATGTATTTTATAAAATTTTGTATTTAAGGTAGGCTTTTAATCTTAAAATTTGTTTTGTTTTATATGTGATTAATATGAAGTAGGAATGCAATATAGATGAAATATAGTTAACTGTTTCTGTTTTTAGGAACTTACTGGCACAGTAGTCAGTAGATTTTAATAAATACATGTTGAGCGGATGTTAAATGACAAACCTCTGCTGCAGGGTTCATTCAGAGCATGCCATAAGGGCTTACATTCAGTAATAGTGGCATTTTTTTCTAGAACAGGAGATCCAGTCCCCCACATTTTATTCTGCCAGATCAAAAGTAAAATTACTGAGATGTTCCTCCTCTTTCTTTAGGAAGAATTCGATCAGTTAGGTTATGTCCCGATGGAGGAAGTTAGAAAACTTCACTGTGAACCACAGTTACGGGAAATGAGAATATTTAACTTGGAGGAGGGACCATTGTAGAATATGATGCCCGTTTTGTGAAAGAGAATAGTACACTAGATATCTTCCCAGCGAAGGTTCCAGATCAGTGGATAGATGAAATAGGAAGGCAGATTACAGTTTAACAGGAGAGAAAACAAACAGCTAAGGCTGCCCCAAAATGAAACAGGCTGCCTAATTTTGCTGAGTCATTGTCACTAGAAGTGTTTAAATTAGAGGTCAAATTTAGGTGCCACAGGGGCGAAATAGGTACATTAGTGAAACAGGCCCTAGAAAAATACAGGACTCTCTTTTGTTTTGCTTCTTTGATATAGGCGTAGGAAAACAAATATTTCATTTTCTCATTAACTCAACTGCTGTAGAAAACCAGCAGCCCAAGTGTCAGCAGACAGCTGACTCCAGGCTGACCCTGTTGGAGATAGTAGGCGTGGTTTGGGATTGTGGAGACTGGAGTGGGTGCCTTGTCTGAGTGGGGGCAGTAGCCACTTGGCACTAGTGAATGATCCTGTGTGTTTGGGGGTCCCAGATTGTCAGATTTACTGTTTTTCCCCCCAACAAAAACTTGATAGTGGTTTTGATGCAAAATCTGTTTTTTGAATGTTGGTGGTCAATTCAAATTATTTAAAACACCATACCAAGTCAGCATAGGGTCAGGGCAGCCAAAACACATCTTTAACTCTGACCCATCCAGCTCTCAGGCCATCAGTGTTCGGAGTCTTCGTTTTAAACAATGGATGGGTGACCATCTTTTGCAAATATTGTAAAGGACGTTTCTGCCTTGGGGGTGGGTCAAGCCAGTTGATATGTCATCTTCCATGTATTCTCCACCCCCGAAGTGCTGTGCCTTTTTGAATACCAGTTGCATTCATTCATTTGCCAAATATTTGTTACCTGCTGGCTATGAGACATGGCTGAATGCTGAAGAGTAGTGGAAACACTAGATCCCATCCATCTTTTTCTTTAAAGAAGCATATTGCCTAATATTGTACATAGAGCTTCATCAGAGATGCAGTAATTAGGCCATAGTCCTTCATCAGGAACATATAAAGTAAGCTAACAGATACAGATGGAGCATGCAGAAGGTGGGAAGGCTCCAAGTATAGTAGTAAATCCTGGAGGTTTATAGCAAAAGAATGCAAATTTTAGCATTTCCTATCTCACGATCACCAGTTTTAAAATAGTAGAAGGCATTTCCTCCATTTATGGGGCATTTGTCTCTGTAACTTTTCTTTGGATAGATTCAAACATAAATTCTTGGGTAATTTTCCCTTTTTATCTGGCAGCTTTTTTTTTTTAAATTTAGGTTTTCATCATTTAGACATGCTTGGGAAGGAAATTAGAGCCCCTATTCTGAGTACTTGGTGTGGGAGTAATAGAATTCTAAAAACTAATTTTGCCAGTGGTAATTAAGGGGTTGAATTAGTCCTGGACTGTCCAGTACAGTAGCCACTAGCCACGCGTGGCTATTCAGCACCGAAATGTGCTAGTCTGACTTGAGATGTGCTGTGAGTGTAAAACACACACTGGATTTTGAACACCTAGAAATAAAGGAAGACTGTAAAATATCCCTTCATAATTTTTATGTTGATCACATTTTGAAGTGATAGTATTTTGGGTATTTGGGTTAAATAACACATGTTATTAAAATGAATTTCAACATTTTTAAAAAATTTGGCTACTGGGAAATTTAAAATGACATTACATGGCTTATACTTTTGGCTCACATATTCCTTTGTTGTATAGTATTGTGTTGGATATTTGACAGATTAAAAAGAAGGTGCCTTGAAGGGAATTACGATTTATATAAAAATAGCTTATCAAATTATGTAAAAACAAAAGCTGTATTTCTGTACATTTTTGGTCATATATATGCAAGCATTTTGTATTTAAAAGATATTTTGTTTTTTGTATTTCCCCTATTTTGTATTTCCTTTTGTCACAAAGATACAGTTCTGGTAGTGTTTATTTACATCAGCAAAAAATTAAACAAAAGATGCTTGTTTTTACTTTGTATTTGCAGTGGTTACCAGAAATATGATTGTTTAAAAAATACAATTCTATAAGATAAAGTGTAGATCTCTGAAGTGCTGCACCAATAGTGATTAATTCTGAACTTAAAGATAGGTTTGATGACTTCATAAATACTATGTGTACCAGGAAAAACACATTTTTTTATTGTTAATTCAATAATTGTGTTATGTGCAGGACACAGTTACTGCTTTATCTTTTGTTAACAAGTTGTGAATCTTCTCTTTGAAATTAAATTCTAAATCCAGCTTTCTGTTCATTGTTCACAGCATCACAACGGAGATCTTTGGGGTGGAGAGGTAGAATGCTTTATTGCTTCCGTGGCCGCAGGCAGTATAGTATTAGATTTAAATTAAATAACCTCTTGTAGATAAGGGTTTAAACATCAGTGGTCAAGTCTTCAAAATTTTGTGGAAAATGAACAAATTGGGCTGAAATGAATTAAAGGTCAACAGGACTAAATTTCCAAACAAGTTCTGATGTTTTTAAAGGGGAACACTGATTATTAGTGCCTGCAGTTGTGTCAATATACATGACAAGATATTTTTAAAGAAAATAATGTACCTCTGTTATCTTTTAAAATAGTGTTAATTTAAAAATTCTTTGCATTTATGGAACGGAACAAAGCTAATGTTAACTGCCATATTGCTACCTTGGGGAGGTTAAATAAGCCAGTGCTTGCTTCTGTGTTTAAAAATTTGCTTAAAGATGTTGAGAATTTTTGTAGTTAAAAATAGTCTTTGCTTGTTTTATGCATCTGGTGTCTTTTGTTTGTTAATGTTTTAAAGTATTTGAGTTGTAACGTTGAGGTCTTACCCATTTGTGGGTAAATAACATGACACTGCTTTTTAAGGCTTTCTGAAGTATTTGTTTCTATATAAAAGATGGGCCAGTTTATCTTATTTAAAAAATAAAAACAGATTTTTTTACTTACTCCAGTTGACCTTTAAAGTAAAATTGGCTTGTGTGTGCGTGAGAGAGAGGGAGAGCGCGAAATGCTGGTGACACCTTATATTTTATTGAAGAAAATAAACATCTGAAATGTTATCCCTTTTCTGTCTTCCTTATCTTCCTCTACATGCCTTGATTTTAAAATCTTACAGTCACTACTAAAAGCCGCATGTAATCTTTTTTTCTTACAGGCTTTAGTGCAGGGTGTCAGACATATTTTCACTGGGGTCCATATCAGCCTCACGGTTGCCTTCAAAGGACTAAAATAATTTTAGGACTGTATTAATGTAACTACTTCTTAGAAGGAGTTGAAGAGTTAAGGAGTTGAAATTAGCCCTGGCTGGTGTGGCTCAGTGGATTGAGTGCAGGATTGTGAGCCAAAGGGTCACTGGTTCGATTCCCAGTCAGGGCACATGCCTGAGTTGTGGGCCAGGTCCCCAGGAGGAGGCGTGTGAGAGGCAACTACACATTGGTGTTTCTCTCCCTCCCTCCCTCCCTTCCCCTCTCTCTAAAAAGAGAGATTTCTCTAAAGAAAATCTTAAAAAAAAAAAGGAGTCGAAATTACATTCTGCTTTAGGAGGAAAGGTAGGAGCAATTTGCTTTTTAAAAGTTCATTGCTTATTACCTGTTTTTGATTAAGTTAGTAGTTGAGAAAAAGGTATTGCAGGTTGAAAAAACTAATAATCCTCAATAATTAAAATAACTGGTAGGAATCAGATGGTCAGAGTGTACAAAAGAAGCATTAGGGTAGCCGTATAAATATCAACCCATTGCCAAACACCCAGAAACCCAACGTGAACGTCCAGGGTGTGGAGAGGGAGTCTGCTGACGGCCCTGCCAGGCGGTGACGTCGGGGAAGTTGTTTCTAGCAGGAATGTGGGAGAGCGTGCAGCTAGCAGAGTTCCTGAATCTGTTAAGTATTGACTCTCTTCGTTTTGAATACTTTCTTTTCTCTTTCATATTTAAATGGTAAAACATATGACTGAAAGCTGACTTTTGGGGAGATTTGCTATAAACCAATTTGAAGATATTTTGGAGTCTTCATTTTTAAATTGTATCAATTTATACTTAATTTGTTTTTGAACTAAAGTTATATGGGCAAAAGAATTGATTCTGCAAGATGACAGCATTCAAATCATTTGTGTATATTACCCCACAAATGTAGTTTGACTTAAAATTGCATTGCTTGGCCTACATCACTTCCTTACCTTTCTAAGCCATTACTTTTCTTTTTCATACCACGCTATTGAGCAGTATTATCCAATGGAACTTTCTACAATTATGCAAATGTTTGACCCTACACAGTACAGCATGGCAGCCACTAGCTACATGTGGCTCTTGAGAATTTGAAATGTGGCTGGTATGACCACGGAAGGTAACTTTTAATTTAATATGAATTAAATGTAATTCCAGTAGCCATATTTGGCTTATGGTTACTAACTGTATTGGACAGCACAGCTACAGAGAGTAAAAAGTCAATTCCATTACATTTTATTCTTCTTTCTACTCCTTGATTTTTCTTCATTGGATTTACTTTCAGAACATCCTCAGATGTGTCCTGTGTTCCTTGCTGCCCTGACCACATGTTCTGTTGGTTGTTTTTCTGAAAACAAGGGTAGAAGTCAAAGATAGGCAAAATAAAAATATATCAGTTCTGTAGCATTTGAAAAAAAGAGAGTGCTTTTAAAATCTGTTTACAAAAATAGATAATATTGATTAAATATTTTGTTGGATTTAAGAAGTTTATTATGATGCTTTATGCCTTACTTTTTATTATAAATATAAGTTAAAAGGTTTACAGAAAAGGGATGAAACTTTTTTTAAACTTCTGAACATGAAGGCCAAACTTTGGGCATCACTAGTGTACATGTTAAAGCATGATTTAATTTTACTTTATCCCATTACTCAATGGATCACAGCCTTCAATTCATAAAACCAATAATAACCCATTTTTTTAAAACATTGACTGTTGAGATTAGTTAACCATTTTAATTTCCGCCACCTAGTTCCTGTGTGAAAGCATGCAATTAAATGTGAATTTCCATTTGTTTAAACTTGACCACTGCACTGTATCACTTCCAGAATTATATGGCTCGTTTTTGCACTAACTGAAATTTTCATTGGCATGTGTTTTAAAAACAGCTTTGCTGCTTATTTTATTATATGCCTGCTATGTTGTGAAATACCTTGGACTGTATTGCATGTTTTTAGAATTAGTACAAGAATTTATTTTATGTAGGATTTTCAGATTTTTACGGGGCAGCTTTTTTGGTATGCTTTTTTCTGTGTGTTTAAAAATGTAAAGGTTAAAATATCTCTGACGGAATATTAAAAATATTCTGCATATTTGTTGTATAGCTAACTAACTTTCAGGGCCCAATGCCATCTAGCATGTTGTGAAGTCATCTTAAAATGAATAACATTGGGAGCTGATTGCCAAATTTTACCTGTACATATATCATGCCAGGCATTTTTTAAGACAGTCTTTTCAGTGATAATGTTCCTGTGCCAAGGCAATGTTAATATAGCTGCTTAAAGACCTTTTCTAACTGTGGTATACTAAGTTTAACCATTCATTTTTGGTCTGGATACATGGCAGTATTAAAGAAGGCTGTAGTTTAAGAAGTTTGTGTTTATTTTTGGGTAGTTCTTTTGTGGGTAACCAAGATTACATAGTCTAAGAATAGGTTTATAAGTGAGAGGAGGGACTCGGTATGCATGCACCTATGTTAAGTGGACAACCCCAGATCCTTGTGAACCTGTGGGTCAGGATTGCCATGTTATGGTTTGTTTGTTAAAATCAGGATAATACTGATAATAGTGTGATGTTTAAGGTCATTCATTTTATTGTGTATATATTATAAAATTATTTGTAATACTTCTTGGGTAACTGGCTTACTGAATGAAGTAACCTCAATGATTCTTTTTTTCAGGTCATAAGAAGATACTAAATGGTTGGTCCCTCCTATAGTCAGTCACTAGATTCTAGGTCTATGAATGAGCTTTTCACTGCTACTGATTGCACTCAATTAGCAAATGATTTGGCCTATTGAATTTTCCCAGATAAACAATACTACAGAGGGAAACCCTCTTTTGCAGTGGTTCTTAACAATTTTGTGGTCACATATTCCTTTGAGAATCTGATAAAAGATATGGATTATTTAAGCAGAAAATATGCATAGGTATAAATATGCAAAATTTGCATACAATTTCTGATAGTTTGGAAAACTGTTTGGATCTTTTGGAACCTAATCATGGAGCCCCAGGTTAAGGATTCCTGCTTTTTTATGTATGAATCACTTTTTAATCATGCAGCTCACATTCATTTGAATGGAAGTCAAATTCCTTTGGATATGATATATAAAAATAACTATAAATGTTCATTATATAATTTCAAAAGATCCTGACCCTGTGTAGTATTGTATTATACAAGGTCTGGCACAAATAATGCCCCCTTTTTATTACAAAATCATAAGCAGGTAATTCTGTAACATAACAATATCACACTCAAGCACACCATATGACATTTTAGGTGAAATGATCAAATTAAAACTATAAATTATTACACCCACATTATTACCCTAGCAACCACACTCAAGCAGGTGTTACTTCTGCCAGACCCTGTATATTTTGTCCATATATCTGTTTGATTTAAAATGGTTTTTATGTGGGATTTATTATAGAATATTTTTCTTTGGTTTTAATAACTGGTAACTTGGGTCTTTTACTTACCAAGGGAAAATATTTTTTAAAAAAGCATTTCAAAATACAGATTGATTCAAAGGGAGCCACTTTGAGCATTATAGTTTTGGAATATGTGTGTAGATATATGTTGTTCCAAAACATCATTCTTTTTTTCTCCATTCTATTCATTTTCCTACTGATGTAACTAAACAAGGACTTACTAATCACACAGGCTGGAAGCGCAATTCATTGACACCCAGGACAACTATTTTTCCTTGCCCTGGCTGTGAGCATGATGTGGATCTTGGAGAACGAGGAATCAATGGTCTGTTTCGAAATTTTACTTTGGAAACTATTGTCGAGAAATATCGGCAGGCAGCCAGGGCAGCCACAGCCATTATGTGTGACCTTTGTAAACCACCACCTCAAGAATCCACAAAAAGTTGCATGGACTGTAGTGCAAGCTACTGCAATGAATGCTTCAAAATTTATCATCCTTGGGGTACTGTAAAAGCTCAGCACGAGTATGTGGGCCCAACCACTAATTTTAGACCCAAGGTAAGTAAAGTTCTATTGTTAGAATATTAAACTTAATATTATAAAAGGAATTACTGCATTCCTTTTAGAACTTGACAGTAAAAGAAAATAACTTTAAAAGCCGTACAAGAAATTAAGGCCTCATGGGTGGAGTTACTTAGTGTGCTGCTAAACATCCCCATGGGTTAGAAGTACAAATAATACAACACAGCACATGAATGTTCATAATGGTAACTCTGAGGAGTGGAAGGGAGGGGATCGCAGACACACTCCTTAAGATTAAAAATGGTTAAAGTTGAAAAGCTTTTGTGTTTTAATATGATAAACCCATAATTGTCTAAAAGTTACCTAAAATTTTATTATGAATAAATTGGTGTAATTACAGCCTAATATTCTGAAGTTTGTGATATACCACTTAGTATCTGAAGTAGAATTTGTATTTCTTAAATATTCTGGGTAACTTCTATGATAATGTTCAAAAGAACTTTATGTATTGTTAGTCCTGCTCTGTGACTGAAAGGCAGAATGATTTTTTGTATCTTCACTTACACTGCTTTCTGATTTCTGTAGATTTTTAATTAAAGTTCTTATTCTTTACAACTTAGTTATGTTGTATTCAAATCTAATTATATTATTGAGCATCAGACCTTTAATTTGTAATTGAAAAATGGAAAATAATTCTGAATAGTCTTGAAATTAAGAGCTAATTATTTAGATGGTATTGAATAGTGCAGTAAACTGGTAGATTCGAGCAGACCTGTGCTTCTGTGTTTTGAATGACTCTTTTTCAGACTACGTCAGTGTAGTAAGATTTATTAAGTAGTTTTCACTCCTCTGTTATGTTCCTGTGTCATTTTAAATGCTCAAGGTCATAGACTTCTAAAAAGTTATGACTCCAACATGGTGTTTACCATTTCTTTTTTAAATTCATAAATTGATTAATCTCATCATGAAAGAACCTATGATTATTGAATAAATTATACTAGGCTTGGGTTTTATGAGTTAAGAATTCATGAGACTCTGAGTAAAAAATTTCGAGTATAAATTGCAGTCTTATTCTTTCTGTTTACAAATAAAAGATTAATAAGAGAACTAAAGAAATAAGAATAGGTTATATTGAGAAAAAAATTTTTATCCTAAAGTTATGTTATTCATTGCAGTAAAATTCTAAAAAGGTTATTACATAAAATAGTTGCCTATAGCTTTGAGTTCTTACGATCATTCCTTGCAGAAAGCCGAACTTTATATTTTATTTTAAATGTAGTGGCTTTGAGAATGTAGAAACTGGAACATGTTAAAAATTTGAAATCTTTCCCAGTTGTTTTTCTCCAGGACCAGCACATCGGTATTAGGACTTTCAAATTGGACTTTTTTATTCTTTCTAAATTATCACAGCAGCTATGATTGCTTCAAATTTAAACTGTTGGAATCATGGATACCTTTTTGATTTCATCGATGTGCTAGTCTAAAGGAATCTCTCCTTTCAAATGAAAATAGTTATTTTATGTAACTCTTCAAATGTACCTCTGATGATAGTTTACTGAGTAAAAGATAAAGATATAAGTAAGAAAAACAATTCTAGACTTGGTCAGTATGAGTGCAATTACTGTAAAAACAAACTCATCTGGAAGCTGGTACCATAAAGCGTGCCGAGGCTCTCCCAGTAGCAGGTTTCTTGTGAGGATAGTGAGGCCTGGGTTCTCATGGGTTGTGGCACCTTATAAAAATACTGATTGTGATCATTGCCAGTTGCCTAGTCAGTGCTGTTAGAGCCTTTCTAGCTTGGTTAAACACTCTACTTAGGTCTGAAAAGAATTAAATTTTCACCGTCTTATCACCAGGTTTAGGGGAAGTAACATCTACATACTTAACTGACTATTTGAAATTGAACAGTAGTAATTCCAACATAGAGAATTTTCATATGATATACCAAATGTTTTTATTTCTTTTTACACTTTTATTCATTTAAATGGCTTGAGTGAGTGATTTTTCTAAAGCAGCTCTTTTTTATTTTGGGACTTTGAGTAATCTGCAAGCTATGATGACCCTTAATCACACTTTTATTCTTCACTCAATAGATCTTAATGTGCCCAGAACATGAAACAGAGAGAATAAACATGTACTGTGAATTATGTAGGAGGCCAGTTTGCCATCTCTGTAAGCTGGGTGGCGATCATTCCAATCACCGTGTAACCACTATGAGCAATGCCTACAAAACCTTAAAGGTAGGACTTGTTTATTTTTGGAACTAAATTTTGATTTTTCTTTATGTCTTTAACTTTTTCTCTATGAAATCAAGACTTGTTGTGTGGTCTGTTTTATTAAAATGGGTTAGCAATATAAACTGTTAATTAATGGTCTACTAATACCACGTTGTAGGATTTCTGACCAGGCCGTTTTTCGTCACACTGATGTGCTGGTTCTGAACTCTGAGGAAAGACACAGGGGTGAAGGATACTTCATTATAATCCCCATTGAGCCCAATGCCTGTGACATCGTGTGCATGGGAATGTCACACTTTGAAGGACAACTATTTTAAGACGCTTGATTATTGTTACTTGCCTATAGAATTTTGTTTATTCTGGTGGCACCCGCACTGGCTATGACTGAGTTACTTCCTGTCTTTTAACCTTATGTATGGCCTTTTTAAAACAGCAAAGTGGGCAGCAGTATAATGCTGTTTTTTTTTGTTTCATTCCTTTTTATTTCAAACAATATTTTAAAAAGGAATTAAATCAAAGCATAAATCTGCCACCCATTTTCATTTTTGTTTCCTTTCTATCTTTAATAATATGTATATACACTTTTGACCCAAATTTAATTTTTATTTATATATACAGTTTTATAGTTTGCATTTTATATGTCTGTCATGCTCAGTGTTTTACATTGAGTGTGTGGGTTACCAGTGTAATTGTTACATTGTCGTCGTATATTACTTTTGTCATCTGTGTCATTACTAGGTCATTTTTTTTTAATCCTCCCCTGAGGCTGTGTTTATTGATTGGAAAGAGCAAGGGAGAAAGGGAGGAGGGGAGAGGAGGTGGGAAGAGAGAGGGAAACATCAACCAGTTGCCTCCCATATGGTTTCTACCCACATCGAATCCTCAACCTAGGTATATGCCCGGACCAGGGATCGAACCCACAACCTTTTTTGATGTATTCTCCAACTGACCGAGCCACCTGGCTAGGGCATTACTAGGTCAGTTTTGACTGATATTTCTTCTCATTTTGATTTGTATTCCCTGCTTCTTCGCATACGTGGCAGTTTTTGATTGGCTGGCAGGTACTCGTTGGGCACTGGATTATTTTTGTATCCTACAGATTATTGAGTTTTCTTCTGGTATGTGATTAAGTTACTTGGAAACAGTTGTTCCTTTTGGGCCTTGCTTTTCAGCTTTGTTGGGCAGAACAGAGCAATCCTTAGTTCTAGGGCTAATTTTAATCAAACTGTTGATATACAAAATGTTTACTCTTCCCAATGCCCAATGAATTTAGTCTGGCTGGTAGTGAACAGGCACTATTTCCAGTCGTGTGTGAGCTCCTGGAATTGTTCCCTTTAATCCCTTTGGGTGAGTCTTTCCCTGGCCTCTGGCAGTTTTCTCCCACTGTGATTGATCAACGCTCTCTGAAGAAGTAAGGGGAGCCCCTGCGCATCTCTGGAGTTCTTTTCGTACCCTCTGTTCTTAGGAGTCACCCGTTACAAAGTCTGGCCTACCTGACTCTGCTTCATCTTTTCAATTCATTGGAGGCTTGGCTCTGTTTGAGTGCATCTTGGTACCTGGCCTTGGAAACCTTCTCCAGACAATAAGCTGTGGGCAATCATAGGCTGGTCTTGTTTACCATCTCTCAGAGTTCTTTGTTTGTTGATTTCTGGTGTCTTCAGAGCTCTTGCATATTTTCTGATGGTTTTTTAAAAATTTTTCCAGTGGGAGAGAAAGTCCAGTCATTGTTACTCTATTACGTCCTCCAGGGGTAGTACCAGTGTTTGCTAATTAAATTTAACTTGGATACCTTTTTTGTTGCGTGTTAGTTTGATCTTACATAAGTTGTCCAAAAACATTTTTACCTGGAGTGAAATCTTTGGCAGTAGTATACACTGAAGTTATTCTTTATATTCTGTTATTTCTCTCATATATATTTAGACTTTTTAAAAAATAGACTCCATGATGGATTTTCCAACCTCCAAAAATAGTGATCAGATTGCCTTAGAGCTTCTTCCTTTTCACTTGGTTTTAGATTTTTAAGCTGGAAGCTGCACAATACAGGCTTTATTATTATGTTCATTTGTTGAAGCAGAGGCCAGGCTACCTGTCTGTGTCTTTGTTTGACCTGGCTTCTCATGCAGGCTTCTCATGTATTAGAGTGTGTGGCCTCTCAGAATTATTACCAAGTTGTTTTGTGGATGGTGCCCTTTCAGTTCTGGAAAGTGCTACTACTTTTGGGTGACCTGGCCTAAGTAGTTAATAACTGAGAGGAGTCAGTCCTGCAATTGTCTTCTGTTAGTTGACACCGGTATTTTCTTTTTTGTTCCATATAGTCATCTCTCTTGTTAATCTCCAGATAGACAGAAGTATACACATGTAAGCACTCAAAGTGCAGTGGTCCCATCTTTTTTATAGCTTCCCTTTGTTCGCTGACGTGCTCTTCCAGAAGAGGGACTGATTCAGAGCTCTTCCCACCTCCCTCCGTTGGGAACCCTGTGCGCTCTTCCCTCTGACCACCTTGCCCTGCTAAGGCTTTGGAATTCTGTTTTACCATGACGAGGGGGCCGCAGTGGAGTGTTCACTGTTTTCCCATCAGTCTGGCCGCACCTCAAGCCCATGCCTCTCCTACTTTGGGTGTCAGTGGATTTTCTAGGACTTTTTTCAACTTCTTACACAACTGTGCAGTTTCTCATTAAGAGAGCTGGTGGTTAGCGCATCTTAATCGTCTACTCTATAATTATATTTACAGTAGTTAGTTGACATTTTATGGAGGAATATTCCTTAAGGAATTTTTCCTAGTTTTATTTTCCTTCATTTCTATAAATTTCTAGAAGGGAGTTAAGAATCTTGTTCAGGTACTGTTATTTCATCTGGATTTATGATTTTAGACAAATGATTAGAAAGTAGGACCTAGCAAAGTAGAAAATGTAAACATCCCTATAAATAGTCCCCATTGAATGAGAAAGTGATGTAGCTTCTGTACTTTAGGGTATGTGAAATTTATTGTGAATAGTATTGCCATGTTTGCTGACATAATTTGATGCTTGACTAAAGTGTATTATTATATAACTTTTCTTCCCAACACTTTATTCTGAACATTTTAGACATATAGCAAAGCTGATATCACCTTTAAAATTACATAACTCATGAGCATAAGGGACTGTGTGGCTTATATATTATTCTCCCAGCCTGCTCACATAGAAGGTATTTGGAGAAATTATTGAATGAAATTCTTTCTTTCTTCCTTCTCCTTTGTTTTGTTGACGCTAATGTTCCTTTGAGTACCGTTGACCCAGGGCCTGACTAAAAGAGGGAGGCAGTGGTTCTCAGACTTGGGTGGGTATTAGAATCGCCTGGAGCACTTAGTAAAACTATGGATGCCAAGTCCTCTCCCACTTCAAAGAGGTCGGGCCTCTGCGCACTGTATCAGTTCTCAGAGACTGATGCACACTGCACTTGAGAACCACTGCTCCAGAGCAAAGCTTTTGAGCAATTTTGGGGTCGTTGAGCGGTCAGCCTCTGATGAGTTCCTAAAGAACTGCGGCTCTGATACATCTAAAGGAGCTGAAACTGCTTTCCCTACTAAATGAACTTCTCGAAGGTAGGAGCCATAGTTTTGTTTTTACGTTTTACTTTATCCGCAGTTCCTGGTGCTTGTGCTTTTCGGAGGACTATGAATAAGTGGACACTGCTTCTTGTTAAAATAGATCTAGTCTTAACAGAGACTGCCTGGGTCTGAGGGGACAGAGAAGACCGGAGCTGTCTCTGATAAGGCTGTCACTGGCCAAAGACTTTGCCTGAGTGTTGCAGCTCTCTGAGTGACCCCAGTGCTCTTGGACCTTAGACCGTATTTCTGAATTCCATCATCTCTCTTTCTCTGGCCTACTTTGTATTTCTAATTTAAGTTGTGTTAGAACCAAGACCTACTTCACTTTAAATGGCCAAATTCTTCTCCTTGCTACTGTAGCTAAAAAGAGTGCTACCGTCTGCACCCGATACTTCTGGCCCTACCTAGCATGGGCTGGACAGGGACATACGGGAGAAACTGTGCAGTGAGGAGGTTCCAGTTCAGTTACTGACTGTGAAGTTTGTACTCAGTGAGCTTTGTAAACTGCTGGGTTAAGGCACAGGATTTTCTGTCTCTTCCTGTTCTCAACACCCTAGTTTCTTTCTTGGTCCCATCTTGCCTTTAGTCCTCAGAAATCTTGTTCCTGTACTTGATGGTTCTTCCTCTGTCTGTCCAGTGAGCGATCAAGAAAACTCACTGTGTCTGACGTCTGGCTGTTCCAAAGAATTAAAGATGGATCCTGTCAGAGACCCGTCACTTCGGTTTCTGTCTACACTCTCTCACCCTGTTACATGGTCTGAGTGAAAAAATAGGAAGATGAAATATGTACACTAACTTCTCAAATTCCTAGAAGCTGGGTCTCTGTCCTTCTTCTTTTCTTACTCACTTACTCATGTCTTCATCAGTGACCAAGAAACGCTCAGATCCTGTAAATGCTATAGCCTGGAAAGTGTTTTCTGAATGTTCTTATTCTTATTCTTATTTAGATCGAATACATCTGTCTGTTTTAACTTTGTACCATGGTGCTCGAGGATTTTTTGTCTTGTATTGTTTTTTAACATACTTTAGACATATACATACTATTTTTTTCTGGGATGCAGTGGGGATCTCACCAAAACCTATGATGTCATACCTATGATAAACTATACTAATTTCAAAATGGCTACTTTGTAAACAAGTTATTCAGTAAGCTCTGGAAGCGTAGTGAGCTCTATTTTTTATAAGTCTGTATTTGCATTATTATGTATTATATAATTATTTAAGGAATACCCAGGCTGAGATGGGCGTTGGAGATTGTTTTGGAAGGGCCTTTGCTGCTGTGCGTGGTGTGGGTGTGGGCGGAGAATGTGCGTAAGTGAACTGTAAACACTGGCGGCAGGCAGCCCTGTTTGAACCGCTGCCCTTCCCTTTGCTTAGAATAGAAGCCTTAGGAGGCAGAGCTGTAGGAGTGGTAAGGGCTATCAGAGATGTACTATTTGTGTACTAGGAATTTTGACTAGTCTGAACATTAGCACATTGCTTTTTTTCCAGCCTGCTTCTAATATTGTACATATACTTGGGTCTCTGTGCTAAAAGCCAGAAACTATTTACCCTGTGTTAATAACTATAATCGTCATAGTCTGTTCACCATAGCCTAAAGAAGTACTGTGTAGAAAAAGAAGATTCTGCAAGGGCTGTGTTAAACTTCTATTTCTATTTATTTGTGTTACTAATATGTTCCAACAGGAAAAGCTTTCAAAGGATATTGATTACCTTATTGGCAAGGAGAGCCAGGTGAAGAGGCAGATTTCTGAACTAAACTTGTTAATGAAAGAAACAGAGGTAAATGAGAAACTGGTTTGCATTTTCATCTAGATAACTGTTTTTTAATTTATAAAATTTGGGGGTTAGTACATGAACTGGGAATATAAAATTATATTTCACTTCTGCTTTTCTGGGACTAGGAAAACAAATGTGAAATAGAAATTATAATGCTGTGTGATTAGTGCTATGATAGAGGTAAGTGATTAAATAATATTGGAGCACAGAGGAAGGAATGATGAACTCTTTATGTGGCAGTTAATGTCTCAAAAGTAGTAATGTATGGGAAATGACAGCTTTTGCAATTATCTGTATTTTACAAAAGTTAAATACAGATAATCTGTATTTTACAAAAGTTAAATACCTGTTGGTCACGTTTGAAAAATATACTATCTATGATAGGACCAAATTTATTTAATATTCCAGATATCCCTAAGTATATATACCTGACTTATGTTCATTAAAAGACATGTATTAGAATGTTCATAGCTGCATTCCTTGTAACAGCCACAAAGTGGAAACTCCCCAAATGTTCATCAGTAGTGGAGCATCAGCCACAGTAAGTGGTCTGTAGCTGTGTGCAACAGTGCAGGTAAGTATTGCAATAACATTGCAAGATGCCAGATAAAAGGAGTATATACTATGTGATTCCATTTATAAAAAGTACCAAAAATGGTGAAACTGGACTATATTGTTAGAATTCAGGATAGAAGTTGTTGAAGATGGTGAGGATTGGTGCCTCGGAGAGTTGTAAAGGTGGCATCTGGGATGCTGGTAATGGTTTATTTCATCTGGATGCTGGTTACATGGGTGTGTTTGCAAAGATTCATTAATCTTTACACTGAACAACATTTTCCTGTTCGTATATTTCAATAAAAATATAGAAAAATTGATAGCATTTAAAAAATACGGTAAAGGGGACAGGATTGGGTTATTCAAAAATTACAAATATCTTTCACTGATTCAATGCCTGTTGTTTTTTTTTTTTTTGTCTATGTGAAATAAATTGAAGAACCATTAACTCCTGATCACTTTAGAAGTTATAATTCAATATAAAAATATCCTGACTGCAAAGATGGGTTAAAGTTATTGAGAAGTTATGTGAATTAGCACTAAACTGCCAGTATTGCTTTTGTTTTTAATATTCTTTTTCTGATATTCGGCAATCGCATTCACTACCCTAAGTAAGTTGTTTTTCCATGTAATTAAAAAATGGAATTTTCTTCTTATATTTTTGTCTGATTGGTATAATTGCCCAACACTCAGCGAGTTATCACCTGGGTCCTAGACTTAATAATCTAGGTTGCTTCAGGGATTGACTTGTTGGTGGTTTCAGGTTGGTTTTACCCTGTTGGTTCTCAGGCATGCTGCCCTTCGGAAAGAGGGGAAACCGGTGCATGTTTTGGAGTTTTTCATTCAGTAGGTTGAAAACGGAGGAACTCAGGCATCAAGTATTCATGTAGACACTGATGCCATGGGATCCTGGAGAAATCATTTAGCTTCTTTTTGTACCTTTGACCTAAGCAGCATTTATAGCTTTATCAGGAAGGATTTTCGACACTAGAGAATTTGTCTCTATTCTTGACTTTTACTTTCTTAGTCATGATTGTGATACTGTCTTTTTTTTTTTATCTATAATTATACTTAGCTGGAAAAAAATCCTTTTTACCTGTATATAATGATATTTCTAGTTTAATGGCTTAATAGGTCAGTGAAATACTACCCAAATGTCACCACCCTCCATCTTCTCCCATCACCCCCGTTTAAAAATAATTTGGCTGTTGGTGTTAGGAAACAGAGAAGGGAATCTGGAAAAAATTTTCTCTCATTACAGTAAATATTGGTCAGCAGTCATTGGCAAATGCACAACGCACTTCTGTAATATATTGTCAGCTTTTAAGAATATTCTTGGGGACTTTCTCCTGTTGGCCGCTGCCGAAGGCCTGTTATGATGAGTGCTTATGAGAGCTGTGGTGGTCTTATTTTCAAAGTCAGGTTGATCTCTGATTTTATTGACATGAAAAATGTTTACTACATTTGTAGTGCTTACTACAGATAGGATCTTTGTTTTAACAAAGTGGAGGAATACTTACGTTGTACAGTGAAAATAATGTTTATTGAGGTTATGTGACATAGTGGTGAGCATTTTATGTAAATAAATTCTTTTCTGTTTTCAAAAAATAAACATATTTCAGTTTTCAAAAGAGAAAAACTCAAGCATAAAGAATTTAAATAATTTGCATAAAGCCACATAGGATTTAGTTACCATTAACTTATATTAATTTGAAGAGTTGCATTTTTATATCTTAGTAAAGGGTGTCCCTTTACTGAGTTTCATGGCTCTGGTTTACTTTTAAAAAAAATCAGAATAGGGTGGAAATGGTAAAAAAAAAATACTTTAATTAGAAATGAATTATAATCTCCAGAATTGTCTTTTCCCATGTCTTTAGTTAAATCAGTTAATTTATGCCTCAGTTTTCTTTGTATACAAATTGAAGGTCTTTTTCTTATTTTAAATACATTGTCTATTGCTGAACTTTGGTGATTAAAAGTTTCAGAAAGGTACAGTATTATAAAACTACAATGTATGTCTAAATAAAGGTTACTGATCATTCCTTGATGCCAGATTTCAGAATCAGACACAATTTATTTTCTTTACAATGTTGAGTTTGTCTTACTGAATTTGGTTATTTTGTGAAAAGACATTGCTAATGCTTTGCTTGTTTTATAATAGTGTAATGGAGAGAGGGCTAAAGAAGAAGCAATTACACATTTTGAAAAGCTCTTTGAAATTCTAGAAGAGAGGAAATCATCTGTTTTGAAAGCAATCGATGCTTCAAAGAAACTCAGATTAGACAAATTTCAGACTCAAGTGGAAGAATATCAGGGGCTTCTAGAGAACAATGGACTTGTGGGATATGCTCAAGAAGTGCTTAAGGAGACGGATCAGTCCTGCTTCGTACAGACAGCCAAACAGCTCCACCTCAGGTATTTTCCTTTTGACCTAGAATCTCCTTGGCAGTGCCATAAAATGCTGCTGTAAATTCCACAGCAGCACTGAGTGGTCTGTTCACAATGGAGTTAGTTGTTATGTGAAGTGCCTCTTGCTTCACTGTTAATGTTGAGTGGGTTTCTTTTGTTAATCACATTGAAGACACTTAGTCTAATTTGCCTTTTTACCAAATCATTGTTCTGAAAAATATATTTATTTGAATACAGAATCCAGAAAGCTACAGAATCTTTGAAAAGCTTTAGACCTGCGGCTCAGACTTCTTTTGAAGACTATGTTGTTGATACATCTAAACAAACAGAAGTTCTTGGAGAATTGTCCTTTTTCTCTAGTGGTGAGTTTTAATAAAGGCAAAACCACACTCTTTTAGTCTGAGTTTGCATTGTGTAGGAAAAAACACAAATTTTCTTCAATTGGACATTGTGAAGCAAAATCTCAGTTGCCTAGAACCATCGTTTCTTAAAAATCATATTGTAGTTTGTTTTTAAAACTGATTTTGTATGCAAAACTGTAGTCTGTTGGTTTGCATTTTTAAACATGTAAATGGCATCGAATTGTATGGTTCCTTTTTGTGAGTTGCTTTTTGAAAAAATTAACAAATATTTGATTGTATACAAAGTTCTGTTTTAAAGCTATATTTTAACTGTATATTATTTCATTATATAAATCATTTCTCTACCGAGAGACAATTGTTTCTGTTTTATCTCATATTTCAAACAATGCTGTATTGAACATCTTCTACAGTGGTTGTATGTGTACAGTGGTTGTACACATACAGTATGTTGTACAGTGGTTGTACACTACAGTAGTTGTATGTGTACAACTCACATGAGTTTCTCTAGGGCAGAAACCTAGCTATATTCGGGGTCAAAGTGACTCTGAGATGATTAACTGTTTACCTTGCTATATGAGCTTGCTAGAGCTGCCAGAATAAATTATCTAGAATGGGTGCCTTAAACAACAGAAATTAATTTTCTTACAATTCTGGAGGCTAGCAGTCTGAGGTCAAGGTGTTAGCAGGGTTGGTTTCTTCCTTGGTCTCCTTGGGCTTGCAGATGGTCATTTTCCTGTGCCTTCACTTGGTCTTCTCTGCAGTTTTTATCAGGATACCAGTCATATTAGTCATATTGGATTAGGGCCCACTCTAATCCAATGAGTGACCTCATTCTAACTTAATTACCTTTTTAAAGACCCTCTCTCCAATAAAGTCATACTTGGAGGTGCTGTGGGTCAGAATTTCACATGAATTTTTTTAGGGGGGCACAGATCAGCCCATAACACTTGCTTATGTTTGTGTTTTGCTGCTCCCCAGCAGGGACTTCTTCCTTTCCTCTTTTTTCCTGACCTTTTCATCCCCCTTAGATTTTTCTTCTAGTGATGATGAACAATTTCAGTCCTTAGAAGGGTGTACCTTTAGTCTAATTACTATACAGGTGTACATGTATGGATTCGTATATTCAATCGAAGAAAATTTGCCTTTTTAAAAGTTAAAAACGCTGAAGGATTATTACCCTGCCCACCTTTCTTTTCCAATCTATACCTGAATCTCCTTTCAGATATATACTTATCTTGTGTGTTGTGACTGTCTTGCTTTTCCAGATAGATATTTGTTACTCTTTCAAATGCTGATTCTACTTCATATCTTGTACTGCCACTTTTTCCAAAAGGTATTGGTTTTTGTATATGATATACGCTAGTTTACTTTGTAGTATAATGTCCTTCGTCCCCTGGGGATCCCAAAACAGTCTTTGGAAAGATGAGGTGGAGGCCCAGTAATCTTGGATTACCCAGTGTGTATCAGTGGAAAGTAGCACCCAACTTCTGACTGATGGATGTCTCATTTTTTCCAGCATGCATATTTCTTTAGTAAGCTTTGTTTCAGAAAAAGGCAGGGATGTCTGGTGGGTCATATTAGTCATGTTCTTTTGTAACTAGTGTTTTCTTTCTTCTCACTTTAGGGTATATTTTGGATGATTTTCTAGATCTCATTATGGTTGCATAAATGCACCATACCCAGACATGCTTTTTTCTACATTGCTGCATAGAGCTGGGGGATAAGGAAAAGAGGGGGATTCGTACTTTTCCATTTCATATACTTCTCTGTGATTTGTTAAAAATGTGTGTTTGTTTATGCGTGTGTGTGTGTGTAACTTTTATAGCTTATTCTGACCATATGGCCCAAATAATTAAACTTACTGGAATTTATTCTGTGGAAAGGATTATGGGTACGCACAAATATTTAGCTGGAATATATTTTAACCATTTAACAGAAGCATGTTTCTGAAGACAGTTAATGCCGATACATCCATTCAGTGGAATGTCATTGTAAGGAAAATACTGGCAGGATCTACACGAAGTCATTGTAGTGATTATCTTTGAGTTACTTATCTTTGCATATTTTATGTACTCTCTAATTTTCTTATAAAAACCATGTTTCTACCAAGAAAAATTTATTTAAATTGCTTTGCAACTCTAGGAAGAAGATGTGAAAGAAAATTGTGTAATGTTTCAGTGAAGTTTTTTGCTATATTCACCAAACTTGGATTTAAAAATATTTATTCAAATAATTGTTTATAGGAGGACACAAATTATCATTTTAAAGTTGAGGGTTGTTAATCAATAGGTGGAAATTGATGGCATACAATTAAAATTTTTACTTATTGTGTTGCAGAATTTGCAGAATGCTGGTAACCAGCATTCCAACCTTTGCCTTTATGAACCTGACTGTTCTAGATACCTCGATCATGCAGTCAGTACTCATTTTTCTGTGTCTGGCTCATTTCACTTGGCCCGTCTGCAGCGTCCATCCCTGTTGTCGCGTATGCGGGAATCATTCTCTTTCTCACGCACAGAATTATAAATTTAGAAAATTGCACAGTACAGAAATGATTTAAGTATTGTCAATACATCATGTTCATTAAGGAAAAACGTAGGTTCTTCAATGATATTTTAACGTTGTTTTCTATGTCATAATTTTTTTCAGGCATAGATGTGCCAGAGATCAATGAGGAACAGAGCAAGGCTTATAACAATGCTTTGATAAATTGGCACCATCCAGAAAAGGATAGAGCTGATAGCTATGTCCTCGAATATCGGAAGATTAATAGAGATGAAGAAATGTTGTCTTGGAATGAGATAGAAGTTTGTGGCACAAGTAAAGTTATTTCAGAACTTGAGAGTAACTGTAAATATGCTTTCAGAGTAAGAGCCTACAAGGGTTCAGTGTGCAGTCCTTGCAGCAGAGAATTGATTCTTCAGACTCCTCCAGCTCCAGGTACTGTGGCCGTCAGGAGTAACAAAAGCATGGAGGTGGAACACATTGTCAGTGTCTGTGAAGACCGACAGTGATTTAGAAATACACTAATTACGTGAATTTTTCCACGTAGGCCGAGGAGGAGAGTATTACATTTTTGATTGATATCAAATAAAGAAAAACATGAAAGGAAGACATTTGAGGGAGCAGGGCTATTAATTTGGGATTAAAATAGCATAAATGTTACCTTACAAGTTTTAAGTAGTGTAAGTCTGTTTTTTTTTATTAGTTTATAGAAATCTCTGGAACACGGTATCTAGATAGATATTTAAAAATTTGTTGGTATAATGTGAAATAGAATTTTGATTACACTGATTGAGACTCACCTGAATTTTCTAGTGCGATGATTCCCAGCACATACGGATGTATTAGACCCAGGTGTATGGCTGTCTTTCTGTATTAGAACTCCTCCTGCCCAGCTACCGCCCCTCCCCCTTTCAAGTTAAAACCCACTGATACTGCTACTTATAGAGTGTCTTTGGATTGTTAAAGAATGGGAGTGATTTACAGTTCAGCTGACATTCATACAACATCCGCACGGACAAGAAACACTCAGACCAGGTTGTGCTGGTTGTGGTTCACAGGAAAATGTTTTTCCTAGTGGGTCATTGCCTTGGAGTTTCTGTCAGCTGATCTTTAGGCTGCATTGCCCCTGCCCATTTTCAGTGGCTTCTGTATCCATGTTTTGTGCAGTCTGTCTTCCTCTTTTTGTTCAGAGCGTACATATCCACTATTCGTATTTCATACACATTGTGGCAAATTAAAAAAAATTAGGATGCAAATAAATAGGGTTGGTTAAAATTAGCTTTCCTGAATCTTAATAAAATCCAATGGAGAGTTTTAGGATGGATTTGCAGGCACTGAATGAGTATTTTATAGTTTATGCGGCTTCAGCCGTCTTTTCCAGTCTCCGACTGAAAATAGAAGAAAGGAGAAACCTGAAACAGCTGCCGTTTCAGTAACATAGTGGAGGGGAAGGCAGAAAGGAGGTGTGAAAAGTTGGCTTCCGTATCTCTGAGAGAAGCCATTGTGAAGAGGGTGCCCACTGAAATTTACTTTGCAAACTGGAGGCTTTTGAGATAGAAAGGACGTGTGTGACCTACCATGTTGGGACGATAGGCATTGCCGGGAAGAGTGGCCAGCTACGTGTGGAGAATGGTTTTAGCTAGAAGAGAGTTTCAGAAACTGCAGCATAATAAAGTTAAAATTAACCATTTTAACAGTTTTTAAAATGGTTTAAGATTATTTTCAGTTACAGCTGACAACATCATTCTGTCCGTTTTGCGGGTGCGCCCCAGCGCTGCGCAGGCAGCAGCAGCCTCAGGTGCGCTGACAGTGGCGTGCAGACACCACCGCCACTCGCATCTCCGGAATTTTTCATTTTTTCCAAACTGAAACTTTGTGGCCACTGAACGGTAACTCCTGTTCCCTCCCTACAGAGCCTGGTCACCTCTCTTCTACTTTCTGCCTCTGTGAATTTGCCCGTGCTAGGTATCTCACATAAGTAGATTCACATAATCCTTTTGTGACTGGCCGATTTCAAGGTTCATCCATGTTGCAGCAAACATCGGAATTTTCTTCCTTTTTTTAGGCCAAATAATATTCCATTTCATGCGTATATACCATGTTTTCTTTATCCATTCATCTGTTGATGGACATTCGGATCGTCCCCAGGTTTTGGGCTGGCAGCCAGCGCTATGTCAATGGGTTTGAGTTGATAGAGGTGTATGCAAAGTGGTGTTATCTCCCATCTCTAGGTGAGGAAATGAAAGTTTAGGTTAGACTGTAACGAAATGCTTGAGGGCAGATTCAAACCCATGTCTCTCTGAACAGAAAGCCGGTGCTTTCTTTTTTTACACTGCACACTGTCATGTCTGCCATATTGAGGAATAAGGAAAAGATGTCATTAAAATTGCTGTTCTTTTTCAAATTTCTAAAATTTGGAGTAAATATTTAAGAAAATAAGAAAATGTATACCCCTTTATTTTAGGGGTAAAAGACAGATCTAGTAGTATGAAATACTTAGGATACATTTGCTGTATCTATTTTAAGGAGCCACATTCATACGTTTTCTAATTTTTAAAATGTTTTCATCTGCCTTTTAGGTTTCTTAAGATTTTCAGGTATGGAGAATTTACTGGAAGTTATTTCTAAGTTGGGGATTTGGTTTGTCATAGTTTGATCTAGAGTAGTATGGTACATCTTAACCTCTTTTCAGTAATTTCTATTGGAAAGACCATAAATAAATATTTCTCAGACTAATTTTAAGTTTTATTTATAGTTTTCAGTTTCCTCTTTGATGAAAAGTGTGGCTACAATAATGAACACCTCTCGCTGAACTTGAAGAGAGACCGTGTGGAGAGTAGAGCTGGATTTAATCTCCTGCTTGCTGCGGAACGAATCCAAGTGGGTTGTTACACGAGTTTAGATTACATCATTGGAGATGTTGGAATTACGAAAGGGAAGCACTTCTGGGCCTTTCGTGTGGAACCGTATTCATACCTGGTAAAAGCAGGAGTTGCTTCCAGTGATAAACTACAAGAATGGCTCCGTTCTCCCCGGGATGCAGTTAGTCCAAGGTACATTTTTTTTTTCATGGTACATTTTTTTTATTGATCCAGAACTATAATTCTTTTAAAAGTAAACATGCTTACTTAGCAAGGTAAGGTTGAAAATAGATCTGGGTTGACATATTACATTTTCAGTACATCTCTTAGATTCAGGAGTTGGGCTATGTTTATGCAGTTGGCCAAGAAAATGAGTCAGGTTTCTTTATTCACACAGGGAAATAATGAGATTTAGCAATTAATTCATGATGCCATGACTAAATAAGTCTGTTTTGGATACCTCTTGATTATGCTATAGCTTTGCAGTTTTACATTTTGAAAGTCTTATCACTTACCTTAATTATGTGATAAAAATTAGCCACGTGTATATATAGTGAAATGCCTGTAATTGCCACACTTCACAATTGATACATATTGCTCTTTTGTTTGGGACACAGTATCTTTAAACGTGCCATCAGTACTTTACAAAGTTAGGTCATGGAGACATGTTTCCACAGGAAAGAATTTCAGTTTCTTAAGAAATTGACTATTTAATGGAGATTGGTTTAATTTTTGTAGATGGTGTAAAGTGAACTAGTTCAGACAAATAATTTTTGACCACTTAAATGAACAGAATCTCAAGAGTAATCTGAATGATAAGAAAAATTTTTGCATAGAAATGGGAAATTGATGTTGTGGGGGGGGCTCCACCTGCAGAGCCCCCCCGGCCACCATGGATGAGAATAAGTCTACCAAGACATGATCTGCTTGGGGAGGAAAGGTGGCCAATCTCTCAAAGGAGAAGGGCCAAGAGCCTTTTCCTCAATGGGCTTTTATGGGATTCATTTTGCACAGGAATACAGGTAAAGCTCATTAATCATTGTCAGGCAGTAAGGATCAAACAATAGATAACATACAAAGAACTCTGAGGGCCTATTTCGAGTCAGGGTCAGATAGCTAAAGAACTATAAAACTTTGAGGAACAAACTCACTTCTTGCTTGGACCCTTATTTAATTGAAAGCAAACAAAGTGAGTTTCACAGGATTTTATGTTCTTTCTTAGTCCTGATTGCCCCAGGGAACCTGCCCTTTCCAGCATAGGGCTACACCCACGACCAGCATTGTTTCAGGCTTAAGGCATTGTGTCAGGCTTAAGTCAGGCAGGGGAAGTAAGGCAGCCAAGAGATTAGGAGACTTCTTGCTGACAGAATGAGGACTCAGGCTATGTCATAGCCAAGGGGCGAGGGTCCATCACCCACTTTTGCTATAGCCCCCCAAGTCCTTCCTCGGGGCCTCCACGTGATTGTGTCTTTCTTAGGTTATTCCTCCCTTGAGGAGTCTTACCCGTCTTTGGGTAACTGATCAAGCATTGGGGGCCAGGCAGGGCGAAGTAAAAGGAGCAGAAGCAGCGCTCCTGCCACGGAGATAAGCTTTGTCTCCTTAGTGGTTTACAGTCCAAAGGTCACTCACTCAGCCTTAGCCATGGGGGTGTTACAGCTTCTGAAACCAGGCAGGGTGGTTCCCAACAGATGTAATAATAAAAATTGTATTAGAAAAATGGTTAATGAAACATAATGACATGTCCACTTGATACAATGTTAGTATTAGTATTAATCATATTTAAAAACTGTGTAACATGAGGAATGTTAGGATTAAAAAAGACTAAAATAGTTGTCATTTGATCACAAATACATAAAAAGAAACTGCATAGGAAAAAATGGAAGGAACTTGATATCAAAACTTTCTATAAGCTGCTACTGCTTTATATTACAGGGAGAAAAAACCCTTCATAATACTTGCTAGCATTGTAGATCTGTGTAGAACTCAGTTGGGAAAGAGTTATTTGGAAGAGCATAAAACATGCTTTTTCCTTCTGTATTGTTATGCAGTACCTACTTGTTATTTTTAATCCTCAACCAAGGATATATTTGTTGATTTTAGAGATTGGAGGTTGGGGAGAGAGAAACGTTGATTGGTTGCCTGGCCAGGGCTATTTATTTAGTTTGTAATTCCTTGGATCAGGGCACACATCTTGGTTTTGTATTTCCTTACATATGATTATGCGCTGTAAGTATTAAATCTTTGACAGGTCCTTCAGTCCTTGTCCTCCTGCTTTATTTTTGATAGGCCAGAGTTATTTTTTAGGGTCTCATCTGTGTATATATCTAGGTAAATGTGGGTGATGTTTTAAGACAGAATTTGGGACAAGTGTGTTGGTATAATTCTGAATGGCAATGTGTAATCCTTATGGTTTTGTTTTAATAGAAAGTTTTTGCTATTTAATTTATTTAATTTAAAATCAGTGTGTATTGTCTTGTAAAATGTTTCAAAGATACTCGAAGGCCTGTGGATAATGCCGCAGATAAGATTCTACTTTGTTGTGTTTTAGATACGAGCAAGACAGTGGGCATGACAGTGGAAGTGAAGATGCCTCCTTCGATTCTTCACAACCCTTTACATTAGTTACTATAGGCATGAAGAAATTTTTTATACCCAAGTCACCTACTTCTTCTAATGAACCTGAAAATAGAGTTCTTCCCATGCCAACAAGTATAGGTATTTTCCTCGACTACGATAAAGGCAAAGTGAGTTTCTATGACATGGATCACATGAAATGCCTTTACGAGCGCCAGGTGGACTGTTCGCACACGATGTATCCAGCATTTGCGCTAATGGGCAGTGGAGGAATTCAGCTTGAAGAACTCATCACAGCAAAATATCTAGAATACCAAGAGGATGTGTAGTTTAAGCATCTGATGTGACTTAGAATGAAAAATGTAAGCAAAATAATGCCTTGGTGTTAACCTTCGTAACTAATTACATATCATCTAAGTATTCTTTCGCCACACTTGTCTTTTGTGTATTTCTTCTTCAAACACAGAAAACCTAAACAGCCTTACCTCTTCCGTGTCGCTTTTCTTTCTGCCTTTCACAAATAGTTAACACGGTCGTGTCTCCCTTTTTTATGAACAGGAAACCTAATTTATTTATATTAGCTGGTGTTGCTGACGCTTACATTCCTTTTGTTGGGGGAATGCATACAAATGTATTTATTAAGCTTTTGTGTTTGGTTTTTCATTTTTATATCATGTTTATGTCCTAAGATGTTTTATAAATGCCTTATGGATAGAAATTACTACTAAGCATTGTGTCTTGCATTTGTCTTTGAAAGGAAAAGAAAGGTATAGATAAGGAAAAAGGCCATAGAAATGGTAATATATTTAAATGGAAAATTATGTATTTTGAGATGTGTAACAAATATCAAGAATATATCGCCTGGAAAATGAGCACTGCTGTTCTTCTTTTTTTTCTTTCGTTCTTTTTTTTTTTTAAGACAAACTGTATTCTTGAAGACATTTAAAAGCATTTTCTGAGCTGTGATGTCCCTTCTTGAAGGAAATACAAAGTTAGTGGTAAACAGATTAAGCTCTTCATTTTATGTATTTTTTTCAGAAAAACTTGTCTTTAGGTTTTCTTAGTTGCTTTATGAAAATATTTGCACTTGTTTTTCATAAATATTAGTGGAGATACATTGATATTTGTCATTTGTTTTTTTATCCCCCTCTTAAGATTTTCCTTTTCTTTGGCACACATATTACATATCTGATTTTCCTGGTTTATGTTTACAATGTAAAAAAGTTCAGGATCTATTTTTAGTGCAATTAAATATATTATAAAATGTGGAATGACTAACCGGCCAGCTGTGTGGCATTTTCTGTGGCTCATTGATTGGTAATGAGCACTTGAAATAATAACCAAGTAAAAGTACAAATTTAATTATTTAAGAGTAATAACTAAAATCATGATAACTGTGTATCTTAATTTAAAGAATTACTTTATCTAAATTTTATGTTCATTTTTGAGACATGTTTTTTTCTTAGGTTGTTTTTAGAATGGTTAGTCTTTTAAAGTTAAAATGTTAGAAACTGGACTTATGCATTTTAGCCCTCATCATTTTGGAATGCTTTTGACATGTTGATAGACTAACAAGGACTCTTGGGGCTTTTTTTTTTACTACGTAATTTTAATAGAAATCTCTTATTCAGGTTGGTAGCACAAAATTAGTCCCCTACCCCGCACCACACGCACACAACCAAAACAGAAAATACCGTGGAGAATTTCAGCGTGGAGCAGGCTTGGTTACTCCCCCACCAGTGAATAGCACTTTATGACATGGGCTAAACTAAACAAATACGCAGTGTTATGTGGATCATGGTGCAATAAAACTGCTGAAGTCACATGTGAAGTAAAGTTTGATAGTCTCAAGCCTGGGTAAGCACATACTATGTAGACAGTTTAAATATAAGGCTTTAGTAGGAATAGGAAAGCTGTTTTAAACATTGTGTAGTTGTATATAAGTCGTTCTTGATGTCTTTCATTTTTAATAAAAGTTAGAATTAAGTCAAGTGTAATCATTGACATCTTTATTACAGGAATTCTTAGTATGTCTATATGGAAAGCATTCTTGGAAGCAAGTATGGAATGGAAGCAAGTTATTCATGAAAAGATGTTTAGCTCAATATTTTAACTTAGAGCTAATTTTTATAAAGTTATTTCGGGCATTTAATTATTAGATTTAATTCTTATGGAAGTGATCATTAGGAAAGCTTAGCATGAAACTAGTTTACTCCAATTAACCCATCACTTTGTCTAATTTTTCTGATTCATAACAGATCAGATTTTGATCTGATGAGTGGCGCTTTAGTTCACGTTTATGACCTTGGGTTACGGGGTTCTCTGGTCGCTGTGGTTTTTTGTGGATCACAGTGAAGTGCTATTAATGCTTGATGGGTCTTAATTTAGAAAGGTAAATAAGAGGAGATTCAGGGCAATCCCTAAGATACTGTGTAATAACTTCTCACATTTACTGTTTCTTTTCTTGAAAGTAGTAAGAGCCAGAGCTGTCTCCAGGGATTGAACACAATCTGGCCCTGTTAAATCTTTTGCCTTAGTCAATCATCTGATTTGGCTTTGAGAGTGTGTGCCATGTGGAAATATAATCAGTTGTTGTATTGCTACAGAAAACAATTGAAAACCAGTGTTTGAGGCAAGAATACTCTTAAGAAGTTATATTCTACCACATAAATTTGCATTCATTTTAAAGGTGTTGGAATAACATCCTGAGACTTGAGGTTTTTCTTGGGACTCTTTTGCTTTAATAAATAAATCTGAAGGAATTCAAATTTTTTAAGTTTGATTTCAAACTACTTTATTTCATGAAAAGTTTTTAATTCTTGCTATTTAAGTCACTGAGCTGTGAATTAAGTATAAAGTGAACAAATCAGTCTAGCTAGGTACCTGTTTTTTAGGAGCTTAATTTCGAAGGAGAGGTGATAAAAATGGATGGGATCAAAGAGCATCTGAGGTAGGAGCTAACATTAGATTTGGTGATCAGGGAAGCCCCTCCGAGGAGATGATACCGTCTTGACACCTGATTGCAGTAGATTGAACATAAAATGCACAAAGGCTTTGAGGTAGTAAATTGGTGAGAGTTCTGGCAGGACAGAGAATTCACCATGGATTCATCAGCTAAAAAGAAGTTAATGAAAGGATTGCTTAGAGATGAGGACAACTAGGAGGAAGAAACACGCAATGGTGAGCTGTGGAGGGACTAGCCAGAGCCCGAAGCTATTACTGCCATTAGAGCACTGAGGACAAAGGGAAAGAGTGACTAGATCTCAGGGAGAGTGAAAACTTTAAGAACGGGTTGCTTAGTGATGATGAACTCCTTTAGCTTTACCTCGCCTGGGAAGCCCTTTGTCTGCCCTTTGATTCTAAATGATAGCTTTCTTGGACAGAGTAACCTTGGTTGTAAGTCCTTGCTTTTCATCATTTTGAATACTTCTTGCTAGTCCCTTCTTGCCTGCAAGGTTTCTTTTGAGAAATCAGCTGACAGTTTTATGGGAACTTCTTTGTGGGTAACTCTCTCCTTTTCTCTTGCTGCTTTTAAGATTCTCTCCTTATCTTTAACCTTTGGCATTTTAATTATGATGTATCTTGGTGTGGTCCTCTTTGTGTCCATCTTGTCTGGGACTCTGTGCTTCCTGGACTTGTATGTCTATTTCCTTCACCAAATTAGGGAAGTTTTCTTTCATTATGTTTTCAAATAAGTTTTCAATTTCTTGATCTTTCTCTTCTCCTTCTGGCACTTCTGTGATTCAAATGTTGGTATGTTTGAAGTTGTCTCACAGGCTCCTTACCCTATCCTCATTTTTTGTTTTATTTTTTAAATTCTTTTTTCTTCATATGAAATGTTAAAGGGACTTATTTAGGAAAAAATCAAAACTATGAACATTAAAATGACAAATTCACAACTATCAACAATTAAACCTAAAAAACAAACTAAGCCAACAACCAGAACAGGAAGAGAATCATAGGTATGGAGATCATTTGGAGGGTTATCAGTTGGAAGGGGGAGAATGCAGGGAAAGGTGCAGGGATTAAGAAGAACAAATTGGCAGATACAGAATAGTCAGGAGGGATGTTAAGAACAGTATAGGAAATGGAGAAGTCAAAGAACTTACACGCATGACCCATGGATGTGAACTAAGGGGGGTTATTGCCGGGAGGGATCAGGCAGTACCCTTGGGGGAGGGGACACGGGGAGAAATTAGGACAACTGTAATAGCATAATCAGTAAAGTATTTGTTTTTAAAAGAACAAGTTGCTTGGTGGGAGCTGGGGCTGTCACGGGAGGCGGCTATTTCCAGAGATGTGGTGGCAAGACAGGGAGGGAGTGGGAAAGAAATATCCACCTGATCTGATCTGCCAGGGTAGCCTGTTGACCACACCCAACTGGAAGCCCCCCAGCAAGGGCTTCCTAGAGATGCAGACAGCAGGGGCCACCTTCCTGGGGCAGACACTGGGAAAGCAGGGACCTAGCAGTGGTTGTGGGGTGGCAAAAAGGAGAATAACTGGCCCAAGTGGGAGGGAGTTAAAGTGTATTTGAGGGGGAAGGGAGGCTATTGACCATTTTGCTAACTGCTTAAATAAGGGTATTTATACTGTTCTGAAATGTTAAAACACATTCAGAAAAAAGACTTCGAAAGCTATGCACCTTTATTTACCCTTTTACTTATTGCTATTTCTCTCCCTGGTTAGCCATTCTGTGCTCTGATAATCTGAGGCTAATGGAGTTGCTGTGTTCTGAGTTTGTCATCTCTTGTTTGAAATCTTCTTTTGGAATGGAGAAGAATAACTAAGTCTGTGGTTAAGGAAAAGAACCCTTAAAGTTCTGACTAGACTGGTAACTGCATGTAAAGTAAGATTGTAGAAAACTGTTAAAATGAAAATAAATTGAAATGTGCTGTGCATGAATTAGACATCAGTCTGCCTGCCTGCAGATAGTTACAAAATACTTTTAAATAAAATTCTTTTATTCTCCCCCAGATTCCTTTGTTGAACCTGTCTGAACTCAATACTTTATTTTATTGTATTGTATTTTAGATTTTATGTATTTTTAGAGAGAGGTGAAGGGAAGAGGAAGAGAGGGAGAGAAATGTGTGGTTGTGTCTTACACACCCCCTACTGGGGACCTGGCCTGCAACCCAGGCATGTGCCCTGACTGGGAATTGAACCAGCGATCCTTTGGTTTGTAGGCTGGCACTCAGTCCACTGAGCCACACCAGCTAGGGCTCAATGCTTTATTTATTAAATATTACTACTGCTTGCTTTTAGAAGACCTGAAAAAGTCCCTTGGTGTTTATGTTGCTGTGTGGTTCAAATGCAGTGTGAGTCTGTGTTGACTAGCCATTTTATATGACTGCCTCTAGAAATCTGCTTTCCTTTCTTATAAGTCTCGGTCTCCTAAGACAAGAGTATTCTTAGAGCTGGTATCTTTTGGAATAGTATATGTGGCGTGTAATCTTAAGACTATTGGAACAACCTGATTTTCTAACTTGCTTTCCTAGGATGAGTGGTAAGGACTGTTAGCTTTCGTAAAAGTATTTTGTATCTTTCAAAATAATATCTATATTTTATGTCTGCATATTTTCAAAATACCTGTATAACACATTAATTTGTTTTCCCCATTTGGATTCTTTGTACCCTAGAAAGTCCCTGTGTTTTTTTAAGCAAAACATCTCTGCCAATAGGGAAATAATTCCTTGGGTTACCAGTTCTGCTTATAACCTTGACATGCAAGCGTTTGAATTCCTTCTTGAGTGCCTTGAACTGTTTTGCCTTAAACTTTTTGAGTGATAGGGGATTCCAAAAACGTTTTTAAAATGTAAAGGTTGGTACATGGTCGTGCATGTCGAAAGGGTGACCTAACAGTTGTTGAAGGGTTTGGGGGAAAGGCGAGGATTCCAAATAAGTCTGGGTGATATCTGTTAAGCAAAGTCAGATATTTCATTTTTGCAGGAATTCTCTCGGCATTTAGTGCCCATTTGACCCTGAATCTTACAGCGAGAGCATTCTAAGGAACGTGTAGGCATAATAGTTACAGTGAGTGCGGGTTTTTGGTTTGGATTTACATCTGAGGTTTGTCTTAATTTAATAGATACGTGATCTTAGATGAGGTTGTTAAGCTGTGAGCTTCGTCTTACCTGTAAAATAGTTCTAGTGGTATGTACTTCAGGTGAATTAGATAATGTATACAAAGGACTCGACACAATGCCTGGTGTGTTAAACCAGTATATGGTGGCTTCACGTGTACATCACTAGCATTTCTGAAAATAGTATTTAATCTCGTAAGAGATCTTTCACAAATGATGAGAGGATATTTGAATACAGAATTGTACTAAGGGAATCGTAAGTCGTATATTCATCTGCTGTTGTTTGCTTACGATGCCCAAAACCAAACTGGAGAGATATATGAATATTTAATTGGAGGTATAGTTCAGCCAGTCAGATAAAAATTAAATCCAGTTTTCTGCTAAATCAAGATAGTCCAGGTTTATTTCTTTCTTACTATGTAACAGTGAGCAAGAGCTCATAAACTGCATGAAAAGGACTTAGGTGGCCCCGTCACGTGTCAGTCTCAGGTTAACTTAGTCCATGGTGATTTCTCCTGGCTCCTGAAACCTGCTGATGGTCTTGGTAATTAAAAAGCAGCCAGTACTGTGGAGCAGTGCTTCTGAAGTGTTAACGTGCATGAGTCACCTGGGCATCATGTTAAAATGCAGAATGTAATCAGTAGGGCTGAGGTGGGGCTTGAGAGGCTGCGTTTCTCACCAGCACCAGGTGAAGCCGATGCTGCCGAGCCGAGATCACAGAGGGAGGAGCTGGGCTTCAAAGAACGGAAGCATTCCTCTGGCGTGTGTGGCCGGGAAGCCTGGAGAGGAGGTATCAGAGCATATATCATTTTTTAGTGAAAATTTAGCAGGCTCAACTGGAATGGGAACTCTCATCTGAAGTAGGCCTCATGATATTTACAGGTAAGGCCAAAATGATCTCTTAAAGAAGCTTTGAATCCTCTTGAGTGCTGGGGCAAACATTTAATTGAAACTCCCCCAAGTGCTGCATTGTTCAGTACGGTATACCTCAGAGATATTCTGGGTTCGATTCCAGACCACTGCAATAAAGCTAGTATTGCAATAAAGCCAATCATAACCTCTGCCTGGTGGAGGAGCCTTGTCTTCAATTTGTAAATGCAGGTCTGTGAAGCACCATAAAGCAGAGAGCAATGAAAGGGGAGCTGGCTGCCTGCAGCAGAGAGTGGGGGCTTCCCACATTCAGTGCAGGGGTTTTAGGGCCCCACCACCATTGACAAAAAGCCCGCCGTGGTTTGTTTTACAGTTCAGCATGTATCTTCCAGACTGTGTCTGAAGTAGAATTTGCTTGATCCTCCTGACCCTCAGTCCCTGATAAGCTAAAATGAGTTAATTGTAAAATATATCCACAATTAGCTAAAAGGTTTGTTAGGATTGATCATTTCAGAAGTTTACTGTTTGTTGATCACTATATTCCAGGAACTATGCTAACTGCTTTATGTTGACCTTATCGTAATTCTCATAAAAACATCCCAAAGAGGAGTTTGCCCATGCAGTTGAGGAAGCTGGGCATTGAAGAGATTAAATAACCTGTGTGGATCTCAAAGCTTATTAGTGGCTGGGCTGGGATTTGAAGTCAAAATCTAAATGTTGAACTATTAACCAACCTTCCTGTGAAACTCACTTAAATATTGAGGGATGTTTGCCACATAAAATGTTGTTTCTGTCTTTCTTAAAAAACAAGTTTTTAATGACTGCATAGAATTGCATTGTTGGATTTGCTAGTCTTTGCTCTTACAAATAATGCTTCAAAGAGTGTCCTTGGTAAGGGGTTTTACAATAGCCACTCCAGGAGGAATGGCTGTGTATGTTTTGTTTCCTCATCTGTAAATGCAGAAAAGGCCTATCTTGTAAAAACCAAAAACCTTGAGCGCCTCTCTGGGCAGGGCACGCAGTCCCCCGTTTCAGGGCATCTTCACGTCCTTGGTGCTTGCCCTGCCCGTAAAGCCTTTGAGTTCTTCAAGGTCCACATAGAGTTTTGAAGATACATACGGGGAATTGGGAAGATGAGAAATTCTCATTTAAAAAAAAATAGCTTTACTAGACTCTGCTTTTAAATGGTTTCAAAGACAAGTATAACTGTGAAGTTGGTAATACAAGTGGTTTGACAAGGATTCTGGTAGTAAGAACTCTTATTTGCAGGCAGTTTGCAGATTTGGATCTATTCTAAAATGAATGGAGTTACTATATTTCAGTTAGGGGAAATCCCAGTATCTAGAAAGTGTAGAATTGTTCTAGGCAGCACCTTCTCCAGTTAGTAGCAGAGATGTGTGTACTTGGGTGATGGTGCCCCATATCTGACCTTATTCATGGTCTTCACCGTCTTCCTTTACGCTAAAATATAAGTTGTTTCAGAAAACAGCTTATATTTTAATGTGTGAATAGTCCCTCCCATTTTAGTTCTATTTGAGATAGTTTCCCTAACTCCCCCAAAGATCTTTTGCTTCAATAGTTTTAATTCAACCAGGAGCCACAGTACCCCTTTGTTTTTCAACCTGTCTACAGTTCATTTGCACGTAATTTGAGAATTAAAATTACTTTATACTTTAAAAGGCTATTTATGGGACTGAAAAGGTTTTCAGTGTCTATTAACCTTCTCTCCATATCTCAGCATTTCACTTATGTATAGTTTTATTTAGGGGCAACAGAAATGAAAGGAGCATTGATTTAAAAAATTGCATTGTACTTGGTAGAAAATATTTTGATGGTGGAGGTAAATGATTTGAATTCAATTATTTGAATCAGTTATTCAAATAATTCAAAATAGTTGGCTATTTTTCTAAGGCTCTAAGTTTTTCCAATAGACATACCCTGTGAATAAAGACATGAGACAACCTTTTGCATTTAGATGCCTGTCGATTTGGATGTAGACATCTGAGGAACCCACACTTCCATTAGTAGAAGAGATGAGTGCAGTATGACAAAACCAAAACCCAAACCACTCAGACTAAAGGATTAAATTCTTAAGTGCATTGAAATACTAACTGAATTTATGCTGGCCATCCTGGACAGCCTAAGAGATTGGATTGAAAACCTGAGGAAATTAGTTACAGTTGGATATCCTAAAACAAATGTTAAGTCTTTAGAAGGAGATTAGAGGATGTAGATCATTGCATTTTTCTCATACCGAAATTCTGGGAGAGGATGTTGTCCAACTTTAGATCATCCGTATTTGCTTTTGGGGTTTTGGGATTTGTCATTTCAGTCCATTACCTAGCACTGCCGACCCTGTGGAGCCCTGACTCCAACGTCCTGACCCTGTAGGCACTTTCATCTTTGCAGTGGCTGCAGTGACCACCTACTTGCCAGTGGCCCTGTAGTTTATTTTCTCCAGCCCAGACCACTTCTCTGACTCCTAATCCCATTTATACATAACTGGCACTTGGCATATTGTGATACCGTGATTTATAATAAATACATGTTTGGTCTTGGTCTGTATTTCTGACACAGAGCTCCTAAAATTCTGCCAATTTCCTAGGTGCAATAAAGATGTCCTTTGTTATGTTAATGAGGTTACTTTTGGAAAACCCCTAGGTCACCTAAGGGTAGGTGCTAGTTGCTAATTGAGCTACCTGGTCATTTGAGGATCGGAGCTTTCAATCCCAAACCCAGCCTCTGGGGAGGAGAGGGGCTGGAATCAATCTCCAATGGCCAGTATTTAATCAGCCATGTCCTGTGTAATGCAGCCTCCATAAAATCCGAAAAGGGCTGAGCCTGGAGAGTGTTGGCATTGGTGAATATGAGGAGATTGGGGGAGAGCGTTGTGTTCAAAGAGCTTGGAAACTCCACACTCTTATCCCATACCCTGCCATACGCATCTCTTCCATCTGGCTTTTCTTGTGTTATGTCCTTTAGTGAACTGGTGATCTGTCAAGTAAACTATTTCTCTGAGTTCTGTGAGCCACTCTAGCAAATCAGTCATACCAAAGGAGAGGGCAGTGGGAATGTCAGAAAGCAGCACACGGACTTTCGATCAGCTCTAAAATGGGGGGTGGGTTGGGGTCCAGGTAGACAGCATCAGTATTGAGTTCAATTGTAGGACACCCAGCTGGTATGTAGAGATGTGCTTGAATACGTGCTGCCCACACATACATTGAAATTGGAAGTAGAAGAAACCTTATTCGGACACACGGTGTCTCAATGGTACCTTAAAATTAAACCGCAATTTCCCAGAGCTCTTTGACCCTTGCAAACTAGGCAATTCATATTAAAAGAAGAGCTATTAAAAATCTTTTAAAAGAATGATGGGTCAGAGAGAATTTAGAGGATCCTTTTGGGATGCTCAGTCATTCATTGAAGTGCACCAGAAAATCATCAGCAACTTGCCATACCACTTCTGAAAGCCTAACAAGTCATTGATAGGGAATAATGGCTTCTATGTTAAGTCCTCCCCACTTTCCTGTCTCCTGTCAGTGTCGCTTAGATCTGGCTGAGTTGCTGGCGGGTTTTGCCAATGAAGTCCTCATTTGGCATGCTCTTTGAATCCACTGCCCAGGGATTGTGCTGCAATGTGAAGAATGTTGGAGAGGGGAGACTTGAATTCAAGTCGCAGATCTGGTCCTTATTAGGGAGTAACTTCGGCGAAGTTAATTCCCTCCCACCTTCACAAACTGGGAACAGACCTCAAGTTCCTGTTTCTCTGGAAGCCCTGAGGTTTCTTTACAATTCTCACCCAGTGGAATTTACTTGTTGGTTCCTTTCCATTACAGGAGTGTCTCTCTTGATCTTGCTAAATTGAGGAAATGAGGTTTTTCTTCTTTTTTTTTTCTGGTGATTTAACAATTTTATTTTTTGAGCTAGACCAACCAGTTTCTTGGATTAGATGTAACAAGATGCCCTTAGCTTGTTGTATTGCTTCTATTAACAGTTACCTTGGAATTAACCTGTGGAGGTGAGCTCACTCTGTAGCTTGCTTGGCATAGTGTCTGGCTTATGATAGGTGCTCAGCAAATTCCGCCCCAATCAGCCTGTGGTACAATTGTTGTAATGTCAACATTAACAACTAAATTATAATGACTCTTAACCTGTACACTGGGAGCTCTCAGAAGTATCAGATATGTATTTAGAAATAGCTTTGCTCACGTGCTTCTATAGTTACCCCCAACCGCTCTGCTGTCAGGGAGCAAAAACCTTGAAACTGGCACATCACGAAAGAGGAAATCCAAAAGACCAGTACATGGTTGGAGATAACGCAAAATAAACTCACATCAAGATACTGCTAACACATCAAATTGGCAAATATTTTTAAAGGCTAACAAATACCAAGTATTTGTAAGCATCAGTAGGAACTCATACATAGCTGGTGGGAGGGTAGATGGTTACAGCTATTTCAGATAATGGTTTATTATCAAGCAAATTTGAAGACTTGTATACTCAGTGACCTCGCAATTCTACTCATAGGTGTATAGTTTAAAGATTTTATGGTCCCGTCTATCTGGGTCATGTACAAGGAAGTTCATAGTTCCAACCCGGAAACAACGCAGATGGTCATCAATAATAGAACGAAGAAATAAACGATGAAGCATTTACACAATGGGCTACTATAGAGGGCAAGTGAATCAAAACTACATACAATGAAGTGAATTAATCTGACGATATGCAGAATAAATGTCATGCTATATGTATGATACAAGTTCAAAAACACAAATTTGCTGAAATGTAAGCCCCATGAGGGGAAGAATCTTTATTATTATTTCAAGTGCCTAGAACAGTGCCTGGTACGTACCAGATGCTTAAGGAGTAGTTCCTGAGTGACCTTGACCATATTCTTTAGGGATACATATGTGGGTATCAAAATATAGAGACAAACCATTATCATAAAAGGAGGGAAGACCGCCCTGGCTGGTGTGGCTCAGTGGATTGAGCGCAGGCCTGCGAACCAAAGCATCACAGGTTTGATTCCCAGTCAGGGCACATGTCTGGGTTGCAGGCCATATCCCCAGTATAGGTTGTGCTAGAGGCAACCACACATTGATGTTTCACTCCCTCTCTTTCTCCCTCCCTTCCCCATCTCTCTAAAAATAAAATAAATAAAATCTTTAAAAAAAAAAAAAGAAGTTGTAACTGGGAAGGAGTTAATGGAACAGTGTCTTCTGAAGTGCTGGTAACTTCTTGACCTGGGTGGTGACCACAGGAGCAGAATCACTAGTTTATTCCTTAACTACACATTTTTGTATAGTAATATATGTAATATATTACTTCTATGTAATAGTCTACAATGAAGTAGCTAATACAACAACCTTCTAGTTTGTTTGATTTGATTTTAGGTACTTATTTGTGGAACATATCTGGAGAGGAAGGTGCATCTGAGGACTTTGGAAGGATCACATGGCAGTTCTCACTGGGACTGTATGCGAATGTGGTGGGGTCAGATCGACTTTGGTGGCCATAGAACTTTCCTTTGTTTGCACCTGGATGCCTTGTCTTGGTAGCAGTCACTTAGGCACTGGAGACCTGGGTGGGATTCTGCTTTGCCACTTACTGGCTGTGTGACATGGGAAAGCTAGGAGAAGGCAGTTCCCTCAGCTGTGAAATGGGCCTGATAGGAGCCTAGGGTCCCAGTGATTAAAAGGGGATTAAATAAGATAAACTGTTTTAACCACCAAGGCCTGAGCTAGCCCATATGGTACTTCTGTGTGAATTAGGAAATGCATCCTACTCCTCACAGATGCTGGCTTGGTGGGAGGTACACAGCTTAGTGAGCAGATGACACCATTGTGTGAATTAGACAAAGGCACCCCTTCTGGGCAGAGGCAGTGGCTGAGTTCTGGGCCCTACTTCATCTCCCTCCCCCGAGCTGAGTGCATCTGGCTGCTGAGTAAATAAACTGCAGAGCGCTCTGCAGCAGCCATGGTGCATGGCATATAGTTAATGTTTAATGTAACCGCCATCATATAGATGCAAATTGCTATCCCATCAAAAGAGGAGCTGAGCATTAGGCGTTAGCTGCGCTTTCATGGAAATAGAGCCTCGATTCTTCCTTGAAGTTTTTTAGTGTCACCTGGAGGAAACATTTGCTGTCCATTCTGTTGTGCTTTGAAATACAACTTCACTGGAAAGGGGGCCATGTTTTGGGAATCTTTAGACCCCTATTTCTGGCGTCAGAGCTGGATGTGGAAGATCCGAATAGTAACTAAGTTCTGTTTCCTCGTCTTCAACACGGGAGTTGCACGGAAGTGTGGTTCCTGGACCTTGTGGGGTGGGAAACGGGTGCTTCAGGGTTAGCGGAATGAGAGGGGATGAAGGTGGGGCCGTGCCGAATGGGTAAGGCCGGATGTCCCCTCACCCGCCCCGCCCAACTAAAGTCAGTCCTTTGTAATATCTTTTTTAAAGATTTTTATTTATTTATTTTTAGAGAGAAGGAAGGGAGGGAGAAAGCGAGGGAGAGAAACATCAATGTGTGGCTGCCTCCCACGTGGCTCCCACTGGGGACCTGGCCTGCAACCCAGGCAGGTGCCCTGACTGGGAACCGAACCGTTGACCCCCTGGTTCACAGTCCGAGCTCAGTCCACTGAGCTACACCAGCCAGGGCCCTTTGTAGTATTTTTTAAAATTTGAAATTCTGCCTAAGAATTCATCTGAAGACATGGTTTCACTGAATTGGATGATCCTCTAAAGCCCTTCTTATTCGAACATTCTCAGACTCTTAAGACTTGGGGATGGCAGCGTGATAAAGTGATTAACATGAGTTTTGGTGTGAGACTGCTCCACTCCTGTCAAACTGAAGGACTTTGGGCAAATTATTACCTCCTGGAATTTAGGGTTGCTGTGAAGGATTAAATGAACAATATGTTTAGCAGAAAAATACATGCTCAAAAAATGTGAATAATTTCAACTGAGAATTAAATAGATCCTTGTATCATAAATTTTGACTTCCGCAGATTCATGATTGCTCTCCCAAGCATCTGGCCTTGTTCAGTGGTGTGCTGGGTGACCTGTATTTATGCAATTTTAGACATGGAGGAGGGCCTGCTGCCCTGGAAAAACGAGAGTATGTTCCCCAAGCATTGGGGAAATACAAAGACTTTTCCTGTGGTTCCTGCAAAGAAGTTTAATTAACCCCCACCTCCCATTTTCTCCTCCCCCCCACTACCTAATGATTTTGTTTAACCAAGTCCTGATGTATCAGGGAGAAATTTCATTTAACTGTAACTCTCGCCTTTTAAATTTACACTGTCTGAGTGAAATTCACTCTTGAAAAAAATGAGAGCTTTGTGTTGATGGCTGTTCGATAGGCAAATGACAGCAGGGGCTGATGAGGGCTTTGGGTTTTGCTTACAGAGTCACTTACACTGGAATCCCAAGTTCTAACTGCTGAAGTGAACATCGGAATTAACTGACTAGTCTTGGGAGTTTCCAAAATAGTTGGAAAGCAAGTCTTTTGGTCCCCAAGTGAACTATGAATGGCGTTTATTTTCTTTTATGCACTCTTGATTCTTCCCCCTTATTGGACAAATCCCTGGGGGGAATAAAGCAACAACAATAACGTGTCAGGTGTGCAGCAGTTGAGAGCAGATGCCAAGTGAAGAGACTGCCCCCTAGTGCTGAAATGTGGCCCAGCCAGGAGCACGGAGACCTCAAACCACAGCTGAACACTTTTGAATTTTTAGAGTTTGCCCAAAAGACCCAGATTAGAATTCTGAGTTTGATTTTCTTTCACATTTGTGGTAAGTGGTCACTTACCTTATTGTATGGCTCTTGCCACTAGGGTATGGAACCTATTGTCCTTCATGGAAGATAATCTTAGACCTTTTATGTACCTTGTATTAAATATCACCGGTGTTAAATTCTGTATACCATGTCGGCATATCAGATTCAGTTTTTAAATTTGGCAAGCAAAGGAGGCAAAAGACTTATCCAGATTTTGTTAGCAGGGAGAGCAAGTGTGTTAAATTGGCCCCTTCCTCTGATCACCTATGTCTGCCAGAGTCCAGCCAGGAGCCAAAAACCGCACAGTAATTCGAAGAGGAAAATTTAAGCATAAATAATGAGTATGATCAGAGAGTGGAGTAATAAGGAATTGGCTGGTAGGGAGTAAAAAGAACTTTAAAGAATACGCGAAAAGCGGCTGTAGCAAATGGGTAGGTACTGGCCCTGGGGCTGAGAAGGCTCTCTCAGAGGGAGCAAACTGAAAGCCCCTCCCCCACACCCCTCGGGGCTGGGATCCAGGTCTCATTGCAAAGTGTGGTGGAGAAATCACTGAGGTGTCACGTGGTGGAACTTCCTAGAAATAGGTCTTCTGGGGTGCTAAGGGGAGCTCTTGGCGCGAGGTACCATGCTTTGGGGCCAGAGGGGGTGTCGGCAGAAGCAGGTGGAGCTGCTGGCTGGCTGTCAGTTGTCTGTCTACCACCGCACGCCGCCTGAGCCAGGAGGCAGGAAGCAGTGGGTACTTCGCAGGAGACTTCGGAGGAGCGCACTAGAACCAGGGAACAGCCTCTTCTCCAGAGCTCCTCCCCACACGCCCTGCTGGCGAAGCTTAACATTGCGCCAGGCGCCTAAGGGAAAATACGGCTTCTTTCTCTCTGTTTATGGAGCAGGCATTGAAGGGTGGAAATTTGAACCCTGAGAGGCAATAAATTGATAACGGACACACCACATTTTCTCCATTTCTCAATTTTAGCATTCAGAGGGATCTGCTGACCTTGCACTATAACCATTGTGCCCTCCTCCGCCCCTGCCCCCACCCCCCATACCTGCCCTCCACCCTGCTAAGCCGCTGGTGCTGGCTTCTGAAGATACAAGAATAAAACATTCTCAGACTTCAGTCTTACAGGTTCATGGGGAGAAGAGCCCTTCAAGGAGTAACTGGCTTCAGCGACTCCACTGGCAGAGAATGGGGTCTGGGGAACTGGGGATCGAGAATGATATGGGAAGGTGAGGAAGTGAAAATTATGAGGAGAATGAGTAGTTCACTAAGGCTGGAAGGAATGGTGCACCAAAGGGATGGCTATAGACTGAATGTTTGGATCCCCGTTCATATGTTGAAATCGTAACCCCCATGTAATAGTATTAGCAGATGGGGGTTTTGGGAAGTGATTACTTGTGCGGGCAGAGCCTTCATGAATGAGAGTGGTGTGGCTAGGAACTCCCTCACCCCTTCTACTGTGTGAGGACGCTGCAAGAAGCCAGCTGCTCACTAACCAGGACACACACCTGGCAGCTCCCTGACCTGGGTGTTTTAATCTCTGTGTATATTGGGTCTGCCTACGGGATTGTTTTTACAATTAAATTTTATTTATTTATTATTATTTTTTGCCATCACCACTTATCATTTCTATACCCTCTTTTCCCTCCACCCCACCCCCACCCCCACAATCACCACACTGGTGTCTTCGAGTTCTTTCTCTTTTTCGTTCAATCCTCACTGCGCCCACTCCCCCACCCCCTGCCAGGGATTTTGATTGAACAGACTCTTCCACTTAAACAAAAACCAACCCATTTAACAATGGTTAGAAAGCCATTAAAAACGTACGTCCTGGGTGATAATCCCACCCTGCTGAACCTCCTGTTTTCCGTGGTGTTCATTCAAGGTCAGTGTGTCAGGCTGGCCCAGGACAGACTCCTGAGACCCAGGCTCTTCTGTGATGCTCAGTTGCGCTGGGTCTATTCCAAGATCCCAACTCCCTGATTTTCTCCACCACTGAGAACTCCAGAAGATGTGATCGACCTCTAGAGAACCGCGGTGAAACATTTGGTGGTATCATTTCCCTTTCATGCCTCCTTTGATTTAACTTTTCTTTCCTCTCCCTTCTTCCCCTTGCCCTGTTCTCTTACTCCTAGAAGCACACCACTGAAGAGCTTTTGTATTTGCTGTCTTCACTTCTTTTCTTTCCATTGTTTCTTGAACATATTCCACGCAGGGACTGGTGCAGGTTTTGTGGACCCGAAGTTTATACAATTTGTTGGGTTGGGGAAGCCTCTGTAAGAAAAAGAACATCAGATTATGAATAGAAAACAGGGCATGAAAATAAATACGTGGAGTGAGGAAATGTCACAACCCATTATGCATTTAAAAAAGCTAGTAAATACTACATATATCACAAAATCCAGAAAAATAATATTTTTATTGTGTCTGATATACCTTTATATAACTTTCCCCCTTCATTCCCTGCCTCCGCATGCCCTGTGTCCCCTCATATAACAGAATTCTATCAGTGCTGTAGAGGGAGAATACAATTCAGTGTTTCTTCTAGCATGGCCCATCATTTGCTTTTCATTATTGGTCACTGGGATACATAAAACATGCGGCTTTACCCAGTTACCCTCCCTGATTTATCAACCACCACAGGTTTGTGCCCAACAAGCATAGGGACCCTGACAAATTCTACTTCATGTGACTCACATAAAAAGGGAAACAAATAGCATATATTAAAGGGTGTAGGGAAGAGAAATAGTGATAGGAAAAAAAATTGTATTGACGGTATTACCAAGGATAATCTTGACAGGAGAGGACTTCCATTTTAATGATGTGTTTCTGAGAGTGAATCTCTTGCTGATAGTGACAGGTTCTGCATGTGCTGGTTTCTGGCTTCTATATTTTCCACCCCGTGCCCTTCCACTGCCGGTGACTACCAGTAACCACCAGTGACCACCAGTGTGCGGATTGCCAAGTCCAGCAGACACTTATCAGTCCACCTTACTCTCTCATCAGTGTTGTGCCACTCTCTTCTCAGGGCAACGCATTTTCTCTTGGTTTCCATATCTTCCTATGCTCCCGAGTTTCTCCTTTTAGAAAACAGGCCGTTCCTTCTCTGGCTCTCTGTGTGCTGCAGAGCGCAGTACCGGGGCTGCTGCCCTCTGTGCTCACAGCGTAAGTAGGGACCACACCCGGCGCCATCAGTGTGCGCTCCACGCTGGCCACGAAAGGATGCCTCCCGCAGGCCCGCCTCTGGCCTGCGCCTCCCCCAGCACTCGAGACAGGTGAGGTATTTCCCTTCTCACTACTCTGCTTGGGTATCTCATGAACATCACACACAAAAAATTAATATATCGCAAGCCCGTTTCGCCCATTTTTGCCAGTGCCTCCACCATTCACTAAGGAGGCCGGGCTAAAGCCAGGGAGTCGTTCGGCTCTTCCCCTTTGCTGCTCACACACATCAGTCCATTGCAAGCGCTGCCAGTCCTTCCTCAAAATGTATTCTGAATCTGACCTTTTTACTCCCCCCAGCCACCCTAGTTCAAGAGCATCACTATTACTGCCGGAGCTGTCATTGCTTCCCTGAGGTTCCCTGTTTCCACCCTTGCATCTATTAGTTTTCCTTTGTCCCTTGCTCAGACCACCCCATCCCCCATCCCCCAAGGAGCCTCCTGTCACATACAGAACATAATTCAAAGTTTTTTGACCTGCAAGGTTCCATATCAGTGGTCCTCAAAGTGTGATCCCCAGGCCAGCGGCAGCATTATCACCTAGGAACTTGGTAGAAAGGCACACATTTCAGGTTTCATCTATTGAAGCAGAAACTGTTTTTTTTTTTTTAATATATTTTATTGGTTATGCTATTACAGTTGTCCCATTTCTCCCCCATCATTCCCCTCCACCCTACACACCCTCTCCCACCCACATTCCCCCCTTTAGTTCATGTCCATGTGTCATAAGTTCTTTAGCTTCTACATTTCCCACACTATTCTTGCCCTCCCCCTGTCTATTTTCTACCCACCATCTATACTACTTATTCTCTGTACCTTTTCCCCCTCTCTCCTCCTCTCACGCCCCTGTTGCTAACCCTCCATATGATCTCCATTTCTGTGGTTCTGTTCCTGTTCTAGCTGTTTGCTTAGTTTGCTTTTGTTTTAGGTGTGGTTCTTAATAGCTGTGAGTTTGCTGTCTTTTCACTGTCATATTTTTATCTTCTTTTTCTTAGATAAGTCCCTTTAACATTTCGTATAATAAGGGCTTGGTGATGATGAACTCCTTGAACTTGACCTTATCTGAGAAGCGCTTTATCTGTCCATCCATTCTAAATGACAGCTTTGCTGGATAGAGCAATTTTGGATGTAGGTCCCTGCTTTTCAAGATTTCAAATATTTCTTTCCAGCCCCTTCTTGCCTGGAAGGTCTCTTTTGAGAAATCAGCTGACAGTCTGATGGGAACTCCTTTGTAGGTGACTGTCCCCTTATCCCTTGCTGCTTCTAGAATTCTCTCCTTCATTTGAATCTTGGCTAATGTAATTACGATGTGCCTTGGGGTGTTCCTCCTTGGGTCCAACTTCTTTGGGACTCTCTGAGCTTCCTGGACTTCCTGGTAGTCTATTTCCTTTGCCAGATTGGGGAAGTTCTCCTTTATTATTTGTTCAAATAAGTTTTCCACTTGTTGCTCTTCTTCTTCCCCTTCTGGGACCCCTATAATTCGGATGTTGGGACGTTTAACAATGTCCCGGAGGTTCCTAAGCCTCTCCTCATTTTGTTGAATTCTTGTTTCTTCCTCGTTTTCTATTTGGTTGTTAGTTTCTTCCTTCTGGTCCACTTCATTGATTTGAGTCCCAGTTTTCCTTCCATCTCTATCAGTTCCCCATGCATCTTCCTTCATTTCACGTATTGTAGCCTGCATTTTTTCATCTAATTTGTGAGCAAAATCAACCAATTCTGTGAGCATTTTGATGACCAGTGCTTTGAACTGTGCATCTGATAGGTTGGCTATCTCTTCACTGCTTAGAGGAATTGGCTCTGGGGTTTTGATTGTTTCTCCAGTTTGAGCCATTTTTGGTGGGTTTTTTGTTTTGCTTTGTTTTGGTTTTAGTCTGGTCGCGGCCATTACGTATGAGGGGTGGAGCCTTAGGTGTTCCTCAGGGCGGGGCAGCCCAGTCGCTGGGATGCGACGCTCTAGGTGGGGGCGGGGTCCAAGAGGGAACAATGGTGCCCGTTCCACTCTCTCCTGGACTCCGGTCCTTTCCGCCGCTTCCCCTTCACCTGGACATAGCGAGGAGTGGAGGCCCTGGCGCTCCTCAGTGCGGGGCAGCCCAGTCGCTGGGCTGCGACGCCGTCCGTGGGGGCGGGGTCCGAGAGGGAACAACGGCGCCCGCTCCGCCCCCTCCCGGATCCAGTCCCCTCCGCCACCCCCCCCTCCGCCTGGACCGTCTGTGCGCGCGAACGTGGGACCACCTGGTCAGCCAGCAGCCCTGTGCGGCCTCACTGGTTCTGCACAGTTGCCCCCCTGTGCCCGGGGTCCGCCAGCCGCCGCCTGTGGGCCCAGGGACCGCCAGCCACCACCTGTGCACCGGGGAACTGCCAGCCGCTGCTGCTTGCGCTCCCGCACCTCCACCTTCTCCCTCCGCGACTCCGCCCCTCCTACTGGTCTGGATGAATGGTTGTTGGACTTCCGTAAAGTTCAATTTTCTATAAGTTCTGGTTGTTTTCTTGTTTCTAAATATTTGTTGTCCTTAATTTTGGTTGTGAGAGGAGGCACAGTGTGTCTGCCTATGCCTCCATCTTGGCCGGAAGTCAGAAACTGTGTTTTGATATGTGCTCTGGGGCACTCTGAGGCAGGACACGGCCTGGCTCGCAGCTGCTCCCCAGATGTCTCCGTCTAACATCACCCCTCGCTCACCTCATTCCTGTCTCACCAGCCTGGCTGCTCCGGGAACAGGGCAAATCCTCCCAGCGTTGCACTTGTGATTCCTTCGTCTGCATGCCCTTCCCCAGCCGCGTGGGTGCTCACGCTCACCGTAGGCAGGGCCCTGCAAGTGCCATCTCCTCAGAGGGCCTTTCCTGCCACCTTTTCCAAAACCACTCGTCCTTTTTCCCTTCCCTAGCATCACTTATTTTTTTTCATAGCCATTCTTGCCATCTGTCATGATATACTTTGTGTGTTTACTCTCTCTCTCCCTTACTGAAATATGTACTCTGTGAGTTTCAGGATTTTTGTCCGTCTCCATCCAGGCCATCGCTGGCACCTAGAGTATTCGTTAGCACATAGTGGGAACTTGACAAATGCTTGTCGAATGAATGAAGGTAGTGATGATATTGAATTAGTGGAGAAGCCATTTCTCATCACTTTTTTTTCCCCTAGTAAGGATTTCACAAGTAAATCTAGTTTATTATATTGACTTTTGCGGACCTTAGTCCAGTTTAGGTGCATTATTTTCACATCCATGAACCGGAGAGTGGAGTGATAAAGAAGAGGCCCTGGCTTTAGTGTCAGTTCGCTTTTTTTCCCTTCACCATTTGGCTCTGCCCCCTTTGCTGACTTTGGGCAGCGGTTCGAGTTCTAGAAGCACCAGTTCCTCCTTCGGTGAAATAGTGGCAATTACACCCACACCCACAATAGAGGTAAATTGAGGATGAGGCGCGTGTAAGTCGCCTGTCACAATGCCTGACACTGGTAGGTGGTAAAGAAGGAGTGTGCTCGGTTTCTGCACTGTGGGGATATCCCCAGATATTGTGGTGGCTATTCCTGGACTGGTGGGAGGTGGTTAGCGTGAGGAAGATTCTCACTTGCTTAGGCGGCTCAGTGCAAAGCAGTGAGGAGCAATTCTTTTGAGGCGTTCAGCCTCTGGAGGCTCTGCAAGCTTTCTCTTTTTCTTGTCTCAGAAAAGCTTTCTTGCTTTCCCTGAGGTTCTCACTCATTTGTGACCAACTGTTTTCACTGTTAAAAGCCAGCACGGCAGGCAAATAAAGAGAAGGGTGTGCTGAGGCCGAGGCCGCACTGTACTTGGAAAGCCACCTCAGGGGCAGATGATTCATTTGGGAAAAGAACCTTTATAGCAGCGGTGGGTTTGTGAGATCCTGGAGAGCCACCCAAGACTGAGAGGGCCAGCGGGAGGGGCTCTGTTGAGACATTCTGTGCCTGTCCATTTTCCCTCTCAGCTGGGCCTCCTCAGGTGGGCCTTAATCCAAGCCAGCAAATCATATTCCAGCAGTCAACTTCCTCTGAATTCTGGAGACATTTTTATTCTAGCAGCATGCTTTTCAGACGTGCCTGTGAGCACATGTGCCCAGGAGGAATGCTTTCTGGCACAACTGGGATGGTTAGAAACGTGTATTTGCCCCTCCCAGGCCTTCCCCTCTGAGGGGTCTCACCTCTCTCTTCAGTCTCAGCTCTTCTTCCCTTGGGGCCTGATGCTAAATTGCGAAACACCCACCCCAAAAGGTGATTATTGGAAGTGTCTTCAGATAAATCACCTTGTCGCTATTTGCATAAGAAACCAAAGGCCTTTGAGGTCGCTGTGAATTACATTTCCAATGTTGAATTTCAGTGGAGGTAGTTAAGATAATGAGGGCCACTGAACCCTTCCCGGGGTCCCCAGGAACAGTGTTGGTAATCTGCTTCTGTGAGGTTGGCAGTCCCTGAGGAACACAAGGCACTGACGTTCTTCATTCTTTGTGAACTCTTGGATTTTGCTGCTGTTTTTATTTTTTTTTTTCAAAATAACTACCTTGTACTGTATTTTATTTTGTGATTATTTCCAAGCTTGCCAAACAAACAAATTTGTAGACCTGTCAAAACATTAGCTTATTAAAAACAGAGCTATTATTGAATCCCCCTGTTACTTGTTTTCCCCATAGGACTGACTTTTAGGAAACTGGATCACAGTCTTACGGGTTGTCCTAGAGTTAAACATGCCCCTTCCGCCCAGGGTAGCACTTCCTGTTCCTGATCTTGCTTGGTGTCAAACCACGGCGAGTGAGCCCAGGCACTTCCTGGGCCCTCCACAATTTCTAGCCATTCCACTGCCACTGATAAATGCTGGTTTCTTTCTACCATTAAAGCATTAAAATTTTTCTCTCAAGTCAGCACAGAATTTGAAATGTCTGCTGAGGGCTCACAGTCTCTTTCATGGCAAATACATTGGTGAAGCTTATGAATAAAGATTATTCACCATCTGTCTCCTGTTTTTATTAAGGACATTAACCCTTTGGCATATGTGTGTGTGTGTGTGTGTGTGTGTGTACACACAAGTGTTTTATGAAGTTTGTTATTCAGATTTTTACTTTCTTTTTAGAGTATATTTTGTTTTCCAAAATTTTATGCTTTTATGTGGTAAATCTTTTAATCTTTCTCATTTATGGTCTGGCCTATGACATACACTAATCTGTTTTCTCTTAGTAAAAAAGGAAAATTGCCAGCGACAGAGACCACAATGAGGTCGTTGTTGTGGCTTGGGCACCTTCAACCCCATTAGACTGTTTTCCAGTAGGTCAGGCTTGCTTGGGGTCCTTGGGTAATGAGAGTTGCTATTGCATATCACAGTGGTAAGTCAGGTGTTTCTCTCAAACTGGATGGGTTGTGGGTTGTTAGTCTGGCTTCTCCCCTCTCGGCTTTGTTCTGTCAGGGGAGCTTTCCCAGCCTTCTCTGTGAGCAAATAATCAGCTTTGGGGGAAGGGGCTAGCATTCCCCAAGGAGACAGTGATTTTGTCTCTCATTTGTGATTTGTGATTGCTGAGAGCTTTGAGAGTAACACTGGACCCAAGGTCAAAACAGACTGCGGGTAAACGTCAGCCTTACCTACTAGAACTCTCAGCACTTGAACACTGTTCTCCCTCCTTGAAAAACCTTGTTCCCTCAGTCCCAACCAAGCAATGATCAACCTTATGCATTCCCTTCATGAGCATTTGCTTTCATTTGCTTGTAGTTGTAATCAGAGTAGACAAAATTCAGTTAACATTGTAATGCATGTATCATTCCTATATCCTTATTTCCATTGGCCTCATATTATTCTATTAGTTGGATATAGTAAAATTTTCTTCATTTTATTTTTGTCTTAGCCTGGGTTTACCCTAAAGTCGAACTCAGTCAGGTTTGAGTGTAAGATATTGATTTGGGAAGTGTTCTCAGGAAGCACTGGGAGGGGGTGGGGAAGTCGTACCAGATAAAGGAAGAAAGTGGTTTAGACTGCATTAATACTGGGCTACTTTCTGTGGGTAACTGGTTCTTGGTCTTACTGAGCTCCTTCTAAAAAACAGTGTGGAACACAGAATTTTCCCCCCAAGTGGTTAGAGCGCTGGGGTCATGGTCAACTTCTTCATCGGCTCCCCCCGTTGGTTGAGAGCCACTTCCCGGTGGTTCTGGTGGACCCCACATGTGAGAGCCAAGCACACACCCAGGTTACGGAGGTGCCATGAGGCAGGGACACAGACAGCCTGTGGACCTTGCAGGAAGGTCTTCAGATGACCTCTAGGGTGTGTCAGGGGGTGTGGGAGGGCGCAAATGCATCCTTCACAGTACATTGTTATTATTTTTGAATATATTCGACATAACATTATGTAGATTTAAGGCACACATGTATTATTTTGATACATTTATCTATTGTAATATGATTGCTATTATAGTGATATTTATCACATTACCTAATTATAGGACAGTTTTGTTGTCTATATTCACTATGGTGTACATTAGACAGTGCAGTTTTCATGTGGCACACCCTGGTGCCCCACAGCGAATGTGCTTGGGCCCTGATTCTTCTTCAGGATGGTTTGTGGTCTTATCCCTAATACAAGGACTTGGCGACAGGAGGGCTGGTGCGGCACTGCTGTAGCTGTTCCCCAGGCAGGGATGATGTTCACCCTCTCCCCCACAGACCGCGCCTTCGAGATTCCTCTTGCCATCAATCTGCTGTAGATTGCCTGCCTGATGGACTGACCCGGACCTTCTTGCCTGCTGGGTCGGACTCCCTGATTACTTTTCCCTTGTGAGGCTGTGGCAGCATGGAGAGACACCCCTGTGAATCTCCCCAGTGCTCAGACATATTCTCCGTGCCCCCATTATGTAGCAGCCACGCCTCCTCACTATCAGCATCATGGACGGTTACCCCTGCTGTAGGTTAACTTCTATAGATCAGGCCACAATGGTAACTTTAGCTTCATTGGGACTTTTTATTGTGTCCCCTGGGATATGTATTTCACTCCCAGGGATGCAACTTCTAGTGCTATAGAAACTGAAGTTACAAGGACAGGAAGCCCAAGATACACATGAGGCTCACTGGAAGTGATGGCGAGAGAGGCTACTCATACTCACATGCATTCTAACAACTGGGGATGCTGTCACATGATGGTTACTGATTCAGTGTTTACGCCCCTTCTCCAATGGCCACACCCCAACTTCGTGGGTGTTATTCCAAGTTGGCACCTCAGCTGTGTCTTTAAGAGGGGATTCCAATATTGTCTCCAGCTGGAGCCTTCTCAGTGGCGTGGTAAATGATAGGACCCATGGACCCTGTGGTCATGTGTCCATTGTTGTAAACTGGGTTCCTTGCTTGGTCCAAGGAGATGTTAGAGGGCATCCCCTGTTGGTAATCAGATCTTCTGGAACTCTCCAATAGTGGTATTGGTACATGCATTGTAAGCAAAGAAGGCAAACCCCATATGTGGAATGCAGATCAACACCAGTAAGAAGGAATTATTGCCTTGTCTGCGATAGAACAGGCCCAATGAAACCATCCTGCCACCAACTCACTTGTTGGACTCCTTGAGGGATGTACCGTTTTGAGGGCTCAGTATTAGTTTCTGCGGCTGGCATTTGGCAGTGGGAGTAACAAGACTTGGCTTAATAAGAAGGTGCCCAAGCATAGCCCGCATCCCTGCCATCGTGACCGCTCCATTCACGGCCCTGTTTTGAGGACGGCAGCTCACTGGCCTCCACGGGTTGTGGGAAGAGCCTTTCTGTATAACTGCTCGAGGCGGGTGGTCTGGTAGGCACTGACCTGAGTCACAAAGATCCACATTTGGTGCCTATTTCCATGGCTCCATCCTCCAAACCTCTTTGTCCCTGCCTCCAATATTGTTCTCTTGCTCCGTCCAGGCCCCTGAGCAACCTACTAAGCCAGTTGCCACTGTCTAGAAATTCTTGAAAATTCTTACCTCCGACCACTTCTCCTCACACAAAGTTAATGACTACGTCCTTCCTGGAGCCCTCCCACCAGGAGGCTTTCCTGAGCTGCACCGCAGTCTGTACGGTAGCAGTCCATTTTCACGGTCCATCCACGAACCGGGCGTGTTTTCTTCCCTCCTTTCCCATCAGCCAGTTTTAGAGAATCCCTCACAAGGCCATAGAAGAGCTAAGCGAGGGTCAAGACTTTGGCAGCTTGGGGTCTGGGTCATCTTTTTGCATACCTTTGTTGTGTCTTCCAGACCTGCTCAGGCCCGATTGGTCTCACATGTAGCATTTCTATTATATCAGCCACATATGTTGTACTTACCTGACCTTAGGACTTCATGGATCTGACCATACACAGCTCCTGGATTTGAAAAATACATGAACTCTTAAAGAAATCTTGATTTGAAAGCAGCTTCTAATAGGCAGCTAGACCCTGCTGCTGGGGGACACACAAGAAATTGTTTGGAGCACAGCTCTGAATTGTCCCACCGAGAGCCAGAAAGCTAGGATGTTTACCCACCAGCTCTCCTTCCTCACTGGGACATTAACTCCTCGTACCTTGGCCTCTCTGCACACGTAGGCTGACACGCTCCCATGGCCAGATGCCCCCAGGCAAAGAGATGCCAGGCGCCAGCAGTGGGAATAAGAACCACCTGCAGGGGCCCTCCACAGTGGGCTGAGGTCATTGGCACAGGACGTCTGTAACATCTGCTTTATTTCTATCAGTAAATTTATTTCTCCATTTCTATCAATTCTTACTGCTTTTGCAACCTTGAACAAAAGAGTCTCTTCTCAAAAGGGGCTCACAGTTCCTCAGGGATCTAAAAAGGGCGCAAGTACCACTACCGCAGAAATGTAACAGAACCAAAGTGTTCATGGGGTCCCCACTGTAGAGAAACTAAACTAAAGCAAATTCTCCAACCTTCCCAGGAATGCCTGAGGTGGTGCGAGTGTCTCAGGTCAGCCGCTGAGGGGATGACTAGGGGGCAAGTGCTCCTGTGTGCACCTGCTGTTCCATTGTAAGGAGCTCTATCAAACTGTCTGGTGTTCACGGCAATGTATTAGATCTAGCATTTTGCTAGAAAGCATGTTTTTGGTGTGTGGGACATGGAGGTAAATCAAAATGAGAATCAAAGGCTTGCCTCACTGTAGTGGAAACATGAATAAAAGATGAGCAATGAAGCTAGCAGAAGAAAGAGGGCAATGCTAGGCGTATGCTTCTCCTCTAAGCTCCTGAGGCTCTTTACGAATTGTCTTGTTTGCTTCTGCTGGGTGGCTGGAAAATCTGCCCAGTTTTCTCAGGCGAGACTTTTTGGGTTTGGTTACGCATGGGAAAGGTGAGGATGGCAGGACCAAGAGAATCAGCAAATGCGAGGCCACTCATCAGCCTGCCTCCTCTCCATACTCCCATCTTCCCCCTCGAACTGTCAGTCTCTCTTTTCAGGGTAACATGTCAGAGAGAGCATCACTTTGCCCTATATAATCATTTGTTGTTGACTTTATTTCAAAGCCTTATGGTAAAGCAGTTGCAGCTTCAAACGGCAGCCTCACCAGTTGTGCGGGTGTGGTGTTCTGGACTGCCTGGACCCTGGGGGATGACATTGGTTCCACTTGGAATGCTCTTTAAACCTCTGTTCCATGATTTCACTTATATGTGGAATCTAATGAACAAACTGAGCTAACAAGCAAATTAGAGACAGACCCATAGATAGAGAGCAGAATGACAGCTAAGGGGGTTGGTGAGGGGGTGGAGGGACTGAGCAAAAAGGAAAAAGGACTCACGGACATGGACAAGAGTGTGCTGATTATGGGGGGAGCAGGGTATAAGAGGACTAAATGGTAATGGAAAAATACAATAAAATAAAACAAAAACAGCACAACAAAAAACAAACAAACAAAAAACCCCAAAAGGCATCGCCTATGTAAAACTGAAATCGTGTGGTGTTTGTCTCTCTTTATCTGATTTACTTCACTTAACGTAATGCTGTCTGGGCTCATTCATGTTGTTGCAAATGGAAGATTGCATTCTTTTTATGACTGTAAAGTACAGCGTAGGGATTATTGTCAATAATATTGTGATGACTATGTATGGCTCCAGGTGGGTACTAGACTTGCTGGGGCGATCACTTCATAAGGTATGTAAAGTGCCTAATCACTATGTTGTATGCCTGAAACTGATATAATATTGTATGACAACTGTAACCGAAAAATAAATTTAAAAAAATTTTGAACTTCCTCTCCACAAAGACTAAAGGTTTTGCAGAAACTTAAAACAAAACAAAGCAAAATAAACAAACAGAAAACCAAAATACATGTTCATTGGAACATCTTCTCTGGTCCTTTGGGTAGAATTAAGTTTTACAGTACTTTGTTGTCACCAGTGCCATAGCAATGATCTGTTTCTTGTGAGTTATTTTAGCACCGGCAAGCACTCATGGAGTAGTTGACACAAGGCATGGTCTGTGTGTTCACACACATTACATGTTAGAGTCTTAGTCTAAATAGTTGCTGCCGCTTCTCCTTTCATTTAAGTCTACTGTCTTCAGGGTCTAACGTCATATTCTATTGTTCTCATCATCTTTAGTTTTGTGCCTATCATATCATTTGATAACTTAAAAACATGGATTTTGTTTATTTATTTTTAGAGAGAGGGGAAGGGAGGAGAAAGAGAGGGAGAGAAACATTGACATGAAATAGAAACATTGATTGATTGTCTCTCTTATGCTCCCCAACCAGGGATCAAACTCACAACCCAGGAATGTGTCCTGCCTGGGAATCGAACAGGTAACCTTTAGTGTTGGGAACCACCCTGCCTGGTTTCAGAAGCTGTAACATCCCCATGGCTAAGGCTGAGTGAGTGACCTTTGGACTGTAAGCCACTAAGGAGACTAAACTTATCTTCCTGGCAGGGGCACCACTTCCGCTCCTTTTACTTCATCCATAACTGGCCCCCAATGCTTGATCGGTTAGCCAATGACCGATAAGATTCCTCAAGGGAGGAATAACCTCAGACAGGTATGATCATGGGGAGGCCCTAGGGTAGGACTTGGGGGCGATAGCAAAAGGGGGTGATGGACCCTTGCCTCTCAGCTATGACACAGCCCGAATTCTCATTCTGTCTGCAAGAAGTCTCCTAATCTCTTGGCTGCCTTACTTCCCCTGCCTGATTTAAGCCTGAAACAATGACAGAGGGCGGTGTAGCCCTGTGCTAGAAAGGGCCAGTTCCCTGGGGTGATCAGGCCTAAGAAAGAATATATAAAATCCTGTGAAACTTGCTTTGTTTAGAATGCTCTCAATTAAATGATAAGGGTCCGAGCAGGAAATGAGTTTGTTTCCCAAAGTTTGTAGCCCTTTAGCTAACAGACCCTGACTCAGAATAAGCCCTCCTAGTTCTTTGAATGTTATCTATTGTTTGATCCTTACTGCCTGACAGTGATTAATGAGCTTTACCTGTATTCCTGTGCAAAATGAGCCCCATAAAAGGCATTGAGGAAAGGGCTCTTGGCCCTTCTCCTTTGAGAGATCGACCACCTTTCCTCCCCAAGCAGATCATGCCTTGGTAGACTTATTCTCATCCATGGCGGCTGGGGGGATGGGCCCTGCCGGCGGAGCCCCCCCATACTTTAGCTTTGCAAGACGATGCTCAACCCACTGAGCCACACTACTTAGAGTTCCTTTGATAACTTTTTGAGTATAGTTAACAAATGCCCTGGATCAACTAGCTTGACACTAAAGTCTATGTTTATTCTTATAAAAAAACCCATATTGCCTTGCCACATATTGTAGATAGCAACTAATGGCTGACTTTTCAGTCATCCCTGATTTAATTATCAAATGCTATTTTAACTAAAAATTTACTTATTTTGATAAACATACATGACATACACTTTCCTTTTCAACCATTTTTAGGGGGAGAGCTCAGTGGCATTGAGCACACTCACGTTGTAACCCAACCTTCTCCACTACTCATCTCCAGGGCTCTTCCATCTCCCCAGAGTGAGAGCCTTAGCTATTTTAATTAAAAAAATATTTATCAGAGCAACTCATGTCTATAATTTGAAAATAATATAGTACAAGTCTTATAAAGAAAAAGACCAGTTCCCCACTCCTCCCCATTTCCTTGACTCACCCTAGAGGCAATTACTTTCCATTCTTTTAATGGTTTCTTTTGATGCTTACCTGCACACTTACAACTATTAAGTTTTAATTGCTATTTTAGGTATTAATTATGCATGATCTGTAGACTTCTGTGATAGCAGTTCAGGCTCAAACTCTCTTCTCTCCACCACCTTCACTCTCCCAATCCTCCCTATAGCTATTCCACAGTTTTTGGTTAAACCAGTAATGACTGTGACATAATTTTGGTTAAGTGAATAGTAAGTGTTTACACCGTGTGAGTCCACAGTGACATATAAACCTGGTTGCTGTCATTCAGGGTGCAGGGGAAGGAGCGGGGCTGAGTTCACTCTCAAGTCTTGTTTAACCTGTTTTTTTGGGGTCCCCATGCCATAGCATTGGGACCTATTGCTATGCTTTGCATCTCAGAATTTTGAGCCTCCCAGGCCTGACCTATAGGGAATAATCCTCCGTCTGTAGTGGGGGTGGTTCAGGGAATATGATGTTGGGTGAGGAAGGGAATCGCCTGCTCTGTGGGAATGGTGTTGGGCAGGGTGCCTAGCTTCCAACAATGTGTAGGCTTTCAACAAAGTCCTCTTTCTCTACCCGTTTGCTTTACACTGCCTTTGATTCCAGGTGCCTCTAGAGACACAGAGCTGTCAGCAGTTTGGCTGACTGAATTCTGTGCTTCTCAGCAGCACTGTTCTCTGGGAGCAGTTAGGTGGCAATACCACTGCTCTGTGAAGTCCACCATTCCTCAGCCTTCCACTGGTGTGCTAATATCCCTGTCTGCTCTTGTCGTCTCTCATTCTCTTTGTCCTGGTGGGTAATAGCTTTTTTATTTTGTCATTGTCATTTTAGTTGAATGTTGAGAGGAAAAGGAAATGAATTCATGTGGTCAATCTGTCATGATTAACCTGAAATTCACATGCACTTTAAATAGAGCAAAGACCTTGACATTTAAAATTTATTTAAAGCTCGTTAGGCCAATTTCTGACAGGTGAGAGCGGAGGTTAATGAGAAGGACTGGTAGATAGGTCTTCTTTATTCTCATTCCACCCCGCCCTCCCGCCTCACTCAGGATGTGGAGAAAATTGGGGTACAAAACTAAAGCTTGCAAAAAGAACGTCATTTTTGAAAGGTCTTTCTGTTAGTGAGATGTCCATGCTATTACAGGTGTGTGTGTTGGGAAAAAGAAGATCTTGAAATTAAATTTGCATGATATGCTTTGATATGTTTAACACATTTAGAAATTTATCATTTTATATGAGTTTGGTATGGATATTTTTTCACAGAATCTTTCCATTTGAAGGTCAGTGTAGGGTGGGGTTTAGTTTTGGGCTCTACCATTATTGGTGCTCCTTCAAGTTGGGGCTCACACGTTCAAGTTCCTCGGAAGAGCCGTGAACTGCTTTCTTCTGCGCTTTGTCCACTGGCCCCACTGCTGTGGGCTCACTCGTTCTTGATGACGTCTGCTGACAGACCGATTGTAAAATTCTCCCTGGGCAGTCTTCTGGAGCGTTCTCTGGGCAGTTTAAATTTCAGCCCTCTCTCTCTGATGCTTTTCGTTTTTGTGCAGTTTCTTAATGGAAGGAACTTTTATGCCAGTGAAGGTCACAAAGACCTTTAACTTGTTCATGGTCTTTCTTTAGGGAGACACAGACGTTGAGAGCAGTTTAGGAGTGAGACGTGCCTTTTCTCTGGGCCTTTCGGGCAGATCTGGGCCCTGGGAGATCTAAGAATGATAATACTTGGCAGAGGGCAGCTGTCTTGTTCACATCCTGTCATTCTTTTACTGGGTCCTTCTTCCTGGGTTGTAGCTCCTGCTTCTGGCCAGTAGATGGCAAGCTAGGCCTGGGAAAAACAGCAAGAACGGTGGATTGTGTAGAGTCCGTTTGATCTTGAAGGACCCTTTTCCCAGACATGTGGTGCTGTGAAGAGTTTTCTGAAGGAAGCAAAAGGATTCCTAATATATGTCTCCTCAGGCCAGACAGACAGAGACTCATCATCTTAGTATTAGCTGCTTAAGAAAAATACTGTCTGTCTGTATGGCTAACACACACACACACACACACACACACACACACACTCACTCACCCTCCTTTAATAGAAAAACTTTATTAGCTCCTGCATGCTGGTTGTTTCTGGCATCTAGTCTGTGAGAGGGGGCTCCTGATTGACTGGCAAAATTACTATGGAAGGGTTGATTAAACTCAGATGACGAGAGGTGAGGATTTGGGATAAAGCAGACCAAAAATAGGAACTGAGGTCAGAAGCCAAGAGGTTGGAGTCAGTTCACCAAGTCAAAGCCAGGTCTGGGTCCGTGAAGGCAGGCTAGGCTGGGGGGGAAGGGGAGGCAGAGAGAAATATGGCAGCGTGTACTCATAACTGCCATGACTAGGCAGGAAATACTGGGGGCGTCCCCACACCAGTCCCTGCAGTCCACTGAACCTGGGCCTGCCAGTCTGCCTCTTGGCTGGGGTGCCCAGTGAGGTGGTGAGAACAAAGAGTCGTGGGTTCGAATTCCAGCTCTGGCAGTTCCTAGGATTGTGTGCCGAGGCATGTTACACACCTTGTCTGAGCCTTCGACTGCTCCTCTTCCTGTTGTTGACAAAGTTAAATGAAATGGACTTACTACTCTTCCTGGAATTGAATAAGTGCTTTATAAATGGCATCTTCTAGCATGGTTATTCATTTATTAAAGCATAAAGAAAGGAAAAATAAAAAAGAGAGGCAGCTGATCAATATAATCTTTGGTCACAAGGGGAAATGAATATGGAAAAACAGCACTCAAAGCACCAGCCCTCGCCTGGGAGGGTGGGTCTCATCTTGCAGAGGAGGGTGGGAGTGCAGTCTGGTGTTCCTTGTGATGGGTGGGAGTGTCTCAGTGGCATGCCTTGAAGGTGGCAAGAAAAACACTGTTTACTTTGTAAGGAAGCACATCCCTTAATTTTCACTATTAATCACGATCTTATTTTTTATTCAAAAGTAACAATACAACATTTTCTAGTCCAGACATATTTAGTCTCATTTAGGAAAAAAAATATGGGAGTATGTTCAGAGCATTCCCAGATATACTTTTAAATAAAATAAGGAAGCCACACAGCAGACCGCAGACACAGGAAGAGGGAGATCACTCCCCTCCTCCTTGGCATCCCACCAGTTCCTCTCTCCTGGGGCGAGCAGCCCCAGGCCTCAGGCCCACGAACCCGCCTAGGCTGTGGAGAGGTCTGGGCATCTCAGTGGATGGAATTTCTTTTGCGTGCACTTGTGTTGAATGCCACAGTCAACTCTTAAATCATTGACTTAGGATGCAGACATTCTGATTTTTAAATTTCACAGCTCAAATTTTGCTGTGCTCCAGCTCGTTGGTGCTCTCCAGTTAAGAGTTGATAACGATGGTCCACCTCCAAGCTGGTGCATTTAGGGGGAACCTGTGGTCTTCTCTTACTTCCAGGTCTTGTGTTGAAGCTCTGCCGGACACAGTGGGTAGGCACGAATGAGGTGGAGATGGAACGCCCACCCCTTCTCTAGCTGGTTGTGCCCTGTAGCGGTGGACTCCAGGCCAGAGCCACAGGATGCTCTTGAACCCAGACATCGAGGGGGTGTGGTCTGATAACAGACAGGAGTCAGGATAAAAGCACAGGAGGAGAACTCAGGGCTCACAGAAAAGTAGCTGTTAGAACCACCATCCCATTCAAGAAGTTGTGTTATCCATCTAATATTACACAGGGGCCAGCACCCTCAGTTAAAATACATACTTTTACAGTTCCTATTTACTGTTAAAATGTGATTTTATTGAACTGTTTCTTCAAAAGTATCACCTCACGTTTATTTACGGTTCGAAAAGAAGACAATTGCTGATTTGATATGAGAGTAGCTGGGGGAGGGCATTTTCTTTGTTCTTTGGATTAGAAACTCCAATGGCAAGTTTCTGGTAGACTAGAGCATTCCTAGGTCACTGTCTGCCTAGCACTGGTGTTCGGTGCCCCGAAGCCAGAGAGGCGCTCCATCTGAAAACATGGTTTCTAAGTTTTCTACCACTAGATGGTCATCTCATTGGTAAGCCATAGATTTATAAACACATTTCTTGTTTGCTTTTCTATTAAACCAGACAGTATACTTGTCTAATATGCTGCTTATATTTTAGCATCTTTGTGGTTATATAGTGGATAAGATGTCTATTTAGGCTTTGGGTATACAAAAAGACCCCTGTCAAATATCTGCGGGATTCAGGAACCCCACTTTGGGAACCACCATGTCCATTAGATACTGTGTTCTCTTAATTCTCCTCTTTTTCATCTTTCCTTGTGAAAAACCTGCAATATCTGTCCATGAGTAACCTAGTTACCAAAACAGTACTTTAATTATATGGCCATGGGGTAATATATTGGGAATTAAGATTGTCCTGGAAATTCTAAGATACGTGATCTTGTTCACTGATCGCATGATTTTCATTACAATATCAAGATTTGTAGAATCTTAACCATAAATCTTATAATCAATGTATTAATAAAAATAACAATAACTATTGCTAGTATTATTGAGCATTTACTATGCAGCAGACACTGGGCTAGGTTCTTTCCAGATATTAACCTTAAATACATCCCATAATAATACTGTGAAATAGCTAACAGCTTAATTTGCCTGGAGAGGAAACTGAGGCCTTGGTCCCACCACAGGCAGCAGAAGAAGTGGGGTGCAGTTATCTGACCGTGGAGGTGATGCCCTTGGCCACTTCGTGGTATTGTTCCTCCGTAAATAGAACCTGAGAAATGTCAGTTTACGATGGGGAAGTCGGTTTGCTTTTGAGCTTATTTCTTTCCAGAAAGACAAAGGAGAAAAGAACCATTTGTAATAGTTGTTTTTCATAACTCTTGGAACTGCTTTCTCCAAAACACGACCTGCCCAAACAGTGCAGTGAGGATAACAAAAGCCTATTGATGCTGAATTGGATCGCTGTAACCTACTGTGATCTTTCTTGCGTGGCTGTCAGATTTTTTCCTTCTGATAACATTTGAGAAGAAAAATATTTTCCCATGAAAACCTCTGGGAAGCAGCTCAGTGTTACTTAGGTTTGGCTTGAGATGTTCCCTCTTTTTGCGTACAGACCTGCAGTACTGTTTTTCAATTTTCTACTGATGTCCTGGCAATGATGCAATACCTATATCTATACCTATGCAAAGGAGGACCCCCAAACCCAAAATTTACATATAAAAATTGCATATTTAGCCCTGGCTGGTGTAGCTCAGTGGATTGAGCGTGGGCCTGCGAACCAGAGGATCGCGGTTCGATTCCCAGTCTGGGCACATGCCTGGGTTGCAGGCCAGTTCCCAGCATGAGACACACAAGAGGCAACCATACAGTGATATTTCTCTCCCTCTCTCCTACCCTTCCCCTCTAAAGATAAATAAATAAAAATCTTAAAAAAAAAATGTAAAAAAAATTGCATATTTATTCTTGCATGTTTAAACTTCAGTCACCTTCAAAGTACTCTCCATTTGATGCAATACACCCATCTAGATGTTTTTTCCACCACTCAAAACAGTTTTTGAACTCATAGGTTTTGATGCTTTAAGTGCTTCTGCTGTTTTTGTTTCACCCCTTCCACATTGGCAAAACTTTTCCCTTGGGGGCTTTTTCATCAGGGGAAATGGAAAAACAGTTGCTTGGGGTGAGATTGGTTGAATAGTGAGGGTGGGACATGGGGATCATGCCATTTTTTTTATCAAAAACTACTGAAAACTCAGCACAGTATGGGCAGGTACACTTGTAAATCACCCGTCATGAAATGGTCAACACATCAGAAGAGTTTCAAAAAAAAATTACTGAAGTGGAACGCAGCCTCTCACAACACCAGCTGGCACACTGATACAGATGGGTTCCTGGAACACTCACCTAGTGGGGGAAGCCTGTACTATAAGGGGCCTGCCCTCCAGAAGGTAATTCTGTTTTTGGGGGGGTTCCCCCCTTGTATATCTATATCTAGGTCAATCTAGATCAGTGATTTTCAACCCTTTTCTTCTCAGGGAACACATGAACTACTAAAATTCTGAGGCACATGAAAATATATATATTTTTTGCCTGCTAAAAAATAGGTATAATTTTGATTCATTCACACTGGACAGCTATTATTGTGTTAGATGTTGTAATTTTTTATTTGACAATCTAAGGGAAAAGAGGTCAGTGCCCCTCACTGAATAGTCAGGTATTGCATGTTTTAAAAAAATTCTTGCTGCACACCAGTTGAAAATTGCTGATCCAGATACCTAGATAGATTGATCTATATATTTATTTTTCTATATATATCCAGCTCAACAATCTAGATCTACCTATCTATACCTCTCTGCATACATATGAGGAATGTCCAGAAACTATCCAGCCACATCCTATGAAAAATAGAGACACTGACTGAAGAAGATACAAGAAACATTGTACATAGGACAACGACGCCTCTGTCCCCTTCAAAGTAGGCACCTTGGGACCTCACGCAGTTCTCCCAGTTGCCATCAGCTGCCCTGTCATATTTTTCTGAATCTCATCATTGGTCTGAACTCTCTTCCCTTTCAAAAATGATTTTAGTTTTTGGAAAAGCCAGAAGATGCAGGGCACCAAATCTAGGCTGTAGGGGGGCTGAGTCACCTGGGTGATTTGACGTTTCACCAAATAACTCTGCACGAGACATGATGCAGGACCAGGGGGGTTGTCTTGAAGCTGCCAATCACCAGTTGTCCATAGCTGAGGCCTTCTGAGTCATCCAAATTGTTTCTGTGGAGGAATGTTTGAGCTTGATACAAAATATGATGCAGATTTATTGCTCTACTTGCTCATTCATTAGAATGTGATGGCTATACAGTACACATGCTCACTTAATAGTGTCTACCACCCCCACTGACTAGTACAGTGAAGTCATCCTTGTTCACACACGTGCATTTCAGTCCACTCTCCTTGGCTGCCAGGTTACACCAATGTTGTGCAAACCATTCTTGTTATGTTAACAATGGTTGGACTTTTTCCAGACATACTATATACATATGTTAAACATTAGCACTTTCTCACTGGGAAATATAGCTCTTTTCTCCCAGAGAAGACTGATGTGATTTCATTTCCCTGTATAGAATTTATTTGCTTCTCAGAAGGAAGGGCCCAAAAAGCAACACTGAACCTTGGATGATTCTGGAGAGTCATGAATTACTCTTATTTGGACTAAAATGGCTTCTTCCTTTCAGCTATATTCATCTTGTGCCACCCGTTTTGCATTGGTAAGTTAAGGGATGAAGTTAGGTGCTCTGTTCTAAGGGACCCTGGGAGCTTTGCGTGTGGAAGTGGCACATTAAAGGGGCAGGAAGGGAATTGTGGGAGGACAGGGAAGGGAAAGAGGAGGATGTTATTGAAAAGCAGTAGAGAAATGAATTAATATTTCTTATAACCCATTGTGTTTTCACTCCCTGAGCCAACTGGGCTTATTTTTTAAAATAGGGAGTGGAAGGGTTTCAAATGACCTTGATTTTATGAGTGCTGAATGCTTTCTTTTACCAAACAAATGAACTAATTTTTGGTGCAGGGGTCTCTCTGGGTTCTGGAAGAATGAACTTGCCAAATGGTACCAAAAAGCCAGTTTACCCAGCATTGTTCCCAACCAGAGAGAATTGATGAAAGACCGGACTCTAACTGTAAGATAGTTATTTTTTTATTGATTAATTTTTTTTAATGCCATGGCCAGTGTGGCTCAGTTGGTTGGGAATCTTCCCACAAAGCAAAAGGTAGCCAGTTCAATAGCTGGTCAGGGCACATGCCTGGGTTGTGGGCCTGGTCCCCAGCTGGGGCATGTGCGAGAGGCAACCCATCAATGTTTCTCTCACACACTGATGTTTCTCTCCTTCCCTTTCTCCCTGTCTTCCCCTCTCTCTAAATAAATAAATAAATAAATAAAATCTTAACAATTTTTTTTCCCCTAACCTCTTTCCTTAATGGAGCCCAGCCATTAAATTTAGGGACAGGCTATGGATCTAGTTTGTGGCTTTAAAATCACATAATGTGCTGTTACAAATGGTAAAGTTTCCTTGTTTTTATGGCTGACTAGCACTCCACCATGTAAATGTCCCATGGCTTTTTCATCCATTCTTCTACTTATGGGCACTTGGGTTTTTTCCAGATCTAATGAACAAAATAATTTAACAAACAAAATAGAAACAGAACCATAGATACGTAGAATCGACTCCACTGCTGTCTGAAGGGAAGGGGGTTGGAGGGCTGGGTGCAAAAAAGTGGGAGGAAGTAGAAGAGGGCAATGGGGGGTAAGTGGGAACGGAGAGAGACTTTGCTGGGGGTGGTGGGTGCATGATGCCGTGTGCAGACGATGTTTTATTGAGTTGTACACTTGAAACCTGTGTGGTTTCGTTAACCAATGTCACCCCAATAAACTCAAGAAAAATAATATAAAAATCACATTACAGATTTTACTACCAGGCAAGATGAGAGTACACTAATTGGGATGGAGCAGTAAGGACAGTTACTCTACTTCCAGTGTCAAGAGTTCATTTAGGCCTTAGAAGGATAAGCGAGAGTCCATTTCACATTCTCTGCAAGGTTATTTCTGTCAGGGATGCAGTATGTCTTCTGGTCCACTTCACAATCCCACACCCCACCAAGAGAAGCAGAAAGAAGTTATGAAGCAATAAGGTGGCTCCAGTGGCAGGGACTGGACTTTGTGTCTTAGTTTGCTTGTATAGAAATAGAAATGAAAGCTCATGTTTCTTGAGCATGAGAACAGCCAGCAAATTGAAGAGCTATAAACTGCCTCTGACCTCCTTGCATCTTGTGTACCCAAGCTAATTGGCAGACTTTTTCATCATTGCCTTTTGGGCAGCTTAGGGTGGGAATCAAATGCATCGTCAGTTGTCTGAGAACATCCCAGTAATAGTTTAGAAAGTAAAGTGTGGTTTTCACTCACCTTGAGCATAGTCTGTACTTCGCTTCTCTAGTCATGGGGATGACTTTGTAGAAAGCCGCCCACACCCTTGTTCTCTCTGCCTCGAGACCAGTGGTGGCCAATGACAGGGCCGTGGGTGCAAGTGTGCCCTCCCAGAGCAGTATGAAGACGGCGGTGCCAAAGAGATTCCACTAGGCTATGCAATGAAGGCAGCTTCTATAGTAATTGACTCATCAACTTAAAATATCGGTAGAAAATACCTATAGGGAAGGAGGAACTGTGGTGAAAGTTGATGAAGAGTTTCAATGTCAGACTTAGATAGACTTCGTGATGCCAAATCTAGGTAACAAGTATGTCTTACTGGAGCTCCCATCACTCAATCATGAATTGCTTTACAAAATTTTAATTTTATTTCTTATGAATTGCCTTTGAGGGCAGGTGATACAAACAGAGAGAAAACTTGTGTCTCCATGTTTCAAATCATCTGGATGAAAAGTAAAACAAACTAGACAGGCAGGGCATTTTTAGTCTGTTTCAGGATAGATAATGGTATTTTTACTTCTGGAATTTTCTTATCTTTGGTAGCTGGCCAACTACTGAGTTCACTGTTCTTTAGGGAATGCTGGAAGTGGTGCCGATTGGAGTCCGCTTGGGCTTAATACGTTTTTATTTGTCTTTTCCTGGGGGGAAGGAGATGATAAAGGGCAAAGTAGGAGGTGGATCAGATTATCAGTAGAATGCTTTTGAGTTTTATAATAAAACCGATAGAACATGTGACTTCACTGGGAAAATGCAGAAACCATTCTATGAGCATACACAAGTCTGTCTGTCCCTTGGGTTTCTTCTGTGTTGGGAGACCCAGAGAGAAGCCTCTTCAATGGAGATTCCAAGGTCCAGGATGAAGCTTTAAAAGAACATGGATTTAAGTTGCATCAAGGCTTAAGGCTTGAGAGGCCCTCGGAGACAAAGTGACTTACTTAAGGTCATAAAACTCATCAGCAAGACCAAGCAAGCTGGTTCCCTGCCTGCAGGGAAACTGTCCCATGTGGTTAAGGATCCATATCAGGGCCCACATGAAACTTTTTCCTGCAAGTCTGCTCTGTGGGAAGCACTTGCTGGGTGCTAGGGGTTTAGGGAAGAATTCAGCATGGCCTCTGGTGTGAGGGAGTTACAATTTAGTGTACGGAAGGAAAAATAATAAGAAGAAAATCACAAGAAAAGATACAGACAAAAGCAATGTTGGTGTCTTGTAGATGGCAGGTATTTGGTAAGCCTTTGTTGAATAAACGCATGAATGAATGAATGATGACTCAAGGTCATCAGTGAAGTGCAACCCCTCATAGGTTAGGCCCACTGGGAAGAAAGACCTCACATAGGAGATTTTAAAGAAAAAGTAAGACTTGGCTGAATGGCGAATGAGGGAATGCCATGGCAGGAAATAAGAAATACATGAAGATATGTGTAAGATCTGACTATTTAGCATAGTTTAAATATGGGAAAAAACAGGCCATTTCTCCTAAGGAGCACTTACCATGGGGCAACGAAGAACAACTTATTGCCTGGAAATAGGTTTTTAAAAAGCTGTGATGTCGAAGTGGGTGATGCTACCTGTTCTAGGTAAAAAATTAGATGTTGGATATACAGCAAGCAAATTTGGAAATTGGAAATAGAAAATATTTTTGCAGTGAGTAACCAAGCAAGGCCAGTGCTAATTAAAAAGTGGAATAACATTAATAATTCACAGTAAAAATAGTGATAAAACTGGCTAATACTTAGAGCATTGACTATGTGCTGATGCTGCACTGCCTTTCCTCATTTTGTAATCACAGAGGCTCTAAGAATGAGCTTTCATCATTTCCTTGTTTTTACAGTCAAGACCCAGAGAGTGTAAGTGACTAACCCAAGGATGTAGTCACGGAAGCAGGGCTTGAACCCATCGAAGCTACTCTGTTTCCAAAGCCCACGTTCTCAGCCAGCATCTTGCAGGCCAGTTAGTAGAAATGAAGAGTGGAATTTAATGTCTGCCTTCTGTCTGGGCCTGGAGAATGCAGCCTCTTCTGCAAGGGGGGCTGGGATCAAGACTTTTCTTAGTTATTTACTTGGAGGAGACACTTTTCCTAATTTCAGGCCCAAAGTTCCTTAGAGAGCACAGTCTCTAAAACTATAGGTCTCAAGTGAGTTTATTCTTTTACATCTATTTGCATTCCCAACAAGCCTTCCCTATTAGCTCAGTTATTAGCATGTTTGATGCAAGGGAATGAGTCTTTAGCTTCTGCTGTGCTGGTGGTTCTATTCAAAATCATCTGGCTTTTGAAAATAATTGCTAAGTGGTCCATTTAAATTTAACCTCTATTCTCTCAAAGATGATTTTCCCATTGTATTTTATTTTAATTAAAAAAAACCCCAAACCACTAAACATTTCTTTGAGCCTGGAAATGGCTTTCTAAATTGTCACACTACTGTGTCTCTGTGTCAGAAAGGGCAATGCAAGAGACCAGACTTGTCTGCTCTTAAAAGGACCTGTGGTCCTTATGAAAAATGCACATTCCCAGGCCCTGGGAACTCTGAATAGTGAATTGTGAGAGAGGTCCAGGAATCTGTATTTTTAGAACAAGTGGCCCAGACTTCTGGCCAAGATGGATATGTCGGTAGATAGGCTTTACTTTCTCATACAACAAAAAGAAGGACAACAACCCATTTAAAAATAAAGAATAACCAGAATTCCCAGAAAATAGAACTGTATGGAAGTTTAACAACCAAGCAGTTAAAGAAGTAACATTCATCCAGTCTGGTAGGAGGGGTGGAGAGGATACATAGCAAGGTGGTGGCTGGCAGACCGGGTCGTCCCACATTTGCATGCAGATAAACTGGGAGGAACAACTGGGGAGTGAGACAGACATGCAACCCAGGGTTCCAGCATGGGGAAATGAAGCCTCAAAACCCCTGGTGGTAAAAACCTGTGGGGGTTGTGGCAGTGGAAGAAATCCCTCTCTCATAGGAGAGTCTGTTGGAAGGATCCATGGGGTTCTAGAATGTACACAAACCCATTCACCCAGGAATCAGCACCAGAAGGGCCCAATTTGCTTGTAGGTGGTGGGCGAAGTGACTGAAAGTCGGGGAGAGCTGAGCACATGGCATTATTCTCTCTCTGATCCCTCCCACACATACAGTGCCATAACATAGTGGAGTTTCCCCGCCCTTAGTCGAATACCTAAGGCTCCACCTTTTTTAACATAACAGGTGTACCAAGACAAAAAAATACTGTCCAAATGAAAGACAGATCATCCCTGGCTGGTGTGGCTCAGTAGACTGAGTGCTGGCCTGTGAACTAAAAGGTCGCTGGTTCGATTCCCAGTCAGGACACATGCCTGGGTTGCAGGCCAAGTCCCCAGTAGGGGGTATACAAGAGACAACCACACATTCAAGTTTCTCTCTTTCTCCCTCCTTTCCTCCTCTCTAAAAATAAATAAAATCTTTAAAAATTAAAAAAGAAAGAAGCATTTCTAGGCCCAATCTCCTGTAGAAACCTGGCCCCAAATGCCTGGTGTAGGCCTAAAGAATTTTAATAATTAACGTCATACAACGTTTTGAGGCAGATTAATCCAGGTCCGAGGTCTTGTTTGCTCCTGTTCACGCCTTCTTTGGGCATCTGCTGAGCACTTGCTAGGCTGGGGGCTTCTGCAGCTATGTCTCCCGTGACCTATGTCTCACTCAGGGCCCCTTCTGTGCAACCAGTAGGTGGTGGCAGCCGGAGTTGTGACATCCGCAGTCCATCCCTTATTAGCTCAGTTGCTTTTAGGGCTTGGTTATCACCAGCCCCGCAGTGGAGGGTGTTAAGTCTCTTCGTAGAGGGATTCTCCTTTCTCACTTGAGAGTGTCACAGCTTCTTCCTTGGCCTTCAGGAGTGCCACTCCCTGAGGATGTGTGTGCTGGAAAGTGGCCCTACTGGGAGTCTGTCTTTTTGTTCCACAAAGGCCCTGGGGGCCACTCGGTGTAGGTCTGCTTACTCTTTGGACAGGAAAGGACTATCCTCCCTCCCCTGTTTATTCTCATGAGCCAGTGGCTGGGAACGGCAAACTCCCCTGGGCTCTTGGTGGTGTGGGCTGGATCCAGACTTGGTGTGTCATTTCAGCTCAGTGATGTTCACTGACATTCTGCCATAGTGGCTGGAATGCAGAGAAGAACAAGATGTGGTCCTTGTTTGGGGTTTGAATGTCTACTCTTTCTAGCTGTGCGACTTGAGTAGTTTATTGAACTTCCTGAGCCTGAGCTTCCTCAGTGGTGATACAGAAGAAAGGAAAGTACCAACTTTGTGGGGTTATTGTGGGAATTAAATGACAGCATGCAGATAAAGCATTTTAAGTATACCTGTAGGCCTGGCATACAGGTGGGGCTAATGAATAGGGATTATTCGTATCCATAGGATACTCAGGACAATGGGGTGGTCTCAACAAGGTAAAGCTCAGAGGCCTTGCTCAGGTTAAGCAGGGCAACTTCTCTTTTTTCTTTTTCTTCTTCTTTTTATTAAACCACTGACCCACTGAATTGCTCTTCGTTCAGCTGCTGGTCCTTTACTTTGTCTTCTTCTACAAGTTTTTCCATCGTCAGGTCAAGAAAGCACAAGATTCCTCCTATACTTATTTCCTCTGGGAGCACAGAGCTCCAGTCAAGCTCACAGAGTATGGGGAAGCATGCACTTTACTTCTACCCACTGCCTGATTTCTCTCAAACTCCCGACACGCAGCACTGTGTTTATTTTAGTGACTGGCTCCCAGAATGCCACCATCCCATGGGATTCCGGATTGTTGGGCGCAGGGGAGGGAAAGTGCCCCAGCGGGTGAGTGGGCACGTTGTCCTGCAGAACCTCCAGGTGTGGCCGTGTGGGTTTCCTGGACTAACTCTGCTCCGCTCTCTTCCTGTGGGGAACTTGGAGAAAGGGCTGCCAGGGGCCTGGAAAGTCCGCCAGCCGGAACACTGGTGAGGACCAAAGGTGAGCTGAAATGGGGCTGCCTTGGGCTGGGCATTGGGCGTGAAACACACCGAGGGTCAGGAGTATTTGTGGTTCCTTTCCCTTTATGAGCTTCTTTCTCTACTGATAGTAAAAAGGAACAACTTGGGTTCAAAGTAAACATTAAGCATTATGAACCTACAGTGAATCTCTACTGTCTTTTTGGGGGAACTTGAAAAAGCTTTCACTCTTATTTTGATTTTTTAACTTCATATCAATTTGACAAAGAGATATCATCATATAGTTTTTTGTTTTGTTTTGTTTTGTTTTTCTCCACCTCTTAAACAAAGAAAGTTTTTTTTTTTTTGGGGGGGGGAAGTGTAAAATAGAAGACTTCAGTGATCTTGACCTTCCTCTCTGGTGGTCTGGGTCCAGCTGAGTGTGCAGGTGAGATTTAAGTTGAGGAACTGTCTGAGGTCAGCTCAGTGCAGCCTTGCTGGGGGCAGGGAGACTGTGGGACCCAGACAAAGGGCTGCCTGGGTTCCTGAGTGTCCCCGTCCCTGAGACAATGTGAGGATTTTTAACTGCAATGAAAAGATAACCCTGCCTTTCAAGCACTGAATCTCAAGGTTCAGCTCTTTTCTAGCTTCTCTTTCATCTCTGAAGGACTGCAGCTGAGGCTCTTTCCCCTTGAACTTCCATCACCGCTGCAGACGTCATTCACGGGCGAGAGAAAGTCCTTCACATTTATTTTGATTATTGTTGGCAAAGTTGCATTTTTCTTTTAGCATTCATTCCGAATGCTTCTCATAACATTAAAAAAAAATCGGGTGCTCAGAGGTCCTTGATAAGTGGTATTCTGATCTGGGCTTACCAGCTAAGCAGAGGAAAAGTCTTTCGGGAGAAACAATTACGTCATTTACTCCAGGAAGGGAGAGGGCATGATTTCCACCCTCTCCACACGAACCTCTAATTGCTATCACTGGAAAATGATTGTCTAAGTTTGACTTCTACTTGTTATGCTAAAACCCTTTACCCTCCCAGTTTGTGACTGCAGTTCCCCCATTAGAGCGCCACATGCTTCGCTCTGTGTCAGCTCCCAGTAAAACACCGTGGCAGGTAATGCCAGAATTGAATGTGGCTGAAACCAGGAGGAACTCAGGTAGGGAGAACTAGGTTTCTGACACCAGGCAGACCTGCCAGGTATGGGGGGACCGTGCATCCCAGAGCTGTGTGCGGGGGTCCAGTTAGGCAGGAGGCGGTGACAGCAAGGTGCTTGGGTGTTTGGCCTCTGCTTCCTGACTCCATATCCCTTCCCCAGCGCCGTTTCTCATCACGTTCACTTGACTTTGTGCTCCAGCCCTGCTGCCTTTCTTTTAGCTCCTGGAACATTCAGCCTTCTCCCTGCCTTTGAGTCTTTGCACAAGGGTCATTGGCTGCACTCCCGTCTACCCCTGTCCCCTTAGCTTTCTCACGGGGCCTTCCTTTACTCCACTTCCACACGTCAGATCCCCTCTTACTGGCCTCCGGGAACCTGTGCTTTTTCTCTCCTGGCATTTAGAGTGTTTGTTAGGTTATTAATTTTCATCTGTCATTCCATGAGGGCCGACACTGTCACTCTCACTGACCAGTGCAGATAGCAGTATGCTTGGCGCCCAGAGAGGGTTCAGTGAGCATGTGTTGAATTTGAACCGACTGATGCGAAGAAAGAATGGCCTCCTCAGTGGTCACTGTGAGGTACTGACCCCTTGTGTGGAGACTCCTGTGCTGATTCCATGGCTCGACCCCGTCCCTGCTCGAGCTGAGCACGGACTGGCCAGGGTTTGTCTTTGCCAGTGGTGAGCTGAACGGGAGAAGGTGATGTTGTTGAGGGAAAACACACTGACTTGTGTATTTTGCCGTGGATAATGCACAGTTTTTGCCCAAATTTTTAAGGGGAAAATGAGGATGTGCATTGTCCATGGGTATAATGATTACACACCACGGATGTAATAGCGGGTGTGATAACCCTGTGTATGATGCACACAAAGTGTGGGTGCGCACCATACATGGCAAAATCAAGCATTTTGTTTAAGATCAACTCCAGGCATTCCTATTAACTCCCTGTGAAGCTTGTTAATTTAAAAGTTTCACAGATGGAGGAGCTAAGCTCAGAAAGATGAGTTACAAGGGCAAGACCATCTATATTTCTCAAATTTCAAATGCGGTGATTCCAAAAGAGAGTGTTTCAATCCCTCCTATTTCTTACCCACTAACAGTGGTGATGAAGGACGAGCATCCTGGGCCTGGGGGGCCGAAGCCCCAGCACCCCCATCTTGTCAAGCCCATGAAGCCTGCCTCTACTGCTGGGCTTAGAGACAGATCTTTCAATAGGCTGTTGATCTTCTTCCCAGAACCCAGGAGCTTTCCTATGCTGTGCTCCCCAGAAGGAGGCCCTGAGACAGGGGTCCCTGGGCAAGAGACTTACTGAGGAAATGATCCCAGGAGAAACCAGTGAGGGGGTGGAGAGGAGGATGGGGAAGGGGAAAGAGCCAAGCAAGCATGGCATTTCAGCCGAAGTTTGATCCTCAACTCAACTCGATCCCACCCGGAAACTTGGAGTTTGCCCCCATGCAAAACAGGAGAGCTGGGCTTTCACACTCCTGTACCAGTCGCCCTCTGCTCTGGCAGCCTCGGGGTCTCCTAAGAGAGACGCAGGTGCCGACTCTCAGAGGCCAAAGAACATAGGAGCCAGGGCAGGGGCGCTGGGGAAAGTTAAAGGAACCCAAGGGGATCTGGAAGGAGCGCCGGCAATGTCCGTTACAATATTATAACCAAAACAGATAAGAAAGCAAGCTAATGTACTATAGCCGACTCCACATGAAAGCATGTTTTCTCATTAAATTAATTCTAATAGATACTATTTATTTAAGCCTATTCTGTGCCAGGTATTGTGTCAATGCTTTACACATATTATCTCATTTAATTCTTACACTATCCCTGTAATAATGTTATTACAGTTCTTCTCCTTATTTAATGGATGAAGAAACTGTGGTTTGAAAGAATTTAAATGACTTGCTTACATTTTCACAGATGGAAGTAGCACAGGCAGTAATTGGCTCCAGGTTTGTGTGCCTCTAAACTCCATGGTTTTTTATTTTTATCTTTAAAGCAATAACTTAAAGCAGTAATTACTTACCCATGCAAATTCAGGAGGACATGAGTGGACACAGGCGAACCTACCGAGGTCAGCTTTAGCAGAGTATCTTACTACTCTGATGGCTTTACACAGCCGTCTATTTAGCTGCCCTTTCACTGACAGCCTGGTTGCAGATGAACAGGAAGAACAGGATGGAAGACTTGGGGAGATTAGCTGGATCAGAGACCTCTCCTGAGGTGAGACCTCCCCGCCCCCTTACTCCCTTCCTCCCTGCAAGGGCATCAAGGTGGGCCCTTCTGGTGGGTTCTGCCAGCGGGGGCTGAGAACCACTCTTCACCATCCATGTGGAAAGGAGGCTTGGCTTTTTTAACACTTGTGCTTTAAGCGATAATCCAGATTATCCAAGAGAGCTGCGGAAATATTGGGTGCATTTTCCTCTGGAATCCATGGCATGTGTAGCTCCACTGGTTCAGAAGTCCTGGTTCCCAGAAGGGTGTGCTTTCACCAGGAGACACTAAAGAACAGACTCTATTAAACTTCAAGTGGTGGCTGCCACGCAGGCACTTCTGTCTCCGTGCCAAGATAGCACTAGGCAAGGAATGAAGGCACCCTTTTGGCAGAAACAATTGCCTCTGATCATCAGGGGGGAGGTAAGACTGCTAGGTACTCATTTCCACAGCTGCCTGGGAAGTTGGCTGCTATGACCCACAGATGACTTCCTCCTCAGAAATTGCCTGAGGCTCAAGGGAGCTGCCTCACCCAAGACTACGTCCCTTCTGCCCCTGGGAGCAGCCTATGACCAGTGACTGGTGGATCTGGGGATACAAAGTCTGAGCCTCCTTGCTCCAGTATGGAACAGATTCGAAGGGTCATCCCAGTTCCTGTGGGACTGAATGAGCCTCTGTGGTGGCTGCACCACAGTTCAAGGACCCAGCCCTGGTCCTTCACAGGTGTTGTTCCTGAAGGAATGCCCAATAAATCAGCCACATGGGAATCTGCATCTCAGGTCCTGCTTCCCAGGGAACACCAGCTAAGCAAGACAGACGGCCCAGGGACATGTCACAAATAGCTGAAACTAGGGCCGGCATTTAGAAGAAAGATCTGTGCTGCAGATAGAGACTTGGGTGTCATTCATCTGAAGACAATAGTGAAACTGTGCTTGGTTGAGGTTGCTCTGGGAGAATGATGAATTCTGATGAAGAAAAGGAGGACATCTACTGTATTAGAATAGAAACAATTGTAGTAGGTGGTTCTATAAATGCTACTATTAATCTAATCTGTTTAATGGATCTATTAATGTTTGGTATTTGATAAGAGGAGGGAGGTTATCTTGCCTTTGAAGTTAGGTTGAAATGTTCGGTTCGCCAAGATAATGAAGAAACTAAAGAAAATTTGAATTACTATGACTCTCAGGGTCATATAAACAAGCAACACACTTGACATGGGGCCAGATTGGACAGAGACCTTTATAATAGATAGTAGAGGTACCTGCTGGGCCCCAGGTTATCAGTTTCAGAGGTCTTCTTCTAAAGGATATTATAATGAGACAAGTCAAATGTAAATAAATCAAACAATAATTAGGGAAAGAAAGCATTTGGTCTGGCTGGCTGCACCTTGAAGAAGGGCCTGGAATGGATTTGGGAGGGTGGTGCAATCACAGGGGTGGTGGTCTTGGAGCTGTAAGCAAAGGAAAGGATTGAGTTTTCATGCTCAGAACTTCTTTTGCACTGTAAGCTGTCCTGTCTCCTGCTGGCTTAGTGTCAGTAACACTAAGAAGGATGTTTTCGAGTATCTGTGTTGCCATATCTTTTTATGTGGGCATTATTGTTGTATGGGATGTTGTATTGCTGTAAGGCTGGGAGAATGGGGAGATCATTTTCCTGATGCGGTAGCTTCTGTGAATTGTTTTGGGTCAATGACGGTGGTTGTCTCCCTGCCCCTTGTTGCCACTAAGGAGGGCTGAGCCTTCCCAGTGGAGTGAGGACAGACAGATGAGAGTCAGTGAAACACACATAGGGTGAAAAGAGAAGAAGGTCTCCGAATTTTCCTTACGGATCCTTAACAACAGTCAAAACTTAAAGGCTTTCTCCCTGCCGAGACCACCTCTTGCCTTAAACCTAGTTTCCCATGAAAACAATCTTATATTTTCACTTTACAGTGAATTTTGTTGCAAAACCTTCTAGCTCTTTTTTGACTATGTTCAACTTCTAGTACTTCCAAATTTGTAAGTTCATAACTTTGTTGAGAAACCCTGGGTAAAAGGAAATGTACTGTATTTTTTTAACTATAAGATGCCCCTTTCCTCCCAAATTTGGGGGGAAAGGGGGAGTGGGTCTTATAGTCTGAACATAGTGTACCTGGCTTGCTGGGGGGGTTGGGTGGTGGGGTGGGGTCACAGGTTATTAAATATTTTACCACTTTTTGCTTCAAAATTTTTTTCCTATTTTTCTCTTCTAAAACCTAGGTGCATCGTATGGTCCAGTGTGTCTTATAGTCCTAAAAATATGGTACTCACATGCTGCTTCTGCATCTTCTTGGGAGTCAAGACCCCCTCCCCCACTTCCTCGCCAAAACCTACTTTGCTAGCATTAAATATCTCTAATTCTGTTGGAATTCATCAGTTTAATGATGCTGACATGCAAATGTCCCTGTTCCAGAAGAAACCATTTTAGGGATGTTTAGGAAGATTTCTGCATTAGACAGGGGTAGGTATGGGGTTTGGTTGGAACCTTCCTATTCACAAATTCTGGGATTCTATCTGCCAGGTATTGTCCTGGTGAGACAGAGACAGAGATTAAGATGGTAATTTTTCACAGAATATCAGACTCAGGTTACATTTCTGCCCAGCTGATTCCATGTGGCTATTCTCAGCTGTTCATTCTTTCCTTTCCTATTTCCTTTTATTTCTCTCTGATTATTTGCCAGCCCCTTATCTCATTCTTTCCCCCAATTTCTGCCTTTGTATCTACTCTTGTGGCTTTCTCTCCACTTAACTCTATTGTTGTTGCATACGCTGCTTGCTTTCGTCCATCTTTGCTTGTGTAAATGAAGTCTTTGAAAGTTTGAAATGATTTTTAATTTTTAATATTAGACTTAAAGTGTGTAATTCTGGGAACACAGGAGATAAGATTCCAAGAAACAATATAAGGGGCCCTGTGGGACCGCATATGAGCAAAGAGTCTATGGGGTCATGAATTACAACTATTGCCTGACAATTCAATCTAAAACTTGCTACCTCAGCGCTTTTAAGTAACTAGCTTTTCACTTGATTTTAGTATTTACTTACAGATATATAACAATGCTTTTTCTTTAGGAACAGATTAGTGCTGTTATTGAAGATGAATTTATTTTTTAGATTAGCAAGATCCTCTACCTCCCATAGTCAGAATGGTATTTTACAAATGACGTCTCCCTTGGGGAGAAGACATCACCTTTTCCCCAAGGGAGACAGTCCCAACCCAAATCCAGTTGCTCCATCTAGCTAAAAGGCCAGGATCTCCAGGTGATTCATGGCACTTTCTCTTAGTTCAAATGAACTCTGCCTTGGTCCAATAAATTAAAGAGATAAGATATTTGCCCTCTACCCCCATATATAGTTATGGAGCTATTTCATACTCCCATTTGGAAGGGGAAAGAATAGCAGAACTAAGGCAGCCATTGGTCTATAGCAATTCAAAAATCCCACTGCACAGATGTTGTGATGGCCTTACTAAGGGGGCGAGGATTTTACCCTAATTAGACCCTGTCCTTTTTGGGTGATGTGTGCCTCTGAAGGCTTGGTTGTCTTTACCTGATGAAATTTGTTTTGAGCAGTTGAGTAATGTCATTGTAGTTGCACTTTGGGAATTGCCTTTGGGTCAGAGAGACAAGCAAGGAAGTTATTGTAGAAATCCAAGAGATAGATCATTATTCGCCTTGGTTGGTGTGGCTCAGTGGAGTGAGTGCCGCTGGCTTGCGAACCAAAGCATTGACAGTTCGATTCCCAGTCAGGGCACACGCCTGAGTTGTGGGCCAGGTTGCCAATGGGGGGCACACAAGAGGCACATTGATGTTTCTCTCCCTTTCTTTCTCCCTCCATTCCCCTCTCTAAAAAAATAAGTAAAATCTTAAAAAAAAGAAAAGAGATAGATAATTATCCCCTGAGCCAGTGTGGTGAGCAGGCAGAAAGGGAGGAAGTGAGGAATGTGAGAGGCATGTTTGGAGACTACATTCAAAGAGCTTGCTAGCTGGCTGGGTGCAGATGGAGACAGCGAGAGAGGAAAGGAGCTGAGTATGAGACCTTCCTCCTAGGTGACAAGGAGAAAGGTGGCGAGGTGGGGAAGTCAAGAGTAGGTGCTGGTTTTGGGGAAGATGAGATTGGTTTTGGCCAGTATTTTACACCGTTCACACTCACTCATGGAAATGAATGCATGTCCTAACTTCATTAACACATAGGACATTCCTGGTTATAAATCTTAGTAAAAATATTTTTCAGGTTTAAGAACTTTAAATGAATGCATGTTAATGTGACCATTGATCAATTACTCATTGAACATTGTAAGTTACTAGTATTATGCTTGGTGCCAAAACGGTCATACTATTATTAGAACACCTTAAGTGTGTTCCTCTTGGGAAAGGTTTTCTTGGCCCCAGACTTACTTGAGCTCCTCTAGGGAAAATGACCTCTGCTTTTGATGGGAGCCCACACTATTGTTGAGCAGTTCTAATTGTTAATAATGTCAATTTTATATTGAGCTGAAAGTTGTCTTCCTGAAATTTGTATTCAGGGTGCCCAGTATTCAGAAATACACAGGACGAGTTGGTATTTTAGAGTCCAGAAGGCAGCAGCTGTGCCTTCTTATCTTTTTTCTTTGAGTTAAACAACTCTTGTTTCTCCTACCCTTGCTTTTGTATGATTCAATTTGTAGGATCTTTCATTCCTAGACTGCTGCTTGAGGCACCTGCAGAGGCTCTGCCTTGCAGCCCAGGAGCCGATGGCCCTGTAGGTCCTGATGGTGACAGAGGGTTCATATGCTTTCATATGACCTGAAGGTCTCTTTGCCCTATGAACATCTGGTCAGGAATCTCTGATGAAGGAAACCTTAACTTTCAGAGACCTTTAGCTATAAACTTTCCCTTAGAAGTGGACTCTGGGGGACTTCCGGCCAAGATGGAGGCATAGGCAGACACACTGTGCCTCCTCTTACAACCAAAATTAAGGACAACAAATATTTAGAAACAAGAAAACAACCATCACTTATGGAAAACTGAACTGTACGGAAGTCCAACAACCATTCATCCAGACCGGTAAGAGGGGCGGAGTCGCGGCAGGAGAAAGTGGAGGTGCGGACCCAGGAACGCAAGCAGCAGCGGCTGGCAGTTCCCAGGTGCACAGGTGGCGGCTGGCGGTCCCCGGGCCCACAGGCTGCAGCTGGCGAACCCCGGGCACAGGGGGGCAACTGTGCAGACCTAGTGAGGTCGTACAAGGCGGCTGGCTAACCAGGTGGTCCCACATTCGTGCGCGCAGATGGTCCAGGCAGAGGGGAAGTGGCGGAAGGGACTGAATCCAGGAGAGAGCGGAGCAGACGCCATCGTTCCCTCTCGGACCCCGCCCCCACATACAGCGTCACAAGCCAGCGACTGGGCTGCCCCGCCCTGAGGAACACCTAAGGCTCCACCCTTAACTACGTAATAGCCGCGACCAGACTAAAACCAAACCAAACCAAAACAAAACCAAACCACCAAAAGTGGCTCAAACTGGAGGAAAAAATCAAAGCCCCAGAGCCTCTAAGCTGTGAAGAGATAGCCAACCTATCAGATGCACAGTTCAAAGCACTGGTCATCAAAATGCTCACAGAATTGGTTGATTTTGCTCACAAATTAGATGACAAAATGCAGGCAACAATACGTGAAATGAAGGAAGATGCATGGGGAACCGATAAAGATGGAAGGAAAACTGGGACTCAAATCAATGGAGTGGACCAGAAGGAAGAAACTAACAACCAAACAGAAAACGAGGAAGAAACAAGAATTCAAAAAAATGAGGAGAGGCTTAGGAACCTCTGGGACAACTTTAAACGTCCCAACATCCAAATTATAGGGGTCCCAGAAGGGGGATAAGAAGAGCAACAAGTGGAAAACTTATTTGAACAAATAATAAAGGAGAACTTCCCTAATCTGGCAAAGGAAATAGACTTCCAGGACGTCCAGGAAGCTCAGAGAGTCCCAAAGAAGTTGGACCCAAGGAGGAACACACCAAGGCACATCGTAATTCCATTAGCCAGGATTCAAATGAAGGAGAGAATTCTAGAAGCAGCAAGGGATAAGGGGACAGTCACCTACAAAGGAGTTCTCATCAGACTGTCAGCTCATTTCTCAAAAGAGACCTTACAGGCAAAAAGGGGCTGGAGAGAAATATTTGAAATCTTGAAAAGCAGGGACCTACATCCAAAATTGCTCTATCCAGCAAAGCTGTCATTTAGAATGGATGGACAGATAAAGTGCTTCTCAGATAAGGTCAAGTTCAAGGAGTTCATCATCACCAAGCCCTTATTATATGAAATGTTAAAGAGACTTATCTAAGAAAAAGAAGATAAAAATATGACAGACAGTGAAAAGACAGCAAACTCATAGCTATTAAGAACCACAGCTAAAACAAAAGCAAACTAAGGGAACAGCTAGAACAGGAACAGAACCACAGAAATGGAGATCATATGGAGGGTTAGCAACAGGGTAGTGGGAGGAGGAGAGAGGGGGAAAAGGTACAGAGAATGGTGGGTAGAAAATAGACGGGGGAGGGCAAGAATAGTATGGGAAATGTAGAAGCTAAAGAACTTAGGACACATGGACATGAACTAAAGGGGGAATGTGGGTGGGAGAGGGTGTGCAGGGTGGGGGGAATGATGGGGGAGAAATGGGACAACTGTAATAGCATAATCAATAAAATATATTTAAAAAATAAATAAATAAATAAAGTTGGCAAAAAAAATGTAGTGGACTCTGAGCTGAGCTCAGAACACATTTCTATCAGCCTCCTTTGCTTATAGTGCAGTAGATGAATGTCTGTAGCAGTAGCCCACTGGATGGCTTTTTCTTGCTTTCTTCTTCCTAAAGGGAGTGCCTTTGTTCAGACCTACATCCTTCTTTTGCACATCCATGTGCTTCAGGAAAAGCTGTCTCCATTTCCAGGCCTAGGGGCAGATCCTAACCAGTCTGTGAATATGCTGGGAATCCCAATCCTCCTGCCTGATGCTGCTCTAGAGTGGGGGTGCAAACCCATTCAGGTTGAAGGGATGGGAGAGCAGATTTCTGAGGGGCATGGGCTTCTGGGAGATGTTTCCTTACTCCCACGTAGGAGCCACCAGGACAAATGACACCTTTCTGCCTGTGGATTTTACTGCGTCTGGGTGTGAGGCTTGGAACTCTTACAGCCATCTGGGGGGTGAAGCCAGCACATGCAGAAGAACAAAGCCAAGTGAATCACAGGAATTAGATGGCCAACACATTTTATTGTCATCTATGGTAGTTTCAGTGAGAGTTTTCAGTTACTGGCAGCTGAAGGCATCCTAACTGATATGGTGACTCTTTTAAAATGAGGCACTTTGGAGAGAAAACAGTGCCAGAATGATGGAAATATCACCTCTGATATTGTCTTTACTGTACTTCTGGAAATGAGGATGCACCCTAAGATTTCTGTATTTATTTACTCACTCCACCTCATATTTGGCCACATATTGATCTTGTGAATGACTAAGACCTTCAGGTCTTTTTCTCTACAAATTCCATTTTATGTGAGACTAAGATTCCTGAAACCCCTTTTTTTTCTTATGATATAATACAAGGGAAATAGTTGATGGTAGCCAAACCTCTGACTGATCAGTAAATCTGCAAGAGAACCTTATTTATGGCATTCTGCATGCAAGCCGCCAATGGAGACAGGGATCATTGGTTACTCACGGAAATTTCTCTAGCCAACTATGTATATGTGGACGTGGCCCAGTGGCTGCCCAAAATGCCTCTGGACTGAATAGCTTTGGGTTTAGCCAACTGCAAACTTGTCGGAGAATGGCAGGCCTTTTTCCTCACCTCACTCCCTCTCCCAAACAATCACGCTGCACCCATCTTGGACAGGTGCCAGCTCTCCTACTCTTCCTAGTGTCCACCAGCACACTAGAACGTGAACATTTTTCTCTTTCCTACACAGACTATCAATTTGAGCTCATTTCAGAGGCGTGTCCTTTTCCAGCTCGCTGGCTTCCTCTCTGAAATGAGCTCAGGTTCATCCAGGCTTGAGTATAAATCCATTCCTTGAACTGGTTTCTCCTCTCAGGCAAGTGTCTCGGTGCTCTGATACATGGCTGCCAAATGCATTTGCTTGCGTATGAAGCCAATGAAAAGACATACAGAAATGTCAAATCTTTGACACCTCGCTTTTCCTAATAATAAGCTGTCAGCTGCCAAAGACAGAGACTTCTCATTTCCCCCCACTCCCAGACCAGGAATTGGGCTTTAATGGTTTTGCAGGAAATTCAAATAATCACTTTTTCAGATGCTTGTTATTATGTAACCTCAGGTGGCAGTGAGTGCCCTGAAAGAATTTTCGTGCAGAATCCTTCAGCTAAAGCAGTGAAGAAATTCAATAGCCCTTGGGCTGACAGCCAATTCTTATAAACCTTATCAGTCATCTCTTCTGCCTCAGAGCCTGTGTCGCTCTGTGAGGCTTCTGCACGTGCAGCTGTGTCATTCCTCAAAGAGGGACTCCTGGAGCCAGTGCATATTTTGGAAAGACCAATGAATCAAGTTTGGATGTGTTACATGTGCGGTGCCAAGGACACAGCCAACTTCAGAGGACCAATGGACATGGGGCTAACTTGTCTTTTCTAGGTGTTTGGCACCAGGTGCTTGGCATTATTATATATTATTCTTTGACAATTTCCTAATATTATACAGGTTAACTCTTTGTGGATCTCTGGCTGTATAAAACAAAGAAAAATTTAATTGAGGTAGGAAGAAATTCAGGTTATTTGTTTTCCAGTCGTACTTACCTGCAGAGAAAATTTTATGATGAACAATTGCCTTTGCATAATAACAAGGGTTTGGGACTGGTACCGTGGGATGAGAGTTTCTGGAGGCAGCAGGTAGAATGAGACGAATGATGTAGGCCCTCTCCCTGTCCAAGTCACTGGTATGGAGTATAGTATTTCATGGCAAAGGGACACTGCATAGAGCAGAGCTGTCTGTGTGGAGAGGGGAGCAGGTTGCCTTAGTTTAGGAGGTCAATTTCTAAAGGCCAAACTTTCGATTCCTTTGTGCAGGGGTCACGGTATAGGGCAAGGCAAGGCACTGCACAGACTCAGTCTGCCAGGCCATCCACTCCTCTTGTTTTTTGAGCCTTTCTTCCCATGTCTAAACTGGTGCAGGCTCTCATTTCACCATCGTGAGCACTGGAGAGTATGACCTTCCAGGGTCACAGTAAATGCCTTCATTCTCTCTTGAAGGAAGGCATTTACCGTGGCCCTGGATGATCATACTCTCATCTGACCGGAGTTCATTTTCCCAGTGACTTTCAAGCCCAGGACTGGAATGGGTGCTCGTCCCGTGGATGGCGGTGTGGCAGTCAGTTCATGACCAAACTGTCAACGCACACAGACTCATCCTTCGTGCTCACATGTCAGGCCAGCCTCTGACATTCAGACGGGAGCAATCCCCTTGCCTCGTTTGGAAGGTGGTTCGTCCGCTGTCCTCTCACGTTGCCTTGGGTCTCGTAGTGTGCTAGTATTCCTCCGACAGGTAATCCGAGACAGAGACACCTTGAAATAAATATTAATTTCTGGGCACAAAAGCACTACGTGCTCGTTATAGAACCCCAAATATCCCAGACATCTGTAATAGAGAAAATGAAAACTCCCTATAACATGCCCAACTCCACTCCCAAGAGCCCCACGTTCGGTCCTCTCGGCCAGTGCCCGCGCCCGCGCCCGTGCCCGCTGTGTGAGAGGCTGGTGGGCGCGTGTGAGACGACTTGAGGTCGTGGAGGAGTGGACATGTTTTATTTTCACATTCTGCATTATTTTTCAGATAAGCAGTCACATATTGAACTCAGTATTTCATAGCTTTTATCAGTTTTCTATTATAATGTTTTCATTTATATAAAATTATTGGTTGAATTTTAAGAAACAAGTAACTAATAGCAAAAGTGGTGTAGAATATGGTGTAGAACATGCAAACAATTGTGAAGGTAGTACCCTAACACTACACTGAAACTAAAAGATTTTTACAAATAATTATTATTTTAAGTAAAATGGTTTTATAGTATCACTATATAATAATAATTTAATAGTACTATTCTATAATTTTCTTTTATAGAACTATATTGGGTAAGTTTCTGTCTCATTTTGGTTGTTTTAAGGGGTATATAGAATTCTATTCATAGGTGAGCCAAAAATTATTTACCTAGCAACATCTGATGCTCATATAGTTATTCCCAGTTTTTTTCTGTTGCCAACATGCATTTTGTGTAGGATGAGTTCTTAGCAATGAGAATAACAGGTTAAAGGATATGAACATTTATTATTTGTGTGGATATTGTCACTTCTCTTCCAAAGGTGCTATGTGAATTCCCACTCCCACCAACAGCACCAGAAGGCTTTGACTGGTCTTTTTAATCCTTGTTGGATTGAAACCCTTGAGCTGCTTCTGTGGGCAGTTCTATTGATTTCGTGACTTGCTAGTTTACATGCTTTGCCTGTTTTGTTTGTAGATAGTTCAAGTTTTCTTTTATATCCCTCAGTAGAGTTTTATAGTTTTCTTCATAAAACTCCAGTATATTGTTATACTTAGTCCCAAAGAACTCCTTTGAATGTCTCCGAGCACTCTGTAGATTATTGTAAATTCAGTGGAACTAGAGAAGGCATCTACAGAAACCAGATGGTTCTCCCTGGATGAATTTATCTTGATATCATTAGCATATTTGAATAGATGGGTCCAGAAATGTCTGCATTTTTTAAAGTCCAGAATCATGAATTTATCCACATACAGATAAGTGTCAGGTCTCTAGAACTCCATTCACAAGACTGTGGAATAAACTGCAGCATCAAATTTAAAAAAAACACCTATAATAAAAAATAAGCATAACTATATAAACAGTAAATAAGACATAAATGTAAACATTTACTGAGTGCTTACTATACACCAGGCTCTGCTAAAAGGAGAAGATACAAAAATGACTAAGTGGTGGCTCAATTTTCAAAGAGCTAATACTCTAGGAGAAGAGGTACACATTTATGCATGCAATTGCAGTAAAATACTAAAAGTGTTATGATAGGATGGGGCTACAGCGCAGGGAGGAATTTGTTCTACCTAGGGTGAATAGAAAGATGATCAGGAAGGCTTCAGAGAAGAGACGTGTCTGGAGTGGGGTGCTGGGTTGGAAGGAAACCCCTGAACAAAAGGCAGGGCTGTGTGCAGGACTCAGTGGTTCCAGGGAGCCTCTGGGGCTTCTGCAGGACCGGGGAATTGTTGGGCTCATGGGGAACTAGCTGGAGTCAGACTGTGGAGGGGCTTTCATGCCATCAATGGGTTTGGAGTTTTTTGTGCAGCAATGTGGGGCCACTGGAGGCATCACACAGGAGAGTAATGCGGGGCATATGTGGGCTTTAGTGGGCCTGTCCTGGGTTCAGAGAACGGAGTGCTGTCAGGATGTCACATGGATGGGAGGTGGTGATTTGGAGGTGAGAGAGGGAGCAGAGCCCAGAGTCTGTACTGGCCTGGGTGATAATTGCATAAGGAAGTGAGGAAGGGAGCCAATTTTGAGGAAAAGATAGTAAGGTCCCCTTTGTGGACTCAGTGTCAGGGGCCCCGGAGAAACCCAGAAGTCGGCTGTGTGTGCTCAGCTCACATATTCACTCATATTTAGTGACTATTTATTAAGTGTGTCTATGAGTCCCGTATCTTAGATTAAATGAGGTGCTTAGATTAAATGAGCATCTCATTTAAGTAGCCACCTACTTATAGACAATTGCTTTACTACCTCTAGCCATTCCTGGGGTGGTTAATATCCTTTAGAGTTTTCATTTTTCCAATTATATTCTCAAACCTGTAGGATCATTTTGCTCTATCCATGCACTGACTGGCCACACAGTGACAGAAGAAACAGGAGAGTAAACTTATTTATTAAAGGACATATTTTTTTTTTTACATCAGAGTTTCACATTTTCAATTGTTTGTGTTAGAAACATCATCTGGAATATACCTGCGTATTTTTCATTAAAAGGCTTTCATTCCAGACTATACTACAATTATACTACACATTTTCAATAAATTATACTACACATTTTCAATAAACTATACTACACATTTTCAATAAACTATACTACATATTTTCAATAAACTATACTACACATTTTCAGAGTTGATCTGTGTTGAGGTATCATAAAAAACACATATCTACCTAAACACCCAAGGAAAACTCATGTATTGTTTTTATTAAAAAATAACATTAACACCCTGGCTGGTGTAGCTCAGTGGATTGAGCGCGGGCCTGCGAACTGAAAGATCGCGGTTCGATTCCCAGTCAGGGCACATGCCTGGGTTGCCAGGCCAGTTCCCGGCAGGGGACATACAAGAGGCAACCGCACATTGATGTTTCTCTCCCTCTCTCCTTCCCTTCCCCTCTAAAGATAAATAAATAAAATCTAAAAGGAAAAACAAAATAATAAAAGATTACGTTTCATGTGAATTATGTCAATTTAAAAAAAAAATAACATTAACAATGACAAACCTTGCCGTTGGTTTGGTGCCTTTTATGTACCTGGGCTGCCAAGGGCATCAAGGGGTTCACATGCATTTGTTACTTCACACACACGACGACCCTGTGGCACATGTATTATTATTTACACTCTAAGGGAGGACGTGTTCCCTCTTCATACCTTTCCAGAAGCTTTTTCCCAAAAGCTTTTTTGGGCTTGTCTTCCTCTGGGCATCCCTTAAGCACTGATGTTTCCCGGGTCATCTTCCTTTTCTCTCTGTATGCACCTCTGAGCGATTTCATTTGCTATATGCCTTCACTTACCACCCACATGCCAACGATCCTTATATTCATATGTTCCGAGCTCCAGACAAGTTAGCCCCATGTCCATTGGTCCTTGGAAGTTGGCTGTGTCCTTGGCACCTCAAATGTAACATAGCCAAACTTGAACTCATTGGGCTTTCCAAAATATGCTCCAGGAGTTGCTCTTTGAGGAATGACGCAGCTGCATGTGCAGAAACCTGGAAGTTATTCTTCCTATCTTCTTTCTAACTCCTCACATTCAACCTGTCTCCAGGGTCGGCTGATTTCCAGTGCCTAACTCTCTTGCATATACAACCTCTCCTTCGTTTCTGCTTTGCCATGGCCTTAGTTTGGGTCCTTAACATTCAGAGTCTTGATTATGGCAACAGCCTCCCAACTGACCTCTTTCCCTGGGTCTCCTTTTCCCTCCACCTTTTTTTCCCCTACAGACCTTTGAGATCGAGCCTTCTAAATGGGAAACTCTGATTCTGTTCTTTTTCTTTTGACTGTTCTGTCCAAAAGTTATCTATGATCTTCAAAATTCATTGCAGACACACTAGGATAAGAAGTAAGGCCTTATTTTCACCTTACTTTTTGCCAAGCTCTTTTCTCCCCACCACTTTTAAATCACCTGGGACTTCCTGCGCATCCCCATTCTGCTGTGCAACCTCATCATTGGGGCCCATACATTCTCCACGTCTGGACCGTTCTCCTGTCCCTAATGGCTGCCTAGCTCTCTCTCCTCCTTTTGTGCTCTGCCCAGGCTGTGTGTCTGCTGGGAAGCCTCTCTCCTTGTGTGACTTGAGGTGCCCCTCTGTGCTCTCGAGCTCTCCTGCTTCCCACCATTGGAGTACCCACCGGGTCTCCTAAAATGATTGTGAGTTCTGCCATGCTCTGAATGCCATGAAGGCAGAGAGGGAGTAGATCTTGCTGACCATTGCAGCCCCATCACCTGTTTGATTTCCTGTCATAATATGCCAGGTGCGTGATAATTACTGGATAAGTGTATGAATGAATGAATGAATGAATGAATGAATCCAATAGCTCAGGTTAAAGCCAGATCAACCTGCCTTTGAAGTCCATATTCTTTCTATTCCCTGCTTGACTTATGTAGACTCTCCTACTATGCAGTCTTGCTGTGGCCATAATAACAGCAGGGGGTGGGTGGCATGGGATGATATTACATTGAGAATGCAGCAAGATACCTTGACCTGATTTTAGATGGTGTTGCATTCCACTTGGTAAATAAGAATTGGATATAGTATAGTCCTAAACCCAGATGCAAATCTTTCACAGGAACCACATCTGGACTTCGTCTCTGGGCTCTTGGATATAGAGTCACTCAAATACTTTCAGGACAATTGTAAAAGGGCTTAGAATATAAAAAGTAATGCTAGAAGCCCATTTCATAAAGAAAAAGCAAATAATGCTTATTAGAAAATGAAACTCATGTGAGTAGCCTGGAGATGGACTAGGAATTAGTGTTGCAGCTGCATTTTGAACCAATTATAAGCTAGAAATAGAAAGCAGAGGAGGAGCTGCTGAAAGTCTATCATAATAATCCAAGCGTGAGTTCCCCAGAGCGGGGGACTGATTTTTCCAGAGGAAAGAGTAGCTGCTTCTGACTTCAGTAAACTGGATGATGCTCAGCTTCTAATATGCCATCTTCCAGGATGAATTGGCACCAACACGTAATCACTGGTTTTTCTCTAACTCCATCAGGAACCCTCTACTTTATTTGGTCTATTCTTGCTCTTTTTCCTCTCCTCCCAGACCAACACACTTTATACAGAGAACTACAGGCACTGATATTTATTTATCTTCTCTGGCTCTATAAAGTGCTTCTGCATTTGGACTCAGACAAATTTGTTCAGTGGATAGTAAGCTGCTTATATTTAGACACTTTTTATTTGTCTCATTGTATCCTCAGTGCCTAGCCCAGTGTTAAAACTGAAGCAAATGGTTACTCCCAGAGAGCTTGATTAAAAACGAGAGGTTAAACCGACAAGTTGGGATGAAACGAGTAATTCAGTCATAATATTTGGAATTTGTGCACACAGACAAAACATAAAAACTCTTTACGTAAGTCCAAACATGGTGAGACACAAAATATATAATACACAATTTGCAGGATCTTGAAGGGTGCATCTAAATGTTGCCTCCGGATATACAGAAATCAGAGAAGATCTGGGATAAGACAAGTACGCGGCAGAGTGTCAAGTGAATTATGCAGACACCAATTATCCCAAGTTCAGGGGTGAGATCATTTTGGACTGCAGTTAGGGGAAAGGGTTTAAGCTGGGTCAGGGAGTGGGGCTGGAGGCTGGAATGGAGTAAGGAATGGAGGTTGGTGACAAAAAGGGGTCTGAGATAAGGCACGAGGACAAATGCTTTGTACTGCCTGAACCTTCACCAATAGCTCACCGCCATGTATATAAACAGGCCAAGTGATTGTTGAAGGGCTAAGAAAAAGTAGGAAAAAAGTAGTAAAATTTGATGGCCTTTTTAACTTTCCAAGCACAAAAGATGAGAGATTTGAGCATTTGTGAAATAGAAGCTGGCCATAGTGCTCCAATACAATGTATGAGACAGTGGTACATTCCCAGGACTCTCCCGCTTTCTCTGCCCAGTCACTTGACTCTGTAGGAGCCCCAGTGCACCAGTACAGATGACGTTTTGTTGTTTGACTCTGACAGAAGAAACTCCCTATTTTATGCTGCATGCGCTTATTATTTATCCTCATTATAATCCTCATTATATCATTAAAAACTTCCTGGAAACACCCTACTTAGCAGAGTTTTAAAGTAAAAGAATGAGTCAAATTTAGTGGGTCAGGGCCTGGTTCTCTTGCCAATCAGGGCTGAAACTGCAGGGGGCGCTCTCTTTGAGTTGTGAATCTGTTGAGGTTTAGCCTGTGTACTGTAGTTGCGATGCAGAAAACCCCAAGAAATGGCTCATTTCTCTCTTTATGGCCTTGTGCTCCCCCCTTGACACAACTCCTGTGAACTTAAGAGTAAAAAAAACAAAACCCACAAGTGTTTCTCAGTGTCTTTTCAGGGGCGGACAAAAACAAAACAAAACCAAACAAAACAAAATCAGCAGCCTGTGCTGGTGTTTTTGGAGCCTTTTCTTTTCATCCTATTTCACACTAGCAACATTAACCACCACTGTTTTCTAAAGCTTTCCCTCCTGAAACAAGAACCATTACTCATCTTTCCCCAGGAATGAGAGGTTTGTGAGGTAGCTACCATTATAGTGACCATTCACCTCCTTACCAGAATGTTATATTATCTTTCCAAAAATCTAAACATCTACTGAGAACTCACCCAGTCCTCTCATCACACAGTATTAACAGTAGGCACTCTGCCCTTGGTCACAGACTTGTTCTCGGAGAGGCACTTCCTGATCATTCCAAGTTAAATTCACAGCATTTGGTTCTAGGATGGGATGACCTACTGATTTGGCATTAGCATTAAAATTTAACTCAGCATCTCTCAAACTTTATAGCGTCAGAATCCCTTGGAGGCAGGCCATGTTGAAACAGATGCCTGGCCCCACCTCTTGAGTGTCTGATTCAGTAGGTCTAGGGGAGGGGCCAGAGAATTTGCATTTCTAACTGATTCCCAGATGCTGCTGCTGCTCTGGGCATCAGACCTTGAGAATCAATGACCTGATATTCAGAGTCTGCTTGTCCCAGAGATAAGTTCACACTGGTATATGATGTTTCACTAAATTTAAGACCTAACCAACTCCAGGAATGTATTTTGATGTTGTTTTCAAGTTTGGAAGCTCCTAAGATTTTATGGAATTCTGTGTGGGCTCTCATGGATAAAGACCATCCCAGTGACCTGGCTAAGAGGTCTTTAACAGCTGTGGAAATTCTTGGCAGTACTTCTGAGTGTCTCCTAGGAAGAAGCACCAACACAAAAATATCTTCCCTGCTAGCCTCAAAGCAGAAAATGGAGTCTGTTTTGGAATTGAGACAAGGGTTCATAACTGATATATGGAAGCAAAGTCCTTTCAAAGGATGCTCACAGTTTGGAAACAAGTGAACAAGATCTTTGAAAACTGCTGTCCAAAGTCGGTGGACTTTATTTCTAGATATGGGCTGATGCTAGCTCTAGGCTCACCAGCTTCAACACACTGATCCACCATTGGGTATGAATTTGAGATTTAATCGAGCGGACTTGGTAATGGCAGCCAAGAAAATGGGACTGGTCTAAGCCTACATATGACACTTCATAGAGGTTGAAATGACCAAAACTATTAACTGAAAATAGCTACTAGGGTCACTTTGTATAATGACCAAGGACCAATTGCAGCTAAGCAATCATTTTAGCTAAAGTGAGATTGGAACAGGAATTTGACCTAAGACAAAATAAAACAAAATAACAGAACCTATAGAATTATAGGTCTGGTAAACTGATCATTAGCTTATTTATATTGGAATACAGGGTAGTGCAAAAGTTGGTTTACAGTTGTATCTACTTTTGAATACAATAATTAATAAGTAATAATACAAAAATAAACCCTGGTGTTAGGACTAATTTCCTGGGAAGGCCCTCCCCTCCCATGGGGAAGGGCAGCACACTGACCCCTGGAGGCTTCGTGAGGTACTCAGGCAGAGGCCAGATACCCACCTGTCGGGGATTGTGAACTTGGGATTACCTTGTCTTATTATTATTGTTATTATTGAGAAAATAGTGTTAACAAGATAAAAAAAAGTTCCCCGCCTTTGTACTGGTCTTCTTGGGCTTCCCCCTGTTTCAGTGGAAGAGGTTTTCCGCTTCTATCACAAGTCAATCCATCGACTTTCACTCTAGATGCCACCCCCTCGTTAGCCCCTCATCTTCCCTGCTCTTGCAACTTCGGTTGCCCTCTCAGCCTTCTACCAGCTGCTGCCCGACTTCCCTGCTTCCCTGTGGGGCCAAACTTTTCAAAAGAAATGTCTACTTTCTCTGCGTTCTTATTTTTCCATCAGACCTGACCCATTTCTAATCTGGACTCTTGTTGGACTCTTTGCCCCATTTGACATAGTTTACCTACCACTCCTGTCTTCCTGTGGTATTTTTGGATTTGTTATCTTCTGCTGCATAACCAGTTGCCCCAACTCAGTAGCTTAAAATAACAAGCATTTATTATCTCACACAGTTTCTAAGGATCAGGAATCTAGAAGTGGCTTAGCTGTGGAATTTGGCTTAGGGTCTCTCATGAGGTAAGGCAGGGGTGTCAAACTCATTTTCATGGGGGGCCACATCAGCCTTGCAGTTGCCTTCAAAGGGCCAAAGGTAATTTTAGGACTGTATAAATGTCACTACTCTTTAATAGTTAAGCAAGATCTCGGTGCTGCCGTTGGGTAGAAACAAGGTGCCGGGTAGGATAAAGTAAGGTGGAAGGCCGGACACGGCCCATGGGCCTTGTGTTTGCCACCTGTGAGGTAGGGGCTGCAGTTATCTGAAGGTTTGACTGGGGCGAGAGGACTCACTTCCAAGATGGCTCCCTCACATGGCTATTGAGTGGAGGCCTTAGATTTTTGACACGTGGGTCTCTCCACAGGACTACCTGGCTGTGGCTGCCCTCAGAGTGAGTGGTCTGAGACGTCATGACTTAGTAGTCTCTGATGTCTTAAAATATCAAATTTTGCTTCATTTCATTCAGAAGTGAATCACTTAGTCTAGTCCCTGATCAAGGGTAAGAGAAGAATATCAAAGAATTTGTAGATATATTTTGAAAATCACTCAACTCTTGTCTCTTGATTTTGTTTATGCTGCTCTCTCCTAGTTTTCCCCTGACTTTACCAGCTGGTTTTCTGCTATGCTAGCAAACTTCCGTCTCTGCCCTGTCCTCATAATGTTAAAAGTTTATCAAGATTCAGTTCCAGGCTCTCATCTTCTCCCCTTTTCTTTCTTCCTTTTCCCCCTTTATGCTATCTACTTCTCCTAGTAACTCCAAATATTATCTGTTATATATAGATAGTAACCCAGGTGTCCACTTTCATTCTTGGCCTCTCTTTAACTTTTTATACTTATATATCTGTTTACTTCACCACTGTGGTTGGAGAGATTTTACACCCCCAAATCTTAACTCTTGGTTTTCAGAATCTGCTTCTTTACTTCCTGCCATCTCTATACGTACTTTAATCCACTGTTGCAGAAGCCAGAAATCCGAGATCTATTTTTTCCTCCCTTTTTGTTACCACCGCTGCATATCTATATTCTGCCATTTGCACATTCTATTTAGATTTTATTTCTTTCGTCTCTTCTTACCCTCATTTACCCTTCATCCTTCTTCTCTTCCTCAAATGATAAAGAAAATTTAAAAGATATTTGATGACCTAAATAATTATTTTTACATTCCTTTTCAGTTTTTACTGTGTGCTTTACTTCATGATTTCTTTATCATGGCTTACACATATTTTATTGTTTTACATGGTTAAAAACTCCAAGGAAAATGGCTGATTGCATGGTAGGTGTCTCTTCATCCCTCACCTCTGCTTTCATTCTCTTGGTTCTAATCTTGGACAAGCTCTTTCCATGTATGCATGGCTCACAGAAACACTAGACTTAATCCTCCTACTAAAAAAAGCAGCTTGCTTTTGTTGCACTATGGTCCTTTGGGGTTCTAGTACATTAAAAAATATTATTGATATTTTTTAGTGGGATTCTATTGATGAGAGACTTGCTCAATTTTAGTTTATCTAGAAAATGTTGAGTCAATTACTGATCGACAGTTTTGGAATATTATTCTGCTGGTTTCTACTTTCCATTGTTGCTGTCTGGAAGTCAGCTGTTAGGCTAATTGTCATCTCTTTTAGGTAATCTGTCTTTTCTCTCTGGTTGCTTTTTAGGATTTTTGTTTTTGTTTCCTGCATTTCCACTGTGATGAGGGATAAGGATGGAAAGAAAGGGGTGAGCCAACCAGTGGGTATAAATTCAGGTTAGAGGAAATAAGAAAGTCAGGGAGAGATTTATTGCAGCATGTATCATGCATAAATCTTTGACCTTAAGGGTGCTTAAATTTTCTGAGATGATGGAATAAACTATTGGAGGTGATCAAGATAGAGATTTAGCTTGATTGAGGACTAGTAATGAGTTTTTAGAATTATGTTTGAGTGTCATTTTTAGGACACTACTAACATTGTTTTAATTGTTTTGCCCAAATTTGTGTTGTTTATTACTTGACTATAATTTGCATTATTTACATAAGGGGGGTAACTTTTTCATTCCTTGGGATCTTTATGAATAGATTTTGATATTGAAAATACCATGAGGTGTACTGGGTTATTTATCCTAATATTTCAGGGTAACTTTAATATTTCAGATTGGATTAGAAAGTCATTTCATCCATTTTTCTCCTTAAGTTTCAAAGCATTACTAGATGATTTCTTTTTCAAATGTCTGTAAAAAAAATTATTCCTGGTTTTCCATAACTTTCAGTAGATACCCTAATATCTTACTTTTTTTTACTGTGTACCCTCTTTTAAACTGTTATCAGTAAAAATAATTATGTTCATGTCACTCTTATATTAGCCTTTTATCTATTTAAAGTAAATTACTAAGTTTCCCTTGAGCCTTTTCTTTTCTAGGTTAACTAAGCCCAATTTCTTTATATTTTCCTCAGGGGAGAATGTTTCCTAATAATTTTCATTGTTCTTTCCTGGACCTCTTCCAAATTTTCAGTACCACACTTCAGTGGCTGATCCAATAACTGGGCAATTAATTAAAGCTTGACCAGTGCTGAGTGGAAAGGGAGGTGGGCCCACGGTTCTTACTTACATGGCTAATAATAGATCCTGTGGTATCCCACAAGGCCTGTTCCCAATGAGGGTTAACTAGTTCCAAACATCCAAAAAATTTTATTTCCTTCTTTAGAGCTTTAGAAACACCATCACCCTATCAGCTCAATAATTCGGCATTAAAACAATGACTATTTCTTAGAGGAAGCCCAAGAGTTTTTGCCAATGAAAGCTAGCACCTTATTTTAGGTTGATTTCCTGGGTTATTCTGGAAACACTGCATTTCCTTAACTGATATACATCTAAGATGCTTAGGTGTGCCTTTGTTTACTTATTTTAGCTCTTTTCTCTTCTATTTTTGTTTTGTCTGAATTCAAATAAAGAAAGGAGGTTATGGCTTCCTTTCTATGCCTGTTTGTCCAGGGTACCCTAGTCTCAGTAATGCACTGGGAGCTTTGCAGAGAAGTTATTTTATTTTATTTTTTTTACTTGAATATTGGGGCTCTGGACAACCTAGAGAATGGAAAACTCCATAGCACCGTTTTCTCAGAAGAGAGCTCTGAAATGGCTGGGTTAATTCTGTTTCCTCTACACTCACATGTTCTCCACGGAGTGTTAGTCACATCAGCTTCTCAAGGGTGTTAAAATTGGACAAAGATATAATTTAATTAGCCCTGACTAACCAGTGCATTCTCTATATTGATGACTTTTGTTATTTTTTCCAAGCGGCACCATCAAATAACTTTATCTAGTTGACAGAATAATATGTACCCAATGACTTTAGAATGTGCATTTTTTCCCAGTGCCCATGGACTCTTCACCAAGATAGATTATATTCAGGACCATAAAATCACTCACAACAAATTTAAGAAGATCAAAATTATGCAAGGTATGTTATCTGACCACAGATAATTAAATTAGAAATTGGTAAAATAAGATAATTTTTAAATCACTCAAATTTTTGGAAATTAAAAAACATATTTCTAAACAACTAGGTGTTGTAGAAAAACATCACAATACATATTATAAGTTGAATATTATGACATAACATCAACATTTGTGAGACAGAACCCCCCCCCAAAAAAAAGCAAATTTATAGCTTTAAATGCTTATACAAATAAACAAGAGTTTAAAAACAAAAATCTCATTTCAAATTCTGGCTATGCTGGTATTAATTTTACCAATTGTTACCTTCCACCATAACACTAGAGAACTGGATGAGATGCATGAAACAGTTATTTCCTACTTGGACCATAGAAGCATGTGAATGTGATTCACGGAAAAAGAGAAACAAATGAGGTGAACCCTACAATTGCCTTAGTGTTTGCCTGGAGGCATTTTCAGAACAAAGCACAGCAAAGATGAACCCAAGAAGAGCATTGTGTCTTTCCGAATTGAGAAAGGAGCAGATTGTTTTAAGGTTTAGTTAGCTGGAACTTGTTAGAATAGAATATCTATTGATGACTTTTAAAAATATAACCACATGACCCTGGCCTGGGTAGCTTGGTTGGTTGGAGCATTGTTCCATACACCCAAAGGTTCTGAGTTCAATCCCTGGTCAGGGCACACACCTAGGGTGCAGGTTCAGTCCCCGGTCAGGGTGCATACGGGAAGGAATCCAACAATGTTTCTCTCTCTCACTGATGTTTTTCTCTTTCTTCCCCTCTTCTCTCTCTCCCCCCTCCCTCCCCTTCTCCCTCTTCCTCTGTTTCTACCTTCCTCTAAAATCTGTCTCTAAAATCAATAAACGTATTCTTGGATGAGGATTAAAAATTCAAGAAAAATTAAACCACAAGTTAATTAAAATAGCATGCAAACACTGGTTACTAGATTAATTGGAAAACATTGACCCTGTTAGTTCAAGTTTAAAACTGATAAACACCCCTATATCCAGCTATGGCACAGTCCTCTATGTTCTCTAAGAGTTAAATTCCTTGTTTTAAACTTTGCTCTGAATTACCGCTGTTTTAGCATCTTTGTATTTCTGGAGCTCCATGTCTGACACTGCTGGTGTGATTATTGGCAAACAGCTGGTAAAAAACATCTGCTTCGCTATTTGAATGACTTTTTTTTTTTTGATGAGCTCAAGTTCCTCATTTCAGATAAAAAGTGTTATTGATCTTTGGAATAATTCTTCTCTTAGCAGAAGCTCACTGTTGTTAAGGAAGTATTGAGAGACAGTGTGTATGCATTATAATGGAATTTAATTTCTTTCTTTCTTTTTTTTTTTTAAAGGAAAGGAGGGAAACATCAATATGTGGTTGCCTCTCACACGGCCCCCAGTGGGGATCTGGCCTGCAAGCCAGGCCTGTGCCCTGACTAGGAATCGAACCAGTGACTCTTTTGTTTGCAGGCTGGGACTCAGTCCACTGAGCTCCACTGAGCCAGGGCAGAATTTAATTTCTTTATCATTTAAAAAATAGGCTGTTTTTTAGAGTAGATTTAAGTTCACATCAACATTGAGTGGTAGCCATGGAGATTTCCCTTATATCCCTGCCCCCACACATGTACAGCTTCCCCCACTATCAGCATCCCCCACTAGAGTCGTACATGTGATGTAACTGACACATTTACATCGACACATCATTATAGCCCAAAGTCTGTAGTTTACATCACAATTTTCTTGTGGTGTTGTACATTCTATGGGTTTGGAAAAATGTGTAATGACATGTATCCATCATTATGGTATCATGCTGAGTATTTTCATTGCCCTGAAAATCCTTTGTGTTCTGCCTATTCATTCATCCCTCCTTTCCTTCTAACTCCTGTTTTTTTAAACTATCTCCTTGGTTTTGCCTTTTACAGATTATTGTACAATTGGAATTATACAGTGTGCAGCCTTTTCAGATTGGATTCTTTCACTTAGTAATATGCATTTAAATATCTTCCATGCCTTTTCTTTTCACAGTTTGATAGCTCATGTTTATTTATCCATTCACCTACTGAAGGACATCTTGGTTGCTTTCAAGTTTTGGCAGGTATGAAAAAGCTGCTATAAACATCCATGTGCAGGTTTTTGTATGGACATATTTTCCACTCATCTGAGTAGATACCAAAGAGCATGACTGCTGGATTGCTTTATCCCTTTATAAGTTTCATTTTCTCCCAGGGCAGAGAGCTAGCATATGTTGAGGACCTACTAAGTGTCAACATTGCAATAGACTATGTCATTTTGCTCTCATCACTACCTTGCATAGTATTTTTTTAATACACAAAGAAACTGATAGAGAAGTTAAACAACTTGCCCAAGGAGATATTTGAACAAACTGAAAATTTAAACAAAGAAACATGTCATACCAATGTTCTTTTATTTTCTCTGAAGTAAGCCAGAGCTGGCAGAGACCTTGGAGAGGTGTGCTCTGAGCAGGAATGCCTCTAACATCTTAGGGCCTAGGGCGCGAGTGTAAATGCAGGCCTGCACACACCAACTGCCTAAATATTTAAAAGCCAAAAATCGAATGAACAAACTATAAGATGTTCTGTCCTCCTTCACAATACCCTAAAAGGCTGAATTTGAATCGGGAATTCTCCAACTGCTGAGTTCAATGCCAGAATGTGGCAGATTGGGAGAGACTGCTGCAGTCCCCCATCCCCTTCTCTACCTTGTTCACCCCTTAGTCCTGCACTGCAAGGGGTCTTGCGTGTGCATCTGCAGATTCACCAACCCACACATACAAATTCTATGCACACTGACTGCCAACAGCTGTCCCATGGCTGTCCTCCAGGCCTGGTGTGTACATGACAGGGTGTGTCCCTGTGTTGGGAGGATGAATCCAGGTAAGGGGCCTACACTGGCCCTGGAGGTAGCATTGTGGCCATTTGGGTAGAAAGTTTGAAGATCCTAGGGGTCCAGAGTGGGAAGAACAAGTGCAGAATGTGGGCTCCAAGTTTCACTGACTCCATGGCCTCTCCACCCCACAGGAGGTGGGAGAGGGAAAGGCGTTGCCCAGGAGACCCAGAAGTGGGCCCAGGGCAAGGCCCTCTGGCCCAATTCTAAGGATGAAACCAGATCCAGGTGCTGCTGTTCGTAAATGAGAAAAAGGAGGCCAGAGAGGTGGTGAATTTCTCAAAGTTGCATCACTAGGTAGTGGCTGTAAGAGGATGTCCTGGTTCCCAGCACTTCCTGTAGGGTTGGACTTATGAGGCTGGCTTCTTCTATGTGTGTATTTATATAAACTCATCCCAGGAATTACTTCACAGTCTTTTTCACCAAAGAGTTAAAATCCTGCTAACTTGCATCATTTCTACTTATAGTCACAACTAGATGCTCTTGAATGAACAAACAACAATTTAGGTGACCTTACAAAGCAATCAATACCTCAGGAGATTTTAAAAGGCTAATTAGAAACTTTTGGGGACATCAATCACGGAACAGTTCCTAAATAATTTCCAAATTACTTTCTATAGAGGTCAGTTTATTGATGCACTTGTTTGAGTCACTTGGCTCGTCAAGAAACCGCAATTTGAAATGTGATCAACATAAACTTGGTTGAAACAACTGGCAGATATTTTCAAGGATTTGCGTGTAAATTGGTTGCCAGCTTTAGAAATCCAGCCCATTAAAGGTTGGGATTATCTGACACATCTCCCCCTTCATTGGGCGCGCTGAAGGAAGCCTGCCTCATGTTGCAGTGTCTCCTACTATTTAGGTTTTTATTTGCCACAGTTAATTCCTGATATTGTTTGCTTACACATTTATGAACATCTCTATAGACACCTTAGTATTTAAATAGCACCTTATTTATTATAATATACCTTTCATGTGCTGTCTACTTTGCTTCTGACTAACGCCCTGGGAGATAACTGGGGCAAAGATGTTACCATGCCAATACTTTTCAGATGGAGAGATTGAGGTGCTGGGAGGTGGTTCAGACAGCTGCTGGGTGCAGAGCGGGAGTCTGATTCCAAATCGCACATGCTTCCCCTTGTGCCACCTTGCTTCTTTCTAATGGAGAGCACTCAGCCTGCTGTAAAGCCAAGTGGCTTGGCTTTCTGGCCATTCTTGTGAATGCCCTCTGAACCAGCAGGATGCGAATCTTATGCTGTACTGGGAAGGCTCACCACCTAGCTCCCCATCTGGAACTATTCTTTCATAGTTACAAAAGTCAGGTGGATTTGGGGACCTTTTAAAAAATCCCATCATTTAATAATGGAATAAAACACATAATGCATACTAATATTTACTTCTAATTCAAATAATAAATATTATTATGAATTTTATCTTTCACTATATACTCAATGCATCAAATTTTTATCTGTTGCTTTTTTTCTTTTTAAAATTTGGTGCAAAACTCTCTGACCTTATTTATGTCTGATGTGTGCCTGGCTCTTTGCAACAGTAATCTAGTCAACACAGTCACAAAAGTGTGACCACAAGCAGAGGAACAGTTGAGAAGACCAGCTCTGTTGGGAGTATTGTTGGACTACCTTTTCATTATGTCAGTAATTCATTCTCTCCTTGTAACACATCAAGATGTTAATATCATGTGAATATTACTACACCGTAAACATTGTAAAGAGATGAAGGGACAATTTAAAGCGAGCCTATGTTGAAGGCATGGTCTCTTACAGGAAACATTTTCTGATGTACATTTAGGAAAATACTATGCTAAAAAATTTAATTGTTCCTATCAAGCATCTGCAAATATTTTTCTGTGTAGGGCCTGATAGTAAATATTTTAGGCCTTGTGGGTCACACAGTCTCTGTCATAACTTGATTACATAGACAGTATGTAATCAAATGTGTGGTTGTTTTCCAACGAAACTTTCTTTGTAGAAACAGGCAGTAGAATGAATTTGGCTCTCAAAGTGTAGTTTACCACACCTAGGTTTTTATATTTGAACCTACTTCTTTAGTTTATTTGTCAGCAGGTAAGCTTTTCCAATGGTGAAGTTTGGGGTCCTAAATCCCTACTGGTTATCTCTACTGTCCTAGGCATAAACCCTTCTGACTTCACATAATCCTCAGCCATCATACTCTTTATCTGCCCACCTCCTGAAGCCATGCCCTCATTCTCTCTTTTCTCTTAACAGCCATTGTGCTAATTATCCAAAACAAATAATCACAGATTTTTAGTGGCACCCAGTACTGAGTTTACTACTTCTAAGTTTGGGGTAGGTGCTGGCCAGGTGGCTCTGCCCATCCTGACTGGGCTCACTCACCCACCTGGGCTGTGCTGGCTGAGGTGATGGGTGGCTCGGCTCCAGTAGACCAGCGTGATATGTTTTCATGACAAAGGCAGAGGTACAGGGCAGGGGCAGAAACATCAAGGCTTCTTGAAGGCTGAGCTGAAGCAGACACCCTCTGCCTTCTGCTTCTTCCCATTGGATATATCCAGATGTGAGAGTTGATTCGACTTTACGCTTTTAGTGGGGCGACTGCAATTTTGCATGGCAGAGTGTGAAAACAGGACAGGATGAAGGACTGGGGTTGTTAACAGAATCATTCCACCACAGACCAAGTCCAGTAGATTCTACATCCTGTTTCTCGGTGTCACCTCACTTTAGTCCTGGTCCTTCTTCCTAGTCCAGCTCTTTCTGCCTGGGGAAGGTGCATCATGATTCTCCTCACTTGCATTCTCTACCCCTTGAAGCCACTGAGCTGTACTTCCTATGGTAAAGCTGTGGTCAAAGCAATCCCATAGTTAAAACATTTAGTGGCTACCCATCAAATTCTCTTGGGTTGATTTTCGGGGAGCTCAACCTTTCAGCTCTATTTTACCTTTCCAGCTTCATACCACTCTTTTCTGGGTCACTTCATAGCCAAAGCAAATGATCACCTACTCTTTAATCACTCAATTTTTTTCTCATCTTAAGTCTTTCTTCAAGTTCTGTTTCTTTTCAAGATGCTGTTTCATTCCCTGTCCGTTGGCTGAAATTGTGTGCCCCCTTCAAGATGTGGCTCAGATGACTCTTCCTTTCAGAAACTGGCTCAAGTTCCCTCCCCACACTGGCTGGCTCTCTCCCCTGACAAGCCACAATGCTTTCCTTCTAGCTTTCATCAGCATTTTGCACATTTGACCTTGAGTTGTAGGGTATTTATCTGGGTGATGACTTAGCACTACCAACACATTTACATTCCTTCAGGTATGTTGGTGGCTGTTTGACATCTCCATGTCCCTGTCACAGTACCTGTCATCGACATTCAAAAGAGATCTATTGAAATAGTTAATGCTTGAATGAATGTGACTAAGAAAGAGGGTACCTCAGCCTCCAAGGCAATATTTTGGGGTTCCTAGAATTGCTGCTTCAATCAGTTCAGGCCGGAATGGGAAAAGAGCAAACCCCCTTCTGTTTATTTCCATTATAAAGGGCTTAAGTTAGCAAATGGCTGAAGCTGATCTTGAAAGAGCTTTTTCCTTTCTTTTTCAACATAAACGCTTTTTTTTTTCCATTACTTGGTTAATGTCTTCTTTTTTTCTAAAAAGACTCCTGGCTTTGGGTGAGGAGGATATGACTCCTAGTGGCTTCCTGTACTGTGATGGCTGATTTTCATCCCCGCCCCGCCCCCCCCCCCCCCCCAGCTTCTGGTGCAGAACAAGGGTGGAACAGGGCACAAACCTTCTCCTTTCACCCTTACTCCCACTCCATGGACCTCTGAAGGTTAGATGATGCTCTTCATGGATTTTTCTCCCACTCACTACAGTGGCTATTGGTCTTCCTCTGTCCCGACTCTTCCGATCCCACAGGTAAGTGTGAGCTTCACCTCTTCAGAGTATACATCTCTCTGGGCCTTCAGATTGAGTTCAGTTTTGCTTCTTGGAAAACATTTTACTGAATGAATCCAGTAAAATGGTGCGAATAGGCTGGTTTTCCTTCTTGCCCTTGCCTCTGCACTGCCTACTTTTGTTTCTCTGTGTGTCAACTCCCTCTGCGTGGAGGGCCATGCCGGCTCCAGGCCCCGGTGCTCTCAGTGTCATTCTCCTACTTGTCCCATTTGTTAAATAGGTCTAGATTACATGTACTTGTAGATGATTGGTCTTTGGCCCATTTTCATTTATTCTTCAGTTCGTACCATTGGGCTAAGGTTTATTTTGTGGTTAATTTGTCATTGAAAATGTGACTGCTTTTCAAGACTTGCTATTTCTAATTTGAGCTTATGGCCTATTTTCCCAGTCATTTTTTCAAGAGTTATTTTAATTGGAATCAGCTGGAATTTATGGCCATGATTTTCTATTTAGTCATCTCATTTCTTGCTATGCAAGAAAGATGAGACCATAGAGGTGGTCACTTCCGTGTTGTGGAAATTTCTGAAATTACATTATTCTTTCGAATCTCTCCTATGTGCTAAACTGAAAGAGGCTTTTATTGATTAGCTCTCAGTATTTTTTTTTGAGACATAATTTCTAAAGGTAAGCCACTGTTTGTCAGTTGATGAACAGATTTTGAAGGGCCACTGGAACGTTGGCCTAAAATTACAGAGCGAAGACTAGATTTGCTTCCTGGCTAATTTTTTAGGGACTTGAGTGAGTAGACGTGCAAGAAGAGAAGACTTTTGTTTTCTCCAACACTGTCCTCCTCTTGTCACTAAAATTATCCTATAGAGTTAGCAGTGTGGGTGCTATTGTCACAGTCCCTCAGTTCAAATCCCAGAGTCACTGTTACTAAGTGGAAGACCTTGCAAAATATATCCAAACCTGTGACTAGGTTTTCTTGTCTCTAAAATAGGGGTTGGCACATGAATGAAGTGTGGTAAAATGCATGAAGCTCTTGACATACGGTAGCTTATGGACATCTGAAAATAATATGAATGCTATTATTTTTATTAATGACAATACTGTTTTGGTCCTTACTTCAATTTCATCCATTTTTACATGAGCAAAAATTATAGCTAGAATCTTACTTATGTAATAAGATAGGCAAATGAAGGATAGAGTAGAAATGCTATTAATGAAACCAGGTAGAATTCTTCCCACATAAAATTAGCAATCTACTTGGATAATGTTATACAGTAGTTCCACTTTTTTCCCATTATGCTTATAATTTTACTCCAAAAATAATGAGCAGGGCCATAGTAGATTACTGTCTTCACAAAACAAATAACCTTGAGGGCTAGGAAACTATCTTTCTGAACACAATCTTCCTTTTTTCCCCAAGGACAATCAAAAGCAACATATGTTAACATTGAAGAATTTTTATAAGTTTTTTTCATAATTCATTAAGAATGCCCAACACTGTTCTCAACCTTAAATTAGAAAGCAAAAATTCAATGCTTTTATGACTAGAAACTTTATAAATGTTTTTATGAGTATTTATTTTTTTACTTATAGGTCTCATTAATCATTCTTTGAAAATGTGATTTTTTATGCTGATATAATTTTCTGTTTTATAGAAGAAGCATATTTTTTTCTATAGTTGGTTAATGCCCCAACTTAGGTTCTTCCCTCAGACTCAAGGCTCTCTCTGCAAGCAAGAGGTTATTATCAGTCAGTAGACAGTAAGCAATTACACAACAAGTCACTGTTCTAGATACAGTGAAAGAAAATACGGGTCCTTGTCCTTGGTTATGCAGATCATCCTGAAAAAAGGAAGACTGCTCTTATTCATTCTGTTTATGGCTGAAAAAACATGACTGATTCAAATAATTTTGAGAGGAAGAGAGAATAGTGAGAAGTGGTAAGGAGTAGAGAGAAAGCCCTTGTATGTCAGGGTTTTGGTCTTTGGGGAGAAATAAAGTAGGTAGATAGATGGACTACTCTAGTAAAGTACAAATCTTTCTTATCAAATTGTAAATGTTTAATGGAGGCCTTGGATCTATGACTGAGACACACCTCCCTCAACTTCTACACTTTCAAGTCGATCAAGTGGAAAAAACATCTGATTTGGTTTTCATCTCTAGAGGGGAGTGGATTTTCAAAAAATAACCATGAGCTTCTTGATGCTATTTTTCACTGGCAAGCAGCTGAAATGGGTTTTTAACCCACTGTCTTTTCTATTTTTGGTTAGAAACTCAGAAATACACAACAAACATAAGCACTGGAAGTATTGGAATGCTTAGGGGCTTTGGAGTTTCAAGAATTTGGTATGGAAGTTAATGAGCTTTTCTTTAAAGGGTTCTATCAATAATAACATGGTCCTTCTTTCTTTTTGATTCTCTAAAACGTTTTTTCTGGTATCCCAGCAGTTACTATGCCCTACCTCATAGTATTTAGAAAAATTTACATTGTGTTCAGACTCTCTTCTCTGAGAATGCTCAGCTCTTTCTCAATCAGTATGGTCACCTGTAACTTGTAGAAGTATAGTAAATTTGAAGAAAGCAATAAAAAATGCTTATTCAACTCTCAATGATTTTGGAAAGTAGCTATAAGTAAGAAGAAAATTATGTAGAGCTGAAAGAAAAATGCCTGTGAACCAACACCTGTCTTCCCCTTCTTCCCCAGTAGGCGGGCCTACTCCACTCCCCATCCTTGCTGGCAGTCAGACTTGGTCACATGACAAAGCCATCTCCCATGGAAGGAGAGCAGAAGTGATGCGCACTGCCTCTAGGCCTAGCCATTAAACCACCTGTGACATTTGCTAGGATAGTCTTCCTCCAACTGAGTAAAACCTCTATCCCTATCATTGCTATTTGCAAATCTTAGTTTATTTCTCTGCGGTAAATAGGTTAAGCCTACCCCTTCTTCCACATGCCTCTTTAGGGCCTTTTCTAAATCTAAACATCTATTATTTCATAAATGAGCTCAGAATGCCCTTTCAAAGTGACTCAGTGATTAGAATTAAGGGCATTCAGGTTGATATTTACAGATATTTGATTATATGTCTGTGAGAGGCAGGTAAGCACAGGGGTTAAGAATTCAGGATCCAGGGTCACACCCCTACCCCCACTCTAGATATAATTTCTTCAGGCCCAGTTTGTCTGTGAGACCTTGTGAAAATTATTGTAACCTTTTGTTTCTAAGTTTCCATATCAGTAAAATGGGGATAATGGGGATAACAGTACCTTATGGAGTTGTCGGAAGGGTTACATGAATTAATACATGCAAAAGATTTCAGAGAATACCCTCAATAAATGCACTCAATAAGTATAAGCTATCAGTATTAATACTTATAAATAAAACTGTCCAACAAAGCAGGAAAACAACTATTAAATCTGACCACTGCCCTGCCACTCACATTCAACTTACCATATGCAGTGACCAGTGACTTCTCCCTGCACACTCCTTTTCTGTCTGGAGCAAAGTCTGTGTCATTGCTGACCGTTCACAGAACTTGCAGTCAGCCTGCTCTCATGTGAATAGAGTGAAAAGATGGAGGCTCACTGGCAGGTAACAAATGGATTTCTAGACAGAGGAGTGTGGGCCAAAGGGGATCTGCTTAAAATTAATTGTAATTATAGCCTCATTAGTGGCTATTAATTGCCAGTCTTCCTCCTCGTGTAGTTCGTGGCTGAGAGGTGCAGTTTGTAGGGAGAACATCTGCCTCCCTGGCTCTCGGCCCAGTGTGTTCTCCGTGGGGCGTATTCTGACAGATGACCCAGTGAACAGATTTCTGGACTTCAGGAATGCAGCTGTCATTAGCTGATCATTTCCAAGCCTTCTGAAATAGGAGACTACCTCCAAAGAACTGAAGACACACACACTAGAGAGTCCTTCAGGATTTCTGTGCAATAAGCGTGTGATGTGAGGCTTGCATGACAATGACTCAGGTAAACTCGAACAAAGTACGGTCATTTCAATTTTGTTAATGGACAGGATAATTTTAATATTACAAGATAGAAACCTGGGGTCTGGGGGCCCCTGGTCATCTATCGTATGAACTGAAGAGCCCTAAGGCCAATCCCTACACTTTTCTCACCTGAGTCTTGGCAGGCCTGGGAGGTCACTAGCAGAAAGATTAGAATATGACTTTCCTACTTGTCCCCTGTGGGAACTTGGTCACAATTGCCAAGTTTTGAAGTCTTGGGCCCCTCATCTCTAACAGGAGCATTATTGGTACCTCTTATTGGGTTGTTGTGTAAGGACTAAATGCGCTATGCATGTGAGGGGTGTAGATCCATGCCCAGAGCGTAGTGGGAGTTAGTAAATGGTTGCTTTTATTGTACTTGGTGGTAGGGTGTGCTTTCAGAATCTGTGTGCTATCCCCTGATTTCTCTCAGCATGTTAGCCTCAAACACCCAGGAAATTTTACCCTGGAGGCTTGAGAGTGCATTCTGAATGTTCTAATCTACTTGCTTCTGTATAACAAAATACTGAGTAGGGGTTTCAGGAATGATGCTCTGTGTATGACAAAAATAAATTGAAAATCTAGAGAGCTGCACATTTCAAAGGCTTTGTAAAAAAACTCATGTCAAAAAGAACACAAAGCAATGGCTAGGATTAATAAGATATTAGGCTATTGCCGCATGAAGATTTTAATAGCTATGAAAATGGTGCATATGTTCTTATGACTCCATCTTTTATTCACTCGGTCTTTTATTGATTCATTCTGCAAATGTCTAATTTAATTCTGAGTTGGTGTCAAGCATTGATTAAGATGCTGGAAATAGCATGATGAACAAGATGCCTGCTCACATGGAGTTAGCATTTGAATGGGAAGTGCAGGAAACACTGTTAAGAAAACAACTGAATTACTAAAAATAATTGTAAACTGTAATCAGTACTATGAAAGAAACGAACAGGAATCTGCCATAGGAAGTAATGGCAATAGAGTGAGGGACAAAACTGCTTTATACTTGAGAAAGGGTGGAAGGAACTAGCCATGTAAACAATGGAAGGGAAGGGCATTTCAGAAGGAAGGAACAGAATGCACAAAGAGAAGTGATAAGGCTGGAGCCTTAAGCCATGTTAAGCCAGGTCATAGAGGGCCCTACAGCTATGCTAAGAACTTTAAATGTTATTCCATACAAGGAAAGCTATTAAAAGATTTGCTTGAACAGAAAAAAAAATGAATGAAATCATTAATATTTTAAGATTGCTCTGGACTCTAAGTAGAGAATGTGGGTAGAGGAAGGGTCATGGATGGCAACATGGAACCAGAAGACTATAGTTGTAGTTCAGTTGGCTCAGCCTTGTCGGGGGGAGCAGTGGAGATGGAGCAAAGTGAACCGAATGAATCGGTCTATATGTTCATCTGTCTATGAGGAGTGACGGAACTTGCTGAGGGATTAGATATCGAGTAGGCAGTTGAATCTGTGAGTCTAGAGCTCAAAGGAGAAGACTGAGCTGAAATTTAAATTAGGAAGTTGCTGACTTACATGTATGAGAGTGTTTAAAGCCACAGTAAGAAGAAGGCCACCTAGGAAATGTGTGCAGAGAGAGAAGAGAGACTACAGAAACAGTGCTTAGAGCTCAGGCAGAGCTGCAAAGGAGATTGAGAAGGCATAATTACCAAGACGAAGGAAGTCTTGGAGGGTGTAGCAACCAAGAAAAAAGAGAGTGGTTAAAGAAGGAGGAAATTATCGACTGAATTGAATGCTGATAAGAGGTCCAGTAAGGTGAAGAAAAAGAGGGGGTGAGTTGGCCAACATGGAGATGTGGTCAGTGACCCTAAGAGCCATTCCAGTGGAGTGGTGGAGCTGGATTTGGTTGTGCTGTGTTGGTGTCACACTATATTTTGCCATGTATGATGCACTCCTGAGTATAATGTGCACCCATGTTTTTGTGCACATTATACAAGGGATTATTATACCTGCAGTGTGTAATCATTATGCCCATATATAATGCACATCCTTATTTTTCCCCTCAAAAAATTGTGCAAAAAAATTGTGCATTGCACATAGCAAAATACAGTATTAGAATGAGTTGAAGAATGAATGGAGATGAATATGTTGATACTGTGTATATAGACATCTATTCTGAGAAGTTTAGCTATGATTAGGTGGAGGAAAAAGGAAGGCTTTCAAAAGATGGAGTTTAAGAGAACATGATAGCACATAATGAGAAAGTTCCTCCAGAGAGTTAATAATTGAAGAAGCAAAGCCCTGGATCCAGAGCACAGGTGAAGGACTTTTTTCTAGAGAAGCAGAAAAACCTTTTGTTAACAGGGAGGAAGACAGACTTAGATATATGAAGAGGCCCATGGCTTATCAATTTGTCTATTTATTTGTCAGTTAAGAATAAGGCAAAACCAACAGGTAAGGATTTTTGGTAAGAGCAGGGAACATGAGAGATTTGAAAGAAAGCGGAAGGTATAGAATGACCAAGTCAGACAATAAGAAAGCAGGCCTAAAAGAAAAATAACATGGGATCACTGGCCTTTCAGAAGTGCACATCCGAGGTCATAAATTTCAAGTGAGGCATGGCCATTAGAATATAGACTCCAGAGAGCAAGTATCTTGTTTGCCTTCTCTACCACTGTCTTCATGGTGTCTGAATGGGGCCTAATAAAGGGTAGATGTTCAAGAAATATTTATTAAATGGATGAATGAGTGAATGAACTCAGTTGTTATCTTTCCCTGGCAATATTCAGCTGCTTGGATAAAGGCACTGAGAAGGTAGAAGTCAGAATCAGAGAGGACTAGGGTTTTCCCCAGCAAGGATGACAGACAGAGAGCAGCCAGGGAGTGGAGTGCATGCAAAGGGATGATCATAATCATGGGCCACAATATCTAGGATGGATTGAAAAAAAAAGGAAAGGCAATAGATGATTAGCAATGGATAGTGGGAAAGTAGTTTCATGGTCATTAAAAGGTCAGAAAGTTTGACAGTGGGGGTTCTTTTTGTATCCTCATCCGAGGATATTTTTTTGTTGCTTTTAAAGAGAGAGGAAGAGAGAGAGGGAAACATTGATATGAGAGAGAAGTATTGATTGGTTGCCTCTCGTATGTGCCCAGACAGAGAGAGAAAGAGAGAGAGTGAGAGAAACACTTATGTGAGAGAAATATCAATTGGCTGCCTTTTCTACGCACACTGACTGGGGATCGAACCTGCAACCTTTTTGGTTACGGGACAATGCTCCAACAAACTGAGTCACACTGGCCAGGGTGGCTGTGGGGTTCTTGAGAAAATATTGTGGAAGAAAAAGTCATTATTAGTGGCAGGTATGAAATCGAGATTGGGGAAGAAGGGCAGATGACAGTGATGGCGTAGCTCAGGGTGTAACCATGTCAGGGGCCCAGGCAAAGCAAAAGAAAAGGTCACTAATGATGAGACGATCAAGGAGCTGACTGTTCGTTCTTATGTGTTTTCTCTTTAATACCTCATTTAACACATCATGTGTATGACCCTTGCCCAAGTGGAAAAGCAGATGAACTTTATGATTTTATGAAAATGTAAATGTGTATTTCTACACTTTCTATCCCCAACAAACACATTAGGCATGACTGATATAGATATAAGGATATTTACATGGTCATTTGGGCAGCCACGGTATAGTACATGAAGATTTGGTCAAAAGTCATGACTGATTGAGTCATTTGGAATGTAAGATGTCTAGATGAATTAAGCCCACTAAATGGTGGTTGTTGAATTTTAATTATTGAAAATCTGAATGGGGTATTATTTTGCCGTTCATGGAGTAATGATAGTAGGCTTCCATTACTCTAACGTGAATTGTCACGGCAGTTATCAAAGTCTTGGGTTTTTAAATTTGAAATGTTACGGGTTGGTAGAGAAAGTAATAAGGGAATCACTGGGGAAGTTTGGGGATTCAAGAATAGAGGGGCTTCTGCCCTGCTTCCTTGTTCGTTGCCCTGGGAAAGTGCAAGCTGTCCTGTGCTGTTAGAACATAGAAGAACAGGGATCAGACATTCACATGGGGTGCCTGGACAGAGAGGCCTGAGGCACAAGTCTGGAGGAGGTGCCCTGGATGGGCTGTGGGAACAGTAAGATGCCGTTTTCCCATGTGGCTGCCAGCAGTATGGACACCGCTGAGAAAAGGCCAGTATATCTGGAGGGCCTCATGGTTTGGGGTGTGGACCTGTTAATAGGTGTCCCATAGACTTGAGGATTAGAGGAATCTAGATACCTAAACAACCTTCATCTTATAAGATGCCAGCATATTTTTTGTCATGGCAAGGTGTACAAGTCCCTCCTCATCTCTGGACACTATAAACTCTCAGAGAATCAGGAAATGGCTAAGAAAATCCTGACTTTGATTTAGATGATTTTTTTCCTACCATCGAATTACATGGAGCTTCAAATAGAGATTAAGTTGTTGTAATGAAAAATTAACCCACACTTTTTTTTCAAATTGGAGTATGTAAATTGAAAAATTCATACATATTACATAAAAGACATTGCTTATTTTAGGTATGATGTTGGTATGGTGCTAACAAAAGCCCATATAACAGTAGCTTTAAGAAAATATAAATTTACTTTTAGCTCATGTGACTGTCTGAACATAAGCAGGACAGGATCAATAAGGTGCTTCCACAGTATTAGGGATCCAAATTTCTCCTATCTTTGCCATACTTTGTTACTTTGCCATACTCAATGCACTATTTCTACCTAATAATCTAAGATGTATGCTATGGTTCTTGTGATCATAGCCACATTTGGGCCAGTGGGAAGGGGAGTAATGTGGAAGGCATGGACTATAATTTGTAAGTATCACTTTCTCTCTCATTGCATTGATCAGAACATAGTCACATGGCATAAATAGCTGCAAGGGAGGCTGATAAATGTACGCTTGAGCTGGTCAGCCAGATGTCAAGCTAGAATTTTTGAGGAAACATATTAACTAAAGGGAAAAGGAGAACATACTTTTGGAGACAACCAGCCATATCTGGCACTCAGTGGCATGGGTGTCTTGGGGAACTGGGTGAGGTATTGAAGAAGCAGAAGCACTGAGAACATGAATTGAACAATGACTTCTTTGGGAATGAGAGCTGCATGTCTTCTACTAGTCCAAGGGTGGGCCCTCCATCCCCTGGGCCATTTAATTTCTGACTTCCTGAGTGAGCTCATGTCTGGCCCCATCCTAATGGCTTCTTCACTTTAGTGCTAAGTGCTGGAAGCCCAACAAAGGCTGCTCTTAAGTTCTGCGCTTAAGTAATATTTAGTAGCTTCTAAATAATGGCTCTGTTTTATTCATATTATTACTGTTAATAATACAGCCATAGAAAAATAAATTACATGTATGTAACTATGTATATTTTGGCAACCTGTTTACATATGTGATCTGATTCAATTGTCACAGACTTATTATCAATAAGCATTTAAATACGAGATGTTTACAATTCTTCTCTCATTTTCAGATCCATCAACACATTCCAGTTTTTCTGTTTTCTCCAATTATGACTTTTGGGGCTTCCTGTAGATGCCTTCGTTCATTTCACTTGGGATTCCTTCCTTCCCCTTCCTTTCGTTATCCCCCACTCCCTGATTCTAGGCTATTTCTTATGGGCTCTTTCTGGAGTCTTCTGAACATAATGAGCTTATTTTCCATGCTTTTTCCTTTTCTTGGTTTCCCTGCTGTTCTCCCTTGCAATCCTTTCCGCCTTGGTGTCTTTCATATTCAGTCATTTCTCTGAAGCAGGTCCTACTCGAGTCCTTCCCTCTGCGGGAGACAGCCTCTCTCTTGTTCTATACTTCTTTTTCGCTTCAATCATCATCTCTGCCTTTCTTTGCCTTTCCCCTATTGTACAAATATATTTTATATTTCTACCCACGTCCACTCTCTGAAGCACCTTTGACTGCCACTCTTTTTGTTACCGTGCTGGGGAGTGTCCCTATATCTTTTGCGTATCTATAACCAGCTGTAGTTATTTGATTACATCTTATTTATCCTTTCTTGCTTCTTGAAGGTGGCCCAAGAGATGCCAGCTTCTTTGACTGTAATCTGGGCTTGATTTGGGGCTCTGCTCATGGCATAGTTTCTCAACTTTCCTGCCAGCAGTGCTTTACGTTTCTTCGAGTGCTCCATGACTTTCGTTGCCAGCAGCCAGCCTCCCGCTGCCTTGCCCATCTGGAGCGGTGTTTCAGCGTTGCTGAAGCTGAGCTGCTAGCTTCTTGGACAATGCTCCCTCCGCCACCATTTCATCCACAGCTTACTGGCCCACTTGCTCTCTCACTCCTGATGGGAGAGCTGCATTCTCCTTCTTCTGTGCCACTGTTTTCCTGTCTTCCTTCTGTGGGATAGACTCTACTTTAGTAGAGTTTCAATGGTTTCGATGAGTCAAAAATTTCAAGGAACTAGGACCTGTATCAAGTAATGTCAAAGGATGAATCACCCTGCTCCTGCCCTGCCCACTGCCTGAACTCTTCTGGGCCTCAGAGCTGATGTGGCTGCCTTGGAGAAAGTTTGCCATGCTAAATGGCGACAGCTTCGCAGCTCGAACTGGAATCTTCTTACATGGTTCACGTATAGCGCCTTCTTACTTTATTATTTTCTTCATGGTGGAAATGTGGGTCCACAATTATCTTCAATCACTATGCACTTACATGGTTTTGGATATTGAGGAGTAGCTTTTTATTTATTCTTTTATAGAAATATAAAATATATGCATGAATTCATGAACGAAGAAAGACTTCAAGTAATGGATATTTATGTCACACCATTTTCTCTGTTTGTTGAATATGTGGCCCATTTTCTGGGAAAAGTTATTGCAGTTTTAATGACTGCTCAGAAAATAATAGCAAATGGTCAGTCAGCTATTTCAGTCATTTTCCTGTGAAAAACTTCCGGTGGGTGGAAGTTCAGGTTCCAGTAGGGAAGTTTCCAGGGAGCCTCCCACAACAGCCCTCACATCACTAGTTCACACATTTATAGGGCCTATTTTTAACTGTGTTGTCATTCTCTGTTTACAGCTTTGCCTCCTTCACTAGAGTGTGAATTGCTCAAAAGCAGTGATAGTGTCTTATTCTTGGTGAATGGCAATTTTTGGAATTCAACAGGTGTTTATTTAATGAATAGACAGATAAATAAATAAATAAGGAATCTGGGGTCAAAGGAAGTAACAAGCCGTGTGGTCTTAGGCTGTGTTAACTTCTCTGGGCTTCTCTTATTTCACCTGTAAATTGAGGATGTTGGTGAAGCAGGAGGGAATAAAGAGGGTTGGATGTAGCACTGGGTACCTCTGAGAGGGGAACTTTTTCCTGGTGAGGAGTAGAGGACCAGGACACTATGTGATCCAAAGGCGGGGAGAACTGTCCTTCATGCTGGGTGAGACTGAGGAAAACCAACAAGGCACAGAATATCCAGCATCTCTCACTGTGTGGTGAGAACAGAACAGAACTGCTGTCATACTGTGTCCAGACAGAGAGGGCCTGACACAGCCCTTGGGTTTCTTATAATTTGAATTTGGCAGGGGAGAACACACAAACATGCCCCATGTACTTGGAGAGAAGGCTAAAGAAATAGCTGAAGGGGGCCCCTAAACCTGGAAATGCCTCTCCCTGGGGTGGCTGGCATGGGGAATGCAGCCGGTCGGGGACCATACCCTAGGATATGCATGACTGTATGGACATCAAGGTGAAATGGTGCCAATCAGTGACTGGGGGGAGCCAGGACACCATAGTGGATGTCGGCGTAGACAGATGAAATATGACCAAAGCCCATTCCCACGCTCTGATGCTAAGTATCACAGTCTCTGTCCCTTCTTTATTCTAGAAGCTTAATTGCAACTGCAAGGACAAGGACTGAGAGAAGAAAATCCTGACTTGATTGACTTTGCTCCGAAGTGTCTGATTAACGTTTTTGCCAAAAGATGGAATGAAAGTTTGAGATAGAAAGGAAGGTCATACACAGAAAATAAAGTTGAATTTTGGCATACTCGAGTTTTGTGGATTGAGATTCTGTACTTCCTACGTATGTGAAATGCTAATGCAGCCAGGAGCACTGAGTGCTCACTGATGGCAGAGAATCCAGGTGGCGACTTAAGAAATGCAGGGGCGAGAGTGGGGATTTATCTTGGCCGTGGTTCCCCAAGCATGGATTTTTGGGTTTTATTTCAGGATTCTGTCAATGTCCCTTCAGCCAACCAGTAATCAGGGTTTTGTTTTTCCTTCTTGTTCTCATTTATAATGTCCATAATTTACATATATTTGCATTTTAATTTTTCTAACTGAAAGAATTGAATAAATATGCCGTCTCTGCCTACCACCGGAGCAGAAACACATCGAACTCCAGTGGTACAAAGAAAGGTCACTGTTGACATATTTCTTACTTTAGCCCAAAGTTATTTTCTAAGCTAGGAGTGTATTTCCTTTTTGGCACTTGAACCAAGTAATTCCTTCCTATATTTTCATTTTTCCTTATGTTGCTGCAAGATTTGAGACAAGCAGCCAAGGCTAAGCATTTCATTTTACAAATGAAGAAATGGGGCCACAGAAGTGACTTATCTAAGACTGCTGGTGATGGTTGGGAATAGAGGTGTTTTTAGAACGCAGGTCCTGTGATTCCAGTTATTCCTCTGTGCCCCTTTCTCACCTGGTTCTCTAATTCTGGAAGCAGCTGCTATACTCTGAAAGCCATTGCTGCACTTTCATGGAAGCCATGCTTCCTGCATGTCGTTTGCAGCCAAGGACTGAGTGCAGCAGGGAGCTTTGGGCAGGCCCATTCCTGGGACACCACAGGACTCCTCTGACAGCCAATTTTGGCTCACGGACCCCTGGACAACTTGGGACTCTTCCATCCAGTCTTTTTCCCTCAATCATCAGACCCGCATGGCCGTCTGATGACTCTCCTGGCCTTTCCCACCTCCCTCCCATTTTCTCTTATTTCCTTAAAAATCCTTACACATTTCATCCTGTTTTAGCATCTCTCAGAGGACCTGAATTAGCTCAGGAGAGCTGCTCATGTGTTGACTCCACAGCTTGATGATTTCGTCAGGGAACCTGAGTTCCTTCCTTTCTGTTCTACCATTCTCAGTGTGTTTTTTTGCTCTGAAGCCAGCTTCCTTCATGGTCACTGTGGCTGCTGTGGGCAGCATATTCAGACACAGCAACATCCAGAGGCAGGTTAGGGACCTCGGTTAACAGTGTCCCTTTAAAACAGAGAAAATATTTCCCAGAATTCCTCCAACAGCTTTCCTTTATTTCTCATTGGCCAGGAAGGGGTGATGGAAAGAGAGAGGGAGCCCTCATATCCCTTTAGTGTTTATTTAAAGATTCTGCCTCAGGTTTATTTGTACAAATAGCACAGGAGGACACCAGCCCCATGTAGCCCAGGGGTCACACGAGTCCTTCCTTCCTCATGTCTGCAGACAGAGGCCTCTACTCTAGACACTTCATGGGGGCCTGGGAAGCTCTGGGAAGCTGGAGCTGGAGCCAGAGTGCTGCCACAGCCTGGGGCTTGGTTCGAGCCTTGGCCTTAAACTTTGTCCAGCAGAGCCTGAGACCCTTGGGAAGGTGGGACAGCCCTGTTTCCCAAGCTTGGGGTGAGCAACATAGGCAAGTTAGCTGAGCTTGGAGCTGCTGCCATTTGGGATCTCGAGCTTTATGAAGGCCTTGGTAGTCCCTGCACGTGCACTCACGGCCTTGGCAGTGTTGGCCTGCATCTTCTCAGGCCCTTCTTGCTGTGCTTCTTGGAAAAGGACATGCTCCTCAGGAAGTTGGGGTCTACCCCCTTAATAGGTTTGTATCTTTGTGCCCGGGGTTTCTTGATGTTGATTCTGTGCTATTTTCAGGACTGGTTGTACCTGGTGTGGTTCTTGGACTTGGCCAGTTTGCACCTAAGCCCATGACTACCGAACCATCTGGAACCAGAAGAGAGAGCTCTTAGAAGAGTACCAGCCCTATAGGGTTAGGGGCCCATCCTTCTGGCCTCGTTCATCCTCATCATCTCCTTATAGAACCTATCTCCAGATACTGTCACATGGCAGGCGTGGGTATCATCTGAGTATTGGAGGACACAATCCTCTCTTTAGCACCTCTGTTACTTGGAGCAGAAACGTGACCAAAGAACCAATCAGGCCCCTTTTTTAGGGATTTATAGAAATACTAATAGAGAAAGAGTGGTCTCTACATCTGAAGTTCAGGAATATTTAAAATTGGGTAGGGCCTGACTGATAATGAAGTAAACTGAATAAAAAATTGAGTGGACAGAAATGCACAGGACAGAATCCTGATAACGTCATTAAAAATTTTGCATTTAGCTGTAACTGAAATTAGATTTAATCTTTATATTTGTCAGCCAATAAATTTCATGTTTTTGCTTAGAATTTCTGATGCTTTTGATGGCAGAATCCTGAGAATGCAGCGGTGTAGAGACTGAATATATAGGTAAATGTAAGCCTGGAGAGTCAGACGACACGTTGTGTTACATTTTGGGTCACATGACATGGTGGGAGATTACTGATTTATTGTCTGCTATTTATGCCTCAGGATTTCCTGTGCCACAGTAAACCAACACTGGACTTGACCATACTGTTCAAGGCTATAGTGAATTAAATATGTATTAAACAATAAAAAAGAAAAAAAGAGTCCTGGCTGGTGTAGCTCAGTGGACTGAGCACGGGCCTGCGAACCGAAGGATCGCGGTTCGATTCCCAGTCAGGGCACATGCCTGGGTTGCCAGGCCAGTTCCCATCAGGGGACATATAAGAGGCAACCGCACAGTGATGTTTCTCTCCCTCTCTCCTTCCCTTCCTCTCTAAAGATAAATAAATAAAAATCTAAAAGGGAAAAAAAAATGCTTTAAAAAAGAAAAAAAGAGACCCCTGGCTGGGTGGCTAAGTTGGTTTGGAGTGTTGTCCTATACATTATAAATTTTGTGGGTTTGATTCCCAGCCAGGGCACATACCTAGGTTGTAGGATTGATCCCTGGTTGGTGCATGTACAGAAGGCAACTGACTAATGTTTCTCTCTCTTTCTCCCTTCTTCTCTCTCTAAAGTCAATAAAAATATCCTCTGGTGAAGATTAAAAATAATATTGGGTTGGCCAAAAAGTTCATTTGTTTTTTTCCCTAAGATAGCTCTAGTAGTGCTTCATTATCTTTAACTTCATTCAAAACAGTTTTGTTAGATTGTATTGTGACAGCTGTCATATTAGCATGCATTTAAAAAAAACTTATCAAAACTGGTTAATTTTTGTAGCCATTTTAATATCGATGATAGAAGAAAGTATGCAATACTTTCAGCATATTATGCTTTATTATTTCTAAAAAAGTAAAAACACAGCTGAAATGCAAAAAAAGATAATTTGTTCAGTGTATGGAGAAGGTGCTGTGACTGATCAAATGTGTCAAAAGTGGTTTGCGAAGTTTCATGCTGGAGATTTTTCACTGGACAATGCTCTACTGTTGGGTTGACATGTTGAAATTGACAGTGATCAAATGGAGACATTAACTGAGAACGATCAACATTATACCAAGCAGGAGATAGCTGACATACTCAAAGTATCGAAATAAAGTTAGTGGTGAAAATGAAACATGTATCTTTTATTTTATGGAAAAAATATGGACTTTTTGGCCAACCCAATAATAATGGCAAAAAAAAAAAAAGAGAGAGAGAGAGAGAATCAAGATACTGGGCTTGTGGAAAAATTTAAAAATATTGCTTTTCCTTTTGACTGGATCTCTTATCCTATATCTTGTATCAGAGAGGATGCTGTTGACTGCTAGAACCAGAAAATCCTGATTCAAAATGATTGATTAATAAGGAACTTTATTATCTCCTATGCTTGCCTCAGGTGTGTTACAAAGCAGTGGCTCAGGAATGTCAGCAAGGACCCAGATCCTTCTGTCTCTCCATTTTCCTGTTCTTTGTGTTGGCTTAATTCCAAGCCTAGTTCTGACTTTCCTTCAAGGCGGCCTTCAGTGTAATGGGATACCTAATTGCTTTTCCATGTCTACCTGCCTACTCCTGGACCAATAATAGTGGCCAGGGAAATACCCTTCTCTCTTTGATTTAGACTAATCAGGAGCTGAATTTGTGTGTGTCAGAATACAAGATGATTGATCTCAGTGTAGGATCACTGTGCTCCCCAGCTGTCCCTTAGGACACATGGTGCGGGGGAGTAGATAGTTACATAAAACCAAGGTTCTGTTATTAAGGAAAAAGAAGACAATGAATGTTGGGTTGGCACCAGAAGTGTCTACTATGTATTTTATTGTAGCAAGAAAAGAGGAAAGCTGGATCCATCCATGAGTTCAGTGGAAGGGCCTAATATTGTCTTGCTACCCAGGCTATTTCCTACAAGTAGTAGAACATCACTTTGATAGTTCCCATGGTAACATGAATTCAGATGAGTCATCACATCTTGTCTGTAGCAGAGGAAGAACACAATGTCTAATATGTTGTCAGTTTTTTATTGAATATTTTAAGTCTCAGATTTCAACTGGGGGACACGGAATGAATTATATAGCAGCTAACGATACTACATAGGGGGAGAATATAAGCCAGTCTTTGACATTGAGAATGTGAGGCAGCTTTGGAACTCATGAAACAATGGGGGAGCCATTTCCAGATATGTAGTTGAACAGGCCTAGAGATTAGTGGTGAAAATTTTAGTAAGTCGCTTAAGATGGTAAAAAAAATTGAGTGAACAGTTTATACATTAATTGCATGAGTAGAACAATAAATCTGAAAAAGAAGTGCAGTGTTTACTGGATACCTGCATCGCAATATATTTGTGGTTGTCGGCACCCCTTCCCCCAAATTAGAGAAAGTGTTAGACTCATAATGAGTATGAAGCAGCTGTTCCATCAAGCTGTTTTCCAAATGGGCTTTCACCATTATTGTTGTTGTTAGACAGAGAGGGAAGTGATTTTAGTGTGAATGTGAAAATGAATTAATGTTGCCTGTCAGGAAACAAAGCTGGTGCCAGGAGATCAGCTTATGCACAGCTGAAAGATTGAAAAAGAAAACTTTTTAGAGAGCTAAAAAGACATTGGTCTTAGATTCACAGTAGTCTCGGAACATGAAAGTCAGTGTTCTGCCTTAGAGATGGAAACAGCTTCTGGCGAGGCACTTTTGGTCACCTTCCTTATCCAGGCAACCTTGGGAAGTGGTGGTGACACCGACACAGAGATCGTCTCGTTGTCAGCTTGGAGACCAGATAAAAATATCGATTCCTTGACTGTCTGAGTCAGCCTAGGATAGGGCTGTCAGATGTAGCAAATAAAAATACAGGATGTCTAGCTAAAATTTGAATTTTAGATACATTTCAATTTAAATAATTTTACAGAGATAATTATGCCCTAAACATTGCACGGCTCATAGTTATACTAAAATTATTTATTTCTTTATCCGAGGTTCAACTTTAACTAGGTGTCCTCTGGTCACTGTAATCTGGGATAATTAATAATCTTATTCCAATTCCCAAAACATCATAATTGGTTCCTTTTGAACTCTTCCTTGAAATGTCAACTTTGGACTCTTACTAATCCTTTGTGGTAGATTATATTATATATCTCATCCCTTATTCTCTTTAACAATGTGACACTGAGACCCCTTTACTGAGAAATGACGGCTGGGAGGGTTTTGTAACTGCCTTGACCAGTACAGTGCAGCAGAAGTGACACTATTTGACTTCTGCGGCTGGGTTATTAAAGGTAGGACAGCTCCCAGGAGGCTGTCTTTCTCTCAGTGTGTATATCATGGGGTCCCTGAGCTGACATGTAGAAGTGTGGCTACCCTACAGCCACGGAGCTGGAGAGACCATAGGAGAGGTCGCACAGAGATGGAGAGGATGCCTGATAAGCCCAGGTATTCCTGCCTCTAGCTGTTCACATCTCCATTGTTTAGAGCCCCCAGCTTTGAGACAACCCCAGTTTCCTTCAACCACTGTTTGACTGCAACTTCATTTAAGACTGAGCTGAACTGCCTGCCAAACTTGCTCCCAAATTTCTGATAGAAATGTGAGTTAATAAATGATGCTTAATTCACTTTGGTTTGCATTGACTAGCCACAGATAACTAATATATACTGGTTTGAGGGAGGAGGGTTAAAGCCAATTTTTAGGTTAACATCTTTTTTAATAGTCTTTCAAAATAAGTAGCTTTGTTTTTAGGGATAGGGACTTAGCAATATGCCAAGTCTTTGTTTAAGTCAGGTTTTGAAGGTGTTATTCTTACTCTTTCTTCAACTACCTTTTAAAATCCAAACAAAAGGGATAGTACTGTAGGAAAATTGAATTGTTTATAAGGGAAAAAAATCCCCCCAAACTCAATCCCCGTAATGTACAATGAAATGAGCATGGATATAGGAGATGTATGTTATCTTGCCTTTGACACTAAGTAGATATTGGACTTGGAACAAGTTACTTATTCTCGAAAACTCAGTTGTCGTATCTGTAAGATGAGGCATCACCCTTCATCCAAGGGACAGCACACACACAGCCGGCAAGCTCCCGTTTTCCCGAGTGAGTGGGGATCACTGATGAGCTGCAGCACTCTCCCCACAGGAAATGACTCTACAATCCTTCTTTGAGCAGAACTCCAAGCCCTCAGGAGCAGTCAAACACAGTTGGGAATAATGACAAATTCATTTTTGCCTTCCTAAACCTTGAACATATCTACTGTTGCTTCCAGGGTTAAAAATTAATAATATCTCTATATTTTAAGTGATTTAGCCAAGTTTTGAGAGTTGCTTAGGTGATTGTGAGGTAATGTTGGGAATATTTGAACACTCATAGAGCACTGTTGATTGACTATGCACCCGGTGCGATCTAACTATGTATGTATGGTGATGGATACAGTGATGAAGTTTCCCAAAGAGAGAAAAGAATACCCACAAACGACTCCAGATGAGACAGTTTTATCACCCTGACTCAAACTGGACCAATTTTCTCTAGATCGTCAGCTAAGACCAGTCAGTTGTGGCCTTGTGAACAATGTAAGTAAAGAGGCAGTAATGTGTCTCAGGGGTATTTTGTCCACATTTGGTCAAGGTGCATCTGAAGGACCCAGCTACACAGTGGCTCCATGCACACCTCCAATTCTGAAAGAAGTCAACAGTCAACTCTCAGCTCCCTACGCCTGGGCTAACTTCCCAAGAAATCACACTCCTCTGTAGTATTGCTGACAGCTCCCATCCCACTCTACCTTACATGGTTTTTTCTCCTTTTTTCCTCCCTCTTATATAGTTTTCCTCTGCTTTTATTTTAGACCTTCTTTCAGCTCTGTATTACTGTCTGCTCATTTCTCTAACGCAGGTTTGGAAATCTCCCTTAAAGGCCAACACCAACTGCCTTTTCACATGCCCTCTTGTTTGATCATGAGTCATTTGCTATCTTTCCCTATTGTGGAGCAAATTTTCAAAAAATTTTCCCCCAAGCCTATAGTTAGAATTCTTTCTTTCTAAATTACATGAGGTTTTAATTTTTGTTTTGGAATTATTGTAGACCAGATTTGCAATTATTGTAGATAGTTTTAAATGTACATGCTCAGATGCAAAAATCTCAAGGTGAGTTTTTTTGAACCCTTGAACTACAAAGCATAGGACTCCTATTTTAATATCCACACCGCCACAGATCGAATACTAAACTCTTTGCATAGCCTGCCACACATCTGACCCAAATAATAAAGTAACTGATTTCAGAAAGCAGAGGAGAGAGGCTCATTTCCAGCTGGGAAAACTGGCGGTATTCCAGAGAAGGTAGCATTTGTCCTTGACCTTGAAGGACGTATAGGAAATTGGAAAGTAGAGTAGAATGGGGTGGGATGGGAGGGACATCCCAGGATGAGGAAAACACAGGAGAAAGGTACAAAGCCAGAGAGAGAAGAGAATGAAATGTAGTTTTTGTCTGTGGTGTGGTAGCCATTACAGTAGAAGACAGATTGAGGGAGGACCACACGGCAGAGGCCCTTGGCATCTGTGGGTTGGTTGAGTAAGTTGAAGGCTGGTCCTGCTTCATTTGATTTTTGCACGTAGGTGATATATCTGAAAGTGGTTCTATTTTTGAAAATTAAGGTTTGGAAAGAGTGGCTCCCTTGTCAATGTCTCCAACCTTTTCTGTGAGAGAAATGTAGCAAAGGCAGACATTCAAAGTGGTGAATATTCACTGTGCATTTAAACGACCATTTTAACTATCTGCACGGAAGTCCTTTTCTTCCCACTATAGACATTCCCTAAGCCTCCCAAATTGATCTTTCCAGTGTACACCTAAGCACAAATGTATAAATTGGGCTTTCTAGTTGCCACCTGAAAAGTAACACAGATTTTTTACACAAAGGACTTTGCCTAGAATCTTCCTTTATTCATCCATTTTTGTGGAGCATCGCTGAGGTATGAGGCACTGAGCTGGATATTGGATATAGATTGATGTGCAACACAGAATATCTTTTGCCTGGGAATGAGCTCCTGACAACCACGTGTTAAGGCATAATTCATCAGGAGAGATCGACACATGACAAATGCCAAGAAGGAAACTAGCAGGCTGTAAAAATACAGACTCAACAGAGGGAAGAAATTGGGAGATTGAATCTGGTTGTCATACTCTAGCCAAAGTCAACTTCAATCCTTAGAAATAATTGAGAGGTCTTTTTAGTCAATGTATTGCATAGGTAACACTAGCTGCAGTAACAGATAAACCTTGAGCTCTCAGTGGTTTCACGTAATAGAATAGATTTTTTCATGTAAAATTCAAAATGTGTGTTTGTAACAAAATGGTGTCTCTCTTCTGAGAGATGATTCTGGGACCTGACTCCTTCTGTCTTATGGGTTTGTCCCCTCCAATGTCTGTCTCCCAAGGTTGCTGCGTTCCTCACCTCAAGTCTTAGGAGAAAAAAGTCTGGTGGATCAAAGGTAGAACATTTTTACGGTCAAGACCTGGAAGTGGACACCTTACTTCATCCCTCATTCTTTGGCCATACCTGCCTGGAAGGCAGTCTGGGAAGTGTTATTTTGCTGTGTATGCAGAAAGAAGAGGAAACCGTTTTTACAAACAGCACATGTATATAGACTCATGCGCGGAACGTTATCAAACAGCCCATGTGTTAGGAGCTGAAGGGAACCTAAACCAACGTAAAAAAGGAAAAATCACACAAGCCATATTCACTGTCCACAAAATAATCCAAATAGACATTCTCAAAACAGTTAGTTCCCACCCCAAACATCTTTACAAAAACATCCTTGTAAATAATTTTTGTCTTAATGAGATTATAAAACCAAAAATGACAAAGTATTTAAAAATGAACACCACCGAAAGGACTACATGCACAAACCTGTGCTTTGTGATATGGCTGGAGTGGTGCGCAGAGGGGAATGTGTAGCTTTAGGTGAACACACTAGCAAATGTGAGGGACATAAACTGCTCTGAGTGCTCGATACAAAAATGTAGGAAAAGAATAAAGTAACTTAGAAAAATTTAGAAGGGAGGGCTAACGAAGACATAGGCAAAGCAGAAAACAAACACAAACACACAAGACCAGATCAATAACAAGAAAAAAACAGCAATAGAAACTGGCAGATTTATCTAAAAAAGTAGAAAGAAGACACAGCTATAACAGTAGAGATGTGAAAGGGGACATGATTGTGAAAATGACAAATTTTAAAAATGACAGGTATGTATAAATACTAATAAATTTGAACATTAAATGAATTAAAATATATTTTAAAACATAAAATCTAAAATTGTGTAAAGAAGAAGAAAACTTGAATAATAAAAAAACATAGACAAGAAAAAAATTAAAATGCGCATTACCTTCTTGAGGCTCAGGCAGTGTTATGACTAAAGTCTTCCAAAACTTCATGGGGAAAAGAGTCCTCAAGTTCTAGAATAGAGAAAAACATGGTATGATACTCAATTTATTTTAAGAACCTAATACTTCCCTGATCCCAAAGTTGGACAAAGATATCAGACCTGTAAAAAGAAATGTAGGTAATCTCATTTATGAATATGAGTGCAAAAAGTCTGAAGTGAAGTGTTTACAAATGTAATTTTGCAGTGAATTAAAGATCAATATATCACGACAAACTTAGATGTTATCCCATAATGGAAGAATAGCCAACTTTTAAAACAATTGATTAATATAATCACTACATTAAAGAACTTAGGAAGCAATGTCAGTTGACCATTACATTTATCATCTCACTAAATGTGAAAATGTCTTTGGTAAGAATCAATACCCACTGTAAAGAAAAACCTTTAAAAACTAGAAATAAAACATTAAGTTGATGTACGCATAAATATCAAGCATCATTCATGGGGGCAGACATCTTGTGGCAAATGCTTACATCTGTATCTCCATATCCTCTGAAAACAACGTAGAATATCAGGAACATATGCTATCATGCCTGCAGCATAAGTAAAGGGTAAAATATATTATATTTCAAATTTCCTGTTAATAAAAAACAAAACAGCACCAAATCCCAGTGAGTGATTGTATGTGCTTCTGTTATAAGCATCTGCGGCAAGTCAGTGCAGCTCAGAGAGAAACTGTGAGGAAGAGAGAACTAGAGAGGCAGGGGCAGGCTTGAAATTGCCGTAAAGCAACCACCAGAAAGAGGAAGTGTGTGTGGGACATAAAGAGAGTGTTGAATCACTATGTCGTACATCTGAAACTAATATAATGTTGAATGTCAACTATAATTTAAAAAATAAATTAATTAAAAAAGAATTAACAAGTGTCCTGTTAGATCAGAGTACTGACTATAGGCAGGGTATTAAAAATATGCATAATATTCCCTGGCTAGTGTGCCACAGTGGATTGAGTGCTGGACTGCAAAGCAAAGGGTCTCCGGTTGTAGTCCCAGTCAGGGCACAGGCCTGGGTTGCAGGCCCGGTCCCTGGTAGGTGGTTGTGCAAGGGGCAACCACACATTTTTCTTTCCCTCTCTTTCTTTCTCCCTTCCCTTCTCTCTCAAAATACATAAATAAAATCTAAAAAAAATATGCATAATATGAGGTAGCAGCCTTTAGAAAGCATAGCTTCTGGGTGAAGAAGGCAAGAGGAATAGCAAAGGGGGAAGATAAGGGGACAGTTAGAGTCTTTTGAGACCAAAAAGAAGAATAAAAATCTAAAGGACAACAATTCCTTCTCCAGAAAAACCATTTCTTCCCCAAACCAAATAAACATAGTGCTAATAAGTGAGAAATTTCTCAAAAAGTAAAAGGCTGGAGGCATGTCAAAGAGATATAGGAGACAATTGAATGAATTGCCAATGGCCAAAGGTGGAATATTTTGAGCAACAGAATATTGAATTATACAACAAAGTATAAATAAATATAAATAAGTCCATACTAATATAAATAAATGATCAAATAAACACAAGTGGGAGAGAAGAGACTACTTTTTCCACAGAAGAATTCTGTATGTTGATGTTCCTCTCTTCAGGAGTTAGAGCTTAGATCCCCCTCTTTTGCCTGTGGGCTTGATCCTATGACTTTCTTCCAAAGAGTATGAAAAAGGAAAAATAGTAACTTTCCAGTGGAGAAAACCGGCACACATTACCTGACCCAAGTGATCAAATTTAACATCACTAATAGTGTCGTGAAGATATCCTGCACCCTGTGATGTGACGTGAGAAGCATCACTTCACCTCTGTGGCCTTATTTCCCAACCCTGTCTTGGTTTTTCCTAAACCTAAAGCTAGTCTAATCTGAGGAAAACATCAGACAAACCTAGATTGAGGGACAGTCTATAAGACATGGCCAGTGCTTCTAAAAATGTCACAGTCACGAAAAATTAGTAAAGATTGAGAAGCTGTCATTGAGCAGAGGAAAGCTAGATGTATGTGGTGACCTGGGTTGGATCTTCAAACAGGAAAACACATTAATGGAAAAACTGGTGAAATCCAAATAAAGTTCAGGGTTCAGTTAATAGCCATATACCACTGTTGTTTTCTTAGTTTCCACACTTGACCCTGGGATAACTGAAATTGCCTGAGGGGTATACAAGAGCTCTCTGTACACTTTGTAACTTTTCTATAAACCTAAAACTATTCCAAAATAAAAAGAATATATAAACAAACTAAAACACCAGAATTGATCCATTAAAGAAGCCAGATTTTGCTTACTGATAGAAGATGGTGCCTTCAACTAGGAAGCTAGAAAGCCACCTCACATTCACAAAATGAGCAGGAAAAAGACTGAATAAATCTACATACAATTAAAATTACTGTATCAGAAAATGAGAATCAGTTCACCTCAGCTGATGAACTTCCTGCATTCAAACAAGCACACAAAGCAAGCAAGAAACACTAGAGAATTGTAAGTCAACATTCTAAGCTGATAAAATATACTCAAACAAGCATTTGGGGATATGATAGCTTATTTTGAATCAGAAATAGAAAAATCAAAAACAGAAATAGGCAAAACCACAGAAAGAAATGAAAAGAGAGTTGATTAAACTCCTGAGAGAAACAGAAGAAATAAGGCCAAATCATCTCACAAATAAAGACTAAATTACAAATTGCCCAAAGGAGAATAGACTCAAAGGCAATTTAATGAGGAGCATTCAAGAAAGATGAAAAATAACCAAGAGAATAAAAGTGGGATTAAGATAGAATAAAATGGGTTGGAGAGGAAGTGGCTGAAATGGAAGAAAAAGAAATAGCAAGTGTTGATTAAAGCCCTTGGAGAAGAAGAAACAAAACTAATATTTAAATCCGTAATTTAAGAAAACTTCTCAAAAATAAAAGAGGAGCTAGATGTACATATTAGGAGTCCATTAGATACACGTGGAACTTAACCCAGAAAAACTAACTTTAAGACATAGCAGAGAAAAAAAATTAGATTTAAGAGATTAAAAAGAAAATCCTCCAGGCCTCCAGGCATAACAATCAAATAACAAAAACGAAGGAATCAGATTGGCAGCAGGTTTCTCAAACAACCAAAAAAGCAAAGCTGCAATGGAGCCGCATGTTCAATGAAGTAAAAAAAAAAAACAACAAAAAACTGTGAATGAAATATTTATATGTAGCCTAGCTATCCTTTAAGTTCCAAAGGTGTCTGTAAACAACTTTAAACAGAGCAACTTAGGGAATTCTCATGACCTCCACTACCATTCAACATTATATTGGAGGTATTGGCTAATGCAATTAGACAAGCAAAATCAGCTAGGGAATAAGAATCGGTAAAGAAATAAAACAATTTCAGTTTGTAGATGATGTGTTAGCATGCCTGGAAAACCCTAGGGAATTAATGATAAAATTAACTCAAACAATAAAAGCGTAGTAAACTACCAGGTTAAAAAATTAACACGCAGAAGTCAATAGCCTTTACATACACACACACATTAGAGGTTATAAGGCAGAGAAAACCCTATATACGTACAACAAAAAAAAAACAAGGAGATGAAATAGCTCAAAATAAACTTACTAAGAAATGTGCAAACCTTAATTGATGGAACTTGAACACACTCTTGGAAGTCTCTTTCCATATACTTGAGCATATGGAAAGACGTGGCTATTCTTGGATAGGATGACTCCTTGAATTTATGCATGAGTTGAATGCAATCTTTATAAAAACACCAATAACTTTTTTGTCTGCACCTAGACGGGAAATTTTAAATATCACATGGAAAACAAACATGCATGAATATCCAGGAAAACAGCAAAAAAGAAAACCATGAGGGAGACATCGTATCAGACAGCAACGCATGACACGATGCCCCTATAATTGAGGCCATGTGATACTTACTGGTGCATGAGTAAATAGACCAGTGAAATGAAATTGAAATTTCAGAAAAAGACTCAAGTACACAAGAAAATCAAGCAGATTGTAAAGGTAACATTTCAAATTGCCAAGTTAAAGATGTATTTTTAAAGAAGAATGCTAAGTAACTGTTTACTATGTTTTGGAAAAGATAAAATTAAGTCATCCCCCCATACCACACAACAGAATAAACTCCATATGCATACAGGTTTTAAACATAAACAATGAAGCCAACCAAGTAGTAGAACAAAACTGAGTGAATTCCTCTTTAATCTAGAGATAAGGAAAGATTTTATGGCTGTGATTCAAAATCCAGAGGCTACAAAAGAAAAGAGTGATGAATTTCACTGTATAAAAATAAAAATTTGTATGTCAAAGAGTACCATAAGTAAAGACAAATGACAAACTGGCAGAAAATATTTAAACATATATTGTAGATTAAGGTTATTATCTCTATTAAGTATAGAACTCTTAAAAAATGAGAGAATAAAATCCAAGAACTTGATAGGAAAGTGAGCTAATGATATAAACTTTCATTTGTTACATTAATGAAAAGCTCTTCAACTTCACTTAGAATTATGAAAATGCAAGTTGAACCTACACTGTGATACCATTTCTCACCTATCCTAGCGGTGAAAATTAAAAACAGTGAGACTAAAAAAGCTGTTGGCGAGGCTGTGGGGAAAAGAGCCACTTTCATGGTAGTGGGGTGAAAAATGCTACATGCAGTTGCAAAATCTAACAAAATTATATATGCAACTTACCTTTTGACTCAGCAGTCCCATTTCTAGAAATTTACCCTGAACATATACCTCCAGAAATCTCAATATATGTATATATGTACATATATATTCATGGCAGCATTTTAAAAATTGCAACTTAAATACCCATATATAGAAAAGTGATTGAATAAACTAAGGTACAACCACACAGGTGGAGTGTTAATAGGGAGGATCTCTATGAATAAAAGTATGGCATGGTTTCTATGGGTATATTTTAAGTGAAAAATATAAAATGCAGAAGAATATAAACAGTATGCTATCTTTTATGTAAGAAAGAAGAGGAAACAAGAAAACATACATGTATCTGCCCATTTGTACCAGAAAAAACAGGATGGCTGAGTGGGACGGAGTGGAATGGATGGGGCATGGGAACGGGGTAGGAGGGATGGAGACCAGACGCTCCTCTGAGCACGTCTCTTTGTACATTTCTGACTTTGAGAACTATGTTAATGTTTCCTGCTCTGTGTGCGTATAGAGGAATATAATGTATGGAGATATATATATAAATTTCTTTGCTATTTTTGCAAAATTTAAAATCTGAAATTATTTCAAGGTAATTGAAATAATTATTTTGAACTCTTAAAAATTCACACAAAAAATTCTCTTTAAAGTTAGCAATAAGTCATTGGTGCCTGTCCTAATTGTTTTCACGGCTGCCGTTGTACTTTGTAGTAGTACACTGCACATGGACATTACAAAGAAGAAAACTCACGTGTTACGTTTGTCTACTTAAAAATTAAAACAGAATCTGGCGCACACCTAAAAGAGAAAATCAGAATGAGCGTACAAAATCCCACAGCTTTCCCATTCACAATCAGCAGTTAGAACGTGTGAGGGAGGTGGGTTAAGATGCAAGGTTGGAGGGGCTCGTGGAGGGAATGCAAAGCAGTTACAGAGACTGTATGTGCCGGCAATGCTTTTGAGAATTTTCCCTATAAAGAGGAGCAGTGCATGGCTGGTAGCATATGTTAAAAGAGGATAGTTTTCTTGCTTCTTCATCTTCCTCCCTCTCCTCGTTCTTGAGAAACAAAGCATTTTTGCGTACTACTGGAAATAATCAGTAGAGGGAGAAAGATGGACGTTGTAGGACAGTATGGGTCACCAAAGCCCTTGCAAAAGTGTTGGGATGAGCTTCGAGAAGAACAGGTCACTTCCTTCATCGCAGCGGAGGAAGGTATAGGAGGTGTGTGCGTGTGGGCAGCGATCTGTGGTGGGGGGTAAGGTGGGAGGGGGTAAGTGACGATAAGGAGCCAGTGTGAAGTGTGAGGCAAGGTCAGCATCTGAGGCTGAGGCTGGTGGAAAGTTCAAGGAAACAGGTAAACATGTGGAAGGTAATCTTAGAGAATCAGAAATCAAGTGTACTATAAAAAGTAGAATTGCTGGGTAGTCGAAATTCTGTTTCTGATGTAAGAATATGAATTAAAAGGGAAAATATTCTTCCTGGTTGCTATTTGAATTTCTTTGGCATTATTAAACTGCTTTGGGTGCAGGCATAGGAAAGGTGAGTGGTAGCTTTGCTTCCAGATGGGTTTTTTCCAGGTGGGTATGGTGGAGGGAGAGAAGAGACAAGGGAATTGGCGGTGTTTGCCAATACCAATTGTGGTGTAATTATAATGATGGAGCATGCCATCTAAGCTGAACAAGGAGGGAAGGAAATGGAGGATGAGGCTCTGATAGGGAAAAAAAATTACTCCAATGGATTGGAGTCACGGGGTTGAAACATTTTTAAATGTTTGTACTTAAGTAAGTGCACTAGCAGAAGAAGAGACTGTCTAGAGAGGGAAAGGTTGGCATTTGAGATGTCAGAGTTGTACAGTTTTTGGCGATGACAAGGTCCAATCATGTGGTGACCATGAGAATAGGGGTCTGAAGTAAAGTGACACAAAATAAGGAGGTCAAGAATTTGAGTGCCGGCAAGGTCTTTCATATGTACGTGGCATTACTAAAAATGATGAAAGCATTTGGGAAGACAAGGAAGGTTGTGAGCTGGGAGCAAGGTGGAAGAGCCAGACGGCATAGCCTCAAAGAAAAGGTGCTTTATAAAAGCCTCGAGGTCCAATGAAAGGGACATGGTGATGGGAAGGGAGGACAACCTGCCCATCACAACATGAGACTTGAGATGAGTACAACCTGTATTGGGAAGGATACCCAGGGATGCTTTGTTCTCAGGAGACAACCTGATTTCAATTAAATGAGAAGGCAGCAGAACTATTCCAAGGAGTTGAGTATGTAGGCTTATTTGCTGATTCACATGAGTGAAAGGCTTTGGGAGAGAGGGGATCGAAGGGGGATTGATTTGAACCAAACAGAGAAAGCAGTGTGAGTGTTCAGAGTTTTGGTGAAGTAACTAGGGAGGCTGGTGTTGGGATTTGACTCATAATAGAGTTCATCCTGATCATTTTCTAAGGGGTGTGGATTTGTTCCTCCATATTTAGATGCAGTAAATAGAATATTTATTTATTTTTTTCTGTATTAAATTATACTCTGCTCTGAGTTTTGGCTATCTGACAAGAAAAGAAATTTAAGCATATGTTGTGGTCCCTTTCTACTCCCTGTGGTTATGTAGGAATGGAAAAATTTCTTACATTGTTCAGAGAGCTGGGTAGGACCCTCTGAGCTCCAAACCTTAACTGTTGCTGATGAGCTGCTACCATCACAATGGTGTTTCGTTTGAAGTCAGGCATTGATTCTGTTTAAAAGTCTATTTGTTTCTCCCCAGTTCCGCCCTATGAAATTCGACCATGTGTCTCCAGGTTCAGTCCCTGGGGATCTATTTTCCAGCTTATAAGAGGGGCCTAGTATCTCCTGGGGCATTGGGTGGGATTGGTGTGCTGCTCTCTGCCACAGGCAGAACCCATTTTCCTTTTCATCCTCCATAACTTCACAAAATCCTTCTTAGCCTGAAGTTGGGGAAAACCCCATTTCTACTGTTTATTCCCATGAGCATAGGCATTTGACACAAATAGCTTTATTCTCTCCAACCTTTAGGTCTAGAAGGTAAAAAAAAAAACCAACAAAAAAACCACTGCTCACCTCCTGGGTAGAAGGAAGGGAAAAGAGTTTGCATTCTTTCATGGTGAGGCTAGAGGGTCATTTTTCAATCAGATTATTCTCATCTGTGTCTTAGAGATGAGTGGTCACTAGGATCTTGTCCTGGGGTCTGAGTACACTGCTGATGCATGAAAACTTCTAGAGTAGCTGCTGCTTCTGTTTTTAGGGGTTCACGTGACTAGACTGAGGTGGTAAGGGTGATGAGAGGCACTGCTCCCTCAAACAGGCCGGGGTGACATGGCTTCAATGTCTGGCCTCCCCTCCCTTAGAAACGAGCACTGCCTGTGGAACTGCAGAAACAGGAAAGATGCCCCCAACACAGAAGTCTTGGCATTCATCATTATGCAAATCAGTTAACACCAAACAGTTGTTTTGATAGTCACACAGTCATGGTACCCAGAACAGTCATTTCCGTTCCCACCACCGGGTGGGTGTGAGAGCTGGGCTCATTTAAAAACATATGACTAATGAGCATGTATCCGGGTGATCCATCTGGTATTGATGGGGCTGATCAGAATGATGGCAACGTAGTGGAGATCTGGGAACACAGATTATGGGCAACTGACTGAGTGTTCATGGCTTTCTGCTTGTGGGGGTTGGTGGTGGGAACGGGAAGGGTTTCAGTGTTTCCTGTGTTGTTCAGAATATCTCCCCAGTGAGAGCATTTAGTTGAAAGATTCCCAGACAAATCAATTACTGAATCAATGTGTCACCTTCTGTTCTCTAGAAAATACAAATAAGATAGCACTCAGATGGTGTCATGTAGGACCAGCCAGTCTGTGGTCACTCTGGTGAATAGCGCTGTCCTCCGTCAGTTGGGAAGTAGCACGTGAGTGTGAGGGACATCAGGTCCCAGAAGAAAATCAATTGGGAGCTACACTCATGGAAAGGAATGGAAGTTGAGTCATTCATATTAATAATTAAGAACAAGAAACATAGACTCTATCTGATATATGCAATATATAACAAAAATGTACTTTAATTTGCTATCATACATTCATTAAATGAGGATAGAGAGAATGTAATATAAGTAAAAGAGAGAACCACAGAGCTAGAGAATAAAGGGAGAAAGTTGGAAGAAACACCCCCCCCCCAATGACACTTAGCACCCAATACTCACTATTGTGGAGTCTTATTTGTATTTTCTTCATTCGAGTTTCCTTTTTGACTAATGTCCTTTTTTCTTCTGGTTGGCGTAAAGACCTAACTTTGAACAAAGTCAACTTTGTATTATATCAACTGAAAGGAGCATTACCCTCTCCTCCTCCCATATTATTGGTTTGATTTGGATTTGTGGCATTTTTTAGTCCATAATCTGGTATCTAGTATTACCTGGGGGCTTTCTGAAAACAGGCTATAACCTAAATCATACACCTCTGTTTCCTTTGTTGCCATAACAACTTCGCACAAACTGATTGCACTTTCTTACACTGCTGAAGGTCAGAAGTGTGACACAGACCTCAGGCCCAGGTCCTGGCCCTTGGGCTACAGTCCAGGCTTTAGCAGGACTGCGCTTCTTTCTGGAGGTTGAAGGGGCAAACCTGTTTCCTTGCCTGTTCCAGCTAGGACAGGTCCCCCACGTTCCTTAGCTTGTGGCATCTATTTCCCTCTTCAAAACAGCAGCATTACATCTTTCTGACCTTTCTTTCATCCTTACATTTCACCTCACCACAGCCAAGAATGGTCCTTTACTTTTAAGGGCTGGTGTGATTAGATTGGGCTCTGCCGGGTAGTCCAGGATACTTTCTCCATCTCATGGCCACTCACTTGGCAAGCAGCCTTAATTGCTTCTGCAACCTTAACTCCCCTTCTACGTAACAGGACACATTCAAAGGTCCCAGGAATTAGCATGTGGACATTTTTGAGAGTTATTACTATGGATAGGCCATTATCATGCCTAACACAACTTGTCTTGCTTCACAATAATTAGACATTTCCCCCTTTTTGTTTACCGGGACCTCTCCTAGTTACCTACAAGGACTTGTCTACGAGAAACGTCAAAGAAGGACTCTGTGGCCCTACAAGTGATTCACTTTTGTTTTATGGAGAACTCACTTCTTCCAGCCAAATTCCATACATATTTTTAAAGCTTGTTCTTAAAGTTTTGTTTTACTTGAGCTACATAGTAAGTATGACATTTTATTAAGTGTTCCTTAGTATTTTTCAAATAATGATATTTGGCAGGAGGAAGACTCATTATGAGGAGATAGATTTAATCTAAGTTCCTGAGTTTGGGCTCCTGAGTATAGTGTCACATTCCTGCTGGGAGGAAAAATGTCTTCAGAGTTTACTTACTGTCATCATTTGAATATAAACTAATCTCTTCAAAGAAAAATGTTAGTATTAGTGATTTTGTTGACATCGTCTGTTGTTCAGAATTTACCTGGAATTCGTAATTCCTTTGACCCTGGTCATGACAACCCTAATGAGGTAAATGTAAATTAGCTTGCCATTTTCTTCTTCCCTGTTTTCTTTTGCTACATCATATCCATTCCTGCTACCTTGGAGCGGCAGGGGCTGCTGCTGTGGGAAGACAGCTGTCTTCATTAGAACTCTGGGATGCTGCTTAGTTTTGCCCTCCTCCCTTCATCTCCTCACCCACCAAGGGTATCCTTGCCCTTGCAGTGTAAATTGGATATCAGAGAGGGTAATTGTGTCCAAGGACTGATGTCAGTATTCATCTCTAGCTCAGCCACGGTGAAGAGCATAATTATTCTTCCCACTTCACGCACATTACAGTCCGGTCTCCATAGCGCTGGGAAATGAGCTCCTCTCCTCTGCCCTGCACTAAATGGCCCACGGCAGAGATGTGCTCTCAAGGGTGCTGTTTGACTGGCTAACAAATCAGCAAAAAGGTGAAAAATAAGTGATCTTTTTAATGCCAGAATTCTTCCATGACAACTTCTGAGTCTTAATGCTTTGCGATCAGTTTTTTCTCTCTCTCTTTTTTTTTTCAGAAAAGGTTGGACACAAAAGAGTGCCCTTAGGAAATAATTTTTCTCTGATATCTGCATTTAAGTCAACCTCTCTTTTCTGTTCCTAGATAATACCTTGGGTGGCTTCTGCAGTGTTTCAGTCACTTCTGAATTGTCTCAGGTGAAATGAGAACTTCACCTGATATAATCAAAAGCTTCTCGCCTCTCTTTGATGCAGGCCCTTCTCTGGGGTTTTCCCAGCCAGCATGAGGAAAAGAGCGCATGGGGTCTGTTCATTTCCTCTCCTTACTCCACTTTTCTCCTCCCTGTGGCAGGCAGGTGCAGAGGGAGGGCAAATTAGGGGGGAAACACAAAGTCTTCATTGTATTGGCCCAGTGCTGACTCTCCCTTATGGGCACTTTGGTTGGCTTTATTCCATACCTGCCCACTGTGGACTTCCACACTGAGCCCTTCCCTAATAGCTGTCCTCTTTTTTTTTTTTTTTTTTTTTTTAGAGAAAAGGGATCATTTTTATTTTTAACAATTTTTATTTTAATTGTTGATCTTGTACAGTTTTCTGTCTTTTACTCCCACCTCATCCCACCACCCCAGCCCTCCCCACCTCCCTCCCATTTCCACCCCCCATAGTTTTTGTCCATGTCCTCTTATGTCCCACCCCTACCCGCCCAACTTTTGCCCCCAGTGGAACACTTCCGCCCAGACTGATATCCAGCCAATGCGCATTTGTACTGGATGCACAGTTTGCTGGAGTCCATCTCACTGTTTGGTGCTGCTGCCTTACTAGTAGAACTTTAAATATCATTCCTATTTCCAGCCTTTCTTATTCCGGGGACCATACTCCCAGCATATGCTCCTTCTGCGTGATCTCCTCTCAAGATGACTCAAACCCAGGTACCGTCTGTGGGATCCACTTAGTCTCTGGGAACTGCACTGGCATCCTGGAGCCGCAGCACAGCCGGTCTTCCCAGCAGATTCTCATAAGGATAGCCAAGCACCAGTCTCCATTGTGTCTTCCCTGCCCTAATCCAGGGGACAGGTACCAAGTTTTCCCAGGAACCCTTTAACCTCACCCTCCTCTAGCTGCATGGCAATGTCATAGCCAGCAAAGCTCCTCATTTGAAAGGAGAGGTGAAAGGAGGAGAAAATACACAACACCCTCTGCTCTTTGGAATTCCTGTGAAAACAATCTCTTCCCATCTCAAATCATCTCTAGCCTGCTCCTGCATGCAGGCTGGGGGGCCAGCTGCTAAGCCTGTTTGGCCATATCTCGACACATTCTATAAGGTCATGCAAGATAGTTGTGTTTGGGAATTGTGGACACTTATTAGCCATTGATCTCAGCTTTGGGGTCTCAGCCCAAACTCCGAGGCGAGAGCAAGAAAGTCCTGCTGAACATCGTCATGACCAAGGCGGCCTCAGTAGTCAGACCAGGTCATTCAGACAGGCGTTTGCTTTAAAACAGAACACCCCACCCCATTCGCCAACTCAGCAATATTCACTATTAAACTCAGTTCTCCAAGTTTATTAGGCCTCACAGAGTATCTACTGTGAACAGGAGGGTGCTGTGATAAGTGCTGTAGATAAAGCAAAGAGGATTTTGTCTTTCAGTCATGCAATCAATCAGTTTATAAGCTGCAAGTTGGCAAAGATAGAACCTGTACATGAATACCCCCAAATCTGATTATCATAACAGCAAAGGTATAGTAAACATGCAATGAAAATGCAGAAGGGAGAAATTATTTTCAGCTCAGAGGGCCAGTGAAGCTGTTGTAGAAGAGGTAGCGTTTTCACTCGAGAAGGAGTAAGACTGGGTGAGCGAAAGCAGACATTTTTTACTTGAAAATCAGCAGGAAGCATCAGAAAAAGTTAATTCATTAATAAAATAGCTAACACTTTGGTGTGTTCCTGTGTGGCAAGTTCTGCATTATTTATGTGCATTCCAGTTAATTTTCAAAATAACCTCGTGAAAATGTGCCATTATTATCTCCATTGAACTGTTAAGAAAGATGTTGTTAAATCATCTTGACCCAAAGTCTCACAGCCAGAAGTGATGGACTTGGGATCTCTGCCCAGGGTTTTCTGATTTTAAAGCCCATAGGTTGCAAACTCCCTAAAAGACACAAATTCACAAAAGCATGAGTGCATAAATGAAGGAAAATGCCTGCTAATGAAGACCATATGGATACGAACAAATGTTACAGTGTTTAGTTCAGCTGACCCCTTGATCCTCCCCGGGGGGTGCTCACCCGTGTTTCTGAGCCTGTGTTCTCCCAGTGCTCACAATCTCAGATACCCTCCCCTCCCTTCCATGCTCAGTGAAATTCCTTATGTCTTTCAAAGCCTAAGTGATACTTGCTACAACGAAGTCAGCTCCAGCTCCAACATCCCCACAGGCCCAGGTCTCTCCACTTATGCATCACCTATTGTAATTCCTGTTCACATCATTGAGTACTGGACGACATACTCTCTCTTTATTTCTTATTTGCTTCTTCAGATAAACTGTAAATTCTTAGAAGATGGGACTATGTTTTATATTCCTTTTGTATTTCTCACAGAGCCTGTACATCCGCTGATTGATTACAGGGTTGGGGCTATTTTTATAGTGGAATTACTTGCTGGTGTATAAGGCTCTGCAGGAAAGATTTGACCTTCCATTTTGCAAAACCCATAGCAGGATAAAACCGCAGGGCTGAGAAACTTCTTGTGAGTTTCAAAGGCACCGCAATATCAGGCAATGGAAAGGATGCTTGTAGTGCTGAAGAGTCATTACAGATGCCTCCACAAGGGAGACTGTTGGGTTTGACAAGAGCCAAAGCGACAGCAGGGAGAATCCAAAGATTCATAAGATCAGTCTGCACAGAGGAGTGTGAGAAACACGAAGCGCCGTTGTTTTTGTCTAAAGTGTTTCCCTTCTCAGCAAATGAGCCAAGGGAATATGTGGTTTCAGAGCTTCCCTTCTGTTCTCCAGCTTTTGTAACACCCCAGCAAATGCAAAGCATTGTGCATGCATGAATTCCTTAGCTGAACAGGAAGAACTGGGGAGGCAATGACAAATGCTTCACAGTGCCTCCCTGGCATCTGAGATGGTTTTCTGAGAGAACATGAGCTCCTATTTAGTGGATTCTCAGGGGACATCTGTAGGAGGAGCTTTCCATAGCAAATATGCACACTCTCACCATCCCCACAGTGCAGATGCCGAGACTGTGTAAAACCTGGTGCAAACCAAGAATGACTGAGGGAGAGTTAAGGAAGTCTGAAGGAAAACTCAAGATCACATACCTTGTCCAGAACACTGAATGGTAATTATATAAATCATAAGTGTTATTTTCAAGAAATCATCGAGAATGAATGCAGCAGGATGAAACTCAGGAAGGCAGCAGGTTAGGATAAAACAAAGGCAGTATTACTTTTATGAGGAAGTAAGAAGCTTTTGGGAATTGCTCATCTTGAAACATATGACAGTGTCGGTCCTAAAAAAACATCACGATCCCAAATACATCATTATTCACACAGCAGTAGAAACCCAGGCATGGCTTTATTGAGAGTCTCCCCCGGCCCCTGCGAGTGAAATCCTAGTCACGTGTCTTTACAGCTCAGGAGCCACGGCCGCTTATCTTCTCGCTGATATATTTAGATTTTGTTCAGCACATGCTTGGTGCAGTAACACTTGCCAAATTAATTCAAGTTGGCTTGAATAAGAGCTTAGTCATGTGGATCTCAAACTGGATGAAACCGATTAATAAATGTCAGGATTTTAAAATCATGAGTGAAATACAAGAAGTGTAAAAGGAAAGGCAGCCTTCTGGCACAACTCGCCTCTCAGAGCAGTGTCTGTTTGCTCCACCCTTGCCAAGGAGGTAGGGAGGCTGCCAGGTAGGAGGTGGCTGGAGAATGATAATTATTTTGTGAGCTCCTCTTGCCCTTTTGTACATGTGCACGTGTGACGAAATCATCCAGTTTTTAAGGCACTTTGGTTTCCTGAGTTCTGGAACTGCCTTCGTTTGGCCCCTTTTCCATACTTTCTAGTACAATGTCTGTATTGAGGGGAGGATCCTGCCAAACTCTTCTTGCTCCAGAGCTTGCCACGGGCCTCTAGGATGCTCTGAAGATGGTCTCTCTCCAAGGCTAAGACAAGGCTATTGGTCAGCTTGTTTCAGTGGGACCATATACAATGAATAGCCCCATCTCCAATCATGGCTTCTGCTTAGTTCTTCCTTCCTTTTCCTCTTAATTTGGCCATGCTTGTTCATCTCCCAAGCCTGTTGTTTCAAGCACATAATTCGCAATTTAATGAGTTAATTCAACAAAGATATGCTTTTATGACATCTAGGGGAGACAAAGACAAATGAAACAAGAGGTTCATAGTCTAGGGGCAAGAGCACAACTACAGGGAGATACGTGTGAAGTTCAAGGTCTGCACAGGTGCAGTGACAAGCAAATGGGCGGGGATTACACCAGCTAAGGAAGCAGACGAAAACCTCAGAGTGGCTTTCTGGACAGGGTGAGGTATGAAGTGAGTTCTGATGAATGAGGAAAGAGCGCCTATGCGTTCGTTCATTCATTCATCAATCAAATATCTCTTTAGCACCTACTGAACACTTGGCATTTGACTGGTTGCTGGGAAATATCAGTAAACAAAACAGATGTAGCAGCGCCAACCTGAACAAACAAACAAATAACAAAAAGAAAAGTTCTTTAAATTATAAAAGGAATCTATTCTTGTTCTGAAACACCCTTTTCTCTACCAGTAGGGATGGAAGATGGGAATTAAATTTGCTGTTTAAAAGCTCCCATTTCTTTTAGCTCAAATTGTCTCTTGTAGAGTACCCAGTCAGCCTTTCAGAACTTTTCTCCCTCGCCTTCTCTTTCTTGTCTCGCCATGAAGCCTTTGGGCACAGGGGTTACTTATCTGATCTACTGGAGTGTGGTGCAGGGAAGTCAGTCCGGTCTAAGGGCTGATCTCTGCTGCCTCCTGCTGACCTTAGCCTGTCTTACCTGGTTTCTGGGATTCGTCTTCTGTCATCCCATCATCTAATGTGCAGTATTTGATCTTGGCACAGAGTGTGTAATGAGTATTGCTTAGGAGCTCCAGTATCTCCTTTTAATGAACAGGCATTGCCTCAGCTCTCACTAGGATGTGAACCTCTGAGGTCTGATTATGACGCCTCCAAATCACGACTCCTCTAGATTATGACTCCTGCGCTTTCTGCTAGGTGGACATGTCAACCCAGATCTTAGCCAGAGCTCAGTCTCCACTTCTTCAGCCATCTTGCTTGCACTCCTCCACTCCTCCCCTTTGGAGTAGTAATGGAACTTGTAAGTCCCTTCTGTATAATAGGGGAGCCAGGGGGCTCGGAGTCACCGTTTTCCTTTCAGTTCTGCTGTGTTGCCTCCCTACGAGTCCCAGTGGTAACTGGGGCTCAGACTCCTTATCTTGGCTTCCTCTCAGCCTATCTGAAATTTCTATCCTCTTGACCCGCTCTCCATGGCTGAGGATCTCACATATCATCTTTACATAGATTTGTTTCTTCCAAACTGGCTTCTTCCTCCAACAAGAAGTGCTGCCCATTTCTTCCATGCAAAAAGAGGCAGCCACCTTTGTATCACATTCTGAATTCTCTGCACCTGTGGTTTGTGGTAAAATTCTGTGTTAGATCTCTAAGCTTTGTTCTTGGTTTATAAAAGGATACTTCTGAAAATTAGAAAACACTTTTCACATGGAATTGATCCTGGCTTTTAAAATTATTATGTCACACTGGCCTCAGAAATTCTTTTAGAAAAGTCTGATTTTTTTTTGTTTTCATTGTATTTCTGTTATATCAAGTCTAATGATCCTTAAGTCTGATATGCCTCAGAATTAATGGAGGGGAGCTGGGTATAAGGGAGAAGAAGAAAAACAGAGAGCACATTAACATATTTGTAAAACATTATCCCCCAACCCAGGTAAGTTACTATATTTGCTTTCATTGAGTTTACATTTACTCTAGGGAAACAGAAGTTTTTAAATTTGATGTAGTCCTATTTTTCTGTTTTTTTTTTCCCTTTTGTTACCAGTGTTACTCTAGCCTTTTTGAAGCCCAAGTCCACAGCTCTTCATTCAGCTGAAGCAATAGGACTTGAACATGTACCACTTAGCGTGCAGCGTTACTATCTGTGCCCTAGGTTCTGAAAGGAAGTCATTTTGCAAAGGCCAGGCCCGGCAATCCTCATCACCTCCCTTTGAGTGAAATGCCACTGAGCTTTTCAGCGATCTTCATAGGACAAAAGCGATTCTCTTCAAATTTAGAGTCTTAGATATTAGAGTAGTTTTGGTAAGATTCGTTCAGAATAGAAAAAGCTTTGCAAACGTGTAAAGGATATGTAAGCCTTTCTTTCTCTTCTAGTGCCCTGAGATTTCTTCTCTCATGGGTTGGAAACATGTTTCAACTTTCAGTCTGATGAATTTTTTGTTGTTTCTCTAAAGTTGCTAATTAAATCGAGGGCTGGGCCTCCCAAACTTTATTTAATATTTATGTACCATACAATATTCCCCCCGAATCCAATATCACTTCTTCTTTTATTTTCTTACTTAAAAAATTGATTTTCAATGGACTCACAAAATTCTAGTTAACAGTTCTAACATCACATGTTATAACACAGTCAACATACAGTTATTAAAATAAAATTTGTGCACACCCTGCAACGACCCGTGTGCCTCCAGAAGAGAGCGAGGCAGGCCTCTCTTCTCCGTTTGCTCACTGACATCGCCCGGCTGCGGCGGATGCACTTCACACTCACTCAGAACTCAAGCTGCACCGACCCCAGCCATCCTTACCAAACTCTCCCCTTGCTGCTGAGCTCAGTTAGCAGCATCGTCCTCTATCCAGCTACTCAAGCCAGAAACCAGGAATTGACCTTCACTGCCCCCTACCCACCTTCACTATATCTAATCCATCATCAAGTCTTGTCAGTTTTACCCTCTGTAATTTCACCTCTTGATATACCATCCTAGTTTCAAATAACAGTATCTTTGTCCCAAGCCACTGCAATTGCCCCCCTGACCAGGGTTTCATGATGTTTCAGTCACTCTCCAGTCGGCAATAAGCATTGCACCCAGAGTGCTTACTACAGAGGACAGAATCCTTAACAAGACCCTCCTGTGCCTGTAGCCTCATTTCCTACCGGGCTCATCCCCAGCCTCCCGTTTTACGCTTACTGGCCTCTCTCAAACCCTTTTGTGCCCCCAGTATGTCCAGCCAGAGAATATGTTCACACGCCAGTTCCTCTCCTTTCAAACCGTTCCTCTCCTTTCAAACCATTTCTCTCCTTAATGCACTCTTCAGCTCAGTTACTTCCTCCTCCTCCTCCTGGTCTCAGCTCAGTTACGACCTCCTCAGGGAAAACATTTTTGACTTCAATAACTAGGTTTAATTCACCTAGTTTCAGTTCTCCTACCACCTCAACTCTGTTTTATCTCAATTACCAAAGTGACAGCTTTACATGTACTTGTGTGATTATTTCGTTAACGCTTGACTCCTTCACTGGACTGGAGGGCAGGATCTATGTTGATTTTTCTTTCTTTTGTAACCCCAGTGTCCATCACATAGGACAGCCTCAATAAATATTTTCTGAATAAATGGATTAATTTGTAATGTGTTGTGAGGCTGCAACAGGAGAGTCATGGGCTGCAGGATTTGCCAAGAAAGAATTTCAATGAGAACTAAGTTTTTAATTTTCTGAGGAACAGGTTATATAAGTAAGGAACTGGCAAGGAAGCTTCTCTCAGTAACTCTTTAAAGAATGATTGATTGCAACACAATCAAACGTTGAGTTTGACAGATGTTTCAAAGAAGAGAAGGAGAGTAGAAATGAAAAGACAGATATTGATCAACAGGAGCAATGCTGAGGAGTTGGAGGAAATCTGGAAGGAGAGTTGAAAAATAGGTTGGAGGTAGTGTCTGGAAGTAAGAGCTGAAGTGCTGGGTTTATTTAATCTGAAGAATCAATGCCTGAGGTGTCATTTAGCAAATGCCCTGTGTCCCACTGTGCAGACCAGAGCAAGAGAAAGTGGAATTAAATTGTACCTAGAGAGTTCTGTTTGGTAAAGGAGGGTCTTCTTGTCTTTGTGGATGATTAAATGATGGAATGGACTAATAGGGAGGGCTGATGAATCTTACCTGGAGATTCTTCAGAAATGAAAGAGACAACCATTTATCTGGAATAAAGGCAGGTGATAAACTAGGCTAACTCTTAACTCCTTTGAGTTTTCGGAATTGATGGTGTTCTTGCTAGAGAATTTTTCTCCACCTTTTCTGCTCAAATCTACTCAGAAAGGCAAATGTGTTATCTGGGAATATGCTGCAGTAAAGGACATGCTCAATTCTTTCCATCTTCAAATGAAAATAAAAGGCTTTTCGTGGCAGGGTCCCCTTTAGCAGCCACCCTAGCTCTCCTCTCCTCTTTCCAGGTAAAGCTCTTTAAAGATTTGTCTGTTTGCTGACCTCTTTATTCTCCTTTGCCGGGTCCATTTATTTCTCTACCCACTGCATCCTGACTCCCTGCCCTCTTCTCTGAAGTCCGCACCAACACTACTAATGACATCCCCATTAGCATATTCAAACAGGTACTGTTTATTCCTTATCTTATTAGAACTTTTAAGAATAAACAGCCCTTGACCACACCTTCCTTCTGGCAATACTCTTTTCCTCAGATTTTTTGTTGCTTTTTTTTTATTGTAGCAAAATATATGTAACAAAGAGTTTGCCATTTTAACTGTTTTGAAGTGCGTAATTCCGTGACATGACTTAACCTCAGAATGTTGTTCAAGCATCACTGCTGTCTATTTCCACAATTCTTCATCACACCGGAGACTCTGTAACCATTAAACAACGGCTCCTCCTGGTTCCTTGGATTCTGTGTACCACACTCTTCCAGTTTTTCTTTTTCCTCCCTCCTTCATTCCTCTTAGGCTTCTTTGTGGGTATCTTCTCCTTTGCTCATCAGTCAAAATCTGCACTCCTTGGGTATTGTCCTAGGCCCTAATTCTCTTCTTACCATATACATTTTCTTTAGTAAATCTCAATCTATCCTTGCACCTTCAGTGAGCGTGTAAAGCTCGGATCTCTTTCCTGAACGCTGTGATACAAGGCCTCACTTACGTCGTGCTACACCAGGGCTGCAGCCCTTTCCGTGCCTCTAAAGCTTTGTTACTTTAATTTTTAATTTTTCATTCTTTCGATCCCCATCCTGTTTGCCTCATGATTAGTGAGTAGCCAAACAAATTGAAATTGCCTGAATTTGTTATCAATCTTGACTACAAAACTAAGTTTCTTAAAACCCGGGGAGCACACTTTGTTCGGTGTATCATTCCAGTACCTCCCACCCGTGAGGCCTAGTGAGACCCTCACTGTACGAGTACCCCTGTTGGAAGAGACAAGGAAAGCGAGAAAGAATTTTCCTAGGGTGCAACAAGGTATTTTCCTTCACCGTATGGAATAGGAATTTTAATTCAGGTGGTCTGATTCCAAACTTCACGGTTTAACTTCATCAAATATCAGTAATTACCAAATGCATTTAAAAACAAGTGGAATATATGTCATCCACAAAAGAATCTTTGTTTTCTTGAATGGCTGTACCCAGCATCCTATGATTTGTGAGCAATTTACAATCCATGTAACTTGACTGCCTGTGTCTCCTGGGCCAAAAGAGTACTTTGTCCCCCCCACCCCCCACCCCGCCCAGTTTTATTGGGATACAATTAACAGAGCCTTAGGTTGTTTTTTCTCAATTGTATTGCCAAGTTGAACTTGGAATTTATTTTTCCCTTTGCTCTCTTAGCTTCTTACTATTCTTAAGGTCTCAGTTTGGAGGTCACATCTCCAGGAAGCTGGTGAGAAGCTCCTCCTAGCTTCTCTGACTGCGTTGTCATTGCCAGTCCCTCTTGGTGCCTAAAACCCCCTGGCCGGCAGAGATACGGCTACTGTGTTTATTGTGCATTCCAGCCCCGGCACGTAGTGGGCAATCGTCAACTATTTGACTCAACAGCAATGACTGTTATTGAATAAAGTTGTAAGGAATTATAGAAGAAAAAAAAGAAGTATAGAAGGCATCTAAGTGTCTTTATGCTGACAGGTGGGTACTAGAAGCTGGAGATAATTGACTGGCCTTTGCTTTTGTGCATGTGATGTCAAAACACTTTTACATTTTATACAGAAATGAAAAATAATGGCAGGGCTTTTATGAACAATTATCTAGATGCTTCAAAACCTTATCTGAGACAGTTTAATGGGTACATCAGCTTAATTGATAGTTATCCATTTAAAATAAAGTCCTATCTAGCATTGTTTAAAGTGAGGCTCAGCCTTTCTTTTTTTTAAATTAAAATGATAAAAGAAGAACTAGCTCTTAGGAAACAAACAGAATTGCCATTCTCTGTTATTTAGAGCGTGCAAATTTATGGTGCTCTTGCCCTGGAAACTACCAGAGGGAGGCCGTAAGGGCCTGTTCCGGTGCTGTCTGTGTCCCAGGCACTTTAAACACATGTACTGGCTTTGAAATAGCCTTGCTGCATTTCCTGCAGAGAAGCGTCTTGTTGATGAAGATCCAACTGCACTGAGTGGGGCAGGAAAGGACAGTGTGTGATGTTACATTGGGTTGGCCAAAAAGTCCATTACGTTTTTTCCGTATTATGGTTCTAGCAGCACTTAGTTATCTTAAACTTCATTTGAAACAATTGTGTTAGATTGTATTATGTCAGCTGTCACATCAGCATGCATTAAAAAACCTTACCAAAATAGGTGAATCTTCGTGCAGCCATTTTAATATTGAAGATGGAAGAAGATACACAACATTTTCAGCATATTATGCTTTCTTATTTCAAGATCGGTAAAAATGCAACTGAAATACAAAAGAAAAAAAAAAAGGTTTGCTCAGTGTCTGGAGAAAGTGTGGGGACTGATCGAATGTGTCAAAGTGGTTTGTGAGGTTTCGTGCTGGAGGTTTCCCGCCAGAAGATGCTCCACGATTGGGCAGACCAGTGGAAGCTGATGGCAATGAAATCAAGACGTGAACTGAGAACAATCAGCGTTCTGCCATGCGGGACAGAGCCGACATACTCCAACTATCCAAGTCAATACAGTAAGTTATTAATGGAAATGGAAATGTGTCTTCTATTTTATGGAAAAAACTAAATGGACTTTTTGGTCAACCCAATAAAATGACCTTAAGACCTTGGTATTTGGAGATAATATTTCAAATACATTTATGACTACAACATATGTTGTTTGAATTATTTTTATAACACTATACTTTGAGAAATAATTTTAAAAAATCTTAAAAGCCAGATATTAAACTTGGGAAAATATCTACAAATCAGTTTTTTAAAAAGGCAAATGGGGAAAATGGACAAGGGAAGTGAATACTTTCCAATATAAAAATAATAAATGGCTTACACATGTGAAAAAGCTTAAGTATACTTATAAGGCAAGTGCAAATTAAGACAAAAACAAAATTGAATTGAGAAAGATCAAACAGATGTAAAGACATAAAGAATATTTTTCAGTGCTGGCAGTAACAATGGCTAACAGTTATTGAGTGCTTACTACATGCTAGAGACATTACTTAGTTCTTTACCTTTACTGATACACTTAGTCATCATGGAAAACATTTGTGGTCAATATTGTCAACTCAAATTTTACAGATGAGGAAACTGGCAGAATGATGATGAGGAATTGCTTAAGAACATACAGCTAGCAAGAGACAAGCCAGAGTGTTTGATATGATAGCCATTATACTGTACAACTTGGTGAGCTATTAGGTGCAGAGATGCCGGTACAAATAGCTACTTGTGATGACTGTTGGTATAAATATTCTGAAAATCAATATTGGTCTCATTTTTGGGCTATGGAACATATGGTGTAGCTCTGTAACAGATGATCACCCCTGCTGCTTCTGCTTAGGAAACCTTTTTATGTCTTTCTCCTGTGTCCTTTGTCCTTTTCGTACCCCTAAATATTACCACTATAACTGCATCTTACAGTTTTATATCCCATACCAACATACATGTGCCCGAGAATTCACTTACCTAGGTACTCATCTTGGTTAACTATCATATTTCAAATCCATTTTATCTTAGAGTATCACTCTGTATTCAGCTTAGTTACACATAGAATACATAGGTCTGAACAAAATTATTCCTGGGAAGATACAAAACCATAAGCCATAGTCAGTCATTTAAATTTACTGTGAATTATTTATCATCTCATGAAGCACCCGAGGAAGGAGAGTCAGTGGGAAGGGCAAGCATCTCAGTGACAGAGCAGGAAGATTGATGCAATGTGTGTGGGGCTGTCTTGGGGCACAGTGTGGCTCTGGGGTATGATGGAGGGTCTGGGCATGCAGTGGTACAACAAAGGGATGCTGGGCCTCCAGAAATTAGAGCAGGAAGAGGCAGGGCTCCCAGTGGGCTGAAGTGACCCCCATTAGAAGAGGTGGGATTGTCCAAAGGCCATCCTTTACCGTTGTGCCCAGAGTCAGCTCTGGCTGGATAATCCCGTGGGGCTGACTCCTTGCTCGGGGAAGGCGTCTTTCCAATGTCTGCCCAACAAACATCTCGATGAGACGATCTTTACCGTCAAGAGCAGCATTCCTCAACCTTTTTTTGGTTCTTAGTACACAGGCTGCTCGTTAGACAAAATACACCTCAAGGTATGAGTCATTCCCTGCAGTTCTACCCCCATCTTTTCTACACAAGTAAAGATATGCTTTTTCAAGCTACACATTCTCCACATGCCATCATTCTAGCACTCACCACCACCCTTAGGAGGATCCCTCCCACACACACCTGGAGAATTCCTGCTCTAGATAAAGAGAAAGAACTTGGGAAAAACACGACATGATCTGCTAGGCCAAATCAGGAACTTCCGAAACTCAAAACCAAACAAAGCAGATTTATCTGGAACGAGCGCCTGCTCCTCCACGCCAAGCAGCTTAAGGACTGAAAGACAGATGCGTCCTGATCTGCTCTCCTTCCCTCCAGACTCCCACTCAGCGTCTGGCACTCCCATTCTTTTGAGTGTAATTCCTTTGCATTAACGAAAATGTAGCCCATGCTACTGTATTTCGAGATCTCTAAACAGTACCCAAGAATATTCTCTATGGGCTATGGTTACTTGAATAAAGATGTGCTTTAATTTATAATGGATATGTTAAATGACAACTTCATTATAGAGATAATTCAAGATAAGAAGAGTTTCTTTTTAGAAAATTCTTCAATTATGTATATTCTAGGTGTACAGCATTATTATTTGACATCTCTATACACTTCAAAGTGATTCCTGCCGTAAGTCTAGTTACAGTTCATCACCATTCTGTTGGCTCACCTCACCCATTTCACCCATCCTGCAGTCCCTCCCCTCTGTTAACCACTACACTGTTCTCTGTATCGATGAGTTTATTTTTATAAAAACATTTTTAATAATTATATTTTAATTACAGTTTATACACAATGTTATATTTAGTTTCAGGTATACAACATAGCATTAGACATTTATATTCCTTGCAAAGTGATCACCCTGATAAGTCTAGTATTCATCTGACACCATATGTGGTTATTACAATGTTATTGACTATATTCTCTACACTGTATTTTACATCTCTGTGACTATTTTAATAACTGGCAATTTGTACTTCTTAATCCCCTTCACCCATTTTCCCCAAACCTTGTCCCATCTAGTGACCATACATTTGTTCTCTGTATCTAGGAGTTTGTTTCAGTTTTGTTTGTTAATTTATTTTGATTTTTAGACTCCATGTATAAGTGAAATAATATGGCATTTTTCTTTCTCTGTTAGATTTATTTCACTTTAGTAAAGAAGCAGGATATAACATTAATATTCAGAAATCAGTTGCATTTTTATACACCAATTAACAAGCTATCAGGAAGAGATACTAAGAAAACAGTCCCATTTACAATTGCATCAAAAAGAATAAAATATCTAGTAATAAATTTAACTAAAGAGGTACAAGACTTGTACTTGGAAAACTATAAGACATTGAAGAATTAACATTGTTAAAATGTCTATAATGCTCAAAGCACTCTATAGACTCAATGAAATTCCTATCAAAATACCAATGACATTTTCCACAGAACTAGAACAAATAATTTTAAAATGTGTATAGAACTACAAAAGACTATAAATAGCCAAAGTCATCGTGAGAAACAAGAACAAAGTTGGAATTATCACACTACCTGATATCAAACTATATAACTATATGACAAGGCTATAGTAATCAAAACAGACTGGCATAAGAAAAAAATCTGTAAAACAAAATAGAGAGCCCAGAAAACTTTTGTTTCACTACTTTTAGATTCCACATATGAGTGAAATTTTATGTATTTATCTTTCTCTAATTTATGTCACCTAGCAAAATATTCTCTAGGTTCATTCATATCGTAACAAATGGCAAGATTTTTTCTTTTTTATGGCTGAGTGGTATGCCATCGTATATATACCACCTTTTTACCCATTTATTCACTGATAGACATTTAGGTTGTCTCTATATTTTTTATTCTGAATATTGCTGCAATACACATAAAGGTACACATCTCTTTTTAATTAGTGCTTTTGTATTCTTCAGATAGATACCCAGAGTGGGTACCTGGGTCATATGATGTTTTTAAAAATATATTTTGTTGATTATGCTATTACAGTTGTCCCAATTTATCCCTCTTAACCTGCCTCCACCTGGTATTCCCATTCCCTCCAGCAATCCCCCCTTAGTTCATGTCCATGGGTCATGCATATAAGTTCTTTGACTTCTCCATTTCCAATACTATTTTTAACATCCCCCTGACTATTTTGTACCTACCAATTATGCTTCTTAATCCCTGTACCTTTTCCCTCATTCTCTCTCTTTCCCCTCCCAGCTCATAACCCTCCAAATGATCTCCATGTCTATGTTTCTGCTCTAGTTGTTTGCTTAGCTTGTTATTGTTTTTATTTTTTAGATTCAGTTTTTGATAGTTTTGAGTTATTATTTTAATGTTCATAGCTTTGATCTTCTCATTCTTAAATAAGTTCCTTTAACATTTCATGTAATAATGGTTTGGTGATGATGAACTCCTTTAGCTTTACGTTGTCTAGGAAGTGCTTTATGTCCCTTTTTTTCTAACTGACAGCTTTGCTGGATAGAGTAATCTTGGTTGTAGGTCCTTGCTTTTCATCACTTTGAATACTTCTTGCCAGTCCCTTCTAGCCAGCAAAGTTTCTTTTGAGAAATCAGTTGACAGTCTTACGGGAACTCCTTTGTAGGTGACTCTCTGCTTTTCTTTTACTGCTTTTAAGATTCTCTCTTTATCTTTAACATTTGGCATTTAATTATGATGTGTCTTGGTGTGTTCCTCTTTGGGTCCAACCTGTTTGGGACTATCTGTGCTTCCTGGACTTGTATGTCTATTTCCTTCATCAAATTAGGGAAGTTTTCTTCCATTATCTTTTTCAAATAAGTTTTCAATTTCTTGCTCTTCCTCTTTTCCTTCTGCATATCTATCATTCAGATGTCCCAGAGGACCCTTATTCTGCTCTCATTTTTTATGAATTCTTTGTTCTTCTTGCTTTTCTGATTGAATGATTTTTTTCTTCCTTGTGTTCCAAATCATTGATTTCAATCTCAGCTTTATCCCCTTCACTGTTGTTTCCATGTGGATTTTTCTTTATTTCACTTAATGCAATCTTCATCTCTGCCTGGGTCTTTTTTATGCTGTTGCAGTACCCAACGATTTCTTTGAGCATCCTTATAACCAGTGTTTGGATCTGTGCATCTGATAGGTTGGTAATCTCTGTTTCATTTAGTTATTTTGTGGCATTTTGTTCTGTTCTCTCATTTGGGCCATATTTCTTTGTCTCCTCAATTTGGCAGCCTCCCTGTGTTTGTTTCTGTGTATTAGGTGGAACTGCTTTGACACCCTGTCTTAGTAGCATGGCCTATTGTAGAAAGAGCACCTGTAAATTGTGTGGGGCAGAGCCTTAGGTGACTATCACCAGGGCGGGGCAACATGTTTTGCTTCTTTATGGCTCTGTGTGGGGAGAGGGCTTGCAGAGGGGACAATGCTGCTGCTTGACCTCTGGAGATTGCCTGAGAGGAAGCTGTCTCCCTGGCACTTATCCCCTTGCCAGTAACTTCACTTTTCTCCCCTTCTCCCTATATGCCACTTGTGCCTTTCCAGCTACTGCCCTGGTGCTGAATCCCAGAGTGGGTGGGTTTGCGTGAGTCCTAAGTCTGTGGTAGGCCCTTTAAGAGAAGTCTCTTGAGAATCCCACAGTTTCTTCCTCTGCCCCAATCCCCACTGGTTTTTTCAGCCAGGACTTATGGGAACTTATCTTCCTGACACTGGAAGCTTGGGCTGGGTGGTCTTGTCTGGGGGTGGGATTGCTGGCTCTCAGAGTATCCCTCCTGATTTTTATCGATCAGGACTGCCCATTCTGCCACCTCTCCGTGCCTGCGCATAAAGACCCATGCTTTATAACAGTGAATGATTATATGCTTACCACAGATTTTAAACTTGCCAAGACTCAGAACTGGTTTTTGGCGGAGGAGACATAAAGCTAGCACTTACGTGTTTACAACATAATATGTGTTTGTCAAGAATAAAAAGGCTAAAGCAGACAAGCTTCTGCAAAGGCCTTTTGCATCCCATCACTCACTCTTCACACTTTTTCATTCGGAACGTTTATGGACAAACTTGGGAGATTCATAGTCACCCCCTAACAGTGTGTACATTTATGGGTCTAAATGAAAATAAAACTGCTTTATGAGTGAAAATTGCCCTTCCACAGCACTGAGAATTGTACAGCTGTTTTGTCAGTGGCATTTTATTGCTTTTCTGTATTGTTGGATCTAAGTAGAAGCAGGGGGAAACAGATTATTTTGGTGGTTGGAAGCAATGCCAATCATTCTGAGAGAACAGGAAACAGCAGGATTGGTTTTCCTTTTCATAAAGGTCACTCTCATTGGGTGATTTAGACTATTTTGAAGAAACATGCTATTTCTGTGAAAGAGGATTTCCACCTTAGTGGTTGGCAAATATTCTACAAGTCATCCTCACAGGCAAGCATAAAGAGATCAAAGGGAAATGCCTGTTTCTTTTCTAAATTCTGCAGAATCATTTTTGTCTGGGAGAAATGCTAATCCAATTCTAGAAAGAACTCAAACTGATGTCTGTGTGTGATCATAAGTTTTTATTTTCATTTTTGATTTTTCTTTGTTTATCTGCCCAATAAGTATTATATTTTGTTTTTTGGATTCTACGATCCAGCTCACAGTTTTTTGTTAACCTATTGAGGTGAATCATTGGATGCTGGGCCACAAAAAGGAACTTTTATCAGGACTGGCAGCCGAGATGTCCTGTCCCCACTTGCAGAAGTTGCAGAGCCCAGGTTTCTTTTTAACCTGCCCATCCAGTACCCATGCTGTCCGGGGGAGGTGTAACTTGTCAAGGCAGTTACAAACCTTAGGGTGGAAATGTCCCTACCTGCCACTGGGATATGGGACTCTGAGTTCTTCTGTGTTCTCTTAGGAGTGGACAGAGTTTCTGTATTCAGGGGTAATTCAGAGAGAAGTAATAGTCTCTCTAGAAGGATTATATTTTGAAATGAGATCAATAGATATATAAAACAAACCATGGTTGAAATCCTCAGGGTTATTTGATCTTAAATTTCCTCTGTGACATTCTAATCAATTCCCACTTGAATTCTTCCTCCAGCGGGGAGCTTCCTGGTTCCCTGAGCTGGCTGGGACTGCTTGTTTAGACACTTAGACATTTTTTCCTGTTTTATCTAAAATCTGTTTTTTTTAACTTTCAACCTGTTTGTTCTAGTCAGAATATTGAGAAGGCAGGGATGCTCAGGAGCATTAGGAATTCAAAAAAAAACAAATTATTGTTATTATTGCTATTCTATGTAAATATTCAGAAGTTTAATTTATCTACTTAATATGCATATTTGTAACTGGTCATTATGTGGGTGGGAACTTCTTAGGCAATAACAAATGCTCCTCTTTCTCCCAGATGGTAATTTTGAATTTAAAGTATGACACAAAGCATTTGGTCATTTCTATTAATGACAGCAGGGGACAGAGGAATAACAGGCCTTGGGATTTCCCCCCTAATTTACTTAGCATTATTGTTATGTGTCCCTGAGATACAGGGCCAGGCTACTTCTATCTAGCAGAGTGGGGATGGACACAGAGAAGGGATGAACTGTGATACTTTTGCAAAAAAAGGCCCCCACTGATGAGTGGGGAGGTCTGCTGTTAGGATGACCCTTCAGAGTTGCCCCGAATTGAAGCAATGGGGCTGAGCTGTTGTATTCCTGTTATTAACGGGTCACTGATGCGGGATGCTATTGGTTGGAGGTATGACCTTGGCTGAAGTGACTTTCTCTGCAGAGGGCTCACTGGAGCGCTATCAGATGGTCACACTCCCAGAAGCTGTTCAATGGCTCCTGACGAAGGAGTTCTGACAAGGAGGTCTGCCTGTTCCAGTGGACGCCTGGTGGATCTGGGAGTTAACACTCTGGGGAGAGGATTATGATGATGATGGGAGATGGAAAGGCATCTATAGAAAAATTGTTCTCCTTTCCTCTCCTCAAATGACTGTTCTGCGATGCGGTACGTGAGACTGAGCAGTACACTGCATTTGTTGCAATGGTGTGACCAGCTTGGTAACATGCCCCCTTGCATGTGTTCTTCCATCTTCTAACTCATGTCCCCTTTCCAGAAGCAGTTGTTGGTGGACCAGACTCCTCAGCTCTGGACTGCATGTACAGCTAGGAGGGAAGGACACTTGTTGGTGGCCCCTTGCCTGTCACATTAAGGTACATCTGCAATTTGGATTTCATTGATGGGAGAAGCACTGAAGCTCAGGGGAAGAGGCTGAAGCATGATTTTGTAGGAGATATTTTTGCTAGGGATAAAGGCCTTTATTTGGTTATTAGGACTAATTAATTCAATAGGTGAATTCTTACTAATTTCTTGACATTGGGCTGGAATTGGGAGAACTGGGTTCTAGTCTTTATTTTGGCACTCATTTGCAGTGCTGTGTTGAGGGCATCTCAGCTTCTGTAGGGCTCGACTCCTTATTTAAACTGGTATAACCATACCCATTGTAGCTTCTGGACACTTTATCACTCTTTCTGCCACTATACCTTGGTTCAAGCCACAGTCATCTTTCCCTGGACAACGGCAAGACAGCCTCCTAACTGGTTCTACTCGGGCTTCATAGAAAGCCCATCATCCTCCAAAGAGAAGTCAGAGTACTCTTTTAAAAATGTAAATTAAACTCTATCACTCACTTCTTAAATCTCTCCAATAGCTTCCCATTAGATTTAAAATAAAATGCGAGTGCTTTGTTACTACCCTCTATGATCTTGCTTCCTTCCAGGCTCTCGCTGGTGTGCTATGCTCCAGCCCCACTGATGTCGCATTCTTGCAATGCACGGAGCTTTGTTCCTGCCTCAGGGCCTTTGCATTGCTATCCCCTCTGCCTGGAATGCTTTCCCACACCTGGCTGCCTCCTTGTATTTCCCCTGAGAGGTCTTTCCTAACTGCCCTGTTTCAAGTGGTCCTACATCCCCACCCTTAGCTCTTGTTTATTACATCATTCTTTATCACTACCTGAGATTATCTAACTTAAATAAATAGATAAATTAATAAAGTCTCCATTTAGTACATTTTCTTTCGCTAAAATGCAAGCTGCATTAGGTCTTGCCCATGTTGGCCTCCTTCACTACTGTGTCCATTTCAGTCACTAGACTCCCAGAGTAGATATTCACTAATAATGTGTTTTTATTCATTTCCTGATGATTTATGAGCTCCTACTATGTGGTAGATTAGCAGGGAACAAAATAGACTAAGCCCCTGCCCTGATGCAGCTTATATTCTATGGGGGCTGTTTGGGGGAGAAATCAGACAGTGCAAATAAAAAGAAAAACAAGTGATAGAGTAAGATAAGACAGAGTGAGGAGGTTTGGAGTGTCGAGGGCAGGATGGGTGGGGATCAGGGGAATTCTCACTCCCATTTAATGAGAGATTTGAAAAGAGTGAGGATGCAAACCTTGAAGGTGGGGGTGGTGGTGAAAGAATGTTCTGGGCAAAAGCCTTGAGGTGGGTATATACCTGGTGTGTTGGAGGAAAAGCAGAGAGGCTGGTGCAGCTGCAGCAGAGAGAACCAGAAAAGTAGCAAAAGTCAAAGATGTGGGGGGCGGGGATCAAGTCAGAACTAAAAGAAGGAAACCTTTGGAGGCGTTGGACTGGAAGTGACGTATGACCAGTCTTACTTTCTCAAAGAAATACTCTGGCCATTGTGTTGAGAACATACTTGGCGTGTATGTGTGTGTGTGTGTGTGTGTGCAGGGGCAGTTGAAAATAGAGAAATATTTAGGAGACTCAGGGAGGGGCTTACTGAGTGGAAGTGTATTTTAAGGTGAGGCAGGCAGGACTTGTTGGTAGATGGGATGTAGGGTGGAAGAGAAGAGAGTAAAACTTGATTCCCAGGTTTTGACATGAGCAATTACAGGAACAGGCTGCTATTTACCAAGGTGGAGGGAGTTTGTGGGAAGAGCATTTTGAAAGAAAGAATGATATCATCATAAGGTGGAGTTGTCATTGAGATGACTGATTCCAGCAGAGGTGTCCAAACCACAGCCTGCAGGCTGCATGCGGCCCAGGATGGCTGTGCATGTGGCCCAACACAAAACTGTAAATTTACTTAAAACCATTTTTTTGCTCATTAGTTTTAATTAGTGCTTGTGTATTTAATGTGAGTCCCAAGACAACACTTCTTCCAGTGTGGCCCAGTGACAGCAAAAGGTTGAACTCCCCTGTAAGACCTTCAGGGGGCCAATGAGAGTTCTGCTGGGTTTTCTAACATCCTCTGCCTTCATTTAAAAACTATTCTAAAATTTAAATTTCTTAAAAATATACTCGTGTGTGTGCATGCATGTGTGTGTATGTTATGGGGTGTATGTGAGTGGCTATAGGGCATGAGTAAGCCTGGCCAATAACCGATAGGACAAGCACGCTGCTGGCTGTGATGGCCAGCCCTTCCTGTCCCTCACCTCATTTTGGTTGGTAGAATCACCAAAGCCCAGAGAGGTGAGGTGGTTAGTTTGAGGCCAAATAGCTAGTGAGCAGGGGAACCAGCCCTGGAACAAGTCTCCACTCTCTCCAGCTTCTGCCCCTTCCACGGTATCACTAATTGTCCCTGTTACATCTCATTACAGTGATGGGCATTTCTTGGACAGCAAAGATTAGAAATAGGTCGAGTAAAATATACACATTGATAAAGGTGATTGTGGCTTCTGAAAAACCCTAAATCTCCCAAAAGCTTGATTTGGGGAGAGAAGAAGCATGAATGTTTATAGTCACAAGATGCAACACACTAAGCTTTTGCCTATAACTTACCAAAAACTTGAGTATTTATTTCTTCCTCTCTATGCTTATGAAGCAGCAGGAAGAGACAAGCTGTTCTACTCAGAAACCACAGAAAAATGCTTCTGTGATCTGAGGCTGCCTGTAGCATATGGGATAAATTATTTGGCTTTAAGATGCAAACATTCAGCAGACACCTTCTTTCCCAGTCTCTGCTAGTAACAGTGGGCCTTGCTGAGGGACTGGCTGACTGTGCTTGACTTGGGAGTCAGTGCTAAATCTGTACTCCTTACTCTCCCAATACCGCCCCCACCCCCCGCAATGCACCCCTCTACTCCTGGGGAGTTTTGCTTTGCAAAGCTGTGAAAGGTCAGTAGAAAATGGCATGCTCAGCACTCTCCTTGGATGTTTCTGAAGGCTGGAAAGTGAATGATATAAATGTCTAATTAGAGAATAAAGACACTTGCACATTTAATTTTGATGGGAGCTGGGGATCACACTCGGTCTCATTATCGCTTCTGCTACCTACGGTCTTCCCTGACACATCTCCTATTACTTTCCACTAGCTGCGCCAGTCACAGCACTTGAGCAGCTGAGCCGCGGTTTGCCACGACTGTCATTAATATAGAGGTGACATGAGGACCAGAGCTGGTTCAAGTTTCTTTTGTGCTCTGTGGGAAGAAACTGCCAATGCAAATCCAGTCACGGAGCACGATGAGACTTTTGGCTTCACTGGATTCATCTGTAGGGAATTCCCTCCCTAAATGACAGACCGAAGTGCTCATATAGGTTTCTATGGAAAATGTCAGACTGTCCTCTCTGGGGAGGAACTTTTAAAGCAAATTAGCCACCAGTATTTTGATGAGTTTCAGCTTCTGGCTTTTCCTGTAGTGAGTGGGAACTTAAGAGACTATTACTCTTGAGATTCATTATATTAAAAATACCTAATATATGAATATTCTACAAGTGTTCATAATTCCCAGGATTATAGGGGGTAAACATGGAGGAGAGAATATTAAAAATTAAAACTTGGTCCTGGCTGATGTGGCTCAGTAGACTGAGCACCAGCCTGTGAACCAAAGTGTCACCAGTTCAGTTCCCAGTCAGGGCACATGCCTGGGTTGCAGGCGAGGTCCCCAGTAGGGAGTGTGCAAGAGGCAACCACACATTGATGTTTCTCTCCCTCTCTTTCTCCCTCCCCACCCCTCTCTGAAAATAAATTGATAAAAATCTTAAAAATAAATAAATAAATAAATAAATAAATAAATAAATAAATAAAACTTGAACAGGCCCAAGTGCAGAAGTGTTAGGAATTTTTTTTGTGTGTGGGGACAGGCCAATCACCAACTATTCCATTTGTTTGAGAGAAGAAATCTCAGTTTCTTTCTCGAAGGGCGTCAGCAACTACATGGCAGAATAGAAATGCGTACAATTAACATTTGAGGCTCAAGTAGTAGAAATTATCATTTTTATTCCCCAAAACTTTTCTGGTAATTCAAAGGGAAGAGGATAGCAACAGGCTGGGTTGGGAAACTCAGAATGTCCATCATGGCTAACTTCGGATGTGGATGGTGCTATTTTAAACTTAGACCTCAGAAAATGCGTTCCTGTTAGGGCTAGCTCCCAGTGCTGCTGGTGGGAGGCCCCAGCACCCACAGCTTACTTTTTCTCTCCCCTCCTGGCATCATAGCATTAAAAACAAAACCAGAAATCTGTTTCAAGGATGTCACAACATCATGCAAGCAAAGGAAAATCCTGGTAGCTGACAGGCTGTCCACGGAGAAGCACCCATGGGCCCAGCCTGGCGCAGGCTAGAGGTGCACACAGACCCAAGCTCGAGCCTGGTCTGTGAGGCCAGCAGGGTGCTCTGCTCATACGTGGCAGGCACCCTTGCCTGCCATCTTCACAGAGCAGGGACGGCTGGCTCCCTGCCCAGCCTGTAGCAGGGAGAGTACAGACTGTGCAGGGGACTAAGAGCAGGCAGATGGCGGCTGTCCCTGTGACGGCAAGGGATGAGCTCGCCTTATGAGAATAGCGTCTACTTCGTGACAGAGGTGTTCATGCTCCTAGGGACTGTTGCATTCACCGATGCGAGAAACAGATGTTCGGAAACTTTCAGGGTTCAAAGGTGTTATTTTATTGGCCAAAAGTTTTAACCTGCGCAGGGGCGAACTCTCAGAGTGTCCGGAGAGACATGATGCTCAGAAGAGCTGCAGACGAGAATCGTGCCTCACGCTTACAGCTAGGCCTTTTTATAAACACAAGCAAGCAAGCATTTCACAGAAACAGAAGTGGTTGTTAGCTATTGGCTATCTTTTGGTGCTCGGGATCTATACATTGCGGGGTTTGGGGAATGGGAAATTTAAACCTAAACATCTTCTTAAATGGTAATCTGCCTCAAGTTCTTTGTTCTCTGTTCCTGGTCAGCCAAATCTCACAGGGACAGTCCTTTAGCTATTTTCCTGGTTCCAACAGGGACCATGCTGTCCCTCTCAGTTGTGAGAATTTTCCTCTGGGTCCCCTGATCTCACAGAAGTTCCATTTGCAAGTGGAGGAGGATGAGCCACAGGTCTCCAGTGAGAGGCCTACCACAGGGAATGAGCCCCAAGAAGCAGTCTCTCTCCCACTCCTCCTGTTTTGATCTTTCATGGAGATTATACTGTACCTTGATTTAAAAATCATTGATAAGTAGCAAATGCTATCACAACTGTAGAGAGCCAAGAGGGGACAGTGTATTAACGAAGGGACAGCGTTAGAGCACAGGTAACGCTCAGACGAGGAGACAGAAATTGAGGAGGGGTGGCCAAGAGTGTTCTGTGCATGTGTCAGGTCACTTGGAGGTGGAGGTTTTGACACTGGTGATATCACTGAGCTGAAGTCCAACATGCAAGAAATATTTTTGCTTGGGATCCTCAGGACAAGTGGTGTCTATTCAGAGATTTCCACAAGTATATTCTATCCAAACTTCTTGAAATCTCTTTCTGTATTTGTAGGCTCCTTTTACAGGGTGGAAAGGATCTTAAGCTACTCTCTGAGTAAGCCAGGAAGAAGTGTTTTTTTTTTTTCCACCCCCCTCAAGCTCTAAGTGCTGCCCCAAAGCCATCGAACAATTATCTTGCTAATTGGGAGACTTTAGATTTTGTTAATTGGGCTTTGGTAATTCTCCATGCCCTTCCCAATTAACCCAGTTTCATTTTGAGACAGGGAAATTCCCCATGGTGGCACCCCTGTTAGTGCATCCTTCTCATAATGGAGAGACTTCTATTCTCCCTATTATTCTAACAAAACAAAACAAGTGAACCTTAGAATTGGCCATTGTAAATGAAACCCATGAAGAGCAGGGGGAGCAGAAGAGAAGTTCTCAGTTTGCTGCTGGGACCTGCGGCCAAGTGAAAAGGACAAATTTCTCAGGGTGATGCCCCTTGCTAGGCTGGTTCTTCTAAAATAGAATTCCCAGTGACCCTAAGACATGAGCAGGAGAAGGAGGAGGCAAAGTAATCCAAAACCAGCTTCAGGCTCAGATGATGTGAGGAAAGAGTAATTGAGTGTTCTTGTTATGGTTATTAAAAAGTCCTGAAAGACAAATACCATATGATCTCACCTATAAGTGGAAGCTAATCAACAAAACAAACAAGTGAGCAAAACATCACCAGAGACATTGAAATAAAGAACAAACTCGCAGTAATCAGAGGGGGTGGGGAGAGGGAAAATGGAGGAAGGGCCATCACGGAACATGTATAATGCTCACATGGACAAAGCCAAAGCGGGTAGGTTCGAGGGTGGGAGGCAGGGAGGGGTGGTGTGGGGAGTGTGGTGGGGGGAAAATGAAGTCAACTGTGCTTGAACCACAAATGAAAAAGTCCTGAGATGGCACAGAACTATGTTGCTATGTTTTTTGCTAACTAATATTTCTATAATTTCCATTTGTTTTTTTGCTTTGCCTCACATCTATTTTTTTAAAAAAAAACATTTTCTGGTTCAGTTTTTATTTCTCATACTTGATTCACATCCTCTCTCTGAATGGTCCTCTGTCTCTCATGTCCTTTCCCTGCACTTTTCTCCCGCTTAGCAGCCTTTTTCTTTTCTCCCACTATGTCTAACCCCCATTGAATATATGCAGGATATAGGAAAATGATTTCCAGAACCACAGGCTTTGCAACAATGGAAAAATAAACTGTTTTTTTATAACATTTTTTTGTCTTTCATCTTAGAGGCAAAGCTCATTCGTTCACTTGTTTATCACAGATACAAGTTCACTCATTAAGCAGTCACTCAGCAGCTCCTAGTTGCACAATGTTGGGAATACACAGGTGGGTAAGGTAGGAAAAGCAGCTAACTCGTACTAAGCACTTATTCTACTCCAGGCACAATGCTTAAGAGTTTCTATTTTTTTTCTCTGCTAAGCCTCCCAGCCAGCTTTATGAGGAAAGTTCAGAACCCTGCCTTTGAGTGTTCGGGGCCAGAATCTGAGCCCAGCAGCTGGCCACAGAGCCCCTGCCTCTAGCACTTTACTACCTTTCTTGGTCACTGCCTCGGAGCAGCCTTCAGTTGAGTGGGGGTGACTGACATGTAAAGTGAGGGCTATTGCCATTGAACATGTGGGGTGCTGCATTGGGCTGTGAGGTGTAGTTGGGCAGGCTGCAAGTCCAAGTAGTATCCCTAGAAACCTATGGTTTAGCAGGAGACAAAAACCATACAAATCATTTGAATGGAGAAAATTTAATAAGAAGAATATTTAGCTAGTAATGGGGATAAACTACTGAAGGGAGATAAAGAGAATTTTAAAGACACAGGAATGGTGGGTATAGGACTTTCGTATCCTGATTCCTTTCTGAAATCAGAAAGGGCTTACAGTATACAATATTTTTTTTTAGCAATTGTGAAGAATATTTTATTAACATCTCAAATGCAAATTAAGATCTTAATGTCACATACACAAATTAGAAGGTGCAAACAGGAAATAGTGCGTATGAAAGATTTTATACCCCACAGGAAACTGACTGCAGCATGCCCGTGGATGCTAGATCTCCAACCAGTCCCCTCTGGTCACAGTCAATGTCCAACCCTTCCCCCACCCCAACTGTGGGTGAAAGAGCACAGGGACCAGTCACGTTTAAAATTATTCTGATGTTGCTGCCAACAGTTGTCAAATAACTTGCATTGCATTTAGTACGTGTCCCTCACATTATACGGAATCAGGTGGCTCATTTAAGAACCAGTGAACTCAATTTGTGGTTATGTTTTATTTAGTCTTTTTTTTTTTCTGGGAAGATTTAGGGCTCGCAGTCCAAAGATGCATGTGACCAGAGAGCATTGTGGTGGATGAGCTGACTGCTTGGTTTTCGCAATACGGAGGCCTCTGAATTTCAGTCAGTCGTATTGTAATGAAATTTCCATAGGATAACACTGTGACAGCAGCATTCTCATGAGACCAGGATGTGGCGAGTGCATCCTAGGAACAGGTGGATAGGATTGCTCAGCAAGTATCAAGACCTGAGTCATTCTGTTAGTACACCTGGTGCCTTGGTTAACACCAGCCCTGTTTAAATGGTAATTTCCTCCTCCAGATTCTATTCACTTATTCCTCTATGTAAGCAGGAGTACACCGGACCGCCGAGGCCGGCCGGGAAAAACCTCAAGTGGTCAATCTAAAAACAGAAAAAAAAAAAAAAAAAGAATCCTCTCTCCCCAGTCTCCTGCTCGTTTTTTTCTTGGTAATTCAACAAGGTATCCTGTAACAGCATCATTGGAGACTTTCTCATCCCGTAGGAAACAGGGTTACACTGCTCACTATCCTTTACCTTGGCTGATTAATTGCTCTACTTATAGCAGGAAAGAACAAAAAGGCATTGAGTCGGGGCGCAGGAGGCAGATCCTACCCCTGACTTTTCCCCTTGCTCTTGGCCCCAGGGTCATACAAGAACTCATGGATTGCAGAAGGCTGAAGCTTTTTTTTCCACCTTTTTTTATCCAAAGGCAAAGCAGTGTACTTTGTTTGTATTTGCGATATTGAAACCACAGCTCAAACCATTAAGAGAAGGTGAGGATCAAGAGCGTATGCCCACGCCTCTGCATATTGTGTTTTTCTAGGTCTGTATACATACGTTCTTTGTAAAATAATGAACATGATTTCATATAGAACTTCTGAGAATCATCTTTTTTGTTTGTTTTAGTAAAAGGAGAAAGATTTGTTTGATCTGAAGAGAAAGTATAGAGTCTTGTTTTTTCAGCCTGGTGATGAGATACCAATTTTTATAGCCTTGAGGGGACAGACAGAGCTGATTGAATAAAGGCTAATGGAGCCAAAAAAGGAGAATGCAAGTCACAGGTGTAGAAGGACTGTCACTTGGTAAACACTGCCTAAGAAGGAATGGAAGAATTTCTAGTGTGGGGCTCAGTCTGGAAGAAAGGTCACTTAGGAAATAGGCCCTGGACCCAGGCAAGGATTTGAGGAACATTTTGGTGGCCTCCAGCACTTGTCAGTTTGCCACTTTCAGGTTTGGATGCTTCTGCCTGATTTTCCACCTTAAGCAGGACTTAAATTAAACAGCTTTTTTTTTGCGGTATAATTAGCGTACAATAAATTGCACATATTTAAACTACTACACAATCTAGTGTTCTCACATATGTATACAGCATCACCCCAATCAAGATCTTAAATGTTTAAGTGGCCGTAATAAAGGTTAAAGGCTCAGCAGATGTGAAGATCAGCTAACTCCCACTGAAAGCAGGGCTGGGGTTTTGTAGGGTGAGCAGAAGAGCGGATACATGTCCTTGCGCTGTGGCTCAGATAGAGCTTTTATTTTCCACTGCTGTCAATCTCACAGCTAGAATCATTAGAGATTGGCCCCCTTTACTTGGGCTTATTGCTTGGGATAGTTAGTGCAATCCCATCTCTATAACTGTCAGAACAATTCTCCTGAAAGCTATTTTTCCAATCCTTGTGGTTTGTTGGATAGTCAGTGTTTGGGGAAACGGAGGAGAAGTAAGTAAAAGAAGGGGAGGGAGAAAGCAGAAGGAGGTGTGTGAAAGGCAAGGGAATCTGGTGTCTTGCCTTCATGGTGTTTTAAATCCTTTTATGGAGATAATATCCTCAGTCCCAAAGGTTTTCTCATGCCCTATGGTGATTCCTCCCTTCACCCTCTCACCCCACAAGGCCCTCACTGATTTACCTTCTGTCACCATAGATTTGTCTGCATCTTCTCGACTTTTATATAAATGGAATCTTACAGTATGAACTTTTTTGTGTGTTTTCTTTTGTCAGCCTGATTATTTTGAGAATTATTCTGGTCATGTGTATCAATAATAGCCTATTCCTGTTCATAGCTGAGTGGCATTCTCTTATGTGGTTGTATTGTAGTTAGTCTGTTCAGTCACCTGTTGGTGGACTTTTGTGTTCTTTCCAGGTTCTGGCTGTTGTTTTACATCGAGTTTTGAAGTAAGTGGTGAGAGTCCTTCATTGTAGTTCTTTCTCATAGCTATTTTGCCTGTTGTAGGTCCTTTCTGTTTCCATATGAATTTTATAATCATCTTGACAATGTGAACAAAAAGCCTGCTGGTGTTTTGATTGGGATTGTGTTGACTCCATAAATTAATTTGGGGAAAATTGACATCTTGGTATTATGGACTCTTTTGATTCATGAACAATTATATTCCTCTGTTTATTTAGGTCTTCTTTAGTTTCCTTAACAATGTTTTACAGTTTTTGGTGTATATGTCTTCTACATATTTTGGTAGATTACTTCCTAAGAATTTTAAGTTTTCTGATGCAATTTTAAATGATATTTTTACAAATTTCAATTTCTAATTATTAATTGCTAATGCATTAGAATACAATTGACTTTTTAATATTAAACGTGTGTCTTTCCACCATGCGAAACTCACTTGCTAGTTCTACTATATTGTTTTACAGATTCGATTGGATTTCCTACATACACAGTCATGCTATCTGTGAATAAAAACATTGTACTTCTTCCTTTCTAGTGTGCGTGTTGTATTTTTAATGTTACCCTCTTGAGTCCTGTATGTTTTTTTTTTTTATCTCTATAAATATTCTTGAGCTTTGTTTTGGAACATGGTTAAGTTACTGTATTTTTCGGACTATAAGACACACTTTACCCGCCCACTAAATTTGGGAGGAATAATGGTTGTTAATGCTGCTGTTGAGTTCTGTTTACTTTTACATTGGTGAAATGTTGTTATTGATGTTATTAAATATTTTACCACATTTTTTTGCTTCAATTTTTCCCCCTATTTTCCTCCTCTAAAACCTAGGTGTATCTTATGGTCTGAAAAATATGGTATGGTAACAGTTTATCTTTTAAGGTCAGGTCTAGGTGTCTGCAACATGGTAGGCACCTCACTCCACAGTGCTGACACAGCATCATATTCTGGGGTTGCTTCTGAAACTTACAAGGGGGGCAACAATGACATTGCCCTCCATGCCTCTCCAACCATAATGCCATTATTTCCCTATTTGCTGCTTCAGGAGTAAGCTAATGTAAAAGCAACCTCAAAACAAAATTGAATAATCAGTCTTATCCATCTGTGGTATAACCTAGTTTGACTCTGAGTCCCTTAACCTCTATCCTATTTTCTTTTTGTCTCTATGGTGCATTATAGGTAATGTCTTCAGATGTACCTTTTAGTTTAGTACTTCTCATTTCAAGTAATCTGTGGATTAACCTCCCCACAGAATTTCTTTTTAATTTTTTTTTTAGTTTTTAAATATTTATTTATTTATTTTTAATCTTTACCTGAGTATATATTTTATTGACATTAGAGTGTGAGGTAAGGGGAGAGTGAGACAGAGAGAAAGAGACATTGATGGGAGGGAGAAATATTGATTGGTTGCCTTGCGTTAGGTGCCCCAACTGGGGATTGAACTCACAACCTAGTTACATACCCTAACTAGGGATCAAAACTGCAAACTTTTGGTGTATGGGATGACACTTCAAACAGCTGGGCCACCTGGCCAGGGTTTAGTATTTTTTCTTAAGTGAAATATTATGATGGTTATTTTTTCTTGTTAACATTTTTATTTCATTAAAATTTATTTGGAAATTTTACTATATTTATTTTGTATTAAATATTTGATAATTCCTCAGGCTCTAATTCTGCTGGACATTGTTTCTGCTGATTCTCACTCATAACACCCTGAGTAATCATGTACTTTTAAGTTTTGAATCCATGTTCTGTGGCGGTTTATCTTTGGGACTTTTCTAAGCTTGGGTTGATGACATTTCTTTCCAGAGTTAATTTGGGTTTGCTTCTAGCTGGCACACTGGGTAGCTACCAATCTTGGAGTACTTTAAGTAATGCCTGCTTTTCCCTAAACCACGTTGTGGGTACAAGTTCAGGTTCTAAACCCATGAGGGTGCTATCATAAGGTTAACAATGCTTAGGGGGGACTTATTTCTCTCCTGAGCTTAGATTAAGACAAATGTTCTTATCCTTTTGCCAGTAAATTAATTTTACTATTTTTTTCTTTTCCATTCTTTCACTAAATATGTTGCCTTAATAACCCAGGTTCCATACAGAGGTCTCAGTTCCAACTTCCACTTTGTCATCCTGGCTGCTGTGTGGCTCTCTGAAGGCAAAGCTCTTGGTTACAAGGATTGGCAAAGACACACAGGTTGGCTATAGCTGTCACTTACCACCTAGTTTCCAGCATCTTCCTTCCTTTTGCTCCTAAATTCTATCTTATTTTCTTTCAAGCTTAGCTTTGCATTTCAGTGGGTGACAATATGTTTTATTCATCATTTCTGTGCTTTAAATTTTGTATTGGGAGTCATTTTACTTGTTATGCTATTTAGCATACTTTTAGATTATTTCAAACAAACTAGACAGAATTTCTTTTTTCTATTTAGTACTCATCTTGACATGGGAATGCTTACCAGTCCCTCTGTCAGACGGCCAGATGTCAGATAACCATGAGGTAGTGCAAGGCTGAGGGGGAGTTCGCTCCATGGGGGCGGCAGTGTTGGCAATGGTGTCCTTGTTTATTTGTTGCTTTCGGTGGGTTTGGGGAGTATGGAGGTTTATATGCATGTGGTTATATAGATTTATGGCTTGTATTGTTTAGCCCACAAAATGGACATTAGCTTAAAAAGATTCCTGCAAATGAACCGTGGATTGAGATGATATTACCTGTTCAAGCCCACAGAAACACCAGGAGAAAGGCAGAGCTGGCACTCCTGCTCCTAGGATGAGATCTTCATCAGCCTCATTTTTAATCACTTTCACAAGTCGTTTCTCCTTTTTATTGAATTTATCGGGGTGACACTGGGTAGTAAAATTATTCAGGTTTCAGATGCACAGTTCTACATCACATCATCTGTACACTGTAGTGTGTGTTCACCACCCCAAGTTGTCTCCATTTACTACCATTTTTTCTTCTGCACCTTCCTCTACCTCCTCCCCCAGCAATCACCACATTGTTGTTCTGTTTATGAGTTTCTCTCTTTTTTCCTCTATCCCTCCATGCTCCTCACCCAGTCCCAACCATACCCCATGATAGCTGAGTAATAAATGGCTTATTAAAATTATTTGTTACATTAAAGCTACGTGAAAGATCAAGCAACTGCTGGAAGTATCTGATCACAAAATGATTAAGAAATTATCGTATTGACCCAGCCAAGATGGAGGCATAGGTAGATACAATTTGTCTCCTTGTACAACCATGAGGAGGACAACAAATTTAAAAACAAAAAATAACCAGAACTTCCATAAAATCAAACTGTATGGAAGTCCAACAACCAAGAACTTAAAAAAAAAAACATTCATCCAGACTGGTAGGAGAGGCGGAGATGGGCAGCCAGGGTGGAGAGGACTTGTGGTAAGGGAGTGGATGCTGGAACTGGCAGTCCCGCATTTAGGTGTGGATAAACTTGGAGGAACAACTGGGGAGCAAGACAGACCATGCAACCCAGGGTTCCAGCGTGAGGAAATAAAGCCTCAAAAACTCTGACTGTAAACACCTATGGGGGTTGCAGCAGCAGGAGAAACTCCCAGCCTCACAGGAGAGTTCATTGGAGAGACCCACAGTGTCCTAGAATGTACCCAAACTGACTCACCCAAAAATCAGCACCAGAAAGGCCCAATTTGCTTGTGGGTAGTGGGGTAAATGACTGAAAGCCAACTGAGAGCCAAGTAAGTGGCACTGTTCCCTCTTGGACCCCGCCCCCCCCCCCCCCCACAGAGCCACAATGCTGCATTGTGGGTTGCCCCACCCTGATGATTACCTGAGGCTCCACCACTTACCATGTAAGTGTAAAATATGGCCCAAATGAAAGAACAGATCAAAGCTCCAAAAATAGAACTAAACCATGAAGAGATAGCCGACTGATCAGATACAGAGTTCAACATGCTGGTATTCAGGATGCTCACAGAATTGGTTGAATATGGTCACAAAATAGAGAAAGAAGTGAAGGCTTTGTAAAAGTGAAATAAAGGAAAATGTACAGGAAACCAACAGTGGTGGGAAGGAAACCAAGACTCAGATCAATGACTTGGTCCAGAAGGAAGAAATAAACATTCAACCAGAAAAGAATGAAGAAACAAGAATTCAAAAAAATGAGGAGAGGCTGAGAACCTCTGGGACAACTTTAAACATTCCAACATCCAAATCATAGGGATGTCAGAAGGAGAAGAGGAAGAGCAAGAAATTGAAAACTTATTTGAAAAAATAATGGAGAACTTCACCAATCTGGGAAAGGAAATAGACTTTCAGAAAGTCCAGGAAGCTCAGGGAGTCCCAAAGAAGTTGGACCCAAGGAAGCACACACTAAGGCACATCATAATTACATTACCCAAGATTAAAGATGAGGAGAGAATCCTGAAAGCAGCAAGAGAAAAGGAGACAGTTACCTATAAAGGAGATCCCGTAAGACTATCAGCTGATTTCTCAAAAGAAACCTTGCAGGCAAGAAGGGGTTGGAAAGAAATATTCAAAGTTATGAAAAGCAAGGACCTACATCCAAGATTACTCTATCCAGCAAAGCTATCATTTAGAATGGAAGGGCAGATAAAGTGCTTCCCAGGTAAGGTCAAGTTAAAGGAGTTCATCATCACCAAGCCCTTATTATATGAAATGTTAAAGGGACTTATCTAAGGAAAAGAAGATAAAAAATATGAACAGTAAAATGACAACAAACTCACAACTGTCAACAACTGAACCTAAAAACAAAAACAAACTAGAAGCCAACAGCTAGAACAGGAACAGAATCACAGAAATGGAGATCACATGGAGGTTTATCAGCAGGTGGGGTGGGGCGGGGCTAGAGAATGAGGTAAAAGGTACAGGGAATAAGAAGCATGAATGGTAGGTACAAAATAGACAGGGGGAGGTTAAGAATAGTATAGGAAATGTAGAAGCCAAAGAACTTCTATGTATGACCCATGGACATGAACTAAAGGTGGGGGAATGCTGGTGGGAGGGGGTGTGCAGGGTGGAGGGGAATAAAAGTTAGAAAAAATGAGACAATGTAATGGCATAATCAAGAAAATATATTTAAAAAATAAAAAAATAGAAAATTATCATATTGAGATAGTCATTTTTTTTCATTTTTTAAATATATTTTATTGATTATGCTATTACAGTTGTCCCGTTTCTCCCCCATCATTCCCCACCACCCTGCACACCCTCTCCCACCCACATTTCCCCCTTTAGTTCATGTCCATGGGTCATAAGTTCTTTAGCTTCTACATTTCCCATACTATTCTTACCCTGCCCCTGTCTATTTTCTACCCACTATCTATGCTACTCATTCTCTGTACCTCCCCCCCTCCTCCCACGCCCCTGTTGCTAACCCTCCATATGATCTCCATTTCTGTGGTTCTGTTCATGTTCTAGCTGTTTGCTTAGTTTGCTTTTGTTTTAGGTGTGGTTCTTAATAGCTATGAGTTTGCTGTCCTTTCATTGTCATAGTTTTGATCTTCTTTTTCTTAGATAAGTCCCTTTAACATTTCATATAATAAGAGCTTGGTGATGATGAACTCCTTGAACTTGACCTTATCTGAGAAGCGCTTTATCTGTCCTTCCATTCTAAATGACAGCTTTGCTGGAAAGAGCAATTTTGGATGTAGGTCCCTGCTTTTCAAGATTTCAAATATTTCTTTCCAGCCCCTTCTTGCCTGTAAGGTCTCTTTTGAGAAATCAGCGGACAGTCTGATGGGAACTCCTTTGTAGATGACTGTCCCTTTATCCCTTGCTGCTTCTAGAATTCTCTGCTTCATTTGAATCTTGGCTAATGTAATTACAATGTGCTTTGATGTGTTCCTCCTTGGGTCCGACTTCTTTGGGACTCTCTGAGCTTTCTGGACGTCCTGGTAGTAGTCTATTTCCTTTGCCATATTGGGGAAGTTCTCCTTTATTATTTGTTCAAAGAAGTTTTCTACTTGTTGCTCTTCTTCCCCTTCTGGGACCCCTATAATTCGGATGTTGGGACATTTAACGATGTCCCGGAAGTTCCTAAGCCTCTCCTCCTTTTTTTGAATTCTTGTTTCTTCCTCGTCTTCTGTTTGGTTGTTAGTTTCTTCCTTCTGGTCCACTCCATTGATTTGAGTCCCAGTTTTCCTTCCATCTCTGTCAGTTCCCCATGCATCTTCCTTCATTTCACGTATTGTAGCCTGCATTTTTTCATCTAATTTGTGAGCAAAATCAACCAATTCTGTGAGCATTTTGATGACCAGGGCTTTGAACTGTGCATCTGATAGGTTGGCTATCTCTTCGTTGCTTAGAGGAATTGACTCTGGGGTTTTCATTTTTTCTCCGGTTTGAGCCATTTTTGGTGGGGTTTTTTGTTTTGTTTTGGTTTGATTTGGTTTTAGTCTGGTCGCAGCTATTACGTATGAGGGGTGGAGCCTGAGTTGTTCCTCAGGGCGGGGCAGCCCAGTCGCTGGGTTGTGATGCTGTTGGTGGGGGCGGGGTCCGAGAGGGAAGAATGGCGCCTTTTCCGCTCTCTTCTGGACTCCGGTCCCTTCCGCTGCTTCCCCTTTGCCTGGATTATCTGCGCACGCGCGAGTGCTGTTACGTAGTGAGGGGTGGAGCCTCAGGCCCTCCCCAGTGTGGGGCAGCCCAGTCGTTCGGTTGTGACGCTGTATGTGGGGGCGGGGTCTGAGAGGGAACAATGGCGTCTGCTCCGCTCTCTCCTGGATTCAGTCCCTTCCGCCATTTCCCTCTGCCTGGACCGTCTGCGTGCGCGAATGTGGGACGCCCTGGTCAGCCAGCCGCCTTGTGCGTCCTCACTGGGTCTGCGCAGTTGCCCCCCTGTGCCCGGGGTCCACCAGCTGCCGCCTGGGCGCCCGAGGACCACCAGCCACCGCCTGTGCACCTGGGAACTGCGAGCCGCTGCTACTTGTGTTCCTGGGTCCGCACCTCCACTTTTTCCTACCGCGACTCCGCCCCTCTTACTGGTCTAGATGAATGGTTGTTGGACTTCCGTACAGTTCAATTTTCTATAAGTTCTGGTTGTTTTCTTGTTTCTAAATATTTGTTGTCCTTAATTTTGGTTGTGAGAGGAGGCACAGTGTGTCCGCCTACGCCTCCATCTTGGCCGGAAGTCCCTGAGCCATATTGAGATAGTCATTATAATTACATTTTATCATGCGTTAGTACCTGTAAATATATCATTTGCATAGCAACCCACAGAGAGAATGAATATCTAAAATTAATTTTTATTTAAATATTAAAAGTAGATTTGGAGTTTGTACTATTTGGATGGAGTTTATGTCACAATTTGGACTTTCCTGATTTCAACTTACAGAAATGACATAGGTGGCAACCTTTGCCTTACAACCCTTCCAAACTTTGCAACATTCTGGGGGTCAGGCGACTACATTTTTACTGTCTCCTTGACACTGACTGTTATATGGGCTCGAGAACCAAAATTCCCCTTCTCTGCACTTCCCTTTCTTCTCTGCATGCATGGAAAGAAGGATCACAGTGTCTTTCCTGAGTGTGTGGCAGAGAAAGGAGGGGATGTTTGTTTCACATTTCAGCTTAAGGACAAACATTGTTTCTCCCTTTGGCAGTTGCCAGCTAAATGAGCTTTTCTAGAGAGGCAGCTCTTCTGTGTGGTGCATTGCCACGCTGTGCAGTGACGCGGGCCCCTTTGTGTGTTGTCCTCTGCCAAGGTTAGGTCCCTTTGGCTATTATTCAAGGCAAACCTGGGCTCCCACGTTCCCCTGCTGGAACTCCTCCACCGGTGGACTCACATCAGAGAAGCAGGACATTCTCTTCCTGTACTCCACACTCACTGCCTGCAGCCAAGGTTCTGCAATGCCAGCTGCCAGGCTGCTGACAGACACACAGCTGGCTCCTTCAAAGTGTTTTTCTTTTGTTGAAAAAGATCTTCATCTATAAGCTTTAAAAAAAAAAACTTGTAAAGAAGAACAAAACACAGAGGCAAGGGAATTATAATTATGTAGGATTCTTCCCAAGCCAAGATTCTGCCCATAAACTAAAAGGAAAAGAATTAAATTAATGCTACAGTATCTTTTAAAATTTATTTATTTGACTTTTGTGGCTTTTTTTTTTTTGGTAGTTACTTAGTATCTTTGTCTTCTGAAAAAAAAAATGGAAAAGGTGTTTTGTGAGGAAAAAGGGAAGTACGGACCATATATTAAAAAACAAAACAAAGCCAAAAAGACAAACCCGAACGTGAGGCTGCCTTGAGTCACCAGACTTTTGGCAGGTTTCGTGGCCTGTCCTGTGTGAGGCCTGGGCTTGGGAGAAAGCAGGTGAGACAGTGTTCCTTCTCCTCTTTGCACAGGTTGCGGCTGCCACTTACAGCTCGGCCATGCTAGCTGTGTGACGTTAAGTGACTCCAGTTTCCAAACATCAGTTTCTTCAGCTCTAGCATGGGGCTAGTAATAGCATCTTCCTCACGCGATGGTTGGTGGGAAGACTGAATGAGGCAGTGTGGATGGAGTGTTTAGCTCTGTGACTGCCACGCAGTAAATACCCACAAGGCCCAGACTTAGTTCTCTTTCTCTCTTTTCTTGGGTCTCCTCTTTTCCAAAATGAGTCCTTTTCCCCCCGCAATGACTTTTTAGGCTGCAGCCTGTCAATGATGATGACAGTGATGATGGTGACAATGGTGTATTGGACCACTTCTTCAATAACGACAGACATGCATATGGGGATTTTACAAGAGCGCCAAATAGGCAGGTGTATCACAGTCAGGTGCTCAGCCTCAGTCTCTCCCTCCATCAGTGCCGTGCAGAAGATATGATTATTACCCCCATTTTAGAGATAAGAAAAATAAGTGTTGGTAAGTTATGTCACATAGTTAGAAGGGACAGAACTGCCAAGCCATATAACTCTACAAGGAAGAGAAGAAACTCTGTTCCTTTCTTCACCTGTCCTGCAGCCTTCATGCCAGGCCTGCAATTGTTCTGGATGCCTTGGATCCAGAATCACCTCATGGCCTCTGGTTTATCCAATGGGGATGAGGATGAAACTGGAAAAAATGAGTGACATACAGCATTTCTCAGGAGTTTTGCCAAGCCGTTGGTCAGTACTGATCTTTGTGGATGCTAACTTACCACTTGAAACTAAAGGCCTCAGATTCCTTAATTCAGATTTTTAGATTTTCGCTTTCTAGGTTTAGTAGGGGGTCATTGATGTGTGTGTGTGTGTGTGTGTGTGTGTGTGTTTGAATTCTTAAAATACTCAGGCAGATGTTTTAGAAATGTTTGGCAGGTTTTTGGAGATTTGAAATTTCTATGACAGTATGGTTAAAACCATTTCTTTTCTTTAAAAAAAAAAGATTTTATTTACTTGGTTTTAGACAGAGAGGAAGGGAGGGAGAGAGGGAGAGAAACATCCATGTGTAGTTGCCTCTCACACATCCCCCAGTGGGGACCTGGCCTGCAACCCAGACATGTGCCCTGACTGGGAATTGAACCGGCAACCCTTTGGTTCTCAGGCCAGCATTCAATCCACTGAGCCACACCAGCCCGGGCTCTGGTTAAAAGCATTTCAAATCTGTTCAACCCCTGTTTGTCATATAAATATCAGTAAGACAGAAACTTCTGAAAGAGGTCTGTTTTTTTTTTTCAAGTAAAGAAATAAATGTTTGTGAAGCTCTGGCTTTGGGCTGAGTCTGTAATATCTGTCACATAATTCGTACCATTTAATTTCTAAGACATATATGCATCACTGAAATGCATATTTCTAGTAGGACTAGGACTGCATGTTACTCATCTTTGAGTCCTCAGTGCCTTTCCAGGTCTAGCATGCGATAGCACTCCATTAATTTGATGAACACTTGAATGAATGTTTCCTTTTTACACATTAGAAATTTGGTGTGAGGATGATGTATCCAATGCTAGAGAGTATCTCCATTATTCAGTCAATCAATCACTAATCAACAGAAGATAGATTTTTCACAGGCAGTGTAGTCTCCATAACGTCTATACAGGTGGAATTTGGAGGAGACATTCTTGTTGGAAGGGTGGGCTTTAGGACAGGTCTTAAAACTCTGGTCATAAAAGGCACAGGAGTTTTGCTTTTATTGTGTTTATTTGGAGTGGCTTTGGAGGTACTAATAGAGATAATGAAGAAAGATGGTAAGTCCCTTTTTAAACCACTTTTTGGTACCATGATTATACATAAGCTTTCAGAGAGGTGCTCCCAGAGACAGAAAGAATTGACATGGAAATGTACTTAATTCAGCTCCTTTTCCCACCCTCTGGGTGTCAGCAGCGACATTATAACAGAGAGGCCACAGAAGGAGTGAGCTGTCCCCTGCTCTTTGACTCAGTTGCAATAGGCAATTAAGCTTTCTCTGGTAAAGGAATAAAAGGTTCTGATTGTGGTAGCACAATGACTGACTGCAAGCTGTTGATCCTTGGAGACAAGGACTTCTGACCTAAAAGTTGAAAAGGTTATTGATGATAAAACTAGCTGTAATCCTTTATTCTTAAGGACTTTTCAGACAAAGTCTCATTTAATCCTATCAAGTAGGCCCTATCTTTAACTCCACAATATGCACAAGGAAATTGGGGCTTATACAGGTTACATCACTTGCCTGGATCACACAAGTAATCATCATGCAGGCATAATTGTCATGAAGTAACCACCCTGGGACCCTGAGCCCATCTGGCTCTTGAACTGCCCTGTGAGACTGGTCAGCATTTGGACAGCCATGCAAAGGAGCAGTATGCTAAGATAGGGGTTCCCAACTCCCGGGCCACAGAGAGCAGGAGATGAGTGGCAGGCGAGCGAGCAAAGCTTCACCTCTATTTATAGCTGCTCCCCCTCATTTACCACTTGAATCCCACCTCCGGTGGGAACAGCAGTGGCAATAGATTCTCATAGGTTCGGGAACCCTAGTGTGAACTGTACATGTGAGTTATCTAGGTTGCATGCTCCTTACGAGAATCTAATACCTGCTGATCGGAGATGGAGCTGAGGTGGTGATGCTAGTGCTGGGGAGTGGCTGCAAATACAGATTATCATTAGCAGAGAGGTGTGACCACAGAGACCACAATAAATCAATTGCTTATAGACTCATATCGAAACCCTATTAGTGAGTGGCAAGTGACAACTAAGCTGCATCTGGTGGCAGGCTTTATCAGAGCCAACACTTATTTTAGTCTGTGTGTGGCCCACCCATTATTTTATTTACCCCGCTGTCAGTGCCTTTTTCTTGCACCGTGTACTTGTCTCAGGCACAGTTTTGGTAAGCCCACATGCTAACCCTAGCCAAAATGAATAAAAAAACAAAGGTCGCTGGAGAGCTTCTTTGAAAAGGGGGAGAGACCCAATGATGAAACAGCAGAAAACTCTAAGACCGCCAACAAAAAGAAAGCTGCATTTAAAATACCAAGAGCCCTACTTAAATGATGGGTTCATTGCAACAGGTGATTCACATTCTCCAAGCCCACTTTGTATAATGTGTGGTGACCAGCTATCCAATGAAGCCATGAAACCTTCAAAGCTGCTTTGCCACATGGAAAACAAATGCCCTGCGTTAAAAGACAAACCTTTGGAGTTTTTCAAAAGAAAAACTGTGAACCTGAAGAACAGAAGCAATTATTGAAGGTCCCCATGTCATCAAATGTGTCTGTACTGAGTGCCTCATTCTTAGTGGCTAACTGTGTTGCTAAAGCTAAGAAGTCCTTTACTATTGGTGAAGAGTTGATCCTGCCTGCTGCTAAGGACATTTGTCATGAACCTTTAGGAGAGGCTGCAGTGCAAAAGATGGCACGTGTTCCTCTTTCAACTAGCACCATAACTAGACGAACTGATGGAATAGGAGAGGATATCAAGGCACAGCTGTTAGGGAGGATTAAGGAGTCACTGTGGTGTGTGCCATCCAGTTTGCTGAGTCTACTGATGTTGACAAGGCAACAAATGCTTGTTTTTGTGCGATACATTTTTCAGGAGGATGTGCATGAGGACATGTTTGTTGCCAATCAGCACCACAGCTACAGGACTGTTCAAGCCTTTGAATGATTACATATCAGGAAAACTGAATTGGTAATTTTGTCAGTATATGCACGGACAGAGCGGCTGCCATAACTGGACGGCTTGCTGGGTTCACTACTTGAGTCAAAGAGGTCACTTCTGAATGTGAGTGTACCCACTGTGTCATCCATAGGCAAATGCTGGCTGGCCAAAAAATGTCACCTGAACTTAACAAGGTTTTACAGGATGTGATTAAAATGATCAACCACGTTAAAGCACATGATGCCCTTAACTCACGTCTGTTCGCATAGCTCTGTGAGGAGATGGATGCAGAGCACACATGTCCTCTCTTATACACAGAAGTGGGATGGCCTTCTAAAGGTGGATCACTGGCCAGAGTTTTTGAGTTACTAAAGCCACTCCAGAGATTTCTGTTAGAAAAACAGTCACCACTGGCAGCACATTTCAGTGACACAGAATGGGTCACAAAACTTCCCTACTTGTGTGACCTATTCAACCTGCTCAACGGACTCAATCTGTCACTTTAGGAGAGAAAAACAGCTGTGTTCAAGTCGGCAGATAAGGTGGCTGCATTCAAAGCCAAACTGGAATTATGGGAGCGACAAGTGAATGCTGGGATTTCTGACATGTTTCAAACATTAGCAGAGATTTTGAAAGAGACTGAGCCAAAGCCTTCTTTTTCCCAGCTGGTGCGTGATCACCTATCTCAGCTTTCAAAAGAGTTTGAACATTACTTCTCAACCACAAAAGACCCCTGAACTGGGAAGGAATGGATCCTTGGCCCATTTGTGAATAAGCCAGGTGAATTGACTTTGTGCTAGAAGAGGATCAACTGCTGGACATTGCAAGTGATGGTGGCCTTAAAAGCATGCTTGAGACAACTGCAAATCTCCACAGGTTCTGGATTGAAGTCACGGTGGAATATCCTGAGGCTGCCGCAAAAGCACCGAAAAGCCTGTTTCCATTCCCAACCTCCTATCGTTGTGACGCAGGGTTTTCTGCAGTGACAGCAACCAAAACGAGATTATAGAGTCGACTGGACAAAAGCAATACACTTCGGTGTCACTGCCTCCCATCACCCCCAGATGGGAGAGTCTAGTTGCAGGAAAACAAGCTCAGGGCTCCCTTTGATTCTGCATTATGATGAGTTGTGTAATTATTTCATTATATATTATAAAGTAATAATAGCAGAAATAAAGCTCAAAATAAACGCAATGTGCTTGAATCATCCCGAAACCACCCCCAACCCATTCTGTGTAAAAATTGTCTTCCGTGAAATCAGTCCCTGGTGCCAAAAAGGTTGGGAACTGCAGTCCTAGGAGGATGGGACTGAAGGCTGGATCGCATGAGTGAGTCGAGGGTTAGTCCTGAAGATTTTGTTTTTCACATTTTGATATGTTTTCTGGGACTATCTGTTTTATTTTTAAATCATAAGATTGATTTTTACAGGAACAATCAAGGGGGAAAGCAAGCTAGTGCGAGGCTCAGTTAACCATATTAATGATGTAATAAAACTGTTTGAAGAAGTGGTTCCCAAACTTTGAGGTGTAAAGAATTACCTGGGGGCATATTAAAAATATGGATTCTCATTTTATCCCTTCAGAGATCCTGATTCAATGGACACATGGCCTGGGAATCTGCATTCTCAACAGGATCCTCCAGGTCACTCTAGCACTTGTGGGCCACACTTTACGAAGTTCTATCCTACTGGCAGTGTCATCTGATTTCAGGCCAAGAGGAAGCTGCCAGGAGGAATTAAATGGCTTTCTAAGGGCTTGGCTGGCAACCTTGACCTCTAAAGGGGTGATAGCGTCTCACCAGCACACTATTAAGCTGTTGAGTATGTAAGTGTATGATGTAATGTGTCTCTTCTAACCTCTTCTAATGGGATTCTACAAGCACTTGCCAGAATGATTTAGGTTTATTAATTTCTTGCTTGGGTTTTAAAAAATGGAAGTGCTCAAAGATAAATAGATTTCCCTTTGCCTTGCAGATAAAAATGCAGATACAAATAGAAATCCTTCTAAATATCTAGAGATTGCTTTGCTTAGTGTGATGGGTACCAAGATGTGCTCAAGTGTTCTTTCTGTCTCTAGCTGTCTAAAGTTTAACTTGACTAAAGGCATTTTTCAGTCTGCTGGAAAGCACTCTTTTGAAATGAGAGGAGAACCCTCGAAAGGCAGTACAGTACCATGCAAGAAATTCTCCCGAGTAGTCTCAAGCCCCAGATGACTTTAAATTTTTTTCTTTTTGAAGTCTATGTTATAATAAAAGGCTTCCTACCACATAGGATGAATATGCCAGTTGCCAGCTGACTGACCTGATCATTTATTTGTCTTTAATGTCTGAACGAGAAGTGTCACTGGCTTAGCCATGCTCTCCCTTGGCGGAGCTGACTGGGCCCAAGGGAACCCTGGCCAGCAGCTGCTATTGCTGATTTAGCTCAGTGTCCTGCATTACATGTAAAGATCACCACCACTCAGCATAGTGCTGTGGTATTATAAAATGTTCAGGCAGGAGGAGAGCCACTCACAGGGCCTGAACAACAGTCGGAGCTCTCAGTCCTATTGCGTGACAAGGATACAAGAAACGGCTCTAGCATTTGAAAGTAGGATGCAGCATAATTACATGCAATTAACTAAGGACTCCTTGGGCAGCAGCCAACTTGAGACTTGATATGACAGGGCTGCAGAGGAGGAGGGAAAAGGTCTCTAAAAAAGGAGACCTTATTTTAGTCAGGTGAGGGGAAAAATGTCAAAGGTTCAAGCTGAATGAAGCACATCATGAGAAATGAAAAGCACCCATGTCTGCCTCTTGAACTGTCTGTTTCAAGCAATCATTTTCCCACTGTTTTGTACAATACCGTTGGTCCACAGGGTGTTCGCTCCCCCCTTTGTGTCCTCTTAGAGAGCTGGAGTGAACGTTAAAGGAAAGGCAGAGTAGGAACCCAGGGGCGGCAAGCTCCCATCAAACCAGTTAGCAACTCTAAGGCAGGAATGCACTCTTTTCTACAGAACAAAAGGAAGCAGTGTTAAGCAACGATTTCTTTTCTTTCCTCTGCTTGTTCAGGATGAACATAAACTTCGTAACAAAAACAAAACGAACACATATTGTTTCACATGCTGATCCCAGATGAAACCCAAGCATTCGTCTGGAGATGTAGGATTTCTTTCTTTCTCTTTTTTTAATGTCTATTCTGCCACAGGCAGCTTTTATTTTTACTTTTAAGTACATTTTATTGATTATGTTATTCCAGTTGTCCGAATTTTTCCCCTTTTGCCCCCTGCCACCCAATACCCCCTTCTCTCCAGCAATCCCCCACCCGCCACTGTAGTTCATGTCCATGGGTCATACATAAAAGTTCTTTGGCTTCTCCATTTCCTATACTATTCTTAACATCCCCCTGTCTATTTTGTACCTACCAATTATGCTTCTCAATCCCTGCACCTCCTCCCCCATTCTCCCCCTTCCCCCTTCCAGCTGATAACCCTCCAAATGATCTCCATGTCTATGATTCTGTTCCTGTTCTGGTTGTTTGCTTAGTTGTTGTTGTTGTTTAGATTCAGTTGTTGATAGTTGTAAATTTGCTGCCTTTTTAATGTTCATAGTTTTGATCATCTTCTTTTTTTTTAGCTAAGTCCCTTTAACATTTCATATAATTATGTCTTCGTGATGATGAACTCCTTTAGCTTTACCTTGTGTGGGAAGCACTTTATCTGCGCTTTGATTCTAAATGATAGCTTTGCTGGATAGAGTAATCTTGGATGTAGGTCCTTGCCTTTCATCAGTTTGAATACTTCTTACCAGCCCCTTCTTGCCTGCAAAGTTTCTTGTGAGAAATCAGCTGACCATCTTATGGGAACTCCTTTATAGGTAACTATCTCCTTTTCTATTTCTGCTTTTAAGAATCTCTCTTTGTCTTTAACCTTTGGCAATTTAATTATGATGTGTCTTGGTCTTGTATATTTGCCTTAGTTTCATTAAATTGCTTTGCATGATGTTGGAAATGTACTGATTGGCTGAGGGAAACCATTTCTTGAAAAGACTATTATTCTTCCTATAACTTTAAGGATTTACATGTTTGTGTACAGAAGGGTTTCCACTATGGTGGAACTATTTCAGAAAAAAAAATTTCAAAGTAAGCATGAGGATAGAATTATGAGTTAAGAAATATAGAAAGGAGAAAAAAAATATGTAGACTCCTCAGAAATTAGGTTGCCAGTTCTGCATCAAGATATAGATCTTGATGAATATACTGTTCAATGAATATACTTCACAGCAGCAAGTGTAAAAGGAAATCGTACTTTGAGAAGCTCTGGGAGAAACACAAGACATGAAGGAATCATTCTCAAAGTCCAAGATATAAATAACTATTGAACTACATAGGCTTTAGTTATTCACTGGCATTTTGTTTTTAACCAGTATATGAGCTCCGTCCAGAAGCTCTCCAGCCAAGTAATATGAAAAATAAAGACATTTATTGAAGAAGATACAAGAAACATTGTATATAGGACAATGATGCCTCATTCCCCTTCAAAGTAGGCACCTTGGGACCTCGTACAGTTCTGCCAGTCACCATCAGCTTCCCTGTTGTATTTTCTTAAATCTCATCAACAGTCTGAACTCTCTTCCCTTTCAAGGGTGATCTTAGTTTTGGGAAAACCAAAATTTGCAGGGTACCAAATCTGGGCTGTAGGGGGTCTGAGTCACCTGGGTGATTTGATGTTTCACTAAATAACTCTGCAGAGATGTGATACGTGAGCAAGCACATTGATGCGATGAAGCTGCCAATCTCCAGTTGCCCATAGCTGTGGCCTTCTGAATCACAGAGGAATGTTCAAGCTTAACACAAAATTTGATGCAGATCTGTTGCTCTACTCACTCCATCATTTTGAATGCAATGGCCACACAGTACACATGCTCACTGAAATGGTGCCTACCATCCCCACTGACTAGTACAGTGAAGTCATCACTGTTCACACATGCACATTCCAGTCCACTCTCCTTGGCTGCCAGGTTACATCTATGTCATGCCAACCATTCGTTTATATTAACAATGGCTGGACTTTGTCTGGACAGACCTTGTATGCCACCTCCATCCATTAGCTACTGGAAGACTGTCTTTGCATCAGACTAACCCTGGGAACCAAGTTCCATCTTTCCCATCTCTTTTTACCTTAGACAGTGTTTTCTGTGTGCCTAATGGATTTTCACACTGGTATTTGGCTCTGGCCTCATGTTTCCCCACCTGCCTCTCATTTGTTGAGTTGAAGTAAGGCTCTTGATCACTAGGTGTAGTCAACACCTATCTGTAGTTTGTATCAAGACCCTTCGGGCCTTGCCCTCTGTCCCATTCTCCATCATTGAAGAGGTGCTGGATAAAATTATATACTAGGGCTTCCACCTCCCTTGCTTTCTTCTTTCCTTTCCTCTCCCTCCTTCTCTTCCTTTCTTCCTCTCCCTTCCCACTCCCCCCACTCTTTGTCATTTTCCCCAAGCATCTATCTTATCTTTATTTTGTTTCTTTATTTCTTAGGGTCCATTTTTTAAAGGTCAGAATATGAAGGATTAGACTTCTTGGCCTGTCTGTGCCATGGTGGAAGAAGAAGAGTTGTCTTGGGCCACACATTAAATACATTGCAACACGTAATCACAAAAATTTCTCATAATGTTTTAAGTAAATTTACAGTTTTATGTTGGACCACATTCACAGCCATCCTGGGCTGTATGCGGCCCATGGGCTGCAGGTTGGACACCCCTGGATTAGAGGGTTAAGTGGTTTTTCTAAGGTTGCACATTTAGTGGCTTAGTAATAACCTGAATGCATCTTTAGTATTGGGCCTCTGTTTTTGCTATGTTAAGTGTCCATAATTTCTCTCTTGCTTTGTATCTTATAGATAACATGAAACCCTCCAAAACAAAAATTATACATGATCAGACTGTACTTTCACTCCAGAACACAGGAAAGAGCAAGAGAGGGATGGGCCCTGAGAAGCGTGTGGTGACTTTTCACCCTGAGAGACAGGGGAGAATTAGGCTTCGGAAATCTAAGAGGGTGCTGGAAACTTTTGCTCTCATTAGATATAGGAATGCGAGTGAGATGTTTAATAGCTAAAATTTAATTAGTGAAGGCACTGGGAAACTACCCCCCTACAACCTCTCAAACCCACATTCTAGTCTCTGCCCCAAACACTGGCCGGATGACATTGAGCAAATGACTTCACCAACTTCCTATGGCCTGAGTTGCTCACAAAATAATGATCTGTTAAATTTCAATATCAGTAATATAATAATAATAATAATAGTATTAATAATAATACAGAATCTGCTTCAAGGCAGAATGACTGGATCTTTAAAACTCCCATGGGCTTTATGTTCTAAGCATTGATTTTGTAACCGCAGAGGTACCTTGGCCAGATATCGCCAAAACTGAAAATGCCTGAGGCATTGCGTGACCCAGCGATTAATGAAACAACTGGCTGGAACCGGGTTTTCATCATTCTAAGGTAAAAAAATAAGATACTTTTGTACTTGAAAGGCAATTTCACCCCTCCTTCTTGTTCTATATATCATTGCGTGGAATTTTTAAAATTACAAGAGAACTGAAAGAATTAAGAGAAATAAACCATATTCCTGGTTCTTGCTTACGCCTATTGCAGGGTCCCAGTGGCTGGCAGTGTCCCCGGGCAGTCGTGGTCCGTCCCTTTCCTGCCCATGTCCCTGCAGCTGGGCACTGCCTACAGGGCACCGTTCCTTTTGGCTGCATCGTGAGCTGCTCCAGCCCGTGGTCCCCATGCCATCCTGCCTGTGTTTTCTGACGAATGGGGGCAGAATTCTTTGTGGTGTTACACACTCTGAGAAGGCTCCTACCGGTGCCACTGCTGCCTTGACAGTGAGTGAGTGTGCTTAAAGGTTTCCTTATTATTTCTAGTCCCCAAACAGGGTTCTGGCTGTGTGGGAGGAAGGGGTGAGGAAGCTGGGCCAGGGGGTGGCCAGGCTGAGTGAGAACACCCAGGCTGAGGCTTCGTTCCTGGGCCACATGTGCCGTGTGCCATGATGACCACCTTTCCTGGTCTCCTGAGGCTGAGGAGTTTCCCAGCCTGGGGACTTACAGCTGGTCACCTCAATGGCCTCATTGGTCATCCCCAGTGAAAATGAGTTTGACACCCTGGCCCTAATGGCTCCCTTAGCCCATATCCTCTCCCATGGGGTCTCTCCCAGGCCCTGGTACTTAGCCATCTCAACCCCAGCAGGACAGGGAGCTTAGAATTAAATAGGACTGCTGCCTCCTATTTATATTGATTTGGGCATAGAATAAATAAAATGAGAATTTCTTCATTTTTTCATATCCAAAGAGAACCCGTGTCCTTGGCACACCCCAAAGAGGCATCCGTCAAATGTCAGGGCAAAGCACTAAGAACTGAGCGACCTCAGGAAATATTTGTTAAATGTTTCTCAGGACCCTTCACAGACCTTGGCCTCCTTAGAACCAACCTGAACTAGCTTCTTTTTCACAGAGCAGAATGTTCCTTCAGTGTTTCTAAACCCTTTCCTAGAAAGTACCCTCCACCCAAAAGGGGACTTGCAGTTTACTCATCATTACATGAAAATTTAACAATATCATTTTGAGTAACAGCACCTAGGAATTAGAACCGAACTGGCAGATTACAAAGATCAATCAGTTTCTCAGCTTTATTTTTTTCTCTTAAACTGTGCTGGTAATTTAGCCTGCTGCTAATTGCAATCTATTTCATTACAATGCACGCAGATGTAAAAGCAAGTACGAACACAGGTTGCAATTAGGGAATCATGTCAGAAAACTGTTGAGGTGAATGTGATGGTGGAATTAGAGGATCGAGGAGCCTCCGCGGTCATTTAGCTCAGCTGCTATTGTGGGGACTTCACACCACATTTGTGTCACACTTTGTGCACATTTCCTGTGATTATTACACCATACACAGGGAAGGGATCAACCCCAATCTTTATTCTTCAGCCACTAGGAGCTAGCAGGCCTGATCTGAGAAGATTATGTAGGTATTTTACTTCATCTGCTCAGCAGCCCTACAAGGGAGGCACTTTGCTCCTATTTGTAGGTGAGTTAACGATGCTCAGAGAAACGAGATGATTCTTTCCAAGTTGTCACAGCTTGTAGGTGGTTTATGGATGAACTTGGCCTGGGTGCATGCATGCTCGCCACCCTAGAAGGTCAGCTTCCCTTCTCTCAGGTGGGAAGAACCCGAGGCTGACAGTGACTTTGCCAAGTCAGACGCTCACAGAATGCGAGCCCTGGAAAAGACACCAGAGGTTGTGGCACTCAATTTGCTCACTTTACGAGTGAAGAAGTCAAGGTTCTGAGAAGCTGGGTTGAACTTGAGGCCCGATGACTGGTGCTGTGAAGCCAGTACACCACCTCTTCGCGCCCAATACCAGCCTTGGCTCTGGTGCAGGAGCTCAGAAAACTTCCCCTCCACGCTCTGGGGCAGCTTGCCCTTCAGCACCCACTTTCGAGTGATTAAATGTGCTGGGCAGGCTGATGCCTGGAGCTTCTGTTTCCTCTAAGAAGTAGGGGAGTAAAAGGTAGAGAGGTGGGGTCTCTCTAAGAACTCTTCTGCTCTTCTGGTGCTCAGGAATTTGCCTGCAGCACCAAGGCAGACTGAGGCTGTCCCCTTGCCATGGTGCAGAGCTGGGATGGCTTTTGAAAGCTGTGGCTGCATACTCACTGAGGAGGAACCTTGGGCTGCGTGAGAGAGCTGTGAGATGTTTCGCAAAACTGAGTGTAATTCCAATTTTACAAGAGTGGAGTTCGTGACTAATGCTTTGTTTGCTGGTAACCCTCAAACTTTAGTTCACATAAGAATCTGGAAGGCCTGTTAATACTGTAATTCCTGGGCCCTGGCCCCGAGATTCTGATTCAGGAGAATTCCTATTTCCCATTAGCCCTTAGGTGATGTTGAGGCAGTAAGGCCTGATTACTGACCATACCCCAGGAGCGCCCCTTTAATGCACCTACCAAAAGCTCTCCAGGGCCCCCCATGACAGCAGGCTCAGAACCCCAGAGCCTGAACATGTGAACATGGCCATGTTTCTTTAAGGCTTTCAGTGCTCAGTAAAACATAATTTATGAAGAAAGAACTAAGGACTTCTACCAGTTACTCCATCTGTTGTCAGTTTATTTTTCACTGTAAACAAATGTGGACTCTATGACTTGTTATGCATACCTTTGGTTATGTGGTGGGTGGAATCTAGTCTTCTGTGATATGGTGATTGTACAACAGAACAAGATTCATCGTCCCATTGTCGTTCTACACAGTGGATGCTGCTGTTTTTCATCCCAACGTGAGTGTCTAGAGCCCTTAATTGTTTGCTGTAGAATCCTGTGTCCTCCGTAGCAGGTTCATTTATAAACTGGACTGGCTGTGGCCCCCAGTCTCCCTGACCTCTGTCTCCTTTAGTGCAAGGAAGACCAAAAGTCACGGGCAGGAGTGCGTTTACATACTTTCATTGGCTTTTTCAGTGGCTATTCACTGATTAAAAGGTGAGTGATTCTGGCAGCATTAACTAAGACAAATCCTGCAAAAGAATGACTAATTGATCAAAGGAACCAAAGGCTGAAGTGAGGAATCACCTTTTAAACTGCAGCTTCTCCTTGATTTAACTTCCAGGAGCTCTGCCAAGCATTTACAGCGTGAAAACCATCGAGGGGAAGGAAGCAGTATGTTGTTTTCCCTGCCCCTCCAGAGATAATTGTCTGTGCTGACTTGTGATTTATTTCTACCACCGAAAGTGTAGAGGGGAGGAATGCATTCAGCCCAGAAAAGGGAAAATCCAAAACATGTGTTTTTAGTTACTGAAATACAGTGAATCTTACAAGAAGGCCTCTTGACTGCTTTTGTGATTAAGTTTGACCAACAATTTGGTAAATGTAGGTTAAAAATTTCGCAAAATTTATCATAAAAGGGCACACTTCTTTGAGAACTAAAAAGACCTGATTTTCAAGCAGAATATCACAGGTGCTTCGGAGGGGAAACGCCCCCCAGGGCAAGAAGCTGTGAGCAGGGCTGTGTCCTTGCCTTTGTTGACACCAGCCGGTCTCCTGTGCCTGCGCCCAGCCCCTCCCCCTTTCTCCTGTTCTCTGGGGTTATTCCACTCAGTTTCTAGTTGGCTTTTCTCACCCTAAAAGGAGAAACAATTGGGAAATGAACACTTCTTTTATAGTTCACTACTATTTTGGGAGGTGTTTGAGGCTATCTTTGAAACTTACTCCACTTAAATTATTTTTTCATGCAAATGTTTGTTCTAATTTTGGCCACTTCTTTGCAACAATGCCCTTTCACAGAACAAAAACAAAAACAGGTGCTAGTGTCACTGAGTGGACATTTGCTCATCAAATGCCGTCATTTTCCTTAATCCAGTTCTCTCATATCGGAGAACTGTAGCCGCTCGGGCTATCGAGAAAGAATGTTTCGCCGGCTTCTGACAGAGTCTTCCCATGGCACTTCGATCCCAAGCCCTGTAATTACGGCCAAGAATCCTGGAGTTATGATGCCCGAACATGGACGGTCCTTACACAGCGAGGTTTCTGTTCTGGCAGTTCACTATTTTGTCATCTTTCTTAATGACAGTTCTGCAAAAATAGATTCAAATTTCTAATGGCTATGACAAAGTCCACTGTCATATTTAAAGTCTGCTGAATATTTAAAGTCTTTTCTTCATGTATGCAATGCTTTTCCTATTTCTGCTTTATTTAATCAGAAGATATTTCTAGGATTATTGGGTCAAGGGGCGTTCATATTGTTCTGGGTCGTGAAATAGTTTGTCAAACACATTCCAACCTGTGAGTAGTTTCACCATGCCTTTGCTGGAATTTAATATTACTATGATTTAACTTTGTAATCTGAATAGATATAAAATGGTGCCTATTATTTTAAAATTGTCATTTCTTCCATAATGAGTAAGGTAACACATTTCCTAATACACTTATTTGCCATTTATATCGATCATTATTAAATAGTCGTTTAGTAAATACGGAGAGCATTTGAACACATTCAAGCTACGGGCAGGATATCAGGTGGAAAGAGGAAGGAAGGGACCCTCGGAAGAAGGGAAAGCTTGCGTTCTAACAATAGTCACCGGCCGTGCTTGGCCTTGTTCAGATACGAACCTGAACCTGTCACAAAACCTGTCCCAATTTAAAATTGGACTACCATAGAGGACAGTGCAAACATCCAGGCTTTGGGGGCTGAAGCATTCTGTTTAACTATTATTTGCTTCTTTGTTATTAATGTGTTTAGTGTTCCCATATGCTCTTCTCCCTTTGAGGTGGGCATTTCGCCATGTGTATAATGCTTTGAGACTATTAATTACACTGCATAAAATAAGTTATTATTACTGCGATTCTCTTTTCTGATGATGCCAGTTCTGCAAGAGAAGTAGGTTTTCGTTTCGTTAGCTGGTAAATAGGTTGCTTCTTATTCTGAGACTTGCAAGCAGTGGCAGGACACGAAAGCTATGATGAGCTTTCGTGATAACTCAGCTCTCTGAGGTCTGTGTGAATTGGGGACAACATTTGTCACTGGTGACACTGCTAGAAGACTTAAATCTGCTACACGGCTTCTGCTCTGCTTGGGGACGTTCAATATTTCTAACACATTTTTTTATGGCTAATTCTAACAAGGCTCCATTCACTCATGAGATGGGTAGTCTATTTCTTTGCCTCTAAGTAGGGCACCCAGCAGGTAGGTTTGTTCAATCATTTGTTCAGTCATTCATTAGTTCATGCACGAATCCTTCTCATGTTTATTGAAAAAATGCAGTGCCAGGCACCCTGCTAGGAGTTCTGGTTTAGGATTGTTTGGGGAAGGAAATGAAGCCAGGCTTCCTTTAGTCTCCTGGTGCTAATTCTCTGAAGTCTGTCAAGTAGTCATTGGAAAAGTAGAAAACTTTTTCTAGCAAACTAACTTTGGCTAATCTAATACCCAACCTCACCCCATCCACCCAGCACACACAAACTGATGCGATCCTTCAGCAAAGAAAGGAGCTGGAGGGAGATATGTGACTTAAAGATCTGAACACGGAGAAAATGGAGACCTCATCAGAAATGGGGTCAGAACTGGGAAAGACCAGAAATAAACATTGGCCAAATACCAGGTGCTTCATGCTGTTGTGAGAATTATGGAAGACAAATATAAAAACACCTGATTTGCATTTTCTGAGAGTCTATGACTACAGGGTTCATTGAATTATAGGGGAGCAACAGAGGTTGAGAGGCCAGTCGGAGGCTGTCAGAACATTCAGAGTGATCAACAGTGGAGACGGAGAGAGGTGGGCAGAGCCCAGATATTCTCTGGAAGTTGAAATGACTAGAGTTGCTGAGTGACTGAATGTGAAAGGAGAGGCAAAGGGAAGCATTGAGGCTGATTACTGAGTCTTGGCTTAAGCAAATGGGTGCCACCCTTTTGTGAACCAGAAGGACAGGAATGGAGGTTTGCTGGGTCGGGGACAAATTTGAATATATGTGTATGGTGAGAAGGGGAATTCTGGCACAAGTATTTTGAGAAATCTTATCTATAGGTGTCTACTATAGATAACAAGTAGGAGGAAATAAATTGCTTACTTAACAGTGCATCATCTTTTGCAAAACTCTCCAGGGTGAATATACGAGTAGCAGAAGTAGTACTGGATCTGAGTTTTGTAATTTCTAGGCCACCGCATATTTCCTTTTCTCTCTTGTATATGCTGTGTCACCTCCATATGCCTCCAAAGGATGTTTGCCCAGTGATAATTCTATGTGAGAAGTTGGAAGAAGTAATGACTGTTGACAGTCATTCATTTAAAAATAACCACAGATCCTCCAGAGTTAGCAACGGAGAGGGCAGTGGAATTTGGAGAAACCCTAAATTCTGCACTATCTCTAGATGGCACTGTTTCCCCGTTAACGCTGTTCTGAGTAAGCACACCCAGTGCCTTTCTTCTAACATCTCATAGCGTGATGGAGGTGAAGCTAAAGATTGTGCATACATCTTCACTTAAAGGTAGGGGAATAACTAAAAATGTCTGTGACTCACAGACCCAATCTACCCTGGTTCTAGTCCTGTTGAAGCAACTGGTCAAAGGTCTCCCAAGCCAGAGAAACAGAAGGGGTAGACTGTGTCACTCTGGGCAAGGGGGGAAGATATGTTTAGGTGGAAAGGATCCAGAAGAATCATGTCAGAGTGTGGGGTATGCAGGGTTCTAAAAGGCAATCTATAGTAGTCCCCCCTTATTAATGATTTTACTTTTCCCAGTTTTGGTTACCCATGGTCAACCATAGTCTGAAAACATTCAGTGAAAAATTCCAGAAATAAAGAATTCATAAGCTTTAAGTCCAGTGCCATTCTGAGTAGCTTAATGACATCTCATGCTGTCTTGCTTTATCCCACCTGGGATGTGAATCATCCCTTTGTCCAGCTTCTCCACACTGTATGCACACCACCACCCACTTGTTTAGTCACTTACAAGCTGGCTGGATGATCTGATTGACTCACAGTATCTCAGTGCTCAAGTAACCCCAATTTTACTGAACAATGGCCCCAAAGTGTAAGAATAGTGACGTTAGCAATTTGGATATGCTAAAAGAAACTGCAAAGCGCTTTTTCAAGTGAAAAGATATAGAGGGAAACACCTTGTGTGTATACGCACACATATATACACACACACACATATGTATAGCAGGGTTTGGTGCTATCTGTGATTTCAGGCATTTGCTGGGGTTGTTGGAATGTATGCCCCATGAATAAAGGGAACTATTGTATAGCAAATTCCTTTCAAGCCCTAAAGCTCATAAAGTTAAAAAAAGGCAAAAAAAAGGGTAGGTGGGTAAGCAGAAGCTTCTTGCAAGAGAAACAAGGAAAGGCTGGGACCCAAAGGATGTAGCAGTGAAGAAGCAGAAGGCAGGGAAAGCCTTGAGGCCAGAGAAGACTCGGGACTCAGTGAGAACCTGGCCATGCAGAGGAAATGGGTGTGAAGAGCCAAGCGTGACTTCTAGTCTTGACTCTTTCTGTAAATAGAAGGAGATAGTAGATGAGTAGAGGTGCATGTCCCTTGGTGGAGGGAGTTTTTGGGGGGGGGGTGGTGGAGGAGAGAGCTCTAAAGGAAGAGTTGCTAAAGGTGCATCCTGGGAATCAGGAGAACCAAAGGGATCTGGTACAGGAGAATGTGTTGGACACTAATGTGAGATTTAGTAAGAAGGAAAGAAGAACCATGAGTGAGGAGGAACAGCTCGTAGAGTTGATCAGTGCATAGTTAGGCCGCATCCTCTCCAACATCACCTGTAAAGTGATGTGCAGTCTTTCCTTCAAGCTCTGTTTCTTAGGGTGCGTGCACATGACACAAAGACTGTACTCGTCTGTATCCAGCTTTTTGTTTCTATATTCGAGTAGGAAATAATACTTTTTACAAAGGAGACTTTTGGTACACATCCTTCACTGAAGGGTGCGTGCTCGTCTACGCTCATACAGAGGGCTCAGAGACGGGCGGGGAGCTGCAGAGTCCTCCGGTCCAGCCAGCGTTCTGCAGACAGCATTGAGTAAACACACCCCCCAACGGAAATCAGTGACTCAATGACTGTATGCTGGGCAAATACAGTAGAAAACCAAGACTTAGTTACAAAGGCTTTGAAGCAATAAGAATTTCCCTGGAGAAATTGTACTTCTCAGAAAAGACGCAGACAGACCAGCACAGGGACGGTTTCCTCAGGGCAAGGGCAGGCCTGGCAGCAGTTTCGCAGGGAGAAGGGGCTGAAACTAAAATCAAACTGAATTCTTTTAAAATCAAATTGAATTCTTTTTTACAAAGATATATTATGGAAAATTTAAATCATCTATAAAAATAGACTAGCATACCCATTATTCACCTCCAACAACTATCAACTCGTGGTCAGTTTTGTTTCATCTGTATCCTCTTTGCCCTCATGTTATTTTGGGGGCATATTCCAGACGTCGTATTATTGTGTCTGTAAGTCTCTCAACGCACATCTATCAAACATCTATCTAACCACATTCAAACTTCTAATTGCTCATAGATGTTACAGTTGTTTATTTTGTTTAAACGAGAATCTAAATAAGTACACCCATTGTGATTGGTTTACATGTCTTGATCTTTTAAAATCTACAGGTTCCCTTCACTATCTTATTTGTTTATTCCTTTTGATGAATTTGTGGAAGGCAACTATATTCTTTAAACTCTGGCTGTAAGCATCTCTGTGGCAGAGATGGGATAGACATTCACCCACTCTGCTTCCTTTTCCTACTACGCACATAACTAAACCGATTTCCTCCCTTCTTTGCAGTTAGATGTGACCAAAGTGACTAGGTGATGGCCAGTGGACTGTGAGTGGCCCATAAAGACATCCTGTGAGCCCCCTCCAAGCTCTTTTCTCTTTCCCAGTGAGATGAAAGCTTTGTCTTAAAGAGGGTGGGGCCACGAGATGCAAAGAGCCTGCATCCCTGGATGGGCACTTGCAGGAGAGCACAGGGCGGCCCAGGAGCACCCTCCATTTTGTTACGGAGATTTTGGATTCCGCACATTACAAACGCTATGAGAACTTTTTAAAAAGCTGATGCCTGAGCCCTGCCCCAGGACAATTAAATCTGAGTCACTGGAAGGGGTTCAGGACATTTAAATAGGGTATTTAAACAGAGCAACTTATGTAATTTTAATGTTTCTGGGGTTGAGAACTGCTATCAGGTTCTTAGGGAATTCTTAGGGACTCCTTTCTAAAGTACTGAACTGAAAGACACCTCTAGTTGTTATTTCATTTGTTATATACAGATACTAAGCAGGATATTGCTTAGTATCTTTATACTGGTCAAGATTTTGGTATGTAGTGTGATAAAATCAGCCTGTCACCCCCAGGTGCCTTTATAGAATACCATTTGAATGGAACTTATTGCTTTCTAGACCACACTTGGTATACCTGTCTTAAAAAAAATCTCCATTGCTATCCTCTATTTCCATGTATGTTTCTGCCAGGAGACAAAGAACCTCTTGAGAAGAAGAGCTCTGTGGCTGTCATTGTGTCCCACTAACTGGACCACTGGCAGTCTCGTCAGTGGGCTTTCATAAGGTGTAATTGATGAATGAGTGAGTGAATGAGTTTATTACAAGGTGATTATAGATGTACCTGTACAGAGTAGTTCTTCCAGAAAGGAGAAGTAGATGTGAAGGCAATTGGGGAAAGAGATGACTCAAAGCAAGTAAATCAAGAAAGCTTCTTGTAACTTAGGTTTGAAGAGGAAGAACATTCAGGAGAGATGAGTGAGATCCACAACATCTTTAGGATCATGAGTTGTACTTGGTACCAAAATATTAGACTTATTGTAAAGCTCTGACACATCTCTCTTGGGATCTAGAAGGCCAAACATATATGCAATGTTGTGTGTATGAGCAGGGAAGACTTGAGAATGTCCTAATTCTCATCTTTGGCTGATCTTGACACTCTGCATAAGCTAGAAGTCAAGGCTAAGGTAAAGTTGTAAACTATCAGCATATTGAAGGCAGACCCTAGTACCCAAGACTTACTTGTTCTACAGATTCAAAGAAATCTGTCAGAAAACAAACAAACAAACAAACAAACAAATGTTAAATTTGGAAAGGACTCAAGCATTGATCTAGTTCAGTCCAGTGATTCTCAAAATGTGGTCCATGGACAACTGGCAGTCCCCAGGACCCTCCAGGGCATATTGGAGATCAACACTATGACTCGCCTGTTTCATTGTCTTGACATTTGCTCAAAAGTAACGATGGGTAAAGCTGTTGGTGCTGTAGCAAGGATCAAGGCAGTGGCACTAAACCAGTTTTTACCAACTCTCAGTCACAGTAAAAAGTAATTTTAGTCCTGGCTGGGTGGCTCAGTTGATTGGAGTGTTGCCTCGCACACCAGAAGTTTTCTGGTTTGATCCCTGGTCAGGGCAGATACTAGACTGAGGTTTCAATTGATCCCCAGTTAGGGCATGTATAGGAGGCAACCAATCAATATTTCTTCCTCACAATGATGCTTTTTTCTCTCTCTTTCTCCCCCTCTCTCAAATCAATAACAATATCTTTGGGTGAGGATTTTAAAAAATAATTTAAAAAATTTTAAAAACACCAGTTTTACTTAAGAAGTACTCATGATGGAGTACAAATTACTAATTTATTAACTCTTGACTGACAAGTACATGGCTTTCTAGTATTCTGTACGACATACATAAAGTGTTTCTGTTGCGCACTGAAGTATGACAGTGGCCTGTAGGAAGAGTACTTGTGACGTTGAGCTGCAAGCTGAATTAGTTACTTTGTTAATACTATACTATTTTTACTTGAAAGAATATCTGACAAACTATAGTTATGCAAACCTGGGAGGCTGGTGGATATTTTCTTAAAAATAAAAGAAGTAAGCTTTCTATCTCAAGAAAAACACCTAAGAGTATTTGTTGGCAGTGTTAGAATTTTAGTTTGCAAGCAAAAATTAGAATTCTGGAAGAAGTGTGTGCCCACCATACTCAACACCTCCCTAATTCTTACAGATTTTATAATGAGATTGGTGGTAATGTTAATTAATATGCTTTTCTGATTTTGTACAAAGTCATGTGTGAACATTTGTAAGATCTGAAATAAACCAGGGAACCAATATTTCCAAGTGACCAATGCCTGCTTCTATAAAGCTTATGTCAGTAAAAATACATTCAGAGTGCAAGATGGGGCTCATGGATTTTCATGTAACAGAATGCAAAAAGTTTATTGATCTGGCTTCTACATTGCAACTGATCTTTAGGAAACTACAACTTATGAAGTTTGGTGTAGTATTATGGATGACTATCAACATTATTAAAGTCTCCCAACCTTCCCCAGCTCTATATTTGTGTGAGGCTGGATCTTCTTCATATACTACAACCTAAGCCATGTGTCACTATAGATTGAATACAGAAGCAGACATGAGAATCTAGCTGTCTTCCTCTCAGGCCAGGCATCGAAGAGATTTGCAAAATTGTAAAGCACTTCTCTTCTCATTAATTTTTTTTGGATAATAGTTATTTTTCAAAAATGTTTTGTGGGTTAATATGCAGTGGGTTTACTATTACTAATTTTAAAAAACTTTCCAGTTTTAATTCCTAAAACATTAGTATTAGATATTGGTGGATGTAGTCTACCTAAAGAAAAGATGTTTTTTTGGCTCCTAAATGTTTCTTAAAAGTGTAAAGGGCTCCTGAGACTGAAAAGGGCTTAGAACCACCGCCCTGGCCCATCCCTTGTTGTTCTGATCGGGGAGCTAAGATGAAAACTGGGTAAAGAGGTGGGATGTGTCACTAGAATAAGTTTTCAAACTATAAATGATAGTGCTTCTTTTGCAGAAGAAAGTGCTTTTAGGCAGAAAACAAACGATTCCTTACTAGAAGTGCTTCTGTCAAGAGTTGTTATGACCAGTGAAGACTGTTGCCATCACCGAAGAGTCTACGCTTGAATAACATATGGCATGGTGCAATTGGCCAGAAACAAATAATTTTCTTTAATATTCTAAGTTTTAAAACCTTCTGTATGGATCTCAATTCCTTGCCTTTGGGAAATTTATAAAAGAAAATAACAACAACAACAACAAAAAGGAGTGATAGCCATAGACAATGGGTACCTTGTGCTAATTAGAGGTGTTTACCCCAAGGCCACAAGTCTGGGGTCATGGTTCTCAGCCCAGGTGACTGTGGGAAACAAGACAGAAATGAGACCTTCTGCAGCAGAGTTCTGCTGAGAGAGGCGAGATGGGGGCGGGGGAGCAGGGGACGCTTTAAATCGTGTTTCCTGCAGGCCATGTCACTGCCAGAGACACATTAGAAATTTTCAGGTACCAATGATGTTGAACTGCAAGTCATGCAGAATTATCTGGGGCCTGGGGAAGGGAAGCAGAGGTGCTGCGGGTCTCGGGAAGCGGCAGAGAAGAGGGCGATGTAGGTCTTGGGTAGACAGTGTAGTCACGTCATATACGCTTCACTCAGAGTCATTGAGCACTTTCCATGATAGAGACCAAGGTCCCAGAACATAGACCTGGGCAAGAGGAGCTTGTGCTTTAGAGGTCCCAGTCCTAGCCTTTTACTCACATACCTCCCCACAGGGTGAAGAATTTGCAGGGCCAAGGGGACTCTCCCTCACTCAGCCCACACTACAGTCTTGTAGGTCACACTCTGGGTTCAAGGTTCCTGGAATTCTCTACACAAGTAGCTCCCATCCCGTGTCTGGGCTGGGCATGTGTTCCTGAGAGCGGTGGGGGGCAGGTGCCGATGCGTGATCCTAAGTCTGAAGGGTGGCTATGGAAGGGAGTTTGGATGGAGCTTGGACACGCGGTCTGTCGTACCCATGCTCAAGAATGGGATATCCCCTGTGGTACAGATGGAGCCAAGTGTCATGGATGGCTGTCCTCACGGGACCTGATTCCTGAGCAGAAGTCTAAGGAGTCTAAGAACTTCAGTTCGAATCTGACCATCTCTAGTTCAACACCTCATTCTCACCATCTCTAGTTGTCAATGTGGGAAGACAGAACATGTGCATATATTTTTGGACAGTGGGACTCCATTTTTACACTTGTCTGGGGCTGCACTTACGTTAGGAGCAGGCCTGTCTGACACGACGTTTGCAGACGTGCTGGCTGACCTTCAGGACTGGAATGTTCCTGGTGAGCCATAGTTTCTGTCTCCAGTTGTTTCTTATCCAGAAACCCAAACTGCAGCAGGCTCATGACCTTTCTTCACATTGTGAGTTCTTAGCAAAATAAATGTTTGTCTCTAGGCATTATATCAGAGGATGTTACAAGCCATTAAAGTTATCAAAGGGGGCCATAAATTTTGGTTCTGGAATCAACTGGCCCAGTTGACTGTGTTGCAAACTAGTGGGCACAGAGTGGACATTCTCTCAGGAGTACCCAGGGTGCTGCCTGATGTTGTTGCTGGAATCTTCCACAGACATTACTCCAGAGAGATGGCTACCCCAGAGCAGAGTCGTGACTTATCTGCAGCTTGTGGGGAAGCAAGGCCTGCTAATTCGGAGACTGTCAGGCCCAGAGGAGCAGTGCACGGAACCAGAGCTCCTCAATCATGCCACTGTCTGGGCATGTGCCACGCATTGGAGACATGCCTGGTGACTCACCAACCTAACAGCAGATGGCTCAATTAACAATCAGGACTGCGACTGCTGTTGGGAGTTAAAGATATGACATTCTAAATCTTTGCAAATCACTCATAAATATAGTTGCCGTTGTGGAGTGCTTCCTCTGTGCCCCTAAGCACTTCATGGCCATTGTTTACTTATGTTAATTTAAATTCCTATAACACTACTCTGAACCAGCACTGTTCCAAGCATTTGAAAATGTGAATTCATACAATCTTCAGAACAACCGTATATGGTAAGTACAGTGTTTAATTCCATTTTACAATTGAGGAAGCTGAGGCACACCGTGGTTAGGTAGTGTGCCCAAGGTTGTAAACTAGTGGTGGTGTATTGGGCGAATGGGCTGTGGCAGTGTGCCTCCAGGGGTCACTATGTCCGATGCTCCCAATAGCCCTTCAGGACAAGACACTCTTATCACTGCATTCCACGGAAAAGGAACACGGAGCTAAGCCCTCCAGGTTTCCCAGCTTCCCTGGGCAAGAAGTTGGCTAAGGTTGCAAAGATGGTAAGAGGTATTGGGGCTCCAACCCTGTCCGCTGGATCGGCTGGACTGTGGGACTCCCCCTACTTCTCTCATGAGAGTTCTGGAAAAGCAGACCTTTGCTGCACATTGAAAGATGGACAATTGTCGAGGTTAGGCTTGTTGTGTCATTTGGGTTCTTTGTACTGACTGATTTGGGATAAGGTTGTAGCAGAGGCCCAGTGATCACTGTTCAGAACATGTGAGATCTTTGAGGAGGCAAGAAGGGTGTTGAAAAGAACCAAATTCCTTGTACTGCTAATGACTTTGGAGACTTTTGGTGACCGAGTGTTCAGTTGACGAGTGGGTTGACCATGGTCAGGATATATAAAATGAAGTGCCTCACTGTACAGCGGCAAGAGCACTGTTTGGAGACGCTGGCAGTCCTGGGTGTGTGTTCCCAGTCCATTTTTTTTATGTGACAACCTGGAGTCTTGTTCCTCCCTTGCCTGTGAAATGGCAGTGACAGCAGTGACCGTGCTGGGTTGAGGTGGGGACAGGACACAGAGCTCAAATGCTGGTTTCTTTTCCCTTTCTTCAGTCAGAGCCTCCCATGAGCTCTGGAAGGACCTATAGAAAGGGGAGTTTGGCTGCTGAGGGGGAGTGCCATGCCAGCTTCTCTGTCCCCTGGACTCCGGAAAGCGGAGACCTCCCTGGCCAGCAGCACAGCCTGCTGAGTCCACTGACGCAATGGCTCGGGCAGAAGGCCCAGCTTGGCCTGGCCCCATGCCTGGGCTACTCAGGCCAAAGTGGAGGAGCCAGGAGGCCTGGCCGGGGAGGTCCAGAGACCTGCAGCTGTCCTTTCTCTTCCGTCCGGGGTCTGCCTCTTGCACTCAGGGGGATGCTTAGGGCATTAGGGCATCTGCAGAAGCAAAATGGCGAAATTGGTGCCAAATTTTTTCTTTCTCATTCTCTGTTGCTAATTTGTTTTGTGTTGTTGGATAAAGGCAAAGGAGCAGTAAAGCCATTTCTGAGAAGCAATCAAAATTGGCGATTTGCCCTTGGGCCAGGACTGCAAAGGGCCAGGAAGCTGCTGTAACTTTATATCGTTTTGAATTCTTTCAGGGAGAGTAAGGAGCCCAGGTCTAGAAACATTTCTGAAGCACTTCCTTTGCTCTCCCCACGTGGAGGTGAGAGAGGGAGCCGGAGCATATGTTCCGTATTGATTTGCATTTGCACACTTTCCTGCATCCATTATCTCACCTCATTAGGGCTTGGAAGGGGAAGTGGAGCCGAGCGCGGCAGCGCCATGTGCTTTCCTGAGCCCTGTGGAGAATTGTCCCGAACGGTAAATCGAACAGTTGCAAGGGCTGGCCAGGAGCGCGCAGGTGGTTGGGCATCTCCGGGCCTAGACCCAGCAGTGGCCGGCCAGCTCTGAAGGGTCCAGCTGCGCCTGAGTCACGTGGCCCAGCAAGGGCGCATCCCAGGCCAGGCGGCGCTGTGATTGATGATCCTTCTGGAGCTTGAAGCGTCTCCATAAGGCCCTGTGGATCCCCACAAGTCTGCTCTCCTGGTTCTGTGTTTCTTGAGCGGAAAAAGCAAGTAGTTAAAATAAAGCAACTCGTTCTGTCTTTTACTGACAAGAAAGACTAAAATTGACCATCTTTTAAAAGTGGAGGTGAACAGAAAAAATATTTAGTTCTTAGTCATAATGACATAAGGAAAATCCCAAGGTCAGGGCTGATCAAGAAGTGTGAGACTGGGGTCAGGGGGGATGGTGGGAGGAAAATGGAGACAACTGTATGTGAACAACAATAAAAAAAAGTGAAAAAAAGAATTAGGAAAAAAAGAAGTGTGAGGCGTGGTGATGGGTGCGGGGCAGAACTTGCCTGTGTCACTTTCAGGCACACCCCCGTTTTATAACCCAAGGAGCCTCTCTGCTCTGTTGTATTTTGTGTGTCTGTTAAAAATATGCATATGTATGTATAAGTATATATTCAGCCACATCATTAAAATCTACTTATGGAAGGGGTCCCAGTCTCACTACACCTCCCAATACCCCTGCCTAGGACTGCCCCAAACGTCTGTGTGATCGTTGCTTTTGACCCTTTGGTGCCAGTCTTACAGTTTGCTGCTGAGACCTTTCCCTCTCTTCCTGGAGGAGCTGTGGTTTCTGGACCCGGCTCTGTCACTCATGAGGTGTGTGAACATGAATAAACCGTTTGACTCTCTGGGCCTCAATTTCCTCATCTTTTGAATAGATGGAACTGCATCGACTGATCTTGTTATGGTGTTGAGGTTTTATGAAAACAAAATGACCCAACTGTACCTGCCAATGTGCTTTTAGGGTGATAAAATATTACATAAAAGTGGAGTGCTAGCATTTTGGAATGAAGAAAGCTATTTTTTTCCCCTTGCCTGTTAAAAAGTGTCTTTAGTGATTATCTATTGAATCTTCCCCTTAAAGTTATTTGAACTAGCTCTGGGCGTGCTATATACACAAAGCATCACAAGACCAGAAACTGGTCTTTGGAAATAAAAAGAGACCTTCATAGGCTTCCCCAAGGGGTAGGATTAAGCAGGCTCGGGGCTTACTGAAGAAGGCTGCGCTGCAGTGAGGTGGTTGTTTTTGTTCCTGGAATGGGAAGCGGGTGATGGAACATTTGCCGACCTGCCTAGTGGTCTTGAGGAGGGAAGAGTCCAGGCCGAAGGAATGGAAGGAAGATCACGGAGATCTGTGGCCCGAGGTAAGGTCCAGCCATGGCGTGACCCAGGCTCAGGGTGGGAGAACATTTTACAGACTCTCATTTCCACAGAAGAGACACAGAGCTGTCAGGATGGCTTTCCCCCTGAATCTTCTGAGAAAGGTTTCTCATGGGTCTGTGTTTTATCAGTTCTGAATTAAGTGGTTCACAGCACCATTTGCTTTAAGGTAATTTTAAAAGAAATCATCCCGGAACACACAGTACAGAAAAGGGGGTGGATTAGAAAGTAAAATCAGGCATCAGGGTGACAACAGTTTACCCTCACGGAAAGTGATATTCTGCCAACTGTTCCCATATACTTTTCGTTTAAACATCCCCTCATTACCATTTAAAAACATGTGCTTATTCAGCTGCTCTTCAATTCTGCATTTGGCAAAGTTGGGTTGGTAGTATTAGCCCTTATGTTGTAGCTCAGGTGTGAAGTATGCTGCTGGGTCTGGCAACTCAGGGCATGGGGCAGGGGTCGAGGGGGAGGAGTGAGGGGATGGGCCTAGTTACAGGGTATGAAAGCCATTATCCCAGGTACAAAATGGGGAATGGGCCTATCAGAGGGGGATGCAGGGATGGCTGCAAACCCAGGGACCAGACAAGCTGTTCCAGGCAGCAGAAGCAACCTGCCTTCACTTTGGAGGGTGACACTTCATGCTAGGAGAGGATTCTGGAATGCAACATACAAGCAGAGTGACTGACCCAGCCAAATAGATTATGTCCCAGGTTGGGCTTGGGCACTTGGCTGCCAGGATCCAGGGACTAAGCAGAGCTTGGCTTAGGGGTCAAATCAAAGCCTATCCTTGGTCCTCCTGTGCTTGGGCCGGGGGTCCACTTGTCAGGCTGAACAAAAGCCCAGCTGGCTTGATGGGGCTACTGGTATGGTTCAAACTCCTATTGGCTGATCTTGGCTCTTTGGTGATTGGCTCAGCGATTGGGGCTGCCTGAATCTGAAGGATGACAGCTTCAAGAGATGCCCCTACAGGGGCTTAGAGAAGACAGAGGCTGAGCTTTGGAGATAATGTATCTCCCTGAAATATTATTTGTGGGAATTCAGGGACAGAATTAGCAGAGGAAGCTTCCTCTTTGGAATGAATGTCCTTTATACTTTTTAACACTTCCTTAGGGGAAGATGGGATACAGATAGGCTCTGAGGGCATTTTACCTTTTCTACTGACCTTATCTATGGTCATTTTCAGGACTTTGCTGGAGTTGATTGCTGTCAATTTGCACAACATATAGTAAAACTAGTGGGTTCAAATAAGACTTTTGGCTTTGGCTTCATTAATCTCAGGCTCTAATTAGTGGAGCTGAGTTCTCCACTTGGTAGGAAATAGTTTTGACAACTGCTGCTGCTTCGAGGAGGCAGAATGTGTGTGCACGCATGTTTTGTCATAACCGGGGGAGGGAAGAGCAGGCTCAGGAAGGGATTTGGGTGGGCTCTTGGATGGGCTGGGTCACGGATGAACATTATATAGATAAAGCAGGACTTGGAGGTAACAGGGACTCTGAAGCCACAAGAACTTTACTCTTCAATCTCTGAAGGGGAGGAGTCAGTCTTGTTTGAAAAGGGTTCGGGGTTCTGAGCAGCACCCTATCTTAAGAATGACAAATATACCTGGCTCGAGGGAATTCAATAGACATTTTTCTTAAGTCCCATGATTCTTGGCCAGTACTACTTGAGTAAGGACCATGCAGACACCTGAACAGTGTGTGTGTTCTGTGAAACCCCCCAAAAGAGCTTAACACAACTTATAAATAATAAATAACAATGATCGTGATGATTATAATAAGCACTGAGGTGCATTTCCTAGACCTAAACTAGTATAGAATTATCCTGCTGAGGGAGCAGCTTCCTGTTGGGTTTCTAAATTGTTCTTTTTATTATATTTAAGGCACAATGTTTAGTAATTTTCTCCTCTTTGTAATTAGGCTGGGAGATTAGAGAAATCTTTCAGTAGCTCTGTTCCCTTTAACAATGCTCACAGTCTGAAGGCAACGCACTTCTTACTGAGCGAGTAACGTGTAGAGTTAGGTCATAACATTTTTGCAAAGTGAAAAGAAATTTAAATCTTCTCTAGAGATAACCATCCATGTTTGTTTAAATGTGCAGCAAAATTTCAACAGCTGTTCTGTCTACATTAAGAGATGTTTGTGAAAATCACAACTCTTTAAAATGCAGCTACCTAGAGAATTAGGTCAGACATCTCAAATTTCTGAAAACTTGCTCGAATATAAGTTTCTAGAGGGCAGAATTTGATGTTCAAGTGGTACCATCTCGGCCTCACCTATGCAGATGCCATTTTCAGGAGGGATACAGATTTTTGTCTCTACTGCATAGGTCACACATAGCTTTCCCTTCAGAGGTTTACCTACACAGGGAGGCTGCTTTTGGCATGAAGAAAGGGCATCCAGAATGCAGTCGTGTGCGAGGAGTCACGGCTCTGGTTGGAACTTGCAATAGATCTGCTGCCCTTTTCTATGTGGGATAAACCATGGAAGAGTCTCAACCTACAAGATGCTTACATGTACAAGCTATTAGGTTTTGAGAAGTCTGTTTTCTTAGTGGTTCTAGTGAGCACCTTTGAAAACCTGGTAATTTTAGTTTTAAAGATGTACTTTTGTATTATTTGAGTAATTTGCCTCCAGAATAAGAAAAGATAGCACTTTTGTTGTGTGTGGAGATAAAGATGAGATATATAGTGTAGTGAACATAATTTTCATGTTCATGTTCCCAGAGACATGGCTTCAGTAATTTTTCATTTATGCCATTCACAGATCTTCCTTTCCCTTGGTGTACCTCCAGCATTCTAGGGAAAGTCACTTATGATAAAGGTGACATTGCTTTCTCTTTGGAACATGCACTTAGCAAGGAATTCATTAGCCAGACAGGTGTTTATGTCACTGTCAAATTGCAATTGCTGTTTTTTCTCTGCCTGTGGGAATAACACAAGCTATTAGATGTTAATAAGTAGCAAATAACTTTCTACGGCCTTTTCTAAGTTTAGGCATCTGAAAGGAATAGCAGCCATTATTTCAAGGGTTGCTTAAGATTATTATTTTCACTCCAAAAACTTAAAATGACATAAGCCTGGCAGTAATCTGGGGAAGCTTATGCACAAGTAAAAATGACATGGATAGAGTCCGAAACAAAGGAATGTGGAGGAATAAATTTAAATGCTATCATTCAGCAGAACTTGGCATTATTAGGCTATTATGCAGGCAAAAACAAAACAAAACAAAACAAAAACAAAAACAAACAAAAAAACCCCCCAAACCCCACAAAGACTCCTTCAAAGATAAGTCATTAGGGAACAAACTTGAAATGTCAGCCATTAGGGAGAAGACAGGAAGAGGGATAGTGAAGGAACGAGCTGTTATGAACTTTAAATGGCAGTGAGACACTGGAGTGGAAAATCTGGAAAGTCAGAACGGAGGGAAACTCAGCACTCTTGCAGAGTACTCGTCGCAGGGATGAGGCTGGAGCATGGCAAAGTTCAGTGAGCTGGCAAGTTAGTGACACACTGGGGACTGCCACCCAGGTTTCTTGGCTTGTATGTTGTACTAAGATGCCTTGTCAGTGCCTAAGGGAAAATGAATGAGAGAGAAGGATGCACTAGTGTTGGGGCACCCGTGGAGCAGCACAAACTGGAAGTCAGGACTGCACTTCCAGGGTGCACAGCAAAGGTTCGGGTATGGAGCAGGTCCTGGAACTGCTGCTTTAGAACTGGGCGTGTTGGTTGAAATATGTAACAGAGAGGACAGGGACCCCAAGGGAGAACTGCAGTAGTGGGACTGAACCAAATGGGAGTTCCTGGGAGCTCAAGCTTGAGCTGGAGCTCAGGGTTTGTGGGTCACAGCTTCTGGGGCTAATATTGAGGGTGCTACATGTAGCTGTAACATACCTAAGACTTTTAAAGTGATCCTGTGGGAGGCCCCCTGCGGCTGGCCGATATGTGCCAGTGTTAGATCAGAGGTATCAGCTGCCTTGGGTACACTGACTGGAGGTTTAGAAATGGGCATGGTGAACTTGGGGACTCCCCCTGAGCCCTCCAGTAACACCGAGGGAGACTCTGGGGCCTTAGTTAATTCTGTGAGCTGGTCAGAAGCCAAGACTGGCTATTTTGAGAGCTTGAGGGCTTCTCAGGGGGGTGTGCAGATGATGACTGTAGTTAATAAGCAGCACCTCCAAGGGTTGACTTTGACTCTTCAGGGACTACACTGGGCAATCTGTGTCTCTGCTGAGTTGCAGAGCATCTTCTAGGGCCTTAAATAAAACTTTTTGTGTGAGCTGTTGTTCAGGGAGCTTCCAGCTCTGCTTAGCCATTCTCCACAAATCTCTTTGGCCTGGGCCACCATGTGCCATCGGCTGGCTTCTTCACGAGAGGGAACATCTGAGCCTGGCTTATGAGTACACGGCCCAGTTCTGTGTAGGAGGCTCAGGCGACACATTGGGGCTTATTTCAGAGGGCTTGCTAACGAAATGATTTCAGTGGCAGTACACCTAGTGGTTAAAAGCATTCAGACATGACTTTGAAATCTGAGTTCTATGATCTTGGGTGAGCTGCTTAACTTCTGTGAGTGTCAGTTTCTTCACCTGTAAAATGGACATAATAAAAATACCTATATCGTTAGGTTTTAAGGATAATTAAATGAGATAATGTAGATGGGGTGCTTAACATTGTGCCTAGCTCATGGGAAGTATTCCTTAAATGTCAGGTATCACTATTGGTATTGTGATTTATGGTGAGTAAAGTATCTGGACTACAGTTTGAAGAGTCCTTTGGAATTCTCAGCCCTGTGCAGCAATCTGGTCTCTCAGAACATAGCAGGAACAACTTTCCCAGGCCTAATGGAAACCCACTGCGACCAGTCTCTGTGAATGAAGAAGGAAGAAAGAATATGGGAGGAAGAGGTGAACCCAGCTCCACTTCCCCTCACCCCCAGGACAAGAGGACCTCTGTGTGCTTTGCAGTGCTCTGAACCCTGAAATTAACTGGTACCCAACTCTGAATTATTATAAGCCCCAAGGGTGGGGCTCTCAGGATCTGGGTAACAATAGGGACAAAAGTGTTTGGATGTTTAGGGGAGAGAGAGATTCAGAAAATAGCTCAGCTTCAGTGGCCCAGAGGCAGGAGATGGAAACCCCAGGACAGCGTGTGGCCAGTGGGGACAGTGGGCTCCGGAAATGGCGAGGAGGAAGCAGCCTTCCCTTCTTGTGGGAGCCCAGGGCCAGGGTCCTGACATTCTAAGAGACCACTTCTGGGCAGTGGCCCCAGAGGCTCGGGCCGCTAGGGTGTGGGAGTGGTGCCAGGCCTGGCTGGGGCGCCAGGTGCGCGGTCGGGGAGCCCTGCAGGACCCCTGAACAAAGGGAACATTCCTGCTGGCCACGGAGGCGTGAAAAATAGCAGCAGCGGCGGCCGCCAATACCGTGCCTTCTAAAGCTGGGGACTTTGTGATGTGCTTCATGTTGAGGAGTGAAAAAATACGGTCACTTTACTAAAGGACACTTGTTTCTTTTGCAAAATAATTGTGTATGAAATGTTTTGCTAAGAGCTTTGGGGTGGAAGATGAGGCCCTCGAGGGTATGAGTTTTACAGAGATAACAGAGAACTGAACTATTTTGCATCAGTGAGCGAACATTTTCGGATGACAGGGAGAGGAAAGGTGAAACGGGACTGGGCAGAAAGGACGGGAGCAGGGGTCAGAGCTGCATTGCAGGAGGCCAATGGAGGCCAGGGAACCCTGGGCTCTGTGATGTCTCTTATCGAAGCTTTCATTGTTGTTCTCGCTGTCTTCTAATCCCTTCCTTTTATCTACACCTTCAGTCATGTCTGCTGCTCGCGGAAAGCCTCCGTGGGCTCGTACAAGCGGGTGCAAGTCAAGAGCAGCGACACGTGCGGGCGGCGCGGCTGGGCTGGTGCGAGGGAGCGCCACCTGCTGAGGAGCAGCCGTCAGCTGGCTGGCTCGTGGCCGGTGCGGGGCGGAGGGTGGGGAGGAAAGGCAGGAGCTCAGAAGGGCCCCAGTTTCTTACGTGAACATTTGTTCACCAAGCTGATGGGGAGAAAGATCTCTTAAACGCTGAAATGAAAGTAATTTCTCTCAACAGAATAGGTGTATTGCCAGTTTTCTTAGGCGCTTACCAGCTGTTTTCTTTCATACGATGGAGCTCAGTCAGCAGTCCCTGTCAGCTGATGGGACAGGGTGACGTCTTGTGTCACTGCTGTTGAGAGGGGCCCTGTTTCTGGTGACGTGTTCTGAGGTGAGTCAGCAAGTCTGGAGGGATCCGAGAGCCCCATGGGCATCATCTTCTCAGAGATTCCAATGGCCCGAGTTCTATTATCATTTATGTAGTCTAGAAACAAATTATTTTACACCTGGGACTTCCCAGAGATGGCTATGCAAAGGGGAACCAGGGTCAGTATGATGGCTCCGGATCTTTGCAGTCTATTGCCTCGCAGGGGACCGGATCGGGGAGCGTGGCCTTCCACACGAGTCGTTTATTCACGCCCTTCAATACGCACGGGCTCAGCCCTCCCCTGGTTTCCAGTGCCACCGCCAAACGTTGGCCTTCGAATGTTTGTGTGGTCAAACTAGCCTCACGCTCCTCTCATTTGTAGTCCACTCATGAATCCTCCTTGTTCCTAACTTAAAATGAGATCTCCAATGATTTATAAGCACTGCAGCTATGAAAAATAGTGAGAACTTCCACATTAGCTTGTGTGTCCTTACAGATATCTTTCTAAATAAAATAGCTTTCCATGCTGGCATACAAATTAAAATGCCTTAAAAATGTTAACTATGTACTTTTTTCATATATAACTTCCTTTTTACTCTGTCTTTAGTTTCCAGGTATAACACATTTCTTAAACTTCAAATGCTCCTACAAAGCTTGAAAGGCAGTACACCCACAAATTATAAGCTACCCTTTTCTTTTGACCCCTTGTTTTTAATTTTCTTTCAGTTAGACTTCTATCCAACAGTTATTATTGATGTCAGAATGTTTGGCCTTTAATATGAATGATCTGGAAACACAAGCAGCATTCAAAGTAACTCCCACTGATAAACTTGCTTTTTTAAAACTATTTTTAAATTTGTGTGTAAGTAATATGTTCCTATCACTTTGAAAAAAGACATTAAAATCTTATGAATACCCAATACTGACTTTTTCCCTAGGTTTATGCCTAATCACATGTTAATGAAGAGAGTACGTGGGAGGACAACAATATAAAAGTCACCGTTGTTTCTGCTGTGTCCTCAGAGGACAAGGTTGCTGTCCTGTTTATTTATTTATTTTTAATAAAACACCTCCTAGCATATTCTCGCACAAAAGCAAGTGTTAGTCTTCCTTAACCCATGGCCGTGGGCTCCAGCCCTTCAGGGAGTGGGGTAGGTGAGGCCAGAGCAGGCCCCAGCAGTGTTCTCTGAACAAGAGGCCCAAGGCGAGCATCCCACTTGTCCGGGGTCAGGGCTGAGCTGACTCAGAGGGGGAGGACGGACAGGGAGCAGTGAGAGGTCCAGTAAGAAGTGGGGATGGGGTTATCGACTCTGTGCTGGCTGGAGTTCAATCCATCAGGACCGATCCTTCACAGATCCCGAAGGATATCAAGTTTCATTTTACTGCTAAACCTGAAATTCCGCTCATACGTGAGGTATAACACTAAAAGTCATGGACACAGGCAACAGTGTGGTGGTCACCAGCGGGATGGTCACTAGTGCAGGGTGGAGAAGGCCTAGTGTGTGGTGACGGACGATGACTTGACTTTGGGTGTAGGATGCATAGTGCAGTATACAAATCTCGTATGTACCACAGAAATGTGCACTTGAAACCTACATGAACCTATTAACCCATGACACCCCAATAAATTGAATTTAAAAAAAAGAAAAGATAATTAGCTCCAACCTGTTGTGGACCGTTCAGCCTGGTCTCAGGAGTTGTAACCCTCACCCCATGGTGGGCTGTGTAAGAGCCAAGGGACCCACTTCATCTGGGTCTGTTCTGTCAAGAGGACCTGAGCTACTGAGGAGACAAAGCTTAGCTCCCTGGCAGGAGTGCTGCTTCTGCCTCACCCATCTCTGGTCCCAATGCTTGGTTGGCAGTCAATGATGGGTAAGACTCCTCATGGGAGGGGCAACCTAGGCCAGACAAGACCACTTGGGAGGCCCTCATGGAAGGACTCGGGGGGGGGCTGCAGCAAAGAGGATGTGGTGGACCCCCCCCCCCCCCCCCCCCCCCCCCCCGGCTATTCTGACATAGCCCAAGTCCCCATTTCCGTCTGGGAGAGGTCTTCCTTATCTCTTGCTTCCTGGGCCTAATCTGCTCTCTTGCTTCCTGGGCCTAATCTGCTTAAAGCCTGAAACTATGAGGGCAAGTGGTGCAGCCCTGTCCTGGTCAGAACGGTTCCCCAGGCGATTGGGCATAAGAAAGAATTTGTAAAGTCCCATGAAACCTGCTTTGTTTGCTGAGAGTGCTCTCATTTAAATGATAAGGGTACCAGGAGGAAATGGGTATGTCTCCCAAAGTTTTGCAACCCCCTTTCCTGACAGACACTGACTCAGATTAAGCCCTCAGATTTCTTTGAAATGTTAACCATTGTTTGATCCTTGTCGCCTGACATACCTGTATTCCCATGTATTTGAGCCCAATAAAAGCCTAGTGAGGAAGGCGCTCTGGGTCATTCTCCTCTGAGAGTTTGACCACCTTTCCTCCCCAAGCAGATCATGTCTTGGTACTTTTATTTTCATCCGTGATGGAGGGATGGGACTCTGCGGGCGGAGCCCCCCCCCCACATCTGGCACCCAGGACAGGGGTCCCCCGCACCAACCAATAATGATACAGGGTCAAACATTTATGTTTTGGAATGACTCCCAAAAGGTCTTTAAAGAGAAAAGGCATTTTAAAAACATGTTATTTACCTTTTTTTTCTGTAAAGTATTACGTGATCCCAGTGCAAAATTCAGAGGGCACAAAGGTGTTCAGTGAAAAATAAGTGCTGTACTCCTACCCTACCCACCCAGTTCTCCTTTTTAAAGACAACCACTATCACCAGTGTTGTGTGTATCTTTCCAGTTTTATGTATTTACCACTTAAAAATATGGACATTGCTATGTACCTTGATTTTTAAAAACTCAGTATAACTTGAAGACTCCATACCACCACATCAGTACGTTTAGCATTGCCATGATGATATATTTTTTTTTTGCCTTCTCTCTTCTCTTTCTTCCTCATAGGTGCATAGCTGTCTTGTATTTAAAGATTTAAGAAAGGTTTCACAACCTGTCTGAAAATATATAAAACTTTTGTATTGTTTTCCCACATTTCTTCTTCAAGCCCTACCTTCTGATGATTTACCATAAAATTTAAGAGTTAAAAATGCAAAAGCATCTCATCTGGAACCGTATTTAGACTCAATTTCTACTTTTCACTAAGTAGATAAAATGCATGGATGAAGGTAAGAAACAAGTACTGTGAATTATTCTGTTAGGGCACATGAAGTAGGAAGATACTCCATCAACATCACTGATAATCAGAGTCAGCTGGGGAGCTTGATAAATTAGCAATTTCCGAGGCTTTTTCCTGCCTGGGCAATCTCATTCAGTGGTCTGGAGTGGGGGCTGGAGATTTGTAGCTGTAACAAGTGTATTTAAACTTACCATTTTAGTTATTTATTATCTCAAAACTTCATGACTTTAAAAAAGTCATCATCAGTATTACCTTTTATGGTAGTTGCGGGTCAGTTGTTCACACGGGGCGTGGTGTGGGAGGCTCATCTTCTAGTCCCAACATCTGAGGCCTCGGCTGGAAGACTCAGGTCGGGCAGGAAGCCCCTGAAGGCTGTTCAGTTGCACCCCTGGCAGTTAGTGCTGACCATCGATGGAGGCCTCGCTGCAGCTGTCAGCAACAACACTCACACATGACCTCTCTATGTGGCCTTGGTTTCCTCATAAGAGAGTGATTATGTCTCCAGAACAATTGTTCCTAGAAAGAAAGAGCACCGGCTAGGGCAGGAGCAGTATCCTCACTGTGTCCTGGCCTCAGAAATGTATATAACATTAGCATAGCTTTGGCCATATGCCCTACTCCGTTGGTTGGGGCAGTCATCCTATCCCCATCCTAACTCAAGGGAAGGAAACCTAGACCTCATCTCTTGGTGGGAGGAGTGCTAGTCGTAAGACGAACATGTGGGATGGGATAAATATATAGGCGTGGCCATAGTTGGAGAATACTCTATGTCAGGCTATAATGACTCATAACTCTGTGTGTAGAACACACTCATCCTCTTCTCTGCAACCCCTAAGTCTCATCCCATTACAGCACCTGACTCGGGATTGGGGGCTAGAGGGTGGACTGTGGTAGCCAGCCTCCAAGATTACATGTCCCCATGTGCCTTACCTGGTACTCATGCCTTTGTGTGGTCTCCCACATGGAGTCAGGCTGACCCACAGGACCAAAAGAGTACAGGAGAACTGACAGTGTGTGATATCTAAGGGCATGTTGTGAAAGGCATTGTGGCTTCTGCTTTGTCTCTCCCTGCCTGCTGGGTGTGGTCGTGGGAAGCTAGCCCCTGTGCTGTGAGGATATCAGCAGCCCTGTGGAGAGAAGCCGAGGCTTTCTAACATCAGCCATGTGGCTGACTTGCCAGCCACGTGAGTGAGCCACATTGGAAGTAGATCCCGTATCCTCGTCTAGCTTTCCGATGGCTGCAGCCCCTGTGGATGTCTGACTACAACCCCTGAGACACTCTGAGCCCAAACTGCCAGCCAAGCCTCCTCTGAATTCTTTCCCCCAGAGTCACTAAGTGTTGAGGTGACCTGTTTCTTGGCATTTGATAAATAGTGCAGCTCCTCAGGTTAAGTCTCATGTTCATGAAAATTTCAGAGCCCTGTCTTACGACTTTACAGGTTATGCCAGTCGAGTTCCAAGCAAAGGCAGGGAGGAGCACCTTTCAGCATTGGACTCAACCTTGTTAGAAGTAAACTGTGCCCACCTGAAGTGGAAAGTGAGGGTTCTGCCTCTCACTTTTGAGATGTAACATGGGACAGGATGGAACTTTACCTCCAAAAGAAGTAGGGACACGTTGGTGACATTTTCAAGTATTTTGGGAAAAGAATTCTGGACTGCAGGTCCTACTGGAAGAAAACTCCACCACGGCTAATTTTACCTTAGATTTTGCTCTGAGTTTGTATACATCTTGGCATGTATTAGCCCTTGATACCTTCTGGAACAGAACTACAGAACACCATGTTTAACTATTACTCCTGAGAACAGGTCCCCATGCAAATAATAGTTTCCACCCCACTTGTTTTTCTTGCAGACTGCATGTGGGTTAGTAATTACTCCCCCAGAGAAAGTCTACCAGGCCAGTGCAGCCACGCACGTCCCTCCACTCTGCCAGGCAGTGGGCCTGGAAACGTGTTTTTGAAGGAGTGGAAACAGTCTTCCAGTGAGAGAATTTATGGTGCTATCAACTACAGAATATATTGTCAATATTGTAGGTTAATGAGGTTTTAAAATACCAAACATATTCCATGAGTTTTTTCCCTTGGGAAATGGAGAACTGAAATGTTGGACGTGATATTTTCCTCTAGTAGGAATAATACAAAAAGTTTCAAATGGTAGAATAAAATTTACAAAAAGGGAGAATAAATATAAAAAGTTCTCCTTAGAGGTAGTGGGAGAATGAAAGAAGGGAGATTGAAAACCTCGGAGAAAACCACATATAACACTTGCATCAACCATTGGCCGTTGTCTTTCCGTATCTGCAGGCTTTGTGCTCCTCACCACCGCTGAACGTCACCTTGCTGGTGATCATTCGTGAGCATCCAGGCTGTGTGGTACAGGAGGCCCACTGCCCTTGAGGACATAACCTCTGCCATCAGTACCTGAGGATGCTGTAGAAGAAATGGAGGCACACACGGAGTGGTCTGTGATACGAGCTCCTAGGTAGTATAAATGATAGATGGGTGCTTGGATGTCCGGAAAGGAGATGGCTTGAGAGCTTGTTCTTAAATAACAGCTAAAGGTTTTGCAAGCTATGAAAATAATACATATTTGTTATAGAAAATCAAACCAATAAGTATAATCAAACAGAAAAAAAGTTCTGTTATTTGACCTCATAGAAATAACCACTGTTAACAGTTTGGTATATATTCTTTTTATTCTTTATTTTACCTGTCTGTCTAGTTATCTAGATATTGTCAATCTAGTCATTACATTTACAAAATAAAGTTAGGATTACATGAGATTCATTCTGTTATTATTTTTTCTTAATATATAGAGAGTGTATTTCTATATCAAAAATATCTCTACATAACATTTTTAAATGACTATATTTAATATTTTATTTTTATTTTATTTTTAAATATCATGTTATTGAACATTCACATTGTTCCCATTATAAACGTTGGTGATATAAACATCCTTTCAGCTAATTTTGGTGTACGTCCATCATTACTATAAAATACCATCCTAAATGTGAAAATTTTGAATAAAAGTGTAAGCAAAATTTTAGAACTTGACAACTGCATCTCACACTACCATTGAGGATATGTAGAATTGTGAGCACAGTGGTGGAGAGAGAAGACATTCCTGCACAGAGTGTGGTATGAGGAAGGAGTGAAAAAAGTGTCTAGGAAGTTTGGCTGAGGCACAGATTCTGCGCAGCATAGGGGCAGGGAACATGGATGGAAAGGGTACAAGATTACAGAGGGCTTGAGTACCAAAGTTTGTTTTTTTTGTTTAAACTTTTTCAGCAAGCAATTTTTAATCACTGAAGCTTTGAAAGAAGACTATGACACAGTTAAAATAAAGTTTTTTAGACATTCTTAAAAAATATACAAAGTAACATTGTCAGAAAGACCATTTAGGAGCTCAAAGTTCAGTGGTAGCAAAGGACAGACATTTTCTAAGAACAAAACATACCTGGAGGATACGTGAGACATTAGAATGTGAGAAAGGAGGCCATGTCAGGGTCTCTGCAGGGCTTGGGGTCTACTTGAAATGACACTGACATTGAATGGGTTAGTGGGAGCCACTGGTTATAAAGGTTAGAAGAAAGAGCTTCTGGAGAAAGAGAAAGGTGGAAAGATCTGTTTTGGGTGTATTGTATTTCAAGTGTTTGTAGTTAATCCAGGTAGAATTCACTGAAAAAATACTGGACTTCAACTTGTGAGAGAGATCAGGACTGGGGAAATGAAAGGTGAAGGTGTAAAGTTAGAGGCTGAGCTGTTGTTGAGGCTGTTGAATTAAGGAGACCTGAGGAAGAGAAGATATCAGAGAGTATCCAGCTGGGTACCAATCATCACGTGCAGGTGCCTCCAGAAATAGGGGCAGAATATACCCCAAAGTGTTAGAGGTATCAGTGCCTAGTGCCTACATAAGGATGGGCATAGTGCCTGTTCCTGCCCGCCAGAATCGATGACCTCTCAAGTCAAGGCATACTGGGGAAAGTACACAGAAGGGTCTCGTTTTGTAGAAACAATTTGCTCTACAGTTCTCCCACTCTGGTTCTGAATAATACATCTTGAAAGAAAATCCTGATCGAATCAGACTACATCCATGAAGTCTAACTGCTTTCCAGAACAAAGGTCAAGCACATTTATAAGAGTACAGAAATAACCAGCACCTAATGAGGTAAAGTTGACGATGGCTAGAATCCAATAAAACTATGAGGCATACAAAGAAGCAGGAAATTACAGCCTATCATGAGATAAGCCAGTCAACCAAAACTGACCCAATACTGGAATACAATTTAGAATGAACAGACAAGGACTTTAAAACAGTTATTGTTCAAAACATTAGGTAGAAACATGGAAGATATTAAAAAAAAAAAGACCCAAATTGAACTTTGAAAAATGAAAACAATAGAATAGGATAGGAAATCCTTTGCTTGGGATTATTTGCAGATTAGACAGATGAAAAGAGTACTTAACCTGGAAGATGTAGATATAGAGACTATGTAAATTAGAGCAAAAAAGGGTAAAAAGATGAAAACAAAAATGAACACAGTATCTGTGAGCTGCAGGATGATGACAACTTCAAGCTGTATAATATATAAATACAACTGGAGTCCCCAAAGGAGAAAAGAAAGAAGTGTGGACGTGAAAAATATTTGAAAAAATAATGGCTGAATTTTTTCCAAATTTGATAACTATAAACTCAGAGATCCAAGAAGCTCAATGAAGCTCAAGCACAATAAACATAAATAAAAACACACCAAGGCACAACATATTCAAATTGCCAAAATCAATGATAAAGAGAAAATCTTGATAAAAGCCAAAAGAAAAAGACATTATGTACAGAGGGACAAATATAAGGTATGGTGGTTTTTCTCACAGGAAACACCACAAGCAGGAAGAAAATGGAGCAACTTTTTAAAGTTCTGGGGGAAAAGCTGTCGACCAGAATCTACGTCCAGTGAAAATATCTTTCAAAAATGAAGAAAAAAATTCAAAAATTTAAAAAATATGCAAAAGTTCATAGAATGCATCCAGCAGATCTGCACTTTCAGAAATATTGATGCAAGTTTTCAGGTAGAAGAAGAATGTACCATTTGGAAATATGGACCTATACAAAGGAATAAAGGACACCAGAAATAGTACGTATTTGAGATTTTTCTTACTACTTAAACCTTTTAAAATGCTAATTGACTGTATTTAAGATTCTTTCTTATTACCTAATCTTTTAAAATAATAACTCACTGTTTAAACAAAAATAATACCAATGCAGTGTGGAATTGGCAACATATGGAAAATAAAGTGTGTTACAAAAGTAGCACAGATGCAGCGCGAGGAGAAATAGAAGTACACTGTTACAGGGTTCATAATACAATACACGATATGACATAAAGTTACTTTGTATTCTACAAATCCTAAAGTCACCACTAAAAGCTTTCCAAGAAAGGAGCTATTATAGAACCATAAAATAATTTCTAAAAAAGCAGAAAAAGAGGAAAAGGACACAAAGCACAGCTGGCCAAATAAAAAACAAATAGCAAGATGACAGGTTTAAACTTAACTTTATTAACAATCACATTAAGTGTAAATGCTCTAAATACCCTAATGAAAAGACAAATACTGCCACATTGTATGGAAAAGCAAGATCCAACCATATCCTGCCTATGAGAAATACAAAATAGGTTAAAAGTAAAGGGTGGAAAAATGCTTTCTGTGATAATACTAGCCAAGAAAAGCTGGAGTGGCTATTCTAATATTGGACCAAGTGCACATTAGAGCATATTACCAGGGTGAAAGATGGTTATTTCTTAAACGTAAAGGGGAGGGGCCAAGTCATCAGGAGGAGAGGTGATAGTCCTAATCTGTCCACTTAAACAGAGTGCAGGGTATCTCCCATGGCAGGGAACACAGAGGTGTCTGACCCCAGGGCTGGCCCATTCAACAGCTCAACGACATCATCAAGGATTCAGGTTCTTTTCTTCTTTCTGCTCCACCATCCCCATGATGTCAGTGTGGTCCTCAGACTGGCCTCCCTCATGAATGCAAGATAGCTACTATTATTCTAGAGATCATCTTTAATAGACCTAAAGGAATCTTTTTTTTCCCCTAATTACTCCCAGCAGACTTCTCCCCAAATGTCATTTATCAGCACTGGGGGTCACCTGTCCACCTGTGAACGAAACCAAACACTGGCAAGGGGAATGGTATTACGATGATTGGCTTAGACCAGCAGTCAGCACACTTTTTTTCTGACAGCAGGGTCAGGTGGCAGATAATATAGTTTTGCAAGCCACGTGGCTTCTCTGGCAATTACTCGGTTCTGCTATTGTAATACGATAACGTTCGTAGACTGTGTGTGAATTAGTGATGTGGTTGTACATATTCTTGTTGACAGAAACAGCCAAGGGGCTGGGTTTGGCTTGTGAGCCGTAGCTTACTAACTCCTGACAGACTAATCAGCTGGTGTGGAGACAGGGCTACCTTCCTTCAGGGTTCGATACTGAAAATTAGTGTTCTCTAAGCAAGGAGGTTGAAAGGAAAGGCTGCTGGTAAGCAATCGGCAGTATCTGTCCTGTACTGTAACCCTAGGTCCTCCACAGTACCTAGCATTTATTAGTTGCTCCATCAATACTGGTTGAATGAATGGTGAATAGCACACACACACTCATATGGTGAAGGAGCAGAGCAGACAGACCTGAGCTTTGATAGTCTGAGGCTGAGAGAATTGTTTCTACATTATCACCTCTTTGCCCTTGGGCTTTGCAAACTCTTGAGATAAGATTCCTTCTCCATTACAGTTCATGCAGGATACAACTTGGGTAAGTGGGAAAGAGGCCAGGTGAGGGAGAGACATCATCGCGCTGAAGTAACATGCTTGCCTCCCTCAAGTCCCAGTGGCAGGAGCACGAATAATAAATTAAAAGGGAAAAGATCAGGCATAGCAGCACATGGTCGAGAGGCTGAATTATGATATGAAGAAGGAGAAGGGGAGCCTCTCCTGCCCCCTTATAACCTAGAGTTAAATTTCTTCTTCCCTTGGCTAGGAGGCACAGTTCTGTTACTTCTGCAAATGCATTCTTTCTGAACTAAATGTATACATACTGTGAAAATATGTGGGTACCTGCTAGGATGATTCATTTCCCTAAAACATTTAGCAGGTGGGGGAATCATGTCACCCCAACTAATTGCAGGTTTGGGGCACCCCTTCCTATAGCTAGCAAGGAGTTATCATATTCATGACCCATTTGTTGTTCATCCATCCAGGATCCTGGGGAATTCTGAGCCAGGAAGAAGGTACTTTTCTTAAGAAATGATAAACCAGTAATTGGCTTTTTAATGATTTTATTACTGGGATGAATTCTAGGAATAGAAACCTCAGGGTCGATTTTAAAAATAGTTTGATTTTACAAGTAAGAACTTTCAAGGAGTGTTGCCTTAACTGAACAGAAACAGAAAAATCCCAAACGTATTAAAGGTGCGGAGCCTGGCTTCTTGGTCCCATACGCCCCGTGGTCCCATATGCTCCGTGGTCCTGGAGGCTTGGTGCAAGAACATCTGCAGGGTGGTGCAGCTAAGATGTGGGCGCACAGTCCTGGGCTCAGCCTTCTGGGTTCAAATCTCAGCTCTGTTTGCTAGGTTTACAACTTGACTTAAGTTGATCAAGCTCTCTGAGTCTCTACTTATTTACCTTTAAAAAGGTTATGATAATAGTACCTTCTACATAGAGGCAAGATGAAAAGTCTCCATCTATGTAAAGTGCAAAGGAAGAGGAAGTGACTGAAATGCTAGATGGAGGCACAGGCATCCTCTTGCAAGAAGGAATTGGAGAGCTGGAAATGACGCCCTGGGGGTTTATCTTCTTGTTCTTGTTCTGCTCCCACCTCATCCGACCCTTCACAGCAGCCCCTCCAGGCACATGGAATTCTCTACACGGAGAACAAACAGCATCTCCTGGGCGGCCTGGCTCAGCAGGTAAACAAAGGTGTGAGCAATTTGCCTCCATCTGGCCCACTTATATGACAAGGCCAAGGCGACTGGAATTTTAGGGGGAGCAAACGTGATAACCCACTTCTGGCCACATCCGATGAAGTCTTCCGTGTTAGACTTTTAAAGATTGTGTCTGTCTTTTTCACTCTCTCTTCTCCAAGTTTAGAAAATAATTCTGAACCTGTGTTTTAATGTAATGTGAACATTGTTTTCTTTTTGTTTTTGTTTTTTTTCCTGGAAGCTTGCTGCTTCCAAGGTGACCTAGAATATTTTCCAGGGGCTCAGTGGACATGATGCCCTCCCCGTGCCTGCCCTATAGAAGGGCCAGGCAGGGCATTAGCAAGAGTTTCTCATCTCAGTGCTTTTGTCATCGACATGAGCCAATCTGGGGAAATTCTGAAGAATAGCATAAGCATTATTGGGATGTATTTTACAGAATATTAAATTTTATGAATATGATAAATAATAAATATTCATACTCTACTGTAGTCTTTAAATTTCAACTATCTACATTAATTTATAGAAATCAGCGTTTAGTTTCCTGAAACCATGGCTTTCTCCAACCCAGGAAGACTATTTGGGCCACTTTCCCATATAGATTGATGCACTTGCTGTAACCCATGCTTTCAGGACATTGAAAGGGGTTTAGTATTGCTTCAGTTCACCGCAACCAAGGGGAGAAGGGTTCCTGTGTCCAAAGTTGTCCTTTCTGAAAAAACGTTCACTAAGAAGTTTAGTGTGGCTGCTGGTGCCAGCAGATGTTCTTGTGTCACATTCTATGTTACTTTAGTCTCTTCTTTTCCTTCTTCTGTGTTTACTGATTGAAGATCAAAACTCCGTGTGCATTTCACACGGAGTTTCTATCACTTTCAACAAGGCTTAGACAGAAGGGCCTGAGGCGCAGGGCAGGAGCCCTTGGGGAGAATGCTTGGGGGCCAAGGCTGTGCCCGCCATCCACCCATGGCCTGATCCTGAGAAAGCCAGTTCGTGTTTCTCAGTTTTATCTGTAGAAGGAGAATAACGTTAACACCCATGTTGAGAGAACAAGTAAAAACCTTTATGTGAATCTGCTTGTTAATATTGTATGGCATTGTCGGGTTCAATTTCTGAGTGAGCATCACTAGTGATCTGTCTAGTACCGCAAAGCCCATTGCTTAACTCAACGGTTTCTCACTCAGTGAAAAAATTTCTTCCTAAAGGAGGTGGGTTCCATGTGGCTTCTAATACCTTCATCTCCGCTAAGATATTAATTTAAACTGTAGGAATTTTACTTAGATTCTCTCTCTCTTTACTTTCCACTGGTTTTAAAATTACAATTTCTCTTTTGCTTTTCCATGACAACTTCAGGATGGCTTTTGCAATATTATGAGATTGTAAAATTAAAATAACAGTTCCCTTTTTGGTGGAGTCTTTCCCTGAAGGCCAAATCCAGAATAAATCTTTATTGTCATCAATTTCCGTGTCTCACTCTGTTCCTGAGGTAACCGTGACATCTTGTTCTATCTGCATAAGTGGCTGTGCAGAAGAGGAAATTGCGAAAGGAACACGAATCACTATCGTGCCTCTCACTAATTCATGCATGTGGGTTCATTTCCTCCAGCGGAGCCCAGGATTAGAAGTGATGGATGCCTCCTGGGGGCACAATCCATCATCAGGTGAATCTCTGCCACATTCAGAAGGAATAGCCCGGTTCTTTGAGATGCTTCTTTCTCTGCATGTGTTCTTTGCTGTTTCTCGCCTGCAGGAGTTCTCTTTCTTCAACAACCTGGGTTTTTCTGGGACCCTGAGTAAGAAAATCATCCATTCACGAATGCATTTGTTTGTTTATTTACTCCATAAAAATGCACCAAGAGTTTACTTTGTGCTAGACCCCCTACCGTGCACAGAAAACAGAAATGGGAAGAAAAATTAATCCTCGTTCTCAGTATTTCCATTCTTGGAGAACAATGGCCAGGTAAAGCCAGGCCGTGGGTACAGTGAGCTGAATGCCAGAAGAGAAGACTGTCTCCATCATACTGCTATGCAAGGATAGTAGTCATTCATCTTTTAAAGTTTTTACCGTGTGCCAGGCACTGCTGTAACCCCTTGGTATGTATTAACTCATTGAGTCCACACACCAACTTTATGAGGCAGATACAATTTATTCCTACTTTTACAGCTGAAAAAATAAGGCACAGAGTATTTAGGCAATTTGCTCAGAGTCACAGAGCTGATGACTTTTTTTGTAAAGGGAAAGGAAGATCAAGAGAATGCGTTGCTGCTACTGGTGTTGGTATGTCCATAGTTAGTGATTAAATAGATAAGAAGTCTGTTGCGGTTGGGCACAGGGCTGCCCTTAAAAGCTGTGGACATTTTACGCTGGTGCTCATCTGGAGAGGAGTCAGGGCGCTGGAAGGAAAGTGGAACTTAGATCCACTGGAGGGGTCGTTCATGCCTTACATGGGCCTCCATGCTCTTTGGGGCTTGGACTTGCAGGTGCCCAGATGTAACTCGGGGTGCTCCTGCATGGTGGGACTGCCATGTGTTGAAGCTGCAGAGAAGCCTGGGGGTTGGTTCATCAGGAAGTCGATCCTAAGAGGATCCTGGGACTACGGCCCAGGGCCTGTGGGTCCCCAGAAGAGCTGTTCTAAAGAACAACAGTAATCATGATCACCACAGATGGGCCAGTAATGATGATCATTACTGTATATTAGCTCCAGTCTTCTAATCATGCCATGAGACAGGTGTTATTTGCATTTTACAGGTGAGAATACTGAGGATGGAGAGGGTAAATTACTCACTCAGGACTACACTAGTTAGTGAAGCAGTTGCCCCAAGAAATGAAGGAAAAGGCTTGTGGTCAAGTTCAGGCCAGACATGTCAAGGGGAGGACAGGGATTTGTGCCAAGGTGGTACTAGTGGCAGTGCCCAGGCCTGTGGTGCTTGGTAATCAGAAATGGTGGGGACATCAGCTCAGGAGGTGGGCAGCGGTGGCACAGGCACTGGCCGCTGGTGCTGAGGAAGGAGCTGGAGCAGAGCAGGCAGACAGGGCAGCTGTGGCAAGGACGTCCTCAGGTCAGGGACCTGCTGGGACTGTCGGAGACTCAAGGAGTAGAAATGTCAGGTCCTAACGGAATGCAGAAGGGTGCTACCAGCTCACAAAAGCTGCATACATAGCAATGCTTTTTTCCCAGTTTACCAAACATGCAACCCTCTCTTTCTCCCTCCCTTCCCCTCTCTCTAACAATACATAAAAATGAAGATAAGCGAAATGCAATATACGGTGGTCCAACTAGTGATGCGTGCCACAGATAAAGGTGGACTAGGAAGCAGGGAGAAGAAGTGAGTGTGTTGCATGCATGTGTGTGGAAACTACAATTTTAGATTGGAAATCCAGGGAAGGCCTCACTAAAAATGTGACGTTTGCTAAAATTCTAAGGTGAAGAGGGTGAGAGAGAAGCCACATGTGGAGGGGGCGGGGAGAGCGTGACAGGTAGAGGAGCTAGCAGGTGCAAAGCCCTGCTATCTATGCAGGAGAGCTCCTAGCTTGTTGTAGGAATGGCAAAGAGGCTACTGTGGTGGCTGAAGCAGAATGACGTGGGGGCAGGATAGAAGGGGATGAGGTTTGAGAATTAGGGGCAGGAGGCAGCTAAGGAAGGCTTATGTAGATTACTGTGAGAATCTTTACTTTTGTTCTTAGTGGGAAGTTAATGCAAGGCCTGGAGGGAATATCATCTCATAAACATTTTAACAGGAGCGCTCTGGCTGCTGCATTGAAAACAGGGGGTCAGGAGAGATTTCTTCACAGGCAGATTCCTGAGGCTATACAATGAGCGGGTGAGAGGAGGTGATGGCTTGGTGGTGGCAGTGGAGGCAGTGAGTAGTGGTCAGGCCGTGTATAACTGGAAGGCAGAGAAAAAAGGCTTTGTTGCTGGACTCAATGTAGAGTCCAAAGTGAGGAGAGGAATCTAGGGTGATTCCTGTGATTTTGGCCTGAGCATTAAAAAAAAATTATTTCAGAAGGATTTTTAATAAAATTTAAACAAACTTGGTCATCAACAAAGTGGAAATAGAAATAAGTGTCAGAGAGCAAGCAGTCTTGTAGAAAAAAAATCATTTTTTTAAACAGCCTTCATCATAAATTTTTCCTGAGACAGAATCTTACCGTTTTATGAGACTGAGGCATTTTTAGTTATACTCGTGTGTGTGTGTGTGTGTGTGTGTGTGTGTGTGTATCCTTAAAATTGAAAGCATTGGCCTCAGAATGCTGTGCTGTGCGTTGGCTGTAGTAACAGTAATTTAGAGACAGCCTGATTATCATCAGACGGAGGCTGGTGTGTCCACAATATGGACTATCACGCAGCTATTAGAAAAATACGTTATGTCACATCTGCTTGTATACTCCTTGTACAATGACCATGACACCCATTTTTATGAAACAGCAGAAAAGGAAATATATACAGGGTCTGGCACAAATAATGCCCTTTTATTATTACAAAATCTCTTACAACAAAATCATGAGCATGTAATTCTGTAACATAACAATATGACACTCAAGCACACCATATGACATTTTTGGTGAAATGTTCAAGTTATAAATTATTACACCAATATTATTACCCTGCCAACCACACTCAAGCAAGTGTTACTTCTGCTGGACCCTATATATGATGGACACACAATTAATTATATGAAATAATAAGTACACATCTGTAAGACCACAGGAAAGTGTTTGCCATAATACACATCACACTGACAGGACTTGGCCTGCGCATTTGCCGTATTCCGCAGTGGGGAAGACTGCAGGGCAGGTTTGTGGCGTGTAGGATAAGGGGCTCAGGCTTGACCTTGCTAGCTCCAGAGGCCTGTTAACATCCAAGTTCTCGTATGAACTCGTGTGCATCCAAGACCCACGGAGACTGGAGAATACTCCGAATTGAACTGAACTGAATTGAATAGAAGAAAGTAAAACATGTATTGACAATTCTTAGAGGTAACAGACAAAGTAAATTCTCTCAATTTCATGTCACTGATGCTGCTCACAAGTTCCAGTTAGATCAGTTCAAGGCAGTGTAAGCCCCTCAGCAGGGTGGTGAGCTGGTATATCCCCAGAAACATGCATTTGAGAAGCAATGGCTGGGACTCACAGAACTGAAAAAGGGAGTATCAATATTATGTATATAGATAGTCTTTCCTCTCCTTTCTCTGAAAGCTTACAACCCTTTGAAGCTTACAACCAGATACCATACTTTAGGGATCCTCCTTGATTTTTACCATTTGAAAGTCTGAGTTCAGTCAGTCTGTTTATTCATATTGCACAGGTTGAGATGTCTGTGGGCCAAGACTTCTGATAGGATCTGGTTTTATTGTTGACTCTCCTTCCCACCTTTAAATGGGTTGTCAACAGCTTAGAAGGTGAACTGAATGGTTTGGCGCTATACTTCGTGGAACATTGTGAGCTCACTGAGTCTGATGGTATTGGTGGTGAAGGGGTACAGGACAGAACAAGGCCAAGTTTGGGAAATGCCTTACCTAAAACAAGGCCCATGCTTCTGACTTGGGTCAGATATTTCACAATGCTTTGGAAACTCAGAAGTGTTCATTCACCTTCACCCAGAAGTTACTGTTACTTTCATAGCAGAGATGCATCGATTATGTGGGTTTTTGAGGCAGTTAGTTTTAACTTATTACTGATATCACTATAGCTATAGGCAGAGGAAGTTTCTATATGATTGAAGAGTTATAAGATGTTTGCAAGTCAAAAAATATCTTCTAGATATGCTATGGGCATGAAATGTTAACCATAAAATGAGTTTAGGCATTATTTCTATAAGGTCATTACATACCTCACCACATGCTTATTTTATTAGATTCACGCCTTGGGCATGCTACTTCATTAGATTACTTTATCTAGTAAGGTCCCAGATATTGTACCTGGCTGGAATAAATAAGTTTTAAGAACAAGATATTGTTGTATGTTTCTAAATGGGGAAAGTAGCGTGCTATGTCTGGGTCGCTGTGTCTCACGATGAGACCATGGGCAATAGGAAGTGATGGGGATCTTGGACGCCAACATTTAATGGGACTGGAGTTGATGGCAGAGGAGGTGAATGTAGTGGAAGATGAGCTTCATTTGCTTAATAACTTTGTTTTAAACCAGCCTTGATCCCAAATCATGGCTCATTTGAAAGGAAAATCAAATCATACCTTGTCTAGTTCTCTTAGATCATGGCTCCCAGTGAACGAACGCCTAGGGAGTAGAGGAGACTGGGGAATTCAGTTGGAAAGCATGATTCCTGGACTTGGCCGTGTATTGCCAAGGGCCATTGGACATCTAATGCTGTATCGGCTGCAGAGAGTTAGGTAATAGTGCAACCATTCTGGGCCACCTTGAACTGAGGGCTCCAGTTGCCTAAGCCATTTATGAAAGCTGACACCAGAGCACTGTCACTATTAAGAGATCAAAGAGAAATGTACCTGGGAGAAACTCCAGGGAAGTCATAGTTCTGTTTCGCCTTACTTCTCTGCTTAACATCCTGTAGCATGTGTGTGCTGCTCACCAAGTTGCTAGCAGGAGCGAACACTGTGAAAGGTAGTGCTTGCGTATCCGTCCTCAGAAGCTGCGTATGTGTGTGGTTTCTTAGGTCTCTTGCAGGTAGAAGGAACCTAGGTGGAGACAAGTCAAGTGTCCCAGGGCAGTAAGCTCGCCTGAGAGTCAGGGAGAATGAGAGCCTCCTCGGGCTGCAGTGGACACGTACCAGAAGGGGCAAGGCCTTCCCGTGATTTAGCTAAATCTTCTCACTGTGTGGAGCAAATTGGTGTGTCCTTTGGTTTCAGAAGAAATCTCCACAATTCCTGCCTGTTTGAGCAGTTCTAAATGGAGATAATTAGAATCCTAAGAAAACAACATTTCCAGGTTACTAGGAGGACAGAAAGCTCAATATTAATTTGTCTAGCAGAAATCTTCAATACAGAGATGTGGCAAATGCTTTGAGAATGTGGACCAGCTCTGTCCACCATGGTAGCCACTGGACTCATGTGTCTATTAAAATCTAAATCATTAGTTAAAATGGAAAATTCGGGTTCCCAGTCACACTAGCCACGTTTTAAGTGATCAATAGTCACATGAAGCTGATGGTTATTGTATTGAACAGCACAGACATGGAACATTTCTGTCCTCGCTGAAAGTTCTGTTGGTCCCAGCTGATCTCAATCCTGAAATTGGCCACGGCTTTTCTGTTTCCACCAAGGCCAGGACAGGCCCAGGTGGAAGTTACACCTGTGGTTCAGGCCAGGTACTTAAATGCACCTCCTGGCTCCAAGGGGTCATTGGAACCCGAGCTGCACAGGGAGTAAGTACAATTTCTTCTCCCCTCTCCGTCTTCGAAACCATAAGGTAAGAGTTGCCGAACTTATTTCTTTTGAGGGATGGTTCCTGTGGATTTGTAGGATTTTACATCTATCCTAAACAGAGGTGTTCAGATCTGTGGGTCCTGACCCTTAGGATGTGAAATCAATTTAGTGGGTTTTATTGATGTGAAAAACAAAAGAAGTAGAATGAAAATGTCAGCATGCTTCCTGTGTAGTGGCAGTCAATATGATTTTGTAAAGTTGTGTTTCAAATATGTATGTATTTGGGTGTACTGCCTCACTGTAAAATGTGTTTGAAAGCCAGCTCTGGAGTCGAAAACTGTGAAGTGGACTATCTTATGCCCTACAGCAAATGGCAAGCTAAGGAACTAGGTTATTTATAACAAAGGCCACGAATCAGGTCTGACCTTAAAGCTTCTGTGGAAGCAAAAGGGAACAGGGCACTTTGCTCCCCTAAGAGAAGCTCTTCAAGGCAATGCCGCGGTGATATTGGGGGTGAGCGGGGTAGGTGGGGTGGGATGAACGCTGATATCTAACATCCTTTAATGCCTAATAGCAAATGCATTTTCGAAGAAGGCAGCTTGTAAAAGTGAAGCAGGTATGTGGTGTTCAATTACATTTGAGTAACTGACTTCTGTTTTGTTTGAAACCGTTTTAGTACAAGAGTTATTTGTCCCATTTCCTTGGATTCTGCTCAGTCAGGTGGTCTATATGCACAGTTTGAGTATAGAGTCTTATGTTATGGATTCTCCTTGGGTATCGCTAGTCCTGGAGTAAGAGCAGCTGTGAGGATCCAGTTTTCTGACACGAAAGGTCTATTATTTTCTCTCCTGGTTCTAAAACGTGTAACAATGCGCTTTCCAGAAATGTAAGTGGGAGAAACATTCTTTTCTTCATTCTTTAACTGCTGGGTTTTTGGTCCAGAGTTAGTCATTTTGCCTAGTTTGAGAAGAAATTTGTTAAACCATAATAGGTAGTTGGATCGGTCTTGCTGGCTCCATCCCTGTACTATCCAGAAAAAAAAGGACACATGGAAAATGGGTGCCAGCGCTCTATTTGGGGATGCTAGTCCTCACCCTAGAGAATTTCTAAGAGGCTTTAACGCTTACACTGCCAGAACATCCTGCTCATTCGGTTACTTGCCTGATTTCTGATGTCTGTTTAGTAGCATATAAGCTCCATGAGAGCAGGAACCTGGGCTGTCCTGTTTATTGCCGTGCCTGTGAGCCAGCGACAGAACTTGGGCCACTACAGTTGCTCCACGTCATCCAGTGCAGTGGTTCTCAGAGTGCAGTCCCCAGATCAGCTGCATGGGCTCGTGGGGAGGGCTCGCGATGTGCATTCTGGGGCCCCGACCTGACTGACTGGAATTGGAAACATCTGAGGCAGAGCCCAGCTGTCTGTGTTTTAAGCCCCACCCCCACTGATTCTGAAGGACACCAAGTCTGAGGATCATGGGTTTCATGAGTTCTCATTAGTAGTAAGGTTAAGGGTGTTGTGGGGGATTTTTGCATGCTCCTCCCAAATGGAGGTTTTCTTACTTAGGTTTTCACCTACAGTTTTTGAGAATGGATTAGAAAATATGAGACTCAAATTTTTAGGAGTAAGCCAGTGAGCTAGTCTTTTGAAACCCCTCCTCTGTCCGTTTTTGAAGATATAATCTAAATAATCTGTCATTACCGTGAAGAAAGAATACAAAAAGTGAGGCTTATACTTGATGGTGCCTAGTCAATGTCGATTAATAAAATCATTGAAACCAGTTTTATAATACATACCCAGATAGGAAAGTTTAAAAATTTGGTCTAGCAATTCTGCTTGTAATCATCTACCCTGTGTAAGTGGTCAGAAATGCTATGATTGCTGTGACAGCATTTGTCTGAAATCTTTTGCTATCATAATCTCTAAAAGTCCAACTATAGTGGAATAAGTAAACAATTTTTTTTTTTAGATTTTATTTGTTTTTAGAGAGAGGGGAAAGGAAGAAGAAAGAGAGGGAGAGAAACATCAAAGTGTGGTTGCCTCTCACAGGGTCCTTACTGGGGACCTGGCCTGCAACTCAGGCATGTGCCCTCGACTGGGAATTGAACTCATGGCCCTTTGGTTTGCAGGCTGGCACACAACCACTGAGCCACATGGGCCAAGGTGTAAACAAAATTCTGATAGATTTTCCTTGGATTGTTATGCAGCTACCAAAATATTCTTAAAGGATTTTAAGTGCTATAGAATATTTAATATCTAAAACTTACATAAAAAGAACTTCACAAAATATCACCTTTTATGAAATATGTATGTGTGCAAATAAAATGGAACAGAAAAAGACATAAAGGAAATAAATCTTAATAGTAACACCTTTCTGGCATGGTATAATAGACTGCTGATTTCCTTAACTGTTTGAAATTTTAATTTGTTTACAATGAGTATAGTTAAAATTGTAACAACATTTATATGTATGTTACAAAATATACTAAAATTTTTTTTAAAAAGAAACATAACTGTTATTCTGTGCTAGCATAACAATTATATTCACATGTTCATATTCTAGTTTTAGTCCTTTGGACGACTTTTTTCATGGTTGTGTTTATAATCACATTTTAGCAATTTATCAAGAGCCCTAAACATATGGAGATTTGAAACTTTATGTCAATTCCTAATGCTTTCTTTCTTAAACTTATGTTTTGGGGTTGCAACATTTTGGGTGCATTTAGAACAGTTTTAGAACATTTAGTGCCTTGAAATTTGTTTGAAAAAAGGAACATATTGCATAGAACAAGAGGTCCTTCTAGGTGGTGTTGCAAGAGTAGAAGAACAGGGATCTGGATCCATGAAGCCAACTTCTCCAAATAAAAATAAGAAGGTGAGGACAGTGCATGGACATGAAGTGTGGGGGAGGGCAGCGCAAAGGCCCAGCAGGGTCCGGAGGCCGAGATGCCCTTTTGTGAGGGCGAGAGTGGGGCTCAGACCCCCACACAGGGAGGGCCAGCTGTGTTCCAAGAGCCAAGCAAAGTTCCTGCCTCTGTTTTTAGGAAACCTCATCTATTGTTTGCATTATTTTCTTTTTTAGGGGATGAAATATAACTCAGAAATAATGTTTGAATCCCTTGTCCTGAGCAGTGGAAGAAGTAGACTTAGATCATTTCAAATTAGCCAGGAGAAACATCGAGGGTGGTGAGCACAGGGAGGTTTTTCCTCAGAGCAGCTCATGTGTGAGAGCTCGCCCTCCATGCTGGAAAACACACATTTCCAGCTACCGTGTAACACAGTAGGCCTAATATTCTGCAGTCTTGCTGTAGTTTTACTATAAGAATATAGAAGAAAAATCTTTCATTTTTTTGGAATTTTCACTAATGTAGGAATTCAGATAAAAAATATTTTTAGTTTCCTGTTGGTGGGTAGTTACCCTATTACCATTGATTAATTTGTAATGCCAGATTTATTATATAGTATATTCCCTATGTATTTAGACCTATCTCTGAACTCTCCACTACATTTCATTGGTCTCTTCTCCCAGGAACCAGTGCTGACCATTCCTTTTGTGATGTGTTTGTGATGTTTTATTGTCTGGTGAGGCTAGTCCCCTCTCAGGACTCTTCTGGTTTTTTTTTTTTTTTTTTTTTTTAATGGAGAATTTTGAGTGTTTTATAGATTTTTAGATTCAACTTGTCCACCTTTAAAACTAGTGATAAAATTGCTATATTTAGAACTTTAATCTTATCTGAGAATAAAGTGTATCTTACTATTATTACACACACACACACACACACACACACACACACACACATTTGGTGTTTTAAAACTTTCTTCCTCTATAATGGGGACATCTCTTGCAAATTTCAGACACACATAGTTTATCCTTTTGTATATATTGTAAATGAGTTTTCCCTTATATTTTGAAATTGCTCATTGTTTTTACCCAAGAAATCATACTAATATATTAACATAATTACACTTTCATTGGATTTTCTTGGGGTTTACAGGTGTGAAATCATACATTTTAAAATGAAGAGTATTGAACCTTACTTCAATTTTACTTTTTTAAACTTTGTTTTCATTGTTTACACTATTAACGTTGTCCCGATTTTTTCCCGTTGCCGCTGTCCTCCTAGCCCTCAGCGCTCTGCCTTCCCTCCGGCCATCGCCTCCCTGCTGTCTGTGTCTGTGAGTTCCGTGTGCATGCTCCTTGTCTGATCCCTTCGCCTGCTTCCGTCCAGTTGCACCCCCACTCCCACCCTGACAGCTGTCAGTGTGTGCCCTGTGTTTCCACGACTGTGTCCATTTGTTTTTTAGTTTGTTTATTTATATTTTAAAATACTATTTTATTGTTGTTCAATTACAGTTGTCCCTATTTTTCCCCCATTACTGTCCCTCACCCTACCCACCCCCACCTTCCACAGTCCATCCCCCTGCATTGTCTTTGTCCGTGGGGCCTTCATACATGTTCCTTGACTTGACCCTTCCCCTTCTTTCCCCCATCATCCCCTCTTCCTTCCCGTCTGGTCACTGTCAGCTTGTTCTTTATTTCCATGTCTCTGGTTCTATTTTGCTCATTTGTTTGTTTTGTTGGTTAGGTTCCACTTGTAGGTGAGATCATATGGTCCTTTTTTTTTTTTTTTTTTACTACCTGGCTTATTTCACTTAGCATAGTGTTCTCCAGTTCCATCCATGCTGTTGCAAAGGGCAGGAGTTCCTTTCTTTCTGCTGCATAGAATTCCATTGTGTAAATGTACCACAGTTTTTTGATCCAGTCATTTACTGATGGGCACTTAATGCCTTTTATTTCTCCTAGCTAATTTAATTGATGAGAACTTTCAAAACAGTGTCAAATATTAATGATGATGTGTTTTAATTTTTAAAAAATAACTGATACTATGACAATGTTTCTAATAATGATTATGTAGATTATAAATAATAGTGAATATATGTGTGATACTAATTACCTTCCAAAAACTCTTCTAAGTGTTTTAAATACATTAACTTATTCAGAATAACTGGCATTAGACCTGAGTTATATGTGAGATCATACAATGGAGTTTCTATATATTTATATTTCATAAAAAATTGAAATTCTTCATTTTAGATTATAAAAGTGAAATGCCATTTCAGCATCTGTAAGCTGATAATATAGGGTGCTTTTCTCTTTGACTTTTTTCTTTTTTTAATAAAGTCATTTTCAAGCGTTTAATTAAAATCCATATAGCATTTAACATGTATAATGTTTAAACTATTTCAGTGATTCTTATATTTTAAAATTCTTTTGCATAACATTTTGAGGCAAACTTCATGTTTGACTTGTTGATAAAGTGAATTATATTAATATATATCTTAATATTTAATTTTCCTTGCATGGTTAGTGATATGTCATTGTCTTAGTGTGATTCTGGCTTCTATTTACTTCTATTTTTAGAAGAGGTTTTTTGCATTAATATTCATGAATCAGATTAGATTATAATTTTCTTTTTTGCTATGTTTATCAGATTTCTATATCACTATCTTGCAGGCTTTGGGAAAAAACTGGCAGTTTGTGTTCTTTGCATCTGTGTTGGAAAATTTTAAACAATTTGTTTCTTGAAGGTTTTATAGAATTTGAGATTATCAGTACATGTGCTTTTTGTGAGGCAGTTTTTTTGGGTTTTTCCCTTCTACTTTTTATTCCTCGTGTTAGCTTTGGTAATATATATTTTCCTCTCCATTCCTTCTTGGCTTTCATTTTTATTTGACTAGGCTTTGACAATGCATTCTCATAATTAAAATTCTTGTCTTCCTCATATTTGTGTACGTGTACATACTCTCTGTTCTTCACCTGCCGTCTCCTCAACATTGCTAAATTTGTTAGGTTAGTAGTTTATTACATTTCCCTCCCTCATTCCCAAATGAATTTTATTCTTAGATATAACCTTGAAGTTCTACCTATTTGAGAAACATTACTACATAGCTTCATTAGCACATTTTTATAAAGGTCTTTGCAAAGTATCTTCTTGTCAAGGATTCAGGCAGGATCTTTAAAATAGCTTTGTTTTCCAGATGAGAGAGAGAGAATAGAAAGGGGAGGGAGGACCATCAGCCTTATCATGTTGCACTGGAGAGTTTGGAAGCGATGAGAGCACTTAGCAGGGGAAACCGATTTGGCCTCAGAGATGCCACTGTTCTGGGGATCAGAGGCTCTTAGGCTTTAATGGTCAGTCAATCCCTCTCAGCCGGTCAGACTTCACAGACATAAAAAGGCATAAAGCACTCTCGATTTCACATTGATCTTGAAATTTTGACTTTTAATTCCCACTTTATCTGTCCCATTAAATCAATAGGATTTGATGACCAACTGGAGATGGGAAGGAGGGAGGAGTAACGTTGAAATTTTTACTTGTTTCTGGCTGGGAAAGTGGATGGATGGGTGAAAGAGCCCCAAGCAGGATAGAAAAACATGGAGACAAGGTTTGACTGGAAAAGCAATGATGAGTTTTATTCTGGATATTAGAATTTGCAAAGCCTACAGGACATTGCAAAGCCTACAGGACACCGCAGGTAATATGTCCAGTCTACATTTTGATGCTTGAAGACTTAAGTCTTTCTCAAACACTCCCTGACCTCTGTATCTACCCAAACTGCTGCTTATAATCTCACACATAGTTATAATCACACACAAGGAACACTCTGGTGTTCCTTGGAATGTTGACCTTCTGTGGCCTAATCCAGATTAAACTCCTTCAATGTCCTTCCAGAAAGCCTGGCAGTGTTCTTGTGTGCTTTCCCTACTTCCTCTTTTCGGGCTTACTTCCAAAGCATTGCCCCTGGGCAGTCACATTGAACCATTTTATTATCTGAACCTTTTATCTCTTGGCTCAAGTGAATGTCATAACATTTGCTCTTATGAATTGCGGCTTTGCTTAGGAGATGACTTCCCCTAAACTGGCACAATCATACTCACCATTCCTTCAGACCATCCTAGATGCTGCCTCCTCCCCAACATGCTCCAGATTGCCCGGTTCCAGGGGTGTCCAACCTGTGGCCAGCAGGCCGCATGCAGTCCAGGATGGCTGTGAATGCAGCCCAACACAAAACCGTACATTTAATTAAAACATTATGAGATTTTTGTGATTACATGTTGCAATGTGTTTAATGTTTGACCCAAGACAACACTGCTTCTTCCAGTGTGGCCCAGAGACACCAAAGGGTCAGATACCCCCAGGACTCTTGGTAGCAGAGATTCACCTCTGTGCCTCCGGCACCTGGTTTGCTTCTGGCATGTGTTGAGTCTTCTGCATTGTTGGCCAGATGAATGGGTGACTTTTTGATCAGAATGATAAAATTTAGTGAGAATTTCTGGTTGAGTGATCGCTGGAAGTGCACATTGAAATGAGCAGCTGAGATGTTTTGGGCCATAATGCATATACCTAGTTTTGGGACCTCTAAAACAGCCAGATCCACCCATCTGCCGGGACAACGTGAGCCTTAAAGTCATCAGATCGTGGCAGCCACTCTGATTCCACCCACTTACTTGTCTTTGTGCTCCATTTCTCTCTCCCTCTCTTTCTTTTTAAAAAGATTTTATTTATTTTTAAAGAGATGAGAAGGGAGGGAGAGAAGGAGAGAAACATCTACATGTGAACCAGTTGCAACTGGTTGCCTCTTATCCACTGCCAACCAGAGACCAAGCCTGCAACCGAGGCATGTGCCCTGCCTGGGAATCTGGGAACCCAGCTGGAGACCTTTCCCTTTGTGGGATGCCCCTCAACCCACTGAGCCACACCCGTCAGTGCCCAATTTTTCTTTCCTGAATTTGAACTTTTCGCATCACATTCTCAAGCACAATCCTGCCTCTAACCACCAGGGCATAGAAGTTGCTCTTAATCTTATTTCCTTTGAATCTTTCCATTTCCCAACTGGCTCTCAGTATTTTCAATACTAGTTTTTACTCTACTTCCTTTGTCTGAGGCAGGAACTTGTGGCCCTCCAAAGAAACCTAAAATCTCCACCTTCTGGATGAGTAACTAGATTCTTGGTGGAGTCAGGTTTGGCCTGCTGTGAACGGGAAACTGACTTGAGCAATACTTTAAACAGTTGAGTTTTACTTCAGACTCCTCTATTTTTATCATCATTGGCCATACATACACACAAAACAAAAACAGGGATAAGGGAGTTGAGGCACAGGTAGCAGAGGGTGGGGGAGGTCAAATCTTGACTATGTGGTGACAAAAGGAGGTTGGGCTTTGGGTGGTGGGCACGCAGTGCCACACGCAGATGATATATCATAGAATCGTACATTAGAAATCTACGTAATTAGTCAATGTTATGCCAGTAAATTTAATTTAAAAAGGGATTAACACTGCCCCCCCCCCCCCAGGGATAATGATTTTAAGATTTTGAAGGAATAATCGGTTTGGAATATCTCAAAGACAAATCTGGTTTTCTGCAAGAGAGTAGAGGATGTATTTACAGCTGATGTGGATGCAGAAGGTTCTGAGATAAAGAACTCAGGAGAGATTCCTTAGGAGAAATTCCCATTATGAAATTTCAATTTGCTTGGGTTCTCAAGTCAATCTTACAAAACATTTTGAAGTAGAATCATAATCCTGAACAACTTTCTCTGACAGAACTTTTGACTATTATTCACTTCAGGGGCTCTAATTTCCTCTCATGTCAAACACCTGAGGTTTTATGGCTAAAGATTAGCACTAGGTACAGGGCGGGGGTGGGGGGGGAACTTATCTAGGTCGTGTTTCATGATTAACATATTCTACCCTTAGGACGTTAATGGCTTCTTTTCACTTATAATCAGATTTTTTTTTTTTTTTACTTTTAATGACCTTTTAACCTATTTTCATATAAAGTAAGAATTCTTCCCTGGGAATGGCAATTCCTTAATAGACTTTGGCATTAAAGCTCTTTATAGAAAAAATATTTTTTGTGGGGGAATCTGGGGAGAGCATCTTATGCAAAGTTTCCTCCTTTGGGGGAAAATGTATAGTTTGGCCCATTTTCAAGTAATGAGAACTCTAAATAGAACCGTACTCTTAAAAAAAAAAGTTACTGGTTTAAAAAAATTAGAAAGCTTGCTCAGACATAAAAAAATGTAAATGGAAATAAAAATAGGGACGCAGATGAGTCCCAGATTTAGCAAAATGACAGCCCTTTTTAATGCCGCCATCCTAAGCCACCCTTTGCAAACTTTTCTGTTACATGTTTTTAATGGAAAGCAGCTGCCTCGGAAGGCACTGTTTACAATGGATCTCTGTCATAGCTCTGCACTGTGGCTATAAATAATGTCAACATGTTCTCCTATCCAGCAGCCTGGACGCTGGTGCCACCCCTCCATACCAGATGAGGTTATATTATTCTTCCCCAAACATGTTCATTATCATCTCATGTTGTCCCCCTCTCTGAGGGTAATGACGACCCTTTGTCACCATTTAACACCATTCATCACTGCCTGTGATTGTCCGCAGCTGAGGCTGCTGGCCTGCGGGTCCTCTCCCACCAGCTTCTCTAGTGCTCAGTGATATCATTTCTGCTCTGCCTTCTTTTTGACATCTTTCTTGAAAGTATTATCATTTTTTTCCCCAGCATGAATCTGTGGCTCTAAAAGCAAAGCAAATGCAAGGTACACTTTGATTAGCATCTAACATAGTCAGGTAGTGGTCTTGGAAGTTTAAACAGGTGAGGTTGAGTTGGAGGAGTCACCAATTGAAAATCTAGAAAGGCTCTTGAAAGGTGAATAGAAGGTTAGGGTAAAGCTGTGAGGTAGGAGTTTTAAGTGTGTTTTTTGAAAAAAGCTGGAGTGAATAGAGGCTGGTCAGTCAGTGACCTGACCTTGTGTCCGTCCATCCTTCCCAGCAGGTTGGTGAGAGTCAGGGGAGCCCTGAAACCTCAGTGCACGTGTGTTTTTTTCTGGAAAGAGGGTTGTGTCATTTTGTTGGATTCTTGGATTGTGAGTTACATACTTAAAAGATAATAAATACATAGCAACAATAAGAAACAGAGGAGCCATCAATGGAATAGAATCTGAAGATTACTTGAAAGAAAGAAGCCAGATGGGATTTAATTGGTGGGAAAATAAGCTTAAAACAGGTATAGAAGGAGATGGCTGCTGCCTATGAAGACATTTGTAGGTTCTCTAAAGTCAGTTTGGGGTATTGAGCGCAGAAAGGGGCCCCAAGAGGATCATCAGAGTACTGGGTTTTGGATCGGCTGGTGAATTAGCCTCCACCTTCCCACCACCTTGGCCAGTGAGAGGAGTAGGGGGCTCTTTTACCAAGAAGATTAGCCACTTTTATACCATACTTCCCCTGCCCCAATAACTAAAAAGGGGTGTGGTAAAAATAAAAATAACAGTAACAAACAGGCTAACAGTGACTTAGGCACAAAGATAAGCCAGAAACCCAGATCTCCAGATCTGTTAAAAGAACAGACACCACCAATTCAACAGGCAGCCTTAACATCTGAGGTCATAATGGATTTTAAAAGAAGTATATTTATTGTCTTCCATGAGATGAGAGGCTATTATATCTATAAAAGAAGAACAGAAAGTTGTGATAGTGAAATCCTTAGAGATTCTGGGAATAGGAGATGAGATTATCCAAGTTAAAAACCCAGAGGTCTGAATAGCAAGAGGAATACAATTTATGCATAGAAATAATTAACAAAAATACGAAGCCAAAGAATTTTCCCAGAAGCCCAGTACAAAAAGGCACAGAGGTGAAAAGTATGGAAAAAAGATGAAATAAACAAAAGATAGACCCAGAAGTTTCAAAATCTAATTGGCTCTCTCCAAGAAGAAAATGGAAGAGAGCATATACTTAAAGAAATAGTAGAAGATGATTCCCCACAACTCAGTGGTACAGATCTCGAATTTGAATGGGATGCTAGGTCGGGCCAAGAGGGGAAAGCAACAGATCCTCTCTCGACATGCCAGGGAGAACTTTGGGAACACCAAGTACAAACAGACATTTCTAAAGAGAAACAAAAAGATACATGTATAGAAAAAAGAATTGGATTAACATCATATTTCTCAATGGCAACATTAGATATAGGAAGAACATTAGATACAGGAATCAAAGGATTTGAATCCCAGTTTATATATTCAATCAAATTCTCATTTATTTTTGAGGGCAAGTTTTAGTTTTTTTTTTAGATATTAAGAAAAAGATAAAGCGTACTCCCTACAAAACCCTAGTGAGGGAATAATCAGCATGTATTCCAGAAAAATGAAAAATATACCAAATAAAAAGCCATGAATTATAAGAAATCAGGCTGATTAAGAATCAAAGATAACAATTTTGTGGTAGGTCTGACTAATTGTTCATTATTAAAAAAAGTCAGCATTACCTGGATGTGGCATCAGAAGAGAATGAGAGGAAGTGTGAGCTGATGTGCATTCATCCATGGTTCAACGAGGTGGTTAGAGTATATTAACTAGCTCTATGTGGTAGGAGAATAAGTATAAATATTTGTATACAAATAGGGTGTTTGAATACCAGACCATTAGAATGAAAAAGAAAAAAACAGTCTAAATATGATCGCTCTAATAGAAGCGAGGAAAGTAAACAAAATATAGTCAATAGAAATGTAAGGTGGCTAGCTAACTTAACTCCAAATGTAGCAGTAATCCTGATAAATGTGAACAGATTAAGTTTTCCAATTCTGGATAGAAATTATGAGATCGAGTTAAAAAAAATCAAACTCCAGGCTATTTTGGAAGACTTAGACAAAACAAAACCAGAGTTTGAAAATCAAATCATGCAAAAAGGTGTCCTGGCATTTACTTGCCTTTCCACAGAAAGTGGATAAAGCAAAATACTCGAAAATGTAATCTAAGGTAAGAAGCACTAAAAGGGACACATTAATCAGATAAATTAATTTTAAAAACATGAGTGACAAACCTTTCTAAACCAAGTAACATAGATTATGGTATGTAAAGCAAATATTAAAAAGTCATGAGGAGAAATGGGCAAATTCACAATTAATGTGGAATGTTTTAAAAACCTCACTGAAAACGTCACTCAGAAATTGGTAGATTAAGTAGGTAAAGTGAATTAGAATGTGGCGATAACAATGCGTGACTTCGACAGAATGATTGTATGCACAACTGTAGCCTATAGCACACCCAGTCTTCTCAGGTATATGTTGTATTCATTGAGAAACTAGAATAGAGAAATCCAATCTAGAATGAGAAGTTATCAATGAATTGGAATAAAATAATTATGATAGAAGTTTGTACTTTTAAATACATGTATTAGAAAACTAGAAAACTCGATGGAAGAAACAAAAGGAATAATATTTGTAAAAAGAAGAAATGTATAAGGATAAAACAAATTAGTAAAAATGAAATCTAGACTTTATCAGTTAAAGAATTTTTTCTTTAACTAGAATATAGAAAATTTCTAGACAGATCTGAGTAACGATACAAAAGAACCAAACCTTTTCAAGAATTACATGGGGGTAGAATTAAAAATTTTAGAAAATTTAAGTAAAAGTACAACATTTTATTAATAAACTTGAAAATCTAGAAGAAATAGATGGATTTCTAAAAAGTAAAGAAAAACTGAAATTGACTCAAAGCAATTTGTCTGAATAGAACAATAAGCATGAAAGTAAAAATGTAGTAAAAAAATCCTCAAAATATTTGTGTTAATAAATTAAAAAATATGGAGGAAAACTTGTTTATCAAGTAATTAAAACCATAATGAATGTCATGCAAACAGAAGGAAATAATGCTTTCTTTTTCAGTGGTTTGCTAGAAATTCTTGGGAAAAAGAAAAAGCACATTTTTCAGTAAACTCTTGGACTTCTTACAGGTATAATAATGAAATTGTTTCCTACCTGTGTACTCCAAAACACTTAAATTTCCTAAGGAAGCAGGTAAATCATATAAAACAATCAGGAGAAGGAAGCCCTCCCTCCCTCCCCCCTCCCCCCACCCCTCTCTCTGCAGCATTTGATCCTTGAAGGAAAAAAGCAAATATTAAAATTGTGGTAATAATATGAAAACCATACTGTTTTCTTGATTTACACAAAAATTGAAACGAAGTGTTTCTAATTTACTTCTGTGTGTATACATCACAGAATGGAGAACATACGATAACATTTGATGAGTGAGTTGATTTTTTACCGTGTTCCACGGATGGAAACAGTGTTGGAGCAGTAAGGGATGCAGGCGATAGAAAGTCATCCTCTAAGCCTCCGTGATGAAGTGTCAGCGGCAGTTACGTTAAGTTTGGCATACATCATTGAACAGTGTAATAAGAGCAGATGTTCAATTTTTACACTGAGGAGGTGGTTTCAGAGATTCTATTGTAACAACGTGATGTAATGGTATAATCTGCCATGAAGGCAAAATAAGCCATCCACCTTGAATGTGGCACTTGGTATCTGTGAACCGTGCTGATAATTTTCATGTTTCTGTCTGCAGTGGAAACTAAAGACAATTCAGAAGGTCCTAAATGCCCCTTGTCTACATTTGTTATTATTCATATTGTGCTGATAATAGTGCTTTTAAATATCTGATAATGTTGTGAATGGTATCCTTTCAGACTAACGTTTCTTCAAAGTTGCCATTTACTACTCCTTCACTCTGTACACTTCCTGTGTCCTGGAAGTCATGGGAAGGTTACTAAAATGTCAGAGTGATGAATTCCACAGAAGCTCAGCTCCCTGAGAGGTCTCTTCTATCCAAACTTACTTTTCTATCCAAAGGCTGGGTGCTCCAGGCAGCTCTTTTGAATGGCGATGTTCATCATCATATTAGTTCCTCATTTGGCGTCTGTATTTCAAAAAATGGAAAGATAGCTTTGCCAAGGGTGGGTATGTGAATCTGACTTTCTCAACTGCACAAACTCCACTTCCTCAGCTCTGAAGAGTCAGACTCTTCAAACCACAAAATACCAGTAAGTGGAAAAGTAAAGACAAAAATCCCAGGATGCCCTCACTCCCATGCTCCCCACTGCAAACCTTTGGTGACGCATGGGCAGTTCAGCAAGAAACTGCATGAAAGAGATGATATGGGGAGATAGCGGTGGGGGGAAATCTAACCGAAACCACCAACAGAAAAAAAAAAAAGATTATAAGGAAATACAGAAAAAGTCTAGAGCGCAGACCACAAGGAAGGTACATGAAAAGAAGTGTGGGACAGGAGAAAGTTGTTGAGCGGTAACACCCCAAAGAAAAGGATTAAAGCAATGGAGAGCTAAGTCTCACAGGGTGTCTGGTGAAGGGAAAAGAAATAAGATGGAGAAGTTAGGAGAGAAGAGAATCAGAGGGAACATGCCACATCCTTCCCCCACGCCCAGCCACCCCCAAACAAAAACAAAAACAACAACTGGTAAAGAAATCACTCCTTGCTACAAGATTTTTATTCTTTTCTTTTTTCTTTTCTTTCTTTCTTTCTTTCTTTTCTTTTTTTTTTTTTTTTTTTGAGCAAAGACAGTTTATGATGTTGGATAATTTATTTATTTAAAAAATATTTTATTTATTTAGAGAAAGGGGAAGGAAGGGAGAAAGAGAGGGAAAGAAACATTGATGTAAGAGAAATATTGATGGCTTGCCTGTTGCATGCCCCCAACCTGGGACTTGGCCTGGGACATGTGCCCTGAATGGGAATCGAACCAGTGACCTTTCAGTTTGCAGGTTGATGTACAACCCACTGAGCCCCTACAGTCAGGGTGGATATTCTGCAGCAGCAAGAAGAGGATGTGTGTGTGCATGCATGCGTGTGGATACATATACACACATATATAAACACATATATGTATGCATGCGTGTGTATAAATCATGCTCGTTCAATAGTAGAAGAATGTATTGTTTTAAAGAGTAAGTGCTGGAATTCCAATAACATTAGTAGGTGAAAAGACATCTGAGGAACTAACAACTGACATTAAACAAGAGAGGTCAAAATTAGATTAGTAACAAATGGAATACGAGGCATGTAATACTGTGTAGCTATGCATTTAAAAAAAATACCAGTAATCTCTAGGCTCTCATTATCTATCTTATATCTTTTATTTTTCTCAATTTCACCTGCCATTTTGTCTGCATTCTGAGAGATTTGACATTTGTTTTTCATATAACCGATTATATTTTTAGCAATGTAAGATACATTTTTTATTACTTCCCCTGCTGGTCTTAATTCTAATGTTGCATTTCAATTTTACAGTCATTTTTAAAAGAAAAGTTAGCTTTTCTTAATGTAAGTTATCCTGAAATTTTTTATCACCTTCCCTAGTGTGTATTTTCGGAAGAAAGCTTTTCTTCTCTTTATTGAGTGCTGCCCTCATTTCTGTTGTAGACTCTAGATAATCTAATGTTTGTTTCTGAACAGGGATAGGCCTGCATATTTGAGGTGGCATTTGTTAACAGACTAAATGGTTGGTTTTACCTTATTCCTTCTGCCTTTTCATCTCCCTAAGATGTTAGCTGAAGGACAGAGAGATGTGCTGACCTCCACATTAAATTCATGGTCATTTTCCTGGTGTGATTTTGCTAGACTCAGAATGCCTTCTCCTCCTCCTGCTTCCTAATTGTTCATTGTTACAGGACTGTTCACAAGAGAACACAGTTTACCATCTTCTCCCTGTCAGTTTTAGCGCCCCCAGAATCAGCTTCTCAGAAAGCAGCGCTTCCACAGCTCTCTCCCTCCTGCCCCCTGTTTCCAAGTCCTCACTCCAGGCGTGTTGTGATGCCTGCTCCCTTCCACAACCAAATGTCACATTGTAGGAGTTCCAGTCATCACGTAGCTGCAGTAAAAGAGACACTGATGAGGACAGTGGGGACAAGAACTGTCTTTGACTCAATCTGATTTGAGTGGTCGTTAGGTAACTCATGTGTAGGTCAGAGAAATTATGGTATCTATCTCTGAAATACCAGTCTGCACGGCTGTTGGGTAGAAATTAACCATGTTGTCTTTTTCTGGCTCTTCCGTTTCAGATACATTGCCTCCCTTTTCTCAGTCAGTAATCCTCCAGAAGTATTGCAGGCAGCTGTTTAATATTACCTGTACTGCTGCACTCTGCATTTCTCAGGCTTCTATGAATATTTTAATAAATGGATGAAGAAAGGAAAAACAGGTTCCTCTTATTTTCGGTCATTAAATCAAGAAGTCTCAAATTTTCTTCTTCACTTTAACAGGGTGTTCATGGTGTTAGAAAGTTACTGGTTCATCAGTAAGTCGGTTCAACTGATGTGGACACCAGCTAGCAGTGTCCTCCTCATTTGGATGAAATAAAACATGACATGGATTACTGAGTCTGGTGGAGGAAAAAGGACAGCGTGACTTTTCTCTCAAGAGGAGTAAAAGCTGCGGCCTCCACCTTGACAGGCCTTTATTCTAATATCTCCTCACATTACAAAATGGTCCGCACTCCCTATGCACCAGTTACAACAACAGGAGCCAATGAGCCTAATCACATCACAGAAGAAGGATATTAGCAAATGAAAAGGCAAAAGTGGTTGAGCCAGTCACACTGGTCCCTGCAAGGTTTAGCATGGATTTTAGGAAGTTACAGTAAAAGCAAGGCTCAAAGCAGCCTAAGTATATTGCAAATCTGATTACCCATGAGAGAACCTATCTGTGGGCGTGGGTCCTGTGCATCCCCGCGTGGGAGCTGGGCCCACGCCACGCAGAATGGTCTGCCACATTCAACTGCACATCAGACCAGAACTGCATGAAACTCTCAGAAGACATATGAAGGCAGCAGATATTTCATTTTGCTTGGTCCCATGACATCATGATTACACATGTCAAATCTGGGATAACTCACAAAAATCTATAAAACTGCAACAGCCAATGGTTCAAAGCAATTAAGTTTGGATTGTTTATTTTGCAGAGAAGTAGGGTCATTCAAGGGAGAATTTTGATTTCTTGCTAAATAGAATTATGGGTCTGAAAAAATTGTCTTTGGAGATCAGAAATGGACCTTAACGGTACACAAAGTATGAAAAATTGGCATGTAAAACCTTGACTGATGTGGTCTGAAGAAATTAATGCTGATATCAGTTGTCAATCCATACAGCTATAAACAAAAGTTCCACAGGACTCTTCTGAGGGATAAGAGAGTTTTATTCTGATATGATTTGCAAATCAGAATACAGCCTTTGGCATAAACTGAAGACAAGCTCTATGGGGAGAATTAGGCAAGGGTTTTAAAGGCGAGACTTTCCAGGAGGTGCTGATCAAAAGGATGCGGTTGCTAGGGAAACAAGACCATAAATTTACATGATTGGTGGGGGCAACTGAATTTTCAGGTGTCTGCTGTCTTGTAATCAAGAAGTGGGGTAGTGAGGTAAGAACAATAGGTGGTTTGATTGACTCGTGGGCAGCAGGTGCGGTCATGGAACACGGCCAACAGATGGAGCCAGGAGACATGGCCTGCAAAAGGGTTGGAGGGTCCCAAGACAGGAGCCATAGCTTCAATTTCTCTTGGAGTTTGCAAAATAAACCAGTAAAAGGAATTTTGTAGTGAAATGAACAATGCAAAGAATGCATTTGGTCTGGTACATGGAGTCAGAGTTTGTAAAATGGGGTAGTCACTTGAGCAAAGTCAAACACCAAATTTTTTCATGACTGCACTTAGCAAACGAACACTTGCTGTGTCTTTCTAGAAAATAACAGTGGCAGAAATTTGCTCGAGTAAACAGTGAATGCTGGTGCTGAAAAGGATTTGACAGTTCATCTGGTTCTTCTACTTTTTTCACAAGTGAAGAAATTCAAATTGATGGCGGGTGAAGTGACTTCTCCCAGATCAAGTGTGAGTTTAAGAACATATTCTGGGCCTAGACCCAAGCTGACTGCGTTCTAGTCCAGGGCTTTTCCATTTTATCACACTACTTCTGCGAGCAAAAGTCCTATTAGGAAAGGCAACAAAAATTGTCTTGAATTTAGAAGGTGACACATTATTTGGGAAAATAAATAAATAGAAAGTTAAGGGCAAATAAGTTCCTTATTTAGGTTTAGAAATAGAAACAAAAAGGAGGCAAACAGGAGAAACTTTGCTCTAATCTCATTTTTCAAATCTTGCTTATCTATGATTAAAAAATGGCTAGGAAGTTTTTGTTAAGCAGCCTTTAACCCAACCCTACTGTAGTGTGCCCCCCGCCCCCTTTTCGTGAAGAGCAATGTCCAGCCCTGGGCATGGCAAATGTCAATTTCTGTTTAGAATAGTCTAGTAGTTTCAGCTCTTGGTTGCATCTTCCAAGTCATATTTTAGCATATTACATATATTTTTGTAATATCGTTCAAATCATTATTTTTGGAAGGTGATAGGAATAAATAAATGCATGATTTAAAATTTCTTTCCTTATTTGGATGTCTTTAAGATCATTGCTTTCATCACTAATTAGCACTATGAGTAGATCTGAAATACTCCCATAAGCTGTTGGTTTCATAAGGGTAGATGATAAAGCTTCTAAACTTGGTATTAATAGTTTCAGTTATTTTCATAATTTAAAAAAAAAACAGCCTATGGGGAAGAGGAAATGTCTGTCTTAGTTTATTTGATGAAAAAGGAAAATACTTATTCTAACTAATTCTCAAGGAAGGAGAAAGAGAGACCTTACCTACTCCTGGCCTATTAATACATTTTTGAATTCTTCAGCTGTATAATTCAAAGGAGCAGAAGCTTTGAGAATTCTGAATGGTGATGGTCCCACCCAAGGCCTTCCTCCTCCAAGAGGGCCTCTGGAGGTTGAGCCCTGGGAACGTGGACTAAATGCCAGTCTCATGGGAAGAACACAGGCTTGAAGCTCACATTGAGATGAAATTCAAATCCACAACTGGCAGAAATTTCATATGTTGGGCTTTAATTATCTGAAGAGTACTTAGTTGAAGAGGAAAAGGTGTCTTAGTTTAGATCATTTTCTGTGAGCTGAGGGACCCTTGGTTTCCGTTCTGTTTCTGCCTGAGCTCTGGCAAGTTAATGCAGCTCTCTGATGCTGTGCTGTTAAAATATGACCAAATGAGTTAACAGTGTTGTTCTACCTTCTTTATAAAGAAAATGAGGTATTTTTGAAAGGACTTTAAAAAAACAAAAAAGACTTGGTGAGGTATTTTGTTATTCATCAATCCGTTATTCTCCTTGTCAAAGGGAGTGGACTCTCCTTTTCAGGAGAACCATACCCAAAGGGTTTTCTTTTGCTATCTCTTTCTTGTGCATCTCATTTCTGATCCCCCTTTTTATTGAGATGTGGATTTTATAATATGGCATGATTTTATAATACGGATAGAGTATGGCTAATAAAACTGAAAAGCAGATGTTCTAAGCTTAACATTGCATGAATTCTTAAACTGCCCCAACATTTCAAGGGAAGAGAACACAGATGATTGTACTTTCAATGGAAGGTTCAGGAAGGCTTGAATATTTCCCATGAGTTGTTGCCCTGAGTCAGATTACGCACAAACTCTTAGCCGATGGTCACATGCTGGATTCCAGAGGTTTATCATGAAGGAATTCTCAGAAGTAGGCTCTAATCGCCTGACAGGTGTGAGAGTCTTTTAATTAGCATGGATGTAAGAGTTGTGGGGGGAGGTCGGTCTAGTGCAACTTAGGTAATTGGTGAAGACCCCTTTCCTCTGGAGGAATGGAAGAGTGGAAGATTGGGAGCACAGATAAGGGGACCCAAGGGGAGCAGGGCTCTTCAATGCCCAACCAGAGACTCACTGGGCAGGGGGAGCACCCGGTAGTTGCCTAAGGCAAGAATAAAAAAAGTGACTTCTAGCTTTAATGGGGAGGGGAGGAAGCTAGGAGGTATTTTTCCAAAGCTATATATTTCAGGACTCTTGCATTTTCTGTTTAGAACTTGACCTGTGAAAGCCAGAGGAGGTGATGTGAGGGCTCTAATCCCCTCAAAGGAAATGCAGTGAGAAGACTGAGTTACATGTTTTATGCATCTGTGGTCGCTTCTCTTGCACCTGGAAGAGAATTCGAACTACACACAGCAGGTTGGATATCTTTGGAAAGGCTGATAGACACATAGGCAGTTAAAATTCAAGTCAGAGGCTCAGGTTATTTCAGTTTCTAGTTCTTGAATACCTGTGGACAAAATAAATTTGAGGGGTAAAAGGATGCAGGGTTTAGTTTGTTTTTCCAGTGATGAATATATCAGGTCACATTTTGGGCTCTGGTGACATAGCATTCTGGGGCAGCTCAGCAAGGAGGGAGCTGCCTGGGAATTTTATTACCCGAAATAAGAACTAAATGGAAGGGAAGCCACTCTGCTTTCCAGGAAAGATGATACACTTAAATTAACTGGTGACCTCTCTCTGGTTTTTTTTTTTTGTTTTTTGTTTTTTGTTTTTTTTAATCAGATGTCAAGGAGCAGCTTCTCCTCACTCAGGGCTCATTTTAATAGTTTGTAATCACCACTCTTCCCCCCTCCCCCAGACTTTTAATCTAGGTAGGGTTTCCCATTATTCTTAGACAAGGTCTCTGTCAGTCGGATGCGAGATCTTCCCACATAAGCACAGATTAAATTTGCCAGGTTTTGTTTTGCCAGCTTGCTAAATGGAGAGTAGTTTTGCTTGCTCTTATTTGATTAGCAGTATGAACTATAGATTGCAAATATATTTTGCCTTCCAGAAATCATTTCATTGCATGGGAAAGAACGCTGAACCCATGAAGGGAAGGGCCTGAATTTTGCCCTCTGTCCTTACATAGGCATATGAATTATTTAATCACTTTGAGGTTTAGTTTTTCACCTTGAAAACAGGAATGATATTTGTCTCTCTCTGACTGGTTTATTTCACGTAGCTTAACGTTCTCCAGGTGCATCCATGCTGTCGCAAAGGGTAAAATGTTCTTCTTTTTCCATCGTGTAAATGACCCATAGTTGTTTCCACTCATCTACTGATGGACATGTGGTCTGCTTCCAACCCATATGATTTCACTCACATGTGGACTCTAATGAACAAACAGAACTAACGAGCAAAACAGAGACAGACTCTAGAGAGCAGGCTGACAGCTCTGTGGTGGGGGAGGATGGTTGGGGATCAGGCAGTAGGAGAAAGGGCTCATGGACATGGACAACAGTGTGGTGATTGCAGGGGGGGAGGGTGTAAGGGGGACAGATGGTAATGGAAAAATACAATAGAGATAAGTTAAAAATAATGATAAAAATAGATGGTCTTACCGCCTTAATCCTTACAGCCCTACAATGTGGGTACTTTTATTATCATTATCTCTGTGCCACAACTGAGGCACAGATAGTCTTTGTAACTTACCTCCAAGGTAACTCAGCTCAGACATGGCTGAGCAGGATCCAGACCCAAGCAGACCGACATTTAGTCAAGCTGAAGGAAGTGTTAGGCTGTGTAGTCACTGAGATGGGGTCCTGATGACTGTACTGAGACCAATCACTGGAAAGGTATAATGAAGGGGTTCTTCCTGTTCAGGGAGTGGCATTGGTTGTCCTGGTACATCCTGTGTCCACTAACTCAGCCTCCTGTTGAGTTTTTGGTTTAGATGATTGTTCAAACAAATTTTGACTGAGAGTACCAGGAAGTTTTTCTTTCCAAATCTAACATTTCACACAGGACAAGACACTGAAGTTACCTTAGTGTTTTGTGGGGCATCTAATAATTTCAGAGAAGTTTTTCTACCTCAACCCATGTTGTCGATGTATGGTGATATTGCTGATGTTAGTTTCTCTAATTTACAAATTATAGGTGGTCTAAAAATCAATGAAATGGTGAAAGAAACTCTAAAACTTCTTTAGGTCTTACAGTTAGAACAAGGGAAGTGGAAAGATAGAGGCGGAAAAAGAAGACATGTTGACTGAACAAGGAGAAAGTTTCTCAGAAATCCCGATGCTTCTTCATGCCTTTCTCCTCAAAGGAATGATCAGTACTTAGAAGCAGAGCAGAAGAGAAGGATCCAGACGAGGGGCATGCACAGGGTACCCAGTGAGATAGGACAGGAGCTAGGACAGTGTGGCCTCATGGACATCCAGAGAAGAAAGTTCACTAATAAAAGCATGAGAAACAGTCAGAGACTGTTGAAAGTTGAGTGAATGAAGGACAGAAATGACCCCTGGATTTGGCAACATACATAGAAGCGTCTGGTGACCCTGTGAAGACTTGGGGTCATGGCAGAGGGTGGAAGAAGCATGATGGGTTGGGATTGAAGTGAGAACAAGGGAGGAGGAGCAGGAGGAGATCACAACTACAGCCAGTTCTTGGAAGAAGCCTCGCTGCAGATTAGAGCAGAGCAGCTACTGTTGCCTGAAGCAGTTGAGCTGCCCCCTCGTTGCCATGTTCTAATAGGGATCACAGAAGTCACAGTCTCAAAAACGAGATCAGTGTGCCTTCTCCCATGGGATGGAACAAACGAGGAGAGGAGAGGAGGTGTGGAAGATTTTCCAGTTCTCCTCATTCCTGAAGATTATAGAAAATGTTAAAGTGTGTGAGTAATCCCTGTCCCCAATGCAATCCAATATATTTTTTAACCCTCCTATAGATAGCTAGCCTCTTTTTAATAATATAGTCACAGCAGACAAGGAACAACGTGACAGAAGTTCTTATTCTAATGCTTATCTTTAGTAGATAATTTAAAAATATTTTATAAGGGGACAGTCACCTACAAAGGCGTTCCCATCAGACTGTCAGCTGATTTCTCAAAAGAGACCTTATGGGCAAGAAGGGGCTGGAAAGAAGTATTCCAAGTCATGAAAGTCCAGGACCTACAACCAAGATTGCTCTACCCAGCAAAGCTGTCATTTAGAATGGAAGGGAAGATAAAGTGCTTCTCAGATAAGGTCAAGTTCAAGGAGTTCATCATCACCAAGCCCTTATTATATGAAATGTTAAAAGGACTTATCTAAGAAAAAGAAGATAAAAATACGACAGTGAAAAGACAGCAAACTCACAGCTATTAAGAACCATACTTAAAACAAAAGCAAACTAAGCAAACAGCTAGAACAGGAACAGAACCACAGAAATGGAGATCATATGGAGGGTTAGCAACAGGGGCGTGGGAGGAGGAGAGAGGGGGAAAAGGTACAGAGAATAAATAGCATAGATGGTAGGTAGAAAATAGGCAGGGGGAGGGCAAGAATAGTGTGGGAAATGTAGAAGCTAAAGAACTTATGACACATGGACATGAACTAAAGGGGGGAATGTGGGTGGGAGGGGTGTGTAGGGTGGAGGGGAATGATGGGGGAGAAATGGGACAACTGTAATAGCATAATCAATAAAATATATTTAAAAAAAAAGAAAAGCAAACTTTTTTTTCCTGAAAAAAGCACATTCACTGAAACAAACATTGTCACACTTTAGGCTTGTAGGGTAATTTGTCATTTTCATTTTGTCAGTAGTTTGTGGCAAATTTCAAATTCTCCTTTTATAAAATGAGAACATTTCAGGGTCAAATAGCAGAATCATTTGCATTTCTGTCAGTGTCTGCCTTCTATGTCATTTTTTCCCTTGTTTTCCTAATAGTGATAGGATTCTGGCTAAATTTATTTTTAGTTAGTTTTGGTGTCATCTAATGAAATATCTTTTGAAACCTTTTTGAGTGCTTACCTTGCACCTTAAAGACGAGAGGATTTTAAGAAGCTTTTTGATTTCTTTGAGAGTGTGGCAATTGTGTATGTGATGACAGACGTGCCAAGGAGGAGGCTCTGACAAGACAGGCTCAGGGGCCACCAGAGTCTTTGTGGTCACGCTGTGACCTAGAAGCACGCATGCAGTCCTCACGTCATGGGGGAGAAAGTCATCGGCCTTTTCTTTGGAGAGCTGTTATATTTTAACTGTAAATTTGAATTTACATAACATCACAGACCAAAAATTCTTCCTGTGGCTAAATAAGTATCTTATGATTTTCACTTTTTTCTGAGGAAAAATGGTGGGCACAATGTGCTTCTGGATTCGCTTTTTGTTAATGCAATATTGTTGACATAACATTTCTCTTGGGTTTTGTCATCATCCTCACATCTTTTATTTTAAACCTGATGCATTTTGTGTGGAAAGATTGTGGTTTCTGTCTTCATGAATTGTTCTCCATTTATCTCCATGGATAATCATTTTCTTGACACCATTTCTTTTTTCAATATAAGCTCAGTATTTTCTATTTTATTTTGCTGTTGTTGTTTTATAAATCTAAGTGGTAAATATTACTGTGAATTGATAATTTCTGTTAAATCCAGTATTTGAAACTTTAAAAATATCATTTTCAAACAAATATCTAAACCTGGATTGGTTGACAGAAAAAAGTGAAAAAAATTATGTATAGAGGTACATTTACAAACTTAAAACATTTTCATTATAAATGCATATTTTCTGACTTTCAAAAATTGTTATCTCTAATTGTTCTAAATCCTTTTAAAATTATTTATCTGGTACTAAAGAGTTTCTTTATTCTTGGCTACAATTTTGAAAAATAACAGCTATCATCCCGTGTAGTATCTTGTAATGTTCTGCTCTCAAACACATTTTGTTATTGAGTGAGATATTTTTGAAAGCTGGTCTCTCTCTTGTTTTCTCTTGACTGACTTTTAAGTTGCTTAATAGCAATATGTGTTTTGTCTCATTGTGATTCTCAGTAGTATGTTCTTTAAAAAAGATACTTTTCTTTGCAAAGAGCAAAATAAAAAAAATTATTTGGAAAGTTTCAAATGGACATGAAGAATAAAGAATAGGACAGTGAATCTCCATTTGCCTATTACTCAGTTTCATCACTTATTAAGATTTCAGTCCATTTGCAATATTTACCTTCCTTTGCTAAAACATTTAAAAGCAAACCTCACACATTGTTGTTTTGCTCTTGTGTACATCAGTGTTCTCTAAAAACACAGACCACATGTAACTACAGTCTTATCATCTTATCCATCGTAATTTTTTGGTAGCATATGATATCTACTCCACCGTTAGGTTTCTCCAGTTGTCACTGAAGGTCATTTTAATAGTTGGTTTGGTTGATTCAGGACACAAGCAAGATCCATGTTTTAATTTGGTTCTTTTCTTTTTTTTCCCTTTAATTGTTTTTCTTGTACAGTTTTCTAGTTCTCTTCTTAAATCTCTTTAATCTGGATTAATTCTCTTCCTCCCACCTTTTTACCTTCTGCAGGTGACTTGTTGCAGAAATTGAGTTCATTTTTTAGGATGTTTTTCCTTTGTATTTGTCTGTTGCTTTTTTGGGGTGATATTTAACTTGCTCTTCTATTCCTATCTTTGCAATAAATGAAAGATGTCTACAGGATTGATTCCATTTTGATTTACCCATTGTGGCAAGAATGATTCATAGGCAGGGCTATTTGCTTCATGTTGCATCCCAATGTGAGTCACATGCTGTCTGCTCTTCTAAATTCTGAGGATGCTAAGTGTATCATTAGCTCAGGTGGCAACAGCCAGTCCCTGCATTGGAATGCTCCTTATCCTCCTCGTACCAAATGCCTTTATCCATTGACAACTGTTGCATGGGATTGCAAACAGGCCATGGTCTAGTTCTGTTATTCCTTTCACATCATTCATTAGCTTGAATTTTTCAGTAAAGAATAAGTCTCGTTGAACAGAAAATATTTCAAGAAAGGTGGAATAGATGTTTAATCGTTTACTTTAATTGCCAACAATTGCTCCCTCATCTGGAAGGCCACTTTGCTTCTAACACTTTCCCTGCAGAACCCACAGTTGCTGTCAGGCCAACTAGCTGGCCGATCTCCCTTTGTCTGCCAGACCCAGCCACCACTGTGCCTAGAACAGGGCATGGAGTTCCTGAGCCTAACAGATTAAGACCAGCCCTCTCTGAAAGGTTTCTGAAATTATACTCTAGCTCAGATTGCAGAACTAAAAGGGTTTGCAGGTTGTATGGCTACAGATTTAAGGTTTGTTTTCAAGGTTTCTGATGACCATGCTCTATGAAGTGTTAGCCTGTATCACAGCCATTCCTGCTACTCCTGCAGCTTGAAATCACAGATTTACTTATCATCTGATTAGTGGTCTTTCCATGTGGACTGTAATGTCAGAAGATAAACTGGGTCAATTTGGCCTCCCAGTTTAAGCAGCCAGAACTTTTTTGTTTTATGAGATGGAACTCAACTCAAACTCTATGTAACACAAAGAGAAACTGTTTGAAAGGCTGTAAGGGTAGTTCACAGGAATGGAGAAAAAGTTACAGAACATTCAGCTGCTCTAGGGATTTCAAGGACTTCATTTGGACTTTAATGTCATCAACATTCTCTTTTCTTCTTTACCTCTGATTGACAGCTTTGTTCTCTCAAACACTTCCATGTAGTGGTGGCCATGGCAACCAGCTACACAAGGAGTTGTGTTCTTTTACCATCAAGACTCTGATTGGCCCTTCCTGAGACACGTGCTCATCTGCAGACCTCTCCAGAGAGTGGGGGATCTGGTTGGCCAACTTTGAGTCAAGTGTCTATCTCCGTGTATATGAGCGGGGAGAACAGTGATGGGCTCCACCACTCCAGATGATTAGAATAGGAGTGAAGCAGTTCCCCATAGAAACAGGGAGTGCTGTTATCCAAAGAAGGGAAAATGTTTGCTGCATAGGCAACACCATAGACGTCTACTAAACATTTGTATTTCCAGCACCCCCTCAAAATATTTGCATATAGAACATACTTAGCACAACTGTGTAGAAGAACCAAGGTATACTGATTGCTTTCAAGTAATGAATTAGGTTTGTAGAAAGAACCTATTCTGAAGGAACATACTACACAAAGTCATGATGACTTTTACTTGCTATATGGGTTGGTCCTCCGGTCCTCAAAACATTGTACTTGTAGTTGCTGTGTTTTTATTTTTATTTAAAAAGCACTCTGCTGCAGCCTCCACAGATTCTCAAAGATAATAGTTATGGTTTTATAATGGCATAAATAATTTGTCTAGTACTAAAACCAGTGAGTCGTTGGGACTTACAAATCTTAACATATCTCAATGTGTAGTCAAGAGCTCAGTCCCTCCCTGTTGGGTGTAGTACAGGGCCACCTGTGCTTCCCCAGGAGCGACAACACATATAAAGACAAAGCCAAACACAACTTTTTTCTTTTCACCTTTGCTCCAGTGATTTTTTTTTTTAAACAAATGCCAACAAATAGACATTTCTTTTTTTCCCCCCTAGGGCGATAAAAGACCACTACACAAAGTTTTCATCATCATTGTTTTCTGACCTTGGATATACTTTACTGTAGACCAATGGTTATAACTCCCTGCTGTCCAGTGCTTCAGACTTAAACTAAGTGTATCTAATAAGAAATTATGATCCTAAATTTATTCATGTGTGAATTCATTCGGATAATTCACCTCTCTGGGAAGAAGCAGTGCTTGCCATCAATGGCAGATATGTAGGATGTTTTTCCTTTGTTTTCTAAGCTAATGAAATCTTCATGCAACTGAATGTAATCTTTTATTTTCCTATTAGTAAATGTGCCATAGAACATTTCTTATGAAACTTGGGCACTGTTTGCCTTGAATAATTTTTTTCAGCTTTTAAATTTTATTTGGACTCCTCACCATGATCCTAAAAATATAAATTAGAAACTCTCTTAAAATTAAATATACAAATGTCTTTAACATTTTATTCTCTTAACTACTCGTTATGTGTTATCAAAGGGAACTTAACATTTAAAAGGTAATAAAGAGTTTAATTTATTGTGCCCTCTCTCCCATCATGGAAAGCGTTCATCAAGTTGACAATGAAATCTGTAGCAGCATTACGTTATTTTGATAGTTTTAGATGCAGGAGAATTTGGAAGCCAATATGCAGTTCATTTAACTTGCGCCCAGGCCATCTGCTTATCTGCATCACTCAGCCAGCCAGCCTGCTTCTTTCTCCTAGAGTCTACAGGGATGAGAAACCTGGATGAAGATTCCTGGCAGCCTCAATTCACTTCCTGAATCTTCTACATCATCCAGAATTCCCTGGTGGAGCCTGGCAGGATATTTGGAAAGACAAAGAGGTTCTTTTGGCCTGGGAGAGAGTACACATAAATATCAACTGCTGAACCATCACTGTGGAGAATACTTCAGGGTTTAAGCCTTGTTACAAATAAATTTTAAGTCAACAGCTATCTATAATTTAGAACCACCAAGAAGGGGAATATTCTGGGTTTTTACCAGCTCATTTCTTTATTCAGCAGCAATAGGAATAGTGTAATTCAACTATGTTTAAAGTGCCAATGAAGTGATTGTTAGCAAAGTCACTTGGAGGATAAGAGCGGAGATTTTTTTTTCACCTTCCTTCCTAACCCACATCAGAAAGACCTGGTGCTAGAAGTCTTATTCCATTGGATAGTGGGGCTGTGCTCTTTAATATGCCCTGGGACATCATTGTTTTAAGATTCATTATATGGCGTCAGCCAGGAAAGCAGAGGTAATTTGGCCTGAGTAAGGTCGAAGCTTCTGTTAGTGAAGCACAGAGTGTCTGGTCTTTAATTCGTACCCTGAATATGATTAGAGATCTGCCCTGCCTTTCTCCTCCATAAATGCAGTTTTAGGCATTGTGTCTATTTGACCTTTGAACTGCTGTACGATTGCTAGGAACTATCCAGTTGTTCAAGTCCGAGGCAAGGAGGAGTGTGAAAACTGATTATAGAATGCAGGGCTGTAAATCAGAAGAAAAAAGGCCCCTATTGCCAACATCCCTAAGGTGGTAGAACCTGCTCTTGCCCTGTGGTCATGCTGGGGCTGAGCATCCCACCAAAATGCATGTCCCATCACTGGGACATCAGTCCGAATAATTCATGGCTGTCATATGTTGCCTTGTGTGCATCCAACAGCACTTTTTACATTGGGTATCTGGGTGTCTTCCTTAACGACAACTGTGGAGAACAATATTTTTCTGACGAAAATTCCCAATGTAAATAAGAAAGAAGGAAGAAAAGGAAAATAAAAAAAGGAAGGTGTAATATTACTGTGTATCAAGATGTGGGGAATAGTTTTTATTAAAAAAGCCCAAACACTGAGTGAAGATGAAGGCATCCCATTGGATGTGATTAGGACTACATTGTGTAGAGTTAATAGACATTCCTCCACACCACCACCCTGAGCTGACTCTCCTGGAAACTAAAGGCAGTTGAGCTTGTTTTCAGTGCCTTTCAACTTGCCTTGTTAGCACCCTGTCTGTCTTGTGACCCCCCCCCCCACATGGGTCCTCAGAGCCCTCCCACCATCATGCTGCTCAGGGGGTTGCTCACTGGGTGGCTTCTCTTACTACAGCCCGAACCTCCCCCAGTTGCTACTCAATCCTATGCCTTGTTCCAGAAGCACTATTGCACAACTACCACCTAATAATTGCTGAGGTATTAGGGATAAAGGCTTACTGATTTATGTACATCTTTACAGAGAACCCCAGGATGTCAAAGACATTGACACTATGAGAGGGTGCATGAATGGTGAGATATCACACTTATCACCCCTCCTCAATCCAAGATACTTAGCCCCCAAATTTGATGCCCGTTGAAGCTAATTAGCTAGACTCTCTTGCCCCTGAAAGTGTGGCTCACTGACCAGTGGTGTTGACATCACCTGGGAGCTTATTAAACATGATGACTCTCAGGTTCTGCTCTCTAACAAGATCCCCAAGTAGTTATTATTCACTTTAATGTGTGAGGAAGATTGATCTATTTCATACCAAGTTTCAGTGAAAAATGCTTTATTGTGTCAGGTTTTAGATGAAAACAGAGAGAAGCCTCCCGACATAGCTACAGGTAAGAAAAGCTTTATATGGAGCACATGGAAGGCTTATTCAACATGGGTTACTGGGCCCCACCCTCAGAATTTCTAATTTAGAAGGTCTGAGGGAACCTGAGAATGTACATTTCTAACAAGTTCCCAGGTGATGCCGATCCTGCTGGTCTGGGGACAGCTCTTTGAGAAATACACACATAGACATGTTTACAATGGAAACAATCTGTGTTGGTGGAGGCCCCTTTGAGGCAGGAACCCTGTTAGGCCCTTGTACATACACACATCAAGGACACTCTTCTTAAAAGCCTTAGATGAGCGTATAAGGACAAATTTTACCTCTGCTTTTCTGGGTAACTTTGCACAGGTCACTCAGTTTCTGCATCTGATGACATCAAGAATGGTCTAAATGCTATCATGGCTGCTATTACTAAAAATCTATGCTATGACATTTTTCACAACTTCTTGAAACCTAATTGAAATAAGTACTACCACTTGGAGATTCCCAGACCTAGGAGACAGGAGGGAACATGAACCATGATGAGAATTAGTTGGGAATTAACTGAGACAGTCAAAGGTTTATTCGTTTCTCTCAAAGTTGGCCACCATTGTGTCTGGAGGTGGACATGATCTTACTCTTATACCTAACATTGATTACCCCTGAAATTCTTACTTTGCTGGGGAATTAGAAAAATTCAAAGTCTAACTTTTCAGTGTTATGAAGTATTTGGAACCAAAGGATAGAGAGAAGGTCCAATGTGTTTGGAACGCAACCCTACAGTTTCAATCTTTGGATTTCTACCAAATTGGAAAAATACGTCTCTCCGTGTATACACAGCTCTAATTAATGAATGATGACAGTGTTTTCCTAGATTAGGAGTTAATGTGTAGGAATAAGCACAATGAGGAATTAGGTCTTTTTGTAGTGATGTATGGCAGTGTTAAAAGCTGAATCTGTGTTCTAATGAAAGTTTGGTTTTGTTGTGTGAGTAAATGGATCAGGTGTCAGGCATGATGGTAGAATCTGCTTGTTGGTTTCAAGGCTCATACCTGTGGAAGTGTTGTCAGTATGTCAACCTGAAATGTTACCAGTCCTCTCGTTGGGGAGATACCTCTTCAAAGAAAGGTGACCTACAGGTCCAGGTTAAAACTTCCAGAATCTTAGTTGAGGGTAGAGGTGATCAGAGTATGCTCAGAGATGCTGAGAAGTGAGCTGAGAGCTATGGGTTTGTCATGATGAACACTGAGAGTCACCATAGATGATGCCTCAACTATGAGGAACAACAATGAGAAAGGCACAAAACATGGAGTCCGTAATTTTTTTTAAAAATATATTTTATTGATTATGCTATTACAGTTGTCCTGTTTCTCCCCCATCATTCCCCCCACCCTGCACACCCCCTCCCACCCACATTCCCCCTTTAGTTCATGTCCATGTATCATAAGTTCTTTAGCTTCTACATTTCCCATACTATTCTTGCCCTCCCCCTGTCTATTTTCTACCCACTATCTATGCTACTCATTCTCTGTACCTTCCCCCACCTCCTCCTCCCACACCCCTGTTGCTAACCCTCCATATGATCTCCATTTCTGTGGTTCTGTTCCTGTTCTAGCTGTTGGCTTAGTTTGCTTTTGTTTTAGGTGTGGTTCTTAATAGCTGTGAGTTTGCTGTCTTTTCACTGTCATATTTTTGATCTTCTTTTTCTTAGATAAGTCCCTTTAACATTTCATATAATAAGAGTTTGGTGATGATGAACTCCTTGAACTTGACCTTATCTGAGAAGCGCTTTATCTGTTCATCCATTCTAAATGACAGCTTTGCTGGAAAGAGCAATTTTGGATGTAGGTCCCTGCTTTCCAAGATTTCAAATATTTCTTTCCAGCCCCTTCTTGCCTGGAAGGTCTCTTTTGAGAAATCAGCTGACAGTCTGATGGGAACTCCTTTGTAGGTGACTGTCCCCTTATCCCTTGCTGCTTCTAGAATTCTCTCCTTCATTTTAATCTTGGCTAATGTAATTACAATGTGCCTTGATGTGCTCCTCCTTGGGCCCAACTTCTTTGGGACTCTCTGAGCTTCCTGGACGTCCTGGAAGTCTATTTCCTTTGCCATATTGGGGAAGTTCTCCTTTATTATTTGTTCAAAGAAGTTTTCTACTTGTTGCTCTTCTTCCCCTTCTGGGACCCCTATAATTTGGATGTTGGGACGTTTAACAATGTCCCGGAGGTTCCTAAGCCTCTCCTCATTTTTTTGAATTCTTGTTTCTTCCTCGTTTTCTGTTTGGTTAATTTCTTCCTTCTGGTCCACTCCATTGATTTGAGTCCCAGTTTTCCTTCCATCTCTATCGGTTCCCCATGCGTCTTCCTTCATTTCACGTATTGTAGCCTGCATTTTCTCATCTAATTTATGAGCAAAATCAACCAATTCTGTGAGCATTTTGATGACCAGTGCTTTGAACTGTGCATCTGATAGGTTGGCTATCTCTTCATTGCTTAGAGGAATTGACTCTGGGGTTTTCATTTTTTCTCCGGTTTGAGCCATTTTTGGTGGGGTTTTTTGTTTTGTTTTGTTTTGGTTTTAGTCTGGTCGCAGCTGTTACATAGTGAGGGTTGGAGCCTCAGGCGCTCCCCAATGTGGGGCAGTCCAGTCGCTGGGTTGTGACGCTGTATGTGGGGGCGGGGTCTGAGAGGGAACAATGGCGCCTGCTCCGCTCTCTCCTGGATTCAGTCCCTTCTGCCACTTCTCCTCTGCCTGGACCGTCTGCATGCGTGAATGTGGGACCCCCTGGTCAGCCAGCCGCCCTGTGAGTCCTCACTGGGTCTGCACAGTTGCCCCCCTGTGCCCGGGGTCCGCCAGCTGCCGCCTGTGCACCCAAGGACTGCCAGCCACCGCCTGTGCACCTGGGAACTACGAGCCGCTGCTACTTGCGTTCCTGGGTCCGCACCTCCACTTTTTCCTACCGCGACTCCGCCCCTCTTACCGGTCTGGATGAATGGTTGTTGGACTTCCGTACAGTTCAATTTTCTATAAGTTCTGATTGTTTTCTTGTTTCTAAATATTTGTTGTCCTTAATTTTGGTTGTGAGAGGAGGCACAGTGTGTCCGCCTACGCCTCCATCTTGGCCGGAAGTCCGTAATTGTTGAATAGTTTGTAAGGACGTACTGTCACTTAGGTTTCTGATAACTGCCTCCTGGAACATGTGCCTGGAATCCTCTTCCTTTTCTCTCTTCCTCTTAGTGTAGTTTCCTGTATGGAAGAATTTATCTGGAGGAGGTTTTTAACCTAAAGGAAAAATATCCTAGGATGGAAAAGTCCTTCAGATTTCTTAAGTTTATTTTATATTTTAAAACATAAATTAAAGAGGTGAGACAGGAGGGCTGGCTGTTGTCTCCTCTGAAGAGGACAGGAAAGTAGGAGAATGCAATGCAATAGACTAAGTAACTGGGATGATGCTGCGCAGCTCTGGTGAGTAACACTTGGACCTTCCTTCTCAGCCCTCTCATCAAAACTCTGCTGCTTTACTTCTCAGCCAAAAAGTTTTCTCTGTGCTCTTTTTTGTTACTAATGTTTCTTAACTTGTAAGGACTTGTCTCATTTCATGGAATCTTCTAAAAGTTTTCGTTATCCTGGTTTCAGCTGCTGTGTATCTAAATGAATTATAGAGAAAGCTGCCTTAACAAGTACCTGGCAATCCTGTGGAATTCAACATCTCGAATGTTCATCTTAATGGGTTGGTTTATTAACACATTGCTTTGGAAGAAAGAATTTAGACTATGGTGGAGTTATGTAAAGCTTAGAGGACATAGGATGTTTTGTTCTGTCACAAAGCATCTACAGATAATGTTAGTGTCATTGGGTTTTTGGTTGGTTTGCTTAATGTTTAGAAATACGGTAATAGGTGACAGTATGGCATGACATAAGTTGATGTTAGTTATCTATATTTTTATTAACTGGACAAGCATGCCAAATACATATTTTAGAAAAATACATGTATATTTATGAAAGTTTGAAACATGCAAAATGTTTTTAAAAAGGTAGAAAAAGATTCATCACAACCCCACACTCAGAGGGCAACATTAATTTGTTCAATATAAAGCACGCAAAATACATCACAGACTGTTGTAGTTCTCTTTTGGAATTTCTTCATGCATTTATTTAGTGATGTATACTACAGTGAGGGTGTAATGATATGGCAGCAATACTGCCCCTGCTGGAGGGGACAAGGCTTTATATACACAAGGAGGCGGCAGGTTTCAGAGTGGAAGCCCACATGCTTTCCTCTAAAAACAAGCAAACTGTGCTCCTTAGAGATCGTATTTGAGTTGTTAAAACCATTGACTTCTCTTGACCCCACATTTAACGTTGCCAGAGGTAACCTGCCCCTCCTTCCCCAAGGCCTCCTCTCGTGGCTAAAATGACCTTGTCCTGGACCTCGTTGTCCTCTCCATCCCACTTCTCAGTCTTCTCCACTGTCTCCTCTTCCTCCACTTTGCACTTACTTGTGGCTTCCTTCCGGGCTCAGGGTTTAGCCCTCTTCTTGCTGCATTTTTCATCTGGATGATACTATACATTCTGTATCACTTGTATGTGCTGGGGTCTACATGTACATATTTAGCCAAGACCTATTTATGCATCTTTGCCACAGACACTTACCAGGCACCCCCTGTGTGAGGCCACAGACCTGGGTATGGAGAGGCTGGGAGGTAGGCAAAGTCCCTTCTGTCACGCAACTTTTATTCTAGAAGGAGTAGGAAGACGATAGTCAAGTGAACAAATAATCCTGTAATTTTAGATGGTAGCGAGTGTTTATGAAGACCAATAAAGCAGAGTAATTTGAGGGAGTGGATGGGGATAGTAAGTACTATTTTGATAAGGTGGTCATGACAATTTCTCTGAAAAGGTGACATTTCACCTGAGACTTTTAACAAGAGGAGATGGATCATGAGAAAATCTTGGAGCCGTGCATTCAGACAAATGAAAACAGGGCAAGTGCAGAGGTCTCAAATGAATAAGGTCTTCACATGCTCAAAGAATTTCTGAGCTCAGTTATAAAGACCAAAAATACTTAATTTCAAATAACAGTAATCCCCATGACAGAGAAGTTTGGAATATATAAGAGGATCCAACAGGAAAACCTCACATTAATATGTTGGTCCATCCATGCTGTTGCAAATAATAAGATTTCATTCCTTTATAGTCAAGTAATACGCTATTATATATACGTGCCATCTCTTTATCCACGTATCTATTGATAGCCACTGGGGCTGCTTCCATATTGTAAATAATGCTGCAATGAACATAGAGTAGCATCTGTCTTTTCAAATTGGTGTTTTGGATTTCTCTGAACCCAGAGTGAAATTGATGGGTCATAAGGTAGTTCTAGTTTTAATTTTTCAAGGAAATGATATTCTTTTTCATAGTCACTGCACCAAACTGCAGTCCTAGCAACAGTACATGGGGTTCCCTTTTTCTCTACACCCTTCCCAACACTTGTTTATTGTTGACACCACTCTGACAAGTGTGAGGTGATAGCTCATTGGGGTTTTAACTGGCATTTTTTGATGATTAGTGATGTTGTGCATCTTTTCATGTGTCCTTTTGCCATCTGTATGTCCTCTTTGGAGAAGAGTCTGTTCAGGTCCTCTGTATATTTTTAAATAAGATTTTGTTTTCAGTATTGAGTTTTCTGAGTTCTATATAAACTTTGGTTACTGATCTCTTATTGGATGAATCATTGGCAAGTATTTTCTTCCATTCAGTACATTTTTTTGTTTTGTTGATATTTTCTTTAGCTATGCAAAACCTTCTTAGTTTGATGTAGTACCATTTGTTTATTTTTCCTTTTGTTTCCCTTGCATGAGGAGAAACATCAGGAAAAAATATTGCTAAGAGAAATGTCAGAGAGATTTTCTTTTAGGAGTATTTGGTTTCAAATCTTACATTTAAGTCTTTAATCCATTTTGAGTTTATTGTTGTATATAGTATAAGAAGGTGGTCTACTTTATTTTTTAAATATGTTTCCAGTTTTTCCAACACTATTGAATAGACTGTCTTTGTATCCATTACCTCCTTTGTCATATGTCTGCGTTTATTTCCGGGTTCTCTGTTCTATCGATCTATGTGTCTGTTTTCATGCCAGTACTATGCTGTTTCAATTACTATAGCCTTATAGTATAATTGGATATCAGGTAGTGTGATACCTAAAACTTTTTTCTTCTTACTCAAAATTGCTTTGGCTACTGAGGATCTTCTGTGGTTCCATATACATTTTAGGATTATTTCTTCTAGTTCTGTGAAAAATGCCATTGGTATTTTTATAGGGATTACAATGCTTTGGGTAGTATAGACATTTTAATGATGTTAAGTATTCCTATCCATGAGCACAATATATGCTTCCACTGATTTGTATATTTTTCAATTTTTTTCCTTCAGTGTCTCATAATTTTCCAAGTACAGGTCTTTCATCTCCGTGGTTAAATTTTTTCTTATATATTTTATTTTTTATGCAATTGTAAATGAGATTGTTTTCTTAATTTATTTTTTGATTATTCATTATTGGCATATACAAATGTAGCCACTTTCTGAATATTGATTTTGTATCCTGCTACTTTACTGAATCTATTTATTAGCTCTAGTAGGTTTTTGGTAGAATCTTTAGAGTTCTCCATATATTGTTGATATATTTTATCATGTCTACAACATTATTTTTAAGTTTACAACTATAGTCCATTTTATGATTATACCATAGTATGCTTCACTAATAATCCTTTAAACAAATTTCACAGAATCATTTTTTTTAGTCACAGGAATTCCCAGTGTCTCAAAAGAAAATTATAACCACCAGGCAAGCATACACAAGAAAGCAGCATAAAATGCTGGCAGCAAACCCATGTGGGTGGAAAATCACCAGCTAGGAAAACCCGGCTCCTCCTCGAGTAATTCTGTAATCATTTCAGGGTGTTATTCCTGTGGCTCCAGCTGTACTTTAAGTTTAGTTTTTAAATGAACTTGCATTTTGGAATGTTTTTAGATTTACAAAAAAGTTACAATGGTCACACTGAGTTCCCAACTACCCTCACCAGTTTCCCCCACTGTCAACATAACTGTGGTCTGTTCATCAAAGCTCAGAAACTGACGTGTGTGTACAACACATTACTACCAACCAGACTCCAGACTTCATTAGGATTTCACTAGTGTTTCCACTAATACCTTTTTTCTTTTCTAGGATCCAGTTCAGGGGACTCTATTGTATTGACTCACTTCCCTAGTCTCTTTCCTTATTTTTCATGATCTTGACAATTTTGGGATAACTGTCAGATATTTTGCAGAATGTTTTTAAATTTGGGTTTGTCTTTTTTTATGATTAGACTAGATAATGGGTTTGGAGAATAATAGCAGAAGTGAAGTGCCTTTCTCATACTTTATTGTGCATGTGTGGTATGGACATGCCGTATCCCTCGCAATATTTACCTTGGTAGTTCAGCCAAGGTGGGGTTTACCAGATTCTCCATTGTAAAGTTATCTGTCCTCCTATTTCCATTCTCTCTTTATCAGTAGGAAGTCATTAAGTCCAACACACACTCATGAATTATGGAGTAGGGGGGTTGGAAATATTGAACTCCATCTTCAGGGGTGGGTTAGTTACATAAATTATTTGGAATTCTTCTGTAAGACAGATTTGCCTCTTTCTTCCTCTTTATTTATTCAATCATATATATCGGTGAGGGCCTATATATTTTATACTTTGACTTATAATCTATTACTACAATACTACTATTATAAAACATTTATATTAAAAATGTTCTAGTTTTGGCTATTGGGAGATCTTTTAGTTTGGCTCCTGTTTCTTTGATATTCCCTTTTCCCTGTTGTTTTTGGAGTATTTCCTTTCTGCTCCATGCTCATCTTGTATTTTCCCTGCCTAAGACCCAGAATCAACCATTTCTCTAAGCAGCCCTAGTTTCTTTTATGAGAAAATCACATTTAGAAATCAAGATCTGGGCAACAATTTTTTGATGGTTTTCAATCTTATTTATAATATCGCTCTAAATATTCCTTGAGCTCTTTGCACATATCTACAATTATTCCTTATGGTAAATGCCTAGAGGTGGAATTGCTGAGTTAAAGGGAATATTTAAAAAAAGATTTTATTTTTAGAAAGAGGGGAAGGAAGGGAGAAAGAGAGAAACATAAATTGATAGCCTCTTGCATGCTCCAACTGGAGACCTGGCTTGCAACCCAGGCCTGTGCCCTGACCAGGAATCAATGGATGACCTTCAGTTTGCAGGCTGATGCCCAACACACGGAGCCATATCAGTCAGGGCTAAAGGAAATTTTAAGGATTTCTATATATTGTCAACTTGTCTTCTAGAAAGATTATATCTATTTATATGGTTATGAGTGGTTTGGAAACTCGTAGTTTTGGGTTTTGGATAGCCAGGAAATTTCATTTTCCAACCAAATTATATCTTAACTCACCTATACTGTCAACACACTAGCCTAAGCCATGCTGGCCTCTCACCTGGATTTCCTCTATGACTTGGAACTAGTCTCCCCCTTCTCTACTCCACCATCTCCATCCTTTGGAGAAAAATCAAAACAATGTTTTGAAAATACACATGAGACTATGTTGTGCTCCTGCTTAAAAACCTTCTGTGGTTGCTTGATACACAAAGAATTCTTATAAAACCAAAACAAAAATACTTTAGTTCCTTAAAAATCTTCCAAGAGGGCTTGATGCACAGATAATAAGATTTAAAACCTTTAATGTGGATATAAGGCCAGGGGTGGTCTGGGCACTCTCTCCCTCTCTGGTTTCCTCTGGCTTTTGTCCTCCTCACTCAGAACGTACATCAGGAGAACTTTAGCCACCTTTATGTTTGTCTAACATACCTGCCTGTTTCCTGGTTCATGGCTTTTAGGTAAATGCTCCCCACTGCCTAGAATAGCTCTCTACCCCTCAAATGGTACATTTCTAGTATTTTTGATAGTTCTTAAAATTCTCAGCTTAAGTACCAATTCCTTTATCCCTAATATAATTCTGCCTGAAAAATCCTCTCATACATTCCTTTACGTTATTTTCAAAGCACTTCTCGCAGGGTGTAATTATAATTATATAGCTATTTAATATTCACTTCTCCAGTGGAAACTAAACCCCTGAGAACAAGGATAGTGTCCATAGTGTCCAGTTTAATTAACACCTAGCAGAGACCCTGGCACTTAGTAGGAACTCAATACTTATTTATTGAATTGGATGTATAAGTGTTTACTTGGTAAAAAATTCCAGGAGAAAAATCTGCATTAAATAAGATGCTACGAAACCTCAATTCTTTACAAGTAGAAGACTGTATAATTGATGTATTTGAGAAGCGAAATGCATTGGTCCATCCCCAGTTAGAATATGATTTAGGAGAGAAACTTACTTTGCAAGTAATGTTGGACATTATAGTACCCCTGTGTATGGGTCCAGGTTAGCTCTCAAAAAGATAGCAGTTTACATCAGCATTCTGAGAGAATGTGTTTTCCTACTGTTTTCTACGGCAGATTTTATCTTCTAAGGATGGCCTCAACAGAAACTTCCTGTCACATGATCTTCATACAATATGACTTTGATACTCCTCCCCCTGAGAAACAGGGTCTGTTCCCTCCCTTTGAATCTGGGCAGGTTTGTGACTTCAGCAGATTTGATTCTATGTGACTCTGAAGGCGAGGTCATGAAAGATGACAGACTTCCACCTGCTTGGCTTGGGACCCATGTCTTTGGAGGCCTAGGCCACCATGTAAGAAGAGTGAGACTCACGTTGAGCCACATGGAGTAGACACAGGTAGGTATTCTGTACCACAGCCCGAGATGAGTTCCTAGCTGATAGCCAGCATCTACTGCCAGCCAGGCACGTGAAGATTCCTCCAAGGGACTCCTGCCCGCAGCTGTCTAGTCACCTCTAGCTGTTGAGTCTTGCCAGCTGAGGCTGCAGATATCAGGGAACAGAAACAAGCTGTACCACTGTGGCTTTTCCGAATTCCTGACCCACAGAATCTGTACACAGAATTAAATGACTGTGTTGCCAAACTTTGGGAGAATTTGTTACATAGCAATAGGAACCGAGAGAAATTTCGACAGTATGACTTTTTATTTTTTATTTATTTTTTTACTGTCCTCAATCTGAGAATAAAAAAACTTATTTAAATGTATATTCCTTTGATTACTAGTAAGATTAAATACATCTTTATATGAGTATTAACCAGTTGTATCTCTTTTTGCCTTATTATTATTCTTTTCACATTTTTTACCCCAAAAGTCAATTCTTTTCCTTTTGGATTTGTAAGAATTCTTTGTATCAAGGATGTTAAAATTTTTTTCTGTTATGTGTTCCAAATATTTTGTTATCTTTTATTGTTGTTGTTTATGGTGTTATTAACTGCATATTCTTTAAAGTCCAGCTTAAATATTTCCTAGTTCTTTCCAGTGAGCTCATGACCTCGAGTCACTGTCTCTCTCACCCCAAGTTGATTATATTTATTCCCTGCTTTTGTGGTGAAGTGCACATTGTTGCCTCAACTACAAAAATTATCCCCTACCACTTCTAATTTTTGTTAAAGCTTTATCATACTTTTATGGATAGACCTGGAGAACAGAAATGTATTTTAAAAAGTTGTATTTCAGTAAGGCTTATATTTATTTGTAATATCGAGCCTCTTAACAGAAAAGTGATTTAGTATCATTCGGAGAGTTCCAATATAGTGAAAAAAGATTCAGTTGCTAAGAAAACAATCATTATGGAAATATGTGCAAGCAAAAATCCAAATGAGGTGTGGTCGTGATGTGGACTCTGACCAGCGGTGTCTGTGGTGTTGTGGATGCGATGAACAAGTTCACACAGACTGCAGAAGTCCTGTGGAGAAAAGGGACGGAATGACCATTCTCTGAGTGAGAGAGAGGGCCCTGACTCTTGCCTGGACAGGCTTTTATTGCCATTCTGGGAAGATTACATCAGGGAAGGTCTTCATTCATTATGCACGGGTTTGCTTTAGGCAGGTAACAAAGGAAAGGATGTTGCTGATTACTTCTTATGGGTAACAAAGAAAAGGATGTTGCAAATGCAAGGGACAAGTGGTTGAACTAGTTATACTCCGTTCTTGGGAGGTTTAGCACAGACTTTAGGAAGTTACTTCAAAGATATGCATTAAACATTTGCTGCCTTAATTCAGGGTGAGGGAGTTTTAGCAAAAGCAAGTCTAAAAGCAGCCTACATATAATGCAGGCCTGGGGTTCCCCCTGGTAAAGCAGATCTGTGGGCTTGGCTCCTATGTGTCACCTCATACCTGTTGGTTTTCCAAACCACGGCTGAGCTGCATTCACCACTGCCACACAGACTGGTTCCCTACATGGCTGATCTCTTGCTTATAAATGACGATATGGGGGACAGTTTAGATGCAAGGTGGATGGAATAAGCATAACTGCAATTTGGAAACAAGAAAGGCCAAATATAAAAGTCTCTCTCTATCAATAGTTAACATTTCAAGAAAGGCATTGCATAATTGAAGTAAGCCATGGGCAGATATGAAAGATACCAACTTTGATGCAAAGTCATCTAAAGGCCTGAATTGTTGAGTTACGTAACTCAATTCTTGTACTGAAATTTGGGAGTATATTTTATAGTGAATATTGCTGGTTAAGATTAAAACCATCTTAAATACCTCATGAGTTTTTCTTTAAATTATGGTCAAGTGCATCTTTTCAAGAATGATAGTCTCTGAGTCTGGCTGATTTATTTTCAGTTATATAAGAAAGCAGATATAATTGAAAGAAACAGCACAATCTCTGTCTTCTGATAATGTTACAGGAGATGTAGTTGGTTAGACCTTTTGGTTGTAACAGCTAAGGACCCATCCATTTACCTATTGTATACCAAATTCTTGGAGAAACTAGCTAAGTCAACGAAGAGACAGCAGATGTTACACATGGAGGTAATCAGTAGCGGTAGCAACACCTGCTGTCCAGAAGTCCATCTGATGTCAAAGGGTGATCCATCAGCATATCATATTCTTCTCACATGATTAGAAATGCGATTGATAGTTTTTATGTAATTTTCAGATCTCTTTACACTAATGTAGCATTTGTTAATTTAAGGATGTTTTTGAAAAGAGTTAAATAGAATAATTCTGTTACATTTGAAGACTCAAAACATGTTGTTTTCTTAGGAACAATGGTCAGAGAATGCCCAGGGCTTCTCATTCTAATAACGAAGCTTTTTAAAAAAAATCAGGCATGGTTCTTTTTACATAAAAATGTTTTCCAAATAATGTTACTGGCTCCTAAATGTCTTTTCAGAACACATCTCCATTTTAAAACTTTGGGTTACTTGCTTTTTTATTATTAAGTTGTGAGCATTCTTTGTATATCCTAGATCCAAACCCCGTATCATATAGAAAATCTGAAAATATTTCTCCTGTTTTTGGGTTGTCTTTTTCTTGATGCTATCCTTTGAAGCATAAAAATTTTGAGTGTTGATGAAGCCCAATTTATTTTTTTCTTATTATTGCTTATGCTTTGGTTTCATATCTAAGAAGGCTTTGACTAACCCAGGATCATGAATATTTAATTCTATATTTTCTTAATTATTGGGTAACAAAATTGTTTGGGAATAGCTGACCCACTTTCACCTCAAACACTTGGGAAACTATCACTGTCTGTCAAGAATAATCCAAAAGTTGTGCCTGATCAAATTGCCCAAGGTCATTTTGGAACCCCTTTGAGCCATAGAATGGAGGCTTATTGAATAGGGTAAATATAGAAACTAAAGATCCAGAGGAAATCATCAACATGGTTTTGGGAGGAAATGCAAACTCAGAATATCCAGCTCATTTAGGTTGCTGCCAAGTTACTTCATAATACCCACAGTAATGATGTGGGCCGGGTGGCTGTCCCCGGTACAAACTCTCACAGTTCTTTTCTGCATATCCAGGTGAAAAAAAATAATAAAACTAAACTAAAAGAAAAGTCAATGTCAACCTAGGGCTTAGCTTGAAGAGGTCGTAGGTCACCCAGCATTCTTGTGAATGACATTATCGTGGCTTTAACAAGTTACTACAGGGCTTTACAAATGAGTCCAATGAATCTGAAACTTTCTGTTCCATGTGAGCTTAAGGGGCTTATGAAGTGAAATTACTCTCCTGCATAATTGATTAAAATCACTGCATTCCTGATCTTACTCTTTCCCCAGGTATCATCCATGGGAGAGTTGTTATGAATACTAACACTTATTAAATATGTTAAGCCTGCTGAGCACCAGAGAGTAAACACAGGAGAGGCCACACCAGTAACCTCCATGAGCATGAGCCCTACGGCAGTCTCTTCCTACTGCTTGCCCTAGCTGCCGTGTGGGGTGCACACTGCAAGGGTTCCTACTAGGTTAGACTGAGGTCAGTCACTCACTTATTTGCTACATAAGAGACCATTTAGCTAGATCCTTGGAATCTACAGATACAGTGGGGTGGGGAATGACATTACAGGCATAGGAAAATGCATGCTAACATTATTGTCTAGTAGGTAATTCTCTGCCTTTTATTTTTTTAATAAATTTTTCCATTTATCCACCTCCACCCAGCCCCCTAATTCTCTGCCTTTTAAAAATCATCTTTTTTATAATTCCCAAGAATCAATTTGGTTGGGAGTATCCTAAGTAGGTAGATTGGAATGAAGATAGGCTAACTGTCATTATATGATGTAAAATGTCCAGAAGAGAGCAAGGTATACTGGAGGTTCCAAAAAGGGCAGTTAGGCCAGAAAATAATGTCACAATGTACATCTTTTCATATTGTGTATCATTAACGAATTGTTGTAGGTATAGTTATTTTTAATACTCTGTCTTTTAACCTTTAACTAGAGTTTGGTGACTAACACATAACCATATTATGGTATTTACAGTATTCTGAGTTTGCTCATATACTTACCCTTACCAGTGTGTTTTATATTTTCACGAGTGTTCATTTTATTAGTTTCCTTTCGTCTTACCTTGAATAAACTCCTTCCTGCATTTTTTGTAAGGCAGGTATAGTGGGATGAACTCTCTCAGCTTCTGATTGTCTGGGAAAGTCTATTTCTCTTTTCATTTCTATAAAAATCTTTACCCAGTAAAGTATTCTTAATTGGATTTTTTTTTTTTTTTTGGTCACTTTGAATATAGCATTCCACTGTCTCCTGGATTGTGAGCTTTTTGCCTTGTGGGGTTTCCTTGCACATGAAGAATTTTATTTCTCTTGGTGCTTTTTAAAATTCTCCTTATCATTAATTGAAGATGTTGTGATTATAATATACCTTGGAAAAGACATTTTGGGGGATCTTAGGAGCTTCAGGAATGTGGATGACCCAGTTTTTCCTCAGGTTTGGGAAGTTCTCAGCCATTATGTTTTACAACAGCCTTTTAGCGCCTTTCCCGCTCTCTCCTCCTCCTGGAGCTCTCATAATGCACAGGTTGTTTCTCTGGATGGCATTCCAGAGTGCATGTAGTCTTGACCCGTTTCCATTCCTTTGTTGTTGTTGTTGTTGTTGTTGCTCGCGGACTGCGTAACTTCAAATAATTTGCCTTCTGCTTCACTAATTCTTTCTTCTGCTTGATCCAGTATGTTGCTGATGATCTACTATGTTGCTGATGACCTCTAATGCATTTTTTCGTTTCACTCATTGTATTCTTCAGCTCCAGAATTAATTAATTAGTTAATTAATTTATTATGATTTCTGTGTCTCTGTTAAACTTCTTTTTGTTTGAGTAATAAAAAAATACCCAATTTTGCCAAAAATACCCTTGATTTTTGTTGAACTGATTTTCTCTGGTTACTTGTGGCTCACTGAGTTTCCTTAAAATAACTGTTTTGAATTTTTTATCAGGCAAATCACAGATCTTTGGGTTCACTTACTAGGAAATTGTGTTCCTTTACTAGTGTTGTTTCCTTGAGTTTTCATGTTCCTTTAAGTTTTGGCATTTTTTTTGTGTGTGTTTGCATTTGAAGAAGTAGTCCCCTCCTCCAGTGTTTATGAATAGGCTTTCAGAGAGAAATACCTTCCATCGGCACTTTTATGAATTTCTATAGATACTCCTCCATACTTTTTGTTCCCTTTTGGCAGGAAATTATTTAGATTTCATGTCTTTTCTTGACCCTTCAAAGCCAGGCCAATTGCTGAGAGTCATTAGTTTGCTCTCCCCAGGGTGGTGACGAATGCTCAAGTTCGTGTGCTTTCTCCCAAACCTGGAGAGTTGGGGCAGCTTTCTGCACATGCTCACTACACATCTGCAGAGACTCATTCTCATTGTCTTTCAGGGTGTGCACAGGGAACGGGCACAGGGTGGGGTAAGCTGTTTGTGGGTAAGTTGTATGGAGTGTTGGAAGTGCCTGTGGGCCAGTGGTTTATGGATGGGCTTTCTAATGGGTCTGCACCCATTTAATGTCCTCCAAGAGCCCTGGTTGCTCTTCTCCCAGCCGTTTTCTGTCCCCCCCCCACCTCACTGTCACACAGTGCACCTTAGTATCCTGGAAGGGGGTGAGAAAAAATTGAGACTCATTGGCAGCATCCCACACAGCTGGGGAAGTGGAGTGTTTGCTCACATGCTCTCACTTTCCCTATGGGAGTAATCATGGGCTGCGAAGGTCACTTTGGGCTCTGACATTAGTAAAGTGAAAGCATTCTTCTTAACTTCTTCAATGTACCCAATGTCATTATTATTTTGCTCCAATGGTGTGCTGGACCTTCTCTGCTGGACTCCTTAACTTCCATAAAAGCATTGTTATCCATGGGTGAGTGTCAGAATTAGTGTTATTTGGGAGCAGAGGGGGGGCATGATAGAAAACTCTTATTTCTCCATTTTAGTGGCATTTCCTCATGGGTCTTAATATCACTCTTTCTCCAACATAAATGTAATATTGAAATTGCTTATGCTAATAAAATAACCTCTGATATTGACCTCGAGAGGGATGGAAGGCTGCCTTTGGGATGTGGCCTCTTAGGTTAAATGTAGCCGCCCTCTGCAGGAGTGTGCATTTGAGATTAGGGCAGCTGTGTGTCCTTGGAATGAGGCTTTCACTCTCATACACCTTACACGAACCTATAATAATTTAAAAGTGATTTATAAATATCATAACTGGGTGGGTTGGGCTGAAAATATTGAAAATGCTGTTCATTTTCAATCATCTTATGGAGAGGAGAGAAATCTGTGAAGTTAACTTTGATTATAGGCTTTCTGTGGAAGAGGTCGCATCTGGCCTTGGGGACGTGGAGCTGAGTAAGATGTGAGCCAAGCTTTCAAGGTCACCCTCCAGCAGAAGGAAGGACCCATGAACAAATGATTACTTTGTGTGTGTGGAAAGTATAAAACTAGAAAAAATATGCATAGGTTGTTAGAGAAGTCAGAGAAGGCTAAGTCACTTCACAGGGCAGTTGAATGAGGAAAGACTTCTCAGGAAAGGCGGCACCTAATTTCAGTTTTAGGGGCTGGGCAGGAGGAAAGGTGAGTCCAGGTTGTTAGGAGCACCACAGAGGCAAGGAGTCACAAGACAGCATGCGGTGTTGGCTGGACCAGTGTTGGTGCAGTGTTGCTGGGTCAGGAAGCACCAAGGCATTTGAGGCTCGAGTTGAGTGGCTAGAGGCTGGGTGGTAAATGGCTTTGAGGCTCCACTAATGAACACAAGCAACTAGAAAAAATAGTTCTGTTGTTTCACCTGAATCCTGAAGATGTTGTTAGATGTGTACTGGCTTTGAACTGAGTGGTGGAGTGTTCCCTTCTAAAAAGCAAAACTAACACAATTTATTCAAGAAAGTTTAGGATTCTAACAGGGACTGTCCAATGTTAAAACCAAAAAGCAGGTGGAATTTGGCTTCAGGGGGCATGCTGTCAGTGTTTTCAGGGCCCTATGACAGCTTCTCCAGCCTCTGGGTGGGTGATTTTACTTAGTTTTCTTCTCTGTAAAGCTCAGGTTCCCATTCTCTTCAACTCTCTTCTTCTTGACTGATTTTATCAATCAAGGTGTCATTAAGAGTGGTTTGCGTTATCACACTAGTGCAATATTACCAGAGTTCCTGCCAGAGAAAGTCCTGACTTTGGAAGAAGTACTTGGGTATCCTGCTTGGAAACAGGATGTAACCACACGCCCATGCTCAGGCGACACAGACTTCTCAGAAAGCACTTACCGCTAAGGAAAGAGGAGCTGTTTGTTTTGTTCAGAGAAAGAGAGAGCTGCTTGAGAAATGAGAGAGAGGCGGAGGCCATGAGAATGAAGAGTGGGGATGGAGAGAAGGCAATAGAAGACTAGTTTGTGGTGTCACCAAAACCTTCAGGGGGAAGTTGACTAGACTCTCAAAATGTTAGGTAAATGGGTTGTATACGAACCTGTTTGTAAATCATTGAGAAGGTCAAGGGTCACATGAAAACTGACATTGGAAGGGGAGGAAAGGTTTAGCTAGTGGCCTCAAGGCAGATGAGGGTACAAGGACCCCAGCCCTTTGAGTATTAGTAGAAATGTTTAGGAGAATGTTAACTTTCTTCTGGCTGCAATAAAGATTTAAGGAGAGTTGGGATGGAGAGAATTCTCATTTAACATCTGAACTGCAGTTACGTTTGAAATAGTCCTTCCTGGAAATAATATATCAAACAAAAGAATAACTATACAGTTGAGAATATCAAGTTATCATCTAAGGAGATGTGTTGGGGGTGAAGCCAGCCCTTTATAACTCCTCTTTTCAAAACTCAGCTTAACAGACAGAACATGCATTTCTCACCCATTAAGTCCACCCTAAGGCACAGTACTTGAACTGGACCCTCAGGTTAAGTTTGCTTCAGGGAATTTTATTTTATCTCTGTACTCTACAAGAAACCTATGAAAGACAGCCGTCCTCTTTCCTGTGCTGTTCAAATGGTGTGACCTTGAACCTCTGCCTTCCCAGGACAGAGTGAAAATGACCCTATAAGGTATTTATTCTCTGCCCCCTTTCTCCTGCAGGGCAAGTGATCAGCCAGTTACCCATGCCTGCTAGGAGCTCTGAAAAAGTTGTTTCTTCAAGAATGGAGAAACTATCATTTCATATACCTCCCACTACCACACACACACACACACACACACACACACACACACACACAGGACTCACTGGGAAAAGAGGTAAGGAAACAATAGACGACACTTTTGGATTCTCTCTGTTATACCTACTGCTTTCAAATGATGAATTGTGAAACTGGAGAGTAAAAGAAGAAAGAGAACTGAGACTCCCAGGTCCTGAGAGGTATAAAAAAATACACTTCTACTCTTTCCTCTGACTGAGGAATCCTGCTGGTCGACTTATAATTTGGACAAGAGGTTTCTTTTAAGCCTTTTTTTTGTGATGCCTCAGGTTTTCTTGTACTTAAATGTGACATGTTAACTTACATGGTGGCAAGTTAGAAGGGTTTAAATTCAAATTCGAGGAAGTAAAAGAGTACAAAATTGTTATCAGGATGGTAGTTGTTACAAATACAGTTTATAAAGTAGCTTAGTTTGACCATGTTGCTTTAAAATTATAAGCATTAATCAAGCTCTGAGAAGTTTGTCAAAAACATTCCTAATGAAATCATATTTATCATCACGGCATTTGACATGTGTTATAATAGTCAGGAAATTAGGACAACAAATTACAAAAATGCATTAACAAGTTACTAAGCACTCACTATCATGGCAAGACTTTTTTACTTTATGAAGAAATGGAATATATTGGATCCTCTGTTCACAGAATTAGAATTTTAGTAATGGAGAAGAATGTGAGATGTAAACCAAATCCATGTGTGTGGCATTTTTATCTGAAAAGAATCCTTTTCAGAAGGGTGAGATTCTCAGGGAAAGAGGGAGTTTGCACTGATTTGGATTTGGAAAACGGAAGAGAGCATGGGCTGAGGAAATAACATTGGAGAGTTTGCAGGACAAGGGCGGCCAGGCACCCTGCAGAGGAAGGCTTGGCTGCGGGAGCAGAGGGTGATGGGCTGGATGGTAGAGCATCAGGTTCAGAGGGGCCTTAGATTCAGAGGCCTTCAGATTCGACTGTTGCAGGATGTTGGTGTCATTGAAAGGCTTAATCAAATAAGAAAAAACTTAATCAAATTGTTGGGGAAGTCCTACTTTCTCTTCCACATACTCAATGAGTGCTACAGATATTTAATAATTCTGGTGATGGGTATCACAGATTCAACTAACCCAGTCTCTGCTATTACTTCAAATATTTGTACATTTGAGGAGTCAGGACATCTGGGTTTATGTAATCCCTTACCCCCAAACCCTCTCTTTCTCATGTACTTTCAAACTCACTCCAGTTCTGCAGGCTATTTCTCCACGTGCATGTGCAATTGTCACACAACAAGAAGCAGGTCTTGGTTTGCTGAGGAAAGACCTGGCACAGAGTGGTTAACAGGCCGAGTCCAGGATGCTTGCCATACATGTTGTCTGGAGCTGGGGCTTAGAGGACTTTCCATCTTTTTAAGTAAAGTATTTAGAATTAGAAATATCAAAGCTGATTTCACAGCCTCATTGACCTAGTTGGCTTATAGTCCAAAAAGAAGATTTTTTTAAGTCCTAAAGATTGTGTTGTTCCCTGATTCCAAACCAGTAACACCGAGTCATGTTCCCATTTATTTTCAAGTCTTGCCTTGCCTTGCCTCGTGGCTACTGACCCTGGAGCAGCTTCGTGGAGAGACATGGCTTCAGGAGGAGCATCTCACCCTTTCCGAGTGGGCATGCCTCTCCTCAAATCTACATCCCTTCTCCACTCTCTGCCTGAGCTGAAAAGAGAAACTGTGGATTTGGGTTTAGTTGAACAGTGTTTAAATTTCCTGTAGGCTCAGAGGATGACTGTGCTGTGAAGATTCTTTCATAGTCAACCTCCCTTCCAAGCTCTTCCTGTGTTGGAAGCATGGCAGGCAGGGAGGAGGCTGATGGCTCTCTCTCCAGGAGTCTTCTCCATTTCATGAGTCAGAGACCCTATTTTTCTTCTTGGGTTTGCAATTGCAAATCCTTTTCAGTCTTTAGCCAGGCTGCTGCTTTGTTCTAGGGAATGAATTGTCTAAAAGTGGATGCAACCCCCATTGTTTTGTTGGGGTTTTTTTGGTTTGTTTTAAGATGAATGTCCCTGGAAGAGGAAACAGTTTCCTTTTTAGCAAAATTTTCTATAGCTCTGTTAAGAAGAAACTTTCATGTTGCCTTCACCAAAACAACCCAATTAAAAAAAAAAAACAACTTTATTTGGTTATTTTTTTTCCTGGTACAGTAGTGAGCTATTATGCTATAGTTTTCAGCTTTGAAAAAGCTCCACGTTTTTGTCAAAGGGAAGATTTATACCACCAGTTTACAGGGATTCATCTGGCCTGGGAGTCGTTCAGGAGTAATTTACTCAATTAGCAACACTGGCAGTTAATTGCTAATGTGTTGGAGTCTGAGAAAGAAAATTTAAACTCAGTAAAATTTTACTTCTTAGGAGGATGAAGAAATTATATACATTGAACTTTAATAGCTTTATTATTGCTATATTATGATCTTATTACTGTAACTGGTTGAAGAACCATGTGTCATGATAAATAATAGCATAGCATGTTATTCTTTGAAAATAGATATTATTGATACAAGCACAGCTAATAAATATAGAATTCAGTAATAATACTAAATGGATAGAAATTTAGACTATCTGTCAATTACACTGCTCCTAAATAATTCTTATTAAATTTAATGAAATCAGTGGGCGGCCTTTAGAATCTATCAGTGCATTTTCTTTGAAAAGACTTTACTACTGAATATGAATATATATTCAATGTGACACAGTCTTGCAAAATAAAAATCTCATCAAGATGGACAAAATAATGAAGATTATAAAGAAAATAATGAGATTGTGAAGAAGTTTCTGGATTCTTTCGGCAGGCATGACAACACGATGCTCTCTGCCCCTGGGAGCTGTGGGACTTTGCATGAGCCATTTTACCTCTCCGAGTTCCACGCTGTGGTCGGGAGGGCTCAGTCATTCAGCCAATGGGCTGAGGATGTGGTGGTGGAGAAGGGAGGCATGGTCCATGTTCTCAAGGAGACAATATTGCTGGAGGGTGAGACAGGCGAGGAAATGAGCGAGATGATTTTAGATGGTAATGAGTCTGTGAGGATCGTAAAAGAGAGTATAATGTGTCAGATACTGACTGAAAAATACTTTTATGATAGAATGATCAGGGAAGACTTCTATGGCACAGTGACACTTGAGCAGAGGCCCAAATGACAAGAAGGAGCCAAGCTGTGAGACAGCTGGGGGAGAGAACAGCAAGTGAGAAGGCCCCACGGCCAGAGCACACGTGGCTTGTTCAGAAACAGCCGGAAGGAGGTCCGTGTGCACAGTGAGGAGGGGACAAAAAGGGGAGAGGGCAGACCAGAGTGGGGCAGTGGTTGACTATGTAAGGCCTCAAAGGCCATGGTAAGGATTTTATTCTATGTGTGTGAGAAGCCATTGAAATGTTTTAAACAGATGAACATTAGTGGATTAAGTTTTATGTAAAAGCAGCTGACTGCAGAAGGGGCAAGAATGCAGGCAGGGAGACTGCTGGGAAGAGGTGGGCTCAAGCTCCGATCAGCATGCTTTTGTCTTTGAGGGGACAGATCTTCTCTCCAAAAAACAGTGCTCTAATCCACTGGCATAGCATCACAAATTCTTAGGGGATCATCGCACGTCTTGAAGACTAGCGGTGATTGCCTCCTGCTAAAAATGGGCAGTCTTTACAAGTTTCCTTCACCTCTGATACTATGTTTCAGTGTTTTCCAAAAAGAAGCTATTTACACTTCTTCCCCCCACATATCCAGGTTACCATGAAAACCAAAGAAAAATGAAACAGAGGAAAATGGGTTGGTTTAAAGTTCTCTCTGTTCTGTTGCTTGATTCTTCTATTAATGCATAGACCATTACTAATTTTTTTTGTGTGTGATATCATAGCAACATCATTATTTTAGGGCTTAAATAATTTTTCAACAATTTCTTCATTTCTGACACTCAAACATTTTGCAATCTATTTTGCTAATGGCCCATTTTAGAAGTAGAAGATATCCAAAAGTCGGGTAGACCCATGGTGGGTGTGCCTCAGTTGGTCGGAGCATCGCCTCACAAACCAAAATTTTGTGGATTCAATCCTGGTCAGAGAACATGCTAAGGTTGCAGGTTTTGTCCCCAGTCAGGGTGCATATGGGAGGCAGCTGATGGATTCTCTCTCTCTCTCTCTCTCTCTCCCTCTCCCTCCCTCCCTCTCTCCCTCCCCCCCAACCCCCTCACTCTCTCCCTTCCCTATCTCTAAAATCTATAAGTATGTCCTTGAATGAGAATTTTGTAAAAAGTCAGGTGTAAAGAACACCTCAGGTATTTACAATGAAATAAAAACATTTTTACTATATTTCCCCTTTTTAAACACACTAAATAATAAAAGAAATGACAAATAGAAAAAGTTACTCCCAGGAACTTGAATAAAATATAAAAAATTAAAAAAATGGAAACCCCAAACATAAGGTACAAAAATGACCTGTCAAACAGAGTGCCCTGTGGATGCAGGGAAAGGAGCAATACCACATAGCTCCTCTAAAACCAGGGGCCAGATGGCCAGCAAACCCCGAAGGGGGCTGAACTTAAGGCAATAGGGGATAGGGAATAGGGAGGGCCAAGTCAATGGCATGCCCATCTAAAGAAGACAGCTGCAGCTCGGATCTAGCCACTTTTTGCCATGCAGAAATAGTGCCATTGAGGATTGCCAGATCATCTAATTTTTTTAAAAAGATGGATTTTCATAAGAAATGTTCCTATCTTTCCAAAACTATGTGGGCCAAACAAAATTACCTGCCAGCTGGATTCTGTCTGTGGGCTGCCAGTCTGTGAACCCTGCTCCAAAAGGAAGTGGTGTGATTCTCCAAGGCCCGTCTAATGATCCTTCCATTAGATGGATGGGATCTAGAAGTAGGAGTGTCCCTAGAGATGCCTAATTCTGCATTATAACAAGGGGGGGAGGCAGGGTCGCTTATGGCGAGGCTTCTGGGCAAGGGGATTGCACTGGATGAGGAACATGAGAGGAAGCCATAGCGCTGATAAAGTTTCTGGAACTTTCAGGGCTTCACTGTGAGCATCCCTGACTCCCAGAGAATGAACACTGTGGGGAGAGGTGGCTCATGGAAGAAGACCCATCCAATTTAGTTGAGTGTAACAAACCCAAATAAAAGCTGGCACTGCTCGAGCTCCTTCGCCTTGCCCTTCCCCTCCTGCTCTTTAGCAATAGTTGGCTTGGACAGGGCTGCCGCAGAAATGATTAATAACCAGAAGGAAGCAGCACGGCACCTAGGCATCAGGGCAGCGAACATGAGCAGTAAAGTAGCGCACGCTTATGCCCACAGTAAACAGAAGCAAAGAGAGGAACAACGTGCCTTGCACTGGGAATCCTCCTAGATAATAAGGAAATTCAGACAGATGTTTTTCTGTAGTTTCAGAGAAATAAAGGATAACAAATAGTCTTTAAAACAAAGCTTGAGGAGGAACTATAAAACATCAAAAAATATGGTAACACAGCAAAGACATGGGACTATATATTCTCTTCGGGAATCAGTAACTCAAGCATTCACTTCTCTGAGTATGATGTTCTTTCCTTCTAGTTGTTCACCGTTCCCACAGTGACTGATCTTGGACACACAAACCACTCCACCTGTTGTTGTGTCTACTTTCCTCCCATTCATCTCTCTTCTTTCCCTTCCTTTTTAGTCAGCTTAGATTTCACAGGCCAGTGTTTCAATAACACTCTCTTTTAGGGGGTAAGTTTACTTTCTTTACTTGTGGTTTGGATATGTCAACCTCACACATTTTCTCAGAGAACAAACTACTGATTATATTTTCTTTTTTTTTTCTATACAGTATTCAACCTCTCCCTCTCAACAGGAATTGATCATCCTTAAAAGATGCTCAATTTCTCTCCTTAAACCAAAAATATAATAACCCCAACCAAAAAGATGCTGGTGTCCATACCCATCTCTAGTTACCAAATCTCTTGCCTTTTTTGCTGTTGTGCAGTTTGCTCTCTCCTTTTCCTCAGCTGCCTTGCCGTTTAACTCTTTCCACATCGCCTCACCTCAGCACCAGATTACTTCTGCTAAACCAGCAATGACCCATATGCCACCCCATCCTGGTGATGATTTTCAGTCAACTTGTCCTCTCAGTTGCATTCAACACTGCTGACTCCACTAACCACTGAAACTCTCTCTTCTCTTGGCTTCTAGGACTCCTCATGTCTTGTTGCTCAGCCTTTCTGCTTTCTGTTCCTTCGTGTGTCTCATAGGACCGCTGCACACTAAAGCTCTTCACCACTGGCGCATAGACCTTTTCTTCTGCTTGGAGCCCATCCTTTCTCCCCGGCTGCTTGCAGCAATAATTACCACTCCAGTCACCAGGCATAAGCTGGTACTCTCCTACTCCACATCGCCAGCCCTGCCTCCACGGCGCACCCCACGCTGGGGTCATCCAAACGGCCTTCTCCCAGAGCCACGGTTTGTCCCAGTGCAGGCCTTCTACATGCTTTTTAAAAAACCCGGCTGTGGCAGTGCTTCTCAAACTATCTGTGATGAAAGACCAGTGCGTTTTAATTTTCTAATCCATCACAGACTGATACTTTTATAAGTGCAATAAAAATAAAATACTAGAAAAATAAAATGAATAAAAAAGAGACATAAAATACAAGCCTCACTTGTATTAGACTTGAGAGATATAAAGTGACTGTCAAATTGCTCTAAAACCTTGTAAACGCTTATGCTACTTATTATTCTAATGTTGTTGCAGAGATGATTACAAGTAGCTCCAAGACTGGAATGCATCTGAAGACCTTGGTCTGAGTAGAACTCTTTGCCTAGTGTACCCATCAGATAGCTGCTCACAAGTCTCTAATTTAGGAAAGCCTTTCCTGATCTCCATGAGTCACTGACACCTATTATTTATTCTTAAAGCCCATCGGCCTCTCCCGTGCTTGCATTTGGAACCTTTGTATCCTGCAGGTAAGCTGCATGATGGCAGGAACTGGGTCCCTTCTTCCTCTACTCACTATTGTATCCTCAGCACATAGTGGGCCCTTGCAGCTACCTCACTGTTGTGCAAAGAGGATAGGCATGCACAGAGTTAGGTGAATATAGAGGCAATAGATGGTTCTTACCAAAGATTTCAGGCAAACTGACGTTTGAATAAGAGTTCCAGGTGCAGATGGTGGGAAAGAGCATTTAGGTGAAGGTATTGGTATATATAAAAGCAGAGATCACAAAAGCACTGAGCTTGTCTGGGGAAGGGTGAGTATTCTGGGGTGCTGAGAGCAGGAAGTGTACTGATGCATTGGAACATGGGGATAAAGATGAGAAGATAGACTATGAGTCGTTAAGGTCCTCAGACGCCACACCAGAGTTTAGCTTTTACCACCTTTAGATTGAACATCATTCCTCCTGTCTAGTCATACAAAGTCATTGAATAATGGATAGCAGTAGAAGACAATAAATTTGACTTTTTCAAAGGTAATTTTGGTGGTGATGTGGAGGTGAGATTGGAAGGGTCAAGGTGGGAGGTTCTTGGAAGAGTTTGCCTCCTGAGTACTTGAGTGCCAGGGCGATGGGAAGGAGGCGGTGGGCTGGGGAGGTATTTAGAACATGGCGACTCCAGGCTGAGGATTTCAAAGTCTTGGGAATCCGTAGATGAGGAAGGGATGCTCTATATACATATTCCCTGGGATGGCAGCATTGTGAGCTTCTGCTTTATTGTTCCAGCTTCCTGACCATGGTACCCTTGGCCTTGCCATGGTACCAAGTGTGGAATTGAGTTCTTGGAGTGCAACTTTCTTAAGCTCCATAACCACAGTGCTAGTGCAATTCACCATCTGATTAGAAATAATGATAATAATGGTTACGCTCCCTCCTCTGGTTGTGATGCGCATCGTTATCAAAGATCATTCCCTCTAAATAACAATAGGCAATGGCTGGATGATAATTGGATAGTTTTACTTTGATTAATGGTTCCACAGCCTCTAAAGTGTCAGCATCGGAGCTGAAATATTGTACCTCCCAGATTTTGGCCAAGCTGTCTCATATCTCCCCAGATCCCATGTCAGCTTGGTCAGTCATTCTGTGCTGCACCAGGAGAACTAGTGGTGCCTTTCACCAGCCATGGGGCCCCAGACCAAAGCCAGGATATCACCATGAGAGGCAGACTGGAGGGAGCCAGGGCAGACTGAGAATCTCGAACCTCTGAGTGCTGCATTCTTGAGCACTCAGAGGTGGTTAATAATGCCCACCTTTGGTGCAGGTTTCAGGGTGAGTTATCACTCCCTTTGGATTTCCTATTTCAGCTGCTTTTTCCTATTAAAAATTGCCTCATACTCTCTTCAAATGTTTGGGAAGGCGTACTTCACACATAAATATCCTCACCATGATAATCTTCATGGACACTGTGTATAAATAACACTACGCCCTTTGACATACTATGATGTACCGGTTTTTTAAAGAAAGGAATGGTATTCTAACTCCCATGTTTAATACCTTTCATGGGAGCTAGAAGAAATGGGCTGAAGCTAAGGCAGAAACATTTTTATCCTCAGAGGAAATTATTGTGGAAAAATTGACAGAAACAGATGAGCTGGTTCAGCGTGGTGTGGCAGGGAAACATTTACACTGCCTTGCCTAAGTGATGTTCACCGCTTCCTCTGGCCCACTGTCTCCTGGTGGAATCAGACCTGAGTTTGCCTCCCTGCATGGGAACTGCCAGATATTAAGATAACAAGGTAAATGTGGGGAAAGTGAGGGAGAAACCCTAGGAGTCCCGAAGGAAAAGTAGTATCTCTAACTCTTATTTTCACTACATGAATTTCTGTTGCCTGGAAGGAGCTTACACTTGGATTCTTCCTGCTGGTGCCCCAAAGGACCCTTTAGTTCCCCCCTCCCCCCAGATTTCCCTAGCAGCTAAATGAGGCCTTTCCTTTGGTGCCCTACTGCTTCCAGATGGAGACCAACCCTGAAGAGTAAATCAAGAAGCTTCTCCAGCCTTGGGAGGCAGAAGAACTCCCCTTTGTTTTACCTCAAGAAAGTCAGCAGGTTGTGTCCTGGTGGCTTTGCTGTGGACTCTCACTGTGGTCTGGGGAAAGTCACGGGTAGAAGGGGCAGAAAGGCCCTTCCTGTTCTCTGTAAGCAGCAGCTATACTGATGCATTTGTCAGCTGGAGAGGAGGGTTCTGGGAGTGAAGGCAGGCAGTGCTCACAGGTATCAAAAAGTCACCGCCACCTCCATGCATGCTGCAGGGAAGTATCCCAACTAGTCATTCAGCTAATCTGAGTTAAATCATCCTTTTCGTAAAGTAGCATTTCATATACAGGTTTGGACAAGAACATCACAAAGACTCTGGATTCAATAAAAAAAAGTCAGACCCTTTGGTTAGGGGATAGTCTGTCCAAAGCAAACAACATTATCAGGAAAGGCTGAGTCAAGTTCTCCATCTCTAGTCACTCTCCTTGGGAACCTGACAGTTGGGTTATCTCAGAACACAATGCAGGAGTAAATAATCTCTTCCTCTGTGGTCCCATGAAACTTGGCCATTGTGTTCATGTGATACTTACCACACTGTACGATTATATCTCATTCTCCAGCTGGAGCCCCTTGGGCTGCTGCTTAGTTATCTTTATGCACACACGTGGAGCAAGGCCTGTAGTTTGCATTCTGTAAGCACTTGTGAAATTGGTTTAATGATGCTGACTGCTCTTGAAGGACTCATGAGGGATCTCAGGACCACCTGTATGGGAGGGGTCATTAAGACTCTATCTGGAAGTTGGGTCACTCAAACCCTGAAGACACATCCTGAGCTGACCTGAATCATATTTAAGTGCCCTGTTTGGAAAAATCTACAAGGTTCTCTCCTAGACACTCAGAGCCCATACTATAATCCAAGAAAATGTGTATTTGCATGCCTAGGAAAACAAGTTTATCAAAGTTCTATGGCTGGTCTAACTAACTTGGTGATATGGATCCCAGGAATTATATGGCACAGGTAATATTCATTTGGTGGTCTTTGCATCTAGAGTTAATGCAACTGACAATCATGGATGATCATATTGGTTCTCATTCATTAGCTTATTTGTGTGATTATTGTTATTAATGTTAGCCTCCCAGAATAGCATGGATACTCCATGAGAGTAAAAACCATGTCACTTTCTGCCTATTGTTGTTTCACAATGCCTCACACAATGCCGACAGATAGTAGTCACTCAGTAACTATTTGGGGAGAAAGAGGAGACAGGAAGAAAGGTAACAAGAGCCTGTTTTGGCTCAAATCTTTGTTTGTTTTCACTACTGCCTATTTTCCAATCCAACCACTTGATGTCCTCTTGTGTTACAGAATTCCACAGGCATTATTTGTACTTAAAGGATTTTCTCCTGTTATTCTCTATTCACTAGGTATATATATATACCTATTCACTAGGTGTATATATATATATATATATATATATATATATATATATATATATATTAAAGGAGATCAAAGGAATTACTCCAGTGATATATATATATATATATATCACTGGAGTAATTCCTTTGATCTCCTTTAATGTGACAAGGTAGAGTTGAATTTCAGACTTTGACTTAATTAAAAATAAGGAGGAGACCATGACTTTCCAACACAGTGATTTAATTTGTTCATCTAGATAAGTAGACAGATGTCTAATGTGGTATCATTACATAAAGATGCTCTCATTGCTATTTCAGTTAGGAAATTCTCCACTATGTAGCACCCTTCTATGGCTCATTGCAGGACATTTAGCAAAACTGGCTGACAGTCATTAGATGCCAGCAGTACCTCTCAATCACTGTTAGCACTAATGGAAGTTCCTCATGTATTTCATATTTCTAGTAGTCTCTTAGTGGGAGGAACATAGTGTTGTGCTAGGTTAGGAGCCACTAAGGGGTGACTCTACAAGAGATGAAGATGATTACAGGGAATAAGAAGCATAATCGATAGGCACAAAATAGATAGGGGGAGGTTAAGAATAGGATAGGAAATAGAGAAGCCAAAGAACTTATATGTACAACCTATGGACATGAACTAAGGGGCCGAATGCTGGAGGGTGGGTGGGTGCGGGGTAGACAGTGGATAAAGAAGTGAAAAAACTGGGACAACTATAACAGCATAATCAATAAAATATACTTAAGAGATGAAGATGCTTTTGCTTCCTCTGGATGAGTTGCAGAAGAATTTTGTGTTACCTTTTGGAAACTACATTTGTCATTCCTCATGTATGATTTGCTCCAATTAACTCAAAGCCATATTGTAGGGCAGGAAATTCTCTCACTGGATTTTAAATGCTGAATACTACAGTTCCATCCCAATAAGCAAATGTTCTAATTTTTGGACTTAGTGCTTTCAGGCATTAACAATTTACTGATAGAGATTAATGATAGTACATTTGCAATACTCCTGTCTTCTCTGGCTGTAACCGAGCTTTGACTTCTGTTGAATGCATCTAAGTATCTAGATCTAATGGTGGTAATCAATGAAAGTAATTTTACTTGCAGTTTTGAGCTTTTTTCACCTGAGCAAAATGACTCTCCCAGTCCTTTCATCAGTGGAAGAGAATGTGTATATGGTTGGTGGGTGGGTTGATTGGTCAAGGGAAGAAAGGAAGAGTAGTAGTAGAGAACATCATTGGTGAAGATTAAATCTCATCTCCGGCATTTGCAGTTGACCAAATACCTGACAAACAAGAAAAAGGGACAGGTATGTTCCCAGAACTGACCTCAGATTCTGCAGTGGTGTATCGCTCTGGCCCCTCCAGAGAGGCCTCTGGACATACTGGCAGGGTCAGACTGGTCAGAGCCCCACCTCCTAAGTTGGCCCAGGGTGTCTTATGCCCAGGCACCCAGCAGCTTGACTTTGTGATGCAACCTTTGGTTTAAGAAAATAAGGGAAGAAATTATGCTTCTCAGAGGTGGATATTTGTTTTTCTAGCAGTATTTCATTATTAACCATAAGTTCTGGATTAGTTTAAATAAAAAGTATTAATAAATTAATAATTTCGTAATTACTATTTTAATAATTTAATAATTAAAAAATAATTTCTATGTGTTGTTTTAGAAGGAAATCTTATTTTAATATTACCTTTTTATTTTATAAATGTAAAGCACACAATAAAAATTCTAACAATACCAGTAGTAATTCAATACGAAATAACCAACACCAGATTCAGAATTTTCTTTGAGGGAAGCCGATTCCTTATCCCTTTAGTGTGTTCTCTGCATATATAAGCACTTGGGTATATAATGGTCCCTGGCAAGCACACAGCGTAGTGAGAAAGGGTGGGGGCTCTGAGTTCTAGCTGTCCAACGGCCTGGACTCCAATTCTGGCTTCACGATTTACTAGCTGCGAGACCATGAAAAGTCTATTTGCTTTCCCCACCTCAAAAATGGGAGTAGTAAGAGCACCTACATCACAGAACTTTTGCAATGACTAAATGAACTAACATGTGTAAGGTTCTCAGAATATAAGCATTAGTTATTTTTGGTTTACAATCTTTTCTGTACCTTTCCCTAGTGGGTAATGTATTCTTTTGCTTTTCTCTCCCTCCCTCCCTCTCTATTGTGACTTTCCCTTCCCTCCCATAAACAACCTTCAGAACATTATGAAATTAGGAAGTCATGTGGTTTCTTCATCCTTCTCTAACCTTGGGGGTGCCCTTGCCTCCAGACAGTACAGCCTCACACCCACCTTTCTGGCCCTCACTGACTCCCAACCCTTCTTAGTTCTCCCTCACTTTTCAGAGGCCCTGGTTCAGTCATTGGCCCCATGTTGGGAAGCTGATATAAGATGATGATGCCATGTGTTCCCATATCCTAAGGTCTTTGCATTCCATCCTTGAATACCAGGAGAGTCCACACTGTGAACGAATGAAATGAATCCCTGTAGTGGAATTTCAGACATCATGTCATGGCAGCTGTGAGGATTATTTTTAGGCTGGCCCTTTCTTTGCATCCCTCAGAATATACTACATAGGCAGCTTCCACTACTAACCTTTCCCTTATGCTTTGAATGGTGAATGAGGCAAAAAGAAGACCTGGTTCCTTTAAGGGAAGGTAATAATACTGTTAAATAAATATTTAGCTTTTCTCCCTTGGACATGGCTAAATCCAGCTTCAGAGGTCAGTCAAACTTCATAAATAGGCTCCTTGCTTTTTCCTTGAGAAGGGGTTTGAGGAATGAAAACATAAACCAAATTAGAAGTTTAATTTATAATACTGAGTAGCAAGGGAAAATAGTTTGTCCATAAAGGAACTTAATGTTAATTCAGGTTAAATTATTCCAGTCACCTCCTAAAAAGTTAATCTTAGAAAATGGGAGAGTAGAATGAATTAGGTGCTCCATTAGTGTCTTCTGGAGGTGTCAGTAATGTTTTTCCTTTGTCTTTCTAAAGGATCATATAGTTTGATAAAAAGGACCAAGTTTTGAATTTGCTTTAATAGGATGCTCTTTGTGGAATGATGTTGACTTTTTTTTTTCCTGTTTACTACTAATTGAAGCTATGGAATGTGAAGTGTTGGATGTTTTGTTAGGTGGTTTCCAAAAGTAATGGTCCGCAATCCTCCTAGCTCCCTATGTGAATGCTTCTCTCACATCAGGTGAAGTCTGGACCCTAGAAAGTGAGCTGGCTTTGCAACTTGCCTTGACCAATAGAATGTATCACAAGTAATGTTCTGCAATTTCTGAGCTGAGGCTGTAAGATAACTGGGAGCTCTTACTCACCTTCTCTTGGAGTCCAGTTGCCCCATTGGGCAGAAGTCCAGACTAGACTGAACAGTGGTGTGAGAGACCTAGAGGATAAAGGGTACCTTAAATACTCCAGTTCCAGGTGAGTCCTCAGTTGAATGCAGCCATGAGTAGCCTCAGTTATACAACATGGAGCAAAAGAACTGCACAGCTGAGACCAGCCAAGTCACCAAATTGTGAGCAGTGATAAATCCTCGATGTACACCTCTAAGTTCTAGGGTGGTTGGTAATGAAGTAATAGCTACCTAAACAGAGCTTGATCTTCCCTGGTTCCCTGCACTTCTGATGCCTGAACTGAATCATGGGTCTTTTAGACCCAGGGGCTGGAAGGGCCCATCCAAAAGGTAACCTGAGAAGGTGGCAGTGGGCCAGTAATCCCACTGGAAAGGGCTGCTGCTCAGATCACCTTCAAGGCACTCAGAGCTGAGTTTTCCCAATGGGAAATCGATGGATGTGAAAAAGGATTTCTTCTCTTGCTTGTCTGGTAATCAGACTACAAACTGTCTGATTATAAATCTGCGTAGTGTGCTTCAGCCTACTAATTTCTGGCATGTTTGGCTACTCAACCGTAAATATAGTCATTTGTACAGGGTGGAAATAAATTGAACCATTCAGATGTGCCTGTAGGAAAAGCTTTTCCCTCCCCTGGCCTTCACTCCCCTAAAATAAGCATTTGGGATAGGAAATGAGAGTGAAGTCACCCACACATAATTCCAGTCTCTTTGTGCCTATAAAGCTACAGGATTGAGTTTTCCAATACATGCCTCTCTGAATATCGGCTTTGTGATATGGGATGCTAATAGCTATTATATGGAAAAGAAAGATTTATGAGCACTCAGTCTTGGGGAAACACTAAGTTAAAAAATGTTAATCAGATGTCTTGGGATTTTATTGCTGTATTTTTTAGTGCCGTTGACATATTAACATGCCTTGAGAATCTCCAGGAGGCATTTGTTATTTTGTTTTTAAATTACATTTGACCACTGCAAGCATTCCCTTCACCTTAAAAACAAAACAAAACAAAACAAAAAACCCAGCATCACTAGGAACTAGTATTTCACAGAAGGGTTTTTGGGTCCTGCCCATTTATAACAGGAGAGAGTTGATGGAGTGTAGAGACATACTGTTGGAAATTCAGTCACAAATTTCCATGAAGTACAGATGTTATGATCAATTATCTCTTAACCAAGACAACAGTAAAATTCAAATTCTGCCAGAATTATCAGAAGAACACCTTTTATGGAAATCAGTTCTTTCTCCCCCTGGAGAGAGGGGACAGAAAATGATCCTTAAACACATGCTTATCCTCATTCTCTGTTTGGCTACCCTGCTGTATAGTGACATGTCAAGGAAATGTTTTAAAGGTCTGTCTTGCCACCTAAGAATGCTTGGTGTCACTCGACAGCAGTAGTCATGCTGACCGAAGGCCCAGCATGCTCCTTTTAGAAACCTCTGACCATGGTCTCCGCACCCTCTCCCCATGCTCGCCGAGCGCTTGCCCGTCATCTGAATGGTTGACATTGACAAGTCCTCGTGACCTGTGATATTGGGTCAGATTATTCTCTAGCTGGCTGATCATAGCAGTGACTGATTTCTTAATCTCAGCTGCAACCCGATTGTGAATTCTGTCTTATGATGATTTTGGGTCCTGAACCAAACTCTCATTGCATTCCCACATTCCTTAGAAAGGGGTGTTGTAGGTTGCTAGGGAAGACTGATCGTGCTCAGCCACAGGCTAGCAGGGGTGTCAAACTCGTTTTCACCCGGGGCCACATCAGCCTCACAGTCGTCTTCAAAAGGCCGAATGTAATTTTAGGACTGTGTGAATGTAACTACTCCTTAACTAGGGGTAAGGAGCTCAGCACTGCCACTGGGTAGAAACAGAGTTCTGGGGCAAATAAAACAAGGTGGAGGGCTGGATTTGGCACTCGGGCCTTGTGTTTGCCACCTGTGGGCTACAGCATCTGGAAGGGGGATCTACTCATGCTAAGTGAAAGCTGGCATTAATATTTTCTGCAAGAGATATTTCTAGAGGAAAGATGATTTTCATGAAATTATTGCATCATCCAAGAACATTATCAGTGCAAATTGGGACTGGCCGTGGGTACAAGGGCATGAGCCCACCCTTTACCTCAGGATTACAGGGCACATACTCAAACTCATGACTCTAAATTGAGGCTGTAAAATGCCCTGTTAAAGGCATTTTAATGAGCACACACATAGGATTTCTACACTAGTACCTTCCTAGGATTTCTACACAAGTGCCCTGTGATTCTAAATGCAAGGATGTCTGGTAAAACTGAATGAAGACAAGGCAAAGTACTGAGGCTGAATTCGAATGTCCTATTTTCTCTTTTGAAGAATTGAATATGGTCAGGCCTAGAATATTAGCCTGAGATGAGTTATTCGTCCAACTTCAGAACGAGATGAAATTTCCTAGTAGTGACCATGACCACCAGTGAAATGTATTGCTCTGCAAAGTCAGGCTAGTGCTTCTTCTTCCTTTGGTGAGGACTGAATAAGCATGAAAAGAGAACAAAAGAATGTGCCCCAATATCCTTACCTTCTGGGGACAGGGGACTCCAGGAGAAAGTCAGTAGAAATATGAGAGGGGAGAGAATAAATATTTCCTTTCAACACAAATACAGTTTAAAAAAAAATGCAAGTCACTCCATGTTAGATGAAACAGGCAATATCAGCTTGCCAGTTGCAAATGCTGTGCTGTCCTGTAAGAAGGAACTATTCAAGTTTGTCCATGTTTTTGCAGTGACATTCCAAAGCTGGCAGTCTGGTGCAGGCTGTGGTACAGCCCTAGAGCTAGGAGCTATTTCCTTACTTATGGTTCATAATCATTTCTCTTCAAAACCTTGAGGCTTTCTGATGCCATCCTGATGAATGGCACAACTCATTAATGTCAGGTTAACTTGTCTTTTGAGCCGTGTCTGTCATCTGGTGATCTGCTTATAAATGGCACATATTCATTTCAACCATCAGATAACATTTAAGACACATATCAAAACTGAAAAGTAAAGCTCAGAAGTGCAAAATCTCAAATACCTTGATACTTCAGAGTGTGTTATGAGAATATTAAACAGCCTGTTGGGAAGATGTGAAAAGAAGTGGAAGAAATGAAACCAAAGTATAGTGCCTAATGACTGTATAGGGAAAAAAACGAAACCTGACTTAAAGATAAATGAGTGTGCTCAAGGCTTTGAACTAGTAGTTGAGCCAGTGATAGTTATTTTCTCTTACTGCCTTATCCCCATGTAATATTCTCAACATTTCACAGCGTGCAAACCACATAGAACTCTAGAAAGAGAGTCATTACCTTGCTCATTGGCAGACAGAAAAAGGGACTGGTAGAGGTTAAAATGAGCTGCTCATGGTTGCTCAGCCCAGCTGATCAGAATTCTAATACAGGGCTTCTAACTTGTAAGCCCTTTGTCCTTTTCACTATATTGTACCTCCTCGGTAGCTCCTTATGGTCAATTTGCCACCAAATACCTTTGGATCCATCTCTGATGTCATCCCCTGAAGCCCCTCGCCACCCCAGCTTATAAGTGGGCCTAGAGCCAGGAGAGATTTGGAATCAGTGGAGGTTAGGGACAGGTTCACAGAAGGCTTACTCATAGAGCCTGTCTGCCACAGGTTGGAAGCAGAATCCTGGGCTGGTTTGTATCTGTTGAAAGCGGTTTAGTTGATTTCATTCTGTACTGTGGGCATCCATTCCCACAGATGACACGGGACTTGGTGCAGAATTTCTAGCCAGCCTATGTCTGACAGAAGAGAGGAAGCCATTTCTTAAAAGGAGGTGAGCAGAAGGCTAACTGAAGCATAATGAAGAGACCCAACATTATTGGTAGTTTCTTATAAAACTGAGCTTAAAAGGCAAAAGGAAGAGTGAAAATAAACTCTTCCAGCTTTGTGTTTGCAGTTGAGGGTCTGCAGCAAAGAAAGTGGGGTGAATATAAAGTTAATCTTATTTTCTATGATCTGGGATCAGAGAGAGGTGGACAGAACCACTGTAATTTTTTTTTCATCAGAATTTGATGGAGACACATAGGGACAGGATATTCTTTTAGAAGCTTCAATTTCAAAACCGGTAATATTAAAGCTAAAACAAGCTCTCTTCATTTTGCATGATTTTCTCAAAAATTGAAGGGCTTGTTGCAAATACGTTTTACCTTGTCAGGGAGCAGAATGAGGAGTCAACTGGGGAAGGAAAAACTTTAAAGCATTTGTAAAAGGTGTCAATAATCATGTGGGTTTAATAACTGTCCTCTTGGTGGGTCAGACCCCAATACCAGATAACCCACATTGTTGCTGTTTTTCTTAGGTATGAAATGTTTGAAAGTGAAAAGCACAGAATAAAACAATGAACTATGTACTTGCCATTATCAGAGTCCACTGTTCTGCCATAGTTGTTTTAGTATTAATTTAAAATAAACATTAAAGATTCCGGGGAAGCCCTCGGGTACCCACCCCCCACAACAGTGTCCATGCTCCTTCAACATATCAGTCACCAGAAGTGAACGTTCATTTTTCCATTGCTTGTTGGACTTTTTTGGGGTAAGCTTTTTAACTGAATCACACACAGAGAAGTACACAAATAGTGATGCGCAATGATCTACACTATACCACACAACATCACCTGATGGCCATATCCATGTCAGCGGATGTTTGCTAAGTGAACATGCCCATGGGACTTTCATGCGGATCAAGATACAGAATTTTTCAGGACTCCAGAAGCCTCCCTTGTGTGCACCCTCATAATTAATATCTCCTCTGAAACTAATCATTATTCTGACCACTATCAAAGTTGATTAGCTTTGCCTATTTTTGAACATTCTATGAATAGAATCCTGCACTATTACGTGACAGGCTGCTTCTGCTTCACATTATGTTTGTAATACGTGCTGTTGCATGTTACGAGTTCATTTTTTTTCCACTGCTACCTAATGGATTTTATAAATTTAGCATATTTTTCTGATCTATTCTTCAGTCACTGGATATTTGGGTGTCTTGGCTATTATAAACTCGGATGCCAGGACCAGAATGGAGACTAGAGTGAGGCAAAATGGTGCCTGGGGTGCAAAATTTAAAGTCACGCTCACTCTCAGGATCAACTGGCACTGTCATCACCCTGAAAGTAAGCGCATCCTTATATGCTGAGCACTCTTGCTTCATCCTACTCCTCTTCCTGGCCAGGAGTGCCCTTGCCAGACTATGTATGTGTTTGTATGCCTTCATTGCTGTTAGTAAATACCGGAATGGAATTAACTGATCATAGGCCTGTGAATGTTCAGCTTTCAAGGTACCACCAGACAGCTTTTCATGGTGCTGACACCGGTCCCACATCCCAGGGCGCAGGCGAGTTCCACATGCGCCGCGTCTTTCACCCTCGATGTCGTCAAGGATGCTTGTTACCGTTAACTGGTCACTTGGACATTCTCTTTTTTGAGGTGTCTCTTTTCCCCATATTTAATTGTTATCTGTTATTCTGTTTCTCTTGTTCAGTTTTAGGAATTCTTTTTATATTTTGGACCCGAGTCTTTCTTTTCTTCTTTGCTCTGCGTGCATTTTTTTAAAAATTTTTTTTAATCAGTATTTTTTAATTGTTGATATTGTACAGTTTTCTGTCTTTTACCCCGCCCCAGCCCACCACCCCAGCCCTCCCCACCTTCCTCCCATTTCCACCCCCCATAGTTTTTGTCCATGAGTCCTTTATACTTGTTGCTCTAAACCGTTCCCCTTTTCCCCCGAAATTCCCTCCCCTCCCACTTTGGACACTGTCAGACTGTTCTCAAATTCAGTGTCTTTGTTTATATTATGCTTGTTTGTTTGTTTTGTTGATTAATGTCTTTTCTCTATGGCTTGGCTATTCATTCCTGAATGGCTCATTTTGATGAACAGAAATTGTGTATTTTTAATAAATTCCAATACATCAATCTTTCATTTATGGTTCATGTCTTTTTCTCCTGTTGAAGAAATCTTTGCCTTTCTCAAAGTCATGAGAATATTCTCCTATTTTACCTTCTAGAACCTTTATTATCTTCTCTTTAATGTTTATATCCAGAATCCATGTAAGTTAAGTTTTGTGTATGATGTGGAAAAGGAATCAAAGCTAATATTTTCATATATTAAAGCATTGATTTAGCATCATTTATGGAAGAGATTAATCTGGGACAAGTTTGTCATAAATCAGATCTGTTTCTAGACATTATATTTAGTCTAATTGGTCTATTTCAATTTGCATCAATTAAAGGAGATTGGACTCTGTTCTGTCCAATTTTTATACCTTTTTATTTTTATCTCTTGCCTAATAGCAATGACTAGGCCCTCCAACACAATGTCAAATAGAAGTGGTAAGACTGAGCATCCTTTTGTTACTCTGATCTTGGGGAGAAAGTGTTCAGTACTTCAAAGTTAGGAATCTTACTAGTTGTAGGTCTTCCTTAGATGCTCTTTATTTTGTTGAGAAATTTGCTTCTGAATTTGTAAGTATTTTTATCTTGAATGGATGGTAAATTGTGTCAAAGACTTTTTCTGTACTTATTCAAATGATAATTGTCCTGCAGTGTATTACTCTGGTGATGTATACTGTTTGAGCTTCATAAATTATTGAGCATCAATCTTTATTCCTGAAATAAAACCCCACTGTTCACTTTATCCCTTTTTATACATTTATGTATTTTATTTGATAATATAAGTAACTATTATTGAGTCTATGTTCATGAGGGGTGTTTGTCCCTAATATGCTTTTCTTACTGTCCTTTGTGGGCTTGATACCGGCATTCTGCTGGCCTTGTAAAATGAGTTGGCGAGTATTGTCTCCTCCTCCATTTTTTTGAAAGGGTGCCTATAAACTTGTATTTGTTTCTAACATGTGTGATGGAATTCACCAATGAAACCACCTTGGAGTGGGAATCCTTTCATTACTAATTCTTGTGGGAATATTTTTATTATTAATTTAATTTCTTTAATTGCTGTATGGATACTTATCTTTATGCCAGATTTTATAATTTTTTTCAAGGATTTATGCATGCAATGTGTGTTGACAAATCTACTGACAGCAAATTATTCATGATATTTACTTGTTATCCTTTGATTCCATAGTATATGTAGTAGAATATGTAGTGATAGTCCCTCTTTAGAATTTGTATTTTCTCTATTTTCAAAAAATCTTGCTAGATATTTTTCAGTATTATTATTTTTTAAAACATTCGACTTTATTCATTTGCTTTATTTGTTTTCTGTTTTATTTCTGCTGGCATGTTACTGTTTTCTCTCTCCTACTTCTTTTGGGTCTAATTTACTCCTTTCTCTATAGCTCCTCAAATCAGAAGCATAGGTCATAGATTCTGCTCTTTCTTCTTTACTGACAGTGGTTATACATGAGCATTGCTTTAGTTGCATCCCACTGATTTTGACAAATTTTTATCAATTGATTCAAAATATATTTTAATTGTTTCCTTGAGTTATCTTTAACTTTTGAGTTATTTATAAGTATTTTGTTTAATTTGGGTGGTTTTCTAGATACCTTATAGTTACTGATTTCTAACCGAATGCTGGCATGATCACATAACATGCTCTCTCTATTAATGAGATACTTTACATTCCTTTTTTTCCTACCAAGTTTTTGGTATCTGGTCATATTTTCCACATACAGCACATCTCAGTCCTGACTAGGCACATTTCAAGTGCTAAGTACCTAGCTACATGAAGCAGCTGCCACATTGGACAGAATGGTATTTGAGATTTGAAGTGCATCTTCAATGTATCAGGAACTGTCTTCAGCAAATCTTTTCTTGCTTCATGAACAATATAAGGATCATACAACTGTATATTCCAAATAAAACTTTCCTGATCTTTATGCTCTTATTGCCATATGTTTTACTTCTAAATAACCTATATTTCACATTCCTCTTATTTTTAAATAATATTTTAAATAAACTTAAATATGTGTATATATTACCCACTTATATATACATATAGATACATAAGAATACTTTTTACACATATTATTATGAACATTTTAATTTTTTATATGTTCTCCATTCTTTCACAACTTCCTTTCAGTCTAAGGAACTTCCAGCATTTTTTTTTTGTGTGTGTGTGTGTGTGTGTGTGTGTATGAGCCCACATGCATGTGTAATTCACTTATTTTGAGGAATTGGCTCCCGAAGTTATGGATGTTGATAAGTCCTACCATCTCCAAACTGGGTTCCCAGGGACATGATTTAAGTACATAGCTTTCACAGTTATGAATTAAAGCTGCTATAAATATCCTGTGCAGGTTTCTGTGCAGACATGTTTTCCTCTCAGATAAATACAAGGAGCTTTATTGCCGGATTTATGGTAAAAAAACTGGCCAACTGTCTTTCAAGGTGGCCACAGCATTTTTCTTTCCAATCAACGATGAATGAACGTTCCTCCACATCTCACAGCATTTGGTGTCATCCGCGTCCCGAGTTTGGTCATTCTCATAAGTGTGCAGTGGTATCTCACTGTTGTTTTAATCTGCATTTCTCTGATGACATTTAACATGAAGCATCTTTTTATACGCTTATTTTCCATCTGTATGTCTTCTTTAGTGAGGTGTCTATTGAGATCTTTGACCCATTTTTTTATATCAAGTTTTCTTATGTTTTCTTATGTTGAGTTTTAGAGTTCTTTGTATGTTTTAATAGTAGTCCTTTATCAGACTCATTTTTTGCAAAGACTTTCTCCTGATTCCTGGATTGTCTTCTTATTCTCCTGACATTGTCTTTTACAGAGCATATTTTTTCATTTTAATGAAGTCCAGCTTATCAATTATGTTTTCTATGGATCATGACTTTGGCATCGTATCTAAAAAGTTATCACCATACCCAAGGTAATCTAGATTTTAGAGAGCCCAGAAATAGATCTGCGTGGATGGAATTAACTGATCTTTGACAGTGGAACAATGATAATCAATGGATCAAAGATTGCTCTTTTCAACAAACAGTGATGAAACAACTGGGTGTGCACATGCAAAACGAGTGACTCTCGACACAGACCTTATACATGAAAATTAATTCAAAGTAGAACTTAGACATGAATGGAAAATGCATGTTTTTCTTGGGATAAAAATTCTGATCACTTATTTTTTCTGAGTTATTGGCCCATCAGCTTTTTATTATCAATATTAGTTCCAAATAACACAAAGAAGTTGCTGTTTTTATTACAAGCCCAGATGTGGCTTTCCACTCAGGCATCTTTTCCCATCCATAAGAAAAAGCTAACATTACTTGCTAAATGTTAAATATTAAAGCTAATATTACTTGCAAAATATGCACTCACTTGTCACCTTCCCTTTCAGAGCCACATCTATCACCCTGGAAATAAAACCTACACATGTACTTAGCACTGACTATGGAAATTCCACTCCTGCAGGGTCTCAGTATCAATGACAAAATGGAGAAAGTGTTTTGTGCTATCTGAAATCAACATCACAAACTTACAGATTGGGGCAGGTTACTTAGAATTTGTAGGAACTAGGAACTTAACCACTTCTGTTTTATGAGACTGACTTGTGAACAGATCATTTCAATGCGCTAGGGTAAATGCCACGGCCAAGGGATCTGTAACATTCTATGAGGTCACAGAGCGGGGCCACTAAGTCAGCTTGGTGGAAGTGGGTAGTAGTCATGGAAAGCCTGGTTTTAGAGCCATTGCTGGTCCATCGTGATTGAACCAGACACAAAGAAATTCTTGACCCTAGTCAATTCAATAAGTTAGTCAACCCAGCAACCAACCAAAAAAAAAATCTATTAACTCACAAAACATTTTTAAAGCTAGATGTTTTTAGTGGGGCAGACTTGTGTAACCTTTCTAGCAATGATCACTGTGTGTCAAGGACCCAAGTCTGTGAACACCCAGAACAAAGGATAAAGCACCAGAGAGTGGAAAACCACTCATAAGCAGAGGTTTTCTATCCCTGCCCCATTTAGCTGCTTTTGTTTGCTTTGCGGCCTCACCGACTCAAAACACTCTGTCCACACGGCTCGTGATAACCACCTGCTTCTCTTTGCCTTAGCTGATTGGATTTGACTCCTCTGGTTATTCCCAAGTGCTGATCCTGGCTAAAAAGGTTCTCTCTTTGTCTCATTACCACTCATGTATAGGTTTAATATGTGCTCTTCTGTACTTTTAGCCCTTTTCTTGGACAATCCATTCTAATACCTCTTGGGATTGTGTGTTTGTGTGAGTGAGTATATGAGATAAGGATTTTGGAGTAGGTAGTATGATAATAAATATACTTTTCAATAGGCTCTTCCAGACTGCAGAAAATCCATCCTCAGAAGCATCCTACTTGGCAGGTAATAGCTACACAGCTACTCCTCACTTGTGGACCTAGTGGCAGTGAAGCCATAGTTTTCTCAGGGGTGATTTTTCATGGCAGTAAAGTTCTGCCAAAAGTTCTTTGCATTGCTAAAGATGAGGTATTTCTCCTTCATTCTTCTAAATGCACTGACCTTCCAATTAGCTCGGGGATCTTTGAGTTTCTCCTTTTCCGGCTTAAAGGTAACACAAATCCCAAGTTTGCAACCACTATTAACCTTTACCTAGTATTTCTTTTCATGGTATTTTTCAGGGGCTGGTCAGTAAGATCCATGACTAAGCTACCAGCATAAAAGCCCCTTGGGTAATCCAAGATTTGTTTCTAATTACTTCAATTAATCTTCCAGCAGAAAAGAATGTCACAGCTTTGACAGAGCTGTAGACCTCTGAGAATCACTCAGATAATCTTGCAAGCCAATAAATACTCTTTTCAAGTTCATAGACATCATAGATTTGAGTAGGGGTGAGTTTTTGAGCAGTAACAGCTAAAAATGATAAATGAATTAGTTATTATCATTAAGATTGCCTCTGCTATAGCCAAAGGAGACTGACCATTAGGGAATTAATAAGTGCCTCAAAGACCTAAAATTTTTATCTAATAAGAGATTTGCTGAGACTTTCTGCCCACAAAATTCTTAGCAATAGTCAATCTGGTCATATCAGTTAATTCCTGCTATGTGCCGGACAGTATGTCAAGTGCTGGGAATAAAATAGTGAACAAGACTAATAACTCTAGAGTTCCTGAAGTTTCCAGTGTATAGGGGAAAAAGACATTACACAAATAATTCTATATTTAATTATAAGTTGCGTATGGTTTTAAAAGAGCATAAGAAACTTTGCAGGCATAAAGCAGATTCCTCTGTTCAGTGTGGGAAAAGGTCACCCAGTAGATGAAGAATATTTCACATTAGTATAAGGAGAAGACAGGAAGGTTTTAGGCTAAAATAACATGAAGGAAGGCCATAGAGTGGAAATGAATGGAAGTGGGCTTGGAACATTCAGGAAACTTAAAGGTAACAGTCTTTTTATATGGTGTGGTAAAGGAAAAGGGGGTACTATATATTTTAGGGAGAATGTTCAGGGTCCATGTACGTCCAAGCCATTAGATACAGCATTATCAATACGTTAGTATTGATACAATAGCCAGCTGAGACTTTCTGGAGCTGGCTGAGTTGGAAGAAGGAAATCTATTTAATATAGCCATGGAAACTCTAAATTATCTAGACTTCCTGTGCTTTGCTTCATTAAATATTTTTTAAAATCTTCTAATTAGGCATTTTTATCTAAGACCTGTTGTCTGTTAGTGCTGTTCACTTTTAAAAGCTCCTTTTTTGCTGGGGTTGAGATGGGGGCTCTCTTGGGTATATGAGCTAGGGGATAATGTCTCTGGTTGGTAATGGCCTTGGCTTGAGATTAACTTTCAATGAGAAAGGGACTTGGCACATTATCTAACATGCTTCTTGGCATGCTGCAGTACTCATCTCAAGCATGCAGGGAGGAAAAGCCTTTTCATAATGGGCCTACTGGACACTTATTTATTCTGAGACTCACACTTCTCGTGATTCTTAGCACTCAGAGAAGTTTGTTTCAACCCAGCAGGTGAAACTCTAGACCTCATTATAAGAATGCATCATCATTTTTAGAGTATCATATAGATTAAACTTGCCACTGGAGAAGAGGCCCTGACCTGGCTTCCTCTGTTCATTCAGGCCAACTTACTTCGTTAGAGACCAATGTACCAACCGGAAAAGGCTTGAATGTTGGGCCCAGCAGTGTTATCAATACCTGCCTGGGTGTCTTTCCTTCCAGGAGTTCTAATTCTTTGTGTTCTAACTCTCAGTGCCTCTCAGGTTGCTAGAAAGAGGTCTTAAATGGGGAAAGGTAAAACCGATTGCGCAGGCTCTGCATGAGACAGAAGTGTGCTGGGGATGCATTTTGGCATCTTTTAGTCTCAGCAAAGACTCTTAGCTAGCACTCCTCCGAGTCAGCATCTTCTTAATGGCTTTTCTGCTTTTTGTTTTTTGTTGTTGTCATTATTGTTTGTTTTTGCTTGGACATCTGAAATGTTATAAATGCCATAATGGCTATAGAAAAGTGCTTTCTAAAACTCCATCTGCTTTTACATTTTCTAGGATAGCCATTTCAGTATGTGCTTCCACTTGAAAAGGGTAGGAGGTAGAAAGGCAGATAATGATGAAGTCTATTTAAGAAGAGGCAAGATGGGTGTGTAGATAGAGAAATTTGCTTTGAGGAAGTGGGAGGGGACAGACACGAGTGTGTTTGTATCAAAGGCAAATAACTGGGGGTGGGGGCTGGTAGTGAAAATGTGAACAGGACGAATAATCTCCTTGTGACTGTGTGGCTGGATCATCTCAGTGCAAGGCTGAGTTTTAGGAGTTATTAGAAATCTTAAAGAAAGCAAATGTTGGCAAGGTACTTTGGTTTAGATTTAGAGTTGTTATAATTTGTATATTTTGAGATGTGTTAATCTAATATGTAGGTATTTGTATCACTAGGTGTTAGCTGACATAAATTGCAGTTTAGGAACTTTCTTTTGATTGATTGTAAAAGAGCTCTGATGAAAGCCTTTTATCACTACCCTAGAAAATGTACGTGTACGTTAGAAATTTTACAATGAATGTTTTCTCGTATCTACATTATAATTTTGTAACATATTTTAACTGATAGATCTTTAATTGACAATGACTTCTAACAGACAAGTTTTCATTCCACTTTTCATGGCCTCCAACCAGCATTTCTATGAAATATTTAGGTATAACTAAGCAATAATGTAGTTTACAAGTGCAAAGACCAATAATCTGAATGAGCTTGGAAAAGAACCCCAAGCCTCACATGAAATTACAGCTTTGGTCAACACTTTGATTTCGGCCGGGTGAGACCTTGAGCCAGAAGACCCAGCTCACCAATGCTTGGACTTCTGAACTACAGAATGTGTGAGATAACACGTGGGTGTTGTTTTGAACCTTAGATAAGCATGTGGAAATTCTTATGCAGCAACAGAAAGCTGATATGGTACTTAAACCCAAGTACCTTACTCTATTGAATTACGTCTGTATAGAACGTTCCACTCTTTGAGGATCCTCAGGTGGGGTATAAAATAGTGAAGACAGGGCCTCTGTGGGTAGACTCACATTTGGCAGAGTAGGAAGTGCCTACAGGAGGGAACACAGTGTGGGTCAGCGTGGTGCACGCAAGAGTGAAAGAAGAAATGGGGCCATGTGTGGGGATGGAGAAAACCAAATTAAACAACTTGATGTATGCCTGTTCTATCTGCCTATCTGTACTTGAGTATATGAAAAACCAGCTTACAATTGCAGGCTGGCTAACCAAGTTCCATGTTTCTAACAAAGGTGGTAATACTTCTGGAATTGTATAATGTACATAGTGTATACAGCACTTAAAGTAAACAATATATCTTGATATCTTGATCAGGCTCATGAGTTCCTATTTTATAGACTATCACTCTGAATTTAACAGAGAAATCTTTAAGATGCCAGTGTATTTTTCGTATGCTCTCTGTTCAACTTGCATTTCTCTACCTCATTTTGGACACCAAGTGAATGAATGAATCACATTTTTTTCTCCCAAAACTAATTCCTTGCAGCCAGAGTTTTTTAGAATGATTTACAGCAATATGTTTTGTTTAATTGTGACTATGTTACACAACTCTAAGTTTGACAAAACTTACTTATCATAATTGTAAAATTTACACCTTTACATAATTGTAAAATACTTACAACTTTACTTCACACAATTGTAAAATACTGTAGGATTTCTCCTGCATTGTTGGGTTACATTGGCACAAATTGGCAGGCCCAAACTTCCACCCTTAGTCTGACTAAGCCATAGCACTTTCTTTTTATTCAAAAAATGTGTTGTATAGTATATTCCCTCAAGGAGCTCTGTAAAGTTTCACAAGAATCTTTTTTAAAAAGATGCTATTCTTTTTTTTAATTTTCATTTTAATTGTTGTTCTTGTACAGTTTTCTGTCTTTTACTCCCATCTCGGCCCACTGCCCCAGCCCTCCCCACCTCCCTCCCATTCCCCCTCCCCCCCCCCCCCCAGTTTTTGTCCATGTGTCCTTTATACTTGTTGCTCTAATCCCTTCCCCTTTTCCGCTGAAATTCCCTCCTTTCCCCCCCTCTGGTGACTGTCAGCCTGTTCTCAATTTCAGTGTCTTTGGTTATATTTCGCTTGTTTGTTTTGTTGATTAGGTTCCTGCTAAAGGTGAGATAATATGGTATTTGAAAAAGACACTATTCTGACAGTGATGTTTCCTTTAAGTAGAGTTACAAGATGCACATCCATATGCACGATTACTGGATGGAATGCCTGCTGATGTTAGGGAACAGCTAAAACAGAGTGGTCTTCCCGTATTCGGGTTGCTAGAAGGGTCAAAGCAAAGCAGTTGTTCTCACCTCTTTGGATGATTCATAATTCCCACTTGTTATGCCTGATCCCTCTATCAAGTAGAAAACAAAATTAGGGATTGAATTTTTGGACAAATTTCTAGCCCATCAGAAAGAGAGTAGACCATACTTTGAACAGTACTGCTGTCAAAGAAATCATTTATCTGTCTTAAAAGGAGTGGTATGGAGAAGTTAGTAGTAGTATGCTAAGTCAATAACAAATCAAAGGTCCTGAAAAAGATGATCCATATACCACAGAAATGCATCAACGAGATTGAAAATACAAAACAAAACAATTTCGATCCTGTATGGCTTTAGAACACCTTAAAATTATGGAAACTTTTTATAAAGTTGATTTAGACTATAGTCTGATTTAGACTTTAGACTATAGTCTGAAGAATTATTTGACCAGCCTTGAAATTGAATGTCACCTAATTTTCCTATTTTGGTAAATAGATGTTGATCTAAAAAGTCTTGTATTACACCAGAGGAGTGGTGGGGCTTGAATGCTGGTAGACACAGTTCTGTGACACCTTTGCTTTTCCGGGATCTCCTGTATCATTTCCAGGCAATGGGATCTGTCTAAGCCTCACAGTCCAGTGGCCCACAGACCATAATGGCATTCATTACAGTTTGTCATACATTAAAGGCCATTTAGAAAACCCGGCCTTTCCAGAGTTCATGGTGAAGAGCCTCTTTCAGATACCCTTGGGCATTCCTGTCTTTTCTTGATATGTTAGTTTAGAGCTGTTAGAAGTCATTGTTACTTTAATTGCTAGCATTTGTTGGACCAATGACCATGGGCCACACATCATTTGGGAAGGTACTGTATACCGGTTATCTCATTTCACCACAATCTAAGAGGGAGTAATTATAATTATACTCTCTTGAAGATTAAAAACAATGGAGGTTGAAGAAGGTGAGGATGAGTGCTGAGATGACGTCTAGAAAAAGTGCAGTCAGGGTTCGAACTTAGTCCTCCCCCACCGACTGGGACCTCTCCAAGCATGTGTATTGCTCCCCATCTGGGCAGAAGGTAGTATTTTTAAATATTTTTTAAATATGTTTTATTGATTATTCTATTACAGTTGTCCCATTTCTCCCCCATCATTCCCCTCCACCCTGCACACCCCTCCCACCCACATTCCCCCCCTTTAGTTCTTGTCCAGGTGTCATAAGTTCTTTAGCTTCTACATTTCCCACACTATTCTTGCCCTCCCCCTGTCTATTTTCTACCCACCATCTATGCTACTTATTCTCTGTACCTTTTCCCCCTCTCTCCTCCTCCCACTCCCCTGTTGCTAACCCTCCATATGATCTCCATTTCTGTGGTTCTGTTCCTGTTCTAGTTGTTTGCTTTTGCTTAAACTACTTTTTTTAATAAGGATGAAAGTATTTAGCATTTGGAGAACAAAGGCATGTTGACTCTATCTTTAAAGAGTACATTTATGATTGTGAGAGATTAGTTAGAGTTAAACAACCAGTTAAACATTATCAAACATAAATGTGAGAACTCAAACTGAGGACTTGACAGCAGTGCTGCTATTGGAATTACGTGATAGTAACTTTAGAGCAACATATTCTGGGTCAGCTGCACTGACGTATGATAGGCTAGCTAACGATCCAACACTGCTGTACAGTCTCGGTTCCCCCATGAGAAAAAGTTTTGTTTGATTTAGTTTGGTAAATCAACGCAAAGGCTCTGAGGTCCTTCATTTGGCAACAATACTGAATAGTCAGAAATTGTGTAGAGGGATATTACCTGACCTGGCAGTGTAGTAGAAACACACGCACGCACGCACGCACGCACCCACGCACTGTGTAAGATCAGCTTACCTAGAGGTAGAGTGAGACTCCTTTGTCTATTTTGAGGGGTATTACAAGTGCTTCTATCCCATAATAGCTCACCTCTCTGTTGCCTTTCAGGCTTCCCTTCTGTAAGATTAAAACCTTCCTTTTCCACGAAGTCTACCTCCTCAAGCTCGGCATATTTTATTTTAAATGGAAATGCCCCTGAGCAGAGGCAAAGTAATCCAACATAGTACCATAGAACAAAAAATTTTATGCTACCATTTCCCTCTGGTGGTGGAATCTGATTAAACTAGAAAGCATTAGTTTTCTCAGTAGCAAAGGCCAAAAAAGGGTGAGGCTTTACCTTTGCCTGGTCTGGGACCAGCATATGCTGCACTGAAAGGTGATCTTCGTATTTCTGACAATGTTTGTGGTATTAAAATTCCAGCACCTTAATCCCAGTAGCACTGTTAAATGGGAAGGAAGAAAAGGCTTGGGTTTGAGTCAAATTCTAGGACTAACATTTTCACAGGTGCCTCCTGGAAATCATGATTAATTTAAGCTCTTGCATTACAATTACCGTTTGCTGAAAGGACAAGAGGCAGGGCTGCTCTGCGTGCTTCCTGCTTCCACCCAGCACTCAGTACATGCAGGGAGCTCTCCGGTCAGCACTGGCTCTCCTGGGTATCAGACAAGGGAAAGTTGGGCTGGGCGAATCCCCACTGGGCTCCCTCTGTGAGCCCTGAATTGGTTTTGTTCCTCAGCCATCCATTCCAGGGGCTGGAAGTGAACCTTCCAGCCAGGAGATGCAGTCTGTGTCCTGGGAGTGGGTCCTGGGGCCCCTGAAGCATCCAGGTCATGGTGTTCCCTAGACTTGCCTCGTCTCCTTGGCACTGTCTTCACTGATGGGTCAGCCCTGATTTTTACCTGAGTCAAATGATGTATAAACAGAAAAACCATTGGATTGATTCATCCTGATGCTGGTATCTTAAAAATGCTGCCCATCATTTTCTGTCCTGTGGTTCCACACAGCTGATGTGGTCCCTGTTCTTCACGAGGCCTTTTCTTCATTTCTGTGGACTGCTCTGTGGCCTTCCAATAAACTCACTTTTTGATCAAGTTGGCCACTTGCCTACTTGGAAACTTGAACAAGAGTCCAGATAGCTTCTCTGACTTGTCAGCTCTTTGCTCCCAGAGGCTACATTCAGTGTCTTTCTGTGACCTACTCTCCCCAACAATGGATTTGCCCATAATTCTTTGTACCTGCTGCACACAAGCCTACGTTCATTCTTTCTTCCTAAGTGGAAAGCGTTCCCCCCTCACCATGCCCCCCACATCATTTCCTCCATGAATCAGAACTGAACACATCTGTTGGATGCTACGCTGGGACTACAGGTGTCCCACTGTATGTGATCTCTGCATCTGAGATGGGAAAGGCAGCTTTCACTCTGCCTCCTTTCTATTAGTGCTCCTGCCTTGCAGTCTCAGCTTCGCTCTAGCTCCTATCTCGTGTGAGAGAGGAAGAAAGTGGGCATTTAGCATGCTGATAGGAGCGTGAAAATGAAGAGGATGATAGAACTTTATGGTAGGGCAAATTATTTTGGATGAAAGGGGAGAAAAAATAAGGAGGCAAGGAAAACTAGGGGCAGGAGGACAGGGAGAAAGACAGTATAAGAAGTGGGACAGTGAGGAGAAAAATGCGTAAACAAGAATTTCAGAAAGACTTGCTTTATGACTTTTCTGTATGCTGCCTGCTCAAGAAACCTTCAATAAAGAAGACATTGCTTTTCAGAGTTTAGCAAGTGAGATCCACTTTTCTTCTGAGAGTGTCTCCACACAGGGATGAACCTGAAGGAGGGAGTAAGTAGGGCTAGTCCCACTGGGGGTGCATTTCTTCCTGTATGTTCCTCTCTTCGGTGTGACAGGAGGTGGTAAGGATGAAGAATATCTGGCCATGGTTGCAGTGGAGAGAATTTTGATTCTTTATGCTGTTATCCCTTCCCAGGACATTGGGTTCTACTGAAATAAATGCATCCTCTCCTTGTTCCAAATTACATTCAGCTTCAGAAGTATTTTTATTTATACACAGATACACAGGGCTAAGGGGGAACATAGGTCTAGGTGGGGGTCCTCAGTATTCTAGGAAGGACACCCCCCGCCCCCCCCCCCCCCCCCCGCCCGGCTCCTGCCTCACTGTCCTCAGGTCTCCTAGAGAACTCTAAGGCTACAACCACCAGCCCCACCCTGGGAGGTTGACATGGGCACTATCATCACCACTGCGTTTCACTGTGATTTTGTTTATTGGGTTGATATTCTTCTTCACAGCTCTCTAAGAGCCAGCATCATGAATTAGGGCTCAAAGAGAGGAGAGGTTTTAGAATTCGAAGCATATGGCGGGTGGCAGCATGAAGTCCTTGGTCATCTGCAGATGTGGAGAGAGTGGCGTTCGGAAGGCGCGGAGGCTCTCCCGAGAGAACCATCCTGTGCAAGACTCTGGTCTGTCATCACCCCTGAATAGCTGGGAGCCCCCAAAAGGTTACATTTCTTTTAGGAAGTTTTGCATAGAGTGTTTCAGTGATCCTTTTAGAAATGCACATCTTGTAGTGACTAGTGCATGCAATGATTAAATTCATTCTTATGGTGCTAAATTTAGAAATAAAAAATACAAAAATTTTTAAAACTTTAAAATTTTTTAAGGCTCAGAAAACCTTCCTGAGAAGCTGATTTTCTATTTTAGTGAGAAAAAGGTACAAAGAATTTCAATTAAAAAAATTCATAAAGGCTGCATGATGCTCAGTGGAAATATTTCTTTGAAAAAGAAGAATTTGGTACTTCAAGATATAGGCATGAATATTTTATTTTATTTTAATTATTTTTTTAGGCATGTACATTTGATAGAGCCTTGCCAAGGAACAAGTCAGAGCTTCTCCCAAAATAGGAAGTGTTTTAAAAAAGAGAAAGAGATTGGTTTTGTTATATGTATATGAGAGTAGTGGGTGCCATTAGGAGTTTTGCAATCAAAAGCAGGGATGTTTTAGGTAAAAGAGTGTGAACTGCCATTCACTCATAGTGATGGTTATTTGAGGACATTCTGCAGACGTGATGAACAATCCTATCCACACGGGCTGTGGTTCATTCCGGTGGTCCTATGACTAGTCATACTAGAATTTCCTGTCCCTTGCTTTTCAACACTTGTGCAAAAACACTGTAGGGAGTTGGAATGCATTTTAGTTGTACATACTACTATACAAACACAGAGCTGCATACATGGCCACCACAACTTGTGTGTCACTGACTGAGTTAAAATTGGGGTGCAATGCTCAATATAACCAGGTAAAAACAAGGCAGGTAGGACTGAGTGATCATCTTTCTTGATCCCAAGCATTTCACTGGAAAATAAACAAGTGCTTCCTGGCAATCCTTTCTTACCCAAACTTCTTCCTGTGTCAGTAGATGAGTCTTTCTCAGACCATGACATAGCCTAAGGCCCCCTGTCACAGGTTCTGCTTCAGTGCTCTGTTATTTACCACAGCATTGTCTTGGATGTTGGATGTAAGTAAATCCCGTCAAATCAACGAGCTGACCATATCCTAGGGATATGTTTTGACGTTGTCTTCTTTGTGAAGATGAGAGACTTGAGATGGGGGGATGGGAAAAATGATTACCCTACATCTTATAAGTGGTAGAATTGGTGACTTGGGCTAGATCTTTATAGATTGTTTTTGCTCTTTTGTTCTGTGTATTCAGTCTTAAACTCTTTGATATCACTTTTTATCTGGGATCTGAAATTGATTTAGAACAAGAAGGCCCTTCGTTATTGATTTAAAAAGTAATACAAGATTCGAGTGAAGCAAAGCAGCTCTGAAATGGTATTTTGCTGATTGATTATATTACTAACTATCAAATATGAAGAGCTATGTAATAGCTACCAATTTTGTTTCGAAGAGCTTTATCTGATGGAAAATTACCGGCAACATAATGATGTTGTGATTGTATGACCAGAAGTAGCCCCTTCCCCTGCTCTTAAGCAATACTTGTAAGGGGTCTTTCTAGAAAGTAATTTTGGAGGGGCTTCTTTTTTATAGATAACCTTGAAAACAAAAAAAACAAAATAAAATACAATTTTTCTATCCTTCTACTCCAAATCAAAAATACTTATGAAGAAGGTAATTAATCTTCAGAATACATTAATATTTCTCTTTTAAGAACATGAGCTTTGTCTACATTGAAGATATTTGTTCCTAGAAAAATTTAACAGCATTGAGATGTAGCTATAGTATTGAGATCCAGCTATACACTAGAACTATTGTTTCATTCTTAGCTTTTTATTTCTCTGTGACACATTCCCACCTAATCCTGTCATAACCTAACATATCAGTATGCTTTTTCACGAATGACATTTCTTTTCTCAGGGTTTTGCCTAGAGAGATTTTTGTGGAGTTTTCGAAGTGCCACTCTGACTCCTCCCCTTGTTCACCTTTATTGATTTATTCATCAAACATTTATGGGGAGCCTGAGCTGCTCATATTGCTCCTCGACCTACTCCGCCCTGCTCTTAGAACTTCCTGAGAGGATGGATTCTGTGCCCAGCGATTGTAGTAGGGATATGGAGTGAACAAAGATGTGAGTTCTACTGCCAGGGAGCTTACATTTGAATGAGATGAGACTCATTGTAAATAGGCAAGCAAATAGATAAACAGGATAGTTTTGGACAGTTGTAATAGAAGGGAGTGGTCTCTGTGATGAGATGGCATCAAAACTGAGATGAAAATGAAAAGAAGCAGCTCAACAGAAGAATTTCTGGGAAGGAGGATTTGGGGCAGAGGAGACAGCAAGTACAGAGATCCCTGGGTGAAAAGTCCTTAAGTTCTAGTTATTAAGAGAGCCACTGAGCACAGGGGGGCAATGTATGAGACGAGGCTGTGTAGGCCATGGTAAGGACTTTAAGTGAGAAATCTGTCAGGAGGGTTCTGGGAAATGGGCATTTGGGCATGCTAGAAAGTGGAGGCACCTGGTATTGATCCAGCTTTCCCCCTCGTGAGTGAGTTTTGCTTTTCTGATTCAGAGTTTGATTCAAGAACTAGGCAAGCTTACACAAAGACCTGTAGATGGGGTGTTTGATCTACATGTTAAAAAATCACTCTGACTGCTATGTAGAGTGGGTGGGAAGAGAACAATAATGGACATACTTAAAAGCGACTTGCTGAATATTGAATGTGAGGAGACAGGGAAAGAGAAGAATCAAATTTGACTCTTAGTTTTTCATTATTACCATTGGCTGAGGTAGGGAAGAATTGGAGAGGATCAAGTTTGGGGAGGAAATTGTGAGTTCTACTTGACATAGTAAGATTAAGATGCCTGTGAGAAATGTTATTGTTTCTTTACTTTTGAGACTGGTTTGATTGTCCGGTTCTGAATTCCCGTGAGATTGTTCACGTAGTGCTGATTCTCATTCCTGCTTGTCTCCATATATACCCCTTAATGTCAGGAATTCAGTTATGCCAGATTTCTAAATTTGATAAGCAAAAGCCACCACTGTCAAAGAGTTTATAAGCTAATGTGTGCAGCTGGGCCCAAACTGGAAAAGATAAATTAGAAATAGGGCAAGTTAGATCCTTATGCTCAGCAGCCAAACAAATACTGCAGATAATAAGCCCTTGAGAGTTTAGGGAAGACACAGTGACTATAGGCTGAAGTGCTAGGAAAAACATCCTGGAGAAACTGGAACTTGATTTTGGAAAGAGGGCCTTGGAATGTATCCAATCCCTTACAACCAGATCAGCCTGGTTACAGACAATGTCTTAAAACTAGGATTTTGGTGATTGTGCCTCAAGTAGAAATTAACCCTCCCAGTTTCATTTCAGAAAATTAATTTTGCCCTAAATGCTTTCAAATATAATAAATGAACTTCTTTTGAGCATCAGTATGTAGAGAGGGAAATAACCTAACTTTGCAAGTGTATCTTAAGATTCAAATTTTAATTATTTACCTAATTTAAGTTGAGATGATCTGGAGTGTGAAGCTACGGTGTATGATAGGAATTTTAAAACTGTTGAAGGTGATGTAATGAAAGAGATAAACTTCTGTGCTTTCATTAGTGGTGATATGTATGCACTTGAGGAGCAGATGAGAGAAGGTTCTGAGTACTGTCCAGAATAATATCGATATTTGTAATACTAAGTGTGAGTACTTATGGCAGTTAACAGAGGCGTATGATAAAAAGCTTTCATTGTAATGAGCAGAGCAGTATGGATCAGAAGAAGCTGAAGTAGAATGTATGAAATCAGATTTTAAAGGAACCATCACAGGCCACCAAAGCTTTATGGAGAAATAGGAAGAAAGCAGGATGGAGAGTCGTGTATCCTGACAAAGACTAAGACAACGTGAGCCAAGAATACAGTTGAAATTCAACCAGCTAAAGACAGAAATCATTCCTAGTTGCCCAAGGAATGGGGCTTTCTTCTCATGACAAGGACACAATGAGAAAAACCACATGTACATGAAGTAAATTATAATTAGAGGCAGAGGCTCCACTTTGGTGGAAATTCTAGGGAGGATTTTGGGGGGATCCAGTCTACGAAGTAAACATTTGAGCTAAGACTTCCTGTGTAGAAATATACACCTTTTGTTTCCCCTACAAATCAAAGTCTATGTAAATTACACATCATTTAGATGCACATCCACATTGTCCCACCTTTTCTACTTGTCATCCTCATTGCCTGGGGGAACTTTGGACTGGGAAGTGTTGGGAGTTCAGTGTCCTGCCTTGGTGACTGTGCAGCCTGCTTCATAGATTGCTATTCTTGCCTCTTATAACAAGAGGATTGGGGCAGGCCAGAGATGGGAGGTGTTGCAGAACAATACAGGGAGTCGGAGTGATGACTATTACAATTTTATCAAAAGAAAATTAGCCACCTGGGTACAGGGTCGTGATCTTTCCTAACCTCGTTGCTTCTAGTGTTGAGTTTCCTGAGGGTGGGAGTCAGCAGGTTCTGGGAAGGCTAGCGTCAGTGAATAGCACAGCCATGTAGCTCAGGGCCTGAAAAGTGTCCTGCTGTTCCAGGTGTCCTGGAGGTCAACAGGGGGTTCAACTGATAGCTTCGTGTTTTCTTCCCGATTTGTCTTCAAAAGAAAAGATATAACAGGGAGGTGCCCGATGAATCTTGACCCCCATTTAGAGTTTCAGTTTAAAAAAAAAAAGAAATTCAGTCTTCTCACACTCATTACAAATAAAATTAACGGACATGTGGGTTCGACAGAAAATACCAGGTCCTTGGGATGTCACCACCACCTCAGTGCTCCTGGTCCTTTAGGGTGTTTACAGTGAGGTTAATAGAAAGTTAGCCTATCAAATAGAAATAATGTTAAGTCAGTGTTAATTTCTAACCAAATACATATTTACTTAAATATGTAATAGCATTAAACATAAAATACAAGGATTTAGAGCAGCTAAAATACCCAGGGAAGCATCTCAGAAACCAGTACCAACACTCAGCACATACAGTGGTCAGCGTATTGCAGCCCAGGGGGCCAAATCCAGCCCTCCACTGATTGTACATGATCCCCACGCTAAGAGTGGGTTTTACATTGTAAATGATGGGAAACAAAATAGAAGGATACTATTTTGTGACATTAAAATTATAAAAAAATCTCCGTTTTAGTGCCCACGAGCCAAGTTTTGTTAGAACGTGGCCACGTTTCATTTCACTCGTGTACCGTTCGTGGCTGCTTTCACACTGCAGTGGGAGAGTTGGGGAGCTGTGGCAGAGACCACCCGGCCCACAAAACCAAAACTGTGCACTATTCGGCCCTTTATTGAGAAATTGGTTTGCTGACCTCAGCTCTAAGAGCAAGACAATAAACTGAAAAGCATATATAACCTGAAGCGGAATTCATTTCAATGTTAAGTATAGCTATATAGTGGAGATTTAAACTGACTGGCATCTATTTTGATTACTGATGTTTGGAATAATTTCAACCTATCAAAAGTTAACCTGAAATAAGTTCATTCATTCATTCATTCATTCACTCAACAAATATTAAGTGGCAGCTACTCTTCTGGGCCACAATATTCTATAGCAAATAAGAGAGACAGGACTGTACTCTCATGAAATACAAATTCGAGTGTTTTTAAAGCACACATCAATAAACTTATATTTTCTGTCAGTATCTAGAACATTTCTCTCCTCCAGTTAAGTTGAAACTTTCACGTTCTTGTGTCTCTGTCCACTCTGGTTATACTGAGCCTCCGTCTCCAGCTCGTCTGCAACGCTGATATACTGTGTAGTGTTTGCTGCAGGGTGTGGTTATTCTTGCTTACAAGTAAACTCTTTAGGTGAAATAATAACAACGATAGCTTTTTATAGCTAAGTCATCTTTTAAAATTCATTATTTGCTTCTCTTCTAGTAATTGTAACAGTGACTAGATAATTACTGAAGTAGCAATCAACTGTGCAGGTCAAATCTTTCTAAGATACATAAAGCAAAAATTTTATGTCCTAGATCTTTGAGAGTTTCTCTGCTAGTAATTTGTTTCTTGTCTTCTTGGTATATATTAAAGTCTTTATTTTGTCTTCACAACTAAATAATTTACTTGGCATGAAATTCTAAGATCAAAACTACTTTTCCTTCAGAACTAGGCAAATTCTTGCTTCTATTATAACCGATTGATATTCTATTAATTTATTTCAATGTTCTTTTTTATTAATTGTTGTTTCAGTACAGTTGTCTCCATTCCCCCTGCCCAGTCTCCCCACCCCACCCACCCCCACCTCCCACATTCAATTCTACCCTCGCCATTGTCCTTGTCCACGGGTCCTTTATGCATGTTCCTTGATGACCCTTCCCCTTCTTTCCCCAGTTATCCACCCTCCCCTCTGGTTACTGTTTGTTCTTTATTTCAGTGTCTTTGGTTCTATTTTACTTGCCTATTTTTTTTGTTGATGAGGTTCAACTTATATTTGAGACCACACGGTATTTGTCTTTCACTGCCTTTCACTTAGCATAATGCTCTCCATCCAGTTCCATCTGTGCTGTTGCAAAGAGTAGGAGCTTCTTTCTTTCTTTCTGCTGTGTAATATTCCATTATGTAAATGTACCATCGTTTTCTGACTCGCTCATTTACTGATGGGCACTTAGGTTGCTTCCTGCACTTGGCTATTATAAATTGTGCTGCTACGAACATTGGGGTGCATAGGTTCTTTTGGATTGGTGTTTCAGGATTCTTAGGGTACAATCACAGGATGGAATTGCTGGGTCAAAAGGCAGTTCCTTTTTTTTTTTTTTTTTTTTTTTTTTGAGGCAATTGCATACTGTTTTCCACAGTGGCTGCACCAGTCTACATTCCCACCAACAATATACTAGGGTTCCCTTTTCTCCATGTCCTCACCAGCACTTGTTGTTTGTTGATTTGTTGATGATGGCCATTCTAACTAGTGTGAAGTGGTATCTTCAACTTGCATCTCTCTGAGGCCTACTGATGCTGAGCATCTTTAATACATCCCTGGGCCCTCTGTATGTCCTCTTGGAGAAGTGTCTGCTCAGGTCCTTTTCCCGTCTTTTAATTGTATTGTTTGTCTTCCTGGACCAATTTGACCTAATAAGTGAATTTGGTGAAACAGTGGGATATGAAGTCAATATTCAGAAATTAAAAGCATTTTTGTACATCAACAATGAAATACCAGAAACAGAAATCAGGGGAAAAAATCCCATGTGCTATAGTAACAAGGAAAATAAAGTACTTAGGAATAAACCTAACCAAGGAGGTAAAAGACCTGTACTCCAAAAACTACACAACACTGAAGAAAGAAATTAAGGAAGCATGTACCATGTACATGGATTGGAAGAATTAACATCATCAAAATGTCAATACTACCCAAAGCAATTTACAGATTCAATGCAGTCCCTATTAAAGTACCAATGACATATTTCACCGATATAGAACAAACATTTCAAAAATTTATGTGGAACCATAAACGACCCTGAATAGCCTCAGCAATTTTGAGAAAGAAGAGCAAAGTAGGAGACCCCTACTTTTAAAAAAAAATTTTTAAGTTAGTAGGGGACCCCTGAAGAAGGTTCAAAGAGGAGGGACAATGCTAGCAAAGTGGGTGAGGGCGTTGGGTGCCAGTGTAAGAAATTCTAGCTCCTCCTGTCACTTGGGAGCTTGGTGTGGCTTGAGCAGGAGGGTATCTTGGTAGAGCTGTGCTTTGGTGCAGTCACAATACCTGCTATCAAACTACATGACAAGGCCACTGTAATCAAAATAGTCTGGTACTGGCATAAAAACAGACACACAGACCAATGGAACAGAATAGAGAGCCCATAAATAAATACGTATCTCTACAGTCAGTATAGAGACTGTAGACAAAGGGGGCAGAAGCATAACATGGAGTAAAAATATCCTGTTCAACAAATGGTGTTGGGAGATCTGGACAGCTACATGGAAAAAAAGAAAGAAACTTACACCACACACAAAAATAAACTCAAGATGGATAAAAGACTTAAATATAAGTTGTGACACCATAAAATCCTAGAGTAGAACATAGGCAGGAAAATCTCAGATATTTCACACAGCAATATTTTCATGATATGTCCTCTAGAGCAAGGGACATAAAGCAAAGAATAAACAAATGGGATCTCATCAAAATAAAAAGCTTCTGCACAGCTAAAGAAAACAGCATTAAAATGAAAAAAGTACTAACTGTATGGGAAAATATGTTTGCCAATGATACCTCGGACAAGGGTTTGATTTCCAAAATATATAAAGAACTCACACGACTCCACTCTAGAAAGACAAACAATCCAATCACAGTTCTTTTTTTAAGAGAGACTTTCTCCCCGTATGCTAGAAGCTTTTGGGGGTTTTCTTTAATTGCTGGTACCCACCAGTGTATCCTCCGTTTCTCTTATTTTGTTATTTTAGGAATGTTATATAAATGAAATCATATATTTTATAATTTTTATCTTTATTTTTAAAGAGAGGAAGAGAGGGGGAAAAAAAGAGGGAGAGAAACATAGACATGTGAGAGAGACATTGATCACTTACCTCTTGCATACCCTCAGCTGGGGACCTGGCCCACAACCAGGTGTGTGCCCTGACTGGGAATCAAAGCAGCAACATTTTGGTTCACAGGCCAGCACTCAGTCCACTGAGCCACACCAGCCAGGGTATATATTGTATAACTTTTTGAGACTGGCTTTTTTTCACCCACTGAACATCTTTCCTTTGTGAACCATCCCAGCTGTCCAGCTGTATGTATCAATGGTTCATTTCCTTTTATTGAGTGGTATTCTATGGTGTGGCTATACCACCATTTGTTTAACCATTCACCTGTGGAAGGACATCCAAGTTCTTCCCAGTTTGGGGCCAATGAATAAGGCTGTTGTGAGCATTTGTGTGCAAATGGAGGGCATATCTTTGGCAGCCACCTCCTTAGAAAAATTTCACTCAAAACTGATGGACTGCTCCAAGTTCTACTCTTGGTGATCAGAACCTGGAGTCAAATTGGCCTAGTTAATGTATTTTCCTCGTTGTTCACTCAGAGTGCAGTGTTTTCTGCTGTATTAAACTGAGTCACCTTGTGAAATCCCTGCACTATTTTTGGCTTAGAATGTGAAACTTTCCCCCTCTTCCTTGTTCCCAAACTTTAGGTACATCAGGCTCACTCAGGGAGAATGCTAATTCATAGGGCTGGAGTAAGACTCAGGCATTTGTATTCTTAACTCTCTCCCAGGGGACTCCAGTATAATGAGAGGTAGTAGTTAATCTCTTATTTTCCCTAAGAGAGAAATAAATAATTTTTTTTGGGGGGGGGAAGGAAGGGGTTCATCTCTCTCTTGATGTAAGTAAGCCCTGCTCGGAACAGTTCAGCTGTTGCTTGGTACCATCTGCCTGCTAATTATCCTGTTCTCATGTCAGACATATAATCCCAGCCCCTCCAAAGATTCTTTTAACTTACTTTGGGATCAAATAGGGCCACAGCTACTGAAAAGGGTAAGCAGTTAATAGAATAAGCATCAGAGAACTATAAAATTAAGACAGTTCAGAAAGAGTTTCTGAAATTAAACTTCCTGTCGGAATCACCCCTGTTCAGAGACAGCTCAGGACACAGGGATTCAGAAGTCGCTTCACGAGTCAGTGTGTGCTGGGAAGCGGAAGGAGAGGAGGCGCGCCCTGCGCTGTTCTGCTCCTCTCCTCGCTCTCGGTCCTGCCTGTCAGCCTGCGGCTTTCCGTTATCCTCACCTTCTCTTCCGCAGCATGACTAATATTTTCCTGGGCAACCTTGCTTAGTGCACATATCAGATGGAACATTTAAAATGCTGGAGAGAGACTTAGGAGAAAATTACTGTGCCGGGCTGAGCTTGACGCTGAGATGGGGTAATAAAAACTGTTCCTTTTGAACACATTCTAGCCCTCTTGGATCATCCTGTTAAAGACCTGGAAAGGAGGCCTCTTAGGAGATGAAGATTCATCGAGGACTTTTACTCGAAGCAAAGTGTGTGTTCACCTCTAATCTCCTTTCTGCGAGCATCACAGAGGGGCATTACTTTGTCGGCACACTGCACTTCCAGGAGAAAGGTTACAAAGGGCCAAAAGAACATACTTATGCGATTGAGATTACGGTTGTGTGACAAACACCACCAGGAAGATGGACTAAGAGGCGAGGCCCAGGAAGAAAGCCCCCTGGGTTCTTGCGCCCGATACCGACCAGTCGTGTTTCTTCTCCTGGTGCATTTTCTCCACCTGGGAAAACAGTAGGGAGACTAGAGCAAGGGGGAAACTGGGGGTCCACAGACACTTTGTTTTGGGTTTCACAATTTTATTTTCTTCCCTTTGTTGCCCCATCTTCTTAAATTTCTTTTTCCTCATTCTCCATCAAGTTTAAAACGAAATCTAAATATTGGGAAAATGCACCTAATAACGTGTTGCTCAGATTCTCTCGGGAGATGGGGAGGGAAGGTGGCGCCAGCTCTGTGTCCTGTGTGGCGCCTGCCTCCCGTTAGGAGTGGCGCGCCCCGTTCTGCGGCGTCTCCGTCACTGCCTACTGCCTCCCAACGCCAACACTGGTGTCGGCTTCCACCCATTCCTACGTTGCTGTTTGTCCTGCAGAGAGAAACACTACTCCGTACCCATGTCTCTATAAAAGGGCGGGAATGGAAGACAGACCATAACATAACGTTGCATTCAAATAAAAGAGGAGTGGTGAGAGAGGGTATTTAATCCACTTTCTTCTCGACTGACCACATCTCTAATGTTTTCCTCAACAGAAACAAATGTTATAAGTCTGTCAAGTTTGCCATTGTAGTCTAGCACATGTCAGCTCTGTGCCGTATCATTTTAGTGGATGAGATGAATTCTGTGACCCGATGCCCCAGAGCATGTGGTGTGGTCCCCGCCCGTGACCGTGCAGCATGGCTCAGGTTCTCCGCTGCTGGCTCGCTGCTCTATCTTCTCTCAAGCGAACATTCTCTCAAGCGTGTTATTCTGTTCCTGTGTTCCTTGCCTCTGCTTCTATTCTTTCACTGAGTCGGCAAAGGCATGTGGGCTCAGGTATTTAATTTCTCATTAAAACAAACTGCAGACTAAACTCGAGATGCTACATTTTAAACCTCCCAACTTTCAATCTTGAATAAATTCAGTCCCTCAATAAGTATCTAGTGTCTACTATATTCCAGGGTTTGTGCTCCCCTTGGTGATACAGAGAAAAATTGTAGTACCCCTGACTCATAGGCTAGTGAGAGTGAAAGACAGGAAGAATGTTCCTGATCATATGAAGTCCAAAGACCTGCAGGGGGGCCTATTGACCATGCAAAGTTGGGGTTATTAGACTTGCTGAGCTACAGAGAGCATCATCCTGACAGTCTCAGAGGTGTCTACAAAAGGGGAAGTTAGAGAAACATTCTTATAGAACAGGTGGCAGTGGGAGTTGGGAAGAACACTTACCTTGGTCATGAGGTGGTTTTAAGGCAGAAATTGTAAGTGAGATCTGGATAAATATTAGTTAAAATTTGCAAACTAGGTGAGTTGCTGTACAATGGAGTGGTCTTTTTTTTTAATTAAATCATTTTTCATTGTTATTCTATTACAGTTGTCCCAGTTTCCCCCCTTTGCCCTCCTCTGTCCATCCCATCCCACCCCCTGCTCCCACAGTCAGGTTCCACCCTGTTGTCCATGTCTGGGTTATTCATATATCTTGTTTGTCTAGTCCCTTCTCCTTCTTTCCACCATTATCCATAAGTGAATTCTAAGGGGGCTTAGAATTCACTTAGTGTAGGCGATCAGCCAGCATCAGCTAGGCTGATGGCTTTCGTAGCTAGCATGGTTGTGAAGCTTCTGATTTTTCAAAGTGACTGCAGAGCTATGGAGAGAAATAGGGAGCCCTGAAACTTGCTGTTTTTACTGAGATTGAGCCCGTTTTCTTAAATAAGTGCCCCCTTGGAGTTATTGTAAGTCTTGCATTAATTTCCAGAGTTGTAAAGTATTTAGTTGACTTGGATCATTTTTGCTAGTATTCTCTCTTATACAGCAGCAGATTTTTAGAGTGGATTTCTGTTTTGGAAGTGTTTCTCTGGGACTTTGAAATCAGGTGGCCTGGTGTCTTATACCATAAAATACAGATCTGAATGAGCTGTCATTCAAACATTTTCAGCTAAGTTTGTCTTGACATTTTGTTTTGGTGCAGATCATCTCTTTTGTGAGTCAGTACATTTTGAAAGTTGTGATCAATTTCTTTTTTCAGCAACCAAGTGCTTTGGATGGAAAGGTAATGAACTGAGCCTGGGTTTGGTGAGGGGTAAAGTGAAAAGGTCGGGCAAGGCATCCTGGAGGAAATGACGTTGAAGAAGAGGAGGAGTGAGTTGTGCGGAAGTATTCCTGACGTGCTGGGTTGAGGCAGTCATCCAGTCCATAATGACCTGACCCAGCAGCTGCTAGGGGCCAGGCTCTGTTACAGGCCCTGGGGGTCCAGCAGTGAAGAAAGACCCTGTTTTCATGGAACTTATATTCTGGTGCTGGGATAGGGTAGGGGACAGAAAGCAAACAAACGTGACAGTAGTGAAATGTGCTATGAAGAAAATAACCTGGCAGTTGGTACATACTCACTGGGGTACTGTTTTTACATGAGGATCAGGAAATTCCTTTCTGACAAGACATTCAAGCAGAGACCTGAAAGAAGTGGGTCCCACAGTTTTCTGGGGCAGATTTTTCGAAGCCTAAGCAAATGGTGAGTGCAAAGGCCTGGGGTGGGAACAGAGCAGTGAGTAACCCTGGTTTCAGAGAAGTGGAAAATTGGGGGCTTGAGGATTTGTGGAAGAGGAGAGATCCCTGAGCACAGAAGCTGAGGCTGTCAGTTCTTGCGGGGGAGCGGAGAGACAAAGGTGATCGCAACACAGGCATACCTCAGAGCCATTGCACTTTGGTTCCAGAGCGCCCCAACAAAGTGAGTTTAGCAACAATGGAGTCTCACAAATGTTTTGGTTCCCCAGTGCATGTAAAAGTTATGTTTGGACTATGCTGTAGTCTATTAAGTGTGCAATAGCACAATGCCTATAACAATAATGTACATACCTTCATTTAAAAATACATTGCTAAAAAATACCATCATCTGAGCCTGTTGGAGAAATAGCGCTGACAGACATGCTCACGGCAGCGTTGCCACAAACCTTCAGTTTGTAAAAAACCATACAAACAGTAAACCAAAGTGCAATAAAATGGATTATGCATGTAAGTGTGGATCATCAGAGAGGCTCGTGTTGCTGCATTTAGGGTGCACCTGCGTTGGGAGTGAGAGACAGTGGCATCGGTTGCTGCAAGGTTCCCTATGGTTTCTCGGTCTGAAGTTGTCAGTCATGCGGGTGACACCTGTAGGAGGGTTGGAGCCTGAGCACAGTGCTTTGCTATTGCTATGGCCCTTGTAGCTGCTGTGTTTAGACTGCTCTGCCTTTGTGAAACAGAGAGTACTTCAAAGGATGAGATTTACAGAAGCTTCTCCATCTAGTCCTAGTCTGGTAGCCAAATCTTAAAGCATTGAATAGTTCCTTTGCTTGATCTAAGAGGACCCAGAATTCCACTGCCCCGAGAAAAGAGGCACTTAGTGCCTTAGGAGACTGCAGTGGGAATAGAGATTCAAAGCAGCCACGCAGATGTTCAGAGGTGGGCAAAAGTAGGTTTGTAGTTGTAATATAGATAAATAATACAATACTTAAAGGTAATGCAAGAATAAACTCTGTGTTTTGTGTACTCACAACTATAAACCTACTTTGGCCCACCCCGTACCCAGTGAGATAATGCCTAAGCTTTTCTACATTTCCCAAGCAAGACCCGCGATTTCTAGAACTGTAAATAAAAGATATGTATCATCACTTTCTTAATGAATTAGTTTGAGTTGCTGTAATGTTTTACTAGAAAAATATTGTTTATCTGTTTATTCCCTGCTATGTCCCCAGTGTTGGAATACCAGGCGCTCAAAAAATTATTAAATTAATAAATCTGTTAGAAGTGACTTCTAAAAAAAGTTTACTATGTTATTAAATGTGATTATTATCTCATCTCCTGGTGTTTTTAAACCTCTTTCTCTCTCGAGGCTCTGTCTGTTCAGCCTGAACATATACTTGGGTCTGTCCATCCCCTAAACAAGACGTCCCTTTTATGTCTGACCCCCTCTGGCTGCTCCAGTGTCTCTGGTTATGTACTGCACTCCCTCAACTTACATTATTCCCCCGGAAACCACTGCAATCTTTCTTCCACATCTATAACGCTAGATCCCATTAAATAGACTATCTTTTATTGCTAAAAATAACTGATGACTTGAGAGCCTCATTTTGTTTAGTAGATACTATTTTTATTTTATGTATTTCTTTAAACTTCATGCCATATTTCTCCTCTAGTTCCAATCTCTCTCTCTCTGAACAGTTTTCTTCCGCTGTTCCTTTCTTCTGGTTGGTCTTTCTGTGAGTTTTGTCATGCTGCTGCTTCTCTCTCTCTGTTCTCTTCTTACAGAAAGATGATTGGTCTAGGGAAGCAACAGGCCTGAACACCAAACCGACTCAAACAGAAATCTCAAATTCAACTGTCCACACACTTGCATTTATAATATTCCCTCACTTTTCTCTTGGAAATGTTCTTGTCCTTTTTTTCCCCACCTTCTCTTTCTCTTCCTCCATCACATTAAACTCCTCTTCCTCCTTTATCATCTCCATCCAGTCAGTCGCTAGGGGCTGCCCATTCTGCCTGTTACACGTCTTGAATTGCTTCCCAACATTATTCCCTCTGTATTTACCTTGATTCAGAAACTCATTGGCTATAGTCCGTATTATTTGGTTAATCTCCTGACGGTTCACTCTCTCCTGTTCTCCTCATGTCTCTGCTTCAATAAGATGAAGAGGGTTACATAGGAAAGATCAGGTTCATATCTACTATATTATTATTTAAAAGTTTTCTACTCATCTATCAGAAACTGTGAAGAGGCAGCAATCCTCCTTGGTACTATACTTAATTTGCTAAGTATACCCTTCTAAGATAATGGCAAATTTGAGCAGTATCCAATTTTATAGTAATGGATCATTGATCTAGCTAATTCCCATAAAATAATGTATTATTGTATCGTTTGGAGACCTTTCCTAGGTAGCAATTTTGCTTCCCCCTCAAAAGCTATTCTCCCAGTTCTTTCCTAATAGCACCTATTTTCCACACAGCCATGGCTTCAGGGGAGGCCAACCACATTAACAGGATCAGGGAATAAATGTATAATTGAAATAAGCCAGCCCTCTCGGTCCTTTTCCACTTTCAAATGGTTTGTGTGGGCAAAGGCACATATCAAAATTCTGTCTGAGACTTGAATGGAAATTTTTTGGGAATTTTCAGGAATTTCTTTTCTTGCTGATTCAAGGAGACAGGCCAAAGAGGGAAACGTGGCTTCTGTTTTCTTGCTGGACATTGTCATGGGGATGTGATTTCTAGAGCTGCTGCAGCCGTGGTAAGCATTAGGAAAGTTAGCTGGAGGAAAGGACCCATTTGCTGAGGGTGATAGTTTAGCAAAATGTAAAGAATGTGGGTCTCAGATGACATTTCTCAGTTGTGTTACATTTGAAACTCTTCTAATGACAAAGGGAAAATTCCCCTCTTATTTAACACAGTTGTATCAAGGATGTCTATTTCTTTAGGCCAAACTCATCCTGACATTCTAAGTTGTAACTTTGCTATGGTGGCACTTGCTTGGTGACTGAAGATCTCATTTGTCATCAGAGAAGTCTTGTCTCAAGAGCAATTATTCTTACTTAATTTGATTTTTTACAAAAGTTCAAAATCATGTAAGAGCGAAAAGTACAATAAATTTAGAAATCTATTAGTCCAGCTTCTAACAACCTCAATTCCTTTTCCGGAGCTGGTGAAGCAAAGAATATAACTAAATCAATACTAATAGTTCAACTTCTTTATTTCTATGCATTAAGAAACAAGGGCCCAAACAGCTAATGACTTACTGGTGACCTCACCACAGTAGCAAACCTGTAGCAAACAGTAGCAAAATTCAGCTTTCTTCTCCATTGTCCACTATTGTGTACTCTTGGTTTGATCCATACTTTTATATATTGAGTCATCCTGTGATTAACTCTGCCTTTAATCAGGAAGGGGCAACTTGTTCAGTCACCCAGGTGCTGCTTCTCCTTACATGCCTGCCAATGGCCACTCTGTCTCCATGACACTGAGAGTGCATGTGTGTAAATGGTTTGACCCATCAGTTTTTTGTTTTGTTTTGTTTTGTTTTTAGATTTTATTTACTTATTTTTAGAGAGGGTGAAGGGAGGGAGAAAGAGAGAGAAATATCAATGTGTGGTTGCCTCTCATGCTGCCCCCACTGGGGGCATGTGCCATGACTGGGAATTGAACCAGCGACCCTTTGGTTCGAAGCCTGAGCTCAATCCAGTAAGCTACACCAGCCAGGGCTGACCCACAGTTTTCGAAATGTGACAGTTGAATCACTCTGAGTGAAGGCCAAGAATTGACACCTCAGAATTCAAGAAGATTTCTAGATTTACTTTTGATTAGTCTATGTGGGTAAGTAAACTAGAAAATTCAGGCAATTATCCCCAAAATTTAAGTCAAGAAAAAGCACTTGGCTTTCATGTTTTTGATGTTAGAGACTGGGCTTTTTGTTTGTTTTTGTCTCCAATATCATGTGTTGGTGTAGTTCTGGATCCAGTAGAATGCTTGAATCTCCCTGGAAGATCTCTCGTTGAGGTCTTTCTAAAATAAATGGAAAAAATGTAGTCTGATGACATAAAACTAGCTTGGGCAGAGGAAGCAGGCTCTAACAGTGTGATCTCTGACTCCCAGGCACAACTGTGGAGTTCGGGCTATTCCATTTCAGTCTGATTCTCTACTGGCTCAAGTTCCCTGGAGGTCCCAGCCAGCCTTAATAAGCAGCTGCTGCACTTACAAAGCAAAGAGCTCTTGCTTCTGAACTTCTCTGAGATTTGCTTCTGATGTGCTCACTGAATGGTCCATCTAAATACTCACGTACCATTCCATCATTATCTCACTTGCCTAGGGCTTGTTTTCTTGAGAAGGGGGTGGAATGAGAAAAAAGTTATGGGGATAGCGTTGGTGTAATCGAATTGTACAGATATTTAACATTGAGATGCTGGAGCAACCTAAGTTAAGCTTTCATTTGTTCAAATGGATAAGATGTTCATTAAATTTCCAGACATACTTTGAATTTCACTGGAGGTACAATTTCCTTGTCTAGAGATGTCTGTGTTGCATACCTGTTAGCCAACTGCCGTGACAGCTCGATGACCAAAACTGATGTGTAGAGGACCGAGTGGCCGTCGGGGCACCATGCAGCAGCTCTGTTTTCAAAAATATTGATGACTTTGGATTGTTTATGGCCTAGAATAGCATTTTCCCCCCACAAAATAATCATTCGATAGTTTATAATGAAACACATCATCATGTGTTTTTGGGTCAAAGTAAACCCTGATAATTTGAGTTTATTTTGGTGGAAGGTAAAATCCCTTTGATTTTTTTATTACTATTAGCATTTCCCTTTCTTAGTCACATGGTAAAGACATTTGTAGGACAGAGGTGAGCAAGAACGTGTTAAATTTTGGTATTTCATTTCTTTTCTCTAAGATGAAAGCTGCTGTCATTTCCTTTGTGCCTATAAATGGCAGTGAGTGATTTGTCTTTAAGAATCCCATCTTAAGACTTGACTTGGGGTAGTAAACACACAATACAATATGCAGATGATGTATTATGTAATTGTATACCTGAAACCTGTGTAATTTTATTAAGTATCACCCCCCAAAAAATCAATAAAAAAAAGAAAAAACCCAACCCAGAAACAAAGACTTTTTTCTTCTTTCTTTCCCGCATGATAACCCACTGCTGATCTCTACAGTTATGCTAATACTTGTTTGGAGAAATATAAAGTAAAATGTTAAAGTTTTTTGCTTTGCTTTTAGTTTATATAGATTTCTCTTATGTAGGTTCTGATACTAAGGGATATGATAGTGGAGAGTGTTCAGCTTTTGTCAAGTCCAAATCTTGTCCTGTTCTGGTTGAACACTATCTTTAAGGAGGAGGATAGAAAATGCTTGTGAGTTGTGAGGAAAGAATGAGAATTATTTAGCTGTGATATTCATGACTGGAATCTAAGGTGAGAAGAAGTATTAAGATACCTATAGGATACTGTCAAATATAAGAACCCCTATTTCTGAGAAGTTATGGGGCATGTCAAGGTATTAACGCCTTAAATGAGCCAAGCCAGGCTCAACTTATAACTATTTTCATTGTGCTCTCAGAGTGTGGTATATCATTTCTTCTCCAAAGAGGAAAAATGATCTTATTTTCTTATTCAGCTGAACAAACATCCTGTTGGGTGCAGTTCTCATTGTTGTACCTGGTCCTGATACTTAGGAGTCTTAGTTCTCTTAAGGAACTAGATACCATATCATGCATTGCTACACATGCACCCATGTATCTATTGTTCCCTCTCTTCCTTCTTTCCTCTCATTACTTCACTCACTCATTCATTCATTCATTCATTCATAATGAGTGTTTTATATTTGCAAAACATCAGGCAGTGTGTCATCAGTGGTAAACAAGACACTAAAGAAGCCCATGGTCTACCATGGAAGATAGCATTTGTATGCAAATAATGATAATGCAGTGTGAAAAGTGATATGGGCCACGTGAAAGGCAGGAGGACCAGGAGGAATTGAGTGGACAGAGAGTCCTCTTTCAGTTAAGGAAATCAGAGAAGGCTTCATTTTTGCTTAGAAGTCAAAAGGTTTTGTGGCAAAGAAAAATGAATTGATTTGAATGAGAAACACACCTGGAGCTGGAAGTTGGTATCCTGATGGCCTGAGACAAATTGTCCTCCTCTTTCTACTTGAATTCATAAAGGATTTTTGACTTTTTATTCTCTCATTCAGACCAAACTTTCCCAATTGCAATTAATCTATATAAATGGAGGTTTGTTTTATGACCCTCTTCTCTGCCATAGATATTTATTTGCATGACATCTGTGAAATGAATTTCAGGGATTTATAGTATAGAAGCACCCTTTAAAACTTTCCTTATAACCATTGGAATTTCTCCTAACCAGAACAATAAATTTTGGACACATAGGGGTCTTCAGAGATTATTATCTAGGTTAACTAACTGCCTCCACTTCATAGATGAAGAAACTCGGGCTCAGAGAGGCAAAGTGACTGGAGTCTGTTATAAATGACCTATTTAGAAGCAGAGTGTAGATTAGAACTGAGGTTCCCTGACTACCCTTTCCAAAATACTGGGTTTCCTTGCCCTGGATGGTGTGGCTCAGTGGGATTGAGTGCTGGCCTTCGAACCAAAATACTGTTTCCTCTGTTATTTGCTTATGTAATTTGGATCAAATTGACATGAGTAATATATAAAGGAGAACTGGGAGACAAGGTAGCAGCAGAAAGATCATTTAGAAGTTCTATGACTGCAAAAAGGGTAGACAGTTTTTGTGAAAGTAGCTTCCTTTCTTCCTTTGCTTTTGTCCATTTTTCCACACTGTTTCCACAACTTGGAAAATGAAGGCTACTCCTATCATCAAAAGGGTACCCAACTAGGCAAACTTGTTTCTTAGTATCCTAGGGTGTTTCCCACACCCACTCCTTTCATTTTACTCAAGGTCTAGTGTGGATTTTGCTTTACCTTCACTTATTCCTTCTCTGTAGCTCTTTCTGTCTTTATGTAGATCCAAGTTTCTGAGCAGTATCATTTTTCTTCTTTCTAAAGAACTTCTTTTAATGTTTCTTGCAAGACAGGTCTACTGGCAACAGATTTCCTCAATTTTTACTTGTCTAAGAAAGTCTTTCTCTTTCACTTTTGAAGGATAATATTATAGGGTACAGAATTCTAGGTTGTTTTTTCCTCTCAACAATTTAAAAATTTCACTCCATTCTTTTCTTGCCTACATGGTTTCTGAAGAGAAGTTGGATATAAGTTTTATCTTTGTTTTTCTGGTTTCTTTCAGAAATTTTTACCTTTGATTCGCTGTAATTTGAAAATGATATATTTCATTGTCATTTTGGGAGCATTTATCCTGCCTGATGTTCCCTGAGCCTCCTGGATCTGTGTTTTGGTGTCTGAGATTAATTTGGGGGAAATTCTCAGTCATTATTGTTTAAAATATTTCTTCTGTTTCTTTCTCTCTTTCTTCTCCTAGTATTCTCATTACACATGTTATACCTTTTGAAATTATCCCATGATCCTTGAATATCATCTTCAGGTTTTTTTTGGTCTTTGTTCTGTTTGCCTTTTTGTTTTTTTGAGAACTCTTCTGATATATTTTTCACCTTAGAGATTTTGTTCCCAGAGGAATTTATCCTACTAATAAAACTTATCAGAGGCATCTTCATTTCCATTAGTGTTTTTGATCTCCAGTATTTTTTAGTTTTTTCTTAGTTTTCATCTCTCTGCTTGCATTGTCTATCTGTTCTTGCATGCTGTCTACTTTATCCATTAGAGCCCTTACATATTAATCGTAGTTGTTTTAAATTACCTGTCCAATAATTTCAATATACCTGCTCTGCCTGGTTCTGATACTCACTTTGTCTCTTCAAATTGTGTGGGGTTTTTTGTTGTTTTGTTTTTGTTTTTTGCCTTTTCGTATGTCTTGTAATTTTTTTTTTTTTTTTTTTTTTTTGGTAGCTAGACATGATGTACCTGGTAAAAGAAATTGTACACAGGGCACTAGTAATGTGGTGGCGAAGTGGGGGGGGGGATGGGGAAACAATCTCACATCCTATTACTTCTTGGTGTTTTAGTGATTCTATGTTCTAGACTGTGAACTTTACAAGTGTTCCTCAGTTTTTTCCACCCCCTTTGGTGGATATAATGGCTAATGGGGCCTGGAATTGGTTATTTCACCGCCCTGTTGGTTAAGCTCTGATAATACTCCAGCAGATTAGGCTCTGGTTAACCAATTTCCCTTTTGGCCAGGCCTTGCTAAGAAGAATAAAGCATTGTAAAATAAGGATGACTCTCAGTTCCTTCCTCATCATAAGTTTATGCTTTTCACTCTAGAATGCACAGCTTAAATGCTAAAGCAGTATTTTTGGGGGGCTATCCCACTAATAAACTTCCCACTTAAGAAAGTATTTTGCCACAAAGTCAAATATAGTAGAACAGTTTGGAGTAAGATGCACCTTCTGCAAGAACAGACAGAAATGTCCTTTCCAACTTTCCTGGTCCTTGTGGGCAAAGATCAATTTATTGCTGATCTCTGGCAAAAATTAGTTGGATGTCGAAACCTGTCAATTTTGAAATGGGTAGGAAAAGAGAAAATGAAATGGTTGAGAATAAAAGAGTTTAAGGAGAAAAAGTCTAATCAAATTAACTTGTGAATGGGATAATTGTGGGTTGGATAAAATACTTGCTTTTCTGAATATGGGAGGAGCCAGAAAATATTTCTTCTAGAATTACATATTGGATATCTGCACTATAATTGAAGAGACAGGCTGCCAAAGAAATATCCTATTCTCCCAAATGAACACATTCTTCTGTAAGAAATAAAGCTTAGTGTGCCAAGAAAATAAGACAAGTTGGGGCCTGGGAAAATGCTGGGGACCCTGGCCTGGGTGCCAGATGTGGGGAGGCTCCGCCCGCAGAACCCCCCGTTCGTCATGGATGAAAGTAAAAACTACCAAGACATCTTCTGCTTGGGGAGGAAAGGGGTCAAACTCTCAGAGGAGAATGACCCAGAGCCCCTTCCTCACTAGGCTTTTATTGGGCTCCAATACACGGAATACAAGTTTAACATGTCAAAGAAATCTGAGGGCTTAATCCGAGCCAGTGTTTGTCAGGAAGGGGGGTTGCCAGACTTTGGGAGACATGCTCATTTCCTCCTGGGACACTTGTCACCTCAGGAAGAGCACTCTTAGCAAAGCAGGTTTCACAGGACTTTAGAAATTCTTTCTTATGTCCAGATCACCCAGGGAGCCATCCTGGCCAGCACAGGGCTGCACCGCTCACCCCCACAGTTTCAGGCTTTAAGGCAATTAGGAAGCAGGAGACATCTCCCAGATGGAAATGAGGACTCGGGCTATGTCAGAATAGCCGGGGGGCAAGGGTCCATCACATCCTCTTTGCTGCAACCCCCCGAGTCCTTCCATGAGGCCTTCCAAGTGGTCGCGTCTGGCTTAGGTTGCCCCTCCCATGAGGAGTCTTACCCATCATTGACTGCCAACCAAGCTATAGGGCCAGAGATGGGTAAGGCAGAAGCAGTGCTCCTGCCAGGGAGATAAGCTTTGTCTCCTTAATAGGTCACATCCTTGTGACAGAACAGACCCAGATGAAGTGGGTCCCTTGGGCTCTTACACAGCCCACCATGGGGTGAGGGTTACAACTCCTGAAACCAGGCTGAACGGTCCGCAATAGGAAAAAATATTTGCAAAAGACATATCTGATAAAGGACTGTTATCCAAAGTATACAAAGAATTTGACTTCCAGTCAAGATGGACACATAGATAAACACAGCTCACCTCCCTGCACAGCCACATCAAAATTACAACTATACTATAGAACAACCATCACTAAGAACCATCTGAAATAGAGTTGAATGGAAGTATGACAACTGTGAAATTAAAGAAACCTTATCCATATAGACTAGTAGGAGGGGTGCAGACACAGAATGGGCTGGTCTCACACTGATGTATGGTGGATAAAAATTCAGGAGGGATATCTCAGGAATGAGGGGTCCCAGCCACACACAAGGCCCACCAGCACAGGCTTCCAGTGCCAGGAAGATAAGTCTCCATATCTTCTAGCTGTAAAAACCAGTGGGGACTGAGTTGTTAGAAGAAAGTTCTGGAGCCCCAAGCAGTTCCTCTTAAAGGCCCTCACACGAACTTACTCAGACTCACTTTCTCTAAGCCCCAGCACTAGGTAACAGCTTGAATGGCACCATTGGCACATGGGGAGGAACTGAAGTGTCTGGCAACAGGGTGAGACCTGGGGGACAGCTTTCTCCCAGACGGATGGTGGGCAAAGGCCATTGTTCCTTTTCTAAACCCTCCCCCAACAGAGCCTCAGGGTTGCCAGATGGATGCCATATCTGAGGCTCCATCAACTTGGCTTACGCTGTTTGCCCCACCCTGGTGATTCCCTAAGGCTCCACCCCACCCAAGTTATGGGTCCAATCAAGCTGTTAACAGTGGGTTTTCCATATGGATGGCTGGTCTTGGCTCATGCTTCACATCTTTCTAAATTCTTTAAACAAGCAACAGCCAGTCTCAGTGAGCCCCTGCCTCCATACCTCTTGATAAGTGACCCCAGGCCCAACTCTAGAAGAAGCCAGCCTAGGTTCAAAGTTTGGCTTTTCCCGGAAAACTCCAAGCCCAGGACAAGTAGCAGCCAGCTGCAGATTGCTTTGTAGCTCATGTCAGGTGGCCCCAAGCAAAATACAGCTAGTAGCTAACCATGGCCTGAACTACTCACAAAACTTCAGAGCCTACACGCCCAGTGGAAAGCTACAGACCATGTTGGAGCACCACTACCCTACCCCTGCACAGCTGATTCTCCACAGAGTACCCTCTGTGGAGGTTGGTGGTCATTGGTCACAGCCAGTCCTTGCTGCTGACTAGCCTGGGTAAATCCCTCGCATTGACCAGCCAACAGCAATCAAGGCTGAACTACAAGAAGGTGTACTCAGCCCACACAAAAGATGCACTTTGAGTACCCAACTTGGGTGTTAGGGGAGGCTGTGCCACTGGACCCTAGAGGACACCTACTACATTAGGTCATGTTATCAAGACAGAGTCATAGCAGCTTTACCTAATATACAGAAAAAGCACAGGGAGGCTGTCAAAATGAGGAGACAAAGAAACATGGTCCAAATAAAAGGACAGATCAAAACTTCATAAAAAGAGCTAAACAAAATGGAGATAAGTAATCTATCAGATGTAGAGTTCAAAACACTGATTATAAGGATGCTTAAGGAACTTAGTGAGGACCTCAACAGCATAGGAAGGATTCAGTCAGAAATTAAGGATACACTAATTGAAATAAAGGATGATTTGGAGGGAATCAACAGTGGAGGGAATGAAGCCAAGAATCAAATAAATGATTTAGAACATAAGGAAGCAAAATACAAAAAAAACAAAATAAATAAATAAATAAATAACCCAACCAATCAGAACAAGAAGAAAAACAAATCCAAAAAAACAAGGGTAGTGTGTAAGGAGCTTCTCGGACAAGTTCGAGTATTCCAACATTAGCATCATAGGGGTGTCAGAAGTAGAAAAGAAAGAGAAAGAAATTGAAAGTCTATTTGAAAAAATAATGATAGAAATCTCCCCTAATTTGGTGAAGGAAATAGACATGCAAGTCCAGGAAGCATAGAGAGTCCCAAACAAGATGGACTCAAAGAGGCCAACACAAAGACATATCATAATTGAAAAGCCAAAGGTTAAAGAGAAAGGGAAAATCTTAAAAGCAGCAAGAGAAAAGCATTAGTTACCTACAGAGGAATTTCCATAAGGCTGTCAACTGATTTCTCAAAAGAAATGTTGCAGTCTAAAAGGGACTGGTGAAAATATTCAAAGTCATGAAAAGTATGGACCTACAATCAAGACTGCTCTACCCAGCAAGGCTATCATTTAGAATTGAAGGGCAGATTAACGGCTTCCCAGACAAGAAAAAAAAGCTAAAGGAGTTCATTACTAGCAAACCATTATTATATGAAATGTTAAAGGGGCTTAAGCAAAATGAGAAGATCAAAACTATGCACAATAAAATGGCAAAAAATACATATCTATCAACAATTGAGCTCTGATTGATATGGCTCAGGGGATTGAGTGCTGGCCTGTGAACCAAAGGGTTGCTGGTTTGATTCCCAGTCAGGGCACATGCCTGGGTTGTGGGCCAGGTCTTCAGTGGGAGCCTGTGAAAGGCAACCACACATTGATGTTTCTTTCCCTCTTTCTCCTTCTCTCCCCCTCTCTCTAAAAATAAGTACATACAATCTTTAAAACAAAAACAATTGAATCTAAAGAACAAACTAAGCAATCAAGAACAGAGACAGAATCATGGATACAGAGAACACTTTGATGGTTGCCAGATGGAAGGGTAATTTGGGGGAATGGGTGAAGAGTTGAAGGGATTAACAAGTACAAATAGGTAGTTACAGAATGGCCATGGAAACTTCCGGCCAAGATGGAGGCATAGGTGGACACATTATGCCTACTCGCACAACCAAAATTAAGGACAACAAAGATTTAGAAACAAGAAAACAACCAAAACTGATAGAAAATTGAACTGTACAGAAGTCCGACAACCATTCATCCAGACCAGTAAGAGGGGTGGAGTTGCAGCAGGAAAAAGTGGAGGTTGGCAGACTCGGGCGCACAGGCAGCAGCTAGCAGACCCGGGGCACGGTGTGGCAATGGCAGACCCAGTGAGGTCTCACAAGGTGGTTGGCTGACCAGGCAGTCCCACATTCACGCGCAGATAATCCAGGCAAAAATGGGGAGTGAGACAGACCTCGCAACCTAGGGCCCCAGTGCCAGGAAATAAAACCTAAAAACACCAATTGAAAACACTTGTGGGGGTTGAAGTGCCAGGAGAGAGTCCCAGCCTCAAAGGAGAGTTCATTGGAGAGATCCACAGGGTCCTAGAACATATACAAGCCCACCACATGGAAATCAGCACCAGAAGGGCCCAATTTACTTGGGGAAAGCGGTGGAAGGGACTGAAATATGAGAGAGAGTGGAGCAAGCACCATTGTTCCCTCTCAGACCCCGCCCCCACATACAGCATCACAACCCAGCAACTGGGCTGCCCCACCCTGGGGAACACCTAAGACTCCACCCCTCACTATGTAACAACCATGACCAGACCAAAAAAAAAAAAAAAAAACCCAGAAACAAAACAAAACCAAAAATGGCTCAAACAGGAGAACAGATCAAAGCCTCAGAGCCAATTCATCTAAGTGACCAAGAGATAGCCAACCTATCAGATGCACAGTTCAAAGCACTGGTTATCAGGATGCTCACAGAATTGGTTGAGTTTGGTCTCAAATTAGATGAAAAAACAAAGGTTACAATAAGTGAAATGAAGGAAAATGCACAGGGAACCAATAGTAATGGGAGGAAAACTGGAACTCAAATCACTGGAGTGGACCAGAAGGAAGAAAGAAACAAACAGAAAAGAATGAAGGGACAAGGATTAAAAAAAAATGAGGAGAGGCTTAGAAACCTCCAAGATATCTTTAAATGTCCCAACATCTGAATTATAGGGGTACCAGAAGGGGAAAAGGAAGAGCAACAAGTGGAAAACTTATTTGAACAAATAATAAAGGAGAACTTCCCCAATCAGGCAAAGGAAATAGACTTCCAGGAAGTCCAGAAAGCTCAGAGAGTCCCAAAGAAGTTGGACCCAAGGAGGAACACACCAAGGCACATCGTAATTCCATTAGCCAAGATTAAAATGAAGGAGAGAATCCTAGAAGCAGCAAGGGATAAGGGGACAGTCATTTACAAAGGAGTTCCCATCAGACCGTCAGCTGATTTCTCAAAAGAGATCTTACAGGCACGAAGGGGCTGGAAAGAAGTATTCCAAGTCATGAAAGTCAAGGACCTACATCCAAGATTGCTCTATCCAGCAAAGCTGTCATTTAGAATGGAAGGGAAGATAAAGTGCTTCTCAGATAAGGTCAAGTTGAAGGAGTTAATCATCACCAAACCCTTGTTATATGAGATGTTAAAGGGACTTATCTAAGAAAAAGAAGATACAAAATATAATAGTAAAAAGACAGCAAACTCACAGTTGTTAACAACCACACCTAAAACAAAAGCAAACTAAGCAAACAGCTAGAACAGGAACAGAACCACAGAAATGGAGATCATATGGAGGGTTAGCAACAGGGGAGTGGGTAGAGGAGAGAGTGGGAAAAGGTACAGAGAATAAGTAGCATAGATGGTGGGTAGAAAATAGACAGGGGGAGGGTAAGAATATTGTGGGAAAAGTAGAAGCTAAAGAACTTATGACACATGGACATGAACTAAAGGGTGCATGTGGTGGGAGGGGGTGTGCAGGATGGAGGGAAATGATGGGGGAGAAGTGGGACAAATGTGATAGCATAATCAATAAAATATATTTAAAAAAAAAAAACAAAAAAACAGCCATGGAGGTGTAAAGGACAGTATAGGAAACGCAGTAGCCAAAGAACTTACATACCTGACCCATGGGCATGAACAAAGGTGTGAGGATTGCCTTAGGAATTGGGGGGTGTTGTATTGAAAAGTTGGGACAACTGTCACAGCATAATTAATAAAATTTTATTAAAAAACAAAGTATACAAAGATTTGTTAAAACTTAATGATAAAACCCAATTTTAAAAAATGGCCAAAGTCTGAGGCACCTCACCAAAAACGATATACAGTTGACAGATAAACATGAAAATATGGTCAACATTCTTTGTTATCAGAGAATTGCAAGTTATTTTCAAAACAACAAGCCCCTGGCTGGTGTAGCTCAGTGGATTGAGCACATTCTGTGAACCAAAGTGTGACCAGTTTGACTCCCAGTCAGGGCGCATGCCTGGGTTTCAGGCCAGGTCCCCAGTGGGGGCCACGTGAAAAGCAACCACACATTGATGTTCTCCCCCTCTTTTTCCCTCCCCTCCCCTCTCTCTAAAAAAAATAAAGTCTTTTAAAAAACAATTTAAAAAGAACAGCAGCAATGAGATTCCCCTGCATACCTATTTAGAATGGCCAAAACTGAAAACACCAAAGTCTGGTGAGGATGTGGAACAACCAGAACTTTCATAGATTGCTGATGGGAATGCAGAATGGTACAGTCATTTTAGAAGTCAGTTTGGTTGTCTCTCTAAAAAATTAAACGTATTCTCAGTGCATGATCCAGCAGTTGCACTTCTTGCTATTTACTCAGGGGAATTGAAAACTTATGTCCACACAGAATCCTGCATGTGAATGTTGATAGCAGCTTTATTCATAATCACCCAAACTTGGAAACAACCAAGATGTTCTGCATTAGGTGAATAGATGAAAAAGCTAGATGTGGTACATGTATATGATAGAATATTACTGTTAAAAAGAAATAAAATCTCAAGGTACAAAAAGACTTGGAGGAATTCTAAATGCATATTAAGTGAAAGAAACCAATCTGAAAAGGCTACATACTATATGGTCCCAACTCTATGACGTTCTGTAAAAGATAAAGCTACGAAGACCGTAAAGATCGATGGTTGCCCAGGGGGTAGTGGGAGGGAGGAGACGTAAAGGATTTTTAGGGCAGTGGAACTATTCTGTATGACATTATTGTGGATACATTTTATTATACTTTTTCTCCAAACCCATATAACATACAACACTGAGAGTAAACCCTGTTTTAATCTGTGGACCATGGCCAATATTGGGCTGTCAACGTAGGTTCCTTGTTTGTACCAAGTGCACTCCTCTGATGTGGACATATTTCTAGTGGTGAGGTGGTATGCGTGCGAGGGCAGGGGTATGAGAACTAGCTTTACCCACCGCCGTAAACCTAAGACTTTCTAAAAAAACAAGGTCTATTTTTTAAAACTTGACTGTGTAGCATAGTACCGTGTTGTTATATTAGTTTCAAACAATGGGAAAAGCAATTATCAGGGTTGAACTGATTGTACAAAAGCTTGTTTTCATCTTTATCCCAAATAGGTTTGTGTTAAGGCTCATAGAAAATTAAAATAATAAACAGAGTCAAGCAAATGGGCAGGAAATACAAGCTACTTTTGATATGGGAAGTCATGAGTTCTTCTCTCATATAGTATTTGAAAAGTTCCCTCTTCTTTCCTGACAGTCTTTAAATGTGAGTACATTCATCATTCTCTTTCATTTCTTTATATTTTCTATCCATGTATTTTTTAATAAGGTAGTGGTGCCAAGAACAAAAGCATGGATCTATTGGTAACCTGATGTAGGACAATTAATTAAAGCTTTTAAGCTAGGATCAATATTTCAAAACCCAACACTCCGTGATGATCTCTGTATTTCACTAAAGTTTCCATGACCTGAATCTACCATTTAAAAAAAAAGGAAAAAAACATGTCTGGCATCTGGTTATAACTTGGTGCCTTTACAATGGGAAATGATAGTCCTACATGACATGCAAACCTCCCCTGTGAATGCCTTATTTTACTCCTCAGTTGATTAGAAGCTTGTAATAAATCTTTTCTCCTTTGAATAGCTCAGAGGCAGCAGCATCGCAAGATATTGAGACCCCTTGAACCGAATGTATTTGAAGTTAGAAGGATCCCGGTTTGCTCTCTCCTAACCCCAAGACGAAATGCAGCTGCAGCTCCTCACTTGCTCTACTTGCCACTCCAGTTGTACTTGAGGCCTGGGGTCTAGCAGATATACTGTTGGTACATTCATAGTTAGCCAGACTGTGACAAAAGATTGGACCCAGTCCAGCACTGAGATACCCAAGAAAGGATATAGATTCCTTCGTGTATTTTCTCCTGCAGCGTAAAGGGTATAAAACATAAAACAGGCTTGGGAAAGTTCTAGCTACTAGGCGTTTACAAACTGTAACCAAAATGGGAAGGAAACAGCCTTTCATTATTTTCTATATGGCTCTAGACTGGATCACTCTTGGATAATTCAAAGTAGGATATTTAAAGACAACATTAGAGAACCTAAACTCTGGACAAGGATTTGCTTTGTTAGATAAGCCTTTTTGTTAGGTCATAGTGAAGTCTTGGTTGTGTTTTTCTCCCAGTGGGGCAGTTTCTCTCCCCTTCCTGTGAGGACTTAAGGGCACAAGTCCACAGCGGTCAACACTCAGACACAGTGCTCCTCCCATTAGCATGTTGTAACATAATCCCTGGGACAATCCAGGATTTTAAATCAGTAAAACTATAGCTGGAATCTGCTTATTAAAATAACTCTACAGAAAATCCTGGGGCTGTGACTTCCTTAATATGCTGGATGTCTGCAAATTTATAACTCAATACATACAATTGCTGAAGATCACCAATGGAATGGATGAGAGCTAAGAAAAATGGATCAAAATATTTATTTAGCTCACAAAATGAAAAGGCGGCTAAATATTTACCAGTTGTAAAATATATCAGGCCACACATTTTCCTGGCAACTCAATTCTGCATCACTTTTTAAAACTTTTGTTAAAATAATAACAAGTATGAATATTTTAATAAAATATTAAAATAGTATTATCCAGTGACCAGACAATCTCAGAGTTTGAGGGTTTTTATTAGAAGATACATTTCTATCTGTGTCAGTCTGTGAATAAATTTTTTTCAGTATTTCATTTCTAGTATCTGGAATGTTGATACAAATAATGTTATCTTTTATCTATTTCACCAAATCATTCTTTATTTTTAATCTGACAGTTTGAGTACCCTGGGAAAAAGCGATGTAGAAACACAACCCCATCTTCCCAAACCTCAGTATTTTTTTCCTGGTTCCTGGTAACATTCTCGCTCATGGTGGCTAAATCCAGGGAGACACCCATGCACGTTCTGCTCCAGTGGGTTTGCTATCCATCGTTTTGCATATGGTTGGGCCCACCCAAGGCAATTGTTCCCCCTTCTCCTCCTTGATGGTGTATGTGCTGCTGCATAAAAGAAAGAAATGAATTATGTATTAGGATTGAAACCATAATTTAAAAAAATCATTTAAGTGGGAAAGCTTAAGAAAAATGTAAAAAAAAAAAAAAAAAACCTACATGTTTTTTTCAGTTTCTGGTCTGTGGATACAGGCTTGATGGCCTAAAAATATTTGATCTGAATAATGCCAGGGGAAAATTATATTGTACATTTCTTTTTTTAATTCTCACCCAAGGATATTGATTTGAGAGAGAAAGCAAGGCGGGTGAGGGGAGGGAGAGGGGGAGAGAGAGAGAAAGAGAGAGAGAGAGACATTGATAGAGAGAAACATCTATTGGTTACCTCCTTATGTACCCCGACCAGGGATCAAACCCACAACCTAGGTATGTGCCCTGGCTGGAGATGAAATCCACAACCTTTTGGTGTATAGGACTACCCTTCAACTAACTGAGTCACCTGGCCAGGGCTGTACATATCTTTGTAGGTGGATACTCTTGTTTTTTCCCTTTTTGCTTTCAGCAAGTACCTCTCCAAATATAGTGGATTTCCTCATACTCAGCCAACTTTTAAGACCAGAGGTCATACGCATTGTACTGGGGCATGGTTGCAATTTCTTTACTGTGGAGGCACCAAGAATTCCCATTCTGTGAGCCTTTGCCTGCCTTTTCTCTCCTCCCAGATGACCAGTCATTCCTAAATAGGATGGTCCTACTATTGGAATTCTGAGGGATCTCCACAGTGTAGCTACCCAAAAACTTGAGACTTGTTACAGATGAGAAGGGAGAGGAAGAGAGTGGCTGGGGCTCTTTCTTTCTTCTGAAGAAAATAACTTTGCACTAATAAAACGATACCTCCATGCCATGTTCATTGACCCTCTAGGACCTCTTCAAGTATCCTTCACTGCTGCGACCTGCATCTATCAGAGACTCACCTTTTCTTCATATCCTGATAAAAGCATATTGAAATTTAGAAAGTTGCCCTGGCTGGCGTAGCTCAGTGGATTGAGCATGGGCCTGTGAACCGAAGAGTCGTGGGTTTGGTTCCCAGTCAGGGCACATGCCTGGGTTGCAGGCCAGGTCCCCAGTAAGGGTGCGTGTGAGAGGTAACCACACATTGATGTTTCTCTCCCTCTCTTTCTCCTTCCCTTTCCCTCTCTCTCTAAAAATAAATAAATAAAATTTTAAAAGTTAGCTTAAACACAGCTGAGTTTTTATTTTTCCAAGAAAGCATTTTTTTTTTTTAACTTTGAGACTGGGCTCTGGTAGCCCCTGGGGTGTCTCTCTGACCTGGGCATTCACCATTGCATTGAAATGGTCTGATGACATGTTTGTTGTCGTGTGCCTCAGTCCCGAGGATGTTGTGTGCTTTGGGCACTGCACAACTCCAGTCTTGGATGTGTATGTTTCTCACAACACTTTTTAGGTGGGCGGCAATAAAGCATCTTGAGAAAGGAGTGGCTCTTTCTATTTCTTAAAATGGTGGCATTTGGGTTGCGGACAGGCTAGTCTTGTCATTGCTTTGTCCTTGCAGTACAGAACTTGATGATGCAATATGAAATTTCAATAAGAGGTCTGTAGGATAAATAGATGAATGAACATATTATGCTCTCAATAAACACTTTTCAAACCAAATTAAGGTGTCCAGTTTTTTATTCCATTTCAAATCTATGCTCTTTCTAAATATTTCTCCAAGTGATGATATGTGTATTATATATTGATACATCTATAATTTCCTACACTTCTGATTGTGCCTAAATACAGTCAGATCTTCTCAAGATTTGGCTCTTTTCATCACATTAATTTATCACATTCTCAGACAATTACCCATTTACAACAAAAAGCCGTAACTTGAGCTGGCTGCTGGCATTGCTAAAAACCGATTCAGGTTGGCATTGAGTTTTTCTCTTAAAATGCTAGTTTGTTAGGAGAACATCAATTAAGGTCTCCTTAGGCCCATTAAAGCTAGTGCTGTTTTAATTAGGTTCAGTCAACAGGATTGATTAGAAGTCAACAAAAGCAGCTTTGGTGAAGTGAACTCATAGGAGCACATTTTGCTGTCTTTCCAAATTGTGTTATGAATTTAATGAGTATAAGCCTGGACTCATTCAAAAGCTTTTTCAATGTTCATTGTAAACCTGTAAATTATGGCACTTAATAAAAATAACCTGTATAAAAATACATACTAAATATTAAATAGGCATGTGTCTATTATTACAAGAAGATTAACTTTCTTAATTACAAAAAATTGTTCTTTAATAGCAAGTAAAAAAGTAATATGGCATACCCTAAAAATACCTATCCTATTTCTTGCTATTAGAATGAAAATCATTTTAATGTAAAATTTTTTAATTAAAAAAGAAATATATGGACAATATAACATGCAAAATAATATGAAAATGTATGAATAATTAATCTCCCTTTTCACCTCCCTACGAAAACATAGTGTGTACCTTCACTATTATTCTCACTCATCGGAATGTAAATCCAGACATAGGGATGTTTATGAAAATGAGGTTTTACTGTACCCGTTTTTATACTGCCTGAATTTTTAAATTTATTTTTCAATTAGAGTTGGTACAATAGTATATTAGTTTCAGGTGTACAGCACCGTGATTAGACATTATATAACTTACGAAGTGACCACACCAGTAAGTCTAGTACCCATCTGATACCATACGTAATTATCGTGAAAATGGTGACTCTATTCCATATGCTATACTTAATGTCCCTGTCACTATTTTTATTACTGGCAAATTGTACTTCTTAATTACTTCACCTTTTTCATCCAGCCCCCAAACCACCCTCCTACCTGGCAACAATCAGTTTGTTTTTGTTTTGTTTGTTCATTTATTTTGTTTTTAAGATTCCACGTATAAGTGAAATGGTATGGTATTTTGCTTTCTCTGTATGACTTAGTTCACTCAGCAGACTCCCTCTAGGGCACAGGTGGCAAACACACGGCCCGCAGGCCAAATCAGGCCCTCCACCTTGTTTTATTCTGTCCTGCACCTGTGTTTCTACCCGGCAGCAGTGCTGAGCTCCTTGCCCCTAGTTAATAAGTAGTTCCATTTATACAGTCCTAAAGTTATATTCAGCCCTTTCAAGGCAACTGCGAGGCTGATGTGGCCCCGGGTGAAAACGAGTTTGACACCCCTGCCTAGGTCCATCCGTGTTGTTGCAAATGGTAAGATTTCATTTTTTTTTTTTTTTTTTTTTATGGCCAAGCGATAGTCCATTGTATATACATGCACCACCTCTTTTTTATCCAATCATTTACTGCTGGACACTCAGATTGTTTCCATATCTTGGCAATTGTATATAATGCTGCAATGAGCATGGGGCTGCATGTATCTTTTTAAAATTAGTGTTTTGTATTTGTGTTTGTATTAGTGTTCAGATAAAAACCCAAAAGTGGAATTGCTGGGTCAAATCGTAGTTCTATTTTAATTTCTTGAGGAACCTCCATACTGTTTTCCACAGCGGCTGCACCACAAGTGTTCTCTTTCTTTCACATCCTTGCCAGCACTTGCTGTTTGTTGATGTATTGATGACAGCCATTCTGACAGGTGTGAGGTCATAGTTCTTTGTACTTTTAATTGGCATTTCCCTGATGATTAGTGATGTTAATCATCTTCCCGCGTTTATTAGTCATCAGCATGTCCTCTTTAGAGAAATGTCTATTTGAGTGCTCTGCTCATTTTCAAATCGGTTTGTATTTTTTTTGTGTTACATGAGTTTTTAATATCTTTTGAATATTAACCATTCTTAGATGTATCATTTGCAAATATCTTCTTTTCTGTAGGTTGTCTTTACATTTTGTTGATGATTTCCTTCTCTGTGCAAAGACTTCCTAGTTTGATATAGTCCCTTTTTATTTTTTCTTTTGTATCCCTTGCCCAACAAGGCATCCAAAAATATTGCTAAGAGTAGCAGGAAAGAGTTTATTGCCTGTATTTTCTTCTAGAAATTTTATGGTTTCTAGTCTTATATTTAAATCTTTAATAATTTTGAGTTTATTATTCTTGCATATGGTGCAAGAAAGTAATCCAGTTTCATTTCCTTCTTTGTGTATATCTGTCTAGTTTTCCCAACACCATTTATTGAAGAGACTATTTTTACCCCATTGTATATTCTTGCATCTTTTGTCATGGATTAGTTATTTATATCGACATGTGTTTATTGCTGGGTTCTCTATATTGTTTCATTGATCTATGTGTCTGTTTTTATATTACCATGCTGTTTTGATTACTATACCCTTGTGGTATAGTTTGATATCAGGTAGTGCGATACCTCCAACTTTGTTGTTCTTTATCAAGATTGATTTGTCTATTCAGGCTCTTTCATGGTTCCATATAAATTTTAGGATCATTTGTTCTAGTTCTGTAAAAATACTATTGGTATTTTGATAGGGATTGCATTGAATTTGTAAATTTCTTTGAGTTGTATGGACATTTTTGGTGATTTTAATTCTTCCTGTCCATGACAATGGCATGTGTTTCCATTTATTTGTACCTTCTTCAATTTCTTTATTCAACGTCATAATAGTTTTCTGAGTATAGGTCTTTTCACTTTCTTGGTTATATTTAGTCTTGGGTATTTTATTCTCTTTGATGGAATTGTAAATAGGATTTTAAAAATTGCTCTTTCTGATTGTTCATTATTGCTGTATAAAAATGCAACTAATTTCTGAATATTAATTTTGTATCCTATCATTTTACTAAATTCATGTATTCTAATAGTTTTTAAATTTTTTAATTTTTAATATATTTTATTGATTATGCCACTACAGTTGTCCCATTTCTCCCCCATCATTCCCCTGCACCCTACACACCCCCTCCCACCCACATTCCCCACCTTTAGTTCATGTCCATGGATCATACTTATAAGTTCTTTAGCTTCTACATTTCCCATACTATTCTTACCCTCCCCTGTCTATTTTCTACCCACCATCTATGCTACTTATTCTCTGTACCTTTTCCCCCTCTCTCCTCCTCCTACTCCCCTGTTGCTAACCCTCCATATGATCTCCATTTCTCTGGTTCTGTTTCTATTCTATATGTTTGCTTAGTTTGCTTTTGTTTTTGTCTTAGGTGTGGTTGTTAATAATTGTGAGTTTGCTGTCATTGTACTCTACATGTTTTTGATCTTCTTTTTCTTAGATAAGTCCCTTCAACATTTCATATAATAAGGGCTTGGTGATGATGAAGTCCTTGAACTTGACCTTATCTGAGAAGCACTTTATCTGCCCTTCCATTCTAAATGAAAGCTTTACTGGATAGAGCAATTTTGGATGTAGGTCCCTGCCTTTCAAGACTTCACATACTTCTTTCCAGCCCCTTCTTGCCTGTAAGGTCTCTTTTGAGAAATCAGCTGACAGTCTGATGGGAATTCCTTTGTAGGTGACTGTCCCCTATCCCTTGCTGCTTCTAGAATTCTCTCCTTCATTTTCATCTTGGCTAATGTAATTATGATGTGCCTTGGTGTGTTTCTCCTTGGGTCCAACTTCTTTGGGACTCTCTGAGCTTCCTGGACTTCCTGGAACTCTCTTTCCTTTGCCAGACTGGGGAAGTTCTCCTTTATTATTTGTTCAAATAAGTTTTCCACTTGTTGCTCTTCCTCTTACCCTCTGGTACCCTATAATTCAGATGTTGGGATGTTTAAAGATGTCCTGGAGGTTCCTAAGCCTCTCCCCATTTTTTTGAATTCTTGTTTCTTCATTATTTTCTTAGTTCTAATGGTTTTTTGGTGGAATCTTTACAGTTCTCTCTACATAGTATCATATCATCTGCAAATAATGACAATTCTGATTTTTCCTTTCCATTTGAAAAATGAGAAATAATATTTTCAGTTATCTGAAGTTTTCATCTGTGATGAGAGAAATAAAGGAAACACATACAAGTGCACATTTATACACACACATACACACATGCATTCACACATACACACAATGTACATAGGAGTTGTGCAGTGTGGTGAAAATGACAAACCATTTAGAATTGGTTATGCCTGAATTCAAATCCCAACTCTGCTTGTTCTTAACTATGTCATTTTGGACACATCAATTAACCTGTGATTATTTTCTCTTCTGTGATGAGAACTGAGAAAATTAAAATCCAATGATACATAAAGTGCCTGGTACTATGTGTGTCATAAATAAAGTTAATAAATTGGAATAAATAATGAAATTGTGTAACTACTGAAAAATATTCAGTAAGACAAAGTTGTGAGTCTCTCAATGTAGTGGATAAAGGCCTAAAAATTTGGGATAAAGTAACTTCTTTCTACATGCATATGTGTGTGTTTGTAAACTGGTAACATTTTCTTACTGACCTACATTGTAATTTTGGAGACTGTTTATCTTTTTTACTGATTAATATGTGGCCTTTATTTGATCTCACCCCAGTTTTTGACCTCTCCTAATTTGTCTAGTGTCTGTCTACCTGCCATATAGCAACACTTCTACGAAGTCAGGAAGTTCTTTTTCGAATGGAGAATATCAACGTAATGCAAACCATCACTTTATGTACACAGATTTACTTAAAGCAGGGCATACTTGTGTATATTGCAAAGCAATTTTTCTTTACTCTGGAGTATTCTTAAAGCTGTGATATCAAACATGAATATATTTAATGTATTTCTTGCAGTTTTCTTAGCATGGTATCATTTATGTGAGGAACATAATGTTTTGCTTTTTCTCTTAAGATGTGGTTTTTCTCTCAAAGATTTTACAAGTTATTTTTAAAATCTGTAGTAGGGAGGTGAGGTATACACTGGAAGAAATTAAGTATTGGGAAAGGTCAGTCATCAAACTTTTTGATTACCTCCCATGTAAAGTATCAGGAAGACAGATTTTTAGAGATTTTGAAAAAATACGTTTAGAAAGTTGGGGAAAATATATATACAGGTTGGAAAGCAACCTTATCTAAAATATTCATTTTTTTGGTTCTAAAATGAATGTAAGTGATAAAGTAGCTGCTTAGGAAATACAGAGTTTTGTTTAATCCATGTTTATATTTGTTATTTTTATTAGCACATATATATTTTATTAATGATAAGTAATCCTTTATTTGTCTTTGTTGAAAAATATTTTTGTCTATTTAATGGTTTTAGAAGAGAAATAATAACATAATTGAAATAATTGTCTTGTTTAAGCAATCAAAGGAAGTTCTATAATTGAGTCATCAATCTGATTATCATTACAAATTTCACTCCTAAGGTATAGGAATTCTGGCTAAAGACAAACTTAACTCAGGATATTATACAGTCAATGCAAAAAGGTCAAATCAGGTAAATTCTTAGGTGTGGAGTTACTAGTTTAAAGGTTACAAGGGTCTTTATAGATTTCTTTTTGCAGTATAGTATTGTACCTGTATAATTACCATAATGTCTAAAAGCAAGGTATTAAATCTCTCTCAGACAGTTTATTTTTCCACAAAAGGAGAAGGCTGGTAGTAACATCATATCTTTATCATAGCACATGGGGGAATAAAATAATCAATGTCAAAGTCTTTGTAAAGCATAACTCAATATAGTGGGTAATCATTATTTGAGAAGTTGTTTGCAGTTAGGCCTTCTGTTTGGACCTCTGTGGCCTTTGCACAAATCTTTGTAACATGTTTGACTCTGCTATCACTGAATGGTCTTTATTTGTGAATTTATCTGCTTATCGAATACTGTACTCTTTGAAAGAAATAGTTTTCTCTCTTTCTTTATTCATCTTTGCATTCTCAACCTTAATTTGATGTATAGTTCCATTAATGTTTGAGTTAATTAATCATGCTAAAGTGGAGAGTAGAGGATTTACGCTTACACCATTCATATTTCTGTTGTTGACCGTACATCCATTCCTTGTTTTATAGTCTCTAACTCCCAACAGGAGCAGTGTAAGTGAAGATGAGCTAGTATTTTGACCTTCATGACAGACAACAAGTCTCTAATTGGAGAGTTGGAGGATTTGTTTAGGAAGTTAATTTATGGAAAGAGGATGAAAAGGAAGAGAATGTTCCTTTTAAGAAATATCAGTACCTCTCTCCTTGTCCAGGATACTGTACTGGCTGGGTACTTATTTCCCAGGGAAACCAGAGCATCCACGTTTGGCACTGCATCATGCATTTATTGCAGGCTCCATAAATTCAGAGGTAATTGGAAAGAATCATAAAAGCTGTTCTGTACGATCCACTACAGATCAGAAAATGGAAGCCCAGTGACTTCACATCTCACATCAGCGTAATGTTAGGACTCAACTTGATTACTCATCAGCTAGTTCAACTGCTGTGTTCCAGCCATCCAATCCAATTTGAACTGATGGATAATTGCTTCTGTCTGTTGAGCTAGAATGACCAGCTAGGAGAGCCATTATGTACTGATTTAATTTTTCAGAGCCTTGGAAATAGACATCATCTTGGATGTACACCCATCCTTTGACCTTTGTCATAGATAGGAAATAAGAGGAGCAAAAGACGGTAGCTACTGCTAGAGAAATTCCTTCCTGTTGCACGGTGATCCACTTGAAGGACCAAGTAAGAATTGTAGAGCAGGTAGGGACAGGGAGATTATATGAATGCAGCTCCTTAAACGTGGAATGTAGGGTACAGGATCCTGATGAAATGTTTCAGTAAGATGAACGGGATTTTCCTCAATGATCAATAAAACATAGTTTATTCAGCTTAGAAGTTCATTAACTCTGGCTAATTCTGTTTTGCTCCTAAGAAAACATGTTTCTCTAGCTCAGGCAGTGCTCACTGGCTTCTGTCTGTTTCTGTTGCCTGTCCACTGACAGGTTGAGGGGAAAATGAATGCTTTATAACAGACATCGGAGGAAACAAATGGGCTTGCACATAGTTCAGAGACTTCTTAGCCCACTCTTGTGTAATCAGAGTACAGAGTTAGAAACAGGATTCTCACAGGAAAACATCACCCCATCCACCCCTGTTGTCAATCTTATCTATTGCCCTTAAATGTTTTGTAAAAGTCAGATAGCTTGAACTTGTAGTAAAGTTCCTCTCACATGGTTCTACGAATGACACTGGAGTATAATGTGACCAGAAAAATCATCTTGCTAGCTTGCAATATAGGAGGTCTCATCCACCGATTTCTCAAAAATGGTGGTAATCATTTGCCATTTGAAGAGCCCTAGTTGATTGCATCCCCCATTTTCAGGTTCTTTGCCATATAACTTAGCAGCTCCTTTCACAAAAGATGTTCTTCTATCCCTTAACTTAAAACTGCCACATGATTTGCTTTAGTCAGCGGAATGTTAGTGGGTATGACATGATCAAAGCCTGGGAAGTGTCACGCCTTTCTGCTATCACCATGGGGAGATGCCTGTTAACCAGTGAGTCCGAGCAGGAGGATAAGAAGGACCTAAAAGATTCTGCCCTGGCTTAACTTAGCTAAATGGCAGCCAGTGCCCAGACTTGTGAACTGAACAAATACTTACTTCTGTAGGCCACTGATGATGTGTGGTTGTTATACAATATTGTGGCTATAGTTAGCTGACACACAAAAAATTCTTGGAGTAACCATTTATACTTCTGTACAAACTGAGAATTTTTAAAGTAAAATAGAAACTATTAATAATTACATGGGACAAAAACATAAACCGAGATTGTCCTGTGACCCAGGATGTATGGCCATTCTACACCTAGGATCTCTAAGCTTTTGTTAGTCCTAGAAGAATTCTTGATGTGTCAGAATTAGTTTAAAAAATTGCACATTCCATTTTTATTGATTTTATTTATTTTGTTAAAATTATTCAGTGCTTACTGAGAACAAAGCTCATCTCAAGTGGCTTACACTAGTTTAGGGAAGATAAAAACTGGACAATTACTGTCTAGACTATTGGCATTTGTGAATTTGCAGTCAGTGTTATGATTTGCTTAGGCAGCCATATTCATTGCATATAAAAGTTTCAAACTGTGCAGGGGCATGGCTTAGAATTGCTTATACTTTAAGGCTGGCGTGCAGAGGTAGTTTGTAACTTAGTGAGTGGCCCTAGCCAACCACCTCACATCACCTGTTCAACTCAGCCTACATAATATTTTCTTTTCAATTTTTTTATAACTCCTGTAAATTAGTAAAATACTTCATTGTGGAAAACTGACCACCAAGCAACAAAAACTCTGTAACAAAAAGCTGAAAATGTGGCTAAGTTGTAGGATGGGTATGGACACAGGAAACATAAAACTCCCAAAAGAAATAGAATTTGGGAGAGAGCCAGAAATGATACAAATTTATATGTACAAATTAAGGGGTTAATCTCTCAGTAACAACAAAGGCTTAATATTATAACCAGTGGAGACACACATGTGAACACACACGTGCACACACACACACATAGACATGCATACATGGACATACATATCTGTGTTCCATTATGGCCATCAGAGAATACCACATGGAAATGAAGATTAAAGACAGAACGTGCAGGCTGGTTAATTTTCTAAAACCTTTTTTTTTTTTTGAGGTAAAAACACAAAAAACACAAATGAATAAATTCCAGTAGTCCCCCCTTATCCGCTGTTTTGTTCTCCCTGGTTTCAGTTAACTGCAGTCAGCCACAGTCTGAAAATAATGGAAAATTTCAGAAACAAACAATTCATGTCTTAAATTGTGTGCCGTTCTGAGTAACATGATGAAATCTTGCGCTGCCTGCTTCCTTCCACCGGGATGTGAATCATCCCTCCGTTCAGCGTTCCGCGCTGTAGGTGCTCTCTGCCTGCTAGTTCCTTAGGCGTCGTCTTGCTTATCAGATCAGCTCTCATGGTGTTTGCAGTCCTTGTGTTCAAGTAACTCTTGTTTTACTTAATAGTGGTTCCAAAGAACAAGGTATGATGCTGGCAATGCAGATATGACAAAGAGAAGTTGTAATGTGCTTCCTTTAGGTGAAAATATATGCATGCATAGGGAAAAAAAACACAAGGTGTATACGGTTTAGCATTATTCACAGGTTCAGGCATCCACTGGTGATCTTGGAACTTATCCTCCATGGATAAGGGGAACTACTGTGCCACAAAGAGAACACATGTATCAAACTCCCAATCTGCAAGGCCACCGGATGGCTTAAGTTTGAACTGCCAATTAAATTCATGACACACAATTAGGCTTATGCAACACTGAATTTACTTAGCCTTAAAAAAAAGCATACAGATCAAGGAGTCGTGACACTTTGTAACAGAGACGTCAGACACTCAGAGGCATTTTGGTCGCAAGTCTGACAAAGACTCATGCAAGTGTGGATCATATCAACATAGGAAAGCAAGCCTGAGGACCTTAAGCTTAAACACCTTGCTAACTGAGTAGCCCCATTCTTTCGCTCTTAAATTATGAACTATACCATGAGCATTCCTGACAGCCACGCACTGTGGGGTAAAGAATGTTTGTAGAGCAGTGCTCAGCATATGACAGGGCCTAAGAATCCTCTTCTGTCTTTAGGGTTAATGTTATAAAAAATAGAATATTCATTATTCTTAATCATTATTAATGATAATATTCTATTTCATGATTTATTTTTTAAGTTTATAAGCAGAAAACTACTTGAACAACAATAAAATTTAAAAAAGAATAACATACTACATACTATTTTGTGGCTGGCATCTCTTGCTAAGCATCAAGTTTTTGAAATTCATCAATGTTATTTTATGTAGTTGTGTTTTTTCATATTGATAGTGTCTCAAGGATTTATCACTATTTACGTAGACTATTGTTGATTGATATTTGGATGGTTTTTAATTTATAACGAGAATAAATAATGTTGCTATGCTTAGTCTTGCAAATGTTTTTGGTACACATGGGCAGGTATTTCTTTTTGGATATATGCCTAGAAATGGAATTGGTTCATGCAAGGGCAACATTATGTTTAAGTAAATATTTTAAATGTTTAACAAAGTGGTACTAATTTGTATTTCTATTGATCCTGCAAAGTAGTTGATTAGAATTCCTATTGATTTACATGTTCTGTTATGTAGGGGGCAGAAAAATTGTCACTTCATCCCTTCTAGATTCTTTGTGGGACCACTTAATTAAGTTAAACTAAGACAGATTCATAGGAGAAAAAACTATTTTTGTATGTATGGGAGCCCCTAAAAATATGAGACTTAAAGCAGTCAGATTTTATACCTTTCAGACAGGGAAACAGTAAATTTGTGACAAATTGACAAGACAACGGAGTTTGGACTTGGGGTAGTAAATTAATGAAGAAGGGCTTGCTTACTCAGTCTTCTTGGTCCTGAATTCCCTATATCTAGTGATAAGAATGTCCTTTACCATCTGGTACATTGTACCTTTCACATAGGGGTATTATTTCTTGCTTTCAGGGGGGCATAGGATGGTAAGAGTGTCCTTGAGCCAGTTGTTTCTCAAGTAACTTTAATTCAAAATAATCAGTATGCCAAAGTGGCATATTTGAGTGTAGCATGCTCTGCTCACCTTCATACAACATTCAATATTATCAGTTTTTATTATTGCTAATGCTGTGAGTGTATAGTGGTAATAATGCATTTTTAATTTCCAGTTTCTTATTGAATCACAAGGTTTAGGATTGCTTCAAGTATGTATTGCCCATTGAATATCCTCCTGTGAAGTGCTTACTTATGTCATTTGTGTCGTCTTTATTTTTCTATTGGAATGTCAGTCATCTTTTTCATTGGTAGAAAGTCTAAACTTTAAGCACAATGATTATCTTACCACTGAGTGGCTTGCCTTACCCTCTTAATTTTTTTAAATGAACCAAATTTCTTCTTTTTAACAAACTTTTCCTTTATGGATAGTTTTGTTATTCAGATTATGAGACTGTTCCCCAACATAATTTGTAAGCACTCTGTTGTTTTATTACTTAAAAATTAAAACCTGATAGGATAAATAATTCCTTCTTCTTCAGGACCATCTTGATATTCTTGTTTTTTTTTTTAATTGTAATTTTTTTATTGTTGTTCAAGTACAGTTGTCTCTATTTTTCTGCTACCACTCTCCCCGCCACACCCACCCCCACCTCCCACCCTCAATCCTAACTCCCTTTGGCTTTGTCCATGTGGCCTTTATACATGTTCCTTGATGACCCTTCCCCTTCTTTCCCCCATTATCCCCCCTGCCCTCCAGTTACTGTCAGTTTGTTCTTTATTTCAATGTCTCTGGTTCTATTTTGCTTGCTTGTTTGTTTTGTTGATTAGGTTCAACTTATAGGTGAGATCATATGGTATTTGTATTTCACCACCTGGCTTATTTCACTTAGCATAAGGCTCTCCAGTTCCATCCATGTTGTTGTGAAGGGTAGGAGCTCCTGCTTTCTTTCTGCTGCATAGTATTCCACTGTGTAAATGTACCATAGTTTTTGGATCCATTCATTTACTGATGGGCACTTAGGTTGTTTCCAGCACTTGGCTATTGTAAATTGTGCTGCTATGAACATCGAGGTGCATAGGTTCTTTTGAGTTAGTGTTCAAGATTCTTAGGGTATAATCCCAGCAGTGGAACTGCAGAGTCAAAAAGCAGTTCCATTTTTATTTTTTTGAGGAAATTCCATACTGTTTTCCACAGTTGCTGCACCAGTCTGCATTCCCACCAACAGTGCACTAGGTTTCCCTTTTCTCCACATCCTTGCTAACATTTGTTGTTTGTTTATTTGTTTATGATGGCCCTTTGGACTGGTGTTAAGTGGTATCTCATTGTGGTTTTAATTTGCATCTTTCTGATGGCTAGTAATGCTGAACATCCTTTCATATGTCTCTGGACCCTCTGTATGTCCTCCTTGGAGAGGTGTCTGTTCAGGTCCTTTGCCCATTTTTGAATTGGATTGTTTGTCTTTCTAGAGTGGAGTCGTGTGAGTTTTTTATACATTTTGGAGATCAAATCCTTGTTTGAGGTATCATTGGCAAACATATTTTCCCATATGGTTTGTCCTCTTTTCATTTTAATGCTGTTTTCTTTAGCCATGCAGAATCTTTTTATTTTGATGAGATCCCATTTATTTATCCTTTCCTTTATGTCCCTTGCTCTAGGGGACATATCAGTAAAAATCTTGCTGTGTAGAATATCTGAGATTTTCCTGCCTATGTTCTCCTCTAGGACTTTTATAGTGTCATTACTTATATTTAAGTTTTTTATCCATCTTGAGTTTATTTTTGTGTGTGGTGTAAGTTGGTGGTCGAGTTTCATTTTCTTGCATGTAGCTGTCCTGATCTCCTAACATCATCTGTTGAAAAGGCTATTTTTACTCCATTTTATGCTTCCGCCCCCTTTGTCAAATATTAATTGATCGTAGAGACTTGGGTTTCTTTCTGAGCTCTCTGTTCCATTGATCTATGTGTCTGTTCTTATGCCAGTATCAGACTGTTTTGATTGCAGTGGGCTTGTTTAATAGTTAATTTTTAATTAATATGAATTGATGTTGAATTACATGAAATGCTTTTTCTGGATAGGTGGAGATGACAGCATGTTTTTTTTCTCTTTTGTTCTTTTAATGAGGTGAATTACATTGTTTTCAAATGTTGAACATTTGAATAAGCATAATCTCTTTATGATAAGTTATTGGTTTTTAAAAAAAAGATTTATTTACTTTTAGAGAGGGGAAGGGAAGGAAAAAGGAAGAGAAACATTAATGTGTGGTTGCCTCTTGTACACCCCCTAAGGGGGGGACCTGGCCTGCAATCCAGGCACGTGTCCTAAATTGGAATTTGAATTGGTGATCCTTTAGTTTGCAGGCTGGCATTCAATCCACTGAGCCATACTAGGTAGGGCTGTTATTCTTTTTATATGTTACTTAGTCAATATTAAAAAATCTTTTTTCACCTATTGTAAATATTTTGTTGCCTATAATTTTTCCTTTTAATATGCATGATAGGTTTTGATATTAAAGTTACTCTAACTTCATAAAATAATCTGGAAAGTCTTCCTTTTTTCTATTCTATGGTAATTTTTCTTTACATATTAACTTAATTCATTGATAAGCTATCGTAGTGTGGATTTTTCTTCATGGATGTGTTTTTAATTATAGATTCAATATTCTCATAATAATAGAGTAGTTATCTTCTATATTTATCATATTAGTTTTGATTAAATATATTTTCTAGGACTTTTCATTTTATCTAGATTTTGATATGTATTGGTATAAAGTCTTCATAATATTCTCTCATTGTCTTGTTAATATTTGCAGTATTTGATATGTAACCTTTTTCATCATCCATGTTGCTTATTTTTCCTTTCTCATATTTCTTTAATCATTTTTGCTTGTGCTTTATCAATTTGATTAATGTTTTCAAAAAAAATCATCTTTTGACTTCTGGCCAAGATGGAGGTGTAGGTAGACACACTGTGCCTCCTCGCACAACCAAAATTAAGGACAACAAAGATTTAGAAACCAAAAAAACAATCAAATCTGACAGAAAATTGAACTGTAAGGAAGTCCAACAATCATTCATCCATACCGGTAAGAGGGGCAGAGTCGGCGGCTGGTGGAGGGGGGTCGCTGCAGGGAAAAGCAGTGGCTGGTGAACCTGGGTACATGTGTGGCAGCTAGCTGACCCAGGGTGCTCAGGCTGTGGCTAGCAGACCCTGGCACACAAGATGGTTGGCTGACTATGGACATACATTAACACGCAGATAAACCAGGTGAAAACGGGGAGACTCACCGTGCAACCCAGGGCCCCAGCACCAGGAAATAAAGTCTAAAAGCACCGATTGAAAACATTTGTGGGTGTTGAGGTGCCAGGAGAGACTCCCAGCCTCATAGGAGAGTACGTTGGAGAGACCCACAGGGTCCTAAAATGTATACAAGCCCACTCTCCCAGGAACCAGCACCAAAAGGGCCCAATTTGCTTGCGGGAAGAGGCAGAAGGGACTGAGATAGGAGAGAGTGGAATAAGTGCCATTGTTCCCTCTCTCACCCTTCCCCCACATACAGCATCACAACCCAGCCACTGGGCTGCTCCGCCCTGGGGAACACCTAAGGCTCTGCCCCTCACTACATAACAGGCACCACCAAACAAAATAATAATAATATGGCTCAAGTGGAAGAACAGATTAAAGCCCCAGAGCCAATACACCCAAGAGACCAAAAGATAGACAACCTATCAGATGCACAGTTCAAAGCACTGGTGATCAGGATGCTCACAGAATTGGTTGATTTTGGTCACAAACTAGATGAACAAATGAAGGCTACACTAAGTGAAATGAAGGAAAATGCACAGGGAACCAATGGTGATTGGAGGAAAACTGTAACTCAAATCAATGGAGTGGACCAGAAGGAAGAAAGAAACATCCAATCAGAAAAGAATGAAGAAATGAGAATTCAAAAAAATGAGGAGAGGCTTAGGAACCTCCAGGACAGCTTTAAACATCCCAACATCCAAATTATAGGGGTACCAGAAGGAGAAGAGGAAGAGCAACAAGTGGAAAACTTATTTGAACAAATAATAAAGAAGAACTTCCCCAATTTGGCAAAGGATATAGACTTCCAAGAAGTCCAGGAAGCTCAGAGAGTCCCAAAGAAGTTGGACCCAAGGAGAGGAACACACCAAGGCACATCATAATTACATTAGCCAAGATTAAAATGAAGGAGAGAATTCTAGAAGCAGCAAGTGATAAGGGGACAGTCACCTACAAAGGAGTTCCCATCAGACTGTCAGCTGATTTCTCAAAAGAGACCTTCCAGGCAAGAAGGGGCTGGAAAGAAGTATTTGAAGTCTTGAGAGGCAAGGACCTACATCCAAGATTCTTCTATCCAGCAAAGCTTTCATTTAGAATGGAAGAGGAGATAAAGCGCTTCTTAGATAAGGTCAAGTTCAAGGAGTCCATCATCAACAAGCCCTTATATGAAATGTTGAAGGGACTTATCTAAGAAAAAGAAGATAAAAAATATGAACAGTAAAAAGCAAACTCAGTTATTAAAAACCACACCTAAAACAAAAGCAAACTAAGCAAACATCTAGAACAGGAACAGAAACACAGAGATGGAGATCATATGGAGGGTTAGCAACAGAGGAGTGGGAGGAGGAGAGAGGGGGAAAAGGTACAGAGAATAAGTAGCACAGATGGTGGGTAGAAAATAGACAGGGGGAGGGCAAGAATAGTATGGGAAATGTAGAAGCTAAAGAACTTATGACCCATGGACATGAACTAAAGGGGGGGAATGTGGGTGGGAGGGGGTGTGCAGGGTGGTGGGGAATGAAGGGGGGAAATGGGACAAATGGGACAAATGTAATAGCATAATCAATAAAATAAAAAATCATCTTTTAACTTTTCATTTTCTTCATTGTAATTTTGGTTTATATCTTATGTCTTTTTTCCCTTTATCCTGCCTTCTATTATACTTAGGTTTGATTTACATTTCTTTTTTTAAGTTCTTAACATAGATGATTATAGTATTGATTTTCAGCATTTTTCCTTTCTAATAAGAGCTTGCAATATAAAAAAGAAAAGAAAGACTATAAATGATAAGCTATAATCCTCTTTCTAATATAACTTTACCTGAATCCCATAAATTTTGCTCTTTTTATATTGTTTTATCTCCAATGTGTTTTATTTAATTGTGATTTCTTCTTTGATTCATGGTTTATTTAGCAGTGTTTGGTTAACCTCCAATGACTTGACAATTTTCAGTTACATTAAAAAAAAACATTATTTCTAGCTTAATTGCACTATGGTCAGAGAGGGCACTTGTGTCTTTTCATCCTGTGACAATTGAGGGCCTCTGTAAAAAGATAAATTTTTATACGTGTTCTGTGTGCCCTTACAAGTAATACCTATTTTTAGTAGCTTACTGCGCTACATCTTGTCTGGCTTGCTCATTCTTTTGGTCAAAACTTTTACATCTTTATTGAATTTGTTTTAGTCTGCTTCATCCCAGTAAGTACTGAAGTATGTTAAAATCTCTATAATTGTATATTTATCTTTTCTTCCTTTTAATTCTGCCCATTTTAAATTATATCTTTAGGTGCTCTGTTATTAATGGCATTCATATTTATAACTTTTAAATCTTCCTGGTGACTTGATTGTTTAATCATCACAAAATCCTCCTTTTAATCCCTATTAATGCTTTTTGCCTTATAGTGTACTGGGTTGGCCAAGAAGTTCATTTGTTTTGTTTCCGTACAATAACTCTAGCAGTGCTTAGTTGTCTTTAACTTCATTTGAAACAATTTTGTTAGATTGTACTGTGAGAGCCGTCATATCAGTGTGCATTTAAAAACTTACCAAAATTGGTAAATTTTTGTATAGGCATTTTAAAACTGAAGATTGAAGAAAATATGCAACATTTTTGGTGTATTATGCTTTATTATTTCAAAAAAGGTAAAAACGCAACTGAAGCAATTGAAATGCAAAAAAAAAAAAAAAAGGTCTATACAGTTACGGAGAAGGTGACTGATTCAAAATGTCAAAAGTGGTTTGTGAAGTTTCTTGGTACTACTGACATTCTGGCCAAATAATTCTTTGCTGTGGGGCTGTCTTATGCACTGGAAGATGTTTAGCAGCACCCCTGGCCTCTACTCACTAGAGCCAATAGCAGGAGATAAACGACATACTCAAAATATCCAAATCAATAAAGTTATTGGTAAAAGTGAAAAATGTGTCTCTTAATTTACAGAAAAAAACTAAACAAACTTTTTGGCCAACTCAGTACTTTCCTTCATTAGCTGTTCCTACATTCGCTTTCATTTGTTTAGTGTTCTTTATAGTATCTTTTCATCATTTTTACTTTCAAATGTTCTATATTCTTATAGTTGTGAATTGTCTCTTGAAGTAGCTTAGAGTTGGGTTTAATATTTTTAAATATGATTATCTTTTAAAATTTGGATATTTAGCACATTTAAATTTAAAGTAATTACTGAGGTGTGTGGTTTTAAATCTACTTTCTCATTCTTTCTATTTGATGTTCATTTTCTTCTCTCTTTTCTTCACCTTAATTAATTTTTATAACACCCTTTTTATGCTTTATTAACTTGTCAATTGTATGTGGTTTTATTTTTCTAATAATTATCCTAGTGATTACAATATGTGTTTTTGACTTCCCCATGTTTATTATCTCTTCTCTGAGAATATAAGGATCTTAAGATTCTTTAATGCTCTTTATCCACCTCCTGACTTATACTTTTGGTGTGTATATTGATTAAATATATATGTTTAACCCACAACAATATATACATTGTTGTTAATATTTCCAATCGTCAATGTTTACTTAAATTTCTCATCCATTAATCCTTAGGTTACTAGTCATTTCATATATTGCTGAGCTTCTCCCTAGCATAATGTTTTCTTCTGCCTAGGGAAATCCTTGTACTATTTGAAAACAACTTTTCTCTCTTTATTCTTGTAGAAAGAATATTTTACATTTTGAGTGAAAATATTTCCTAGGTGTGAAATACTGGATTGGTTGCTATTTTCTTTGATTGTTTCTGTTAAAGTTAGCTATGCATTCAGTATTTGCTTTAAAAATAATTTGTCCTTTATTTTTTGAAGTTTAGAAAAAAATCTTTTACTTACAGTTCTCTGTAACTTATTTTAGTGTTTTTTGAATTTGCATTTATCATACTTTGGGTTCATAGTTTTCTTAAATTTGTGACAATGTGTTTTTCAGTTTTGAGAAATTCTTAGGCATTATATTGTTAAATATTATTTCTGTTTCCTTTTCTATTTTTATGTAGGGTTCTACATAATGTATATTAAATTTTGTTTCATGTCATTCCTCTCATTTTCCTTTGTATTATACTCTTTCTGTCTCTTATACTCTTTTTTGTGTTTTGAGCCTTAAAAAAATGTTTGATCTTCCATAGGGGCTATTTTCTCTGACATTTCTTCTGTTTCACCAGTTTTCCCTTCTGTGCTATCTAATTTGTTTTTAATTTTACCTTTTTTTAATTTTTACTGTTAGTTCTTTTTTATTATTGTTCAATTACAGTTCCCCCATTCTCCCCTCATTTCTCTCCCTCCACCCTACCCACCTCCACCTACCACATTCAGCATCGCCCCCCCCCCACCCCATTGGCTTTGTCCATAGGTCCTTTATACATATTCCTTAACAACCCTTCCCCTTCTTTACCCCCATTATCCTCCTTCCCTCTCCCCTCTGGTTACTGTCAGTTTGTTCTTTATTTCCATGTCTCTGGTTCTTTTTTGCTCACTTGTTTGTTTTGTTGATTAGGTTGCACTTGTAGGTGAGATCATATGGTATTTGTCTTTCACTGCCTGGCTTATTTCACTTAGTATAATGCTCGCCAGTTCCATTCATGCTGTTGCAAAGGGTAGGAGTTCCTTCTTTCTTTCTGCTGTGTTGTTATTTTATTTTCTAGTTTTAGGATTTTTAATTAATTCTGTTTTTCATTTTTATGAAAATTTCAATATAATATCTATTTTTAACATATATGCTTAATTTTACATCTATGTCTGATAACTCCATTATGAAGGTCTCTATGGGTTTATTTCTATCATCTGTTGAGTTTCTTAGCTTTATAAAATGTTCTCTCTTCTCTATAGCCAGTGATTTTTAAAAAGTGGATTCAGAAATGGTATATGAAATTATCTGGTGATAATGGCCTAAAATTGTGTTTTCTGTTTTGTCATCCTTTGAAAAAAATTTACTTTTTTCTCACGGAAAGTTTTGAGCATTAGCAATCTGGATCATCTTAATCTATTTAGGACTGGAAACATTATCATTCTGAGGTTTAGGCTCTGAAATGAGATCGCTTTCTAGTCTACACCTGTTGCTAAGGTGTCCACCACCTCCTTCTCTTTGCTCTGAACTCTAATTAATCCCTTTTCTTATGATTTTCAGAAGTTCTGCTCAGCATCTCAGTGTCTCAACAGTTTCTTGCAAAATTGGCAGACAGCTTGGGCAAAAGTAGACCCAAATATTCTTCTCAATTATCTTGTTTTCTTTTGTTTTCCAGATATTGATATGTAATTGTTTACTTTTGGGAGTATCAGATTTCCTTGTCTACTGTTACTGAAAGCAGAACTCTATGCTCAGTAGGGTTTTGATTGTGAGAAAGAATCATAGCCTCCACATGACATGGAGGGAGTGAAGTCTGGAGACACTGGCAGAACTTGACTGAATAACTTGTCTAAAACAGAATGTTGTTTGGGGATAACAGGAAGAGCCAATGTCCATTGGGCCCAGGTGGTGGGTGGGTTTTATGTACACAGAAGTTGGGCTTTATCCTCTTGGTGTGTGGTAAGACACTCAGGATTTTTAAGTAGGGAAACAAAATGATGTAAGTGGCATTTTAGAAAAGTGAATCTAACACAATACTGCCCTGTGTGCACTGAGTCACAGCATATTATATCTGATTCCAAGAAAAGACCGTGGTCTCATAGAAAGCACTTTATATTTTGAATACCATCATCAATTCTTGTGGCTGTTCTTGACCAAATCTTTTTTTTCTATAGATATCCCTTATTATAGACTTGGGAGTCAGAAGTATTTTGGCTACAAACTATTCCCAGTATTTAGATTATGTTAAAAGTCAAATACCATTGGAGGAAGAGGCTGTTTGCTTTCTTATGCATTAGAAATTTTGAGAGGTCTGAACGTTGATACATGTATAAGCTATAAATCTGATTTTTGGACTCCTGCTGATATCTGCAGTGTTTAATGATTTTTAAGAAATTATTAAATCTCTGTGATGTTTAGTGCTTCCCTTCTATGTAAATATAGTTATTATTTACATTTCACATATCCCTTTCTTCATCAGAAAAATTACAATGCTTTGAAAATGAGAATTTCAGAGCCATAAGGAACTTCAGAAATTCTTTGTTCAACCTCCTTAATTTACAATCCTGGAACTGAAGCCCAGATTGTGTATGGAACTTATCCAAAGTCACACCGTTGTTTAATGGGAGACCTAGAAATATAGCCAATATAATTTGAATAGTAGCCTTCTAGAACATTTTTCATTCCAAAACAAATTTTAAAAGATATAATAGGTTAAATAGAAGATTATTAATTTACAGACAAGAAAATACACATTAATTTAAAAACTTGCTACATAAAATTAATATGTAGATCACAGATAAGCTTCAGAATACCCTTAAATAACATATGTATTACTATATTATATTCATTTGTCTCTTGAAAATATACATTTTTTTCAGTTCTCAAATGAGTTCATGAATCAAGAAAGATTAAGAACTACAACTTACACGTTTTAGGTAGGTGGAGTTAAAATGTAGCTTTTGTTCATTCAACAGTGTTAATTTGATGTCTACTTAGTGCCAGACACTTTCTTAAAGGTGGAGGATACAAAGGTAAATGGTATATTTTCCTCCATGAAGGGCGTCACGTCAGGAGGTGGAAGTGAATGACAAGTGATACAAAAGCTGGTCAGATGATCTGATTCCCAGTTCAGTTCTTTATCTATCAGATCAAGACCACGGGAGCCTGAGTAGAAAACTGAAGCAATTACAGAGTACTCAAATTCTAAGATTTCTGTACAGACTCTGAGTCCTGTGTATATATTTGACGTTATCCAGATACATTGTATACTTGACCTCTATGCAGAGACACAGGCATGATTTCTACATAAGTGATCGTTCCTTATCTTTTTCTGGATCTCACATCCAATAGAATATCAGGCATGTAGGGGATTTCTGATAAGTGGTTGTTAACTTTTGCCAGTATTTTATTTAATCATTGACCCATGGACCCCACCTTACTGCCAAGTTAGCCAGATAGTTGATTTTTTCCTTAGAGATAATTGAAGAATTTTAATTTTTCTACGAATAGACTATAGCAGTAAAGGAACTAATGACTTGAATAGTTATTATATCAGAATGTCCATTCAGCAAAATTAACATGCTTGGACAATTGCTTAACTACCCAAAGTACAACATTTCTTAAATCCACAGTGCCAGTGGCTACAGGCTTGTTTGGGTGCCAAAATCTCCTAAATTGCTAGTTTTATAAAGGTAACAAAAGCAACATTAAAAACCAAACATTTCTATGGCTTTTAACTGTTCATTTAAAATACAGTGAAGAAATATATAGTGAATATAGATTTAATAATTAGAGTCTGTGAAATTGCAAAGCATTTTCTCTAAATACAAGTAACATTTTCCTTTACCCTTAAGGGGGAAAAGTAGGTAGCATAAAAAGTAAAATCTCCACTGATGCTTTCAGTAAGAGTTTCTCCAAAAATGGCACTGGCCGTAGGGTGGCATTAGTTTACTTTGAACAGAACTGTTTGGATATCCATTAGAGAATGTGTGCAAACTCATAGAGAGAAAAATATTCTTTGAACTACCAAACCCATGGAACTTTGGGGAACTGAACACCAGAGCCCCAGTTTCGGTGAGGTCATTTAACACCGCAGAAGCGGAGAGCAGCTGCTCTGCTCCACCATACCCGTGCTTCAAGTTCAGCGCGGGTCTGGCTCAGGTAATGAGCATCCTGTGAGTAGTGCTCACTACGAATTCAGGGGTGGAAAAAAAAAACACGTGCCACCTACTTTTAAGACGGAGGAAGGTGGGGAGGGCTGGGGTGGTGGGCTGGGGCGGGGTAAAAGACAGAAAACTGTACAATATCAACAATTAAAAAATACTGATTAAAAAAAAATAAAATAAAAAATGGAAAAAAAAAAGACTGAAAGTCTAGTAGAGATAAAATTATTTCCTCAGCTTCATCATTAGATTGAGCTGCAATATGATTATACTTTAAAAATCTAATTAAATAAAATATAATTTAATACAGTAATATGTATCCATTTTAAGTATGCACATGTGTGTTGACATAGGTATGCACTCATGTAACCACCATCCAAATTAAGATATGAAAAATTTTCATAACCCAAGAAGCTTTCTTCATACCCTTTGGTAGTCAATTCCTCTCCCTTCTCCCTTCCCCCGGAGAAATATGAATATGAATGCTGGCTTTTTTGTATCTGGCTTTTTTGCTCAGCTTAATATGTTTGAGTCATCCATGATACTGTGTATATAGTTACTTTCTTTTTCTTGCTGAGTAGTATTTCATTTATGAATATGTGATAATCTGTTTACCAATTTACTTGATGATAGATTTTTTTTTCAGTTTTGGTGTCTATGAAAATCTATATAACAGGTTTCATAGACATATGCTTTTGTTCTTCCTGGATAAAGACTTAGCAATGGAACTGCCAAATTATTTGATAAATATATATTTAATTTAATTTAATTTTTTAAAAAGATTTATTTATTTATTTTTAGACAGAGGGGAAGGGAGGGAGAAAGAGAGGGCGAGAAACATCAGTGTGTGGTTGCCTCTCACACGCCTGCTACTGGGGACCTGGCCTGCAACCCAGGCATGTGCCCTGATTGGGACTCAAACCAGAGACCTTTTGGTTGTCAGGCCAGCACTCAATCCACTGAGCTACACCAGCCAGGGCTGTATTTAATTTTAGAAGAAAATGTCAAAATGGTTTCCAAAATGATTATACATATGTTATATGTAAAATGTGACAATAATGTCTTTTGACTACCATGCATTTTGATAAAGTCCACTTTATCAATTTTTTATTTTATGGTTCATGCTTGTGTCCTATCTGTGATATCTTGGCTAATCCCTAGGTCAGAAACACTGTCTACTGTATTTTATTTTAGCAGTATTATAGTTTTATGTTTTGGTGTATGATCAATATATATTTAATTTTTGTATATGGTGTGAAGTCATTATTTTTAAAAATATGAATATCCGGTTGTCCAGCCTATTTGTTGAAAATTGTCTTTGCCTCATTTAATTTTCTTCTTGCGTGCCCATGCACATACTCACAGCACATATATATGTGTGTACATATATATTTACATATGCTCTTTGAATATTTATATGTTTACTTATATACTTAGGGACTCTGTTCTCTTGTTTTATATGATAGATAATTATGCCAAATATCACACTGATTTTAAGTAAACCTCAAAATCAGGTGGTTTGATTTTTTTCAACTCTCTTCTTATTTTTCAGTGTTGTCCTGGTTATAATGGGTTCTCTGCATTTTCATGCACATTTTTAAATCAGCTTGTCAATGTCTACAGAATTACTTTCTGAAGTTTTAATGGGGTATCATTTAGTCTGTAGATTAATTTATGAAGAATGAACACCTTAACCGAATATTGAGTACTCCAGTAAATGAACATAGTGTACATGAAGGATTAGAGAACCAGAAAGAGTGAATGCCCTGGGCAGTTTGCACAGTCACTTGATGGCACAGATGGAGGAAGTCACGCATACTAGACAACCAGTACACTGCTGAACCTCTCAGCCCAGCATCCTTAGATGTGTGCGGACCATAGCATGCCTTCAGCTGGTTCGCTGGTTCACGCCTGTATGAATGTTTGGTCATCTCTTGCCTTTCAGAGGGCATTTCTCTTACTCAGAGTATTCCTCCTCACCTGTTAGAGCCCCTTCATTGACAATGGCAAGGTGTCCTCATTATGCAGCTGCACTGTGCTATCTGATATCTAAAGGAGGGAAAACACAGCTTTCAAATGAAAGGCTTCAGAAAACACTGATATCAGAATGTTTCTGCTATGATTTTCACTTGATCCAAAAATGGATGGATTGGCAACAGCTTGTGAAACAAACAGTATCGGTTCTATGCGTTAGTGCAGAGTTTTATTGTATAGACAGGGTTTTCAGGCATTGCTTCATTTGCTACTCGGGACCAAAGGGCAGGCATGCAGGGGGCTGATGGAATGTGGATTACAGATCCCATCACACAGAAGAGAAACCGTCTTCCTTCTTCATGGATGACAATTTCACCTTTCACTCAGAATTTTGTTCTTTAGTTCACAGTGTTTATAATGGATCTCTTAGCACCCTGGAGGATCCTAGGTCTTCCATTTTATTTTTAGGTGGTCCTTTCTCAGCATCTAAAACATCTTTTGTTTTTTGTAAAGTCTTCTCTGATTTTGTAAGAAGTGCAAGAAAAATGAGGTAGTTTCTTTTGACCTCGGCTTTAATATCTGATGATTCTTAAGTTTTTGATTGAATATGAAACAATAAATAATTAGGTACCAAATGACCCTAAGTCTTTATGCTGTTACTCTGCATAACACAGTGCTGTGACACCCCCCAAACAAACACGACAATGACTCCTGCGCCCTGGGGCGCTCACAGAGCACTCTAGGCAAGGGCCTCCTCAGGAGAGGCATGAGGCGGAAAACGAGGTAACTTCACATACAGCAACATTTCCTAAAAATTATTTTGAATCATGTTTGTTGTTCACCAAATCTTATATGACCCCATAGCTTTTCTTCTCCCCGCCTCCCATCTTTTCCCTTTTTCACTCCTGAATCTTTTCTTCTCAGATTCCTCCAGTTCTCTTAGTCCCATCAGGCCCCTTCTTTGGGCTCATTTCTTCATTTCTCCTTCCTTACATTGCTTTTGGAAATACAACAACGGACCCATGGCTCAACTCCTACTTAGAAGGTGAGAGAAGGAGAAAGTTTGGGAGTATTTATATTTTATTACCATTGTTGGCATGATCGATGTTTTAGTTACGATGTCTCCATGCTGTATGGAGTCAGCTAGACATTACTCCATGATCCATGGAGTTAGCTTTGTTCTAGGTTGACCAGAACAAAGAAAGGGCAGCTGTTTTGCTCCTGAGTCTCCAGAAGTGTGAGAACCTGTGAGAAACCTGATCTTAGAAGGTGAGGACTCAATGTGATGTGGTGCATGTTACAAGGTCTATGCCATTGATTAACCAACTTGAGACCTGGTTGTGTCACCTGTGAAATGGTGATTACAGATTGAACAAATGCTTCCCCAGTCCAGCACTCTGCTAGTCAGTGTGTATATAGACATTTCTAAGATTGACTTTTTCTGAGGAAGCTGACAATATCGATGGATGGAGGGACACGAGCATAATTATCACAGTTTCGTCCATGCTGTTGTAGAGAAACGAGAAGAGTAAAGGCTGCAGCCGCTTCCTGGGTAAGCCATGGCACATTTTGAATTGGTAGTAATATTCGTTCTCGATTAAGAAAGGTGAGGATTTAATTACCAGGAAGCAAATGTTTTCCTGTTCAAGAGGTATAAATTAATTGCCTTCAGGGGCCAGGTAAGTGATATAAATATGCAGAGTGGAGGACGGTAGACAGAATACCAAAGGGACCTGTGTCAAACTGGAGAGGCCGTGCCTGTTTAAAGCTATTCAAGCTCAAAATAATTTTTTAAAAGTTCTTCTGAACAAATAAACAAAGCCTGTAGGCGGATAATGGTAATGCCATGCATAATGTGTTTGAGGAACACACTGTACACCGCTTCCGGGCAGTGGGGAAGCGGGGAGGGGCAGCTAGCACTGTCAGGGGAAAGTGCAAGCAAGAGAGGGAATTCGGACCTGGATGGGGGGGCCTTCTGTGTTGGTCTAAGGAGTTTGGAGTTTATCTTGTAGACAGCAGGGAGTCAGCTGAGTTCTTCAATGAGGTGGAGTGACATAATAAGGTTTGTTTTGTATAGGGCAATAAATTATTGCCCTCGAGAAAGTAAAAAGAGTGGAATAAATTGCCCCAGGACACATTGCACAAATCCACGTGAGCTGTGATGAGCCCCAAATCAAGGCAGTAACAGTGAGAATGAAGAGGAGTTATGTACAAGGAGAGACTTCTGATGTAGGTTGAAGCCAGTCTCCTTGGAGTTCCTTGAAAGACATAATGTGAGTGAGAGCAATCTGTAACCAGCACAGCGTGGTGCAGATGGAAGGTGAGGCCAGCCTCTCACATGGAGAGTGGCTGGGGTCATGGCTGGAGAGCCTGGTGCTCCCTTACTCTATTGTCGTGGCCTCAGTGGGCACTCAAAACTCTGGGGGCAGCGACCTGGAATTGAATCCCTCTGAGGCTGACCTCTTTTCTACAGAAGACAGGCCCTAATGCCACCCTAGACTTGGCCACTTCCTCTGGGCCTTGGTGCTCAGGACTTCTTCCTGTCCCCGTAGATGGCTTCTTTTATAAGCATTCAATTTTCTTTACTAAGAGAATAAGCTAAAAAGGGCAGACACTTATATCGGCAGAAATGTTACTCCATGTAAAAAAAAAAATAATACTAATACATCTTAAAACTTCTAGCCAGAATCTGCTAGCCTGCTGCTATAGCAACCTTGACAGAGAGGACTCAATGCATCTCTACCACATCCCCTTCTGAAGCCATATACCTGATAGTCACCCTCCTAGTGAGGCTGTCTCTCTTACATTACACCCACCAAGTGAAGATCCAAAGCAAAGAGACAGAAAATAACATCTTCCAACAATCTGCTTGTCATTTAGAAAAAGCTCCCTGTATAAATGTCATGGAAACAAGCTGTTCTTGCAGAAAGAAAAGAAGAAAGCCCTGCCTCACTTGCTTCCTTTTCAGTTTCAATCTTAGGAATAAAAGGGTAACACAAAGCAAATGTTAAGTGTTTGAAAGCAAATATCTCTGGAGCTTAGCCATGGTGTGGTTCAGCCACATCCAGCCTGCTGCTTGGCTCCAAGTAGCAGAAGTTCCAGATCAAGCTCTCTGTGTGAAGATGAACTGGATGTCATCCAGAGAACATGAACTCAAACAGGCTGATAGGAGACAGTGAGTATTTTTCTTCTGATCAGAAAAGGATCCTTCGCTAGGTTATTGGCTACAAGGCCAACACATTTCTGTTCAATTAGTAAAATTCATGGGCATATAGTATTTACAATTCATCATATTTTGATTCTCTGCGGGAAGCCAAGATAAACATGAGTCTGTTCTCTGTTCCTGAGTGAGAGGTCTTACATGTCTCAACTGCCACAGAAGGCAGGGTATGTAAGGAACACAAAGAGAAAGTTGTGGCAGCTGAGAACCTGAGGAAGGAGCCTTTATTTTCAGCTTGGATTAGCAGGCAAGGAGGGCTACAGAGAAAGTAGCATTTGAACTAAGCCCCAGACAAGAGGTAGGATTATAACAGCAGGATTAGGGGAGCAAAAAGGAATTATAAGGACACAGTAAATTGAAACAAGGTCAAGAAAGTGAAAGTGTTACTGCTCCAAAGTTCATATGCTAGAAGCTTCAAAGACTTGCATATCATAATTTGGAGTAAGGACAGGTTTATTGATCAAGAAGGCACCAACTAAGGAGATGGGAGATTTACTGATGTCTCAAATCCATCTTCAGAAAGTACAGCGTTCAGGCTTCTTTTATGTCAAGGGAATGGAGGAAGTGGGAGGAACAAAAGGTGATTGACACCCACCTCAGCAGGAATCTAAGGAAGATTGTGCTTAGTCTGTTGACCCTAGCTGATGTGAGTCCAGTTGCCAAGTTCCTGCAAATCTTTGATAAAAAACACATATGTCCTTATCTCCTTAGGATAGGCACTTTCTGGTAATTGACTGTTTTTGTAAAACTCTGGCCACAAGCAGAGGTCCTCTAATGATTAACATGTCTACATACAAGAAGCTATGAATCTGAAGGTCATGGGAACAAAGCAGGCTTGAACAAGATGGAGCCAGAGAGGCCAAGTATTTCACTCTGATACAGAAGTGCAGTACTGGAGAAAAATCATGGAAGTTGTTGAATAACCTGTAAGCACCATCTTATCTGGCTGGAAAGGGGCTTCAGACAGATGTAGAGTATGTGTGGTTAGGCAGTACTCACTCAAGAATCTCCTGATTTGTTAGGGACACAAGATCTTCCTGGGAAAGGAACTTGAGTCATGTCACTCACTGCTTAGGGCTGAGTTATATAAATATGCATAGCAACGTGGTGGGAGAGGCTATAATGAAACCAAATTGTAGAAAGAAGCTGCAGAGCCTCTGGGGAGAAAAACTTCCAGAAAATTAAGCATGGTGAGTTAAACTCAGTATAATGGTCTGGGGTGTCAGAGAAGAGAACTGAAGAGAGTAAAAATGTATTCTTGTGGAAGAGGAGATTGCCAACATTTTATAGCTTGGGACCTAAGAGACCCAACTATATAATTCTTCTAAAAGAATAACAGAAATGAGAGGTTTTTATTTTCTATTTACCACAAAAGACATAGCCTCTGTGAGGAGTCATAGCAGGAGCTGTTGTTACGAAACAGTCAGCAAGAGTTGAGGGAGGGGCCGTGGCCGAGGAGGAAAGCAATGCGGTGGAAACACTGATGCAAATAGGCGGGGCCTGGCATATATCCAAGTCCTCCTGAGCAGACTAGGAAGTTGGGGAAGGAGCCCTGGAAGGAAACGGCTCAGAACCTGAAGTTCATCCAATGGAAAAATGCTCTAAAACTGGAGAATTACAGGTTTAACACTTGGCACACAAATTGATGATGTACAAGAACATTTTGGGCTACGTAAAAAAAAAAAAATGCGGTTGATTCTATGGGCAAATTTTCGAAGTGCTTTGGGAAGAACACCTGTTGTGAGCAGGCTAGGATTTGAGCAGAGTATGTTAGGTTGGAAAGAGAGGGGGATGTGCAGGAGAATGAGGAGATCCTCGCAGGAGACCAGGAAAATGTAAGGACCTGGGTTAGGCTGGTTGGATACAGCAGGAAAGGGAAGGGGGGACAACAGGAACCAATTCCCTGAAGAAGCATCTAACAGAGGTAAAGGCTAGTTGCTTGGTCAGTTGTTTGGTCAGACATGAGTGAGAGAAGCAAGAATGAGTAAAAATTTTATTGTGAAGGGTTAAGAGCCCAATATTAATAGTACTTATATAGCATAGCTGTTGCTGAATGAGCTTTAGTGTGAGCTGGATTTGATCCTGCCCGGGCCACTTACTAGTGAGGGACCTTGGGTGCCACTCAGCCCTGCTCCATGCGTCTTCTCGTCTGCAAGCAGAGAGAATTATGCCTGTATCTCAGGCTTAGCTCTTGGATTAAATGATAGATTTTATGTTACATAGTTAAAAAGATATTTGCCACAAAGTTATCAATTTGTGGAGAAAAGTGATGAATTTATTTTAAATAATAAAACTGTTTATTTAGATCTTTTAAAAAAATCTTGATGATTGGTTTTTTTGTGTGTGAAAAGGTGCTTTACATTCTTCATTAAACTTATTTCTAAGTATTTGATATATTTTATGTTATTGCTAATTGTATCTTTTAAACATTTTTAATTCATAATTATTTCCTGCGGATTGGCTTTTCTGTATTCACCTTTATCCAGCCAACATGCTGACCTCTCTTACTAATTTTATAGTTGATCTGTGAATTGTTTTGAAATATCTATGTACATAGTTATAGTGCCTATATCACCATGTTATTACAATATACTGTGTGGGCAGTATTCTTCTTTCCTGTGTACTTTATAATTTATTCCATTTTGCTTCATTTATTTTGTCTGAACTCTGTACTCTCTGAAGATGGATATGAGGTACCAGTAAGTCTCCCATCTTCTCAGTTGGTGCCTTCTTGATCAATACACCTTTCCTAGTCCAAATTCTGATATTTTGAATTTTGACCTTTGAAGCTTCCAGCACATGAACTTTGGACCGTGACACTGTCACTCTCTTGATCTTGTTTTTATTTAATGTCTCCTTTGCTTCATAAACCATCCTATCCTCCATCTGATCTCAGAGGGTGAACTTTCAATGTTTTACCGTTACAGTAGGAAAAGGAAAACCACCCCACTTATTGGTGGTTTTCCATTTCATTGTTTCAGCTACCGTGGTCAACCATAGTCTAAAAATATTAAATAGAAAATTCCAGGAATACGCAATTCATAAGTTTTAAATTACACACCTTTCTTAGTAGCATGTTGAAATCTCGTGCCATCTGAATGGCTCTGTCCGGCCCTGGATGTGAATTATCCCTGTGCCAAGCATACCCATGATGTATATGCTACCTGCCCTCCATTAGCTACTGTGGTCCTACCCCAGGGCTTGTGTTCAGTTAACTCTTACAGTGATCTGATTCTACGTCACAATCCCTGCATCGTTTACTTCACTTCATCTCATCACATAGGCATTGCATTATCTCACATCATCTCGACAAGGGTGAACACAGAACAATAAGATATTTTGGGAAAGAGATACCACATTCACGCAAATTTTATTATAGTATGTTATTATAATTGTCTTACTTTATAATTAGTGTCATTAATCTCTTATTGTTCCTACTTTATAAATTAAACTATCATAGGTATGCATGCATAGGTAAAAACATATATGTAAGGTTTAGTACACTCTGGGAGTCTTGCACTGTGTCCCCTGTGGATAAGGGGGGACTACTCTAAGATGTCTATGGTAGGTCTTGTGTAGATTCCTTCTATTGGATTTAAGAAACTCTCTCTTCCTAGTTTGCCTAAGTGTTTTAACAAATAGAAGCTTAATTTTATAATTTTATAAAATCATTTTAAATAATTTTATAAATCTGTTGAAATGACCATATATTTTTTCCTTTATTCTGTTAATGTGGTTCTTTTTATTATTTATTTAAATGTTTGGTAGAATTCATTGATAACTTTATCTAACCTTGGAATTGTTTGTGGTAAAGTTTCTAATAATAAATCTAATTTCCTTAGTAATATAGTACTCCTTGTAATTGCTATTTCTACTTTAATCAATTTTGGAAAGTTATAATTTTTAGGAAATTGTGCCACTTAAATGTTTAAATTTATTGCTTTTGAATTTTTTATACTATCCTCTTAATATCTTTTGAATATCTGTGGTATCCTTTGTGATGTCTCCTTTATCATAAGTTACATTGTTTGTTTGGTTTTGTGTTAGTATTAATCACACTAGCTAAAGATTTATTAGTTTTATGCATCTATTTAAAAAAACAAATTTCAGCCCAAAGACCTTCTATATTTTATGTTTTTTTACCTCATTAACATGATATTTTGCTTTTCTAATAGAACTTTAAAACTGTGTATTACCTTTAAGCATAGATTTAACTGCATAATACAATTTTGATGTTCTATTTTCATTATCAGTCACTTCTGACAGGGTCTCACTATAATTGAGGCCTAAGTGATGAAGAATTTGCTATACCCAGAAAGCTCTGTTCTCTGTCTGGAGGACAGCGCAAAATGCAGCATGCAACAGCCCGTGTAAACTCAAGGCAGAGCATAGCTGAGTGAGTTCCAAGAAGACAAAGAAGGCCAATGCTAATGAAGAATAGAGCAGAATGTTAGCTAAAGCACAGGCTAGAGAATCACTGAACTAGAAGACAGATCTGAAGAGAATATCTGAAATGCTGTATAAAATAACAAAGGAACCATATTTTTTGAACCGTTCATTTACTGATGGGCACTTAGGTTGCTTCCAGCACTTGGCTATTGTAAATTGTGCTGCTATGAACATTGGGGTGCATAGGTTCTCTTGGATTGGTGTTTCAGGGTTCTTAGATTATAATCCTAGCAGTGGAATTGCTGGGTCAAAAGGCATTTCCATTTTTAGTTTTCTGAGGAAATTCCACACTGTTTTCCACAGTGGCTGCACCAGTCTGCATTCCCACCAACAACAATAAAATAATTTAAAAAAAAGAACACTGGATGATAATGATTCATATACCTTTCAGAAATAATGTTTATATTATACAAAATACTGCATATTAAAATAAAATTGCAATTGAAGAAGGAACATACCCTAAAACCACAGGATGCCTTTGTTTTAGTTTTTAATTTCCTATTATTTTTGCTACATCTGTCAACACACTACTTTCAAATTTTTTTCAATGTGTAGCTAGGAACACTAAACAAATAAAGAAACAAAAAAGCAAAAAAAAAAAAAAACCCTAAAAAACAAAACACAATGAGGTTAGGAGACATAGAATATGTAATGACAATGTCTAATATTAAACTAATTGAGATTCTAGTAAAGGATTTCTGTAGGAAAGGAGACCAGAGAGACATGGAGAAACAATATTCAAAAATTTAAAAAAAACTCTTCAAAATTGCTGAATTATGGTTTTTTAAATTCAGGAAGTCTATTAATGTTAAGACACATACATAATAGAAATTAATACTAGACAAATCATAACACTACAGATAATCATAGAATTAGATTCAAAATTAGCAAGAGAAAAAAGTCAAATTGTCTTTTAAAAAAACTGATAAAAAGTTGCCTTTTAATTGTAACACTTTAAGCCAAAAGGCAATAGCTTCTTATCCGGCATGTATAAAAGAATTCCTGTGAACTTCTCTATTAATCAGAGAAATGTAAGTTTAAACTGCGCTGAGTGATTGCTCCACACCCACCAGAATAGCGGATGCTAAACAGACAAACAATACTTAGTATTTCTGACAATGTAGATGGATTGGAGTTCTCATACGCTACTTTGGGGGGTGCAAATAAATACAACTAGTTTGGAAAATGATTTGGCAATAGCTATTTCAAATACCAAAGTTGAAGGTATTCACATGCCCTATGCTCCTACATTTGTATCAAACAGAAATGCATACATACGTTCCCTAAAACACATGTACAGGAATGTTTTTTCTTAATAATCAAAACTCAACCCACACGAACATTAAGCACAGAGAAGTTCATTGTGATGAAAGTACACAGTGGAAATTCTACAGCAATAGACATGAACACCCGCAACCAGCGTACCACGGATGGACCTCGCAGACAAAATGTCGTACAAAAAACGATATACACAAATGCATGCATACTCCATGATTATATTTACATAAAGTTCAAAACAAGCTAAGTAATCTCTGTTGCCAGCAGTCGGAATAACATGACCTTTGGGGAGGAGAGAGGAGAGTCGTGACTAAAGAGGCCATGACAGGAGCAGCAGGGCTCCTAGGACAAGGCACTGAGTTGGGGTCTCGAGATTTGCGTGCTTTTCTGTGTGTCCGCGATACTTTAGACAGGTTTCCTTACCGTACTTAAGCACATCAGACTAGCTCTTAAAGGGGAAAATTTTATGTTGAATGTTGAGGTAAGTGCCCAACTTTGAAAGTACTAACAAGAATACCATTAAAAAATCAAAAATGAAGATAGAAGAAAAAATAGGTATAGAAGGTGAGGGAAAAGTGAGTACATGAAACATAGTTTATTCTTGTATTATCACTTATTAATTATTGCATTATTTTCTATACACACAACTGTAAACTTACTTTTGCCCCACCCTGTATTAGAAAAAAATAAAGCCAAAGAATAGGCAAGAAATGTGAAAGAGCTAGGAACAATATTTAGTGAAATAAAAAAGAAAGAAACACTATAGGATCAAGGCCAGAAGTTGGGTCTTTGAGAAGACTGATAAAACAGATAAATCTTTGAGAAATAGTATCAAGGTAAAAAGATAGAAGAAAGAAGGTACAAATAAGCAATTCTAGGAGTTTAGATAGGGATTATGACAATGGACATAGTAATTTTTTAAAAAATTAAAAAAAAAACACCATGAGAAACTTTATTCAAATAAAACTGAAAGCATAATGGAATTATTCTTACAAAATAAAAGATTTTAACTGAGAAAAGAGAACTCTTCAATAAACTCAAAAATAACTTTTTTTAAAAAAATGAATCAAGTGGTTAAATATCTTCCCATCAATAACTGGAGGCTAGATTATTTTCTAGACAAACTCAAGTAAACCCTCAAGTAATAGTTAAGCCCCATTTTATAGATTTCAAAAGAGAAAATCCTAAAAATAAGACAACAGTTCCTTTCGCAGTATTAACACAGTATAAGACAGTAACATTATAGGCCAATATCCTGTGAAAATGCAAAGCAAAACTTCTAAATGAACCATTAGCACATTAAAATCTGCAATAAATTAGAAATCATAACCAAAATTATATAAGCAATATTTCCAAGTATATGAAGTCCTACAAATCAGTAAACAAAGTAGCACTCGGGGGGAAAATGAATAAAGGAATTAATAGGCAACTAACAGAAGAAGGAACCCAAATATCCAACAATCATGAAAAGGTGTTCCAACACAAATCAAAACCACGAGCAGATAGAACTTCATGCCCATACAGTTACAAAAGTTAAAAATTGTGTCAATACTAATAGTTGGTAACTGTGATACATTGCAAACAATTTTTTGCCTTTGGTAGGATGTAAATTGGTTCCATTACCTTGGAAAACAATTTGACCAAATTAGGAAATTTGAAGACATGTCAATTCTATTGCAGAGCAGTTTGCCTCCTGGGAATATAATGAGAACAGTGCTACTCAGAGTGTGGTCCGTAGATTGGTAGCAATCTGCAAATTGTTGTGACCAGTTCGTGAAGAAATGAAAACAAAAACTAAAATAAGCATTTAGAAATTTTGATAGTAACTTGATGTTGCCATGTTATCTACTTTGTATTTTATGAAATTATCAATTCTGCAGTCAGTTGGGACTTGAAAAGTAGAGTTTTTTAAAAAAATTGAAGTTGTATGATTTTATAAAATGTTACAATTTTTGCCTTACAGTTGCATTTTAAAATAGTACAGGTTTTTTTTAGAAAGCAGTAACAGTCAGCATTTTGGAAGGGTCGTCAGGGAACATGTATGAAGGACCCATGGACAAAAACAGTTGGGGGGGGGCCCACTGAGTGTGGGTAGGCAGGGGAAAGTGAGGGGGGAAATGGGGACAACTGTAAGTGAACAACAATAAAAATTTAAAAAATTAGAGCGAGTGTCCAATGAAAAGGGGCTGGTGTGGGCTACTGCTCTCATTCATGCTAGCTCCATGAAAGAGATAAAGCAGTGGGCTTATTTTCCAATTACAAATTACAAATAATAGACACATCGGCATTCTAAAATGCATTATTCAAGTCATTTTCCATAAAATGCCAACAGTACAAAATAGACTTGATGTAGACTGTATGAGGATGTCATTATCTCTGCTTTTTGAAAAAATTGTTCATTTATTATTGTATTTCCCCATTACCATTTATCTCCCTGTACCCTCACCTCCATCCCCCTTAACCACCACACTGCTGTCCGTGTCCATGAGTTCCTTTTCTTTTTGGCTGGATACCTCCACCATCCCCGTCACCCCAAAGCCCAGAATTGTCAGCCGGCTCTCTCTGAGTCTGTCTCAATTTTGCTTGTTAGTTCAGTAAAAGCATTGCTCTAGATCAGTTCTTAACACTCACAGTAACCCTAATCCAGAACATTTCTTCTGGCTATGTCTTTTCTAAAATTGACATTTTTGAAGAGTAACGCTAGTTTTTTACAACTCAATTTACACTTGTTTATTTTGGTCTAGTCTCTGAATTTGATAGTTCCTCATTACTAGTCTCAGGTTATGCATTTTGGATAGGAATCTCCTATAAATGGTGTGTCCTTATTGCATCGTATCAGGAGGCGTATGACACAGGCCTGCACCATTATTGGTGATGTTGCTTTGTTTCCTTGGAGAAGGAGCTGGTCCCTAGTTTTCCATTTCCTTTTTTTAAATAGTAAAATTACTGTTAACTCTTTGTAATTGGTAAAATAATGTATTGAAAGGTATTTTTTTCATTTTTTTAAATATATTTTATTGATTATGCTATTACAGTTGTCCCGTTTCTCCCCCATCATTCCCCCCACCCTGCACACCCTTTCCCACCCACATTCCCCCCTTTAGTTCATGTCCTTGTGTCATAAGTTCTTTAGCTTCTACATTTCCCATACTATTCTTACCCTGCCCCTGTCTATTTTCTACCCACTATCTATGCTACTCATTCTCTGTACCTTCCCCCCCCCTCCTCCTCCCACGCCCCTGTTGCTAACCCTCCATATGATCTCCATTTCTGTGGTTCTGTTCCTGTTCTAGCTGTTTGCTTAGTTTGCTTTTGTTTTAGGTGTGGTTCTTAATAGCTGTGACTTTGCTGTCTTTTCATTGTCCTATTTTTTATCTTCTTTTTCTTAGATAAGTATTTTGATACTATACAAATACACATCCTGCTCTGGCTGGTATAGCTCAGTGGATTGAGCGCAGGCTTGGGAAGCGAAGGGTTGCAGGTTCAATTTCCCATTAGGCACAGGCCTGGGTTGCGGGTCAGGCCCCCAGTAGGGGGAGTGCAAGAGGCAACCACACAAATGTTTCTCACCCTCTTTTTCCTTCCCTTCCCCACTCTCTGAAAATAAAATAAATAAAATCTTCAAAAAAATTTAAAAACAATAAATATACATCCTGTTATTTACAAACTTTGACCTACTATAAGGAAAAGTTTTCCCTTTTTATTTATTAAGCAAGGGCTTAATAGATATTTTTATTTTATGGGTTATAAACAATTTTGATGCTCAGATTATCCCAGATTTCTGATTTGATGATTCGTGCAGGCTGGCCTTTGTGTCCTTCATATCCTCATTTAAATACTTCTTTCTGGCATAAGATGTTCCAGGTTCATTTGAATTTCCCTGCTACACTCCTGAAATCTGCCATTTCTACAAGGTGAATGGTATTCGGAATCCAAGATTTAAGCAATAGGCCTGGGATATTTTTGTATCTAGGTATTTTCGGCAAATGGATTAGAAAAATGAATATACAAACATACATTTCTATAAACATGTATCTATAGTCATGTCTATGAGTTCATACTGGTGCCTCCAATTTCATTCAGTTCCATAGGGTTCCTCCTAGCCTAGCTTCATTCTGTGTTTATAAACCCCTTCTCCAACAATTAGAAACCTGGTTCCATTGTCCTCAATTTATTTATTTATTTTCTCAACCTTCTAATGTGCAGAAAGTAGTCTCAGAATTTCCAACCCACATTGATGTGAAAAACAAGCCTAACAAATTTAGACCGAAGTTATTTAGTGAAAGTGAAGTCTGTAGATCATTTGCACCCATGTTAATTTCTTGTTTTTATAATCATACTAGGGCTCTGTAAGATGTTAATATTAGAGGAGGAGGGGTAAGGGACATTAGAAAACCTTTATACTTTTTTTGGTAACTTTTCTGTACATCTATGATTAGTGCAAAATAAAAAATTATAAAAATTATAAGGGTTGTTTCCCACCCAACACACACATGTTGGTACAGTTATATTTTTTATCTGAAATGCAATAAGCTTCATTTAATTTTGCCTGTATTCTGTTTTAAGATTTCCCCCATATTCTCATTGGTATAATTTTTTAGCATAAAAATATTAACATGGTTTAAAGGTTAAAATTATTATCAATAAGCTCAGAAAAGCATAAGTCAGTATCATCCACCCCATTCTCTCCACCCTGTTCCCACTTATTCCATGTAGATACTCAGTTTCCTTAGTTTCTGGCTTCTCCTTTCTGTAATTTTTTTTTTGCAAAAATAGATGTTTTTCTTCTTTTTACATGAATATACTAAATATATAAAATATATATGTATGTATTACACTTTGCTTTCTTGACATTTATCAATAAATCTTGGAAGTCATTCCCTATCTGTTCATGAAGATATTTCTCATGCTTTTATGCAGCTGCATAGTATTCCATTTTTGAACAAAATTTTAAAATGTAAGCATTTAAGTTTTATCCAATGTTTTGCAGTTACAGGTAATGCTGGAATTAGTAACTTCATTTGTTTTTTTTTTTTTTCAGTAACTTCATTTGTATATACTTTCATAAGTTGTATCTTTAGAGTAAAACCTAGAAGGGATTTAGAATAAAAAATTAATCTATTGTAGCTTTGCTTAGATATTGCCAAATTTTCTTCCAGAGGGTTGTACTTTTATATTTCCACCATCAGGATATTGAAGAGCTTATATTATCAGCAAAGTATGCTGTCAACTTTTAATTTTTGCCAATTTGATATGTGAGAAATAGTAGGTATATTACAGTAGTTTTAATGTGTATTCTTTTGTGAATAAAATGACCATCTCTTATCTGTTTAAGAATCATCTTATTTGGTAAATCACCTGTGTTTTGTGTATTCTATTTTTGTCAGGATTTTATATCTTTTCCTTTCAATTTTAAGAATTCTTTCTCCATGTTAGGGATTTTAGTCCTTTATCCATGATAAATGTTGCAAATATTTTCACCCAGTTTATCAGCTATGTTTGACTTTTCTTACAGTTTTCTATTGCTATGCAAAAGTTCTTTTCTTTTCATAAAGTTAAATTTATGTCTTTTCTTTTATTGATGCTGGATTCCAGAAACCCTTTCATTACACACTAGGTTTTAGAGAAATCCATACATGCTAATACCTGAGAAGTTCCAGTTTTTACATTTAGCTTTCTGATCCATTTGGAGTTTATCTTTTGTATGATGTAAAGTATGGATCTAACATTATTTTTAATAACAATATACTTATTGAACCCAATGATTCCAAATATCATTTCATCATGCAATCACTATAAAAGAATTATTTTTTCTTTTTTAATAGTTCATTCTTTACCATATTTTTCCATTATCATTTATCCCCCATACCCTCTTCTACCTCTGCCCACCCCTGCCCCCTGTAATCACCACACTGTCATCTGTGTTCAAGAATTCATTTTCTCTTTTGCTCCACCCCAAGCCACTCACCCCCCAGAGCTGTCATCCATTGTCCATCTATGAGTCTGTCTCTATTTTGCTTCTTAGTTCAATTTGCTCATTAGATTCCACATATGAGTGAAATCATACAGTATTTGTCTTTCTCTGACTGGCTTATTTTACTTAACATAATGTTCTCTAGGTCCATCTATACTGTCACAAAGGGTAACATTTTCTTTTTTATGGCTAAGTAGTATTCCACTGTGTAAATGTCCCTAGTTGTTTTACACACTTACCTATACTTGGGCTGCTTCCAAATCTTGACTATTATAAATAATGTCGCAATGAACATAGGGGAGCATATATTCTTTTGAATTAGCATTTTGCATTTCTTTGGATAAATTCCCAGAAGTGGAATTTCTGGGTCATAAGACAGTTCCATTTTTAGTTTTTGGAGGAAATCCCATACTGTTTTCCATGGTGGCTGTACCAGTCTGCAATCCCTCCAACAGTGCACTAGGGTTCCCTTTTCTCCACATCCTTACTAGTACTCATTTGTTGATTTGTTGATGATGGTCATTCTGACAGGTGTGAGGTGGTATGTCATTGCGGTTTTAATTTCATCTCTCTGATGATTAGTGGTGCTGACCATTTTCTCATGCATCTAAATTCTCTTCAGAGAAGTGTCCATCCAGCTTTTTAAAAATGCCTGTCCAGTTACACCAGGTCATTTATTAAAAAGTATATCCTTTATGTATCTACTAGTTCTTTAGCCAATTCTGATATTTATTTTTCTTTAAAAGTCATGACTGTTAATTTTTAGTTTATTTGATTTCTCCAGGGTAAAAGGGTTATTAAGGTCTTACACAATTATTTTTCTTTTATTTCAAATAGTTTTGCCTTATATGCTTTACTATTATTTAGTGCATAATTCATGTCAGGTTTCACTTCAGAACTTTTATAAATCTAACGTGTCCATCCTCTTGTGATTTCATACTGGTTTCCTTGAATTCTCCTAGTCTAGATGAATTTTGCCTCACTGTTTTTGTTTACACCAGTCTAAATTATCCCATGTAATTTGGGTTTTAATGTTGCCTATCATTTTAGATGTCTTTTGTAAAAAGCGTATAGGTACATGTTTTTAATTCAATCTTATGTTTTCTATTCTTTGAGATTGTAAATTCAACCATTGTTACTTGTGAAGCTCTATGGTTCATCTTACTTTGGACACTTTGTTTTATTCTTTCTCATTTTTTATGCTTCCTTGTTTTTTGTTTCTTTTACCAAAATCCTTTTAAATTTTCTAATTGTCAAAGTCTAGAATGAAAACATGTTATTACCTTTATTCCCCACCTTTTTATAAACAAGGTTTTATTAAATCTTTGCAAATATTTTTTTCTCTAAAAATGTATTCTTCTAATTTAAAAATACTGCTTTTTAAAAAGTAGCATTTGGAATTTTAGTAATTTCTCAGGTCATCTTTCTGATTAATACAGGAAAAAATGTCCTCTTAATGTGACTCTTTATAGAAGAAGGAACAGACAGGATTCTCAGAAAGATACAAAGAATTCCACTCTGGAGCTGTTTGCCAATCACTAGAAAATGTCTGTCCACCTTGTTTTCCCACCACAGGCTGCTTTAAAAGCAATATCACCTTTGTCACCCATGGTGTCTGTAAAGTGACATAAGTCTCAATCTTCATGAGCATGTTTTAGAACAAATGGTACAAAATAAAGTTTTTAAAGAAAGGAAGTGGAAAGTGCCCTATTTCAGTCATATTTAAGAGATGCTACTATATCCTCATAATACATATTTTTCCCCTAAAAAACTGAAAAATAAAAATATTGGCTCACTGAAAGCCTTTTATCCATTCATTGTTAATTTCCACTCTGAGACAATGATTTTATCCAACAGAAAGGTTAATTTTGGACATACATTCCCAAAGCTCACAAAATTAGGAATGTTGGACATAGCAATTCAATTTTATAAGCCGTAAAACACATCAAAGTGGGAGTCAATGAGATAGAGGGACAAGAGAATTAGAGTTATCTACAATCATACATGTAGAAATGGAAGAGGCAGGCCTGCATGAGCTCTAGCCCCTGAAGGAATGGTAGGTGGCCCAGTGAAAATTCTGGTCTTTCAGACAGAAACGTGTAGATTTAGAATGTTGTGACCAGAAGGCGTTAGATTTTGTTGTACATTATACCAAATGTCTTCTTACTAAAACAATTTTGATTCTCCCTTTACAGTAAAAATATACTTTAGATATTTTTATTTAGTATGTCGTACTATTCCTCATCCACCATCAGAGGAAGACGATTGGCCACGATCCCTTCAGCATGTGAGGCGCTGAGTGACTGAGTGTTCATCAGGCCCGGCTTCAGCAGAGGTAAAAGGTGGCATTACCTCAGAATCTTGGTGGCAAAATAGCGTTCATTCCGTGACCTAACTCCATTGTCACTCATACCCCCAAAATAGGCCCTAGTGCCTGTGCACATTTCCTTTTGCATTAAACTAATTTAGAGTCCCCATGTGTTTTCATTTAGCTGAGGATGCTAAGTTTTCGCTGCTACCTTTGGTCCAACTCTTGGATGACCGGACCAGCACATCCCCAACTGAGCACCCCAAGCCGAAGGCATGGAGGACAAGAACCTCCACATTCCTGGATTTTATTCATGAACAGATTTTATGCAATAGCAAGAAGAGGACAAAGTATGTCAGAATCACCAAGACAGAGCATACATACCTATTGATATTCCAGTTCACATTAGACGGAAATCAGTGATAGGACCAGGAAGTAAAATAAACTAACCCAGAGTCCAGTCACTTGACGTAAGAATTAGACAGATGTGGGGGAGACTTTATAACCTATACATACTGCTAGCTGTTAAAAATTATCATAAAATAGGCATGTAATGGGGTACTTAGTATTTGTTGCCCTATACTAGAAATAGTAATAAAAAGTATCTATCATCATTTGGTAAAATGCCAGGCTTTGCAGAGTCTCACTGATATCTATTGTTTAATACTCATTTTGCAGATAAGAAAAAAGGACAGAAGGATTAAGGCTGTCCAAATACGCAGAGCTAGCAAGAAGCAGAACTAATTTCCAAACCCAGGTATGACTTTTAACCTACTTTTTTTCCTTACTGAGAACATGTTTTTATTGATCTTAGAGAAGGGGTGGGGGAGGGGGGGAGAGAGACACCGAGAGAGACAGAGACAAGACAGAAAGAGAGACAGACAGCAATGTGAGAGAGAAACATTGATCAATTGCTTCCTGTAATGCCCCGACTGGAGATGGAACCTGAAACCTAGGTTATGTGCCCTGACCAGGGATTGAGCCCACAACTCTGATGCACAAGCCAATGCTCCAACCAATTGAGCTACCTGGCCAGGACTATCCTCATATTTTTCTGCATCATTCTTAAGACTTGGCAAAGTTGAAAAATAGGACAGGGTTATAGTATTTTAATCAATCCTTGGAGATTCATATTAACCCTAACCAACTGGTTTTTCTCCCAGTTTTCATATTCTGTTTGGAACAAAATTATTTGATTATTCCAGATGCTTTAATGGAGAGTCTCTGGAAAATTTTCACCAACAGGGGAGGAATTAGGGAGAAAGCATATAAAGTTTTATAGATGAGCTACCTGTTGTGAATTAGGTTCATTCTTACTGGAATCCTAATTTTAGTGACTAACCTGTGACACTGTGTACAAGGAGGGGAAGTAAAATTATTAAGGAAGGTGGTGCCATTTGTAATTCAAACTAATTTGTGGTAGCCATATGCTCTTGGATGGCTGTGGAGAAATAGGGAAGTGAGGGTGATAGGCTGAGTTGTAACTACAGACTCAGTCAGTCATTATTAGAAATTTTAAAAAACAGAGTGCAAATAGAATAAGACATCTATCACCATGAAAGAGCAGTCATCCAAGGAGCCCTGGGAGGACTCTGCATAATGTTCCTGGAGGAGTCTTGGTAGTGCTGGGTTCACTCAGTGTATCGCCAGCCACAATGTCTATGTAACAGATGGGTCCTCTCTTCCTCTTTTTAAATTATGATTATTTGGTATTTTTTAAAAATTAGAGACAAAAGATCCTATAATTTTGCTGAATCATCACCAGTCTTCATGTACTTTGCATAGGGGAACAGGAAAAGTAACATCAATTTAGAAGACAAAAGAATGACATCTTACATGAACTGCAGCTAATTTGGAAGAAGAATAAACCCAAGGTAATAAAATTTAAATTAAAACTCCTTTTCTCCTCTTTCCTTCAACAAAAGGAACAATACGTTATTCTTCCCCTAGTCTTCTAGTATTTTGGGATGGTAGTGCTCACTGATCAGTAAGATGATAATTAGTCTTAATTATCTGCTACTTTGCCTTTTAGTCACAATAGAGGTAGAATATCCAAGAATTAACTGCATTGCCCTGGTTAGTGTGGCTCAGTGGATTGAGCACTGGCCTGCAAAACAAAAGGTTGCTGGTTTGATTCCCTGTCGGGGCATATGCCTGGGTTGTGGGCCAGGCCCCCAGTTGGGGGTATGCGAGAGGCAACAAATGTTTCTCTCCCATTCTTTCTCCCTCCCTCCCTTACCCTCTCTCTGAAAATAAATAAAAAAAATTTTTAAAGGAATTAACTGCATCAATTGCAAGAAATAATCATCTTTTCTAATTTTTTCTTTTATATCCAATGCTTACAGCAAATTCTTGATTGTTTTTAAATTGAGAATTTTTTAAAATATACTTGTTAAATTTACTGATTTTAGAGAGGGAAGGGGAAGGATAGAGAGAAAGAAGAGGGAGAAACATCAACATTGCTTTGTTGTTCTATTTACTTATGCATTCATTGGTTGTTTCTTGTATGTGCCCTGACCATAGATCGAACCTGCAAACTTGGTGTATCAGGATGATGTTCTAACCAACTGCACCACCTGGCCAGGGCCCAAATACTTGATATATTCTTGTATGCATCCCAGAATACATAAATAAATTTTTGATTTCATCCATGAAGTAAGAACTCCGATAATGCAGGATTTTGAAATTAATTTAACTCAGCAGTATGTTCCTATAAGCAGTGCCCTAATAGTTTTTCTTGCTCTTATTATTAAAGGACTTCTCAGGCCTTGTCCTTATCCTACACAGACAGATACAAGACATGTAAGCGAGCTTTATATTTAGCCACTTTGGATAGGTAATAACACTGTTATTCTCAGGCAATCTAAGGTAATCATAGTTTTATGTCCTTGATCTTGAATGGAAACGTTTGATTTTCCATCAATTATGCAGACTAGCTATGAAAGTGATTTTATTCATTGAACTATGCAAGATGATGAAATATGCCACTTTAGTTTTGCGTTAAAGAGGAAAAATACTTGCAACTAGCAACATGCTGCACTGTAAGGTAGGCCCCCAAAGGGTATGGTGTAAAGTAAAGGGAGGGCAAAGCAGATTTCTCTGAAAACGAAGGGGTCATTTTTAGGTGTAGGGCAACCCAAGCACGTGGTTTACAGCTCTCTTGGCAAAGCCACGCGTTTACGATGTGTTGCCCTCTTACCTCAAATCTGTTCTTCCCGTGGACTCTGACACATCCCACCATGTGAGGGAATGCCACATCGCTGTCATTTCAAGGATGGTTCTCCAACAACCGGTGGAAAAGGAGATGTGTCTGCATCAGTAACTACCAAGTTGTCTTTTACAGAAACTGACTCCAACCACCCATGAAATTAGTGTAATGAAATATACAAAATTTACTAGATGCCATTTACTTCCTGGTACCAAATGTGCAGGCACAGAAAAAGAGGGGACCATTTGTTAGGCGATATGTGACATGTTAAGAGTTCTGCTCATTTATGTTCATTCAGTTGCAGGAACTACGCAAATGTGTATGTATAATCTCAACAGAGTGTGCCGTAAACTCAGATTATAAGTGACTGTGTGGAGAGAGATGACATAAGTAGTTCCGACCTGAAATTCTGCAACATCAGTTCTCAGCCAATGGTGGAGCTCGATAATTTAAGTTCATTTTTTGGGTAAATTTGTAATGGAATAATTCTTGAAAGCATCTGTACTTCTTGTTTGCATATGTTTTGATAGAACCGCTTCACTTTCCACATCATTTGGAAACAAACCACATTAGAAATGAGACACTATAAACTCGAACAGTAAACTGGGCTGGGCAAAATGACCGAGACTACAATATTTCACAATGAGGAAAAATCTTAAGGGAAGAGGGTATGGAATAACTGCAAGCCTTCTTCCAACCAGCTAAACTTTTGGAAGTCAAAATTATCAGCATGCCAGGTGATAATCAGTTATTTTACCTTGAAACTAAGGAGAGAAGTGACTCTTTAGAAATGTCAAGTGACCAAACCAGTATGTGCAGAAATTAACTTTTTTATTATATATCATATAATGTAGTAGTAAAGTTTGTTTGAAGTGCATGAATAAAAAGTTAGTGAAATTACAGGAGGAACAATCTATATAGCAATAATAGGTGCATTCCCTGTGCATCTGAAAGAAAAAAAAAGAGTTTTCACTCATTTTGGCCTAAAACTTAGTGTTCAGGTTCCCAGGATTCTGACATCAGAACCCGGATAACGCTGATTAGAACCATAGGGGCTTTACAATAAAAGCTAAAATATTGACCATATGATGGCAAAAAGTCTTATTTTGTGATTATCTGATTCTCTTCTAGCTACTCTCTGATGAAGTTGGTGGCGCTGTAGAGGAGGACCGCCGCCTCCTGGACGAGGACCGGGACCGCTCAGCGTTGTAGGTGGCCTGCTTGTCGTAGTTCTCCATCTGAGCCTCAATGAAATCTCGCTGCTGCTGCCTGAGGGTCTGGCTGATGAGCCCAGGGAGGGCGTGGATGCTTCCGATCAAAGTCTCTAATTTCGTTTCTAGAGTAACAATCCTCTTCTCGAAATCTTCGCTCCGCTCGTTTAAGTCAGAAATCATGTCATACATGATATTCTGGGTCTGGAAAACAGGGTGGAGAGGGACAGAGAAACAAAGAACTAAGGCTTAGTCACTCTGTCCTGGAAAGCAAACCGCCAGCTCTCAGTGCGTGAGGCTGGTCTCCCTTAGGTGACATCCAGTGCAGGGGCGGGAAGGGGAAACACGCATCTGCAAGCTGAACATTTTATCTTGCAAGGAAAATTCAGTTCATCCGTTCAGTGCCAGGGTTTAGAATTTACTATCTTAGGCCATTGGTGGAGCTCGATAATTTAAGTTCATTTTTTGGGGAAATTTGTAATGAAATAATTACAAATTAGGATCATACATTAATATGACCCAGTTGCAGGTACTGTAGGTGTTATTCCCAGTGATTTCTGGTTGTATACAGATAGATAAACAGGTTTTGATTTAATACTTATATATTTTAATGGTTGTTACAAATGTTAGAACGTTGAATTCATTTTGTAAGATGTAACACTAATTAAGGCAAGGCTGATTTTTAAAAACAAGAGATTTAAAGAAAAACAAATAATAGTCTGAATGGTATTGGGTGTAGCAGAAATTCTGAGGAAGGAATATGAAATTTAGGACAAACTGACTTGATTACATATGTTAGGGACTTAAAACTGTGAAAAACTTCTGATTATCTTATGCTGTCCCATGTGTAAAATTAGGGTTCTCCGTGGGTCAGAGTATTTTTACAGATAATCACTGAGCGAATGAAAGTCGGAGATACTGAAGGTACAAGGCTACCCTGTTGGCAATGGTTTGATCAGATGCTAAGTGGTTTGAAATAGATGTTTTTGGTGTCCTAGTGAATCCTGCAATTGATTGTCTTGACCAGAGGGTGTCATGACTCTGAGTCCCGGTTCTATTTCCAGAGCAGAGGACCCCAGGGCTGACTGGCTCAGAGGCAGGAGGGTGGCTGAGAAGGGAAGAAGGGGGCCGGCAACCTTAGGTCCAGGCAGCCTCCCCCAGGTCTCAGCCCCCTTGGAATAAGCTTTCCTCTTTCACCTCATCTTATCTCCCTTTGCAGTGTGTGCTCTTAGACTGTTCAATGGTCCTGTGTAACATTCTCTTAATGATGACAAATAAACTGATTATAGAAGGAGGTTACCATTCAGAACACAGGCAACTAGTTTGAGTTTGGCCATGGACATAAAACACGTTAACTTTGTTTCTACTATGTAGTCTTAGACTATTGTAGCAATATCCACTCATTCAGAAAACATCGAGCCCTCTGGCAGGGCTCGATAGTCCAGTGGTCGCAATAAGCGCTGAAGAATTAATTTGAAAGAAATAGTATTTCGCCTTATAGATATACTCTTGAAGTATATAAAGAAAAATTATATAGGTCTTATAATATTTATATTATACATTATAATATTATATATAGTAAAATGATATATCACATGTATATTATTTCCAAGTGGTCTGTTTTATTTTTGTCTAAAAATAACTAATTTCTTTTATCATTTGACATAGGAGTAATGAAAGAGCCCACGCCATCTTTGTTCTTGATGTGTCCAAGCAAGAGTCATGTGTAAATACTGATACTAATCAAGGACGTCTTCGAGTCTCCTGTATGTGTGCATCCCAGCTTAAATGCATGATATAATATAGTCTCCTAGAGGTAAGTCATTAAATACCTCACTTATCATCTTCTATATATGATATCAAGTATTCATCTTCAACGTTTATATGGTATGTGCTATTGATATATATTAAAGCGAATATAATTTAGATGTGTTATTTCATGAGTAGAAACAGTATGTGTGGATTTCATACATTCTAGTTGAGGCTTTACAAAGGACATAGCTGATTTATTAACCATGTTTAGAATGTACAGGTTCAGTTGAGAATTGCCTCTTTGGAAACATTTGTGTTAAAAGGCTGAATACTTACATAAATGCTATTCTAATCTCAACTTTAGAATTTGTTCAAGAAAATGAAATGTGATTTTGATAATGCTCATATTTTGAAGGTAGAGTTTACTTGGGAGAACAATCAAAAATCAACCAGATACATCTTATAAATCTGACAGAAGAATCTGGGGACTATTAATGTACTTTCAAAAAGAGGAACAATTTTCAAATTATGAAATAGAGAAAGAACCATAAATTATTTAAAAAATACTTTCTTGAAAGATAACTTTTCATTTTAAGATATAATTTCTGGTATTTTTAAATTCAATTTTACATTCTTCTGAGTTTGCTTAAAATTTAAAAATTTTTATTGATGAGTCTTACTTAGCCTCATAGTCAAACCCAGGATGTAGTTCTGTTCTCAGAGAGACGAGACTGAACTACAAATAAGAATCCCAAAGGTATTGATTGTCTCATATTCCAACTACATTTCTTACTGTACGTCCAAATCATTGCAAGTAGAAAAGCTTTCAGAATGCAGTTGAATAATGTATATAGGCAGAAAAGAAGACATTAAGTAAGAGTTTTAAAATATTCTTCTAAGTTGGACCATCACTTTAGGGCAGTTGGTGGGCTGAGTTGTTAAATACCCTGGGGGCAGCCCCCTCCTGAAGCTTTACTGTTACTGTGCTGTGGTTAACTGGGACAGATGCACGCGTGAGGACTGAGACCCCAAGCTTACCTTTGCCAGGTCCACCAAGGTATTTGCTTGGTCATTCAGTTTCCTCTGCTCCATTTTCACACTTCTTAATCTAAAAGACAGAGTCTGAAATCAGGAAGGTTTCTTTCTTTCTACGACTATCATACGCCTTCCAAAGAGCATGCACAAAATCGACAAGAGCAATAACTGCATGGATAATGCCTTGAGTATTTGGGGTAAAGTCCAAACTGGTTATGTATCTGGTACAATGAGAAGCATGCTTCCCCAACACCACAAAAAGGAAAGGAGAAAGAGAGAAAGGGGTGAGGTGTCCATAGGACAACTACTCACCAGGTAGTTAAAGTTGAATTAAGTAAGAAAGGCTCATAAGGATTTAACCATATGAGAAAAGCCAAAACATTCCTTAAAGCCCCAGTATCGTGACAAATAGACATAGGAAGAAATATGCAAAGCAACTGGAATTGCGTCAATGTTGGAGCAGTGAGCACCTTCCTATGCCTACGTGACTAGATACAGGTGTTAGCCCTGTTTAGTCTGAAATGGATTGGGTTAGGTACTTGCACCTGATGAAACACAGTGATAAGTGAGATTCTTATTAGCAAAAATAAAACTTTTATTCAACCAGCAGCAAGATAACTCAAAACACATAATTCCCTTATTCTTCACTTGACTTTAACTTAAACTGCTATTGAATTTGAAGAGAAACCAGACCATTTCCTTGGGAGAATTTCTTTTAATTCTGATTATACATAAAAGTCAGAGGACAATTCAAGTGTCTGACAGATGGAATCGTTACTTGTAAAGTTACTTTTAGATACTTTTAAATACCATTGCGTATATGTGATTGACAGCCCAAAAGCCACTGTTCAAAAAAAAAATCTTTCTGAATAAGAACTCTTAATTATTCCTTAATTTATTTACTGTAATATTTTAACAAATACTTAATTCAGTGCTTGCTATGGTACCAAGAAATTAAGATCTTCCAACAACAAAAAGTGTCTTATTGTTCTTTAAGTCAACAATTCAAAGCTTTGCTCTGAAAGAGAACCAGGTCTCTCTGAGCTACCTAGTGTAAAAAAAAAAAAAGTATGTCTATGCTAACTTTAATCCCTTGATGATGGATCACTTTACAAAGTAGAGTGGTAATGCTGGAGAGAGTACTTTTTATTATTTCCCAATTTAAATTAAAGGTAATTACATAGAAGAAAAAAACATTTACAGGGCAAGATTTTACTGCCAGGGAGATTTCTGTGACAAATGCTCACGATGCTCAGTGATTCTGTTCTGAAACTGGGATATCCAATATGTCACCAAATCTGCTCCGCAGAGAAGACACAGTTCCTTCTGCCAGTGAGTTTAACTGACACCTGCCTACAGCATGCTCTTTAACGATCTAAAAAACAGTTTAAGGTTATAACTTGTCACTGAGACTGTGTGTTTATTAGAATAGAATGGCTCCTTTTTGTGCTATTATAGAGATGGAATATGTTCTAGTCTAAAGAAATTTGCAAACATAGATTTAAATCTAATATGTTGTTGAAAAGTGTTTCCCTAGGCACTTACAAGGGTTACAAGTCTTGATGTATGCCTTTTGAAAGCAAGCCATAAACAACCCCCGCCCCCACCCAGGAAACCAAACTTTAAATGTGCGAGTCACTGCAGAGAGTGTATCGGAGAGGACGGCAGATGTGCAGTCTGCCCTGTGTCTGCAACGCGTTTGACTGTGTCAGGCTCTTCATGCACGAAATGAAGTGAGTCAGGTGAGTGTTTCTGAAGTGCTGGGTTTGTACCCAGAGATGTACTAGATGACTAAGTGATATTCAAACAAGACATCAAACAACACTAAAATGGGTGGAATGAAAGCAATTCCTGTTAATTCTCCTCTAATTTTCAATCATTATAAGAAAAAGGTCACAGGCTGGACCTATACTGTTTTTCTCTTCTGCTATCACCTGCTATCTTCTCCTTTTTTAAAGAGAGCGCGCAAACTCGCAGCTCAGAGCTTTCTGCAGACAACAGCCTGTGGCCAGAATTCAATACCAGTGTTTCAACTGTCAGTTGATATTACTTTTCTCTCTTTGCTGGGGGTGCTATTTTTTAATCCATTTGTGACAGGCATTTTTATCAAGCCTTCTTTTCAAATTGAAGTAATACAATTGGCACATGAATGCCTGAAGTTTGGGATCACCAGACCGGAAACCTCCTGCAACTTTTAAGTGCTGAGAAAGTCCTGAACTTAGCAAGTCTGGCAGCAGGGCCAGTGCTGGTCCCTTGGCTGAGGGGGGCACATCAGACTCCAATCAATGAAGCCCAACTGACTTCTCCTGGGTTACCATATTATGTTTCTGACAGTAGAATTTTGCCCATTTTATTTTCTGCTAGTCTAGAAAGCTGACCTAGAGTAGCCCTGTTTGATTGGAATCCCTTTGGCTCTCTGCACTGAAATCTTCTCGCCTCGCTGCTGCTTAGACTGCCTGTGATGTGGAGCTGGTAGAAAAAGCCTACTCAAGCTGCAGCTGCCAGAATAAAAGGTAACACGCAGATGTGTATTTTACTTTTTTCTCCCCCCAGAAGAATAAGAAACATATGTTGATTTCTTCCTTGTGAACTTCACTTATCACAGGAAAATATCATGATTTTGGATCACATTTCCATAGCAGCAATCAGACTACTAAAATTCACAAATAAAGGATCCGCTGGGTGCATGCAGCCGGGAGAAAACTCTGCAAATGTTGAAAGGAGCGGCTCACACGACTTACTTCCGAGCTCTATTTTCATTTTGTTGAAATAAAAAGACAAAACAAAAGAAAAGAAACTGTAAAATATTCTGGAACAAAATAACACAGTGTGGCGTTCAGTTGTGCACAGGGGGCTCGATTCACTGGCTGGAAGATCCTGTGAAGATTCTGCAGCATTTGGGCATATTGGCCAGAGAGAAACACTATTCAATATATTGTCGTGCCTCGTCCTTGCTACTATTCCCTCACCTGAAAGCCCATGGTTTCCTCCAGAGACAGAGTTCGGAAGGAAGAACTTGTACTGTGTCATTTTGGCCTCTTAGATACAGGATGTATAGGTAAACAATAGAAAACATTTTTGCCTAACATGAATGTGATGAGCTTAAAAGGACACCATTCTAAACAATAGGATTATAATGTTTTGTTTTGTTTTTTGAAGAGGTGCATCTTTTCCGAGTTGGAGCTGTTTAGAAGCCCAGCTTTCTGAAAGGTAATGTAACACTTTATGTTATGGAAATTATGTTTATTGAATTTCTTGGCTCTGAGACAAGTTATGTTGGCCGATGGGTGTATAGTTGGAAATGGAAGAATGATAAACTTTGATGTTAAAGCTGCTACCAGAAAAAGGGTGAAAAGCTTATAGAAACAGATTGCTTGGAGGCACTAAGTGATCACCCCAAAAGACAGATATGTTACTGAGAAGAGACTCAAGCCTGCAGAGTTCACAACCATCGGAGACCAGAGAGGTCACGGGTTGAGGAGAAAGGCTATGAAGCTTGGAAAAGAACAAGACTTGAAACAGAGCGGGCCTGATAGAAAGGGACAGAGAGCTATTAAAAAAGCTCTCAGGACAAATCAGAGAATAGAAGAGGCCAGGAGAGCTCTAGCTAATGAATTTGTAAATTTTTCCTCAACCAGCAAAGTCTCACTTTACCCAATGCTGACAGACAAGGCTCACAGTCTCACTGGGTGTGAACAGAGGGCAATAAAGGCCTTGCCCTTAGGAATCGAGCCCTATGTGCTTGTCCTTATGACTTCACTAACTTAAAATGAAAGGTGACTATGCGTGATTAGAATAAACTAGCCAAACCCAGCCCATATAAACTCTCTGTTGTATTTTTTTTCCACAAAGCATAAGGTCCCTCCCACCTCAAAGGAAATCTGTTAACCCAAGACTAATTCATAAAACAATTCAGAACACTTCTGAGTTGCTTGAAGCTCATCTGCTGTAGAAGGACACATCGCTACAGAAGAAACGGAATGAGAAATGTCTGAAAGAGGCAGAGGACTCCCATGCGGTTCCCTCCATTAGGCAATCCCCGAGAAGCACGCTGAAGGGGCCACGAAACCCTCACGGTCAGGTCAGTACACCGGGAGCAATACGCCAATACCTTAGGGACAGTTTTTAAAACTAGTTCACTGAAACATTTTTGAAAAATTGAAAAACCTATAGCAAAGTTGAAAAGATTGTATGGTGAACACCCCTAAAATTCCCCTAAGTTCCTGAGTGTCAGTGCACTTAACAGCTCTATGACCATATATAAATATGAATATAAATATATAAATACCCACTACTTACACATGGCTACAGAATTATATTACAAAAAAACTGTCATTTTTTTTCATTTTCTATGATATGAAAATTTACCCAAGGCATCAAAGGCAAATTGCATTTAATTATATAGTTAATAGGTTACATTGGCAGGAAGGGACACAGACCCCATCTGGAGGCCACGGGACGTGTGGCTGCTGGACACGTGGACAGACTGACCTCTCCCACTTCCGTGTCATCTCACACCCACACAGGTGAGCTTTCCTTCTAATTAATATGTTTCCCTATAGATTAGTCTGGGAACATTAAAAGTGTGAAGAGTGATTTCTGCACAGGACACCATGAGCACCTCTTGCACGAGTGTTGGAGTCACTGTGTCACATGGTTCGGTGGGGGAGAGTCATGCCAGGTGACCCTTGGGGAAGAGACTTGTCCTTGGACAGGATAAAAGGCCCGAGGAGAGCAGAGGTGAAGGCTCAGCATCACTCAGGGGCTCGTTCCCTGAGATCTGAGTGTCGTGCATCGAGGTGACTAAGCAAGGGCTCTGGGCGGTGGTTGGCAGTGACAGAGGCCGCTGTCAGCTCCCGGGAGCAGCTCCTTTTTGTGAGCCAGACCGAATGCAAAGTTCTTCTCTGTGCTTTCCCCTCTTATTCTTTCCCAGACATTGAAGGAATACTGTCTTAAAATTCTAGCTTTATGGGGTAAAAGGCATAGTTGTGTGTCTCGTGAGTCACAGAGCTAAAGGAGAAATGACGTCACTTTGGTGCTGGCGGCAGCAAGGGGAAGAGCATGAGTGACTAGCAGTGCAGGCCAGCTAGTCCACCACCTGTGCAGGCTCCCTCTGTTTTAGACCTCGAGTCCCTGAAGTTTCTTTTCATTTAAAAAAGCTGTAATTTCTATAGAGTGCATAGATGGCCATAATTATAGACATATTCTACATTTTCAGTGGTACTTAGTTGAAAGGGGAAGTCGGCTGGACAGGTAAAAAGGCAGTATGAGTGCTTAGTGATTTCCCACAAAATGTTAGTGTAATAACATTACATACAAATTACCTAAATATATAAAATAAAAACTCCAGCCTCAGAGATTTCTCATCTGCAGTGCCAGTCAGCTCTGCAAAGACACATTTCACTGCACAGCCAAGGGACCTGGTGCTTACCCACCTTTCCACGAGTGCCTGGTGGGCTGCGTGAGGGAAGCCCACCAGTGTGACCATGTCTGCTCTTCCCCACTTGGAAATGGCATTGAGCGAGTCCGCATGGCATCGGAACTGACACCACACATGAACGTACTTACGGTAAGGGCGCCGCCAGCCTGGGGGAGAAAGACCTGGTGCTTTCAGGTTATCATTGAAACTTACTAGATATAAATTTGTACTTTAAAGGTCTGTGATAGTGACATGGTGTAACAATGACAGGGCATGAAAGTCTTAACTCTGGAGGTCTGGATAAAGTCAGAATAATAAAAGAGTCACAGTCTATAGGAACTATAAAATCTATAATGAACACGTAGCATATAGAAAATCCCCCAAGTCCTGATTAAAAACTCATTTAAAAATTCAAGTATTAAGTCAATTGTAGTACTACCTTCATGTAAAGATGCTAGGCAGTATGTTTAAAAAAATCCAGAGAGATAATAAAATGCTAAGATTTTTTCTAGATTTTGCAGTAGATTCAAACTAAATATCTTAGAGCAAACTACATAATAAGCTAAAGGAAAAAATACAATTTTAATTGAAATTATATTGCTTCTAAAAAGCTGAGAAGACTTTTAATTACTATATATATTCAATGACTATTTTCCCAATAATAAATGATTTTTAATCATACAAGAACTGAAAACTTTTCTGAGGATTTCATTTATGAAATTATTAAATTGCCAAATGATGTCCTCTGGGAACAAGCATGACAACAGTTCCTTTTTTGCTCCCTCATGAGAGAAGGCCAGCCAGTGCTAGAATTAAAACCCAGAGACACAAACCCAGGATGGAAATGAAGATGGTACTTACTGATGAATAGCTTGCAAGAATTTTCGTTGATGTTTTCTTACTTTTGCATGATCTATTTTTTTTACTAGCTTTGTATTTTTGTAAATTAGCCACGTTTCCCTGAGTACATTGGCAGCTGCGTTTTTGACCTGTTTAACAAAACAAACAAGAAAAACAGTAGATAAATTCCAAAGCAGAATCCTTTGCAACTTTGCAGGGGGTCACAGTCTTCATCCCAATGATCATGATAAGCTCTAGCACTGTTTAGTAACTAGGTCTCAAAAAAACTATTTTGCATGCATCTCTAGGTTTTAACAAATCCCTGTATCTATGTGGGAACAATACTTAAATTGAAATGTAAGGGAGCTACTGATCTCTTCCTGGGCTAAACTTGACCCTATCAGGGACTTTCATTCAACTACTTTTTTTTTTCCGGTCAAGAGGTGCTTATTTCTCCACCTTGTATTGCAATTGTTCTCTTTGTGTTCTTCATTTCTCTGAAGAAAGGAAAAATGCCAGAAGGTTAATCTTGTCCTTTGTGGGCTTGCTCAGCACTTCTGGCTGTGCACTATAGGAAGAAGGCATGTTTTCACTGCTGAATGTACGGGGTGGTGGCGGGGGCAGGGGGGACACAACCCAGTCCTGCAGCCTTGCAGACTGACTTAGCAAACTGTATGCTTGTAAGCACACTTTGATTAACTGGCAGAGCATCAAGTTGTCATGATTTTTTTGTTAATTTAAATATACTGCATTTCAAATGCATGGGACACACCCAAGACACTGCAGCTGATGGAAGGGGTGAACACTTCCTGGAGATGTTCAAATATTTGCTTTCTTGATTAACGTCTTCAAAAAAAAAAAAAAAAAAAAAATCCTGCAAGCTGATAAAGGGTCCAGCCAAGAAAATATTTGTTCTCTCCCTTGCTCACTACAAAATTTGAAGACCCAGAGCTTTCACTTGGCTTCTTGTGTAATTACTTATTCTAAGAAGTTGTTCCATTTCATTCTTTTGAGTGATGCATAAAGATGTTTCACAGAGAAAGCTGCAGGCGCGTGGGGGGCTGGGTGGAGGAAAAACAATGCTTGAAGGAAGGCAGTGTGGTGGGGAAGACGGAACAGTGAGCTGGGCTTGAGTAAGTTCTTGACTCTGCTAGCCAGGTCCAGCCAAGGGGACTAGCTAACAGCGTAGGACTTTAGTTTCCTCTTCGTTATGTAAGGTTTGAGAAACCTATAATTAAAGTTCCTCTCAGCTCTTAGGTTTACAATAAGGAAGAACCTTAGAATTACACTAAAATTATGGGCCCATGTATGTATGTGTATTTTTCACGTTAGGAAAGAAAGCATCTTTTCCATCGTGCTGAAAAGGTTTATTTTTGAGCAAAATTGTATCACTAGAACCCATTTTAAGACAATGATCGGTTTCTGATAACTGCTTTTAGGAGTGACTTTGATTACATCCTCTGGATATTCATCAGCCTCTGCGCAGACAGCATTTCTCGCACCTACAGAAAAACGGCTGAAATACTGGAGGCGAGCACCAGTAGAGGGAGTAAGGAGCATCACCACCGCACCACCGCCCACAGCCAAGGTCAGAGGTGTTCCAGGTGCTTCTGGGCTCTTCATTCTTATGGAAACGCATCTCTTTTCCTCACAGAGGGAGGAGTCACCTTTCAGAAAGCTTTTTTCCATCTGACCCTTTTATATCCTTTCAAAGTTAAGGAAATGGAGGCAGCATCAGCTGTTGAGGGTTGAGGCTCTGGCTTGTGAAAGACCAGTGGGACGTGACTGGCCAGCACTGCCTGGGGTTGGGATAGGCCCTTCATGTTTGGAAGAAGGACCAGCCAGGGTAGATCTCAGCTCTCACTGGCTGTCTTGAACAGCTGGGGCTGCCTGCAGACCAGTCAGGGTCCTGGTGGATGTCCTCCCTGACTTAATCAGCCTGAGATGCGGAGGAGCAACCTAGAAGGCTGGTGAGGAAGCCAGAAAACTGGGTAAAAACTGACAAACAGGAACATAGCAGTTGAACATGGCAATGTTCGGAATGGAACACAGCGACGGATTTTAGTTTGGATTCTTCGCAGGGTTTTGAGTACATGAAACAGAGTTTATGCTTGTATCATAGTTTATTATTGTGTTATTTTTCCATACGAACAACTGAAAACCTACTTTTGCCCTACCCTGTACAAATAGCAAATGCTGAATTACTAAAGTCTATGCACTTTTACAAAGGTGATTCAATGCTTGTCCTCTATGTATTTTAAACGATTCTCTTTGGGATGAGGGGGGAATGGCTGAGGGAACAGGGGACCTCAAGTTCAGAGCTCAATGGGACAGTGATGCCTGAGGCCTTATGTTGCAGTATTTGCATTCGCTCCTGTTAGTTGACAGACTGAAACTGAAAATGACTCCTCCTCATATGGCTGCTTTTAAAACCTGTGAAACACACGTATGCATTTATGTTGCAACATCTCCTTTCTAATTCCCTAATAGGTTTTGAAACATAGGAATTAAACTCTTAAAGCATCAAATTAAACTATTATTTTTCAAAATAGCAGCCACAAAACAGTATGTCCAAGAATAGAAAACCTTATCCTCTGCCTAATGCTCAGATGTGTTTCCAGGAGGTTTTCTCAGCCCCTCCTGGGTTGAAAGGGAGCAGTTGTCAGGGACAAGACAGGGTGGGCAGCACTTTAGTGTTTACAGGTTTGAGCCTGTAGGTGGGGAATTGTTACATGAAAGTGATCTGCAAGCTTACAGGAAAAACTAGGAGAGGAGAAGCAGATCTGTGCATTTGTGATCATTGGCACAAAAGAGAAATGGATCTGGAAGGGAAATGTCCTTTGTTTGCACAATTTAGAATCCTACAATCAGTCACCTAACAATGGAACCCTGGAGCCCCTCCCCCATTTTCCGGGGATGTACAGCAGGGAGAATACAGTCAGGTTACAAATTCTCAGAGGGCAGGGGCCATGTCACGAACCATTGTGTCTCCCTAGCTCAGTGCTTTGGGTCCAGCTGGTACTAAGTAAATGTCTAAGGGGTTGAATTTGCATCATAATCATGAATGACAGATGCATATTTCTCGGCCACAGGATCCTCCTGATAGGAAGCTTGTACAGGTTAGAGAAGAGGCTGAGGATATAATGGGTCAGTGCATTTCCATTTATTCACTCAACATATTTATTGAGTCTCTACCACATGTTGAGATACCATGATAGTTTGTATGAGGCATTCACAGATGCACCTTAAACATTTAGTAGGTGTAATAATTCTATTGTCAGTTAATGGGCCAATACCACTAAGAAATACAACTTATTTCCTATATTTCAAAATATGAGGAGTGCATGAGGAGAATTCTTTAACAGGAAAGAACTACCTCCTCTCTCCATCACCCTCTCCACACGCAGAGCAAAAAAAGAAAATAAGAACAATTTGTTCTGCCTCACTAATGCACAACTCTAATTCAAATCTTTTATCAGAAAAATTGTGAAAGGCGTATTAATAATCAGATATTTTAATAATAATTTGAGAAAACAAAGACCCTAAAAATAACTCAAACTATTAAAAGTAATATTATTTTCCCAGGTACCTTAAACCCACTTTTGTGGGTATAAAGGATATGAAATGCTACATTGCTGACTCATAGGAAATTATAAAATATTAAAGTCATAAAGTGTAACAATACTTTATAAACCACAAAAAGCACTTAAAGTTGATAGGCTTTTAAGTGGCAGTTTGCTTTGTTCAACCCTAAATGACATGCATAATTAGAGCACTGTTTAAAAGGCTGATTTGTTTACAATGTTCTTTTGCTTTATAGCACTGACTCTTTTTCTGCTTATTTCTTTGCTTTTCTTCCTCTTGCCTCTCCCTTCAGAGACTTGCTTAAGTGCAATCCTTCCACTCTTCCCAAATATAAGGGAAAGGAACATAATCTATGATTTAAGAAGCAGGGCAATTTTTTCTAAAGAGAACCATTTCTTTAAAATTTGTGTTTAAAATTACAGTTGATGTACAATAACATATTAGTATCAGGTGTACAACATAGTGAGTCAACATTTGTATACTTACAAAGTGATCACCCTGAGAAGTCGAGTATCCACCTGGCACCACGTATAGTTATTATAATAGTACTATATTCCCTATGCTGTATATCCTCATAACTCTTTTTATAACTGGTGATTTGTATTTCTTAATCCCTTTCACCCATCCCCCTAGGAGGGGAGTTTCTTGCTTCTCATTCTGAAAACTACAGTAAAATGTTGCCTCATAGGCTATGGGTGATGCCTTGCAACGCCTGGGACCAATGCAGACAATGCTTCTGAGTCTGTGCACCAGCTGTCACGTGCTCTAGGGCCCTGCAGCAGCTGCAGTGGACATGCTCGGGGCTCTAACCTTGCTGCCCAGGTCTCTCTTAGACCAGGTACCTGGGCAGGGTGAATGTTGTAATGGTGGAACAGGGCAAGGCCAAGGGATCCATCAGTTCTGTGTTTCAACCCACTGGGCTGTGAATCCGAGAACACTGTAAGAGCTACATGGAGTATATCCCTCAAAATTTCTGTTCACTTGTTAAGAGAGACACAGGAAACAAAGTTATATAATTGCATAAGTGTTCTTATTATGGATCTTATTGAGAATTCTTAACAGGATTGGAAACACCCACAGTGGACATTAATATGTATAATTATTCTTCGTGGTACATCTAGCTACTTGAAAATTTTTGTCAAGTTTCTTTCCAAAATGAAAGAATTCAGAGAGCTAAATTCCCAGATTTCTTCTTGGTTTAGACCTAAATGAAGAGTAATAATACATTTCCAGAACACAGAGCATGATCAGCAGACCTCTGTGAGGGGATAAGCTGCAAATCTGTTAAATCGCTGGCCCTGTCATACCGAGCCCAGTGACAAGTTATCACTATTACACTTTCATTTTAAAATTATCAAGTTATTCTGAGTGTCCCTACCTACTGGTCACTTTGGAATCGCAGAGTGTCAGGCACACTTCTGGAATTATATAGAACCATCTGCCTTCACGCTGGTGCACAGCGAATGGTGAGTTCCACTTTCCAACACAGCATTTTATGTGTTTGACGTGGTCACACAGAGATAGTTTCTGTATACGACTGTTCCTCTGAAAATGTATATGTGGTGAATAATTTTTCCATGACAATTGTTCAGTTAAGACCCACAATTATAATGTGAGGTTTGGAAAGGGGCATTTCTGCTTGGAAGAATAATCTCTTTTAACATTCAGATTGCTTTTTCTTCAGAGTCAGACTCAGACTTTGGAATATCTGTCTGTGCTCATTACCTCTGCCACCCATCAGAAAACATGATTTTTTCTATGCAGTGTTTCAGGGGATAATTGAATTGTTCTCTGACAATAACTAGCAGGCTTGAATTTCTATTTTTTAAAGTTTTTATTATTGATTTTTGGGAGAGAGACAGACACAAAGAAACGTGTGTCCTGACTGGGGATTGAACACATGACTTTGGTGTATCGAGATAACACTCTAACCAATTGAGCTACCCAGCCAGGAGAATTTGTATTTTTAATCTTTTAGGTTCTTATTTACTCTTGGTTATTCATTCAGAAAGCATTCATTAATGATCATTCAATATTTTAGACTTTTTATTTAAAAAGTTAAAAATTCTAAGCGGGCCCATTTAGACATTCCACAAATAACCAAATGGAATCAAGTTTCAAGTAAATGACAGTCATTAAGTTGATTACTTTGTATAAAATAATGCAGAACTATAAAAGAACTATTATTTTCAAATGCCGTATTGACTATATTATTGAAATGGGTATCCTAAGCCAGAAAAGTGCCTTTGATTCTAAGGCCATTTAAACATCAGTGCCCGTCGTACTTAACGACATCTTGCCTATAAAAATCGCTCTGTCAGCAAGGCTGCTGGAGTGTCTTCTCAGACCTGTAAGAGGCTCTGCTCCAAACACATACTGCAAAGTAGCTACGTTTTTAAGTAGTAATGAGATAACAGAATTAATAGAGCATCAGAAGTATCATGGAGAATTTAAAACTAGACCAGTACTTTTTAATAGAAAAGCTTTTTACATACAATCTGACCCATAACAGAAGATTATCTAAGAGAGTTGAAAGTATTGAATAAACAAAAACTACAGAAAAGCTGTAACATCAGAAAACTTGGTCACTGTGGGGAAATGAGTCACATGCATAAAAACAAAAGACAGACCATCTAGATCCTAGGTTCATAGTCCTCTAAGGGAGCCTGGACTTCAGGGGGCTCATGAGAAAGAACACAAGTTCTTTTTTTATTTTTTATTTTTACCAAGTAGGGAAGAAAACAGAGCCTTCATCTGATTTGCTTAAAATATCAGAACTATAAAGCGTAACAGTCTCTGAGTACTGGAGTGTGATACTTTAGTTCTTTATCCTCAGCAGTGAACATAGAACCCTGACCTCATTAGGTACACAGTGTGTTTTTGTTAAATGAGTATCTACTATCACCAGGAAGGAGATTACAATAAATTAAGTACACTCAAAGATTATCTGTTAAAAGGAATTGTCTCAGTTTCTAAGTCCTTGGAGATAACAAGCTAAAGCAGTGGTTCTCCTTGCAGGTGATTTTATTCCCTTGGGGGACATTCGGCAACATCTAAAGGCATTTTGAGTTGTCACAAGTATGTGTGTGGGGGGGGGCAGATTTCTGCTGGCATCGAGTGTGTAGGGGCCAAAATGCTGCTAAACAGCCAATGATGCACAAGATAGTTCTGCAAACGAAGAATTATCCGGTCCAAAAGGTCCATAATGCCAAAGCTGAGAGACCTTGAACTAAAGTAACTAAACTAAAAGTCCAAGCTGGAATGGGGAGATCTCTGAATTTCACAAAAATCTTTAATGAAAAGCAAATTACAGCAATGTTATACTGTAGACTTTAAAATCAAAGTTTTTGTCTTTTCTAACTCCTAAATGCTTTAATCACATGGACACGGAATATCAGTATCCCAAAGTAAATGTAAAGAAATTACATATTTTCTTAAGATAAAACTAAATACCTGTTTGTGAGCTGGGGGAAATCTGCTTGAACATGACCATTGGTTTTCTAACTTGTAACTGTGTTGCATTTTTTTTTTTACTGTTGAAAAGATTTGTATGCAGCTATATATGGTGTTTTAAAGTATTTTTTGTGCCTACTATCTTGTGTGTGGCATTAACTTAATTGTGAAAGAATATAATGTATAATATCTTTATGGTGAAATTATTTGGATTATACAAGGGACTCCATGGAAGGATTTTTTGGATAATGTGTAACTTCTGCCTCTGAAATTGTACAGCACAGAACTCATCCAAACAAGCACATGATGAGACGTACAAAATATCTGCTGTAATTTTGTATTAGATGTGGACTAATAATCTAATATATGTGTATTTTCATCTTTGAGAATGACAAGAACCACAACCTTCCATTCAGCTTCCTCCCTCTACTCTCCACGGGCTTTTCTGGGACACTTAGAAATGAACTTGGAGAATGAAATCAGGAATTGACAGAAAACTGTGTAAAGATGCTCCCAAATGGTAAGTCCAGTACAAAAACCTGGCATCTGCATTGCTTTTATCAGCTAGAACATATGTGGACCTACTAACTGCAATGAGACAAGTCTCACAGTAGTGTCTGATAGGTAAGACATCGTTTAGCAAGGCAATTGGAATTCATTTTTCCATTTCATAAATATTATCCAAATAAATAAAATGTGCATTAAAGTTACTGATCTATTAAGAAGTATTTTACCAAATTAAAAAAAGACATTACATTTATACACAGAACCCCAGTCAAAAGTGAGTAAAAGCACTGAGAATTGGAATTCCACATGAAATCTCTATGGATTCTTTTATGAGTGAAGTTACCAAGTAACTATGTATTTTGTTATTTTAATGATGGCCTGATTAAAATCTACTTTGGGATGTGGTTCCTGAGATGGCACTGCTTTAAAATAATTCCTTGTTATTTCTGATTTTGGAATTTTGGTATCTCAAGTGACTATAAAGAGGCTAAAAGTTTAGTGTAATAAAAATCTTTTTCCTTTCACGTTAAGCAACTTAATGACTCTAAGCAACTTATCTAGCTTCTCCGTGTTTTGGCTTCTGCATTTAAAAACAGGCATAATACTGGCACTTCCCTCACCACGTTCTGTGAGGATGCAGCCCGTCGACACGCACTGCACGCTGGGACGGGGTGGGCACTGGGTGAGTGCTCGGCAAGCCCGTGTCACTGTTTTCCTCCCTTCCTCACAGCTGGACACTGGTCTCCCCTCGGGTGCTACACAGTTTCCAACAGCTCTGTGATAGCCTTTACGTCACGGAAAGGGTCTGTGTTGGCCCCTGTACCTGGGGTCCTATTCATTAGGCATCTTTTCTTATTTGTCTTTGTAACTCCAGTCTCTAGAACAACGACTGGCTTACAGAAGCTCAGTAAATTATCTGTTGAATCACCTTCCCATAAAACTTCTGTATGACATTGACAGTGTGTTCAATCCAATATTGGCCTCTTCTTGTACACTGCAAACTTAAATGTTAAGAATGCCTATTTTTATCCTTGACTAAATACCAAGGTTGTCTGATTATTTCCTAACTGACCTAAAGTTAGGAAGAGTCCAAACATGAAAACATGGAATTAATTCCAAGACTGCTTTAACTTTTTAAACCATGTCATTTTAGCTTTGGAGGTCAAAATAAAATGGATATTACCCAACACTGAAGAAACCCACAACAATATTCCCTTTGGAGACTCAGGGGTGGGGACTTACCCTTTTCGTCAGCTGAGTATCCATCATGAAGTTGTGCACGTGCTTTTCTGCTTTGGTAAGTTCTAGCTTCCTTGCTACGACAGCTACCACCAGGGCTGTGCAACCAGCACCCTGAAAGAGAAGAGAACCCCCAGATGTCATTTTTGGTCTCAGTCACCTTAGAAAATATTTAGCACCAAGTACGTAAGTATCTGAAGTAAAAAACAAAAAACAAAAACCTATAGTATTCAGTGTCTTCAGATAAATACTATAGAAAAGGCATGGTCAACACACAATGTGTCTTTATATTGGGGTTAAAAAATCTTAGTTCACATATGTTAGGAAATAAAGCATGATGTGTGAATCAAACACATTTTAATCATAAAATATAGAATGTAAAAAAGGAACTTGCTGAATTTTCAGACTTCTTAAAAACAGTAAATCAGTTATATACCTGTACATATAACAGGAACAAATAATCAATGAGTAAATTAGCATAAATGCACAGAGTAAAAATAAGAATTGTCCCAATATAATATTCCATAATCTTCTCTCAAAATAAGACCAGCAGGTCTTCAGGACACTCAGCTTTGTTGCACCAGGAATGAAGAGAGATGCATCGTACAACCGTAACCTGTTCTACACACGGAACAGAAAGACCAAGGGATCTGAACCTGGACAACAGGTACAAGAAGTGCTGAAGGTAAAAGAGAACCATCATCCTACCATTCTAGGGGCTGACTAGCACCAAGAAAGGTACAAGCTACCTTTATTTTGAGAAGCGTCAACAGTGGTCCTTGTTGAATTATGGCCCAGTGCTGATCTCTTAGGAAGAGATGTGTGACGACACTCTATGTGGTGCCCCAGAGATGACAGTCCCCCTGCTCCATGGTCAAGGTACACCCACTCCAAGTCATGAGGTGTGGGATCTTCTTGGCTGATTACACACAGGAGGGTCAGGAGGCAAGGTCCTGCTGCAGCCACTTCACTGAGCCTGCACACAGTCGACCTATCGGTTGGGAAGGGGCCCACTGAGCAGCTACCACGGGTGCTTGGAAAGGGAAGTCCAGAGCTCCCGACAGCATCTCACCCTGAGAGGACCACACAGCAGCAGAGATCGCCAAGCTGTCTCAGTGGACAGAAAACCATGATGGGAGTGTTCAGGCAATAGCCCACTGAAGGGGGCACAAACAATGGGATGTTAGTTAACCCTACCTCCAAATCTTTCAACAGACTTGCATCTTTACAAACTAGTTTTTAATAGCATCCCTTTTATGTTAGTCAAATGGCAGGTACTCAGTAGCTGGCCATCCAAGAGTCTTAACCTCCCATGCGGGAGCAGCTTTTCCTCATTACCAGAAGGTCTAAAAATGTAGTGATCTACATCTTGAATATTTAATATTGAGGAATGGTTAACACAGCATATCCATAATATACTGACTGTATTATGATTTTATTTCTACAATATTTAAAGAAAAATATAATGTTTAAGCAAGTTAGAAAACCGTATTTATAATTTGCTCCTAATTTTATTTGTTTAAAAGGATCTACATTTGGAAAACTGAAAAGAAGTATGCCCAAAAGTGACAAGAGGTTTTCTCTCAGTGGTGGAAATATCAGTGACATTTTGTTCTTTGTGCTTTTCCCTATAGTATGAATCTTCTACATGGTGGGCAAAAGTAGGCTTACAGTTTTTCATATGGAAAATAATACAATTATTAATAAATAATAATACAAGAATAAACTCATGTACACACAACTATAAACCTACTTTTCCTCCACCCTGTATTATAAATACACATTACTTATACAAAAATATACATTTTGTACACTGTCAAACTACATTGACAATTTGTAGTTTTAGAAAACATCTAACCTTTGCCTCTTTACTAATCTTAATAATACAACCTAGGAAAATGATCTTTCTTTATGAATCATTCTCATGTTTTATTTATAGTTAATAAATACAATTTAGCCATTCAGTTACAGACCAAAGAAGGAATTTTCAGGCTCACAACAAATCTGACAGGAGAGACAAGAGCGAGAATAAAAGAAAATACATATACTTGTCCTGTCTTGCTACAACCTGATGACCATGACCATAGAGAAATGACCTTTATTAATGAGCCAATATTGTTTAGGTGCAATATTTTCAGGGGGTTTGAGTATCTCCTTCCATCTAGCTCTTGAAGAAATCAGTATGTTCAGAAATGAATGATACTGATCACATGGATCAGAGAAAGAGGCTGGAAGGTATTTAGGCATTATGTGGTTTAACCTCTGATTTTAGAAATGAGACCACAAAAACAAGTAAGTGATTATTCAGTTGTGAACTGTAATTAGCACTGATACATTGCCCCCTTTACCTCGTCTCATAATACTTTTCACCATATTTTTATCTGTGGTCATTTCTGTGTCTATGATAAAATAAGAAGCACTATATTTCAAAGCAAAACAAGACTATCAAATTCACCTTATTTTAATATGATAAATTCTTAGTGTAAATGTTTAAAAATTGAGAAATATGGTTAATTACCAAAATAAATCAACATTGTTCCTATTCAAAACTGACACAACTTTTAAATTAGTAGTTCTTAATCTTGACTGTGACTAGAGGCACCTGGAGCACTTGCAAGAATTCCAGGGCTGACAGACTGTGCGCCCAACCAATGGAATCCTGATCTCCAGCGATAAAACCCAAGCATCAGACATTTTTAAAGCTTTCCAGGTGATTCCAACAGACTCATTGCTTTAGATGAAGAAAGATATGAAGGGAATATGGTAAAGTCCTAAACTACTTTCTATTTTGAACAAGAGAGTTAAAGATTTATGCCAAAGCCATTTTGGAAATGATAAACAGGGAAAGTCCTGGCGGAGGACAGAGAGCGCAGGGTCAGACATGTCTGGGCGGGTGTGATGGTTATTCTGATCTTTTGTGTGCTGTGTAGGCCATGGAAGCAAGCTGACTTCAGAGCTGGATACCAGTGAAGGAAAAGAATGGCCTTGGAAGCAGCTACTGCTAATTTGTGGACTTTAAAACATCTGCCACAGAATCTAAATAGTCATGTTCTACTGAGAGGGGTTAGCCAGAATCATTGGCCACTCCTGACAGCCATCTGTACCTATCCATTATGTAACTTATCATTTTCTTGACAAGGACAGCGGGTCCTTGAATGACATCATTTTGTTCCAAGTCGTTTCCTTATGTTGATGAGATGCCAGAGGAACATAACTCTTGTTTATAGCAATTAGCCTACGGTAAGATTGGTTTTGTTATATGTGGTTTCGCTTACAGTCATGGGGCTTATAGACGACATTGAGGACTTACTGTATGGGATCACCTGTTGCATGATGCTCCCAGGTACTCCTCAATCAGTGAGGCATGGGAGATTCAAGGGCAGTGACAGTTTCTGAATAAGCAGAGAATACAAAAATCTGAGGGGCTCCGTCATTGTAAAGATAGCTATGAGCGGCAGCTGGCATTCTAAGTTGAATACTGTTTTCCCCTGGCAGGTGGCCACTGCTGAGATCTTTCTGGAAAGAAATCAAATTCCTAACAGGAGTGGAAAATCACTGGTATCAAGAGCCTTTGTAAGTCAATTTTTATTTGTGTTTGTTTCTGGGCTCTATTTCTTTCCTGCTGCTGGCCCATATCTGGCTGAGTGTTCTCTAGTTCACCAAGTCTCATGCATTAAAATGAGTACCTTTGTTGCAAACTGGAGAAGAAAGTGGAAGGGACAATTCAGTAATTATTAAAACTATTACCTTTACCCCTCATTCCATAATCCTAACTGTACCCTTTAAATTGTACCTCAAGAGCCTCTCAAGAAATTTAACCTTATTATTGTTCAAATACAAAGTATTTTACTCCTTATCTGTAAGCTTTATTTTAATTAGGGAAACCATAAACTCCCCAGGTTCTTAATCATAGGAGGGTTTGATATATAGATAGAATTGGGTTTCAAAATAACTTCTATTTTCTAATTTTCAGAGCTATGAAAAGTAAAGCTGGCTTACCTCCAAAAGCTTTCTAGGTTCAAGGTAAATTCCTGCCAATACATTATGATTACAATAATTTAAGTAATAACGAGATGTTAATATCCACTCAGTGTCTATTTCTATGACCATTCTGTTTCATAAAGTGAATAAGAATGAAGGTAAATATGCTTTCACAACATTTTTTCCCCAAAGCCTGTCGTCATCACAATGGATACAGAAACAGTTGGGACTAACATATGTTGCTCTCTGAAACGAAGATCCCTGTACGCCTTTACCAAGATGAGTCACATTCCATTCACTGGCGTCGGAAAATGTATCTGCATTACTTTTCCCCCATTTCATTTATGTTATTAGGAAAAGCTAAGGAAATCAGTAACCTGACACTTTAAGACAGTCAGGCAACCAAAAGCCAAATAAAGAAAACACAGTGTGTTATGAAGCCAATATATTAAAGTAGCTAAGGAAAACTTATATTTAAAAAAAAAATCATCTGTCCTTCTAACAAATTAGATGTTGCAAGAGAAAGAAAAAGGTGGAGGAGAGAGGCCTGGTCCTTAGAAAAGATAAGTAATTATTAATTCTCATCACCCTATGCCAGACCAAAGTGAACTGACAATCAGACATAAGCTCTATAGCACAAGCTTTAGTTGAATGCCATCATTCAGAGAGTCCCATATACTGCCACATTAAAATGTAGCATTTTCTCCGCTGCATTCTTCTTCATCATAGCACAGATATTATTGTCGGTCCCTAGAATGTAAAGGAAGTTCAGGTCACTCATTTTCCCCAAAGTCATTTATCATGCAATATTTGAAAAATTCAAAGTGGTGACATTTTTAGTTTAGATAACCTGGGTATGCTAATCCTACAAATACTGCCAAGAATAATTTTAAAAACCATATTGGGATATAAAGCTTTAATAACTTAAGACTACAAGCCTATAGTAATAAAAACAGCATGGTACTAGCCTAAAAACAGACACATAGATCAATGGAACAGAATAGAAAGCCCAGAAATAAACCCAAGCCTACATAGTAAATTCATCTGTGATGAAGGAGGCAAGACTATACAATGGGGTTAAGACGGTCTCTTCAATAAATGCTCTCTAGAAAACTGGACAGATAGATGCAGAAGAGTGAAACTGGATCAATTTCTTACACCATATACAAGGATAAACTTAAACGGGTTAAAGACTTACATGAGACCCAAAATCATAGAACTGTTAGGGAAAAATATAGGAGGTAAACCTTTTGACATCATTCTTAGTAATTTTTTCTTTTTTGGATATGTCTCCTCAGGCAAGGGAAAGAGAAAACAAATGGGTCTACATCAAATAGAAAGTTTTACACAGCAAAGTAAACCATTAAAACAATGAAGAGACAATGGATGGAATAGGTGAAGATATTCATCAATGATACATCCGATAAGGAGTTAATATACAAAATATATAAGAAACTCGTACAACCTAACACCAAAAAAATCCAACTAAAAAATGGTCAGAGGACCTGAATAGACCTTTCTCCAGAGATGACATACAGATGGCCAATAGATGTATGAAAAGATGTTCAATATCACTAATCATCAGGGAAATGCAAATCAAAACCACGATGAGATACCACCTCAAACCTGCCAGAATGGCTATCATCAATAAATCAAAAAATATTGTCAAGGATGTGGAGAAAAGGAACCCTTGTGCACTTGCTGGGTATTTATCTGAAGAAATTCAAAACAATTTGAACAGATATGTGCACACCTATGTCCACTGCAGCATTACCTGCAATAGCCAAGAACTGGAAACAACCTAAGTGTCCATCAATAGAAAAATGGGTAAAGGAGTGGTATTTTAATACATTGGAATGTTACTTCTCACAAAAAAGAATGAAATCATCTTACCATTGCAACAGTATGGATGGATCTAGAAGGTATTATGCTAAGTGAAATAAATCAGAGAAAGACATATACCATATCATTTCACTTATATGTGGAATTAAATAAATAAAGGAACAAACAAAATAGAAACAAACTCACAGCTACAAAGAACCAACTGATGGTTGCCAGACCTGGGGGTAGGGAGGTTGGAGGAGTTAGTGGGGTGAGTGAACAAGGTAAAGGGATTAAAAAGTACATATTGCCAGTTATAAAAATAGTTATGGGGATGTAAAGTACAGCATAGGGAGTAACTCTATATGGCGCCAGGTGGGTACTAGATTTATTGGAGTGATCACTTCATCAGCTATGCTAATGTCTAAGCAATATATTGTATACCTGAAACTAATCTAATATTGTATGTCAACTGTAATTAAAAGTTTTTAGAAGCACACTAAAAAAAGGTGTTGATTCTTGTCCTTATTAAAAAAGGTATCTGGAAAAGATTCAACCCAATATATAATTTTTTTGGAAATTCTAGAATACTCATCACAGAGAATGACTCTCCGAAAAAATTATAATTTTAAAAATATTCCCAGTGTAAATCAGTTATCCTCCTGGGTATCATACCTCCTAAAAGGTCAAACTTGTTTGATAGCCCATTTATGAGACTCTTAGTAATTAAAATTTCTCAAAATAATTTGAAAAAATTATGCTTGTAATCTAAAAACACCCAAATGAATGAAAACTTTAACCTTCATTTTTAAAATATCAATTTGTCCTCCAAAAGAAAGGTCAAATGAGTACTTGCAGCCACCATCTGTGTTTCTGCCCCTGGGGCCGACGGACAATATCCTACAGCAATAAATACAGGTCTACTGCGTTATCCTGACATGCATAGTTATTCTTTCACAAAACTATGTAAAACAATTGATTCTAGCAAATAAGATTCTATAAAACACTCTACTTTTATTATATCCCAGTAGAGTTTTTGTAAGATCTCTCCAGGTCATAAAAATACACAACATTCAAGGGAATATTGAACACAAATTACCTCTATCAAAATGCCCTCTCTTTGAAGATCTTCAAATACAAGTGGACATTCACTGACAGGAAGGTAGGGGTCAACTTTAAGGTCCTCATCTTAAGACAGGAGAAGATATGTGTGGATTTTTGAGTTCAGCGATAAAACCCAGGCTCAGAAAACCCAAATATCCTTTGGAGTGATTTGCCTGTTCAGATCATTTTTGTGTTTTGAAGGCTGGAAAGAAGGAAGTGCTACATCAAACTGATCATCGGTAATTAGTCATCCCTAGGTTTGTATCTTCTTATTAGCGCTGGTGCCGACGTGAGCACACGTTGGGGGACAGGACGAGCAGCTTTGCCGATGAAAAGTGCTGACAGTTTAGAAAAATGAGGTGGAATTAGAGAGACAAGTTGAGCGCTAGAAGGTCACAACAACTTCCAGCTATACTTGCCTCTACCTAGAAGAAAGCAGCTGTCATACCCCCTAAGAAACTGTCCTGGGGAGAAGTGAAGGTCTGCCTGGGGCACTGGTGACTGCAGAGACCCGCCAGCCATGCTTCCCGAGGCTCTGCTTTCATTTTGTAAAGTTATTTACTGCTTCCAACTTTGGAAACCGGAAGTGCTACAGCAAGAACAGACTTTATGTCCACTGGCAGGGGAAACTACCCTTAGATGCAAAGACGGAAAGTATCAGAAAGTTTAAATCACACATGTCTAGGGGTTTACAGATCATTGTCGGAGGCCCATTCATCAAAGGTCCCTAGAAATGGGCAGATATCACGCTGTATTTAAAGATAATTATGCCAAAAAATTCTGTCACCCACACTCTAAATGGCAAGAGCTGCTATAGTTTTACAGAAAGAGAAGAAGAAAATCACTCTTACCAATGAGGCTGAATCCTACTCTTCAAACATTACATAAGGGGTGAGGCAAAAGTAGGTTTACACTTTGAGTATGCAAAACAGAGTTAATTATTTATTATTCTTCATAAAAAACAACTGTAAACCTACATTTGCCCCATCCTATATCCTCATAGATAAGGAAAAATTCATAATTTCAGCATGTGTTGTATCTATGGGCAAATATAAAGTGGTACATAGGATAACTTTTTAAGTGCTAAATAGAACGATTTCTCTGTTATAAAACTGGAAAGACTGAGGAACTAGATGGTGCTCACAAAAAGCTAAGACACCACGATGGAACAATGTTATTTGCCTATCTACCACCTTCAACCAAAAGAATAAAAGCCACTTAGAGTTCATCCTATAAGGTATCTGTGACATTCACTATAGTGTATCTTCATGACTTGGTACTTCCTTATATAGAGGAAGGTCAGAAGAATAAGACGAAAGTAGGTAAATACAACCTTAATCGTTTTCTCCTGAAGGATAATGAGTAACTTTGTTTATTAGGCAATCCTATGGTTTTAAATCCAGGATATCCAGGAGAGAGAGGAGACCTTTGGCTCTTAGGTTCTACTATTAGGTAGATCTTGATGAAAGGCAAATATCATCTTGATTTGTTTGATCTATCACAATGGAATTTCTGTGAAAGCATTTCAGTATGTAAGATCCACTTAAGTATTTCCATTATCATCTCTGTATAAAATTGTAAATACAATCTAAAAATTATAAGAAAAGCTTTACATGATTGTCTTGGATTCACAATTTACATTTCAGGTGAGAAGAGTTTTTTTTTTTTTTTTTTTTTAATAAGGCCATTTGTTTCTTTCTTAGAAATACTCTGGAAACCTCTCTCTCTTCTTGGGGTAACAATATATTTCTTCCCAGAGCACTGCAAGTTAATTTTAATGTCCTTGGCTCTCAAAAATATAACTTATGATGCAAATTAATCTTTAAAACTATTTAAATTATAATTTACAGTTTTACTAATGAAATATGAACATCTAAGAAGATGCTAAGAAATAATTCATTAGTTTTATTAGCTATATGAAGCAAAGAAGCAGTGCTAATTTGTTTATAAGTATATTTTTGAAATTAGCTCTGTGTTAGCATTTAGATTAACTGTACTTTACTCCGAAGTAAAGAAAAACTACAAAAGGTATAAGGTCTATCAAGATTTCATAAATGTGAGGACAAGAATATCCATCTAGAAAAGCACAAAGACACAGCACTTCAGAAATAATATACACCATGACTCAGGGATGACTCTGTGCTCTTAGGGGTGTTGTAAATTATATTTCTTTTCACAATTTACAAAAGGCGAGAGAGACAGAGCCTGCGACATGACTCTTGGGAAATCGGACAATGTGCATGTTACCTAAAGATGCATTGCAAAAGTCCAAGAGGGAATAGGCAAACACTTGAAATAAAAACAAGTCTTATCTGGCTTAGTTAATTCAAAAGTGACAAACTGGTATTTAAACGTCTTGAAAACAAAAGCAAACATTTGTCTGACAAAACAGAAATATGTTTCATCTTAAGGAAACTAACCTTTTACATGAACTGTGAAAAAAATTATCTTCTTTTAGAAATCTATATTGTCAGCCAACGCTCTCCATACTGTAAGTTTCTAGGACACCTCCATCCATAAGCTCTTGACCCCTAGGAAATTTACATGGGCTGTAATCAGCTCCCAGAAGCTCATCCCCAGATGACTGCTTGTGGTCTGCCTCTATGTCTTGGCTTGGAGACAGATACAATCCAACTCTTCATACTATTTTAAATAGGCTAGTCAAAGATTACTGAATTTCTCTAAATGCAAGCAAATGATCTTTGATGCGGTCAATTAAAAAATAAGGCTGTTCTTTATTCAGGAGACAGAATGGAGCTCCTTAGGCCAAAAACAGGGAGAGTTTCACCATGAGCTTGGAGGATAGAAACACACCACTGCAAATTTAATGGCATGGAACATTTTTGTGTCCATATCAATTAAAAGTTGCTTTTGCTTATAACTTCTATATTTTAAAAACAACTAGTGAAATATAAGCAAAGAAGTAGTTCAAGCAACTAAATAAAAGATTTGTGCTGTCAGATGAAACTTGGAAGGATTATTCTTGAGACATTAAGGACAAAGAAGAAAATCGAGGAAAGATAAAAGTACCACAAGATCCTGGCAAGGTTAACTTTACATTTGGCTCTGGTCCCATGGTAAACGAGGCTGTTTGCACGAACCCTGAGTCATACCTAATTCAAAAATAAAATGAGGGACATCTTGCCAAAAAGGAACATCAAGAAAGTTGTTTCTAAGAAGCACAGAGGGAGAATTACTGCAATTATTTGTTCTGTTTTTATAAGTAGCATCATTCTTGTCCCTGTGGGCTCATTTTGGTCCCTCCAAAAATACATCCATGCAAATTTTATTTTCCAAAGCATTACACTATATAATAAAATCTTTCTTTTCAGGAAATGATCTGATAGTAAACATAATGGACCATACTAATTGTAATGGAAAAAAATCATCTAAAATTCACAAAATTGTAATTTTCTTTTGCAGGTAAATAATGTTAACTCATACCCCCAAATTATATTTTCCACAATTGAGTCTTAAAATTTTCATTGTTGCTACTAGTGACCTTAAAATTGGCCCCAAATTTCATTTTCACAGCGAGCCGCCTTATCTCAGTTCACTAATACCAAGTGGGAGAAGACTGTTCCCGCCCTCTCTGTGTCACAGGCTCTCAGTCCTTCTAGCTAATTCTGACTCTTGGAACAATCTTTGGAGGCAGCTGCTGGGACGGTACATGCTGCCCTGGCCACCATTCAAAAGCTCCCATGTGGGAAGCCTGCCTCTCGTTGGGCAGGGATGCCTCACTTCAGACACTCTGGGAATTTCCTGCTGGTAATCAGCTCCCGGTACTGATCCACTTCCTTACGTGGGCAGAAACCAAGCAAACATCAAGACAACTCTCTTTGCTATAACCAAACTATATAAAAAGCAGATAAGGAGACTTTAAGACACTTAAAAAGGCACATCAATTTGAAACATTTAAGAGCTCATACCCCATTAATAAATTTTAGATGGCGAGTTAGCCTTTCATTTTCACATACCTAAAACAAATGGTGCAAACCAGTCCTGGCCAAATCGTGGTATGTAAGGGGCAAGGAAGGTGTGGGAGCCTGCTGGGCACCCCCACTGAACAGTGGCACGTCACCCCAGGCAGCACGCCTTTCCTGAGTGCTCCACAAGACCTCCCTCTGAACCCAACCTTGTGCCATGACACTGTCCCACTTTACTTCGCACACCCCTGGCCTAGTGGCCTTGCTGTGTACCAAGCTCCTCCTTGTCTCAGTACCTTCAAATAAACTATTTCTTCCAGAAGGGCCTTCTTTCTGTCTTCCCATTTTGCCTCGCTTCCCACCTCAGTTAAAAGTTAAAGGTCAACTTTACAAGGATCTATTTCTCTGAGGCGATCTTAACCTTTAGTCCCCAAATTCAGATCAGAAGCTTTACTTCCTCATATATTTGTCACAAGTTTGATTAACACTTTTTATCTCCCATGTAGGTTTTCTCCCTGTAAGCTCCAACAAGGCAGGACAAGAACGGTTTCTGTCTTCTTTTGCTGTGTTTCCAGTATCTTGGCCAGAGCCTAGCACTCAACAAATATTTGTTAAAATAATTAATCTAATCAATAAAATGTCATGTAATTCTTCAAGCCTTTTGACACACTTCAAAATGCTTATAATCTATATTTTACAGATGAGGAAAGTAGGATTCAGAGAAGAGAAATTTATTCAACTTCACACAGCTAGCAGGATATAGCAGAATCCAAATTTACTTACACAAAGAACTTTTTGACTCTGACGCTGAAGCTCTAAGACACTTGTTCATTGAATTAGTGCATCATCCACAAAGAGCAACCTAACACCTCCACGTCCTCAATGGAGCTTCACGACGAAAAGAATAAGATGAACACTGTGGATGTTCTTTCCCAATACAGACTTGATTTAATATATTGATTTCTGCATAATATATTGATTCCAACAGTTTAAGTGCCTCCTTGAGTGTAAACAAAAGAGATGGAAAGTAAAAAGACACTTACCATAATTCCAGTAAGCAAACAGACTCCTTTCCCACAGTATGTGTTAGGTACCATGTCACCATAACCAATGGAGAGAAAAGTTATTGATATCAACCACATTGCTCCAAGGAAGTTGCTAGTAACATCCTGTTGATCATGGTATCTGAAAAATAGCAAACAAAGCCAGGTCTTTATAATTAATCTGCAGTGTGGTTGCTAAGGCCAGTTTGATTCAATTCAATGAATTGACTCAGCACCTTCTAGAAACGGCTCTATTTAGAGGTTTTCCAAGGTTCACGATTATAAATAAAATTGAGGTTCCACCTATGCAATCAGAAAGATATCACAACATTCCTCAACTTCAAAAACAATCTGAAAGAGAAACTGCAAAAATATAAAAACAGCTTTCTCACGGGGGTAACGATAAATGTACATTTACGCTCGAGCCCTGCCCTGGTCCCTGGTCATGTCTCATCACTCTGTGAGGCCCACCGATGTGTCGGATTTACAGGACAATGTGCAGCCGCCCAATCACACTCCATACCTTTGGAGCAGAGGGAGCCATGCTGGTCCCCTTTGCTTAAGATTTTCCTTTGCGAACTTTATTTCCCTAATTGGCTAACTTTTAGTCATCTTTCAAAATACATCCAAGAGGGACCCCTTCTGCTTCCTCTGGCCCTCGCTGCTCCTTGGGGCTCCCTCAGGACCCCGCGTACTTCTCCACCCAGTGTCGTGCTGCCCCGTGGGCCCCAGGGTCCCGCACTAGCTGTGCTCCTTGTAGACCAAATCTGTGCCTTCGATCCGTACACAGTCCCTGCTGAGAACCAAAGCTGAATAAAAGCTGTTCCCTCAGTAGCTGCACACAAAGAGCTGTAGTCAAAAAGAGGGGAAGGGGTACAGTGTATCCTGATTATTCTTTGAGGTATCATTTTTTTCCAGTGGGGATGAAGGTGTTTATATCAGAAACATATCTCATAATGTTCTGCTTGAATTAGCAATACTAAACGGTAACCTGGCCCACCCTGGGGACCCTGCTAGCCACCATCGGTACAACAGAGAGGACGTGTGAGCCGTTACCCTGGGCGAACTTGCTCTGGCTTCCATGTAGTGATGCAGCAGAGTGGTCCTTCTCTTGCCGCCATGACAGTCAGACCCCGGACTCTGGTCACTACAGGCATTTCTTGCTTATCACCCAACTTCTTGTAAGGATCACCCTCCCCACCCAGCTCTCAGATACCTGTAGGGAGGGCTTTCCTTTCTTTGTGTGCTGCCATTTCCTGGCTTGCATGCACTCAGTCCTGTCCTTCTACCTGACTCACTGTGCTGCCAGAGCTGTGGTGGCAGGAGGCTGCCCCTGGCCTGAGCCCCAGCCAGGGCTGACCCTGTACACAACCTACACTGGGCCAAGGGAGTCTCTGTGCCTTTCCCCCATGTCCTTCATTTCATGGCAAGGTTCCTGCTGCTATAACCAAAAGTTTAGAAGGTTCACAGAATATGAGCTGTCCTCTGTAGTATCAGTGGATCTTACTGTCTTTGGATACAGAAAGGCCATGCTTGTCACTTCTGTACCTTTACTTTCTTCCAAATAAGTAAGAGAAGCTACAAAATAGTATTTCCAGTTACTCCGGTCTAAGGAAAGAGAAAACCTGGCCAGAGTGGTGGATCCCCAGAGTAAGGGAGAGTGAGAACAATCACTGGAGAGACGGTACATGAACAGGCAGTCGGCTCTTGCTGAGGAGCATCCTGAGAGTTTCTGGTGTCAGAAGGACAGAATCTTTCACAATTCTGCCACAGGGGACTGCCACCCTGTTCCAGCTGTGCAGTCTCTTCCTCCCAGAATGTCTGGGTAGAGAGGCTATCATCACCCATCAGGAGGCCAAGAGGTATTTCTAGCTTGCCAGGAAGACAGGTAAGTGCATTTTTCCAGGGAAGTTCCATTAAATAACATGTGGATACGAGCAGGATGATGTGATTCATGCTGTACTTCAGCTATGATCTGAGCTCACAGGCTCTGTGAATGGCTGTGGGAGCCTGCTAGGCTTGTGTAAGGGGGCTTCTGTGGGAGCATGTGCTTTTCATTTCAAACAAGACCCTTAGACCTTAGCTTTGGATTCTAACCTGGGCTGACCATGGGCATGGCTGATACTAGCCTGCATCAGAGCCCCACGCAGGAGGCTCCAGAGCTAACATTCCCGGTGACTGGCTTCAGACCACACCAGAGTACTACCCAACGAGCTGTGCAAATGCCACACACAAAAGGCAGACTGGACAGGCATCAGAGCTCCGCCAAAGCAAATCCCACTCTGTGGGGTCAGCTTCCACATGACATCTTGTCTGGGGGAGTCACAGTCATTCCTTATAGCCAGTCAGCCTGAGGGTCAATCCCACCTACTGATACGCCAACAACAATCAAGGCTCAACTACAACAGGAGGGCACACATGACCCACACAAGAGACAACCCTGGAGTAAACAGTTCAGTTGGCCAGAAACACTGTGTCCCTGGGTCTCTCAGGACAGCTACTACACATGGCCACTCTGACAAGACAAGGAGATATAGCGGCTCTACCTAATACATAGAAACAAACACAGGGAGGCAGCCAAAATGAGAAGACAAAGACCCCAAAAGAAGGAATAGAACAAAACTCCAGAAAAAGAAATAAACAAAATGGCTCTGTCTGGTATGGCTCAGTGGACTGAGTGCCGGACTGTGAACCAAAGGGTTGCTGGTTCAATTCCCAGTCAGGGCGCATGCCTGAGTTGCAGGCTAGGTCCCCAGTAGGGCGTGCATGAGAGGCAACCACACACTGATATGTCACTCTTTCCCTCTCTTCTCCTCTATAAAAGTAAATAAAAATCTTAAAAAAATAAACAAAATGGAGACAAGCAATCTACCACTTGCAGAATTTAAAACACTGGTGATTCTCAGTGAACTTAGGGGAAAAATAGAGGAACTCATTGAAAAATTCAACAAAAACGGATATATAAATATAAAAACAGTAAAAAATGGAGACTACAACAACAAATGAAGACTACAATAGTCAATTAGGTAAAGAAGAGACTGTGGTACATCTACACAATGCAATACTATGCAGCAGAAGAAAAAGGAACTCCTACCCTTTAGCATGGATGGAACTGGAGAGCATTATTCTAAATGAAGTAAGCCAGGCAGTGAAAGATAAATACCATATGATCTCACCTATAAGTGGAACCTAATCAACAAAACAAGCAAGCAAAATAGAACCAGATACATGGAAATAAAGAACAAACTGACAGTGACCACAGAGGAAGGAGAAGAGGGATAATGGGGGAAAGAAGGGAAAGGTCATCCAGGAACACGTATACAGGACCCATGGACAAAGACAATGGGGGGAGGGGACTGAATATGGGAGGTAGGGGTGGGTAGGGCAGAAGAGAGTAATGGGAGGAAAATGGGGACAACTGTAACTGAACAACAAAAAATTTTTAAAAAGAAGAGGCTCTAATCTATGACTTGGAAGACAAAATAGCAGAAAACACCTGATCAATCAGTACAGCACAAAGGAAAAAAGAACCCAGAAAAAATGAGGCTACTTTAAGGGACACCCTGGGACAAATCCTAGCAGACCAACATTCACGTTACTGGGGTGCCAGGAGGAGAAGAGTGAGAGCAAGGCATTGAAAACCTATGTGAAGAGGTAGTCATGGCCAAGTGGTTAAAATAACGGACTAGAAAACCTATTTGAAAAAATAATGACTGAAAACTTCCTTAACCTGGCCAAAGAAATAAACTTCATGTCCATGAAGAATCCCAAACTAGATTAAATGAAAGAGGCTCACATCAAGACACATAATTAAAATGTCAAAGAGTAACAAAGAAAGAAACTTAAAAATAGCAAAAGAAAAGCAGTTAGTTATGTGTAAGGCAACTCCCGTAAGACTGTCAGCTGACTTCTAAACTTTGCAGTGAAGTGGGGGTAGCATGAAATATTCGAAGTGATGAAAAGCAAGGATCTACAACCAAGATTCTTCTACTTAGCCAGGCTATCATTTAGAATTGAAGGAGAGATGAAGAGTTTCCCAGACAAGAAGAAGATAAAAAAGGTTCATCACCACCAAACCAGTATTAGAAGAAAAGTTAAAGGGACTTCTTCAAAAAGAAAAGAAAAAATAAAAGTAAATGAAATAGAAAACATAGGACAGAAAAATATCCTCACTGACAAGGCAAACACATAAAAGCAGTGGATTAACCAATTATAAAGCTAGTATCAAGGTTAAAAGGCAAAAGCAGAAAGATCATGTATGATTATAACAATAAATTAAGGGATACACAGACACAAAAAAGAAGTAAAAAAGAATGACAAAAATGTCAGTGTCAAGGGGTGAATAAAATTCTTTGAACTTAAGTGACCATACACTTAAAACAGACTGCTGTAAACACAGCTTGGTATATATGAAGTGCATAGTAACCACAAACCAGAAAACAACATGAGATATTCAAGAAATAAAGAGAGAGAAATCCAAACACAATATTATAGAAAGTTACCAAAATACAAGAGAGGGGAGCAAGAGACTAAGAAAATAATGGAAAACTACAAAAACCATCAAAAAACAGTCAATAAAATAGCAATAACTACGTATCTATCAATAATCACTTTAAATGTAAGTGGACTAAATGCTCCAATCAACAGACATAAAGTAGCTGAATAGATTAAAAAAAACAGGATCTGTAAACCTAATTGTAACAAGTTTGTAATCAAACTTCAGATTGAAAGACACACACAGTCTGAAAGTAAACAGATATAAAAAGATATTTCATGCAAATGGAAATGAAAACAAAGCTAAGGTAGCAATATTTATATCAGACAAAGGAGACTTTAAAACAAGGGCTGTAACAAGAAACAAAAAAAAAGCATTTTATAATGGTAAAAAGATCAATCCAACAAAAGGCTGTGCCTCTTATAAATGCCTATGCACCCACCATAGGAGCACCTAAATCTATAGAGCAAAGATTGGCGGGCATAAAAGAGGAGATGGAGAAAATTATAGTCATAGTATTGACTTTTAACACCCCATTGACATCAATGGATAGATTAACCAAATAGAAAATAAAAAAGGTAAAAGTGGCCTTAAATAATACATTAGAGAAGATGGACTTAAGTAATATTTTTAGAACATTTCATCCCAAAAGCAGCAGAATACACATTTTTCTCAAGTGCTCATGGAACCTTTTCTAGGACAGGCTACATGTTAGACCACAAAACAAGTCTCAATAAAGTATGGAGACTGAAATTGTACCAAATGACTTTTCCAATCACAATGGAGAAAACTGAAAAACACACAAACATGTCGAGGCTAAATAACTTGCTACTAAATAATGAAGGGGTTCACAACAAGATTAAGGAAGAAATCAAGATGCCTTGATATGAATGAAAATGAAACCCAATGACCCCAAATCTATGGGACACAACCCAAGTAGTTCTGACAGCAACACAAGCATACCTGAAGAAATGAAAAAAAAAAAAAAATCAGATAAACAACCTAACCTCACACCTAAAGAAATTAGAAAAAGAACAAAGAAAGCTGTAAGTGAGCAGAAGGAAGGAAACAACAAAGGTCAGAGTGTAGGTTTATAGACTCTACAAACAAAATAGAGTCTAAAAAAATAAAACAATAGAAAAGGTCAATGAAATTAAGAGAACAATCCCAAATTAAGAGAATATGCATAACTGCATCAAAAAGAGTAAAATACCTAGGAATAAATTTAACCAAAGAGGTAAAAGGCTTGTACTCAACAAATTATGAGACATTGAAGAAAGAAACTGAGGAGACAGAAATAAATGGAAGCATATATTATGCTCAGGGATAGGAAGAATTAACATCATTAAAATGTCCATACTACCCAAAGCACTTTACAGATTTAATGCAAACCCTATCAAAATACCAATGGCATTTTTCACAGAACTAGAATAACCCTAAAATTTATATGGAATCATAAAAGACCCCAAATAGTTTAAGTAATCTTGAAAAAGAAGAACAAAGTTGAAGGTATCATGCTAACTGATATCAAATTATACTCCAAGGCTGTAGTAATAAAACAGCATGGTACTGGCATGAAACAGACACATAGATCAATAGAACACAACAGACAGTCCCCAATTAAGCCTGCGCCTATATGGTCAATCTATGATAAAGGATGTGAGAACCTACAATGGGATACAGAAGGTCTTCTTAATAAATGATGTTGAGAAAATTGGGCAGACACATGCAAAAAAATGAAGCAGAATCACTTTCTTACACCACGTACAAGAATAAACTAAAAATGAATTAAAGACTTAAATGTCAGACCCAAAACCATAAAAATCCTAGGGAAAAAAACATAGGCAATAAACTCAGAGTGTGTGTATATATATACCTTACAGCAAATTCTCACACACACACACACACACACACACACACACACACACCTATATATTTTTTCTATGTCTCCTCAGGCAAGGAAAACATGAAAAACAAAAACAAAACTGTACAACATCCATTAAACTAAAACATTTTGCACAGTGAAGCAAATCATCATCAAAATGAAAAGACGGCTGACAGAATGGGAGAAGATATTCATCAATGATACATCTGATAAAGGGTTAATACCCAAAATATATAAGAAACTGATACAACTCAACACCAAAAACAACAAACAACTGGATTACAAATGGGCAGAGGACTTGAATAGACTCTTCTCCAAAGGAGACATACAGATGGCCAATAGACATATGGAAAGATGCACCTCACTATTCATCAGGGAAATGTAAATTAAATCACAATGAGATACCACCTCACATCTGTCAGAATGGCTGTCATCAATAAATCACCAAAAAAACAAGTTTTGATGAGGATGTGGAGAAAAGACAACCCTCTTGTACTGCTTGTGGGAGTGTAAATTGGTGCAGCCACCATGGAAAACAGTATGGAGGTTCCTCAAAAATTTAACAATAGAACTATCATATGACCAAGCAATTCCACTTCTGGGTATTTATTTGAGGAAATAAAAAACACTAATTTAAAAAGACATATGTATTCCTATATTCACTGCAGCGTTATTTATAATAGCAAGAAGATATGGAAGCAACCTAAGTGCCCATCAATAACAGATGACTGTTAAAAGAAGAGGTGGTACACGTATACCACGGAATATTACTCAGCCATAAAAAATAAAATATTACTATTGTGACAACATTCCTGGGCTTAGAGGGTATTATGCTAAGTAAAAATGAGTGAGTCAGAGAAAGACAAATACCATATGATCTCCATTTTTGTGTGGAACCTGCAAAGCAGATAAACAAACAAAACAGCAACTCACAGATCAAAGTACAAGTTGATGGTTGCCAGAGAGGAGAGGGTTTGGAGGACTGTTTGAAAAAGGGGAAGGGGTGAAGAAGTACACATTTTCAGTTACGAAAACAGTCATGGGGATACAAAATGCAGCATAGAGAATAAAGTCAGAGATGGTATTAGAACTGTATATGCTATCGGATGGGGGCTAGACTTACTGAGTGATCCCTTCATAAGCGACTCACTAGGTGGTACTCTGAACTAATATTGTATCTCAATTGTCACTGAATACAAAAATTAAGAGACCCCAAAACAACCAATCAAAACCCCACACCAAACCAAAGAACAACAACAAAAAACCTTTAGAAACACAGTGGTATCGCATCGACACATTCTAAACGGATCTGAAAAGTCTTAGCGACTTTCAGGTTCTTTTTGATAACAGGGTTTAGTGGAATATGCTCAGATTTAGGAGAAAACTTCCGGGACAGAGGGCCATGGCAGTAAGTCTGGGTCCTGAGATTGAGACTCAGAAAGACCCCAGGGCGTGTGTATCCATCATGAGAGATCCCGAGGGGGAAACTCCATTTAATCAGTGGCTCTCAACCCGAGGAGATCCAATGTCCTCTGTTAATATTTTGAAATAAATTCAGATAATATAACTTATCTATACACGTGATTTATAAAACAAAAACCAACACGCCATCCTGGCTGTAATGTGAGATGTAAAATAGAAGGAGCGGACAGCGTGTCCTGCACGTCAATACCTGAACACTCAGGCAAGGCTAGCCTGGAGGACGTAAGAAGCAATCAGTTGCTGGCACCCACGTGTAAAGCACTGGGGTGCAGTGTGATCTGAGGGCTGTGTACTGTCTGGCAATTCCTGTGTCACAGGGGCCTTGCCACAGCTGCTGTGGTTTTCTGAGACGGGAAGAACTGCTGGTCAAATTATAAATGAAACAAATGACAGTTTTCCTTCAAATTACACCCTCTGTGTTATATCATTAGGCGAAAGTTAAATGTACACTTCAACTGAGTGAAAATATTTTGTTTATATTTACCATGGGTCTATGTCTAAACTAAAAATACTGTAAACAGCATTTTTGTACACAGAATGTCCAGGAGGTCAGTCCAAGGTCAGGTGGGATGCAGAACAGTTCTTTGTTGAGGGGAGCGTCCCATGCAGGACAGAATACAGAGTGTCCCTGGCCCCACCCAGTGACGAGCAAGAAAACCTTCTCCGCAGATTTACAAAATGGCCCGTGTGGCCAGTACGACCGCCACTGAGAACAACCGGTTCAGAGTTGCAGGGCAGCTGGAGGTCTGTAATGGCCGTTGGAAAATCTGGAGAGCAGTGAAGCTAGAAAATGTAGAATTTGGGACAAATTATATTCTCAAGCTCTCACTACTCCCCAGGCAATAAAAGAATGATATTTCGGAGTGATGTTATAACCAGGGCTAGCTAGCATTTCTAACCAAGTTTCTCTTCCTTTCTTCTGCTCCTTTACTAAGTTCTTAACGAGCAGTTATTTTCATTTTCTGGGGCAACCTCCATTCCTTCAGCTCCTGCAGTGTGCCGGCATCTCACACACACTGCAAGCTCCTCTGAGGGGAAGGTGGAAGGCCAGGAGACAAGGAAGAAGCCATGCTCAGCAGGAATTTAAGATTCCCTTACCAAGTAGTCCATTTTGCAAACACACAATATAGCTCATGTCGGATGCGTGCCAGGCTCTGCCGATGGCAGACAGAGATGTGTCCACTGGCCTGGTGGGCTATGGTCTTAGAAGCTTACTACCAAAGCTTACCCACCGGGATTCAATGTCTACGCACCATGACTTTCCACACGTGTGGCAGTAAGCAGACAGGTTTCTCACTCTCCTTCTGGGAGGCCAACGAGAGCAGCGGGGCCGGCAGTCACTAGGTGGCAGTGCCACACCAGTTTATCTCCTAGGCTGCTCTGCTGACTTTGGCGTGACCAGCAGCAGAGTCAGGGGTGTGAGTGGACATTGCTGTGAACACCTTGAAGTGAAAGCCGCCCTCCTGGGCATCCTGGAACTGCGTGTTGCTCCACGTGGGAAATGGGAATCACTCGGATGCAAACAAGCCCGGGCCATGTCCAGCAGCCCTCTTAGGGACGTCCCCTGAGGCGTGTGCACACGCCTGTCTGGACACTGACTCTTCTGGATCGAATCTAACATAATCTGAGGTGGCAGCATGTCTCTGTATTTCTCGCCCCGCCCCCACCCCGACCGAGACTCTCTCAACCAAAGACCAGGCTTTATTTCCGACATCTGTAAGAAAAAAAAAAAAATTCCCTGTGGATTTTTCTAACTAGGCCATGTTGGAATTGAACCAGCATTTGAAGATACAAAAGTCAAGGTCTTTTTTACTTACTCTGAGACTGAGTCAAAAGAAGGATTGCTCTGTATTCAGAGCGTCCTGACCCACCTCTTAATACCCTCATGACCCAGGGCTGTGAGTCTTAATACCTGAGTCTCCTTTTCTTCTAACAGGAGCTTCACACGAGAAACACAATGGATGGCTGTGAGCTCTGAGCATATGAAGTACCATCGAAATGCTGCTTGATCAGTTCTCATTTTTGTATTCTCCATGGACCAAATCCTTCTCTAGTTGTGTGAAAGTAGACAAAGCAAAGTCATTACTTTTGTGAGCGTACCTTCTTGCACACAGATGAGGCGGCAAATGTCAGGCTTTTCCAAGCGCAGGCAGCTTTTAGTTTTGCTTCTTTCTACCTGCCCCACATTCCTTTGTCACTCACTGCCAATGAACACAGTGACTGGTACCACTAAGATGCAGCAGAGCAAAAAGGGCTGCAGAAAGGAAGGAGGGCAAGGAGGCGGTGAGTCAGGAATTACCTTGGCAGAGCAAAGGCACCGTGGTGTGAGGGCGTCAGTCCATGAGTGAGGAGAGTGCGAAGAAAAAGGGATGTTCAGGGACAAGAAGTCCAGATGAAAAAAAGAAAAAGAAAAAGCTTGCAACCCTCTTAGGCTGGTCTGTTCTGCTGCTTCCTCGGTGCCCTTTCTCCTGGACATACCAACAATAGTATGTCCAGCCTCAGGGGACAGGTTGCGGGGAGGAGGGTATATTTCCCTTTCTAGAATCTATCACGTATTTCTGAGAAACTTTTGACGGGGCTGCTGTGTAGGACTCTCAGTCAACTGAAAGAGATCCAGCGATCCAAATCAACCCAGCTCCAGGGTGCCACATCGACAATGAGCACTTCTCATAAACGAATTCTAAATTTTTAGTTTTCAAAATGCAGCAAACGAAACTTCCTACCTAGAAGTCGTAGCCTCCAGCACTTCCCAGTTTCAGGCTATGCTTCTAGGGAAGCAAAACATTCCTGAATGTCATCCTTTTATTCCTCAGAGAGAGAGAGAAGCAGAGAGTCGGAAAACTGAGCCACCAAACCAAGAGGGCTGACAGAGGCCTTGGGGCACGGAGCTGGCGGTGCTGCTGCACGCCAGGCTGAGGCACAGGACTGCGAAGGTCATTTTCAAGGTTTACCAGTCAAATGTCCCACTTCAATTCTAAAAATTAGTCTTAGATTGCTTTCTAATTGCACCTTGCTTGACTCAGCATGGGCAGCTAAAATACAGACTGCAACGCTGGCATCACGCAGGGAACTGCAGCGCAGGACAGGGCGCCCGCGGGAGGAACAGGGGCGGGAGCAGAGCTTCTTCGCACCCAGCCCACCACCGAGGGCCTTCCGGTCCCCCACTGAGTAAAGTCCTGAGAAGAGAAACAATCACATTGAATTGCAATGGAAACATGTGTCCAATGTAGGAAAAAATATTATGCAAGCAGAAAGTAAAAGAGGAATGAATGAAGGAAAGAGGAGAGTGGACAGGGTAACAACAAGAAAACAAAAAAGGCTGAAAATTATTAAAGTGAGTAAATAAACAGCTGAAACGCCTGCGAATAAAAGTTTGAAAAAATGTAAATAATGATGGAAGAAAAATCCCTACATAAACCATGAAAACTCAAGAAGCTTTGACCCCAGCCAGCCTCCTAACAACACTAAACACCATATAAAATCAGCCTCCTTGCTAGTGTCAGGCACCCATCAATCACAGAGCGTTCACTAGTTCCGACTGAGTTTCCACCTACACCTGGAACAGGAAAGTGAGAACAGAAAAGCAACTCAAAATTCTTTCACCATCTTTCCCATTTTAGTATTTTAGGGATATAAACTGGTAATCAAAAACACATCTTGCCTGAATGGGTATCACCTGGAGAAGCAAGGTGGCGAGTGCACTCTTAGTAAAGTGGGCTACACACTCAGCTCACCAAAATACACTGGTGGAATGACCGCTGATGCCAAGTCCGGCAACATTGCCCCCCAAAGAATCACAATGTTAGCTGCCCAGTTTGGTGAGATTTAACTTTGTTATACAGAGAATTCAGGAAGAGAGAGAGAGAAAGAGAGAGGGAGAGGGAGGGAGGGAGGAAGGGAGGAGGGAGAGAGAACTGCAATAGGAAGCCTGGGTGAAAATGACCTATGCACTTTAGCAGTTGGCAGGCAACTGAGGCCGTCCGGGACCAGAATTGCAAAACTCAAACACACCCATGAGCTTAGGCTTAGTGCGCGGTGCTTGCCAGCCATCTCTTCAGTACATACACATGGCAATGACCAGACCTTCTTAAATTCTATTCCATTTCAACTGTACTAACAAATATGAGCCTTCCAAGCCCAGAAACATTTCTTTCCATCAAAATTAGGATTATAGCAGTCAAACCCTTAGCCAAATGCAACAGCTGGATCTAAGAGCGCAAAGTCCTCCGTATGATGAAATTAGATGAAGGTCGAGCCAGCTATGCAGGTAAAGGTCAATAGGGTCAACACCAGCTTTTTCTTCCATTTACCAAATCAAACAATCAGTCTGCTCAGAGCTTGGTAGACACAGGGGTACCCCAGGGGCTAAAGTATTTGTATGTGTTCTACACAGGCTTTGAGGCAGTTTCTAGGAATATCTGACCTGCAAACATACAAGTTAGAATGGGAAGGATGAACTTCATTACAGCACTGTCTAAATGAACTTTCTGCCAAAATTTTGAAAATGTTCAATGTCTCTGCTGTCCAATTCAATAGCCCTTAGCCACATGTGCCTATGAGCATTTGAAATGTGGAGTTTTTAATTTTATTTCATTTTACCCCATTTAAAATAAAAATCAAATAGCCATATGGGGTGACAAGCTGTCATGTCGGACGTCACAAAAACTGTCCAGCATGAAAACCAGACGCAGGAGAGCCACAGGGCTCAGGGAATCAGGCCTTAATAATATGGCTTTTTAATTCAGCCATAACATTTCTTCTGAACGTTCTCTCCACCAAAGTGAAATGGGATCGAGAAGTACAGTGCGCTCTCCGACTTGCAGGACCATAACCTACATCTACACTTAGCATGGCATTTGATGCTCATTGCCATGTGGTGGCTTATTTTGTTGTTATGCTTCTTGGGTAAAGGGAAGAGTATTTTTAAAAAATAAATAGAATTTTGATTAACTTATGTATATTAATTCATTCAAACGCGCAATGCTCCCTAGATTGTGCGCGGGCTGTACCAGGTGCTGGGACCATAAGGGAAACCCGAACGCCTCCACCCAACAGTGCTGTCTGCAGTCAGCAGTGAGGGAAGGACACCTCAATCTCCCAGGCGGGCCACCCGCCCTTCTTCTTCCCATCAGACCTGGGCCAGTCACTTCCGAGAGCCCTGCCATCGCAGTGGGACACGGCTGGTGCTCAAGGAGGGATCTACAAACAGGCGACTCAGGGCAGGTGCCTTTCGGTTGACAGCTGCCCACATCAAACGACCAGAGTGCTTCTCTCACTCTCAGTACTCAAACTCTGCTCACATGGCATCACATTGAAAAACATGGCAAACTCCGGCTTCAACAATGTATATATATCTAAGATAGTTTTTCGTATTGTTTAGTGATATGAATATTAATAGCAAACTACAAAAAAACGTCATGGGAATGGGTACACGGATGATCTTTTATTACTGTGTCTTTTGATATATGTCAAAATTATTTCAAAACAGATGTTTCCATGGTGTAAATATTTCATTTATTCAGTCACTTAGCTCACACAGCAACAGCCTTGAAGCGGTGTGAAGGGCGATGCAGCCCCAGTGGCTTTCTTTTGTTCCATTTGATTTTATTAACATGTTTGTTTCTTATCCTGCATGTTTTACTTAAAAATAACATTTTCATAAAGTCTCTCACTGAGGTAAAGGCAGCTGAACACTCATCAGAGTGTTGGATTCTAAAATTAAAAAGGGAGCTCGATCATAACTGCCACACATCGTTTTCTTCGTCACCAAGGGAGATGCCGCATGTTGTGGGGCTTCTTTGTTTCTGTCGTACGAAGGATTTACTTGATTCTCAGTTTGCACACAGGCATTATTAATGCAAGGGATGCTTGTCCAGTGATCACTTGGCAGATGTCATTTTATATATTGTCTAGGGCGTATCATTCAACAATCCCACAGACCCATTATATATATATACACACACACACACAAGTTCTGGCAGAAGGCCTGCTTGACTGTGGTTGGTGGGGTAATAATATGGGTGTAATAATTTATAGTTTTAATTCGAACATTTCACCTACAATGTCATATAGGGTGCTTGAGGGTGATATTGTTATGTTACAGAATTACATGCTTATGATTTTGTAATAAAAGGGGGTGTTATTTGTGTTGGATACCACACACATATACACATTATGTATATATAAAATACATATATATAATATATATACATTTGTATATGTATGAGCATACACACACACACACGCTATGTTACCACTGCATTCAGAGCTGTGATCTCCATCATATACAACTTAGGAAACATCTCCACTTTCTTTTCTGAGACTAACCAGGACCAGCAAGGACACCTGGTGGCTTTGAAATGGTGGCTTAGGAACAGAACATAATTCACAGACAATGGAGACTCACACAGGCAAGGCACAGTGCTCGGTGCAATGTGGGGTGCAAGGAGAAAAACTATTTCAGAGCAATTCAAGGGTTAGCTAAAAAGAGCAGTGGGCTTCCTGCAGGTCCGTGTCCTCACCCGCTGACCGGATGGAGAGACAGGAAGTACAGTGTTCACCACGACGGCTGGGGCACACGCAGGGCTCTGGGGATGCTCAGGTCAGCACAACGCTCCGACATACCAACGGAACTCTTCTCCAATCAGTGCCATTTATGTATCACATGGCTGTCCTCCCTCCACATTCCTCTCCTCTGTGAAGGGGCCTCCGGACACCAAGCTGCCCCGAATCAAATGAACTGGCGTCACCTTGAACTATACCTCATCCCTAAACGTCTGGGTACCCACCTTCGATTGTTCCCAAACTGAGCCATTTTTTCTTGTCCTGGACTCTGCTAGCCTTTCCAGTCTTAATTCTTGCTTGTCTCAGACTTGCAGTCTAAGCGCCAGTGGAAGGCCCTGTAAGGCATGGGGTGTATGTTGTTCTTACCCCTCTGGGCCTCTGCACACGCTGTCCTTTCTCCTTCTGTCTTCATTCCCCTTTAACCTCACTCCTAGTTCTCTGCATCCCACCTTCAAAGTCACATCTCAACACTTTCGCCCCTCCTGCTCCTACCAGTGGGCCAGGCTCCCCTCCTGCATGTTCTCTTGGCACTGGTAACTGCAGTCTTACTACTTGCCATCGGGGTGCCACTGTGTCTTGTTCAAAGCTGTGTGCCCCCTGCTAGTTAGTGCCATGATTGTTGCATGGTAGATGCTCAAATATAGATTGTTTAGGGGTGCATAATTCAGTAAAAAAATTCCCATTTCCACCTTATTCCAGGAGTGAGATATGGAGGCTTAGTCAATTGTAGTAGACATCTGACCAGCCTCCTAAGGGTCCTCGTCTCCAGCCTATCACTCTGCATGACCCTTCTCACTGTTCTCTGAGTTTTCTTTCTAAAACATAAATCTATGTGACTTTGTCTCAGAACCTTCAGTGGCTCCTCACTGCTTAGAAAGAAAAGTCCTACCTCCTTAGCAAAATATCCCAGGCCATTTACAATTTGGTCCCAACCCACCTTTTCCGTCACACTTCTTCCTATCACCAGCTACAAGCCCAACTCTGCCACTTTCCTCCGGCTTTATTTTTCAATTGTTGTTCAAGTCCAGTTGTCTCCATTTTCTCCCCACCAATTCCCCCCACCCCCATCCCTGCCTCCCACCCTCAATCCTGCCTCCACTGACTTTGTCCATGTGTCCTTCATACATGTTTCTTTCCCTTGGCTTCTAATTGACCTTACCTCACTTCCCATCTTTAACGCCCACACGTCTGAGAAGGACTCCATACTTTCCTTGGGCACAAGTCCAGATGCATTTCGCAGCATTTGTGTTAAATGGCAATTTTATTTTGTTATTTCTCTCTCTCACTGATCGTTGGGCACCCAAGGAGGGGCTGCCTCTGAAACCCCACTGACAGGCTCAGTACTTGGTTCCTAGCAGGAGCCCAGCAAATGTTTGTATAGTGAATTACAAGAAGTCCCAATCCTAGATGCTTAACCACTAAAGAAATTCTAATTTTGAATGTTATTTGCTTCAAGTAGGGACATAAAAGCAGGATAAGCAAAACTTAACATAGCTGTATTTTTGTCATGTAGCCAAATAGTAAGATAAATAAATGTATTGCTTAGAATATTACTGTTCATGTTCTTACTTAGGTTTTTACTGTTTTGTGTTGTGATATGTTGTAATTTGTTGATTGTAAATGTGTCTCAACTTTACCAAATTAACAAAATTTAATAAATTCTATGAAAACATGGGTTCTATATTAGCTTTAGTTCAATAATTATAAACCTATCAAAATAATTACAACTATTACTAACTCCTTTCCAAGAGAGAAGGACAAGTTCCTTAATGTGTAGAATACTATGTGTCTTAGGCATTTGCTAAATTGTGATTCTTGTGTTTTTATTCTTTTTTTAACTCTTTGGTTTAATTTGGCTTAAAAATAAAAATATTCCTTATATAAATCCAATGAAATCACATCTAATGATTCAAAATTTCTTTCCATATGTGAACAATGAATAGTATGCAACAAAATGATAGAAATAGCCCACAAGACTTACACAGTGAAACAGCAAACAAATTTTAAAATAACTATATTAAATACTAGTTGTACTGGTAATTAAAAGTTACATCTCTTCTTTTTCTCTGCATATTCACTGACTTATCTCCCTATGCTTAAGAACTGATAATAGGACTTCCAGCCAAGATGGAGGTGTAGGTGGACACACTGTGCCTCCTTGCACAACCAAAATAAGGACAACAAAAAATTAGAAACAAACAAACAAACAAACAAAAAAACCCCAGAACTGACAAAAAATTGAACTGTATGGAGGTCCAACAACCAAAGAGTTAAAATAGATACATTCATCCAGACCGGTAGAAGGGGCGGAGTCAGGTGGTAGGGCAGAGAGGGGTAGCAGCAAAAAAAGTGGTGCCTTGCGGAACCCCAAGCATGCAGGCAGCAGCTGGCAGTCCCAGGGCACAGAGTGGAAGCAGGCAGACCCAGTGAGGCAATGGATTGTGGAGGCATGTGGTGCACAAGGCAGGGCTGGCTGACTGGTGGTCCCACATTTGCACACATATAAACCAGGCAAAACTGGGGAGCAAGACAGACCGACAGGGTCCTAGAAAATATACAAGCCCATCCACCTGGGAATCAGCACCAGAAAAGTCCAGTTTGATTGGGGGAAGCAGTCGAAGGGACTGGAATCTGACAGAGAGTGGAGCAAGCATCATTGTTCCCTCTCAAACCCCGCCCCCACAGGGGTTGCCCTGCCCTGTTGAACACCTAAGGCTCCACCCCTCACTAGGTAACAGGCGCACCAAGACCAAAAAAAAAAGGGGGGGGGCAAAGGGAAGAACAGATCAAACCTCCAGAACAAATACAACTAAGTGATGAACAGATAGCCAACCTATCAGATGCACAATTCAAAGCACTGGTCATCAGGATGCTCACAGAATTGGTTGAATTTGGTCACAAATTAGATGAAAAAATGCAGGCTACACTAAGTGAAATAAAGGAAGATGTACAGGGAACCAATAATGATGGGAAGAAAACTGGGACTCAAATCAATGGAGTGGACCAGAAGGAAAAAAGAAACAACCAAACAGAAAAGAATGAAGAAACAAGAATCCAAAAAAATAAGGAGAGGCTTAGAAACCTCCAGGACATCTTTAAACATTCCAACATCTGAATGATAGGGGTACCGGAAGAGGAAGAACAAGTGGAAAACTTATTTGAACAAATAATAAAGGAGAACTTCCCCAATCTGGCAAAGGAAATAGACTTCTAGGAAGTTCAGGAAGCTCAGAGAGTCCCAAAGAAGTTGGACTCAAGGAGGAACACACCAAGGCACATCATAATTACAGTATCCAAGATTAAAATGGAGAGAATCCTAGAAGCAGCAAGAGATAAGGAGACAGTAATCTACAAAGGAGTTCCCATCAGACTATCAGCTGATTTCTCAAAGGAGACCTTACAGACAAGAAGGGGCTGGAAAAAAGTATTCCAAGTCATGAAAGGCAAGGACCTACAACCAAGATTGCTCTGTCCAGCAAAGCTTTCATTTAGAATGGAAGGGCAGATAAAGTGCTTCTCAGATAAGGTCAAGTTCAAGGAGTCCATCATCACCAAGCCCTTATTGTATGAAATGTTAAAGGGACTCATCTAAGAAAAAGAAGATAAAAAATATGATACTAAAAAGGCAGCAAACTCACAGATATTAACAACCACATCTAAAACAAAAGCAAACTAAGCAAACAGCTACAATAGGAACAGAACCACAGAAATGGAGATCATATGGAGGGTTAGCAACAGGGGAGTGGGAGGAGGAGGGAGAGGGACAAGGTACAGAGAATAAATAGCATAGATGGTAGGTAGAAAATAGACAGGGGAAGGGCAAGAATAGTGTGGGAAATGTAGAAGCTAAAGAACTTATGACACATGGACATGAACTAAAGGGGGGGAATGTGGGTGGGAGAGGGTGTGCAGGGTGAAGGGAAATGAAGGGGGGAATGGGACAAATGTAATAGCATAATCAATAAAATATATTAAAAAAATAAAATTTGCTATGAAAAAGAAAAAATAACTGATAATAGGATCTTAGAAGTCATCCATTTTAACCTTCTCATGTAACAGCTAAAGAAATTAAAGGCTAGAAACGTGAACTGAATGTTCGAGGTGGGAGAAGTGTCAGTTGCAGACAAGAATTAGAACCAAGGGCTCTCTCCTGCCAACCGCGCGCTTAAGCCTCCCATTCTGAGTAAATCTGAGGTCCGCCAACTGCATTTGGGTTTCAATACTTGCTACTCTGGATTGATTTCATGTGCCTACACAGATTATTTCTACTATAAAAATTTTAAAAGCTTCTAAAATCAGTATCCTTCATTAAACTGCTTTCTTGAGAGCCCTTGAGAACAGAAAAATAATTATAGTGAAATCCACTTATTCATAAGAAATTAAATATTTTATGCAATGGATAATTTGAGATCCTTGTGTTCTTGTTCTTTTTTAACTCTTCAATCTGATTTAGACTCAGCGAGCAAGACGTTCCTTACATAATCCCAATGAAGATGCTCCTAATGATTCTCAAGTTCTTTCTACATGAGAACAATGAACATTATGTGGCCAAATGCTGAAAGTAAACTACAAGTCTTCCACTGAAGTAGGAAATTTTAAATCAACTGTCAGTACTCAATTAAAGGCCTCCATGTTCTCAAGAATTTAATAAGGCATTCTCTTGTAAAAAACACCCCAAAACCCTTTCATGCTGGCATGTGGGGGGTCCTCTAAATGAGGTTCCAATCTGCCCTCTGACCTTACCTTTACACACTACGTTCTCAAACAGAATTACCAACTTGTATGTTCTCTCTTCCACTTGTCCCACATCTCTCCCTCTGTTCACAACCATTCCATCTTCTTACGGTCTTGTTCAAAGGGCACATACTTCTTACTACTGCAGCAATTTCTGTCCCTCTCTCGGGCATTTCTTTCTTTCTAACTTGCACTGTTGTCCCCGGTGCACGACTGCCAGCTGTGTTGCTGGCCTGTGGACTTCAGAGGTGGGTCCTTGGTTCTAGTGTTCCAGTGTCTCTGTTAGAAAGAGCAGGTGCTCAGCAAAGGTGTGCTACAAGGCGGCAGCGGGGAGACCCCTGTACCCTCGCTGAACGGCATAGCTGCTGAGTCACAGGAAGCTGAGTCCTAGTTGGAGAAGGGTCTTGTCGAAATTTAGCTTGCACAGGTGAATTTCTGATTACTGAACCCTAAATAACCAGGTAACCATCTACACCAAAACTTTTTACTGCTTATGTTCTTCTTTTCCCCCAAATTCACCACATAAATGTCCCTATCCTCCAAACCTGGGTAGGTACAACAGAAGATACTTTTTTCTTCATGATAAAAATTGTCTCTCCATATGTGTTACTGTAAATATTTGTTCTGCCATGACAGCGATGCTGCACCGGGGAGAGGACTTGCCCCAGATGGCAACGCGCTGGACTGTGGTTTCTAACAGGCTGGCACTTCTGCCGATTCATTGGTTTGCCTGGCTGCCGTCCTGTCCCGCTGCCACTAACTGCTGTTACCCCGCCTCAGCGGGTTCCTTCCGTTTAATTTTTGACTATTGGAGAAATGGGGTTTTGAGCTGCACTAAAATATTGTCTAATGAAAGGGAAGCAAAGCTCTCCCTAAACCACCAATTATTATTTTTTTCTATGAATAAAGCATACCACAGCTTTAAAACCTGTATTTTTAGCCATTCAGTGACAGTCTTGATTCTTTCTTAGCTGAATTCCAGAAGGGCAGGCTGTTGGATAACAGATCACTGGGAGTAAAGTGAGGCAGCCCAAGGTCATGTGTCTCTTTTATGAAGTTTGTGTTTTAGATAGGTTTTATCAGTAATCTATTACATGTACTAGCATGGAAGTGTATCTGTGATAGCCTGCCAAGTTAAAAAATACATCATGATGTAATCATAAGAATGATCCTGTTGGTGTTTTGAAGAAAAATGTGTATTGACACATAGTTTGAAAGAATAGAAACCTCATTATCACGGAGTTTTTGCCTGAAAAAATAGTCATTATTGCTAGGGATTAGCAAAGCTAGAGGGCAATGTTTTCCGTTTAGATTTAGTTACCTTGGGAATTTTGATTTCTAACTTCTCTGCACTGTTGTCTAAGAACATAGACTATACTTGGATGCCAATTACATAACATCTACTGAGACATTTCATGAATCAATGACACATGGTCAACTAGTGAATAATTCTATGAATGCTAGAAAGGAATGTATGTTCACTAAGTTCTGGTTATTGGGTTCAACACATGTATACTACTAGATCAAGCTTGTTAAGTGTGTTATTCTTATCTATAAGTTATATATATCCATGGATATGAATATATATATGGATATACATATATCTTTTTAATCTGTGTGGCCCATTAAATGTTGAGTTGTATTGATTTCTCACTATGATGGTACACATGTAAATTGCTGCTTATAATTTCCTTATTGTCTTATTTTATGTATTTTTGAAGCTATATAGTTCAATATATATGGACAAGTTTGGAATTACTATGTTTCTGGCGAATCGTACTATTAGTTATGTAATGATCTATTTAGCCCTAATAAAGCTTTTTGCTTTAAAGACTATTTTTATTTAATATTAACAAAGCTGTACCAACCTTCTTTTGATTAGTATTTGCCTACCGTATCTTTTTCCAATCTTTTATTTTCAACTCGTTTATATACTTACGTTTCAGATATATTTCTTTTAAACTTTATATAGACATAATGTAAAAAATGTTAATAATTTCACTTATTGTGATAACTAGTATCTGTGGGGTTATTTCTAACATATTATTTTGAAATTTCTATTTGCCGTATCTACTATCTGCTTCCTCTATACCATCATTTTTTATCCTCTGTTTGCTTGGGTGTTATACATGCATTCCAGTCTTTATTATTTTGCTGGCTATCCTTATACCATTCAACAAGACACACGTGACTTTAGATTTCAGGTCAATAACACCCCTTCTGCCTGAGTGGTGCATGGCCTGGAGCAGGCTTTGTATCTAAGCCTTTTCTAACGGACATTGGGAGGCTCTGCTGACAATACAGTCCCTCCCTTCTTGATTATCTAGTAATGCCTTATTTTTTAGCTTGTTTTAAAACGAAAGTTAGGTAGGTGTAGAATTCTGGATCGACAGTTACCTTTGTCCAGCACTTTGAAGACACGCCGCGGTTTCCCAGCCCTGGTCACGGCCCTAATCTGGGAGGCCTGCGTGTACAACAACAGCAGTCACGGCAACAGCGATTCCTCTTCGGACCTTTTACTTGGCGTTCTGTAATTTTACTACAATACATCTATGTGTAGATTTCCTTTTCTTTACTTTGCTTAAGACTTACTTGGCTTCCAGAATCTGAGGCTTCATTTCATAAATCTAAAGCAAATTCCAAGCTGTGTACCCTACTTTCACTATTTTCTTCTTTGAAAGTCTCCTTTGAGGTATTTAAACCTTTTCATTGTTCCCTTATATCTCTTCATTTCATTCATATTTCCCATCTACTTCTAGAGACAAAAAATATAAAACATTCAAGAAGTATTTCCTTGGCTCTTTTAGTTTAAGATAATTCTCTGTGAATTAGCTGTGTCTAGGTAGTAAGTAGCCACTTACCACTGAGTTTCCTGTTTGGGACCTTCAAAGCTTTTCTGGTCTTTTGACAGTATACCTCTGATTCATGTTTTTCATTTTATCTTTCTTAAGCAGTTTAGACATATATTTTTTCCATTCTCCCTATTTGAAGTCCTAGAGGCATGGTGTTCAGTTTTTCTCTGTGTTATTTCTGCTCACTCTCTTGGTGGTTTGTATCCTCATGCATTCTGTAGCCTTGGCTGGTTGGAGAAAGGCTTATGTCTTACGCCAGGAAAGATACCCTGCTGGCCATGGATTGAGGTGTGTTCCTCTGCAGAGATTTGTATTCGCTTCTGCTAGGTGACCCAGAGGGTTACCTACCAAGGATTTAAATGCTGATGTCTCAATGTGTAATAGTATAGATTTGAACACAAGCGTGAGTGGGCCTTTGGTTACATATTGTTCAGGGATCCCACTTTCTGCACCCAGCACCACCAAGCACACACTCCACTCAGGCAGGAGATAGCTATGTTTTTGTTTGTCTCATTCCCTTCTGTGGTGGGAGATTTTGTATGTAGTGTACCCTTTCATTAAAGGTATATCCCCTTAGAGTAGTGTTTTTCAAACTACTGTCAAGTCCCATTCACAGCGAAATCAATTTAGTGCTGTGGTTCTCAACCTTGGCTATCCATTAGAATTACCCAGGGAGTTTTTAAAGCCCTGACTCCCAGGCTACAACCCAAGACCAATTAATTCGGAATCACAGAGGATGGGATCAGCAATGTACATTTTTATAGCTCCCAGATGACCTGAATGTACAGGCAAGACTGAGAACTACCATCATGGCCAGCAGTTTATAATAAAACAGAATGGAATACAATATAACAGACAGTCCTTCAATAGCGATCCCCAGAACTATGCACGTTGCTACAAAAGCTGCTGCTAGGTGCTTGTATATATGTATCATGTCCCAATATAAATCATATACTTTACTGTGCTTTTTCCTTTTTCAAAGACCTAAGCAAATCGAACCTCTTGTTTGCCATGATTGGAGTAGCTGAAGCCTGAGAGCCAGTTTATCCTAGCCAGCCTCCTGGCCTCTGTGATTTTCCATGTGGGATTTCCCTGACTTCCTGGCATGGCCAGCTACACCGTTTCATTTTCTCCAGCTCCTCTAGGTGTTTTGTAAAAGGTAACCAGGATATCGAATTTACCATGTTGCTGAATATGGAATTCCAGATTCTTGATATGCTTCTGTTTCCTCTGAAGTTTATTAAAAAACATGAACCATAATGTCTAAATTAATTTACACTTAAAATGTGTTGTAATTATATTCTGTTGATACTAATATATGCTACAAAGAGAGCACAGAAAGTTATTAAGCACGCCTTTCTGACAATCCCACTAAAGCATCGAGGTTGTGTACACACATACGAATTCTTAAAGATGGAGGCTTTGAAAGAGGTTCTTGAAGACTGGGGCTTTGAAGCTTTTGTTGCCCAATTCACAAGAGCAACAGTTTTCAAGCAAGAAAATAAGAGAAAACAGGCAAAACTCAAGGGGAGACACCAGGGCAGAATTTCTTTCTGACCAATGGTTAAGATAAGATGACCAGTGAGCAAAGCACCCAGGGCAGGAGAAAGCATCACAGAGACTGTTTGTTGCTGCCGTTGCTGGCGCAGCTAAACCAGCCACTGGAACACTCGGGCATCTGAGATTAAGGATGCTAGCTGTTAAGCCCTTTTTCTAGCCTGTCCCAAACACATCAAAAGATGCAACAAAAATATTTTTCTAATAATGCCATGTCCCACTTCTGGAATTCAATACTCTCTCTTATCCTAATCCTCCCAAATGCCACAGACCTGGCCAAAATTCTGTCCAGCCACATGGAGTAACGGGAGTGAGTCCGCAGGGAGGTTGTCCAAACCAAACCGGTGCTAAGCAACCTCCCTGTATATTACCATTGCGGCACGACTACATTTTCATCCGTAAATGCAGTGTGTTCTCTGGGGATCCTTATGTTCACAACTATCACACCCAGACCACAACACTGAAATTGGGCAGATTGCCGACAATCTGTTTTCTTTCTCTAAGGCAGTAAACAGCTGCACAGTTGCTTTAGAAACACTAAGAAGGAGATAAAGGTGAAATGAAGTAAATTAACAGGCTGACTGACGTAAGGCAGGGCTTTGTCTTTTGTTTTGGTTCAACTGGTCAAAATCTGTTACTGTGCCCACAGAACTAGATGATAATCTTTTGGGAGAGATAAAAAAGCAAGAGAAATGTAACTGGAGAACAAGAAATATTTAGAGGGAAAGATACTTTTACTGCCCGACAGTATTCCGCCTCAGACATCATCAGGTACTGCTTGCTCGACCCTCTGCGCCCACCCCCAACACACACGCTGCCCCCCACTCACAATCGGCCACCTTCCTAGGAGGACAGAAACCCTCCCACACCAAGGAGTCCAACAGGAACGCTGGTTCTTTCATTTCAATCGGTCCTCCAGGACCACAAACAGTGGGAAAGCCTTCGTGTTCATCGCCAAGGATCTGAATTATGTAACACATTCAGTAGTCTCCAAATCTTAACACTTTCTCATTTTCTACTTTTAGCTCTTTCTATCTTTAATCTGAACGGAGGTTATCTGTTGTAAAAGAATTAACAGATTTTGCAGAACATTGTTTATGTTACTGTACCTCCTGAGTCTTTACTACAGAAAGCAGCTAGATTAAAGTGGCTTCCCCCCACTACTGCATTAGAGAGCCAGTACAGTCATATTACCTCAATTCGAATTTTTTAATCTTTATTGTATTTTTTAAATGAGAATTTATAGAATTTTAATAAATAACTCCTACAGTCATGCACATCCTCGTTTGCGCTCTCTCTGCCACTGCCTCCTTTCTGCCTCTTTCTAGAAGACACTGTTTTCAGTTCCTGGACCGCTCTTCCATTGTTCTGGGAAGCAGTCCATTCAATTCTGTGCACCAAATTTATCATGTTTCAAATTATCTCTTGGACAATTCTTACAGATTCTCTATATAACACCAATTCTATAGATTTTTTGTGCCAATTTTTCTTCTGGACAGCTTTCTTTGGATAGAAGACTTAAAAGTTCAACTTCTCTTACAACACATACAGATACACACACACACACACACACACACACACACACACAATTTTATAAATGTGAAAAAACTAACCAGCCAACAAATAAATATATGAATCTGTGCTGTCTGATCTGGTAACCACTAGCCAAAAGTACTTGCTTAAATTTAATTTTAAGTAAATAAAATCTTAAAATGTTTTCCTCAGTAATGCTAGACACATTGCAAAGGCTCAGTAACCACACAGGCTAGTGGTTCATACTGAATAGTGCAAAAACCAGAGCCGTCCCCGTGGAAAGTTCTACCGAATGCCAGTGTTTTAAAATATCTATAGAATATGAAAATATCACTGGGAAGCTGGAATGCATGATTCACCACATCTTCTTTCATGTTTACATGTCTCCATGTAACCAAATGAAAAATCCATAGCCAGGCCTTTCAGTAAATGTCAGTGTTAGGTGTAGTCCAAAAGATGGAGAAACAATGTATCAGGAGAATGAAAAACCAACAGCTCTCAGGGTTAGGTGTGTCCGGGGGGAGTTCCAGAATAAGCATCCAGGCCAAAAGCCATGACTTTCTATGCTGACTTCAAGGGGTTGACTTTCTAAGGTCTTACCCAACTAGTCACATTACACACAAGTAAAACCAAGACTGTTCAATTTAAGGCATTCTCTACCCTCCTAATTTAATGGTAGTTTAATGGTTCCATAAAAGGAAAGAAGAGAATCACCTGAGCTGTTTATTACCACATCCACGCAGTGAAGTCCAAAATTGTGTGCAACCGACTCTCAAGTTTGATAGAAAGCCATTCCTAAATCCATCATACCTATGAAACACCTACAACCTAAAAAATACTACAAAACCCAATGCAAGTATTATAACCACTTTGATATTTATGACCGACCTCAGCTGATTAGAGACTTTTCTCCGGCCATTTCCCTATTTTGAAGTGAGAGGGTGATGAGCTGCAGGGTGGCATTTTACCTTCACCTATGATGAGATGACCTTGACTATTCCTTTAGAAACTAGACATGTGAAACACAGCTTTTCAAGCACGTGCAGGCAGATTACAATGCGAGGCTGCACACACTGGTAACCAGTGACAGGTTTTCAGGGAGAAAAACCCATGCCTGGGGGAAAACAATGACTAGCAGAACTTCAGGCAATCCTTACAAAGAGGCATAATAAAAAAAGTAAACTGCAAGTTCAAGTGCTCATTAATGCATCTAGTAAATGAACTGCCTTCTTGAAAATAACCCAAAATGAAGGTGATTCCTCATAGGAGGAGTGACTAAACTTTGCCTTTCTATTCATGTATTGTGCAGCTTTAAAATTATAGACTTTAAAATGATTATCATCTAATATTCCATTTGATTCCTAAAGGTGTGGAAGGCAAGGCTTAAATGGGAAGAATCTAAAAAGCCAAGCCTGTTAATAAAATTATAAACAAGTAAAATAAAATGAATTCCTGGGATAAAAAAGAAAGCATGAAATTCTGTGGTGCTTATACTTGGTTCTTTGATAACATGAAAAGGTATTTTCTTCTTTTAAAAGGAAATTTTGTCAAGAGTTAGACATATACCCACACAATGGAACATTACGCAGTAGTTAAAAGTAAACCTTCTAGACTTCCATGTTCTAGCCTGACATCTAAGGATGTCATCCCCATCCTTACAACAAGAAAAACTAAAAATCAACAACTCTTCTAAGATTCAGCAGAGAATTGAATCCCTAGGACAAATAAGTACCCTGAAAACTAGAGACAGAGGCAGGCACAGAAAATGGTCAGAAACCAGCTCTGACACCAACCAGTGCCAGGTAGGAATTCTCAAAGACTAACTGACTAATTGCTGGAGACTGAGCAGGAATTAGCTGGAGAAAGAAAAACTTCTGGAGGTTTGGGTCTGGGGTGGGGGTGGCATCATCCTTTTGTGAGTTTCACTTCCAGAAGCTCCACAGGGACCTTAGGGAGGAGATCAGAGAAAAATCCCATCCTGCTTCCAGAACGGAGAAGGGAAAAATAACCATCTTCCAACAAGCTCAGAGCAGGTCATTCCCTCTGGCATAAACCTACTCTCATAGGAACTATTTTAGCAGAGCCTGACCAAATGGGGAAAGGGAAAATCTGACTGGAGCTCTTCCAAAGTCTGACGGGGAAGGAAATTAACCTGACTCCAGGTCCTCTGGCCTTCCTGTCTCACCTACAGAGAGGTTCACCTGAGGAGGCCTTGTGAAGGTGATAGCCAGGGACATGGATTCACTCAAAGGCTGCACCCTCATCATAGGACACAGGTGCTCTCTCCACCCCACAACAACAGGGCTCCTGTGTGGTAACAGAGAGTCACAGGTAAGCAGTCCATCTCAGTTACTTTCACCTGGTGTCCCATGTCTGGCTTTCAAAATAGTTATAATAATAATTGTAATACTAATAATATATATATACACACACACACAAACATATAAAAAGGCAAAAAAAAGAAAACCCAACCGAAATTTGAAGAGATGAAGCAAGCAACATCCAGATTCCGATACAGAAGGGCTGTTGGAGTGAAAGGTATATTAAACAGCAGGGAAAGCATGAGGAACCAAAAAGATGCGGTCCCTGAAGTCAAAGAGCCCACAGTCTGGTGGGAGAGCCAGTCATCAAAGCAAAGGTCACACAAACAAATCCATGCAACCAACTCTGGAGCAACACCTATTGGAACTGCCTGGGTCCACTTATATACAGACTTTTTTCAATAAATACGCAGTTGATCCTTCGTATCCCCAGGTTCCCTATCTGTAGGTTCAGCCACCTGCAGATTTAAAACAGTATTTTCAATCCATGTTTGGGAATCTGGGGGTGTGCGGGGCCAGCGGTAAGGATTATTGTATACCACTTTGTATCGGGTTGGCCAAAAAGTTTGTTATGGCTCTAGTAGTGCTTAGTTGTCTTTAACTTCATTCAAAACAATTTTGTTCAATTGTATTGTGACAGCTGTCATATCAGCGTGCATTCAAAAAATCAAAATTGGTGAATTTTTGTGTGGCCATTTTAATATTGAACATGGAAGAAATGCAACATTTTCAGCATATTACGTGTTATTACTTCAAGAAAGGTAAACACAACTGAAATGCAAAAAAGGATCTGTGCAGTCTATTGGGAAGGTGCTGTGACTGATCAAACGTGTCAAAAGTGGTTTGTGAACTTCCTTGGTACTGTTGACATTTTGGCCAAATACTTCTTTGCTGTGGGGCTGGCTTATGCATTGGAAGATGTTTAGCAGCACCCCTGGCATCTACCCACTAGAAGCCAATAGTGAGAGATAGCCAACATACTTAAAATATCCAAGTCAGTAAAGTTACTGATGAAAATGAAAAATTTGGCTTTTATTTTATGGAAAAAACATAACAGGCTCTTTGCCAACCCAATATAAGGGACTTGAACATCTACAGATTTTGGTATCCGTCAGGGGTCCTGCAACCAATCTCCTGCAGATACCTAGAAATGACTACAGTTAAGTTTTGGGAGATTCAAAATTTACATGCAGACTAACTCCTGTGTTGTCCAAGGGTCAACTATAGTTGAAAAGTAAAATGAATATTTTCAAGAAATGTCCCGGGGCCCACCCTGGGACCTAATTTAGATGAAGAACTGGAGTAGGGTTTTAATAAGGCCAGACAACGTGACTTTGAGGAAGTGACAGTAAAATCTAAATGAGGAGTTGGATTAATCTTGTGAAGAGACGGATGAAAGGACATGTATGAGACTGTTCATCAGAGTATGGCTTCAGAGTCCATCACCGGGAGAAAAGCACGGTAAACGCATGCAGTACACAGCACAGAGTTAATCAGCTAGATATGCAAGCAGCAACACAGATGAATCCTGAAACAGGGTTGGGAAGGGAAAAGAAACTGAATACGGTCTATTAACACAATGCCATTAATAAAAATTAAAAACACATGCACCCACAGAAAACACTATATAGCACTGGCAGCAAACACAAGGTCCAGGGGTCGAATCTGGCCCTCCACCTTGTTTCTACCCAGTGGCAGTGCCGAGCTCTCGCTTTACTGTTAAGGAGAAGTTCCATTTGTACAGTCCTCAAATTACATTCGGCCCTTTGAAGGCAACCGCAAGGCTGATGCGGCCCCTGGTGAAAATGAGTTTGACACCCTGCTACATAGCTTTTAAAGTCAGAAACATTTTAAAACATACACTGCTGACCCTTAAACAACAAGGTTAGGAGGACCAACCAGCCATCCCCTGTATAGTCAAAACCCCACATTTAATTTTTGACTCCCCCAAAATTTAACTACAAGTCATCCCTCAGTATCCATGGGGGACTGGCTGAAGGACCCCTGGGCACACGAAAATCTGTGATGCTTGACTCCCTTATAGAAAATGGCATGGAACAACACATACATCCTCAGACTACCAACTAATTTTGATCTGCGCTTGCTTGAATCCATGGATGTGAAACCTGAGGACATGCAGTGTCAAATGCATATTTATTGAAAGAAATCTGCATGTAAGTGCCCCCATATAGTTCAAACCCATGTTGTTCAAGGGTCAACTGAACTTTATAAAACTGAATGGGCTTTTTTGAGGAGCCCAAACGAACAGTAGGCTTCTCTGGTACTCAGAGCAACAAAGTTGGGGAGGGGACGGGAGACTGGCTCAAGATGGAGTTGGTGAAGCCCTGTGAGACTCTTAGAGGGAAGGTAAGTTCCGCATTTCATAAATCACAAGAAAAATTTGCTTATTGTGACATAGGAAAATTTTTAAAAGATTTTATTTATTTATTTTTAAAGAGAGAGGAAGGGAAGGAGGAGAAAGAGAGGGAACGAAACATGAGCGTGTGGTTGCCTCTTGCATGCCCCCACTGGGGACCTGGCCCCCAGGCATGTGCCCTGACTGGGAATTGAACCAGTGCCCCTTTCAGAAGGTGGGATCGCAGGCCCATGCTCAATCCACTGAGCTACACCAGCCAGGGTGCATAGGAAACTTTTAATGGGTCCTTCTAAATGAACCGAGTGAGAACCAAGTACATGTTGCCTGTCACGGCGCATCCTCAAGACCTCATGGGCAGCTCCGAATTCTATCCTATTACAGTCCTTAACAACGAAGAGCCAAAAAACAGAAGTGAGAAGTTTAAAAATACATTAGGAAAGACAGAGCATTAATACTGATTGTATCTGGGTAATTTTTTAGGTGATCTTGTAAAAGTTCTACCTATGTTTTTAAAATAATTTATCTAAAGTGTTTAAAATGAGTATTCTGTAGGTTCAAGGAACAGAACTAAAATTATACTTTAGGAAATGTCAACTATTCCATGAGAATAATATGTTGTAAATAAGTCTGAAAGAACTCATACTTCCCTTTAATGGATGTAGTGGATTCATTTAATGCTTATCTCTTTAAAGCACTTACTCCTTTATATTTGTTATTAAAGGACATTCTTTTATTATTCTAATGAAAAAATCCCCATAAAACTGAGACAGTGAAATGAAAACCACAGCACAACAAAATTGTTTTGTAAAACTGAGACTGAATACAGATAAAAGAGCTATCATCTTTTCGTTGAATAAACAGGAAAGATATAAAGAAACAGGGGAGGGAAGAGTCATCACTGACCAGCCCTTCAGTGTACTGAAGTGAACGTGGCTTATTCCTAACTTGTGACTGAGTTGGGCCTGAGGTATCACATTAGCTCTTCTTTATCTTCTCACACATACATGGCCCTTTCATAAAAGCAAAGGCCCATTATGATGTGTTTCAATTTTTGAAACAGTACTTTAAAATTAATACTACTAAATTATCTCGACATGTCTATGATGGATTCACTCTGCTATGGTATAGTGCTAACTAGGCCAAAAGGCATCCTTAAAAGATTAGACAGAATAAAACACTTAAATATCCAAAGGCCTCTAGGTCATTTAGACTATCCCCCACTTTTTTAATAAGGTCATTCCTTAGCATTCCAAACCAATCTTCAAATATTTGCAAGAAAGAGACTTATCAGGGGAAGACCTCGTTTCCTGAAAGCTATGAGAAAATATTCCAGGATAAATTAGCATATACAAGAAATATTCTTTTAGCCCTGGCTGGTTAGCTAAGTTGGTTGGAGTGTTGCTCTAACATGCCAAGGTTGTGGGTTCAATCCCTGGCCAGAGCGCATACAAGAGTCAACCAATGAATGCACAAATCAGTGAAACAACAGGTTGATGTCTCTCTCTCTTCTCCCCTTTCCTCTTTCTCTATCTAAAATAAATTTAAAAATATTTTTCTATATTGCTTTTATCAACAGTTGAAGTAAAACAGATTCAGAGAACAGACTTTATAATCCCTGAGACCAATATTAACATTATGTAGACTTTAACAAAAGTAGGATGGGTTTCATAAGAGTTTACAAGCCAAAAAATACCTGAATAGCTCCTTGGATGGACCTTGTCACTATAATCCACCATCCCCACCTCTTGGACAAACCACATGTTGGCCAATCCTGCTCACCCTTTATCCAGCCCTATTTAATATCTCTCTCCCTTCTCTGCTTTCTCCCCTGCAGTCTGAGCCCTCCCATTGCAGCCACATGTCAGTTTTGTTGTTACTATTAATTAGAAAACATTTCAAAGAAATAGCTAGGTCACAAAAGTACTTGGTGAGCAGCAAAGAAGAAACCTTGGTGACCTAGAATTCAGGGGACATTCCAGACTATGTATGCTCTGGAAAAAGATCGAAGGTAAAATGGAAGAAAATAAGGGCAATGTGTGTGCAGCGGCAAACAGAGATCACTTCAGGATCTGGAAGGTGACAAGCAACATGTACGTTCTCACTTGGTTCATTTACAAGGATGCATTCGAAGTTTCGTACCCCACAACAAGCAAGCTTTTCTTGTAGTTTATGAAATGTGAAACTTACCTTTCCTCTAAGAGTTTCACAGGGCTTCTACACTAGGAAAGATTCCGAAAGTTAATTTTGTATACTTCCACTAGAGAGTACATTTAAAAACTGAGGGGAAAAGATTAGAAAGATAAAACAAGAACCTGATGAAGCACTCTACCAGACATGATGTCATACTAACAGTTCAGGTGAGTCTGCCCCTCCCCCACATGGAATCATTCAATGCGCAATTCTGAAAGAGTCTCTGAGTGCTCTTGCTCATTTCACAATAGTAATAAGAAGTGCTACACTGTTTTAAAAACAGTTCAAGTAACCACTGATGTTCCAGATATTCACATTTATCACAAATTTTAAGAAGACGCAAGATGGAACAGAAATCCAAAGGAGAGTCCTAAAAAGACATCAATGAATTCTACCAAAAATTTAAAGAATACCAATTCTTCATAAACACTTCCAAAATACAGAAGAAGAGGGAATATTTCCTATCTCATACTGTTAGCTGTATTTACCTGATACCAAAATCAGAAATATCAGACAAAAAAAAATATAGACCAAGATCTCATATGCATAGGGAGGCAAAAATTCTCAAACCATACCAGCAAATCAAATCCATGCATATACAACATGACCAAGTAGGATTTATCCCATAAACAAGTTTGATTTAACATCTGAAAATCAGTTAATGTAAAATATACCACATTGACAAAATAAACAACAAAATCATCTGATTATCTCAATAGACACAAAGTATTTGGCATAATCCAACACAATTTTCATGATAAAAACACTGAACAAATTAAGAATGTGAGGGAATGTCCTCAATCTGGAAAAGCCCATTTCTGAAAAAACCTACAACTAACATCAAGCTTACTGGTAAAAGACTGGGCAGTTTCTAAGATCAGGAACAAGACAAGACTATCCATTCTTACCACTTCTATTCAACATTGTACTAGATGTTCTAGCACCTTAGTAGGCAGAAAGAAAGAAAAAAAAGGAGGGGAGGGGAGAAGAGAGGAGAGGAGAGGAGAGGAATACGCATTTATATTTGTTCCGCAGTGTTCCCTCCAATAACTTGAGTGCCCACCTGGCACCACAGAGAGTTACTCCAGTACTGTTAACTGTATTCCCCATGCGCTACCTTACACCCCTATGCCACTATTATTCAACATAGTGTTGGAAGTCCTAGCCAGAGCAATTATGCAAAAAAGAGAAATGAAAGATAACCAAATTAAAAAGGAAGAAGTAAAACTGTCACAATTTGCAGATGACATGCTATATATAGAAAATCTTTTTTTAATTTTATTTTAATTGTTGTTCCTGCACAGTTTTCTGTCCTTTACTCCCACCCCAGCCCACCACCCCAGCCTTCCCCACCTCCCTCCCATTTCCACCCCCCCTAGTTTTTGTCCATGTGTCCTTTATACTTGTTGCTCTAAACCCTTCCCCTTTCCCCCTGAAATTCCCTCCCCTCTCCCCTCTGGTGACTGTCACCATTAAATAACTGTTAAAACTAATAACAGATTTAGTAAATTTGCAGGATACAAATATCAATACACATACAGTATTTTGCTGTGTATAATGTGCCCTTTTTTTCCAAATTTCTGAAGGAAAAATAAGGATGAGCATTATACATGGGTAGTACTAATTCCGTACCTATATGTTTTTAATTCTTTTATTTATGATTATGCATTAAAAGTATAACTCTAGAAAGCAATGATATCCATATGCAAAATAATACCCTGGAATATGATAACCAGTTTTGTTTCTAAATATAAATAAATAAAAATTGAATTAAAAAATTAAAACAAATGATTTTTTACTGAAAGTTTGAGCCAAAAATGTGGGTGCGCATTATACACAGCAAATTATGGTAAATCTCTTGCATTTATATACACTAGATAATGAACTATTAGAGAGAGAAATTAACAATCCCATTTACAATATCACAAAGAATAAAATACATAGGCATGAATTTAATCAAGAAAATGACAAGCTTATATGTTGAAAACTACAAGACATTAATGAAAGAAATTGAAGAAGATACAAATTAATAGAAAGATGTTCCATACTCAAGGATCAAAAGAATCAATATTGTTAAAATGCCCATACTGCCCAAAGAAATGTACAGATTTGATGTAATTCCCATCAAAATTCCAATGGTATTTTTTACGGAAATAGAAAAAAATCTTAAAATTTGTATGGAACCACAAAAGATCCCAAATAGCCAACATAGTCTTGTGAAGAACAAAACTGGAGGCATCACATGCACTCATTCCAAACTATATTACAAAGCTATAGTAATCAAAATAGTATGGTATTAGCATAAAAACAGACAGATCAACGGAACAAAATAGAGAACCCAGAAACAAATCCACCCATATATGGTAAACAAAGAAGCCAAGAATGTACAATGAGGGAAAGAGAGTCTTTTCAATAAACAGTGCTGGGAAAACTGGACAGTAACACACAAAAGAATAAAACTCAACCACTACTGTACACCATCCACAAAACACAACTCAAAATGAATTAAGACATGAAGGTTAAGACCTGAAACCACAACCTCCTAAAGAAAAATGTGGCACTAAGCTCCTTGACGTAGGTCTTAGCAATAATTTTTATTCTGGCAAAAGAAAAAGCAACAAAAGCAAAAATCAATAAGTGGGTCACCATGAAAACCAAAAGCTTCTGCACAGCAAGTAAAATCATCAGTCAAATAAAAAGGCAACTACTGAAGGGGAGAAGATATTTGCAAGTCATATGTCTGATAAGGGGCTAATATCCAAAATATAAAAAGAACTTACACAATTCAACTGCAAAAAAAGCCAATTTAATTTAAATATAGGCAGAAGATCTTAATAGACATTTTTCTAAAGAAGATACAGATGGCCAACAGGTACATATAAATGCTCAATATAATTAATCATCAGAGAAAAACAAATCAAAACCAAAATGAGATAATCCCTTCACACCTATTAGAATGGCTATTATCAAAACATACAAGAAATAACAAATATTGGCAAGAATGTGAAAAAGAGAACCCTGTGTACTATTGGTGGGAATGTAAACTGGTGCAGTAGCCATGGGAAATGGTATGGAAATTTCTCAGAAAATTAAAGAAAGAACTGTCATATGACTCAACAATCACACTCTGGGTACCTATATGGTGAAACCCAAAACACTAATCTGTAAAGACATCTGCACCCCCATATTCACTAGCATTATTCACATTAGCCAGGACATGGAAACAACATAAGTACCCATCGATGGATGAATGGATAAAGAAATTATAAAGTACATAATATGTAAATAATATGTATACAATGAATATTATTCAGCCATAACAGAACAAAATGTTATCATTTATGACAGCAGGGATGAACGTTGAGGGCATACTACCATGTTAAACAAGTCTGACAGGGAAATACAAATATTGTATAAACCCTCTTACATATGAAACCTAAAAAAATCAAAACAAAAGAAACAACCTGAAAAAAAAATCCCCCAAACCAGGCTCAGAGATATTGATAGCTGCCAGAGGGCGGAGCTTGGGGACTGAAAGAAATGAGTGGATGCTGTAAAAAAAAAAAAAAAAAAAAAAAAAAGACTGAGAAATCTTATACTACTCCTGGTCAATTTATTGAGTAGCAATGTGACATAATTTTTTGCATAACATAAAATCTAAGATGATCTTTAAAATTTTAAAAACAGCACAAAGTAGAATAAAATATTTAGGAGAAAATTTAGAAAGAGAAGTGTAAAACATATATACTGAAAAATGCAAAATATTGTTCAAAGAAATTAAGGAAGATTTAAATAAATAGAAAGATAAACCAACTCCATGAATCAGAGATCTTAATCTTGTTAAGATAGAAAATACTTCCTAAATCAATCTATAGATTAAATGCAATCCCTATCAAAATCCCAGCTGGCTTCTCTGTCGACACTAAAGAACTAATCCTCAAATTCATATGGAATGCAAAGGGCTCAAAATAGCCAAAATTACCCTGAAAGAGAAGAACAGCCATAAAACTCCTACAAGAAAACACAGGCAGTAAATGTTTTTAGCATCACTCTTAGTCATATTTTTGGGGGATATGTCTCCTTGGGCAAGGGAGTAAAAAAAAAAAAAACAACCAAATAGGACTATATCAAACTAAAAAGATTTTGCATAGCAAAGAAAACCAACAGCAAAATGGAAAGACATCCTACAGAATGGAAGAACATATTCACCAATTGATACATCAGTAAGAGGTTAATTTCCAAAATTTATACAGAACTCATACAATTCAACACCAAAAACCCAAACAACGCAATTCAAAAATGGTCAGGACTGAATAGACATTTCTCCGAAGAGGCAAGACAGATGGGCCAATACACATGTAAAAAGATGCTCTATGTCATTAATCAGAGAAATGAAAATTAAAGCCACAATGAGCTATCTCCTCACACCTGTCAGAATGGTTATCATCAATAATTCAACAAACAAGTATTAAGCAAGAATGTGGAAAAGGGAACCCTTGTGCATTGTTGCTAGCATTGTAAATTGGTGCAGCCACTATGAAAAAAATTAAAAATAGAACTGCCTCAAAAAATTAAAAATAGAACTGCCATATGACCCAACAATTCTACTTCTGGGTATTTATCTAAAGAAACCAATGACAGATGCATCCCTTATGTTCATTTTAGCATTATTTATAATAGCCAAGATATGGAAGCATCCTACGTGCCCATCAATAAAAGAATAAATAAAAAAGATGTGGTATATATACACATCTACAATGGAATATTACTAAGCCATAAAAAATGAAATCTTACCACTTGGGACAACACAGATAAACCTAGAGGGTATTACGTTAAGTGAAATAAGTCAGACAGGGAAAAATAAATACTGTATTATTTCACTTATATGTGGAATCAGAAAAACAAAATAAATGAAAAAACAAAACAGAAACAAACTCTTAGATACAGAGAACAAACTGTTGCCAGGCATGTAGGGGTGGGGTAGGTTGGAGAGCTGGGTGAAAAAGGTGAAGGGATTAAAAAATACAGATTTGCAGTTAGAGAATAGTCACAGCAATATAAAACACAGTGTAGGAGAATATAGTCAGTAATATTGTAATAACTAAGCAATTTGCCAGGTTGGTAGGAGACTTACTGAGTGATCACTTCTTATGTTACATAAATATCTAACCACTATGCTGCACATTTGAAACCAATAAAATATTGAATGTCAACTGTAATTGGAAAAAAAGAGGAATAGCATTGTAGGCTCCCTTCCCAATTTCAAAACTTACCACAAAGCAACTGTACTGAAGACAAAGTAGTATTGAAATAAGAATAGACATGGAGATCAGTGGACTAAAGTCCAGAAAAAACTTATATCTGCACCTACGGTTTTCCACAAGGGTGCCAAAAGCATGCAATGGAGAAAAGAAGTTTTCAACAAATGGTCCTGGGACCACTGAATAGCCACGTGTATAAGAATGAATTTGACTCATATCATGCCAGATATAAAAATTAACTGAAAACTGGATGAAGATCAAAATGTATGAATGAATACTATACAACTCTTAGAAGAAAACTTTGGCATATAACCTCAAATTTAGTAATGGTTTCTTAGATATGACATGAAAAACATGAGCAACAAAAGAAAAAAATATACATAAATTGGGTTTTATTAAAAACTTCTGTGCTTCAGAGTACTATCAAGACAGTGAAATGACAACCCACACAACAAGAAGATATTTGCAAATCATATACCGGCTATCATTGACCGATAAGGAAATGCAAATAAAAACCACAATGAGATAGCAATTTACAAGAAATTGAAAAAAAATTCAAATCCTGATACACTCCTGGTGGCAATGTAAAATGATGCAGCCACTTCGGAAAACCGTCTGTAAGCTCCTCCAGTGATTAGACATAGAGTTACCACACAATCCATCAATTCTACTCCTGGGGATATACCCACAAAACTTGCAAATGTATGTCCACACAAAAATTTGTGTTAATAGTATTTTTCATAATAGTCACAAGTTGGGAACAACCCCAATGTCTATCGATGGACAAATAAACAAATGCGGTACACCTATATGATGAAATACTATTGGGCGGTAAAAAAGGAAGAGGTGCTGATATATGCTGTGAGTACTGATATGTTTGAATTACACCTCTGTAAAGCTATTATTTAAAACATTAATTAACTGAAATGCACACAGTTTAGCAACAAAGATTGTCATTCCCATGACTCACAGGTGTCAGAGCAATGGGAGAGGATGCAGAATTAAATCACGCAGTCAGGGAAGCAGTTGCAATAAAGTCTAAAAGCTGAAAAAAAATTCAGAAGAATCAGGTGACATGAAGGTGAGACTTGGAAACCAGAATCGATTTCATCTGAGGAGGGTGGCCTGAGTCCTCTCTTTTGAGAGCAACTAGAACAAAAGGAGCAGCTTGGGTAAGAACTGATCAGATGAGCAGAGACGCTGTGTCCTACGGCCAACCTCAGTGAGCAACTGGGTCAGTGCCTCAGCCTGCCTAGGAGGCAAGCACTCTGCAGAAAGCTGGTTGAATATTCAAATATTAACTAGGCTTAAAATTTAATAAAAATAATGCTGTATGTCAACACTTTCGTATGGTATTTTTAGGTTTAGTAATAATCTATTCTTTCCATTACACCTATGATTTTATGCTGAAATGCTAAAATAGCTTGATTAAGTTTGTAAAACAGTGTTAGAATGTTCAAGTGAATTTGATTTGCTATAAGCCTAGTTTATTAGATTAATAAGAGCAATTTAAGTGTTTGAGAAGTTTGGCTTACGTTGTAAATGTTTCTTGTCGGGCATTTGAAATGCCTAAAACGAAAATGAATATATAAAAATACAACAGAACTGAAAGTGAAGGCAATTTAATTAACCAAATTTGTAAATGAGACTAAGGATTTAGTTGGATCAACTTGAATTAATTAACCATTAATAAAAGAAACAATAAAGCTGCTTGTTTTTTTAATTTTACTATATTTATCAATAGAATACTGAGATTTATAAGTTGAGCTTAAATTTTTATGAGAAGCTAGGTTTTAAATACGTAATGTTAAATAGATCTATTAAAAATGCATAATCTAAGTAACATATAGTTTTCTAATATAAAAAAGGCCCCATTCAGACTTTCATGAAAATACTAATCTTTATATAAATGTCTTTAAGCTCTTATCCTTTGCAACAGCATGGATGGAACTGGACAGCATTATGCTAAGTGAGATAAGCCAGGTGGGAAAGACAAATACCATATGATCTCACCTTTAAGTGGAACCTAATCAACAAAACAAACACGCAAGCAAAATATAACCAGAGACATGGAAATAAAGAACAAACTGACAGTAACCAGAGGGGAATGGGGAGGGGAATAACAGGGGAAAGAAGGGGAAGGGTCAAGTCAAGGAACATGAATAAAGGCCCCATAGCCATGGACCATAGAGGTGGGGGAGGGTTGAATGCGGGAGTGGGGGTGGGTAGGGCAGGGGAGAGAAATAGGGGGGAGGGGACAACTGTAATTGAACAATAATACATTTTTTTAATAATAAATGTCTTTATAGAACCAAACAATGCTTTTAAATACAGAGTAAGACCAGAAGAATTCATTCATCCAATAAAAGTTCTGGGGTACCTACTATGTGCCAAACAGGGTTCTAGGTGCTAAGGAAACAGCAGTGACTAGATGAAATCAAGTCCCTGCCCACATGGAGTTTACATTCTACTAGGAGAGATGGGCGATAATAAACACATATTTATATATTAGATAGTATTTCTAAAATATATATTTATATCACAAAAGAGTGGAGGGCAGAATAGCATAGTGACTTAGAAGATGAATTCTGCAGCCAGACAACTGAGCTCCAATTCCAGCTCCAATATGCAATAGTTGCATGATCTCCGTAAGTGACTTAACCTCTTGGTGCCTCAGTTCCTTTGTTTCTAAAATAGGGATGATAAGAGAGCTACCCCATAGCGTTATTAAGAAGGTGAATGAATTAATATTTGTAAAGCACTTAGAACATTGCTGATATCCAGAAAGTACTACAGATACTTTGTTATGGAAGACAATAACTGTTATAGCAGGCAATAACTGCTATGGAAGAAAATAGAGTAGAGTGAGTGGACAGTGAAGCATCTAGAAAAGGAGAGGGAACCACTTTAAATCATGTTGTCACGACCCGTCTCCCCAAGAGGGGCCATGCGATCCAGTGGCTGGCTGTTGTAAGGAAGAGCCTGTGCAGAACTGGAGGGGCGCTGAGGGAGGGCCAAGGCCAGAGGAGAGGCGGGACGGATGAGTGGGAGGAAAAGCAGGAGCATCAGTGTGGAGAAGGGGCCAGAGGCCAGAGACCACGGAGAGGCTTTTGGGTTTGTTCATGTGTGATCAAAGTCACTGGAGGGTTGATAGCAAAGTCATATGACCTTGATTACATTTTTTAATCCTCACCCAAGAACACGTGTATTCATTTTTTAGAGGGAGAGAAAGGAAGAGAGGGAAAGGGAAAGAGAGAGAAAGGGAGAGAGAAAGATGTTTACCTCCTACACGGGTCCCACCGAGGGATTGAATTTGCAACCCAGGCATGTGCACTGACCGGGGATCAAACCTACAGCCTTTTTGGTGTACGGGATGATACTCCAACCAATGGAGCCACCCGCCCAGGCCAGGGCTTGATTAAGTTTTTAAAGGATCTCTGGCTGCTGGGCCGGGATCTGACCACAGAGGCAGGGGTGAGCACAGGAGCCCAGGTAGAAGGCAGTTACAGGATAATTCTTTAAGACCTACTTTCTCTTATGAATGAGAAATGGGGGGTGGCTTGGACCGGAATGGCAGTGAGGAGATGCAGGGAAGTGGATGGATGCAGCATATAATTTTGAAGGGAGAGCCCACAGCATCTGCAGGTGGGATGTCTTTGACAGTTGAGATAGCCATGGTCCTTGGACCAGCAGCATGGGTACCACCTGGGAGCCTGTAAGAAATACAGAATCTCAGGCCCCAAGCCCAGCCTATTGAATTTAAATTGTACTTGTACAAGATCCCAGGGGACTGCTCTGCACAGACAAGGTTGCACCAGGAGTTGGGTGGATGAGGTGAAATAGAAGACAAGGACAAGAAGCTTAGGACCTTGGAGTCCACGGTGATGGATGTGCTCTGTGTGTATTGAAAGCATCAGGAATGATGACTGAAGTGGTGGAAAAGTCAGCAAATATGCAAAGTACCACGTGGCCAAGAAGAAAGTAGAGAATTGTAACAGGAGGCGTGTCTACAGCACGTGTTGCAAAAATACTGGAGTCCTTAAGGAGTAGGGAGAGAGACACTGGTCTGCAAGCAGAAACCAGGAGCCTTAAGGACACTGGCAGTGGCTCCAGCAAAGAGGTCACTGAAGTGTGCAAGTGAAGACAGCCACCACCCAAGAAAGTTTCCAGAAAAGCAGTGTCCTCAGAGGCAGCCCGTTTAGGTTACCGAACATCATACCAACACACCATCTGACCCACAGCTGTCCAGTTGCCAAAAGCATTAAAAGGGGGGAAGGTTTTATTTCTTTAAGTTCTCCTGATCATTCAAACATACTATGCAAATACCTGAATCTCTAAACAGTACTAAAAGCATGCAAAAGTTTATTTAAATAATGTGCTTCTGGATATATTGTAATACATGTGTACAACTTCAAAGGCACTGGAAAAGGGTTTTTTTAAGTTGTTAAATAAAGATGACATAAAGTCTTTACATAGAAAACCTTTAAAATATCTTATTTTAATAAAAACTTTTACATGGCATTTTAAAAATATCAACTTACTGAATGCTTGTAACACCCGTATCAAGTAAGTACACTTTTACCCCACTTTACAGATGAGTAAACAGAGGCAGAGCATTGAGGTAAGATGCACGAGATCTCGCTGCTGTTAAGCACTGGAGCTGGAGTTCAAAGCCTCAAGCTCCAGGATCTATGCTACAACTACTATACTGCTTCCCTTCAACTCAGTATATAAAATTGCTTCGAAAAAAAAAGGAAAAATCAGAGACCTACTGGACATAAGAAACCAAGGCAAATTGTGTTTACTTTTGAAATAGGCTTATCCCAACTTCCTTCCAGGCTGATGAGAAATCAATCTCATATTTAAAGAGCCATAGAGAAGGCCATGCCATTACTTTCCTTGACAATAACCGAGTGCAGTAGCAAATGCCTCTCACTGCCAAGGTACTTATTCTCCTTACACTTAACCTGAAACATTGCTGTTGCAATTTAAACACATTTTCCCTTTGCAGTTCTCTGAAGACCAGACTGCTAGGCTCTGAAAATTTAAATCCTTTCCATTTCAGGATACCTTTTTTCCTTTACCATCCTAGAAATTTCCATGCTGAATCATTACATTCATTAGACTAAGTCTAAAATGCACTAATTGTGATTCTTTGCTAACCTTTTCTTAACTTGGAGCACCAGAAGTCAGGAACATCAAAGACGTTTGGCAGAGTGTCCTTAAGTGACTTGAATGGAAAATACCTCTGTGGTCAGGCTTTGAGGACAAGCAGGTGTCACCAAGGAGATGTGCTGTACTTGCGTCTCACTCGTGCTAAACACAACTCAGAGCTTCTGGCTTATTATACATATACAGGACCCAAAACTGCAATGCTGCTCTTACAAAGCACCTCAATCTGTGTCCTTAACTAGCAAAAAGGATACCCGGAGTTATCACAAGAATTCAGTGATAAGAAGTCAGTGGTTCCTACATTTAGGGGCATTAAATGTCTCAAGTGCTGAGAACTAATGAATCACCAGAAGGCTGCAAATATGAGCAATGATCTGCCTGTGTGGATTTAACATAGGCCAGTGACACGGGCCTTACACTTACATTGTCCTGTCTTTCAGAATCCCTGAAAGTCCTTTTAAAGTATATATGTAATATATATATACACACTTTATAAAGTATATATATATAAAAGTACATAAAATACATATAAAGTGTGTATATATATGGTATGAGTGTGTGTACGTACACACACACACACACACACACACACACACACACCCTGGCTGTCATAGAAATAAGTAAAATGAATTTAGTATACACACCAGTACAAAAGACTCATCTGAACAAAGCAACAGCCCGTTTAGAAACATAGGGAGCTTCCCCTCCCTGCTTCCCCAGTGCCTCCACTAACATTTGAACAGAATACCTAATCCAAGGTCCCTAAAGCCTGCACTGCTGACCCCTACCAGCCAACTAATGAAGTCAGCTAGAAAGTGTGAAATGCATAGTGGTCTTTGGGGTCAGTCAGGGTGGGCCCAAGGGCCAGCCACGCCCCTTGCTCGCCAGGTAACCAAGTCAGGCCGCCTCAACTTTCTGAGCCTCAGGTCTTCCAGCTACAACTTGAGCATAATCTGTATTTCTCAACTTTTTCATATCACCCTGGCTAAGGAGCCCCCCTTTTTACCTAATCACCCCACAGAGTCTAATACCACAGTATACTATGGATCAAATTTTATACTTTATGTATAATCAAATTTTATACATAAATTATAAAGTTTGTTCATTCTCTCAAGAACCAATGTGCACCCCCTTGAAGGTCATATCTCCCCTCTTTAGAATGTCTGGGATGCTGATGTCTATTTTCCAGCAAAGAGTTATGAGCATGGCTAGGCATCAGGCACCGGGCATCAGCCAGAGTACAGACTGTGATCTCACGAAGCTCACATTTTGGTAGTTTATCTAAATATATGCAAGCCTCCCTGAGAACAGAGAAACTGTTACTCTTTATCATAATGCATCATTAGATCACAGATTGCTCGACAGGACTAAGTAACATCAGTGGATCACAAACTCCATCACCATACTGAAGAAACATCTCCAGAGCACCTACCGACAGCCTCCCCATCACCCCAGGGCACAAAGCACAGAATTTGAGCTGGGAGGGACTGAACTGGTTAGTCCAACTTCTTCATTTTGTAAATGAGTAAATCAGATCCATTTTTGATGTGTATATTTTTAACTCCAGTTCATTGGACGGAGGCTCTCAATACAGCTACCAGCACATGTGGGTACTGACCGGCAGTACAGCTAAAATCCTAACAAGAATGTTTACAGCCTTTTTAGTTTGTGAAACTTTAATAAAGGCAAACCATAAGTGCTTTAAGTTGATAACATAATTCCCAATTAATTCTGAAAAACTCCTTTATGTGCATTATTTAATACAAAAGAGACTGGTATACATTTAGAAGTATCTGTGAAACAAGCTTTCCTAATTTTTCTATTTCTCCAAATTTCTGGGCTTTTCAGTGAAGTTTTGGAATCACCGAAGCTGGAGACTAAAGCTCACATTCAGTCATACACGGCTGCACCCTGGGCAGAACCGAAGGGAGCCTCATGCTCTCCATTTCCCCCTGCAAATCCAAGTTCAGGGCTAGTTCTTCTTGACTGACCATAGTAAAAAAAAATGTTTTCCAGTTATTTCAGGAAAAAAATTATTTGCTAATTTTGGTAGAGGCTGAATGAGGACATCGAGATTCACTCTCAAAGCGTCGCAAATTTTTCCCTCATGTGAAATAAAGCAAAACTGTGCCCTGAGGAGCCAACAGGCAGAATCTATTGCTACGGGGACAGTGAAGAGTGAAGGCAGAGAGTAGGAAAGGGACCCTGTGACAGGGCAGAAGCAGCTGCTCCAGCCGGAGAACAAGTACAACCTGCCCTGGAATTCGTGTCTTCGAGCTGCCAGCCTGTGTGAGCAGCAGGGGCAGAAAGAGAATGACACGTGCTCCCGAACTGTGACGGGTGCCTAACGATACACGCGTACCGGCTTTCACCAACTTGCCACACCACTGGAGCGCAGTTCAACCGTGCGCCTATTCATTCACACATGTGCCCCCTGCCCTCAGCCATCCAGTCCAACATTTTCGAGAATATGTTTTACCACTAGCTTTTCTTCTTTGTGACCCCAGCTGTGCTGGCAGGGAGGTGACCCTAAGCAGAAACCATGTGCTCATCAGGCAGGTAAGAGGCAACACTGAAGGGGCCGCTCAGTCGGAGAGGCTGGAGGAGAGCGAGGCATCCGCATGTGTTCCTTCAACTGCTTTCCCCTCTGTGGCACTCAAACGTCCCCCAAGCACTAGGTACAGGCACAATTTGTATCTGTTTTTGAATGCATTTCACAACCTTAAACTCTGTGAGGCACCTGCCTCACCTTTCTTATCCAGCCTCAAAAGAGCTTGTCATTCTCTAAGCCATCGTCCAACACATTCTGCTGACTTGTCGGCCATTCGTGGAACAGCTACAATGTGCCCAGCACTGGGCTAGGCCACTGACTCATCTACACAGGAGTCTGGAGAATTCAGACAACCTGTCATTGTCCTTAACTAGGACCTGGAGTAGAGCCTAGCATGGTGCAATGGACAGATGGACAAAGGAAGCAGTGTATGAAAGGGAAATGAGTCTGCTTTAGATAGCTTGTGATCCGGTGGACCCAACACAAATAGCCTAATCAGTATGTGCAATCCCAGGTAGAAGTGAGCAGAGATCCTTAAGTAGGTTAGAAATGGAAGTATTTTAGAAGCTGAAGAGAGAAATACAGTGCATCTTCCAATCTGTACTCAAATGGACTTTCATTGTAAATATTTCATTAAATTACTCCAAACCATCCAACAGAAGCAACCCCCTATTTTCGTCAAGGAAACTGCAGCCATTAATGGAAATCTCAGCCTGACCCTCGCTTCTTTTCACGGATTCAGCAGGGTGCGGAGGTGAGGAGGTAGCACTTAGAAAATCAGGTGCAGCCAGCCAGTGAGGCACTTAAATTGTTTTTATTGTACCTGTTACTCCGAGGGAAGGTCAGTATATTTAAAAATAGAGTAAGTTGGTCCAAGGAAAGAACAGGCTTTTGCAGGAGTTGGTAAGGGCACCCTCTGAGGTCCCAAGAATGGCTGGAATGACACTTTGTGAGGTTGACAGGTCACCTTGAAAATCAGTTCCACCCCTAAACTTCGAAAATCCTGTGACTGTGATGTGTAAGATGTATGTGGGTTTAGGACTGTGGATGCAGGTCACACAGAATTGGGCATCTTACTTGAGCAAGAACCAGAGCATATTAGTTTCTAGCTGAATTTCCTTAGTCGTTGTCATAGGAATCTGAAGTTGCAATATTTTGAAATTTATGTAGCGTTTTTAATATTTCAAAGGAGAACAGTTAAGCTCCTTATTTATACCGAGGCCTTGGGTAGAACAGACTATCTCTCCTTTACTGACTTTAGATTGTTCTATCTTTATGAAGCTTGTTTTGCATATAATGCTTTATCTTCCATTTCACAGAGACCAAAGGTCATCTGATGGGAGTTCCCTTAACTTCCCTTTGAGTCTTAACCTATTTTTACCTCCTCCTCACTTCCCATCTTTTAAGATAAACGTGGTACCTTCCCTCCCTGCCACCCTTCCCTGCCCAACCCCCTCCCCTACTTGTCTTAAGGATCTTATTCTCTTCCTTTAACACCTTTCTGGCATCTGCAAAGTAAATTCCTCATTGCTCCTTCTTCAACTCTCTCCTCCTGTGTTCAGTATATCTTTAAGTCGCTACAACCTTCACCATATCATATAAATTAAAATCTCAGATTCCTCTTCGAAGCCTTCTCTTTGACCCCCATACATCACTGGGTACTACTCTCTCAGTACCTGGCACATGGAAGGCTCATCCCTTAGTCAAGGCTCCTCTCCTCTGGTCTAGGTCCTGTGACAGCCTCTGAGGTGGCTTTCCTGATCCCGATGCCCTTTACAACACCACTGCCAGGGCTTGCCTTCTAACGTATCCGCAGCCTGTCTGTCACTCATGTACCTAAAAGCCTTCAGGCCATCTCCAGGGTCTGGAGCAGAGTTTCTGAAACTATAGAACTGGGCATGGCACAGGCTAAGGTTTTGGGAGATATTTGAGATGAATCTCACTAGCACAGAGATTCAGAATTTTTTAAAAAATCTTATCTTTTAGCCATTTATTTTCATTTTGATCCTCTTTTGATCCTTCTGATACATCTAAGAAAAAAACATCAGTTTGGTACTACTAAGTCAAAAGCACTCCTTAAACACCTGTTGATCTGCCATTGTTACAAGCCTACGGGCTCAGCTTAGAGCAGTGGAAAAGGAACAAGGTCAAATTAAAATTTCATAATAGTGTTGGGCTTCTGGATTTATTTAGAGCAGGTGATAGAGGTTTATTATGTACCATAGTGATAGGAATCGCCTTTTAAAGTGAATGTATTCCAGAAAAATAAATGTCAATTTAATATAAGTTCTAATGAAAAACAATGCAGACAACACGAACATCACGAAGGAGGTATTTGTGAACAGCCCCGCAGACTGCAATCCACACACCTGTTTGCCCTGCACGTCGGCACGAATTCAGCTACTCTCTAACTGTAATGCTTCTTCATAAACTCGTTGCTGTGGAAGGAGGCACCCCTTGGCTGTGCCCAGCACTTTCCCTTCTCCACACCCCTTACTCAGGCCACTCCTCAGTCTGGGCCAGATCTCCTCATTTTCTGGCATTTTGAAATTCTAAGTCTCAAATCAAATGTATGCTTCTCTAGGAAGTCATCCCCTAAGTTTTTAAATTATGATTTAATGGTCCATGTGCTTGTCCCTCAGCTATGGTGTTTATCGTATTCTCGCTCATGTTATAGTTTTTGACATATTTACCCTACTTATTGCAAATTCCTAGAGGTCAAAGACGATGCCATTTTTTAAATTTATGCTCCCCACAACCAAGTAGAATATGTACATATATATGCATATGTGGTATGTGTAATATATATACACATGTATGTATGTGTATCTTTCTGTAAATGAGCTAATGTGCAGGAATTTTCTATCTCATCTCACTGTCTGCTCCAGGACCCATTTGTAGCATTTATTTTCCTCTTGATAAATGAGTATCTTTAGAAACAGGTCTTAATATAATTAAGATCAACTCTAACTTACTGAGCAGAAAACAATTTATAAAACACTTGTAAGCCTCTGAAGAGGTTAGATTTTTGTCTCCTCATTTAAACTCATAGGAGTCAGTATTTTTGCCTACGTCTTTTTTTAGGGGGGGTGGGACTTGTGTGGGCGGGAAGTTGCATTCCAATCTAATTAGGTCTGAGGAATTGAGGATAGGACCTTAAAAATTAGTAAGGCATCCAGAGCTGACCACTGATTCTCTTATTCAACTATTGACTGCTGGCTTTGTTTCAGGTTTTATGCTAGGAGCACAGAGAAAGTCAAAGCCACCACCCTGCCCCGGAGGAGCCGAGCTGGGAATCAGTTACGGAATTCTTGAAAATGGGGATGAGTGCCTTGTTGCTTTGCTGCAGGTGACTATCAAATGACAATTACTGAACTTAGTGAACACCCACTTTGAGTGAGCTCACATGCTGGGTCTTGGGGTCCAGTGTATTTCTCTGTTCTAACTTTATTTGCCACACAGTAAGTGATTTGTGATGTTTACCTCCTAAGACAGAACCTGGCCAATCAACAGTAACAAGCCCCCAAACTCATAAAACTGTGGTGTCTAATGATTGTAAAAGTGCTAATCGTTAGCTAGGCAAAATGCCAACTGACCTTAGTAGAACTTCCTTTTGGAGCAATTCCAGTCAAATTGGGGTCAGTTATCTGTAAGTCTCTGATGATTGTCTGTTCCATGAGGCACTACGTTTGCTCAGAGAGAACAGCTTACAGCTGTGCCCAGAGCAAACTCCAGAGGACAATACAGCCAGACTTACCGGCTTGGCCACATCACCATATGCCCATGATGACAAGAAGGATGGACCTCCCACTGATCTAAAGGGTACTGAAAAGATGGCATTCACATTATTTATATATAATATTATATGCACCACTTACATTATAAAATATAGGTGGTCCAGCCATTCCTAGTCTTTAAGAGACTTGCACACCCAGGCCTTTGCTGTTTTTACAGAAGACTAACACACATCTACATAATCTGCTAGCTATGGCGATGCCACTGTGAGCCGCACAAATTCCCTTTTTGAGTCATATTTTTCCTTTGTGCCTAGTGGTGATTTTCGAAAAGATGAATTAGCAGAATGGTTTTAGTAGAATACCGATGACTAAAGACTGATAATGGAAAACCTGGGAAATGTAAGGGTGGTTCAAACAGGGTGCTCCCTTTCAAAATATACCAAGAAGATTAATTTCAATTTAAATAAAAGCAAGCAAATTACAGATGCATTCTTTTAAGATTTTTAAGATGTAAGTTACCATAACAAGGCTTAACCCACATGTTGGCTTCTTTTCACTTCTTTTCTTTTTTCACAATTTCACCTAAATATGTTGGCTCACTAGTAACCATCACTCAGGATTTCTTCCTTTCCAACAGAGACAATCTATAAAAAGCAAATGTAATATATGCTTAAACAAGAACATCCCAGGCTATGTGCAAAATAGATTGCAGTGTTTAAGACAATTTAAGGCTGTATTGGAAAGGTACAAAATCTGCAGCATGCAAAAAAATAAACTTGTTTTGAGATAGAAGCACATTGTAATTTTTAGTCACATCCCACCTATCTGTCTTAAGTATGAAAAATGTGGCCATCAAAAACACCGGGGAAGGGAGGGCAACATTATTTGTATGGAGCTTGAAAACTGCTATGCAATGGTGATCCTGTGGGGTCAGAGCAGGCCCAGCCAGAACGAGACAGGTCCACAGCCAGTCTGAAGGATCAGCTAGAGTGAGGAGTGACGAGGGGCAGAGCTGTGATGTGATAATAATATGCAATCCTTATAAAGCAAAACTGCCATTAAAGCTCTGGATCTCCTAGAAAACCAGTTCTGAAAATGCTTTCTTAAAGTAACATAAATAATGTTATCAACAACCATGATATTTTCCCAGATTGGTACCTTAGCCAAATTATAGTTTCTCTCTTTATACTCTTCTGAGGAACATTATGTTTATGGAAAAGGTAGTAATATTGAAGAGAGATAGTAAAAAAAAAAAAAAAAAAAAACCCAAAACAAACCAAAACAAACCTCACAAGTACTTATTAGAGACTCGTACAAGAAAATCAAACACGAATCATTTCACTCTCTTGCTGGTCAATTTCTCCCATGTTAAGTGACATAAGCCGACTTACTAGAAACAGTCCTGCATTTGGAAGCAGAGATGGTAGGACAAAGACGATCATGGTATTTTATGACAATACTCTATTACAGAACAGCAATAAAGATTGTTTTACCCCCAAAATGCCAACAATAAGCAGCATGAAGCCACAGGTTTACCCATAGCTCAGTCACATATTGGAGAAAACAACACAGCAGGAAGACCTTAGAGTATTTTCCTAGTCAAAAGAAAGTCATTCTGCCAATGTTCAATGATTACTTTTTGGAGGTTTCAATTCTAAATTCATTGCAAGATCTGCTCCTCCAGAACCCCCAGATTAGATTTCTTAAATGGTTGTGTTTCCACTGATGTTACTCAAGGTCAATGAGGTCAAAACCCCGGAGACTAGATGCCTCAGTAGATGAGAGCACTTCTTTCACACCTTGCTGCATTCTCTTTAGGTGGACAGAGGAGGTAGTATTTGCTTAACATACATTCAAAATGGAGCACACCAGCATCTACCTAGTACTAATCTGTATGACACTTGGACCTATCACTTAAGCCAATGTCAACGATTGCTCTTCGGTCACCAAAAGCAGTTTTATGTTTAGTCTTAGATATATTATAATGCCTATTTGAAAAAGAAAACAAACTCCTTACTTAAGCTGTGATAAATATCAATTCATTGTCTGAAATTCAAAATAAAATTAGAAGAACCTTTTATAATGCGTAATACCACACTGTGCCTGAAATGAATTTGACAAAAATAATGTTACTTTAAGATCAGTAAACTTGTTCCATAAAATGATAGATAAGTATTTTGGGCTTTGCAGACCACATGTGGTTTCTGTCACAATGATTTAAAAAGGTAAAGACTATTCCTAGCTCATGAGCTGTCCAAAAACAAACGGTGGGCCAAATTTGGCTCCTGGGCCACAGTTTGAGAACCCCTGCTTTAACTGGAAAGGCTGCTTTCATTCCCTCAGTTCTCCCTGGTGTTTGTCCCTAAAAAAAAAAAAAATGATTAATAAGATGCACAGATGAAGACAAAGACTAAACCAGGTAAACGAAAAGGTCATCCACAAAAGTCTTTTTTTTTCCTTTTAATTGTTCAAGTAGAGTTGTCTCCATTTTCCTGCCACAGCTTCCCCCTGCCCTACCCACCCCCACCTCTCACCTCAATCTCTGCCCTCTTTGGCACTGTCCATGTGTCCTTTATACATGTTCCTTGACAACCCTTCCTTTTCTTTCCCCTATTATCTCCCATCCCCCTCCCCTCTGGTTACTGTCAGTTTGTTCTTTATTTCAACATCTCTGGCTGTATTTTACTTGCTTGTTGGTTTTGTTGATTAAGTTCCACTTATACGTGAGATCATATGGTATTTGTCTTTCACCACCTGGCTTATTTCATAAGTCTTATGTTATCTTTCAGATAGTCTACTTGGACCTCTTCAAAGCTATGGTTACTGCATGAGAACGTTAAACCTGGTGGTTTAAAACTCATGATGCCTTTTTCTTTTTTTCCTGTGGCAGGGGTTCTCAGAAGTCCTGCAGACGACAGTGAACAGCACTTGATGTATGCATTTCTAACAGGCCAGGCTAGGGGCCTTAATACCTATTACTGTTAATGAGGCTTCCAGGAAGTACCCGTGACATTAAACACACCACAGGACCTAAGCTGATGGTAGAGGGACAGCAGCAGTGATCTCAGAACATGGGAAGTTTTGTGAAAGAAATCTAGAATGCTGCTTTAGGGACACTCGCCAGGTGGCATGTTGCTCTGTGCTGTGGAGCTCTCACTAATGTCGCCTCAGGGTGGGGATTCCTGCACCCGCTCTTTGCTAATCCCAGCCAGTGACTGTAGCCACACAGATGCTGAGAGCCCATAAAGCAACACTCAAGACCCCGAAGGTCCGTCAGAAGTCTGCGTGCCCCAGCAGAGTGAAAGAAAGTCCTTCCACACTGAGCACTGAGAGGGGTTTCAAGCAGCGCGGCGCCACCTGTCACGTTTCCATGATGGAGGCTTCAGGTTCTCCAGACCAATGTGCCTGCCGTCCTCAAAAACTCAGCCAGTGCTGTTTCCACCCTGGCTTCAGAGAAATTTTAAATTAACAGAGAGCTCCTCATTAACCTTTGTTAACTACTAAATAGCAAAACTCTAATTACTTGCTATTAATCAGTTCCTAGAAATAAAAAAGATGTAAGAATTTTTTCCACATTTATCATACATTGTTCCCATGAGTAATATTCCTTCAAATGACTCTTATAGGGTTGAACTTTAACATACGAAGTAACTCATGATGTGTTACTGATCAGTCTTCTTCTGTTCTGACCGATGGGTACATAGCTGTGCAGAAATATTTACCCCATAAGGCCTCACAGAGCCATGGCAGCTGGTGTTACTTTTGACCTGGTAGAATTAGATGACTTGTAAGGTCTTATCTGACCCAGATACTGAAGGGTCGAGAGGTACCAGATACGGTCTTTATCCACTCGAAGTTGGTTCAGGTGGGGCTTTGGTACCTCCATCTGCACAGGTGTAGAACACCACAAGTACTCAAAGAGTACTTTTAAATTGGAAGGAGAACTCACCCCCTACCCAACTAGGATCAGGCATAAAGTTTGAGCACATTACGGCAGTGATTAATGATTGTAGTATTCTTCCCGGTTCTTCTTCATGACCACATCAAACCTGCCATCGTGACACCTGAACTTCTTTTACCATCCAACCATCCCTCATCACCCACCCAATCAAAACACATGCCCATCATGATAAATGCCCATGACCTTGGTAGGGCTGAAAGAACAGGATCCAGGTAATACAGTAGGTGAACGGTGAATAAGAAGAGGAACAAAAGTCACCAGGATGTCAAAAATGGAGAATCTTTAAACAAGAATCCAAAACCCAACAGAGTTGCCTCTTACTTCAGACTGACAGCCCCAAACTTCTTAGAACTTTTTTGTCAAAAAGCACTTTACTGCCCAGTAGAAAGCATGGTAGGTAGACTACCATAACAACAGTAGTAAATCTAAGAATACTCACACCTTTCCAGAAATATAGAAAGTTAGAAATTCTAAGGGCTGGCCACCACTAACCCAAGTCAAATTACTGACCAAAGCTGACCTTCCTGTACTAAGTAAATGCTTCATTTTGCAATGCCACAAAACTGCCTTTAAAATAACCATAATTGGAGATTCAGGATAATTCTCCATACACATCCACTAACGCCCCAGTTTTGTTCAAAAACAGAATTTATGATCACTAATATGTTCGATCATATGAAATATTAAGACCCATTTCTTTAAATGTAAACAGCTACTAAATTTAACTTTTCACTATGATCACTGTCAAGAGATTTTCTGCAAATCCACTTATCTGAATACATTGCACCTTACTTTGTGGCTTCCATATTTGCAGACCATGATTCTTGCATGAAGTTTTGTAAGTGGTTCTATAGCCACAACATTAGATACCACAAAGTCTATAAACACTTATATTTTAAAATTTAATCTTTATTGTATTTTTCCCATTACTATTTGGTCCCCTTATACCTCTCTCCCTGCAGCAATCACCACACTGTTGTCCATGTCCATGAGTCCTTTTGCCTTTTTGCTCAGTCCCTCCCCACCGCCTCACCCCCGACCACCACCTGTCAACCAGCTCCCCATCTGTAAGTCTGCCTGCATTCTCCTTGTTAATTCAGTTTGTTCATTAGATTCCACGTATGAGTGAAATCATATGGTATTTGTCTTTCTCTGACTGACAAAAACTTATTTTTAAATTGGATCTTCTTGTGTTAGAATAGTAAATACGATTCCGTAAATGAAAACAGTATTGTGCATGTTATGTAATGCAGAAAGCTTTAGTCCACTAAATCTATGAGAGGAGACCTGGAAGGAATGATATTAGGCAGTAGTCACTCAAATACCTTTTGCCCCCGAGACACCGTGGAATACTGCATGTCAAGTATCACCTGCCATATCCCTAGGAGTTGTCCTGTGACATCCCGTCACCGTGATACAAAGCGTGCCATGAAGAACCGTCACACAATGCTCATCTGGTCGGGCAGCCCATGGCTAGATCATTACTCTTCCAAAGTCATGATGTGGATGGTCGTAAAATCCAGCAAGGCCACGTGACCAGGGTATGGGGGGGGAGGTTGGTTTTTAACAATCTTTATCAATATTCCTAAAATGGGGTCAGACATGTTACAACTGTCTGCCCTTGGTCATGAAGAAATCTGTGGATGGATAAAAACAAAGTATTGCCTCAACTGGGAAAAACAAAAAACCCAGAGAACCTGGAACCTTAACTAACTATCCCCACTGGAGGCAAGTCAGGAACATGTTCACCCTCAGTGTAAAAGTGACATGGTCTCTGGACTTTATTTTTAATAGTTACTACCATTATAAAAGCAATGCAAGAACTAGAAAGATATTTGTCCTTTGCTCTTTTCTCTCTTTCCTGCTACTAGAAAATAGGGGTCACTAAAAAAGCAAGACTTCAAGATAGGAAAAGGGTAGCAAGGAGAAGCACATAAAGCAGAGAACTTAACAAGAAAATCAAGTCTCTTCAAAGAGTTCACAGTCCCTGGGTATGTGTAGCTGGCTTTTTTCCCATGTGGCTTTGGGAGGTGAGGCAAGACTGATTTAGAGAAAAGCAAGCATGTGTAGCTTCCACATGTACAGAGAACACAAGAATGAAAATGAAAAGACAAGCTACCAAAAAAGTTAGCAAATCATATATCTGATAAAAGACCAGTAACCAGAATGATAAAAACTGTTAAAACTTAAACAGACAAATGACCCAGGTTAAAAATAGGCAAAGAGCCCTGGCTGGTGTGGCTCAGTGGATTGAATGCCAGCCTGCAAACCAAACAGTCACCAGTTCAGTTCTCAGCCAGGGCACATGCCCGGGTTGCAGGCCAGGTCCCCTGTGGGGGTGTGAGAGAGGCCACCACACACTGATGTTCCTCTCCTTCTCCTTTCCTTCCCTTCTCCTCTGTCTGCAAATAAATAAATAAAATCTTTTTAAAAATTTAAAAAATAGGCAAAGATTTTAAATAGACATTTTGCCTTAAAAGATATACAAATGGTTAATGATCATATTAAAAGTGCTCACCATCGTTGGTCATTAGAGAACTGCAGATCACAACCATAACAAGATACCACTGTGCACTCACTAGAATGGTTACAGGATTATGTAAACAAATATATGTATGTGTCTGACGGTGTGATGCACCCATATATGTGATGATGACAATGTTGTCAAGGGTGTGAAAAAACTGGGACACACATACATTGCTGATTTCTGTAATGCAAAATCGTGCAACCACTTCTATATTCTACCTAAAAACAAAAACATATGTTCGTACAGAGACTTCTGTGCGAACGTTCACAGCAATCCTATTCAAAGCAGCCTCAAACAGGAAACCTTCTAAGTGTATATGAACTGGTGAATGGATAAACAGAATGTGGCATATATCCTTACAGTGGAATACTATTCATCAAAGAAAGGAACAAACTATGATACGCACTACAACACTGATGCACCCCCAAAATTTAAGCTAAATAAAAGAAGCCGGATGCAAAATTCCATATTACCTAATTCCATTTTTATGAAAAGCTCAGCAATGTAGATCTGTGGAGAGGGACAGCATGTTAGTGGTGGCCAGGGACTGCAGGGAGCAGGGCGGCAGCACGGATGGGACCGCAGGGTCTTTTGGGGGCGATGGAATCGTCTGAAACTCAGCAGAGGTGACGGTGGCACAGCTGTCAACATTTACTAACAACTACTGAACTACACACTTAACATGTGTGCATAACTTATACTTCAATAAAGTTGTAAAAAATCCCTACAAGACCTGGCTGGTGTAGCTCAGTGGATTGAGCGCGGGCCTGTGAACCGAAGGATCGCGGTTCGATTCCCAGTCAGGACACATACCTGGGTTGCCAGGCCAGTTCCCGGCAGGGGACATACAAGAGGCAACCGCACATTGATGTTTCTCTCCCTCTCTCCTTCCCTTCCCCTCTAAAGATAAATAAATAAAAAATCTAAAAAAGGAAAAAAAAAAGTACTTAAAAAAAAATCTTAAAAAAAAAAAAAATCCCTACAAGAATGACAAGAATCCTCTTTTCTTTTACACTTGAGCCAAAAATTATGGTGAAACTTCACATGAAGTTTTTTTATTCCTTTATGTACTCATCAAGCGTATATAGAAAAATAAGCATGCCACCATGCTAGGTTTGACTCCCTGATGGCTGGGCCTTTTCCAATGTGCTTAGGAATTTGGCAGTGACCAAGCTATTTATTAATTCACAGGTTTTTGAGTCAGGGACACAACAGGCCTGGAACTGGCCAAGTGGGAGAGTTCAAGGACTGACACTAACTCCTTGGGGCCTCAAAAAGCATTAGTAGACTAGGTACTGCTCTATCAGGCCACTAGCCACGGAGAGACAGTGCACCCTGTCCTTCCTGGGGCAGTTAAGCCCAGCAGCCTGCCTGACAAACAGCAGGTGCTCTGTACCCCAACACCAGCTCTGGGACGCAACCCTAAACCCTAACTCACTCCTTAATGAATTCTCATAGCATCAAGCAAGCCCATTCACAAGCACTAAAGTTATAAAAATTTACTATTAGAATACAAGGCAGACTTACCCAAGCTCTATATATGTTCCAAATGTGCAAATTTTATTGCATGTAAAGGCATTTTTCTTGTCTTAAATTTCTTTTGTTATTTTAATGCCCTTTAGCAATAAGGTAACATTAAAAATAACAGATATAAACTTTAACAAAGTAGAAAATCCTGCAGGCAAGTAACAAAAATTTGAGCTTTCTCCAACCAAGCTTCATGTATGTCTAAGAAATGTATTAATTTTTTTCTTAAAGGCAAAGTGTTGGGACATTGACATTAGACTTTATGTTCTTAGTTTTTTATCTAAAACCATGGTTTTGAAGCTAAACTGCATGAGAATAATGCACAGGGTTGTACACACACACCCTATCTAATGCACTAGATGATGAATATCAAAGGGGTTTTCCAAAGTCAGAAGGCACTTCAAACCCATACTCCATAAACTCGATACATCTGCATGGGTGCCAGGACAGGGAGGACTAATGGACTGACGATAAGGCCAATGAGGTCGAATTTCTGAGCTATCTGGCTTCTCATCTTTTCTGCTTGAATATAATCACCCTTGGTATTTTCAAATTGCACTCTTCAAACCAGGATCTCAAAGCATCTTGCCAATAAATATTAAGCCTATTGTTCTCTCAGGAGGTAGACACACACACACACACACACACACACACACACACACACACACATCATATCCATGTAGGAATGAAGAGAAAATTAAGCTTGAGAGAGTACTGGCTTTTCTTTCCATGAGATTTCAATCACCAATTTACTTGGAAAACATACTGAGCATTGATATTTTGCAAATCACAGATGTATCCTGAATGCTTTCAAACTGTGACTTTTATACCTTGAAAGAGCACATTTTAAAGTTGTGATTCATTTATGGGCCTGAAAATGCTGTATCTGTATATATGAATCAGACCCTGGAAGTATTAGTTTACAAAGTATTACATTAACATCAACCACAAGTTACAAATCCATTGATGAAATGCTTAGAGTTTACTTAGCAAAAGCTGAAACCTGAAGTGGTGAGAAATAATCCAATTATTCAGTGCACCGCGTAAGTGAGGTGCCAGCAGGACGTTCCCCTAGCACGGCAGTGCTTGCTTCAGTGCTGCTTTCACAGCCACTGAAGAAACTTAGTCACAGTAGCGTGCTTCCAATTAAAGTAAATCAAAAGGAAACAAAGTATCTCCGATGGTCAGGGCTTGAACAAGAGCAGGCCTCCGAGTAAGCCTCCTAAAATATAAAATAAACTCATGGATGGGAAATCAAGAAAACTAGTGTTAGAAAGTGTAGCCGCTCATTTTCTATTCTCCTACATGTGATCCTGTATAAATAAGAAAAAATAAATAAAAGTAACAAATGAGTCTTTCGAATCCCACCTATTTCTTCCTCCTTACAAAAAAATGGTTTCTATCATATAAAAACAAAAACAAACTAAAACTTTTTTGCAATAAGAAACTTGAAAATTAGAACCCAGATCATTTAAGCATTCTAAACAATTTATCACATACTGAAACTTAAAGTTCACCTTTATTTAAAATCATGCTCTAGCCCTAGCTGGTGAGGCTCAGTGGATTAAGCGCTGGCTGGCGAAGGGTCAGCCAATTCCATTACCGGTCGGGGCACATGCCTAGGTAGTGGGCCAGGCCCCCATAGGGGGCGTGTGAGAGGCAACCACCCATTGATGTTTCTCTCCCTTTCTCCCTCCCTTCCCCTTTTTCTAAAAATAAATAAATAAAATCTTTTAAAAAATAAAATCATGCTCTATGTAGAGGAAGGCATAATATATGATTTTAGAGTAACAGATTTACATCTAGCCACAAAAAGGTGACCACAACAATGCTGACTTAATTTCCTAGATGTAAACAGTGACCATTCTGTATTTGGTTGCACTGGTTCTCAGGAATAAGGGTATTCATTTTACCTTAGTGTGTAGAAAACTGAGATGCTATTCAGGGCCCATGTTCAATACAAAGTGGAACCCCAAATCATACATCCTCTACAAACTGGTGCTACAAGGATAAAAACCTGTGCAGTTACCGAATAGGATGCTTTCACCTTTCAAGGGCTTTCCTTACCAACTTCTTCGTAACACAGTACTGGTACTAGAAAACATAACCAATCCTTGTGTAACAGCAACTATTTCATATAAAATACATGATGCATTGTTGTGGACCATTCAGTCTGGTTTCAGGAGTTGTAACCCTCACCCCATGGTGGGCTGTGTAAGAGCCCAAGGGACCCACTTCATCTGGGTCTGTTCTGTCACAAGGACATGACCTACTAAGGAGACAAAGCTTATCTCCCTGGCAGGAGCACTGCTTCTGCCTCATCAATCTCTGCCCCCAGTGCTTGGTTGGCAGTCAATGACGGGTAAGATTCCTCACGGGAGGGGCAACCTAAGCCAGATGCGACCACTTGGGAGGCCTCATGGAAGGACTCGGGGGGCTTCAGCAAAGAGGATGTGATGGACCCCCCCCCCGCCCCTCCGCCCCCCAGCTACTCTGACATAGCCCGAGTCCTCATTTCCGTCTGGGAGATGTCTTCTGATGTAAAGCCTGAAACTGTGAGGGCAAGCGGTGCAGCCCTGTACCGGCCAGGACGGCTCCCTGGGTGATCGGGCATAAGAAAGAATTCTTAAAGTCCTGTGAAACCTGCTTTGCTAAGAGTGCTCTCATTTAGGTGATATGTGTCCCAGGAGGAAATGAGTATGTCTCCCAAAGTTTGGCAACCCCCTTTCCTGACAGACACTGACTCAGATTAAGCCCTCAGATTTCTTTGAAATGTTAACCATTGTTTGATCCTTGCTGCCTGACATACCTGTATTCCCGTGTATTTGAGCCCAATAAAAGTCTAGTGAGGATGGGGCTCTGGGTCATTCTCCTCTGAGAGTTTGGCCACCTCTCCTCCCCAAGCAGATCTTGTCTTGGTAGTTTTTATTTTCATCTGTGACGAACGGGGGGTTCTACAGGTGGAGCCCCCTGCAATGCATAAGGTTTTGCTATGGACTATGATTTGACTGTTGTACTCCACAATATTCTATGTTATAATAAAGTAAGTTTCAAGTGCATTTCAGAAACCATCTTCCAAGCAATTCTAAAAAGTGCAATGTCAAAGACTATTTGTGAGAGAGTTAAAACAATAAGGAAAAGCTGAACTTGATTAATGGAAGCAATAAAATACAATTTTTAGAAACTGAGTAAAACAAGCTAAAGACAACAGAAACACCATTCATTATTTTCCCGGGTATCTTTGATAATTAAAAAAAATACCATGTTTATTTTCATCTATCAGTTTTTAACGATGAAAAAATTATTCTTAATCCATCTAAAATGCAGTTTACATGATTGGAGTCCATTCAAAACAAGTTTCATTTCTTTCTTTCTCCAACTCTCCACTTTGAAAACAAGCAAACCATTCTTAACATCAATTTTAGAACAATTTTTCTCCTAACTAATGCATACTAGTTAATGTATTCATTAACTAGTAAATGCTCTTAGAGATAAAACAATGAGATAAAAAGAAACAGTAAGTTTATTTAGCCGATCATGTCTTGCCTAAACGAACCCTCTGGCAGTGACAGAAACAGTGCCCAGCAACTCCATCAGAGATTACCATGACAACTGCTTCAGTGCTTGGGGACTGTGCTCCACGGTCCGCGCTCCCTTCCTTCCCCCACTTCTTCTTCTCCATCCCAAATTCACCCCCTCTTCCACATTAGGAAATTTGTAGGGAAAAAAAGACTATATTAAACAAAAAGCTATTTTTTTTAAATTCCCAAACTATACAAAGCTATAATCCTTTTCTTTTGCTAAAACGTCAGTAGTGACATATTCATTTCCCAGAAGATGTGCCAAATAAATGTCCTTTTCCCCTCCTGGATGTTCCCAACACACTGTGTTTTACAGGAAAAAAGAAAGAAAACGAAACACTTTTCTTTGTGTAACACAGCACTGGCCCATGGTATCGAGTCCTGCCCCTTGCAAAACAGCTGCTAACCTTCTGAAACAGTGGCCAGTGATACAGACTTTGGGTTGAATGGGCCATCGTCACAGAACCAGTGAAGACTCAAAAGGTACAAGTCCAGATGAGATAGTTCCCAATTTTCAGGACCCCAAGCTCTTAAGTCCAGACTTCTTTTAAAACATAAAAGTTCCTGGTGTTTCTCCTGACACATTTGAATAAATGCCTGGGCCTAGATCCCCATGAACATGAGATCCCTTAACAGCGGGACACACTCCCTGGGCTGCTTCAGAGAAGGGTGCTCTTTCCGGGCCTGAAATCCACCACAACTCAAGGACGGACAAGAACCAGAGACAGAAGGGACACTGTGGTCTGCTCAAGGGGCAGCCTCCTCCTGACAAATGCAGGCCCCAGAAATAATACCACATACTTGGCACCCTGCTTTCTCCTGTCACAAAGAGAGACAAATGGAGAGAGACAGAGAGAAAGAGAGACAGAGACAGAAAGACAGACAGGCACACACACAAAGAGAAAGAGGTGTTTATTATGTATGGGTAAATCAGAGGTGTATTACCTGGCAGGGAAAGTAATCAATCCCACCAGGAATAGATGCCTCCTACAGAACACCCTCTTCATTAGAGGAGAACCTTTCCCAGAAACCTCTAGATGTGCTGTGCTCAGTAGAAGGCAAAGGATAGGTTTGTAAAACAAACTTCTCTAGAAAGCCACCTGCCTCTCTTTCAAAAGCTCTTTCTTTTAAAAATATTCTTAGACATTCTAATTAACTTTAAAAAAATGTATATACACTGAATTTGAGAACAGTCTGACAGTGTCCAGAGGGGGAGGGGAGGGAATTTCAGGGGAAAAGGGGAACGGTTTAGAGCAACAAGTATAAAGGACACATGGACAAAAACTATGGGGGGTGGAAATGGGAGGGAGGTGGGGAGGGCTGGGGTGGTGGGCTGGGGCGGGGTAAAAGACAGAAAACTGTACAATATCAACAATTAAAAAATACTGATAAAAAAACAAAAAAAAAATTTTTGAAGTATGTAGATGATCTTTGTGTTTACAGAAACACCTTAAAATCTTTGTAGGCTAAAGGTCAACTTTTTAAAATAAATTAAAATGTATATTTAAAAAAATGTATATCAAGTGTGAATCCCTCTTTAACATAAAGAGAATGCTTGCTTGGACAGACCAAAGATGGAGCTGGTGAAGTTCATTCAAATTCAAATTCCAAACCAAAGAAATAAGAGCTGCATGTTGTGTGAAGTATCCCACACTTCACATAAGTGAGAGAGGGAGTAAGGGAGGGAGGGAGGGAAGTAAACTTCTAAGGAAGTACAAGATGCAGGTGACATCCTATTTAAAATCGACTTTATGAAAAAGAAAGCAAACAAACTTATACCTTTGTATTTTACAAGTCACAACGTGGAGATTACATGCAGCAAAATGGGAAGTTTAGTAAAAAAATGTGGAAAATCTTTACTATCACAGTGCTGGCTAATGATTTTCTTTTCTTTTATACATTTGTAAAATTACAAAATGTTCCCTTCGGAAGCAGAAGGCTTATCGGTCCATTTCATTCGCAATGAAGAAACTAAGGCAAGAAGTAGTTAGCTGACTGGCCAGAGGTCACTCGGCCTTTAAACCGTACACTGTGACTGAACCCCAGCATCCTAGTCCAAAGTCTGGTCTTCCTTCCTTCCCAGCCCTCACAGATCCGTTCCGCTTTATTTAGCTGCTGGCTACACTCCCCCACTTGATAGGGAATAGGGAATTTTCACTTTGTCGTGTCTTCTCTGCAGAAACAGGAATGACTGGCCCCCTAACTATGTGAGCACGTTACAAAGCACGCACAATTTGGGCTGCTGAGGAGGTTAGGCACAGCTTGCCTTAGGCTTTCTGTATTTAGTGGCGACGGGTTATGACAGCTAGGAGGAACTGTTTTTGTAAAGAAAATAAAAGGCATGTGCACAATTTTGAGGCTATTTTATTTAATTGGCCCTTGGGAAGCAGATGCCCTAGGGACCACCATACAGATGTCCATGTTACAAGTAAGGCCTAAAGAGCCAACTGTATACTTTCCATATAAATCTAGAACTTGTCACTGTGGGCTTCCCTAAGGGGTGGTCTGGGCGTGGGGCTTGCAACACTGATTTCAGTATCTTTATACATTTTCTGAACAATTTGACTGGTCCATGGGAAGCTTGTGTTACTGTCCTGACATGAAAGTAGAAGCCTGGATGACAGTCTGTGAATTGAAAGGAAAAAGAGGTCTCAACAGTTAATATGTGAACATTTATTTACTTTCCTATTTGCAACTCAGCAGGCCTGTCCTCTACAGTGTTCGACACCGGCAGCCTGCCCACAGACCTCATGTTTTACTCCCTCAGATGGCGCACTTCCAGATTTCTGCAGGTTGGTAAAAGGCACTGCCAGAGAAAAACTAGGTGTCTAAGTGCTTTTATGCAGTATTTGAACCTGCCCTCGCATTTAAAGCTCTGTCATTATTGCCACTTACAGAGGGGCTAATCCCTGGAGTTCTTGAGGCTTTGGGGCTGGGGGGGTGTTCGTTCTTAGTGGAAATATGGTTGCTTCTTGACTTTTTCACCACTGCTGGTGTAGAATTCACCTTTCTCGAGCTAGATAAGTCAGTGATCTGTTGTCAACTGGCTTCCTGGCTTCCTTACTATTGATGGTCCGGCATTCTTGTTCTTATAATGCCTGAGGGCTCACTGGGAGGCCCCAACCCAGTGGCTGTATCCAGGTTCTTGTGATGACACAAGACAGGATTCCAGAGAAAGACAAGGAGATTCAGCAAAGCACAGCAGATTTATTAAAGTGACGGTCCCCATTCAAGGAGGAGGGGAATGTGGGCCAACTCAGGAAGGGAGGCACATTGATGGGGTCTGGGTGGAGGTTTTTGCCAGCTGTGGGAAAGGGGAGAGGGCAGCGGGGAGGTTCATGGTCTCTGACATTGGGGAGGGGTTAGTCGAAATGGCAGCTCATCTCAGCCCCTCCCCTCAGGATGGTGGCTTGGTGATTTGGAGGGCAGAGCAGCTTCAAAACTTTGAAGCAGGTCAATCTGGCTGAGACTGGCTTTTGTTTGTCTCAACTATTATTTTTACTCCTGGAAATTGGGAGGGGCACAGCGAGGAGATAGGTGTCTAGTCACAAGTCACATCCCAAGTGTTCTAAACTAGAAGGGGAGGGTCAAGTAGAACCTGGGACCTCTGTTCCCTGTGCTAACTTTTCCTGGCTCACCTGTAGGTTTACACTTTTTCATTTGTTTTTTTGTTTTTGTTTTCAAATGACTACATTTTATGGGGGTCTAGGGAGGAAACTGAGGTCAGTGTGTTTGTTGATTCTGCCTGCTTTTATTCAGAAATTCTGTAGTGACTAGTTCTTAATATTATGTGTCTGAACCTTTTGTTTTAGTACTTCTCTACATAACTATGGCATTTGAACAATTAAAGTTTTTCTTTTAAAGAAAGGTAGACTCCTGCCCTGGCTGGTGTAGCTCAGTGGATTGAGCGCAGGCCTGTGAACCAAAGGATCGTGGTTCGATTCCCAGTCAGGGCACATGCCTGGGTTGCAGGCCAGTTCCCAGCATGGGACACATAAGAGGCAACCATACATTGATATTTCTCTCCTTCTCCCTCTCTCCTACCCTTCCCCTCTAAAAATAAATAAATAAATAAATATTTTTAAAAAAAAATTTAAAAAAATAAATAAAGAAAGGTAGACTCCTTATGGTAATGCTTTGTTTCCTAGCAATCATAGTATTTGGAGGCTTATGATATTTTCTCAAGCAGATGTACCTATGAAGTTTGAAGAATAAATGTGGAAGATTTTAGTTGATATACCTCTTCAGTTTATGAAGATTATCTTAATTAAAAGTTACACATAACAACATAGCAATGAGAGTAAAAGTATGAGCAAATAGTCAAAGTTATCTAAACATGCAAGTAAAGGTTCTAAAACAGAAGCCAAAAAAAAAGAAGAAGAAGAAAAGTGAACCTTTGGGGAAACAAAAAATATACAAAGAGAAAAAATTATCATTAACATCTCCAGAGAAATAAAACAACGCATCTATGAAAGGAAAGCACGAGATGACTTTTAAAAGATGAGCATTCAGGGATCAAAAATAAGATGCTGAAAAATAATATATAGTAGAGAAGAAATAAATTCCCAATAGAAAAGATAAAATTAAGGTTATCTCCCATCTATAGAGCAAAAACAGAGATAGAAAACAACGCAGAAATAAGAAAATTAAAGAACTAATACAGGAGGGCCAACATCCGCACACCAAAATACAGGAATGAAAAGTATTAAATAATTCAATAAATTTTCCAGGAACTCAAGGACAATTCCAAGACTGAACAGGCCTACCAAATTCTCAGAATACTGGATCAAAATGGATTCACACAAGATACATCCTTGTGCAATTTTAGACCATCCGTCCTAAAAGATTCCAGGACAGAAGAAATTGAAAATGAGAATAACTAAGATTCCTCGACCCTGGATACCAGAGGAAAATGATGTTGTCAGTATTCTGAGGGAAAGTGATTTCTAATCTGGAGTTTCATATCCAGCCCAGTTATCAATTAAGCATCAGAGAAGAATAAAGACTTGCCATAAATGTCTCAAAAACTTATCTCTGACTCACTGCCTTTTCTTAGAAGCTACTGGAAGATGGATTCTGCCAAAACAAAGGAATACATGAAGAAAGAGGGAGAAGCAGGGTTCAAGAAAAAAGGGTTTTCAACATAAAACGACAAATGAAATCCCCAACATTATGGAGAAGCAGGTTAAAAAGTCCCCCAAAAATTTATTCAAGGTTAAATTGATAGGATGCCCAATATACATAAATCCAGTTTAAGAATATTGAGATCTGGGAGAATTTAGACATGATTTAGTATAATAGATACAGAAAAAGTAATCAAATAAAAAAAAGAAAATTTGGCAAATAAAGTGAGGCAATTATTAATTCCAGAGAAAATATAAAGATGCAGGAAAGGCAAAATGATTCTAACATACGATATTGTCAAAAAATTAATGCAGTTCACATAGTCATCGTAACAAAAACACAGAATAGAGATTACTGGCATTTACATAACTTATTGGGAAGAGAGAAATTACTTTGGGGGGAATAGAGACATAAAGATGTGTGTATCTGTAAATGAAAGAAAACTAAAACCCCAACTTCCATAAAAATGTAGGTGAAAAAATCTAGATATAACAATATAAGCAACATCACTTAGAAATATGAAAAGTAATCACCAAAGAAATGGCTAAAAATATTTAAAGTGATCACTTCTGGAAGTAGAAATGGGGGAAGAGTGTTGTGGGTCTGCTCTTTTTGCAACAATTCTCATAGGTATTTTTCTTTATTGAACTGTATATGTGTGTGTATAAAACTTGGACTTTGAAAAACTAAATTAAAAAAACCTTATTACTACAAAGACCAGCATCTTCATATTCTAGAGTGCTATAAATTTTTCAGTAGTTCCTGTCTATTGCTAATTTCAACTTGACTTTTCTTAACCAAGGTCACATGAGATCTACCACCCTCATGACAGAGCTCCTCCCCTTTATGTAACAAATCTATTTTTGTTTGTTCGTGAAGTAGCTAGGTTAACGTCACTGATGCTATAACTGATTAATCCAGAGTCACTGAGCTGCTGACTGAGAATGTGTGCCTAGTTCCAGCACACCATAGGTCTTCAGACACAAAACGAGGACAAACTGCTACTTCTCACTAACTGCTGAGAGTTCAAATAAACAAATATCACCCCTACAGGCTCCGTATTAGTGATCACACGACTGCCATTATAGACAGGAGGTACAATCAACAAACCACTCTGAGATACTCCCTTAAGTCCAGATACCGTGGGGCACCACTTTGCCCTCAGATCTCTGTCTCAACTGTAATCAACACTGTAACCGACGAACCACCACAATGATTCCGTAGAACCACTCAACGAACATTTCTGACAGAAGTCTCCTCTTTGATTTGTAGGTCTCCAAATTCTGACACAGATTATAAAGGCATCCCTGTATCAAAAACTGATCAAATCTTTTTAAAATACATACTCATCAAGGCACTGCTGGATGCAAAAATCTTAAGCAAAGTTTTGTCATAGTCATTTAAAAGAAGCCCATCAGAGAATCCAAAATTCTCAAGTGAGTCACCATGGGCGTCTAATCAAAAATGTGTTCTTTCTCCCACTTTCAAGGACACCATATGGCAAATTATGTTCTCAGGAAAAGAAACGAACTTACCTTTCACAAGCTCGGACAGTCCATGCGGCAATTATCCATAATGAAATACTAAAAACCAAGAGTACAGTTCCTGGGCATATAGTCATTAAAGTCTTCATAACAAAACGCGTATTGAAGTTTATCTTATTAAGTGCTCCAATGCTTCTAGAGGAGGCATCAGTGAAAAGTTTGCTATGTAAAAGCATGACTCTGGCAATCAGATAGAGTCTTAAGAACATTGGTATAGATAAAATAATATCCACATCAGCGGTGGTTGTGGATGGGGCATAGGAGAAGGCAAGCCGGGCCGTCCATGTGAACGTATAATTCCCAGGTATGGGATGAATAGCACACACCAGTATTTCCAAGCAGATGAAGAAAATACGCTCATAAGTCATGGCTATTCTCCAGTCATCTGCTCCATTGTCCACCATGAACAACTGAAAAAATAAAGTAGAAAATCAGCTTCAGTATGGCATGAATGGTCCACAAGTGTCAGTGCAGATTTCAAAAATACACAACAGATGACTTTTAGCAATCATGGCAAGCTAGAGGTTATAACTTTAAATGCTAGCCAGGTACACTATTTTTAGAAAATGGTATTGGCACAAAGGGAGACTTTCATTTTGTGACAATTAAAATGAAAAACTTGGTACACAGGAGCTGAAATTAGTTTGGAGTCCATGCCCCTGGACAATCATGTAAGTAACATCGTTTTAAAATAAGGGGGCCTGGGTCCATCAGTAGAGTATCCCCCTTAGATGAAGTCAGATGAACTTGCCTGTAACAGATTGTTCTCCTCTTTAAGGGTTTGGATCTAAAAACCCTTACACAATTCGAACTGCATTTTCAATGAAATCTATTTATGGAGCCTCTGCAATCAGTTATACCCTATAATGCAACTACATGTGAGCGTTCTTACAGGAATCTTATTCTTGGCTTCAGAGAGAGAATCACAGGAGACCACAGACGAAAGTGGCAGAAGCATTTCTTCCACTAGCCTCACACTGCTGCATCTTCTGTCTCTTCTCTTCTGCGCTCCCTTAACCTTCCCTTGGGTTATTTGTTTTCAGTCTTTCTTTAATAGATTCCTTTTTCCCATTTCTGTCATTCCTCACACCACAATGAAAGGAAAAAAAAAAAGAAAAGAAAGAAAAAGGAGACTGATGGATAGGTAGATATATAGATACTGTATTTTGCTGTGTATAATGCCCAAAATTTTGAGGGGGAAATAGGATGTGCATTATACATGGTAGTACCTGAAATACCTTGTATCTATTCTTGTGTTTTGTAATTATTTGTTACATGAAATTTCTTGTACCATAATATGTTCAAATATTAATGCTAAAATTCCTTTGTAATACAAAAGGTATTTAAATATAAATAAATAAATACTTGAATTAAAAATTGAAACAAAAGATTTTTTTCCTGAAAGTTTGGACCAAAAACATAGGTGTGCATTATACATGGCAAAATAGTTACATAGGGGGGAAGGAGGGAGGGAGAGGGAGAAGGAGGGAGAGAGAAAGTAAAAGGGACAAAAAAAGACCATTTTCTGTCTTCCCTGGCCTCTCAGTAAACAAGTCCACCCCGCTCTGGGAATCCACAAACAACCAGAAGCATTTGAAAATGTGTGGTGACATTTCTGACGGCTACGATGACTTGTGGGGGCCACTGGCATTTAGAGCCAGGAAGCCAAGGGTGCCAACCATGCCGCCGTTCTGGGAGTCCCACGCACAAGGAAGACCTGTTTGCCAGCAGCGCTCCCCCACTAGGAAAGATGACATATTCTTTGCCTTCTGGTGAGTAATATTCTGTCAGTGATCTCAGTGGGGCAAAGTGACCTCTGCAGACCCTGTATGTAGAAAACTTATCTGGCAGATATTTTTTTTTTCCTGAAAGACCAGAAACATGCAATCATTAGCACAAAACTGCTTTATTGTCCCCCTATTCATCTGTTTAAGCATAAAACACTGGTTGTTCTGTTGCAATGTCCTGTTTACTTATTTCTCAGTGGATGGGATCCTCTTAGTAGGTCCTGGTTCTGCAGGAAAGGGTGAGAGCTGAAATTCCCCAAAGAGATAAATGCCATCATTATCACAGAGAGTGATGCCATTATTAGCTATTTGACTGAGGAAGAGTCGCTTGCTGGGGAAGAGTGGATTGTTGTCGTCCCGCCTGCCTGTGGGCCGTTTCTGGGAACTTCTCAAGAGGGTGTCATCCCACCCACGGAGCAGAACCTTGCTCACATCATACAAATGTCTTTATACTTTATGAAGCCCTCTTCCAAGATCTCAAGCACTTCACCTAATTAACACATTAATATTTACCAATTTCCTAGGGAGATGGTAACGACTGTTATTACATTCCCTTTCCATATGAGGAAATCTGGAGGCTGATACATAAAGAATAAAGAGAAGAATCTTGACCAGGGAATAGAAGCCTCCTGAAACCCAGTTCAAAACCGTGTCATAGGCCATCAAGGCTTCCCTGAACAGTGTCATAGAAACGATGACCCCCCAAAAATACAGACAGGCATCAGGCAATAAAAAAGTCATATGGAGGGATTCTTGAAATGATAGCAAAATTACGTAATGCCCGCTTTATTTGTCCAAGGAGCCTTTAAAGCTTGCTACAATGTAAACTTCAAATGCTCTAGCCTCTGACAAAAAGAACATTTAAGACTGGGATGATTGTTATTTTCTTTGGGTTTATAAGCAACAACATACATGGATCAATGATCAGTGAGTCTATCTAGCACTAGATTTTGCTTTAAACACCAAATACATCTAAAAGTGATAGGAAAGGTAGGATATAAATTTAACTAGAGTAATCAATCTGCCTCCTACAGAAAAATAATAATCAATTACAAGGTATAATGAATAAAATATCCCATTTACAAAAATAGTAATACAAAAAAAAAATACCCGCAAATAAAGAAAGCAATAAATGTTAAGAACTACATGATACCAAACTTAAAAACCATATGGAAAGACACAAAAATAGACTTGAATGAATGGGAACCCGCACGAGGGTACTGAATAGAAAAAAATCAACATCAAAAAGACACAACTACCCTTGACTTACTTTTCTCAATATTATAAGACTATAATTAAAATACTAAGCTTTTTTTGCAGTCAGCAAAGGTTTACTAACCTTTGTAAAACTAGTAAATAAAAATTATCAAAGAAAATACTCAAATGCAAGAGTGGGGTTCTAGTATATTTTTCCCCAAGAACAGCAGGAGATCTCACAAATTCCGTATTTGTCACTTACTTCACCTCACCTTAAAATTATTTGCATGGGTTTCACTTTTTAAAGCCCAAGCCCTGCCTGTTTTAAAGGAAATAATATATTACTACACTGACTTGATGTGACTGTGAATCATCCATGATATGCTTTGAAGTGGGGGTAAAGTAAATCCAGCTGAATTAACATAACTGTGAAAGTGAGCCAGACACAGGAGGCCAAGGGAGAGATGAGCCCCTATGTCCCCCTATTGGCTGAGTTGTCCACAGAGGCAGTTGAAGGGTTGGACGTCTCCATGTGGGACTGTGGGTCACCCGAGGGAACATGGCCATAGCCCTGGGATTGTGTAGGGAGCAGAAGTTTCCAAATGTGCCAAAAAAGGAAATGGACAGGTATTAAGGTACATTTCCCCCGTAACCTGAGGTCCGCCCTCTGCCAAAATTAACTACTGTTCTCCATCAGCATCTTCTCACTTTACTGTCATGCTTCTTTCTACAAAGGTTGGAGTGTGAGTGGATGAAAAAGAGAAATTGTCAGTGAGAAAATAATCAAATAATATCATTAACAATTCAGTTCACTTTAACAGTGAAGAACATACTATGCTATTCTTACACCCTTCGAAAAGAACTGAAGTCTAATTTATTTAAGACCACAACAGCTGAAAATTGCATTGGAAGTTATGTATGATTTAGGAAACACTATTGTTAAATTAAAAGCATGTATTTGCCCTTTTCTCATATATACATTTTAAACTGAGACAGAAATCTTCATCAGAAAGCAGAAACCCCGAAGAGTTATTTAAGTAGAAAAATCTGGAGAGTTTCAGGACATCAGGACAGATTTTAGGCAGATAATTCCATGTGTACGCATGCTGGCTTTATTTACTAGAGATGAGCCAAGGACAGCAAAGAGCAGTCCATGTCTTGTCCTCTCCACGTTTCGTTCATCTCTCCGGTGAAGGGATCTGAACTACTATTTAGCCCTGGGCAGAAAGCCCGAGTTCAGGGGCTGGCCAGGAAGGATGGGAACCCTCCTTAGACCAGCTGCTCCCAGTAATGAGCAAGTGAAAACAAAGGAAGAGGAGAGAAGGGTGGAGGCTGGCTGTGAGCTGCTGACTTTCTGAGTTTCTATTTTAGATCCCTTGCATGGAATCATTAGGGCAGGTGCCATTTCTACACTGTTATGAAGGTCACCAGAAATGGGACTTAGCATTAGGTTCTCTTCCCATCTCGGCAAGCCCTACACTGAAACTTAACAACAAAAAAATCCTTTAGTCCTTACTGTGAAAACATTATCTAAAGGTGTAGTCTCACACTGCGCTTTGCCAGCAAACACAGAGAAACGATCATGAAAAAACCTTAGAGAGTTCAAGATCATCCAGGGCTCCACTGCAGAGACTATTCATCATATGAGTGACACTGCTATAGAATGTTAGCACTCTTCTTTTGTCTTTATGAAACTGCATTCTGTATTCTTATTGTTTGTCTTTTCCTTTGATGTTTTCTCTAGCTTCTTGCTGTGTCCAGACCCCAGGCACAGGTATGCCCACAAAGGGTATCATTTATTTCTTTATTACCTAGGTATCCCATAATCTCACTTTCTAGATAGTTCCCCAAATCACATTCTGACCCTGACTCCTCTTCTGCAGTTCAGACTCGTACTTCCAATTAGCCAGTATTCCAACTTATATGCACTGTCTACCCGGATGGACCCCGTTCAAGACACTTGGATGAAACGTTCCTTTGACAAAAAGCAGGAGTATGGAGCTGCAGGGGTCCTAAACTGGCTTTATGATCGCAATCCAAGTGTCCGTGACCTGCATACCCCAAACCACCAGACATCTGGACTTCTTTAATAGTCAAAGGGGGAAAGGCTGAAAGCCTCATCCTGTATAATATCCCCCTTGATATTTCCGAGGACTCTCGAAGAAGAGGGAAGAGGTGGGGTAGAACAGGTAGGTTATGTTTCCACTAGCCACCTCGCCTCGTCATCGTGTGCTCCAGTTTCCTGCTTGGTTTAAATTCTGAGTCTGAAGGGCTGCTTTCTTCCTTATGTTGCTCTTTTGCCAATGACTCCCAGATTTGGTCTCTCCCGGCAGCTCTGGAATAAATTTCCTAAATGTGTTCTCAACACTCAGCTCAGATATCTGACAAGCGTCTTACACTTCAAGTATACAAAACTGGACTCTCCTCGCCGCATATACACCGGTTTCTGCAATTTTCCCCATCTCTGAAAATGGCACTACCATTGATCTAATTCCTTGAGCTGAAAAATCCAGGCATCATCTTCGATTTCTCTCTTTCCCATACACCAACTAACCTGTCCACTCCATTTTCGAAATATGCACTGAAACCGACCGTTTCTCATCCCTCGGGCAATACGTCACCTCTCACCTGCACTACAACAATAGCCTCTCACTGTCTATTGTTTTAATGCGCGCACACTCGCTTGCCACTCTATGTTCTTATCCCTTCACGAAACCACCACGATCTTCCAAAACACAAAACAAACTATGTCTACACAGAACAGTGGCACCTCCTCTAAATACTTGAGCACATAGCAGACAAGGCCCTTCTGATCTCGCCGACATCCATTTCTCCATTTCCGTCTTGCATCCTGCCCCCCACTGTCATGCAAAACTCCGGCGAGTGCGGCTCTGTTCTTCTTTCTTCAACACAACAAGCTCTTTCCATCTCAGGGCATTTGACCTTGGTGTCAGTTTCTGCACGGAGTGCCCCTTCACCAGTGTTGTTGTCCATGATTTGGTTTGGAGTTCTTCAACATAACATGGTTATTTGTGATTAATTTTAATCCATCCTATGAGAGTCGTCAGCAGCTGAATTGAGTTGCCCTCAGTTAGAATGCACACTCCTCACTGATGTTCTATTTCCTTAGTCCTTCATTTCTTTCTCTATAGCATTTATGATGGTTCTAAATTGCGTGACAAACTTGTTTACTTTCTCACTGTTTGCCCCTCCCTCACTCCACAGAGGCCATGGACGATGGTGTCCCTAGTGCCTGGCACAGAGCAGACACTCAATAATATGTGTTTGTAGATTAAATAAACACATGGGACTTGTCATTCAACTGTTTTAACTTTCACTTTTCTCATTCATAAAATACAAACAACAACAAGACAGGTGAGCATGCCCCTGAATACTTAATATTCTACTTTGTAGTGGTCTGTAGAGCAGTTCCACTATCTTTTCATCTGGCCCATCTTGGTTCCTCCTTGGAGGACCTTCCTGCACTTACATGTGTCCTACCAGTGTACCTTATGAAGCAAAGACAGCTGTATGTGCCAAAAAATGTTACACCTTTAAACATTTGTTTATCTATGACATATATGTAGATATTTTTATGGGGTTATCTATGTATGTTACATATGTATGTGTTCATATACTCTATGTTATTTACTTTTTTTAAAAGATTTTATTTATTTTATTTGTTTTAGAGACAGGAAAGGAGGGAGAAAAAGAGGGAGAGAGACATCAATATGTGGTTGCCTCTCATGTGCCCTTTACTGGGGATCTGGTCTGCAACCCAGGCATGTGCCCTGACTAGGAATCGAACCAGCGACCCTTTGGTTCACAAGCTGGCACTCAATCCACCAAGCCAAACCAGCCAGGGCTCTATGTTATTCTCTCTATGCACAACTAAAGTTAAATGGATATTGTTCATTTGAATATTGTCTGTACAAAATTTTCCCAGTGTGATTAAGAGCGACAGTAACCGTGCCCATTGAAATCTTGAGCTTTGCATTGTAAATAAAGGTAGAGATAAGTGTATAGTATACAGTGCTCATTGTTTTGTGTGATGCCCCAGATAAAGTCCAGAAATGACAAGCTATGTGATTCAGCATCAGCAATCTCTGAGTGCCTCCTCAGCATAAGGATACTACTTTTTTCTAACCTGAGACTCCCCCTTCTTATTGAATTTTCCCTAAGAAATGGTGAGGTATAGCCTGGAGAAAGCCAAGTGAGTCAAACAAGTTTTGACCAAGTGTCTCTGGCTGGAGATACGGTAGCTCCAACACTACTTTGGTCCCTGGTCCCCACAGGTAAGACCTTGAAACCTAATGGTCATGAGGTAAGATCTCACTGGTCATATGTGGCATTGCTAAGCTGGCTGGGACAAGGAAGACAGAGAAGCTTGGTTTTGTTCCTGGATCCCATAGGCTGCCGTCACTAGAGACATCTCAGGCTCGGGTTTGAGAGGCTGATTCTACCTTAGAAGACTGGGTTCCAGGAAAGAAAGGCTAAGTAAGGCTCCTTAAAGACAGCAGAGTCATTGGGGTCAGGTGGGGGACAGAGGGCTTATGCAAAGAGAGGCCTTAGAAATTAGTATAATGCAATCAGACACAGTAATGCTGAAATGGTAGCTTTCGTATGTCCATAATCAGACTGCTCAGGGTCATACTAAAATAACAGGTATCTTACATTATTTTGGCTTATTTTCTATAAAGCTCTCAGTGTCTGCCACACCCAAACCCACAGTCTGAGATGTTCTTTATGCATAGGCCACACATAACTGCAGAACTGTCCATAGCTGATTGGGTACAAAACAAAGTCAACTGCAAAAGTTGGCCAATAGCCTTTTAGGCGGGATAGCATGAGAGTTTGGGGAACTCATACTGGAGAAAGAGAGAGATGTGTAAGAGAGAATGTTGAGAAGCAAAGAACAAACAACTAAGTCATGATAATAGTCAATTTAAAACACAGGAAGGAGTGGCCCTAGAGTTCCTGCGGGTCACGAAGGCTGCCATCCATTCAGAGCTCCTGCTGTACCCAGTTCTCGGGGCAGTCTGGCCTTTCTCTCTCTTCCCCGATGACCTGACAATGAACTCCCATTTCCTAGGCTGAGCAGAGCACAGCACTCTTCTCTGCACCTTAAGTGGGCTGCACATGATGGCGTCTTTAGTGACTAATAAATAGGGTCTTTATTTTTTTCCTTGTTATCTTCCACAGTCCTCGATAATTCAGGGACACTGAGCAGTCAAGACTTCTGACATTTCGCTTCCAAGTATATAAGTATCGTGACCTCCCAAGTCAACCTAGGGCCAAACTATGACGAGGATTCCCCGAACGCTATTTGTGTGACCTAGGGAATGTAGCCTGGTTCCCCCTATTTTCTCCCTGACACATACAAACACACAAAAACTTCTACCAATTGTCTTTGACTTAAAAAAAAAAATACTTTAGTAGCTTACCCCAAACCACTTTGGGGGTTTTCTGGGGCTTTTTTTTGTTTTTTGTTTTTTTTTTGGAGGGAGATGTATATTCATAAGCTATGTAATATCTGCATTTTTACCTTGCTTGTACATTGCTATTATATCTTCACTTTCTTTTTCTCCAGCCTGGACGAACTAACTGCCCATGGAAATCCCTAGTAATTAAATTTGTTTGCACAAATGGAGGTCCCCACCTGGAAGCCATGGAATGCTTTGCTTCACCTGCTGGAGACAGGTACACACTTTCTGAAACCCTAGTTTAATCAATGCATCAGTCAGGTCAGGGACACTCCCCTTCTGTGAGCAGATCACTTCCTTTCACTGAACACTGCTTCTCCTTTGCAATTAATGATTCAAGAAATCGTCTCTCATGGCTCTGGTATTTATCATTTCCTATGACCCAGTGGAATATCCCGTGATAACACCTAATCAGGAATCAGAGAGTAACCCTCATCAAAATGATGGTCACAATCTTCAGTTTCGGACCGAGCTACTGGTCGCAAAAGTAGTCTGATAAAACTGTGGGCACCAGAGTGGACTCCACCCTGACCCTGCATTGGAAAAACTGTCACCCACAGGTCCTCTGTGCATGATAACAATGCTGGTGATGACAGTAACAGCAGTTCAACAGCCATATAGAGATGCTGCATCTTTCATGCCAAGCCCCTCCCAACTGGATGGTAAACCAAGCAAGAGAACACCTTTGCAGGCCAAGACAAAAGTGAATAGCTAGTACTAGTACCATAGGGCTTCCTGTCCCGGCATGTTTCACCTAGCCGTGAGAACACATCACTACTTTGGATATTTTCAGTAACTCTAAAAAAATTTTGTGCTATTTTTTTCAATTATTAATACCCTCTTCGAATCCTCAAGTCCGAAACTTTGTGGATATTAGCACATTCATCCAGCACCCTGGGGTAGCTAGAAGAAACCTCATTTTGCACCTGAGAAAACAGGGCTGATATTAATTAAATAACTTGCTAAAAGTCGCACAGGTAATTAAGAGACAGAGGTATTTTGCAAACCCAGGTCTGGTCCTTCTGATTCCAAAGCCCGCCCTCTTAAATGCTAGTCCATACATCTGAACACTCTCTGTACCAGTGACTTCTACCTCAGAGCTTTCCATCAGGCGCACAGCATTGATATGTAATTCTTGGGCTCTGTAACACAGAACTTTGGAATTACATTCACAATCCCTTATTCTCAATTCCAGAATCTATAATGAACACTAAAAATGTTTAAGTTTGGTGTCAATTCTCTTGTGGTAGCAAACTCTAAACTAAACTGATATGGGCCTCTTTAATGTAAATGTGAGTATTTACATATTTCACTGAAAAAAATATTGTTTGATTAAGGAATGTTGTCCGGACACTCCTTAACACTGGGAGTTTTATGTTATATACTGTAAATGCTCCTCATTGCTTTTTTAAATTCGGAAAAAAAATCCAAATGGTGAATTTCCAAATAGATTTGGCTCCAAGGATTTGGAAAAGAAAATGCAGGCCTATCCTTTCAATTAGGATTGATCTGCTCAAGGAGAAAATGATCTGCCACCATTATTAGCTTTGAGTTCTTCTAGTTCAGTGAATCTTACACTAGCCCACACGCTATGATCACGCTATGGGGAGCTTCTAAAAGTCCTAACACCCAAGCTTTACCCCAGACCCACTTTAGCCAGAACTGCTGGGGGAGCGGATGTAGGCATCATCATTTCTGAAACTTGCCAGCTATTTCCTGTATACCTGAGAACTTTGGCTCTAACTGAAAAGCCTTAGAACACAAAATGGTATTTTCTAATACTGTTTTATTAAATAATTTTTAGGCTGTTATGCAGTATTTCAGCTTAAAACTTTACCATCATAAACAATATTGAGGGGATATTATGTGCCTACATGAAACTTTGAGCATCTCTTTCATTATTTTCTTAGGATAAATTCCAGAATTAGAATTATAAAATGTTGAGTCATGGCTATCTAAAAATGCCAAGTCATGGTGCCATAAATTGCTGAGTCATGGTTATCTAAAATGCTTAGTCATGGTGCCTCAAAAAAAGCCCAGTCATGGATTCCCAAAAATGCTGAGTTGTGGTTTTTCCAAGAGTGCCCAGTCACATTTTCCCAAAGGTGCTGAGTCATGGTTTTCTGAAAGTGCGGGGTCATGGCCATCTAAAAATGCCGAGTCAGGGTTTCTAAAATGCTGAGCCATGGCGCCATAAATTGCTGAGTCATGGTTATCTAAAATAAGCCTTGGCCAGCAGGATGCAGCAGAAGCTACGGCATGCAAACCTATCTCAAGAGGCCTCACAGCTTCTGTTCTGGAGTTCTTAGGACCCGACCACCAGTCCCAACAATCCTGCTGGTGGCATGCAGCCCACCTGACCATGACCACCAGTCTCCAGGGGTGTCAGTGAGGCCAAATGAGCCCATACAGCGCTAGTTTAGTCACAGGGTAACTGCAGGTTTTTGAGCGACCCTGAGTGATGTGAGCAGAACTTCTCAGTGGAGTGCAGCCCAAACGGCGAGCCATAGAATGATGAGCACGTGGCAGGAATAAAATGATCTCTCCTTTGCATCACTGAGTTTTGGAGCAGTGTTTTGTATAGCAATAGATAACTGGTACCTATGATCTTTGAAAGCTGAATGTTTTCATCTCTCTCACCCTTCAAGTGAATAAAACCAGACAATTTAAGAATAAGAAACCAACTAAAAAGACCCATTGAAAAAACCTCTTACAGTTACTGAACACGTCTCCACCATGAGAGGGAGGTTCTTCAGAGGTAGTCAGCAGGGGACACTGTCTTCTTATTTTCTTTCTTTTTCTTAGAGGGGCCAGTGATACGAAACCAAATTTACAGGTCGCCCTATGGGCCTTTCTTCACAGACAGACAACATATGCGGGGTCAGACCTGTGTCTTACACTGCTTGATAACACAATAAATGAAAAGAAATCTCCTGTTTCTGTTTTTCTTTGGAATTTGATTTACAACAATAATAGTTCCATGATAACAAACTTGAATTTGAGGAATGGTCATGAGGGTAGAGTGAAAATAAAATAAAACATGGGGAGAAAGTCTTGCCCATTAAGGTACAGAGAGCTTAGACCACTGAGTGAGGTGTGGCATCAGGAGAGAAGGCTGAACTTACTTGAAAAAAGAGTAATAACACATGGACCCAGTGTTGGAAGAGGTCAGTATCCACATGCTGGATGGCTGAGGGTCTCTCCTGAGGGGAGGGAAAGGGGGTTCCTATGTTTTAAAAGGCTTATAGCTTTTCATAGCCAGATTTCTGAGAGCAGCAGAAAAATCACTCTCTTATTATGAAAACTTTGCCAATTTAATATAAATATAGTGCAATTACCATATTTTTGGCAGTGGGTGAGGCACTTACACACATTGTCTCAATTTCACAACAATTTTACCATGGGAGAAATATTGTCACTATTTTAGAGATAAGGAAACTGAGGTTCAGGAAAGTTGGGTAGCTTGCCAAGTTCGCCGCTACCAAGGCATCTTGGTAATAAGCTTAAATAGAAAGCATAAGATGAAAGCAAGTTGAATAAGAACCGAGAGTTCTCAGGGAATTAAATCACAATGGCTGGCAGAGCAGATTTCCACTATGGTAAGATTCTATGTACTTTGCTCTTCCAGAGTGAGGAAAGTAATTTCCCCACCACTTTAGATGATGGCAAATTCCCATTCCAGGTGAATTTTCTGCAGTTCATAGTTACTACTCATGCTGTTATTCAAAGGCTGCCATCAGTGTTACTTTGCAAGGACAGGGACTTGAGGACAAAATTATACTTTTTTCTGGTATCTCAAGGAGATAGAAAACTAGCAGAATCTCTCAGAGACATGGCAACATTTTAAAAATTAAGTTATGACATCATAATGGCGTTAGGTATACCAACAACATAACTTTTTATCTACGGGCCTTAAGGTGTTTGACAGATGCTAATAGATAATAAAAGCCATATTTTCTAGTTTCTAGTAAAGAAATAGATAATAAATAAAGCATCCCAAGCTGACTTCATAGACATATTCTGGTTCAGTCTCACCATTTTGGAGATCACATTGGCATGAAGGATTTCAGTAACACATACAAGAGACAGTATAGCTATAATGGCAGAAGGCTTTAAATTTTACATCAGTGAATACTTACTGACTGCTGGATAACTCTGAAGAAATGTGACCCCCAAATCTCTTAAGATGTTTATATCCAAAGAATATGTCCCTCAAACTAGTTCCTTTCAGAGGCTACGTATATGTCCCAAAATTGTGTTCTCAGGGCCTGTTACAAGTCACATAAGAAAAACAGTATTGTTATTTAAATCTACATTTCCATTTGTACTAGAAATGGTATTACCCAGTTTGTCTACCTTCTTCACCAAACTTGGCTCTGAATGACTTGGCAAAAATCAAATCCGCTCCCAAAGGGGAAAAGGATCACTAACACTTCAGATAATTGAAAGCTATGCCGTGTGCAGATTCTGAGCACAATCCCAAGACAGGCTTCCCAACAGCACCGCGGGCCAGGGTAACAGAAATGCAGCAAAAGTACTTTCCCAGGTAACCGGTAAAGAAACGCCAGTTTAGAGTACAATTCTGATACACTGCCCCAAAACAGTCTCTTTCCATCACTCAGGGTGCACTGCTCCTCTGACCTCACTCTTCTTTCTTCCCAGGGCCCCAGTCATGGTCCCCTCTGTCACTCCCCTAACCAGGCTGGTTCTCTCTCCTCAGTCCCATCACTTCAGCCACTGTCTCACTGGCTTCCTCGGCAGCCCCGCCCACCCCCTGCACCTTCTGCTAGGCCTGCCCAGCTAACCTCCACCTGGGACCCGATGCCCAGGCTGCTTCAGGTGGACGGGGGCTACCACACGCCCATGCCTCAGGCTCAGCTGAATCCTCGTCATCACCTGTGACCTTTCCCCTGTCCTCCACAGCATCTGCCCCAAATAATCATCTTTCTTCTCAAGGGCCACCTTTGTTCCTCGTTCTCTCAGTACACTTCCTCCCCAATATCGGAAATATTCTCCATTTCATACTGTAGCTACAAGTTTACCTATATCTCACCCTTTTCTCCTTATTTCCCTTCTCTTTTGCCTTATGTAAAGCAAATTATACCAAAATCTGATTCTCCTGTAGTGAGAGACTATTTTTTTGTTTGTTTTTCAATGAGAATTGGCATGCAATATTACTCTGTATTAGTTGCAGATGTCAAACATAGCAGTGAGACAATCATGTACTTTACAGAGTGTTCCCCCCAATATTTTACATACCCACCTGGCCCCACACATAGTTACTACACTATCACTGACTATATTCCCTATGCTGCAATTTACACCTCTGTGACTGTTCTGTAAGGACAAATTAGTACTTCTTAATCCCCTCACCTTTTTCACCCAGCCCCACAGCACCCCTTCCCTCGGACAACCAGCAGTCTGTTCTCCATATCTATGAGCTGTTTCTATTTTGTTTTCGTTTGTTTAGTTTCTGTCTTCCTCTTCCTCTCAGCAGACCTTCTACTGTTGACTAGAAACAGAGGATCCCCCTCTGGCTCTACGTCTGCGCCAGGTGGTCTACGTTTTCTGCATTCCCTTTCATCCCCCAACACCGTGATGTAGCATTTGCCCCCCGTCATTCCACCAGCACTGCTCTTATCGAGGTCATTAAAGATACCTTAATTATGAACTCGCTCCTTGCAGCTTAATTCTCATCTTACTTGATCTGATATTAATCACTCCTTCCTCCCTAAAAAAGATCTCTTCTTTTGGGTTGTGTGACGTATTGCTTTTTTCATCGGCCGCCCCTCTGAGGGCTCCATCTCAGTTTCCCTAAAAACCACCTTCTCCTCCCCAGCCAAGTGCCTCTGCTCTGCCGAGGTCCGTCTCTGACTCTGCTCTCCGCTCTCTCCTGAGTGACCTCTTCCTGCCTTCCGTCTCCACTATCGCATTCCTCCTACTGGAAGCTATCTGCCATCCTCTAAGGACCTTTTCTCAAATGTAAGTTATGTAATCCCATCACTATCAAGATGAAACCCATTCGAAGGCTCCCATTCCACAATCCAGTTGGTGCCTCGCTACCTATCACTCCTCTTACATCTCCCTCTGGTTGCAGGCTCTGGAACACATTACCCTAGTCATGCTTCTACAGGTTAGTACATATGCTCCAATAGACTAGAACATCTTTCTATGTAGCAAATTCTCATTCCTTTAAAACAAAACTCTGTAGTCACCTCCTTTAGGACACTGTTCATGCCACAGCCAAATCCGAGAACTCCCTCCTTTGTCTACCAAGGTCCCCGCATGTGCCTCCCACAGATGCTATCACAGAGGATAATAAGGACTTCTTTGTAAGTCTGTCACCCCTGCTTGACTGAGAAGCTCCTTGGGGACAGGAACCATGTCTACCTAGTAGAGGTAAATGCTTGTAAAATGAACTGCCTTATTTCTCATTTGATATTTACTTCCCGAATCCCCGGATGGGCCCTAATGTTAACTAAATATGTGCACGGAGGAAGAGAATGCCGATGCACAACACAAGTGAAGTGAATCTATGACATTTTTCAAATTTGTAGGGAACACATCCTACTAAATGCTAAGTCACTGCAGCAGCATAATTTTGCAGTTGCCCAGGAAGTCCAGAGAACATTCTTCTTCAGTACCTTCCCCAGAAAAATGTTCTATTACATAGCTGTTTCATACTATCAGGGATGTAAATCAACGCTTGAAATAATTGTACTTTTGGTTTTGTTTCACCATGGTATATAGATATTTTCATGCAAAAATTAAGGAAAAAATATTTCTTCTACTCTCCACATAACCCCCACTCTTAATTGCTGCATATGCCTTTGTTTATTCATTAATTTACTAAATACCCAGTGTACTGAATAGTCACTGTGTGGCAGGCACTGTACCACATACGAGGCATGTGATAGGATTGACAGCCAAGGAAGGGCTGGCCTCATGAAGCAAACTTTCACCAGGAGAGAAGACAAAGTCAAGAGAGCAGACCTAAAGCAATTTAATAAAGTGATTATGTCTGTGGACACTGCCATGAAGGAGACAAAAGAAAGATGACATAGAGTACAATAAACCAGAGGTGGCAGCACATGTGGTCATCAGGGAAGACATTTGGAGAAGGACCACTTAGGGTGAGACCTGGACAGGTCTTGTGAGACAAGCCAGTCATAGAAAGAGCCAGTAGAAGAACATTTTAAGGAGAGAGATAACACACATAAAGGCCATGGGTATTAGAAAAGCTCACATGCTAAGGAAATTAAAAAAAAAAAACACACTAGAATGCTTGAAATTTACTGATCAAGGGGCAGAGTGAAGGAGATGAGTCTTAAGAGGCAGATGGGGCAAGGTGTTCAGGACCTTGTTGGCAATGGTATCGAGACAGGATTTCACGCCTTGGCCACATGGCTGAATTGGTTGGAGCATTGCCTCATGCACCAAAAGGCTGTCAGTTCAGTTCTTGGTCAGGGCACACGCCTGGGTTGTGGGCTCAGTCCCTGCTTCAGGCATATATGGGAGGCAACCTATTGATGTTTCTTTCACATTGATGTTTGTCTCCCTCTCCCCACCTCCCTTCCTCTCTCTAAAAATCAGTGGAAACATGTCCTTGGGTGAAGATATTTTAAAAAACAAACTGGATTTTGTTCCACATGCTTCAGGAACCCACTGAAGGACATTAGGCAGAGAAATCACATCATCTGATTTCTAGTTAACAGGTCTCACCCTCACTGCTATGGGTAAACCAGAGTACACAAGGGAGGGCATAAGTTAGTAAGTTTTATTGCACTTGACTGGTTGTAGTTAGCATCCTCATGACCTGGGCCAGGGGGTGGGGGTTGCCATAGAAATGGAAATAGTAGGTACACTGGAGATACAATTTGCAGTTCGTATTTGACTTTTCTTATGGGCTGAATGTGAAAGTGATGAAATAAGAAGAACTGCAATAATAATAAGAATATAGCTGACTTTCTACTCGGAAAACCACAGTGAATGGCTGTGCCACTCCCCGAGTGCAGTGAGTTGGCAGTAGGGGAAGGGTGGGGAGGAGGAAAGCAAAGGCTCCTCCTTTTGGCCTCTGTCATCTGAGTACAGATGCCAAATAGGCAGCAGTGTATGTAAGCACTGAGAGGAGGAGTCTGAACTACTGAAATAAATTTGGAAGGCATCAGTATTCAGGTAGTTTTACAAGATCCAAAAAAAAAAAAAAAAAAAATGGACAAGTCCTGAGGAACCCCAAATGTGGAACGCCGCTGGAAAGTCAAGGCGCTCTGTGAAGTAGCAAGAAAAGAGAGTGCCGTCCTGATCAAGGGTGAGGGCTGTCAATCCAAAGTGTAAGATAATATTTACTAGATTTAGAGATATTCTACATAGAAATGAAAACACTTTAAACATCACAGTTATTAAAAACTGATTCTAAGTATTAAAATATAACTATAAAAATATTCCCATTATATTCCATATGATCAAAATAATACATATGATATGTTTTAAGCTCACTTGAGGGGGTTAGAATAATCAGAATGACAGATATTATCATATCTCTATATTCATTTTTCACTTTGATGTTGCTAAGAAAGATTTTAGGATGAAAGCATGACAGTTTGTTTAATCTACTTTAATTCTAGAGCTGTGGTTAACGGCCTTTGCAAAAGGACTAAAGTAACTTGCAGGCATAACACAGAATATGCCCTCGGAATAAGAAGGTCTGTCCAGAAAGCATCCATCCATGTACTATGAAAAATAGAGACATTCATTCAAGAAGATGCAAGATAGAAGAAATACTGTACAATATTTCTTGACAATGACACCTCAGTCCCCTTCAAAGTAGGCACCTTGGGACCTCACACAGTTCTCCAATCACCATCAGCTGCCCAGTTGTATTTTCCTGAGTCTCATCGATGCTCTGAAATCTCTTCCCTTTCAGAGGTGATTTTACTTTTGGGAAAAGCCAGAAGTTTCAGGGAGCCAAATCTGGGCTGTAGGGGGACTGAGTCACTGGAGTGATTTGATGTTTCACCAAAAAACTCTGCATGAGATGTGATGCATGAGCGGGCACATTGTTGTGATGAAGCTGCCAATCACCAGTTACCCATAGCTACAGCCTTCTGAATCATCTGAATAGTTTCCATGAGGAATGTTCAAGTTTAATGCAAAATTTGAGGCAGATTCATTGTTCTACTTGCTCATTTTGAATGCGATGGTCACACAGTACATTTACTCATTGAAGGGTGTCTACCACCCCCACTGACTAGGACAGTGAAGTCATCATTGTTCACGCATGTGCATTCCAGTCCACTCTCCTTGGCTGCCAGGTTATATCAATGTCACCCAAACCATTCTCATTATATTAACAATGGCTGGACTTTTTCCAGACAGATGTCAAATATCCCATCACAACCTGAACTTTCCAGTGTAACTGTTTTTTACTGGCTCAGATGCCCAAAACATACTTCGAACTCACTGTCCAAGTTGAATGGGCAGTGAGAGTCATTAGCAGGAAGAGGGTATGGAGTTTAGTGGGAGAGTACTACCACATGATCAGGCTGCCTGCTGGTGTGGGAACCTATACTCCACCAGCTTGGGAGAGGGAAGAGCTCAGTGGCAGAAGCCCCTAGTGCCTTCTGCACGTGCTTTTCCTCCTCTGTGAGGTTGCAAGCTGTCTGGCATACAGGTGGCCAATAGACATATGAAAAGATGCTCAGTTTCACTAACTACCAGAGAAATGTAAATTAAAACCACAATGAACTATCTCCTCACACCTGTCATAACAGCTATCATCAACAAACAACACATGTTAGCAAGAATGTGGAGGAAAAGGACCCCCTGTGCACTGTAAGTGGGACTGCAAATTTGTGTAGCCACTATGGAAGAGTATGGACTTTCCTCTAAAAATTAAAAATAGAACTGATTTATGACCCAGCCATTCCACTTCAGGATATTTATCCAAAGAAACCCAAAACACTAATTCAAAAAGATATATGCGCCTTTATGTTTATTGATGCACTATTTACAATTGTCAAGATATGGAAGCAACCTAGGTGCCTCTCAAGGACAAAGAAGATGTGGTACACATACACAACAGAATATTACTCAGCCATAAAAAAGAATGGATTCTTACCATGTGTAATAACATAGATGGACCCGGAGGGTATCATGTTAAGTGAAATAAGTCAGACAGAGAAAGACAAATACCATATGATTTCACTTACATGTGAAATCTGAAGAACAGAATGAACAAACAAAATAGAAACAGACTCATAGATGCAGAGAACAATCTGGTGCTGCTCAGATGGGAGGTTTGGGGGACTGGGTGAAAAAGATGAAGAGATTAAGAAGTACAGATTGCCAGTTAGAAAACAGTCACAGGATGTATAGTGCAGCATAGGGAATATGGTCAGTAGTATTGTAATAACTATGGATGGGGCCAGGTGGGCCCTAGATTTACCAGGGGGCCAGTTCATAAACTACATAAATGTTTAACCATTATGCTGTATACTTGTAACTAATATAAAATAATATTGAAAATAAACTGTAATTAAAAATAAAAAATACATACTAAATATAATAATTTTAGTCATGCACTGATCAAGAAAGTAAGTGTAGGTAGAACAGCCAGGAAAACTTCAAAAAAAAAGATTAATAAGGAAGAAATTATTACACAAATCAATAATTGAAATCATGTGGTACTGACACATAAAATAACTGAGATGCCATAGCAGAAAGTCCAAACAGACCAAATACACCAGGAATTTCATAGGTAGACAATCATAAAGGTAGACAATCAAATCAGTGGGGAAACACAGTTTATTGAAAAATAAGTTGGGGACAACTAAGTAGTCATCTGGGAAAACAGAATGGAAGTGATGTCTCATACCAATACATCCAGAAAAATTCTAGATCAGTGAAAGATTTAGATACTGAAATGAAACAATCAACAATTTAGAGAAATCATGTAAGAATTATTCTGTAAGTTTACAAAAAGGAAGGCCTTCTAACTCTGACAAAAACCCAGGGCCTTAAAAGATTATAGTGATACATCTGACTACATTAAACTTTTGTTTTCTACACCTGGCCAAAACTATAAAGAGAGCAAAAAGACAAACACCAAACCTTGAAGAAAATGTTCACAACTGTTAGCACAGAAGACTAATTTCCCTAATATATCAAAGTTCTTACAAATCTTTAAGAAAGATAAGCAGCCCACCAGAAAAATAAGCAAAGGACACAAACAGCAATTAGTGGGAAAGGAACTAAAAATGGCTCTTAAAAAAAGCTCAGCCTCAACCAGGAGGAAAGTGAGATCCATTTTTTTTGACCTGTAATATGGAAAAAGACCTAAAAGTTTTATAACACACTATACTAATGAAGGCATGGGAAAACAGGTACTCTCATATATTATAGGTAGAAGTGTAAATCTCTACAAGTTACTATGTTATAAACACACCTTCCCTTTGACCATGCAGTTCCATTCCCTTACAGGAAATTTGTCTTACTGATATATTTGCACATGTAAAAGTAAACACATGCAATCATTTGTTACAGCATTGCTTGTATATTAGCAAAAGACTAGGAACACTCTAAGTATTCACAAATAGGGAAACAAGTTAAACAAATTAGGACACTTACAAAATGACCATTAAAAAAAGAAGAAAAAATTTTATGTACTATTAAAGAAAGTCTAGTAAGTGGGTTAAAAAAAAAACTGTATCCCAGTACCTGTTTACTTTTGTTAAGTGGAAAAAAGATATTTGTATTTGTACATGTATAAAATATCTGTGAAAGAGCCCTGGCTGGTGTTGGCTCAGTGGATTGAGTGCCGGCCTGCGAATCAAAGGGTTGCCAGTTCGATTCCCAGTCAGGGCACATGCCTGGGGTGCACGAGAGGCAAACACACACTTATGTTTCTCTTCCTCTCTTTCTCCTTCCCTTCCCCTCTGTCTAAAAGTAAATAAAATCTTAAAAATATATATCTCTCTATATATCTGTGAAAGAATATTCTACAAATTAATGACAAGTGTTGCTTAGAGGAAGTGAACTGAGTGTCTTTGGATCAGAAATAAAAGAAGACTAACATATTATCTTTAATACTTTTTAATTTTGAAACCATGTATATAAATAAATATAACAATAAATATAAGAGAAAATGATTACAAAGAAAAGAGGAAGAAAAAATGAGAATGAATGAGGTCATCAGACAGTCAAATGCATCCCTCAAAATAGACTATGTATACAAAACTGCAAAACTAGAAAGTAATAGCTGGCATTCATAAGGACAGCCTGCAGAACCAAACACACGGAATCCAATTTATACCTAAAATATTCCGCTTACTAAGGCAAAACCTTGAACCGTTACATTACATAACTGTTTCAACACAATGAACGAAAATAAATAAGATTTCTTGGTTAACCTTTAAACCAAATATTCGATAAAATGGAGCTCTTTTTTTTTTCCATTTAGTTGTTGAATGCTTGTATTTGTAAGGTCCTGTGGATACAAAGATTTAAAAAAACCCTTGGTGTCTGACAAAGAAGGTGAATATATAAGTGAGTGTTTACAGTGCCTGTGAAAATTGCCACAGAGGAGTGAAGAGGATGCCGAGGAAATATAGAGAAGGGGTCAGGCAGGCTACACACCCCACGGAATGGGACACCCCTTCGTTCCA